>CM034404.1:3969949-6676615 GCA_019925095.2 Dendrolimus kikuchii
ATCTCGGGAACTACTGATTTGAAAAATTTTTTCAGTGTCAAATAGTCCATTTATCGAGGAGGTCTATAGGCTATATATCATCACGCTAAAACCAATAGGAGCGGAGCACCAATGAAGAATGTTCCAAAATCGGGTTTTTTTTTAACTTAACTTACTTTTTTTAAAACTATTCCACGCGGACGAAGTCGCGGGCAGAAGCTAGTGATATTATAAAATTCTAAGAATGTCATGTTTGTAAATTGTAGCTATTAAAAAACTGGAATAGACTACATAAACGACGGAGAACACGATAATTTTTTTTAGATATCTTGTCTGTTTGTCCGGGATTCATGTAAATACTACTGGACCAATTTCGAAGTCGTTTTCGTTGATCGACATGTAATTCTTAGACTTAAAATCTGCGCTATTTTTTTATCTCGGGAATCCCGCGGGAATTTTATATGTATACACATACCTATCTATATATACCTATTACATATAACATAATAGTTATTCACATATTATGCACTTTTACTTGAATCTTAGATATGCAATAATTCTAAATTCAAATAGTGTCTAGTATAAATTATTTTTATATTTTCTACAAAACGGGTAAATTCTGCCTACGTATAGACAATAATTAATCCAAAATGCACTTATTGTAACGCTTTTTTTTCGGATTTTCATACAATAATTATTGTTCTGGATGCTACACTTCATTAGCTATATCTACGGATGCAGACAAAACAATTCAAAGAATAAAAAAAATATGACTGGATAATTTTCTAAATAAATAAATGCACAGATTTATTTGTTACTAGAGTTTACCCCGCGGCTACTCCGTGGGTCAACCTCTAGTGCGTGTCTCTTGTTTAAAGAGCAAGTAGTACAGGTTACATTGTATTAAATTTTTATGTATTTGTCCCCGGAAGATAAATTTCATTTTATATCGCAAAGTTCTATTTAATTTAATTTCTTTTTGTTCGTAATACCTATTATTATTTTTCAAAATCATTATTTTCAAATTTCAATAATTATTACATAACATATTATGCACTTATATTAAATTATTCAAAATTTCAAACAAATTCTTTGTTTCATGGTGTTCTAATTATAAATAATATTAAATGTTCCGTAGTTATTTTATTATTTTTTCTTCTGTGAAGGTGACGTTACTGCCTGGCACTAACAGAAGACCAGCGTTGGTTGTGATCAACCAGCATTTGCTGAGTTAGGGCCTGTTTAGAGTTAGTTAAGTTTTGGATTTTATTAAACTGCTTATGTATACTTTAATAATTTTAAATAACTCTAAATAAACATTATTTTCTTTCTTTCTTTCAAACTATCCCATTCCCCGTCTATCTGTAAACCACATGAATGACTTGACTTGACAATAATGACAAAATAGATAACATGGACCCAGTGGACCAAGTAGACGAAATGGACCAAATCACAAAACCTGTCCTAGTTTCCGGGATAATCTTTACATAAATCTATTCTATTATCCGAGATAAAAAGCATTCCTAGGCCATCCTCGGTATTAAAATTACTAGGGATGGGCCGAAATTCGTTTTGACCGAATTACGGCAGCTTGAGTCGAACTTCGGCATTCGGCCGAAATTCGGTTTGAATGCCGAACATTCGGTGCAAGGAAAAAGTAAAATAGGCCAGCCCTTTGGTCACGCGAGACTTCTTTCAATCGCTTTGAAAGGTCTCGGATAAAGTCTATGAGCCTCACGTCCCCGTGGCCCCAAAGTCTCAACCCCGAAAGCCATGAATATGTATCCGTCACCGACGGATGTCGGATGACGTGATGGCTGTATTTGGAGGATGGGAAGCCGCCAAAGTAGCAACACACGTTGCGTCCCATACTAAGGGCCGTCCCATCTTCCAAGTTACCGACGACATTCCGTCCGGTCGCTTGCCATCGTCGCGGCACAATCCATTCGGTTCAAGAACAGCTGGAACCCCAACGGTGACAAGAGACCATCCTAAATAATAGTACATTAAGCTGTAGTGCAACTGATTAATTATAATGCGTAACTTGAATTAAAAAAAAACACATCCAAGGGACATCAGCAATTATAACTTTAATTTTGATTAAAATAACTTTTTACGAAATAAATATTATGAATTTAGAATTATGAAATAGTGACTATTTTCAATCAAAGGTCTAAAAATGTATTCTTTTATCCACCTACTCATACTTTTTTTTAAATTAATTTTTTTATTGAGTTTTCGTCCCCGCTGACGATATCAGCTTCATAGGTGATGGCAAATTTACATTTTTTAACATATTAACTTAAGTATAATTTTAAACTTAACTGTAACTAACCTACACATACTTAAAATTTACTAGAGACAGGTTACGGTGTAAAAAAAGCCAAAAATTTGGTGTTATCAAGTTGACGTTGTCAACAGGTCACGATGTATTGTTGCTCTTGAAAAAGCGAAATCAAACCAAAGTTGGTCCGAATTTCGGCCGAACTTTTGTTTTAACCGAATGTTCGGTCGAAGTTCGTATTCGGTTTAAACCACATTCGGCCCATCCCTAAAAATTATATATGTACCGAATTTCAGCTAAATCGGTCCAATAGTCTTTCCATAAATGATAATAAACAGAGAGACAAATATATATTTATCCCGGAAACTATCCCATTTGTCGGGATGAAAAGTATCTTATGTACATCCTCGGCATCGAAAATATATATATATATATATATATATATATATATATATATATATATATACTGAGTTTCAGCCAAATCGGTCCAGTACCTTTTCCATGAAAACGAAGCAGTCAGGCAGACAGACAGACAGAGTTACTTTCGCATTTATAATATTAATAGGGATGAGAAGCAAAAACTTTGTACCCCTTTTTACGAAGATTGCACGGACGGAAGAGTATGAAATTTCGCACACTTATAGTTTATATAGAGAAGAAGCGACGAATGCTATTTTTTTTTTAAATTATGGATAAAAAATACATTAAAACAATATAAAAAAAACACTACATACACTACCATGTATGTGACACACACGCATATATATATATATATATATATATATATATATATATATATATATATATATATATATATATATGTATACTCTTTTGTTTATTGTTCAAGTCAAATTAACAGTGTAGCCTTAGCGAAATCTGTGATTATAGAAGTATATCCGTGGCTGGCGGAAATACATTGATATCTCGACATACATCTTTTTTTTAATTCGTTTAGACGCTCCCTACGCCTGTGTTTTTATAGGAAAAAAATTGACAATCCGAAATATTCATAACTTTTTAAGATTTTTCCTTTGGTAATAATAGAATACCACGATTTATCATTACTAGTCAAACTTTAAAATTGCGCCCCTGTAAAATTGACATCTTGAACATGTCAACATATTCACGCCAGCCACTTTAATTTTTTGACAAGATAATCTCATTTTGTCACAACTTAGAATTAAAAAAAATATATTACTCTTTTAGATTTACAATTAGAACGGGTAGGTGGCGCTGACACGCGGGGTTGGTGCCGTTGTAAATCGTACAACAACTACCCACAATTTATATACATTATTACATTTAGAAAAAAATGTGTTCATTTTTAATTTTAAATTCTGTAACAATTAGCTTAATATAATTTGTCCTAAATAAAATTATTTTCATTATTTCTTTCTTCTAATATTGCAACAGAAATAAGGAGTAGAACAATCCAGGCCCAAAAAAAAAAACAACTTACCCCCGAATCAGTCCACCTCCCATCCACCCTTGTGTTCCACTCGCCTTGCGCCGTGTAATAAGGTTTCTTGTCGACGCCGGCGAACACCTCGCAGGTGACCCGATGCTTCTTGCCACCGTAGAATGGCTTCGTCAGGAACTCTATGTTCGCTCTGTGCCCGCTCTGTACGCACTCTATAACCACTGAGCCGCCTAGCTCTATCCACGGCACTGTTAATATCGACCTGAAAAACACCAATAAAATAGCATTTTTACATTTTTTGAAGTAAAACTTCTATATAGACCGGGGGGGGGGGGGGGGGGGCCGGCTTAGGATTTTTCTGTCACGAAAACGCGTTACGGCCGCGTGGAGGAGCGGCATAAGTTTAGACTAGACGTAGTGAGAGGCGGCATGTTTTATGTTTTTATTGGTTCCGGTTCGAATTCAGTTTCTTTGTTTGATAAAATATAATATGTTTAAATAAGAAATGCATTATTATTTATTTAACCCCCGTTTACGAGAACTACATAAATTATAAAAAGGACAAAAGGACAAAAAGACAAAATGGAAAAAAGGTCAAAAAGGACACAAATGACTTTTCTGTCAAAGATAACAGAAATGATCATAATTACAGAAATAACCAAAATGACGAAAATGATAAATCACATAAAACCTGTCCTACTTTTTGGGATAACCTTTACATAAATCTATCCCATTATCCGGTATAAAAAAGTATCCCTTGTCGACCCTCCGTATTAAAATTACATATATACCGAATTTCAGCCAAATCAGTCTAGTAGTTTTCCGTGAAAACAGAACAGACAGACAGACTGACAGATAGACAGACAGAGTTACTTTCGCATTTATAATACTAATAGGGATTATCATGTATCATTAGTTTCATAACATTATCATGAGCGTTCAGCATGTACTTAATATACAACATTATAGCTAGCCGAGTTATAATAATTTATCACCACATACCATCATCATCATTCTCTCTCATCATCGTCACCGTTTAGCATTTCACTCTTATTCATACATACATAACTTCACGCCAGTTCCCTTGCGGGGTAGGCACGAACAACAGAGCGCCATTTCGGCCCATTCTTACACACCTCACTTGCTTCTTTCACATTCATAACTCTTGTCATGCACGCTCGTCTGTTCTTAAGGCTCCTGACATCGCCTTCTGCTAGTACACGATCAATTTGATCATGGAAGGTGAAGGATTATTAGAGCTCAAATTAAGGATGCAACAGTTATTGTCATATTTTTCTAGTTTATATTTATTTATGTAAGTGTATTTTATAATATTTTATTTACATATATCATATTAGTATTTTTTTTATCGTATTAGTATAATTTAATATTAGTATTATTTTTATTAATGTATGTATATATTTATAAGATAGATTTTATCCGTGCAGGAACGGAGAAAGAATACAATTTCCTGCGGCCGGGCGGTCTGTCGCAAGAGGCGACTAAACAACCCACAGCCAGGTGGTAGGGCATTTGCCCGACTGTTGACCGTCTAAAGTATGTCGCCATAACAACCTCGAGTTGTGTTCCGGCATTAGTAACCAGGTTCCAGTCTCCCTTAAGAGAGCAGCAGCGCATTTGTAGCAACTTTGCTGTTGCAAATGTCCATAGGCAATGGTAACCGCTTTCCATTAAGTGGGCCGTCTGCCTGTCTGCTGATCTCCTGCAATAAAAAAAAAAATAGTGATTCGGTAGTGAGAATAATGCAAGATACCTCTGTTCTTATCAAATTTTTTATCCATCCAAAGGTTGTCTGGAAGAAATCGCTAATAGCGATAAGACCGCCTATTGTATTGTAAAATTTAATTTCTGTTAACTGTATCTTTAAAGAAAGAATGACTAAACGGCTATACAATGCAAAAGTGGATGGATGCAGAAGTCGTGGAAGGCCACGACACACCTTCCATGATCAAATCGATCGTGTACTAGCAGAAGGTGATGTCAGGAGCCTTAAGAACAGACGAGCGTGCATGACAAGAGTTATGAATGTCAAAGAAGCAAGTGAGGTGTGTAAGAATAAGCCTAAATGGCACTCTGTTGTTCGTGCCTTCCCCGCAAGGGAACTGGCGTGACGTTATGTATGTATGTATGTATCTTTAAAACACAATAAAGCATATTCATTCATTCAAGGCGACAGTATTCGCCGATTTTGACGAGATTGTAATAGCAGAATTGGGCCCTGGGATGCGTTTAAAATTTCACTCTTATTCATAAACCCGACGAAATACTGACCTGCCGTATCCATTGGGGAAAGTGAGAGTGTACTCTTCCTCCGTGTCCAGCAACGTGACGGTGCCCTTGCCGATGTTGTGGACGCCGATAGAGAGGCCGAGGAACTTGCTCTTCGTCCAAACCCACGCCTCGAACTGGATCCGCTTGTTCACGTGCTCCGCGTAGAAGGCCGATATCGGGGGGTGGTGGGACACCTGCTCGGCCACGAACGAGAGCTGGTCTGGAGTGCACCACGGCACCGGGCCATCGCCGACCTCCTGCTGCGAAACGAATATCTTCAAAATAAGTTATCGATAAATGTGAATAATCTTATACTAATATATTAAACTGAAGAGTTTGTTTGTTTGAACGCGCTAATCTCAGAAACCACTGGTCTGATTTGAAAAATTCTTTTAGTGTTAGGTAGCCCATTTACCGAGGAAGGCTATAAGCTATATATCATCACGCTAAGACCAATAGGAGCGGAGTACGCCGCGGGCACAGTTAGTTAATAATAAAGAAAAAAACAGTGATGATTAATTACCTTTTCATTAGGGGTATGAGTGTCGACGGCGTCCAGCTCCCAATGGCAACGGAACACCTCCCCGAGTATGGGGTTGTAGGGTTTCTTCGCGACGTGCGACTTGCGCCCGGCGTGGTACGAACTCAAGTACCAGCGGACCACCTGGATCATGCGGTCCTTGGGCGTCGGCTGGTCCACTATCCTGGGGAACAGGGATGTGGACACATATTACAATCAATCCTAACATTTTTACACATAAAAAGAACATACATTAAAGTAACACGTATTAAAATAATATGTTATCATGTAACTTTTAAAATAACATATTAGAAATAACCATTATATAGGTATTAATACATACATACATACATAACTTCACGCCAGTTCCCTTGCGGGGTAGGCACGAACGACAGAGCGCCATTTAGGCTTATTTTTACACACCTTACTTGCTTCTTTGACATTCATAGCTCTCGCCATGCACGCTCGTCTGTTCTTAAGGCTCCTGACATCACCTTCTGCTAGTACACGATCGATTTGATCATGGAAGGTGTGTCGTGGCCTTCCACGACTTCTGCATCCATCCACTTTTGCATTGTATATCTGTTTAGTCATTCTTTCATCATGCATTCTTTCCACATGCCCGAACCACCGGAGCACTCCTTTCCTTACCTTCACCCCGACACTCTCTTTCAGAACAACTCTCTTTCTTACTTCGGTATTAATACGTGAAGCAAAAACTTTGTACCCCTTTTTATGAAAATTGCGCGGACGGAGTATGAAATTTCGCACACTTATAATTTGTATAGAGAAGGGCTTGCTCTATGGGAGTCTACTCTAATTTACCACCGCTTCGTAACATATTGTGGCTTGAAGAGAAGAAGCGGCGCAAGAAACTCTTCAGCAAACATGCCTAGCTCTAATATTTTTATTTCTTTTATTTTACCTCCCACCTATTTTAATATAATGCAAAATTATTAGAGCTAGGCATGTTGCTAAAGAATTTCTCGCGCCGCTTCTTCTCTTCAATCCACACCATGTTGCTAAGCGGTGGTAAATTAGAATAGACTCCCATAGAGCGAATAATAACCACGGACAAAAATTAAAATGAACAAGTTGGCGGTAGACTAAATAAAATTTTAACAATGCTCATTGGACACTTGACATCTTTGTCTTCCGTGGTCGCGGCTGCTGAAAAGTAGCCGAAACGTCGGAATAATAAAAATCAAATAAATTTTGTATACTAGGCGCGAAAACTTAAGAACATATTACTGTACTCCAGCTACACAAAATAAAAATATCACTCACTTCACAAACTGGTCTGGATGGGCGAAGGAGTCCGCGTACATCTCGAGTAGAGATCGCCTCTCCAATATGAACGTCGGCAGCACAACCTGAAAATGTTTGCCAAATATTTTAAGGCACGACGCACACTAGGCAAATATGAGGCAGCCACTCCGATAGCAATTATTTATTTAATTTATTTGGGAAACGTACAATAATTATAATTCTTACAATATAAAACATATAAATTAATACACATATCAACTAAGTTTCCACTAAAAAAATAATTCATGTTACGCATTTGGCTCATACAACTATAAGAAAATTATAATATATTTGATACAATATTGGAAAATTAGATAAAAAAAAGGATTTAAATAATACAATACCACACAAAAATAAACTACAATATGTCTATTTATCTATATCATTCTTAAGTCATAATTATCATGTCATAAAAAAATCGTGATACATGTCAAATATAAAAGTCATTATATTAAAAAAAAAACAAAGCAATAATATTAATGAAATTAAAGTCAAAATAAAATACGAGTATATATGAAATTATTAGAACGTCATTTAATTTAATTATAACTACGTATCATTGGAGCATAATACACAATTTCTATCCAGATGGGTGGGGAGCCCCTAGACTCCGGGCCAAGGAGAGGCTCACCCGTAGACAGGGTCGAGCTCACGTCGCCCGGGGCCTGTCCTCGTAACCCTGGCTTATGACGTCAGGAGGAGAACCAGCGTGTTTAGAATAGAATAGTATGTACTTTATTGTATAAAAATGCTAGATAAAATCAAGAACATTAATGTGCAAATACAATGGGCGGTCTTATCACCCACGGTGATTTCTTCCAGACAACCTTTGGATGCACTGTAAAAGTAGAACAAAGGTCGGTAGTTGCTAAATTAGCTACTCGTACAATAATTTCATTTGTTAAATAAATAATTAGTATTTTTTTTATTGCAGGAGATCAGCAGACAGGCAGACGGCCCACTTGATGGAAAGCGGTTACCATCGCCTATGGACATTTGCAACACCAAAGTTGCTACAAATGCGCTGCTGCTCTCTTAATGGAGACTGGAACCTGGTCACTAATGCCGGAACACAACAAAATAAATTTTATATAATTAAATAATATTTAAGATAATGTAATAAATATAAACAATAATACATAATTGTGTTCCTACTACAATACATACATACATACATACATAACTTCACGCCAGTTCCCTTGCGGGGTAGGCACGAACAACAGAGCGCCATTTAGGCCCATTCTTACACACCTCACTTGCTTCTTTGACATTCATAACTCTTGTCATGCACACTCGTCTGTTCTTAAGGCTCCTGACATCACCCTCCGCTAGTACACGATCAATTTGATCATGGAAGGTGTGTCGTGGCCTTCCACGACTTCTGCATCCATCCACTTTTGCATTGTATATATACTACAATACACGTTATATATATATATATATATATAACATACATACATGACGACGACATGGCCACGACACACTTTCCATGATCAAATTGATCGTGTACTAGCAGAAGGTGATGTTAGGAGCCTTAAGAACAGACGAGCGTGCATGACAAGAGTTATGAATGTCAAAGAAGCAAGTGAGGTGTGTAAGAATAAGCCTAAATGGCGCTCTGTTGTTCGTGCCTACCCCGCAAGGGAACTGGCGTGAAGTTATGTATGTATGTATGTATGTACATACATACATACAAAGTAAATAATAAACCTATAGCTTGAAATAAAAAACAAAACACGAAATGTAGATTAGATCGCGAAACGTTCCAGTTTGAACTTTGCTTTATCGGCTTTTATGTTCTAAATCTTGTTCAACCTTTACATATTGTTATGTGACGATTTGTTCTTATTGTTATTATAAACAAGCCTAACAAGTATATACGGCATTGTACCTCGAAAATTGTCCTTTTTAACCCGCAATTGGTGACGTACATGGATGATGGATGGATTGTGTTAAGGATGATATGATGATTTGTGGTGTGACAGAAGATGTATGTCAGAATAGAGGAGTGTGGAAGGAAAAGCCATATTGTGCTCACCCCAATTAATTGGGATATGGTGAAAGAGAAGAGAGAGGAGGGAAAATTAAAAAAAAAAAGAGTGCGCCGCCGGAATTTTCACTCACTCTGTACGAAACAGGTAGGTTTTAAAAGACTCTACTAAAAACTGCATTTTTTTTCTAATCCGCGATATAATCTGGAGCAGACCTTCTGCCTAGTGCAGCAGGGCCCTTAAATGTCATTGTGCTACGAAACTATACGATGGTGTACTCACCTTGGTGAGATCCATTCCGATTTTGACCTGGGACAGGAGATGCGTGACCACCGACCCGTGGTTCTCCATCGAGCCGAGGTCGCTGTCCGATTCATCTTCGTACAACGCTGAAAGTATTCAACAGAAATATATGAGTACATTTGTATTAAGTCGTGGTAGCTTAATGGCTAGCGCACGCGTCCCAAACTCCAAGGGCGCGGGTTCGATCCTGACCGGAACGCATGCACCACTTAGGCAGTTTTCTGACCTAATGTGCACGTTGTTACAATAAGCACGTGCTAACAACGGTGAAGGAAAACATCGTGATGCAACCTACACGTCGAGATAACCGATGTGTTAACTACCGACGGGTATACTATCCGTTCCCCTATAATGGGAGGCCCCAGCCCAGCAGTGGGACATTTGTGGGTCGTTATTATATATGAATATTAGCCAAATGCGTCTCTAAGATCAGTGAAAGGTACCGTAGACGCGATAAATATCGCTTGCTATTGTCATTGGGCGCAGAACCTTAACAAAAAACATTTAACTGAAATTGGGTATTTGACAATCAAAGCAACTGAGACACTTTTTATCATTGCACAAAACATCACAGCCTTCTTGATTTTGTGTGAGAATACTGGCTTGTGACGTCACAATTGTTACGAGTAAAATAGCTTATTATATTGTTTAAACTATAATTAAAATCATTTTTATAATGAACTGTTGAACGTAAGATGATAACAGGATATTTTGACGCCTGCTCTTTTTATGAATCTATTTTATAATTTATCGTAATATGTGTCAAATAATACGTGAAGCAAAAAACTTTATACCCCTTTTGACGAAAATTGAGCAGACGGAGGTGTATGAAATTTCGCACACTTATAGTTTATATGGAGAAAGAGTGCAGAATGCTAATATTTTGTTAAAATTATGCATAAAAAATACATTAAATCAATAAAAAAAACATTACAGACGCCATGTATTTGACAAACGTACGCATATATATATACTCTTTTGTTTATTGTTAAAGTCCTTAGCGAAATCTGTGATTATAGAAGTATAGTCTTTGACAACAGAACTTTAATAATATTCAAACTTATAATTTAAATGAATTTAGACCACTGGGCGACCACTAGTAGGTATGTGTCAAATACCCAATTTTAAAACTCAAAGTATCTTGTTGAAACCAATCTTCGTTCAAATTATATTTCAAATACATAGGATATATTTATGTATATCGACGGATGAAAGTGCATTCGTTTTAAGCGATATTTGGAAGCCAATTTTAGTAAAGAGATTTCTAAATTAGGAGCGGACAGATATCCACCGCAAGTTAAGTGTTTGATTAATATAATTGCAATGAAAATAATGGAACTTTTTGTCAAAAATCATGCCTGTCCCTTAGTTTGCCGTTTCACATTCCTTCACAGAAGTTGACCCTTTTAAGCCACTTTATCTATTGGTGTAATAATACTATTTATTTACAAACTAGTATTTATTTTCAAAATCAGCCCATTCAATTCCTGAATAGGTTAATTGATTTTCGAAAATGGGCCTCGAGATTCCATTGACTATTTTTCGCTATTTCGTATAGTCTAGGCCCTGAAGACCCACTTGAAAATCTCACCTTTGAAACTACTTCCTACTCTATGTATACCGTTTAAAAAAATATTATTACTGTTAAGTTGGGAAATGGTGTTGTTTTATCATAATCAGCAGATAAACACACATATTGTATATCCCTAAATAAAGCAAGCTACGCTTGTGTTACGGGACTAATATAAAACGGTAGTCCTTTGTATATTAGTCGTAGAGATCGGCCCCAGTAGTGGGGCCGATCTCAGGCACCCAGACCATAGTAAATAACGGAGAAAATTCGTTTTCGAAATTTACCCTGCCAGGAACCGAACCCGGACACTCTGCATTGCAGTGAGGTAGGCCGGCAAAGTCTTAGCCCGCTCAATCACATAGACCGTAGTGCAGGTTAATTATGAACAATGATAGACGAACTTTTTTTATTTTATTGCATGAGTTCAGCAGACAAGTAGACGGCCCACTTGACGGAAAGCGGTTATCATCGCCTATGAACACTTGCAACACCAAAGGTGCTGCCTCTCTCTAAAGGGAGACTGGTATCTAGCCACCAATGCCAGAACACAATCTCTATCCGTGCAGGAACGGAGAAAGAATACAATTTCCTGCGGCCGGGCGGCCTGTCGTAAGAGGCGACTTAACAACCCACAGCCAGGTGGTAGGGCATTTGCCCGACTGGATGGCTACCACCCCTAGTCTAAAGTATGTCGCCATAACAACCTTGAGTTGTGTTCCGGCATTAGTGACCAGGTTCCAGTTTCCCTTAAGAGAGCAGCAGCGCATTTGTAGCAACTTTGGTGTTGCAAATGTCCATAGGCGATGGTAACCGCTTTCCATCAAGTGGGCCGTCTGCCTGTCTGCTGATCTCCTGCAATAAAAAAAAAAAAAAAAAACACAACTCAAGTTTATTAGATCAGCGGTGGTGGCCATTCATACGGACTACTCTACCACCTGGCTATATATAGGTTGCTTTGTCGCCTCTTGCGACAGAGCGCCCGGCCGCAGTAAATTGTATTCTTTCTCCGTTCCTGCACGGATAAAAGCTTACCATCGTAATCAATTTCGCCGTCCCTGGTGCGCGGCAGATCGACGGGTTGCGACGAGTCCTGCTCCGCCGCGCCCTCCGCCGCGCACGTGCGGCTGGCGCTGAAAATAAGTAAAACCACAATTTTAATTAAATGGACCTACTTATGCAAAATGGAACCAACCCACACACTAACAAGTTTGAGAAAAAGCCGTTTTTATTAAAATTTTGCGTACAAAAAAATATGTCTATATTTTGGAAAAAAAACATTTAGAATATTGTATATTATATTTTCTCGTTATGATTTTTATTGAGTCGATAGAAGGTGCATTTTGAAAGTCTTCTGCATCCTTAACCCAATTTTGGCATGTTTGTGGATTGGTTCTGTTTTGCATAAGTAGGTCCAAATAAAAACGGGAAAATCGTCATATTTTAGTGACAGGCTAGATTGGTCTTTGCGATCATTCGTACGCAAAAAAAGACGTGTGTCATCACAGAAATTCAATGTGGTATTTGAAAATGGCTAAAGAACTTCTGTTAATAAACAAAAGTTAGTAAACTTACCGCTACATAAGTAATGACTTATGTAGCGGTAAGTTTAATTCGGCTACAGAATAAAAGAAAACCTAGAAAACTAAGTGTTAACAAATGGCTATTAGAGCATAATCAATATTCATACATACATACATACATACATAACTTCACGCCAGTTCCCTTGCGGGGTAGGCACGAACAACAGAGTGCCATTTAGGCTTATTCTTACACACCTCACTTACCTCTTTGACATTCATAACTCTTGTCATGCACGCTCGTCTGTTCTTAAGGCATGGAAGGTGTGTCGTTGCCTTCCACGACTTCTGCATCCATCCACTTTTGCATTGTATATCTGTTTAGTCATACTTTCATCATGCATTCTTTCCACATGCCCGAACCACCGGAGCATTCCTTTCCTTACCTTCACCCCGACACTCTCTTTCAGACCAACTCTCTTTCTTACTTCGGTATTACGATCGCGGTCCGCGAGCGTCACTCCGCAGATTTTGCGCAGTGCTCGCATCTCGACCGCGTTTACTCTACTTTCATGCTCTCTCTTCCATACCCAACTCTCGCTTCCATACGTGAGCGTAGGTACCAGCACCGCGATATTCACATGTAAATATTTTAAACGAATTCAGATTCCACCCAAAAGACTTGCATCACTATATGAGAATGACCGAACCGAGCCATACACGTTCAGTCTATCGTCACGATATCGTCTTCGATTAAGTACATCGTTCAATGATTCGTCGTTGCGTTCCGTCTGAAACGACGAATCAAAAAAATGAAAATCAATTTATTCTCAAATAATTACACAGAAATAATGCTCACATAGGGTCCGCACTAGGTCTAGCCTCTATCGCGGGACTCCAAGTACGTGTGTGACTGACTTAACATTTTTTATTAAATATTATCAATTAAATTAAATTACTTGCGCGTGCGCATTTAAGGTTAATTTATATGATATTATATCATAAGTTTTAAGTTATTTGGTAATCAAGTCGCATGAGCCACTTTTGTGTGGTTGCTTTGATTTCATATCTGTTTAAATATACTAAATCGTTCCGTTCCGTGGAGGCCTTTATCCATAATACAGGTTTAACTTGCTAAATTTGGGAATATACAAATGTGTCTGCAGATTAATTCAAAGATTTATTTATTTATAGCGGCATAACTTAGTAAGACTTGGAAAACAAACGTCGAGATATGACTGGATTATAGGACAGTTGGTCATATAAATTCGTAAAAAAATTGGCTATAAAATACATTATTTCATCAGTTATTCAAAAGAAGACAAAGTCGTACGCGTAACTTGGTTATGAATTTGTAATGTGACATTGCGCGGCGTCCCGGCCATTTCTCCCGAGATATAAAGTTATATTATGTAAGGATTTTCTCGTGTCCTAAGCACTTAGCATAAACTTAGCCGTTATGTATAATATAACCTTGAATTCAGGGAGTACTGGCAAGTGAGCTTTAGTATATTGGGAGTGTATAAACAACTTTATTATACTTACATATTTTGAAATATATTATTGTATATGTGTATGTAATTGTATATTTAATTCTTAAATTAGTTTGAGTATTTATATATCTATTGCCTTTTTCCTGCACCACCTACATCGCCTGATTCAAATTTCTTTGATTTAGGTTTCCTGGAAGAGATCTATTCTATCCTTGTTGGTAATGGCTCCAACGAGCTGGAAGAGATCTCTTTGAGCGACAAGGCCGCCTATTGTACTGCCTAGAAAATATTGTAAATATACATACATACATAATTTCATGCCAGTTCCCTTGCGGGGTAGGCACGAACAACAGAGCGCCATTCAGGCTTATTCTTACACACCTCACTTGCTTCTTTGACATTCATAACTCTTGTCATGCACGCTCGTCTGTTCTTAAGACTCCTGACATCGCCTTCTGCTAGTACACGATCAAGTTGATCATGGAAGGTGTGTCGTGGCCTTCCACGACTTCTGCATTTATCCACTTTTGCATTGTATATCTGTTTAGTCACATTTAGCTGAAGGCTAAACGTTTCACGCCGATATTCTATGGATCTAGCCGGCGCTAAAAGCTGTAAATCAAGGTCGTGATTTCAGCATGGCTCGACCAGGGCAAAGCCATCGGTGGTGGTATGCATAATACATAGTACAATACGAACGAAAGAGAACATTATTGTGAGAATAAAAAGAGAGAGAGATAAAACTTTATTCCTGTGTTAAACAATTCTTTAAATATTATTTTTTTGTGGCCTGTAATTATTTTAATTATAAAAGAAAACTGCAAGTGCGTAATATAATGACGACTTTTTTGCTTAAAAAATTTGATTGCAACAAGTCTGTTATTGTAATTGTATATTTTGGTGTGCAATAAATTTTTATCTCTCTCTCTTTCTCTCTTTATTCTCACAATAACGTTCTCTTTCGTTCGTATTGTACTATGTATTATGCATACCACCACCGCTGGCTTTGCCCTGGTCGAGCCATGCTGAAATCACGACCTTGATTTACAGCTCCTTTTTTTATTTTTTATTTTTTATTGCAGGAGATCAGCAGACAGGCAGACGGCCCACTCGATGGAAAGCGGTTACCATCGCCTATGGACATTTGCAACACCAAAGTTGCTACAAATGCGCTGCTGCTCTCTTAAGGGAGACTGGAACATGGTTACTAATGCCGGAACACAACTCAAGGTTGTTATGTCGATATACTTTAGACTTTGGAGGGAGTGTGGGACTCCCAATGGCTGGTCCTCCATTCTGTATACAAAATGTACATTAACGCGAGCGTACCCTTTGACGTTTGCGCATCATCTATGGGCGCGGAAGGAGGTTACCGGAGGGAGTGTGGGACTCCTAATGGCCGGTCCTCCACTCTTTTTTACAAAATGTACATTAACGCGAGCGTAAAAAAAAGGTTAAAGCTAGATTAATTGATAATCACGAACCTACTTTTCTCCTCTTCGTTCCTAGAGCTTTTGTTTATGAGTTTGAAATAGAATCATTGGATTACGGGTAATTATGCCACTTATACGTGATTTTACTACAGAAGTCCTTGGTTATCAAATAATCAATACGAGCGCTCACCGTGGCATTGACCGTAAATACGATAATAAGGCTGCAGTCCGACAGCAAACTTATGGCGATAAAATAGTAGTCACAAACCTTGTTATTATATGGTTACGTGAAGTACTTTGGCCACAAAGTCCGAAAGAACCCAAACAATATGGAGATACTTGTAGTTACTGAGAAAGATGAAAGCAAAAGACTGCACCACCATTCCGTTCTTATTATAGAAAATATGTATCAATACTTTCAATCAACGTCTTATTATTAAAAACACATTTTTTGACTTAAATTAATCATGAATAAAAATGAAGGTCTTGATTAATTAATTTACAATTTCAATAAAATTCATGTAATGTATGAAAATGAACGGGAGCTAATAAGGTTTATAAATTTACAACTAAGTTTAAAAATATGTGTTCAATAATAACGGTCCTATTCATATCGAGTTTATTATATACAATATGAATAAGAACGTACGACGTTACGGAAGACACAAGATGTCAAGAATCCATGTAATAAGAGGTTGATTGAAAATATGGAGATTATGTGCAATAACAAAAAAGGACCGGTAGTGCCGTCTGTGTCGCAAGAGTGTGTTTCTGTGTGATTGTTATTATTCCTTAGGTTGGTTACACACTATGATCCTGTTCACGGTGTACAGTGTACACTACTAGTCGCGTAACACGGTTCAATCTCGTTCCGGTTTCGGTCCGATCAAATTTTGCAGTGTGTACAGTGTACACTGTATATTACTATTCTCACAACACGGTTCAATCTCGCTCCGGTCTCGGTCCGACCTAAGTTTGCAGTGTGTACAGTGTACACTACTAGTCGTTCAACACGGTACAATCTCGATCCAGTCTCAGTCCGCTCAAATCTCGCTGTGTATACACTACTAGTATGAAGTTGAAACCAAACCATATTTACACTGTCGGTACAAGTCATGATAGGTCCGATCTTGCTTCGGTCAAATATTATTTTCGACGCACCGGTACCGACGCGATGTCGGATCGGAACTAGAGCAATACGATAGTGAGAATACTTACGATTCTTTTTTGTTTAAGAATATGTTACCGGATCGGGAACGGCAAGATACCGGAGCGAGATTGAGCTGTGAACGGCATCATAATGTGAATAGAGCCTAAGGCTACGTTCACACGAAGTCAAGTTCTATCGGATCGGATTTTTACCGTATACGGCAGAACCGAATGTTTTATACAAATGGTATTCGCAAAAAACCGGATGGTGTGTAACCGTGTGAATATGCAATTCGGTTTTTTGCAGGAACACGCTCAATCTCTCACTACCCTTTGAAAGTACCCCACCGCGTGCGCACCCTCCACCAGACTTGCCGTACCTGATTTTTTGCGACATTCGGTAAAAAACCGAATCTGCGCTCGTGTGACGCATGTATAAAAATGCTATTGCCACTGGAACACTGGAATATGATTGCAGTCGCCAAATCGGATGTTAAGTTTTACCCGTTTCGGTTATTTGCCGAATCCTAAAACCGAATGCACGTGTAAACTCATACATGTAAATTATATTGTGACTAAACCTTATCCTACAAAAATCAGATTCAGCTCAGAAATTGATGTCTCCGTGTGAACGTATCGTAAGTATTCTTCTTGCATGGCCGAATGATACGAATAAAAATGCTCGACGTGGGTTGGGCAGCGCTGAGATTTTTATTGCTGATAAAGTTATTCATCTCAGCAAAAACGGGAAGAGACCTTAATAAATAACCCTATTTGCCAGAATCCTTTGTCCTGTGACAGTTGAATTATTTCAACGTTTTCAATCGATTCTAGACAGGAATGTTTTGTTACGTAAAGCTTTGAATTTGTGTAACGTTTGCTGCCTAATTGCCTAACTCACTAGAAAGTAGATGGCCCGGTTTCGATTTGACTTATTGTATTTTATAGCTAGAGTACAGCAGACAGGCTGACGGCCCACCTGATGGAAAGTGGTTACTGTCGCCTATGGACGTTTGTAACACTAGATATGTCACCAACGTGCTAACGGCCTCGAAGATATTTTATGACTTCTGAAAAACCCCATATCGTAGCGCTGTGGGAAAACCATAGCTGGGAGCTCTTTCCAAATCTTTCCAAAAATGGTGCGCAAGAGAAACGTTCCGTACAAGAAAGAAAGAAAAGAAAGAAAAGATTTATTGACGTAAATGTATATACACACAGAAAGTACAATACGTGTAATAAGACGCTGTACACATAAATCAAAAATATAATACAATTGTAGTTAACCAAACAAAAAACGTAAGTACATAACATTCACGCCAATGAGGCTGGAACTCAGTATTATGCTGCGACAAGGACTGACGCAGCGCTGATTTTCAGTTCCAGCCTTGAGCGAAGCGGCTCAAGGAACTGGGGATGAACGCCCAGCCAAAGGCGATCGGTGCGGTAGTAGTAAGAAGTTTCAATTTTAACAACTAAATTAAAAGGTAAATAATCAAAAGCCTCTACAGATAACAAAACAAAGTAATTAAAAATCAAAGAAGTAACAAAAAAAAAAAACTCTTTTGTACTTTTCATAACCAAAGAATACACTCATATAAAATTAAAGTAAGTAAATACATGACTTCGTTAAAGTCAAATCAATTGAAAAAAGCCATTACCACATGACTGGCTGGATGCACAAACCGTGCTAAGCCAAAATTGAACAAGAAGAAGAATAGATGACAAGGCTGGTGTGCAGAGATATTAAACCGATGGTTAAAATAAAATAAACGCTAAAACCGTATGGCGACAGCGATTATTTTATTTTAATTGTCAATTAAATGTCCATGCACACCAGCCTCAGAATTCAAATAAAATGACAATGCCCATTTTAGTATGGAGAATTGCCCCAGGTTGAAAAATTAGTTTCTAGTAAAGTTCTTTATTGTTTTGTAATTAAATATACTTTCTGGAAATATATATAACAATAGTTTCAAAATAACTTGCGAATTTTAATATGTAAGAGTTTTTGTGCTTTTATTAGAAATGAGCACTGCCATCTAGTTTTGAATTCTGTAACTATAAAAGTCGACCGGTAAACAAGATGGAGGACAACTTAAGAAATAACGATACATTTTATTTTACGAAAAATGTAATTGTCTTAAAATGTTTTTCTATATCTTTTTAACGTCATCACTAGTTTGACCTCCTTGGTGCAGTTTTGGGCATAATCCTTTAACTAACTCTTGTGTTTATTCATGCTATACCGTTTGAAAATAGGTCAAGTCCATGTCGTCCAACTGTATTAATTGGTTGGTCGAAGTAATAATGTATTGCGTACGTATACAGTTCAAGTAGTAATAACAACCAATTATAAAGTGGTAACAATTGTACTCGTAGGTACACGTCATTCTAATAGTAAAAACTCGTGTGAATATAACACCTGGCTGCCGCCAACTTTGTGGCGGTCACTGCCAGGGTTGTATGATATTGATTATATATTACAAGTAGAGTAAATTGACAGTCGAAAGAGACAGTTTATCTTCTTACAAAACGCCAAAGCCTCCTAGATTTTATACAAGAACATTTCAAAACTTCCTTTAACGTTATTAAATTAACCACGTATTCCCGTTGGGGTGAGTACTTATCCATCACCGGATGGGATGCCGTCTCCTCCTTCTGCGAGCACGTTATGTTTGCGAAGGAGGAGGCGGAGCGGGAGCGTGAGCGTACGTCCTTGCTTCGCTCCCGCCAAAGGAGGACGCGCCGACGCCAGAGGGCGGACTTCGATCTTCGGCCACCGTAAGCGGGCGGCGCGGGTGGGGCCCCTTGGGGCATAGGGGTTCTCACTCACCCGTACATGCCGTCGAGGTGAGAGCGCGAGTGTTCCGCGCGCGTTTATCTCTCCTCCCGTGGGGCGCGTTACAAACCGCCCCACGCCGGATTTGACCATGACGTTTTGAAGAGCATTTGAAGAGGCCCAGTGAGGGGGGCCCACGCCTGCCAGGGCATGCGGAGACGGGAAGCCCAATTCCGCGTAGCCCTGGCATAAGGCGCAGGACGGAACACCCAGGGGTTTTAGTGGGTATCCCTAACTGGGGAGTGGCAATAGCGTGGCACCAGTTCTGACTGGGCACGCTAGTGCCACCCCCGATCTGGCGAATCCCACACACTCACACAGGTCGCGAACATCCCCTCAGGCTTCTGTGCCTGTCGCGGCTTAGTCCTCAAACGGATTTCCCCTGGCCAAAAAAAAAAGAGTACTTATCCATAGATGTAATATGTAACTGTTCTACTAGTTAAAACTAAATATTGAGATGATTTAGTTTTCTAGCGTAGGACACTGTGTCAAACCTGATGTCTATTCTTCGTCACCTAATTTCAGGACCAGGGCTACCCTTACTTAAGATAACCTGCCAACATATTTCAGACGCGAACAACTACCGGTCTAGCTAATACTAGAGCTATTGAAATACTCGACTGGAAGAGCTTCCAAGGCTTCGACAGGCCAGTGTACCTTTTTGCGCTTAGAAGTCCACCGGTTGTCATGGAACAGATTGAATACATTGTATACTACATAATTATCTTCTATAATTCATTGACCCACCTAAACCTATTCTGTGGCCAATGATGAGGAGCTGACTCCTCTCCCAACGTCACACACACAACAACAACAATACTTTTATTTTAAGCCAGATCTTAGTTTACAATATAGTTTCTTCATTTTCTTAAGCCTATGTGTAGCGCAGCTGAACTGTAGGTAATCAGCTAGTGCCATTCAACGGAGTTCTTGTGACAACTCAAAAGGCCACATTGGACTATACAGTTCACATTTCTCACAAAACACATAATTACTACTCAACAACTATCAATATCCTACAACTACTGTTCATTTTAGAGTAATTTTACACATTTTTAGAAAATAAAACTACACAGCACAGCGTCTCCTTTCAGTTCCCGCCGAAAACTCCTCAACAACAATACTCTTTATTGTACACCAACTTAAAACAGTAACACATTTACATATCTTAATATTGTACAACTTTTTTTATCTCTGATACTTTTTTATGTATACAAACATATTATTAATTTGATCAAATTATCAATAGTTACAGCAACCAGAACACATGAAGAACAAAAGATATGTAGTAATTATGAGTACGCAAGATCCGTCACGCTATACGCGAGCAAGCTATGGAATGTAATGTCCCGCGATTTTTCTAGAACGCTATGAGGCGCTTCAAAAAAGGCGTAAACAGATATTTAAAGAAGATGTCAATGGGAGACGGTATTTGGTATCAAGTGGACCCGTTTGCCAGTTTGTCTACAAACAACAAAGGGGTGATACTACTAAAAATTCATACAGCAACATATTCTTAAAGGAGACGGGGGCATTTGGGCCAAAGAAATGTCATGAGTTGAGACATGGCGGCTTAAAAATAGCGTCATATTTTTCTATTACAATATGGAAAACATCAGTCCTAAATTCTATCTGGACGACGAGAAATCTTATAAATAAGGTCACAAAGTAAGTTATACATTACTATAATCGATTTATGTGAATGAATTTCAATAATTAATAATACTAGTGGTCGCCCGTAGTCGAAATTCGACCATAATAATTCATTTAAATTATAAGTTTGAACATTATCAAGGTTCTGTTGTCAAAGACTACACTTTTATAATCACAGATTTCGCCAAGGCTATACTGTTAATTTGACTTCAATAATAAACAGAAGAGTATATATGCGTGTGTGTGTGTAATGTTTTTTTTTATTGATTTAATGTATTTTTTATGCATAATTTAAAAAACAAATATTAGCATTCGTCGCTTCTCTTTTATATAAATTATAAGTGTGCGAAATTTCATACTTCTCCGTCCGCGCAATTTTCGTAAAAAAGGTGTGCAAAGTTTTTGCTTCACGTATTAATATACATGAAAATACACCACCATCAATTAGTTCATTCAAAATAATTAAACCCACTATAATTACAAAAAAAATAACATAATAAAAAGGAATCTTAAAATCACTCTCATCTTTTCACAATCTGGGCCCAAGAATGTATGAAAGCGTCTCCGTCTCCTTTGACTGTATTTATATAAATAATTACAGCCCATAAATGTCCCACTGCTGGGCTCGAGCGTCCCATTATAGGGGGAATGGACAGTACACCCGCCACGCTAGTCCAAGGCGGCCTGCCAGGTTTGACACATCGGTTATCTCGATATGCAGGTTGCATCACGATGTAGCCAATCAAGATCCCTCCACGTCCCTGCGAGGGACGCTAGGAGACATAGCCCCCCCACAGGATAGACTAGGCGTGTTGCTGGGAAGTTTCTTTCGCCATTTCTTCTCTCCCAGCCATAACACGTTGCGAAACGGCAGTAAGATAGCGTAGGCCGCCGCGAACCACCGATCCCGGTCCGCCTGGATCCTTCCCCTCGGGCTTTATATTACCCGTCGCCCGTTCACAATTAGTGCTTTGTGTCGCCTTATGGTGGGCATCATTAAATTCATCCCCCTCTCATGGCAACAGTCCAGCCGAGGTAAAACTCCTTAGGGAGCTCCCTCGAGCAAGTTGCCCCCCCGGGCTCGAGCGCCTTCGCTTCGCGAAGGCACTCGCCCCAAAACCCCCGGTAAAGTTGTAAGGTCTTCGGACCAACAACATAAAGTCAAGTCCAATAAAAAAAAAATCACGATGTTTTCCTTCGCCGTTGGTTAGCACGTGGTAATTGTAGCAATATGCACATTAGATCAGGAAACTGCCTAAGCGGTGCATGAGTGGTGCGTATTGGCTGTATCTGCCAACAACCAAATATTTACCCTAAAACCGTGCAGTTTTTAATATCCAGCACCCCATTATAAATTAAAACATTGTTAATATAATCAACCAATATATTTATCTAACGTGTTTGTATTATTAACACCGAAATAAGCTTACCCCTGAACCGTCTGATTAAAATTCTGTTTGTTGTATTCATAAAAGCTTAAAAAGGCTTACATTGTTCCAATTTCGGTGCGGTTGAAGGAATTTTCAATTAGGTCGTTATTTAAACATTGTAGTTATTAAAAATTAAGAGAAAAGACGTCATGGTTTTTTTTTTATAAGAACTTGATATTTTGCTGTGGAGGTTTATTTTCCAATGGGGTGGAGGCGTTGGGTCGCTGGAGGCCATTTGCCCAGATTAAAAAAAAAAATTAAAATGGGCTGGTGCATACCATATCGTTCAAATACGTATTCAACGAGGTAACGCTGCCAGCATTCTCGGTACATGGCCCAGCGACAGCGGTCGGCTCGGGCTGGACCGATTGTAGTTTATAGTGTTTTCTTTTTGGTGTATATGTTTATCGGGGATTTTTTATTTGTATGTATTAGTTTTATTTTAATTTGTATATATAGTTTATTAATTATAATTTTCAAATCACATCGGGCAAGTGCGTTCATGAACTATGAAAGGTTTCTTACCAACCACAAACGTCCACTGTATTCGTCATTTGCCTACAGACGGCCTCTACGGTGAAGTGGTGTGGAGCCTTTGCCTGCAACGGAGAGGCATCGGGTTCGATTCCTGACATGGTAAATTTCGTAAACGAACTTTTCTTTATGTAATATGGTCTGGGTGTCTGGGATAGGCCCCAGAGAGATCCGTTGTATATTAATGATAACACAAGTGTAACTTGCTTAGCTTGGGGCTGTCCAACGTGTGGTCGTCTGCGGCTTTATTAAAACCAGGAGGACAAATACGAGCTTGTATAGAGTACTGTGCTCAGCTGTGAGATGGCTACTAGTATACCAACTCGAGGCACTAGAGTCAAGGCCAGGAAGTTGTTAGGCAACGACCAACTTCGATGAGAAAATTCAAAGTATCGAGTTTCGACGTAGGGTTGCCATCTTATCGGTTTTCTATCAGATATATTTCAGTGTGTGCATTGGAGCTTTCCAATCTTATGTCGCCATCTCCCTGCCATCATCGAAGAACCAGACGCACCGGCATGCAACCTTGTAAGTACATTTTTTGGTGACATTTTTTTATTCAATAAAATTGTGATATTAATATTGATCTAAAAAAATAATGTCACCAAAAGTTTTCGTTATTTTTTTTATAGCTGGAGTACAGCAAACAGGCTAAAGGCCCACCTGGTGGAAAGCGGTTACCGTCGCCTATGGACGTTTGCAACATCAGAGATGTCGCCAACAACAATTTTATGACACCCTTTTTGAAGAACTCCATATCGTAGCGCTGTGGGAAAACCTCGGCCGGGAGCTCATTCCAAATCCCCACGGTACGCGAGAGAAGCGTTCTACAGAACCGTTGCGTACATGAGCGAAGCGTCTCAAGGAAGTGGGGGTGAACTCCCAATCGATGGCGAGCGGTGCGATGGTAGAAGGAGGACGAAGGCACCATTCTAAACAGTTCTTCGGAACATTCCCCGTTATACAGTCGGTAGAATACGCAGAGAGAAGCAGTCTCTCCTAAGGCCAAAAGTTATAAGGCCCTGCACTGATGCCGATGATAATATGGTGGATATTTCACATATACGAACCTTAGTTCGTAAGTAATAATACTGAAGAAATGTATCATTACACAACTAACTGCATTCACTGTAACACTGTCTTCTTTGTGATTAATTTATGTCCTTGAGAATTAAATAAATAGTAACCTTTTCCTAGCGGATTGGCGGGTCGCCTATGTAAATAAAATCAATACGCAATTACAACACTTTTACATACGTACATACATACATAACTTCACGCCAGTTCCCTTGCGGTGTAGACACGAACAACAGAGCGCCATTTAGGCTTATTCTTACACACCTCACTTGCTTCTTTGACATTCATAACTCTTGTCATGCACGCTCGTCTGTTCTTAAGGCTTCTGACATCACCTTCTGCTACTACACGATCAATTTGATCATGGAAGGTGTGTCGTGGCCTTCCACGACTTCTGCATCCATCCACTTTTGCATTGTATATCTGTTTAGTCATTCTTTCACCATGCATTCTTTCCACATGCCCGAACCACCGGAGCATTCCTTTCCTTACCTTCACCCCGACACTCTCTTTCAGACCAACTCTCTTTCTTACTTCGGTATTACGAACGCGGTCCGCGAGCGTCACTCCGCAGATTTTGCGCAGTGCTCGCATCTCGACCGCGTTTACTCTACTTTCATGCTCTCTCTTCCATACCCAACTCTCGCTTCCATACGTGAGCGTAGGTGCCAGCACCGCGTTGTATATGGCAAGCTGGGCAACACTTTTGTTATAGGTAAATTTCAGAATATAATGCGCAGATATTATATTTATATGCGCAGTATTTTTTTTTTAATATCAAACTAATGCCAAGATTCGCAGACTCCCAGTAGACAGTAACTGCTCAAACTTTGCCAAATGGCGTGTCGTAAAACCACAGTCAAATTGGAGTACAGTACGAAAACTCTGTAATAAGCTGATTACTGATGCCCGGTTTCTGAGGTACTTTTAACTGTAGTTTATCTGTTCGTTAGCGCTATCGGTTCAGTAACTTATACAATTGCGTTTCTGAACACACCATCGTACGATAGTTAAACTAGGTTCAACTTAACTGACCAATATTAGGCGTTTAGCTATTCCATATCTTTCGTTTGACGTAAATAAATATTAGATATTCCTTCTTAAATAGACCCATCTAGTGGCGAATTTTGGTACTAGTTGTAGGTTAACAGTTAGCTATTATACAACTTTATGGAATCAATTGTTATTGAACTCATAACTGGTAACCTCAGAAATAGGGCATAAGTGACATAACCTTCTAATTATACTTATGACAGTCATAAGTACAACATTTTAAATAATCAGTACATAAACTATCTCTTTTCTTTCTTCTTCTCCCAATTTTTTGGGGTCAACACAACATTATGTTATTTTTTATTCCATACTACTCTATTCTAACATACTATAGTTCGCGCCACGTAAAAAGAACGCCGGCTCTGAACCTGCGCAGTGAGCGTTTTATCGATCAAATTGGTGGTATGAAGGGGGCGAGACGGCGTGACACCCCGCCGATTCTACAGAGCTTCTACAATAAAACAATTACTCCTAAAACATTACCCTAGTACTTTAGGATACGACTGTACACCTGCGCAGACACATCCCCTCCACTACCGCTCAGCGTTCTTTTTACGTACCTGTACCCATTTGCAGAAGGTTTGCCGATAGCCTCATGACATCACGCGTCGATGGTAAGTAGGGTTGACAAAAAAGGTTACATAAACAGTTGTTGCAATAAATTTACTAATGTATATACTTTACATAAGTATATACTATAATAATAAGTAGTCATCGGCAAACCTTCTGCGCGCGGCTTACACCTCCTCTGTCACATGTTGTGGTATGGGCATGTAAAGAGGAGGGATGAAAGACACCATATAAAAAAACAAATTGAACTGGAAGACTGACGGGTACAAGTGTAAATTGTACACCAAAAAAGAGATGGATGGATTGTGTGAATGCCAAAATAGAGGAAAAAGAGAAATTGTCCCGACCCCAAATAATATGGGTACAGAGACCTGTTATAATAGATTCTAATATTATTTACAAGTAAAAGAACAGGCGTTATAATCAAATAATAATAATCGGCAGACAAACACACGTATTGTATATCCCCAAATTAAGCAATTTACGCTTGGGGTTGGGTATTACGGGTTATATACAACGGACTGCTCTGGGGCCGATCCCAGACACCCAGACCATAGTAAACAACGGAGAAAATACGTTTCCGAAATTTACTATATCAGGAATCGAACCCGGAGCCTCTGCGTTGCAGTGAGGTAGTCCGGCAATGGCTTAGCCCGCTCAACCACAGAGGCCGTCATCATTTTGTTTTTAAAATATCACGATTGAAATAATTTTAATTGCCGTTTAAACAATAACAATTGCGCTATTTGACTGAAAATGAGTAGGCTGGTAGGGTATTTGCTCGTCTGGATGGCTTGGTAGCCGGGGGTGGTACCCCCGGTTTAGAGTATGCCGCCAAAATAGCCTTAAGTTGTGTTCCGGTATTAGTGGCCAGGTTCCAGTCTCCTTTAAGAGAGCAGCAGCGCATTTGTAACACTTTTGGTGTTGCAAATGTCCATAGGCGATGGTAATCGCTTTCCATCAGGTGGGCCGTCTGCCTGTTTGCTGAACTCATGCAATGAAAAAATGGATGTATTTATTTCAAAATGGAATCTTACAGATTAAGTACTTATTGAAAGTCATGAGTCTACCACCGTTTCCAAACCAATTTTAATTACTGTCAAAGGAGATGTGGCGGCGCAACAAACTGCCCAGCAAAGTATCTTTACTTCTTAATCGATATATTAATACGTGAAGCAAAAACTTTATACCCCTTTTTATGAAAATTGCGCGGACGCAGGAGTATGAAATTTCGCACACTTATAGTTTATATAGAGAAGAAGCGACGAATGCTAATATTATTATTATTATTTTTTCAAATTATGCATAATAATACATTAAATCATTAAAAAAAACATTACACAGACTACCATGTATTTGACATACACGCATATATACTCTTTTGTTTATTGTTCAAGTCAAATTAACAGTGTAGCCTTGGCGAAATCTGTAATTATAGAAACTTTGACATTAATTATTATGGTCGAATTTCGACCACGGGCCACTACTAGTAATTATTATTAGTCTTCTTTTTAAATGTAGTTTATACGAATACTGACTCATTTTACTTGTACAAAAATATGATGTCATAAGGTAGTTATGATGGTAAAGAGTATCTCAATTCATTTAACTGTCCGCTTCCCTATTCGCAGAAGGTGAAGGAAGAGAGAGATATTCGGTAGAGACGCGGTCTATTATAAACTGAAACTTTTTTATATGTAATATCATAATCAAAGTATCTATTGATGTCTATTGGAATTTCGAGTCTGCACTCATTGCAGATGATATACACGAATTAGAAGTAAGTTGGAACTAAATTTTAAGCGTAATTTGTTAGTAAAAAATATGGTATACAGCCTAATATTTTCTAAGTTTTCGCGACCTGTATACATAAACTACGTTTTAACGGTTTAAATTAGATTAGGCTCCCACAGAGTAAATAATAACCATAAACAAACAGTTAAACTAAATAATTAAAATAATGAACAAGGTGGCGGTAGGCTAAATAAAACTTTAACAATACTCGTTGACACTTGACATCTTTGTCTTCCGTGATCAGGGCCACTGAAAAGTGGCCGAAACGTCGGAATAACCAAGATCAAATAAATTATCGTGCTTAAAACCGTTTAAAGGTAGTTTTATTATGCTATACAGCCATTAAAGTCACTTCATACCTACGTGTTATGGATAAAAGGAGACTGACAAAACATGTCTATGACAACAGTGTGGGTGGTAGAGAGTTGGCACTGGTAAACCGCGACGTATTTACCACGATCAAATCGCAGATGTCTCTTAAAGAATGGCCAGATAAAAAACACCTATAATAAATGTGTATATATGTAGAGATTAATGAAAGCAGATGAAGCAAAATATGTACGTGAATATTTTAGCCAGTAGAAATCCATCGTCTTTACCTACACCTACCCCTATGGGAAATAGACATGATAATAATTATGGTGATAATAAAACATGGATGCAGAAGTCGTGGAAGGCCACGACACACCTTCCATGATCAAATTGATCGTGTACTAGCAGAAGGTGATGTCAGGAGCCTTAAGAACAGACGAGCTGGCATGACAAGAGTTATGAATGTCAAAGAGGCAAGTGAGGTGTGTAAGAATAAGCCTAAATGGCACTCTGTTGTTCGTGCCTACCCCGAAAGGGAACTGGCGTGAAGTTATGTATGTATGTATGTAATAATTATGTATGTACTGTAACGGCTTACATCCTTAGCCGTTATAATATATTAAGAAATATACATTTAAAATCGAGGAACGCCTCCCAAAACGATAGAATGTATTAATGTCGAGTGTATCGACATTAATCGTGTACTAGCAGAAGGTGATATCAGGAGCCTTAAGAACAGACGAGCGTGCATGACAAGAGTTATGAATGTCAAAGAAGCATGTGAGGTGTGTAAGAATAAGCCTGAATGGCGCTCTGTTGTTCGTGCCTACCCCGCAAGGGAACTGGCGTGAAATTATGTATGTATGTATGCATGTATCGATATTGATTACAAAGCCCGCGAGCAGAATACATCTCCAGTAAAATTGTCTTGAAAGAGAATATGAAGTTATATCCTAAGTCAGTCGCTCATTTGAAGATCCCGGTCATCTCGGGACCCGCTGGCATTTACAGTACCTACGGCCAACCAACCATTAAATTCACCGACATCATCACGGCAAAGGGCAATTCTCCTTGTAGGCGGCAAGCAGATTTTTTTTAAAACTAGTGCTACATAATTCATTTTTTACTACAATTGATTGATTAGCATTCATTATTGTTACCAACAAAGCAGTTGAAACTGAAACATTCTTAAAAAGCTGTAATATGTATTTTTAAAGAAAACGTGGTTGCCGCCAATGACGCACGAGGACCACCCCAAAATACGTTAAACTAATCTACACGATACACGTTTATACAAGAAACTATATTCAGCCTACTAATACAACATTTCTAAAATGTAAGAGACAGATCTTAAATTGGACTGACAAAACTTCAAGAGGTTTCTAAATGTAATGAGCAAAGTATCAAGTCTGTTTGAAATGATTGTTAGAAGAGTTTCTATGAGAAGCTAAGGACAAAATTTAATTTTAAAAGTTATTACGACATGTCAATTTAAATTTAAATTAATTCAACCCTTCTCAGAGAAGGTTAAAAGATATCATATTTAGAGCACACGATTAAAACTCAGGGGATATTTGAATTGAAATGTATGCATACCTCTAGTAATAAAATATTAACTAGTGGTCGCCCAATGGTCGAAATTCGACTATAATTCATTTAAATTATATGTTTGAACATTATTAAGGTTCTGTTGCCAAAGACTGTAGACATACTTCTATAATCACAGATTTCATCAAGGCTACACTGTTAATTTTAACAATAAACAAGAGTGTATATGCGTGTGTGTGTCAAATATATGGTAGTGTGTGTAATGTTTTTTTATTGATTTAATGTATTTTTTATGCATAATTTTAAAAATATATTAGCATTCTGTACTCCTCCTTATTATTATGATTAGCATCTACACCAAATTTTTCTTCAAGTCAGATATGCAAGATAGATGATGTCTTTCATGTATTAGTGGAATGTGTCCAAACAAACAGCCTTAGATCTGGTATAAATTTATTTGATATAGGCTGGTGCAACAGCATTTTGGCAGAGCCCTTATCAGATTCTGCCAAAAAATATCTTGCACACGCCACCTAATTTAAATTAAATCTATGTTAATTGTTAATTATTAAGGCGACATAGCCCAGTTGTGGCTAAGCCTTTAGGAAGAATAAAAAAAGTTGATGTTAACCCCTTCCAGGGGCCAAATTTAGTATTATTTTTGTCCACAAGCTGCCAGCTGCCATCAAAATTGCCGCGCCAATACCAAGAGAATTGTATCGTCTCTTTTATTCTAATACAAATTCTATGTAGTTAGAGGGAGAAAGCATCAGTTCAACGTTCGTTTCAATTATCTGTATTTGACCACGAATTTTTGGTGCTTCCCAATTAGCCGTTATGACAGTTCGAGAACAAATTTGTGGTGGTTCCGTCTTAAAAGGCGGATCACCTTGGTTGACTCAACCATATTATTGTAAGACAGAAATGAATTGACTAATATCTGCTTTAACCGATTTTTCGTTGGCTGGGTGACGCTCTGGCCAATCAGAAAGCGGCCCTAGGTTCAAATGTCGCTTACAGAGATATAAAGACTAGATATCGAGTCTTTACCGCCATTTTATCATAATCAACATTAGGACCTAAGTGTATGTAACTCTACGTAAATATATTTGTATATAAATATGTATGTTTATTTTTATTTACTATTAATTGTTTAATACATATTACATTTAATACAATAGAAAAATACAATTAAATACTAAAACTAAACTACAGTATGAAAAATAAACCTAAAATTAAAAAGTAGAACTAGATAAAAAAGGAGGGCATAATCCATAATCCATAATATAAATAAACCTAGCTTAAAAATAAAAAAACCTGTATTAAGGCCCGTCCAGCCCCACCAGACCACTGTCGCTGGGCATTAATAAAAGCTCATATTTACTATTAATATATGTATATATTATTGCATATATTTTAAATTATGCGCACTGAATACCGACCCATTATTAGAAATGCAAAATTATCTCCAGAAGGTTGTCTGGAAGAAATCGCTGTAAACCGCCGATTGTACTAGTTATATGATTGTTAACTAATGTGTATTATTTTCTTATGTGTAATAAAGAATATTCTATTCTATTATATTTTTCTTTGTTACAAAAGGTATTTTGAATTATTATTTTGTTTTAAGAATTTCATTTTTACTTAGATTAGACCCTATTGAATCAAAAACTGAAACTCTTAAAACAAAATAATAGTTTAAAATGCCTGTACAACAAAAAAATATACTTAGATCCAAATGTCGCTTACGATAAAATAGCGGTAGACTAGATATGACTGTGACATACATAGAGAGCCGTATAAAATTATTATAGAAATAAAACTAGGTAGTAATAAACATTTGTATTAGGTAATAAGATATTATTTAAACAAAGAAAAAACAATATAAAACAGATAAAGAAACACTCCATTTATCGAGCCTTTACCGCCATTTTATCGTAAGCGCCATTTGGACCTAAGTATGTCTTTGTTGAGATTACCCCGAACATCCAAATTCACCAATTTTACCTATATATAATACTAGCGGTTTCACCCGCGCTCTGTCCAGCTCCCGTGGTATATAGCGTCATGTTAAATACCCTATGACACTCCCTATTAACGTAGCTTTCCAATAGTAAAATAATTTTTCAAATCGGTTTAGTAGATCCAGAGATACCCCCTACAACGTCACAAACTTTACCTCTTTATAATATTAGTATAGATTATTATAGTATAGATATTTATTTTAATCAAAGGTTTTTCAGTTTAATTTTCAAAAAGTTTATATTTTACATTTTGTAACTCATTTGGCAATTTATTACATAACTGCACACCTTGAAACATCATGTTTTTTCCCGTAATATGTTCGTAGTAGACTTAATTGAAATTGTTAGCAAACAAAAACATTTTATAATGTAACTTTTAAAATATCACAACAGAAACAATTTTAATTACTTTTCAAACAATAATTAATGCGCTATTTGAGAGCTTTTTTATATCTAGTTATAACGCCAACGCTAGAAATAGGTACGCTCGTACAAAATCAAAATCTAGGAGGGCGCGGCATTCTGTTGTTTTATAAAAAGTATTGTTGAATTCCCTTTGGTACACAAATAAAAAAATGGGAATGCGAAATGGAAATGGCGATTTGGAAAAAGTGAGACAAAATAATTTACTGTCTAGTTTATGTAATACACTAAGATCATCTAATTTATCTAATTTACAATCTAATTAAGCGAGCATCTTAGCAAATTATTAAATCTCTATATTAATATTATAAAGATGAAGAGTTTGTTTCTTTGTTTGTTTAAACGCGCTAATCTCAGGAACCGCTGGTCCGATTTGAAAAATTCTTTCAGTGTTAAATAGTACATTTATCGAGGAAGGCTATAGGCTATATTATATTTTCAAAAAAAATAGGGATCCTTACTAAAAGTCCAATAATGTAACCCAAGATGTAAAAAAAACCCGAAAAAATCCTTACACGGCGTGCGCTGCGAAAACTATTGATTATAGAACAAAGCAATGTACTACCACTTTACAAAACATATAATCGTCGACAAAAAATATCGCGTAACCATATGTCTAACTATTGTAGTTATCTATCTCACAATAAGTGTTGTCTCACAAAATGCCGTCGCTTCAAAAACTCTTTATTTTGTACCTTACTCCATATTAAGACGAATTCAATACCTGTCTAGAACTTTTTGAATTATTCAATTCGGACGTTTCATTCAAAAGATATCGCGATATTTAAAATGTAAGTATTAGTGTTGTAGCCAAATATATTAATATGTTGTTTGATTGAACGCGCTAATCTCAGGAACTACTGGTCTGATTTCAAAAATTCTTTCAGTGTTGGATAGCCCATTTATCGAGAAAGGCTATAGGCTATATATCATCACGCTAAGACCAATAGGAGCGGAGTACCAATTAAGAATGTTTCAAAATCGGAGGGTTTTGAAAGCAAATTCCACGCGGACGACGTCGCGGGCACAGCTAGTCATACATATATTGCCACCCCAGTGGCCACAAATTGCGAACCAGTTTTAGGAAAAATATCTTAAGTCCAAAGAGGCGGAGATCAGTAAACCACTGTGTGCAGCGAAAATGAACAACGCCATCTAGTGACGTACATTGCAGACCTACTTAATCGATATCGTGAATAAATATATAGTATTTCCGACAAGCATCATAATTTATTTGGCAGTCCGCTCCCCTATTCTTGAAACTAAAACAACAGTGATCCATCATTAAAACGAATTAAGCAACTACGCTCCGCCGTCAACTTTCCTCGTCACTGATTTCAACGCTTCACTGAGCACGTTACAACGAGTAGTTATCATATACGCATTCGAATTTGAAGGCTAACTTTCAGTTAGCATTTGCTGAGTTAATTAACACTGAAACTAGCTTAATAATACTTGAATTTCAGTGAATGCATTGAATAAAAATATAGAACTCGGATTTACGTTAATTCGTAGTTATATAACCCTTATAGCTTACCAACCGTTCATTTGCCTTAAGGTACTATTACACATGATCATAATAAAGCATGCTTAAAACTAGCATGCTACGTAGCTGTTTACATTCGCTAGCAATCAGAATACTAGTTTTTAGTTTATTTATTTAGCTTAAGTAATAGTTTATTTTGTTTTAAAATCAAACTACTGGCGATTTATCAGTAGGCTCGACGCGCTCACTACTAGCGATGCTTTGACACTCATGCCATTGAGTAGCTAGCTGTATTGGTCATACGTTAAGGAATTGGATCACGTAATAATACGAGTGCTTTCTATGTGCCTTTCCTTCACACCTTTACAGCTCCTAATAACCCTCTCCTTATCCCATCATTCGCTTTTGCCATTGTAAATGCTAATTAACGCGATGTAACCATCCGGCTCGAAGGACCAAATATATAGATGCGCGCTGATTTTTTTATTTGTCTCGTCGCGTTGGCAAAAATGGCAGAATGGATCACGCAATAAACATAAGTAACCCTCTATAGACAGAGGGTAGGATACGAGAGAGGACTTACTGAGGATTTTTTGTCTTGATGCCGATGGCGAAAGCACAACAGTTTTATTTTATATTATTAATAATTTGCACAGCACTTTGCTAAGGGTAGCAAGAGGTTGGCGTACCGATCGACGACTGGAACGTCCGCTAGGTGGCGCGGCATTTTCAATTGGCGAATTATGGGATAAGGAGAGAGTTATTAGGAACTGTAAAGGTGTGAAGGAAAGGCACATAGAAGGCACTCGTATTATTACGTGATCCAATTCCTTAACGTATGGCCAATACAGTAGCAATTGCTCAATAATGGTATGTTTTCGTGCTAGTAATGAGCATGTGTATCAGTAGGACATAAGTTCCATTCAAGTAATGTAGAGAGAATGGAGAGAATCTCTCCACTTAGAGAGAATGGAGGAAAGTAGAATCACAAAACAAGTGTATGACAGCAGTGTGAAATGGTAAAGTTGGCGACGGTTGAAAGCGACGTATAAACCGTGCGCAGAAGGTTTGCCGATAGCTTCACGATGTCACGCGTCGATGGTCAGTAGGGTTGACAAAAAAAGGGTACATAAATAGTTGTTGCAATAAATTTATTATTTTAATTTTTTGTTCTACATACTGTACATATACAATAACAGAACGTAGCCATCGGCAAACCTGCGCGCGGCTCATACACACCATGATCAAATAGCAGACGTGTTAGAGAAAGGTCAAGTAAAATGCATCACAGCAAAAGAGCATATATGAAGAGACTAGAGTTTACCCCGCGGCTGCGCAGCGGGTCAACCTCTAGTGCGTATCTCTTGTTTAAAAAGCAAGTGGTACAGATTACATTGTATTAAATTTGTATGTATTTGCCCCCGAAAGATTCACTTCATTTTATATCGCAAACTATACCACCCCCGTCTATATGTAAACTACATAAATGACAAAACTTGACAAAAATGACAAAATAGATAACATGGTCCAAGTGGACCAAGTGGACCCAGTGGACCCAGTTGACCAAGTAGACCCAGTGGTCAAAGTGGACCCAGTGGACTAAGTGGACCCAATGGGCCCAGTGGACCCAGTTGACCCAGTAGGATAAGTGTTCCAAATGGACCCAGTGGACCCATTGGACCAAGTGGACCAAGTGGACCCAGTTGACCAAGGGGACCAAGTGGACACAGTGGACACAGTGGTCCAAGTGGACCCAGTGGACCAAGTGGACCCAGTAGACCCAGTGGACGAAATGGACAAAATCACAAAACCTGTCCTAGTTTCCGGGATAAACTTTACATAAATCTATCCCAGTATCCGGGATGAAAAGTATCCCTTGGCCACCCTCGGTATTCAAATTACATATGTGCCGAGTATCAGCCAAATCGGTCCAATAGTCTTTCCATAAAAGGATAACAAACAGAGAGACAAATATACTTTTATCCCGGAAACTATCCCAGTTTCCGGGATAAAAAGTATCCTATGTTCATTCTCGGCATCGAAAATATATATACATATATATATATATATATACTGAGTTTCAGCCAAATCGGTCCAGTAGTTTTTACGTGAAAACGGAACAGACAGACAGACAGAGTTACTTTCGCATTTATAATATTAATAGGGATTAATGAAAGTAGAGATCTATCATCGCTGCGTACCACCATGGGAAACGGGTGTGATGATAATTGTAATAGTGAAACGGGAACGCCAACCACCGTCGGAGACTGTGTGCATAAGCCATAAAATGAAACCGTTATGGTAACATGGTCGGGCCGAGTTCAAAGCCAACTTGGATGGATTACATTACTAGCAACGGTCTCGAGTTCCACTGTAGTATGCTCATTAAGCTGAGAGTTAAATGGAACATTTTACACTTTAATAAAATATGGCCTGTCGTAAGAGGCGACTAAACAACCCACAGCCAGGTGGTAGGGTATTTGCTCGACTGGATGGCAACCACCCCTGGTCTAGAGTATGCCGCCTTATAACCTTGTGTTGTACTCGTAAATTAGCTTCTACTAGTATTTATATATTTACAGGACTTCTAAATATTTTCTTCAGTTTTCGCGATTAGTATACATAATAAAACTACGTTTTAACGGTTTTAAGCGCGGTAATTTAATTTTTATTATTCCGACGTTTCGGCCACTTTTCAGTAGCCGTGATCACGGAAGACAAAGATGTTAAGTGTCAGTATAGAGTAACTGTGATATAGAGAGGAATGTAAGAAGAATAAATGTAGCATGGCTAAAGTGGAGACAGGAACCGGTGTGACGTGCGACAAACTAATGCCATTGAAACTAAAAAGTCAAATATATACATCTGTCATGTTATACGGCTCCCAATGTTGGGCCACTAAAGTGATAAATTACAAACGTCTCCACTCAGCTGAGAATGTTGAGATGGATATGTCGTGTTGTAAGAATGGATAAGGTGAGAAATGAGTACATACGGGGATCTTTAAAACTTGCACCCGTGACTGCAAAATTGAGAGGAAGATTAAGTTGGTATGGCCATATAACGAGGAGGGACGAAAGTCACGTGACAAAAACAATGTTAATCTACTAGATGGATGGGTAGAAATGTAAAGGTAGACCGACAAAAAAGATGGATGGATTGTGTAAAGGATGATATGATATTATGTGGTGTGACAGAAGATGTATGTCAGAATAAAAGAGTGTGGAAGGAAAAGACATATTGTGTGAAAGAAAAGAGAGAGAAAACAAATTTGATTTAAAATCAGCACTGACAGACTTGTCAGTCAGAGAGAGAGAGAGAGGTAAATTATAAAAAAAAATGTAGCCACAAAAATATTTCATTAACAAAACATTTTACATTACAGTCGAGTTAATTTGAGTGCACTTGAATAATGAAACGAGAGAAACTAAGCAGAATTAATTCTATTACAAAAATAACAACTGATATTTCAACATTCATTCGGAGACGTTTTATACTTGAAATAACATTCCTTTTAAGAAATTAGCTCTGAAATGTTTCAGCAATTGGTTGAAAGTTACGACAAGCAAATGTGAAATGTAAAATCTGGAATAATAGCCTGAAATATTAACCTTGAGCTACTGATCCGAATAATATGGAATTATTGCGAAAAGGACGCCCCGAGATTTTGTATATTGTCTTTAATGTTTAGGTTTGAACATGGCGAGCCTCTACCGCTATTTTAGCGTAAGCGACATTTGGACCTAAGTATATTATATGTTGCAGAAGGTATTTTAAAATATTATTTTGTAATATTTTCTTAGGTTTTGACGACGATGTATACGAACATAATAAAACTTTGATTTGATTTTTATTATTCCGACGTTTCGCCCACTTTTCAATAGTCGTGATCACGGAAGACAAAGATGTCAAGTGTCAATGAGTATTGTTAAAGTATTATTTAGCCTATCGCCAACTTGTTCATTTTAATACTCATTGACATTTGTCTTCCGCGATCACGGCTACTGAAAAGTGGCCGAAATGTCGGAATAATAAAAATCAAAACTTAAAACCGTTTAAACGTAGTTTTTTTTTAATGAAATAATGACTAAACAGATATACAATGTAAAAAGTGGATGGATGCACAAGTCGTGGAAGGCCAGGACACACCTTCCATGATCAAATTGATCGTGTACTAGCTGAAGGTGATGTCAGGAGCCTTAAGAACAGACGAGCGTGCATGACAAGAGTTATGAATGTCAAAGAAGCAAGTGAGGTGTGTAAGAATAAGCCTAAATGGCGCTCTGTTGTTCGTGCCTACCCCACAAGGGAACTGGCGTGAAGTTATGTATGTATTTTATTTTTAAGATTTTCATTTTTAGTTAAATTAGATTTATTAGATTCTACTGAATCAAACACTGAAAGTCTTAAAACAAAATAATAGTTTAAACTATATATGTGCAACAAAAAATATACTTAGATCCAAATGTCGCTTACGATGAAATGACGGCAAAGACTAGATATGACTGTGACATAGATAGAGAGACATAAAATTATAGAACTAAAACTTCGATACTAATAAACATTTGTATTACATAGTAAGATATTATTGACTATTACATTGTTATTGTTGTACCTTTTGGTATGTATGGCGCTTACGGCCTTTTGGTCCTTAGTTTCTTAAAAGTAGGCTATGAGGAATCGAGTTGTATGAAGATCACGCCACTGATACTTAGATAGTATATCATCAGTCAAATATCTCTGGGTGAGACTAGGGGCACTAGGATCAGTTTTATGCTTTGAGCCGATTTCCTTGAAGAATTCTAAAACTTGAATTCATGAATAGCTGGCGTGCCTGAATACACTTACCGTATAATATTAACCCGCCATTTGTGACGTCAAGTTGACTTGAACCGTTGGTAACGCCGCGCCGGTCTCACGTACCGGGATTTTCACATAATTAACAGTATGCGATTCTGCGATTTATTATTTCATTTTTAAAAACACGTATTTAATTGCCAATAAAACACAAGTATTAATAAAATCAATAAACGTTTGTTTGTCAAAAGGACAAAACCATTTAAACTAGTGCTATAAACAAAACAAAAGTGTATTGTAATGTGCTAGCTATTAATAAAGAACACATGAACAAAGTGTCTTCGCCTTAATAGAGACAATAAGAAAAGTGTTAATGGACACTTTCTTAGTAAGAATACTTATACTTAATTTAGGTTATTTTTGAATTACTTATTAATCTTTTTAGATTAGATGGTAATATTAATGAAGTATTTATTTTAAATACCTTATTTATAAAAAAATAAAATCGTTTGTTAGTTCCTTTACAAATAAACATATACCACTGAAATACTTTTTCGCACCACCCGGTCTCTCAGACCGGGTGGTACCTCATCAATCTCGTTTCTTTTACCTTCTCCCAATTAGTTGGAGTCTACATAATATGTCTTTTCCGTCCACACTGCTCCATTTTGACATACATCTTCTGTCACACCACAAATTATCATATCATCCTTAACACAATCCATCCATCATCCATGTACGCCACCAATTGCGGGTTAAAAAAAAGAACAATTTTCGAGGTACAATGCCGTATATACTTGTTAGGCTTATAATAACAATAAGAACAAATCGTCACATAACAATATGTAAAGGTTGAACAAGATTTAGAACAAAAAAGCCGATAAAGCAAAGTTCAAACTGGAACGTTTCGCGATCTAATCTACATTTCGTGTTTTTTTTTTAAACTGAAATAGGCACGGAAAGGCATGTAATGTCAAGAGAGAGTCGTGTAATAACTTTATTCCACATTCAACATAATAATGAAAATGGAGAGCAAACATATTTTCCTGTTGTTAGGGTTGTTTATATATGGTTTTTAATATTAGCGTGTAGCGTTGTATTTAAAATTGGCATTTGCCCACGAACTTTGTCCACGTTGGAAAGGTAACAAAGATTACAGTTATATTCCTAAATATAAAATCAAGGGTTCATTCTTTTAGTACGTCTCGTCATTACTAAAACAATAATAATATTCTTCTTTCCCCTTACTGTGTCTGTCTTACTGGGCATGCACTGTTTGCTACAACTCCATTAATTCTTGAAAAAGTATTTCTGTAACATACTTCTGTATAAAACTTATAGAAAAAAAGAACTTGAGATATAAATAGAATAAGAAATATAAAGAAAAACACGTTGCGAAGCTCTGTACATAGACTAGGAAATAAAATGAAATTTTAACTTGTATGTATGACCTTCAAAAAGTGTTCTCCGGTGGAACTTATTTTGAGTAATGAATTTGAATTTAAAATATGTGTTAAGTACTCATACACAACTACAATTGTTTTACTGAAGATGTTATCGATCAGTGATTTCGCATCGGAATATTTTTTTTTTTTAACGCGGCCACTTTAAGGCTCTCCCAAGAAAATTCCCGTAGGATGCTCGGTATATAAAGTACTGTAACGACTAACATTTTTAGTCGTCATTTATATTAAGGGCTGCTTGCATAACGATCGCCTTTAAATAAAATTAGTTAACCATATTAAACTGCCTAAATACGTTTTACACAAAACGTATTGACAGTTCTTTAAACATATTTAGCGGCAAATTTTGCGTTGTGCAAGACGCTAATTGTATTTAACGGTGTTAAATACGTTTTGTGTTTCTTAAATAAATTTAAGCCACCTTATGCAAGCGGCCCTAAGAAATATAAATATTTGAATTTAATTCGTGGAACGCCTCCCAAAACAATCGACAAAAGAATTATTGTATCGGGCCGCGCACTGAACGGTTGTAAGAGTCTCTTGATTGATAATATAAACTATATATTCTCTGAACCAGACTCTTTATTGAAGATCCCGATCAGCTCATTAACCGCCGGCCGTTACAGTACCGCAAATTTTAAGTCCACGAATTTACTATCGATCAGCGAAAATCGTATCGAGATCGGTGCAGTAGTTTTTACGTGAATCCCGAACATAGAGACAAACACAAAAAGTGTGATAAACAAAATACACTTTTAAATTTTTTATAATATTACTAGGATATCCCCGCGAATCCATCCACGCTTGAATCGAAATTCCTGCGGAATTCTCGGGGCATAAAGTACCGCAGTATCCGAATAACCTATTTTTTTTGCACCGGGGCAACTATAAACCGCTCCCGCGAAAATTCCCGCGGGATGAAAAATATCACACATTTTACTATACAGAATTGGCTATCGATCAGTAAAAAAAATCACACTCGAATTCGAATTTTCTTTTTTAATCTGGCCATTTAAACTCAGTCCTAGAAATTTTTCCGCGGGATTCTCAGGATAAGAAGTAGCGCAGATTTTAAGTCTAAGAATTTGCTGTCAAACAGCGATAATCGCATCGGAATCGGCGCCGTTCTTACATGAAACCCGAACAAACGGACAAGAAAATATGTACAAAAATTGCATCGTGTTCTCCATTGTGTATATTTCGTATTCCAGTTATTTCTTTTAAATAGCATCAATGTACAGACACGGCCTTTTTAGAACGTAATAATATTATTATAGACTAACTCTATAAAAAAATTAGCCTAAATTACTCTTTATAACATCAGCTATCTGCCAGTGAAAGTCCCGTCAAAATCGGTCGAGAGGTTTCATAGCTTAGCCGAAACATCCAGACAGATATACCAAAACTTTGATAATTGATTTTTTGATATAAGTACCATATATACTTTCACGTTCATTTAGTAAAAAGCTGTTATTTTAACATTTATGATGTACAAAGTCCAAGACCTCCGCGGACCGAGTGGCGGCAGTGATGATATTACAGGTGGAACAACCCTATTCATCGGAAAGTTACCACAGATGGCAGATGCGCGTACCCGAGTAGGTCAACTGGGAAAAGGGATAAAAACATCACATCATTGTAAGTAAAGTTATATCAAAAGGGGAAAGGTAAAGCTCGTGACGTCAAAAGATACTTATTTCAATCTGTAGTATGTTTTACGAGAGAGACGATCCACTTGGAGCTGAAAATGTAAAGAACGAAATGTACTTGAATTGTGCTTTGGGATCGCATTTGTAACAAAGAGACTGTTCAGGGCTTCAAGATGAAGCGGGTCTATATCTGATCTTATACGAACAAAGTCCCAGAGGGTTTACTCTCAAGCGCCTTTCGTCATTCGTTTTTGTAACAATAGTAAGGTCAAACTAACCTAAGAACAGTAAACAACCGATATTCCTAAAATTCCTGTTTATTAGCTGGCTAAAAAACAAGTTGATGGCTATTTAGCTAATGGGTCCCTAGCCAACCGAAAGCCGACGGCTAAGACGTAAACTTGTCAGTTGTCGATTTTAGATTATATTCGACAAACATTAGCCAGCTGGCGATATGATTGACAACTTCGCCGTGGCTATTTGGTGTACAACCGCTAATTAGTTGGCTTCTACAATGAAGCGGCGAGTGAAGTACCAGAATCCGCAGTCTCCGCTCTCTGTAAAGGTCTGACTCAATGACCCGACGCTGTTTGAATCATAGGAAGGACCTTCAGTTCCCGAGACCTTGACATTACGGTGATGCGAAAGAACAGAAATGTTACAGCTGTTATTAAGTTCGAATATGTCAACTGGTACTACCACTGATACATCTGGACGACTGGGTGATCATGACGGATTACACCCCGAAAAAAAGGTTCTTATCTTATCACAGTGGCGTATTAAATCACGATTTCTATTTCATCCATGCATACACAAACTAGCGACCATGTCACACGACTTAGGTCCGATTTTCAGGAAGGAGTAGAGAGATGCTTTATGAATATCAATCTAATATATAAATTTCTCGTGTCACAGTGTTAGTTACCATACTCCACCGAAACGGCTTGACCGATTCTCATGAAATTTTGTGTGCATATTGGGTAGGTCTGAGAATCGGACAACATCTATTTTTCATCCCCCTAAATGTTAAGGGTAGTCCACCCCTAAATATTTTTTTAAATTTTTAGATAATTTTTATTTTTTTAGGATACAGCATTAAAAAATACATACAACCCTAATTTTTCACTCCTCTACGATCAACCCCTATTTTTATTTGTTAGTTATAAACTTTAATTTTTTGGCAAGATTTTTAATCTTATTTTGTCATGACTTAGAATAAAAAAATGCATATTACTCTTAATTTTCCACCTCTCTACTATCAACCCCTATTTTTCCATCGCGTTTTTTTTTAACTGTCAATCGATCAGTTATCCCCGCTAGATGTCTACCGTTGTCACCTCTCATCCAGCAAACATCACGGAGTAGGGATGAGTGGGTTCCCGGATGGTTTAGATTCACAATTCGAACCGGTAGGTGGCGCTGAGATCGGGTTCTGGAGTCCTCCTAATCACCTGGAGCGATTTTGGTGACTATGTTTTTGTGTGTTTGAGTGGATACCCGGATGGTTTAGATTCACAATTAGAACCGGTAGGTGTCTCTGGGATCGGGTTCTAGAATTTTATTTTTTAAAGGCAGGACAGCGTCTGCCGGGGCTGCTAGTAATATATAAAAACATGTGTAAAAGAGCAAGGTTCCTTCCTTTCTTAACTCTTTTTTCTCCTCGTTCCCTCCGATTTCCCACATATTTTTATCAGCAACGATCGGCCGGCAGCAGCTTTTTTTTAAACTACTAACTTGCCATACCAAAACGGACACGGAAAGATTTTAAAAGTACTTCTTTTTAGATAACTGTTTTTTTAATTATTATTCCGTAGGTAAATGACAGCAGCAGTAGACGATGAAGTCTACGGAACTCTTCATTGTGCGCGGAATCCAGGAGTGGCCAAATTTATTAATTAATTAAAATATATTTAGAATATTAATCTCTCACCTCTCGCTGTCTCGACGCAGCGACCACCTCCTAGACGTCAACGCACGTAACATATTCATCGAACACAATTTCACAACACTCAATACATCATATAATTATTCTTTCAACAAATATTAGGCAGAGTGGTAAATCGTTGTAGACATTTAAAACACTATTAATTGACACATCTGTTTATTGTTTGTTCTTTGAACTGTAATCGTTTCGTAAAATCACATGTCCGAGGCACTGCTTTTATTAAGTTTCAGGTGTTAATACTACAACATGTTTTATAAATAAGATAAAAAAGTGGGTTAAATAGTGAAGTTGTAATATGTATGTAATGTACACCAGGGATACCCAAAGTGGTCGATATCGATCCCCAGGGGTCGACATAAGCGAAAACTGATTTTGGACGTCGACGAGGTCTAAAAATCGACCCTTACTAATTAACACAAGTTTTTATTTGAATCATTCAAGATACTGTATAAGATGCGTTACGTGTACCAACTTGTTATAATGACTAATATTTTAGTAAGAAATATCATTGTTGTACTTTTAAAAACTGAACCAGTCGATAAGCGCGCACAAGTTCGTACAAGATGAAAAAATCGGCAAGTCAATAAGCATGGACAAGTGCAAAATGAGTTCGAGCGTACCTAATTTTGATTCACTACGTAATTATGATGTCAAGTTTACTCACTTAACCAACTGCAGTTTTTAAATTGGTAAGTATTTTGTATCAATACGAAAAAAAAACTAGGGATAGGATTTGGCTATGGGGGTCTGAGTTATCAGTTCGTTTTGGAAAACGAGTCTCTTGCACAAAAAACTTTGGGAATCCCTGGTGTACACTGTACAATGCCAAGAAGTTTTTACAATGTGTGTTTTGCGTTTTGATGTGCTCTAGCCGTTTTGACAAAAGCGGAACCATGATGAGATCCTCATGGTTCATACGTCCGTCTATCTTTGTTTGTCACAGTTATTTTTCTCAAAAGCTACAGGATCCATATAGATGTTTATATAGTGCTGTATAGTTTATATCTACGACGATATGTGTTTAATGGAATGCCTCATGATATGTCAGTTCTTATGTTTCACTATTCATTCACTTGCTTTACCCTCTCTTTTCTTTCGCCATATCCCAATTATTTGGTCTCGGCACAAAATCTTTTTTCTTCCACACTCCTCTATTCTGACGTACATATTTCTGTCACACCACATCCTTCACACAATCCATCCATATCTTTATTGGTCTACCTTTACATTTGTACCCATCCATCTTGTAGTTTGACATTCTTTTTGTCACGTGACTTTCGCCCCTCCTCATTATATGCCCATACCACCTTAATCTTCTTCCTCTCAATTTTTCAGTCACGAGTGCCAATTTCAATGATCCCCTCTTATGTACTCATTTCTCACCTTATCCATTCTTGTAACACCACACATCCATCTCAACATTCTAATCTGAGTGGAGACGTTTGTGGTTTATCACTTTAGTGGCCCAACATTGGGACCGGTATAACATGACAGATGTATATATTTGACCTTTTAGTTTCAGTGGCCCTAGTTTGTCTCACGTCACACCGATGACCTGTCTCCACTTTAGCCATGCTACGTTTATTATACTCCTTATATCCTTCTCTATATCCCAATTACTCTGCAGTAGTGATTTTGCTATTCACTTTACTTTAATATGACATTACTCGTACGGAGCTTATGTCAAATTTTAACCAGCAGTAAGACAAATGAACGGTTGGTAACATACAGGAATCGACCATTGATGTGTTACAATTACCACATGCTGACAGTGAAGGAAAACGGCGAGGAAACTCACACAACGAGATTAAGAATGTGTCAAGTTACAAAATAAAAACACCAGTCTACCTTGGATAAACGTATATATCTACTAAGTATCAATGGGCGATATCGAAATGTTAAACAAACAATCCAATTAAAAACGATTGACTTGATTAAAACTACGTTTTATCGGTTCTGAGCACGGAATACTATTTCATTTTCATTTAGACGTTTCGGCCACAATTCAGTAGCCGTGATCGTTTCCATATCCGTTAATCATGGCTACTGAAAAGTGGAAAAACGTCGAAATAAAAATCAAATAAAACGCCGCGCTGAAACCGTTAAAACCTAGTTTTAATCATGTTTACTATTCGCGAAAACTTAAGAAAATACTAATCGACTATATCGAATCGATGTATATATATATGTATATATATATATATATATATATATATATATATATATATATATATATATATATATATATACACATATCATGTATGTATATATTTACTGCAACATACCTCTGTTCTATCAAAAAAAAAAACCATCCAAAGGTTGTCTGGAAGTAATTGCTAATAGCGATAAGACCGCCTATTGTATTTCTTTTAACCGATATTTTAAATCACAATGAGACTAATGGACTAACTTTTTGAATGAATAATTCAGTCGTTTCCGAGACGACATTTATGGACGGATATGTCATTATACATATTATATGTATGAAGAATATCAATACAAAGTCATAACGAGATAAAAGAATAAAAATATACAATGTAAATTTATAATTTAATTACAAAAAAATAAATACAAAACACACCGATTAACTTATCTATGTAAATATTTACATTAACATCCTAAAAGGCATTCAACTGTTATAAAATGCTCATCGAATGAATTATGAAATTAAAATTAATATATTTGATGCAGCCATTGCGTAATATCCCACAAATTATGCCATCTGGTCTAGTTTTTCATTAAAATTTCATGTACACAACGGACGGCCAGACGACCCAGCTGTTGGTAAGTGGTTACCGTCGATTATAGACGTACTACCCGTGCGCAGGTTTCCGGATAGCCTCATGATATCACGCGTCGACGGTCAGTAGGGTTTACAAAAAAAGGTTACATAAATAGTTGTTGCAATAAATTTATTATTGTATATATTTTACATCTAATATATAAAATTCTCGTGTCACAGTTTTCGTTGCCATACTCCTCCGAAACGGCTTGACCGATTTTGATGAATTTTTTTGTGCTTATCCGGTATCTATGAGAATCGGCCAACATCTATTTTTCATCCCCCTAAATGTTAGGGGTAGTCCACCCCTAAATTTTTTATTTTATTTTTTAGACAAAATTTTTAATTTCTATTTTTTTATGATACAACATACAAAAATACATACAACCCTAAATTTTCACCCCTCTACGATCAACCCCTATTTTTTATTTGTTAATTGTAAACTTTAATTTTTTGGTAAGATTTTTAATCTCATTTTGTCATGACTTAGAATAAAAAAAATATATATTACTCTTTTAGATTCACAATTAGAACCGGTAGGTGGCGCTGCGATCGGGTTCTGGAATCCTCCTAAGCACCTGGAGCGGTTTTGGTGATTTTGTTTTTGTGTGTTTGAGTGGGTACGCGGATGGTTTAGATTTGCCATTGGAATCGGTAGCTGGCTCTGGGATCGGGTTCTAGAATTTTATTTTTTAAAGGCAGGACAACGTCTGCCGGGACCGTTAGTAAGTATGTATAATAATAGTAACTCATCAGCAAACCTGCGCGCGGCTTAAATGCAACACTAGGAGCGACGCCAACGCTTTGCCAGCCTTTAGGATGGGATGAAGAGATGGGACAGGGGGAGCGGAATGTTGGTCATCGAAACTACCCCACGACCTATCATCAAGATGATGACTCTAGCATGGCTCTATCACGTCTAGGTGATAATAATGATGTTATGATTAATTCATTCATTATAACCCTTATACTGCTAGAACAATTCTATCATTATATTCGTCAACAATCTGTTATAAATATAAATAAGAAGCTATGAGAAATAGCGCGTGGCGAGCACAATGGTCGATTCCCAAGCTATGACGCATGTTACGTGATCGATCTGAGACGTAACGAGGATATCACGTAATTATTGTTGGAGCCGAATCAAGAAAGGATACAACGTAAGGGTTCGGGTGCGGGGGACGTTTGACTCATAGTTTAAATGTATTCATATGCATAACAAATAAGCAAACTAACGTATAACCTTGACCAACCACAGGAACACATAGCCGGATCACACGTCTAAAAAGGTCGATCGAATCCAATCGAAACGAACCCTTGACTTAGGGCTCTAATAATCAACAACTCAGGCGACTACACCTTAAGCAGCCTTAAAAATAGAAAGAAATTAAATCTTTATTATAATACATTCATGCACACTCAGACACAACAAACACAAACACACACATAGACACAAGCACACATGCATACCCAGGTGCTTAAAAATTTCTTTTGTACTATGCGGGAAGGTTTCGGCATGCAAGCAAAATACATCTAGTTTGGATACTGAAACGGAGTTCCATACTTTAATAACTAGTAGCTGTCCCGGCAGACGTTGTTCTGCCCTGAAGCAATAAAATTTAGAACTCGATTGCAGCGCCACCTGCCGGGTCCAAATGTAAATCTAAACCATTCTCGAATCCACTTAAACATACACAAAAAAATTCATTCAAATCAGTCCAGCCGTTTAGGAGGAGTTCACTGTCAACACACGTACAGAAGAATTATATATATAAAGATTATAAAAATAATCTGTAGATCAATCTTTTGTATTCAGTCCTAAAATATTGTTACGACCTAGGTGTCGACAAAAGACAAATTCACACCTGCATACCTGGATACATTTTATTACTTTTTCAGCATTTGGACTTCTTTTGTTTACTAAAATTTGTGATTAGAAAAACAGCCCATTGTGTATGCAGTCATTAGCCAAGTGTGATTCTAAGAAATCCGGTCACGCGTCCAAGCAGGCATATTGCATCCGTGCAGTATAAAGCAATGCCTCGATTGATGGACGAGTCAGTCGAGCGATAATCACAAGCGGAGCAAGACTTGTGTACATTCGGTAAACTATTTAGTGACGGACTTTGCGCGTGTTATTGAATCGTGCTAATACGTTTGGACTGGTTGTGTTCAGTTACATTTGTACCCGTGTTTGTATAGTTTAAACTCTATAATCATTCTAACGTCATTTATTTCCCTGCAACTCGTAACAATATTGTGTTGTTGTACAACACTGCTTTTGCTCACTTTATTTTCACCTTCTCCCAATCCATTTGGGTTGGCCCAATATGTCTTTTCCTTCCATACTCCTCTATTCTGGCAAACGTCTTATGTCACACCACAAATCATCATGTCATCATTCACACAATAAATAAATGTCGTTTTTGGTCTACCTTTACATACAAAATCGGGAGTGCCTTTACTACGCCTAATGTATGTTTTATATTGGCCTAAATATAAGTACAACGTAATATCCTCTTGAGGCGATGAAAGGAAGTCGTTACCACGGTAATGAGTGTGTAACTGCCCTTATCATTGAAAAAGCAACGTTAATCCTACCGCATAAGGATGCGTTTCGTTTATTTAACATCCAAGAAAATAACGATACTAGACAATTAGTCTGCAATTTCTAAGATACAGGATTCTGGATAACTATATTTATTAACTACTAGCTGACCCCGCAAACTTCGTACCGCCTCAGAATCAATAAATAAAAAACAATGATTTCTAATTCTAAACGACGGGACGAACATCAAATGTTTGACAGGTAGAAATAGTCTCTAAGGAAAAGCGAAATTGTTGTTTTTACTATATTCCAAGCCTTTTTTGTTTATATTTACTCACCTTTTAAACCTTCCCTGGACTTCCACAAATAATTCAAAACCAGAATTAGCCAAATCAGGCAAGCCGTTCTCGAGTTTTAGCGAGACTAACGAACAGCAATTGATTTTTATATATAAGAGAAGATGTATACCAGGTATAAAAAAATCTAAAATAACTTATATACACTATACAGTTTATATATGCAACATTTTAATGAAACTTTTCTCAAAATGCAAACAATTTTTGTTTTTTACTTAACTACAATGAATTACTTAATATACTTAATATATTTTATTATATTTCAATCGATGTACAATTTTAACCGACTTCAAAAATAGGAGTAGATTTTCTCAATTCTTCATGTAAATATTTTTCTTAATAAACGTAACATTTAAATTTACGTTAATTTTATACATACATACATAGATACATAACTTCACGCCAGTTAATTTTATGTAGAGATATAACTGCGTAAATCTATATCTTATACTAATATATAAAGCTGAAGAGTTTGTTTGCTTGAACGCGCTAATCTCAGGAACTACTGGTCTCATTTGAAAAATTATTTCAGTGTTAGATAGCCCATTTATCGAGGAAGGCTATAAGGCTATATATCATCACGCTAAGACCACACTTTTTTTTAAACAATTCCACGCGCATAAGTAGCGGGCAGAAGCTAGTTATAATACAAATACGAAACAGATTATTTTTCACTCTTTCTAAACTTTTTTGTTTGTTGGTTATATCGTAACGGCCGTGAAAATGGAATCGATTGTTAAACAATTTTATATATTTTGAGTACCAGAAATTGAAACGGCTTCCTCGAGTAACTGATCCAAAGATGACAGAAAAACTAGGTTTCATTGTTTTTCAACAATCTAGTTTTTATTGTAATATAATTCCAGGCTATAGATACGTTCCGTTTTACTGCTATTTTTTGTTAATGTCACTGGCTTGGTACTTGGTATTCTTGGTAACAATATTTTGAAACTGTTATCTTTACCACAGAGTCGCTTATATGCAATTAGGTTGTGGTTAAAGAGTAGAGTATCTAAAAGAATATTCCGTGCGTGAAAAGCTATAAAATTACCTATATATTTAAATCAGAAGTCTAGAAATCGGCTTTACGTTTCTAATGAATATTAAAATTTTAAAACACGCCTCTTTAAGTTCTTATGGAACCGGAGGCAACAAAAATAGCTCTTACTCGAAGTAGAAGCCATGAGAACTAATTTGTAATTATATTAACATTATGTATATATTTAGAATGCCCACTGCACTACGTAAACTGCGAGATAAAGATTTTAACACGTCATTTAATACATCTTGGCAGAGAAGAACGCTGGTTTTCTTTAAGCAAACATAACCCTAATAAGTTACGTCTCATTTACAAAAATATGTACATTTCAAACGTTCCCAAAAATGCGTTGTTCGTTCGAATTACCAACGCTCTGCAATATGTAGTACCTTTGGGTTTAGCGAGAGGATATCTCGTTGAGGACAAACCGCCGCGGGGAAAACGCGCCGGAGGCGTAGTACATCCGTGCAGGAACGGAGAAAGAATACAATTTCCTGCGGCCGGGCGGCCTGTCGTAAGAGGCGACAGAACAACTCACAGCCAGGTGGTAGGGCATTTGCCCGACTGGATGGCTACCACCCCTGGTCTAAAGTATGTCGCCATAACAACCTTGAGTTGTGTTCCGGCATTAGTGAGCAGGTTCCAGTTTCCTTTGAGAGAGCAGCAGCGCATTTGTAGCAACTTTGGTGTTGCAAATGTCCATAGGCGATGGTAACCGCTTTCCATCAAGTGGGCCGTCTGACTGTCTGCTGATCTCCTGCAATAAAAAAAAAGTACGTTGTAGGTGACACCAGCACCCCTGCAGAAATACTATTGACACCCGAGTCGAGGATACCCTTGAAATCCCCTCGGCGTCTCGAGCTTCGCCTTATGCCAGGACTATGGGTGTTTTGATAATATATTAACAAAATATTTGGTCCTTCGAGCCGGATTAAACCAGCAACTACAGATTCATATATTTACGACAAATCAATACGCTTTAATGTCAGTCTCACAACTTAAAACGTACAACAATAAAAAGAAAACTTACATACGTCTAAAATAAATAACCTATTTAGGTTACACCTATAAATTAAATAAATAAAATATACATACTGAAATCGCAAGACTTTAAATATAATATATTAACAAAACAATGGGAAAAGCGGAGCTTGAGTAACACCGCGTGCCCTGGCAAGCGGAGGCTCAAGGGCTACATCTACTGCTTTAGGGAGAAGGTATCAGCCCCCGGCATCGCCCCTCTTTATCCCGCTATATGTAGTACCCAATGAAACCGAAATCTGGTGGGTTAAAATCTATCTTAGTGCGAAAGTATCTACACTTTCGCAGGTACGTATTACGTATACGATAAATGTGAAAATAACCTTGTACCTGCCAGTATATCTAGACACGTGGCAATTTCACTAAGTGATTCTCCTAAAGTGACTATTTTAATGGCTCTGTCCGGTATGAGCAGTCAAAGTTTGACTGCTTATTAATATCAAATTGAAAACAGGCCTCTTACAGGTAAGTATGTTATATTACATACATACATATTATCACGACTTTTTCCCATGGGGGTAGGCAGATCTCCACTTCTACTTTCATTAACTTCTTCATACATGCACGTTTATTTGAGATGCTTTTTACTTTATATTATACTGCCATAAACAATACAAAACACAGGCAATAACTATCAAGGAGATGCAGTATTTATGTTCTCATTCAATAAACAAAACATGGTAATCATGAATTCATTCATAAAAGCATGTAAATCTTGGCTAGTATAAATGTTTGTGTTTTTTGTGGCAGAGGAAAAACATATAACATCTGTTCCCACAAACGCCTGTAAGGCGTCTGTTTGTCTGAAGTGTTAACAATTAACATTTGGAATTCATATATTTACGTATTTGTTATTAATTCAACTGCGTCACGGTTATTCACACTTATACATCCCTATTAATATTATAAATGCGAAAGTAACTCTGTCTGTCTGTCTGTTCCGTTTTCACGTAAAAACTACTGGACCGATTTGGCTGAAACTCAGTATATATATATTTTCGATGCTGAGAATGAACATAGGATACTTTTTATCCCGGAAAATGGGATAGTTTCCGGGATAAAAGTATATTTGTCTCTCTGTTTGTTATCCTTTTATGGAAAGACTATTGGACCGATTTGGCTGATACTCGGTACATATGTAATTTGAATACCGAGGGTGGCCAAGGGATACTTTTCATCCCGGATACTGGGATAGATTTTGGGATAGATATATGTAAAGTTTATCCCGGAAACTAGGATAGGTTTTTTATTTGTGGTTGGTTTCGTCATTTTGTTTATTTTGGTCAATTTGGTCGTTTAGGTAGTTTTGTTTAGTTTAGTTGTTTTGGTAGTTGTGGTAGTTTTGGTTGGTAGTTTTGCTATTTTCGGTAGTTTATGCTGGTAGTTTTGGTAGTTTCGGTTGTTTTGGTAGTCGTGATAGTTTTGGTAGCTGTAGTAGTTTTGGTAGTTGTGGTAGTTTTGGTAGTTGTGGTAGTTTTGATAGTTGTGGTAGTTTTGATAGTTGTGGTAGTTTTAGCAGTTGTGGTAGTTTTGGTAGTTTTGATAGTTGTGGTAGTTTTGGTAGTTTTGATAGTTTTGGTAGTTTTGATAGTTGTGGTAGTTTTGGTAGTTTTTATAGTTGTGGTAGTTTTGATAGTTGTGGTAGTTTTGGTAGTTGTGGTAGTTTTGGTAGTTTTGATAGCTGTATTAGTTTTGGTAGTTTTGATAGTTGTGGTAGTTTTGGTAGTTTTGATAGTTGTGGTAGTTTTGGTAGTTGCGGTAGTTTTGATAGTTGGGGTAGTTTTGGTAGTTGTGGTAGTTTTGGCAGTTTTGATAGTTGTGGTAGTTTTGGTAGATTCTGTTATTTTGGTAGTTGTGGTAGTTTTGGTAGTTGTGGTATTTTTGGTAGTTGTGGTAGTTTTGGTAGTTTTGGTAGTTGTGGTAGTTTTGGTAGCTGTAGTAGTTTTGGTAGTTGTGGTAGTTTTGGTAGCTGTAGTAGTTTTGTTTTTAGATTTGGTAGTTTCGGTAGATTTGGTAATTGTGGTAGTTTAGGTAGTTGTGGTAGTTTTGGTTGGTAGATATGGTTTCGTTCTGGCAGTTTTAGTACGTTTGGTAGTTTTAGTCGTTTGTGTAGTTTACACAATATTTAGTTATATAAATAAAACTGGAACGGGTTGAAATAGGGCATTAAAGTTTGTATGGGGGACCAATCATTTATCAAGTTTATAGATATAAAAATGCATAATCTTTAAAAAAATGCGACTTTCACTCGATCTGTCTGTCTGAATACCGAAAATGGACATAGAGACTATTCATCCCGGTAGATGGGATAGTTTGCGATATAAAATGAAGTAAATCTTCCGAGGGCAAATAGCACCAACATAAAAATACAATACACTATATCCAGTATTAACGCCTGCTCTTAAAACAAGAGGTACGCACTAGAGTTTGACGCGCGGCGGAGCCGCGGGGTAAACTCTAGTATAATTATATAAGCGTGAAAGTATGGTTGTTGAGTTACTTCTTCTATATGTTTGTTTCTTTATTCTTTACAAATATACCTATACTTTCTACAACGAGAATGCAACTGATGATCAAGGTCTTGTTCCTATATCTTCTTACCAACCTTTCATGTGCTTTACAAAAAATCAAAAAGCTATCGAGTGAATAGTAAGATACGGAAACCGGCCATAACAGTCCCTGCTTTATATATACTAAGAGTAGCGGAATAAACTGTTTCTCATGAAGTTTGATATATACATACGTATACACATATAAGACATACTTTTAATAGTAGCGACGAAAATCTGATACTTTTTAAACTCATAAAACAGTATATTCTTAGCGGGACATGGATCCGAGGTATACAAGGTTGAAGCCGCGGGGATACTCCTAGTATATATCGTTAAAACGGGTTAGATTGTTTTTATTAAAGTAGGATAATAAAGTATGATATCTCTTTCAGCAATAAAACTTTGGAACTTGCGACACAATAGGACACAGCCGGAATTATTTGCGGTTAATAAATTTTGATGAATTATCCTTTTTTACTATAAACAAAGTAAAACGAGGAAAATATATCAATATCTGCCAACAACACTTAAAAGTATTATATTATTTAAATATCATTATGTATCAAAATTTCTTTTAAAACTAGGTATTTTTGTCAAAATAGTTCGCCACACAAAAACCATTCAAAACATCTTAGCACTATTACAATGTTAATATTAAATAAAAATATAATAGTGGAAGTCGGCAACAAGTTTTATAATAAAAAAAAAAACAAAATCCATTTTCAAACTGCACTATAAACAAGGAAAGGAAAACAAAACAACGTGCACTCCAAAAAAAAAACGCATAAAAAAATACGTGCGCACACACACACACACACACGCAACACGTACGTTATTTTGATGGTATTATTTCGCACGCACTCAAAAGTAATTGGATGTTCCGTATAGCGAGCGGTATCCGCGCTAGTTGCACAGCGGTTTGTTGTTATCCAGTGGCAACATTAGTTGGATGGTATCGATCGGGACAATCGCGCGTCGTGTAGGTGTGACGCGGCGCGAGCTGAGACGCAAACTGAAGTGAGCGTTTGGCATTAGCGAATGTCAAAGATTAGCGTGGGTGTAGATGGGAAACTGCGTATTTGTTAATATTTTTACAAATGATGAGCGTTCTCGTTATGATAATCATTTCATTATACGTTCATTTAAGTTATGTAACCAAAATGATTAATGAAATTAGCTTATTGACACAGCTAACTCACTATAATAAATGTGTATTACTATACTACACACATTTTCAACGACTCTTCTTTCGGTGATAATAAAAAACAGCAATTTGTAAATTTGATACAAATTACTTTACTGATTTTTATATGTATTTAAATGTTCGTATTATTCTACACAAGTCTTGACCAATAAAGAAATTAGTTTATTTAGGACAAGCACAAAATCAGCTTTTATAAAGGCCCATGCTCAGCATACTGCTGATTTCAGAAAATTAAAAAAATGCCTTGATATGATACTGTAGGAAGATATTGACTAACATCAGAATAAAAATTAATAGGTGATTACTGGCCTCTTATTAGTAAGAGGACAGTAAACTAAAATTTAACTTAGTTTACCAGCTATTTAAAATATGGAAAAAAATAAAATATTTATTTATAATAATATATTGCAAATATTTTATTTTTAAATAAAATATTTATAATGTAATAAAAGTCATTTTCTTCTTTAACCAAAAATCTTAGGTACTCATGGAAAACATCGCTAGTAATATTGTCATCTTGTCCAATGCTTATGCAATCCCAGTCTCTTGTATATCGTTTAATAAATAATACCCGTTAGTCTAAGACGAATTTAATCATTGACAAGACTTATTCGTAATTAGGGTTTTCTACGCGATTATGGCTTAGCTTGTCTGCATAAAATTGAGTTCGTCCGATAAAATCTATGTTCATTTTTGTTATCGAAAGTAGCAATTTACTTAATTTCTTAAAAATTGGTTTGTAACAAGCAAACACAAGACATGAAGTATGATTTCCCAAGCGCATAATTGTCAACAACTTTTGTTTTTTTTTTAAATCCTATAACATCTTTAAAATGTCTTCGATTGAAGTGCCTTGTTGGTAACAAATGAATGATCTAGCACGAATTTAAAAAAGTGATCGCGGAGAATGATGCGCTCAGCAGATTCACCATTAAATATCACAGAGAATTCATTTGCGCATAATAAATTTCGTATAGACTGTAGATTTACCCACTTGATAATAGGTATGTTGCCTGTATTTCAAAAGTGGACCATCACACGAAAAAGATCTCGTATTTCATCAAGGATCGTTACGCACAAATAATGAAAACAGTAGTATACTGTATGCCTTCTGCCTAATTAGAATACTCTTTGACGTGCGGCATAGCGCGTCGGCGCATCAGCTGTAACGATGCGCTACCGAATCGACGGTAAAGGGAACGCACACACGTAAACACTAATTAAAAATAAACATTCAGGTGCATAAGCGTACTCAGATTATACGTTCCATAAATGGTACATTATACGGCTTTCTTCCTACGAAAATCATATTACCTCAATCGCCAAAGCAGCCGTACGTCTGAAATCTGGTTGTACGAGCATGTAATACGTAGGCATGGAAATCATGTAACAAAAGTAATGTTAAACTGGAAGATTATGGATATGGATGTACAGATGAAGATAGACCAAAAATAAGCCGGATGGAATGTGTGAAAAATGATATGACGAATTGCAAGTTGAAAGAGAATATTAAGCATAGTAGAGTAGTATGGACGGAAAGGAAATACTACGTCGAGGCAGAAGAGAGAGAGAGGGGGGGGGGGGGTTACGAGGTCGAGGGAAAGTGCTACCTAATCATATTGTGTAGTAACAGTGATTCATTTATTTATTTATGGAAAACTTAAAGCTAAATACATTTGTATACATGACTACAAGTAACAAAACAAAGCCAATGACAGGTTTTCACGAATAAGCTATTGATTGTAAGTAACATTGTAGACGTAAAGAAGGCACCGAGATACCGTGATGGTAAAAAGTATATAGGAATTCTGCTTATCGACGTTGCAGTGAATAGACGCTCCACATTCACACGTAAACCTAGCGAGGAAGCAGAAATGGATTTCTCATTTTGTTTCTTGCGTTCACGCGAGGTCCTTGCGAAAATGTGGAGCGCCTATAAACGCGAAAAACCAGGACAACTTTGGTAACAGCCAAATAAATGGCCTAAAAGTGGTTTCGTAATTTTATTGCACCTATAATTTCTAACACTTATGTCAAATCGAAAAATTGTTTAAAGTTATTACTGTAAATGATATGTTATATAGACCCAAAACTAGATTAAATTTCATTACAGCTGTTTAAAATTAACGGAGTACTTTCCGAACTTGGATGAAAAAGAATACATATATAATAAAACTACGTTTTAACGGTTTTAAGCGCGGTAATTCTATTTGATTTTGGTTTTTCCGACGTTTCGGCCACTTTTCAGTGGCCGTGATCACGGAAGACAAAGATGTCAAGTGTCAACGAGTATTGTTAAAGTTTTATTTAGTCTACCGCCAACTTATTAATTTTAATTATTTAATTTTATTTTTAATTTTGTTTATGGTTATTATTTACTCTATGGGAGCCTAATCTAATTTACTACCGCTTCGCAACATGTTATGGCTTGAAGAGAAGAAGCGGCGCAAGAAACTCTTCAGCAAACATGCCTAGCTCTAATAATTTTATATAATATTAAAATGGGTGGAAGGAAAAATAAAAGTAATTATCAGTCAAGTTGGTTTGTGTTCCGTTGTACGCATAAAGAGCTCACAGTGTCTTGAGGTCTGGCAGCAGGTTCTTGCTGGGTTTGGGTCTTAATAGTTTTGATAATTGGATATACATATTACCTAAATATTGAAAGTCGTGAGTCTACCATCGCTTCTGAAGCAAATTTTGTTACTGTTAAAGGAGAGGCGGTAGTATAATTTTTGGCGCGTTTTTCGACGGTCGGCGGAATAGTAGGGATGGATGTATGAAGGATGACGTGATAATTTGTGGTGTGTCAGAGGAAGTATGTATGTCAGAATAGACGAATATGGAAGGAAAAGACATATTTGCCGACTCCAAAATAAAAGAGAGAGGCGGAATAGTAGAGATCACTTTGCGCGTAGAGCCAATATTATGCAACTTCTAGACATGTCGATAGTAATATGTTTTGAAAGAAAGAAAGAAAATATTTATTTCTAGAAATGCGACACTTAACAATAATTAATAACAATAATAATAGTTTCGGTGAACTTAAAGTCCACCTCTCGACACCCCTTAGCCACGCACACCCGTGTTGCCCCACGCCAATCTTGGCATTCTTAGGGGCCCATGCAGAGAGTGGCGAGTCACCGTCTGCCCATTTTTTCATGTTTCTTGAACATTGCGACGGGCAGACGCCATAGTCCCCATAGTCCCAATAGCCCGGTACCTTTAGTTCCCATTTCTTACAATAGTCCTACACTTACCGGGGTTAGTCTTTGGGTGCATTATTATATGGCGTAGACAGGGATAATGGCCGGTCAGTGTCACGCCACATTTACATTAAATTTGTCAAGGGACCTCTACGTGTTGGCCTTACTACGGCCCCCCGCAAGTCCTCCAAAAGACCGGGCAATTTGTATGGCCCTTGGTCTTCCAAGACATACAAAGAAATAACGGTGAAAATAAGCAAAATTTAATTAAATTATAGTCAACGTATACGTGAAACGAATATCAACAAAGAGAAAAAAACAGAAAACAATGATAGCATAATAAAAAAACTAAAGATAAGTACCAAAAAAATAAATAAAGCACTTATACTAATATATAAGGCTGAAGAGTTTGTTTGATTGAGCACGCTAATCTCAGGAATTACTGGTCTCATTTGAAAAATTCTTTCAGTGTTAGGTAGCCCATTTATCGAGGAAAGCTATAGGCTATATATCATCACGCTAAGACCAATAGGAGCGGAGCACCAATGAAAAAAGGTTTCAAAATCGGGGGGTTTTGAAAACAAATTCCACGCTGACGACGTCGTGGGCACGGCTACTTATATATACACATGTTACATGTGAAACATATCGAGGGGTCGAAGGTTATTTGTTTTAAGCGACATTTGCGAAATTGTGTCGATAGAGGAGTTTGAAGTTTCAATGACCCGCAAAAAGACTTCATTAGTAAACTACATACTATATTTAAAAAAGAAAAAAATCTGTAGTTTTTAGTTGGAAACCAGGTTCATTATAATTCCTTAAGTTTGAGACATTAGGACGCAAGAAAATCATCAAGTCAATTCTGTTACAAAATGTCGCTTAAAACAAATAGCCTTTCACCCCTCGATATGGTTAAGCTGTATGGATTTAGTTCCTTTTCCTGTCATTGTGGCGTTACTATAAAGCTTAAACTGTTTTCGACCCTTTATTCAAAAGGGACATCACCTCATATTTCAAAATAAAATACAGCTGTAGCTTCACTTCTTGGCCAAGGCCACCGTCCAAGAATCGTGCCGGGGTTTACACATACGTATCAAACTGAATTTAAAAAGTATAGTAGTTTAAATATATTAAGCTACCACATTAATTATTAAAGATGTTATAGATAAATTTGGATTCGTTTAGTAATTAGAAAACGTCTTATATTATCGCAGACATAAGCGAAGTCTCACTTACATGACATGACATTATATATATATATTCATAAACGTTGGTAGAGGTTGGTGCTGAAGAACAAAACCTCCGTGTTACAAGAGTAATTTAACATTGAGATACGTTTCATCGAGGTCGATAATAATACGCATCTCTAACCAAACATGAAATGGTAACACACTCGACAAACAAAACATGTACGTAATCTATTGCGGTCGCTGAAATCGTAAATATTCCATCATTGCATTTTTCCTCTTGGATATTCTGTATTATATTATTTACATATCACAATTTCAAGTGCGGCTATTAGGTCAATGCAGGGTATTGACCTATCTTATTTAAATATAACTCCGAACAATTCGTGCATCCTATAGGTACCCTGTTCTTTCTTACGCTGGTAAAAAAATTGAACCGCTAAACCCTTCTTTAAATATAACTCCGAACATTTGTGCATCCTATAGGTAACCTGTTCTTTCTTATGCTGGTAAAAAAAATTAACCAGCTAAACCCTTCTTCATTAAATATAACTCCGAACATTTGTGCATCCTATAGGTAACCTGTTCTTTCTTACGCTGGTAAAATAATTGAACCGGTTAAACCCTTCTTCTCTAAATATAACTCCGAACATTTGTGCATCCTATAGGTACCGTTCTTTATTACGCTGGTAAAAAAATTAAACCGGTTAAGACAAGTATCTAGGAACTTTTCGGTTTTATTCTAATTTTAATCACAATGCAACGGTTTTTGGTGATAAATTCGTTAAATAGGTATTCTTGAATAAACCGGTTTCGAACGATGTCGAACAGGTTTTTGCCGTACACCTTCAAAGCGCAGCTTTGGGTACTATTGGGTACAGTAACTTTTCAGTCGCACACAAACACATGTTAAGAGAGTTGGAACGAATGAATGAAAACTCTTTATTGTTCACCATAACTTAAACCTAGACATTTAATATGAATACATTTCCTTTAGAACAATGGGCGGGCCTTAGCGCTTATAGCGATCTCTTCCAGGCCACCCCGGTGTCCAAGGAGACATTAAAAGAAAAATTAAATAATATTTAGTAGTTTAATGAAATTAAAACTAATAACAAAATAATAAACTAATATAGATATACATAAACATATACCTATATGCGAACAATAATACAATTCCATTAACTGCAACAAATTTTATTTAATGAACAAATAATGGTCAGTGATCAAGTGTTTGAATGTAGAAATGGATGTAGCTTGTTTGATTTTCAAGGGGAGGGAGTTCCACAGGCAAACTGCCTGTACGGCAACAGAATTTCCTAAAGTCCGGCAAAAGTAATTCTCGCGGAATAACTCAGTCAATGCAGGTTTCATATCTCTTTTTAAGGTTTACACTCCGAACGAAATAGTTGACTAAAACCGGTTCCAAGTCTTGCTAGCCAGTGTCAAATATCCAAGTTTGAAACGTATAAAATTATAATGACGCTTTTAGGACTTCCCAATTGAGATACATAACAATATACACACAAGGGAACATTGCTGGCAGGAAAGTGACTAACGTTTCCAAACTGGCTGCAACTATTTAAGTATTCGTATCGATTCAGACTGATGCTTTGCATCTATTTGTGTGAACGAAGCCATATCTAAATCCTATGTATCGGAATTGAGTTCAGGTGGTCTATTTGTATTATTTTAAAGGTTGCATAAGTCTACTGACTTTCAACGATATTTAAGAGCATAAATAAAGGATGACTGACACCAATGAATGGAACCTGGTAGCTGCACCATTGATAAGGTATTTTAATGTAGAATAAAGAAAACCGTAACGCTTGTCCCGGTTCACTGTCCAATTGGAGCAATCCTACCTTGGAAGTTACTTGTGGTAGTGGTTGGTTGTGATAGTGGTGCCGTCGAGATGAGAGCGCGAGTGTTTCGCGCGCGCTCATCTCTCCTCCCGTGGGGCGCGTTACAGACCGCCCCACGCCTAGAGAGCATGATGATGACGGGGGATGAGTCCCCCGGCAATGGAAGAGGCCTCGTGAGGGGGGGGGCCCACGCCTGCCAGGGCTGCGGAGAGGCTAGGTCATATACCCGTAGCCCTGGCATAAGGCGAAGGACGGAACACCCAGGGGTTTTAGTAGGTATCCCTAACCGGGGGTGGCAACAGCATGGCACCAGTTCTGACTGGGCATGCTGGTGCCACCCTCGATCTGGCGAATCCTACACACGGGTCGCGAATTATCTCCCCAAGGTTCTGCCCTTGTCGCGGCTTATGGTCCTCAAGCGGATTTCCCCTGGCTAAAAAAAAATGGTTGTGATACTGGTAAGGTATTGGCCCGTCTGGATGGCTACCACCCCTGGTCTTGAATATGCCGCCATAACAACCTTGTGTTGCGTTCCGTCATTAGTGACCAGGTTCCAGTCTCCCTTAACAGAGCAGCAGCGCATTTGTAGCGCCTTTGGTGTTGCAAATGTCAATAGGCGATGGCAACCGCTTTACATCAAATGGGCAGTCTGCAGGTTTGCTGAACTCGTGCAATAAAAATAATAATAATATATATATTTTTGATGAGTTTTCTTGTCACTTTCTAATAAAGTATTTCAGTCTGTGACTTTTTGTCTATTTTGGAATAGTATTATTATTATTTATGTATTTATTGTTATGCAAAGGTTCTGAAATTGTTTATAAAAACATGGTACAAATAAAAAAAAATACATACAATTATGCATTTATAAAAAAAACATCTCAAGCAAAATATTCATTAAAAAAATACAAAATCATGAGGTCCATCGGCAGCGGGACTTGGGGCCCTTGGTAGTACCTTCGGTGTTACAAATGTTCATAGGCGACGGTAACCGCTTTCTATCAGGTGGACCGTCCGCCTGTCTGCTGAACTCACGCAACCTGTTTTTAAAGCGTCTGACTTATACAAATCACTCAGTCACATTTATACCAGTCCAATAAATATATCACGGTCATTCGGCGAACGTTTTACAGTCACGCGATTGTACCACAATTCAGATTCAAGTAGACAATTCTTTTGGCTTACGACATGTAATAAATATTGTATATAATAAAGTCTGAATGTCTCAATTATATTCTGAGGTTGTGAGTTGCTTTCGATAACTCTTTAATAAAACCTCAATGTAACTAGCACTAAAAAGTAGTTAGATAAAAGTCTAATAGATGGAGTCAAGTAGATTATTAGTGCAATTTTATTGATGGCCTGTTCATATATTAACTTGCTTTACCATCGATGAAAATTTGATATTACTTATATGGAGTTTATGTCAAACGTTAATTCATAGTAAGGCAAATGAACGGTTAGTAAGCTACAGGAACTGGCCATTAGACATACTCTAAATATGGGAAATATGAAATATGTTAGACTAATAACTTGAAAATGTATATTTGGTAAACCGCATACAGGGTACATGTCACTGATACAAAATATATAAACGCGTGTGCTGGTATACAGAACGGGCTGGCAAAATAAAGTAGAAAATAATAGGGGCGCCACTTTCGCAAATCTGCAACTGCAGTATTAGGACAGAAGTAATTTCGATACTTACTAGTGATTTTTAGTACGACATCAAACATCGTGCAAGTATCAAGTTGCTTCAGTTACGACGTACGCATTTTGTCAACACAGCCTGTGATGTTTACTTTAATAATAATGACTATAATTTTGTAAGCAAGAGCTTTAACACCTTGTAATAGTTAGGACAATCATTTGATATTAAAATGATTTATACTAAGCATTACAACCTAAATAGGTTTTTACACAATTCCAAAGCAAATCAACAGCAGATTACCACTCGACTCGCATGGAATCTGACTTACCGCCCCGAATACTCTTCGCGCTTCTCATATTGTGTAGTGATGTACTGAGAGCCTGCGACTTTTACGTCACTATCGCAAATACATAATAAAATAAAATATTATAATAATAGCAGCCCATAAATGTCCCACTGCTGGGCTCGGGCCTCCCACTATAGGGGAACGGACAGTATACCCGCCACGCTTGTCCAAGGCGGCTTGGCAGGTTTGACACATCGGTTATCTCGATGTGCAGGTTGCATCACGATGTTTTCCTTCACCGTTATTAGCACGTGGTAATCGTAACAATATGCACATTAGGTCAGAAAACTGCCTAAGCGGTGCATGCGTTCCGGCCAGGATCGAACCCGCGCCCTTTGGGTCTGGGACGCGTGCGCTAGCCATTACGCTACCACGACTTAATAATCTGTCTAAATAGACACAGTATTAAGGCAGTACAAAATTGACGTAAATTTTTTGACCTCATTAATATTAAAAAGTTATAAATTATCAAGATTCTATACTAATGAAGTATTAGGCACTTCAATAGCGGGACCTCGTTAAAATTCCAATGGAGCCGAAAATGATTTGTCACTTATAATTATTGGAACTCTTGTATAGTCAACGTTCAACTGGAACTAGAGAGGTCACGCGTTTTTCCCCGTCAAGGCTTTCATGAACGTACTTTCCGCTAGTTGCCCTGGTCTCTGTATTTGGGTTTGAGTGTAGAGTAGTCCCGAGCATAATCTTACAACCAACATGGATTAATTAACGTGGTAGAGAGCTAAGCTGGAATAATTACTTGATTACAGCACTTAGGGCCGGCTGATCGGTGTGATACTACGCTCTGACAGAATATCGGCGTGTATTAATTATAATTAGCCTTGATATAATCGTATTTCGTGCGATGAATGAGAGAGGTGGGGGTATAGTTATACGGCACATTTATTTATTGTGAACAGACCCGAACTTTTTTTAATATATGTCAAAAGACTAGCCTTCGTGGTTATTTTTTTTTTATAACCACCCAAAGTTAATTTTATATCTCAGATAATAAATAAATGTGACGTATAACTATACCGCACCCAGTGAGAGTTCCAATGGCCAACTGCCTCATCCTTGCTTTGCTGAAGAAAACGCGGCGTACAAATTCTCAAAATATCCTCTGTGTATAATCTAATATATAAAATTCTCGTGTCACAGTTTTCGTTGCCATACTCCTCCGAAACGGCTTGACCGATTTTGATGAAATTTTTTGTGCTTATCCGGTATCTATGAGAATCGGCCAACATTTATTTTTCATCCCCCTAAATGTTAGGGGTAGTCCACCCCTAAATTATTTTTTTTATTTTTTAGACAAAATTTTTAATTTCTATGTTTTTATAATACAGCATTAAAAAATACACACAACCCTAAATTTTCACCCCTCTACAATCAACCCCTATTTTTTATTTGTTAATTATAAACTTTATTTTTTTGGCAAGATTTTTAAACTTTTTTTTTTTCTCTTTTAGATTCACAATTAGAACCGGTAGGTGGCGCTGAGATCGGGTTCTGGAATCCTCCTAATCAGCTGGAGCGAATTTGGTGATTTTGTTTTTATGTGTTTGAGTGGGTACCCGGATGGTTTAGATTCGCAATTAGAACCGGTACGTGGCTCTGGGATCAGGTTCTATAATTTTATTTTTTAAAGGCAGGACGACGTCTACCGGGGCCGCTAGTAATGTATAAGGAATGTAATTCCTCCGCGCAGGAACGGAGAAAGAATACAAACTCCTGCGGCCGGGCGGCCTGTCGTAAGAGGTGACAGAAAAACCCACAGCCAGGTTGTGGGGCATTCGCCCGACTGGATGGCTACCACCCCTTGTCTAGAGTATGCCGTCATAACAACCTTGAGTTGTGTTCCGGCATCAGTGGCCAGGTCCCAGTTTCTCCTTCAAGGCCGGCGACGGTAACCACTTTCTATCACAGTTGGGCCGTAATCCTGTGTGCTGTGCTTCAGCAATAAAAAAAAATTACGTCGCTATTTCTTCAAATATAGTCTTTCTTTCGTTCTCCCCTATACCATCCCCTCTCTCCTATTCTCTCCCCATTACCCTATCCGCCCTATCCCATCCATTACATGGGCCTTCTGCCTGTTTGCCAATTTCGCAATAAAATAAGATGGGTTAGTTTTTTACCACTCCATAATTTCAATAAAAATAAATTACATTCCATTCGACTGAATTATTTTTCCTCGTATGTAAAACGTTTACTGCAACCTAAATTACGTTCGTTTCGCGAGTTCACGGTTCATTGGCCGTTTATTTCAAGATTGCCGGACTTGTTGTGACCCAAAGCGAGCGATGTAAATCGATTGCAGCGTTTAACCCGGATACTGAACGGATATAGGACTAATGCTATAGGCGGTCCTACGGCACTTTTGATAAGAAAAGGTCGAATGAGGTATGACCTAGAAGTCCTAGTGTTTCCTTACTTCATTTACATATACGTTTGTTGCGGCAGCGGCTTCATTTGTTTGGACTTTTCTCGACTAAACTACGCATGAGAATGTAAACTACAAAAAGATAATCGTTGTTTAGGAACTTGAGCTGCTTGGCTAAAAGGTGGCATGACTTAGCCAATCTTGCATGCAAATAGAAAGAGTTTTTACTCTGTTATCATAATACTTAGCACTGGCCACTATTTATGTTATTTTAAATAAAGAACATAGAAGTTCTTTTGTTTTTTATGTTATATATTTGTTTTTCATATTTGTTATATTATGTTATATATTTGTTCTACACATTCTATTACGCAGGTGTGCTTTTAATTATTTAAATAAATTACATTCCACTAGCTTATTCATATTTAAAGAATTTTTACATAGATCATGATATCAAGGGGTCCAAGGTTATTTGTTTTAAGCGACATTTGCGAAATTATGTCGATAGAGGAGTTTGAAGTTTCAATGACCCACAAAAAGACTTCATTAGTAAACTACATATTATATTTACAAAAGAAAAAAAACTGTAGTTTTTAGTTGGAAACCAGGTTCATTATAATTCCTTAAGTTTGAGACATTAGGATGCAAGAAAACCATCAAGTCAATTCTGTCACAAAATGTCGCTTAAAACAAATAGCCTTTCACCCCTCGATATGAAACATTTTTATTGTTCACCATAAAGTAAAACCTACACAATTAATACGGATGCGTTTGCATTTGAAGAATGGCGGCCTTGTGCTAAAAGGTATAGGGTTTCTAACTAATAACTGCTCCCGCGGCGTTTTCTACTTTAACTATGGGGATCGGTTTGTTATCAAATAAAAATAATTCACCGAAATTTTCAGCTTTTTATCTTAAGTATTTTTCGAGTTTTTTTTGAAAACCTATTTTTCCGTTATTAATTTTTTTTCAATACTAAAATTACAAATTACAATTTTTACCAATACTTGGGAACAAAAGGTATAACACAATATTTTTGTTGTAGTTCCCGGATGAAAACCCGATTTTTTAAAAACAAAATAAAATATTTTTTATATCGACTTTTTGAAATTTATCTTTCACCATTTTTTTACAACCCTTTTTACTCATGATTTTTTTCCAATAAAAGTAAAAGTAGAATACGCCGTGGTGGCAGTTTTTACTTAGAAACCCTGCTATACCCTTTTCGCGCAAGTCTGGTCAAAAACGTGGCAATCAACTCATTAGATTTTATCTGCGGAGTGACGCTCGCGGACCGCGTTCGTAATACCGAAGTAAGAAAGAGAGTTGGTCTTAAAGAGAGTGTCGGGGTGAAGGTAAGGAAAGGAATGCTCCGGTGGTTCGGGCATGTGGAAAGAATGCATGATGAAAGAATGACTAAACAGATATACAATGCAAAAGTGGATGGATGCAGAAGTCGTGGAAGGCCACGACACACCTTCCATGATCAAATTGATCGTGTACTAGCAGAAGGTGATGTCAGGAGCCTTAAGAACAGACGAGCTTGCATGACAAGAGTTATGAATGTCAAAGAGGCAAGTGAGGTGTGTAACTGGCGTGAAGTTATGTATGTATGTATGTATGTAGATTTTATTGGTAATAATTATAAGAAGAAATTCTGATCTACTATGCACAGCGCCATATAACTGAAGCAGATGTACCTCGACCTTCATTTAAGCGGTTGTTTCTATTCACGCGCCATGGAGTGTTCGCGCTGTTTTAACCTGCACACCACGCGACGTCGCGTTACGAGTTCATAACATTTTTTGAGCGAAGTGCATCATTTGCCAGCCGGAGGAAACTTATATTGCTTTAGTAAATAAAATGTCCATGTATCTTTTATTATTGTTTTATATATATTATAACACTTACCTTGGGCCCGGCGGCGTAGTGCCCTGGGGTTCGTCGTCCGCATCGTAAAAGTCATCCTCGCCCTCTGACGACGAGTACGACGTGTCCGGAACCAAAAGCGACATCGCTTGTCCTATGATCAATGTAAAAAAGTTTTTTTTTTCAGTTTTTTTACATTTCTTGTCTATATGTCTGGTTGTTCGCGATTTAGGTCAAAACTACTGAGCCGATTTCGACACGGTTTTCGCTGATCGATAGCGAAGTCCTGAATTTAATATCTGCGGTACTTTTCATCCTGGGAATCTCGCGAGAATTTTCCATGGACTGGTCTAATGTGGCCCTGATCAATGTTTTTTTTCTGATTCCGGTGCAATTTCGTCACTGATCGATAGGAAATTTTCTGAAATAAAATCTGTAATACTTTCATCACGAAAATCCCACGGGAAACTTCCCGGAAACGGTTTAAAGTGGTTAGGGGTGCATAAAATTGGCTGATTCCGATACGATATTTACTAGAACGATAGCTTACATTTTTTTCTAAATGCTGTGATTTATATCCTGGGAAACCCAGATTTTTTTTTTGAAAATCGATCACACCGTTAAAGTAGCACGAAAATTGGCTGAGTTACTCTTGTTATGGCATAGGTTGGTACTATATAACAATTTCCATATCGGACTAATCCGGGACTTTATATATTTCTGATTTCGTAATTTCAGAACTACATATTTTTTTAGGACTTACTTGACGTGACAGTTTCGGAAGGTATTTATTGGACGTCTTTAAGTCTTCGCACAAAGTCGCGGGAAAATTATAGCAATACAATAAATAAAAGTTTTCCCCGCGGTTGCGTTACGGGTCATGTCTAAGCCTTTTGTTTAAAGAGGAAGCATTAATACAGATTACATTGTATTAAATTTTTATGTTAGTGCTATTTGCTCCTGGAAGATTCACTTCTTTGTATATCTAGAATGAAAAGTATCTATGCCCGTTTTCGGTATTAAAACTACATATGTTTAAAATTACAGCCAAATCAATATGATCAAAATGACCAAAATAACCAAAATGACGAAAATGGAAAATCACAAAAAAAAAACAAAATCTATGCTACTTTCTGGGATAACCTTTGCATAAACCTATCCCATTATCCGGGATGAAAAGTATCCCTTGACCACCATCTGTATTAAAATTACATATATACCGACTTTCAGCCAAACCGGTCCAATAGTTTTTCCGTAAAAGCATAACAAACAGAGAGACTAATATACTTATATCCCGGAAACTATCCCATTTTTCGGGATAAATAGTATCCTATGTTTATCCTCGATATCGAAAAAAATATATATACTGAGTTTCAGTCAAATCAGTCCAGTAGTTTTTCCGTGAAAGCGTAACAGACAGACAAGAGTTACTTTCGCATTTATAATATTTATAATAAGGATTGGTTGGTGACATTTTTGGCAATAAAGAATATTATAATTATTAGTAACTGAGTGATGAACTTTAAAAAAAAAAATGATATGAGGGCAATGAAACAATATGGTGCTACACTTAATTTTTATGATCAAATTGATCGTGTACTAGCAGAAGGTGATGTCAGGAGCCTTAAGAACAGACGAGCTTGCATGACAAGAGTTATGAATGTCAAAGAGGTAAGTGAGGTGTGTAAGAATAAGCCTAAATGGCACTCTGTTGTTCGTGCCTACCCCGCGAGGGAACTGGCGTGAAGTTATGTATGTATGTATGTATGTACTTAATTTTTATTTCTTTCTCGGAGTGCCTACACCATTGCTTAGTGGCTTTTATAAAGAATACACCTTCTTGTAAAGATTCTTCCTTATAGACCCAGTAGTTATTGAGAAAAAATACTGTGACATAAAGATACACGGACAGACAGACATGCAGATTTCATAAGGGTAAATTTTTTAATAAATGAACCAAATTTTCTTGTCCAGAGTAATAAAAAGCAACAACTGTTTTTTGATATAATAGAAATATTTTTTTTTATTGCAGGAGATCAGCAGACAGGCAGACGGCCCACTTGATGGAAAGCGGTTACCATCGCCTATGGACATTTGCACCACCAAAGTTGCTACAAATGCGCTGCTGCTCTCTTAAAGGGGACTGGAACCTGGTCACTAATGCCGGAACACAACTCAAGGTTGTTATGGTGATATAATTTAGACCAGGGGTGGTAGCCATCCAGTCGGGCAAATGCCCTACCACCTGGCTGTATAAGCTAAACACAACGATTTTTCTTTTTAGCTGTGTGCAACAATACTCACTAGGTGCATCGAGGTCCGTCAACGGTGCCAACGGATGCGTGGGCGTCGATAATTCCCTACATTCGGCACCCATTTCTACGCGAGGCGATAAATCCGATTCTGTTGACAAAATTATGAAAAATAAGAAAGAAAAATATGCGAAGTGGGTTGCAGTCCACGAACTGTTCCGCTGGGGCTGAATAGCTATGATATAAAAAGACAGACGGAACTACGTACATAACGACAATATTAAGGCTTCGTTTTTTGGTTAAATGAATCCGGAACTCTAAAAAGGCTTGGCTCAAAGAGCTTTTTTACGAGACCAGAATCTCCAAAAAAAACAACTTAAGTTTTGTTGCAAGATGTCCGCCACAGTAGTCATGAGAACCATAGTGTACATTAATATCATTTATTTAGGTTTATGGCTTGGCAGCTAGGCCTTTAAACCAGATCTTATTTTACAATATAGTTTCTTCATTTTCTTAAGCCTATGTGTAGCACAGCTGAACTGTAGGTAATCAGCTAGTGCCATTCAACGGAGTTCTTGTGACAACTCAAAAGGCCACATTTGACTATACAGTTCACATTTCGTACAAAACACATAATTACTACTCAAAAACTGGCAATATCCTACAACTATTGTTCATTTTAGAGTAATTTTACACATTTTTAGAAAATAAAACTGCACAGCACAACATCTCCTTTCAGTTCCCGCCAAAAACACCTACATTAACATCACATAGATAATCGTCATAGATAATAATATTATTAGTCGATTTATAATATAATTACCATTTTCTACGAGTTAGTTGATTTTATAAACCAACTAAATTATCGTCTAGATAATTTAGTGCATCAGTAACTAATTCTTATAATTGTTTTTGTAATCCTGGCAACACTATGATGTAAATGCTATTTTTAACAATGATGCAAGATTATTGTTTTGTAGGGTAGTATTTTCGTATAAAAGGCGTAGTGGGGTGTAGACGGAGACGGTGTTCATTGCTTACTGTGCAGTGTGAATAGTCACATCAAAGGCTGAACAATAAAAAAGGGTAAACTCTGCCCCAATAGTTAATATTTGGTACTTTCTTACCCAAATTTTTGCAAGGCTGTTACATCTTATTCCAAATTCAGAATCAGCCCTAGTAACAAATACGAATTTTGCTTTAATTGAAAATATAACTATTTAAGCATTTTTAATAACCCACGTGAGTAAAGAACCAAAATGTATAATAATTATAGCTTTCTTATCGTATTTTTGTATAATATTTACCTTTCATCGTCTTTTTTTTTCAATATGACAGCACAATTGTCAAAGTGCCAGTGTCAAAAATGTTCATGAATATTTTTGTTTAAGTTTAAGGCTGGGCAACTAGGCCTTTAAGCCAGACGCCCTTGTATTGTAGGCTACAATCGACGTCAATCAACGGAGTTCTTGTGAAAACTCGAAAGGCCACATTTGGCTATATAGTTCATATTTCTCGCAAAAACACATAATTACTACTCAAAAACTATCAATATCCTACAACTATTGTTCATTTTACAGTAATTTTACACATTTTTAGAAAGTAAAACTACACAGCAAAACGTCCCCTTTTAGTTCCCGCCAAAAACTCTCATGAATATTTAAGATTAGATTATTCCATAGATAATATTCATAAAGTATAATATTCAAGCAGAAGTCTCAGGAAAATTGTAGTTCTTTGACTGACAGTAAATGAGGATGTTCTTGTCGGAACTTGATAAAGCACACCTGCTAAATAGTTGAGATTTTAAACACAAATGCATAATTCTTAGTTAAATCAATCAATAATCTACGACTATTGTATAATTTTCGGCAAGATTATACGTTTGTTGTGAAAATAAAATTGCACAGTAGAAAACAATAGTCAGGCGAAATCTTCATATTTAGATACCTTTATTGATATGTGCTTGTGAAGGATTTGTTGGTCCCTGATATACTCCATTCACTGGATTCACTGTGTTCTGAAACATTGATTTTTCATTATTAATTTATCCATAGCATGTATTGTATTCAGTGACTTAATCAAAAAAATGTTTGATGTCGGACGTTGGCACACGATTAAATTTAGAACTACATTAGGCACACGTCGGCCACGTATGCCGTTTTGGGCACGTCAGAACCCTTGCATTATGTATAAGGGCTAGTTGTTTAAACTTTAGAGCTACATTAAGCTAGGTCTCCACCAAAGAAAAATTGCCAACTTTTGTGTTGTCAACACGTGTTGGTGACAATTTTTTTCTGAAATTAGAAAGAAAGAAAGAAAATAATTTTATTTAGGACAAATTATATAAATACAGTAAGCATAATTGCTAACAAATTTAAAACTAGTGTCATACAATCTTGTCCCAAAAGGGGCATCAGACTCAGCATAATGCCGGTCGGTTAAAACCAGCGCTGATCTTCCGCTGTGCCCATGAGGTATCGTCACGGTAGACATTACATCATTGTAATAGCATAAAATTAGAATCTTAAACTATATACATATACATACATACATACTTGTGTATATATACATATACATACATACATACTTGTGTATATATACATATATATACACACACACATACATACATAGTACATACACAATTGATAGAAATAAGGAAAGGTGTTATAGATACGTTTTTAAAAAATTTAAATAAATAAACTGAAACGAAATTACAATTAAATTAAGTTAAATACCACTTGTATCGTGTTTTAAGTCGCGTTGTGAATGTTGGTGCTCTTTTAAAAATATCTTTAATTTAGTTCTGAAACCATTACGACATTGCAAATTTCGAATAGGTGGTGGAATATTATTCCAGCACCTTGATGCTGCGTAACGAAAACTCCCGCGGAAGCCGGCTGTATAATGGCGCTCAGAGATCAGTTGTATCGCACACGTTCTGGAATTGAAATTACCTCGTGTTGTCAACAATTTTTTTTCCATTTTTGGCGGTAAGTATCAAAAGAACGCGCGCTTGTTGCCAATATCTATTCGCTCGCTGGAGATGATTCCAGTTGGGAGCATTAGTCGGAAACAGAAACCGCTGCCTGTACAATATCGTCGTTCGAAAACATGTTGCCAACAATACTAGTGCAGACAGCTAGTTGTCAACCGAAATGTTTCTCAAACTGTTGGCCATTGTGACAATGGAAACAAAATTTGATGATTTTTGGGAAAGTTGTACACAGTTGGAAACACAGAAGTTGCCAACAATTTTGGTAGAGACGCACCTTTACATTCACGCTATGCGATACGATACTCCTAGCGATCCCAGATTTTCGTCAGCTGGTGGAGAAGTACGACGGCGTGTACCTAGGCAACGTTCCATTAGGGACTCACAACGACCACGTTCATGACCGCGAGTTGTCCCGTTCCACTTGCTTCTTGGCGTAACAAACGTAAACCCAAGTGGAACAGCTATTCAACTTACCTATTGACATGGGTCGCCGTGAGCGTTGTGTGATCGAAAATGATGACGTCATTAGTGACGTTTTCGCTACGACCACAACGATCGCGGTCGCCTTGTGGAACGGCTAACTAAGCATTTTGGACGTTGTGAGCTACTAATGGGACGCCCTGATAGTGTATCTATGTTTCAGATGCCGGATGCGTCATTACCCGATTGTCAACTGTGAAATTAAGTTGAGGACGAGAATGCTACAATAAGCGTGAATGCGCGACACACGTCTTAGTTGCGCTTGGTGTTCACACAGTTCTTTATGGTCCGGGATTACCCGTAAAATGAACTGCATGCAGTGCCCCGATCGAAGTGTCACTGTCATTACATTATAGTGTTGCCAACATAACGATTTTTTTGCTAAATATAGGGAATTTACGAGTAAGTAGGCCTGGCTCAATAACCGAGGTGATATATAAGGACGCCTGCAGCTGTGCCTCTTTATATCCCGCGTCCTAGGCGGTCGCCCAACCGCGCCAATATCCTAACGCCGCTACTGCGTAAGAAGTCCTAAGCGTGTGGCCTCGACCTAATGTAGTTCTCGCTTAAATAACCAAATTTTGGGGACCATGTCACCCCCGTCCTTAGGAGAATACCTCGAAATTGTATCCCTACACGAGGTCCTCGGGTGGAGCTAATTAGGTGACACTGGTGGTAGGCCTCGGCCACGGTTATCTTTCCCACCCATCGGCTGAAGTCGTGCCGCCATAATGGCCTAGCCATGTTCCAGTACATTGGTCGATGAAGCCTAATAGGAGACCGGTCGAAATAGCTGCAATTTAATTTAATTACAGACCAGAAAAACAGTAACACTGCTACATTTTGAGACTAGTCGAGGAGGGTAGGGGATCCGAGGCACGGTTAACCGCTGGCCGAACGCCGTCAGTAGGGCGCCCCAGTAAAGTTATAGCCACTCGTGCAATGCTTATAGAAATAAAAAATAAAAGAGCACCTCTCAAACGTTCGAGGCCTGCACTCAAATCTCGTCCCTATCCATCACCATCTTGAGACAGAAAAACCGGATCTCTTAGTCCTCTAGGAGACGCAAAGAGATCCGCCGTCAGATGTGGCGTACCTTTCATATCTAGGGTTTAGCCTCCTAACAGCCCTGACCTAGCACCGCATGACTTCGTTTTACATACATACATACATAACTTCACGCCAGTTCCCTTGCGAGGTAGGCACGAACAACAGAGCGCCATTCAGGCTTGTTCTTACACATCTCACTTGCTTCTTTGACATTCATAACTCTTAATAAAACTACGTTTTAACGGTTTTAAGCGCGGTAATTTTATTTGATTTTGGTTTTTCTGACGTTCCGACCCACAAATATTCGCGAATAAGAATCGTTTCATACCTAGAATGATGCGAGAGGCTATTGAAATAAAAAAACACCCAAATTTCAATAGAGAAGATGGTTGGCAAGTACCACCTGTTTGGGATCCAATTATCAAAACTATTAAGACCCAAACCCAGCAAAAACCAGCTGCCAGACCTCAAGACACTGTGAGCTCTTTCTGCGTACAACAGAACACAAACCAACTTGACTGATAATTACTTTTATTTTTCCTTCCACCCATTTTAATATTATATAAAATTATTAGAGCTAGGCATGTTTGCTGAAGAGTTTCTTGCGCCGCTTCTTCTCTTCAAGCCACATGTTGCGAAGCGGTAGTAAATTAGATTAGGGTCCCATAGAGTAAATAATAACCATAAACAAAATTAAAATTAAATAATTAAAATTAATAAGTTGGCGGTAGGCTAAATAAAACTTTAACAATACTCGTTGACACTTGACATCTTTGTCTTCCGTGATCACGGCCACTGAAAAGTGGCCGAAACGTCGGAAAAACCAAAATCAAATAAAATTACCGCGCTTAAAACCGTTAAAACGTAGTTTTATTATGTATACAAGTTGCGAAAACTTAAGAAAATATTAAATAATTAAAATTAACAAGTTGGCGGTAGGCTAAATAAAACTTTAACAATACTCATTGACACTTGACATCTTCGTCTTCCGTGATCACGGCCACTGAAAAGTGGCCGAAACGTCGGAAAAACCAAAATCAAATAAAATTACCGCGCTTAAAACCGTTAAAACGTAGTTTTATTATGTATACAAGTCGCGGAAACTTAAGAAAATATTATTCATAACTCTTGTCATGCACGCTCGTCTGTTCTTAAGGCTCCTGACATCACCTTCTGCTAGTACACGATCAATTTGATCATGGAAGGCGTGTGATTTCTTTTTGTTCCCGAATATAAAAAATCAGCTCAAAGGGATTCAATTTTCGTCTCCGAAAGATGCACTGTCAGCGTTCGCAAGCAAGCTATAAACGAGGTGTCTGCGGCGGACTGGAAAGTGTTTCGAAAACTGGTGCAGACGCATGAAGCTTTGTATAGAGGCTGGTGGAGTACTTTGAAAAGATTTAATAAAAAAAAAAAATTACCTACAGAACATTAGTTTTGCACGATGAAAGAATGACTAAACAGATATACAATGCAAAAGTGGATGGATGGAGAACACCTTCCATGATCAAATTGATCGTGTACTAGCAGAAGGTGATGTCAGGAGCCTTAATAACAGACGAACTTGCATGACAAGAGTTATGAATGTCAAAGAAGCAAGTGAGGTGTGTAAGAATAAGCCTGAATGGCGTTCTGTTGTTCGTGCCTACCCCGCAAGGGAACTGGCGTGAAGTTATGTATGTATGTATGTACATTAGTTTTTATTTTCGCAAAACTTTCTGAATGTCCCACGTATGTGGCCAATTCCGGAAACATAGTGCGCCCTATATAACAATTAAAACCCACAGCTTATTCAAATTGCGTTTTCCAGCAGCTACCACACGAACTGCCCGGACTGAACATCATTAGTTTGACCTCCATGGGGCAATTTCTGGCATAATCCTTTACTTATCCGTGCAGGAACGGAGAAAGAATACAATTTCCTGCGGCCGGGCGGTCTGTCGTAAGAGGGGACAAAACAACCCACAGCCAGGTGGTAGGGCATTTGCCCGACTGGATGGCGACCCCCCCTGGTCTAGAGTATGCCGCCATAACAACCTTGTGTTGTGTTCCGGCATTAGTGACCAGGTTCCAGTCTCCCTTAAGAGAGAAGCAGCGCAGTTGTAGCACCTTTGGTGTTACAAATGTCCATAGGCGATGGTAACCGCTTTCTATCAAATGGGCCGTCTGCCTGTCTGCTGAACTCCAGCAATAAAAAATAAAAAAAACCCTCTAGCCATATTAGCGCCACTAATTTTGTGGGAAATTTTTTAACACAATAATATGGTCCTTCTTACTTTTATTCTCCATATGTTTACGCTTAAAGCAGTTATGCGATAAAATCATTATTGATATTATTAGGAACCTAATATTTACCTTAGCTATTTGTAGGAGTACTATGGAATGTTTTATATTATCCAACATTGCCTGAAAAATAAATAACTATTTTAATAAAAAAATTACATTTATATCTAAAGGTTACCGGACTGTATTTTGCGCTTCTTAGTTCCATAATTAGGGGGCGCAATTTTCACGATTTTGGGAGCTAACATCTTATCACCTATTGACTTCATTAATTACTTATGACTATATACTTACTATACTTATGGGTTTTTTTTTTCAAAATCTAACTACCGGTGCCACAAATGACTAAATATACAATCATTTTTTTCAACCTTTGGTTAATAATAATATAATAATCGGCAGACAAACACACATATTGTATATCCCCAAATTAAGCAAGTTACGCTTGTGTTAGGGGTAATATATAACGGACTACTCTAGGGCCGATCCCAGACACCCAGACCGTAGTAAATAACGGAGAAAATACGTTTCCGAAATTTACTATACCAGGAATCGAACCCGGAACCTCTGCGTTGCAGTGAGGTAGGCCGGCAAAGGCTTAGCCCGCTCAACCACAGAGGCCGTCTAGGTTACAAGTATGGCAGCGACACCTATACAATATCCCGTGGGTAAAAAACATTCAATGGGTCCAGTGAATCCAGTGGGTTCAGTAGATCCAATGGGTCCAGCGGATTCATTGGACCCACTGTACAATAATTTTCCATTGTAAGCGTAAGAAACAGACAGAAAAATAGAGTTACTTTCGCATTAATAATAGTAATAGGGATTAGTATACAACCAACATCAAAGTACAATAGTATCGCACAGAATCCACAGATGGCGCAATTAGCCATAGGTACACTATACAGCGGTCAGCATTTTTTTCTTTCGCTTAACAATTTTTCCATCAGCTCCTATCTGACGAGTAACGTGCGGTAGGCAACTTCTTTCCAAAAATAATAACAAATGACAAAATGGTGAAGATTTATCACCACTATGGAATTCTTCATTGTGGACTGACACGCACTTGTCCAATTATTAAGAAGAGCAATTTATATCGGTCGTATGTCAAAGACTTACATTGGAATGGTCTAAAATAACTTGCCCGTTGCTTTTCTCTTGTGGATCTGCTAACTCTGATACTCTTGTATTCATTTTCTGTAAAAAAAAGCACTCAAATGTATACATTGTTTTTCCTTAGATTATCATTTTGGAAGCAAGAAGAAGCAAGTGAGGTGTGTAAGAGTAAGCCTGAATGGCGCTCTGTTGTCGTGCCTACCCCGCAAGGGAACTGGCGTGAAGTTATGTATGTATGTACATTATTTTTTATTTTTGCAAAACTTTCCGAGGGTCCCACGTATGTGGCCAATTCCGGAAACATAGTGCGCCCTATATAACAATTAAAACTCACAGCTTATTCAAATCGCGTTTTCCAGAAGCTACCACACTAACTGCCCGGCCTGAGCATCATTAGTTTGACCTCCATGGGGCAATTTTTGGCATAATCCTTTACTCATCCGTGCAGGAACGGAGATAGAATACAATTTCCTGCGGCCGGGCGGTCTGTCGTAAGAGGGGACAAAACAACCCACAGCCAGGTGGTAGGGCATTTGCCCGACTGGATGGCGACGACCACTGGTCTAGAGTATGCCGCCATAACAACCTTGTGTTGTGTTCCGGCATTAGTGACCAGGTTCCAGTCTCCCTTAAGAGAGCAGCAGCGCAGTTGTAGCAACTTTTGTGTTGCAAATGTCCATAGGCGATGGTATCATTTTGGAATCACACACACGCACACACACACACACACACACGCACACAGGATTTTTGCAGTCGATTACGCTATTTACATCGGTGCTTGAAAACGTTATCAGTTACCATTAAAAATATAAGTAATTAACGGTAGTTTCGAAAAAGATACTGCCATACCGGTATATTTTTTTACCGTTACTTGGTACCTCTTATGATTTTAGAGTTATAATATAACGTCAAAAATCGTATGTATAACATTATACGTATCGGTAATTTTTACGTTATTTCAAGCGACGTTGCCATTTTTAAGAATTGGCTTTATTACGACTGCATGTTACCGAAACAATCGACAAAGACATACATACATACATAACTTCACGCCAGTTCCCTTGCAGGGTAGGCACGAACAACAGAGCGCCATTTAGGCCCATTCTTACACACCTCACTTGCTTCTTTGACATTCATAACTCTTGTCATGCACACTCGTCTGTTCTTAAGGCTCCTGACATCACCCTCCGCTAGTACACGATCAATTTGATCATGGAAGGTGTGTCGTGGTCTTCCACGACTTCTGCATCCATCCACTTTTGCATTGTATATCTGTTTAGTCATCGACAAAGACAACTCTAAATATTACGCGCGCTCTTAGCGCAGTGCTGTTCGACAATCTTTGCGAGTGAAAGAGAGCGACGATGGTAACAAAACATAGTTATAACGGTAAAATTACCGAGAAAAATGGTATTAACGTTATATTTTTCTACCGGTAAAAAGCTAGAAATAACGGTAAGTTCTATAACGATATTTATTTTTACCGTTATCTGAAATTAGCATAAATTACGATACCATATTTTTACCGGTATTTTAAGCCCTGATTTATACATATACTTATTAACACGCCTGTTTCTTTTTTTAAATTATTGCAGGAGTTCAGCAGGCAGGCAGACGGCCCACTTGATGGAAAGCGGTTACCATCGCCTATGGACATTTGCAACACCAAAGAACTACAAATGCGCTGCTGCTCTCTTAAGGGAGACTGGAACCTGGTCACTAATGCCGGAACACAACTCAGGGTTATTATGGCGACATACTGCTGACCAGGGGTGGTAGCCATCCAGTCGGGCAAATGCCCTATCACCTGGCTATGGGTTATATGGTATGAAATTGTATTCTTTCTCCATTCCTGCACAGATACGTTGTTTCCCGTAGGGGTAGGCAGGGATGATAGGTTCCCACTTGCTACGATCTTGACATACCTCTGTTGCTTCAACTAGGCTATTATTAATCACTTCACACATACACGTTTTCATTAATTAATTTTTTACACTTGTTATGATGTTTAAATGTCATAGTTAACTTAAGGAACATTTAAAGTTTGTACCTATATATGACGTCATGTATAGGTGACACTTTAAAATAAACTAGACAGGTAGCGGCAAGCGCTAGAGGGCGTTGGATTGAAAATCAGCAGATCCAATAGCGAATATACCTGTTTTGCGATTTCGGCGGAACCTCTAGTGTTGTGCCTCTTAAACTACAATCAGCCACACTACCGTATAACCTCTAATTCAGGTACCTTTGTTCACTACCGGAGAATAATTGTGATATAGAGAAGGATGTAAGGAGAAGAATAAATGTAGCATGGCTGAAGTGGAGACAGGTAACCGGTGTGACGTGCGACAAACTAATGCCACTGAAACTAAAAGGTCAAATATATGTCATACGACCAGTCACGCCATTGGGCCATTGAAGTGATAAACCACAAACATCTGCACTCAGCTGAGATGGATGTGTGGTGTTACAAGAATGGATAAGGTGAGAAATGAGTAAATAAGGGGATCTTTGAAAGTTGCATCCGTGACTGAAAAATTGAGAGGAAGAAGCCTAAGGTGGTATGGGCATGTAATGAGGAGGGATGAAAGACACGTGACAAAAAGAATGTTAAACTACAAGATGGATGGGTACAAATGTAAAGGTAGACCAAAAAAGAGATGGATGGATTGTGTGAAGGATGATATGATGATTTGTTGTGCGACAAAAGATTTATGTCAGAATAGAGGAGTGTAGAAGGAAAATACATATTGTGCCGACCCCAAATATTTGGGATATTTGAAAAGCAATTAAACTGATTTCTATCATGAACATAATACTCAGAATCGAATCATAAATTTTACATTACAGGTGAATGCTCGCCAGTCAGGGAGGCAGTATTGTAACGTAATGCTCAAAATCGAATCACAAATATTACATTACAGGCGAATGCTCGTCAGTCAAGAGCACCTACCTTTAGAACTCATTTCAATTTGTAACACGAGTCCGCGTCCCTATTATGGCTTGAAAATGTGCGATTAACATATGGTACTCACCGAGACTAGTTCAATCATGATCTGGAGATAGGCGTCGGCCTCCGATATCCGCCTCTCGAGGTCCCCGTGCCTGTGACTCGGCGCCGGTACGCTCCTCGACCACCTCTCCCTCCGTCCGTGGCGGGCTATCGTGTCTTCTAGGGCACGAACCCATTGCTCGCGCTCACCACCGTCTCGCGCCTGAAACGGTTGCTTATTACATCGTCTATTTCAAATAGGACTGTATGGGAGAATAGTACATTATGGTACTAGTGTGTAACATTGGTGATTACCGCCGAGGCGCCATTGAGACTCGAGCCGTAGGCGAGGGTCTTAAGGGAGCCGAGGACGGTAATCATCAATACACACGTGTATCATACGACGTTTTTCAACACACTTGTGAATAAAATAACAACAAAAACTCATTTTATTTAGTAGATAAAAAAAAGTTATATATGAGTGAAAGTTTTATTTATTAAACACGTACGAATTAAAATTATCTATTTAAATAAGAAGTTGCATGAAATGAGCAAGCAATAGGAACATTAATTTATTTGTTCTATAGAACACGATCTTTTTTTATTGAATAAAAACTTTTTTAAGAACAAAGCAACTCAACCAATGAAATTTAAAAAAAACTATAACTCACTAGTGTGTTATAATGTTTTTTATTCACAGTTTGATTATGGGTGTCATTCTGTGCCTAATTGCGGTGACCATAGAGCCACTTTATGAGCAAGTGTGTTGAAAAATATGTAAATAGAGAAACATCGCGCAGTATAAGATTATTATTAAACTAGGATACACTCGTTTCATAATAACATACGACTTCGTCGACGCTTGACTTGAAATTCCCGGGACACAAAACAGCGCAGCATTTGAAAAAGATTGTAAGCTATATTAGTTTCTGTGAGAATTGTGTCGGAATAAGTTAATTTTTACGCACCCTAACAACTACAAACTGCTGCTGGGAAAATTCCCGCGGGATTCCTGGGATAAAAATATCACACATTTTATTACATACAATTTCCTATCGAATAGTGAAAAAATCACATTGGAATTCGTTTATTTTTGCGGGGGCGATCAGCGGAATGTGAAATATATCAGCGCGAGAACGGGAAGCAGGGGAGGGAAACGCAAAAAGACATTCAACACAATATGTTACTGTCAAAGACCATTAATTTTTTTTTTTTTACGCGGCTCTAGGTCTTGGCCTCAACAACGATATTATCTACCGCGACGGTATTGAGAAGATAACGAATTTATGAAACTATCGCAATAGAATCGTGCTCTGACTATCTTCGCAACGCCAAGATATTAAAAATAGCAGAATTGGGCCTCTGGGTTGTTGCCAACGCGTTGCCGGCCTGTAAGATTGGAGGAGGCTCCATAGACAAAGGATCAGCTCTTAAATGTCATGGTGATAAGATTAGAGGCCGTTAAAAGGTGTTTACCTGAAAATGAAATGTCTTGTGATCAACAGTGATAGTGAATGTGGAGTCGTCTTCATCATCGATGCCGATAACTGCCGCCCTGAGCCGCACGCATCCTCGCCTCACCCCCCTTGTCATCTTCTCTTTTGACTGAAAATAGGAGAATAGTTTGATTAACACCTTCTTTTAGGAAAAATAGAGTTATTTTTTTATTGCACGAGTTCAGCAGACAGGTAGACGGCCCACCTAATGGGAAGCGGTTACATCGCCTATGGACATTGGAAACACCAAATGTGCGAAATACTCTAGACCAAGGATGGTAGCCGTCCAGGTAAATACCCTACACCTGACTGTGGGTTGTTTTGTCGCCTCTTACGACAGGCCGCAGGAAACTGAATTCTTTCTCCGTGCCTGCACGGATAAACTTTTTAGCAGAAACTTGAAATCTTGAAAAGTGTCACTCTCTATAGTGTAATAGTCTAAACGTTGGTTCGCCTAGTACACTAGAACGCAAAGCTCACGGGTTTGATCCCGGCAAGCCAAATTTCGTAAAAGGACTTTCCAACACTTGCGAATTTTTCTTTGTTTACTCTGGCCGGAGTGTAATTAGAATTCATTTTAAAAGTTGTGCGTTGTACGTGTCACTTTTAGGATCGCACTGCTCGCCATCGGCAAGATGTTCACTCTTATTTCATTGAGCTATCTACTACGCAACGCATACCCTTAACTGAATCTCTAGAGCATTTATGTTTGGTACAATAACGACTTAGAGAGAATTTCCCATACAGACTTCCCCTTTGCGTTACAATATTGGAGCATTTAAGAAGGGCGTTATAAAATTTGTCGAGGGAGCAGACAAGTCATGGAGTGAAGACCGCGTCTCGGTAAACGTAGTGCCGGACGCCCTCTAGCCCGATGGACTGACGACCTGCGCAAGGTTGCCGGTAGGCCCTGGATGGGGAAGACACAGGACCGTGATGAGTGGCGCTGACTTGGGGAAGCATACGTCTAGCAGTTGACGACGTAGTAATATTTTCTTTAATGCACGGCGCTTTGACAACGCCTCTAGTATTTTTTTATATTTTTATTATTAATATCTCTACGGACTCGAGTTGCGTACCCTTTTTTACTACTTAATTTCTATGAAAAATTTTAGAGTCCATACACGCTTATTGTTTATTTTTGTTACTGTGTGTGATATTAATTTAGTAATTTTTACGTTTTGGTGTACCTTAAGAATAACTTATGATATTAATTTATTCTAATTTTAATACTAAACTTATACTAATGTAGAGTGTATCTGTTACATGCTGGTGTTGTGAGGAAGTGCATATGCAGTGTTGGCCTTATATCTATACTTATATATAGTCCTATCTAGTGCCATGTGTGTTGTTTTTTTCTTTTCTGTGCCTGAGTTATTAATTTTTAGTTGCGCCTCTGGTATTACAAACGTCCAGACGAGATCAACTTGCAACACAATACAACGACATTATGTTACAGGCATATCATCTAATATGGATTGAGTTCAACAAAATATGTGATGAACAAGTACGACGAATACAGTAAACAATCTTGACAATTAATTATTCGTTTCCATTTAAAACAAATATCAAAGCCAGTCAAAGCAAACAGATCAAACTTTGAATGAAACATCTACATAATCCTTATTGTTCCCAATAATCGATGGAGGGTCAAAATTCCGGGTACCAAGAACTGCCAGACGGCGTTCGTTGGCCGATCGTATATAACGTATACGTAATAATAGAACACCATTGTGCGAATTTATAATACAGTATTCTATGAAAGGGCTGATAGGTATTTAGATAAATTGATTTTATAGTAGCGAAGTTCAAGTTCGTGTACTAGCAGAAGGTGATGTCAGGAGCCTTAAGAACAGACGAGCTTGCATGACAAGAGTTATGAATGTCAAAGAGGCAAGTGAGGTATGCAAGAATAAGCCTAAATGGCACTCTGTTGTTCGTGCATACCCCGCAAGGGAACTGGCGTGAAGTTATGTATGTATGTATGTAAGTTCAAATTAGGAAATCGAGATGACAACGAATAATATTTTAAATGTTATTTATTAGGGTTTCGTGGCTCCAAGTATGAAGTAAAAGTAGCCCAATTTACTTACAACTCACCAAATATAAGTAAAAGCCACCAAACATAAGTGTAATCTACCAAATATAAGTAGGTACAATCGTTAAAGAAAAGTTTGATAAAATCTTTCATTGTGAAAGAAACACAACCCAATATTAAAATTATAAATGTAACTAGAGACCAAAATGCACAAAATGACCCTAATGACCAAAGTGACCATAATGACCAGTTACCAAAACGACCAGTAACCAAAATGACCAAAAAGACGAATATGACATCACAAATAAAAACCAAAACCTATCCTACTTTCTGCTAACATTATCCGGGAGGAAAAGCATCCCTTGTCCACCCTCAGTATTAAAATTACATATATATCGAATTTCAGCCAAATCGGTCCAATAGCTTTTTCCATAAAAGCATAACAAACCGAGAAACAAATATATTTTTATCCCGGAAACTATTCCATTTTTCGGGATAAAAAGTATCCTATGTTCATCCTCGGCATCGAAAATATATATATACTGAGTTTCAGCCAAATCCGTCCAGTAGTTCTTCTGTAAAAGCGTAAGATACAGACAGAGCTACTTTCGCATTTATAATATTAATAGGGATAATACACATTATTCATTCATTTCTAAATTTCAAATATCATATTATTATTGGAATTAAATAAATTAACACAGTCGAATCAAAAAGGTCATCTAATTAAATCAAAATAATTGCTTCACGCGCAGTGTAAGTCTTTTGAAACATCTGAATTATTTATTTAATTTGAATGGTAATAATTTGCAAAGCTTTTGGAAAGAATGTTAATTATTTTCATTAGGCAGTAAAGAGCAATGTTGTAATTCATAAATTCATACTAATATATAATTATGTAAATTGTACGCTTGGATGTCTGTGCATTCTCCACGACCTTGGGACTTATCGACTCTTAAGATTTGATGTAAAGGTTACTTTTACACGCGACTTCGACCGCATTTATTTTCTCGGGTTTCAACAACTAAAGGTGAAATAGAAACTATATGATCTTACTCCATTGCCAATCTGTTTGTCATGATTGATCATTATAGGAATCAGTAAACCTAGAGATGTGAAATTTGGCACATATGTAGGAGTCTCGCGAGGAACCTACACATTCTAATGTAAGGTAGCAATGCGTGATAATGAGATGTCTAAATCATTGTTTCTATTTGAAAACGATAGTTTCAACGCGCCAATAAGATCTGACTTTTCGCTTCCGGCCGTGGTTCGTTCCATGGTTGGGAGCAATACCTTGTGGCATGCCGTCTCCTTTAGCGAGCGAGTCATGCTCGCCAAGGACTCTTTCTGGTACGCTCTTCCCTGCGGAGGCAAAGCGAGAGCGAGAGCGTACCAGGTTGTTCCATTTCCGCTAAATAAGGACGATTCCGCCGTAAGCGGGCGGGTCCCCACTCCCCGAGATGAGGGCACGCCGGAGTTCTGCGGGTGCTCACCTCCTCTCCCGTGGGGCGCGCGAATGAAGTCGTCGGGGGCTTTGCCTCCCTCCGGCAGTGGAAGTGGCCTTATAGGACGCCGCCTGCCAGGGCCTGCGAAATGGCTACGTCAAATACCTGTAGCCCTAACACAAAGGACAAGGACGCAACACCGAGTGGTTTTAAGTGGGTATCCCGGACCGCACTGTGGTATTAGCACTTCTTGCTTGCGATGCTATTGCCATTACTACACGGCGAATCCCACACTCCCTACCTCGTCAAATTTCCCGTCGTCGATTTCCCTCGTCAAAAAAAAAAAGAAATGGTCGAGCCAATAAACCAATGTAACTTACATGTATGAGTCATAAATGGCCTAGTCCGGTTGATAGACATCCGAGTCGAATAAGTTAAATTAAAGTAATTGGAAAATATATCGATTCAATAGCAGAATGTGTCGACGCTCGAGTCGATTGTAATTTTGGGCGAGCTGCAATAGGGATGGGACACATCTTACATAATTTTACATATAACAGAACAGGGTCATCTAACTTTTATAATATCACGATAGAAATAATTTTAACTATAATACTTAGACCCCTTGGCATCGGATAGACCTTAGAGGCCTTTTCTCTTTCTTTATCGCAGGAGTTCACCAGACAGGCAGATGGCCCACTTGATGGCAAGCGGTTATCATCGTCTATGGACATTTGCAACACCAAAGGTGCTACAAATGTGCTGCTGCTCTCTTAGGGAAACTGGGACCTGGTCACTAATGCTGGAACACAACTCAAAGTTGTTTTGGCGGCATACTCTAGACCAGGCGTGGTAGCCATCCTCCAGTCGGGCAAATACCCTACCACCTGGCTGTGGGTTGTTTTGTCGCCTCTTATGACAGGCCACCCGCCCGCAGGAAATTGTAATCTTTCTCCGTTCCTGCACGGCCTTACCATTAATTGGAATATTGAAGGGAAAATATTTTCAACATTGACCTTTTTATTACAAGCTTTTATTTAACTTGCAATAGATGTATATAAATGTTCGGGTGGAATCTTGCAAGTTAAATTTCACCAACTTCCCGGTTTCCGATTGAACTGAAATTTTGCACGCATATGTATATCGCGTGACAATGCAATAATATGGTACCATGGAGCTAATCTGATGATGGAGTCGGGAGGTGGGCATAGGAACTCCTGTACTGAACAAGATAGACCCGTCGTGTTTAGGCTCGTTTTACTTGTCTTGACTAGCACTCTGCTGCTACATGATATCCAGGATCTCAAACGCTTGTATTTAAAAACCTTTTAAAAAAGCTTACTTTCGATTATCTTCTAACGAACACATTGTATACGAGACTTTTCAAAGTATTGACGCAAGAATTACATGAAATTCACAATGAATCGCGAATGACCGTACGACACCTGACATTTATCGACGCCGAACAGTTCCCATTATTTTGTAATAGTTACCTGAATATAACAGTTATAAAATAAGCTAAATGTTGACCGATGCAGATCTAACTGGTCCTTTCACTTCCATATTGCAACAGGCAAAGTGAAGAAAACAGTTCAAATCGCTTTGTATTCAATGCATCGAATGTGTTCACACCATTAATGCCGGTCGTATAAAAAAAATCAGCAGTGCATGTCAATCCACGCACACTGAAGGATTCTTTGAAGACAAACATCTACTGTTCTTGTCGTTTCGCTACGGAGCCCTGTACAAATCATTTTCGACGTGTCAGTCGTGCTAGGATCATTATCTAGATTACAGCTTTTAAGGACTTACTTGTAGATTTTTTGACAGCAGTGGATATCGTTTCCCAGGGACAAAACGTACTGCTGTGATTGTAGTGGAACACTTACAAGCCAATAGATGGCGCTGTACAATAATTGATGTCACAAACGTTTCCCGAAACATACAAAGAATATATACAAAATTTCAACTATAACAGATGGGCCTAGGCCTGCGAGGAACAACATTAGCCTCGCTGGAAGATCTTCCTTTAAGACAAAGGAGCATTATATCTATAATATAAAATAATTTAAAACCAGATTAAAAAGTATCTTGCTATTTTTTTTTATCAATAATATAAAATAATTTAAAACCAGATTAAAAAGTATCTTGCTAAAAAGGGATACTACACTATTGAAGACTACTTAAATGACAAAATTTAATTTACATAGCAGCTCGCTCCAACCTCTTTTACTTATGTTGTATAATGTTTTTATCTTGCCAAGCATGTAAGGAATTTATGGAGATATATTAAAGTATAAAATTTGAGTACATCATGTCATTATTATAACTATAATAATATTTTAGACAGACACACCTTCCATGATCAAATTGATCGTGTACTAGCAGAAGGTGATGTCAGGAGCCTTAAGAACAGACGAGCGTGCATGGCAAGGGTTATGAATGTCAAAGAAGCAAGTGAGGTGTGTAAAAATAAGCCTGAATGGCGCTCTCTCGCTCGTGCCTACCCCGCAAGGGAACTGGCGTGAAGTTATGTATGTATGTAATAATATTTTTCTTTCCTTTTATTGTGTCTTTGTCTTACTGAGTTTGCTAAAACTCCATTAATTCTTCGAAAAGTAATTGTGTAACATATTTCTGTATAAATATTTAAAAAAAAGTTGGAGTTGAACAATTTTTAGCCAGACGTGTTGCTGGGAAGTTTCGTGCCGCTTCTTCTCCTTAACAGCAATAACACGTTGCGAAGCGGTGTACATAGACTAGGAAGTAAAATTAAATTTTAACTTATATGTATGACCCTCAAGAAGTGTTCTCCAGTGGAACTTATTTTGAACAAAAACTTTTGAATTTGAATTTAACTTTAAGCGCACTTTCCGTGTATGAAAAACCTATTCTACAAATTCGACCTCTGTTCAGATTTTACAAAAGATTTTTGTTGTATTTTTTCAAGTTTACCACATTTTCAAATTTACCACTTCATAGTTTAAAAGATAGACTACACCTGCATGTCGAATTTCATGCATATACAAGTAGGCAATATTTGCCCGAGTAGGCTATATAAATAGGTTACCAAACCCTACACTGGGATAAGCCAGCTAGATAGTAAAAATTGTGTGTGTGTGCAGTTCACAATATACTCACAGATAATTCTTCTCTAACTTTTATTAACATAAATATAATTCCTTTAGCCTATATCCGTCAACACATTATAAATAATTCAATCCAAATTACACTTTAAGGCACTAGCATAAAGTTGAAAATTCAATGCACTGCTACGCACAATTTCCTTTGACCTACATATAAAAGAATATCTACCTTAATTATATATAGACAGAGCTAAAATTCATTTGAAATCTTTTAAGTTTTATTTAAATCGAAAATGAATACTAACGGGCAAAGAGAAATGTATTTTATTTCGAAATAAATAAGGTTGAATTTTATGTGTCTTTTTGTATCACTTTTTCGTTTCATCGATTTTAAAATCATAACGATTCTAAAGAAGTTCTACTTCAATAAATCGTACTGCGGTCATTGATGTAACAATAAAAGAGTGTTACATCAATATCTGCGGCATTAACATTTTCAAATGAATAACAACCATTACAAGACTAGAAGTGTAGCGAGTAGTTTTGTATCATAATGCTTTTGAAGCCGATGCAACGATAAAAGCAATGGAAGATTAATTTATGCTGATACGATTATGAGCTTGAGCCTGCGGTGTGTTTGGTGTTAATGCATTTATCAAGGGTACCGTATTAAATCCTACAAAACATCTGATATTCCTTTTGCAAATACCTTGTGTTTTTGAAGTGGTAACTTCTTATGGGGGGGTAAACCGCTTCGTTACGTAACGCGTTCAGGCGCCAGTCTATCTGGCTTCCTTTTCTCTCACGCATACGGCAGCGGTAGGCAGGCTCCTCCTCTCTCACTCTAACCCACAGCGCTAGCCGTATTTCGGTAATAAGATTAAATAATGAGCCTAATAATGTACATACACAAAATTCGAATGTACATATTCAAGAACTATAACTAAGAATAAAATATTTTATTAATAAATAACCTTTCCTTATATTATCATATTAATATACATAAAATTTAAGTAATAACCTAAGCTTTTCTCAAGTTAAACAATTTCAATATTAAATAGTTCAACTTAGATTAGTTTCAAGTTATCAGTTGGGGCGTCCCGAGACGCACACGATCTATATACAAGTGACTGTTACTCGTGACTCAGTACGCTTTATTTGAGACTATGTCCTTTCTCAGTTTACAATCTATTTATTTGCCTTAAAACCTGTCTGACATTTGCATTAGTTAAGCAGTTAATTTGCGAAGCTGACGAGTGCTCTTCAACAAAATCCCAAATAACGTTCAAGAGCATTAAGTAAACAAGTTTAAAAACTTAGTAAAGCAAAGTTTGTGCGAAAAAGCTTATATTATACGACTAAAGACTTTCTAGACGACCGCATCGAATGGGAATAATGCGATCACTACAAAGCTCATTCAGTAATTATTAATAAAAATTACTTTGTAAAATCTTGTATAAACTACATTAAAAAAAGAAGACGAATAATAATAATTATGAATTAAAGATATCTAAAATTTAAATTAAATAATTAAAATTAACAAGTTGGCGGTAGGCTAAATAAAACTTTAACAATACTCGTTGACACTTGACATCTTTCTCTTCCGTAATCACGGTCACTGAAAAGTGGCCGAAACGACGGAAAAACCAAAATCAAATAAAATTATCACGCTTAAAACCGTTAAAACGTAGTTTTATTATATCTAAAATTGTTTTGGAAGACTAATAACTTTCAATTAGTAATCTGTAAGATTCCATTTTGAAATAAATACATTCATTTTCATGCAAATCTTTAGTGTAACGATACACCTGCCGAACGTACCGAGCGGAAAGTTCTGCTAAATATGCTCGCAGTGTTTTTGAAAGAACCTATGACACATCAGCGGAATTTAAACGGATTAGCGCCGATCCTTAAGTCGCCAAACTTTCAGCGCAGTATGTACCGCAGGTGTGTCGTTGCACTTGTGACCGCTTTGACAGATATTTTCCAAGTAAGTAATAAGTTCTAGATTAAGTAGATGTATCTCCAAACGACGATAAGGACTTATTTAGCAAGTTATATGTTTACTTTGGAAATGAAAACAAATTATTAGTTTCACTATTAAATTATACGTGTAGATAAGTTGTCTTTTGGATATCCTTCTTTTTAAAATCGGTGAATAATTACAACTTATTCTTACAGAGAAAGAAAACGAAGCAATAATTGGTTTCACTTAAACCGAAGCGCTCGAGCAGTGCCGCGACAGGGGCAGGCGAGTATCAGAACCGAATCAATTAATAAATGGATACAGTCGGCAGGAGCTGGATGATGAAAGCTGAGGATCGGAGAGTAGCACAACCTAGAAACGTTTTATATTCAATAATTCGAACAAATCCATATGTAAATATATATAAAAAGAAACCGATACGGAACTCCCTTCATCACGAATCGAAAATGCAACTTGACCAGATCGTTATTGCATTATGGGTTGCTAAATCTGGGTCGCCATTACCGCGGTAGTCATCTCGTTCAATTTTTCATAATGCAATTGTTCATAATAGCCTTCACGTGTTCAAACGAAGGTTATTTCATCCAAATATTCGCTACTACCTATTACTGCTAATTGCTTTATCATTTAGCAAAAAGTGGGACTTTCAAAAGTTTTTATGCGATTAGTTGTACTAATGGCCGGTTCCTAAATCTTACTGTTTCATTCATTTGCTCTACCAGCGGTTGAATTTTGACATTTCTTGTATGGAGCTTATGTCAAATTATATATATATATATATATATATATATATATATATATATATATATATATATATATATATATATATATATACTAGCTGTACCCGGCAGACGTTGTCCTGCCTTTAAAAAATAAAAATCTAAACTCGAATCAACTTCAGAGTAGAAAATTATTAAAGTACTTATATCGCTATTAACAAATAGGGCTTGGTGGTAGAAGGCTGAAAATTTAGGGTTGTATGTATTTTTCGATGCTAAATCATAATAAAATATAAATAAGAAATTTTGTCAAAAAAAGAAAAGAATATATTTAGGGATGGGTCTTCATTATCAATTAGGGGTATAAAAAATAGATGTTGGCCGATTCTCAGACCTACCCGATATGCACACAAAATTTCATACAAATCGGTTCAGCCGTTTTGGAGGAGTTTGGTATAACAAACACCGCGACACGAGGATTTTGTATATTAGGATATACATACATACATACATAACTTCACGCCAGTTCGCTTGCGGGGTAGGCACGAACAACAGAACGCCATTTAGGCCCATTCTTACACACCTCACTTGCTTCTTTGACATTCATAACTCTTGTCATGCATACTCGTCTGCTCTTAAGGCTCCTGACATCACCCTCCACTAGTATACGATCAATTTGATCATGGAAGGTGTGTCGTGGCCTTCCACGACTTCTGCATCCATCCACTTATGCATTGTATATCTGTTTAGTCATAAGATATATATATATATAACACACACACACACACACACACACACACACACACACACACACACACACACACACACACACACACACACATATATATATATATATATATATATATATATATATATATATATATATATATATATATATATATATATATATATGTATATATAACAGTACAACATCCGTCCGTCCTAGGGTGCACTTGAAAACCAGCGTCAGGCACCTGTTGCCTGGCATATGCTGAACTGCACCTATTTGGTACTATCGCCTGTTTTTTTTTTTTGGTATACCTATATCGTTTAATTTATCGTCATGTGTCTCACTTTGTGAAGACTAAATAAATGTCCTTTCTTTTTCTTTCAAATTTTAACTGATAGCAAGATAAATGAAAGGCCGGTAAGATAAGAATCTGGCCTCATTTGTCTTAATACCGGTTGAATTTTGACATTACTTGTATGCAGCTTATGTCAAATTATAACCGATGGTACGGCATATGAACGGTAGGTAAGATAGGAACGGGCCATAAATGGCATTGTCGATAATAAGTCTATTCCCACTCAGACGAACGAAATCGGTAGACCGAGCGCCGATCTTTGAGAGTGAAGCCGGCTACAGTACGCCGATTTTGGAATAGGGAGCCGATCGCGCCGCAGTGCGAAAAAAGTGGAATAGTTTACAATGGATACATTACTATTCACCATACAAACATAAACAACATGTATATTACATAGATGTACGCATACAAGTTTTTAATAAATTATTCACTTCATTTAACTCTTTTATTCACGTAGGCACCATTTATAATTTTATTTCGTCTGAGGTTCTAACCTCTTTGTACTTAATGTACACTGCAGTACCGCTTCGCAACGTGTTACTGTTGCTTTAAACAAAAGAAACTTCCAGAAACAGAGCAACAAATTTAGCATTTTTTTAAATGTTAAAGGTTTCTTAGTCGTATTAATTAGCAAGTTGGAAACTATTATAAAATCCTCATGTCCATCCATTAGTGCGGTAGTTTCTGAAGTAGAAAAATTGTATCCCTCAAAAATTTTCAACTATTATGAATACAACTAAGAGATACTATACCGTGCAGGATCTGAGAAAGATAATAAACTTTATTTATTTCCAGCAAAAAAACTGCTAGGTAACATAAAAAACATTTTAGATTTGGTACAGAGTAAATATGCTAGTAACTAATATCTTTTAGACACCGGACAGTCATAGAAATAGAAAGCAGAGTGGCCTATGCGTGGAAAAGATACTGGTCCCTTAAAGAGGTATTTAAAAGCAAACACTTTCCTATGACAGCCAAGAAAAAAGTGTTTAATTCTTGCATCTTGCCATGTCTTACGTATAGGTGCCAAACATTGACTCAGAAACATCTATTAAAACTAAGATCGTGTCAAAGGGGAATTGAAAGGAGTATGTTGGGCGTGACGCTAAAAGACCGCAAAAGAGCAGCAGACATTAGATCTACAACAAAGGTGGAAGACGTACTAAAGAAAAATAAAACGGTTAAAATGGCGATGGACAGGACATATGACAAGGTTAAGTAGAATGAAATGGACTAAAATTATAACAGAATGGCAGCCACGTGATGGCAAAAGAAAAAGAGGCAGACAAGCTAAAAGATAGACAGATGATATCAAGTTGATCGGAGGGACAACCTGGTCTAGAAAAGCTACCAATAGAGAGGAATGGAAGCAGCTAGAAGAGGCCTATGTGTCACTGGACACGCTGACCACTGAACCGGGAAACCCGATGTATTAGATTTAAGTTAAAACAATTTGCTACTGTATGTAAAATCATTGTTCAGTTTCAGCAATAAAGGCTATTAAAAAAATGCTAGTAACCAAAACCGAAACTAAGAAAAACCTTGTATCTTCGGCCTCAGAACTACAAGAATAATAACGCTAGCGGTTGTATGGTCTGTGCTAAGACACAACCAACAGCTGGGTAGTAAGGCATGTGCCTGTCTGGATGGCCATCACCCCTGCTCTGGAGTCGTGTCCCGGCATTAATGGCCAGGTTCCAGTCGCCTCTTTTTTATTGCATAAGTTCAGCGGACGACCCTACTGTCGCCTACGGACACGTCACACGGAAGGTGCTACTAGTGTGTTGCCGTTCTCTGAAGGAATACAGGAGCTTGGCAACTAATGCGCGAACACAACTCAAGGTTATGGCGGCATAGTCTAGACCAGGTGTGGTAGCCATCCAGACGGGTAAATACCCTATTACCTGGCTGTGAGTTGTTTTGTCGCCTCTTACGACAGGCCGCTCGGCCGCAGGAAATTGTATTCTATATCCGAATGATGGTAATTTGGTGTTGCAAATGTCCATATGTGACGGTAACAATTTTCCATCAAGTAGGCAAGATGTTATAAAAACGCGCAAAATTGGTACAAAGGTGCGAGTATAAAATCTTACAATAAGCGACGTATGTCGTGTATTGGTTGAGAAAACCTAAGTTAGTGTGAAATAAATAGCTACTAGTTAAGGTTTATCTCCGTTCGTGTTAAAGATTTAGGCCATTTCACGCAGATATGGCGATGAGCGTAATGCGCAATTTGCGATACGACATTATTAATGACGTTAAATATTGACAGATAGCCTGTCTCCTGTAGTGAACAACAAAATAAAGCTTAAATGAGCGAAGTATATAATATGATCGTTTAGCCTTCGGAGAGACTTTGCGTCCGTCTGCGTATTTACCGCCTGTATAACGGGGAGTGTTCCGAGGAACTGTTTGATCTGGTGCTAACGCCTCACTTTTACAACCGCACCGCTCGCCAGCGCCGGGATTTTCATCCCCATTTTCTTGAGCTCCCACGTTCAACTACGCAACAGTTCTCTAGAACATTTCTTCCGCGTACTACAATGATCTGGAGGGAACTTCTCGCCGCGGTTTTCCTTTTGCGCTATGACATGGGATTCTTTAAGAGCGTCATAAAATTTCTTCGAGGTCGGCAACGCGTTGGTGACACCCCTGGTGTTGCAAACGTCCATAGGCAACGGCAACCACTTTCCATCAGGTGCGCCGTCTTCCTGGTTGCCTGCTTCAGGCTATAAAAAAAATCTAGTTAAATAATACTGAATCAATCCAAGTTACGTTAGTTAGGAACGCAATGCCGGCAGACGTGCGCTCTGCTAAATCGATCCATAGCTTCAACAGACTTGTAAGGGGAGCACTATCTAACTGCATAATATGTATTATTTGTTGTGTATGTTTAGGTCGCTAATAATTCAGTTAATAAAGGTATATAATTTAGTTAATAAATAAATTAATAAAGGTAGCTCATATATTTTTTTAATTTACTAGTGCATTAATCGCTCGAAAAGATCTAAAGTAATGCACTAGTACATTTAAAAAAACTATGAGCAACCTTTTAATATAAAAAATTTGAACTGAAACTTTCAGAAACATATTATTTTTTGGTGTATAAAATTACACCGTAATGAGAAAAAAAAATGAATAAAAGAAATCAGATTTTGGCGATTTTTGAAATCTTAATAAACTTGGTGCGACCTCCTAAATTTTTTTGAGCTGTCCTTTGGCGGGAGTTCTGAAAACATCAAAAACTAACATTTTTCACTCGAGACTCAAAAAAACTCGTTTTTTTGCGCCACCCTAATGTATATATATTTTATATGGTTATATACTTATATATTACCTTATTATTATCACACTTATTAGTATTTTATTGTATATTAAATTATATATAATATATTATCATTAGTATAATCTTAAGCTGGACGCCAACAAATTATTGTGTATAAGATCCTTGTACATCCAGAGGTTGCCTGGAAGAGATTGCATTAAGCAATAAGGCCGTCCAATGCACTACTACCTTCTAATTTCAAGATATGACAATGTGTTACTGTCTTTATGTTGGTGTACAATAAAGAGTATTGTTGTTGTTACATTGAATGTGTTTCACCTGTATGCATAGCTGCAATAATTTTAAAGTAGCAGACGTAAAACAAACGATTACAGTGTTCTGTTTATTCGCGAAGCATCGAAATAACATCACATTTACAAGTCTAGCGCAATTTGTGAGCGTTGTTTCAGATGGCCAGTAGCACAAAGTCGTTTCTGAACATACAGGAAATGTACATTCAGTTTAAACTCATTTTTATTGCCTGAAAACGGCAAACAGGTAGACGTGCTCACCTTACGGAAAGTACATCGTCGTCAGTCATTCGCAGTCCACTGGTGGACGTAGGCCTACCCAAATCGGCGCCACTCATCTCTGTCCTGACTTCCTCATCCAGCACCTAGCTGCGACCTTGCACAGGTCGTCGGACCATCGGGCTGGAGGGCGTCCAACACTACGTTTACCGAGACGCGGTCTCCACTCCAGGACTTGTCTGCTCCAACGGCCATCAGTCCCGCGGCAGACGTGACCGGCCCAATGCCACTTCAACTTGCTGATTTTGCGAGCTATATCAGTTACTTTTTTATCCATAAGAGAAACACCCAACATAGCTCGCTCCATAGCCCGTTGAGCGACTTGGAACTTGTGGACCAAACCTGCCGTCAGTGTCCATGTCTCGGCTCCGTAGGTCAGGACGGGGAGGTCGCACTGCTCGAAGACTTTTATTCAAGCATTGCGGTGAAAATACATAACTACAGATAAATAAGCTTCGAGACGTGTTTGCGTTGGTAGTGTATGTACTGTCAGCACATAAATAAACTAATACTTTTTATATATTTTTATAGGCACGTATTTAATATGAAACTAATAATATTAAACAATATTAAAATAATAAATATTAATATTAAACATAATTAAACTTATATTACAGCACGTTCCATTGTGTTGCGCGTAATTTTTAAATTTCGAATAATGTATACAGGCTTCGTAAATGTATTTTTTCAGCAAATATGTTTAAAAAGAAATGTTACAAATAGTCGGCATCGGTTCAGTAGTCTGTAATTACTTTTTTTGTGAACCCTGTCACTGACGATATATTATATTGTTACGAGTGCGAGGACTCGAATTAAAATGCCGTTGGAATTATTATAGAGTTTATTAGAACTATACAAACACATATAACGCAGGTACAAATATAACCGAACACAATAAGTCCAAACGTAATGCAGAAGATCGTAATTCAAATACACGCGCAAAGTCCGTCACTAAATAGATTGCGGAATGTACACAAGTCTTGCTTCGCTTCTGCTTATCGCTCGACTGCCTGATCTCTCCATTGGGGCATTGCTTTATACTGCACAGATGCAATATGTCTGCCCGGCCGCGTGACCGGATTTCCTAGAATCAGTTTGTACTTTTAATTCCGAGACACCTGGCAGTGATCACAATACAACAATAGGCCGTAAAAGATTACAATACACAATAGGCTGTTTTTTTAATCACACATTTTAAACACAAAGTAAAGGAAAGAAGTCCAAATGCCGAAAGGTAATAAAATGTGTTTCTACAGGTATGCAGGTGTAAATTTGTCTTTTGTCGGCGTCTAGGTCGTAACAATATTATTGTATATTGAGCTATGTATATAAAAAAGCTTCATAGTTTATCTATATGTGATTATATTAATACTGGAGAGATAGATATGTATGTATATCGAAGAGTAACCGATACGTTCCGTTTTAAAAATGTATGTGCTAAGAGAAAATACTGACATATCGATTGTAAAACAGAGTATTACGAAAATGTAGTAACAGATTTCATCGAGGTACCTGATTCACTTGTATGGGATTAACCCACTCATGACTCAGGTAGACTAGAATGCATTGACGTTGGGCAATTCAAGCAACTCCGGTTTGCCAGACGCGGCGTCTGATCGAAAGTGGCGGGCGGGGCAGTCTTTCACCGACTATGGAATTCGCTTTTATTTCCTTCCACAGTAGTTTTACACAACTTATAATTCCGATTTCCGACATGTAAATAATCTTTAAACTTTATTCGCAAGCGGAAATGGCAGTATTGCTTGATGCGCGCTCTTAGCTCTGTTCCGCTTACACGATTCGTATACCTTTGCGCACTACTAAAATTGCTCTACTGCGCAGGCACATCACGCACACACATACAGTAACACAATCTTCTCAAATTCGCGAGAGATTTTCTGATCAAACATGCAAGTATAAAAAGTTTTCATTAATTTTTGTAACGGCAATTAAAATAATTTCTATGATATTTTAAAAAGTTACATGATAAGATGGTATTTTAATATATGGTTTATTATGTAAATAATATTAGAATTTTTGTATCATCTACCCAATAGCAAGTCGTTAATCAAAAAAAATGTGAAGAAATTATCAAATTTTATTAATAAATAATGTGTTCTTTGTTAATAAAATTCCGAAAAAATATCAAATTAAAAACTAAGGAAAAGCACTTTCAGTTACTAACGGGGTGTGCAGATACAGCAGCCGTCTAGTGTCAGTGATGATTCGTAGCCGTTACCTTAATAATTTTTATAAAAATATTGTGTGGCAAGGGGTGGGAGGGGTTTTCAAATTTCGTGACGTCACATTTCATATATTATATCGTCATAATATAGCTAAGCTTTAAAACACGAAATTTGAAGTATTAACGACAAACTTAAAAACATTTCCGACTCTATCAGTATGAGCATAGTGTTTAAATTATTAAATATAATGTATTCTATCGCTGGCTTAGTCCTATAGATATGTGTTTATCTCTTTTTAATGTTGCTTTTCCGTTTTATCCAGTTTCAAATCACGATTCTAAAGAAGTCTCCCTTCAAAAACCCAATTTATTTTTACGGATTTAACGAGCCTTTATTATTTCGTATAGGAACCTGCTATTTGCTAATCTTCTCTCACATGGCTACACAGAAAAGAAAATGATCATTAGAAGAAATACCGACGTCAGTACTTACATTGCTTTTTTAGTGGAAACTTGATTGATATATGTATTAATATTGTGTCATATTTAAGAGATAATCTCATACATAAGATCCTCATCAAGTCGTGGTAGCGTAATGGCTAACGCACGGGCCCCAAAATCAAAGGGCGCGGGTTCGATCCTGACCAGAACGCATGCATCACTTAGTCAGTTTTCTGATCTAATGTGTATATTGTTACAATTACCACATGTTAACAACGGTGAAGGAAAACATCGTGATACAACCTGCACATCGAGATAACCGATGTGTCAAATCTGCCAAGCCGCCTTGGACAAGCGTGGCGGGTATACTGTCCGTTCCCCCTATAACGGGAGGCCCGAGCCCAGCAGTGGGACATTTATGGGCTGATATTATATTTAGTATTATTATTTAAGAATATTAATTATTATATATTTCCCAAACAAATTAAATAAATAAATGTGATAAAAAAAAAATATCCTTAAAAATTGCGCCCCGCACTTTCAGCAAACAAGGTTTGCACTCAGCTTATTACTGTGCCGGTTGAATTTTTTGCGTTATTTCTATTAAATCCATACTCTGTTTAATTATATTTCTCTTGTTTAACAAAACTATTTAGTAGAACACGCGCAAAACCAAAAATCCTAGATCGATTGTACTGATAAAACAAATCTGTAACGAAAATCAACATCCTAACAATGTGGAGCCTTGCTCTGAATAACTTTCATTGTTTCATCAATTCCTTATCTTAAAGATAACATCGTTAAACAAATACCGACTGGTTTACACACTCGGGTGATTTAGTAATTGCTCAGAACCGCGTGAGATCCGCACTTTAAACTTAATTAGGCTTTCAGTAATCAGGTATTGCTTAATTTTAGTAGTATTATGTACAACATCAGAATACAATGTTATCTAGATTTAAATATATGTTCTACATTAAACATCTTTATTACTGTACTAGTTATATTGCAAAACTAACATGTTTCACAAATTTTCTGATCCATCCTAAGGTTGTATGGAAGAAATAACTTTTAGTGCTAAGATCGCGTTTTGTGTTCTGTACCTAAACTTTATTAACCGGATCTAATCTTACGCAAATCTTATCTTATACTAATATATAAAGCTGAAGAGTTTGTTTGCTTGAACGCGCTAATCTCAGGAACTACTGGTCTGATTTGTAAAATTCTTTCAGTGTTGGATAGCCCATTTACCGAGGAAGGCTATAGGCTATATATCATCACGCTAAGACCAATAGGAGCGGAGCACCAATGAAGAATATTTCAAAATCGGGTTTTTTTTTTAACATACATTTTTTTAAAACTATTCCACGAGGTCGAAGTCGCGGGCAGAAGCTAGTAAAGTATATAGTACTATATTCTATTCTAAATATTGTACATATATCTACTGTTCATGGCTATGTTTAATTAAATTAACTTTAATCATTTTTTTTTAATAACCTTCAACTCTTTTGATAATTGAACAAATTTAATTTTAACTGAAAGTTTTTCAACATGGAGAATATGCCTTGATGGGGCTTACCTACATTTCTGTTCATGGCTACCTGGCAAGCAAGTTTAGGGAACAGGTAAGTCAATATATGTAACTACATCGTTTTTTTTTTATTTCAGGAGATCAGCAGACTTGCAGACGACCCACTTGATGGAAAGCGGTTACCATCGCCTATGGACATTTGCAACAGCAAAGTTGCTACAAATGCGCTGCTGCTCTCTTAAGGGAAACTGGAACCTGGTCACTAATGCCGGAACACAACTCAAGGTTGTTATGCCGACATACTACCATAACAACATGATAACCAATAACAATTGGTATCATAAGAAAGATAATTTAATTACAAAAATAAACTATACCGATGCCTGCAAAAAACCGTTCATAGAATATTATTGCCATGCTTTGAAGACTTCAAAAATAGCCATGAACATTTTTCGATTGGCAAGCTATCATAGGAGTGTTTACAAATCAATATAATTTGATAAAAACTATGTCTCATTTGGTTATAAGACGGGTGAAGGTCGATCTTCAGTGTCTCTTACACTATAAGTCAGTAATCGAATCGGCCGATTTTGAAACAAAAACATAATGTATATATAAGCCGCGCGCAGGTTTGACGATGACTACTTACTATTATTGTATATACTTATACATACATACATAGCTTCACGCCAGTTCCCTTGCGGGGTAGGCACGAACAACAGAACACCATTCAGGCTTGTTCTTACACACCTCACTTGCTTCTTTGACATTCATAGCTCTTGTCATGCACGCTCGTCTGTTCCTTAGCCTCTTGTCATCACCTTCTGCTAGTATACGATTAATTTGATCATGGAAGGTGTATCGTGGCTTTCCACGACTTCTGCATCCATCAACTTTTGCATTGTATATCTGTTTTGTCATTCTTTCATCATGCATTCTTTCCACATGCCCGAACCACCGGAGCACTCCTTTCCTTACCTTCACCCCGACACTCTTTTATACTTATGTAACGTATATACAATAATAACTTTATTGCAACAACGATTTATGTAACCTTTTTTGTCAAACCTACCGACCATCGACGCGTGACATCATGAGGCTATCGGCAAACCTGCGCACGGGTAGTATTATTGTAGACCCGTTTATCCGTGCAGGAACCGAGAAAGAATACAATTTCCTGCGGCCGGGCGGCCTGTCGTAAGAGGCGACAAAACAACCCACAGCCAGGTGGTAGGGCGTTTGCCCGACTCGATGGCTACCACCCCTGGTCTAAAGTATGTCGTCATAACAACTTTGAGTTGTGTTCCGGCATTAGTGACCAGGTTCCAGTCTCCTTTAAGAGAGCAGCAGCGCATTTGTAGCACCTTTGGTGTTGTAAATGTCCATAGGCGATGGTGGGCCGTCTGCCTGTCTGCTGAACTCCTGCAATAAAAAAAGAAAAAAAAAAGACCCCTGCCTGATCTTTACCTAAATATATGTTTCACAATGTTTTTTAATCCATCCAACAACATCTCCCCAAACTTAGGGAGGAGGTCGACGAAGTATGACATTGTGTTACAAGGGTAGGGAGTGGTCCTAAATTTCGTTACGTCACATTTTAAAATCTAATATATCCACGCTTTAAAAACACGAAATTTGAATTATTAACAAAAAAAAAGCTTCAAAACATTTCCAACTTCATCTGTATGAGCAGTGTATTTAAATTATCAAAAATAATTTAAATGGAAAACTAACAACGGAACTGCTGTTTTAATTTAATAATTTCTTGATGTAAAATTGCAAAATATGTGATGTCACACTAGGGAGCAATGACACGCACGAATGTAACCAGCAGTGACAAGACCGGGGGAGAGGTCAAAAAATCATGACATTCGTATGTCGTAATTTGTGGATGGATCCTAAGACCGCCTATTGTTTTATATATTTATATTTCTGGAACTCTATTATATCCTATTGTTACAACTTGGGCTCCGACAAAGATAAATTCCACGTACAGATCTGTAAAAGCACATTTTATTACCTGTCGGAATTTAAACTACTTGTAATTCTTTTATGATCGTCTTCTTTTGTTCACTTATTTATTGGCATACGTTTCTAGTTATTGTGGAGAACAGCCTATTGTCCTATTGTATACGTATTTGTTTGACTGGATGGCTACCACCCCTGGTCTAGAGTATGTCGCCATAACAACCTTGAGTTGTGTTCCGGCATTAGTGACCAGGTACCAGTCTCCCTTAAGAGAGCAGCAGCGCATTTGTAGCACTTTTGGTGTTGCAAATGTCCATAGGCGATGGTAACCGCTATCCATCAAGTGGGCCGTCTGCCTGTCTGCTGAACTCCTGCAATAAAAAAAATAAAAAAACGTTTACGGCCGCTCAGGAGCATCATTAGCCATGTTTTGCGGATTATAAGTATAAGCTAATTCTAGGAAATCATGTCGAAGTTGCCGGGCGGGCACATTTGCATTTGTGAAGTATAAAACGATGGCCTGATTGAGAGAGGGGGTCAGTTGAGCTACAACTGCGATCTAGGCGTGACGTGTGCACATTCGGGAAGCTAATAGTGACGGACTGCGAGTTTTATTGAATTACGACCTTCTGCATTACGTTTGGATTTGTTGCGTTCGGTTATATTTGTACATATGTTATACGTGTTTGTATAGTTCTAATAAACTCTATAATAATTCTAACGGCACTTTATTTCGAGTCCCGCAAACTAGTAACACTATTATAGTTCTAACAGCAAAATTAATGCTATATCAAAGACAAATAACTTGAAGGGCAGACTACCAAGGATATTATTATAATGTAATGAACGACTCTGTCTATTTGTTTCTCCTGAATTACTTAATATACATTCTCAATTTCTTTATCATTGCATCGCGTGCACCAGTCTTTGGCAAATAGTCCGCAATTTACTGTAGAGTTATTTTCACAAATTCACATGTACAGTCTTGCATACAGCACGAAATATTTTAGATCGTGTATGTAGAATTTTAGGTTCATTAACCATAACGTGAGAAATTTTGGAACATTTTGTGAAACATGTGATTAATCATACCGGTCATTAAAGAACATGAAGATAAATAGAATGGATATAGAATATTTATAAAGTAGAAATATTGAACTAATGCTGGGGCTTCATCTGCTTTAATGTTAAAGATTTAGATTCTGGCCGAATGGGTCTTTATTTAAAGCTTTAAAAAAAAACGCCGTTTTTTTATTGCATGAGTTCAGCAAACAGGCAGACGGCCCACCCGATGGAAAGCGGGTACCATCGCCTATAGACATTTGTGACATCAAAAATCCTACCAACGTACTGCCGCTCTCTAAAGGGAGACTGAAACATGGTCACTAATGTTGGAACACAACTTAAAGTTGTTATTGTGGCATACTCTAGACCAGGGGTGGTAGCCATCCAGACGGGCAAATATCCTACCAGCTGACTGTGGGTTGTTTTGTCGCCTTTTACGACAGGCCGCCCGGCCGTAGGAAATTCTTTCTCCGTTCATAGACGAATAAAAAGGTTTACATCAGACATATTATAAATAAATAAATAACAGTCCATAAACGTCCCACTGCTGGGCTGGGGCCTCCCATTTATTGGGGAATGGACAGTATACCCGCCACGCTTGTCCAAGGCGGATTAGCGGGTTCGACACATCAGTTAGCTATATGTGCATTAGGTCAAAAGTTGCCTAACTGGTGCAAAAGCTTTCCGGGCAGGATTCGATCCCGCATCCTTTGAGCTTGGGAAGCGAGTTCGCTAAATATTAAGCTACCACGGCTTGGAGGGTATATTAATTTACAATTAGATAGAAAACGTTTATTTGCCAAATGCGACACAGACAAACAAGAAAATAGACGAAACAAAATATTTTTACAGGTATACGCCGCAATTCGGCAAATGAGGTTGGCACTCAGTATATTGCTGTGTCGAAAGATTTTCCGCCACAGCACTGATTTTCAGTGCCCACCCCGGAGTCTACATATATCACCCGGAGACCCGTATAAAAATAATTATTTAAATTAGTCATAGCCATAAGCACTGGAAGAAATTTCAATACAACAATGCATATAGTAATTTAAGTGAATACTCGACACCCGTCAAGAGCAGACGTGTCTTCGAGGTCCTACTGTTCCTATTTACAGCCACTGTATTAAGTACGATAACGTTATATTCTGTATACAAAACATTGATAATATTTCAGATTGTTATTCTCCAAAATATATGTGTCATTCTACAGGTGATAAGCACATATTACAGTAGATGATTATCTGTACATCAAGTAGGCATGTTAGTTCGAAGAAAGACAGTGGTTCCTGAGTAATTTACAATAGGTAACATTAATTTTTATCTTCTGTAAATCTATACAGATAAATAAAATTGAAGTGTCTGTTTGTAATGTCAAAAATTCAGGAGGGGGGGGGGGGGATAATTCGGAACGGGAGATTCCGAAATAGAAATTTTTAGATTTTTTTTTGTCTGCCTGGATGTTCCTGTTAATCTCTGAAACGGCTGGACCGATTTTGATGGGACTTTCACTGGTAGATATAAGGAGTAACTTCGACTACTTTTAAAATTAAGATTCCGTGAAAAAAATCCACGCGGACGAAGTCGCGGGCAAAGCTAATTTAAATAAAAAAACGGTATAATAATTTCTAATTCAAAGTATTACATGCATAAGGCGTTATTTCTTTTAGTAAAATGATATTGAATGAATGAATAAACACTCTTTATTATTCACCATAACTTAAACCTACACATTTAAATATTGTTACAAGTTGGGCCAAATACAATACCTGTATTATTTATTACCTGCCGCAGCTTGCATGCTTATAATGTCGAAACTGTTTTATGACTATCTTCTTTTGTTTTCTTTGTGTTTAAAATTTGCAATTAGACAATAGCCTATTGTTATTGTACTTGTTTATGGCCGTTCGCAGGCATAATTATGCAGGTGTACAGAATTATGTTTTCTGGGAATAGCGCCGATAGTGGCCAGGTGTGGTTCTTGGAAATCATTGTTTACACGGTCGTGACATATTGTAAGCAGAGTATAAAGGAATGCCCGAAAGGTGAGATCGGCAGTCAAGCGACGATTACGATACTAGCAAGACGTGTGTAGTACTTTCGATTAGCGATATAGTGACGGACTTTGCGCGTGTTATTGAATCGTGCAGTGTTACTGGTTGTAGCCAGTATATTTGTACCTGTTTTATACGTGTTTGTACAGTTCTAATAAAGTCTATAGTAATTCCAACGGCATTTTAATTCGAGTCCTGTGTAGCTCGTAACAATATGAATACATTGCCATTAAAACAATGGGCTGCCTTATCGCTTATAGCGATCTCTTCTAGGCAACTCGGTGTCCAAGGAGACATTACAAGAAAAATAATTGGTGGTTTAACTTAATTAAAACTAAATCAATCGTAATTAAATATAATTAAAGAAAGGACAGAATAATAATAAACAACTAATATAGATATACATAATTAAATAGATTACAATAATATAAATTACATATTCTTAGATACGAACAATAATACAATTCCATTTATTATTATAATCTTCTTACTTCTTAATTCTACAATATTGTAAACGTATTACAAAAATCTATATATACAAATAAAACTTCCTCTAAAAACGGCTGTAATCGGTTTAAACACGGTAATAAGTTTGTAACAATTTTGAAATAATTGCTCAATATATTGAGGTAAGCATCTTTATACAATCACGAATTAAACATTAAAATGTAACGACGTTATGAGCAGTCCCAACTAGGCTAATGAGTTTTTGGTTGATTTTAACGAATATAATTGCAAATTGACAAACGATTGGTAAATGGTTTTACAGAATAGTTTTTGATATGTCAGAGTTAATCAATTTTTTTTAATAATTTCGCGTTCAAAGTTTAGTAGCAATACGAGTAACTTGTATAGCTATATATTTAATGGTTTTAATATAAATGAAATATTACTACTGAATAGACCGTGTTTTAAATATATAGAAACTAAGAAGAAATTTTGAAAAATGGATGAAACTGTGGCAAACGCGGTTTAAGTCGAACTTGAAAGGAGACGCCAAAAAGTTCGAGTTATAGAGTTTTCGACTTATGGAGGACAAGAGTTTACCCCGCGGCTGCGCCGCGGGTCAACCTCTAGTGCGTATCTCTTGTTTAAAAAGCAAGTAGTACAGGTTACATTGTATTAAATTTGTATGTATTTGCCCCCGAAATATTCACTTCATGTTATATCGCCAACTATACCACACCCGTCTGTCTATATGTAAACTACATAAATGACAAAACTTGACAAAAATGACAAAATAGATAACATGGTCCAAGTGGACCCAGTGGACCCAGTGGACAAAATCACAAAACCTGTCCTAGTTTCCGGGATAAACTTTACATAAATCTATCCCAAAATGTATCGCATTATCCGAGATAAAAAGTATCCCTTGGGCACTCTCGGTATTCAAATTATATATGTACCGAGTTTCAGCCAAATCGGTCCAATAGTCTTTCCATAAAAGGATAACAAACAAAAAGACAAATATACTTTTATCCCGGAAACTATCCCATTTTCCGGGATAAAAAGTATCATATGTTCATTCTCGGCATCGAAAATATATATATATACTGAGTTTCAGCCAAATCGGTCCAGTAGTTTTTACGTGAAAACGGAACACACAGACAGACAGACAGAGTTACTTTCGCATTTATAATATTAATAGGGATTTCGACTTAAGATTTATTCAAATAATCGAGTTGTAAAGGTTGTAGAATCAAGTATTGCTATATTCGAGAAACAGAGGTCCAATTTATTTTTTCCAGTTATAGAGGGAAACTAAGTACTGAATTTGCTTATAGGAGTCACTAATTATTTCGACTTATACAGGATTCAGATTTCGAGCAACGGAGGTTTTGTGATTGAAGGGAAGGAACACATTTTTTCGACTTAAAGAGGTTCTACTGTACTAATCTTTGATTTTCTTCAAGATCGGTCCCGGGACTCCCTTTAGTGTGTTTTTCACATTTCGTGTAGTGTTTTAGGCCTGAAAAATTCAGCCTGTGCAAGTGTAATTTTCCATTCAAAGGTTGCCTGGAAGAAATCGCGCATAGAGATAAATTGTCAATATATTGTAGGTTTATTTCTAAGTTGTGTGCAATAAAGTATATAATAAATAAATAGTAGGCTACGACCTCACCAATTCTTCTTTATCTTTTTTAATATTTAAAGCCTAATTTACATTTGTATTAAAAAGTTAACTTGTGAAAGTGGCGAGTTAAGTCGCCCTAAAAATTGTGTGGACAGAAATTTTCCATTTACACAATAAGTTGTCGATTATATAGTTGTCAGAGTAAACTCTAAAAATGACAAGGATTTAAAGGAGTCAACACCGTCAGGCCATCGGGACGTCTTTGGTTCACAAGATCCTGACATACATCGATATGAAACACCGAGGTGATTTAGTTGGTAGGTCCGTGCACGCGGTCGTGAGTCCAACACTACTCACTATTATCCCCGAGTGGTAGGATAAATATGACGGATTACACTGCAATAACTTTTGCCAGGTGGTAGGGCATTTGCCCGACTGGATGGCTACCACCCCTGGTCTAAGGTATGTCGCCATAACAACCTTGAGTTGTGTTCCGGCATTAGTGACCAGGTTCCAGTCTCCCTTAAGAGAGCAGCAGCGCATTTGTCGCACCTTTGGTGTTGCAAATGTCCGTAGGCGATGGTAACCGCTTTTCATCAAGTGGGCCGTCTGCCTGTCTGCTGATCTCCTGCAATAAAAAAAAATAAGCCAATACAAATGTCTTTGCAGAAAAGGATGGGCTCTTTAAATTCATATTTAGATCTGTCCTGCGGAGAATGTATGGAGTCACGCAGAAAGACCGCTTAGGAACTCCCGCATCCGCTGTAGTCTTCATCTCTGTCACATAGCAAACAAATTGCAAACGAGTTTTCTATGCTGTGGTACGGCCACGTTTTACGGAGACCAACTAGTCATGTGGGGAGCAAATGATTAGCAATGCCTCCTCCGCCAGATCCCGATAAGAAAGATAGGGCTAAGAAATGCTGGCTTGATGTCATGAGTGATGATATAAATACCAAAAGTCTCAAAACACGAGATGTTGAAGACGGCGCGAAGTGGATAACAAAAAGTAGGACAGCGGACCACGGGCTTCGAAGCAACCTCGCCGAATGTGACTTGGATTTAACGCTCGGATGATGACGATGAAAAAAATATAAGCCAATATAAGTGTCTTCGAAGAAATAAATGTACGCATAAAGGCACTCAACATTTTTATTTTGTAGTATATCCGTTTATTGAACGCTCTATCGTTTTCACATCTATAAATACAAAAAGAATAAAAGTGTGTTGTATTATAAAAGCAAAGGAAATCGTATAAAGACACATCTCAATAACCAAATTGTATACAAAACAACAGCCTTTCTATAATCCCTTCACAACAAAGAATCGAATAGTAACTCACAATTTTATAGATCAAAAGATTTGTATACACTTTAATGTAAACAGTTTTGACAGCCCATGATCAAAGACTGACATGAAGTTCAATCGGAGTTTGTGATTGAAGTGTTCTTGTTAGAACTTTTTTTTTATTGCCCGAGTTAGACAGACAGCCCAATGGATGGAAAGCGGTTACCATCGCCTATGGACATTTGTAACATTAAAGGTGCTATCAATATGCTGCCGCTCTGTAAAGGGACACTGGAAACCTGGCCACTAATGCCAGAACACAACTCAAGGTTGTTATAGCGGCGTACTCGAGACCAAGAGTGGTAGCCACCCAGACGGGCAAATACCCTACCATCTCGCTGTGGGTTGTTTTGTCGCCTTTTACGACAGGCCGGCCGGCTGCAGGAAATTGTATTTCTTTTCCGTTCCTGCACGGATAAAACTGGCTAGTTTCGAACCTAGTTTTTCTAGTAGGTATAATAGATTAAAAAGGTCAAAGTTCAGAAGAAACGCAGGACGTAGGTAGACGCCCAGTAAGTACAGTTTTACACATTAATTCCTGCCGATGTATCTATGCAGCAGACCAATTTTAGTAGCGCGGGACAGTATACGAATCTTGTCGAACCGTGTAAGCGAAACAGATCTAAGAATGCATAGCAAGCAACACTCTACCGTTTCGCTTGTGAATAAAGTTCAATATAGATCATTTACATGTCGGAACCGATCTGTACTTTTCTGGACAAACGAAAATTGCCGATCGGAATTATAAGTTGTTGTTGTACAATCATTTGGTATTTTACCTAGAAAGTTTCCGGGAGTTTTGAAAATGGGTAACTATAGATTTGGATGTGTTGCAACGAAATTTGAACAATAAAAGGAATTAAGATGCCTTGCTCGAAGGCCGGCCATAAACACAAAGAGATTAGTGGTTGACAGTGGATGCTAACATTTAAATAATTAGAAAATCAGCGTAAACAACTAACAGAGAACAATGAAAAAAACCATTAAAATAATTACGGATTACAGAGAGTTTAGCTTCTCAGAATACGTCAGTTGTATCAACATCTTAAAATTATTTACCCCAAGTTACCTAGATCATTTTATTAAAGAAATTCAGCAAGGAAGTTCACCTTGATCAGGAATTGGGACAAAGTGGACGTATAAATAAATGTACTATCATTTATTCAGATACCTCACCAGGTTGATCGTTTCCAGCGGCCTTCGGATGAATTAATAATAAGATACAAATAGTCCAGCTGTATCAATAAAAGTAAGTTGAAGCTGCATTATTAATTTCGCCGCTCTTTTGATCTAAAAGTAATATTGGACCGAACAAGTATTCAATTATGTTCATTATAAATTTGTAGCCTACTTCGGAAATAACCAGATTTTTCAAATATTATTCTGCTCATCATTCGTTTCAGTCTTACGCCAAAAGGAAGTTTGCACTGACAATCAGCGTTGTATCGGATATAATTCCGGCGCGGCAATATGCTGAGTGCAAACCTTGTTTGCTGAAAATGCGGCGTACCAATTCTCAAATATTTTTTTTTATTGCAGGAGATCAGCAGACAGGCAGACGGCCCACTTAATGGAAAGCGTTTACCGTCGCCTATGGACATTTGCAACACCAAAGTGGCTACAAATGCGCTGCTGCTCTCTTACGGGAGACTGGAACCTGGTCACTAATGCCGGAACACAATTCAAGGTTGTTATGGCGACATACTTTAGACCAGGGGTGGTAGCCATCCAGTCGGGCAAATGCCCTACTGCCTGGCTGTGGGTTGTTTTGTCGCCTCTTACGACAGGCCGAAATTGTATTCTTTCTTCGTTCCTGCACGGATAAAATATGCTCTGTGTATAATAATGTATAAGGAATGTAATTACGTCGCTATTTCTTCAAATAAAGTCTTACTTTCGTTCATCAGTAATCTAGATAGATTTAGTTTAGTGTCGCGTAATGAGATTAACATGTCCAACGTCCATGTGGAAAAAACCCGAAAAAATAAATAAAGATATAACAAAACAAATCTATAACGGTTGGTTGTATGATGAGTGAGAGTGACGATGGCCTACTTCCCCCTACCCCCTTTTTTGATGACGCAGGGAATGTCTTTTCTTGGGGCACCATCCTCGCGCCTGGGGGGAAGGCTTTACACCGAGAGATGTACGGGACTCTTGATCGGCCGTATGCCATGGTCTCCGAGCGGAGGACAGGATTGTGGGCCCCTCCTCCTGTCCCATCATTCCTATCTTATCCCTCTAATTGGGTATTTGACAGTAAATTCAACAGACGATTTTTATCATCGTGCAAAATATAGCTTCCTCTATGGGAATACTGGCTTATGACGTCACAATTTTGATGATACAAGTCAAATAGCGTAATAATTATTGTTTAAACCACTTCATCCCAATAGTACAGTCCTTTTTGTCATCATCTATACTATAATAAATCTGTAAATGGTTCGAGTTTGTACAATGCGTTTAAAAATGTGAAAAAAATCCAAAGGGCTAATTCGGACCAGCAGATTTCGAAAATACAATTTTTGTCTGTCTGGTAGAGCATCACGTGAAAACTACTGAACGGATTTAAATGATACTCGACATAGAGCTGTCTTATATCCCGGGACGTAACTTGGATACTTTTTATCCCAATAAATAATGTCTTAAAATAGACGGATTAGCAAAATAGATGGCGCTGGAATTGCCATTTTTATGGCCCGTGGTCTTTAAAGACATACAATAGTTTATTACCTGTTTTATTTTAGTAACATTACGTACCATATTGGGTTCTAATTATGTGGGAGGACCAACCGTGACGAGAAGCGTCGCGCAGCGTGTGCGTAAACACTGGTAAAGACGTTGCCAACTACTCCGATAAACCTGCGTCTTATGCCCGCGCTTATGTGGAAGAATAGAATAGTTCTTTATTGTACGCAAGAAAATAATACACATGAGTTAACAATCATTTAACTGGTACAATCGGCGGTCTTATCGCTAACAGCGATTTCTTCCAGACAACCTTCTGGAGTTAGTTTCACATTTCTACTAGTGGGTCGGTATTCAGTGCACATAGTTTAAATATATATAATCATATATACATATATTTATAGTTAAAAAAATACACATACATAAATTACTGTTTACAATCTAGATAGTGATCTTTGAGGAGTTTATTAAAAGATGTAAGTGCCTTTGCACGTCTGATGCTGATTGGTAATGCATTCCACAACCTTAAAGCCTGCACAGTAAAATATTTCTGTCAAAATTGCGCAGAATATATTGGCATCATTAGTCGCAAATTTGCTAATGATCTAAGATCATTGTACTACTTTCTTGAAAGAACTCAAAGCGTTCCTTCAAATAGGAAGGCGTTTTTGGTCTAAAGAGTACATTACAGAAAAGGGATAAGATATGAGCATTCCGGCGAAGGCGGATAAAAAGCCATTCGAGCTTACTACGAAATTCAGAAATGGGGTCAAGAGCAAGGCTACTACCATGATAAACCGCGCAATAAGCAGGTTGACCAATTTCACCAATAGCGGTTTGATCCGCCGCATCCCCAGCTGCGAGCGGACCCTAAAAGTTTATTACCCTATCCCATCCTCTACGAACCTAAAGACTAGCAACGCAGTGGTGGTGATGTTATAAACGCTTATAAGCGACGGTAATCACTTTTCATCAGGTGGCCCGACTACCCGTTTTCTTGCTTCCGGCAATAAACAAGAAATTGTCCCAGATATAAAACCTGCAAGCGTCATTAACAGATTTAACTTTGCAAACACAACTTTTGCCGTAGTATTGTGAAAGTGGATCCAGCTATCAAATATCCAATTATCGCATAGTTCATAGAATACAATCAGGCTGACTTAAATATCAAAGTGACGTAATAGGAACACGTCATAACGAAGAGCGATCTAGAGACGATAAAATTAAATGTTTTATGAGCAATAAACTTGAAGCTTTTGAATCATATTTCCCGAATACAGATTGCGCGTATTTTCGCTATTAATGTAGCGCCGTTCCTTTCCCCCTAATAAATAAGGAGGCTCAAACCCAGCAGTGGAAATGTTATGGGCTTCTTATAGATAACTATAATGTACTAGCAGAAGGTGATGTCAGGAGCCTTAAGAACAGACGAGCGTGCATGAAAAGAGTTATGAATGTCAAAGAAGCAAGTGAGGTGTGTAAGAATAAGCCTAAATGGCGCTCTATTGTTCGTGCCTACCCCGCAAGGGAACTGGCTTGAAGTTATGTATGTATGTATAATATAATAAAATTCTGTGGGTGTCTGTACATTTTTTTATCGCTGGAGTACAGTAGATAGGCAGACGGCCCACCTGATGGAAAGCGGTTACCGTCACTTATGGACGTTTGCATCACCAGAGGTGTCACTAACGCGCTGTCGGCCTCGAAGAAATTTTATGACACCCTTTTTAAAAAAACCCATATTGTAGCGCTGTGGGATAACTACGGCTGGGAGCTCATTCCAAATCCCCACGTTGCGCAAGGCACAAACCGTTGTGTACAAGAGCGAAGCGGGGATGAACGCCTAGCCGATGGCGTGCGGTGCGGTGGTAAAACGAAGATGAAGGCACCATTCTGAACAGTTCCTCGGAACACTCTCCGTTGTATAGTCGGTAGGATACGCAGAGACGCGAAGTCTCTCCGAAGGCCAAGCGTATCTAAACCGTCTGTGAGTATGGGATCGTCGACAATGCGAACGGCTCGACGTTGAATACTGTCCAGGGGATTTAGCTGACATTGAAGCTATTTAAAAAAACAACAACTAGAATATGAATGTTTTTTGTTTGTTTGTACTATATAAACGATGGAGAACACGATGCATTTTTTTTTAGATATGTCTTGTCTGTTTCTTCGAGGTTCACATAAAAACTAGTGGGCCGATTTCGATGCAATTTTCGCTGATCGACAGCAAATTCTTAGACTTAAAATCTGCGCCAATTTTTATTCTGGGAATCCTGTAGGAATTTTTCTAGAAATGGTTTAAAATGGACAGATTAACAAAAATCTAATGTAATTTTTTCACTAATCCATAGTTATGTAATAAATGGTGTGATATTTTTTATCCCTGGAATCAAGCGGGAATTTCAAGTCAAACGCGGACGAAGTCGTGGGAATATCCCAGTTACTATATACAGTGCCATGGAAGAATTAGGCCGTGGTCTATCACAGATGCTGGAAACTGCGTTTAGCGTCAATCAATTTTTATCATAATTTCACTATACAATTTAAGTGCGTCATTTATAAAACATCTTCCTATAAATTTCAGCTATATTAAACGTAATAAATTCTAGAAAATAATGACTTTAACCACAGGGCATAGACGCTCGTCGATTTTCTTTGCTCTGTAAACAGACGGACAAGAAGAATTTTATATGTATCTTTTCTAATTTGGCTACAGAACCCTAAAACCTATTAATTTTTAAGGTAATTAGGTCTATTAATTAATGTAATTATAAATAATGAAATTACATTTAATAATTTTCATGTCTTATTATATATTATCTATCTGTAATAATTAGTCCTGGAAGGCCACGACACACCTTTCATGATCAAATTGATCGTGTACTAGCAGAAGGTGATGTCAGGAGCCTTAAGAACAGACGAGCGTGCATGACAAGAGTTATGAATGTCAAAGAAGCAAGTGAGGTGTGTAAGAATAAGCCTGAATGGCGCTCTGTTGTACGTGCCTGCCCCGCAAGGGAACTGGCGTGAAGTTATGTATGTATGTATGTAATAATTATGAAACGTTATTTTCGCTACTCAATTACTTTTCAATGTAATAATGTAAAATAGTTTTTACTGGGTGATTGTCATTTCAACTATTCAATTCTGCTTCTGTGTAAGTTAGCATGACATAAAATAGTAGTAAATGACTACCGCTTCGGGGAGCCTTTAGCTATCAAGGGAGCAAAGGATTCATCACCCCCGCTGACGAAGTGAATGTGTTCTGATTCCCGGGGCACATTCAGGCACTTTTTGCGCTGGATCGGACTGGGCGTAACTACGTTCTAAGTCTCAGCCTTTCCTACATAAAAAGCGCGGGGCACATGGGAGGAGGGTGGTTTTAGTGGGTAGTGGTTGTTGCCCGTGCAACTTCTCTGAGTCTCCACACAAGCTGGCTTGATTATTGTTCGGATTGCCCCTTATTAAAGGGTAAAGCCTCCATGATCAACTATGGTCTAATTCCTTGCAAAGGACCCAGTATTGTGCGTAAATAGCATTTCCTCCGCCTTAAAAAAAAAGTAGTAAATGACGCTTACTATTCATTCACTTGCCTTAGCTTCGATTGAATTTTGACATTACTTGTAACTTGTATGGAGCTTATGTCAAATTTTAACCAATAGTAACGCTAAAAAACGGTCAGTACGATATAGGAACCTGCTATAAAACGACATCCCATAATTATATTATAAAGACTGATTTCTGCCTTTTAATTTAGATAGAAAAAACGTTTAAAAAAATCTATAAAAATTATCACAAGTTTTTGAACTTAATGTTTTCTTAAGTTTTCGCGACTTGCATACATAACAGAACTACGCTTTAACGGTTTTGTCTTCCGTGAGCACGGCCACTGAAAAGTGGCCGAAACTTCGGAATAACAAAAATCAAATAATTTACCGCGCTTAAAACCGTTAAAATGTAGTTTTTTAACTGTTTAAACATATAATAATGGCTTTTATAGCTAACTAGCTTCTGCCCGCGACTTTGCCCGCGTGGAGTAGTAAAAAAAAGTAAGTGAAAAAACCCCCGATTTTGAAACATTCTTCATTGGTGCTCCGCTCCTATTGGTCTTAGCGTGATGATATATAAGCCTATACAGCCTTCCTCGATAAATGGGCTAGATGTTAGATAACACTGAAATAATTTCTCAAATCAGACCTGACCAGACCACAGTTCCTGAGATTAGCGCGTTCAAGCAAACAAACTCTTCAGCTTTATATATTAGTATAAGATTATATAAGTAGTTAAAAACGTCATTTCAAAAAAAATTATGTAATTGCTGCGACCACACCTGCGATAATGTTAAATGCGTCTTGTTTATAGAATTAAAAATAGCGCCGTTAACGAATATACACACATATATACGTCGTCTGCCAATATTTATCGTCATTAACAAACGCAAAACCAACATCACATTACACATTACAACCATCGCCACATATGCATGAAAGGGCCTATATCTGTAATATTATCGCATTTGATTTTTAACGCTATGTCCAAACTCGAACCATTTACAGATATACATACATACATACATAACTTCACGCCAGTTCCCTTGCGAACAACAGAGCGCCATTTAAGCTTATTCTTACACACCTCACTTGCTTCTTTGACATTCATAACTCTTGTCATGCACGCTCGTCTGTTCTTAAGGCTCCTGACATCACCTTCTGCTAGTACATTTACAGATTTATTATAGTAATATAGAAGAAGATAGATTTAAAATGACTCTAGAAAAATTAAGAAACATTCACGTTGCGTCTAATATTTATTTTGGTAAATTATTGATCAGAGGCGACATAGCCAAGTTGTGGCTAAGCCTTTAGGAAGAATAAAAAAATATATATAATATATAATATCAGCCCATATATGTCCCACTGCTGGGCTCGGGCCTCCCATTATAGGGGGAACAGACAGTATACCCGCAACGCTTGCCCAAGGCGGCTTGGCAGGTTTGACACATCGGTTATCTCGATGTGCAGGTTGCATCACGATGTTTTCCTTCACCGTTGTTAGCACGTGGTAATTGTAACAATATGCACATTAGATCAGAAAACTGACTAAGTGGTGCACGCGTTCCGGCCAGGATCGAACCCGCGCCCTTGAGTCTGGGACGCGTGCGCTAACCATTACGCTACCACGACTTTTTATAAAAAAAATACTGCTCAGTAAGTTTCGTCGTTTGCGCTCCATTTTCGTCCTTTTGCGGCCACATCGGCCTTACCGAATGCAATGTACGTAAATCTGGCCTTAGATGTGAAACGCTCACTCCATTCAGTCCTTGAAACGGTCTCTAAACAAAGCTTCTAAGTAAATAATAGTATCAGATAACTTGAGGATCCTTATTTATTCCCTTCGCTCAACGGCTAAAAATAAACAAGTAATTGAGTATTCCTTTTGTTACGACCAACGTCTAGGGATTATCTTGTTTCTCCCCTTCCTGTAGGATAAACAAGTTTTAATTTGTAATGAACTTAAGACAGTCCTGCTTCCGGAAACAAGTGTATAGGGCTAAGCCAAAAACATTTACGTAAGTTTAATGCGTAAATTTTAGTGGCGGTAGTAGCTAAGCTGCCACGACTTCCGCACGATTTTATTTCAACACTAGTATATGCCCGCGACTTCGTCCACGTTTGACTTGAAATTGCACACGAAGTACAGCAGCATTAGAGAATGCTGTGTTGGAATGAGTTAATTTTTATGCACCTGAACAATTACAAACCGCTGCCGGGAAAATTCCCGCGTGATTCTTATCATCATCATATCAGCCCATAAATGTCCCACTGCTGGGCTCGGGCCTCTCATTACAGGGGCAACGGACAGTATACCCGCCACGCTTGTCCAAGGCAGATTGGCGGGTTCGACACATCAGTTAGCTAGATGTGCATCTTTTATCACGATGTTTTGATCAATCAAGTGTAAGCTTTCCGGCCAGGATTCGAACCCGCATCCTTTGAGCTTGGGAAGCCAGTTCGCTAACTATTAAGCTATCACGGCTTTGGAGGGTACTATCTATATACATATAATAAAACTGTAGAGGTCGAATTTCTGTACAAAGAAAAAAATGCTAAAAATCGAGTCAGGAGGATGTAAGAAGTGAAATAGAACTAATTAAGATTTTATCAAATTTTTTGTTCCTAATATATAATTAGTTGTTGTTTTGTGTCTCTGTCTGTCTGTTTGTACCGGCTAATCTCCGAAACGACAGGACCGATTTAAATGAAATTTTGTATGGTGGTAGCTTATATCCCTGGTCAACATATAGGGTACTTTTGATCCCGAGTTCCCGTGGGATAGTTAAAAAAACTTTAATTACGGAAACAGCTTTGAACGAATAATAAATACCATGCGGACGAATTCGCGGGCATCAGCTAGTTAATTTATAATTGAATACTCGACATCCGTCAAGAGCAGAGGTGTCCTGGAGGTTCTACTGTTTCTATTCACAGCCACTGTTTTATGCACAATAACGTTATTCTGTATAACTAACTGTATATGGTACGAACTATAAATTAAACTAATTGAAAAGTAAACTAATTAGAAACTAAATAAGTCTGTTATGCACATGTATAAGGGATTTTGCCGTTACGGAACTCTGAAAAAGGACCCCTTTATGATGTAACTCCGGTGTTTCACAGGTAACTTGGTCAAGAATAACTATGGCCAGACATACAAATTTTAAAAGAGGACTGAACGCTTAAACGTTAAGTAATAATTCAAAAACATGCGACTACTGTCTATTTAATTGTTATTGAAAGCTTAAAACGGAACATTTCATAGCAGTAAAGACTAATTGCCATGACATAACGCACTAAAAAAAATTAGGCCATTATAACAAGTTAAAACCAAGTTTAACATACAAATATATATTTATTCATTGCGTTAAGCAAGCAAACAGGCAGACGGCCCACTCGACGGAAGGTGGTTACCGTCGCCTATGGACGTTTGCAACACCAGGGATATTGCTAACGAGTTGTGCCGGCTCCAAGAAATAACGCCGTTCTTAAACAACCCCATATCGCAGTGCAGATGGAAAACCTCAGCGGGAAGTTCCCTCACATAGACCCACTGATTTCTGAGTAAAATTATGACATAAAAAGGAAGACTAATTAACGGACTTGACGATTTCAGAAGGGTACCAGTTGCCCTAAAAAATTTATCAAAGTTTACGTTCGACTCTTAGAGCCGATTTTTAATCATCAGATAAAAGTTAAGAAAAACATTTATTGTCGGAAATAAATGCACACACATAAAATACAAGGAGTTTTTCCAAAAACATTGATACAGTTTAAGAAATGTACGTACATAAAATTCACGGCAATGAGGCTGGAAACTCAGCATTAGGCTGTGTCAGGAGCTAACACAGCGCTGATAGCTGATAGCGCTTCAATTCTAGCCTCCGTCAAAACAGAATCAACCCAAACAACCTACTATTTACCTTCATGTATGTAGTTTTAAAACAGTGTTAAATCCCTATAATATTATAAATGCGAAAGTAACTCCGTCTGTCTGTTTCATTTTCACGGAACCGATTTGGCCGAAAATCATTATATGTATATATATTTTTGATGCTGAGGATGAACATATAATAACAGAAAGTTATCAGTCGAATAAATTATAACCTGAGTGAATTGAGAAGTGAATCATTCAATTGCATTGCTGCATTCTTGCAACTTTTTTAATTTTTACATACATACATACATAACTTCACGCCAGTTCCCTTGCGGGGTAGCCACGAACAACAGAGCGCCATTCAGGCTTATTCTTACACACCTCACTTGCTTCTTTGACATTCATAGCTCTTGTCATGCACGCTCGTCTGTTCTTAAGGCTCCTGACATCACCTTCTGCTAGTACACGATCAATTTGATCATGGAAGGTGTGTCGTGGCCTTCCACGACTTCTGCATCCATCCACTTTTGCATTGTATATCTGTTTAGTCATTCTTTCATCATGCATTCTTTCCACATGCCCGAACCACCGGAGCAAACTTTCCTTACTTTCACCCCGACACTCTCTTTCAGACCAGCTCTCTTTCTTACTTCGGTATTACAAACGCGGTCCGCGAGCGTCACTCCGCAGATTTTGCGCAGTGCTCGCATCTCGACCGCGTTTACTCTACTTTCATGCTCTCTCTTCCATACTCAACTCTCGCTTCCATACGTGAGCGTAGGTATCAGCACCGCGTTCTGTTGTTTCTATCCGTGCAGGAACGGAGAAAGAATACAATTTCCTGCGGCCGGGCGGCCTGTCGTAAGAGGCGACTTAACAACCCACAGCCAGGTGGTAGCGCATTTGCCCAACTGGATGGCTACCACCCCTGGTATAAAGTATGTCGCCATAACAACCTTGAGTTGTGTTCCGGCATTAGTGACCAGGTTCCAGTTTCCCTTAAGAGAGCAGCAGCGCATCTGTAGCAACTTTGGTTTTGCAAATGTCCATAGGCGATGGTAACCGCTTTCCATCAAGTGGGCCGTCTGCCTGTCTGCTGATCTCCTGCAATAAAAAAAAAAAAGCTGGGCCTTCTGGCTGAGGTTCTTAGCGCCTAGAAGTTTACCTAACGCTCCATTCACACTATTCCCCAAATTCACTCTTCTTTCTATAAATATTTTTAATTTTTCCATGTTATAATTTATTCTATGAATCAAGTTTCGATATATACATATATTGCACCATCTATTCTTGTAAGTTTGCACGCCAAAAATACCAAGGCATTGTGACTAGACTATGATTTGTAACCTGTAAGATCTTATATTTATAAAACACTTGCAAATAAATTATATCCTATCGTAACTCTTATCTGGTGATTGAGAAATCAGCCCTTAGATAAATAATATAAGCAACTCCATAGATCCTATAAGCTATTTAAACTTAATCCTGGAAATGATTTAACAAGTCTTAAGCGGTCAGTCGAGTGAAAGTTATTGTATATGTTACTATATAAACAGCAAGACAAACTGCACTATATGCTGAGGACCCAAGGAGGTTATTAGAACGATTTTTCGAAGTGAAATGATACAATATTTTGAATATTGTATAACTGAGCGTAATGCGTATGTCACGAATATGATGTCACTTTTAGCTCTGTTCAATGTCTGCGAGGGCTAAAAACAGGTTTTATAAATTTATATATGACTAGCTGACCCGGCAAACTTCGTACCGCCTAAGAATCAGTAAATAAAAACGTTGATTTCTGAACGACGGAAGGAACATCAAACGTTTGACATTCAAAACAAAAAAAAAAATCACTTTAAATTTAATTTGATTTCTGAACGACTTTTAAATTTAATTGATTTCTAAACGAACTACGAACGTCAAATATTTGACAGGTAGTAGTAGGAATAGTTTCTAAGGGAAAGCCAAATTGTTGTTTTTACTATATTCCACGCATTATTTTCATATTTACTCACCTGTTAAACCTTCCTTAGACTTCCACAAATAATACAAAACCAAAATTAAGCAAATCAGTCCAGCCGTTCTCGAGTTTTAGCGAGACTAACGAACAGCAATTGATTTATGTATATATAGATTAGTTCAAAGAGTCCACCTTGAAGCCTGTTTTTCCATTTTTAATCGACTTCCAAAAGGACGAGGTTCATAATATGACTGTATACATAAAACGCACTGTATAAAGGTGCGGGCAAATTCAAATACCTGAGATGCACGATCACAGACACGAACTCCCGAGAGGAAGCATTACACATCCGTGTTCAAAATGCACTCAGTGCAGTGCTGCCTTACATAAGGTGTTAGTGTCCAGGCTCCTAAGCAGGAAAGCTAAAATTCGCGTCTACAAAACTGTCATTAGACCAATTTTGATGTACGGCTGTGAGGCCTGGACACTGACACTGAAAGAGGAGAACCAATTGTTGGTCATAGAGAGGAAGGTTTTCAGAAAAATCTTGGGCCCAGCAATAAAAGGAGATGGCAGCTGGAGGGTCCGAACCAACTCCGAAATAGAAGAACTCAAGGCCGAGCCCAACATTATTGGGGAGATAAAATCTCACCGTCGCCACTGGCTCGGACATATAGAACGGATGGAGTAGGACCAGTCGGTCGGCGACAGGTAGGTCGTCCCAAGTATCGATGGAAGGATAGAGTGGAAGCTGATCTGACTGCGCTACAAGCCCACAACTGGCAAGACACTGCGCAGGATAGTGGAAAGTGGCGTGCTCTCGTTTTGGAGACAACAAAGCAATGAGCCAACGAAGTTAGTTAGTTTTGATGTATGTTTGTTACCCGATTTCTCCGTCAATTGTCGACCGTTTTTCATTTTATTTATTTATTCAAAAGAGTATACTTCTGAGGTGCTCCCATTGTCACCAAATCAGGATCTGATAAGCGGATCCCAGGGGAGCCACCCTTGTTGAAAAGCACCGAGCGCCTACGCTCTACGCAAGGGAAACTTGAATACGCATGTCAGTAGTAAAATTTTTACAGGTGCTTAAGATATTATTTATTTTTGTTTTTGTTGAATTTTTTTTTCAAAAAACAAAACCGACTTTAAACTAAAAACAGAAAAAAATCGATTACATCTTGAAATTTAATGCCAATTAAAAAACCAAGAAAATTGTAAAATGTACCGACTTCAAGATGTTGTACCAAATATGTATTTTTCGCTTTTTATTTTAAACTGGTTTTGATTAAAAAAAAAAACTTATAATATACTGTGTACACTTTTTGGGATCCCTTTACTGCTAGAGTATTGGCATATCATCCCTCAAGACATCGAGAAAGCAGTTGCTTTGCCTATACTTCATACCATAATCTGGCGGAGGTGACATGGCGTCATTAAACTAAGCAACAATCAAACTAAAATTTTTTATATTAGAAATGGACAAAAACTGTAACTCCTTTATTCTAAATGGCTTCTTCATTTTCTCACATGTTCAACAACTCAGTAAATGTGATTATGTACAGCTTATTATTCACCAAGGAAGCCCTGCAGTGAAGGCTGTTTCGATTATGTATAAGAAACATTTTACCGCATATTGTTACTTACTTACATTTCATATCAGTCTTTATACTATCAAGGAATACAAACATTACTTCAGTATCATTTTAAAATCAATTCAAAAATTCAAGGCCTTAAATTGAACTCTGCATATCTTACATTTTTCTTCTGAGCAATTTAATACTCAAGGTAGAGCTGAGCCACACTTTTGTGCAATGTTTGCATCACACACTCTCCAGGTACTCTGGGATGCAGAGAAGCACCCCTGTGTGTTATAGATTTACATTTAGGTAATACTATCCACGGTTTTTCATGTAACAATATAAAGATAGCTGACAGATATATAGATAGATAATACTTTATTGTACACCATTACAGAACTTAGGAACTAGTATTATTCTAATTTTGTACAAAGGGGCGGTCTTATCACTAAAAAGCGATCTCTTCCAGACAACCCGTGGCAAGAATATTGCTCATTAGGAGTGGTGATGGTGGTATACATAATTATTGTATGATTACTCACATTTTAATAATAAATATATAACTAATATATATAGGATATACAACAAATATATGAGTTTTCTTTATAACATTTTCTCCAAGTGTTATCAAAATGTTTTTTTAATCATTTACAAAATCTAAGAGGTGTTTCATTGGGTTTACACACACACAATGACTATGGTTGTTGTGGTACTAACTCAAACTATTACTTAATGGTTCTATATATACCAATAAAGGAGACGGGGACATTTGGGTCAAAGAAATGTAATAAGTTAATAATGTAATGAGTAAGGATAAAAAAAAAACCATTATATTTTTCAATTACAAAATGGAAAACATCAATCCTAAATTGTATTTAGAAGATGAGAAATCTTTAAAATAAGTTGTTGCTTACCATAATCGATTTATGTGAATGATTTTCACTATATATATATATATATATATATATATATATATGAATATACTTACACCACATGATTAATTTACTCAAAATAACTGAACCAACTACAATTATAATCTGGGCCAAAGAATGTATAAAACTGTATCCAAATCCTTTAAAATTCTCATTGTGAATTTAAAATTAATGCCAAAATCTACGTGTAAACTATTTATATGTTATATTGCAAAAACTCGAAATATAAAAAGCAAATTAAAATCTGCTAGTACATTTTTACAGCACTTATTAAAATGTAATATTTCACACCTATTTGATACATACAAATTAGGGTAAACTACACCTAGGGTAAATTAGGGTAACTACACCCCTCCACTCATTGGCACCCTGTCAATTTATTCAAGATATTAAGAAATCTTAATATTTTTTTAAGACAGCTACACTGTCCAATTGGCATGATTAAGACAAAAGAATTGAATTTCAATTGTTCTGTCAAGTATAACTGTCATGCCAATCCACTCCCACACATGGTCAGTTCAATTGTTGATTAAGTTGATCCAATCGGCAGTGTCATGCTGATTGGACGTTAGGCAGCATGGTGTATGGCCACAATTAATTTTGTTGCCAAACAATAATGTTAGTAATATCATTGCATGGCTACAAAATAAAGAATATTGAGATTTAAAGAAAGAAAGAAAATAATTTTATTTAAGACAGTTAAACTAATATAAAGCTAAGTGTTAACAAAAATAGACATAAAAACAAAAGGGGCATCAGTCTCAGGATAATGCTAGTCTGTCAACCAGTACTGATCTTCCACTGAGCCCATAAGATATTGTCACAGCAGGCATTACGCCATTATATAGAATATAACAACAATATAATCTTTATTTTAGAGATTTCTTAATGTTTTTTATAAATAAATTGTGTCCCAATTAATTGACAGGGGGTGCCAACTAAATATAGTGAAAATACAATCAAAATCTTGATATGATTTTAATTGTAATCAACTTTTTTTATTATACTAAATTGCTGTGTTCCAAATTCTTATATAGAAAATGCCTATCCACCAAAGACAAAAACACTAACAGGGTGTTCCATTAGTAGCTCACAACGCCCAAAATGCTCAGTTAGCCGTTCCACCAGGCGCCGGCGGTCGTTGTGGTTGTAGCAAAAACATCACAAATTACATCATCATTTTCGATCACACATTGCTCACAACGACCCATGTCAAGGGGTGGGTTGAATAGCTGTTCCACTTGGGTTTACTATTGTAATGCTGGCAGGCAAGTGGAATGGGATAAATCTTGGTTGTGAACGTCCCTAATGGAACATAGCCTAAGATTGTATACTTTGAAAAATACATATTGTTCAATTGTTCAACAACTCTTTTATGTATAGTGTAAGCAGAATGTTTTCTGTATAATTATAATAATTCCACTATGACACAGACTATAAAGGCTTTCATCTCATAATTTTTTTAAACTATCATCCTTGGGTACAACAGAAAGGGGAAAAATTCAATTCTATAACTGTTAATGTCACTTCCTCTGCATAACTATAAATTCAAATCATAGAAACTTTGGCTTCTATTAAGACTATGGAAATTTTGCTTTATAATAATACTGTTAGAACTAGTTTAAACAACCACAAAAAAAAAGAATATTTGGCAGATTTTCTCAGCATTACAACCTTGAACAATGTCTGCTCATAAATAGTATGTAGGTAACCTTGTTTGGGCTAATATGGACTAGATTCATTTGTTGTATGTATTTCACATAACTGACAATATTAATTGAAGTTATTTATTAAAAACCTATTATATATTAATGTTATAACAATGATTTCTCAGGATTTTCTTAGAGCAAAATTAATTTGATTAACTTATTATAATAAACACTAAAAAATACTTTAAAACAATATTTTTGAAACTTATTAGAGACTAATAAATAAAACTTTCCAACTGTTATATGCAAGATGTGACCCAAACTAAGCAAATGAAGACAAGTAAATGAACAAGATATGTAAATAAGGGTTCTAAACATTTTGTGAAATCACTGTTTAGCATCAATACAGATAAAATCGTTTATTAAAAATTTGAAACGTCACTTACGGTATAGTAAGACAGTAAGCCTGCATTCTCGTCGAGCACGAACCACCTGTACTGCCAGCCCTTCATGACATTCGTCCATTTACTCAAGGAGCCCTCCATCATTATTTTAATTTAATATTTTTTACCAAATAAACCCATGAAAAATAAAAACTATGAAATTTAACTCTTACAGCATGAACTTTCCACCATAAATAATCCATATGACACTTATGACAGTAATCATGAAATTGAAATATGACAGCTTGGTTTTTAAATACAACTGTTTGGATACTCGGGTTTTTTGTCCAATATATTTCAAAATGTAGCGTATACAGGTTGAAAATATCGATAATCAAAAAATAAAAAGTTATTTTACTAAATTGTTTTAGAACGTAATTCATTTATGGAAAAATTTAGTATATAGATATTATCTTCTCATGTGTATAAGATATTATACAAATTAACAAATGACTATTGGGTATTTGTTCTTTCTTTACGGCGTTTACGGCTTAGGGAATAAATTGATTAATAAGTATGACGCAATTTCAATAAAAGGGACTAAAATCCAATATTTCTATCACAGAAATATATATAAATAAATAAATAATAGGCAGACAAACACACACATTGCATATGCCCAAGTTAACCCTTTAACTGGTAGAAGCAATTTTGTGTCTCGGAAAAATAAAAACTCGTTTTTTGGGTTTATTGTGGGTACTTTAATAACTTTTATTTAAGAAAAAAAATTAATCATATTTAGTGGAAGAAAAAAACATGGTGGCAATATCCTTGCCAATACCAGTATGAGCTCTGTTACTAATATAGAGAGCAAGTTTCTATTATCGTTAGTACCCTCGGCATCCGACAAATTTTCTTCATCGTCTTCAGAAATAGAGCCATCTGGTATACCAAATATATTTTCTAGCTCTTCTTCGATTTGTTTGTCTCGCAGAAACTGATTTCTCTTCCACATCGTCTAAAAAAATTTAAGAAATTAAAAGTTACGAACAAAATCGAATAACACCGGAACTGGTAATGGCAAGTTTATTGCCATCATGTTTGATGTTACTTTTTTCGATAAATAGTAATTTGTTTTTAAAAATATGCAATGTAACATAATAAGTACACAATCTATTTTACAATAAATATGAAATCTTACCGTCACTTCCTTACAATATGAAGATTTTTTTGAATTATCACACACATCAAAGATTCAATCAAAATTTGAAAAGACAAGTTGACAGCTGTTTGACATAATGTCAAATGGGTTTGTGGTATTTTTTTTCACACCAACAATATGTTCCGTTTTACGCAGCGTCACTAAGTTTTAAAGTATTGATGCTACAAAGTGGAAAAAATAATTAAAATATTGGTGGCACACATATTGCCACCACCAGTAAAAGGGTTAAGCAAGTTACGTTTGTGAAAGGTAATATACAATAGACTAATCTGGAGCCGAACTCAGACATCCAGACCATAACAAATAACGGAAAGTTCGTTTATGAAATTTATCGTGCTAATAGCGAACGAATGAACGAACCCCGAGCCTCTGTGTTGTAATGAGGTCGGCCGGCAAAGGCTCAACCACAGAGGCCGTCTAATATAGTTTCCGTGGGATCTATACGAAGTTTACGCTAACGAAGTTAAATGACCCGTTTAATATAAAATGTGATATACAAGACATGTTTATTTTAACAAACGAAAAGCAACGTGAGATACTGTTCGTCTTGAAACTGGAATAGTTTCATTGTTGTACATTAATCTAAAGTCTAGTAAGTATGTAGGCATAATTTTAAGTTGGGCATTTTTAATTTCAAGGGTTTATATTTTATAATAATAATAATAAAAGTAAATAGTAGGGGTAAAATGAAAGGTTGAAGTAAAGGCAAATACTTTAATATTGTACAACCATTATCACTTTTGTATAAAAAATTACGACTACACATCCGCACAATAATTAATTTAGTAATACTAATACTAGACTATTTACAAGGGTCGAATGCCATTATGGCAATTTATTATCAATGTCGTCTTAACGATCTGCCGTGTTTCGTTTTACTATATCCTGATGATATTGATACTTGACTATTCGGATCTTGGTCTAAACTTAAACCTGACAAGTCTACTAATAATGGCACATTTTCGGACCCATCTGCAACCACATCGTCTGACGTATCCTTGCTGAAGTTTTCTGGCGTACCTTCTCCTTCAATTGCAAGAGACTCGATGTCTTTACTTAGGGAATTATTTTCAGCAGCCTCGACAAAAGCATTTGATAACTCTCCACTTAATTTGTTCACATTACCCGTTGAAACGTCGTACATGAAGATTTCTCTTTCATCCGCAGGAGCATCGTTTCTGAAAATATAAATGCATTCAAATATGAATATTAATGTTACGCGAATTTAATTATTGTCCATACAATAATAGTATCTGTTTGTTTTGTCTAACTTACCCAGTCACAAGCAAAACAATAGATTGCATATCTGAAGATGTTCTTTTTTCTACGTCTAACCATTTCTCAAAATTATCTTTCGTAGGCTTTTTGAGTAAATCTTGTAAACTCTCTCCAGCAACAAATTTTATGCCTTTTAAGTTATTATTCGATGTCCGTTTAACTCTTTTATGTTCTTCGCTAATAATTTCTGTCTCAACAGGTGCTAGTACAACTACTGAAGTTATTTTTCTTCCTTTTAGAATATCTGGCAGAGGGAACTGGTTGCCACTAACTTTTAAAGGTAAATATCTATTATATTTCTTATCATTCAAAGATACAGGATCAATTTGAGTTGCGTTTTCCTGGACATATTTACTGGCAATATTTTGTCCTTCAGGCGTTGTTGGATCAAAGTGTACAACTTTCATTTCGACTGCTTGCTCTTGCGATGGTGGAGCAACATAAGTAGCAATGTTTTCTGATGCAGCTTCTTCTTGATCATCATCGTCATCTATATTGTCGTCTATTCTAGATTGAATTCGCTGTCCGTAAGGTGTCACGATTATGGGTCTATTTTCACTAGAAGCTATTTGTTGGGCACCACCTGCACTGAAGAAGTTAGCTAACTGATCGGGAGGCAGTGAATCCAAGGGTGTTTCTCCGACTTTGTCATAATCTAATACACTGATATCAGCATTATCTAGGATACCAGAAGATAAGAGCTGTTGACGAAGATCATCAGGGACTTCATCTGGAAGTTCAATAACGGGTTTCTTTTTTTCCTCTTGTCTCTTTGTTTCAGGTGTAGTGCTTATTGAATTTGCAGTAGAAGAAGAATACTTGGGTGTTGAACTTTTAATTTCTACGCTTTTAGGACTTGATTGATAATAATGAGGTGCCGCTGTGCTCGAGGGATGTGGTCGTGATCTTTCTTGAATATACTGTGATCTAGGAGAAGTAGCTTGGACTTGTTGATTATAATTACTTGATTGTTGGTTGTAATTATTTTTCTGCTGATTATAGTTACTTTGCTGTTGATGTTGCTGTTGCTGTTGCTGTTGCTGTTGCTGTTGCTGTTGCTGTTGCTGTTGCTGTTGCTGTTGCTGTTGCTGCTGCTGCTGCTGTTTATAACGTTGCTCTTGTTGTTTAGACTGTTGTTGTTGTTTAATCTGATCATGTTGATGTTGTTGATGCTGTTGTTGTGTGTATAATATTTGCGCTTGCAGACGTTGGATTTCTTCTTGTTGTTTTTGCACATTTGCTGCTAATTGTAACCTTAATTGTTCTTGTTCTGCATCATATTGATGTTGCAATGGGTCTGTATATGATACTGAAGATGGTGAAGGAGATGGCGAGGGGGAAGGTGAAGGGGAAGGAGACGGCGATGGGTGACCATTTTCACTTATACCTCTGAAACCAGTTTGAGCTGTAGCTCCATTTAGAGTGATGTGTTGTTCATATTTAGAAACAGCCGGGACAAGTTCACCACCATTTTGGACAAATTGTCCTACATTAATAGGATGTTGGTGGTTATCTCGGAAGGGCTGGTTGAACGGTCTCTCTGAGGGGTTATGATGTTGGAACTGAGGTTGATCTGAGGGTGCAATTGGTTGGAATTGAGGCCTTGCAGAGGGAGAAACCTGATGAAAGTGATCGGGAGTCGGCGAAGGTTGTTGGAAGTTATATAATGTAGGTGAGGATGGCTGAGGTAGGAATTGATTTGAAGGTAACGGTGAAGGCGAAGCTGCTGTTGGACTTGCGAAAGTGTTATGAATACCTTGTTGAGCGGATATTGGGACTGGCGGTCTAGCAGATGGTTGGGGTCCTTGATGAAAGCTGAACTGCTGGTGTTGTTGTGGTTGATGAAATAGTGGACGATTGTCTTCAACGCGTGGTGGTGAAGGTCTAAGGTTAAAGAATGTAGAACCACTTGCACTAGATGTAAGGGCTTGTTTATTGTTCGGATCTGCGAATAGCTGTGGTGGTCTTTGCTGAGGTAATTGTTGCCCTATTGGAATTACTTGTCTATGATCTTGAAATTGATTAGGACCAGTACTTGGACTAGCTTGTACATGAGAATTAAACGTTTGTGATTGCTTGTTGGGTAATAATTGTTCTTTAGGAGGTTCTACTTGTTCTGTAGTAATAGTGTGATAATTTTCTTGCAAGTATTTCGCTTCGTCAAAGAATGGCTTAGTTTGAGGCGTATGAAGAGGTCTTTGGGGACCTGAGTGGAAACTAATTTTAGGTGGAGAATTAAAATGAGTTCTTGAAGGGAATGATGGTTGAACAGCAGGACGAGAGTGGAATGTCGGTGTAGGGCCATTATTTGTCCTTGGGAAACCTGTTGGAAACACAGGACCAACAGCACTAGAAGCGGTAGGATTTGCGTTAATAGGGCCATTTGAGAAAGCAGCGTTAAAGGTAGCAGTTGGTCCAAATGGGTGGTGAGGAGCATGAGACTGAAGTGCAGACTGAGATCTGAATGGTACTGTGGTTGGCCCTTGTCTCGGCAGTTGTTGTTCATTAGATATAAATTGAGATTGAGGCTGAGGCTGAGGCTGAGGCTGAGGCTGATATTGAATTCTGCTTTGAGCTTGTTGCAGAGCAGCAGTTTGAAAGTGCTGTATAGAGGGATTATAGATAGCAGGTCTTGTAACAGATTCGTGGAATTGAGGTTGAGGAGAGGCAGAGCGCTCTATTGGGACATTGGGCTGTGGCGGTCGATTTGGATAAGCGATAGCTGGTCTTGGAGCAGTTTCTTCATGATCTTCGTTTTGGCGATCAGGTTCATATCTTCCACTGTAATGACGGCCTTCATTTCCAAATGTAATTTTGACACTGCTATCACTATGGTAAGTTTCTGACTCTGGTTTGATAATAGCTCTAAGTGTTGTTGTTTTCAATGCTGAATATAATGGTTCAGGAGTCACAGTCACATAATGGTCATGTTCATGCTCATGTTCATGTTCATCTTCATCATTTGTTGGTGGAGTAATTGCAGGTATAGGTTTTTCATAAACGACCTTATCTTTAGAGTGAGGGTCTTTGCTATATTTTACGTAAAATACGTGTACTGGTTCCTTCTTCTTTTTTTGTGGTGGAGGAGGTTGTGGGGCAGGGAGCGTTTCATTGGATTCTTTAATTATAATCTCAATTATAGGTTCAGGAGCTTCATAATATTGAGGAGCATGTTCATTGCTGTACAAAGGAGCTGTTTGCAGCGATCCATATGGGGGCCCAAAGTTATCTTCTAAAGAAGAGTCCTGAACATGTAAAATTTTCTTCTGGGCTTGCACTTCGTTTTTGTTATCGACTGTGTTATCAACATTATCGTGGTTACGATCATAAAGTGGATCTTTCTGTGAATATTGTACTACCGGCTCCATTTGAACGGCATATGGGGGCAATTTTCCGTCTTGTGATGCTTGAGATATTCTTCTATTGCTACCCCCTAATGATCTGAAGTGTGCCACTCGTGAATGTGGTAGTACAAGTGAATATTGCAAATTTTGAGGAGATCGTATGTCTTCCAGCTGTCGTTTCGGTTTTCCCTTTGTAGTTGCATTTTTGGCCCATGTTAAGCTGAGTACAGCCACCGCTGCGACCTGGAACAAAAAGTTATATTTTAACTCGATTTTGTTATAATCGATAGTTAAATTTTAATTTTTTTATCTTGCAATTTTCATATTAAAAAAATGTGACTCGGCGGGATTTTTGAACTTCAATACCAGTTTATAGTCGAACAATGTGACTAAATTATTGGTTTTTAAACATAGTTGTAACACTTATATTTATTTACTTTTCTTCATAATAGTAACTATAATTTTGTTAAAGTAAAATATCACGTGGATTTTGTTACGCATAGTAAAATTTTACACACAATCATAATGTTATTTAAGGTTACAGTCAAAAAGTTGTTTACTTCGAGCATGGAAGAAAAATATTAGGACTAAGAATGGCCCAATTACAAACAACTATTAAACTAAATATTGCATATTCAACCTGCGGCGCAGCCCGTTGGCCTTATGTGAGTAGCCCGCCTGTCATACTAGATAATAATAATTTATACTTGGCCCGCAGGGCGGCTTTGTAGCAAATCCTTAGTTGCGTAACAACACCTCCTACTCGACTCCGAGGGCCAAGTCAAGGGCTCCACCTAAGTGCTTGCCTTAGCCAGCCGGCACGGGGTGGAGATCGCTGGAGCTAAGACTCAAGCTGGTGGGGTGGAAGTGATAAATGGCCTAACGTCGGAAGTAGCTTCGGTGAACCTGCAGCCCACTTCTCGGCGCCTCTTAACCACTTCCACACATGATACTCCTCGCCAGTCCTGTATTTTTTGGGTCCCATGTAAGGGTGGCGGGTCACTGTCTGCCCATTTTATGACGGGCAGACGCCAGATATAGTCCCCATAGACCCAGATCCCTAGTTAGTTAGTTCCACTAACAGTTCATCCCAATAACCCGTTACTTTTTGTTCTCATTTCCAACAATACTCCTAAACTGACCGGGGCTTATCCTTGAGTGCATTTCTATATAGTGTACACAAGGATAATCGCCGGTCAATGTCACGCCTCATTTACATCTAATTTGTCAAGGGGCCTCTACGTGTTAGCATTCCCATGGCCCCATGTAAGCCCACCAAAAGTCCGAGGCATTTTATGGCCCGTGGTCTTCAAGGACATACATGTATCATGTACTTGTATTATTATACAAGTACGTAATTATTATTATGTAGTATGCCAGGATAATATAATGGATTTGCATCGGCAAAACCTTTGGTGTTGCAAACGTCCAAGGCCGTCTTTACCGGGGGTATAAGGGGTACGTGGCCCCTGCGTGCACGTACCTAGGGAACCCAAGCTGATTATACCTACACATACAGACGGCTAGACAGGCGGCTGTACATGTGTATTGATAAAGTTTCAGTTTTAACGAAAATGGATTATAAAATGTTCATTTTATTTTTTGTTCCCGGTAAGGGGGCGCAAGCTGATTTTCGTACCACGGCGCCCAATGTGGTTAAGACGATCTAGCAAACGGCCATTGACGACGTAACCATTTTTGTCAGGTTGGCCGTCAGCCTTTTTTTTATGTTTAAGGCTTGGCAACTAGGCCTTTAAGCCAGCGCCGTTGTATTGTAAGTTATAATCGACATCATTCAACGGAGTTCTTGTGCAAACTCGAAAGGCCACATTTGGCTATATAGTTCACATTTCTCGCAAAAACACATAATTACTACTCAAAAACTATCAATATCCTACAACTATTGTTCATTTTAGAGTAATTTTACACATTTTTAGAAAATAAAACTGTTGTCACTTTTGTCTGTGTGATTTTAAAGGTGCGTACAAACAGATACCGCAAAGGCTGACGCATAACCAATAGTTTCCGTTGGACCTGTGTGTACAGCGTACGCGGCCTAATAACAAGACTCACTTCTCACTTGCGTCAATTTATTAACATAGGTAATACTTGTCAGGCAACATTTCATAACAGTACGACATGAGAATTTAATAATAAACGTAACACCGTTGTGGTGAAAGTGTTTGACGTGAAATGTTAAGTGTGAGTCAAATGTTTACACACTTTTGGATGTCCAGTAACGCTGTTTGGTTTAAAGTATAAGCGTTAGCGGAATTCAAAAGGGTGTGTATGGTTTACATGCAATTATAAAAGTTCTGTAGTCATTTTGGCAGTAACGGATACACTTATGTTTTCATTTAATCGCCTGTCGGTTTTTCTGAAGCACAGCAGACAGGCTGACGGCCCAACTATGACGGAGAGCGGTTATCGTCACCTATGGACATTAGCAACACCAGAAGTGACGTCAAAGTGCTGCCGACTTTGAAGGGGAAACTGTAACCTGGCCACTGATGCCGGAATACAAGTCAAAGTTGTTTTGGCGGAATATTGTAGACCAGGGGTGGTAGCGATCCAGTCGGGAAAACGCCCTACCACCTATCAAATGGTTTGTATGACTTTTAGAGTATGTTTTTCACTCGGCCATTGTTAAGAATACACCGGACATTGCATTATAGTTAGGTACTTTATTTTATTTATACAAATTTCGAGGAATTTTTGACTAGAACTTATAAGGTTATATTCTGCTGCGCATTTATGGTTTTTAAGCAAAAATTGTGTCCTTGTGGAAAATATTTAGTGAAATTTGGCCTTTCAAGTTATCACAAGAATTTTCTTATTGGGCTCAGTCACAAACGTATAATTTAGTTCAATTGATACTAAGTAATAATTAAAATATTAAAGTGTATGTATGGATTTGCTTCCTTTGCCTATTATTCTGAATATTACTGAGGAATTGAACAGTAACGGCAATTAAACATCAAGTATACCCCGTTAATAATAATTTGACACTCATGGTTACCAAAAACTAAAATCATTGACCCTTAACGGTAAAGTTAAAGACACCTAAAATCGCCACATTTACTTAAAATGTGGCGATTTTAGGTGATAACAATTTACTAATAACAATTTACGTTCATATTAAATTTTAGGAGATGGTATCATATTATCGTGGACGGGGAGTAAATTTCTTCTAGCCTTCCACAGGCTATTATTTATATTAATATTATAATGAGGAAACATTAGTATTTTGTATGTTTGTAACGAAATAATTAAAAATTACTGGACTGATTTCAAATTTTTTTTCATCATTAGACTGCTAAATTATGCCTGAATAATATAGGCTATATTTATTACTAGAAAAATTAGGGATCCCTACTAAAACTTCATTAATGTAAGCCATCAGTCTAAACAAAATACTTGGCACTGGAACCGGGTTCTACGATTTTGATGTAATTTTATGTGTGTTTCAGTGGGTCCCGGGGGTGATTTAGATCCACAATTAGACCAGATAAGTGGCGCTGGAGCCGGGTTCTAGATTTTTATTTGTTCAAGGCAGGACAACTACTGTCGAGACCGCTTAATAATATACGATAGTATCCCGCTACCAGCTTATCCCATGTGATCAGAGCCCTATCAAAATTTCGTTTTACCGAAACCTGTATGTCTGCATTCCATTAAAAATAAAAGTGGTCATTTGTGTCCGCGTTGGTTTTAATACCCCATGGATGACTAGACGTGCGTAATAAAGTTGAGGCAGTAAGACGTACTGGCGGTTTCCCTTCGCTTCATACTCGAAAAAGCAATTTGTAGTGTAATGTAAACAATCATTGCAGGTGCGACACTGCAGTGTATTTGTACACTTGTATCATATACTAGGATATGCTCGCGACTTTAAATTAGCTTATTCCCTCCGACGTGGACGTAGTTCGCGGGCGAATCCTAGTATTATAGTAAACGTTCACGACTTTTGAAATAATTGTACATCAGTAACCTGTCTAGTTATGACGCTGGAATGTAACGAATATACGATGACTTCTGCAAGGTATAAGCAGGCGGATAAAGTCCTAGTTAAATAACTTAAAATGCACTTCATTTTGCAACACGAGTGCGCTTAACATTGCAAAATGGTCAACGATTTAAATTCGCATTTTTAAAGGTCCAAAATGTAGGTCATATACATTCGAAGTGCAGTATAATGATAGCATGGACTTCTTACATGATTATAGTGGTAATTGAAAACGTAAATTTATTACTGCTTCATCTGGGATAATGATATAGATATTGATCGTTTGATAGAATAGAATAGAATAACATTATGTATAAACTGTCACAAACATAAAATTACAGAGGTGTTCAGTTGTTTGTTGGAACGACAGTTTGTGTAGGAAACCTACATAGACACTGGCTGTATGTAAGCCTAATTATTTTATAATAAATCCATGTGTCTAATAATATTGTCAGTTGCTATTGAACTGTTGATGTGACATATTATCTGCTATTCAATTAATATAAAATATAATCCAAGTGAAGTGCAGTTTCCATTTTATATAGATATACGCGCATACACCAGCTAAGCAATTTACAGTCTGCTGAACTATAAGTTTTAAACAGTTTGTCCTTCCGGACGTACAATACAGGCAATTGTAAAGGTGCCTGGCCTCTCTCTTTTCTTTCACCATATCCCAATTACTTGGGGTCGGCACAATATGTCTTTTCCTTCCACACTCTTCTATTCTGACATACCTATTCTGTCACACCGCATATCATCATGTCATCCTGCACACAATCCATCCATTTTTTTTTGGTCTACCTTTAAATTTGTACCCATCGATCTTGTAGTATAACATTCTTTTTGTCACGTGACTTTCATCCCTCCTCATTATATGCCCATACCAACTTAATCTTCTTCCTCTCAATTTTTCTGTCACAGGTGCAACTTTCAAAGATCCTTACGTACTCATTTCTCACCTTATTCATTCTTGTAACACCACGCATCCATCTCAACATTCTCATCTCAGCTGAGTGGAGACGTTTGTAGTTTATCACTTTAGTGGCCCAACATTCCGACCCGTATAGCATGACTGGTCGTATGATAGATTTATATATTTGGCCTTTTAGTTTAAAGGTGCCTGGCCATTATAACATTAATTAATCAATCAATAAATTACTCAATTAAATGAATATATAACTATATCATTACCTACAGAAGCGCAAAACAATGTCACATTACTATTAATCATTAAATCGTTCATACATTATTTGTGATACGTTATTGTTATTATTTGTACCCTAAAGACTATTATCGATATACCAAAAAGCCGCAAGACTAACACTATCACTATCTCGTAATATACCAAGAAAATATACCCATTTCATACAAATCATACAACTCCTATACAAACAGAGTGAGACAACAACACAATTAACGATCACGTGCACAAACGCGATCTGCACTCTCATCGCGGACACATATGTGCTAATAGTGAGCTAAAGAGTTAATGACTTTAAATATTGACAGACAATGTATGTACATAATAATATATACACTAATGTATAATTTTTAACACTGCTGCCGCGTCTGCGTTAGTGTTAAATATTTACGGTGTTATTCATATTTATATAGAGTAAGTTTGTGGGCTTTATTAAAGTTCTTAAACAAGCCTACAAAACTATTCTAATTCAATATGAATAAGACCGTTAGACTGGCCGAATGCGTCTAATTGAAAGCATTAAAGATAACGCCGCCACATTAGTGTATATATAGACGTTATCGGTCAATATTTAACAACATTAATAGTGTCGTATCTTAAATAATTCATTAAACCCAAAATCATATCTGCGTGAAACGGCCTATCTATTATGTAACACTATCGCAGATGAAACCATACTTTTGACTCTATAAATAAGACGCATTTGATTACAGTCAATAATTCCGTGATCACGGCTACTAAAAAGTGGTCGGAACGTCGGAATAATAAAAATAGTAGTTTATATACACAGTCCATTGCTATAACCTACATTTTACCCGATTGAGCATAAGAGCATGACTAACTTAGGCAAATATTTGCATTTCCTATTAAAAATAAATAAAAAATTACAAATAATACATCAGTCCCAAATCGCTGTTGCTTGGGGACGTACCCAAAATGCTGGCCGCATTCCCGCGCTAGATGGCAACGCGGACGCATTTTTTTTTTGAGGCGGGCGAAATGCGTTTCGCACACTACCGGGTCCTTTACTAAAGACTAGATCAAAGCGACGAGAGGTGACACCCACGAATGGACGCACCAGAGTCAAATCGCCGGCTTGTGTGGAGACTCGAAGACTCAATACTCCACTAAAACCACCCGCCTCCCATGTGCCCCGCACTTATGGCAGGAAGAGCGTGAGAATGCCCCGGAAAAGGCAAACTCACTTCGTCAACAGGGATGAAGACTCCTCTGCTCCCTAGATGCTAGAGGGCCTCTGCAGCGGTATTATGCGAAGAGATCTTGCGCATATCTGCGCCTCCGGGACCCCGACTGACGTCGGTACCCGCGAGACGCATGCGCACCTCCCTCCCTTTCTCCTTCCGCGACCTCCTTTTTGAGACATGACAGGCTCGCAGGAATTGGCCGCACCCACCCAATGATCGTCGCTATGCAGCATGGCTTGCACGAAACTGCCCAGCGAATCGATCGGACCTACGAGGGTCCCGAATTCAAATATCTGCGGTGCCCACGTTGCGCACTCAACCAGCGTATAAAACGCAGAGTCCAGCCCGCCACATGGGCAGCATTGAGGGCAAGGCACGCCAGCCACAGGAGTATCCAACTCTCTCGACCAAGTTTGGACCCTGGCCGCGGTTTCCCGCGTCCTGATCGCCTGAATGCGTTGTCCCAAGTACAGGCCAACTTTTTTGGTCGCGTGTGACTTCTATGAAACGCGATGATAGATCACGATAAAACAGGCTTCGGGACCCCTTGGCTCTAGATATATACATGAGTTCTATCTAGCGCCTATGTTCAAAAGCCTCTGGACAATATAATTGCACTACAAAACAATTATTGAACTTCTCTACTAATAAGAACGTGTGATAAAGAAATGCCACACGCGTACCATGACGAAATGCGTACGAATGCGCGACAAATTTGTATATTGTGATTACGAAGATTATTACATTAGTAGTTGATTGAGTCATGATATCATGTAGGACACGTCATGTGAACAAGTAATCAATTTGTCACAGTTTAGTCGCAGTGGAAATTGCACAGTAATTTCCTTTACTGTTACGGTCTAGCCCTCGAGTTGCCGTCCATATCGCCTACTAGCTGTAGCTCGCGGCTTCGCCTGCGTAGATGGAAATAGTTGTAGCAGCGAGAGGTAGAGGTTAATTATTACTTTAGATGGCAGAGTAGTATTCCCTGTCGAGTGCTGATGTGAACTGATTTACTTTGGAAACGGTAACCTTAAGTACAAATATTAACAAGTCGTACAGCTAGTACAATGTATAGCACAGTGTGTGAGCGGGAAGGATGATGTGCGAGCGAGATAGAGCAACTATTAATACGTGTGCTACCGCGCTGCGCTAGTCAAGTCAGTAGTTCGTTGTCCGCTGCGATGATTAGACGTATGCAGCTCCCATATAGTCCCATTGGATACCAGAGGAAGGGACGAGAGAGTGGGCTTACATCCGCGCAACTGTATGCCCACTTAAAATATTCTCACGCGCAGATGACCCTTGCTTATTTTTCCCGGATTTGTTTCCCATATAGTTATAGTTTAAGCAAAATTTCCACCCCTTTTTCACTCCATTAGGGATTGGATTTTCAAAAATACCGATACACCTGTTCATTTATTTCTAACCAGAAACAAGTCTATAACATTTCATGCTTGTTACTTTGAAAATGACGTGTTTTTATATAAAATTTTATCCCGTTCCCCCCCTTTGGGTTGAATTTCTAAAAACGCGGATATACGTGTACTTACATTTAATTCCAACCAGAATCAGATCTATGAACTTTCGTGCTTCTTACTTCATTTTTTTATTGCAGGAGTTCAGCAAACAGGCAGACGGCCCACTTGATGGAAAGCGGTTACCATTGCCTATGGACATTTGCAACACCAAAGGTGCTACAAATGCGTTGCTGCTCTCTTAAGGGAGACTGGAACCTGGTCACTAATGCCGGAACACAACTCAAGGTTGTTATGGCGACATGCTTTAGACCAAATGACTGACTGACCTGGTGAATGAATGAACAAATTATCTTTCCTTTTTTCACCCTCTCAGGGGTTGAATTTTGAAAAATCCATTCTTAATGCGCACCTCCAGTATAAAAAAACACACAAATTATATATATACTTATATTATATACGGTTCTAGCGTCAGTAATTTGGGCTGTGCGTTATATGTCAGTCAGTCAATCAGCCGGTTAGGCAATCAGCGAGGTCAAGTAATGATATATGTGTAGATTACCATGGTTATGATATACCTACAAATTATGGTAGACCAAAAAAGAGATGGATGCATAGTGTGATGTATGATATGATGATTTGTGGTGTGACAGAGGACGAATGTCAGAATAGAGGAGTACGGAAGGAAAAGTCATATTGTGCCGACCCCAAACAATTGGGAGAAGGTGAAAAAAAAGACAGAGAGATTACCACAATCTATCAGTTGCACTTTGCTGTAATTTTGAGCGTTGGATATATTATTACCTGTGCGCAGAAGGTTTGCCGATAGCCTCATGATGTCACGCGTCGATGGTCAGTAGGGCTGACAAAAAAGGTTACATACATAGTTGTTGCAATAAATTTATTATTGTATATACTTTACATAAGTCATCATCATCATCCGAGCATTAAATCCCGGTTGCGTTCGGAGCGTTTACTCCGACGCCCAGGGTCCGCTTTCCTACTTTTTCTACTCCACTTCGCGCGGTCTTCTGCATCCCCCGTTTTAAGACCATTGGTACGCATGTCATCCTTCACAATGTCAAGCCAACATTTCTTGGGCCTTCCCCTTCGACCGGGACCTGGCGGAGGCGGCATGGCTAGACATTTATTCCCCACATAATTAGCCAGTCTCCGTAAAACGTGACCGTACCAGTATAAGCGACACCCTTGCAGTTTATCTGCAATGTCACGGACATGAAGACTGCCGCGGATGCGGGAGTTCCTGACCCGGTCTTTCCGCGTCACTCCACACATCTATCGCAGAATATTCATCTCCGTGACACGCAGTTCTTGCTTGTGTCGCTCAAGTACAGGCCACGCTTATATACTTTACATAAGTATATACAATAATAGCTTCTGCCTGCGACTTCGTCCGCGTGGAATAGTTAAAAAAAAGTAAGATAAAAAAACTCCCGATTTTAAAACATTCTTCATTGGTGCTCCGCTCCTATTAGTCTTAGCGTGATGATACATTGTTTTTTAATGTATAAATTGTTTTGTTGTATGATGATGCAATATTAATACTTAATTAGGTGCATAAGTTGTATAATAAACTGTTTAAGTAATTAAAGTATTATTAACTATCCCACAGGAACTTCTTAAATTTTTCGGGATCAAAATTATTCTATATGTTGACCAAGGATATAAGCTACCACGATACAAAATTTCATTTAAATCGGTCCAGTCGTTTCGGAGATTATCTGGTACAAACAGACAGATAAACAGACAAATAGAGAAACAAAAAAATAAAAAAAATATCTAAATTAGTTCTATTTCACTTCTTATATCCCCCTAAATCGTTTTCATTGTACAGAAATTCGACCTCTGCAATTTTATTATATTGTTACGACCTGAATGCCGACAACCTGCGTCTGTAGAAACACATTTTATTACCTTTTTGGCATTTGGATTTCTTTTGTTTACTTTGTGTTTAAAATTTGTAATTAGGAAAACAGCCCATTGTGTATTGTAATATTTTATGGTAGTCATTAGCCAGATGTGATTCTAAGAAATTCAGTCCACGCGGGCGAGAGACATATTGTATTTGTGCAGTATAAAGCAATGCCCCAATGGAGAGATCGTCAGTCTAGCGATAGCCACAAGCGTAGCAAGACGTTAGTGATGGACTTTGCGCGTGTGATTGAATCGTCCATTACGTTTGGACTGGTTGTGTACAGTTATATTTATATCTGTTATACGTGTTTGTATAGTTCTAATAAACTCTTTAATAATTCCAACGGCATTTTAATTCGAGTCCTGCAACTCGTAACAATATGTATAAATAATAAGTAATACAATACAATAATAGTAAGTAGTCATCGGCAAACATTTTGCGCACGGCTGATATGCGGCAATATTACCATCAATCAATTTTTATAGCCCATTTACGTTTAGGAATATTCTAAAACAAAGGACAAAGTATACAATATTAAAGTATTTTAGAAAGTCATAATACGACAATTTAATCCGCGACCCCATTTTCCAAAATGGAAAACAAAACGATTCTATAATAAAATTGATGTAACAAGGCAATTAGCTCTCTTACATACTGAACATTACAAAAGTGGCTTGCTAAACATATTTCGTGATGTTGCCAAATACTTATGAAGACCATTCACTTCCTTAACAGTCGATTTTAAAATAATTAAGTAGCTACTACCCACTGCCTTCGTTCGATGAACCGTTTTGCAAATATCATACGTGTTAAGCAACGTCAAGAAAGGTCAATGCTGGATGGGTGATATATAGGAGTCATTCATTAATTACGTAAGGGTCCCGTGGTGGAGTGGATTAGAAAATCTATATATTCCCTTATCTTGGGGTTAAATCCCATTCTTACGTAATATTTTACAAGTCGTAATTTAATATTAGAAATGTAGTTCTATGGTTTTCTTCATTCTATAATGTGTACTTCGATTTATATCTTATTTTACTTTGAGTTTTAGTTTAACTGATCTTTTTCTAACAACGTTTTGTTATTCGGAAACACGAGATTGCATCTAACGTAAGAAGAGGGAGGGGGATTCGAGAAACCTTATGCATCCTTAACTGAGGGTAAAACTCATCAAAATCATCCTTACATAATTAATGAATGGTCCCTAATTACATAGGATCTTTATTTTGCCTTGCGAACATTGAACAAGATATGTCAACAAATTGACATTTTTATTTGTACTGTGACTGAATTCAGAAGAACTGCATATTACAATAAATTAATTATATTACATATAATCGAATACAATGCAAGAGAACTTAACTTATTTGTATTGTATTCTACTCATAGTCCCTCAAGACTATAAGTAGAATACTGAGCCCAGATCACCGTCTTCTATGGGTAAGGTGCCCAGAAGGCTGGCTACGTTTCCTCGCTGGATCGCCATACTGATCCGTTGGCCGAGGTAAGCACCAGCCCTCTGATCACCCGAAGAGTCAATGAGTCGTTTCGATAAATTTTGGTAGAGGCTCATGGCCTCAGGACCCCACGGTCCAAGCGTCTCGACAGCAAACGGCACAAACATATAACTCTCACAGAGGGTTGCATATCTGCGCCGCTTGAGTGATTCGGCTGTTTCCGCCGCTGAACCGGCTGATTTAGACGTGTTTGGTAAATGGGATGCGGCCAACGTGTCTACGCAAGTCGCATCCCACACCAAAAGCTTGCCACGCTGCCAGGGAATTAGTCATTCCGTCGGGACGCCTACCATCGTCACGTGCAATACCGTTCGGCTCCAATAAAGCCGGCACGTTAGCAGTGGCAAGCGCCCTCCGTAAGACATCATTCAAGGCAGCGTGGCGTGACCATCTGCCGGCACTGCGGCGGCAAGAAAGACCGTGGTATCCCGGGCCGATTATCTCTGTAATACAACTGCATATTATATTATATTTTATGACGACTGAATATGTTTCTATAAGTAATGTATTATGTGTACCACGCTATCGTATTGGTGACAATTGTAATGATGGCGATGTTTGTAAGTTAATAAATAAATACATTTTATAAACAGCATTTAATGAAGATTACGTAGCCACATTCTGTAAATTCACAGAGAGAGAAAATTTTTTGAAGGACTATACATGAATTTTCTCTTTTACCTTTTACCAATAGGTTCGGCGCAATGTTTCTTTTCTTTCCATACTTCTCTATTTTGATATACGTCCTCTGACAAACCACAAATCATCGTATCATCCTTCACACAATATCCATCCATCTCCATTTTGGCCTTTACATTTTTAATATTCAGTCTTCCAGTTTAGCATTCTATTTGTTGACGACGACAAACACAATGTATGAAACTCACCGACCCGTCTCAATAGGCGATAAGAACATAGGTATAATTTGCTAAGCCTCATTTTTTGGAACTGGACCCAGCTGAATAGCCGCAGATGGCTGTTTCAGCGATACCGGACTTTGGGGGCTTCACGACTCCGTGGGAGCGGAGGCGTTCGGCCCGGGAGCAGCACGCTCGAGGAGGCACCTCCTGTGAGGTTCGACCTCGGCTCGACCGCTGCGGGGGATTGACTCTATATTGGGAATTAGCCGTTAAAGGCTGAAAGAGCTAAGCCAACAGGCTGAAATGATTGTTTTTTGGGGACCAATTATCGACTCCGCCGGCGGAGCCGATCCTAGTCTATCGTTACTACCGCTTCGCAACGTGTTATAGCTGGAGGAGAAGAAGCGGCGGAAGAAACTCTCCAGCAACACGCCTATGCTAATCGTGTATGGCTACTTGTGTCTGTATTGAGTGTGTGAGATTGGTGGGGTCTTACCTTTGTGTAAGAGGATCCGAGCCGGGGGCTCTCCGGCGTCTGTTCTGTCTGCGTCTGTTATGCCAGGCTGATGTTCTGAGCCTCGGGGGGTTCATGATTGCGAGGAGACGGGTGATTTTATCGGGCTCGTCAATGAGTACATTGCGAGGGCGACGATTTCTCATGGGAGCGTTCGGTGTGGGTTTATAGTTGACCGTTTCCGTCACCAGAGGGTTCGGGTGATGGGGGGCGAGGTCAAAGAATCTGCGCGATAGAGTGACTATATAATCTTTGATGGAGGGAAGCTCCAGATCGCGATGCAGGTCGGCGAGCCGCATATAGCGCGGGGCGTCGACTGCAGCACGCATAAAATGATTCTGGATTCTTTGCAGTCTCCAGATGTTTGTTTCGCTGGCGTGGCCGAAGACCACACTCGCATAGGTCATGATGGGGCGGATGCAAGTTTTGTATAGAGTCACCTTATTTCTAAGGCTCATCTTACTCTTCTTGCATATCAACGGATAGAGTCGGCCTAGGATCCAGTATGCTCTGTTCCCGGCCGCTCTGGTGTGCTTGTGGAAGTACAAGCCTTTATCGAGAGTCACACCAAGATATTTGACTTCGTTAACCCAGGGGATAACTCCGTCGTATAGCTTGATGGGCATAAGTTGGTTGGTGGGGCGAGTATTGGGTTCTGCTGGGGTCGCTAATGAATATGGCGGTGTCATCCGCATATAGGGCTAGCTCGGTATGGGGGTGCCGTGGCATGTCGCTGGTGTACAGCGAGAAAAGTAAGGGGGAGAGCGCGGAGCCCTGAGGGGGTAATGGTAAGGGCGCTCAGCGCTTTATATTTATACTAATGAAGCGGGGGGCGAGGTAAACGCCCATTACGACGTCCCGCTAACAAAAACCATGGGTCACAACTGTGTAAGGACCCTCGAAATATACTAAGATCTAGGGTGTACTAAAATGTATGATAGTAATAAGTTGAGATAAGGCTTAATGTATGTAAAATTAAGGAAATAAAGTAAAGGGGGTGTTACGACGAAGCGAGGGGTCGGCGGAGGCAGCCTCTATAAATATAGGACGCCTTTGGGACGCATTTTTGTAGTTCGTTTTGTAGTTCGTGAGTAGTTCGTTAGTTCGTTCGCAGTTCATAAGAAGAAGCTCCCTCCCGCCGACGCCAACGAAGTCGAAGCCTCCCGTAGCATCGTTTTCGGTTGTTTTCATTTCGGAAAATCGGTTACCCGAACCAGCGACCAACCCTCTACAGTCCTACAGTCCACTGGAACACCAACACTATTTGTCACTTGACTTCCATCTCTTCTCAAATTCAAAATTTTTTATTCAAAATAAGTTCCACTGGAGAACACTTTTTGAAGGTCATACATATAAGTTAAAATTTAATTTTACTTTCTATTCTATTTACACCGCTTTGCAACGTGTTATTGCTGTTAAGGAGAAGAAGCGGCAAGAAACTCCCCAGCAATACGTCTAGTTAAAAATGGTTTTCTTTATATTTCTTATTCTATTTATATCTCAAGTTCTTTTTTTTATAAGTTTTATACAGAAGTATGGTACAATTGAATTACTTTTCGAAGAATTAATGGAGTTGTAGCAAACAGTGCATGCTCAGTAAGACAAAGGCATAGTATAAGAGGCTGGAGCGAGCTGCTATGTAAATGAAGTTTTATCATTTAAATATGACGACACGACACACCTTCCATGATCAAATTGATCGTGTACTAGCAGAAGGTGATGTCAGGAGCCTTAAGAACAGACGAGCTTGCATGAGAAGAGTTATGAATGTCAAAGAGGCAAGTGAGGTGTGTAAGAATAAGCCTAAATGGCACTCTGTTGTTCGTGCCTACCCCGCAAGGGAACTGGCGTGAAGTTATGTATGTATGTATGTATGTATCATTTAAATATTAATTCAGATCTAGCATTTCATACCACCTTAGTCTTGAAGGTTTTCAACCCAAAGTGTTAGCGCAGTTCATTGAAAAGTAAGAAACTCTTCAGCAACACGTCTAACTAATACACTTTTATTTCATTTTTATCTGTCTCACATATTTTAGTATGTAACTAAGTTTTACATTTTTTTAAGAATTAATGGAGTTGCAGCAAACAGAATTCAAGAAGAAAAAACAACAGACATACTAAAAATTCATAGTACAACATTTCCATACATTCCTTATAAGTTTAATTGACCCAAGACATTGCAAAAATGACTGAGAATTTGATTGTTACTCTACTTCAACCTACGTATGCCTGCTACTGGACGTAGGCCATTCCAATCTTCCGTCACGTTATCCTGCTTCTCTGCTTTCCTTATCTAACGTTTGTTGGCAGTGTTGCACAAATCGTTAATCCACAAAAAAATCTTGAAACAGGTAAAATAGGGGATGAAAGTTTATACAGGCAATTTGTAATACCTTAAGGATATGAAAATTCTTATTTACACTTTTGTCTGATATATTAAATAATAATAAAGTAAATCTAAAGATGGGTTACGTTTGTAAAATGACATTAAAAAGAAATATGAATTAGACCTCTGGGGCCTTGCTCCCAAAATTCTTTCATTTTATGTTTTAGAAGCTTTTTTTCTTATATTTAAGTACATTTTCCATTGTATTGTTACGAGCTACAGGACTCGAATTAAAATGCCGTTGGAATTACCATAGAATTTATTAGAACTGTACAAACACGTATAAAACAGGTACAAATAAATATAACTGGATACAACCAGTACAAACTGCACATTTCAATAACACGCGCAAAGTTCGTCACTATATCGCTTATCGAATGTACACGTCTTGCTTTGATCGTGGTTCTCGCTAGACTGCCTCACCCCTCCCTTTGGGCATTCCTTTTATTTTGTACAAATACAATATGTCTCGACGCAAAACAATAACAACAAGAATTAGTTCGACACACCTGCCTAATGACGGCCATAAAACAAGTACAATAACAATAGAATGTATTTCTTACTTACAAATTTTAAACACAAAGTAAACAAACGAAGTCCAAATGCGGGAAAGGTAATAAACCAGGTTTATGTCAGGCAGATGTGCATTCACTTTTTGTCGGCATGTAAAAGTGTGTTCAATTTATTTTTGTGTTATATTGACTATATTATTGTAGACTTAAAGAAATCTTTGTTCTTTCTTTCTTTTATTTAAAATTTCATTGACTCTTACGGGCTGATTGGACGAAAACGAACGTCGAACGGTGTTCGATAGTAAGGCCCCAGGGGTCTGATTCGAACTAGTATATGCTGACAATATCATTGTTAGATACTTTTTATCCTGGGAAATGACAGATGATCCCGAGAAATACCACTCGCATTTTTACTTCATTCCGAAAATAAAAGCATAAACACGGACGAAGTCTCGTGTAATAGTTAGTAGTATTTTTTAAATTGTATCCCGGCCGTGAGAAATTATTTCTAACGGCTCATTTACCGTGGGATTGGGGTTCTTTATAATAACCGTTCTTATTTACACGATATTGTCGTATGCATATTGGGTATAGGACGACGGAGTTCAAAATGTCTATTACAGACATTTTGTATTCCGTTATTCCGATAATATCTATCGATATATTATATCGATAGATATTATCACCCTTGTTATTCATAGAAGTAGGTAGAGACTAGTCTTTTTCCATGGTAGAAGCCATGGATCTCCATTTGCTACACGGGTAAAGTCCCATCTTCTAGTCATTAGTATAACAGCTTGCACAGATGCTGCAGAAGAGGAGGACCTAAAATGCCGAAAATATCTAGCCATCGAAAATGGTTAAATATTTGCGGATTTTGAGAACAAGACCCTGGAACTGGAGAACACTAGCTTCATCAAGACCATAAGGCTGGTCTATCTATATCTAGGTTAAAAGATTAGAATAGCCATCTAAAGCTGCAATCGTTCGCGAACGACAATGGTCGGGCATTTTTTAGATTAGTTTTATTATCTAGTAGCTGTGCCCGCGACTTCGTCCGCGTAGATTTTTTTTCGTGGAACCCTAATTTTAGAAGTAGCCTAAGTTACTCCTTATAACATCAGCAATCTGTCAGTGACAGTCACATCAAAATCTATGCAGCCGTTTCAGAGATTAGGTGGAACAAACGGTTTTAATTTTTTTCCGCGGAACCCTAAAAAAGTAGTTCAAGTTACTCCTTATAACATCAGATATCTGCCAGTGAAAATCCCGTCAAAATCGGTCCAGCCGTTTGAGAGATTAGCTGGAACGTCCAGACAGACAGACAAAAATTCTAAAAATTGCATTTTCAGATTCTCGTGGTTTGAATTATACCCCTGATTTTTTTCACATTTTATTTGAACATTACAAACAGACACTTAAACTTTATTTATCTGTATAGATGTATATGTTATTTTTAGGACTTAATTTGTTTTTCAGTCTTGGGTATAACATATAATAAAAAAACCACTGAGACCGAGCAACTATATTATTTGGACGGGTGTTAACCAACCGAAGCGGTCCCCTCTTTCGTTGAGGGTTGAATTAGTGATACCATTTGTACGGGAGCGTGAGCGTAATTCCCTGCTCCGCTCCCGCCAAAGGAGGACGCACCGACGCCGGAGGATAGTGACCTTCGGCCGCCGTAAGCGGGCGGCGCGGGTGGGGCCCCTAGAGGTATAGGGGTTCTCAGTTACCCGCACATGCCGTCGAGATGAGAGCGCGAGTGTTCCGCGCGCGCTCATCTCTCTTCCCGTGGGACGCGTTACAGACCGCCCCACGCACGAAAGAGACCTAGTAGTAGCCGGGGGACACGTCCCCTGGCATAGGAAGAGGCCCAGTGAGGGGGGCCCACGCCTGCCAGGGCACGCGGAGTTGGGAAGTCCGCATTCACGTAGCCCTAGCATAAGGCGCAGGACGGAACACCCAGGGGTTTTAGTGGGTACCCCTAACTGGGGCGTGGCCATAGCGTGGCACCGGTTCTGACCGAGCACGCTAGTGCCACCCTCGATCTGGCGAATCCCACACACTCACACGGGTCGCGAACATCCCCCCAGGCTTCTGTGCCTGTCGCGGCTTAGTCCTCAAACGGATTTCCCCTGGCCAAAAAAAAGTGATACCATTTGTACGAAGCAAGTACATACGTACATTTTCCCGACTCAGCATTTAGGTGAACACGCGCGAATTTATCATCAGTACGAACGTCGCTCATCAAGGTAGCGTACGCGCGTGCTCACCGATGCACACCAAGCCATCTCCATCCACATCAAGAGATTAAATAAATCAAGTAAATAAAGTGTGTAGTTTCGATCGAGGATCCTACACCACTATTTTCTTGGGAGTTGGAAATAAGTATATATACCCCACTGCATAGGGGCATACAGTGAAGTGGTAGAGCAAATAATAACAATAAGTATATGAGGTGTTCAGGAGGAACGTCGTGGTTATTAGTGGTTATTACCCTACACCACTGTCATTTCCCCGAAGAGGGTGTGCACAAAGAATTTCACATCGAAAAAAAGCTATATAAGGTCTGAAAAACTTCCTAATCGCCTAAATAGTGCATATCTATTCTTCGGTCAAGGTTTGAACCAATTACTAAATTATAGGGATTTTTTTACTTTCATCTCACAACATAGTTACGTTAAATCTAAAAATATATGCATACAATTTCTCACCATTATCAAATGTTCGTATTAGCATAAAGACAGTGAAATGTGTTTTGCATATTCATACTCACTATTCATCAAGAACATCGCGCTATTCAATTTTGAGTCTTATAATTCCTCACACATAGAGAATTAAATTGTATTATGTCTTATTGAAAGTCAAAGTTTATACATAGGGTTGAAAATCCTCAGAAAATAATGCAATATTTAACATGAGAAATCTAGATTCTTATGTGATTTATTATGTTGTGATTAAATTTATATATTTACTATAGTTGTAAAGTGTATTAATTTACTTAAATCCGGCAATTCTATTAGATTAATTACTACTATGTTTAATTATAATCTATCCATCTATAACTATATATAATACATCTGTAAATGATCGTCATAAACAACATCTCAATCATTATATTACTTCAAATCAGGTTGGCTTCGACTCGCCTCTATATTTAGCTGGGCAGTTGTAATATATGTCGCCGGCACGAAACCATGAAAAAACATAAAAAACCTACTTTTTGGGTTTCTGATATTTTCTAAGCTCAATCTTTTATCGCCAATAAAAAAATACGTGAATATATTTATTTAATAAGGTTGGCAGCCCTAACTACATCGCGAAATAGTGATGTAACACAACATTTGTCTTTCTTTGTTTTTTTTTCTTTCTCACGGTATAAAGCTAGTATTCACTGTCGGAATAATTAATATTATTTAAAACAATCATAGGGAAACCATCTAGATAAGGAGCAGATGGCATTATAGTGAATTTAACAAGAAACAAGTAAATTAGTCTTCATGTAAGCAACATAGAGCTACTAACTAGGGGTTTTCACGCGGCGTAACCGCGAGGAAAACTCCTGTAGTGAAAAGTAAGCATGAAAGGTATTTAGCTCTTGTTGTAAATGAAAATTACAGAAATGTGTATGTGGCGATCAACAGTGTTCCAAATTCTCGTTAGAGTAGAGAATACGCTTTATGTCAACTTCTAAAAAGCATCAGATTAGGATGTTTATCGCGCAAAAGCGCTAAAAATACCCTTAAAAAATAAAAGATAAATTACACAATTCTAAATACTTGTCTTCTGATGAATACATAATGTATAAAAGCGCTAAATATGGCGCTAAGCGCTAAATAATGTTTAGCGTTGGATTTAGTGCTAAAAGCGTTAAGTTAGCAATAATGACGAGAAATAGCTTACCAAATACACGTATTGTATTTTCTTAAGTTTTCGTGACTATTATACATAATAAAACTACGTTTTAACGGTTTTAAGTGCGGTAATTTATAATAATCATTTGGTAATTGATAATTAATTTTTCAGCCGCTTTTCAGCAGCCGCGATCACAGAAGACAAAGATGTCAAGTGTCAAAGAAACGTCGGAATAATAACAATCAAATAAATTACCGTGCTTAAAGCCGTTAAAACTTAGTTTTATTAAATACATGTAGTGTTTAAAATCATGCTGTCTTGAGGCCGTAAGCTTGTCCTGTGTAAAGAGCGTTCGAAACGTCTAATCGCGTCTTAGGGTGATCAGGTATGACGATCCAGAGAGGGTAGTAATAGTAGAATTCGCCACAATGGCAGGCAAAGGAATCTTTAGCCCATACAGCCATTTCTGATGTATAAGTCTTCGTATAGTACTAGCGCATCTAAATTATAGGCTACAACTGACGCCATTCAACGGAATTCTTGTGAAAATTCGATAGGCCACATTTGACTATACTGTTCACATTTTTTATAAAAACACATAATTAGTACTCAAAAACTATCAATATCCTACAACTATTGTTCATCTTAGAGAGATTTTACACATTTTTAGAAAATAAAACTGCACAGGACGACGTCCCGTTCAGTTCCTGCCAAAAACTCTTCGATCCAGAGAGGTAACTTAGCCAGACCTACCTATAGACGATAGTGAAGTGGGCTCAGTATTCTATTTGGTTTTAAAAGATTATAGGTATAATACAATATAACTAATATTAATTAACTAGGTTTAATTACTTTTCTTATTATATGTGTTGATGATATATTAAAGTTGAAAAATCAAATGAAATTGTTAAAAACGTAGTCTCTTTGTGCGTTATAATCTGAAGAACTAAGGACCGAGAGTGGGTAATATCGCCCGATACTTTATCGATATTAGGTATCGAATACTTATTTCAATATGGTTTTGCACGGTTATTGTATCTAGTCAAGTGTTAGATATACATAAAGATTCAATTTGCTTCGCTCAATAGTATTTTTATTTCAGAAAATGCGACAGTTCTTGCAACATCTAGGACCAAATCTACATGTCAAAATTCGCGTTGAGGGTCTAGTTTTGTCAAAAAAAACTTAGATTTGAATTATTTAAAATAAAATAAAAAATCTAGTTATTTCCACTTTAATAATTACATGATATATTTTTATCTTACAAAACTACTTTCTTTATGAAAGAAGTATTATTTCACATCACGTAACAAAAGTAATTGATTACATTTTATTGATGTAATAACAATACACACCACAATGTAATTGGTCACGCTTAAAGACAGTGTAAACTTAATCGATTGTTTACGTTTGTGTACGTAAAGTAATAATGATAGCTATGACTTATGAGAGTAATTTTAGAAGAAAGAAAGACAGAGATGACTACTTTGATAATATATATAATAATATGTACCGGAAACAAAGTTGCGAAATGACACAGTAACCTTAATTAGCAGCAATTGAAATTACTTGTTTTGCAAAAACTAATAAGTTATGTGGGGAAAGATGATGACTTTTAAGATGAAAAAAATCCTGCATATAAATGTTGGTATAAATGCAATTCTTGAAATTTTTTGTGTATTTTTTTATTTTTTATTGCAGGAGTTCAGCAGACAGGCAGACGGCCCCCTTGATGGAAAGCGGTTACCATCGCCTATGGACATTTACAACACCAAAGGGGCTACAAATGCGCTGCTGCTCTCTTAAAGGAGACTGGAACCTGGTCACTAATGCCGGAACACAACTCAAGGTTGTTATGGTGACATGCTATAGACCAGGGGTAGTAGCCATCCAGTCGGGCAAATGCCCCACCACCTGGCTGTGGGTTGTTTTGTCGCCTCTTACGACAGGCCGCCCGGCCACAGGAAATTGTATTCTTTCTCCGTTCCTGCACGGATAAAAAGTTGCAAAATGACACAGTAACCTTACTTAGCAGCAATTGAAATTACTCGTTTTGCGAAAACTAATAAGTTATGTGGGAAAAGATGACGAATTTTAAGATGTAAAAATCCTGCATATAAATGTTGGTATAAATGCAATTCTTGAAATTTTTTGTATATTTGTTTGTTTAACTAAATTTTATCAATTAAACTTTATGTACGTAAAGTTTCTGGTGACCGGAGATGAACGAATGAGTCTATTTATTTGATAGCTTTTGTAATGTTCGGTGTTGGTTCAAGGTACCTAGTTCATTAAAACGCAGTCTTCAGTTTGATACTTGACGGTCTGAATTTCATGAACGAACTTTATATTCTGATCAATATGTTTGCGGTCGGCTTTAGACTTGTCCGTGATATATTACTAATTTCACATGCGTTAACTGCTTACATTTGGAATATACAATGAGCGTGTTTATTTCCCGGTTTATTATTATTATTTTGAAATATAAATAAATGGATTTGATTTGATTTCTACTAGAAAAAGAGTTATGAGTAACTATAATAGGGAGTAGTCCCTCGGGATGTAAAACTCTAGTTTGCACGACTGAAACTGTATGATAAGATCGATTGCAGACAATTTATTAATATACATCTGTTAGTTTCAAATTATTAGTATACATATATGAATATGAACGATATGTTTGTTTGTGTCTTTGACTTCAACTTCTATAACACTGCCACTTGTGATAAAATCTCATAGAAGCCTAACTTCGGTCTAAGAAAAACTACTTCGTACTAATGGATTTATACTAAGAGTATTGTTCTTCAGCATTCTTTTAAAATTTACACAATAACTACTTAAGTAAGAGATTAATAACGATTTCATAATAGACACGCACAAGAATAGTACGAGTATAATACGCATGGAGTTAAATGCAGTTTGCTTTGAAGATATTGTAAGGTTATTGAAATAAGATAATAACACTTAAGTGTTAGTATTCTTTAACAATTAAAGCTATCAATATTTTTTACTACGCTTCGACACAAGCAATTATAATTAAATATTGTTCCGTGAAGGCCTTTATTGCCTGTTTTATTGACAGGCTTATAATTTCGAATTTAATTTTTATGAATGAATGATCATCAGTCATTGTTCTTTTCTTAGAATTATGAACATTATAAAAAACTTTTAAATTAAAATACATCATATACATTTTAAATTACATACATATTTATTTAGAATTTTAACAGTTTTCTATGTGCAGATAAATGTGCAATTTCTTTAATAGATTTGTTAATCTACTAGTGGCCTAGAAAAGACAAAAGTCTATCTAGGCAAAAATATGTATACTTAGTCTGGCCATAAATATTGTTACAATTAAAAAGAAACAAAATATTACATTTGAATTTGGTATCTGTCATTTTTATATGATTGTTCATTGTGTTTTCACATTTTAGCGCCAATACATTGTACAACATTTTGCGATATTAAAATGGAGTGGAGCGATAAAGAGAACCGAATCGATGTAATTGCATTACACAAAGTAGGTATGGAGCCAAATGCAATTTTTAAAACTCTTCATACGCTTGGTATTAGTCAAATGTTTGTGTACCGGGCTATTAATAGGTACAACGAGACTTCCTCTGTTTGTGACAGAAAAAGATCTGACCGTCCACGTAGTGTTTGTACGAAAAATGTGGTCAAAGCAGTAAGGGAAAGAATTCGAAGAAATCCTGTCCGAAAGCAAAAGATTTAATCTCGGGAGATGAAGATATCACCTAGAACCATGTCGCGTATTTTAAAAAATGACCTAGGACTTGCAGCCTATAAGAGACATACTGGTCATTTCATTTTCATCAGAGCTGAAGACTGGCCGTCGTCTAGTCCCGATCTTAATCCGCTGGATTATGATTTATGGTCAGTTTTAGAGAGTACAGCTTGCTCTAAACGCCATGATAATTTGGAGTCCCTAAAACAATCCATACGATTGGCAGTGAAAAATTTTCCCATGGAAAGAGTGCGTGCTTCTATTGATAACTTGCCTCAACGTTTAAAGGACTGTATTGCAGCCAATAGAGACCACTTCGAATAATCTTTTATATTTTAACATGTTTTATATTTATGTATTGAACTAACACACCGTGAAACTTATAAATGTTATTTGTAATAGAAAAAAAGTATTTTTTGTTACAATATTTATGGCAAGACTAGGTATATAGGTATATACATGGTACTATGTAAATTGATTACAATAATTAGCATTTCCTTATTACAAGTTACCGTAAAGTAACTTTTTATAATAAAATTGGCCGAGTTTTCACCTCATTAGTCAAAAGTTTATAGGCGAAGGGCTGTTATATATACAAACTTAAAAGCTTTTCCTAACCCTCCAAGTTAAACATAAAATAATCATCAAAAAAACATCGTTATTTTTTTTCACTAATTTGGTGCAATTTTTTTTTTCATTCCTCATATTCTTAAAGTACGCTTGGAGTTATCTGATCACGTGTCGTCGGATTTCGTTTGCGGTGTTAAATAGACAGACGTGTAAGAAATAATATGTTTTTTGGCAAGTGCAGTGAGTTGTTGAAATAAACAAAATGGCGGCCGCGTCAACAGTGTTTTTTTATTGTTTGAATGATTGATTGAGCTGGTTTTAAAATATTTGCAAGTTATATACTTTAAAGCCAAGGTGGACGTTCTTAGTCGACGGGGTTTTGGGTGAGTCTACGTAATAGTCTATTGTATTTATATTTATTATAATTCAAGAAACATTTACACAACAACTGAAAGCAACAAAATTATACTATTATCTTCAGCGGTTTCGTGTGTACATAATATCCGGGGTTTTTTTTAACTTCGGATCCGCGCACACACATAAGTCATTCATATTTTAATTTCGGTCATTTTCATAAAAATACTGATTAAAATTAATTCTAATTAATATATTATTAAAACGGAAATGCCAATTAGACTCGGAGATTAAACGATCAAGTTCAGTGGCGTGCAGCTTTCTCTTCGACAGTGCCTGTTTGGCCGATGTTTACATTTTGCCGGATAATGCAGTGTTTACTATTCAGAACGTGTCGCCGTGACTGTCGTTTGTTGAAGTGAAATTGATTTAAGAGTGTTTCTTTACATTTTATTGTGTTTAAGAAAGAAAATCGAATAAAATATCTACGAAGTCTGTCTTGAAACCACATTTTTACTATTTGTTACAGCGCCGTGACCTCTGTAAGGTCATTGAACTAGTTAAGATATACTATTGAATCCAAAATTACGCGATTTCACTTCTTTCTTAAAATGTTAGTAGAAATGGTACAAAAATAATCTAAGAAATTTAAGATCTATTGTTACGAGTTGCAGGACTCGAATTAAAATTCCGCTGGAACTTTTATAGAGTTTATTAGAACGATACAAACACGTATAACACAGGTAGGAATACAACTGAACACAAACAATCCAAACGTAATGCACGATTCAATAACACGCGCAAAGTCCGTCACTAAATAGATTACAGAGTGTACACAACTCTTGCTTCGCTCGTGATTATCGCTTGACTGCCGATCTCTCCATTGGGCCATTTCTTTATACTGCACAGATACAATATGTCTGCTTGACCGCGTGGACGGAATTTTTTAGAATCAGTCCGACACATCTGGCTAATGACTGCCATAAAAGATTACAATACACAATAGGTTGTTTTCTAATCACAAATTTTAAACACAAAATGAACAAAAGAAGTCCAAATGCCGAAAGGTAGTAAAATGCAGGTGTGAATTTGTCCTTGTCGGACGTCACATTATTTAATAAAATTATGTTTAAAGCGTTTTAAGAGAGGTATTTTATTTGATTTTAATTATTAGGTTGTCTCGGCCACTCGGACACACGGAATAATGAAAATTGAATAAAATATCGAGCTTGAAACCGTTAAAACGTAGATTTATTATGTGTACTTATTGCGAAAACTTAAGAAAAAGTTACAATGTTTTTCATAAGAGATATTTTCACTGCTTCATTAAGCAATTATAAAAGCGATTATTAAGTTTTTAAGCAGTTAAAAATAGAAAAAAAACTTTTGAAATGAGTGAATTAGTTAAAATTTTTGAGGTATAAATAAAACCCCTTTCTGTTCAAATTGAAAGACAGAAGTGAGTCGTCTAATTTCGGGTTGCGTTGATATTAGACAATTCATTTCTATGTTTCAAATTGGATGAAGCGAGTAAAAATATTAATATCTATGTAAACATACATTTCTGTCAAGTCAATGAAATAAATATTCAAGTTCAAAAGTTTTTATTCAAAATGGAGAACATTGTTTGAAGATCATTTAAGTTAAAATTTAAAGCTACTTCCTATTTTATGCACATGTTAAACGGCAAGAAACTCCCTAGCAACACGCCTAGCTTAAAATCCCTTTTCTCAATATGTATCTATCCCGGGCTTCTTTTTCTTAAAATAAATTCAGATGTATGTTTTACAGTTAAGCTAGAGAAGTGCAAATGTACTTATCGATATCGACTATCAACATCGTCATCGACCGGCCCACATTTCAATCACGTTTCCTATTCAAATACTATTTGAAGAATTACTAGAGTTGTAGTAAAGAGTTTATACTCAATAAGTAAAAGACAATATATGAGGAAACAAAACTATTGTTACCGTCGTAATAAGGCAAGACATATATTTTTCAATTACTATAAACCACAGAGTACATTAATATGAGGAAAGAAAACTATTGTTACCGTCGTAATAAGGCAAGACATATATTTTTCAATTACTATAAACCACAGAGTACATTAATATAATAGACTACAAATTAATATAATAAAATAAGAAAATCATCCGTGCAGGAACAGAGAAAGAATACAATTTCCTGCGGCCGGGCGGCCTGTCGTAAAGCAAGGTGCTTACAACTAGATCACTCATCCGCACCCCAACATCCATCAATCTTATTCTCTGGAGACAATCGTCCAGATATAGGATGAACAGCAAAGCTGACAGCACGCAGCCCTGGCGGACGCCAATATTGACGTCAAACCAGGGCGACAGGCTGCCTTCCACCCGCACGCATGCCATACAGCCCTCGTAAGTGGACTGCACAGCACGCATCAATTGGCCATTAATCCCATATCCGGGCAATATGTCCCAGAGGTCCTTCCGCACAACCCTGTCAAATGCTTTCACTAGATCCACAAAACCGCAGAAAACCTTCCGGCCCATAGCCAGCTGCTTCTCTACGATATTGCGGAGAGAGAAAACTTGATCCATACATCCCCTTCCATTTCTGAAACCACCTTGTGCATCCCACAGTAATCCATCGGATACAACTCTCATTCTCTTTTCAATAATCTTCGCATACACTTTAGATGCTGTGCTGATCAAACTGATGGCCATTACATTAATTAATAGACTATAAATTAATATAATAAAATAAGAAAATCATCCGTGCAGGAACGGAGAAAGAATACAATTTCCTGCGGCCGGGCGGCCTGTCGTAAGAGGCGACTTAACAACCCACAGCCAGGTGGTAGGGCATTTGCCCGACTGGATGGCTACCACCCCTGGTCTAAAGTATGTCGCCATAACAACCTTGAGTTGTGTTCCGGCATTAGTGACCAGGTTCCAGTCTCCCTTAAGAGAGTAGCAGCGCATTTGTAGCACCTTTGGTGTTGCAAATGTCCATAGGCGATGGTAACCGCTTTCCATCAAGTGGGCCATTTGCCTGTCTGCTGATCTCCTGCAATAAAAAAAAAGAAAACTTAACTTATTTATATTTCTCCTATTATATTAATGTACTCTGTGTTTATATTGTATTCTACCAACAGCCTTTCAAGACAAGACTGTAAGTAAAATATTTAGAATAATTAATGTGTAAAATACGGAGCCTAGGTTAACATCTTCTACGCTGTCATAACTAAAAATTCATACTGCATCACTACATGTATGTAAATTCCTTACATGTTTGGCGAAATAAAACGTTATACAGAAGATAGTATAAAAGGCTGGAGTGAGCTGGTATGTAAATGTAGTTTTGTTATTAAATATTCTTGGATAGTGTGAGCAAGGTACTTTTATGTAGCAAATAACTTTAATATACCAAATAAGCTAGAGAAGTCCAAATGTACTTGTCGATATTGACTATCGACACCGTCATCGACCGGCCCACATTTCAATCACGTTTCCTATTCAAATACTTGCAAATAGGCTGATTACGTGCAGAATAGTCATGTCTCATTAAACCGATGACCCTTAAATTCTTCGATACAACGATTAAACGAGTTTTTAGGTCGATAGCACTGATATTAAATCTGTCACGACATTGCTTTCTTTAGACATTTGACATTCTTAATTTTAACTTTCTTAGCATGAATCGATACATTATAACTATATATCTTAGTTTATGTGTCACGAGACTGAACCATTTGACGTCTCAAATCAATTTAGTAAAGCTGCTAATCCTTTGGGAAATAAAAGTATTGTAAGCAACACACTGCACAGGCACTCTACACCACATCATTGTATCAGCAACATTTCACATTAGAATAAGTATTATAAGGTAGACCTAACAAAAATATATTACAAGTAATTTAAGGTACACGTTAATACAACAAAATATTATCATAAGCTTATAGAAACTAATATTTTCAAATTAAATTAATGTAAAAAAGGTATGGAACTAGAGTCCGTAGAGTTGTAACAAGCAAAAATCCTTTGGGAATATTTCCGACAAATTTATTTAAGTTGCAATGAATCTGGCAAGTGTGTGTCTGTTCAAGGACTATGAAGAGTTCCATAGATGTGACAAATGTATGCTTTTGTCGTTACTTGGTTCCAGAACCATAAAAAAACTCCACGACGGAAAGGTCAATGTACTGTATTGCCAAGGCAAATGGAACGGAACATAGATTTTCAACAAATAATTTACTTATAGGCTAGCTGTCCCGCCAGACGTTGTCCTGCCCTGAAGAAATAAAATTTAGAACCCAATCGCAGCGCCACCTACCGGGTCCAATTGTGAATCTAAACCATTCTCGAATCCATCAGAACACAAACAAAAATTTCATCGAAATGAAAGAAAGAAAGAATTTATCTGCTAGGAAAGCGACAATACAAGGATGTAGAAATAATTTATACATACATTTCTATGGTTAAATTCGATATGTTGTACACCGCATTTCCTACAAATGAGGTCGGCAACTCAGCATGAAGCCTTGTTGGAGTTTCCTCCAACACAGCGCTGATTTACAGTGCCCACCCCGCCTAATTGATTAATATCTGACCCATCACTCATAGAAAGTAACACGGTATATGAAACATAAAGCAGATATGACAAACACGCGCACAGAACATAAGAAGAATCATTATCCTATATAATAAAATAAGAAAAACTATATGAGTAAAGAGAACCATAATCATCATGTAATCAATGATCCTATTACTATTAATTGAATCAAATAAATAAAATAAAAAGAAACAATCAATTCAATTGAAGCTTTTTCATTGAATTGATAGTTTCAAAAAGTTCTTCAACTTCAACTTCAAATCGATAAAGATATACAAACTCGGCTTATATGAAAACAGAAGATAATAATGATGTGGTGCTCTCAATTTATATTTCAGTCATTCGCAGTAGATATTTCTTCCATACCTATGTATACTATTTTAATAAGCTCAGTGGATTTTTTCTTTGACGTTTTCCGTGGGAAATCATTAAGCCAGGATGTGAGAATAGCCCTCGGCTATAATAAACATCAACCGCTGATTATTATAGCTTTTAATTGGGTCAGAGGAAAATTATTACTCATTCAAGTTTCACTAAAGGCAAGACCAGACGTAATCTTACATAAAGACTGATAATAGATTATATTTACACAGTACTTAAAATCATAGATATAACATAATATATTGTTACGTGCGAGTGGGGGTACGCACTTAGGATTAGAAGAAAACACCAGTTTTTAATTAAACGCTTTTATTAACTTACACAGCCGTACGTGATTCCTTTCCGCAGGGTCGCCCCTACACGCACGACTAACGACGCACTGTCTCGACGATAAGTTGTCTCACTCACAATACCGTCGCCGATATTGCGTAGACCACCTCCTGTTACTGCAGTGCCCACCTCCGAATTTACCGCGTCTAGCTCGCTTCCGGATATTCTCTCAAACTACGCTACACTCCGCCTTCACTAAACTTTTCACTAAATTCACAACTAAACGCATCACTGTCTTCTATTAAACTTCTCTTCCAACTCTTCAGTATCGCACTTGTCGCTTCGCTGTCTTGAACTGAACTCAACTCTAAACTACCCGGTAGGCGCGCCTTATGCTGCTTATATACGCGGAAGAAATTTCTGGAACCCATAATTTCGATCTTCTTTTCGTTATTCTTTTATTTACTATCTGTCCCTTTCTAAACATCTATCTATCTCTGTCTTTTTCTTTCCGAATCTTCTATTCTAGAACTTTCGTTTATCATCTATCTCTTTCTAATATCTATGTATCTCTGTCTTGTCCTTCCCGAACTTTCTATTCTCGAACTTTCGTTCATCGTCTATCTCTTTCTAAAATGTATCCGTCCTTGTCTTTTCCTTCCAGAATCTTCTACCTTTTTCTAAAAGTCTTGAAACCGGCTTATGCTGCCAGAAAGTTCAAGCCTCGGTCGCCACAATATATTAAAGATTATTATTGCTGATTTTAAAGACCAAATTGAGTTTTTGGCGGGAACTGACAGGAGATGTTGTGCTGTGCAATATTTTTCTAAAAATGTGTAAAATTACTCTAAAATGAACAATAGTTGTAGGATATTGATAGTTTTTGAGTAATAATTATGTGTTTTTGTGAGAAATGTGAACTGCATAGTCAAATGTGGCCTTTCGAGTTGTCACAAGAACTCCGTTGAATAGCGTCAGTTGATAACTTACAGTTCAGCCGAGCATACGTAGGATTAAGAAAATAAAGAAACTATTTTGTAATCTAAGATCTGGCTTAAAGGCCTAGCTGCCAAACCATAAACCTAAATAAATAATAAAGACCAAATGCTTTTTTAATTAATTATTAAGTAGATAACAAATAATTAAAAAATGTTTCAAAATTGTAAAGTAACGAACACAATCTGGCATTCATGAAATTCTAATTTAGGTAGGTCAAACAGTGATTAAGCAATTTTAATATAAACTATAAACGTCATTTTATTGAAATTAAACGTACTTGTACATTTTGAAACAACTGGGACTGACTCGCTTCTGATACGTAAATTTAAATCTTAATTGCAAACAAAATATTTATATAGAAAGCTATAAAATAGTGGTGATCAAGATAAGTGTTTTCATCCAGTAAACTTATGCGTCTAACGAGTGGGAAATAACGAGGCAGGGTTTTGTACATTAAAAATTAATTATTTAAATATATAATAGTTAAAAACTGGTATTTTCTTCCAATCCTAAGTACGTACCCCCACTCGCACGTAACAATATATTATGTTATATCTATTTATATATATAATGTGTATCGTATTAAAAGGATGGATAAATTGTATGAAGGATGTATGACTGAGAATATATGCCAGAATAGACGAGTATGAAAGAAAAATATATATTGCACTGATCCCAAGTAATTGGGATAATGGGATAGAAACTATATATAATAAATAGAGAATAGATAGACAGATAACACTTTATTATACACCAATACAAAAATGAACTTAAAGACTAAAATAACATCTATTTATATACAAAGGGCGGTCTTATCGCTAAAAAGCGATCTCTTCCAGACAACCCCAGGAATGAATTGAGATGATAATGGCGATAGTGGTATACGTAACATATAGTACGAACTACTTACATTTTAATAATAAATACATAAATGATATATACAGAAATTGTATATATTACTTACACATATACTTAATATACATACCATACAAATACATATCTACAAAATATATAAAAATGTTTATAAATGAATTTAAATATCAAATTCTAGAGAATAGACTATATCAGTCTAGGTTGTCATCCAATGATTAACACCCTGTCTATTTATTCAAGATATTAAGAAACCTATTTCTTATTTTATAGACATAGAAAATTATTATTATTACCATTCTATGGCTACAAAATAAAAGATATATTAAGATTTCGTAATGTTTTGAACACATTAATAGGATATCCATCTTTTTGGGATTACTGTTTACAGTGGCATAGTTTCCCCTGTAAAGTAAGTTTAATTTTGTTTTTACTATATGTCTACCAGAGCATCAAAACTTATGAGATATAAGCAATTCGCAAAGTACCAAAACATAATGACGCGATGAGGCGAGTCGCGTTCAGCTTTCTACGACATTCCGGCCGGACCAGTCTGTTTCGCGAAATCTGATGATAAAAATACACCGGTACTCACTCCATGCCTTTAGGGCATCGAGTGATAGTTGATTTTTCATTCACTTTTTGTATCAAAGTAATAGCACGTAATTACTGTGCTGTGCATATTTTTAATAGTTGCAGTACAACAAGCAGACTCACTTTTTTACTAGGGTAAATCTGCTTGACGACTCCCAACCATAGGGAAACCGTGGTGAGGGATAGTGGGATTGGCCTAGTTGGGGTGGTAACCAAGAGGTGCTGTTATCAACCGGGATAAGAAATCTTATAAATAAGACTCAATGTTTGTATGTTTGTCCTTGTTGTACTCCTATATCACTGAACAGATTGTGGTGAAACTTTGGTTGGGTGTTCTGAGGACGCCCGAAAGGGTTTCCTAATTGGCCTAGTTGGGGTGGTACCCGAAGAGGTGCTGTTATCAACCGGGATAAGAAATCTTATAAATAAGACTCAATGTTTGTATGTTTGTCCTTATTGTGCTCCTATATCACTGATCAGATTGTGGTGAAAATTTGGTAGGGTGTTCTGAGGACGCCCGAAAGGGTTTCTGGCTCAAAAAATCTATATAAATAAAAAGCAATGTTTGTATGTTTGTCCTCGATGCGTTCTTAAAAAAATGATCAGATTCTGATGAAACTTTAGTAGGGTGTTCGGAAAATCGTTATATATAATATTCTTCTGTTCGTGTGTATGTCACTGCACTCTTCCTAAACGATTGAACGTATTTTGATAAAAAAATGTGTTCATATGAGTCCCGGGATCTAAACCATCCCCGGACTCATATGAACACATTTTAACAATTGGTCCCGGTAAGCGCTGTAATCGGGTTATATATTTTAAGGGCAAGACAACGTACATATAAATCAATTGCTGTTCGTTAGTCTCGCTAAAACTCGAGAACGGCTGGACTGATTTCGCTAATTTTGGTTTTGAATTTTTTGTGAAAGTCCAGGGAAAGTTTAAAAGATGAGTAAATATGAAAAAAAAAATGCTTGGAATATAGTAAAAACAACAATTTCGCTTTTCCTTAGAAACTATTTCTACCTGTCAAATGTTTGATGTTCGACGTCGTTCAGAAATCAACGTTTTTTATTTATTGATTCTGAGGCGGTACGAAGTTTGTCGGGTCAGCTAGTATGTTATAAATATACTGATCTTAGAGGGGTCAACCACATTAAATCCTTTCGATTGAATCACATTGAATGACTCCAGTTTATATAGATTGCTTTGATTGATTGATTCAAATTGAAAGACAGAAATGAACCATCTAAAACCGGTTTTAGATGAAATATAGTTACTTTCGCATTATTATTATATTAGTAGTTAGTATGGAGTGTGAATCTTCTTATCAGTGCAGGAACGGCGAAATAATACAATTTCCTGCAGTCGGGCGGCCTGTCGTAAGAGGCGACAAAACAACCCACAGCCAGGTGGTTGGCTATTTGCCCGTCTGGATGGCTACCACCCCTGGTCTAGAGTATGCCGCTATAACAACCTTGAGTTGTATTCCGGTATTAGTGGCCAGGTTTTAATCTCCCTTTAGAAAGCGGCAGGACTATAGTTACAAAGGTCCTTTGGCGATGGTAACCGCTTTCCATCAGATGTGCCATCTGTTTGTCTGCTGAAGTCATCAAATAGAAAAAAAAATGACGCTGGATAAAAGAACGAAGCGAACGATGACATATCTAAAATAACACTCAAAATTTAAAACACATTAGAGCGATGTGTCGAAACCATAAATTATTCCACAACACAAAACAAACAAACTGACATGAAATCACACACAAGAATTAGAACTCGTTCTGCGGCTTTGCTTACCAAAACCAATTTTAAACGTATTATCTACGGCACAGACACGCCTAAATGATTACCTATGTTACGCATCTTCGCCAACACGGCAATTTCGGATTATACAATTGCTTTATGTAATGAAGTATCTGCGGTAAAATGTCTAAGGACTTACGGTCTTATTCACACTGAGTTATGTTATTAGTAATATGAACAAGACTGTTATAATATTGTTGCAAGCCGATACTAATCCTTTACAGGTGTCTTATTACCTCTTTGAATTTGAGTGATCTATTGTCCGCGCTAATCTCATTGTTCACGCCGCCGTGATACCGTCATAAATCCTTCTTTCCTCTATTGGTGTTTCATGCGAATTCTTGAAAGTCATTAAGCTGACCATGTAATGATTTCAAGAACCAGTGGGCGGCATGTTGCTAGGAGGCCATGTCTAATTTACAAATGGCTGAGGGTCGATCAGTCGGGAAATGAGCCAGTTGTGTTCTGACTGCGAACGGGGAATTACCTAGTGCACTGTCGGAGAGAGTATCTTATAACAAGGAACTTTGCGCGATATATGTGATAACGATTTTCTGCCCTACGGTTTGGTTTTGTTGTATTCGGCTATACTTGTAAGAACTGTGAATTACGTGTGTGTACTTCTAATAAACTTTATGATAATTCCAACGATATTTTCGAATATACATCCTACAAATTCGTAACAACATACATATGTTGCCTTATAGGCGGTTGAATTTTGTATGGAGCTTATGTCAAATTTTAAGTAATAGTAAGGCAGATAAACGGTTGGTAAGATATACATAGAAACGGGCCATTAGAAAATAGATGTAAGGTATGTTAATGGATAAAAGCTACCAAACTAGTTTTTGTTTCACTTATTGGAAGTAGATAAGCAAGATGTGCCCGTATAAAAAAGGAGTCTAGATAATTATATGCCCAGTTCGAGTTTCAGATTCACCAACAGGCTGGGTAGCAGATTTTGGGCAATTTTTTTAATGTGTACAAAAATTTAAAAAATAATTTTACATACATACATAACTTCACGCCAGTTCCCTTGCGGGGTAGGCACGTACAACAGAGTGCCATTTAGGCTTATTCTTACACACCTCACTTGCCTCTTTGACATTCATAACTCTTGTCATGCAAGCTCGTCTGTTCTTAAGGCTCCTGACATCACCTTCTGCTAGTACACGATCAATTATCAACGATCACGATCAAAAATAATTTTATATACCTAATATGCAATGTTTTACAACTTAGATAACTTTTTCACTCTATACAGTAGATTTTATTGTATAGAGTAAGCCGCCATAACAACTGTTGAGTTCTGGCATTGCTGGCCAGGCTCCAGACCCTACTTCGATGTCGGAAGCATATTGTTAGCACCTTTGGTGTTGTAAATACCCATAGACGGCGGCGTCTGCTGTGCTATAATAAAATAAAAAGAAGCTCATCAACGCCCCCCTGCTGGGCTCGGGCCTCCCACTATAGGGGAACGGACAGTATACCCGCCACGCTTGTTCAAAGCGGCTTGGCATGTTTGGCACATCGGCTATCCAGATGTGCAGGTGTCATCACGATGTTTTCCTTCACCGTTGTTAGCACGTGGTAATTGTAACAATATGCACATTAGGCTAGGTTCGGGACGCGTGCGTTAGTCATTACGCTACCACGATTACTAATAAGCGATAAAAAAATATCGTCCCAATTGGCGTACAATTCAACCAGTAGAGAAATGATTAGGCACATCAGTATTTAAAACAACCATAACAAACTATAAAAAACAGACACACACAGATGGCAGCTTTCTAATCAACTGTAATTTACTAAAAAGAACAGACATTTGTCAGCTATAAGACCATATAGGGTCGTTAATTACCATAAATTCAATGCTATCGAATTGCATTTATTTCCCTACACTTATCCACTCTATGGTTAAGATAAATGCAGCTTACGTAATAATTAAGATACTTATTAAGGTTCCGTAGTGGTTTTGAGCATTCATTATGGTTATTTATGTATATAATGAATGAATGTATTAACTATGACCAAAAATACAGCACTGTCAAACAGAGTGGTAAAACAGCCAGACATCTGGACAAATTTACCGCTGGCAGTGATCTGTTACATAATCTACAGGTTTAGATTTATTTATTTAGGAATGTTTATATTTGAGAGTTGGTCTGAAAGAGAGTGTCAGGGTGAAGGTAAGGAAAGGAATGCTCCGGTGGTTCGGGTATGTGGAAAGAATGACTAAACAGATATACAATGCAAAAGTGGATGGGTGCAGAAGTCGTGGAAGGCCACGACACACCTTCCATGGTCAAATTGATCGTATACTAGCAAAAGGTGATGTCAGGAGCCTTAAGAACAGACGAGCGTGCATGACAAGAGCTATGAATGTCAAAGAAGCGAGTGAGGTGTGTAAGAATAAGCCTGAATGGCGCTCTGTTGTCCATGCCTACCCCGCAAGGGAACTGGCGTGAAGCTATGTATGTATGTATGTTTATATTTAAGTATTTATATTGTATTCTATTCTTCATGTATGTCTCTGAAGACTACGGGTCATAAAAATCGACCGGACGTTTGGAAGATTTGCGTGGGGTAGAGGCCCTTTGACAAATTTAATGTAAATGTGACGTAATACTGTCCAGTTATTATCCCTGTCTACATAATATAAAAATGCAACCAAGGACAAGCCCCGGCCAGGGTAGGCCTATGTTATATAAAATGACAACCGGGCTATTGGGGTGAACTGCTAGTGGAACTGGGGATCTGGGACTACGGCGTCTGCATGTCGCAATGTTTGAGGAACATGGAAAAAATGAGCAGACGGTGGTTCGCCACTCCCTTCATGAGCCCCAAAAGAATGCCGTGCAACATTGGCGAGTACTGAGAGTAGCTAAGGGCTGTGGAGAGGTGAGTTGCAGGTGCACTAAACCTACTACTACTAAACCGACGTTAGGCTATTTATCACATGCATCCCTGAAGCTCGAGTCTTAGCTCTAGCGACCTCCATTAAAAGTATCAAATCTAATATTTTCTTAAGTTTTTGCGACTTGTATACATAATAAAACTACGTTTTAACGGTTTTAAGCGCGGTAATTTTATTTGATTTTGGTTTTTCCGACGTTTCGGCCACTTTTCAGTGGCCGTGATCACGGAAGACAAAGATGTCAAGTGTCAACGAGTATTGTTAAAGTTTTATTTAGCCTACCGCCAACTTATTAATTTTAATTATTTAATTTTTAATTTTGTTACATTGGGCAAACAAAGAGGAGCATAAAAACACGAGTAAAAGAACACATTGCTGACATGAAACACACAAGGTCTACGAAGTCTGCGATCAGTGAACACACACTGGATAAACCCAACCACTACATCAGATTCGATAACCCACAAATCCTCGCGAAAGAGAATCGTTTAATACCTAGAATGATGCGTGAGGCTATTGAAATCAAAAAACACCCAAATTTCAATAGAGAAGATGGTTGGCAAGTATCACCTGTTTGGGATCCAATTATCAAAACTATTAAGACCCAAACCCAGCAAAAACCAGCTGCCAGACCTCAAGACACTGTGAGCTCTTTCTGCGTACAACGGAACACAAACCAACTTGACTGATAATTACTTTTATTTTTCCTTCCACCCATTTTAATATTATATAAAATTATTAGAGCTAGGCATGTTTGCTGAAGAGTTTCTTGCGCCGCTTCTTCTCTTCAAGCAATAACATGTTGCGAAGATTAAATAATAACCATAAACAAAATTAAAAATTAAATAATTAAAATTAATAAGTTGGCGGTAGGCTAAATAAAACTTTAACAATACTCGTTGACACTTGACATCTTTGTCTTCCGTGATCACGGCCACTGAAAAGTGGCCGAAACGTCGGAAAAACCAAAATCAAATAAAATTACCGCGCTTAAAACCGTTAAAACGTAGTTTTATTAAGTATCAAATCTACAAGAAGTTCAGTCAATATGGATGATAGCAAACGACAACCTACATCGTCCTCACATTATGACAATATCCGTTAATGACATTTGATGTAATCTAATAGGCGGGGCGATCTTACCTCTAAAAACTGTCTAGAAGACATCTTTGCTTCTAACTTTTGAATTATCATGAAGTGGAAAAAAAATACTGAACAGAATTACAAAGGAAAGTCTAAACAATATCTATTGGTTTTTTTTAAATGTGTATTTACGATTAAATACTATTTTTGCGGTGCAATAGCCAAAGGACAAAATTTTGTCATCTCTACGGAACCTTCATTGTTCGTGTACTGTCACGCTGATTTTTTTAAACACATTTTCAGATTGCCTCTAAAGCTTGATAAATCTCAGTATTTAATGGCTGTTCATTGGAGATGGAATTTCTTTATCACACATAACGATAACATTTGTAACTGGATTTAAAATAAATGAGAATGCATATAATATTCCGGATTATAATCAAGATGCTGAGTATGTATTTAATGAGACATTGATCTTGGATAACGAACTAGTGTCATCTTTTAGGATTATTACGGCCTGGCCACGACCTTATCGCTGTGAATGATTACTACATAGTACACGATGACGAGCGGCAAAAACAAAAGTATTATGCATGAAGATGGTATGAAGTAAGATGTATGAGGCAATGAAACAACCCGACCCGTATGTACATTCAAATCTTAGATCTTATACTAATATATAAAGCTGAAGAGTTTGTTTACTTGAACGCGCTAATCTCAAGAACTACTGGTCTGATTTGAAAAATTCTTTCAGTGTTAGATAGCCCATTTATCGAAGAAGGCTATATATCATCACTCTAAGATCAATAAGAGCGGAGCACCAATGAAGAAATTATGGTCGTGGGAAATTTTTTGAGCTAGTTATAAAATTTTGTCTTTGGTATATGTAAAATACAAGACAAGCCCTAAAATGTATTTAATAATGAAGACGGTCGGGATGTGACGTTACTTCTACAATAATAAATCAATTAAATTTGGCAAATGTCCAAAACTCAATCTGGAGTCTCTCTAAACATAAATAAAATTATTTAAAAACATATTTTTAAAATCTCAATCAAAAATATAAATCCCTTCTAATTTATTTTTACACGTTACCCTTCTTAGAAGATTAATTATTTAGTCTCGATGCTAATCATATCACTGCCTATCCTGGCCTCTATTTGGAACACAGTGTAATTGTTAGACGAAATAAACAAATTTGTTTTTTATAATATTCTAGAACAATGACAATTTCTGAACAAAGGCTATAGCTGGATAAACATCCAGCTGCTGCTGGCTGAAGTTGAACAGCTTCTTTAATTCAGTGATAAAACACTGGGGTGTGTATAGATAGTCGGCCCATTTATTTATTATTTGAGATATAAAGATAACTTTGGGTGGTTATAGCCTTCTAACCTATATTAAAGAAAGTTTGGATCTGTTCATGGTACATAGATGTGCCATGTGACTATAACCCACCTGAACATTGGTCTTGTAAACGAGGGCTTGTAAATTAAGTCCTCATAGGAGGCACCACAACTGATTTTCACCAAAGCCTAGTAATTTTTACATTACTCATTGACAGGATTAATAAAGTCAGTGGGACCAATGTCCCATAATTAAATATTAGAGACTACATTGCAAATTATTTGTAGTCAAGACTATATTTTTGTCCTGATGTTGTATAACTTATTAAAGCATCATTGAGTGGCTTACAAGGGTGATTAAAATTTAAAGACAAGTACATACTTTAAGTTAAAAAGTAACACATCTAATGTCTTATATGACAAGTGATCTAAGCCTTACTAATTATACAGCCAAGCCTATAAATCTTAGTGTAAATTGTTTAGACTACACAATACACATAATGAGTAAAAGAGAAAGGTATAAAATCATGATGAAATTGGTGAGTAATTATACTATAGATATTAAATAGTGGCAAATTATTACATGCTTTCGACTGTCAGGCGAGAGGCTTACATTTGAATGCGAAGAAAACAAAGGTTATGGTGTTTGAAAGAGAAGAAACCAGAACGAATGCAAGGATAATGGTCGATGATGTTATGCTGGAGCAAGTGAATGAGTTTGTATATCTTGGATGTGCTTTTAGCAGGGATGGAAGGTACACCGCTGATATAGAAAGAAGAGTAAATTTGGGGAATAGTTTGAATGGAGCGTTAGGTAAACTTCTAGGCGCTAAGAACCTCAGCCAGAAGGCCCAGCTCGCCATACACAACGCGGTGCTGGTACCTACGCTCACGTATGGAAGCGAGAGTTGGGTATGGAAGAGAGAGCATGAAAGTAGAGTAAACGCGGTTGAGATGCGAGCACTGCGCAAAATCTGCGGAGTGAGGCTCGCGGACCGCGTTCGTAATACCGAAGTAAGAAAGAGAGTTGGTCTGAAAGAGAGTGTCGGGGTGAAGGTAAGGAAAGGAATGCTCCGGTGGTTCGGGCATGTGGAAAGAATGCATGATGAAAGAATGACTAAACAGATATACAATGCAAAAGTGGATGGATGCAGAAGTCGTGGAAGGCCACGACACACCTTCCATGATCAAATTGATCGTGTACTAGCGGAGGGTGATGTCAGGAGCCTTAAGAACAGACGAGTGTGCATGACAAGAGTTATGAATGTCAAAGAAGCAAGTGAGGTGTGTAAGAATGGACCTAAATGGCGCTCTGTTGTTCGTGCCTACCCCGCAAGGGAACTGGCGTGAAGTTATGTATGTATGTATGTATGAAATAAATAAATAGGGGCGGTGATGACTATTCTTTTCGAGGTGAATCCGTTTGCTTCTTACTTCACTGCTCGGGAACATGACAGTGACTCGCCAGCTGCATTTACCAGAATACCCACTACAGACTAATACACCCCAGTTTCCTCCTGTCTTCATATGCATGGGCCCTGGGTACAGGAGTGCGGTCGACGGCTTATTTGTCTCCAGGGACGGCCGCAGCTATGTATTTATGGCGGCCATAGGTTGTTCGACGCTCTTTTCAAATAAGCCAACGCAAATCACGCGACGGCCATTGGACGCTGCAGACTGGCCGACGAGAGCTGTTTACCGACCACCGTTATACGGGAAGCTCCAGCGGCCCCAAATCTCGCCACAAATTTGTAGTCGCTCGCCGAGGAGAAACCGGGGTAAATAGGTTTTCCGTTAGTCCCTAACCTCCTCGCTGCCTCTAATGCTCAAATGCTTTGTATCCACTAGAGGCAGCCTCAAGTAGAGGCTGCTCGACCCGAGGCTGCCTATACTGAATACAGAACTAAAGAAGACAAGACCACCGTGAGACGCTCTTCGGCATCACCATGCTCGTCGTGCGCGGGAGTGGATCGCATAGTTCCTTGCGTCTATTGCTTTACCGCCTACTCGCAGATGCGCAGCTCATATGCCCCAGCCACCAGTTAGATATCTTTATGCCGCAGTAACCACTTACAGCCCAGCATGTAAGTCACGTAATATTACAAATTATTACTACATACATGCATATACAAAAGACCATAAAATTTTTTAATATCATTTATTATATGAACAGCAAAAGGCATTTATCTGACAAAGAACCACTCCTAAGCAATAAAACCTAACTTTAAGTGCCTCAAACGAAAGTGAATACAAGATATTTGCGTATTTATTAACATGTGATGTAAAGAAAGTAAAAGTTGACATGTTTTGTTGTAACTTATTGTTATGGTAAGAAGGTTTACTATTAAACTGGTTTTTTCAGATGTTAGTTATTATCTAAGTTTAAAATGCGTATTTGCTATCTACATACATTGTTTATCCTTATATGATTTTGGTACAATACACAGACGATTTTCCAAAAAATTACAGTATTAAATTATGTTTAAATGCTTTAGTCAACTTAAGAAACATCTAAAGTTAATATTAAAGTAGAAATTGTTTTTGCTATTACCTATATATATATAAAAAAAGTCTTAAAAAAATATTTTAATTTAATTTAAAAATAAATTAATTAATATATATATATATATATATATATATATATATATATATATATATATATATATATATAATGCATAAAAATATTTAAAAATTAAATTAAACTAAATTACCAATTATATACAAATAATTGAAGTAAGTTTTTTTTTCAAAAATTTATCTTGTACGAAAAACAAGTTGTACGTAAGTATGTTTTACCTTACCGCCTAAACTACTCATCCGATTTTGATATATGTGGTATCAATCGATTTGTCATTATATTTATGATCCGGGTGATATAGACTACATTTTTACTTGACTGTGGAAAATCCAAAACGAAGGGTTTCGTTTCAGTTATTTTTCTCATTAGATTATCCTTTGCTGTGCAGGCTGTCCGGCTGTGGAAATCATTGCCCGAAAACTTAAGATGGGCAAAGTCACTCGCCATTTTTAAAAAACTGGTACGTGAATATTATCTCACTTTATAATAAATATTTAATACCTAATTACATGTACGTTTATTTATTAATGTATTTGTATATTAATGTTATGTATATTAGTATATATAATATTAATATATTATGTATTAATACTTTCGAGACCACGGGCCATAAAAATGGCCCGGACATTTGGAGGGCTTGCGTGGGGCCCTGGAAAGGCCAACACGTAGAGGCCCTTTGACAAATTTAATGTAAATGTGGCGTGACACTGGCCGGCGATTATCCCTGTCTACACCATATAACAATGCACCCAAAGACAAGCCCCGGCCAGCGTAGAACTATTGTGGGAAATGAGGACAAAAAGTACCGGGCTATTGGGGTGAACTGCTAGTGGTACTAGAGGTCTGGGAATATGGGGACTATGGCGTCTGCCCGTCGCAATGTTCAGGGAACATGGAAAAATGGGCAGACGGTGAATCGCCACTCCCTGCATGGGCCCCAAAAAATGGCATAAAGACAGGGGCAACATGGGTGTGAGTGGCTAAGGGGTGTAGAGCTACTTCTGACGTGATGCCATTTATCACTTCCACCCCTGGAGCTTGAGTCTTAGTTCTAGCGATCTCCACTCCGTGCCGGCTGGCTAAGGCAAGCACGGAGGTGGGGGCCTTGTGTATTAATACTATTATTAATATTGTATAGCTATTGCTGTTGCTATACACATATTAATGATGTATATATTGGTATATATAATGATACATACATACATAACTTCACGCCAGTTCCCTTGCGGGGTAGGCACGAACTGCCTATACCGCCTAACTGCCTATGTATATATAATGTTAATATGTGTTATTGTTTATTCTCTATTTTTTATTAATTTTAGGTATATGTATTGTGTGATATTTATATATCCTATTTATATATGTATTTAAATTTATACACCACCGTCATACACTTGTGAATCCCCCGTTCTTAAAATCCATAGCTCGGGTTGTCTGGAAGAGATCGCTCTAAAGCAATAAGGCCGCCATTGCTCCTACTTTTACTGGTTAATGTGACTACTGTAAATTGTTTATTCTATGTGTATGTGGTGAACAATAAAGTGTTTTCTATTCTATTCTATTCTTATTTGTTATTCTACACGACGCAACAAATATTCAACACATATATAGAATAATAAAAACAATCCTACAACGACAGTAGGGTCTACATCTGCCAGACAATACACTAGATCTTCTTGGTGAACGAGTTCTTCTTCTGCACACGGGCGGTTTCCGCAACTCGACGACATAGCGCCTATTTTGAGTGCGATGTTGGATGAGGGGTTACTTCATCCAGCCCAGCTCCTACAGGAAGTCCACCAATTTCTTGACGTCGCTGAAGACTTCACGGAGGCTACCTGGAGCGTTCAGATACTTCGCCCTGTACTGGGCCACCTCTCCGTATTCAAGCAGGAAATGGGCGGTGTTTCTTCTGCCTCCAGGCAGACCCAGACGAGTCCCTAATTACCTATATATTCTAAAGTTGATTGATATAAAGTTTATAGACAGATATTTCTAATTTGAATTGGGTTTGTAATAATTATTGTTAATTTTTGCCTTAGTCGGGTTACCCCCTCGGGCTTTATATCCCCTCGGGCTTTATATTACCCGTCGCCCGTTCTCAATTAGTGCTTTGTGTCGCCCTATAGTGGGCATCATTAAATTCATCTCATGGCAACAGTCCAGCTGAGGTAAAACTCCTTAGGGAGCTCCCTCGAGCAAGTTGCCCCCCCGGGCTCGAGCGCCTTCGCTTCGCGAAGGCGCTCGCCCCAAAAACCCCGGTAAAGTTGTAAGGTCTTCGGACCAACAATATAAAGTCAAGTCCAATAAAAAAAAAATAGTCGGGTTATACTCGATCAACGCTTTATGGTCGGTGCGCACGAGAACGATTTATCGTAGCGATTTCACTGCGTAGTCCGTTATTGCAGTTTTATCGATGATGTGTACGAAATTTGGCGCAGTCTTTTGAGGCAGTTAGAAAATCTATTCGATTAATCGTTGCCGATCACGTTTGCACAGTCTTATTGCAGTGTGTGGGTGGGAAGTTAGAGAAATCATTCAGTTCGTCCATAAGTACTTGTTGTAGACTTTCATGCATTCGTAGGGGCGACCTGAAGCTAAAAATCGCAGTGATGCTGTTACGGCTGCAGCCAGCAACTGGACCGGTTGGCGCGGGGCAGCACCTGCGGCGGGGGCGACGCGGCGCATCGGCCGGTGTCACATATCATAAGCTTCTATTGCTAACGATCCTCTCACATCAACGCGCGCGCACCATACACATATAATTAATTGTAATTAATAACAGCAAAGCAATAATATATATAAAACATTCATCATTCATCATAATAGTACAGTCCACAAATTCATAACCGAAGACTCGGCAGGCTCAGGCCTTTACAGATGCAGAAAATTTTTCATAAGGACTTATTGCTTCTCTCATCACGATATTACTTTTCTGTATTAGTGGTGTCACTAAAGTCAGGAGGTGTAAGTATGTCTTTTTAATAATCCTTAAATAGTTATGCCAATTGTTTGGGGCAAATTTCAATTCATTTAATAAATTTATATGAGAGTATGACTTCCTTCTAAGAAGTCAGTCCTTGCACCACCCACTACGTTATTTTCTTCTCTTCTTGCACAAAGTAAGCAAGGTTCGATCAAGAACGTTCGATAAACTGCACAAACGGACTGCGCAGTCAAATCGCTCCGATAAATCGTTCTCGTGCGTACCGACCATCAGGCTGCGTACGGCGGACGCTGCAAGCGACCGACGAATAATTAATATGAAACTGCACTATAGTGATCTCTCTCTCACTCTTGATGTATAGACCCCTCACACAGCGAATATGTGTCGCATCAGACGTCTGAAAGAGACCAGTGATTCTTTATATTAATAACTAGGTGTGCCCGCAACTTCGTCCGCGTGGATTTTTTTTAGCGGAACCCTAAAAAAATGTAGCCTAAGTTACTTCTTATATCATCAGCTATCTGCCAGTAAAGTCCGTCAAAATCGGTCTAGCCGTTTCAGAGATTAGCCGGAATATCCAGACAGACAGACATAAATTCTTACTTATTCTGTATCTTCTGATCCTAATTATCCCCCTGATTTTGACATTACAAATAAACACTTCAATTATTTGTCTGTACAAATACGTCAGTCGCGTATAGCATCACGCCGTATGCATCGTACAGCGTTTGTAACATATCATCGCCTTACAGTTTTTAAACTTTTTATTTTTTTACATAACGGACAAAGGGTTTTTGTCAAAATATCAGAAAGAGACTCTTTCGCACTGTCAGTAACTGGACTGCAGTTTTATATCTGCATGTCTGTATCAGATATTAAACATTGTTAGTCAACATTGTAATAATCCCAGTAGATTTTTTGGACTCAATCTCCAATGATAGTATCGTTTAAACTAGTTTTGGAACATAGTAAGTATAATTTTAATTATTATAATCTTAGTAATTATATTAACTTATATAAAATAATTAACTGACATATAAAATTTGACGCTAAAATAAAATATAATTATACATATTTGTATGTAAACTTAATTAAGGGCAGATTCAACTGAATACATGACTCATGTTATATGATATAAAAGAGCGGGCGTTAAAATACCATACTAATAAAAACTAAATTAAATACCATACTAAATATTTTTAGAATATTATACACACACACACATACATACATAACTTCACGCCAGTTCCCTCGCGGGGTAGGCACGAACAACAGAGTGCCATTTAGGCTTATTCTTACACACCTCACTTGCCTCTTTGACATTCATAACTCTTGTCATGCAAGCTCGTCTGTTCTTAAGGCTCCTGACATCACCTTCTGCTAGTACACGATCAATTTGATCATGGAAGGTGTGTCGTGGCCTTCCACGACTTCTGCATCCATCCACTTTTGCATTGTATATCTGTTTAGTCATTCTTTCATCATGCATTCTTTCCACATGCCCGAACCACCGGAGCATTCCTTTCCTTACCTTCACCCCGACACTCTCTTTCAGACCAACTCTCTTTCTTACTTCGGTATTACGAACGCGGTCCGCGAGCGTCACTCCGCAGATTTTGCGCAGTGCTCGCATCTCGACCGCGTTTACTCTACTTTCATGCTCTTTCTTCCATACCCAACTCTCGCTTCCATACGTGAGCGTAGGTACCAGCACCGCGTTGTGTACGGCGAGCTGGGCCTTCTGGCTGAGGTTCTTAGCGCCTAGAAGTTTACCTAACGCTCCATTTAAACTATTCCCCAAATTCACTCTTCTTTCTATATCAGCGGTGTACCTTCCATCCCTGCTAAAAGCACATCCAAGATATACAAACTCATTCACTTGCTCCAGCATAACATCATCGACCATTATCCTTGCATATAGAATAGAATATTTTTATCATAATATAGAATATTATGATAAAAATAATTTTAGTTATAAAATAGGTTATAAATAGAGATTATTACAAAACATAAATTATTCTTAATATTTGTTGGAATTTTCTATAATTATCGCGATTTTTTTATTTCTTTTTATTGCAGGAGTTCAGCAGACAGGCAGACGGCCCACTTGATTGAAAGCGGTAACCATCGCCTATGGACATTTGCAACACCGAAGGTGCTACAAATGCGCTGCTGCTCTCTTAAGGGTCACTGGAACCTGGTCACTAATGCCGGAACACAACTCAAGGTTGTTATGGCGACATACTTTAGACCAGGGGTGGTAGCCATCCAGTCGGGCAAATGCCCTACCACCTGGCTGTGGGTTGTTAAGTCGCCTCTTACGACAGGCCGCCCGGCCGCAGGAAACTGTATTCTTTCTCCGTTCCTGCACGGATAATAATAACGGATTTTAAGTGTTTTTGACTCTAGCTTTAGGTAAAGAAAGAAGAAGAAAGAAAAAGATTTATTGAATTAAAAAGGACGACGCTATACATATGTATATATATAAACACATAATACATTTACAATAAATTTTACACAAAAAAACAAAACAAACCAGATCCTCAGAACACAAAAACATATATATATATATATATATATATATATATATATATATATATATACATATATAGATATATATATATATATATATACATATATATATATATATATACACACACACACACATATATATATATATATATATATATATAATGCTTGTATATCGAGTTTTTTAGTAGGCGTTAATGTTTTTCATTGTTGGTAACCCTGCGCGTAAATTAGCGTGAATGGGGAGTACACACATTATAGTACCGATCGCCAGTTTTCGTATGCGTAGTAAAAAACTGATTCGATATGTAGATAATCTATATTGAACTTTATTCGCAAGACCAAAAGCCAGACTGTTGCTTGTTATGTATTCTTAGCTCTGTCCCGCTTACATGATTCGCACACTGACGCCTGTATTAAAATTAGTTTACTGCGCACGTACTTCGAGAGGAATTATTAGTTGTGTAATTCTGTACCCTAATGTCACGGTGGAACATTTAAAAATATGCTAAGGCTTTCGAGGTGTAAAAACTAAGCTTTTGGTTTTTAAGGTTTCGTAGCCATTTTATCAAAAAACAGAACCATTATATTATAATCATCATGTTTGTTTGTATGTACGTTACAGCCACTTTGATCAAAAACAACAACAGATACCTTCCTAATTCTTATGAGATAATTTTTTACATAAAACTAGTTAAATTGTGTATTTAGGTGCTTAATTTAAAACATTTTTTATTCTAATATATAACTAGATTTTGTTCAAGTCGACTACTAGGCGGTTCCTATATCATACTATTCACTCACTTGTTTACAGTTGAATGATGACATTATGCACTATCAAGGAGTTCCATTTGTAGTTCACAACGCCCAAAATGCTCCGTTAGCCGTTCCACAAGGCGACCGCGGCCATTGTGGTCGTGGGAACAACGTCAGTAATGACGTCATCATTTCCGACAACACAACGCTCACAACGACCCATGTCAAGAGGTGGGTCGAATAGCCGTTCCACTTGGGTTTACGATTGTAACGCCGGCAAGCAAGTGAAATGGGAAAAATCGCGGTCGTTGTGTGTTCCTAATGGAACGTATCCTATGCAAGTAATGTCAAAATTCAGCTTATGTCAAATTTTAAACGATAGGAAAGCAAATGAACGGTCTGTAAGACATAGGAACCGGCTATAAGACTCCTAGACATCATTAAACGATTTAATTTATTGCAAAACTCGTGTGTATGATGTACAGAAAATATTTTCTAAGAAAAAAAATATAGGTATACATACATTTATGGAATTTGAGAAGAAAGAAGAAGCAAATTGTATACAGAATGATGCATGGAAAAGTGGCCGTTTGAAGGCCATTGATCTTACCATTAAAAATGAAATTGATAATCCAAGATCAAACGACTACGATCTAAAAGGAACATTATTCTGTTACCATCAGGGTTGAATTTCCAACGCGTAACTGTGCGTGAGACGATCGCTTATCTTTTACACATGTTATGTGCGAAATGGCTTTTCCTATACGTAATACCATGAACTTTCACTGAAGGTCGTTTACCATGAGCACTGCGGAGATGTTCACGCTTCGTATAACAACAGCTACACTAGTGATTGCAATAAGTTCTTTGTTATAAATACCTACTACGTAAGTAGAAACATGTTAGGTTTATTGTTTACTAGCGGTATAGAACCCGATTCCAGCGGCACCTACATACATAACTTCACGCCAGTTCCCTTGCGGGGTAGGCACGGGCAACAGAGCGCCATTCAGGCTTATTCTTACACATCTCACTTGCTTCTTTAACATTCATAACTCTTGTCATACACGCTCGTCTGTTCTTAAGGCTCCTGACATCACCTTCTGCTAGTAAACGATCAATTTGATCAAGGAAGGTGTGTCGTGGCCTTCCACGACTTCTGCATCCGTCCACTTTTGCATTGAATATCTGTTTAGTCATTCTTTCATCATGCATTCTTTCCACATGCCCGAACCACCGGAGCAGCGGCACCTACCGGATCTAATTGTGGATCTAAACCATACCGGGACCCAGTCACATATAAAATGTCATCAAAATCGTATCACCCAATTCCAGCGCCAAATATCTTGTTTAGATTGATGGGTTACATTATTGAAGTTTTCCTAGGGGTCCCTAATTTTATATAGCCTTTATTAATCAGCAATAATGTAGCATTTAAATGATGAATTTTTTAAATCGGTCCAGCAGTTTTTGAGTTTATTCGTTACAAACATACAAATCTTTCCTCTTTATAATATTAGTATGGATTTAGCTTAAACTGATCGTGTGAGAATCGGACACGGTCATTCTCTCTCTCTCTCTTCTATAAAAATAATTATAACCCGTTTTTACTTACAAGATTTTTTTGAACGAACTTTTATTTAAACATGTTTTTAGAATTAGGCGATTAATTTAAAGCATTTTGAACTAATATTTATCTTAAGATGTTCTTTAAGTTGACTAATATTATGTATATTATTTATTCACTTGCCCTACCATCCATTGAATTTGAAATTACTGTTAAACTCGTATAAAACCTCTATTTCGCTATTGTTGGCGAGATAGTGAAAAATTATAAATATGTTTAAATTTTGAAGTTCATGTTTGGAACGTTGTGAAAAATGTGCTCTATAATAAGTCAATTGTAAAAATCTGCAATGCAAAATTACCTAAAATATAATATTGTTGAATTTAAAATCCGGAGTTTTCTTCGAGTATCTGAAATACCACGGCACCTTGGTACCTAACAGCTTTTTCTCCAATTACTTGTATGGGAATTTATGACAAATTTTAAATAAGTAAGGCAAATTAACGGTCGGTAATATATAGCAACTGGCCATGAATGCATTGAAAAGTTTGGACAGAGTTGAGGCCTTAAGCTTCAAAAGAAAAAAAAAATAACAACTCAAAGAGATCTTCCTAACATTATAAAATCAAGTCACGCGCCGCCGCGTAGTGACAAACAATCAAACAATAGCAAGTGTAAAAACCGTCATTATCCACTTAATACCGTATAGTTTTAACCGATTATCGTACATTAATACTGTTATTTGAAAATGGTTGCTTTTTATGGTTTATGTTTATTATTTTTGAAAATATAACTTTTGTATTGAAGGAAAGAAAGAAGTAATACTTATTTAGAACTACATGAAAACCAAAACATACTTATAAATAAGAAAATACAACAATGAAGTTGTAAGTCGGTCCTAACTCGGCATGATGCTGGTTGAATCAACTAGCACTGGTCTTCTTCCGCTAGGGTCTGTTGCAAATGGTATTATTAAAAAAAATATAGTTTAATAAATTTTTTTATAATATTGCAAACTAAATACTCTGTAGTAAAATTAAGTTGTCTTAATTATATTACTTTTTAGTATCGTATGTTAATTTGAATGAAATATTAATTTAGTAAAAAATGTAACTATAACTCGGCTACGCGAGTCAGGTCATGCATATACGATATTTACATCACATCCATAAATAAAGCCAACCAAGTGCGTGGTAGTTCCCTCACTATTATGGGTTCCACGGAGATGACAAACTTCTAATATTTTCAAAATCTCTCTATGAAAAATCTCATTATCTCAGAGACTTTGACTTTTTAAAAAAAATTCGATACAGCACAATGCTGAGTTGTCAACCTCGTTGACTAAAAATCTCGACGTACAAGCCTTAGTTATTTATTTATTAATTACATATATATTTTTGTGTTTTATGTAAAAATGTTGTGAATGTATTATTTGTTTTTTATGTATAGCGTCGTATTTTTATTTTATTTTTTTAGTCAATAAATCTTTTCTTTCTTTCTTTCTTTCAGACTACCCAATGGGTCAAAATTTTAAGAAATTTTTAGAATTTTCTACTTCGCAGTTCAAACTTAGAGAGGGGATACAATTTTCACGATTTTGAAACTCATTGCTGTTGATATACATTTTTTTCATATGGCCTCTGTCTAGCTTGATTGACTCTAGCCAGCCTAACAGGCTTGAAGTTGTAGTTCATTTTATTTTCATTCTACAGCTAACCAAAATATATAGCTTTACAAAACCCCTAATCCACTTTTCAAGTGATCAGAGGACTGGCGCCTACTCCGGGTAGCGGATTAGTGCGGCCATCCAGCAAGATAACGAAGTCAACTGGGCACATGATCTATAGAAGACGGTGACCTAAGGGATTTTCCTTCCTATAAATAAAAAATATATACAATGTTACTTTCAACCAACTAGAAAGTTTTTTGAAAATTGGCATATAAACACATTGTGTATCCCCAATCGAAGCAAGTTACGCTTGTGTTATGCGTAATATACAAGAGATCACTCTGAGCCCGATCTCAGATACCCAGACCATAGCGGAAAGTTGATTTACGAAATTTTACCATGCCAGGAATCGAACTTCGTAAAGAAAGAAAGTATTTATTGTCGAGAATGAATGCACGTTAAACTACAAAACGTTACACCAACAGAACTTTTATACAAAAAACATAAACGTGTTATAATATATATATATATATATATATATATATATATATATATATATATATATATATATATATATATATATATATATTGTTTAGAAAATGTACACAACATTCACGGCAATGAGGTCAGCAACTCAGCATTATGCTGTGTCAAAAACTGACACAACGCTGATTTTCAGTACCAGCCTCCATCAAATCATAAGTGGCTCAAACATTCAAGTACTCATTGATATCTCTATATCTGTACAAAATTTTATAAACGCGAAAGTTTGTAAGAATAGATGTATGGATGCATGTTTGTTACTGTTTCACGCAAAAACTACTGAATTTTTTTATTTTTTTTTTATTGTAGGAGATCAGCAGACAGGCAGACGGCCCACTTGATGAAAAGCGATTACCATCGCCTATGGACATTTGCAACACCAAAGTTGCTACAAATGCGCTGCTGCTCTCTGAAGTGGAACTGGAATCTGGTCACTAATGCCGGAACACAACTCAAGGTTGTTATGACGACATACTCTAAACCAAGGGTAGTAGCCATCCAGTCGGGCAAATGCCCTACCACCTGGTTGTGGGTTGTTAAGTCGCGTCTTACGACAGGCCGCCCGGCCGCAGGAAATTGTATTCTTTCTCCGTTCCTGCACGGATAGAATGATGATGAATGGATTTTGATGAAACTTTCCAATAATATAGCTTACACATCAGAATAACACATAGGCTATAATTTATAAATATATAGTGTGAATTATCCAAAATATAACGATTTTCCATTACCACGCGGGTGAAACCGCGGGCACAGCTAGTTTATCTATAAAGCTTAGCTCACTCAACCACAGAGGCCGTCAAGTGGAGATCAAGCCTCGTTCTTTGATTGACAATAGTCGTTTGGTTCCACTCCACTTGTCTCTCTCAGTCAAGGCCGGGCGTTGCCTTGCGGCGGTCAATAGGTCTGTTTAACAATGCTTATTGTACTTAATGAAGCGAAGCGTTGTGTGGTTTGCATATATGTAGCTTAAGGGCAAAAATGTTTCGGTTCAAGGGCTTGATGTGTTCGTCATCAAACTATTTTAAGCGCCGTTATTGAAACTTAACTATTATATTAATACGTGAAGCAAAAACTTTGTACCCATTTTTACGAAAATTGCGCAGACGGAGGAGTATGAAATTTCGCACACTTATATTTATATAGAGAAGAAGCGACGAATGCTAATACTTTTTTTAAAATTATGCATAACCAATACAGTAAATCAATAAAAAAATACCTTACACACACTATCATGTATTTGACACACACGCATATATATGCTTTTGTTTATTGTTCAAGTCAAATTAACAGTGTAGCCTTGGCGAAATCTGTGATTATAGAAGTATAGTCTTTGACATTAATTATTATGGTCGAATTTCGACCACGAACGACTACTATTTAATATTTATATGTTAAAGCGTGGTTCCTAAAATGACGTCAAACTCAGAGTTAAGAGTTACGTATACCTTGTTTTTTGTTACAAGATTTTTTTTTGATAAATTTTATTTAAATTGTGTCTTTAGATGATTAAAATAGTTTTCTACAGTAATTTAAATAGCATTAAATAGATTTTTATGCAAAAAAATATTTTTTGTAATGACAATCTATGAAAATTATCTTCCAAGGAAAAACATTGTAAAAATGTCGTTAGTTATGCAAATATAAAAATATATTTCTTTTGCAGTTTTAATAATTGAATAAATTAAAACAGTGCCATACGGATCTGCAGTTATGACGTATGTGGTAGGGTAACGCCAGTATATGATAGGCGCTGTTCATTAATCACACTGCACACACACTGCACTGTATCCGACAGTTTGTACCGTGTGTCCTGGTCCTTCACTTTCCTGTTGCAGCCCATGCCGGGGACTTTTTGAGTTTTGATCTACTGGGCCCGAGAGCGTCCGTACATCTTTCTCCGAGACGCAGTCTTTACTTTTTGCTCTAGAACTTGTCAACTCCATTGGTTATGAGTCGTTTTACTTGGGCTCGTTCTTTTTGGTAACTATAATGGTTTATTATTACAGAATCTCTGTATAGAATATTGTTTTTCTTGCAGCCTAGATTTTAAGAATCAGTTTGATTTCGCAAATCATTCTCATGCCCATGCCAGAAAAACATTTTTTTTATTGCATGAGTTCAGCAGACAGGCAAACGGCCCACCTGATGGAAAGCGGTTACTATAGCCTATGAACATTTACAACACCAAAAGTACTACCAATGTGCTGCCGTTCTCTAAAGGGAGATTGTAACCTGGCCATTAATGCCGGAGCACAACTCGAGGTTGTTATGGCTGCATACTCCAGATCAGAAGTGGTAGCTATTCAGACGGATAAATACCCTACCACCTAGCTGTGGGCTGCGTTGTTGCCTCCTATAATAAGTCGTCCGGCCATAAGAAATTTTATTCTTTCTCCCTTCTTGTACGGATAATCTATTTTGGATATCCTCAGTTCTGATTTCATACTTATGAAACTTAACATACTGTAGGGAACATGTAAGCGTGTAAGGCGGAATGCTAGGTAAGCAAAATGCATCGTGCGAGGACAAGTATGAAAGGCGGGCGGCCACTGCGAGCCGACTGGTGCGTGAGTAAGGTTGTTGCTTTTGGGGTAATAAATTTAAGTTAAAACAATCGACTTTTAAATTACCCCAAATTGGTCTAGAGTATACCGCCATAACAACCTTGAGTTGTGTTCAAGCATTAGCGACCAGGTTCCAGTCTCCCTTAAGAGAGCAGCAGCGTATATGTAGCACCTTTAGTGTTGCAAATGTCTTTAGGCGATGGTAACCGCTTTCCATCAAGTGGGCCGTCTGCCTGTCTGCTGAACTCCTGCAATAAAAAAACCCCAAACCTCAATCGCAGGGACGAGTCACACACCGCCGCGAAAATAGCTTATCATTAAATCACAATAATTGTCAATATATCATTAAGTTTATGGCCTGATAATGATACACTTATATCTATCACTGGTATAATACAAAGTAATATGATAATTGCGAATGTAATTCTCCCTTTTTACCTGTTACATTACGAAACCTCTGAAACTATCGTATAAAGCCGCGAGAATAGTTCAATAAAAAATATTACACATAACCTTTTCTTCAAACAATGTTAGTTATCTCGATTGTAACAAAGTATTTTTAATTAAAAAACAAGCTATTAGACAACATTTTAAACAATAACACTTTATAGCAGTTGTATAACACTGCTGTTCATAAAATGAAGTAAATAAGAGAAAATTGTTTGGCAGTCCGTCCGCTTATTGTATGGAGACGAGTTGATGTCTTTCGCTAACTGTAGGGATGGGACTACTCGTTTCGCACTGCTTGAGTTTATAAGTAATTCGAGTCACCGACTACCAAGTATATAATTAAAAATATACTCCATATTTTCAGTTTAAGCTGCCTTATGTATACTTAAAAGTATATTTAACGGTTTTAAGATTGATTTTTCGTTCATTTTATATTTTAGTGAGACGAGTTGGCGACATTTCAGTGGCCTCTATGACACAATTAATCAGACATCAAGTCTATTTATGAAGTATAGTATATATACGTCCATAAGCAATGTTAAATAATTATATTTTTGACACAGATCAACTCATCCTACTTCAATTACTTAATTTTATTTGTGATTGATTCTTAGTTTAGAGAATATAATTTAAATATTACATTTAAATTTAGTTTCAATTTTGTCAAATAGCCGCGAAAACCTAATAAAATTTGGTCAACAGCAAGTCATAAGAATTAATCAAAACAATAACATAATAGGATCACTTAGATGCCAAATCCCTAAGATTTGAAAAACGGGAAGGTAAAATATGCGATGCTTCAGCATTAAAATTCGTAACTGCTTCTATATGTTGATGGCTACTATTCCCAAGTATAAAAATGTGTGTAGAGAAACAATTTTTCTTTAAAATAACTGTCCTCAATTAAAATCCTACTGATAAATAAAAGCAAGATTATATTACGCTAAGCGAATTGACTCGAAATACTCGGTTAACTCGAGACAATTATCACTTGAGTCGCATCACTAGCTTAGACTCACTGACACACTTGGTGCAGAACATTTTTAAATTTACGTAACAAGAAAGAGGATGTATTGAGTAATTGTGGTTTTGAGACGCCGCCGTGTTTTTGTGTTATTTTTTTGTTCTTACGTCTCTTATAATTTGTGCTTATGAGTTGTGTACCAAGAAGAAAAGAGTACGATTATATTTTAGGGTACCGTGGCCATTTTAGTTAGAACGAAACCGCTATGTCCGTCTCTGTTTTTAGAAACTGCTATGTATGTAAATAAAAAAATCTACATGTTTCAACCAAAAATTAAATCAGAAACTGACTTAACTTAAAAAATTCCTAAAATCTTATCTTATCTTATACTAATATTTAAAGCTGAAGAGCTTGTTTGTTTGAACGCGCTAATCTCAGGAACTACTAGTCTGATATGAAAAATTATTTCAGTGTTAGATAGCCTATTTATTGAGGAAGGCTATAGGCTATATATCATCACGCTACGATCGAAAACCGGGGGTTTTGAAAACAAATTCCACGGGGACGACGTCGCGGGCACAGCTAGTAGTATATAGGTCCCAAATGGCTATCAGTTGCATGGGAACGTGCCCGAAAAGCTGGCCGCATTCCCGTACTGGCAACATATCATGCGTTAGATCAAGTGCAGGCCAGCCTTTTGGTCACGTAAGACTTGTATCAATTTATCAAAAGAGACTTATAGATCTTGATAAAACGTAATGTAATTATATAGATTAATAAATGTAATCTGTTTACAGCGATGATGTAGTGAATATCCAAAAACACAAAATAAATTTGGGATGGCCGCCATCTATGATGCTGACAGTTGAGAAATTTCTTTCAATATTCATAGTCGTGTGAGGTATCTTTAGTCAGATCTTGAAAAATTACGATAATGTTCTTTAATGACTTTATTTATGTTGCATTTAAATAGGGAGGGAAATATTAACTTACAAATAAATAAATAAATAATCGGCAGACAAACACACATATTATATATCCCCAAATTAAGCAACTTACGCTTTATACAACGGACTGCTCTGGGGCCGATCCCAGACACCCAGACCATAGTAAATAACGGAGAAAATACGTTTCCGAAATTTACTATACCAGGAATCGAACCCGGAGCCTCTGCGTTGCAGTGAGGTAGGCCGGCAAAGGCTTAGCCCACTGAACCACAGAGGCCGTCAATAATACCTTTCTTTTCATACAAACTGAGTCCTCCTAACTTTAACTTTTCAACTGATGAAGTGAAAAATTATTTAAAAAATTAGGTTGTAGCGCTTTTACTTTACTTTCGAGGCCTTCGAGAGAATTTGAATCTTTTTGACTAGTTGCTAAGCTATCACGGTTCAATAAACTGAATAAAAAGGTTCGAGTAATATATAACAATATTTCCAGGTGGTAGGGCATTTGCCCGACTGGATGGCTACCATCCCTGGTCTAGAGTATGCCGCCATAACAACCTTGAGTTGTGTTCCGGCATTAGTGACCAGGTTCCAGTCTCCCTTAAGAGAACAGCAGCGCATTTGTAGCACCTTTGGTGTTGCAAATGTCCATAGGCGATCGTAACCGCTTTCCATCAAGTGGGCCGTCTGCCTGTCTCCTCCTGCAAAGATTTTGTGCAACACAAACACCGAGAATGTAAATTTCTCATACCACAATTTGCATTAATATAATGATTAATATAATATTTTAATAACATTCACTGATGCAACTCGTGAATTTCGAATTTGTGTAATATCTTAGAATTTTCTAATGCTTTTATTAAACTGTGTATAAGTTACGAAACGGTCAAGGTTGTATAATAACCGAACGTATCTATTTGTCGAAATTTGTTTACACTCATGTGGGTCATAATTTAGATATTTATATTAACTAGTGGTCGCCGGTGGTCGAAAGACGACCATAATAATTAATGTCTTTTATCCGTGCAGGAACGGAGAAATAATACAATTTCCTGCGGCCGGGCGGCCTGTCGTAAGAGGCGACTAAACAACCCCCAGCCAGGTGGTATGGCACTTGCCCGACTGGATGGCTACCACCCCTGGTCTAGAGCATGCCGCCATAACAACTTTGAGTTGTATTTCGGCATTAGTGACCAGGATACAGACTCACTTAAGAGAGCAGCAGCGCATTTGTAGCCCTTTTGGTGTTGCAAATGTCCATAGGCGATGGTAACCGCTTTCCATCCAGTGGGCCGTCTGCCTGTTTGCTGAACTCCTGCAATAAAAAAATAATAAAAAAAATGGCTGCTACTTACGAATCTAATACACAAATGTTAAGTTGTGGGTGGGCGTAGTGAATAGGGGGGAGGTATACTTACCCCTACAACAACCCCTAAGGTCCGGAGGTTTTAAATTTTTTTTAGTTTATAAACATAACCTGACTTATTTTTGTTGTAAAATTGTGCCACTTTTGATAATAACAAACCGTGATTTGAGTTTATGAATGTACTCACGAATTGTTTATGAATGTACTCATGAATTACATATAACCACTAGAACTTTTTGTAACACTAAAACTGTTTTTTAATGTAGAAATAAAGTTTCAAATTTAATTGACGCATAAATACAAATTCATGCTAGACATATATAATCGATTGATTAAAAAGTGACAGTTTTTTGTTTCACTTTTGTTTTTAATGGCTTGGCTAACAAGGTGTGATTATAAAAATAAATTAATCGATATGTCATTAATACTTATCGATTTGTAATTAAGAAATTCGAAGTCTTGTAGCTCAAGATTTAGAATTAATTAATATATTGTTTTATATAATTTTCGGAAATCGATATATTTCTATGAAAAAAAAAATTACAAATATTTTTGTTTGCCGCCTTTATTGCCCCTTTTATTGCCGCCATTTTATTCCTTTTCTCTAGTAGTTGAGTGAATGTGCTTTCTTCTGTTAATTTTTTATTTTACGACGACTTGTGCTGTGTTTTATAATAATTTCGATTTACTATTTATTTTATACACAAACTGTCGGTTATGTTAGGTGATATTCAGACCAAAGCGCACGAGCCGAGCGAGCGAAGCGAGCGTGCCGCGGCAGCGGCCGGCGAGTGCTAGAACCGACTGTAACCATTTACTATTTTTTTTGTACACACAGACAGTTAGGACGCCTTGAAAGTCTCATATGAAACATTTGTTTTATTTATCAATTTAGTGGACAACTAGCAAGTTGGCTTTTAATATGACAATGAATCAATATATTAATGATATCAATTTTATTATTAAATACACTGTTGAATTTTTTTTAAATATTGGTTAAATATAAATTAATGCGATTACGTAAAAAAAAATATCGTTTTTATTGGTCGCCATTTTGAATGGTTACTCTTGTAGTGTATATAAATGTGCTCTATTGTGTTTTTTCTTCATTTTTATTCAATTAAATTGGTTTTTGGGTTATTTTGGCTCTTTTTATGTTGATTACTGGCTTTTTTTGAACTTTGAAAGGATTTTTCAATTTCGGACCTATAATAGAAGTGCAACATTAGCGAAAAAATCAGTGAAAATAAGTGAGGTTAAGTTTATTAAAAAAAAAAATTTCAAGATCGCCGGACCTTAGGGGTTGTAGTAAAGGTAAGTATGCCTCCCCCCCTCCCCACTTCACCACCCCACTACTTAAAATTCCTGTATAAATAAGCTATAGATTTACCAAAAAAATAATAAATAAAAAAAACTTCTATAATCACAGATTTCGCCAAGGCTACACACCAAAAGACTGGTTTATACCTCGGACAACGCATCAGCATTGCCATTCAGAAAGGCAATGTGGCCAGTCTTCTGGGCACGTTTCCGACTGACAGCGGTCTGGAACTAGATTTTATACTTTAATTTTAGTTTGTATATATAGTTTATTTTTAGTTTAATTTATTTATAATTTAGTTTATTTTTAATTACCAACAAAAAATTACCGAATTAATCATTCAATACGTGTATTAATGTCAAAGACTATATACTTCTATAATCACAGATTTCGCCAAGGCTACATTGTTAATTTGACTTGAACAATAAACAAAAGAGTATATATGCGTGTGTGTGTAAAATGCATGGTAGTGTGTGTAATGTTTTTCTTATTGATTTAATGTATTTTTTATGCATAATTAAAAAAATATATTAGCACTCTGCACTCCTACTCTATATAAACTACTAGCTGTCCTGGTAGACGTTGTTCTGCCCTGAAGAAATAAAATTTAGAACCCGATTGCAGCGCCACCTACCGGGTCCAAATATAAGCTATCCTATCTTTCAAGTCGGATCAAACTGCACACGGTGTGCAAATTTGATTAAAATCGGTCAAGTAGTTTAGGAGTCCATCGCGGACAAACAACGTGACATGTAATTTATATATATTAAGAAGATAAATGTGCGAAATTTCATACTCCTCCGTCCGCGCTATTTTCGTAAAAGGGGGTACAAACTTTTTGCTTCACGTATTAATATAATGATATAGATGGCTACCTAAGTTTTTCTTTTTTAATTTTCTTCACAATGCTTTTACAGCGTTATTATCTGCTCATTGAATTTTTCTCTGTTATATAGCTACCCAGTCATTACTTTCACCAACAAAGCGTCCGCGTTGAGGACATTTGCCTACTTAAGCACAGGATGTACAAGTTATACCTGACAAACGACAGGTGCGTGACCCGACTTAAAAAACCGTCACAGTTTACTTTCCAAATTATTCGATTTCGTCGGACTACTTGAGGCTTTGTGGTTTAGATTATGGTTTTTTGTAAACGGCTGTGGGAAGATGTTTTATGGCGATAAAACTATAAGACTTTATTGTTGTAGTCAAGTGTATGGAGGTTGGTAATGAAAATCAGCGCTATGTCGGGATTATTTTTAAATTTCGATGCAGCACAATGCTGAGTTGCTAACCTTCTTAACTAAAAAACTCGACGTACAAGCCTTATTTATTTATTTATTACATATTATTATTATTTATTTATTATTATTTATATGTTTTGTGAATTAGTTTATCTTTTTGTTTTTGTGTAAAATTTATTGTGAATGTATTATGTGTTTTTTTATGTACAGCCTCGTCTTTTTTAAGTCAAAAAATATTTTTCTTTCTTTCTTTCTTATAGTTCATAATAATAACAGCCCATAAACGTCCCACTGCTGAGCTCAGGCCTCTCATTATAGGGGAACGGACAGTTTACCCGCCCCGCTTGTCCAAGGCGGCTTGGCGGATTTAACACATTATTTATCTCGATGTTTTCCGTTGTTAGCACGTAGTAATTGTAACAATATGCATATTAGGTCAGGAAACTGCCTAAGTAGGACATGCGTTCCGGCCAGCATTCGAACCCGCGCCCTTTGAGGTCGGGACGCGTGCGCTAGCCATTACGCACAAGGACACATGAATTAAGAAATAGTTATTAAATTATTTCTTAATTCGTATGACAATAGTTATTACATGAGTAGTATAGGTACTCATGCTGGTCACTATATTTTTATGCCTTTACACCTTGGTTAACATTATTGAAGTTTTAGTAGGAATCCCTAATTTTTTTCTAGTAATAAACATAGCCTATGTCCCTTAGAGATAATATAGCACTCTAATAGTGAAAGAATTTTTCAAAACGGTCCAGTAATTTTTGAGTTTATTCGTTACAAACATACAAAAATATAAATTATGGTACGGTATACAATGACATTGCACGACACAAGTTTATGTTTGAATTACTTGGGTTGGAATCATTCAAAATGAAAGACAGGAATGAACCCTCCAATATCGGATTTACTATCCGTTCACTCGCGTTACTACTGGTTAAAATTTGACATAATACAAGCTCCACGCTAGTAATATCTCGCTACCAATGGTGGGCAATGAATGAATAGTGATTTATAGGAACCGGCCTTTAGACGAAGTAAGATTGATCAACGCTACCGATTTTCGATATTTCGTTTCTGTGATCATTTTGGCAGACATGAAGCCATTATGAACGTCATTCCACAACTCTCTTGCAAGTTTCTTTGAAGATTTTTGCCAGGTGGTAGGGCATTTGCCCGACTGGATGGCTACCACCCCTGGTCTAAAGTATGTCGCCATAACAACCTTGAGTTGTGTTCCGACATTAGTGACCAGGTTCCAGTTTCCCTTAAGAGAGCAGCAGCGCATTTGTAGCAACTTTGGTGTTGCAAATGTCCATAGGCGATGGTAACCGCTTTCCATCAAGTGGGCCGTCTGCCTGTCTGCTGATCTCCTGCTTAAAAAAAAAAACTATTTTTTTTGGTATAAATTTACAAAATTAGTTTGTTTCTCGCACCGCGAATTAGCAAGCAGGTGCTCTTTAATAAATAGTTTATATTTCGTAAAAGAGCATTTATGATTACGTATATATATCATAATATGTATAATGTAATAGCATATATTCTGAAATCACAGAAAAAGATTGCAATTTTTTTGGTATGAATTAAATTTGTTTACGTAAATTATAACGCGCGTTATTTGAAATTATTATCTACTTGCTCGAGCCTTCATTCGAGTATGAATATTGTGGTGAAATAAGGATCTTATTAGACCTAAATATGTGCAAGAACTGTACACCAGGTAAAGCTTATTCAAAAGATGAAATACAACATGAAGAAATGAAAAATGATAGTTGTATGAATAATAATACTTAAATTGTTTTACTTTTGTACCCGATCAGGTTATTATAATTTAGTTGATGAGCTGATAAATAAAAACTCCTACCTAAAAGAAGCATCATAGATAAACATCAACAAATTAAGGCCTCTATTGCCGCAAAAGGTCGAAAGTGAGGTGCAAACAAAACAACTTTTCATTGATTATTACTGATCGATAATTTATCAAAATAATTATAATACATCTTCACGATATGGAACGTAACGTAGTTTTCTATAGTTCTTCTAAGATAAGAAAACAAATTCACCATATCACTTCTCAATTACTGACATTAAACCATTTTACTCCTTCAATTTTTATCAAAAGGGGATAGTAAGAAAATTACATCTATATAAAAGAGAGATAAACAAATTAGTTTTATTATTTTTTTAAATACTACTTCATTTTACTGCAGTAAAATAATAATGCATCTGAAGACCGACCGCGTCTATGGAATCCCCGCTATCGCCCAAATTCTCAAGGACGTCGGCGTTGCTACAAGCCTTAATGATAAAAATAATTGTGTAATAATTTAAATTATACACAACTTTCTTAATTTCACTTAATTTAACTTGATAAATCGCAAATTCATTGTGTGTATTATTTAATTTATTAATAGATACAATTATAATAATACGTAACAGTTTTAAGCTAAAAAACTTTCACGTTACTTATGTCTGAATTTTAATGTGAAATTAGTTTTGACATTGACTGAATGTGCATAATAAAACAAATGGTTGTTGTATTGTCTTTTTACTTTAATTTAAATATTGCAGAATATTTAATATGCCATTTACGCATTTATTTTAAATATTATATTTAAAATCCGAGTCGCAATTTTATTAAAGTGCAAGAATTAAATTATTATTTAACTTTAACCCTAAAATACACAAGATGTGTTAAATAGCGAAATTCAAGTAACAGAATTGCCTAATATATTCTATAATATTTTTCAAGCTAGAACTACAATTATTTTTTAAATGTTAATATTATATATAATTATAAATAATAATTAAAGAAATACACGTAAAGAACATTTTTGAAGAAAGTCGTTTCGCGTCAATTTCACTTGAATTCATTAAAAAAAATAACTTATTAAAGAATTATGTATTAATTTAATTATAACCCTATTTTTTGAATTCTCACATCACATGTATGAAGTAATAATCGATTCCATATACTGTCGATTATTTTCGAAAAATTATAAAGTTACAATTTTCTTCACTTTTAAATTACGATATTTAAATATAAATCGCACTATAACACGAAATATAGCCCTCGACCGATCATCCGTACCGAACTTTCACTATAAGAAAGTAAACACCCGTAAAAAAGATCCGAAGTTCCGGAAAAAAATCACAAAATATTTTTGGTAATTTTTCCACCACTTACCCAAAATAAAAGTCTCATTGTATCCAAGATCTGGGCACTTTTTTGGGAAAAGTTCTGTCAATCTTTTTTAAGACACACACGCATGCGCGTCTGTGCGCGCTCAAGACGAGACTGCTTCAAGTCTTAAACACAGCCTCTTCGCTAAAGAAAGTAAGTATACATTCACATTTAAAGTTACGTTCGGACTATAGTATTGTACTGTATTACATCACTGCAAGGTTCTGGCTGTTTCTCCTGGAGCTCTGCAGTAAAAGACTTTTAAAACAGTCCCAGGATCGCAAAGCCCGGATATATGTAAGTTGGACCAATAAAACTACGTTTTAACGGTTATTTATTTTATTTTTATTATTCCGACGTTTCGGCCACTTTTCAGTAGCCGTGATTACGGAAGACAAAGATGTCAAGTTTTTTTTATTTCTTTATTTATCCTTCCACCCATTTTAATATTATATAAAATATTAGAGCTAGGCATGTTTCTTGCGCCGCTTTTTCTCTACAAGCCATAACTTGTTGCGAAGCGGTGGTAAATTAGATTAGGCTCAAAATTAAAACTAAATAACTAAGTTGGCGGTAGGCTAAATAAAACTTTAACAATAATCATTGACACTTGACATCGTTGTCTTTCGTGATCACGACTACTGAAAAGTGACCGAAACGTCGGAATAATAAAATTCAAATAAATCACAGCGCTTAAAACCGTTAAAACGTAGTTTTATTATATATACTAGTCGCGAAAACTTAAGAAAATACTAAGATGGACCAAGTTGGACAATGACCTATTTGCGAATAGCCTAGTATTTTTTTTTTATTTTTTTTATTGCAGGAGTTCAGCAGACAGGCAGACGGCCCACTAGATGGAAAGCGGTTACCATCGCCTATGGACATTTGCAACAACAAAGGTGCTACAAATGCGCTGCTGCTCTCTTAAAGGAGACTGGAACCTGGTCACTAATGCCGGAACACAACACAAGGTTGTTATGGCGGCATACTCTAGACCAGGGGTGGTCGCCATCCAGTCAAGCAAATACTCTACCACCTGGCTGTGGGTTGTTTAGTCGCCTCTTACGACAGGCCGCCGGGCCGCAGGAAATTGTATTCTTTCTCCGTTCCTGCACGGATGAAACGGTACGTGTAAATGCAAAATTTATCAAACTCTATAATGATGATAATTAGTTTCCCGCTCGACAATCTACACTAATATTATAAAGAGAAAAGATTTGTATTTTCGTAACGAATAAACTCAAAATCTTCTGGACCGATTTCAAACATTCTTCAACCATTCGATTGCTACATTATCCTTGATAAATATAGGCTATATAAAAATTAGGGATCAGTACTAAAACTTCAATAATGTAACCTGAAGCGTAGGAAGTCTTCAATGAAGCACCCTTTGCTTGTTAAATGCGTATAATTTAATCTTTTGTGACTTTACATTAAATTTTCTTGCGCGTACAATTTTGCGTCGTCGTCTCGTTCTTGATTTTTTGAATATTATAATATTACAATGAGCGTTTTCATAGTAAAAGGTTAATATTGCGCGTACACACCGGCGCGTGCGTATTGGTTTCATGTCCGATTGCATCAGTGTGTATTATCCTTGGTTAATCGTGCCGCGACATCAATCTAAATAAAATACTTGGCGCTGGAATCGGGTTCTAGATTTTTAGTTATAGATATTTTTAGTTTTGAATTCTCCTTTTAATCTTATTTCAAACATTTAATTTTTTCTGCCATCTGCGGAGGCTTATCAAATCCTTGCTTATTTATGTACCTTAGTTTTTAAGATTACAGCTGTTAGCCCCCAGAACAATAAAATAAGTACCACGCTGTATGGCAATACTAATGCGTTGACCAAAATACAGGCCAGCTCTTTGGTCCCGCAAGACTTCTTTCAATCGCATTGAAAGGTTTTCAGCATTTTGGGAACGCTACCCACCGACCGTGTTTTGGAATCCATTTTCTATCTGTATATATTGCTTTATATATTATTCAGATATTAGTACTTACGTATTGTAAACATAAAAGATATGTGCCTAACACGGTTCAATGGCTAAGGCATCGGATTTTTCAAGCACTTTGTTAAACAAATTCGTTTGACTTCTGAAAGAGGACGTACAACATTTCTGATTTCAATTCCTATATGAGAGAGAGAGATTAAGACATAAGCTTATAGACGACTCAATGCTGGACGGGAGTCTCCAATTTCAGGGAAACAAATGGTATAAGGCTGCTTGGAAAAGATTGCTTTAGTATCAAGGCCACCCATACTATTTAAAACTTTTTTTTAATTTTTTTATTTTTATTGCAGGAGATCAGCAGGCAGGCAGACGGCTCCTAGATGGAAAGCGGTTAACATCGCCTATGGACATTTGGAACACCAAAGTTGCTACAAATGTGCTACTGCTCTCTTAAGCGAGACTGGAACCTGGTCACTAATGCCGGAACACAACTCAAGGTTGTTATGGCGACATACTTTAGACCAGGGGTGGTAGCCATCCAGGCGGTCAAATGCCCTACCACCTGGCTGTGGGTTGTTAAGTCGCCTCTTACGACAGGCCGCCCGGCCGCAGGAAATTGTATTCTTTCACCGTTCCTGCACGGATGTAAAATATAATAATAAACAATACCTTATAGTATTCAAAACAATAAAATGTGAACTATTATTATGATGGTGTACAATAAAATTAATTGTCGTTGTGGTTGATTTCCCCATCACGCGTGTTCAAGGCAGGTGGATCAGTTGTATACATTGGCTATCTCGATTTGCAAGTTTTCTTACGAAGGTTTCTTTCCCTTCAATACATGGTTCCTACATTTAACTATATGCATATTAATTATGTCATGAAAAGTACTTAAGCAATTCATGCTGGCCAGGGTTCAAGTTCACGTTATTGGACTACAAGAAAATTTAGTTTTTTGATCTCCGGCTTTCAATTCATTACTATGCGTTCAAATCCTTTTTAAGATCGTGCATGTACTATTTAGAGCATTTTTCTACCATGTCTTTAGATAATTTTTGAGATCTAATCCATTATAATCACTTTGTGTGAATGGTGAAAGAATCTATTAAATGAAACCTCCACACTTAAGTGAGCGATGTGTGAAACCCGCTAATACATCTTGGTTTAAAACGACATGTGTATAGTCCATTCTCCCAGACTAAAGACTCGCGGGTCGGCCACGAGATTGTCGCGATGTGCGACAGCTAAGCGCGACAAAAACAAGAGTATTAAGATGTACTTTTATGAAGTATGACTCGAGCCCTCGCGCTAGAGGCCAACCTTCGTTGCACTAAATATAATAGAATAAGTTTAATAATCAAAAAGAAAGTACAAAAAGGAAAGAAAAAAGAGATAAAAAACCAAAATCAATATCTGTGCAGGAACGGAGTAAGAATACAATTTCATGCGATCGGGGGCGGCCTATCGTAAACGGCGACAAAACAGTCTATAGCTGGGTGGTAGGGTATTTGCCCTACTGGATGGCCACCAGTCCTGGTCTAGAGTATGCCGCTATAATACCCTTAACTTGTGTTCCAGCATTAGTGGTTAGGTTCCAGTTTCCCTGTAGAGGCGGCAAAACATTAGTAGCACCTTTGGTACTACAAATGCCCGAAGTTATGGTAACCGCTTACTATCACGTGGGCAGTCTGCCTGTCTGCTGAACTCAAGCAATAAAAACAATCTAGTTATATTACAAAATCGACATGTTTCACCAATTTTTCTAATACACCCTAAGGTTGTTTGGAAGAAATTGCGTTTAGCGATAACACTGTCTATTGTTTTCTGTATTTAAACTTCTAGAACTGTATCTCAATTCCAGGGGCTCCCAATTTTTTTCAGTTCGCGGCGCACTTACAGGTTTAGTACTTTGTCTTGGCGCCCTAGCTAGTTGAAACAGGGTACAGTGATATTAAGTAAAACTTCCACAATATGAAGCTGAATTTTTATATTTATATACAAGAACATATTTTATGTATATAAAAATAGCTTATTAATTTATATAAGTACCAATAATGACAATAATTAACATTATTCAAGTTCATATCATCCGCCGGGCTCTTGTCACCGCCGGGGTACCTTCCATTTTGGAACCAAACGGCTTGTGCCGCGACGATGGCAGGAGACCGGATGGGATGACGCCGAGTCCCTGGAAGATGGGCCGCCTCTTAGTGTGGGATGCTACTTGCGTTGACACTCTGGCGGCGTCCCATCTTTCAAGTACGTGCACTACCGCCGGTTCTGCTGCAGCCGAAAAGGAGGCCCTCAAGCGCCGCAAATATGCCGCCATTGGAAATGGTTACACATTTGCGGCATTTGGGGTGGAAACTACCGTGACGTTGCCAAACGTTTGGTAGACGTGACACGCGACCAGAAGGCTGGCGTCTATTTCGCTCAAAGATTAAGCATTGCTATACAACGTGGCAACGCCGCCAGCCTTCTGGGAACGTTTCCGGTGAGTGACAGTGGTTTGGGACCAATAACTTATCTTTAGATATTTTCCTCTTTTTTATTTAGTTTTAGTTTAATTTTATATTGTATAGTCTGTAGTTTATATTTTAGTTAGAATTAAAACATATTTTATTATTTAAGAAATTAGGAAATAAAATATAATGCAACTTAGTCAATGTAACGTGTGAGCTTGGTGATCTCCACACATTTTGTAACCGCGATTGCCTTAGTTTCCGGAGAATGGTAAACAGGAGCTTCTCACGGCGCCCTTACTCTCTCTCTTTTCTTTGGGAACCCTTGGTATATTCCATTCTATTCCATTTTGTTCAATTATATCCCATTCTGTTCTATTCTTACATTATATTCCATTCTATTTTATTTTATTTTAAAATAAGAAAACACTCCATGAAAAGCAGCTAATACCTGGACTAATAGGTGCGTTAAGTGAGGGAGAAATAAAAAAACCTGCATTGCCGTGATAGCGTTGCTTGACACATCGCCCGTCGCTTCGCCGACGGTCGTGGCCGGCTTATTGTGGGCTGTTCTGCACCGCTTAAAAGTTACATAAAACTTAAAACATAAAAAAAGAGCACCACTATGTCTGTAATAACGTTGAATATTTTGTAATATTACGTATTTAAGTCAAATAATTACAAGGTTAGTCATAATAATGTACTTTTTGCACGTAATTTAAACAATTTTTATGCATGAAATTTGGTAGTAAAAGTGAAAATGTTTTAATCATATCTGTTAATGACTTTGGAAAGGTTTAAAGGTTTTATGGTGTATGAACTTGATCTGTGTGTATTTTAAGCTATGCTAGTATTATATAAGAAAGAAAGAATGAAAGAAAATGTTTATTTCGCAAAAGCACACAGAAAAGAACAGAACATATTATTATAATAAAAATGTATGCCGTGATTTGAGATATGAGGTTGGTACTCAGAATTTTGCTGTGACGAACCATGGTTCGACACAGTTCTCATATTCAATGTCCTTTCCTACCCACCTTGTCCTTTCTATCCGTGCAGGAACGGAGAAAGAATCAATTTCCTGCGGCCGGGCGGCCTGTCGTAAGAGGCGAATTAACAACCCACAGCCAGGTGGTAGGGCATTTGCCCGACTGGATGGCTACCACCCCTGGTCTAAAGTATGTCGTCATAACAACCTTGAGTTGTGTTCCGGCATTAGAGACCAGGTTCCAATTTCCCTTAAGAGAGCAGCAGCGCATTTGTAGCACCTTTTGGTGTTGCAAATGTCCATAGAGGCGATGGTAACCGCTTTCCATCAAGTGGGCCGTCTGCCTGTCTGCTGATCACCTGCAATAAAAAAAACCTAAATCACATTACCTAATTTACGTGACAGAGTTATGCTGGAATCATTATTTTGTTTACATCTCTTAAACGTAGTTCGCACTACGCTAGTAGTTTAGTCGAGTAGCGAGTAGTTTATTAACTAAAATACTTGCTACTGCCCAAAAATCGTTTGCACTACGGTGTGAGTGGTGTTTTGCAAGATGAACGTTCAACGTATTAAAGTAAATAAGCTAATAAAGCTACTGGCAATCGCTATTTTAGGACTTATCATTCCACAAGCGTTCATGTTGTAAATACGCGGAAATAAATTTTAAAGTGGTTTATTCCTTCCAGCTAATGGAAACAACTAAAACGACGGGTTCGTACTTGCTTAAAACAAATGAACGAGTAAACAGTGACGCGTGAAGGGAGATACTACTCGCCGGAAAAGATAGAAAGAACGTAATGGATCGACTCGACTAAATTTTTGTTGTTCAGACACGTTTAGTTACTAAATTACTCGGTACTCGACTAAATTACTAGTGTAGTGCGAATTAGGCTTTAGCGCCGGCTCGATCAGTGTGATACCACGCTCTCACAGAGGTCCGGCGTGAAACGGTTAATCTTGAGCTAATCGTGTTACGTGCGAAAAGTGAGAGTTACGATGGCGAAAAAACAACCCACAGCCAGGTAGGGTGTTTGCCTGTCTGGATGGCTAACACCTTTGGTCTAGAGTATGCCGCCATAACAACAATAAGAACAAGTTTTGCTCCGACCAGGCCAGGTTCCAGTCTCACTTTAAAGAGGTGTAGCACATTGGTACCACCTTTGGTATTACAATGTCCATAGGCGATGGTAACCGCTTTCCATCAGGTGGGTCGTCTGCCTGTCTGCTGAACTCATGCAATAAAAAAAATAACACCTAAGTATTTTTAGAGAAAATGAATACAAAAGCCTCAATCTTTCTCCTTTACACGATTAGAATAAAATTAAAATTCTATTTGCATACAACTGAATAAATATTTAAAGACAAATACATATCTGTCTAAATATACGCGTAATACTTTCTTTTTACGTAAATCTCAAACATACACATAATATAACTTTTCCTGGCAAGAGTTAAAGGGGTTATGCTATAATGGAAATCGGTATGCTGATCAGAAACCCTCATTAGATAACTTTATAGAAAATTCAAAATGTATTGCTGGTTTGAATTTACTCAGCGGTGGCTTACGATATAAAATCCTGCATAGTTTGAAAAATACTAGTGGTCGCCCAGTGGTCGAAATTCGACCATAATAATGAATTGAAATGTATAAAAACTTAATTTAAATTACAAATTACACTACAAAAAAAAACTTAGAAATTAAATACTATTATAAACATATTTACAAGTAAAAGATGTAGTCCAGATCGCTCTCGGAGCGTTCCCAAAATGCTGGCTGCATTCCCGCGTTGTATGGCAACGCTAATATATATATTATAATAATAATAATAGCAGCCCATAAATGTCCCACTGCTGGGCTCGGGCCTCCCATTATAGGGCAGTATACCCGCCACGCTTGTCCAAGGCGACTTGGCAGGTTTGACACATCAGTTATCTCGATGTGCAGGTTGCATCATGATGTTTTCCTTCACCGTTATTAGCACGCTTACAACTTTACCGGGGTGTTTGGGGCGAGTGCCTTCGCGAAGCGAAGGCGCTCGAGCCCGGGGGGGCAACTTGCTCGAGGGAGCTCCCTAAGGAGTTTTACCTCGGCTGGACTGTTGCCATGAATGGGGAATGAATTTAATGATGCCCACCATAGGGCGACACAAAATACTAATTGAGAACGGGCGACGAGTAATATAAAGCCCGAAAGAAACGGCGAAAGAAACTTCCCAGCAACACGCCTAGTCTATCCTGTGGGGTGAGCTATGTCTCCTAGCGTCCCTCGCGGGGACGTGGAGAGATCTTGATTGGCGGCGTCTGAGACGCCGCCGTCTGTGTCTGTCTGTCGGTGCCTGCCAGCCTACTGTTCTAACCGTGGGCGGACTGATCCGGGCCAGCCGTTTCGTAATAACGTCGACTCTGTCCGTCAGGACGTTACGCGGTCGTCGCACAAGAGCCTTTCGACGAGGCTTATAATCGGACGCGGACGCTAATACGTTGTCCTAAATATAGGCCAGCCCCTTGGTCACGCGAGACTTCTTTCAATCGCCTAGAAAGGTCTCGATAAAGTTGATGAGCCTCACGTCCCCATAGCCCTAAAGTCTCAACCCCGAAAGCATATTATAATATTATATTATAAGTATCCGTCACTAAATTATAAGTTTGAACATTATTAAGGTTCTGTTGTCAAAGACTATATACTTCTATAATCACAGATTTCGCCAAGGCTACACTGTTAATTTGACTTGAACAATAAACAAAAGAGTATATATGCGTGTGTCAAATACATGGTAGTGTGCGTAATGTTTTTTTTATTGATTTAATGTATTTTTTATGCATAATTAAAAAAAAAATATTAGCATTCTGCACTCCTTCTCTATATAAACTATAAGTGTGCAAAATTTCATATTTCTCCGTCCGCGCAATTTTCGTAAAAAGGGGTACAAAATGTTTAATAATAATAATCGGCAGACAAACACACATATTGTATATCCCTAAATTAAGCACCTTGCGCTTGTGTTATGGGTAATATACAACGGACTACTCTGGGGCCGATCCCAGACACCCAGACCATAGTAAATAACGGAGAAAATCCGTTTCCGAAATTTACTATACCAGGAATCGAACCCAGAGCCTCTGCGTTGCAGTGAGGTAGTCCGCCAAAGGCTTAGCCCGCTCAACCACAGAGGCGGTCTGCTGTTTGCTTCACGTATTAATATAGTGATGTTATTTTAAACACTAAAAAAATCTTCTGGTAGCGATTTATTACGTAGTCTATATTAATTTCTTTATAATTTAGTTTATTTTCTGTATATAATTTTTTAAAATTTACTTTATCAAATATATAAGCGCTAATTATTATCAATTTAAATAAAACATAATAATCATGTAAGTATACTATACTAATATTATAAAGATGTAAATTTTGTGAGTTTGGATGTTCGGGGTAAACTCCGGTATTAGTGATCCGATTTTGAAAATTCTCTAACCAATAGAATGCTACATTAATCTCAAGTGACATAAGTTATATTAATTGTAATTAATAGATCAAAAAAGGAAAAATGTTTCACGCCCAGAGAAGTGGACACTGGAACGCCTGTCAAATACACAGCACTAACGTTCCACGCAATAATTGCGGACATCCTCGTACGAGGCACTGCGAGTGCTTTCTGCTTTTAAGAATTAATCAAAAGTTTACTTACAAAACTTGATATGCGTGCGTGCGTGTGTGTGTGGGTGCATGTGTCTTTTTAATGTCGCCCAGGGAACTGGGCACGGTTATATTATGGCACTAGTCTATATATATAAAAATCAATTGCTGTTCGTTAGTCTCACTAAAACTCGGACTGATTTGGCTAATTTTGGTTTTGAATTATTTGTGGAAATCCAGGGAAGGTTTAAACGGTGAGTAAATATGAAAAAAATGCTTGGAATATAGTAAAAACAACAATTTCGCTTTCCCTTAGAAACTATTCCTACCTGTCAAACTTGATGTTCGTCCCGTCGTTTAGAAATCAATTAAATTTAAAAGTCGTTCAGAAATCAAATTAAATTTAAAAGTGAATTTTTTTTTTCATTGTTTTGGTTTCGAATGTCAAACGTTTGATGTTCGTCCCGTCGTTCAGAAATCAATGTTTTTGATTTATTGATTCTGAGGCGGTACGAAGTTTGCCGGGTCAGCTAGTCAATAATATAACAACACTGTATATGGTTCGAGTTAGTACAATGAATGTAAAAATGAAAAAAAAAAATCAGGCGAGCCGCACATTTCGAAAATGTAACTTTTAAAATGTTTATCTGTCTGCCCGTTAGAGCATGACGTGAAAAATTATGAACTGATTTAAATGAAACACGCCACAAAGCTGAGTTATATCCCGGGCCAACACTTAGGATACTTTTTATCCTGAAAAATAACGTCGTTTCTATGGGATAGACGAATATAATATACACATATTAAATGATGACGAGGTTGAAGTACCCTAGTAATTAGGTTTTAATAATATATTTTTTTATGTGTTTAATTCTATTATGGAAATTTATTTCTGAAATAAAGGAATTATGCAGTCTCCTTTTTTTCAAATTCATTTATTCGCTGGAAACATGGAGGTACATGTTTCGCCTAATGAAGGCATGCAAATTACATTTTTTTTTATTATGTCTAAAATGATTACTTTATTAAAATACATATAATTTAAAGATACTCCGTTAATAAACGCAACTCATAAAAAAAACTTCGTTTAAAAAAACCGACTTCATAAACGAAAACAGTAAAAAGTATAAAATAACTTATTTCTAAAGCTATTATTATTAATATATATTATCTAAAACATCTTGAAGTCGGTGCAAAGTAGAACATAAAAATTACTATATTTTTTTGAAAATTACTAATCACCGACTTTAAGATGTTTTAGATAATACATACATACATACATAACTTCACGCCAGTTCCCTTGCGGGGTAGGCACGAACAACAGAGTGCCATTTAGGCTTAGTCTTACACACCTCACTTGCCTCTTTGACATTCATAACTCTTGTCATGCAAGCTCGTCTGTTCTTAAGGCTCCTGACATCACCTTCTGCTAGTACACGATCAATTTGATCATGGAAGGTGTGTCGTGGCCTTCCACGACTTCTGCATCCATCCACTTTTGCCTTGTATATCTGTTTAGTCATTCTTTCATCATGCATTCTTTCCACATGCCCGAACCACCGGAGCATTCCTTTCCTTACCTTCACCCCGACACTCTCTTTCAGACCAACTCTCTTTCTTACTTCGGTATTACGAACGCGGTCCGCGAGCGTCACTCCGCAGATTTTGCGCAGTGCTCGCATCTCGACCGGTTTAACTCTACTTTCATGCTCTCTCTTCCATACCCAACTCTCGCATCCATACGTGAGCGTAGGTACCAGCACCGCGTTGTGTATGGCGAGCTGGGCCTTCTGGCTGAGGTTCTTAGCGCCTAGAAGTTTACCTAACGCTCCATTCACACTATTCCCCAAATTCACTCTTCTTTCTATATCAGCGGTGTACCTTCCATCCCTGCTAAAAGCACATCCAAGATATACAAACTCATTCACTTGCTCTAGCATAACATCATCGACCATTTTCCTTGCATTCGTTCTGGTTTCTTCTCTTTCAAACACCATGACCTTTGTTTTCTTCGCATTCAAATGTAAGCCTCAATAGCTTTAGAAATAAGTTATTTTATATTTTTTAGTTTTTTCGTTTTTGAAGTCGGTTTTTTTAAACGAAGTTTTTTATTTTTTTGTTACTTTTTAGTGTCTAAATATGTATGAGTAGACCGATGAAAGTTGCCGCGCTCCTTAAAAAATATAGGTCCCAAGAAACGAGAACAAAAAAATGTTCGTAAAATGAAAACTACTGCGCCAAACTATGTTAAATTTTTAGGGGACCAAATGGCAACTATTCCACATCAAACTAAAAAAAAATCACGTAAATCGGATCATAAATCTCGGAGTAATCGGTGAACATACATAAAACAAAAAAAAAAGATTCCGACGAATTCGTCGGATTGAGAACCTCCTCCTTTTTTTGAATTCGTTTAAAAAATATTTTCCTAGACTAATGTTTTTATATGTCATAAAATTATTTCGAATGTTATAAAATTATTTCGAATGTTATAAAATTATTTCGAATGTCATAAAATTATTTCGAATGTCACAAAATTATTTCGAATGTTATAAAATCGATAAATTTTGGTGCTGCTATTATTCTAAATTCTCTACTCTTTTAGAACACCAGATCCGAACACTAGGTTACGCAATCGCCTGTAGATATCGTACATAGTAAGATGTCGCAACATCATTATTTACAAGTAGTAATTACTTGATCCGTAGATCGTGTACACATCAAATGGAGATGATTTGCAATGCAATTGCATTTAAATATGTACGATCATCTGTAAATTATCGTTTCGACCTTGTTTTAAGCGCCGCGATAGTTTGTTATAATACAAATATTATATTACTAGCTGTTGCCCGTAGCTTCGCTGGTGTAGATTAAAAGTAGACATAGTATTGAAATTCATTAGTAGTGAAAAAGAAGCTTATTTTAACATTTAGAATTTCCAAAAGCGCCGATAATATGTGCGCATTTATTTCTTACCAGAATATAGGTATGTGAAATGTCTAAAATTTCTTATGTTTCAAAGTACTTCTTACTTGGTAAATGACGGATATTTATAGAAACTTTCATTAAGAAGCCTTTCTTAGTGCATACCTACCGTATTATAGAAAGAACTCGCATACAAATTTTCAAGTTCCTAGCCCCAGTAGCTTGGGCTGTGGGTTGATATGTCAGTCAGTTAGTGACGTCAAGTAATTATATACATATTCGTATGTATAACTATAGGTAAACTTATATATAAACGGGGGATCTTAGGATTTTTCTGTCACGAAAAAGCGTTACGGCCGCGTGGAGGAGCGGCATAAATTTAGACTAGACGTGGTGAGAGGCGGCATAATTTTAGAGTATACAATGGATGCGTTTTTTGGTTCCGGATCGAATTCAGTTTTTTTGTTTGATAAAATAAAATATGTTTAAATAAAAAATGCATTAATTAAAATGTACCTAACCTAATCAAATCATAATTTGCAGTAAGCCTGCGAAAAATCGAAATGTGTGCTGGGACACATAGTAGAAGTGAAACTTCAACGGACAAGTGGAAAAAAGGTTTTCAAATTGGACAAGTACATTAACAATCTCCCCTTAAACTTCAAGTTAAAATTTAGTTGCGATTCCTTTTGCCACTTATCCGTTGCCATTCGTTTTTCCACTTGTCCGTTGAAGTTTCACTTCTACTATGTGTCCCAGAACACATTTAGATTTTTTTGCAAGAGTTTAGCAGACAGGCAGATTGCCCACCTGAAGGAAAGCGGTTACCATCGCCTATGGACATTTGCAACACCAAAGGTGCTATAAATGCGCTGTTGCTCTCTAAAGGGAGACTGGAGCCTGGCCATTAATATCGGAACACAACTCAAGGTTGTTATGCCAGCATACTCTAGACCAGGGGTGGTAGCCGTCCAGACGGGCAAATATCCTACCACGTGGCTGTAGGTTGTTTTGTCTCCTCTTTCGACAGGCCACCCGGCCGCAGGAAATTGTATTCTTTCTCCGTTCCTGCACAGAAAATATCTATAGCCTCTTGCGATCCACGAAGACGAGTGGACTTGATCCTTGGTTCAACGTGTACGTGCACATTGCGATAGTGTGTGTGTCTGACTGAACGATCAGTTGCGAGCATGTCGTCCAATCATATCCACTTTTGGTCTCACACATACATTGTAATGTGATGACCCGTAAAGCCCGTCTGCCTTCGAGAATTATAAGGACTATACTGTTATTAGATATTAAAGAGATGGCGCTCTGGTCGCATTTTATTGGATGCCATCGTTGTAATCTTAATATATATAAATTACGTGTCACGTGGTTTGTTCGCGATGGACTCCTAAACTACTTGACGGATTTTAATCAAATTTGCACACCGTGTGCAGTTTGATCCGACTTGAAAGATAGGATAGCTTACATTTGGACTCAGTAGGTGGCGGTGGAATCGGGTTCTAAATTTTATTTCTTCAGGGCAGAACAACGTCTGCCGGGACAGCTAATTCACTAATAAATATGTCGTCATGGTAACGCTAACAAAGTTTCACTGGCGCTACTAGGGCGCGTTCTTTAGTATCTCACAACTCCCAAAATGCTCCGTCTGCCGTTCCACATGGCGACTACGGTTGTTAGGGTCGTGGCGAAAACGTCACTAATAACATCACTATTTACGATCACACAGCGCTCACAACGACACATATCAGGAGCTGGGTCGATGTGGGCGTTGACCACAGAGCAATAATTCTCTCTATGGATTGACATTGAAAAAGAAGCGCGATTTTCAAATCAACCAATGACATTGTGTATTTAGTCGTTAATGACATCAACGCTCTATAATCCGTTCCACTAGAGCTTATGATTGTAACGCTCGCAACCAAATGGAACGGGAAAAATCGCGGCCGTGAACGTGGTCGTTGTGAGCCTCTCGTGAAACGTAACCCTAGTAATATAAATCAGCCAATAAACATTCTACTGGGCTTTGGCCTCCCCATTCTTTAAGCATGGTAATAAATAGAAAATTACACGGTTATTTGTTAATTCATCGTAATAACATCTTTATCAATAAATAGTACCTACTTTAAAAACTCGATTGACCGTTTGGATTTCCATCATAAATATTTAACAGTCCATTGGGTTTACAGGCTTGTTGTTTTAATAATATATTTCAAATGACACAATCAAATTATTGCGATAATATTACGTCATAAGCGTTTCTTAATAAATGCGTAATTTTCCGCCATATAAGAAGTGAATATATTAATTAATTGAATTTCTTTTATATAGAATCTATCTATGCCGTGGCTCAGCCTATGATTTGGAGTTGGGTTTGTGAGAAAAAGACTCTATTAGCAAAGTACCTATAGAGTTCCATAGTAATTTTGTTAATACAGAATCCTTATGAAATAATTTTTAGTTACAGTTTACATAATGGTGTATAACACCATTAGTCAGATCTAAAAAATATAACAAAGTCCTCAAACATCTACCATATGTATATATTTTTAAAAATAAACATATTTATTGTTATACCAAAACATAAATATTGTTACACGACCAGGTGCCGACAAAGAGAAATTCACACCTGCCTACCTGTAGAAACACATTTTATTATCATTTATGATTGTCTTCTTTTGTTTACTTATTTATTGGCTATTCTGGAGAACAGCCTATTGTACTCGTTTATGGCCGTTTGCAGGCATAATTAGCCAGGGCGGATTACGATATCTAGGAAATTAAGTCGACGATACGGACGGGCATACTTGTATTTGTGAAGTATAAAACGACGGCAGGATGGAGGGGTGAGGCAGTGAAGCGATAATCAGCAGCGAGACAAGAACTGTGTACATTCGATAATCTATATAGTGACGGACTTTGCGCGTGTTGTTGAATTGCGTATTACGTTTGAACTGATTGTGTTCAGTTATATTTGTACCTGTGTTATACGTGTTTGTATAGTTCTAATAAATTCTATAGTAATTCCAACGGCATTTTTTATTCGAGTCCTGCAACTCGTAACAATGTTATACCTACATTAAAGAAACGACAATTAAATAAGTACATACATAGTTAAATATACCACATGGAAAAAATCTTCTTCCATGCACGCTACTACTTACGTTCCCAAAACGCTGACCGCGTTATCGCATAGCATAGCAACGCTCGTTGCCTTACATGCAGATCCCATGTGACACTTCTATCAATAGGTCATTATATTTAAGTTAATGTGGTGAGCTTAGATCATATAAACGTTTATACCTCAATGGTGGTGTGATATTCGCTTCCGAAGTCATAAATGCTTTTGACTGTGAAACAAAAATTCTGAAAAATATCAAGGTCAATAAAGTTGATTAAGTTACTTTACAACGATCATTATGAGGTCTTCAGCTTTGGTGGAGTTGGTTGGGGTGTCGAGTTAAGCGGCAGCGGGCGTTGAGGCCACGGGGATCAGTTAGGCCTTCGCCCGCACCAATACCGCGAGAGGGCGCGAGAGGCAGCCGGGCGACCCTCTCAGGGCCGGGAAAGCCTCACCTCCCCGGCCCACACAAAAGAGGCCGCCCATGTTTATGGGGCGGCCCACCGCTCGCCGGGGTCGCGGATTAAGGCTCACGCTATGTACCGTGACCCCGGCACCTTTGCGGAAGAAGGCTCCCTTAGGGTTTTAGTGGGTATACCCGGCGTCGATTTTATTGATTAATCGGCGTCGGGGGAGCCCCACACACCGGTCGCGTCGATCCACGCGCGACTGACGGCGCGGCAACGCATTTCCCCAAGTAAAAAAAAAAAAAAGGTATCGAGTTAAATATCTCTTTGCCCCGGCTTCAACATGGACGGCAACAACTCTCCAGTAACGTGGGTACGCTAGTTTGGAGCCGCTGGAGGCTTCCCAACTAGTGCCAAGTCTGTACAACGAAAACGACTTCAAGCTCCTGAGGCACTAAAAACGACTATATAAAGCTTAGCCATAAAAAGTTCTCAAAACATATAATATTTGAAACAACCCAGAAGGTACACAACCCACAGCCAGGTGGTAGAGTATTTGCTCGACTGGATGGCGACCACCCCTGGTCTAGAGTATGCCGCCATAACAACCTTGTGTTGTGTTCCGGCAATAATGACCAGGTTCCAGTCTCCTTTAAAAGAGCAGCAGCGCATTTGTAGCACCTTTGGTGTTGCAAATGTCCATAGGCGATGGTAACCGCTTTCCACCAAGTGGGCCGTCTGCCTGTCTGCTGAACTCCTGCAATTAAAAAAAAAAAAGGTAAAAACCTTTTTTTCCGAATATTACATTTGTCTTATGATTATAAAGAAAAACACGGATTTTAAAAGAAATGCAATAAAAATAGCAAGAGGTAATAAAATCAACGTTTACTTTCTATAGAAAAATCTGAAACCGCAAACCAATGTTGTCAAAGCCGCAAATTGTGTTTAATTGACTTTCATTATGCGGATTTTACGTCCGCTCATTAGATATATATATACTAAAATACATGCAAAGGTTACAGCATACTTTATTTCTTATCTTGATAATTTGCTGTTTTAAAATATAATAAAATTATAAACTAAATTATCTTAAAAATACTATTATATAGGTATCTAATTATAAATAAACTAAATTATAAATAAATTAAACTATACAATAAATTAAACTAAAAATAAACTATATATACAAACTAAAATTAAAGTATAAAATCTAGTTCTAGACCGCTGTCAGGCGGAAACGTGCCCAAAAGACTGGCCACATTGCCTCTCTGAATGGCAATGCTGATGCGTTGTCCGAGGTATAAACCAGTCTTTTGGTCACGTGACACATCCACCAGACGTTTGACTATGTCGCGATAAAGCTTGTGCGCCTCAGGCCCCCATAATCCTAGGGTCTCGACCCCAAAAGCCGCAAATATGTAGCCATTTCCGATGGCAGATATTTGCGGCGTTTTAGGGCCTCCTGTTCGCAGCAGCTGTACCGGCAGACATGCTAGTAGCTGGAAGATGGGACGCTGCCAAAGTATCGACACAAGATGCGTCCCATACTAAGGGGCGACCCATCTTCCAGGGCACCAATGACATACCATCGGGTCTCCTGCCATCGTCGCGGCACAGTCCGTTCGGTTCTAGGACGGCAGGTACGCCGGCGGTGACAAGAGCCCGACGGATTATGTCATTAAGTGTTGCATGACGTGAAAAGGTAAGGTTGTTTGTTTATTACTTATTCACAAATAAACTGATGAATGGGAGTTGTTGAAATTTACGAAGCAGATTGTATCATGAGAAAGGAGACTGTTCAAACTATTAATCAGACTGTTCAAAAACAATTGTAAAACAAGAACTGAAAATTTACATGAGCAACTCGTAATTACTCAAGTTAGGGATGTGAGAATTCAAATTTAGATATTGATAAAAAAAAGTAAGGATGATAGATTGATTGGTAGAAAACTCTTTGGAAGAAGAAAGGAACAACCTTATCGCTTTTGTTTCTGGTATGTATCAATAAAATAACGTTACGATTTTGGAGATAATTTCCGAAATAGTATAATAAATTAAATTAAAAAAAAATTCTGCAGACATTTTTTCTGTTATGGGAATATTTCCTAAATTCAGTCTGGAAACCCTGGCAGACATTATAATCACCAAGTTCATGAGTAGCTTAAGAGCCCCTAAATCCTACATGGATTGAATTGCGGCACAGGTAATCAATCAATCATAGTAAACATTTAAATGATTAAAAAAAATGTTTTTAACGAATTCAGTTAAGTAAACGATAAGTCTTGATAAGTTTTTAAAATTGTACTGCAGAGGGGGATCATGAGTAATGCCGACAAATCTAAGTGTAATCTTAAGCAGTGCCTTTCATAATTTAAAACTGTGTCAGGGTTAAGTTAAAATGAGTATCGGAATTAAGTTATTTGTTTAATAAAAGTATACTTTAAGAGTAACGGCCTTAGAACGGTAAGAGGGTGTCCGCAAGGTCCATTTGGTATTATTAACAAAAGTAAATTGTTTTGGTATTATACATATTATTTAAACCTTCACGAATTGACAGCCGTTAAATACGAGAATAAGTGTGATCCATTTTTTTTTTGCAGGAGATCAGCAGACAGGCAGATGGCATTTGCAACACCAAAGGTGCTACAAATGTGCTGCCGCTCTGTTAAGGGAAACTGGAACCTGGTCACTAATGCCGGAACACAACTCGAAGGTTGTTATGGCGACATACTTTAGACCAGGGGTGGTAGCCATCCAGTCGGGCAAATGCCCTATCACCTGGCTGTGGCTTGTTAAGTCGCCTCTTACGACAGGCCGCCCGGCCGCAGGTAATTGTATTCTTTCTCCGTTCCTGCACGGATAAAATCTGATGGCAAAAAGAAACCTAGAAGACTTCACAAGATACTCTACAAAAATTGTTAATATAATAATAAACAGAAACAACTATGTATAAGATACTAATTAAATATATAGATAGATAGATAGAAAATTGTTGTTCACCACATACACATCTAGTAAATTTATAGTAATTTCATGTCAAAGCAGGAACAAAGATCTTATCGCTTTAGAGCGATCTCTTCCAGATAACCAGGGCTATGGATTTTATCAACGGGAGATTTGATGGATATACAAACTTTTTGTATGTTAAATTTAATATTGGAATGCGTGGCTGTCTCAAGTTGTTTCTGCCACCGTTGCAGTAACACTTGAAAATATATCTCGTAACAACGTAAACCTCTCGTATATTCAATAATCACGTCTTCTTAGCCCCCAACAAGATCCGCAAGTGTATGACGGTGGTGTGCAAATTGAATACATATATAAATAGGATACATAAATATCACACAATACATATAACTAGAATAAATATATTATTGAATATATGTTTTAAAAGTAATAAATATATATGAAGCTATATATAGTAAAAAAAAAAAAAAAACTTTATTGTTAGAAAGTCAAATTTACATTATTTATATTACCTGCTGGTCTCAAACTAGGCGAAGCCTGTATTTTGAAGATCAAAGCCGATGTTTATAGCCACAGTCTGCGAGTGTGTGTGTGTGTGTGAGTATGGATGCGTGTGTGTGTTTACGCATTTTCGTGTCACACTATTCAGACGGTGATTTTTAGCACACTTTCAGTATCGTCGTAAGTTAGACTGCTTAGCCATGCCTGAATCAATTTTTTGACCTCTTTGACAGACTTATTTTTGATGTCACAGAATTTATAGTATAATATTTTTATAGTATAATATAGTAGAATATAAGTAGTAATGTTAAGAGGGAAAAATAATAAGTAATACAAATATGTAATAAGACAAGTAAAAATAGATGTAATAATTATAATAATGTGATTGGAATAGATAAAAACATATAATAGAAATAAGTTCTAAATAAAGAGAAAAAAGTAACAAAAATAAAAAAGCAAGAAATCTATAAAAACAGATACAAATACTCTGACAGATCGTGATTTTTTTTTATTGCAGGAGCTCAGCAGACAGGCAGACGGCCCACTTGATGGAAAGCGGTTACCATCGCCGATGGACATTTGCAACACCAAAGGTGCTACAAATGCGCTGCTGCTCTCTTAAGGGAAACTGGAACCTGGTCACTAATGCCGGAACACAACTCAAAGTTGTTATGGCGACATACTTTAGACCAGGGGTGGTAGCCATCCAGTCGGGCAAATGCCCTACCACCTGGCTGTGGGTTGTTAAGTCGCCTCTTACGACAGGCCGCCCGGCCGCAGGTAATTGTATTCTTTCTCCGCTCCTGCTCGGATAGATAGCACGGCCCTAAAGCGCTTTCACGGATAAAGCATGATACTGATTTTGTTAAAATTTGGTATATTCATTATCTTAATATTAAGAGTGCACGTAGGATATATTTTACACCGAAATGTAGGATAGTTTCCAGGATATCTATATATTAATACGTGAAGCAAAAACTTTGAACTCCTTTTTACGAAAATTACGCGGACGGAGGCGTATGAAATTTCGCACATTTATAGCTTTATATAGAGAAGAAGCGACGAATGCCAATATTTTTTTTAATTATGCATAAAAAATACATTAAATCAATAAAAAAAACATTACACACACTACCATGTATTTGACACACACGCGCATATATACTCTTTTGTTTATTGATCAAGTCAAATTAACAGTATAGCCTTGGCAAAATCTGTGATTATAGAAGTATAGTCTTTGACATTAATTATTATGGTCGAATTTCGACCACGGGCGACCACTAGGTCCAGAGGCGAAGTGTCTATTAATCTAATGTAACCTGTCTAAATGCTTGCTCTCCAAATAAACTAGAGTCAAAGCCAGTAATACCTTAGTTGCATATATATCGCGATTTTTATTAATAAGTTATGTCACCTACCCAGCGTTACCTGGCCAAGGGTATGAGAAAGTAGCTTTGCAACAATATGCAGTGACCGTTTCCGCACACGCAATACTTAACGAGTATGAATTGATATTATATCTATATGATATTATATCAATATAAATTATACAGTAATTGTCTGTTTGTTAATTATTACGACTTTAACTGACAGACGAAGGAAGCAGCTAGATTATATCTTAAGGAAAAACATAAATTACATTTTGAAAACCCCATAATTATTCAAATTATGATTATAAAAATCATATTTAGGATTCTTCTAACCTATAAAGAAATAACTGTTATATTCTTATATATATGCTACCCGTGCGCAGTAGGTTTGCCGATAGCCTCATGATGTCACGCGTCGATGGTGCGTAGGGTTAACAAAAAAGGTTACATAAATAGTTGTTGCAATAAATTTATTATTGTATATACTTTATAAAAGTATATACAATAATAGTAAGTAGTCATCGGCAAAGCTGCGCGCGGCTTATAGGTAGATTAGCTTCGAGAAGTTTTTGTAGTATTTGTACATTTACATGAACTAGTGGTCACCGATTGGTTGAAATTCAACCATAATTAATTTAAATTATAAGTTTGAACATTACTAAGGTTCTGTTGTCAAAGACTATACTTCTATAATAACAGATTTCGCCAAGGCTACACTATTAATTTGACTTTAACAATAAACAAAACAGTATAATAATATATGCGCGTGTGTCAAATACATCGTAGTGTGTGTAATGTTTTTTTTTATTGATTTAATATATTTTGTATGTATAATTTTATAAAAATATTAGTATTCTGTACTCCTTCTTTATACAAACTGTAAGTGTGCGAAATTTCATACTCCTCCGTCGGCGCAATTTTCGTAAAAAGGGGTACAAAGTTTTTGCTTCACGTTTTAATATAATGATTCTAAACTGGAAATTTAAAATTCCTTGTACAACCAGCTAAAAGAGGTTCGTTACAATTTGAAGAAGAAAATAAATTTGTAATCAAATGTTAATGGTGAAAATCAAATAAATAATAATTATTTACGTTGCTAATTGTTGGGAGGTCTGACTATTTGGTTTTGGTTAGATAATTAATAAATGATTTGATTTTATTTGTGGTTCATTATTGTTATTTGTTGTTCAGTGTTATTATTTGTTGCTAATTGTTGTTATATGATGATAAATTTGTGAAATAAAAAATGGTTCCGATGTTGAAACGTGGGTAAGCCTTTGACTCCAAAAACTAAAGAAGTTTTGTGTAATTTGTACGAATATTTCGAAAATGAGTAAAAAATATATGTAAAAAGTATTAGTTTATATTTATTTATGTGCTGACCGTACACTACTACTAACGCAAAAACGTCTCGAAGCTAATTTACCTATGTATTTAATTTATGGCCGGTTCCCATATCTTAACGACCGTTCTATTTACCTTACTATCGGTTAAAAGTTGATATAAGCTCCTTATAAGTAGTTCCGTTTACCGCGGGGGGCCTTTAGCTTGCTAGGAGAGCAAAGGACCTTCTACCCCCGCACAACGAAGTGGGGTCTGTTCTCCCAGGACACACTCCGGGCACTTTATTGCGCTGGATCGACTAGGCGTAACTATGTTCTAAATCTCAGCCTTTCCAACACAAACAAAAGCGCAGGGTCGACAGGGAGGAGGGGGTTTTTAGTGGGTACTGGGGTTGCTCGCTCGTGTAGCAACGCTCGGAGTCTTCCACACTATTCTGTGACGTCGATCGCGGACGGAGCACTGCCAAGAGCATACTATTGCTGCAGTGTTATCGCTCCCGACCGACGCGTGTCGTTCCCCTAGCAACGGCCCAGTTTGTGCGTAAATCGGTTAAGCATTTTCCCTCGCCTCAAAAAAAAAAGCTCCTTATAAGAGTAATGTCAAAATTCCACCGATAGTAGAACAACTGCATGAGTAGTAAGATATAGGAACCGGCTATTAAGCTTCATTCCGTGCACGTACTATGAAGGAGGTAAATGTGAAAGAACTCACGGGTAATGACAATCATATCAAAGTACGTGAATTTTAACTGCAATATAAAAGGAAGTGGATATAGCAGACTTATTACTAAAAAGTAAACACGAACACTGCTTCCTGTCTTGTAAGAGGTAAGTACTTTAAGTTTTATTAATCAAAAAGGTTCAAGTCTAAATGCTTGACCATGAAAGACGGAAGGAAAGGAATCGTTACTTTTAATTCAGCAAACAGGCTGACGGCCCACCTGATGGAAAGCGGTTACCATCGCCAATAGATATTTGCAACACCAAAGGTGCTACAAATGTGCTGCCGCTCTGTTAAGGGCGACTGGAACCTGGTCACTAATACCAGAACACAACTCAAGGTTGTTATGGCGATGTGCTTTAGACCAGGGGTGGTAGCCATTCAGTCGGTCAAATACCCTACCACCTGGCTATGGTTGTTTTGGCGTTGTATTCTTTCTCCGTTCCTGCACGGATAAAGCAAACGCAACTTAGGTCCAACATAAGAACATATTAGCGATATCTTTAAAAAATAAATTATTTTTATTATTTATGAAGACGTTTTATGTTATAAAATAATATACTTACATCCATACCAAGTTTCGTAATTAATGCCTAATACTGATTTAGTTTTCTGAAGTGGCCAAACCAGTAAGACAGTCAGTCACGTTTGCCAGTTATCCCCTTCAAGGTGCTGTAATGTATCTGCTTGTGATTATTGTAATGTTATGATCGATGTTAATATTACATAGCACGCTATCTGTGTTTAGTAATAATTTCGTCGATCTCTTACTTGTTTACCATCACTTGCTTTTATTTAGTTTCGTTATTATTGGCTAAGATCTTAGCATCCTTTCACCGGAGCGGTGGCGATTGCACGCTTCGTACGTTGTAACATCCATATGGAAAGGTGATACGGTTTGCCTTCTATGACAGCTTGTCTGCATATTTCTAAAGTCACGTATACAATTAGGTCGGTAGGTAACATTATTACGCTTTGATTTCATTGCCTATAGAAAACAGTTCCATAGATTAATTGCTGCATCGTCTTCGACAGTGCAAATGGAATTTTACATTCATAGTTTGACGGCCTCTGTGGTTGAGCGGGCTAAGCCTTTGCCGGCCTACCTCACTGCAACGCAGAGGCTCCGGGTTTGATTCCTGGTATAGTGAATTTCGGAAACCTATTTTCTCCGTTATTTACTACGGTCTGGGTGTCTGGGATCGACCCCAGAGTGGTCCGTTGTATATTACCCATAACACAAGCGTAACTTGCTTAATTTGGGGATATACAATATGTGTGTTTGTCTGTCGATTATTATTATTACTATTAATAATTGTGTTTATTTATTTATAGTAGTTAAGTAGTGAATAAACTTGTAAAACTAGCGAGTTAAGCCTGACTAGGGCTGGTAAGAAGAATAAAATAAAATAGAAAACACTTAATCGTTCACCAAATAAACAATTACAGAATGAATAATTACTATAACTAGTGGTCGCCCAAAGATCGAAATTCAGCCATAATTAATTTAAATTATAAGTTTGAACATTGTTTAGGTTCTGTTGTCAAAGACTGTACTTCTATAATCACAGATTTCGCCAAAACTATTTAACAATAAACAAAAGAGTATATATACGTGTGTGTGTCAAATACATGGTAGTGTGTGTAATGTTTTTTTTATTGATTTAATGTATTTTTTATGCATAATTTAAAAAAATATTAGCATTCTGCACTCCTTCTCTATATAAACTATAAGTGTGCGAAATTTCATACTCCTCTGTCCGCGCAATTTTCGTAAAAAGGGGTACAAAGTTTTTGCTTCACGTTTTAATATAATGATTTAACCGCAAAACAAAAGTTCTTCCAGGCAACTTGACTGAGAGTACTTTTAACAACTTATGTCTAGATATAATTAAATTAAAAAGAAGAAAAATAAAAAAGGAAGAACAGTACAATGTGGACAGTAAACAGCTAAGTTAAGAAGAATAGAGAAATATATATTTTATTATAAAATAATGGTTTTTGACAGATTTTTTAAGTATGGCAAGTGATTTAGCTTTTCTGCCATTTACAAGTAAAGAGTTCTAAAGGCATAGCAAAGGATTTGAAGTAAAATTTTGAAGAATGTGCAGGTGCCTTTAATAGGCGGTTATTAGAGGAGCGCAAATCGAAGGTGTGTGATGTATGAAGGAAGTTACAACATTCCTTAAGGTAAGGAGGAGTGTAGTTGTACAATGGTGTACGATATAATAAATGTAGAAGTTAAGCATTCCGGCGAAGTCAGATTGACAGCCACTTGAGTTTTTTGCGATATTCAGAAATATGCTCATATTGATTTAATCCAAATATGAATCCAATACAACAAGAAGGTAAGAGTTGGACATAGTTTTTTGAGTTCAGTAACAAATTGACAATTAAGTTGATGTCTGTCTTATTCACAAGTTTATTACTTACCTATGGATATATCCTGACCTACGGGGCCGAGACATGGACACTGACGGCAGGATTGGTCCACAAGTTCCAAGTCGCTCAACGGGCTATGGAGTGAGCTATGTTGGGTGTTTCTCTTATGGATAAAATTAGAAATGAGGATATCCGTAAGAGAACCAAGGTAACCGACATAGCTCGCAAAATTAGCAAGTTGAAGTGGCAATGGGCCGGTCACGTCTGCCGCTGGACCGATGGCCGATGGAGCAAACGACTCCTGGCGTGGAGACCGCGTCTCGGTAAACGTAGTGTCGGACACCCTCCAGCCCGATGGACCGACGACCTATGCAAGATCGCCGGTAGGCGCTGGCTGCGGAAATCGGAGGACAGGGATGAGTGGCGCCGTCTTGGGGAGGCCTACGTCCAGCAGTGGACTGCAAATGGCTGATGACGATGGATATGTAATTCAGGCTTAACAATATAATATATATAAATTGTAATTGAGTAAATATTGTTTATTGCAAGTAATTTAAGTGATTATAATCGCGATGTATTTTTGTGTTTTAAAAAGGTAACTTGGTAACTCATAGGCTGCTATAAGAATACCTATAAAATTCACGTTTGGGAGTAAGAGTGGGGATCTGAGGTAAATCAAAACAAAAACAACTTTTTCGGGAGTTACGATAGAAATAGAGTTAAGAAAATCCAATGTTATCTTTCATAGACAACACGCGGTAGTTGTAATTTAAAATTGTTACAAAAATTGCTAAAGTGTTGCATGTCTCATAGCCGGGATTCGAACCCACTCTATTAAGATAACATAGTGTCTTAATTAAATCGATTGCATCTTCTCCAAAAGAACTTACTTTTTCATCCTTAGCCTTCGCATCGCTCGTACATATCCTCACGTAACTTGTCGCACACAATGTATGACACTCACTGTACAATAACTGACATCTAGCACTGACAGATGTGTCGATAACTCGTCGATTGCGCTCAGATTACGATCTGTCAAATTGACATTACATAATTCAATATAGGAACGATGAGATCCGTGCCGTCATGAGGAAATATGCCCTTTCTAAGACCATACTGTGTACTAGTATGTAATTATAAATGATTGTTCTGAGCTTATAATAGATCGATGTATTTTTCAATTGTCTTTTTATGACACGAGGTAAAAATTTATTTAATAAGTTATAACATATAATCGAATACAATGCAAGAAAACTTAACTTATTTGTATTGTATTCTACTCAAAGTCCCTCAAGACTATAAGTAGAATACTGAACCCCGATCACCGTCTTCTATGGCTAACGTGCCCAAGAGGCTGGCTACGTTTCCTCGCTGGATCGCCATACTGATCCGTTGGCCGAGGTAAGCACCAGCACTCTGATCACCCGAAGAATCAATGAGTCGTTTTGTTAAATTTTGGTAGAGGCTCATGGCCTCAGGACCCCACGGTCCAAGCGTCTCGACAGCAAACGGCACAAACATATAACTCTTACAGAGGGTTGCATATTTGCGCCGCTTGAGTGATTCGGCTGTTTCCGCCGCTGAACCGGCTGATTTAGACGTGTTTGATGTCTTTTTATTCTGTGACGTAAAATTCTGTTTATTTTTGGGTTTTTAAGAGAACTAGAGACTCGGGTAGAAGATATAAAAATATTTGTCTGTCTGGCTTTAGCTTGATGATTGAGAATTGTTCTAAAACTTTAATATTTATGAATACTTGATATAAATCAAATCTACGAGCCATGAGAAGCTATAGGTATTTATCAAAATAAGAAGAATCGTTCTATACGTTTTCTGTTAACACTATAATAATATTTAGGTTATTTCAATTAAGGTATGATTCAAATAGGTAAATTCATTTTCTTCAAAATTACACAGGCGTTACGTACATATTATGTACATACATGTAAAGAAAGAACGAGAAAAACATATTGATAGATGGATGGATTTACACTAGGTAAGATTTTGGTACCTTTCGTTTCATTTACTTTTATTAAATTACTAGCTGTACCCGGCAGACGTTGTTCTGCACTTAGAAATCCGGGTCTAATCGTGAATCCAAACCATCCCGGGCCCACCCAAACACACGCATTTTTTTTGGTCAAAATCCTGGAACCCGATTGCAGCGGCACCTACCGGAACCAATTGTAAATCTAAACCATCCCGGGACTCACTTGAACACACACTAAAAAAAATCTTTAAAATCACTTCGATTGTTTAGGAAAAGTTCAGTGACAATACACACGAATAGAAGAATTTTATATATATAAAGATTTTTGGGCCACAAACCCCGCGGACGTTCTCAGAACACCCTGCTAAAGTTTCATCAGAATCTAATCAATGCTTTAGCACATTTAGGTCAAACATACAAATATTGATTTTTATTTATAAGATTCATACGTGCACGCATTAGCGGTGTTTTTTTACCTAACTTCCTTTTAAATACCTGCGATTTGATAACTGCAGTCTATCGGCACCAACTCTATCATCTATTGTGCTTCCATACATAAAAATTGTCAGCTCCGTTTAATCCATTCTTTCTACATGCCGAAACTTCCTTAACATCCTTTTCTTAACTCTTGTTATGGTCACCTTTTAATACACAACATTCCCATAAAACATTGTTCTTAATAATGTGACTCTATGGAGGGAGCTACGTTGGGTGTTTCCCTTATGGATAAAATTAGAAATGAGGATATCCGTAAGAGAACCTAGGTAACCGACATAGCTCCGCAGGACCAATGGCCGATGATGCAGACGAGTCCTGGAGTGGAGATCGCGTCTCGATAAACGTAGTGTCGGACGTTCTTCAGCCCGATAGACCGAGGACCTGTGCAAGGTCGTCGGTAGGCGCTGGATGAGGAAAACAGGACAGGGATGAGTGGCGCCGTCTTGGGGAGACTTACGTCCAGCAGTGGACTACGAATGGCTGACGACGATACAATATGCATCGGTGTATTATTAAAAGCGATCCATCCATGCATGCTAAAGTTATTATTTCCTATACTTTTATAGCAATAAAATTATACAAATGTGGTTTTCTCTGTTTTCTAGTGATAAACAGACGGTTGGACGTTCAATAGTGACTAGGAAGCCTTGTAAATTTATTACAAGGACGCACGCGCGCTTTCACTATGCCAACGGCCGGTATCAACCTTTCTATTCGCGACGCGTCCAACAGATTCGTTTGAACGGTGACACACTGCCTAATAGTGCGGCGAATAAAAAGAAAACATTCTTTTATAACTGGGATACATATGATCACTTAGCGTCTTTGATATGTGTCCAGATATAGATACTGGTAGATGTAAGACATAGCATGAAGTTTCACTTTATTTTGATACTTGTCATATTCGTACTTCGAATTTGCAAAAGCGGCTGCTTTGGAGCTTTAGCAGACAGGCTAACGGTCCACCAGGTCAAAAGTTGTTACAATCATCTATAGACATTTGAACACCTGGATTGTTTTGTCGCCTCGTATGACAGGTAGTCAGCTCGGCCACAGGGATTAGTATTATTTCTCCGTTCCTGTCCAGATAAAAGCGTGAAACTGCAGTTTAAGAATGTCTTGTAAAATTCACGTAAATATAATCATTAGAAGAATAATTTTCGTCATCTTTGTATTTGAAATATACATTTAAATCCTTTATCACTAGTATTATAAACAAGACATTTGTTTGTACACAAATTTCCTTATGGAACATTATTATAAAAGTACATATAATCGAATACAAAGCAAGAAAACTTAACTTATTTGTATTGTATTCTACGCATAGTCCCTCAAAACTATAAGTAGAATACTGAGCCTAGATCACTGTCTTCTATGGGTAGCGTGCCCAGAAGGCTGGCTACGTTTAAATAAATAAAAGTCTGATTGTCAAAAAATCTAGAGCGTTGTGTCATATAATTAATATGAGAATGCATAACATAGTATTGTATCAAGCATGGCAATGCAGCCAGCCTTCTGCGCACTCTTCCTTCTGGCAATGATGTAGTACATCGTTTTAATTATTTTATAGTATTATTGTTAGTAAAGTTTAACTTATAATATCTTGTATCTATCTATAATAAAAAAATTGTATGATTAATAGATATTTATGTCGAGGTGAAATTAGTAATATTGTTTCAATTCCCATTTAGCATCTTAGTAACATCTTATCTACATCTTCAAAACTCATCTTACTAATTATAATACCATGATCCTTCATCCAGCACCAGCTCTCAACCCACACTTCCATTCGATCGTCTCTTGTCTAATTCCATCATCATCTATTTTTCTCACTCACACTGTACACATCTTTCAGAAACGCTCTAAACTACTCTCCGCAAAATAACCACTCTTACGTTCAGAAATATTCACAATCCCAAATTTGTCATTTAATAATAACTGATTATTGCAACTACAGACGACTACGATAACTAACAACAAATTTGTATATGTATACATTGACGCTTATATTTTTAATGCTTTCATTATGTTCACTATTCTGTGGAACTGTGTGTCCCAAATGACCAACTTCCGAACCATTATGCGAAGCCCTGCTTACACGGTTAAATTAAAACAATAAAACACATACTGGGTTTAAATCATAATTTGTTACCGTGTGTTAATTCGGTTCTTAGTGTTTTAAAGTCAATTACTGTGTGTTAAATAGACCTTAATTATCAGAAATTAAATACCTACAACATGATAATAACATTATTATTATAATTTCGTATTTAATTTATGTATTTATTTTCCTTGTATCAAATGTAGTTTAAGTTTAGTCGAGGTCCTGAGTTTTTTTTCTAACAATGTAATTTTTTTGTTTATATATAGAAAATATAGTCCCTAATTATGTAAATGTGAAAGTGAATTTCATTAGTGGTTTGTTAGTCACTTCCTCGCGGCCTTGGATATGTACCTAGATATTTTTATAAAATTTAGTATAGAGGTACTTTACTAGCTAGATAAATGCGCAATAATTTAATTAATAGAGGCATGGGAAAGGGAAGATGGGATAGAAGGAGGGTGGCTACCGGGACCCTCACCATATACGATTAGGTCAAGAAGAAACAGTTTCACTCCGATATTCTGTGAGAGCGTGATATCACACCGATTGAGCTGGCCTAGTAAGCTGTCATCAAGATAACGATTCCAATATAATAATAACAGCCTATTAACGTCCCACTGCTGGGATCACCTCCTACTATTGAGGAGTGGACAGTATACTCGCTACACTTGTCCAAGGCGGCTTGACAAATCGGTTACCTCCATGTGCAGGTTTCATCACGATGTTTTCCTTCATCGTTGTTAGTACGTGGTAATTGTAACAATATGCACATTAGGTCACAAAATGGAATCTTAGAAATGGGTTATTGAGTCGTGAGTCTACCACTGCTTTAAAAGCAATTTTGGAGAAGAAGCGTCGCAGTAAACTCCCCAACAATATATCTTTACTTCATAATTATTATTAATTGTCTTCTAAACTGCCTCGCCTTAAAACAGATTTATTTATATGGCTTTTGAGTTTCGGGGATAAAGTCTATCACATGATGCACCAATCACTTGTCTCTTCTTTAGCCACACTACAAAAAAAATGCTTGTGTATTTGTGTACATAATTCAATCAATTCATTATATATGTAACTAGCTGTGCCCGCGACGTCGTCCGCGTGGAATTTGTTTTCAAAACCCCTCGTTTTTGAAACATTCTTTATTCATGCTCCGCTCCTATTGGTCTTAGCGTGATGATATATAGCCTATAGCCTTTCTCGATAAATGGGCTATCTAACACTGAAAGAATTTTTCAAATCAGACGAGTAGTTCCTGAGATTAGCGCGTTCAAACAAACAAACTCTTCAGCTTATATGGGTTTACCATGTCTCTAGTCTTATAGGATTTCGGCTATTTCTGTAGTTTGTTACGAGATTTCTCCGTCAATTGTGGACTGATTTTCAATTTTTTTTCACTCGATAGAGTGAAATACTCCTAAGGTGGTCCCACTGTTACCAAGTCAATCTCTGATGACTGGATCCCAGGGAGAGTAACTCTTGTTGAACAGCGCCGAGTGTTTACACTCGTCGAAACTTGCCGTCGACACATAGCGCCCACAACGACCCATGTCAAGAGATGGGTCGAAGTGGGTGTTGACCACAGAGCATTAATTCTCGCTATCTCTTAACATTGAAAAAGGCGCGATTTTCAAATCAACCAATGACATTTGTGTATTTCGTCGTTTATGACATCAACGCCCCATGATCCGTTCCACTAGAGTTTATGATTGTAACGTCCGCAAGCAAGTGGAACGGGAAAAATGGCGGTCGCAAACGTGGTCGTTGTGAGTCCCTTCTGGAACGTAGCCATAGTAAAACAACAACAATTTATTGCCTTTAAATTTGAAGTTGCATTTGTGTTTTGTTATTTTTTTTATCAGAGTTACGTTTGTATTTTTCAATTTCATTCAGGGCATTCTTCTTCCAAGGTTCTAAGAGTCTTTTAATATTAATTTTAACATACACAAACGGACTGACATGACGACATACTTCAGTCATTTGACTGCGGAAATCTTAAAAACGTATGTAATATGAATATATTTATATTTTTAACCGTATTAGTAATATCATTTCATAATCACAAGTACAAGTGAGCTAAAGATATCTTGTTTAATAAATGTAAGGCGAGACTTGATCTTATTATGTTGTTATATAAGAAGTTATGACATTATTATTCAATTACGTTTAATCAATGTCGTGTATTCATCTTAATAAATAACAATGCTTTCTTCCGTTTAAGATTAACTAACTAACTGCTGCGGCTCAACGACCCAAAATGAGTCGTGGTCTCCGAAATGAGAATACTCTATTCCTTCCTGTTCAGCGCTGTCTCTTGCCAGTCATCGGCATGAACCTCCACTATGTCACTCCAGCGATATCTGGGCCGACCAACTGCCGTCACGTTAGTCTGCCCAGATAGGCTCTTTTCACCAAGCCAGAGCAAGCGATGTGCGTTGCACTCGCCTATTATATTGGGCTCAACCACCAGTTCTTCGATTTCGGCATTTTGTCGGATCCGCCAGTTGCCATCGCTTCTCCGTGTCGGACCCAGGATCTTTCTTAGGACCTTTCTTTCAGTCACCAACAGCTTGTTCTCCTCCTTCAGTGTTAGGGTCCAAGCCTCACATCCGTACATCAATATTGGACGTATGACAGTTTTATATATACGTATCTTGGTCTTACAGCTGAGAAGCTTGGATACCAACACCTTATGAAGCGCCTCGGTACATCGTAGGGTATTTTGAATACGAATATCTCCGTTTAAGATTCATCATCATCCGAGAGTTAAATCCCGGATGCGTTCGGAGCGTTCACTCCGACGCCCAGGGTCCGCTTTCCTACTTTTTCTACTCCACTTCGCGCGGTCTTCTGCATCCCCCGTTTTGAGACCATTGGTACGCATGTCATCCTTCACAATGTCAAGCCAACATTTCTTGGGCCTTCCCCTTGGACCGGGACCTGGCGGAGGCGGCATGGCTAGACATTTGTTCCCCACATCATTAGCCGGTCTCCGTAAAACGTGGCCGTACCAGCGTAAGCGACGCTCTTGCAGTTTGTCTGCTATGTCACGGACATGAAGACTGCCGCGTTTAAGATTAAATAATAATAATAATAATGCCCTTTTATTCCGAATGCATGCAATTTAAATTCTTTTCTTTTCTATTTTGTTTCTTATGTTATAGTATATCACGCAGTTCGGCGTGCCTCTCGGCATAGGCTTCCTCCAGCTCTTTCCATTGAACTCGGTCTTCGGCAACTCTGGTCCAGTATGGTCCCAAGGTTAGACGGATATCGTCGCTCCATTTTGTTTTTGGACGCCCCTGTCTTCTGATGTCCCCTCTTGGGTACCATAAGGTTACTTGCTTGCTCCATTTATTTATTTTGCAACGTAGCATATGTCCCGTCCAACTCCATTTCAGATGATCTATGCGGGTTATTATATCTGTTACTTTTGTCTTCCTCCTTATTTCCGAATTTTGGATTCTGTCACTAAGCCTGATATTCAACATGCTTCTTTCCATTGCTCTTTCTGTTTTAAGATTAGTCCAAGATTTTATCTGTGCTTGTTTAGAATTTAATATTTAACTCTCTAATATCGGTTTAAGTGAACTTAGAATTATTGTTCCTAAATAATATTGGAAGATGCTTGGCGTACCATCTTGGAGTTACGTTACCAAATATTTTCTCCATTTAGAGTAACGTGATCCTATTTAAAGTTACACAAATATCTCAACATATCCGTATAAGCTTATTACGTGTGCGCTCCCTTTCTCGGGAGCCGAGTATGGGCAGATCAAAGATTCCGAGGTCACGATGTCATTAGTTACCGTGCTACTAAACTTAAGTAATCTGTACTATTTCATCATTTACAATCGTTCGTAACTAGTATATAATAATCGTTAACTCAGAGTATGTAGTTTTAGATTTTAAGTTAATAGGCAAGTGCTTGGCTATTCATGAAGCATCAAGGATTCAGTAGAGATGATAACTGTTCCAAGTTGTCCTTCTTCGACTGTGTTTGCGAAGTTGCGCGGATTAAGGGTTACTTTGTTGTTGTGCGAATAAGGGAGTTAGATAACACTTTATTGCTCACCAAATACACAATTACAATATTGTCAGTGCAACAATAGGCGGCCTTATCGCTTAAAGCAATCTCTTCCAGGCAACCTAACTTAAGGAATAATTTAACCTAATCTGGCGATGTAGGTGGTGCAGATCATTAAGTAGGTATATCATAAATAAACATACTTAAACTACATAATTTATAAATTAAATACATACATATTCATATATACCTAGAAGTTAAAAGTATGTTTTTTTTTATTGCAGGAGTTCAGCAGACAGGCAGACGGCCCACTTGATGGTAAGCGGTTACCATCGCCTATGGACATTTGCAACGCCAAAGGTGCTACAAATGCGCTGCTGCTCTCTTAAGGGAGACTGGAACCTGGTCACTAATGCCGGAACACGACTCAGGGTTGTTATGGCGACATACTTTAAGACCAGGGGTGGTAGCCATCCAGTCGGGCAAATGCCCTACCACCTGGCTGTGGGTTGTTTTGTCGCCTCTTACGACAGGCCGCCCGGCTGCAGGAAATTGTATTCTTTCTCCGTTCCTGCACGGATAAAATGTTAAAGTCCAAAATAAACACAAACAAAATACCGCGCTTAAAACTGTTAAAACGTAGTTTTATTATGTGATTTAACTTTTTGCCACTCATCCAACGAGCAAATCTTACCAGTATAAATGTAGTCTCAGATCTTCGCGCGAGCGTACGACGTGAACATACTATTCATAATTTCCACACAACACACCTACTCATAATACTTTAAACTGTTAATTTTAACTTACAATAATTTAAAAAAACATAATGATGTTCTTTTCACGGCATACGTAGTTAATCAAAGAAACAATAGATAGATATTTGGTAAAGCATCTTAGGCTGGTGTGCATAGACATTTGACCGACGGTTAATATAAAATAATCGCCGTTTAACCATACACATATATAGTTTTAACGATTATTTTATTTTAACCACTAGTTAAATATCTATGCACACCCCACCTTAGATTAAGAGTAGCGGACAACCAAATCTACTGAGATACTTCTTATAAACTTGCAGAACCTCGTAGCCTCATAGATTTTAAGATTTATGACATCATACTTATGTACAAGTATAACTCAAATAGTGCAAACATTATTGTTTAGACAGTAATTAAATCCATTTCTATAATTATATTTTAAAAGTAAGATAATCAGATATTATTTTATCGTCTGGTCTTTTATATGAAAAATGTAAAATAATCATTTTTATTGCGACGCTGGCAAACAAATGCAAAGGGGTTACCGTCTGCTATAGAAGTTTGCAACACCAAAAGGGAATGACATGGGAGGAATGGATAGAGGGATCAGAGAATAGGAATAGATAGAAGAGATTGGATAGGCAAGGTCGGATAGACAGATCGGATAGGCAAGATTGTATAGGCAAGATCGGATAGGGAAGATCGGATGGGGAGAGTCCCATCTTTGGGATCAGAGAAGAGGAATGTGATAAGAGATTACATATGGAAAATGGGATAGTATGGTGGGAGAAGTGGGCCATCGGGACTCTCATTCATGCTCAAGTCTAACTGTTTTACTCCAATATTTTTTGAGAGTATGGTATCACACCGATTGAGCGGACCTTTAGAGCTGTAATCAGTATATTTATTTGGGAACGGCTCTACCACGTGAAGACAGAACAGATAAGAAGATCGTAATATGTGCCTCATCCCTGTTTTCATCTTTAAAGTTTGCTTTTATAAACAATAAAAAGGGAACCAATTCTACTATTACTATCTCCTCAAAATCGCCTTACACTACCTTCTTAGTCGTAGGTTCAGCTGGTTTCGGCATTCTGTTAATTCCAATGGTATCTCGATCTTTATAAATACTTATAAGCGGAAACTCGCGAAATAAATGTTTAGTTTTTTATAGCTTTTCAATATTAATTTTGGCTAACGCCATTTCTATTGATGGTAATACCAACCAATATTACTACTATTACTACGCCGTGATGATATCGAGAAGATATTATGGCTTTAGTAGAATACGAATTATTGACACTATCGCATTGGAATAGTACTTTGAATATCTTCGGAACGCTAACATATTGTAATAGCAGAATTGGGCCCCAGGTGTGTTAACAAATTGAAACAGTTACGAAATGGAAACTGAGGGATTATACTGTTCACACAAAACGTGCGAATTTGTGCAACGCTGTATTTAACGGACATCTTGGTGCGTTGCGCAAGATTCAGTTCCCAATCCATACTAATATTATAGAGTAGGTAACTCCGTCTGTTACACTGTTACGGAAAAAACTTACCATAGTTTTGCTGAATGGTATATATACATGGTTGTTGGCAAGAGGTCGCTTGAAGCGATAAGGCCGCCCTTAGTTTAACATATTAAGCCGCAGCCACACATTGGATTCAACTTTGCGTCCAAGCTTGGCTCCAATTTTAAATGGCCAATATTGAACCAAATTACTGCATTACACGTTGGCTTCAATACCAACTTTTTACCCAAACACTGGAAATATAAAAGCGCACTGGACCTGTTCAATTTGCCGACGCAGAGCGAAAGACTACGGACGATAACTTTTTGCGCTAGCGGTTTACGCATATGGTTTGGGTACATATGCATCGTACAAGAAAGCAACGAAAGAAAAGGCGGTTCTAATTATGACACCTGTTTCCCAAAGAAGTAATCAGAGACGATGGATCTCCAGGTTTAGGGTAGGGTGGAGTAAGATTGCGCGGTTTGCAAATGACGGCTCACAAAATTAAAAATACGAAGTATGATTTGAGATCAATTGTATGTGTAAGTTTTAGTACCCTTGGCAAAGAATTACTACATGAATTGAATTTAAAAAGATCTAACAATTAAAACAATAAAATAAAATTTATAAATCGGAATTTGCGCAATTTTACCCATCCTAATGTATAAAATTGCGCATTGAGATGTCGTATTACGTCGTATGACGTATGCGCAATCTTATACCACCCTTTTTTTAACTCCAGACGAACAGGATTTGTCCGGCTTTGTTTATCTTTATTCTTTTACAAAAATATTATGTACACTAGCTGCGCCCGCGGTTTCACCCGCGTGGTGATAGAAAATCGTTATATTTTGGATAATTCACACTATATCTTTATAAATTATAGCCTGTGTTATTCTGATGTGTAAGCTATATTATTGTAAAGTTTCATCAAAATCTATTCAGTACTTTTTGCGTGGAAGAGTAACAAACATACATCCATACATTCTTACAAACTTTCGCGTTTGTGATATTTATATTATATACATACATATACTCGCTAAGTCCCTACTCTTCATTGTACCTAATTTTAATAATGTAGTTTAAATTTATAATACAAAAAAAATCATTAGTACATTCGAGGCCAAAAAATAGTTAGATTTCATGCTTAGCGAGTTTGTTTCTAGCTCTGAAGTATTAAAGGATGTAAAAATATCTCAAAATCAATACATTCAAATTTAGGATAAGATCAAATTGCTAATAGTAAGTACGATAAAGCCAGTAGATGTGAACTGGTCCATTACGAAACAGTTCCCTTTCACGACTGCACTCGGATTAGAGGCACAAGTTGAGGTCACTCTAAGCTTTTTATTTAGTATTTGTATGAATCATATTTTAAGATTAAAGACTTTTATTTCTCAAAAGAATTTACAGTTCACTTACAAAGAAATAGCCAGTTACATTTAATACACATTTAACCATATTACCGAATCTGTCTATTTATTATTGTAATATTTCTTGTTTTATTAGTTTTAGAATGGTCTTTGTATAATCAGCTTCCAGAAGAATTTTTGACAATACATTAAACACCATTTTTAGAAAACGTGTAAAAAATATGTTAACCGATAAGGCATATTATAGTATAATACTTAAATGACAAAATTGTTTTTTTTTTTTTAAGAATTAAGTACCTTTATGTATCTATATATAAAAGATATTATGAACCTTGACTCTTTGTAGTTTAATACACAATTTTATAATTTATTGGTTGACATTTTATTAGGTAAATAATTCATTCAATAATTAGATAAATATATTACACCACACATTTTTTTTTTTATTGCAGGATTTCAGCAGACAGGCATACGGCCCACTTGATGGAAAGCGGTTACCATCGCCTATGAACATTTGCAACACCAAACATGCGCTGCTGCTCTCTTAAGGGAGACTGGAACCTGGTCACTAACGCCGGAACACAACTCAAGGTTGTTATGGCGATACACTTTAGACCAGGGGACCATCCAGTCAGGCTGATGTCCTACCACCTGGCTGTGGGTTGTTTTGTCACCTCTTACGACCGGCCGCCCGGCCGCAGGAAGTTGTATTCTTTCTTCTTTCCTGCACGGATAAAAGGATAAATTTAAGCAGAATACTTGTATATATGCATGCCGAAAGGTGGAATTTGGAGAACTGTACTACATTAAATTTAACACCTTTTTGTATACCCATTTTCGCATTAAATAAATTTAATTGAATTGAATTAAATAATTGAATTTATTATTTATAATGTGAGGGGTAATCTTGAGACAAAAATCGGATCAACGCAAGTTGTTTATTAAGGCCACGGGCTTATTAAAACAAGTAAAGCCATTTTAAAATATAGTTACGTCTTTTTGTCAGGCAGTCTGTCTGTTAATTGCTAAGAAGCTTTACAATAATGAGTAGTGCAGTGTAAATAGATACATTTATTTTAGGTTAGGTAAAAATCTTCAAAATTAAAATTATATTAATTTAGTCAAGCAAAGAGTAGTCCTAGAATATGGTGTTTCAATAATTTTTTGAACAGTAAGAACCATTTTACTTCCTTAATATTTTATTTAGTAGAACGTTTGCGTGAAAGCGTGAAGTCGAGTTTAACATAAGACATTTAACAAAAGTTCCTGTGGAGAACGTCTTGAGTAGGCCATACATACGAGTATAAGTTAAAAATAAATTCACCTTCATATTCTGTGTACACCGTTTTGCAGTGTGTTATTGCTGTTTCAAGGAGAAAAAGCGGTATTAAACTTCCCAGAAACACGTCTGATTAAAAATTCATCGTGTTAAAGCTTAGAGATAAAATTATAAATGTGCTATCAACTATTACTACTTACTATTTTATCCGTATGGGAACGGAGATAAATAAATAAACAAATCGGATTTGATCGACCTTGATCACCTCATTTTACTAGCAGTCATACTATGATATGTCATGTTGTCTCTCTTTGTCATTTGAATATCCGTAGAGGCGTTATTGTATTGTTGTAGCATAAGCCTCGTTCCGTCCTTCCTTTTACGTTTGAAGAGTGAGTAGTAGCGCGACAAAAAATTTGAAGTTGTACATTTTCAAATATTGAGCAGTATCAGTACAAATGTACTTTGTATGGGACAAATGTATTAGCTCATACATTTACTACACAACACTAATACACACATATTTTATATCCCCAAGTTAAGCAAGTTACACTTGTGTTATGGGTTATATAACGGAGTATCCTAAGGCCGATCCTGGACACCCAGACCATAGTAAATATTGGAAAGGTCGTTTACGCAATTTACTATGCCAGGAATAGAATCCGGAGCCTCTGCGTCCCAGTGAGCTCGACCGGCAAAGCCTTAGCCCGCTCAATCACAGAGACCGTTTATCATATAGTTAATTTTATTTACTACTAACTTTTTATTATTACGAAATTGCCTCTCATCGACGGTATAGCATTTACTCACACGAACATTTAGATACCAATCTCTTTAATCCAGAGAGTTTTGGGTTACATAGATATTGCGTTTTTACGTAACCAACCATTAAATTCAATTGACCGGTTCAATACAATCCCGTGTGATAGATACTCTGTGAAAATATTCTTCCACCTTTTGCAATCTATTGTTAATGCCAGGGGCGTAGCTACGCCGTATCAGCCGTATCAATAATACAGGGCCCCCAGGCTACAGGGGCCCCGAAAGTGTGTAAGCAAATGCTCCCAAAATGTTATCCACAATCTTTTATAGATTAATAACAATGTAAGTAATCGTACAATAATTATGTATACCACCGTCGCCACTCCTAATCAGAATATTCTTGCTACGGGTTGTCTGGAAGAGATCGCTTTTTAGCGATAAAAACGCCCTTTGTACCCAACTAGACTAATACTAGTTCGTAAGTTTTTTCTATAATGGTGTACAATAAAGTATTATCAATCTATCTATCTAGCATTTTTGAAAATAACTGCTGGGCCAACAGGAACGGCTATCAGACTTGTCATTATTGTCGATAGAGGCAGAAAATCTAGAAAAACTGAAATCGTCTTCAGCTATGGATGATTTCATAAATAAGCTTGCCGAAAAAAGCGAGAAAAGTGTATTTTTGATTTAAATTGTTTATCTAACTTAGCTCCTAGGAGCATTAAGTATTATAAGTAATAACTTATAATCATTTTATCAGAGCAGGAACGGAGAAAGAATACAATTTCCTACGGCCGGGCGGCCTGTCGTAAGAGCTGACTTAACAACCCCCAGCTAGGTGGTAAGGCATTTGCCCGACTGGATGGCTACCACCCCTGTTCTAAAGTATGTCGCCATAACAACCTTGAGTTGTGTTCCGGCATTAGTGACCAGGTTCCAGTTTCCCTTAAGAGAGCAGCAGCGCATTCGTAGCAACTTTGGTGGTGCAAATGTCCATAGGCGATGGTAACCGCTTTCATCAAGTGGGCCGTCTGCCTATCTGCTGATCTCCTGCAATAAAAAAAAAAACAAAATATAATTATTTAAATTCAGTTTTATATAAAACTTTATCTTTCCTTTGGGCTCCCGACATATTTTGATACAGGGCCCATTTAAGGCAAGCTACGCCCCTGGTGAATGCTGTCCATTTTATACCATTATCCGTTTGATGTTATAACATGGTGTGAGATATAGTTTTTAAGGGCCCATTGCCATTTTGGTGAAAAGGGAAGCATTTTAATTAAATCAGAATGAAAAGTGGTACACGACGATTAGATTAGGCATAGAGTAAATAATAACCATAAACAAAAATTAAAACTAAATAATGTATAAGTCGGGTGTAGGCTAAACTTTAACAATACTCATTGATACTTGACATCTTTGTCTTCCGTGATCACGGCTACAGAAAAGTGGCCGAAATTTTTGAAATAAAAAAATACCACGCTTAAAACAGTTAAAACGTAGTTTTATTATAGAAAACAGTTTAAGTTAAATTTCCTTCATTGTATGAGTATATAACTTAATGTAATATTATGTTATAATAATTTAATTTTTATCTTGTTTAGTATGTTGGTGCTTTCACAAACACTAATTCTTTTGCTAATGAGTAACAAAGATATGCAGATGGAGATAAGCGTAAAATAATAGTAAAACGACTCGAATGTTTTTTTTTACAAATAATTAATGCATTTGTTTATTGCCTACTTGACCTGAAATGTATCCACGAGTCACATTTATATTCATTAGTTATTTAATGCCGCCTCCACATTTGTATAATAGTTCTTACAAGTATAGCCGAATACAACAAAACCAAACCGTAGGGCAGAAAATCGTTATCACAGAAATAGTGCAAAGTTCGTCGTTATAAGATACTCGCTCCGAAAGTGCACTAAGTAATGCCTCGTTCGCAATCAGAACACGACTGGCGCATTTCTCGACTGACCGGTCCTCATCCATTTGTAAATTAGACATGGCCTCCTGGCAACATGCCCCGCCCACTGGTTCTTGAAATCGTTAAATGGTTAGCTTAATGGCTTCCAAGACTGCATGTAATACCAACAGAGGAAAGAAGGTTTTATGACGTCTTACGGCGGCGTGAACAAAGAGATTAGCGCGGGCAATAGATCACTCAAATTCAAAGACAATGGCGAACGGCGGACAATTCCGTGCTTATGCAATTGATGCATTTTATTTTACAGCCATTATAACGCTTCCTAGATTACTTACTATGAATGCCTTCAAACGAAAGGATGAGTGTTATAGATAGTTTGTTACGATAGCAAATAATAAGCCAGTTATGGCGTGGGCCCATTCACTATCCTGCATGGTAGTTCGCCTAGCTGTCCGCAGCGTAATGCAGGATTATGAATGTTGTTGCAGCCTGCATTGCGTTTATCTTCCAGCATCTGGGGAGCGGAGGATCAAACCCCTGTTGACGAAGTAAGTTTGCTTTTCCCGGGGCATTCTCAAGCACTGATGCGCAGGATCATCGTGGGAGTAACTACGTTCTAAGTCTCACGCTGTTCCTACCATGAGCAGGAGTCACATGGGAGGAAGGGGGTTTAGTGGAGTATTAGCCTATGGGTTACCTCTTTAATAGGGTTACCTTGCTGAGTCTCCACACAAGCCGGCAATTGACTCTGTCATCTGCGCCATTTTCAGTGGATAACTCGCATTGCTCTGGTTTAATCCCAGTAAAGCATCCGGTAGTGTACGAAATGTATTTCCCCCTGCCTCAAAACAAACCTGCATTGCGTCCGATAACACCGAGTAGGATGTCGCTTGAATCCTGCAAGCTCCGCCCACCTCGGGACTGCACTGTAGGATAGTGAATAGACCTCCTTACCTATAGGCACGCGACGGAAGCAAAACAACGACCGTCAATTCACAAATCAACAAATGGCGATGTCAAGAATTTGTCATGCTATACCCCGTCCAAGCATTTATTTACTTTTGGCGTTTACACGACCGCCAAGTAGCAAATTTTTGACAGTATAAATGTCATAGGTCACAATTGTTATATTTTATTGTTGCAAACTATGGAAGGTAGAGGACTCTCCATATTCCAAACGACGTTAATCGTAATGCATTCTATTGAAATGAGAATGTTTTAAATAAAAAGAAAATAATACGGCATTTGTTTCGATTTAAGAAAGTGGTAATTTTGCTTTTATTTGACTTTAAAGTGTAACTGTTAATACGTGATTTTATGATTTTTATGGCTTATTTATTACGAAATATTTTATACTCTTATACTAATATATAAAACTGAAGAGTTTGTTTGTTTGAACGCCCTAATCTCAGGAACTACTGGTCTGATTTGAAAAATTCTTTCAGTGTTAGATAACCCATTTATCGAGGAAGGCTATAGGCTTTATATCATCACGCTAAGACCAATAGGAGCGGAGCACCAATGATGAATGTTTCAAAATTGGGGGGTTTTTCCATTATTCCACGTGGACGAAGTTGCGGGCAGAAGCTAGTATAACATAAATTAATTAAAATTTATTCACAAAGTAACTTTTTACATAAAATAGAATCGGTAACATTTGGCACTAGTAACTGATCAATAATGGAGCTGTCAAAAGTAAAATAAATACTTGGACCGAGTATACTAGCTAGTATGAGATTTTGTAAATGTAAATATACGTAACAAACAAATTAGTATCGCGTCGCAATAAAACCTTGAATTACAATAAAAATTATTGTAAAATACGTGAACAAAGTAAACATTACTCAATATTCTAGATCCGAGATATTTCGTTTTGGTCAAATCTACATCAGTTGCGAAACCGTATCTGTGGGTGTACATGAGATGAGCATAATAAAAAGCTAGTGTGAAATCAAATGTTTTTTTTTCTGTTTTGTATCTTTTGCTTACAGTATGATCTCTTATAATTAAATAAAAAAAGATAGTGGAGAACAATTCTGTCACGGGAAAATAAAATAAAAAAATCACTTACCCGATTGGTAGCAGTTCACTTGCAGCCTTAGATTAAATAAAATTATAAACGGAGCCTAAGTGAACAAAGCAACAAATGAAGTGAAGTATTTTTTTTTACTTGTGTGCGTGAATTTATTTAGGTAATACCTATATAAGTATTTACATGATAACGTGGTTTGCAATCTATGTGGTTAATAGTGATGTTTCCACTTTTATCCATACTAATTCGATTATTTATACTAATTGTAAGTTCTACATCCTTTGGCCGACTTTACTTTTATTGTCTAAGCCTCTATTATTATTATGTGTAGTCAAAAGAACAAAGTTAATACCTACTATTGAAACCGTGGGAACTTAGTGGTTAACGCACTCACCTTCCAATATTAAATGATGTGGGGTTGAATTCAAGGCCGGAAAATAATGCACTTCTCGGCAGTTTTCTGACCTAAATGTGCATATTGTTACAACATGGATTACCTCCAAAAAATGATATGGCGGTTTTAAAATATATTTATTTCTATGAATAGGAATGAGACTCGGCTAAGGGTTACCTAAACGTGCGTGTGCGAGTAATTATTATAGTTTAGACAAACACCTATAAGACCAAGGGCGGTGAAAAAAGAAGATGCGGGGCGGTAATTTCTTAGCTAGGAAACACACGAATGCGAGATATGCCTATGGTAGGGCTACAAATACAGAAAATCTGGCTCGATTACGCCAAAATTACGCATAACGAGTATCCGGCTCGAAGGACCAATTGTTGCGGCGACGCTAAGTTTAGGATAACAATCGACTATGTCAAATTTGTAGAAAAAGAAGTGTGGGGAACTTTAGAAGGAAATGTGAGATTAAGGTGGAGGTGATCCGTACCATTGTAGACGGTAAGGAAAACATCTTGACGAAACTTGCACATATTGATAACTGATGTGTAAAACCCGCCTTAGACAAGCATAGCGGGTATGTATACTGTTCCTCTAAAAATTGAGAGGCTCGAACCCAACAGTGCACGTCTATGGGCTGCTATGCATATAATATACTACTGACATTTTTTCTCACTTTAAATAATCGGCAGATTGGTATACTTTGTATATCCTTTTTAACCTAAGTAAGTTGCGCTTGTGTTATGGGTAATATATAATGAACTACTTTAGGGTCGATCCCAGACTTTAGCAAATAACATTTACCATCTCAGGAATCGAACCCGGAGCCTGTGCATTCCAATAACCTAGACCGGCAAGGCAAAGAACTCAACAAAGAAGCCTTCAAACGTACGAGGATTATGAATAATTCGTATGTTTCAATTTCCTGCGGCCGGGGCCGACTGTCGTAAGAGGTGGTAGGGTATTTGCCGATTAAGATTGCTACTCCTAGGCTAAAGAATGCCGCCACACAATCTCGATTCGTATTCCAGCATTAGTGATCAGGTTACAGTCTCCCTTTAGAGAGCGGTAGCATAATATATCACATTGGACCTCCAACAATTGTACAGTTTAGAAAATCTAAATAAATTGCCATTACCGATAGCGTTTTGAAATCATTGATAAACTATTTTAATTAAAAAGATTATGAATAACAAAAATTTGTGACATTATGGCAAATTACTCTATACAAAAGTAAATAAATATAAACCTTAAAATACCGCATGAGTTAATAAATGAAAAAAAGCTAAATCAGGGAATCCTATACTTAAAATTCTTATTATTAATTTTATTTTATTTAAGTTTATGGCTTTGCAGCCAGGCCTTTAAGCCAGATAGATCTCAGTTTACAATATAGTTTCTTCTTTTTCTTAAGCTTGTGTGTAGCACAGCTGCTGTAGGTAATCACCTAGTGCCATTCAACGGAGTTCTTGTGACAACTCAAAAGGCCACATTTGACTATTCAGTTCACATTTCTCACAAAACACATAATTACTACTCAAAAACTATCAATATCCTACAACTATTGTTCATTTTAGAGTAATTTTACAATTTTTAGAAAATAAAACTGCACAGCACAACATCTCCTTTCAGTTCCCGCCAAAAACTCTCTTATTATTAAAACCGACTGACAAAGTAGATAAAACAATGTTTTTTTTTTAAATCAAACTCAGTCGAAATTCTTAATCAAAATTATTATTAGATGAAGGTAATGTCCGATTGTACTGTTTAAAAAACCTTAAAAAGAAACATTACTACGCAAGTAATTAAGCTGAATTTAACTTTGGCGAGCACTGCGAAATTGCGCGAATGAATTCCTCCTTAACTTTTTGCCACCGGCCAAGCAGAAATACGAGCTCACGCCACCGATATATGGTGGAAATTCCAACTAAGGGGAAGAAACTATGGCTACGTTCCATTAGGGACTCACGACCGCTATTTTGCCCGTTCCACTTGCTTGCCGGCGTGACAATTGTGAACCCAAGTGGAACGGTTATTCGAGCCATCTCTTGACATGGGTCATTTCGAGCGGTGATCGAAAATGATGACGTCATTACTGTTGTTTTCGCCACGACCATAACGACCGCAGTCGCCTTGTGGAACGGCTAACTGAGCATTTTGGGCGTTGTGAGCTAAATAAACGGAACGCGCTGTATATACATTCATTTTTATAATACGTCCTGCTGAGTGGAATTCTTTACCGTCGTCTGTTTCTTCTGAAATACAGATTAGTAGTCTTCAAGTCTCGCGTGAAGAGGTATCTTCTAGGGGTGCTCCATCTTATGCATTTCTACCTGACATCAGGTGCAATGTCGGTCCAACGCGAACCTATACAATATAAAAAAAAAAGATTCTAGTCTGTTTATTTTGTGTCATATTTGAAAGTAAATATATTTATCTTTCTTACTAAGCCCAAAATTCAACAAGGTATTAAAATAAAACACCAATATTATCACAATAAAAAATTTATTATCTATATAACATAACATCGGACCGTAACCTTAGAATGAAACGTCTGTATATTACATCGTGTATATAATAGGTATACCTATACATAGCGCGGGTTATCAATCGCTCCCTTATTTCTATAAAGTGAGCAAAACGAGCGATATGAAACCATTACGCCACACGGTACTTGGTGTAAAGACTAGCAAGTGTTATAACAAGTTGTGTAGGATACATGCCACAGGTTCCCAAAGTAACTAGGATTGCAAACCCCCCAGTGGACGTCGGCAGACTAAACAAATCAAAAAACAAAATAATACAGCGAGCCGTGACAAAACTAAAACGCGAAAATTCCTCAGCTGGCAACAAAGTATTTAAAAAAAATATGATTAAATTTTCTTTATTAATAAAAGTAAAAACATGGGTAGAGATGTAGGATTATGACAACTCATAAGAATTAATACTAACTACGTTTTAACGGTTTTATGCGCGGAATTTTATTTAATTATTTATATTCAGACGTTTATTTATAGTTTTAATTATGTGTACTAGTCATGAAAACTTAATAAAATACGAATTCATAAGAATATATCAACTGTGGTTTTTGCTATTCACGAAGGCGAGTCTTCTTTATTCGTGGGTAAACATGTACATGCACATTGCGATAGTGTCTGACCGAGCGATCAGTTGGGAGCGTGACGTCCAATCATATCCGCTTTTGATATGACGCATACATACACGTATTTAGACACATACAACTAAAGGCTATTCGCCTTCGTGAATCGTAAGAACTATATTAAGACTAACACATACAATTCTTAATCTATATCCATGTACTTACATTGTGGACATGATAATTATGAGTAGTGATATGAAGAATCTGAATTGACACGACTCGCTAGACAGATTAAAAAGAGGAATTATCACAGAAGGGAACTCATAAAACTTATAAATATACCACTTTTAAAGATCAATCATAATCATGATTAACAACAAAAGGAACGACTCAATAACAACTGTAACGAATAAGGCGCGAATTAATTTTTATATTAATATCATCTAACGTAACGTAATTGAAAGTTAAAAATATAAATGAGAATTCAAACACGCGATTGCAGTTATAAATTACTTAGGGAATATGGACATTCATAAAAAAACCTAAGTAGTGTTAAGTAATATTTACGCTATCATAAATTTAAATATTAATAATATCTTTACTTGAAAAGGGGACTACCAAAAGTTTGGGAGCCTGTGGTATACACCGCTAGATTAATAACCTACAACTATATTACACGCAATTATAGTGCATATTTATATACTTAAGATTACAATGCTTTAACAAAAATATTTCGCAATTATCAACCTAATTCGTGTATCTACCGACAATTATAATTTGACACATTTTGTTAAAAAATAAACTTGTAAAATAAAGCAAATAAATAAATTAAATAATAAAAGAACGCTCTAAGTTTACAATAAAATAACCCATTTACGATTACATTACACGATTCAAAGATTGGTTTAATGGCCAGTTCCTATATCTTACCGACCGTTCATATGCCTTAATATAGGTTAAAATTTAACAAGGCTCCATACAAGTCATGTCAAAATTCAACCAATGGTAGGGCAAGTGCATGAATCTATACTAATATTATAAAGCTGAAGTTTGTTTATTTGTCTGTTTGTTTAAACGCGCTAATCTCAGGAACCGCTAGTCCGATTTGAAAAATTATTTCAGTGTTGGATAGCCCATTTATCGAGGAAGGCTATAGGCTATATATCATCACGCTACGACCAATAGAAGCGGAGCAGTAATGATTTTTCATTTTTCATGTTTCAAAATCGGGGGGGGGGGGGGGGGGGGCGGCTTTAAAAACAAATTCCACGCGGACGGCGTCGCGGGCACAGCTAGTAGCAAGATATAAGAACTGGCCATAAACAATGATATTTTGTTTACCTATTATCAAGGAACGGTAATGAAATGAGTTCTTTAAAAAAAACCTATTTATTTTGTAAATAAGAGGACTTTGTGACGACACACGGTCCCAAATATTTCGAGCTCGATAAAATTAATATTAAGCATAGAGCAACTTTTGCCCGTTTACCACATTTACGGTGTTCTTACATGAGCAACTAAAATTGCTCAAGACTGGTCAATTTTCATCAACTATAACATCACTATTTCATCAAACAGTTTAGGGCGATAAATATGTAGCAAGCCGTTGGCTGAGATACGGCCACATAATACCATGCAATATGGAGCAACTTAAAAAATTAGGCACTCTTGCGAAAATGAGAGAAAGAAAATTGTCAAAATTTCCAAACCTGAATATTCGGTTAGTCATACGGCAACGTTGAGAAATGTGGAATTTATGGAGCAATTAGGAGCAATATTCCCGAAACATTGCCGCATTTTATTGCAAATGCTCCAAATTGAGCCATTACTGTTGCCAAGTAGTAATTGCTCAAAAAAATTGCCCCGTGTTCACCTTTAGAATAATGTTAGTTGACTGGGTCATGCAGATGTAGACAAAGGTTTAATGCTTTATTTGAGATGTGACATTGATAATGACATTAAACATTGACAGAATAACTCGTGTATACACACTGATGTTACTTTTCATTAGGTGTTCTTTTTCTAGCGTAAAAAAATAGCATTTTGGCATAGGCATTAGACACTAACGCAGGTAGATTAGGGACTTAAAGCACTTTCTGTATTCAAAAGTTTAATATAAAATTTGAATTTCGAAGTGCGAGTTTTTTTTAGCTGCACTGGCATTGACACTTATTTCACCAGCCCCTATGAAAGTGCACATAGTGTAAACACATGATGCCCACTTCCACGGCAGCAAGCAGAATATACACGTACATGCGTATAAGTATGTATAATAGTGGTGGTTCTTTTACCACGTCACTTTCCTGATTGCTGCTGTCAAAATGGGAATAATGTAAACGAGACATTAAATCTTTTAATAGCGAAATGTACAAAAAGCTATAAGCCGCGTTAAAACAGTGGTTTAACAAATAACCTTTACTTTCCCATTTCGAAATGGAATATGTTCACAGAAAACTTAAAAACTAAAAACCATAGAGTATATTTAAACTACTTTTTAACATATTAAGCATGATTGCTTGATACGAATTTTAATTTTTTAATTCATTTGTTAAATAGTAGTTTTAACATTTGCAACAACTGAAACAAATACCATAGACTATAAGTGTTAAAACCTAAATATAAATGGAATTGGAAAATCGAATGTGTTTAGAAACTTTTTTAAATGGAACAATAGTTATTTTTAAATATATGAGTTTATTTTTTTAATTTATTCGTTTGATGTTTTTTTATTAATATGAATCTAAACACCAAGTACCGTCGTATCAAGAGAGATGTGATGGTGGCTTTTACATGAAATCGTCGTAATCGTCATCGAAATTGCCGTATGTGTCGTATTGGTTGAGATGCGCCTGGAAATATAAAAAAATAAGTACATTAGATGTCCTTAAAATATACTGTTGATGGCAATACGTGGTAGAGCCATACTGGGATCAATATCTTGATTACAACTTTTAGGGCCGACTGATCAGTGCAATACCACCTCTCACAGAATGTTGGCTTGATGCCACCTCTCACAGAATATTGGTGTGATGCCACCTCTCACAGAATATTGGTGTGATGCCACCTCTCACAGAATATTGGCGTGATGCCACCTCTCACAGAATATTGGTGTGATGCCACCTCTCACAGAATATTGGCGTGATGCCACCTCTTACAGAATATTGTCGTGATACCACCTCTCACAGAATATAGATGTGATGACACCTCTCACAGAATAGGTGTGATGACACCTCTCACAGAATATAGGTGTGATGCCATCTCTCACAGAATATTGGCGTGATGCCACCTCTCACAGAATATAGGTGTGATGTCACCTCTCACAGAATATTGGCGTGATACCACCTCTCACAGAATATAGGTGTGATGACACGTCTCACAGAATATAGGTGTGATGCCACCTCTCACAGAATATAGGTGTGATGTCACCTCTCACAGAATAAGTGTGATGACACCTCTCACAGAATATAACTGTGATGCCACCTATCACAGAATATTGGTGTGATGCCACCTCTCACAGAATATTGGTGAAATGGTTAGCTTGGTGCAAATCGTGTTTTGTGAGTCGTGAAGTCGTGAGTCATGTTTTCTGAATACATACATACATTCATAGCTTCACGCCAGTTCCCTTGCGGGGTAGGCACGAACAACAGAGCGCCATTCAGGCTTATTCTTACACACCTCACTTCTTTGACATTCATAGCTCTTGTCATGCACGCTCGTCTGTTCTTAAGGCTCCTGACATCACCTTCTGCTAGTACACGATCAATTTGATCATGAAAGGTGTGTTTTCTGAATCGTGAGTAATATTTCGGATGGCCCACTTCCCCTTACCCCTGTCCTGTCCCATTTCTCCTGTCTGATGCATGCTCTATCACATCCTCTTTATCCAATCCTAAAGGCTGGCTACATGTCGGCTTCGCCATTGCAAACGTCTATGGGCGACGGTAACCAACTTTCATGAGCTGGGTCGTCTGTCTGCCAGCTTCGTAATATAAAAAAGAAATCTTATAGGGTAAGTCTCCCAAAATGTTATCATTGCTTTTTTGAAAAAATAGGGTGAATCCCGATTTTATTACATAAAATGTGTTATCAATCAGTGAATAAAATCACATTGGAATTCGATTTATTTAAATCTGGCAATTTTAAATAATTCCCAGATAATTTCCCCCAAGAGTACCAGGATAAAAAGTAGCGCACATTTTAATTCTAAGAATATTATTAATATATAATTCTAATAATACTAGCTGTCCCGGCAGATGTTGTTCTGCCCTGAAGAAATAAAATTTAGAACCCGATTCTAGCGCCACCTACCGGATCCAAATGTAGACTATCCTATCTTTCAAGTCGGATCAAACTGCACACGGTGTGCAAATTTGATTAAAATCGGTCAAGTAGTTAGGAGTCCATCGCGGACTAACAACGTGACACGTAATTTATATATATATATATATATATATATATATATATATATATATATATATATATATATATATATATATTTCAATGACTAGTCTATAAATACACACATTCAATAATTACCGATGGTTATCTTGACGAACTTGACCTATCGCGATTATGCAATCTATTATTATCGCACGCAAAATGAAATAAATTATACTATCAGTACAATACTAAAAAGATAAGGGGCATTTTCGTGATAACCATACCGATATCCGTTATTGTGAAATATTAGTGTATGCGGTTTATTGAGTAATACATATCAACTCGTGTCATCATGATTGTACTATTGATCAATCAATACACATCTATAGACAAAATGTTAGCAAAGGAAAATTTTCGGAAATCGAGTTATCAATGCCATCAGCCTTAAAACTATGTATTGTTATCATGAATACAGTTGCTAGGGCCGGCTCTATTGGTGTTATACCACACTCTCTTCACTTCGTCAGGTGGTAGGGCATTTGCCCGACTGGATGGCTACCACCCCTGGTCTAGATTATGCCGCCGTAAAAATTTTGTGTTGTGTTCCGGCATGCGTGGCCAGGTTCCAGTTCCGCCTTCAAGGCTGGCAGTACATTGGCAGGACCGTCTGGTATTGCAAATGCCCATAGGCGACGGTAACCACTTTCCATCACTGTTGGGATGTCAGTCTGTTTGCTGTGCTTCAGCAATTTAAAAAAAACTCTCACAGAATAGTGAAGTGAATTTTTTTTAAATATTTTTTATGCAGGACTTCAGCAGACAGGCAGACGGCCCACTTGATGGAAAGCGGTTACCATCGCCTATGGACATTTGCAACACCAAAGTTGCTACAAATGCGCTGCTGCTCTCTTAAGGGAAACTGGAACCTGGTCACTAATGCCGGAACACAACTCAAGGTTGTTATGGCGACATACTTTAGACCAGGGGTGGTAGCCATCCAGTCGGGCAAATACCCTACCACCTGGCTGTGGGTTGTTTTGTCGCCTCTTACGACAGGCCGCCCGCCCGGCCGCAGGAAATTGTATTCTTTCTCCGTTCCTGCACGGATAGAAATGAAAAGTGAAATGATTAGTCTTGAGCTAATAGTGTTGCATACAATTAATACATTCCAAAGGCTCACGTCTCCTTGTCCTATTCCATTCCTCCTATCTGATCTTTTATCCCAGCCCAAAAAAGCTGACAATGCATTGGCTTGACCCCTGGTGTTGCATGTCTATAGGCAACAGTAAACACTTTCCTATAGATGGGCCGTCTGCCTATTTGCCAGCTTTGCAATTGACATTTCTCACCAAAACACATAGTCAATCTCATTCCACTCAATATCTGAACAAGCTAAGTCCTATCCTCTTTTAAAATAATGGTTTTTAATTATTTTTGGTCCTCTCAGGATAATAGTGCTGCTTATTCTGTATTTATTATGATATGTATTGTGTTTATATACATACATACATAACTTCACGCCAGTTCCCTTGCAGGGTAGGCAAGAACAAAGCGCCATTTAGGCTTATTCTTACACACCTCACTTGCTTCTTTGACATTCATAACTCTTGTCATGCACGCTCGTCTGTCCTTAAGGCTCCTGACATCACCTTCTGCTAGTACACGATCAATTTGATCATGGAAAGTGAGTCGTGGCCTTCCACGACTTCTGCATCCATCCACTTTTGCATTGTATAGTATATAATAAAGACTTATTTATTTATTTAATGTGTTTTGAATGTTTTGTATTATTTATTGTCTACACCGCCACTGTCATGTTTTAATATTTTCCTTAGTTTAGGGGGTTGCCTGGAAGAGATCGTTTTAAGCGATAAGACCTTCCTTTGTTCCACACTTATTGTATCTAGTTCTTAAGAACGTAGTTTCAATTTTGGTGAACAATTTTTTTTTTTTTATTGCAGGAGATCAGCAGACAGGCAGACGGCTCACTTGATGGAAAGCGATTACCATCGCCTATGGAGATTTGCAACACCAAAGATGCTACAAATGCGCTGTGCTCTCTTAAGGGAAACTAGAACCCGGTCACTAATGCCGGAACACAACTCAAAGTTGTTATGGCGACATACTTTAGACCAGGGGTGGTAGCCATCCAGTCGGGCAAATACCCTACCACCTGGCTGTGGGTTGTTAAGTCGCCTCTTACGACAGGCCGCCCGGCCGCAGGAAATTGTATTCTTTCTCCGTTCCTGCACGGATAGAATAAAGTGTTTTCAATATTACTCAAGAACAGTATAGCGCAACATCTTCTTTCAGTTCTCGCCAAAACCTAAAAATTGTATAGGGTTCAACTTACAGTGGTGAGTTGCTCCAAGCTTGCAACATATGAAAAGATCGATCGAGCTGTCATTTTAGTCCCGGTAATTAAAAATCAGAGTATAGCTGGGCCCTCCGCCTGTTTACCAACTTTGCAATTGAAAAAAAAAACACATTTTAAAATAGTATAATATACTCACATTATCACCCTCGACTTTTAATTTGGCCTTTCCTTTGCCCTTTGTTGGTTTTTTACTCTTGTCATTCTTCTCTGCTTTTTGTTTCTCAATGTAGAGGTTATCCACTGTCATCTTTATCCTTTTTATGTCTGCAGAAGACACTGAGAAAAGAATAAGTCATGGTAGCTAAGGTCTTATATCAATGACGTGAGTATCGAAAAAGACTAACTGATGACAATAGTGATATTTCTAACATTATTTTATTTACATTTTTTTATTTTTTATTGCAGTAGTGCAGCAGACAGGAAGACGGTCCACTTTATAGAAAGCGGTTACCATCGCCTATAAACATTTACAACACCAAAGGTGGTACAAATGCGCTGCTGCTCTCTTAAGAGTCACTGGAACCTGGTCACTAATGCCGGAACACAAATCAAGGTTGTTATGGCGACATGCTTTAGACCAGGGTGGTAGCCATCCAGTTGGGCAAATGCCCTACCACCTGGCTGTGGGTTGTTTTGTCGCCTCTTACGACAGGCCGCCCCAACGCAGGAAATTGCTCCATTCCTGCATGGATAATATAAAGGAACAGGTACTGAAATCTATAATATTATATATTTTTTTATAATCAGCAAACAAACACACAGTGTATATCCACAAACGAAGCAAGTTACACTTGTGTTATGGGTGATATACAACGGACGAGTCTGGAGCCGAGCCCAGACACTCAGACCATACTAAATAACACAGAGTTATTTTTAAAAACTTATCATGCCAGGAACCAAACCTGGAGCCTCTGCATTCCAGCGAATTTGGCCGGTTAAGACTTAGCCCGCTCAACCACAGATGCCAGTTATGAAATTCTAAAAACACTGTTTGTTCATTGAAGCTATTAAACAAATACAACTCTGGAACAGACTATGTAAATGATGGAGAAGGCGATGCAATATTTTTTAGATTTCTTTTTGTTCGGGATTCACGTGAAAACGACTGGGCTGATGTTGGTGTGGTTTTCGTTGACCGACTACAAATTCTTAGATGTAAAATCTGTGCTACTTACAAACAGACAAATTTAAAAAAAAAAATTAGTCTTCTCCATTGTTTATCTAGTGTATTTCAGTAGTTTTATTTAATATCTTCAATGTAGAGATATGACATTTTTAGAATTTTATAATATTATAGAATATAATGGGGTGTTTGTACGATCAATGTTTCCTATGTTGATAAAAAATAACTTAGTTTGCTGGTCCCTATTGCCCAATTTAAAAATAACGTAAACTCTGATAATATTTCTTCCTGCGCTACTTACTATGCAGAAAAGCAACACTGGACTTTCAAGTATATTTAATTAAACATATTTTTAAAGCAAAAAAGCCAAAGAATTTCATTTTTTATTTTTTTTTAAATATCCACAATCAGTCGCAACCCGACTTTAAATGAATGGCTTGTGCTAATTTTTTTTTTCTTTTTTTTATTTAAAAAATAAGAATTTAATTGAAAAAGAAACTATGATTTTAATAAAGTATTGATTAATAGTGTAGTGTCTTTTTTTTGTTGAATCAAATGAAAGATATTGTTTTTATTTAACACTAGCGGCCCGGCGCGGTTTCACCCGCGCTCTGTCCCGCTCCCGTGGTATATAGCGTCATGTTATATAGCCTATGGCGCTCCCTGTTAACGTAGCTTTCGAACAGTAAAAGAATTTTTAAAATCGGTTTAGTAGATCCAGAGATTACCCCTTACAACGTCACAAACTCACAAACTTTACCTCTTTATAATATTAAAGTATAGATAAGCTAAAATGTGTGAAGAATCATAATACGAATTATAGTCCATGTGAAACTTTATGACCAATCAAGTTTTTTTTATTTTTTATTGCAGGAGTTCAGCAGACAGGCAGACGGCCCACTTGATGGAAAGCGGTTACCATCGCCTATGGACATTTGCAACACCAAAGGTGCTACAAATGCGCTGCTGCTCTCTTAAAGGAGACTGGAACCTGGTCACTAATGCCGGAACACAACACAAGGTTGTTATGGCGGCATACTCTAGACCAGGGGTGGTCGCCATCCAGTCGAACAAATACTCTACCACCTGGCTGTGGGTTGTTTAGTCGCCTCTTACGACAGGCCGACAGGCCGCAGGAAATTGTATTCTTTCTCCGTTCCTGCACGGATGGTAAGTTAGTAAAGAATGTGTAATAGGTAGCCCAATAACCCAAGGGTTGGCAAAAGGAGTAGGGGAAGCCAGAACAAGCGCTGGGAGGACGAGATTAGGCTTACTGCTGGACCCTACTGGCGACGTGCTGCCTTAGACAGGCAGCACCGGCATGAGCTGGAGGAGGCCTTTGCCAAGAGTTACTCTGAGACGAGAGATCTGATCTAGAAGAAACACTGAAAATTACCTCATCTCAGATTTCAAGCTATATTATTATGTGTAATAGACGTATTTTCATTCAAAGTATTGCACAACATTCTGTAGGTAATCTGGACAGACCATAGTTTCTCATAGTGTACAAATCAATATTGCTTGTACATCATATTTTACATATAAATACGCAACAAACTATATACTAAGACAGACATATTAACATCAGCATGACGTACGGCACTGCAAATTGTGCACCTCAGGCCATCATACGACCTTAATAAACAACATACAACAACTCAACGTGGTTTAGCTTGGCAACACCCTTCAAACGGGGTCCATAGTTAACGATGATTAAGTCCTGAAACTTTAGAAGTGTACAAACCTTACACATCGAATATTATAGTATTTGCCTTACAAGATCATACTCACTTTGAACAACAATATTTCTAACAAGATCATCCACAAAACCAGGGAACTCCTCCCTTGCTTTGAAAAAGTTTATCTTCTTTGAGAGTAGATCAGCGAACTCCGTGAACTCCTCTTTTGTTGTTGGCTGGAAACTATCCAGCTTGCCAACGCTGGCCTCTGAGACACCTTTAAATTAAACATAACATATTATTAGGTAACTGTGGTGGTTTAGTTCAGCTTAAACTTATGATTCAAATCAAATCAATTTATTTGCTTGAAAACATGGTTGGTAAAAATATGTTATTTTATGTTTCACATGTTTTTGCCCTTTCAGGCACACAAATAGTAATTAAGTTGAAAATCAAGTAATTAATAAAAACAGACTGTGATCCACTCAATCCACAGACATTAATTTTCTTTTTTTTTCTATAATTATACAGTAATTATAGATAATATGTCAAATGCAGAGTTATTCCATATAGAATACAATGCCAAAAATGTAAAATTAAATAAATATTAGAATAATAGTTTCTCAAAGTCTCTCTTTTCTTTCACCATATCCCAATTACTTGGGGTCGGCACAATGTCTTTTCCTTCCACACTCTTCTATTCTGAGATGCCTCTTCTGTCACACCGCATATCATCATGTCATCCTTCACACAATCCATCCATCTTTTTTTTGGTCTACCTTTAAATTTTTACCCATCGATCTTGTAGTATAACATTCTTTTTGTCACGTGACTTTCATCCCTCCTCATTATATGCCCATACCAACTTAATCTTCTTCCTCTCAATTTTTCTGTCACAGGTGCAACTTTCAAAGATCCCCTTATGTACTCATTTCTCACCTTATCCGTTCTTGTAACACCACACATCCATCTCAACATTCTCATCTCAGCTGAGTGGAGACATTTGTAGTTTATCACTTTAGTGGCCCAACATTCCGACCCGTATAGCATGACTGGTCGTATGATAGATTTATATAAAGTTTCTCAAAGTATATATTATAAATTGCCAAATTTAATTTAGAATTGGTCATTAAGAAAAATTTTAAATGAAAAATGATCTGGGTTCAAAATCCTACCTCCGAAAGCATGCACTTGGTAATATTATAACTTAATTAAGTAACTGTCAAATTCTGGCAATGAACGAAAACATCGTGATGCAACTATGCACTAATCGGCCTTGTACAAATGTGGCATTTATACATGAACATGCTGCAATATTAGACATGTGCGCCGCGATGAAATGGCGGCGGCGCGGCAATTTCAGGCTGTATTTAAATTTACTCCATCAAAGTTTGCTTCGAAAAATAGTCACAAACAACACTCGGGCAACTAAAGGTGTGAGCTACAAACCGAGATTAAATATGCAGAATTTAAAGATACAAACGCTACCTCAGAGGGCCTCTAAAGGGTTTAGTAATGTTTTCGCATATTCATAATAACAAGGAACAATATAAAATGGAATGCTATGTCTTACAACTACCAGTATTCTAGAAAAGAGTAAATTTAACTAATGCCTGGTTTCTGAGGTACTTTTAACTGTAGTTTATCTGTTCGTTAGCGCTATCGGTTCAATCTATACTAATATTATAAAGCTGAAGAGTTTGTTTGTTTAAACGCGCTAATCACAGGAACCGCTGGTCTGATTTGGAAAATTCTTTTAGTGTTAAATAGTGCATTTATCGAGGAAGGCTATAGGCTATATTGTATTTTCAAAAAATTTGGGATCCTTACTAAAAGTCCAATAATGTAACCCAAGGTGTAAAAAAATGACCCGAAAAAATCCTTACACGGCGTGCGCTGCGAAAACTATTGATTATAGAACAAAACAATGTACTACCACTTTGCAGAACGTACAAAAAATATCGCGTAACCATATGTCTATCTATTGTAGTTATCTCACAATAAGTGCTTTCTTTTATTTTTTTAAATAATTAAAATGCCGACGCTTCAAAAACTCTTTATTTTGTACCTTGGTATTAATCCTTATCAAAATAAATTACTCCATATTCAAGACGAATTCAATACCTTTCTAGAACTTTTTGAATTATTCAATTCGGACGTTTCATTCAAAAGATATCGCGATATTTAAAATGTAAGTATTAGTGTTGTAGCCAAATATACTAATATTGTTTGATTGCACGCTCTAATCTCAGGAACTACTGGGCTGATTTGAAAAATTCTTTCAGTGTTGGATAGCCCATTTATCGAGGAAGGCTATAGGCTATATATCATCGCGCTAAGAGCAATGTACTAGTTGTAGGTTAACCGTTAACTTAAGTCTATCTATTACATAACTTTATGGAATCAATTGTTATTTAACTCATAACTGGTAACCTCAGAAACCGGGCATAAGCAATTCTTCCTAAGTCGATCTGTTCTACATCTTGATAACAATTTAACAAACGGTTTTAGAGAGCTCAATCACTTTTAAATACTTAAATTGCCAATAAATATAAAAATAGTATGGAAATTATTAAAAACTAAATTAAAGTCTGAAGTACCGTACGCGCCATGTGCGCACATGTCTATGCAATATACAAGTCGTGGTAGCTTCATGATTAACACATTCACATCTCAAACTCAAAGGACTTTGATTCTAATCCTAGCTGGAAAAGTACAGTTTTACACAACTAATAGTTCTTCCTGATCTAACTGCACGGTAGAACATTTTTAGTACCTTGCGACAATGTACGAATCGTGTAAGCGGGACAGAGCTAAGAATGCATAGCAAGCAACACTGCCATTTCCGATTACAAATAAAGTTAAAAATACTATATTTATTTGCAGTTTTCTGCGCAAATGAAACCTGCCGATTGGAATTTTAAGTCTTGTAAAACTGTATGCACCTGCTCTTGAGCAGTTTCGAACCTAATGTGCATATTGTTACAATTAACATGGTAACAACAGTGAAACTTGAATGTTTCTGTTCTCATGCTTAAAATGTTCACTCAAATCTGTTGAAGCCATTTAGGAAGCATATTCAAGACAATTTTTGATTGGAAGTTGCATCAACTAATTTTTTTATTTTTTTAAATTTTATTGCATGAGTTCAGCAGACAGGCAGACGGCCCACTTGATGAAAAGCGGTTACCATCGCCTATGGACATTTGTCACACCAAAGGTGCTACAAATGCGCTGCTGCTCTCTTAAGGGAGACTGGAACCTGGTCACTAATGCCGGAACACAACTCAAGGTTGTTATGGCGACATACTTTAGACCAGGGGTGGTAGCCATCCAGTCGGGCAAACGCCTTACCACCTGGCTGTGGGTTGTTTTGTCGCCTCTTACGACAGGCCGCCCGGCCGCAGGAAATTGTATTCTTTCTCCGTTCCTGCACGGATGAAAATTAAAATAAGGCATTCTACAAATAGAAGTTTATCCTTCACTTTGGGCAATTATGTTTAATAACAGACATTTAACCCTTTAAGGAGCCAAATTTAATATTATTTTTTTCCACAAGCTGCCAGCTGCCATCAAAATTGCCGCGCCAAAACCAAGAGAATTACATCGTCTCTTTTATTGTAATACAAATTCTTTGTAGTTAGAGGGAGAAAGCATCAGTTCAACTTTCGTTTCAATTATCTGTATTTGACCACAAGTTTGTGGTGCTTCCCAATTAGCCGTGTGTGGCAGTTTGAGAACAAATTTGTGGTGGTCCCATCTTAAAAGTATGTTTAAATGTTGCAATGTTAAAAAAGCTACATATACATAAAACAAGCCGATAAACCCACAACTAGAAAATTTTCATGTTGTTAATTAAAAACTTTATTTATTGAAATGTTTATCACTATGTTATTATTATAGTTACATTTGTATATGTGTAGTGAATATTTTATAATAATCTTCGAGATATTATTGCTATTTAACAGGTAGCTTCTTGTACTTTGCTTCCATTGAAAATATATTCTTACCAAATGTTTCCATAGCGAGTCTCAAATCAGATTCCTCTTGTAGTTTCTGCTGGCGAAGTTTCTCAGCTAGCTTCTGTTCTGGAGTCATTTCTTCAAGTACTTTCTCTGCAGCCAGGCGTTCTGCCTTTTCGCGTTCAAGACGCTGGAACACACAAAACATACAATTGAATTACACAGTTGGTAAATTATCAATCAATAACTCTTTATTGTGCACCAATACAATAAAGAACTTACAGACTAAAACTATGTCTCATTATGCAAAAAGGGCGGTCTTATCGCTAAAAAGCGATCACTTCCAAACAACCCCAGGATTGATTTGAGAATATAATGATGATGATGGTATACATACGATGATTGACGGCCTCTGTGGTTCAGCGGACTAAGCCTTTGCCGGCGTACCTCACTGCAACGCAGAGGTTCCGGGTTCGATTCCTGGTATAGTAAATTTCGGAAAAACGTATTGTCTCCGTTATTTACTATGGTCTGGGTGTCTGGGATCGGCCCCAGAGTAGTCCGTTGTATATTACCCATAACACAAGCGTAACTTGCTTAATTTGGGGATATACAATGTGTGTGTTTGTCTGCCGATTATATTATTATTATTATTATTATTGTGCACCAATACAATAAAGAACTTACAGTACTGAAATCCCTGTCCACTATGTAATGCTCATTATGCAAAAAGGGCGGTCTTATCGCTAAAAAGCGATCACTTCCAGACAACCCCAGGATAGAATTGAGAATATAATGATGATGATGGTATACATAACACATAGTACAATTTCTTACATTCTAGTAATATATATATATAAATGCAGTATATATGGATGTCCTATATTAAATAGATATGTACTTAATATACATAACTACAAAAATATATAAATGTTTATAGATAAATATAGCTTGGAGGAAGAAGAAACACCGCCCATGTCCTGCTTGAATGCGGAGAGGTGGCCCAATACAGGGCGAAGTATCTGGACGCCCCAGGTAGCCTCCGAGAAGTCTTCAGTGACATCAAGAAGCTGGTGGACTTCCTGGAGGAGCTAGGCTGGATGGAGTAAACCCTCATCCAGCCTCGCACGCAAAATAGGCGCTTTGTCGTCAGTTGCGGAAACCACCCGCTCGCAGAAGAAGAAGAAGATAGATAAATATATATGTACATACATTTAAATATAATCATATTACAATATTTTCTGATTATCGTTTTAAATATTGGTAGTGATTTTGCTTGTCTGCAAGCAATTGGTAGTGCATTTCAAAGTTTAATGGCATTGACGGTATAAAAATTGTAGAAATTTGAATTATGCGCAGGGGTGTTTAGTTTCAGTCTAGTGGAAGGCCTCAAGCTATGGGAGCACGAAATGAAGTCAAAGCGTTCTTTAAAATAATGAGGAGTATTCGGGACAAATAAGATACTTTACAGAAGATAAAGAATATGAGTATTCCCGCGAACACAAAAAATTAAATTATAGAATGTCAGCTATATTGAAAATCAAGTTTTTATTCAAACAAGTTCCACTGTAGTACATAGTTCTAAAAATATTCAAAGTACAATTCCATTGCCATAGTTTAAAAAAAACCAATATCTTCTCGATATCATCGCGGCAGAGTAACAATAGAGTAGCAGAAATGGCGTTAGCCAAAAAGAATATTGAAAAGCTACCAAAAATTGAAACATTTTGTGAGTTTTCGATTATAAATATTTATAGAGTGGAACACCATTGGAGTTAACAAAATACTGAAGTCAAGTAAACCACGATTGAGAGCATAGTGTCCGGCAATTTTGATGCGATAGTAATAGCAGAATTGGGCCCCTGTATAATTATTATGTATTGTTACATTTATTTAGTTACATAGTTGTTGTCACGTTTCTTTTTAAAGTTAATAATTAATTTTGTAATGTAGCCTCTTTTTTCTAAAGGGGCCATTTCCCAATTTCCTTAATTGAATAATAATGTTATATTTTTATTTATTTTAAAATTAATGCCTGTTTTGTATAGAGTAGTTTTCTATAATTTACATATGATATGCTAATTGTGTAAATTATAATTCAAAATCTCCCAATTGTATCTAGACTGTATTCACTACTTTTTATTTTCATGTTAGCAGAGGATATAGATTTTTACTGTTTGATTTATTTTATGTAAGACTTTATTTTATGTATTTATTACATGTAAGACTTTAAATATAATATTTTATTTTTATATAATATCTGACATAAAATATCTAAAATGTCCAAATAATACTGTATTCAATTCTTATCATTCATAACCCTTTTAATTAAAATCATTTATCAATTATTTCAATTGGCTATAGGTTGTGCCAATTTGCTAAGTTTCTTATACTGTAAAATTGTTGGAGGGATGGCGAGGTGTTCTAAAAATGTTTGTGTAGAATTAGTAGATGAAATGTTCTTAAACCATAAGGTTTTCTGATTATAAGTATTGACCAGACCACTTGCTGTTGTTTTATTACCATAAACCCTTTTGATAAGTTGCAAGTATTATAGTATCATGTCATATACCATTTAATTTCATTTCATTTAAACGCCCCTAGGGATTTATTCACCTTACTTTTATTCTATTCTTTCATTATATTCATAACCTCTACAGAACACCTTCATTGTGCATAAAAAACATTTCACAAATAATGAAGGTGTTATCTCTGCACACACTTGACTAAATCATTTACATACAATACATATACAATAAAACTTACACATGCTAGCATATAAATTCTATATAACCTCAGAGGAGAAATGCTAAAAGTGAAAGTTGAGGTCAATGACTGTCTAAGTCGTAAATTACTGCCAATCCAAAATAGTAACTACATTAAAATAACATAAATGCATTTTACATAATGATGCCAGAATTAAAAAACAATTTAAACATATTTATATATCATAAACATATTTATATTATACATATTTGTTGGCAACACCAACAAATAATTGAAATTTGACTTTGTCACATACAAATTTTCCTTCTAATGTAATGGTGCGAATTTAGTAAATTTATTAAATATCTCTCGTGGTACAATTCCTATCCTTTCCTTAATAGTTTGATTTAATCATATTATCATCACATCTATTTCTCATGGATCTCCACTTGCAAAAAATACTGACAAACTCCTTTCGTTTCATCTACTTTTATCGATCTCTTCATAGATAATTATGCATGTTTATTTGAGTTACTTTTTACCAGACCTTAAGAATTTATTATCTATTATAAATTGACAGACAAACAACCAAGTAAAGCAAGTTAGGTTTCTCATCATTACAATCATAAAAAGAATGAAAACTAAATCCTTCTTGTAAAATAATAAAAAAATAAGGCCTGCAAGTAGTAAATATAAAGGAGACTTGTTGTCAGCAAATCTTCTTTAACATAATTAATTATACTTATACTGGTATACATAATTAATATTTGGTCCTACCTACTAATACTTAACAAACATGTGAATTCATAAAGTAGAATAGAATAGAAAACACTTTATTGTTCACCAAATAAACAATTACATAATAATAAATAACAACAACTTAATGGCAAAACAAAAGGTAGCCTTATCGTTTAAAGAGATCTCTGCCAGGCTACCTGAAACTTCAAGTTAAAATTTTGTTGCGATTTGTTTTGCTACTTATCCATTGCCATTCATTTTTCCACTGGTCCGTTGAAGTATCACTTCTACTATGTGTCCCAGCACACATTTCGATTTTTGTTATGAATAAGATCATGTCTTGATAATCTATTTGTATAATTTGTGTGTGTTCTTGAGATAGTAGCAGATATAAATTAATTAAAGCTGCTACTCAGATATCCTGTACATGAATTTTAAGTAGTGGGTAGGGGGGAAGGTATACTTACCCTTTCTGCAACCCCTATGGTCCAGAGTTATGGCAAACATAACCTCACCTATTTTTTCATTAATATTATTGAGATGGGTGGTGAAAGGTTGTGACTAGTGACTAGAACAGTGATTTAGGTTAGGTTAGCTGCAGACCAAAGTGCATGAGCGTGCAAAGTGAGCGATCAATAATATAAAATAATGGCAGCAATGATTTATAATATTGTCTTATTGGTCACCATTTTGAATATTTTCATGGTTACCCTTGTATTGTATGTGAACGTGCTCTGCTGTTTTTTCTTCATTTTTTGAAGACTTACACTGGTTTTGGTTATTTTCAGTTAATTACTGGCTTTCTTTTGGACTTTGAAAGCATTGTTCAACTTTGGACCTATGATATAAGTGTAATATTACTGAAAAAATAAGTGCAGTCATATTGTCATGACTTGTCTTGAGGTAGTTAGAAATTTTGAGACCCAAACATTTGCTCCGTATTTTTAATGTTTAAAAAAGGAATAAGTGCTTATTACTAATAACATTTTAATGCAAAATTAATATTAAAGTAAATACACTGATATCGCGTATCAGTCAGTGCTAAATATTATTAAAAACTAAGTCCATAATCCGGAGTATTCTTTGAGAGTGCAGTGACCTACGGAGCGGTATTTCTAATTATTGTAAAATGCCTACGGAAAGATGTGGCTGCTGCCGTAAATTTCTGTCACCTACTGAGGGCATTAGGTGTATCATATGCAGATTATCACACCACAGATCGTGTGTTACGTTCCCGCCAAAGAGTAAAATACCTCCCACCTGGCGTTGTCCAACGTGTAAAAAGGGACAGAAAAAGGATGGCGATGTATTACAAAATAGACCAATATCTATCCAAAACATGGAGGAGCAAGAGGATACTACATCATCTGATAGCAGCCCAATGCTTGAAGCCAGGGGGGACAACAATACTAAGGATTTTACTATAAGAGATATCATGGAGGAGTTACGGTCAATGCGTGTAGACCTTTTAGATTTCCGTAAGGAAATGTCGGATTTAAAAATTGCAGTACAGGCCTATAATACACGTTTTGAAGGACTGGAAACCCGAATGGAAGCGTTGGAGAACCGTGTCATTGAAATGGAAGATCCTGTTGACTTCAATAAAGTGATTACACAGCTCAGAGAGGACTTTAACGAACAAGAACAAGAGAATCTTGCAAACGATTTAGAAATCAGGAACATTCCTGAAGAGGAGGGTGATAATCCTAAGCGCTTGGTGACACTTGTTGCTGCAAAGTTTGGTGTAAATGTAGAGGAACGGGACATCGTTAGCGTAGAGCGAACTGGTACTCTTTACGTAAATCCTTCTAAATGTGATGAGGAGATGAAGCCACAACGACCACGGACCATCGTGGTTCGTTTAGCAAGGCGCGACATACGAGACGAGCTACTGTACAAAGCTCGTGCCCATCGCATAGCTAAGACAACTGATCTAGGACTAGTCGGAGAGCCGCAACGCTTTTATGTAAATGAAAGACTAACCAGAACAAACAGACAGTTGTTTCACCTAGCGCGTGAAGTGGGCTGTCAGAATGGGTGGCAATTCATTTGGACGAGGCGTGGCCGCGTACTCGCTAGGCGCAAGCCAGGGGATCCTGTGCACAGAGTGCGACATGGAAAAGATGTGTTTGACAATATTGGTCCCTGTGCTTACACCTTTTAAAGTTTTTCGTAGTTGTATGGCAAATAATGCAACACACTAAATACGATAAAAGATTTATGATGTTTTGCACATAGATAAATATGTATACCATTTTTACTTATTTAATATATTCTCAAGTAACTTATTTTTTAATTCAACTTCGTTGTAAATATATATATGCTTATTCTACTTTTGATTATGATATATTCTTTTATATACATTAGAAATTACACATTACATGTATATATATATACTTTTAATTATCATCAATTTTTATCATTACATATTATTTTAAAATTTATTACATTTATTTATATGTCTGTTTAAAATGTATCCGTGTATGTATACTTATAATAGTATTATTAAAATTTATTATTCGAAAGTACAATATCTGGACTATAGGAGATGTTTGGTTGTTGTTAGTATTAAGTAAAATTGTTTTAAGTTTGCTTCAAAAGGGCAAAAAGAAGTTATTTGTTTGGGTCACTTGTGACTTGATGGAGGCTGGTACTGAAAATCAGCGCTGTGTCAGCTCTTGACACAGCATAATGCTGAGTTACCAGCCTTATTGCCGTGAGTGTTATGTATATTGATATTTTAAAGCTGTATATTTTATAAAATTCTAATGGCTTTATGTTTTACGAGTGATATTCTGTTAATTTAGTTTATTTTTTAGTTTTATGTGCATTCATTCGCGACAATAAATATTTTTCTTTCTTTCTTTCTTTCTTTTCTTTCAATTTATTAAAAAAATATAATTTCAAGATCTCCAGATCATAGGGGTTGTAGTAGGGGTAAGAATACGTCCCCCTTCCCCACTCCACTACTTAAAATTCGTGTATCAAACAAACATCTATAGATTTACCTAATTAACAGCCCTAGGTCGATTGATTAAGAATCTAGGTTTTCATGCGGTCAGCTGTCACTGTTGGTTCACCATACACTCCAATACAGCACAAATTTAAAATGAAACAATTTATTGTTGTTCTCTCACTCTGTTTATATAGGATTTGTATGAAAGAAAAAATTCTCTGCATCGAGCTTGGGGAATTTGATGGGTTAAATAGAAATTTAATAATGTAACAAAATTATGTATTCAATGTTACATTTCTTGTGCTTATGTAATGTAGCATGCTGCTCTCTAAAAGTAGATAAAAAAAAGATGTGAATCATCCCAAAACCTGTCTTGTTCATATATGTAAACTCTACAAATACCAAAGATTCAATCCAACTCTAAATATCATTATCATTATTAAGAACCATACTATTTATTCCTATTACAATTACCAACAATGTTTTTAGGAGTAATTACTCGGAAATATGTCTTTAAACAGTTGTTCTTGTATGATTCATGGCCACATATGGTTAAAATCTGTACAAACCTCTTTTTCAGCTATCTTATCTTGAATTTTCTTTTTAGTTTTTGGCGGAGCCGGAGCCGAATCGATCTTCTCCTCATCCTTCTTCTCTTCTTCTTCGTCCTCCCAACTTTCCTATGAAAAGAAAGTGACGTCAACACTTGTCGCATTGAGGTTAAGTACTCGTTATGGCACAATACCACATACTAAAACGATAAAGACATTCCTATACTCAAAATAAACCATTTGGCACTTGAAACGTTACCTTGACTACTTCCTCCTCGTCTTCGCCCTCCCATTTATTAGAACTTGTCAACGTGGTCGGCATTTTAGGCTCAAAATTATCCGCGTCTGGAAAATACCATTCAATGACATCACTATCACCACATACTTTACGAAATCAATATTATATCATGTTAAACACGCACGTACCCCACGACACATCCATGATTGGGGACACCTAAATAGCACCAATCTAATTTTGTTAACGTTTCACGTGAAGACAAAATCAGGCACCGTCTAAGTTGCCGCAATAATGGCTTTTTATCACAAGATGTCTCCAGGGTCGACGGAGAATGTAAAAACAATATTCTTTTCAGGCGAATTTTGTCAAACGAACGAAGCTTTTCTGCAATGATCACGTCCGGATTGAGAAAAAGTTAACAAATGACATATTTTTCGCGAATCTACAACAAAAATATGATCAAAACTTGATAAGCAAAAATATGACTCCATTGCAGACGATAATTTCCGAATCACTAAACTTTTCAATATGGCTGCCCGACTATGTTGCCGTATGACAAAACAAAAAAATAACCGTTGTAAAGTTACGTTTATTATTTATTATTATACTTACTTTAAACAAAACCTGATTTTTAATTAATGTATGCTAATTTGCTAAATAAGTTACAAATTATTAGAATATTATAACCATAATCTGTTTTTTAAGCAGACTGCTTAGTGACAGATAGACGGACTAGTTAATGATTATTTATAAATATTTTTTAGTAATAAAGGTATATTGCCAATTTAGTACTTTCAGCATTCCATTAAACTCTTTTATGTTTCTGTTAACGTCCAAATAATTACTAAACGATTTTTTTTAATTATATTTCTTTTCATTGAAATATCGACGTGTATCAGAATTCAGTTGTTAAAGGACAAGTATTTTTAATAATGTAATCATTTTTTACTCTATGTTTGAAATACATCGCAATCTGGAGCTATATGGAACATGGAAAAAGAATATTAATCCATGGTAGGAGCTGACACAGAAAGTGTTCTCTGACAAGTGTTTAGCGCTGGACGTCACTCAATTTTTAAAATATGATGATAAGATTTATTGTTCTTTCGATAAATACCCTGGAGACGAAGAAATAAAGTTATTGTGAGTGGGAAAAGAAGTATTATAATATATCCCGGAAATTTGTTCGGGGCAATTTATAATATAATGTTTGGTACGATCAGAATTTAGTGGCGCCGTTTTGAATGTACAATTAAATGATTAATATGTCATATACTGAAATAACCGAAAATATTTACACATCACGGTCAGCACGTGGTGATACTAATACATAATATGGACATTCAGTCAAACAAGTTACCGAAGCAGTTTATGGTTCTCGACTAGGATGCAAACCACGTTATTACAATAAGACGTGGTTGCTTTAACTTCTATGCTACCACGACATAAGAGTATGGAAGAAGAATGCTTATCTCATAATAATAATATTAATAAGTATTAGGTTTCTGTACCGGAAATTGTTCAGTCAATGTTAATACATTGACTGAACAATTAATAATAGTAGTACCTATTATTAAGTAATACATTGTAAGAAACCGTGACCACATAGTTTTGATTTATAATTATATCAATTATCCATCCAAAAAGATATTTTTCAAAAATGGCAAAACGTAAAATTGAAATATTCACTGAGATTCATAGTGAGAAGGAGTTTGACATTATACTGAGGGAGAATGCTGACCAGTTAATTTGTTAGTAATCTAGCCATCGTTCAGTAACGTGTAAATATTTAACTGCCCTGTAAATTTTGAATCTACATCCATTGGACCCCTATCCTATTTAAAGATAAAAAGTTCATTATAAAAAGTACACATATTACTAAAGATAGCTTAATAATACCTAATTCCCAAATTGTGAAGGAGAAACAAAGCATCTGAAACAACAGTTACAGAAAAAAGTTGCTTTCGCTTTTTTGTACTTACATATATTAATAACATAATATATTATAGTAATTATAGATTATTCCTCGTATTCATAATAGCTATACGCGGAATAAACAAAATCATTCATAATAACTTTAAACAATAATTATAGGCGCTGAAATCTACAGCGAGTGTTTTGGTGATTGCATAGTGCTGGACAGACTTTTTACAAAGATAAAGTTAGACTGGAGTGATGGAAAAATGATCTTACTAAAGGTACAGTTGTTCGTAGTATCTTGTAAAACACCCATGATATATGGTTGGTTCCCATAATGTCTTGCTATCCATTATTTATATGGTAGAGCCATGCTGGAGTGATTATCCTGATTACAGCTTTTTGAGCAGATTCGATCGGTGTGATACTACACTCTCATAGAATTAACTTAAAACAAGCCTTGAAACTAGTCTTGAGCTAAACATGTTTAGATTTTCAACATAGTCACATAATTGTTGTCTAAAAATAATAAATACCCTGCAACTGTTTTTCATTTCTAAGTTATATTTATATCATTTCCAAAGTTTAATTAAACATTATAGTATTTTTGCAGGTGCCGTGTGACAAGATTAAAGATTTTCAAAGATTTCTTGATCAGAGTGAACCTGTCTATATTTTTATACTGGTAACATAATTTAATTTTTTCAAATGGACTTTGTTTCAAATCTCAACTCGTCAGATATCAACTCTACGTTGTAAAATGATTAGGATATTTCAATCTCCATCGTTTGACTTGTAAATTAAAATAGGTTTTTCAATAATTGTATATTTAGTTTTGAAACATAAAAGCCTTGTAGCTAGTACCATAAATTCTTTTCAAAATTACTCTTGTACAATATCAATAAAGATTACTAAGTCGTTGCAGTAATTGTACAAGAAAACAGAAAATACGTTTTACGGAATATTCAATAAAAAAATAGAAATAATTTAGTACATACTGCCTCCTTCTGGCGAAGTCACTAGTATATTTAGGGTTTGGATGTATTGTTTCAAAAAGTTAGCTATGTAAAAACTATGTTAGAAACGAGTTAAATGTAACACTAAATAAACTGTAGGTGGCACTGTTTTTAAAGCAATCTTATCTGTTTATTATTGATTAATTTATTATTTAATCAAATATTTTAAAGTTTGTAATTCTCCAACTCGAGCTTTCCATGAGACTTTGCCTACACATAATTTTTGAATCCGTATTTAACAATTCATTACGACTGGCGCAAGGACGCCCTCAGTCGGGACTTCCGTCCTGCGCCTCGGGAAATCGAGGCTAAAAGGGCGGAGTTCCGGCGGGATCTCATGGTGGAATGGCAGAACCGACTTGCGCACCCCAGCGCCGGTCATAGGACCGTAGAGGCAGTTAGGCCCGCCCTGCCAAAACGCTGCACACTCTGCAGGAGTGTCCAGCCTGGGAAGAGGAGCGCCTTGTCCTCGGCGCCACCATCGGAAATGACCTGTCGCTCCCGGCCGTGGTCCAGGCCATGGTCGGGGGCCAACCCGAATGGGACGCCGTCGCCTCCTTTTGCGAGGCCGTCATGTCCGCAAAGGAGGCGGCGGAGCGGGAGAGAGAGCGAGCAGCCGTGCTCCTCTCCCGCCGCAATAACCGGTCTCGGCGCCGGAGGAACACGGACCTCCGGCCGCCATGAACGCGCGGCGCGGGTGACGGTCAGGGGAGGCTATAAGGCCGTCGCCCGCATCTAAAGCCGCTGAGTAGGGGGCGCGTCGGTGCCCGCGCGCGCCCCTCTCAAACACGAGCACGGAGAGGCCCGCCCCTTGCTGGGGTGGGCCCACGCCAGCCGGGGTCGCGGAAGAAAAGCTCACGCATATCCCGTGACCCCGGCTCATGGCGTCAGGTGGCACCAAGGGGTTTTAGTGGGTATTCCGGCTTCTCTAGCCGGCGAGTCCCACACTCCCCCGCCGAAGTCTCCCCGGCGGGGGGTCCGCAAATGGATTTCCCCTTGTAAAAAAAAAAAAATTACATTTTTTTACTGTGTGATTGTCATTCGTATTCATATATTTGAACCCATTTAATCGTTCTATGTTCATAGTAGTATTTTCCATGCCTGTTTGCATTTATAATAGTAATATAACATTTGCAGAACCATAAAGTAACGAAAGTGTTTCGCGGTGTCCACAGTATAAGATTTGCAGAAACCGTCCAAAAAGAGCTGCATTACTACAGGCAAGAATTAGCCGGAGTTTCAGTTGAAAGACCAGTTTACGATCTGGACGAGACGACGCCGGATGAAATAGTATGTATAGCGGATTATTTATATAGTCAGTGTTGCCATACGTCTTGTATTTTAAACATATCTGGTGAAACTGATGCGGGAAAGTTTAAATAATTAAAATTGGTTCGAAAACACAAGCTAAGAATAAGAATGGAACGGAAATAATTATTGTTTAAAACCGGTTAAAAAAAGAAAGAGCTTGGTTTAAGCAAGATTCGTTGCTTAGCTTTTGAGAGAAAAACATTTTAGATTAAATATTTTCAGGGTTTTGTGAACAAATGATAAAAACAGTCTGTCCGAAAGATAGTTTCTCTGAAAGTCGCAATCTCTCCGTAAGACACAATCCCTCCAAAAACGCAGTCTCTCCCAAAGAGGCAGTCTATCCAAAAGTCGTAGTCTCTGCGAAAAACATAGTCTCTCCGAAAGACATAGTCTCTCCGAAAGACACAATCTCTTCGTAAGACACAGTCTCTCCAAAAGACATAGTCTTCCCGAAAGACACAGTCTTTCATAACTTATGCCACGTACAACAATAAAAAGTAAATTAAAAGTAAAACAATTCGCGTTTTCTAAGCCAGTATCAGCACGGTTGAATGCCACGCGTCAGTTTATTTAAAACAACCCTCTGCAGTGACACTGATAAACCTCGGATGAATTCTATTCATTCAGTAGGTACATCGACTAGTTTTTCTTTGTACTCGGTTCAATTGATCTTTTGAATAACGTTGCCATAAATACGTCAGTGTATGTAATGTTGATATCAGTACGTGGTAGAGCCATGCTCGAATCATTATCTTGATTGATTGACAGCTCTTTGGGCCGGCGCGATCAATGTGATACGACGCTCACATAGAAAGAATATTGGTATGAAATGGTTAGCATTGAGGTAATCCCCCTATCCCATCCCACTGTTCCAATCCTATATCCCATCTCTTCTATCTCATTCTTCTTGTCTGATCCGTCTATTTCGTTACCCTACCCCCTCATCTTTATCCACAAAAACGAGCTCAAGCCTAAGCGTTACACCCCAATATTCAGTGAGACCGTGGTATCATACCAATTGAGCCGGCTCTAAGAGCACGATTTCAAGAAGGTTTCTCATCATTACGTTTCTCATCATAAAACTGAATTTCAGGGGAGTTTTTGGCGCGAACTGAAAGGAGACGTTGTGCTGTGCAGTTTTATTTTCTAAAAATGTGTAAAATTACTCTAAAATGAACAATAGTTGTAGGATATTGATAGTTTTTGAGTAGTAATTATGTGTTTTTTGCGAGAAATGTGAACTATATAGCCAAATGTGGCCTTTCGAGTTTTCAAAAGAACTCCGTTGAATGACGTCGATTGTAGCCTACAATACAACGGCGCCTGGCTTAAAGGCCTAGTTGCCAAGCCTTAAACATAAAAAAAACTGAATTTCAGGAATGGGTCAATACACGAAAAGAAGAAAATGAAGAAGAGCTTACTTCTATCTACGCGCGTCGTCTGGCTCGTCAGTCCGCTCGAAAGCGTCATAGAGCAGAGCGCATGATTCCATATTTGAAAAATTTGAATTTCGTGTTGTTCTGGCCGCATTGCTTCCATGCACACCCCGAGCTGTACGAGAGATGGAATGTTAATAGTAAGATTTGTTTCAATATCTTGGCGATGCGAAGGTATTCAAAGTACGATTCCAATGCGATAGTGTCAAAAATTCGTGTTCTACTAAATCCGCAATGTCTTCTCGATATCGTCGCGGCAAATTTACAGTAGAAAAAATTGATATTACCATTAGCAGAAATGGTGTTAGCCGAATGGCGTGCCATTGGAATTGCTAGCATATCGAAATCAGGCAAAACTATAATTGAAAGAATAGTTATCCATCGATTTTGACGAGATAGTGCTGTCGACCCAACCGTTTTTGTCGTGAACTTTTTAGCTAGCCTTATGTTGTCTTTGTTGGGTAATGGTAAAATCCCAACTTTTACCACTGGTTAGTTACGTTTCCTGTGAAAATAATGAGTAATTCAACTGAAGTGATATTTTTATTTTTTTTAGAATATCGTTAGGTACAACTTAAATTAGACCTGTCGGGGCCTAAGTTGTAATGATATTTTAAAAAATTCCATGTACAAATCTATAAAAGCACATTTTATTACCTGTAGGCATTTGAACTAATTGTACTCATTTTTATGATCGTATTTTTTGTTCACTTATTTATTGGCATGCGATTTTTGTTATTATGGAGATTGTTCTATCGTACTCGTTTACGGCCGCTTGCGGCTGCATCATTAGCCAGGTGTGCGGATTATGATTATTAGGAAATTGTGTGGACATTGGGGGGCGGGCACATTCGTATTTGTGAAGTATAAAACGATGGCTTGACTGAGAAAGGAGGCGGTTGAGCTACGACTACGATATGGGCGTGACGTGTGTACATTCGGGAATCTAATAGTGACGGACTTTGCGCGTTTTATTACATTATGACCTTCTGCATTATGTTTGGATTTGTTGTGTTCAGTTATATTTGTACCTGTGTTATACGTGTTTGTATAGTTCTAATAAACTCTATAATAATTCTAACGGCATTTTAATTCGAGTTCCGCTAACTCGTAACCATATTTTTATTTTTTTACCTCATTTTACGACAAAAAGTCCGGCCGTCATTGCAGGGGCAACTGCTTCATTTTACTCTTCTACTACTACAAGAACGAGGAGACCCTTGACATCTTTATTTACCGTAATCGCGACTATTGTAAAGTGGCCGAAAAGTCGAAATAAAAATGAAAATAAATTGCCGCTTTGATCTGACGAGTTATTTTAATCCTTGAGATTTAAATCTTATACTAATATATAAAGCTGAAGAGTTTGTTTGTTTGAACGCGCTAATCTCAGGAACTACTTGTCTGATTTGAAAAATTCTTTCAGTGTTAGATAGCCCATTTATCGAGGACGGCTATAGCTTATATATCATCACGCTAACACCAACAGGAGCGCAGCACCAATGAAGAATGTTTCAAAATCGGGTTTTTTTTAAAACTTAATTTTAACTATTCCACGCGAACGAAGTCGCGGGCAGAAGCTAGTATTTAATAAACGTACTTTCTCTTGTTCCTCCTCAAACTTTTAAACAATAGAGGGGAAAATTAAAAATCTTAAATCAAAAACTTCACCAAATATAGTATCTATTAAAATAGCTCGTCAGGCAGATCATTAAGTTTATGATTGTCCGTCACGATTCAATGTAACATAAATATTTTTTCAACACACTTGCTCATAAAACGGCTCTATGGTCACCGCAATTAGGCACAGAATGACACCCATTATCAAACTGTGAGTAAAAAACATTATAACTCACTAGTGAGTTATAGATATTTTTTTTAAATTTTATTGGTTGAGTTGCTTTGTTCTTAAAAAAGTTTTAATTAAAAAAAAAAAGAACGTGTTCTATAGAACAAATAAATTAATGTTCCTATTGCTTGCTCATTTCATGCAACTTCTTATTTAAATAGATAATTTTAACTCGTACGTGTTTAATAAATAAAACTTTCACTCATATATAACTTTTTTTTATCTACTAAATAAAATGAGTTTTTGTTGTTATTTTATTCACAAGTGTGTTGAAAAACGTCGTATGATACACATGTGTATTGATGATTACCGTCCTCGGCTCTCTTAAGACCCTCGCCTACGGCTCGAGTCTCAATGGCGCCTCGGCGGTAATCACCAATGTTACACACTAGTACCATAATGTACTATTATTTAAAGACATAATAATGGTTGGTCGTGAAGAAATAAAAGTAACAGAGGAAACGGCAGTAGACATATTTTACGATGGTGACGCTTTAATAAATGAAGCGTCGATGTACAAACTACTTTCTGGACCAGTTTTAGCAATTTGCTTCCGACTTTTGGACGAAGATAAGCATTTCGTTTGTTAGTAGAAATATTTTGAAATATTATTTTATTTATAATAATTGCTTAACTATGTATCTAGATTTTTTATTTCGTGTACATTTTTTTTTATTGGACTTGACTTTATGTTGTTGGTCCAAAGACCTTACAACTTTACCGGGGTCTTTGGGGCGAGCGCCTTCGCGAAGCGGGGGGGCAACTTGCTCGAGGGAGCTCCCTAAGGAGTCTTACCTCGGCTGGACTGTTGCCATGAGAGGGGGATGAATTTAATGATGCCCACCATAGGGCGACAAAAAGCACTAATTGAGAACGGGCGACGAGTAATATAAAGCCCGAGGGGAAGGATCTCGGCGGGCCGGGATCGGTGGTTTGCGGCGGCCTACGCTACGCTACGGGGGGGGGGGGGAGGGGGCTATGTCTCCTAGCGTCCCTGGCAGGGACGTGGAGAGATCTTGATTGGCGGCGCCTGAGACGCCGCCGTCTGTGTCTGTCTGTCCGTGCCTGCTAGCCTGCCGTCCTAACCGCGGGCGGGCTGATGCGGGCCAGCCGTTTTGTGATAAAGTCGTCCCTGTCCGTAGTCCGTGTACAATAATGCCTTGGAAGCACTATGATATATATGTGCACTACGAGATGGGGTCATTAAAGAAAGGCAACTTACGTCGAAGACAAGCAAGCGTTTCTAGGCAGTAGTGATTACTTTCCATCAGGTGGGCCCTTTAACTGTTTACCAGCTCTTGGTAATAAAAAAATACAATATCCTAGAATGCCTATTGGAGCGATTGATATACCATCAATAACCAACAGCATAAGCGAATAACAACTCTAAAAATTACATATTGACATCGCTTGAGTGGTTCAGCTATCTCCTCCACTGAGACATCTGAGTCTTGTTAGATTTTTTTATTGCATAAATTCAGGAGTTAGTCATATAGCCCACTTCATGGAAACCGGTTACCATAGCTTACGGACATTTGTAACAACAAAAGTGATACCAATCTGTTGTCGCTCTGTAAAGGGGAGACTGGAATTTGGCCACTAATGCCGGAACACAGGTTGTTATCATGGCAGCATACCCTAGACTAAAGGTGGTAGCCATCCAGACAGGTAAATACCTGGCTGTGGGTTGTTTTGTCGCCTCTTACGACAGGCCGCAGAAAATTGTACTCTTTCTCCGTTCTTGCACGAATAAAAGTAAGTGGGATGCAGTGGATGCGGCCAACCTGTCTATGGAGGTTAGCTTAAAGAAAGTCTGTTTTAATTTACAAATACTACAGTTTTCTTTATAAAATTTTAATATAGTGTTTGTGTTTTAATAGCATTAGTTCGTAAAATCCTGTACGAAGAAGTAAAACCTTTCGACGAGGCAATACCTTTGGAGGAACAGCACCCAATAACTGCTTTTGATTATTACAAAAGTTACAGCCCTACAAGAGAAGAAGTATGGCAGCAGAGAAGAGAGTTGAGACAACTGCAAAAGGTAAGGAAGTGTGTGCACTACTAGAAATCTTTTAAAGTACTATACAGCATCGTCATTCAGTGATACCATTCTCTATTTAAAAATAAAAAAAAATCAAAATACATTTTTGGATTATTAGAAGGAAGCATGATGTCTACTTTGGTTAGAAAAAACTAACAAGAAGTCTGTGTACTCTCGACAATGGTGATCCAAGTAATTTGAAGCTTTTGGTAACTTGCCTTATAAGTCTTATAAGAGACAATAAGCAGCGGTAATAAAACCGCTTATATTTGTAGCTTCAAATAAGCTACAGAATTTGGCCTAAGATGTATTTAAAATTATTTATATTTAATTGATAAATAATAATATTAATAATAATTGGCTGACGAACACACATATCGTATGTCCCCAAATTAAACAAGTAACGCTTGAGTTATGGGTAATATTGCACTCTTTATCCGTGCAGGAACGGAGAAAGAATATAATTTCCTGCGGCCGGGCGGTCTGTCGTAAGAGGCGACTTAACAACCCACAGTCAGGTAGTAGGGCATTTGCCCGACTGGATGGCTACCACCCCTGGTCTAAAGTATGTCGCCATAACAACCTTGAGTTGTGTCCCGGCATTAGTGACTAGGTTCCAGTTTCCCTTAAGAGAGCAGCAGCGCATTTGCAGCAACTTTGGTGTTGCAAATGTCCATAGGCGATGGTAACCGCTTTCCATCAAGTTGGCCGTCTGCCTGTCTACTGATCTCCTGCAATAAAAAAATATATATATACAATGGACTACTCCGAGCTAGATCCCAGACACCCAAATCATAGGAAATACCAGGAATGGAACCCGGAGCCTTTGCGTTGCAGTGAGGTAGTCGCCAAAGGCTTAGCCCGCTCAAACACAGAGTCCGAATTGATCATCTGACTTATCTCATTTCATTTACTATTCATCCCTCCTTAAACATTTACATACATACATGACTTCACGCCAGTTCCCTTGCGGGGTAGGCACGAACAACAGAGCGCCATTCACGCTTATTCTTACACATCTCACTTGCTTCTTTGACATTCATAACTCTTGTCATGCACGCTTAAACATTTATAGTAGTAAAGTGGGTCTCCACCAGTAGCAGATGGATCCATCGTCTCTGTCTACCCCAATGGAAATAGGTGTAATAAAAAATAATAATGCTTCAAAAATTAATTATTAATCTTTTAACAGAAGCTTTTAAGAGTTACATTTCTCTTACATGGGCGATTAACATTCCTTGTATCCTTATTCCATAGAAATAATAAGAAATTTACAGGAAGAAGCAATAGAGAAGAGAGCTAGACGCCTGTCAGAGATGCAAAGACTAGCTCATCAAGCAATCGAGGAGACTATTGAAGCTAAAAGAACTGCGAAAGAACAGCTCAAACTGCATCTTTTGAAAACTGGAGTAAGTATTCGTGCGGTGTGGTGAAGCTGCCCTCTGCATCTGGTGAGGAGCCGTAAGATCAACGCTCTCAAAAGGAGGTGTCTCTGGGACCCGAGTACCCCGACATCCAGGTCTTGACTCACGGGTCAGGGACTCGGACCTAAACCAGTCTCACTATATCACTGTTGGGAGGAAGTGAGCTTAGCCACGCCTCTGACCCTCTCGGCCATCGCTCCTGCGACACATGTGACCAGCACATTGCCGCTTTAGCTTGCTAATTTTTAACCGACTTCAAAACGGAGGTCCGTCAATTGTGAACCGATTGAAAAATGTTAACCAACTTCTTTGTGACACGATATCTTCCTCAATTGTGAAGCGATTTTCAAATATTTTTTACTCGTGAGTCTATAGTCCCGAGGTGGTGCCATGGTCACCAAATCAGGGTCTGGTCAGTGGATTCCAGGGAAATCGAGGTGGAATTTGTTTAATTATAATATAATAATAAAAGCCCATAAATGTCCCACAACTGGGCTCGAGCCTCCCATTATAGGGGAATGGAGAGTATGCCATGCTTGTCCAAGGTGGCATGGCACGTTTGACACGTCGGTTATCTCTCTGTGCAGGTTGCATCACGATGTTTTTCTGCACCGTTATTAGCACATGGTAATTTTAACACTATGCATTTTAAATATTTGTATTATTAATATTTTGAAATAACTGGTGTCAATTTTGTTTGTTTTTATGTGCCATCTTAACTACTACGAATAGCAGCGCGCCTATAGAATTACGATTATGTAGACATTTTGCACAAGTGACTGCCTTTACAGACAAATTTGTCGTAAAGTTAGTCGCAACTTGTTGCGACAAACTCCAAACACTGTTATTCAAACTCCAAACTGCGCTAAACTTAATAGTCTTTCTAGATCTAGCTCATTTGATTTCTATTAAAGTATTGGTCAAGAATGTGTCAGTTTATGCATATTGAAGTGTTCTCTAGCGATAGTGAAACCAGAAAAAACTATTTACGTAATCAAAAATATCTCATAATCTCAAAAATTCTCAACAGTTTGTACTGAAACTAATTGTTTATCAGAAAGAAAAGAAAAGAAATAAAATATTTATTTCTAAAAATTCGACACTTAACAATAATTTATAAAAATAAGAATAACGATGAAAATGTGTGCCGCAATTCGCGAAATGAGGTTGGCACTCAGTTTTTGCTGTGCCGAAACATAGTCCGACACAGCACTGATTTTCAGTGCCCACCTCCTTAATCACAAAAGTTTATCAGTTTTTGTTTTTCAGAATATTTCATTCCTTATGACGTAAATATCGTCATTCTATGATTGACACAATCAGTTGGAGCGATTATATTTATCAATTTTCCATTTTAACAATTTTTTCATCTCTTCTCTTTACGTACTAAATACCACCTTAATCATTTTCTTGTCCATCTTACTTTTTTCTGTGTTGTAAGTATTATGCAGAGAGGACCGCTTCATGCACGAATTCGACACGAATGTGGCCGCTCGTTATTACAAACACGACGAAGGCGAGTCAAATATTCAAGTGTAGATATTTCCTTAACGTTTCTCTGAACTCAATCGACTCAAATAATGTTGCACATTAGCTTCTCACGGTTTCAAAGGTTATTATGTATATATACCTACAAACCTATATATTACGATAAATAAGCATATTCTTCATTATGAGGGACTTCCCCTCATTTTGTTTATGTGAGCTCTTTTCGTGGGTTTAATATTTGTATTAATTAAATACTTACCTTTTTTTTGCATTACATTTTTAGGTTTGGCAGGCGGTTGCCTCCAAGTCTGGCCGTCTATCTTTCATGTTTCGACTTCTTCCGCGTTTATTTATATTTAGAAAGGGTAACTACGATATAGAAAGACAAAGAAGATGCCTCTCAGTGTGTGGCAACATGTTGGCCAGAAGATTTTTCAAAGCTACTAATGACACAAAAATACATCTGTTCAAGATGTTTTGCCAGACGTTCTACACCTGTCAGCTGGATGGAACGCACAAGACGTTCTCTGGATGGCATATGTGTTCAATATAATAACATATTTCGACACCTAATGGATTTTAAAAGATACTGTAGTGCCTCGAGTATGTTTCTTGAGGGTATATTGAACTGTTTTGTTCTATCCGTTGAAGTCGTATTGCAAATTTCTTGACGAGGGTAGCGTGAGCGTAATTCCCTGCTCCGCTCCCGCCAAAGGAGGACGCGCTGACACCGGAGGTCAGAGAGTGACCTTCAACCCCCGTAAGCGGGCGGCGCGGGTGGGGCCCCTAGGTGTATAGGGGTTCTCACTCACCCGCACATGCCGTCGAGATGAGAACGCGAGTGTTCCGCGCGCGCTCATCTCTCTTCCCGTGGGGTGCGTTACAGACCGCCCCACCCATGTACTAGATTTAGCAGTAGCCGGGGGATACGTCCTCCGGCATAGGAAGAGGCCCAGTGAGGGGGGCCCACGCCTGCCAGGGCACGCGGAATTGGGAATCCCGCTTTTAAGTAGCCCTGGTATAAGGCGCAGGATGGAACACCCAGGGGTTTTAGTGGGTATCCCTAACTGGGGCGTGGCAATAGCGTGGCACCGGTTCTGACTGGGCACGCTAGTGCCACCCCCGATCTGGCGAATCCCACACTCACACGGATCGCGAACATCCCCCCAGGCTTCTGTGCCTGTCGCGGCTTAGTCCTCAAACGGATTTCCCCTGGCCAAAAAAAAAAAAATGTAGAAATATTACTATCACAGGGGGCCGTTGCTACAGGGGTAGCAGCGGACTCCCCCCCCAGATTGATGAAGAGGGTCACTCCACCACCGGGGTGGCCCAGTATTGCCGAGCGTAGGGGCGTCACGGTGCAGTAACTCTGATCTAAATCCCGTGACGCCCCGTAAAAGCGCAGATACAGGGGCGCAGGTTTAGGTTTAGTGGGTAGTTCGGCGATCGGTTTATCGCGACTGCTTCTGTTTGAAGCTAGCGTGGAGAACCGGTCGCTGAGAACCCCACACACCCTCGATGTATTAGGCTCTTCCCCCGAAGACCCCGAGAACGGTCTCCAAAGACATTCCCCCTGCGTTATAAAAAAAAAGTATAATTGCGGCCATTGCTAGCAGGTTACACCAAACATAAATGTATTGGGACTGGTTGCAGATTGCTGCATAGAATAATTAATTTTATGTAAAATATATTATGTTAATGAAATGCTTCAACAAAGGACTGACCGAATGACTGACTGACTGACTGATGGACATTTATTGATTTTATTTTTTTAAGGTTTACTTTAATAATAACATTGTCTGTATAAAATTTGTTGTTATTATCAAGCTTCGTATCTGAAATAAATAAATAATAATAATTATTTGTATGTCTCTAGAAACCATGGGCCATAAAAACGGTCCGGACTTTTGGAGGGCTTGCGTGGAGCCATGGGAAGGGTAACACATAAGACCCCTTGACAAATTTACTGTAAAGTGGCGTGACACTGACCAGCGATTATCCCTGTCTACACTATATAATAATGCACCCAAGGACAAGCCCCGGCAAGTGTAGGACTATTGTGGGAAATGAGAACAAAAGTACCGGGCTATTGGGGTGAACTGCTAGTGGTACTAGGGGTCTGGGCATATGGGAACTATGGCGTCTGCCCATCGCAATGTTCGGGGAACATAGAGGAACTTATTATTATTATTTAATGAAGGAATTTGAATGCTGGAGTACGTTGATTTTTCTTAGAAGACGATATTAGTTCATCACACATACGAATTTTGCATTTTTTTTTAAATATCTGAGTTAATTTAATGGACATCTAAGGTTATATATCAAAGCGAAGAATGTTTTAATTTAAGTATTTAAACATATAATTTTTGACGGCCTCTGTGGTTGAGCGGGCTAAGCCTTTGCCGGCCTACCTCACTGCAACGCAGAGGCTCCGGGTTCGATTCCTGGTATAGTAAATTTCGGAAACGTATTTTCTCCGTTATTTATTATGGTCTTGGTGTCTGGGATCGGTCCCAGAATAGTCCGTTGTATATTACCCAAAACACAAGCGTAACTTGTTTAATTTGGGGATATACAATATGTGTGTTTGTCTGCCGATTATTATTATTATTATTAACTAAAATATTATTTTTAAGGTAGGTAGTTTAGTTCATAATCTAAATATTTTCTTGTTTATAAATTATCACGGTTAAATTCTACTTTAATTTTTAACTATTTTTTACCAAAAAATTCAATAGTTATGCATGTCATTTCCTTAATTTGAGTACAATTTTTCATCCCCTGTGTCTCATGCCATTCAAAATTGTTTTATGAGACATAAGATAACTTAGTACGTCTTTCCTTAGGATGCCATTTGTCTCTTTGTAAAAAATAAATAAAGCTAAATTTATATTTGAATTATTTAAGTACTCAGTTAACTTGCAAATAAGGCTTGAATAAACATCCTGTAATGGCCGGTTCCTATATTTTATTATTCATTCACTTGCCCTACCATCGATTGAATTTTAACATAAGCAATGTTAATGTATGAAGCTTATGTCAAATATTAACGGATAGTAAGGCACATGAACGGTCGCTAAGAAATGGTGAATTTCTGTCAAAACTCTGATGGGTACTTAACTAACCAGCTTTGCAAGTTAACTAGCCACTTAACTATGCAAATGTATATCAGGCATTAGATTCTTTTAACCGTTTAGTCTTGAACAGGTAATCGATATGAAAATTAGAAAAATAAAATGAAAATGTTAATATTTATGTAGATAGATAGATAACATTTTAATGTATACCATTACAGAAAACTTGCGAACTAGAATTATTCTAATTGTGTACAAAGGCCGGTCTTTTCGCTAAAAAGCGATCTCTTCCAGACAACCCGTGGCAAGAATATTGCTGATTAGGAGTGAAGATGGTGGTATACATGATTATTGTACGATTACTTACATTTTAATAATGTTACGACCTAGACGCCGACAAAAGACAAATTCACATCTGCATACCTGTAGAAACACATTTTATTACCTTTCGGCATTTGGACGTCTTTTGTTTACTTTGTGTTTAAAATTTGTGATAAAAAAACAGCCCATTATGTAGTGTAATCTTTTACGGCCTATATTTGTATTGTGATCACTGCCAGGTGTCTTAGATTTAAAAGTACAAACTGATTCTAGGAAATTCGGTGCACGCGGCCGGGCAGACATATGGCACAGCAGTATAAATAAAGCATTGCCCTAATGGAGATATCAGGCAGTCTAGCGATAACCACGAACGAAGCAAGACGTGTGTACTACATTGGGTAATCTATTTAGTGACGGACTTTGCTCGTTTTATGGAATTATGATCCTCTGCATTACATTTAGACTTGTTGCGATCGGTTATATTTGTACCTGTGTTATACGTGTTTGTATAGTTCTAATAAACTCTATAATAATTCCAACGGTATTTTAATTCGAGTCCTGCAATAATATAACTACTGTATAGTATTCCTGACCATGTTCTTAAATGTTAATAGAGATTTTGCTTGTCTGACAGCAACAGGCAATGTATTCCAAAGTTGGACTGCCTTAACCGTGAAAGAATTATTGAAAAACGTTGTATTATGAATTGGAGTAATAAGTCTATATTGACTGAAAGGGTGTAAGTTGTGAGAGCAAGAAATAAATTCGAAGCGTATACATTTGTATGATAAAATGAATTGTGTGTTTGTTCTTGCATTTCTAGAATCTGTCGGCGTTGGAGAAACTTAAGCAGGAGCCTGATGATGAAGAAGTTGATATCGTGGTTCCCGAGGTGAAAATGATATACAGTAAAATCTCTCATTTTCCAGAACACCTACATCTTGCTTTGTAATTTTATACATAGGGACTAGGGGGCCCGGCAGACATAATCCTGCCTTGAAAAAATTAAAATCTAGAACTCGATTTCAGCGCCACCTACCGGGTCCAATTGTGAATTTAAATCACTCCGGGACTTACTTAAACACATAAAAAAAATCATCAAGTCCTGTTTTCTTCTTTGTTTAGGATTATGGCTCATCAAAATCCTGGAAACAGATAAAGAATGACATTAGCTGTCACTCTGTCTTCTGTTAGACAAAGGACCATAGGTCCATAATCCAAAGGTGATTCCAAACAATTTTCGATTTTTTTATGTCTTTTCTCTAAACTGAACCGATTTTATATTATTTGTGTTGTATTTGTCCTCCGTGACTCCACCTGCTGGTACCAGGCGGAAGAACAGCGCTGTTCATAGCGGCTAGCATTACGCTGAGTCTGGGTCCAATTTTAAGATTTATATTGAAGCCTTTATTTTATCATTTTTATCAGTATTGTTAAAGTGTTTATGAAGTAGGCGTGTGTAATTCTTACTGAATCGACTAACTGATCCGAAACATTTAGATGTTCCAAAAGATTGGAACATCAATAATGTTTCAAATGCATCATTTGGATTTGGAACATCGCGATCTCTCTGACTCTCTGTTCAGCGCGATCATGTCGCTTACGCGTGAGAGAGATCGACCAGAGCATAAAGAATCACAGAGCAACAAGCGTAGCGAGAGAGCAGGAAAACAATAAAATATAAGCAAATTATAACTTATGAATGATCTCACAATTTGTAATTTTTTCAAATATTACTATGAATATTCAACTTTGTTTCAACCTTAACACCGTCTGCCTCAATATGCCTGCGACACGACATATATATATATATATATATATATATATATATATATATATATATATATATATATATATATATATGTATATATATATCTGTATTTTTATCTTTGACAAGTTTGACACGATGTATCAAATGAAACCGCAGCCCGTTTCTCAGCCTCAGTCCGCGACGTACCATAACAAGACAACCATGATTTTTTTATATCTTTGACTCAATGTTGCAAATGTTCCAAATGAACCATTCAGTGATTCGGAACATTTTACTGTTCCAGATACAAATGTTCCAATCGCAAAAATGTGACATTTTTCCCACGCCTATTATGAAGGGTGTGCCCCGTAGAGGAGCGAGATGGAATGCTCCTCCGTCTCAAAGGAAGATCTTCCAGCGAGGCTGATGTTGTTCCTCGCAGGACTAGGCCCTTCTGTTATAGTTGAAAATTTGTATATATTCTTTGCATGTTTCGGGAAACGTTTGTGACATCAGTTATTAAACAGCGCCATCTATTGGCTTGTAAATGTTCCACTACATTTATTTGTTCTAAATAAAACAATTCTTTCTTTATTTCTATTTTTTCTTTCAACCCACCCTTTTAATATAGCGAATAAAACAAAAAATATTATAATTTAAATTGGCGTTTTTGAGTTTTTACGAGACGAATGGAAATAGATTTTTATATGTATAAAGAGGCATAAGATAAAATATTCTATCCGTGCAGGAAGGGAGAAAGAATACAATTTCCTGCGGCCGGGCGGCCTGTCGTAAGAGGCGACTTAAGAACCCACAGCCAGGTGGTAGGTAGGGCATTTACCCGACTGGATGGCTACCACCCCTGGTCTAAAGTATGTCGCCATAACAACCTTGAGTTGTGTTCCGGCATTAGTGACCAGGTTCCAGTTTCCCTTAAGAGAGCAGCAGCGCATTTGTAGCAACTTTGCTGTTCCAAATGTCCATAGGCGATGGTAACCGCTTTCCATCAAGTGGGCCGTCTGCCTGTCTGCTGATCTCCTGCAATAATTTTTTTTTATAATCATGGACACAATGATGCTCACCCTGTCAGTTCATTCAAGATATTAAGCAATCTTAGTATTTTTCTATTACGTGGCCATGATGTATGATGTTCTTCTAGGAACTATCAGAAGAGGAAGAACAGAGTAGCGAAGAAGAAGACGAAAATGAATACTTCCCTCCACCTGGTCTATTGATCCCTGGATTTTACGCTCCACCAAATGACGTGGCCAAGGTCAACGGCTTGGCCATATTGTTTCCGAAGGTATATAATTATATCGTCTTACTACTTCCGCACTCAGAAAGCTTAAAGAAGGATAACTTTATCGAGACCTATCAACATGATTGGTAGAAGTATCACGTCTCACGACCAAAGAGCTAAAAAAAGAATACAATTTCCTGCGCTGGGGCGGCCTGTCGTAAGAGGCGACTAAACAACCCACAGCCAGGTGGTAGGGCATTTGCCCCACTGGATGGCTACCATTCCTGGCCTAGAGCATGCCGCCATAACAACTTTGAGTTGTGTTCCGGTATTAGTGACCAGATTCCAGACTCACTTAAAAGAGCAGCAGCACATTTGTAGCACCTTTGGTGTTGCAAATGTCCACAGGCGATGGTAACCGCTTTCCATCCAGTGGGCCGTCTGCCTGTCTGCTGAACTCCTGCTATAAAAAAAAAGTGGCAAAACGAATCGCAACAAAATTTACAATGGTCTGGGTTCGATCCAAGAGTAGTCCGTTGTTACCCATAACACAAGCGTAACTTGCTTAGCTTAGGGATATACAATGTGTGTTTGTCTGTTGATATTTATTTATTTAATTTATTTCCTCTGCAGCTAGTAGCAGAACGTGTGGCACCTCTATCCGAGTTTTTACCCCCACATGTTTTGGTTCTTCTTGATATAGCGAAGAAATATCAGGCAATAGACGCATTAGCGAAGTACAAATCTTCTATAATACACGTAAGTATGAAGTTCACAACATAATGTGTCTATGCTTCGCTGTACAATAAAGAGTTTACCTTGTATATATTAGTTAACTGTAAAATAGATTTTAGATTTTAAGAACTAAATATAAATAGCAAGTAATATAGTATAGATATAAATGTATTAGATATAAGAAAGATGATAAAAGAAAAGAAACAAAAGAAAACACTCAAAAATGAAATAAAGCATCGACGCCCACTGTCGCGGCACGATTTACAACGGGAGGGTACACACCGGTCCAGCCGAGTATGATATCAGTACGCTCGCGCCGGTGTGTACACGCAATATCAAAATTGCCTATGACAAACGCTCATTGTCTACGGCCAACCGCCAATATTCAAGACGAAGACGAAAAATTGTACGCGCAAGACAATTTATTGTAAATACGCAAAATATTAAAATATTCGCATATTTCAAGCCAGAGGGTGCTTCATTGAAGACTTCCTATGCTTCACCCACACATATTTACCCCTCGTAAAATATATAAGAAAATAGAATAAATAAAAATAAAAAGATAAAAAATTATCTCTGCCCTGAACAATGGCGGAGGAAGGCGAGAAAAAAAATAAAGAGTTTACCTACGTACGCGCCTTATCATCTTACTTTTTAAATATTGTTACAATTTGGGCCACCTGCATATCTCTAAACAAAGCACATTTATTACCCGTCGGCGTTTGAGCTAATGACATTGAAACTTTTTTTATGACCGTCTTCTTTTGTTTACTTTGTAAAACAGCCCATTGTGTATTGTAATCTTTTATGTTAGTCATTAGTTAGGTGTGATACTAAGAAATTCAGTCCAAGTGGCTGAGAGACATATTGTATTTGTGCAGTATAAAGCAATGCATCAATAGAGAGATCGGCAGTCGAGCGATAACCAGCCGCGAGGCGAGACTTGTGTCCATTCGATAATCTATTTAGTGACGGACTTTGCGCGTGTTATTGAATAGTGCATTACGTTTGGACTGATTGTGTTCAGTTATATTTGTACCTCTGTTATACGTGTTTGTATAGTTCTAATAAATTCTATAGTAATTGTAACGGCATTTTAATTCGAGTCCTGGCAACTCGTAATAATATCATTATAGTTCGAATTACAGCCTTATTCATATTGGATTAGATTAACTTCCTAGAATACTTAATGGTTCTTAAAGAAGCTTTCAAACTTACTCTAACTCAATATGAATGAGACCGTAAATCTTCTATACTAATATTATAAAGAGAAAAGATTTGTTTGTTTGCATTGAATAAGCTCCGAAACTACTGAATCGATTTGAAAAATTTTGTCACTGTCGGCAAGCTACATTATCCCCAGGTGTCATAGGTTATATATTATTTCAAAAAAATTAGGGTTCCATCCTCCATTAATGTAACACAAGGCGTGAAAAAAGTTTTTTTAGATACCCGTACCAAGCCGGGGCGGGCCGCTAGTTTTTAATAATTAATGCGCTATATGTACATTACGTATGACGATCTAATATAGTACGCTCGTACAAAATCTATGAAGCTGCGAGGTTGTAAGGTGATTAATAGCCTACCGCCAACTTGTTCAAGTCAATTATTTAGTTTTGTTTTTGTTTATTAATTTGGTTCTTATTTACTAAATGGGAGCCTAATCTAATTTACCACTCCTTCGTGACATGTTATGGCTTGAAGAGAAAAAGCGGCTCAAGAAACTATTTAGCAACATGCCTAACTGTAATAATTTTATATAATATTAAAATGGGTCGAAGGTATAATAAAAAGAAATTGTCAAAGTATTGTTGCAAGCCAATACTAATCCTTTGCAGGTGTCTTACCCCTTTGAATTGAAGTGATATATTCGCGCTAATCTCTTTATTCGCGCCGCCGGAAGACTTCATAAAATCTTCTTTCCTCTGTTGGTATTCATGCAAATTCTTGGAAGCCATTAAGCTGACCATTTAACGATTTCAAGAAATAGTGGGCGGCATATTGCTGGGAGGCCATGTCAAATTTACAAATGGATGAGGGTCAGTCAGTCGGAAAATGCGCCTGCAGTTTGGTTTTGTTGTATTCAGCTATACTTGTAAAAACTGTTACGCGTGTGTACTTCTAATAAGTTTCGTGATAAATCCAACGGCATTTTCTAATTTACAACCTACAAATCCCCTACAAATTCGTAACAGTATTTTATAAATGACGGCGACGTCAACCACTTACCAACAGAGCTTAGCCTGTATAAAGTACTTTAGTAATCTAACAATACATTTACAGATGGGTATATTTAAATTTACATCGCCCAACAAAGCTGTTCACATTGCCTACAGCGTCAAGCAATATGAGAAATTTGATAATGCACATTCTTCTGAGAATAAGTTAGTAAATATTTATATTAGAAATGTTTGTATTTAAAATACTACGTAACATTCGTTTCGACACGGACTATTTTAGAGTTCTGTAGCAAGTTGTCTTAAAATGGAACGTTATTATGTAAATGGTCAGACAGCTTTATACAATATGTTCTGTTAAACACTTCTTTAAATATGAATTTGTTGTAGACTGTAATTATTTTAATTATAAAAGAAAACTGCACGTGCGTAATGTAATATAATGACGATTTTAATAGGGGGAAAAACAGCAAAATAACAAAAGAACATCTATGTTCTAAATTTAAACATTTGGTGGCCAGTACCATGCCACACCAAATTAATAGAAACTCTTTGTTGGAGATTCCAACATATTCAAAATAGGTACATTTTACAGCAGCATATAAGCCAATAATGGATCTTACATTACAGGACAAATCGAAATAAATCTATAATCTATAAAACATTTTTTTTTAACAAAATCGACTTCACACTAAAAACCAAAAAATAAATATTTAACCGTCTTCTATCTACAACATCTTGAAGTCGGTGCTAAGTACAACATAAAAGAACAACAAATTTACAAAATATAGTAATTTTTGAGGACACTCCGGATCGACCATAGTAAACAACAAAAATTTTACCATTTTAACAGTTTACCATGCCAGGAATTAATCTCGGTGCCTCTGCGCTGGTGTAAGGTAGACCGGCAAAGGTTTATGTACGTCACTCAATCATAGAAGAGTCGCGACAAAAACAATATTTTTATTATTGCATTAGTTCAGCAGACAGGCAGAGAGCCCACCTGATTTTAAGCGGTTACTTGCCTATGGACATTTGGAACTCCAAAGGTGCTAAGGAGTTTTTGGCGGGAACTGAAAGGAGATGTTGTGCTGTGCAGTTTTATTTTCTAAAAATGTGTAAAATTACTCTAAAATGAAAAATAGTTGTAAGATATTGATAGTTTTTGAGTAGTAAATATGTGTTTTTGTGAGAAATGTGAACTGTATAGTCAAATGTGGCCTTTCGAGTTTTCACAAGAACTCCGTTGAATGGTGTGGATTGTAGCCTACGATACAACTGCGCCTGGCTTTAAGGCCTAGTTGCCAAGCCTTAAACATTAAAAAAAAAAACCAAAGGTGCTAACTAGTGCTGCCGCTCTCTAAAGGGAGACTGGAAACCTGACCACCAATGCCGGAATACAACTCAAGGTTGTTATGGCGGCATACTCTAAATCAAATTCAAATTCAAATGTTTTTATTCAAAATAAGTTCCACTGGAGAACACTTTTTGAAGGTCATACATACATACATACATACATACATACATACATACATAACTTCACGCCAGTTCCCTTGCGGGGTAGGCACGAACAACAGAGCGCCATTTAGGCTCAAGGTCATACATGTAAGTTAAAATTTAATTTTTACTTCCTATTCTATGTACACCGCTTCGCAACGTGTTGATGCTGTAAAGGAGAAGAAGCGCCAAGAAACTCCCCAGCAACACGTCTAGCTAAATATTGTTTTTCTTTATATTTCATATTCTATTTATATCTCAAATTCTTTTTTTTTTGTAAGTTTTGTACATAAGTATGTTACAGAATTACTTTTTGAAGAATTAATGGAGGTGGAGGTGGTGGAGGATCAGGGATGGTAGCCATTCAGACTGGCAAATACCTTACCACCCGGCGAGTATACGTTTTACACTTCAAAGGGCCTTCCCTGTGCTGAGACTCACAGCCACTTGGTTATTTTCTCTTATCTTTCTAGGGACTTTAAGATAGCATTTATGCTGTCCATGAAAACGGATCTTCCACTCCTGGCCGTGATGGACTTGAACCCAATTCATGTAAGCCGTGATACAGACTATGGAGAAGAAGAATGTGCTGCGATTTTTCCAGTAGACTATGGTGACGATTACAATGAACTTGAAGATTTTCAATAAATTATGAGACTTACCTTTTGTTTCATTAGCTATTGCTCAAGGCTTTGCAGGCGTACATTAGAAATAGTCATTTAAATAACTTTCTGCACCTTGTTAACCACATTAGGGGTTGAATATCCAAAAACGTTGATATTTATTTCTAATCAGTTGCAGATATATAAAATTTCGTGCTTTTTACTTTGAAAATGATAAATGGGATGGGCCGAATGCGGCTTGAACCGAATACGAAATTCGGCCGAATATTCGGTTCAAACAAAATACTCGGCCGAACTTCGGTTTAATTTCGCCAGGCGTTCTTGAAAGCGACACGTCGTTACTTGTTGATGTTGTGACTTTATAACTTTATAACGCCGAATCTTTGGCGTGTTTGCACCATAACCTGCGTCTGGTAAATTTTAAGTAGAAGTAGGTGGATAAAAGAAGACATTTTTAGACCTTTGATTGAAAGAAAAAAACATCATTTTACAATTCTAACTTCTTAATATTTTATTCAAGTTACGCATTATAATTAAGCAGTTACACTACTTACCTATGGTTGTTATAGGAATAATAAGTATATTTCATTTTTGTTTTAATTTGATGTCTATTTAATTAGGCAAAGACTCTTTACTTAAGAAGAACTAATTTTATTTAATTTTTGATACATCGCAATTTAAGGTTTATATGTTCTTAACTAAAATTAATAACCATGAGTATATAAAGGTTTAATAATATTTTACGGTTATGATAGAATATGATTTCTATTCATTTCAGTCAAAATAGTGCAAGTAGGTATTTTACTATTTTCTTGCACCGAATGTTCGGCATTTAAACCGAAATTCGGTCAAACCGAATTGAAAAGGAAGGCCTATCCCTGATTTTCATGAAAAATTTAATCCTTTTTTGCACACCCTTGAGGGTTGAATTTAAAAAAAATCTTTCTTAGTGCGCAACTACAGTATAAAAGGTTCTGGTGAGTTGATATGTCAGATAGAGTGAGGTCAAGTATTATCTTTAGAGTTCTAAACTAATTTTGATGAAAATGGAATGTTTAGGTTTTCTTGTTTTTGTCTATCTTTATGTTATTGCTGAAGTAAAGCAGACAGGCTGACTGTTTGGGGTTGGCACAATATAAACATAAATCCTCCTTAATAATCCTTCACACAATCTATCCATCTCTTTCTATGGTCTACCTTTACATTTGTACCCATCGATCTTGGAGTTTAGCATTCTTTTTGTCACGTGACTTTCATCCTTCCTCATTACATGCCCAGACCACCTTAATCTTCATCCTCTTAATTTTTCCATCACGAGTGCAACTTTCGCAGATTCCTCACTATACCAACTAAGTATATATGAATTAGATTTGACAGGGAAGTATAGTTTACAAAATAAAATATGAACATATATAATGCTGTAGTAAAACCGCAAAGCTACAATAAGGGGTGGATCGTTGTCAGCCATTCGCAGTCCACTGCTGGACGTAGACCTCTCTAAGACGGCGCCACTCACCCCTGTCCTCTGATTTCCTCATCCAGCGCCTACCGGCAACCTTGCACAGGTCGTCGGCCCATCGGGCTGGAGGGCGTCCGACACTACGTTTACCGAGACGCGGTCTCCAATCCAGGACTCGTCTGCTCCATCGTCCATCGGTCCTGCGGCAGACGTGACCGGCCCACTGCCACTTCAACTTGCTAATTTTGCGAGCTATGTCGGTTACCTTGGTTCTCTTACGGATATCTTCATTTCTAATTTTATCCATAAGACACCCAACATAGCTCGCTCCATAATCCGTTAAGTGACTTGGAACTTGTAGACCAATCCTGTCGTCAGTGTCTATGTCTTGGCCCCATAGGTCAGGACGGGAAGAAGAAGAAGGGGTCGGTAACTAAGGGTAATTTATAAGTATTGATACAGGTAATTATTTTCCAATATACTTAATATAGTCTTGTGGTCATCGTTAGTCAGCTCTTGAAAATAATAACAATGGTCTTTAATTACTTTTTCATTAAGTTTTTAATTATAACTATGGAAAAATTTCTTCCATGTTATAACAATAATTGGGCTTGGCTGGGCTTTGGCTTCCTATTTAGAGGTAAACTAAGAGATTATCCGCTATGCTCGTAGCGGATTGGCGGGTTTGGCGCATCGGTTATTATTTTTTTAATTTTTTTATTGCAGGAGATCAGCAGACAGGCAGACGGCCCACTTGATGGAAAGCGGTTACCATCGCCTACGGACATTTGCAACACCAAAGTTGCTACAAATGCGCTACTGCTCTCTTAAGGGAAACTGGAACCTGGTCACTAATGCCGGAACACAACTCAAGGTTGTTATGGGGACATACTTTATACTACCACCTGGGTGTGGGTTGTTAAGTCGCCTCTTACGACAGGCCGCCCGGCTGCAGGAACTTGTATTTTTTCTCCGTTCCTGCATGGATAGATAGATATTAGTTGGAGTGCAGGTTTCATCACGATGTTTTTTTCACTGATAGCAGGTGGCAATTGTGACGCGGTGGATATTCCACCTATAAGAATGGAGTGCTTTGCATATAGCTTCATCATACGCACCGTAAAGGAGTGGAACTCACTGCCGGAGTCAGTCTTTCCCGAGACTTATAACCTGGGTGTCTTCAAGTCCCGTGTGAATAAGTACCTACTAGGTAAGCATCCTAGACCACATCTTCGCTCCACATACGGCGGGATGGTCAAACGCGAACCTATGGTACAATAAAACAAAAAGATTTAGTATGCAAATGACACTTGCGTTGACACTCTGGCGAAGTTCCATCTTTCAAGTACGTCCGCTACCGCCGGTGCTGCTGCAGCCGAACAGGAGGTTTGGGGTGGAAACTCTGGGTCCGTGGGGTCCTAACGGTCTAAAACTTTATCGACATGTCGCCGACCGTTTAGTAGGCCTCTCACGCGACCAAAAGGCTGGCGTCTATTTTGCTCAAAGGCTAAGTATTGCTATACAACGTGGTAACGCCGCCAGCCTTTTGGGAACGTTCCCGGCAAGTGACAGTGGTTTGGGACCAATATTTTATCTATAATTTTTTATTTAGTTCTAGTTTTTAATTTTAGGTTTATTTTTCATACTATAGTTTAGTTTTAGTATTTAATTGTATTATTCTTTTAATATTCTTTAGAATAAATGCTTTTATTGTCGTCAATTTAAAACATATTTTATAATAAAGTATAATTATATATGCAAATTAGGGCAGAAAACTGCCTGCTTAAGTGGTACTGTGTTACATACTTTCCGGTCAAGATTATATTTTAATCCCTTTGGATTTAGGACGCTAACTACTAAATTACCACGGCTTCTTCAAAATACCTTGGAATGTTACAAATGTCGTCCCCATATATTGTAGCTATAAACAAAAGTGACATACTTAACGAAAACATACACTATGTGTGTTTGTCTGACGATTTATTTATTATAGACACAAAGTCCTATTCATAAGTTAGTGTGCGATTTTGTTTACTTAAGGTTTTGTATACACACATTGCAACTTATTTCGCGTTGTCAGCTTCAAGCTTCAATATCTAGCGTCGAATTGTAGTCACGCGAGGCACACTTGGACTTTGTATTTCGGTTTAAAGGGACGCTTTGCTTAACAGGTAAGACATATTACATAATGCTATCTAGACTGTTGTTAGTAATTTATTTCAAAGGCAGGTATATTATTATATATTCTGTATAAATATGTATATGTATTTTTATTTACTATTAATATATGTATATATAATTGTATATATGCTAAACTATGCGCACTGAATACCGACCCATTATTAAAAATGTGAAATAATCTCCAGAAGTTTGTCTGGAAGAATTCGCTGCTAGCGACAAGACCGCCGATTGTACTAGTTGAAATAATTGCTAACTCATGTGTATTTTTTTGTTGTGTGCAATATAGAATATTCTATTCTATTCTATATTATTTTGACAAAGTATTGTTACTACTCGTTCGCTTTGTGATTTTCATTTATGTGGAGAGTGAAGTGTTAGCTGTCTCGTTAAAAGATTTTAAAACTTAAACTAACTACTAACTAAAGGGGATAACAAGAAAAGTGCTAATGGACACTTTCTTACTGTGAGTACTGCTGGTTATGTAGGTTATTTTTAAATACTGAGAAACAACAGCTATTTATAGGTTTGATTAAACATAAATGATATTGTGGTCACTGTAATTAAACGTTTATTTATAACTTAGTTTATTTTTTAGTACCTATTGTTTTTTTTTATTTCTTTTAAATTTTATTTGTTTTCAACTATAAGTCGTGCGCAGAACGTTTGCCGATGATAATTCCTCCCGCTTCCTACAACCGCGACCCGCGCTCGTCTAGTTCTTAGTACTACTTACACAAGCCCCGGTCAAAGTCGTAGGATGCGGGAAGGCTGGTCGTCAGCAACCTTCTGCGTACGACATTAAAAGATTTTTTTATAATAAAATTAAAAAAAAATGTGTCCGTAGAACTTTTGCCAAGAACGAAACTGATCATCGTCATGTCTGTCTTTGAATGTTACAGTCATTTTTTCACAAGTAACGTACTTAACTTTATGATCTATAAGTCATTTTGAAACTGTATGTAATAATTTTTCAGATCAGTCAGTAAAGAAATTGGATTCTTCTAGAAGAGCAAAAGAGAGTGGCATCATGAGAGAAGGTAATTTTTCTGTGAATTCTTATTATAATTAAATTTTGAATCGTTTTTAGCAGCGCCGGATTTACCAGTACGCTGAGTAAACTAGGGTACCAGAGTTTAGGGGCGGCAAATTAGGAACCAATTTTTTTATATCTTATCCATCCATCCATTCCATCTGGAATAATGTTAATGATTGTGGCTAAATGAGGCTTGTTTATAATGTTAAAAATAACGCCCTTATTGATTAGCAATGTAAGTGTATACATACCTATATAAACGTTATCTACAACATCCCAGATGAAACAGTAACATTAAAAAATTTACGAGATTAATATTCATATACATACATACATACATAACTTCACGCCAGTTCCCTTGCGGGGTAGGCACGAACAACAGAGCGCCATTTAGGCTTATTCTTACACACCTCCCTTGCTTCTTTGACATTCATAACTCTTGTCATGCACTCTCGTCTGTTCTTAAGGCTCCTGACATCACCTTCTGCTAGTACGCGATCAATGTGATCATGGAAGGTGTGTCGTGGCCTTCCACGACTTCTGCATCCATCCACTTTTGCATTGTATATCCGTTTAGTCGTTCTTTCATCATGCATTCTTTCCACATGCCCGAATCACCGGAGCATTCCTTATAAATATTCATATACATAAATGTTATTAGATTTACACAAATAATTCAATTCGTGGTTACGTAATGGCTAGCGCACGCGTCCCAAGTTCAAAAGGGCGCGGGTTCGAATCCTGGCATGCACCAGTTGGACAGCTTTCTGACCTGATATGTATATTGTTACAATTACAACGTGCTAACAACGGCGAAGGAAAACATCGTGATGAAATCTGCACATTGAGATGACCGATGTGTCAAACCTGCCAAGCCGCCGTATATCTACTGTCTATTCCCCTCTAGTAGGAGGCCCGTGGCCAGCAGTAGGAGCTCTGTAAGCTGTTATTATACATTATATAATGAACTAGCTGTTACCTGTGACTTAATTTGTCTTCTGGTGCGCTGGGTCTTTCAATTTTTTTTCTAATAGTAGCCAAGCTACTCATTATAACATCAGCTATCTGCTAGTGAAAGTCCCGTCAAAATTGGTCCAGCCGTTTCAGAGATTAGCCAGAACAAACAGACTGACGGAAAATTTTTAAATATTGATTCTTTGTTATACGTACCGTATATATTTCGTATCGTATGCTTTTAGTAAAAAACTGTTATTTTGACATTACAAACAGACACTTTAATTTTATTTATTAGTACCTATATATGTATAGCTTTCACAGGTAATATATTTCACCACTTAACAATAAATTACATATTATAATAAAATTAACAGGACATAGAAGACGGCGTATGCGCATGCAGAGCTTTTGTATCTCCTAGTCATTGACCGATAATACCCTTGGAAGGTCAATATTTGTTTCCTGAAGGGTTTCGGTGTGATTCCATTTCATTTGACTCAACTCAATGTATGTTATAGCTTAAATCACTTAGATGTACTTGCGGAAGAACAGCGCTAGTTGTGAAACTAACATTAGCTGAGCAAGAGCCTTTTTAGGACACAATAATTAATTGTTCGATCTATTATCATATATGACTTTTTGCATCTTGTCCTAAATCAATATTTTTTCTTTCTTTCAAATCCATTTGTAATAAGTGTACTTGTTTCATTTCAGCCTGTCTCTTCATTTTTATATCGACCATAACATTGGCGACGTGTTACTGTCCAGTACAGAATATTCTAAACACTGGCAAATGTGCATACAAGATCCAATGCAAGGGCAACTTGAAAGGATTTCAGCTCCCCAACGAGTGCTTGGAAGCAGCGAACTATCTTGTCACTGTGGACCTAACGCTAATCGAAGATAATGAAGGGTTTGACGATAATTTTAACCTTGAAACTCTCGGTTCTGTAACCACATTAACATTGTTTGGAGATGGGCCTCAAAGAAACCTGTCTATACTGCATTACACTAACCGACTTCAAAATCTTAACGTGTCAAGGAATAATATTGAATTGATTCTTGGTGAACCGTTTTATTATTTAACGAGTTTGGAAAATCTTGACTTGTCTTTTAATAAATTAGCTGATATAGACGGATTATTCCAATTTGAATACCATCCTAATAAACTAAGTAAGCTATCCTTATCACATAACGTAATTGAAGAAGTTCCAGGTGATGCATTTAATGAATCAACTTCTTTAACCAGTCTTGATCTTTCGTACAACTTAATTACAAGTCTTACCGAAGAACCTTTCCAAAACCTAACTAATTTAGAAATTTTGAGACTTAACAATAATAGAATTAAAGACCTTAATGGAGCTGTTAACAACTTGCAGAATTTGAAGCATCTATATCTTAGGGGCAATCAAATTCAAAATATTGATGTAGAATCCCTCAAAATTATAATACATTTAGAAACATTTGACGTATCTTGGAATCAACTTGAACAAATAAAGCCGATGATGTTCTCGAGACATTGGAAGCATTTAGGACGCCATTCCGTATGCAAAATTATTCTTTCTGAAAATCACATAGCGTCCGTTCCCAATGGGACTGCAAAAGAGATATCCGCCCGATATGCTCGACATTTGACTAGAATTGGTGTAGATGTCCTAACTGAACTTGATTTATCAAATAACGAAATCACTGATGTAGAATACGACGCTTTTCAAGCATTGGTAAAATTGATCTCCTTGAATCTTGCTAAAAATAAAATAATAAACTTTTATGTAAACCCTGATGATCTTGCATACGTAAAACATTTGAATTTAAGTGGTAACTATATTACTCATTTGTATTTCTCTAGTTTCTCTTCGATGAACAATTTGATCAACTTAGATATATCACACAACAAATTGGATTATATTCCTAACCATACGTTTACTAATAACAACAATTTAAAATATGTCAACATGACACATAATGATTTGAAGAAGGTCAATTCGTTAAATATAAACATGTTCCATCCAACTGGTGGCATGTTAGATTTGTCTCATAATGATCTAACTCAAATCAAAATACCTTATGGTGAAGGTTTACGTTTATTCGAACTAAAATTACATAGTAATGATATTTCTGATCTTGCTTTGGTTGATTTAATTCATGAAAATGAATTGAGCTTTTTGGATTTGAGTAATAATAAAATTTCGTTATTGCACGGCTCATCCTTACGTTTACCCGTAAATCTTGTTTATTTGGACCTAAGTTGCAATATTATATCGAAAATTAGTCCATCTGCGTTTTATCGTCTGGGTCATCTTAGAACTTTAAAATTATCGCACAATAAACTGCATACAATTGAATATGGTGCTTTTAGAGGTCTTATAGCCCTTTACAACCTGGATATCTCATTCAATAATATTGATTACTTAGATGCCAAGACGCTTATGGATTTAAAGTCGCTGAAGGTTCTAACTCTAAAGAATAACGGTATGAATTATTTAAAATATGAAGCTTGGTACAGTCATGGTAACGATTTGAAGGTAATTATTGATCACAATAATTTCACTTGTGACTGGCTAGCTGAAGCATTGGCTAATTATAACAATGGCTTTTCGAAGATGAGACCTACTGTCCTAGAGCCTACTGTATTAGGGCATTCTATAGAAGGTATACCTTGCCAACCATCTGAGGTGGGAGAGCAAAGACTGTCGGAACTAGCTGACGATAGACTTTTGATTACAGTACAAAAAATTTTGGAGGCAGTCAAAGAACAAACGACTTATTTGAGAAAGTTTCTTCGGCACACAATTGCTGACAATTTAGACAATAACTTTTAACTTTGCGCAATAATTTCTTTTACTGCATCCATTTTTGTATTTTACTTATTTTTTATGTTTTCATCGTTGATAACTTTGTGAATAATAATTTTGTAACACGCACTACGATAATTTACGTAGTATTTTTGCAGTTTTCTGATTTATGTCGGTAGAACATAGTTATGTTTTTAAATATATTAAATGAAACCAGTGGTCTGTATCCATTTTTAAGAAAAACTTATATTTTTTTGTACTTTAAGTTTTTAAATAAATAATAATTATTATGAATTTCTTTTATTTTATAATATTATTCAAGTATTATTCAATAAGCCTGCACCCGGCATGCATTGCAATACCACGTATAGTATTATCAAATTATACTATATTCTGTTTTATAGTAATTATAGTATATTCTGTTTTCTGAGTCAGAAACCCTCGCAGGCGTCCTTATAACACGCTACCAAGGTTTCATCAAAATCTGATCAATGGCTTAGGAACGCATAGAGGACAAACATAGAAAAAATATTTTTATTAATATATTTAGATTACGTGTGCAAATAGTTGTATGATATCATTCTATCATAAAAAATAGCATGGAAGTAGAATACTAAAAAATAAAAAAGTACCTTGTAAACACTTTGTAATCACGTTTAGGCTCGATTCACACTGAGATACAGTTCACGGTTCATGACAGGTCCGATCTTACTTCAGTCAAATCGAGCCGTTACCGCTTTTATCGTAAGAGACATTTCGACCTAAGTACATTTTTGTTGCAAAAGATATTTTGAACTAGTATTTTATTTGACGACTTCTAATTTTTGATTCATTAGGGTCTGATCTAATTACAACTGAAATTTTCAAAACAAAATAATAGCTTAATATAATTTTTGTAACAAAAATTTGGGTAAGTATACTAGGTCCAAATATCGCTTTTGATAAAATGGCGGTAAAGTCGGGAAATATTCATTTCGACGAATCGGTACCAGCACGATAGTCCATATCACATAGAAACCAAATCGTTCGATAGTGAAAATTCGCTGATACTTTCCAGTTTAAGAATATTTTACTGGACCGGGAACGGAGCGAGACCGTACCGGAATTGAACCGTGAACATCATTACAGTGTGAATCCAGCTTTATAGCTACCAGTCCATTCTTTTCATAGAAAATCTCAATTGAAACTTTCAATCAGCTTTATTCAGTTAAAATATATATTTTTAAAATTTAAAGTTATAAATTACTATTAATAATAAGTAATACTATACCCACAGGGGTCTTTGTGGCGAAGCCTTAGGTGAGTAGCTGCACCTCGTACCTGACTCCGGGGGCCAAGATAAGGCCCCCACCTCTGTGCTTGCCTTAGCCAGCCGGCACGGAGTGGAGATCGCTAGAGCTAAGACTCTAGCTCCAGAGGTGGAAGTGATAAATGGCATCACGTCAGAAGTAGCTTCGGTGAACTTGCAGCCCACGTCTCTACACCCCTTAGCCACTCACACCTATGTTGCCCCTGCCTTCTATGGCAGGGGCAACATGGGTGTGAGCACAGGGGCCCATGCAGGGAGTGGCGAGTCACTGTCTGCCCATTTTTCCATGTTCCCTGAACATTGCGACGGGCAAACGCCATAGTCGCCATATTCCCAGAACCCTAGTACTATTAGCAGTTCACCACAATAGCCTGGTATTTTTTGTCCTCATTTCCCATAATAGTCCTACACTGGCCGGGGCTTGTCCTTGGGTGCATTACTATATAGTGTAGACAGGGATAATCGCCGGTCAGTGTCACGCCATATTTACATTAAATTTGTCAAAGGGCCTCTACCTGTTGGCTTTTCCATGGCCCCACGCAAGCCCTCCAAATGTCCGGGTCATTTTTATGGTCCGTGCTCTTGAAAGCATTACTATTATTTTGTTGAGCATTTTTTGTTTTGGCGAACAATAAAGTGTTGTCTATGTCTAAATTAGCTCGTTTTCAATTTCGTAAATTTCATTAATTTTACTGTTTAAAATAATGTTCAGTGTATAGATACTTTTTCAAGTTGGTAATCGCATACATTGCTCACGCGGGGAATTCCCGTATTTTGTTTTTCATATTTAGAGCAGGACATGATTTTTTAACCGTTCATATCTGCATCCGCTGATAACATGTAAAACTATTTATATGCCAGTAGATATGGAATTGAGGGTTTTAGTATTTAATAATCAAGAAGCTCGCCTCGCAATATATCCTATGTGTGACAATAGATCTAATGATTGGTCCCTGTATCTTACTACTCAGTTCCTTGCCTTACCATCAGTTGAATTTTGATATTACTTGTCACCAATCAAGATGTGATCATGTCGGTAAGATATAAGAACCGGCCATAAAATGGCATTCTCAATCAGGGGCGTAGATACCGCTGTATCAGCCGTATCAATGATACGGTGCCCCAAGCTACAGGGACCCCGAAAGTGTGTAATGAAAAAATCCTATACAAAAATGTTAGTCACAATCTATATATACATATAATAAAACTGTAGAGGTCGAATTTCTGTACAATGAAAACAATACTAAAAACCGAGTCAGGGGTATGTTAGAAGAGAAATAGAACTAATTTAGATTTTTTTCAAATTTTTTGTTTCTCTGTTTGTCTGTCTGTTTGTTTCTGACTGGACCGATTTAAATGAAATTTTATATGGTGGTAGCTTATATCCCTGGTCAACATATAGAATACTTTTGATCCCGAAAAATTAAAGTGTTCCCGTGGGATAGTTAAAAAAACTGTTATCATAATATTTTCTTAAGTTTTCGCGACTTGTATACATAATAAAACTACGTTTTAACGGTTTTAAGCGCGGTAATTTTATTTGATCTTCTCTTCAAGCCATAACATGTTGCGAAGCGGTAGTAAATTAGATTAGGCTCCCATAGATTAAATAATAACCATAAACAAAATTAAAAATTATATAATTAAAATTAATAAGTTGGCGGTAGGCTAAATAAAACTTTAACAATACTCGTTGACACTTGACATCTTTGTCTTCCGTGATCACGGCCACTGAAAAGTGGCCGAAACGTCGGAAAAACCAAAATCAAATAAAATTACCGCGCTTAAAACCGTTAAAACGTAGTTTTAAAACTGTTATCACTTAAACCGCTTATTATACAACGTATGCACCTAATTAAGTATTGATATTGCCGGTATTTACGTTAAAATACAATTAGGAAAGAAAAGAAAGAAAGACATATTTTATTTAGGACAAATAAAACATACAGTATTATCAAACAGTGAAATAATAGATACAGAATAAGTACTAAAATTGGACCCAGTCTCAGCATATGCTGACCAATTAAGACCAGCGCTGTTCTTCCGCCTGGGACCAGCAGGTGAAGTCACGAAGGACAATACAACACACATAATAATACACAGTGTACAATGCAATTCAATGATGATAAAAAACTATAACGTATTTAAACACAACATATCATAAAAAATAATATATATAAAAATACACATAATCATAAATAATAAATTAATTAATATATTATATATAATCATTGTACCGATCACGTGCACAGCAAAACAAAATTCGAAGAGAATAAGTATATAAAATAAACAAATTATAATCAAATGAATGTAGATTAAAATTCAAATAGCACTTGTATCTTGTCTTAGATTAGCCTGTGCAATTTAGTGTACATGCAAAAATTTCTTAAGTTTGACCCTAAAAAGCGAAACTGAACGTACATTTCTAATCGGTGGAGGAATATTATTCCAACACCTTGAAGCTGCATAGCGAAAGCTTCCTCTGAATGCGATTGTATTGTAGTGTTCCATAGTAAGCTGAATTGCACATTGACGGGCTTCAATTTGTCTTCTACTAGATGACCAAGAGAGCTTCTCATATAAATAAGAAGGAGATCTGTGTTTTACAACCCCAAAAAGAAGACACGCTAAGTGGAGCTTGCGCCGATGGATCATCTTTAAAATTGAGTGCCTATTCAAATAAGGTGTTACGTGATCCCTTAATGGTATATTAAAGCAGAATCGTGCACAAGCATTCTGCACTCTTTGAATAAGCCGCTTAGTTCTGGCTAACAGACGAGGGCCAAACACTACGTCAGCAAAGTTTAGACGTGATAAGACTAAAGACTCTACTAATTGAATTCGCAGATCTTCGTTTAAATATGGCCTTATTTTGTATAGGATTTTGAGGTTATAAAAACAGTTTTTTACCGACTGAGCTACATGCCTTTCGTATCTAAGGTCACAATCTATATATAAGCCCAGATTTCTTGCTTCAAAGACCCTATTAGGCTATATATATATCATCACGCTAAGACCAATAGGAGCGGAGCACCAATGAAAACATATGGATCTTAACATTCTCTGACTCATTTCACTCTCGCTCAATCACATATACTTATTCTTACATCACCTATGAGAACTTACAGATACACAGACAACACGTCACACCTAAGCACTTGAAGGGCTCACTCTAACACGATTACTTATAATAGTTATACTAGTATATTTTCTTTTTTCTTCTCTTAATTAGCCAACGGATTGATCCTGGTGACCTGTACCACAGGCACAGGCACCAGCCTCTTTGTTAATGTTGTTACTAGTTTTAAGTCCACTGTGTACTTAAAGATGAAATAAAGAATGAGTATGTTAATAATAAAAATACGCACATTAGGTCCTAAAACTGCCTAAGTGGTACGTGCTTTGTAGCCAGGATTCGAACCCACACCCTTTGAAATTGGAACGCGTGCGCTAACTACTAAGCTTTTCTCTCTTGTTCTCATTTCCTACAATAGTCCTACATTAACCGAGGCCTGTCCTTGGGTGCATTTTTATATGGTGTAGACAGGGATAATCGCCGGTCAGTGTCTCGCTACATTTACATGAAATTTGTCAAGGGGCCTCTATGTGATGGAATTCCCATGTCTCCAAGCAAGTCATCCAAAAGTTCGAGACATTTTAATGGCCCATGATCTTCCAGGAAATAATAACAACAGTCCGTAAAAGTCCAACTACTGTAATCGGACATCCTAATTTCTAGGGGGCAAGTAAGTCCGCTGCTCTTTCCCAAAGCGGATTGGTGGGACTGCACATCGGTAACTTTGAGGTTCGACGGCCTCTGTGGTTGGGCGGGCTAAGGCTTTGCCGGCCTACCTCCTTGCAACGCAGAGGCTCCGGGTTCGATTTCTGGTATAGTAAATTTCGGAAACGTACTTTCTGCGTTATTTACTATGGTCTGGGTGTCTGGGATCGGCCCCAGAGTAGTCCGTTGTATATTACCCATAACACAAGTGTGTCTTGCTTAATTCGAGGATATACAATATGTGTGTTTGTCTGCCGATTATTTATATAAAAAAAAAAATCTTCGATGTGCAGGTTTCACCACGATGTTTTGTTTTACCGTTAGCACGTGGTAATTTTAAAAATATACACAATCACTCAGAAAAATGCCTAAATGGTGCATGCTTTCCGGCAATGATTCGATACCCGCTACCAGCTACCACGGCTTTTTTTAAGGTTGTTATTGTAAAAAAGTTGAGAGAAACAATTAGCAAAAATGAAGAAGATTATATTTTGGTGATAAATGATTGTTTATTAACATAATATACCACTAGAATTTCGATACCTCGGGGCTCAAAGGACGTAACCGCCATTTCGGCGAAAATCACTTTTTAATGCAGCCCTACTTAATTTTTTCTCCTCTATCGATCAGTATATGTAAAGTCTTCCGATTCGCCAAAAAATGGTGTTTAAAGCCCAATTTTTTTGTAGAAATTAAAACATATATTTTTAGATTTTGTGTCGTAACAGCAACCAATGTTAATGACCATAAACGCAAGGGTAGTAAACGACAGCGTAGATGATACAATTAGTTGTCTGAGATGATAAATTGATATACTAAGTTAATAAATAAATATGAAATTAAATAGACAAATAAAGAAAGAAAAGAATTTCTTGTTTTCTCTCTTTACTTGATATTTAATCAACTGAAGAAAACAAAGCAAAAGTCTACAAACTGATAGAATTAGCAGGCAAATTGGCAGTTACAACCATCTCTGATCACACATCCGGGGCGTATAGGAAAGCTGTTTTTGTTATTTTTAAATCTATTTGAAATATAATTGAACAGTGTTTTGCATCATAAAATTTTAAGACTTTTGGTTTTAGAATGGTTAATTTAGGCCAAGAATCAAAAAAGTTATGTCCGAAATAATATTTTATATTTTTTTTTCGGCTTTCCTGAAAAATAGAGTTTTGGCGCTTACGCCCTTTGAGCCCCGAGGTATCGATTTACTAAATTAAAAAAAAATAACATTTATAATATACAAGAAAAGAAGTGAGAAATAATTATAATAGTTATATAGATTTATTCAAAATTTAATTACAATCGTAAAGGCATGTCTTTACTATTTAACTTATTTTTAGAATTATAAAATATTATAAGTTTAATACCTATGTATCGCACCGAGTTTACAAGTATAATGAATTTAAAAATGAAAGACAAAATCAGCTGCTTATTCGAACCGACATTTTCCGAAAAGATTTTTTTTTTAATTTTTAGCTGTCTGCCTGCTACAGCGTCACGTGATGAATATTGAATGAATTTAAATAAAAGTTGGATTTCTTTTATCTCTATAAACGACGTTGGTTCTGTGAAATAGAGGAGTGCAGAAATGCGGTAGTCTTGCGGTCCTTTTTGCACATTTTCGTCTATCTCACGGAAATTACGTCATTTCTCGGAACAAGAAGGATCCTAAGTGTTGACCCAGGGTATAAGCTAGCTTTGTGTCGACTTTCATTTGAATCCGTTCATTAGATTACACGTTATGCTTGAACAGACAGACAGACATATAAAATTCTAAAGTTGCATTTTCGGAATCTGTTGGTACGAATTAGTGCCCTTGATTTAATTTCTCATTTTTAAATTCATCGAAAAAACTCGAACTCTCTACAGAGGGCCTAAAACGGTCGCCTTTGGTGCATCGCTTAGTGTACACGTGTCAAAATATACTGGTAGCTGTAAGATATAGCAATAAGTTCCACTTTATCTGGATACTTGTCAAGTTCGTCATATGAATCTGCGAAAACGACTTCTTAGGTCCTTGTGAAACGACAGTCACGTGTCATATTATTAAGGTGTCGGTACTTTTGAATAAATCAGTCAGTCGTTCACTTATGCCTTTTATTAACGTTCCATTGGCGACGAGGATTAAAATATTAAAAATTACAGTTAAATCGTGCAAATAAGTGTATTTAAAATGTCGATTGGTAAAATAGAACCATTTAATTTAAGCTCTAAGCAATGGCCGGCCTATATTCGTCGCGTAAACCAATATATATTGTTAAATCAAATCAAAGAAAATTTAAAGGTGCCGATGTTAATAACGGTTGTTGGTGAAGAAACTTACGCTTTAATGTGCGATTTGTGTTCACCTCAATTCCCGGAAGTGAAATCTTATGATGAATTGGTGAACCTAGTGACGGAACATTTGGAACCACAGCGATCCGAGATCGCTGAACGCCATATATTCAGATTGCGGCGGCAGCGGCCCGGCGAGTCTTTAACCGAATACCTTCAAGCTTTAAAGCATCTTGCGGCAACTTGCAATTTTGGCAAATGCAAAAGCTGTTCCACACTCGAAGAGAACTTGCGAGACCAATTTGTCTCGGGGTTAACAAATGACGCAATGCGTTCACGGATATTTGCCCAAAAGGAAATTGAGTATAAAGAGGCGGTGGAGCTGGCATTGGCGCTGGAGGCGGCAGAAAAACACGCCGAAGTGAGCGGCTCTACGACGGCGGCAAGGACGACGGACTCGGCGGAGGGCGGCGTGGCAGGCGCCGCGATGGGTGAAGGCCTGCATTACACCCACAAGGGTCGAATCAGGTCACGCGAGCGGCGTTCAGGAGCGACCAGCGCGAGCAGCGCAGCAGCGGGCGGCGGCGACGCGGGGCCATCGGGCTCGAACTCCCGCCGCTGCTGGCGCTGTGGCAAAGCGCATACGGCCGACAGGTGTAAGTTTAAAAACTATAATTGTGATGAGTGCGGTCAAAGAGGGCACCTTAAAGTGAAGTGTAGACAATTATCGCGAAAGGGGGGTCGACATAATTATGTGAGTGATGATTCAGAAGGCGACGTTATATGCAACATTGAACTCGCAGCCAAAGGTAACCAACCATTTTTTATAAAGTTGACGATTGATGACTATATCATGGAATCTGAAGTGGACACTGGTAGTCGTATTTCGGCAATAAGTGAGGAAATGTATCAACGTATGTTTTCACATAAAAATATTGTAGTTGATAATCTAGTTTTACGTGACTACTCGGGTTCACGAATTAAATCATTGGGTTACATTGAGGTGGACGTCGTTTTGGGGCACGTAAAAGCCAAATCATTACGCCTTTACATAATTAAGAGCGGTGCACGGCCTTTATTGGGGCGCGATTGGATGCGTGCATTGCAAATAACACAAATTCACCTCAATGAAATTGCAGATGATGAAGTTTCGAACCAATTATGTAAGGAATTCCCTGAAGTATTTTGCGATAAATTAGGCACTTGTAAACGGCCCATTCGACTGCAGCTCTCAGATAACGAACCGGTTTATGTTCGAGCGAGACCGATGCCGCTGGCGCTTCGCGCACGGGTCGAGAGGGAGTTGGCACGCCTAGAGGCGGATGGCTCCATATATCGCGTAGATTATTCAGATTATGGTACACCAATTGTCCCCGTAGTTAAAAAAAACGGCGATATAAGAATTTGTGGTGATTACAAAACTACAATTAATCCTAAGCTAAAAAGAGATTATTATCCTTTGCCACGGATTGAAGAGTTGTTTGCCAAACTTAGCGGAGGGGATAAATTCACCAAAATAGATTTAAGACATGCATACGAACAATGCTTACTGACAGATGAATCGAAAGCGTATACGGCGATTACAACACATATAGGGACGTTCGTATACCGTCGTACACCGTATGGTTTGTCATGTGTACCCGAAAAATTCCAAAAAATAATGGAGGAGACCCTACATGGGGTGCCGGGGTGTGTCGTATTTTTAGATGATATCTGTGTAACGGGAGCGAATACCTTGGAACATATGAAAAATCTGAGAGCTGTACTCGAAAGGTTGCGCGATATGGGACTCACGATTAAACAGAGTAAATGTAATTTTTTACAAGATTGTGTAAAATATTTGGGTTTCATAATTAACAGAGATGGATTGCACCCAGACCCCGACAAACTGGAGGCTATTTCTAGCGTGCCTAGACCCGAAAATGTGTCCCAACTTAGAAGTTTTTTAGGAATGCTTAATTACTATGGACGGTTCCTTCCCAAGTTAAGTACCATTTTACAGCCATTACACCATCTTTTAAAAAAGAATTCCAACTGGAAGTGGAACCCAAATTGTGAGAAAGCGTTTAGTGAGGCAAAGCGGTCCCTCCTGAGTGAACGTGTGTTAGCGCATTATGAAGAAGGCCGTGAATTAGTGCTCTCAGTGGACAGCAGCGCGTATGGGCTCGGAGCGGTGCTTGCGCATCGATATCCGGATGGCAGTGAGCGACCGGTCAGTTGCGTCTCACGCACCCTCAGTGCGGCCGAACGTAACTACAGCCAGCTCGACAAAGAAGCACTTGCTATTTTATTCGGGGTGACGAAACATCACCAATATTTATTTGGACGTCATTTTACCTTGCGTACAGACCATCAACCTTTAACGTATATTTTTGGGGATAAGGGAGGAATCCCACAAACGGCCGCCAGCCGTTTACAGCGTTGGGCGATGCGCTTGGTCGCATACGATTTTAAAATTGAATATGTACGATCGACGGACAACGGACCGGCCGATGCTTTATCGCGGTTGCCGTTACCTCAGGAGGGTCGGCCTGCAATCTCTGTAGATTATTTAAATCTAGTCGAAGAAACGCTGCCTGTATCTTTTAGAGATATTGCGAAGGAGACAGAGCGCGACCCCTTATTATGTAAAATAAAAAGTTATGTGTTATTTGGCTGGCCGTCATGTGCGAGTAGCGACCGGGAAAAGCCTTATTTTGCGCGTAAACATGATTTCGTAGTTAATCAAGGATGTTTAATTTACAAATATAGACTAGTGGTCCCTTACGTTTTACAAAAGAATATTTTAGAAGAATTACACGAGGGACACTTGGGTATACACAAAATGAAAAATTTATCGCGTAATTACGTCTACTGGGAAAGTCTGGATCGGGATATCCAAGAAATGTGTAAATCATGTAGCGCATGCCGCAATGTGCGTGACGCACCACCGCGCGCGCAATTACACCCGTGGGAGTTTCCGCTGCACCCATGGCAACGCGTGCATGTTGATTTTGGGGACTGCGGAGGTGTGCGCTATTTAATTTTGGTGGACGCGCATTCTAAATGGATTGAGGCGGTAGCGATGCGCAGTACAAATGCAAATGCTACCATAAGGGTTTTACGAAGCATTTTTGCACGTTTTGGCTTACCGTCGCAACTCGTAACTGATAATGGCCCACCTTTCTTGTCACAAGAGTTTAAATTATTTTGCGCAAATAACTGTATTAAACATACGACTTCTGCCCCTTATCGACCTCAGGGAAATGGCGCGGCAGAAAATGCCGTCAAAACGGTTAAGAAAGCCATTAAAAGAGCCTTGTACCAAAAGGAAGATGTGAATAAGTCTTTAAGTAAGTTTCTCCTTCAATACAGAAATTGTGAGCATGCAACGACCGGGGTGTCACCAGCAGTAGCTCTGCTAGGTCGTCGACTTCGCAGCCGACTGGATGCTCTACGGCCAGACGTAGCAGCTGTGGTCAGTGCTAAGCAGGACCGACAAATAAATCATGCAGCCGGTTCTGATAGAAGTTTTAATGTAGGAGACCCGGTGCTCGCTCGCGATTATAGCGCGAGGGAAGATAAGTGGGTCGAAGCCACGGTAGTAAAGAAAACCGGACCCGTTTCTTATAAAGTGAATTTAAGCAACGGTGTAGAATGGCGTAGGCATGCAGATCAGTTGATGTCAACTAATAAAAAAAATAGATATTCACTTTCGCGAATGAGCACTGAGGCAGGGGTGGACGAAGGAAGCCCTGACGTCGTGAACCTAGAGGTCGAAAAGGGGGCCAAGGTTGGTAGCCAGGACATGTCTGGCGATGGTAGCAATGACCTGAGATTGTCGCGAGAAGTGACAGAGCTGCAAAACCCGCAGTCTGAAAGGTCACCACAGCCCAAGGCATCTAGACTGCAGGCGACGCCTTCACCTCCTGACATGTCCGCTCGAACACGTCGGGCTTTGAACCGAGCTAAACAAACATTATTTAAGTTTATAGAAATTTAACCTGTATTTATTATTTAGTTTCTTATTAGTTTAGTTTTCAGTTTTTATATTTTGAGAATTTAGTGGGGAGAAGTGTGACGACAGTCACGTGTCATATTATTAAGGTGTCGGTACTTTTGAATAAATCAGTCAGTCGTTCACTTATGCCTTTTATTAACGTTCAGCTGTTCATTTTTAGGTACATCTGTAGTAGCGGCTCTTGATTGCAATTGAGAATCCAAATTAGAAATCTTAGCGGATAAATCAGAAATATTTTCTTCCATAGTTTGTTTATACTGATATAGATTCTCTTCTAAAGCATTTATCTTATTTAAATAAGGCAAAATATTATTATAAGTTGCATTTTCTTTTACAATAGGTACAGGTGTCGTATTAATTTTTATCATACTGTTAGTTCTGGATAAAACGTTTAAAATTTTATTTAAAATAATATTTGTTTCATTACCGGTCTTTGCTTGTGCAAATGTATTTTTGTTTACCTCATTCATAAAGATTTCAGACGTAATATTCATGCTATCATTTAAAGATTTTGCGATGCTATTAGCGAGCATAGTCAAATTAACTTCAGTGCTGAATGGAACATCGCTACGTTGTACTATTATATCTCTGTTCGATATTTTTGCCAAAATATTTTTTATTTCAATTAAAATACTCGTATTAAAACTCGCATCTGATTGGTCAGATGTAAAATTCGCATTTTCTTTTTTAATATTACAACTTACTCCATTCACGTTTTCAAATTCATTATTATATAGATCGATAGCTGTGATATTTATTCGTGACTGTTTGTTAAATTTAACTAAAACTTGGCATGGCAGAGGATTTTCACCTATACTTAACGTAAAGCTGTTTGTGGGAAATTCATCTAAATCTATATTAGAGATTAAATTATGATCTGCTATTAGAATATTCAAACTAGGCACTTCATAAAATCTCTCGCTTTCTAAACTGGTTATAAAATTATATGATACATCTAGAGTGTTCAAATAAATTAAGTCTCGGAAAATACCGTACGCAAGAGTTGTCAAAAAATTGTGTGACACATTAAGATGTTCGAGTCTTGTATTCTCCTTAAATGTGCCCGGTTGTATGAAAGATATATTATTGTCACTCAAATCGATATCTCTCAGATCAGTCAAATTAGCAAAGTCACCGATTTTTAATTTGGAAATCTGATTTTTTTTCAATATTATAGTGTCTAAATGTGTTAATTCTATAAGTTGCAAATTATTAATCGCAGAAATTGATAGTTCACTTAAATCAACCCTAGATATACTTAAGTCACCGATATTTGAAAAACTTATTTCCCTATCTATACCAGATACAATAAGATTTTGTAAATGGTTTTTTGCTTTTATGAAGTCACTCGTAAATTTCAATTTGTTATTGTAAGAAAGATCTAAAAAACGCAAGTCTGTCTGATTATTGAAAGAATTAATATGTACGTTTTCTATATCATTGTGAGCTAAGTTAATTTCTGTTAGAGTATGCAAGCCTATGAATGAATTTGATGTGATAAGCTTTATAAGATTATTGTTTAAAAGTAGGTCTCTTAAATTTGAGAGCCCAGTTGTATTTACTTCAAAACTAATTAGGAAGTTATAAGATAAATCAATTCTTTCGACAGAATCAATATTTGAAAAGCAATTATACTGTAACTCTTTCACCTTACTGTAAGATATATTTAAATCTTTTAATCCTAACATACCTTTAAAAGTATTGTTATGAATAGATGATATCAATGAACGTGAAATATCTAAAGTTGGCAAAGAGTTAAGTCCTTCGAATGTGTTTTCGAGAATAATTTCACTCAAAGGATTGTTGGAAATTTGAAACATTAACAGATTTTCTAACGAATGAAATGATTTAGATTCCAGCTGTATAATGTTATTATTGGAAATATCGAGAAGCTGAAGTCGGTTCAGTCCTAAAAATTGTTCCTGGTTTATATGTGTTAAATTGTTATTTTTTAACAATAAAGTGAGTAATTGAATGAGATCTTCTTTTTCGAAATTAATGTTGCTAATTTCATTATTTGACAAGTCTAAAATATTTAATTGCTTTAGGTTATTGAAAGATTTTTTTGATAACGAACTGATTTTGTTATTATTCAAAAAGATAGATAAAACGTTATCAAGACCAAGGAAAGCGAAGTCTTCTATTGAAGTTATATTTTGATTTCTTAAATCAATTTCTTTTACGTTTTTTAGTCCTTCAAAAGTTCCCCTGGGAAGAGCACCGTCTAGTAAGTTTTCTTTTATTGAGAAATTTACTAGATTAATATTGTTTTTAAAAACGTTCTTAGGTAACGTATTAATTTTATTACTGGACAGATCTATCGTATATAAGACAATATTATTCAAGAATGTATCTTTATCTAACGATATCAATTTGTTGTTGTTCAAATTCAATGTTTTTAACTGACTCAAATTATTAAAAGAATTTTTGTCAATTACAGATATTGAATTGTGATCTAGTTTTATTTCACTGACAGACTTTAGTTTATTAAATTCAATACCATTCAAAGTAGTTATTCTATTGTAGCTGAGATGTAGGGTTTGTAGTTCAATAAATCTAAAAAGCGAAGAATTTATATCTGTTAATCTATTATGAGATAGGTTTAGATTAATCAATTTCTTAACACCTTCAAAAGTAATAGGTGTTAAAGTTTCGATGTAATTATTCGAGATATCTAAAACTTCTAAGTTATTAATTTCGTCAAATATTGCGTCGGGAATTCGTACCAAATAATTATAGGATAGATTTAACCATGTCAAATGGCCATAAATATATTCTTCTCTGTTTAGTGTTATTTGATTTATGTTGTTGTGTGAAAAATCAATGTTTATTAATGACTCTAATAAATTAGGATTAGAAAGTTTAGCTGTTACCAAAACATTATTTGATAAATTGATTTCTTCCAGATTTTCCATAGTTTTGAATTCTGGTGGTATTTTGAATACATTATTTTTAAAATGTAAACTATGGATAAGTGTTAAAAAATATTCTGTGTAGTAGTAATTATCAATTAAAATTGGTATTGCACTACTAATAAGTGCTTCATCTTTCATTGTGGATGTATATGTCATATCTATAGGATGTACACGATCACCATTAAAGTTTTCCATTTCTTTATCTGAACATTGGCGAGGATTTCCATCAAATCCGTCATAATATATTGTATGTGCGTCCATAATATTTTGGATATGTTGTAAAGATATTTCATCAATGGTATCTTCACAAGTCATATCATATCGGCACGTAATATCATTAATCATTGTATTACATTCTGTATCTGCTTCTAGCATAAGGTCGCTCAATATTATTATAAGTGCTGAAACAAATAAAAATAACTTAACTTAAATAATAATAAAGCAGAAATTTATGGCTACTTAGTACACAACATATCCAATCAAGTTGAAGTTTAACAATCTACTTAATAATAAATAAATACACTGTAAGTGTAACAAAAATATCAGTATTATACAAATGATTCTACATCACTTGAAAGTACAGACATATATAAGGTACAGGGTTGTCAGTCCTTCGTAATTATTTTGATAAAAACGAATCCCTGATAACCATAGCTCCTATGTACAGCGAGTCAGCTACCATTTTTATGTATTTTGCTTTTTTAATCGATTTGATCATTAGAAAACTTTATTTATCAACTTACAATATTAAAAATAAAGTGTTGACAAACAACATTGTCATGTGTTACGTTTCTAAAGTAAAAAGCTAATTATAGTGTTTTAATTAAGTATTCGCAAATATCAAATTTATCATATAAAGTGAACGCTAAGAAAATGTTTATTGGAAAAAATAGATTGTTGATCATTAACAGTTTTAAGTAAAGTATAGAAATTATTTTGGTACTGTTGCAAAGTTTTCCCATGTTTTGGCAAACAGAACACATAGCAAATACCTAGCAAAACATTCATTTAAAAAGCAATGTCAGTTGCTATTGTAAATCGAATAGCTGAATAGGTCGATTTAGACAGATAGATAGATAACACTTTATTGCTCACCAAAATAAACAAAATGGATAATTACAATACTTCTTGGCAAAACAACAGGCGGCCTTATCGCTAAAAGCGATCTCTTCTAGGCAACTTAGCTTAAAAGAAATTCTTAACTAATCTGGCTATCTATGTAGGTGGACCAGAAAAAAGATAGGGCTGTACAATTTAAACATACATAATAACATTAATTTACAAATTTAATACATACATAGATCCAGACACATTTATAGAATACCAATATATACGTATATATAAAATCTAAATAAATATATTTATCAACATTATATTTGATAAGCATTTTATATTAACAACAGACAAATAAGTGAATGTTTAATATATAAGACATATTTATTTAAAAACAGATAGTCCTTTCTCAGTGAGTTCTGAAATGTAGGTAATGTTTTGGCCTCTCTGACAGCAAGAGGCAACGCATTCCAAAGTTTGACAGCCTGCACTGTAAAAGAGTTATCATAAAAGGATGAAGTGTGTACAGGGGTTAGGAGCCTACGATATGTATCTGAGCGCAAATTGTGAGAAGTGGAAAGGCGAAGGAATTCAAAACGTTCCTTAAGGAGGACTATTAGGATTAAATAGTATATTATAAAGGGGAGTTAGAATGTGAGTATTCCGGCGAAAACGAATAGGAAGCCACTTGAGCTTCATACAAAATTCAGAAACATGGTTATATTTTCGCAAACTAAATATGAACCTGATACAGAAATTATATATTTCTTTACTCCCCGTCTAACTTCTGAGTTATGAAGCGGAAGATACGGATAACATGCAAGATTAAACACTTATTTAAGCTTTCTTTATTAAATGACAAAAGAGTGGACGTTGGTCATCTCTACGGAACTATACATTGTATGAGACCAACAAGCACTAAGCCGATTTTATTTTATAGAGTTTTACCACAGATACAAACAGATATTAAACTCTGTGGTGTATATATTATTTAATTAATTTCCTTGAGTTTTTGGCGGGAACTGAAAGGGGACGTTGTGCTGTGCAGTTTTATTTTCTAAAAATGTATAAAATTACTCTAAAATGAACAATAGTTATAGGCTATCGATAGTTTTTGAGTAGTAATTATGTGTTTTTGTGAGAAATGTGAACTGTATAGAGTCAAATGTGGCATTTCGAGTTTTCACAAGAAGTCCGTTGAATGGTGTGGATTGTAGCCTACAATACAACTGCGCCTGGTTTAAAGGCCTAGTTGCCAAGCCTTAAACATAAAAAAAAATCGTAATTGGTTATACTCGATATAATTTTACACCTAAAACATATATATGATTTATTCGTGCAGGAGCTGAGAAAGAATACGATTTCCTGCGGCCCGGCGGCCTGTCATAAGAGGCGACAAAACAACCCATAGCCAGGTGGTAGGGTATTTGCCCGTCTGGATGGCTAACACCCCTGGTTTAAAGTATGCCGCCATAACAACCTTGAGTTGTGTTCCAGCATTAGTGGCCAGGTTCCAGTCTGCTTTTAGAAAACGGCTGCACATTGGTAGCACCTTTGGTGTTACAAATGTCCATAGGCGATGATAACCGCTTTCCATCAGGTGAGCCGTCAGCCCGTCTGTTGAACACACGCAAAAAAAAGAATAATACTTCAGTTATTCTTTAAAATCAAACAAAATTATAAACGAAACTACCTTAATAAATTACTCTATAATAAAATACTAGTAAAAAATAACTTATAAATACTAATACAATAGTAAAAAGTACTTACTAAATTTGTTGATCCAAGTCATTTTTGGTTTCTCGCTCACTTGTACCAATATTAAGGCATATAAAACTTGTTTAAAGATAATTTCTCGACTGTTGTGAGTTTATAGATACTGGTTCATATTTTTACCCTAAAAGGGATCCCTAAAAAATACTAATATTTATATTAAACACAACCCTATTACAAATCCCTTTAAACCTGATTTACATTTGCACCAGTTAAGAAGTTGGTTTACCTTGGGCATAGATAAGATAGAATTTTATCATCGTTTGGTCCAATTTTTCCAGTAAAGTAATTCCGAACTTATTTGGCAAGTTTACTAATCACTTAACTAACGCAAATGTATAAAAGTTTTTAAAGGTTAACAAAAAAAATTATAATTGCATATCATGCCATCTTAAGGTTACGTAGAAAAAAGTGTTTTTTTTAATTCGCGTAAAATTCATATGGGTTTATAATTTTATCTGTTATAAAAAAAAATCCCACATGTTTAATATGATTATGTCTAGTAACTGTATTTTATAGGAAGTAAAATTTATTATTAAGTTTTTTATAAGGATGACTATCAGCTATTGTTATTATATTAATAACATATTAGTAATAGTGAGCCATTAAAAAGTGACCACAGATAGAACTAAATTAAAATGTCAAATAATAATATTTTATTTATTTATTTATTTTTATAAAGTATCCAACAGTATATCCATAAATTTAAGGCCTAAGAATAAATCTAAACTAAAACTGGATACTTATAATCTAGAAAAGGAACAAAAATAAATGGTAAGCACTACACTAAAATTAATTATTCAATCTATCTAATACTGTGAAACTTCTGACGGGAAAACTAAACACAACTAAATGATTAAGTCTAAATACAAACATTACATTCCGTTGGAAACTTATTAATAAGTTTACTAACTACTGATGACTTAAATCTTTGTCTCAAAGAATTAAAAATGTCTATGTCACTAAAATATTTGTTGTAGGTTCTTGTTGTTTAGGATTATGGCTTGGCAGCTAGGCCTTTAAGCCAGATCTTAGATAACAATGTAGTTTCTTCATTTTCTTAAGCCTATGTGTAGCACAGCTGAACTGTAGGTTATCAGGTTTTATCCGTGCAGGAACGGAGAAAGAATACAATTTCCTGCGGCCGGGCGGGCTGTCGTAAGAGGCGACTAAACAACCCACAGCCAGGTGGTAGGGTATTTACCCGACTGGATGGCTACCGCCCCTGGTCTAGAGCATGCCTCCATAACAACTTTGAGTTGTGTTCCGGCATTAGTGACAAGGTTCCAGTCTCCCTTAAGAGAGCAGCAGCGCATTTGTATCACGTTCGGTGTTGCAAATGCCCATAGGCGATGGTAACCGCTTTCCGTCCAGTGGGCCGTCTGCCTGTCTGCTGATCTCCTGCAATAAAAAAAAATATCAGCTACTGCCATCCATCGGAGTTCTTGTGACAACTCAAAAGGCCACATTTGACTATACAGTTCAAATTTCTCACATAACACATAATTACTACTCAAATACTATCAATATGCTACAACTATTGTTCATTTTAGAGTAATTTTACACATTTTTAGAAAAAAAATTGCACAGCACATCTCCTTTCAGTTCCAGCCAAAAACTCCTTTGTTGTAGGTATTTGTACAACGACGCAGATATTCATTCATATCATACATGACACCTCATTCCCAAAGTCGCAAAGGAGCAATGCAGAAACATACATACGTACCACGCCAATTTGCCAAAGAGGTTAGAAGTGACGATGAAGTTCTACTCTATTCGCATGTCACAAACTTGTCACTTTATTAACTTTCATCAATCTCTTCATATATTAAGGCACTTTCAACAAAAAAATCCAAATAAAATTTTAAATGAATTCATGTACGTATCTCCAGAATATGGAGTCTTCATTTATCACTAGGTATAAAATATAATCGAATTTTTAAAATGCAATATATTAAAACAAATCTAATAATGACATTATAAATAGATTTAAAAAATATTAATAGAGAAATAATAAAGCATAAAATATATTAAAAACAAAGAGCATGTGGAAAGAATGCATGATGAAAGAATGACTAAACAGATATACAATGCAAAAGTGGATGGATGCAGAAGTCGTGGAAGGCCACGACACACCTTCCATTATAAAATTGATCGTGTACTAGCTGAAGGTGATGTCAGAAGCCTTAAGAACAGACGAGCATGCATGACAAGAGTTATGAATGTCAAAGAAGCAAGTGAGGTGTGTAAGAATAAGCCTGAATGGCGCTCTGTTGTTCGTGCCTACCCCGCAAGGGAACTGGCCTGAAGTTATGTATGTGTGTATGTATGTAAAAAAAAGAATTTTAATAAAATATAAAATAATACAGGAAGAATTAACCTTTACTAAATTTAAACAAATAATTTTAGTTATATTGTACTTTATCTAATAATACTTCAGTACTATAAGTAGAATACTGATCTAGGTCGCCATGTTTTATATAACACAAGCAAAAAATTACTAATATATAATAGTAGATAACCCGGTTTCAAGTTAAATCTTGAAAAGTGAGTTGTGAACTAAATAGTTAATTAGATAAAAAAATTACTATTTTCAAAATATTTAAAGAAATGATTTATTTAAGTAAAAGCAATTAAATATCCTAAATCGGCCCAGACACTATGTACATGCAGTATACACACACTATATAACACCTTATATATTATGTTTACAACAAAAAAGGTTTTATTTGATTTTAGTTTTAATTTAATATTTTAAATATAGTAACATGCCATATTAGAAAAAAGTCAATCACAATAATATATTATAATACAGAAAACCTTTATTTATTTAATTAATTCAATAATTCATCCCCTCTCCAACACGTTATTATATAAAAATTAAAATACTCACTTTGCTTGTTACTTTTGATGATGACTATAAAATAATGTCTCATATGTTTTATATTAAATTTCACAGAGTAAAGTACGAGTGTGAAGTTTGAGACATATTAATAAGCTTACTTCGCAATGTTTATTAGGATTCAACAGTGGTTTTTTCGCAAAAACCCTACAAAAATGATGTCTTGTTTCCATTGTTTTATTATATGTTAAAAAATCGAAATGTGTGCTGGAACACATATAAGAAGTGAAACTTCAACGGACAAGTGGAAAAACGAATTACAACGGACAAGTTGAAAAACGATTGGCAACGGATGAGTGGAAAAACTTTAACTGATAAGTGACCAGATAAATCGCAACAAAATTTTAATTTGAAGTTTTACAAGTCAAGTCAAGTTAAAAAAAATTTGTGATTCATTTTTTCACTTGTCAGTTGAAGTTTTTCCACTACTTTCCAAATACACAACTTAACTTGTTATTTACGTAGTGAATACAGTATAGTGTAGTTAAGTATAGATCACGGGATTTTAAATATGAGTTGACACTAATACTGAGGTTTAACACTTTATAACATAATTATACTTTCTTAATTTTGACACGAGGCCTTCTGTGAACAGAATTGCTACAGTGAACTCAAAACTTATAACTGTTAACTCTAAGTTCAACTGAACTTGTAACTGGTAACTGTTAATTCTTGACTCTTGACTATAACTGACTGAACTGTAACTTTTAACTGACTTTTTAATTATGATGTATCAGCTTATAAAGCGTTACTTGTTTACTTGTTAACGTCCAAATAAACAATAACAACTTATTAGTTAATTGTGTTCTCTTGGGAATCACAATCTTTTCCTTCATTAAATTATTTGTTACTAGCTGACCCGGCAAACTTCGTACCGCCTCAGAATCAATAAATAAAAAAGCTGAATGATAACTGCAGAATGTTTCAACTTTAGTAAAAAATGTGGTCAAAACTTAACCGGAACGAACATCAAACGTTTGACATTCAAACCCAAAAATTTAAAAAAAAAACTTCACTTTTAAATTTATTTTGATTTCTGAACGACTTAAATTTAATTGATTTCTAAACGACGGAACGAAAATCAAATGTTTGACAGGCAGAAATAGTTTCTAAGGGAAAGAGAAATTGTTGTTTTTATTATATTCCAAGCATTTTTTCATATTTACTCACCTTTTAAACCTTCCCTGGACTTCCACTAATAATTCAAAATCAAAATAAGCCCAATCAGTCCAGCCGTTCTCGAGTTTTAGCGAGCCTAACGAACAGCAATTGATTTTTATATATATAATAAGATTGATATCATAAATCAATGATATGATTGATTCCATATCATTTCCATGATCAAATTGATCGTGTACTAGCAGAAGGTGATGTCAGGAGCCTTAAGAACAGACGAGCGTGCATGACAAGAGTTATGAATGTCAAAGAAGCAAGTGAGGTGTGTAAGAATAAGCCTAAATGGTGCTCTGTTGTTCGTGCCTACCCCGCAAGGGAACTGGCGTGAAGTTATGTATGTATGTATGTATGATATCATAAACTAAGTGATTTGTTTGTTCCTTCATTCGATAACTACTGAGTTCTTGTTTGTGACCATAATCCGGAACAGTACATTGGTAGCATCTTTGCTACTACAAATACTAATAGGCGATAGTAATCACGTGCCATCAGGTATAAAATAAAATGTAAAGAACAATTGTGATTTGAAAAATAATATGCTTAACCATCACATTATCAGTTTCGCTGACAGGACACTCGTACTCAATTATCATAAATGCATGTATAAAACAAACTGTTCTGTTGGACTACTAAAAGTAGTTCATTATGTTATTTTAACAATGAATAATATCTTTATACAATGATTAAATAATGTACCTCTTTGTAGTCAGTACAATGGAGACTTAATTAACGGCTGTGTAGGCTCCTCCCTGGTGGTAGCCATTTGCCTGTTTGGAGGACTTAATCTAGAGTAAGTCACTATAACACCAGGTTCTATATCGCGTCGGTAGCACATTGGTAGAACTTTAAGTACTGCATAAGTCTATAAGCGACGATAGCCACTTTCCATTAGGTATTACAGGGTTGCTGAAGTAATTGGGGGACTGTTCTAATTGTATAAGCTTTATTTCGTCAACACAACACGTGTCGGGGTGAAGGTAAGGAAAGGAATGCTCCGGTGGTTCGGGCATGTGGAAAGAATGCATGATGAAAGAATGACTAAACAGATATACAATGCAAAAGTGGATGGATGCGGAAGTCGTGGAAGGCCACGACACACCTTCCATGATCAAATTGATCGTGTACTAGCAGAAGGTGATGTCAGGAGCCTTAAGAACAGACGAGCGTGCATGACAAGAGTTATGAATGTCAAAGAAGCAAGTGAGGTGTGTAAGAATAAGCCTAAATGGTGCTCTGTTGTCCATGCCTACCCCGCAAGGGAACTGGCGTGAAGTTGTGTATGTATGTACAACACGTATTATACGCGATAAAGCTTTATTGGCTTTTTCCGATACAGTTTTCACTAAAACGATAGGTCACATTATTTTTTAAACGCTGTGAAACGTTGTGTCCCCAGAATCCCATAGGAATTTCGAGTCAAGCGTGGACGAAAGCGCGGGCACGTCCTAGTTTAATATATGAAGAAGGGATTTTTGTATACATTATTAAATCTAGGAAAAGAACTTAGCTCGTCTGCGTAGATGTCTTTATTCAAAACTACCGGTCCCGGCACACGTTGTCCTGCCCTGAAAAAATAAAAATCTAGAACCCGATTCTAGCGCCACCCACCGGATCTAATTGTCTAAACTATCCCGAGATCCACTTAAACACACATAAAATTTCATCAAAAATCTAGAACCCGATTCCAGCGCCATGTATTTTGTTTAGAGTGACATTTTTAAATTCTTAATATCTTTTGAATGGAATGTCCGATTTGAATAATTCAAAAAGTAATCTATAGGTATTGAAACAATCTTGAATACCGAATGATTTATTTGGATAAAGATTAATATAAAGGTGTGGATAACCTGGTCTGATTTTGGTCGCCATTTCCATCAACTTTTAAAATGTAAGAAGTAGTTATACTGACAAAACTACAATAGTTGGATATATGGTGTTGCGAAGTTTTTAGTAGATATTGATATATTCTTTAATATTATAGAACATTTATTTGTTCTATCATCAATAGTTTCCACAGTGCATGCGATGAAAGACGTTATATGGCAATTTTTTTTACATCTTGGGTTACATTATTGAAGTTTTAGTAGGGATCTCTAATTTGTTCTAGTAATAAATATAGCTTGTCGAGGATAATTTAGCGTTCTAATGGTTTTTTTTTTAAATCGGTCTAGCAGTTTTTGAGTTTATTCGTTACAGACATACAAAAATATAAATCTCTCCTCTTTATAATATCAGTATAGATAAGAAAGAAAAGCTTATCACCCTATATATATATATATATGTATATATATTTATATATGTATATATATATACATATATATATATGTATATATGTATGTATATATATATACATATATATGTATATATATGATATGTATATATATACATATATATGTATATATATATGTATATATATATGTATATATATACATATATATATATACATACATATATATATATATATATATATATATATATGTATATATATTTATAATTTTTAAGAGATTGACCATGGAAAAAGAATACTATGAGCATGAAACAGTTAAGCATTTTCACAGTGAGTTGGAAAAAACTAAAAAAATGCAGTTCGCACGCATTAGAAGTAAAAAAAAAGTGTGACCGTTTCTAAATTTCGCTACGTCACATTTCATATATTACATCGTTATATTTGAATTTTAAAAGACGAAGTTTGAAGTATTAGCGAAAAAATTCAAAACATTTCCAACTCTCTCTGTATGAGCGTAGTGTTTATATATCTTATCTCCTTCTCTCGCAGACTTAATTCTATAGATTTATTTGTTTATCTCTTTATAGTCATGTATATTCAAACCAGTAATTAGATAATTAGAAGGCCTAAGGTTGGAAGTAGATTCGGTGAATCTGCAGACCACCTCTCCACACCCCTTAGCCACTCACACCCATGTTGCCCCTCGCCAATGTTATAGAGCATGTTTTCGGAGCCTATCCAGGAAGCGGCGACTCACCGTCTGCCCATTGTATCACGTTCCCCAAACATTGTCCCCATAGCCCCAGATCCCCAGTTCCACTAGGAGTTCACTCCAATAGCCCGGTGGTACCTTTTGTTCTCATTTTCTACTGTTCAGTTCATCGCATTCGCAATCGCATTATTTGTATTGTATGAGGCATAGTAACATCAGTCAGTTGGTCAATAAATATTGAGGAATAAAGACGTCGTCGTATTCTTTTAATCTAAGCCAAAATTACATACATACATAACTTCACGCCAGTTCCTTTGCGGGTAGGCACGAACAACAGAATTACAGTACACAGTAAATTGAACGCTATCGAAACTAATATCAACAATAGTCCTACGCTGGCCGGGGCTTGTCCTTGGGTGCTTTATTATGGTATAGACAGCGATAATCGCTGATCAATGTCACGCCACATTTAGATTAAATTTGTTAAGGGGCCTCTATGTGTTGGCCTTCCTATGTCTTCAAGCAAGTCCTCCAAAATTTCAAACCATTTTATTGGCCCATAGTCTTCCATGAAATAATAACAACAGTCCATAAATGACCAACTGCTGGGCTCGGGCCTCCTAATTTCTAAGGGAAATACGTCCGCCGCGCTTTTCCAACGCGACTTGGCGGGATTGCACATCGGTTATTTCGATGTGCAGGTTTCACCACGATGTTTTCCTTTACTGTCAGCACGTGTTAATTTTAAATTCTTTATTTTGATTTAGATTTTTGGATATATCACTTATTAAGGTTGTTATTGTAATAAGGTTGAGTTAAACAATTTGCAAAAATGACCAAGATTTTTATTTTGGTAACAAATGATTGTTATTAACATCTACCACTACAATTTGTTAAGTTTAAAAATATGAAAATTAAAAATATACAAATAAATTGGAAATAATATATAATAATAATAATACAAAGATTTATTCTAATTGCAATTACAATCATAATGGCACGTTTTTACTTTTTATCGTACCTTATATAGTAGTTTATATCTTGATTATATATCTAAATAAGTATGTAAATACAATTAACTCAAAAATGAAACAAAATATCAGGGGCTGATTCAGATAAGTAGATTCCAACAATACAATTTTTTAAAATGTTGCCTGCTAGAATATCACTTGAAAACTATTGAACGGATTTAAATACAATTTGATTTTTTTTTACTTCCATAAACGACATTGTTTCTGTAAAATAGAGGAATGTAGCAAAAAGGTAGCGTTGCGATCAAAACGCGACCACAGCGCCACCATTTTTGTTTATACTCGTCTATCTTAGAGAAAAGAAGTCATTTATCGAGATAAAATGTATCCTAAGTCTTGACCCGGGATATAAGCAAGCTTTGTGTCGAGTTTAATTGGAATCCGTTCTATAGTTTTCACGTAATCATCGAACAAACATAAAATTTCTAAAGTTCCTGTTTCGGAATCCGCTGGTCCAAAAGTGACCTTGATTTACTTTCCCATTTTTAAATTCATTATATAAACCTGAACTCTCTTCATCTATTTTATATTATAGATGAGAGCTCTCCATAGCATCCGGTAGCTGATTTGTGCTCAATGACCACCTCTTTCTTATAAAAACTTTAGATTTATAAACTTGAAACAAAATAAAACATATCATAATAACGAGAATCATCACCACACATATCTCGATGAAATAGGATTTTGATTCAGCATTGTTTGGTGATTTTTCATTCTTCAGCTGTTCATTTTTAGGTACATCTGTAGTAGCGGCTCTTGATTGCAATTGAGAATCCAAATTAGAAATCTTAGCGGATAAATCAGAAATATTTTCTTCCATGGTTTGTTTATACTGATATAGATTCTCTTCTAAAGCATTTATCTTATTTAAATAAGGCAAAATGTTATTATAAGTTGCATTTTCTTTTACAATAGGTACAGGTGTTGTAGTAATTTTTATCATACTGTTAGTTCTGGATAAAACGTTTAAAATTTTGTTTAAAATAATATTTGTTTCATTACCTGTCTTTGTCTGTGTAAATGTATTTTTGTTTACCTGATTCATAAGGATTTCAGACGTAATATTCATGTTATCATTTAAAGATTTTGCGATGCTATTAGCGAGTGTAGTCAAATTAACTTCAGTGCTGAATGGAACATCGCTACGTTGTACTATTACATCTCTGTTCAATATTTTTGTCAAAATATTTTTAATTTCACTTAAAATACTCATATTAAAACTTGCGTCTAATTGGTCAGATGTGAAATTTGGATTTTCTTTTTTAATATTACAACTTACTCCATTCACGTTTTCAAATTCATTATTATATAGATCGATAGCTGTGATATTTATTCGTGACTGTTTGTTAAATTTAACTAAAACTTCGCATGGCAGAGGATTTTCACCTATGCTTAACGTAAAACTGTTTGTAGGAAATTCATCTAAATCTATATTAGAGATTAAATTATGATCTGCTATTAGAATATTCAAACTAGGCACTTCAAAAAATCTCTCGCTTTCCAAACTGGTTATAAAATTATATGATACATCTAGAGTGTTCAAATAAATTAAGTCTCGGAAAATACCGTACGCAAGAGTGGTCAAGAAATTGTGTGATACATTAAGATGTTCGAGTCTTGTGTTCTCCTTAAATGTTCCCGGTTGTATGAAAGATATATTATTGTCACTCAAATCGATGTCTCTCAGATCAGTCAAATTAGCAAAGTCGCCGATTTTTAATTTGGATATCTGATTTTTTTTTAGTATTATAATATTTAAATGTGTTAATTCTAAAAGTTGCAAATTATTAATCGCAGAAACTGATAGTTCACTTAAATCAACCCTAGATATACTTATATCACCAATGTTTGAAAAACTTATATCTCTATTTACACCAGCTACAATAAGATTTTGTAAATGTTTTTTTGCTTTTATGAAGTCACCTGTAAATTTAAACTTGTTATTGTAAGAAATATCTAAGGAACGTAAATCTTTCTGATTGTTGAAACAATTAACATCTATGTTTTCTATATCATTGTGAGCTAAGTTAATTTCTGTTACAGTATGCAAACCTATGAACGAATTTGATGTTATAAACTTTATAAGGTTGTTGTTTAAAAGCAGGTCTCTTAAATTTGAGAGCTCAGTTGTATTTATTTCAAAACTAATTAGAAAGTTGTAAGATAAATCAATTCTTTCGACGGAATCAATGTTTGAAAAGCAATTATACTGTAATTCTCTCAACTTACTATGAGAAATATTCAATTCTTTTAAGCCTAACATACCTTGAAAAGTATTGTTTTGAATAGATGATATCAATGAACGTGAAATATCTAAAGTTGGCAAAGAGTTAAGTCCTTCGAATGTGTTTTCGAGAATAATTTCACTCAAAGGATTGTTGGAAATTTGAAACATTAACAGATTTTCTAACGAATAAAATGATTTAGATTCCAGCTGTATAATGTTATTATTGGAAATATCAAGAAACTGAAGTCGGTTCAGTCCTAAAAATTGTTCCTGGTTTATATGTGTTAAATTGTTATTTTTTAACAATAAAGTGAGTAATTGAATGAGATCTTCTTTTTCGAAATTAATGTTGCTAATTTCATTATTTGACAAGTCTAAAATATTTAATTGCTTTAGGTTATTGAAAGATTTTTTGGATAAGGAACTGATTTTGTTATTATTCAAAAAGATAGATAAAACGTTATCAAGTCCAAGAAAGGCGAAGTCTTCTATTGAAGTTATATTTTGATTTCTTAAATCAATTTCTTTTACGTTTTTTAGCCCTTCAAAAGTTCCTCTGGAAAGAGCACCTTCTAAAAAGTTTTCTTTTATGGAGAAATTTACTAGATTAAAATTGTTTTTAAAAAGGTTCTTAGATAGCGTATTAAATTTATTCATAGACAGATCTATCGTACGTAATGCAATATTACTCAAAAATGTATCTTTATCTAATGATAACAATTTGTTGTTGTTCAAAATCAATGTTGTTAACTGGGTCAAATTGTTAAAAGAATTTTTGTCAATCACAGATATTGAATTGTGATCTAGTTTTATTTCACTTATAGACTTTAGTTTATCAAATTCAACACCATTCAAAGTAGTTATTCTATTATAGCTGAGATCTAGTGCTTGTAGTTCAATAAATCTAAAAAGCGAAGAATTTATATCTGTTAATCTATTATGAGATAGGTTTAGATTAATCAATTTCTTAACACCTTCAAAAGTAATAGGTGTTAAAGTTTCAATGTAATTATTCGAGATATCTAAAACTTGTAAGTTATTAATTTCATCAAATATTGCGTCGGGAATTCGTACCAAATAATTATGAGAAAGATTTAACCATGTCAAATGTCCATAAATATATTCACCTCTGTTTACTGTTATTTGATTTATGTTATTGTGTGAAAAATCAATGTTTGTTAATGACTTTAATAGATTAGTATTAGAAAGTTTAGCTGTAACCAAAACATTATTTGACAAATTTATTTCACGCAGATTTTCCATAGCTTTGAATTCCGGTGGTACTTTGAATACATTACTTTTAAAATGTAAACTATTGATAAGTCTTAATAAATATTCTGTTTCGTAGTTATAATCAATGAAATTTGGTATTGTACTACTAATAAGTGATTCATCTTCCATTGTGGATGTATATACAAGATCTATACTATGTAAACGATTACCATTAATGTTTACAAAACTTTCACCTGAACATTGGCGAGGATTTTCGACAAACGTTCCATAATACACTGTTTGTCTGTCCATAAACGTTTGCCAAGAAATTCTGTCTATGGTATCTTCACAAGTCATTTGGTATCGGCACGTAGTATCATTAATCATCCTTGTACATGTATCTGTTTCTAACATAAGGTTGCTTAGTATTATTATAAGCGCTGAAACAAATAAAAATAACTTAAACATAGAAACTTTAGACTATTTAGCACCCAACTTATTCAATCATCTTGAAATTTAACACTGTACTTAGTCTATAATATTATAAAATTCTATAAAATGCCGTGGCTGTAAAGTGAAGCTGTTAAAAAAAATAACAACTGGAATACACTATATTAAAGATGCAGAACACAATGTAAAAGCTACTGGCCGACAGAAAATTCTTAGACTTAAAATCTGCGCTACTTTTTATTCTGGAAATCCCGTAGGAATTTTTTCTGGGAATGATTTAAAATGGCCAGTTTAAAAAAAATCGAATTGAAATGTGATTTTTGGACTGATTGATAGAAAATTTTATGTAATAGAATTCCGCATCCAACTATATTATCCACGAACTAAAAGAAGGTAGTGTACAATATATCAAAAGTAACATAGGACATATACAAAAACTCAAACACACCCACACGCACACACACCCAGACCTACAGACGCACGCGCCCATTCAAACACACACACACACACACACACACAGACATATATATATATATATATATATATATATATATATATATATATCGTATATGCGAGGAATAAACATAACAGAGACAAAAAAAAATGTCAAAAAATTACAATCCCTGCCCCTTAATGGCGTTAATATGGTATTTTTAAAAGCACTCAAGGAAAGTGGAAAGATGTCAATGTTTTCAAAGTATGTATTGTAGTTCTTAACGAGTTGGTATATTGGGGCACGTGTGCTGCGTTAGTACGCCAGGAAGTCATAGAAGCCGCCCAAGTTTTACCGTGCGTCCAAGCACTGTCCTTGGGACACACTGACATATAGTATTAGATAGTATTAGTAAGAGGCAAGCAGTCTATATAATTGTGACAAAGTTTATAAAGCAACATAGCACCCAGTAAAAGACGTCTATTAGAGTGACAGTATACTTAAGTAATACTTGAGAGTATGGGAGATGGCCGTTACTACTCTAGTCAAGTAATATTTAAAAAAAAAACATAATTTAAACACTGAAATTCAAAAAGTTACAAACAATTTATCTTTGAGACACTCTTTGTAAAATTAACAATTTGGTACAAAATATTTTTTACCCAGAGGACATGGAATAATACTTTAGTATATTCTTTGAAAATAATAATAAAACAAGAACGAAGAAAGAAAGAAAGAAAAACGTTTATTTGTCAAAATAAAACAAAATTATATTATTTTTATTGTAGGTTCGTGTCTGACCATGATCTTGTCAGACACTAGGCGTACATATGCTCCAAGGTGGAGCAGGCTTACTTAGAAAGTACCTATTTACACGCGACTTGAAGATACCCAGGTTGTAGTTATCGGGAAAAACAGATTCCGGCTTTTGCGGTGCGCATAATGACGGTGGACGCGGAATAGTGCGTTCGTAAAGATAGTCTGTCCATCATATACCGGTGTCATATGCCAGTGCGTCTGGTTGTCCGATAATCGAAGGAAGATGGCGGGATCAGATTGAAAAGCTCCAATACACACTCTCCGAAGTGTATCTGATAGAAAACCGATAGGCTGGCTACGCTGTGTCAATTTTCAAGACTTCGAATTTTGAGAGCTTCCTGGCTCTCCGCTTAATCGACTCTAGTGTAATACTTTCATCAACTCAGAAGGGTTTATGGTAGTAAAAGACCAGCAAATAGTCACAATACTTTTTACACACATTATACACTCGACAAGCATTTTAGAACACCTCGCCATCCCTCCAACAATTCTACAGTACATGAAACTTAGCAACTGGCACAACAGATAGGGGATTGAAGTCATTGATAAATTATTTTTCAACACACTTGCTCATAAAGTGGCTCTATGGTCACCGCAATTAGGCACAGAATGACACCCATAATCAAACTGTGACTAAAAAACATTATAACTCACTAGTGAGTTATAGATTTTTTTATAAATTTTATTGGTTGAGTTGCTTTGTTCTTAAAAAAGTTTTTATTCAAAAAAGAAGATCGTGTTCTATAGAACAAATAAATTAATGTTCCTATTGCTTGCTCATTTCATGCAACTTCTTCTTTAAAAAGATAATTTTAACTCGTACGTGTTTAATAAATAAAACTCACTCATATATAACTTTTTTTATCTACTAAAAATAAAATGAGTATTTGTTGTTATTTTATTCACAAGTGTGTTGAAAAACGTCGTATGATACACGTGTGTATTGATGATTACCGTCCTCGGCTCTCTTAAGACCCTCGCCTACGGCTCGAGTCTCAATGGCGCCTCGGCGGTAATCACCAATGTTACACACTAGTACCATAATGTACTATTAATTAAAGTGTTTTGAATGAAAAGAATTTAATACAATACTGTTTGGAAATTCCAGATAATATTTTATTCAAGATATCATATAAAACATTATACTTAAAATTTTACATGTAATGAAATAAACTGGACACTGTATAAATCTATCGCGTCTGCCAACATGAAAACAAAATGTAGTGAATACCGTTTATATACAATAGAAACATTGTGAATTATAATCTACACAATTATCACACAAAGGATAAATATTGTTAACAAAATTATTGACAACTACTCTATACCAAAGAGGCGCCAATCACTGAATAAATAAAAAATATAACATTACTATTCAATTAAGGAAATGGCCGATTGTATCATTTAGAAATAAGAGGGTAAACAACAAAATTAATTATTAACTTTAAAAAGAAACACGACAAGAACATCTATACTACTAAATATCTGTAACGTTAGTGCTTTGAGTTGGTATTTCGTTGACCCACTCTAAAGGTGAGAACAGTAATCCCCTTCCTAAACCATCCATCATTATCAACATCAACTGAAAATTTTTCATGTAACAACAATTAAACAATAAATTATAACACCACACAAAGACATAACTAACAATAAAACTTATACACATACTCAAATCTACGCGCACTACCATCGCATTGCATTACACGCACACTCCACAAACAAACCAAGACACACAAAGAGCCTAAAAATTAATAACCCAGGCACAGAAAAGAAAAAAACAACACACATGGCACTAGATAGGACTCTATATAAAGATATAAGGCCAACACTGCACATGCACTTCCTTACAACACCAGCATGTAACAGATACACTCTACGTTAGTATAAGTTTAGTATTAAAATTAGAATAAATTAATATAATAAGTTATTCTTGAGGTACACCACAACATAAAAATTACTAAATTGATGTCACACACAGTAACAAAAATAAACAATAAGCGTGTATGGAGTCTAAAATTTTTCATAGAAATTAAGTAGTAAAAAAGGGTACGGAACTCGAGTCCGTAGAGATGTTAATAATAATAAAAAAAAAGATGAGAACAGTACTCCATGCATGCTCGCATTTTTTTTGTACAACATCGACAGCTGTTGATGTTGTACAAACTAAACTACGTTATAAGAACTGTTAACAAAAACCGCAGTTAATAAAGGTATCCGCATGTAATTGTAATATGCCGTAATAGCTTTTATAAAATGTATGTAATAACGTTTCCCTAAACTCTAGCGGTTATTAATGTAGATATAAACTAAGATAAGAAAATAAGTATTTGTATAAGCAGCAAAACAGTAAACACGAAATACATACATACATACATAACTTCACGCCAGTTCCCTTGTGGGGTAGGCACGAACAACAGAGCGCCATTTAGGCCCATTCTTACACACTTCACTTGCTTCTTTGACATTCATAACTCTTGTCATGCACGCTCGTCTGTTCTTAAGGCTCCTGACATCACCCTCTGCTAGTACACGATCAGTTTGATCATGGAAGGTGTGTCGTGGCCTTTCACGACTTCTGCATCCATCCACTTTTGCATTGTATATCTGTTTAGTCATTCTTTCATCATGCATTCTTTCCACATGCCCGAACCACCGGAGCATTCCTTTCCTTACCTTCACCCCGACACTCTCTCTCCGACCAACTCTCTTTCTTACTTCGGTATTACGAACGCGGTCCACGAGCGTCACTCCGCAGATTTTGCGTAGTACTCGCATCTCAACCGCGTTTACTCTACTTTCATGCTCTCTCTTCCATGCCCAACTCTCGCTTCCATACGTGAGCGTAGGTACCAGCACCGCGTTGTGTACGGCGAGCTGGGCCTTCTGGCTGAGGTTCTTAGCGCCTAGAAGTTTACCTAACACAAAATAGATATAAATATATAGTTATAACATGTATTAAAAAAAACTTACAATCTATATATATATATATAAAGTCGTGTTAGTTACACTATTTATAACTCAAGAATGGCTGTACCGATTTGGCTGAAAATTGGTGGGGAAATAGCTATAAAACCACGGAGACGGACATAGGATACTTTTTGTCCCGTCGAAACCGGTAGGTGGCGTTGAGATCAGGTTCTAGAATCCTCCTAATCACCTGGACCGATTTTGTTTGTTTGATGTTTTTGTATGTTTGAGTGGGTCCCCGGATGGTTTAAATGCACAATTGAAACCGATAGGTGGCGCTGGGATCGGGTGGTAGATTTTTATTTTTTCAGAGCAAGACAATGTCTGTCGGGGCCGCTAGTAAATATATAAAGGTAGCAGTATAAGATAATGGTATTAGTTTTAAGTTTTGGTGAAAAAAGAAAGAAAATAAAGAAATACCCTCTTTCATGATTCAAGAAAGAGGAGGAAAGCGAAAAAAAAACTACGTTATGAAATTATTATATAATAAAAATTAATTTTCAAATGTCAAGTCGTGGTAGCGTAATGGCTAGCGCACGCGTCCCTAACTCAAAGGGCGTGGGTTCGATCCTGGCTGGAACGCATGCAATACTTATGCAGTTTTCTGAGCTAATGTGAATATTGTTACAATTGCCACGGTGAAGGAAAACATCGTGATGCAACCTGCACATCGAGATAACCAATGTATCAAACTTGCCAAGTCGCCTTGGACAAGCGTGGCGGGTATACTGTCCGTTTCTCCCCTATAATTGGAGGCCCGAGCGCAGCAGTGCGACATTTATGGGCTGTTATTATTATCCACATATATAATTTATTTCCAAATTTTTTACATTTTTCTTATAAAATATATACATTTATTTATAAAAAAAATATAAAAAACTGATCTTTGCGGCAGTGGTTATTATTATTATTATTATTAATTTATAAATAGTACTCACTAAATTTGATGAACGAAGTCATTTTTGTCTGCTGCGCTGACTTGTATGGAGTCATAAAAAACTTTTTTAAAACACTTTTTTGATTGTTGTTAGTTCATAGGTACTTTCTTCATACTTTTTAACTCAAAAGAATTCCTACAAAAAAAATAACAATATTTATATTACACTCAGCTCTTGCAAACCGTAACTGTAAGCTGTAAGATTAACATTTGCTTAATTACGGCTGGTGTGCATAAACATTTAACAGACGGTTCAAATAAGACAGTCGCTGTAATCGCCATATGGTTTTAGCGATTATTTCATTTTAACCATCAGTTAAATGTTCATGTCCACACCAACCTAAATTGTTGTATTTTTTATGGTTAATAAAACCGATAAACCATAAAAGTTTTATACCACTTATGAGTTAAAGTTCAATATCTCAGAAAACATTGATCTAAGCAATTAGGTCTATGAGACTTTTTTATAGGAAACTAGCTTCTGCCCGAGACTTTGTCCGCGTGAACACTTCTGTGACACATGATTTTAAAACATTCTTCATTGGTGCTCCGCTCCTATTGGTCTTAGCGTGATGATATAAAACCTATAGTCTTCCTCGATAAATGGGCTATCTAACAATGAAAGAATTTCTCTAATCAGACCAGTAGTTCCTGAGATTAGCGCGTTCAAGCAAACAAACAAACAAACTCGTCAGCTTTATATATTAGTATAGATTAAATTTCCAACAAATATGCTATTTACATTTTTTGTATAAAGTCCTTTGCTTCGGAGATAACAGCAAAAATATTAGAATTTTGGATGAAAATCAACTTCAGTGAAGTGTACCAATTCACCAGTATAAGTTACATTTTCGCCGTATCGGACACTATTGTAGATTCTATAATTCTGAGTAAATGGAGACCAAGCCCGATGTGATAGTATAAAATGCGGCCGAGTTATAGAAAAACAAAAAAATAATAAGCTTTTTTTCTATACAGCGAAGTCCGAAAAAAAGTCACTCTATATATATATATATGCATACTTGATGTCTAGGTTCTAATTAATCTTATAAAAAACTTATAATTATTTTTAAAAACACTTAAAGAAATGTTTTATTTATCATTTACCTTATACAATGGAAGATTATTTTTCCATGCTGATGCTCTTAGTATATAATAAATAAAATACCACTTTAATTGCTATTTTTGATGATGTTTATAAAATAATAAAAATAATGTTTTATGTGTATTTATATTAAATTTTAAAGAAAAACAACACGAGCGTGAAGTTACGCGACAGCTCGAAATATTAATAAACTTACTGCTCAATGTTTATTAGGGTTCAACAGTGTTTTTCGTCAAAACTGTAAAAAATGTTGTGTTCTTTTCAGTGTTTTATTAACTAATACTATATTTAGATATTGTAATTTTTTTTCTCGTTCCCCACCCGAAATTTTGCTGCATATGTAGGGAAAAAAAACCCCTGAAAATTACAGCCCTTTATATTAATTGTAAGTACTTTCCCTGAGCGTGACAAGATTTTCCATATAAAATATACGTAAATCAAGGTTACTATTTTTAAATTAGTATAACTGAGCCGCTTTATATATACATATATATATATGTGTCAGGGTCAAATTGTAAATATCGTTAAATAATAATCTATCTCGCGAGATTGTAAACTGTCGAAATATTGTGAACTGAACATACTGCTTACAATTTAACGCATCATTTTTCGGTGGATTATTATTATTATTGTAAATCGTCAAATTGTGAAATGCCATGATGGAACGCACCTCGCGCGCTGACTGGCCGGTCTTACGGTAGGTCGTTTTGTGCCTATAGAAATAAAACACAGGTGTCAGTCAAATAAACTAAATGATTTTCAAAAAATTGTGACATTGACGTAACAAAAATTGTGAATTTTCTATCGAGCCATTGCTCGCAATCGCATTGAAATTTGTTTTTTTTTTATGTGGCCATTTTAAATAATTCTCAGGAAAAAAACCTGCGGAATTCCCGGGATGAAAAGTAGCGCAAATTTTAAGTTTAATAATTATCTGTTGACCAGCGAAAACCGTATCGAAATCGATCCAGTAGTTTTTACGTGAATCCGGAACAAGCAGCCAAACCGACAAACAGATAAAGAGACAAACAGACAAGAAATCTAAAAAAAACGCATTGTATTCTCCATCGTTTATATAGTCTATTCCAGTTGTTTTTTAAATAGTTTTAATGTACAGACACGGCATGTTCAAAATGTTTAAATATTATAGATAACTAGCTGTCCCGGCAGACGTTGTTCTGCTCTGAAGAAATAAAATTTAGAACCCGACTGCAGCGCCACCTACCGGGTCCAATTGTGAATCTAAACCACCCTCGAATCCACTTGAACACACACAAAAAAAATTATTCAAATCGGTCCAGCCGCTTAGGAGGAGTTCACTGTCAACACACGTACAAAAGAATTATATATATAAAGACTAGCTGTCCCGGCAGACGTTGTTCTGCCCTGAACTAATAAAATTTCGAACCCGATTCCAGCGCCACCTACCGGATCCAAATCTAAGCTATCCTATCTTTCAAGTCGGATCAAACTGCACACGGTGTGCAAATTTGATTAAAATCGGTCAAGTAGTTTAGGAGTCCATTGAGGACAAACATTGTGACACGAGATTTATATATATTAAGATATATAAAACTAAAGTGCTTAGTAGTAAGTAAGTGAAGAACTAAAACATTATACAGAACACTTGTAATTTGAAAAGTAATATACTTAACTATCGCCTTATCAGTTTCGCTGACAGGACACGCGTACTCAGTTATCATAATTATATAAAACCAATTATTGTTCTACTGAAAGTACAATAAACAACAACTTTTAGCAACAATGAACTTTTGTTTCGTAAAGCGATCTTAAGCCGTTGCTACATGGTTCATTTCTGTCTTTCAATTCAGATGAATCAACCAAAGTGATCTATGTATATACTCGTACGTAAACTTGAATCATTCAATGTAATCGAATACTATTGTGTCAGTTCTGTGCTTTTCAACCAAATTGTTTCAATTCTGTTGATCCGTCCATGTATAGAACAATTTAGAACAGTTTGGCTTTATAAAATAACTAGTGGTCGCCCGTGGTCGAAATTCGACCATAATAATTTGATGTCAAAGACTATACTTCTATAATCACAGATTTCGCCAAGACTACTCTGTTAATTTGACTAGAACAATAAACAAAAGATTTTCTTAAGTTTTCGCGACTTATGTACATAATAAAACTACGTTTTAACGGTTTCAAGCGCGGTAATTTATTTGATCACCACGATGTTTTCCTACACCGTTAGCACGTGGTAATTATAGCAATACGTACATTAGATCAAATACTGCCTAAGTGGTGCATGTTTTGTGACCAAGATACGATCGCGTCACCTTTGAGTTTGGGATGCGTGCCCTTATAATTTAAGCATCCACGACTTTTTCGCTTCTGCATAGAAAATTTTCACGTATAAATTTTCTCATGGTATTTTTTGCCTCCACATAAGTTTGACCAGACTCATCCTTTAACAACTAGTCCAAATGTAATAAATTGTATTGCGCGCTTAAGCGGCGTACACGTCTGTGAGCTGTAACTCGGCTTTACGGCTCGCAGGTGAGTTGGCGGCTTTAAACTTCAAGGTTTACGCGAGCAAAGCTTACACGCCGGGTAGTCACGTCGTAACTTAGTATGAAAGGCATTGGTTTTCTACAATGACGTGAGTTCGAAAACTGACAAGGCAGCATGTACTACTAAGATAGGTTGATTCAATATTTTTAATATACTAGATTATGTATTGTTTATAATCAAACTAACATTCAAAACAGTAATTAGATGGCCTAAGGTTGGAAGTAGATTCGGTGAACCTACAGACCACCTCTCCACACTCCTTTAGCTCCTCACACTAAAGCTGCCCCTCGCAAATGTTGTAAATGTTTTTGGAGCCTATGCAGGAAGCGGCGACTCACAATCTTCCCATTGTATTATAATCCCCAGACATTTTCCTCATAGTCCCAGGTCCCCAGTTCAACTAGCAGTTAACCCCATTAGCCCGGTACCTTTTGTTCTCATTTCCTACTGTTCAGTTCAAATCGCATTATTTGTATTCTATGAGGTATAGTAACATCAGTTAGTTGGTCAATAAATATTGAAGAATACACACGACATCGTTTTCTTTACATCTAAACCAAAATAACAGTCCACAGTAAATTGAACGCTATTGAAACCAACACCTACAATAGTCCTACGCTGTCCGGGGCTTGGCCTTGGGTGATTTTTTATGGTGTATACAGCGATAATCGCCGGCCAATGTCGCGCCATGTTTAGATTAAATTTGTTAAGGGGCCTCTATGTGTAGGCCTTCCTATGTCTCCAAGCAAGTCTTCCAAAAGTTCGAGCAATTTTAATGGCCTATAGTCTTCCACGAAATAATAACAACAGTCCATAAATGACCAACTGCTGGGCTCGGGCCTCCTAATTTCTAGGGGAAATACGTCCGCCGCGCTTTTCCAACGCGGCTTGGCGGGATTGCACATCGGTTATCTCGATGTGCAGGTTTCACCACGATGTTTTTCTTTACTGTCAGCACGTATTAATTTTAAATTCTTTATTTTGATTTCGATTTTTGGATATATCACTTATTAAGGTGGTTATTGTAATAAGGTTGAGTTAAACAATTTGCAAAAATGACCAAGATTTTTATTTTGGTAACAAATGATTGTTATTAACATCTACCACTACAATTTGTTAAGTTTAAAAATATGAAACTTTAAAATATACAAATAAATTGGAAATAATATATAATAATAATACAAAGATTTATTCTAATTGCAATTACAATCTTAATGGCATGTTTTTACTTTTTATCTTACCTTATATAGTAGTTTATATCTTGCTTATATATCTAAATAAGTATGTAAGTACAATTAACTCAAAAATGAAACAAAATATCAGGGGCTGATTCAGATAAGTAGATTCCAACAATACAATTTTTAAAAATATTGCCTGCTGGAATATCACTTGAAAACTATTGAACGGATTTAAATACAATTTGATTTTTTTTTCCTTCCATAAACGACATTGTTTCTGTGAAATAGAGGAATGTAGAAAAAAGGTAGCGTTGCGATCAAAACGCGACCACAGCGCCACCCTTTTTGTTTATACTCGTCTATCTCAGAGAAAAGAAGTCATTTATCGGAATAAAATGTATCCTAAGTCTTGACCCGGGATATAAGCTAGCTTTGTGTCGAGTTTAATTGGAATCCGTTCTGTAGTTTTCACGTAATCATCGAACAAACAAACATAACATTTCTAATGTTTCGGAATCCGCTGGTCCGAAAGTGACCTTGATTTACTTTCCCATTTTTAAATTCATTGTATAAACCTGAACTCTCTTCATCTATTTTATATTATAGATGAGAGCTCTCCATAGCATCCGGTAGTTGATTTGTGCTCAGTGACCACCTCTTTCTTATAAAAACTTTAGATTTATAAACTTGAAACAAAATAAAACATATCATAATAACGAGAATCATCACCACACATATCTCGATGAAATAGGATTTTGATTCAGAATTGTTTGGTGATTTTTCATTCTTCAGCTGTTCATTTTTAGGTACATCTGTAGTAGCGGCTTTTGATTGCAATTGAGAATCCAAATTAGAAATCTTAGCGGATAAATCAGAAAGATTTTCTTCCATGGTTTGTTTATACTGATATAGATTCTCTTCTAAAGCATTTATCTTATTTAAATAAGGCAAAATGTTATTATAAGTTGCATTTTCTTTTACAATAGGTACAGGTGTTGTAGTAATTTTTATCATACTGTTAGTTCTGGATAAAACGTTTAAAATTTTGTTTAAAATAATATTTGTTTCATTACCTGTCTTTGTCTGTGTAAATGTATTTTTGTTTACCTGATTCATAAGGATTTCAGACGTAATATTCATGTTATCATTTAAAGATTTTGCGATGCTATTAGCGAGCGTAGTCAAATTAAGTTCAGTGCCGAATGGAACATCGCTACGTTGTACTATTACATCTCTGTTCAATATTTTTGTCAAAATATTTTTAATTTCACTTAAAATACTCATATTAAAACTTGCGTCTAATTGGTCAGATGTGAAATTTGGATTTTCTTTTTTAATATTACAACTTACTCCATTCACGTTTTCAAATTCATTATTATATAGATTGATAGCTGTGATATTTATTCGTGACTGTTTGTTAAATTTAACTAAAACTTCGCATGGCAGAGGATTTTCACCTATGCTTAACGTAAAACTGTTTGTAGGAAATTCATCTAAATCTATATTAGAGATTAAATTATGATCTGCTATTAGAATATTCAAACTAGGCACTTCAAAAAATCTCTCGCTTTCCAAACTGGTTATAAAATTATATGATACATCTAGAGTGTTCAAATAAATTAAGTCTCGGAAAATACCGTACGCAAGAGTGGTCAAGAAATTGTGTGATACATTAAGATGTTCGAGTCTTGTGTTCTCCTTAAATGTTCCCGGTTGTATGAAAGATATATTATTGTCACTCAAATCGATGTCTCTCAGATCAGTCAAATTAGCAAAGTCGCCGATTTTTAATTTGGATATCTGATTTTTTTTTAGTATTATAATATTTAAATGTGTTAATTCTAAAAGTTGCAAATTATTAATCGCAGAAACTGATAGTTCACTTAAATCAACCCTAGATATACTTATATCACCAATGTTTGAAAAACTTATATCTCTATTTACACCAGCTACAATAAGATTTTGTAAATGTTTTTTTGCTTTTATGAAGTCACCTGTAAATTTAAACTTGTTATTGTAAGAAATATCTAAGGAACGTAAATCTTTCTGATTGTTGAAACAATTAACATCTATGTTTTCTATATCATTGTGAGCTAAGTTAATTTCTGTTACAGTATGCAAACCTATGAACGAATTTGATGTTATAAACTTTATAAGGTTGTTGTTTAAAAGCAGGTCTCTTAAATTTGAGAGCTCAGTTGTATTTATTTCAAAACGAATTAGAAAGTTGTAAGATAAATCAATTCTTTCGACGGAATCAATGTTTGAAAAGCAATTATACTGTAATTCTCTCAACTTACTATGAGAAATATTCAAATCTTTTAAGCCTAACATACCTTGAAAAGTATTGTTTTGAATAGATGATATCAATGAACGTGAAATATCTAAATTTGGCAAAGAGTTAAGTCCTTCGAATGTGTTTTCGAGAATAATTTCACTCAAAGGATTGTTGGAAATTTGAAACATTAACAGATTTTCTAACGAATGAAATGATTTAGATTCCAGCTGTATAATATTATTATTGGAAATATCAAGAAGCTGAAGTCGGTTCAGTCCTAAAAATTGTTCCTGGTTTATATGTGTTAAATTGTTATTTTTTAACAATAAAGTGAGTAATTGAATGAGATCTTCTTTTTCGAAATTAATGTTGCTAATTTCATTATTTGACAAGTCTAAAATATTTAATTGCTTTAAGTTATTGAAAGATTTTTTGGATAACGAACTGATTTTGTTATTATTCAAAAAGATAGATAAAACGTTATCAAGTCCAAGAAAGGCGAAGTCTTCTATTGAAGTTATATTTTGATTTCTTAAATCAATTTCTTTTACGTTTTTTAGCCCTTCAAAAGTTCCTCTGGAAAGAGCACCTTCTAAAAAGTTTTCTTTTATGGAGAAATTTACTAGATTAAAATTGTTTTTAAAAAGGTTCTTAGATAGCGTATTAAATTTATTCATAGACAGATCTATCGTACGTAATGCAATATTACTCAAAAATGTATCTTTATCTAATGATAACAATTTGTTGTTGTTCAAAATCAATGTTGTTAACTGGGTCAAATTGTTAAAAGAATTTTTGTCAATCACAGATATTGAATTGTGATCTAGTTTTATTTCACTTATAGACTTTAGTTTATCAAATTCAACACCATTCAAAGTAGTTATTCTATTATAGCTGAGATCTAGTGCTTGTAGTTCAATAAATCTAAAAAGCGAAGAATTTATATCTGTTAATCTATTATGAGATAGGTTTAGATTAATCAATTTCTTAACACCTTCAAAAGTAATAGGTGTTAAAGTTTTAATGTAATTATTCGAGATATCTAAAACTTGTAAGTTATTAATTTCATCAAATATTGCGTCGGGAATTCGTACCAAATAATTATGAGAAAGATTTAACCATGTCAAATGTCCATAAATATATTCACCTCTGTTTACTGTTATTTGATTTATGTTATTGTGTGAAAAATCAATGTTTGTTAATGACTTTAATAGATTAGTATTAGAAAGTTTAGCTGTAACCAAAACATTATTTGACAAATTTATTTCACGCAGATTTTCCATAGCTTTGAATTCCGGTGGTACTTTGAATACATTACTTTTAAAATGTAAACTATTGATAAGTCTTAATAAATATTCTGTTTCGTAGTTATAATCAATGAAATTTGGTATTGTACTACTAATAAGTGATTCATCTTCCATTGTGGATGTATATACAAGATCTATACTATGTAAACGATTACCATTGATATTTACAAAACTTTCACCTGAACATTGGCGAGGATTTTCGACAAACGTTCCATAATACACTGTTTTTCTGTCCATAAACGTTTGCCAAGAAATTCTGTCTATGGTATCTTCACAAGTCATTTGGTATCGGCACGTAGTATCATTAATCATCCTTGTACATGTATCTGCTTCTAACATAAGGTTGCTTAGTATTATTATAAGCGCTGAAACAAATAAAAATAACTTAAATATAGAAACTTTAGGCTATTTAGCATCCAACTTATTCAATCATCTTGAAATTTAACACTGTACTTAATTTATAATATTATAAAATTCTATAAAATGCCGTACCTGTAAACTGAAGCTGTTAAAAAAAAATAAGTGGAATACACTATATTAAAGATGCAGAACACAATGTAAAAGCTACTGGCCGACAGAAAATTCTTAGACTTAAAATCTGCGCTACTTTTTATTCTGGGAATCCCGTAGGAATTTTTTCTGGGAATGATTTAAAATGGCCAGTTTAAAAAAAATCGAATTGAAATGTGATTTTTGGACTGATTGATAGAAAATTTTATGTAATAGAATTCCGCATCCAACTATATTATCCACGAACTAAAAGAAGGTAGTGTACAATATATCAAAAGTAACATAGGACATATACAAAAACTCAAACACACCCACACGCACACACACCCAGACCTACAGACGCACGCGCCCATTCAAACACACACACACACACACACACACAGACATATATATATATATATATATATATATATATATATATATATATATATATCGTATATGCGAGGAATAAACATAACAGAGACAAAAAAAAATGTCAGAAAATTACAATCCCTGCCCCTTAATGGCGTTAATATGGTATTTTTAAAAGCACTCAAGGAAAGTGGAAAGATGTCAATGTTTTCAAAGTATGTATTGTAGTTCTTAACGAGTTGGTATATTGGGGCACGTGTGCTGCGTTAGTACGCCAGGAAGTCATAGAAGCCGCCCAAGTTTTACCGTGCGTCCAAGCACTGTCCTTGGGACACACTGACATATAGTATTAGATAGTATTAGTAAGAGGCAAGCAGTCTATATAATTGTGACAAAGTTTATAAAGCAACATAGCACCCAGTAAAAGACGTCTATTAGAGTGACAGTATACTTAAGTAATACTTGAGAGTATGGGAGATGGCCGTTACTACTCTAGTCAAGTAATATTTAAAAAAAAAACATAATTTAAACACTGAAATTCAAAAAGTTACAAACAATTTATCTTTGAGACACTCTTTGTAAAATTAACAATTTGGTACAAAATATTTTTTACCCAGAGGACATGGAATAATACTTTAGTATATTCTTTGAAAATAATAATAAAACAAGAACGAAGAAAGAAAGAAAGAAAAACGTTTATTTGTCAAAATAAAACAAAATTATATTATTTTTATTGTAGGTTCGTGTCTGACCATGATCTTGTCAGACACTAGGCGTACATATGCTCCAAGGTGGAGCAGGCTTACTTAGAAAGTACCTATTTACACGCGACTTGAAGATACCCAGGTTGTAGTTATCGGGAAAAACAGATTCCGGCTTTTGCGGTGCGCATAATGACGGTGGACGCGGAATAGTGCGTTCGTAAAGATAGTCTGTCCATCATATACCGGTGTCATATGCCAGTGCGTCTGGTTGTCCGATAATCGAAGGAAGATGGCGGGATCAGATTGAAAAGCTCCAATACACACTCTCCGAAGTGTATCTGATAGAAAACCGATAGGCTGGCTACGCTGTGTCAATTTTCAAGACTTCGAATTTTGAGAGCTTCCTGGCTCTCCGCTTAATCGACTCTAGTGTAATACTTTCATCAACTCAGAAGGGTTTATGGTAGTAAAAGAGCAGCAAATAGTCACAATACTTTTTACACACATTATACACTCGACAAGCATTTTAGAACACCTCGCCATCCCTCCAACAATTCTACAGTACATGAAACTTAGCAACTGGCACAACAGATAGGGGATTGAAGTCATTGATAAATTATTTTTCAACACACTTGCTCATAAAGTGGCTCTATGGTCACCGCAATTAGGCACAGAATGACACCCATAATCAAACTGTGACTAAAAAACATTATAACTCACTAGTGAGTTATAGATTTTTTTATAAATTTTATTGGTTGAGTTGCTTTGTTCTTAAAAAAGTTTTTATTCAAAAAAGAAGATCGTGTTCTATAGAACAAATAAATTAATGTTCCTATTGCTTGCTCATTTCATGCAACTTCTTCTTTAAAAAGATAATTTTAACTCGTACGTGTTTAATAAATAAAACTCACTCATATATAACTTTTTTTATCTACTAAAAATAAAATGAGTTTTTGTTGTTATTTTATTCACAAGTGTGTTGAAAAACGTCGTATGATACACGTGTGTATTGATGATTACCGTCCTCGGCTCTCTTAAGACCCTCGCCTACGGCTCGAGTCTCAATGGCGCCTCGGCGGTAATCACCAATGTTACACACTAGTACCATAATGTACTATTAATTAAAGTGTTTTGAATGAAAAGAATTTAATACAATACTGTTTGGAAATTCCAGATAATATTTTATTCAAGATATCATATAAAACATTATACTTAAAATTTTACATGTAATGAAATAAACTGGACACTGTATAAATCTATCGCGTCTGCCAACATGAAAACAAAATGTAGTGAATACCGTTTATATACAATAGAAACATTGTGAATTATAATCTACACAATTATCACACAAAGGATAAATATTGTTAACAAAATTATTGACAACTACTCTATACCAAAGAGGCGCCAATCACTGAATAAATAAAAAATATAACATTACTATTCAATTAAGGAAATGGCCGATTGTATCATTTAGAAATAAGAGGGTAAACAACAAAATTAATTATTAACTTTAAAAAGAAACACGACAAGAACATCTATACTACTAAATATCTGTAACGTTAGTGCTTTGAGTTGGTATTTCGTTGACCCACTCTAAAGGTGAGAACAGTAATCCCCTTCCTAAACCATCCATCATTATCAACATCAACTGAAAATTTTTCATGTAACAACAATTAAACAATAAATTATAACACCACACAAAGACATAACTAACAATAAAACTTATACACATACTCAAATCTACGCGCACTACCATCGCATTGCATTACACGCACACTCCACAAACAAACCAAGACACACAAAGAGCCTAAAAATTAATAACCCAGGCACAGAAAAGAAAAAAACAACACACATGGCACTAGATAGGACTCTATATAAAGATATAAGGCCAACACTGCACATGCACTTCCTTACAACACCAGCATGTAACAGATACACTCTACGTTAGTATAAGTTTAGTATTAAAATTAGAATAAATTAATATAATAAGTTATTCTTGAGGTACACCACAACATAAAAATTACTAAATTGATGTCACACACAGTAACAAAAATAAACAATAAGCGTGTATGGAGTCTAAAATTTTTCATAGAAATTAAGTAGTAAAAAAGGGTACGGAACTCGAGTCCGTAGAGATGTTAATAATAATAAAAAAAAAGATGAGAACAGTACTCCATGCATGCTCGCATTTTTTTTGTACAACATCGACAGCTGTTGATGTTGTACAAACTAAACTACGTTATAAGAACTGTTAACAAAAACCGCAGTTAATAAAGGTATCCGCATGTAATTGTAATATGCCGTAATAGCTTTTATAAAATGTATGTAATAACGTTTCCCTAAACTCTAGCGGTTATTAATGTAGATATAAACTAAGATAAGAAAATAAGTATTTGTATAAGCAGCAAAACAGTAAACACGAAATACATACATACATACATAACTTCACGCCAGTTCCCTTGTGGGGTAGGCACGAACAACAGAGCGCCATTTAGGCCCATTCTTACACACTTCACTTGCTTCTTTGACATTCATAACTCTTGTCATGCACGCTCGTCTGTTCTTAAGGCTCCTGACATCACCCTCTGCTAGTACACGATCAGTTTGATCATGGAAGGTGTGTCGTGGCCTTCCACGACTTCTGCATCCATCCACTTTTGCATTGTATATCTGTTTAGTCATTCTTTCATCATGCATTCTTTCCACATGCCCGAACCACCGGAGCATTCCTTTCCTTACCTTCACCCCGACACTCTCTCTCCGACCAACTCTCTTTCTTACTTCGGTATTACGAACGCGGTCCACGAGCGTCACTCCGCAGATTTTGCGTAGTACTCGCATCTCAACCGCGTTTACTCTACTTTCATGCTCTCTCTTCCATGCCCAACTCTCGCTTCCATACGTGAGCGTAGGTACCAGCACCGCGTTGTGTACGGCGAGCTGGGCCTTCTGGCTGAGGTTCTTAGCGCCTAGAAGTTTACCTAACACAAAATAGATATAAATATATAGTTATAACATGTATTAAAAAAAACTTACAATCTATATATATATATATAAAGTCGTGTTAGTTACACTATTTATAACTCAAGAATGGCTGTACCGATTTGGCTGAAAATTGGTGGGGAAATAGCTATAAAACCACGGAGACGGACATAGGATACTTTTTGTCCCGTCGAAACCGGTAGGTGGCGTTGAGATCAGGTTCTAGAATCCTCCTAATCACCTGGACCGATTTTGTTTGTTTGATGTTTTTGTATGTTTGAGTGGGTCCCCGGATGGTTTAAATGCACAATTGAAACCGATAGGTGGCGCTGGGATCGGGTGGTAGATTTTTATTTTTTCAGAGCAAGACAATGTCTGTCGGGGCCGCTAGTAAATATATAAAGGTAGCAGTATAAGATAATGGTATTAGTTTTAAGTTTTGGTGAAAAAAGAAAGAAAATAAAGAAATACCCTCTTTCATGATTCAAGAAAGAGGAGGAAAGCGAAAAAAAAACTACGTTATGAAATTATTATATAACAAAAATTAATTTTCAAATGTCAAGTCGTGGTAGCGTAATGGCTAGCGCACGCGTCCCTAACTCAAAGGGCGTGGGTTCGATCCTGGCTGGAACGCATGCAATACTTATGCAGTTTTCTGAGCTAATGTGAATATTGTTACAATTGCCACGGTGAAGGAAAACATCGTGATGCAACCTGCACATCGAGATAACCAATGTATCAAACTTGCCAAGTCGCCTTGGACAAGCGTGGCGGGTATACTGTCCGTTTCTCCCCTATAATTGGAGGCCCGAGCGCAGCAGTGCGACATTTATGGGCTGTTATTATTATCCACATATATAATTTATTTCCAAATTTTTTACATTTTTCTTATAAAATATATACATTTATTTATAAAAAAAATATAAAAAACTGATCTTTGCGGCAGTGGTTATTATTATTATTATTATTAATTTATAAATAGTACTCACTAAATTTGATGAACGAAGTCATTTTTGTCTGCTGCGCTGACTTGTATGGAGTCATAAAAAACTTTTTTAAAACACTTTTTTGATTGTTGTTAGTTCATAGGTACTTTCTTCATACTTTTTAACTCAAAAGAATTCCTACAAAAAAAATAACAATATTTATATTACACTCAGCTCTTGCAAACCGTAACTGTAAGCTGTAAGATTAACATTTGCTTAATTACGGCTGGTGTGCATAAACATTTAACAGACGGTTCAAATAAGACAGTCGCTGTAATCGCCATATGGTTTTAGCGATTATTTCATTTTAACCATCAGTTAAATGTTCATGTCCACACCAACCTAAATTGTTGTATTTTTTATGGTTAATAAAACCGATAAACCATAAAAGTTTTATACCACTTATGAGTTAAAGTTCAATATCTCAGAAAACATTGATCTAAGCAATTAGGTCTATGAGACTTTTTTATAGGAAACTAGCTTCTGCCCGAGACTTTGTCCGCGTGAACACTTCTGTGACACATGATTTTAAAACATTCTTCATTGGTGCTCCGCTCCTATTGGTCTTAGCGTGATGATATAAAACCTATAGTCTTCCTCGATAAATGGGCTATCTAACAATGAAAGAATTTCTCTAATCAGACCAGTAGTTCCTGAGATTAGCGCGTTCAAGCAAACAAACAAACAAACTCGTCAGCTTTATATATTAGTATAGATTAAATTTCCAACAAATATGCTATTTACATTTTTTGTATAAAGTCCTTTGCTTCGGAGATAACAGCAAAAATATTAGAATTTTGGATGAAAATCAACTTCAGTGAAGTGTACCAATTCACCAGTATAAGTTACATTTTCGCCGTATCGGACACTATTGTAGATTCTATAATTCTGAGTAAATGGAGACCAAGCCCGATGTGATAGTATAAAATGCGGCCGAGTTATAGAAAAACAAAAAAATAATAAGCTTTTTTTCTATACAGCGAAGTCCGAAAAAAAGTCACTCTATATATATATATATGCATACTTGATGTCTAGGTTCTAATTAATCTTATAAAAAACTTATAATTATTTTTAAAAACACTTAAAGAAATGTTTTATTTATCATTTACCTTATACAATGGAAGATTATTTTTCCATGCTGATGCTCTTAGTATATAATAAATAAAATACCACTTTAATTGCTATTTTTGATGATGTTTATAAAATAATAAAAATAATGTTTTATGTGTATTTATATTAAATTTTAAAGAAAAACAACACGAGCGTGAAGTTACGCGACAGCTCGAAATATTAATAAACTTACTGCTCAATGTTTATTAGGGTTCAACAGTGTTTTTCGTCAAAACTGTAAAAAATGTTGTGTTCTTTTCAGTGTTTTATTAACTAATACTATATTTAGATATTGTAATTTTTTTTCTCGTTCCCCACCCGAAATTTTGCTGCATATGTAGGGAAAAAAAACCCCTGAAAATTACAGCCCTTTATATTAATTGTAAGTACTTTCCCTGAGCGTGACAAGATTTTCCATATAAAATATACGTAAATCAAGGTTACTATTTTTAAATTAGTATAACTGAGCCGCTTTATATATACATATATATATATGTGTCAGGGTCAAATTGTAAATATCGTTAAATAATAATCTATCTCGCGAGATTGTAAACTGTCGAAATATTGTGAACTGAACATACTGCTTACAATTTAACGCATCATTTTTCGGTGGATTATTATTATTATTGTAAATCGTCAAATTGTGAAATGCCATGATGGAACGCACCTCGCGCGCTGACTGGCCGGTCTTACGGTAGGTCGTTTTGTGCCTATAGAAATAAAACACAGGTGTCAGTCAAATAAACTAAATGATTTTCAAAAAATTGTGACATTGACGTAACAAAAATTGTGAATTTTCTATCGAGCCATTGCTCGCAATCGCATTGAAATTTGTTTTTTTTTTATGTGGCCATTTTAAATAATTCTCAGGAAAAAAACCTGCGGAATTCCCGGGATGAAAAGTAGCGCAAATTTTAAGTTTAATAATTATCTGTTGACCAGCGAAAACCGTATCGAAATCGATCCAGTAGTTTTTACGTGAATCCGGAACAAGCAGCCAAACCGACAAACAGATAAAGAGACAAACAGACAAGAAATCTAAAAAAAACGCATTGTATTCTCCATCGTTTATATAGTCTATTCCAGTTGTTTTTTAAATAGTTTTAATGTACAGACACGGCATGTTCAAAATGTTTAAATATTATAGATAACTAGCTGTCCCGGCAGACGTTGTTCTGCTCTGAAGAAATAAAATTTAGAACCCGACTGCAGCGCCACCTACCGGGTCCAATTGTGAATCTAAACCACCCTCGAATCCACTTGAACACACACAAAAAAAATTATTCAAATCGGTCCAGCCGCTTAGGAGGAGTTCACTGTCAACACACGTACAAAAGAATTATATATATAAAGACTAGCTGTCCCGGCAGACGTTGTTCTGCCCTGAACTAATAAAATTTCGAACCCGATTCCAGCGCCACCTACCGGATCCAAATCTAAGCTATCCTATCTTTCAAGTCGGATCAAACTGCACACGGTGTGCAAATTTGATTAAAATCGGTCAAGTAGTTTAGGAGTCCATTGAGGACAAACATTGTGACACGAGATTTATATATATTAAGATATATAAAACTAAAGTGCTTAGTAGTAAGTAAGTGAAGAACTAAAACATTATACAGAACACTTGTAATTTGAAAAGTAATATACTTAACTATCGCCTTATCAGTTTCGCTGACAGGACACGCGTACTCAGTTATCATAATTATATAAAACCAATTATTGTTCTACTGAAAGTACAATAAACAACAACTTTTAGCAACAATGAACTTTTGTTTCGTAAAGCGATCTTAAGCCGTTGCTACATGGTTCATTTCTGTCTTTCAATTCAGATGAATCAACCAAAGTGATCTATGTATATACTCGTACGTAAACTTGAATCATTCAATGTAATCGAATACTATTGTGTCAGTTCTGTGCTTTTCAACCAAATTGTTTCAATTCTGTTGATCCGTCCATGTATAGAACAATTTAGAACAGTTTGGCTTTATAAAATAACTAGTGGTCGCCCGTGGTCGAAATTCGACCATAATAATTTGATGTCAAAGACTATACTTCTATAATCACAGATTTCGCCAAGACTACTCTGTTAATTTGACTAGAACAATAAACAAAAGATTTTCTTAAGTTTTCGCGACTTATGTACATAATAAAACTACGTTTTAACGGTTTCAAGCGCGGTAATTTATTTGATCACCACGATGTTTTCCTACACCGTTAGCACGTGGTAATTATAGCAATACGTACATTAGATCAAATACTGCCTAAGTGGTGCATGTTTTGTGACCAAGATACGATCGCGTCACCTTTGAGTTTGGGATGCGTGCCCTTATAATTTAAGCATCCACGACTTTTTCGCTTCTGCATAGAAAATTTTCACGTATAAATTTTCTCATGGTATTTTTTGCCTCCACATAAGTTTGACCAGACTCATCCTTTAACAACTAGTCCAAATGTAATAAATTGTATTGCGCGCTTAAGCGGCGTACACGTCTGTGAGCTGTAACTCGGCTTTACGGCTCGCAGGTGAGTTGGCGGCTTTAAACTTCAAGGTTTACGCGAGCAAAGCTTACACGCCGGGTAGTCACGTCGTAACTTAGTATGAAAGGCATTGGTTTTCTACAATGACGTGAGTTCGAAAACTGACAAGGCAGCATGTACTACTAAGATAGGTTGATTCAATATTTTTAATATACTAGATTATGTATTGTTTATAATCAAACTAACATTCAAAACAGTAATTAGATGGCCTAAGGTTGGAAGTAGATTCGGTGAACCTACAGACCACCTCTCCACACTCCTTTAGCTCCTCACACTAAAGCTGCCCCTCGCAAATGTTGTAAATGTTTTTGGAGCCTATGCAGGAAGCGGCGACTCACAATCTTCCCATTGTATTATAATCCCCAGACATTTTCCTCATAGTCCCAGGTCCCCAGTTCAACTAGCAGTTAACCCCATTAGCCCGGTACCTTTTGTTCTCATTTCCTACTGTTCAGTTCAAATCGCATTATTTGTATTCTATGAGGTATAGTAACATCAGTTAGTTGGTCAATAAATATTGAAGAATACACACGACATCGTTTTCTTTACATCTAAACCAAAATAACAGTCCACAGTAAATTGAACGCTATTGAAACCAACACCTACAATAGTCCTACGCTGTCCGGGGCTTGGCCTTGGGTGATTTTTTATGGTATATACAACGATAATCGCCGGCCAATGTCGCGCCATGTTTAGATTAAATTTGTCAAGGGGCCTCTATGTGTAGGCCTTCCTATCTCTCCAAGCAAGTCCTCCAAAAGTTCGAGCCATTTTAATGGCCTATAGTCTTCGACGAAATAATAACAACCGTCCATAAATGACCAACTGCTGGGCTCGGGCCTCCTAATTTCTAGGGGAAATACGTCCGCCGCGCTTTCCCAACGCGGCTTGGCGGGGTTGCACATCGGTTATCCCGATGTGCAGGTTTCACCACAATGTTTTTCTATACTGTCCGCACGTATTAATTTTAAATTCTTTATTTTGATTTAGCTTTTTGGATATATCACTTATTAAGGTGGTTATTGTAATAAGGTTGAGTTAAACAACTTGCAAAAATGACCAAGATTTTTATTTTGGTAACAGATGATTGTTTATTTACTACTAAAATTTATTAAATTTAAAAAATACGAAACTTAAAAATATACAAATAAACTTGAAATTATATATAATTATAGTATAAAGATTTATTCTAATTGAAATTACAATCATAATAGCATGTTTTTACTTTTTATCGTACCTTATATAGTAGTTTATATCTTGCTTATATATCTAAATAAGTATGTAAGTACAATTAACTCATAAATGAAATAAAATATCAAGGGCTGATTCAGATAAGTAGATTCCAAAAATACAATTTTTAAAAATGTTGCCTGCTAGAATATCACTTGAAAACTATTGAACGGATTTAAATACAATTTGATTTTTTTTTACTTCCATAAACGACATTGTTTCTGTAAAATGGAGGAATGTAGCAAAAAGGTAGCGTTGCGATCAAAACGCGACCACAGCGCCACCCTTTTTGTTTATACTCGTCTATCTCAGGGAAAAGAAGTCATTTATCGAGATAAAATCTATCCTAAGTCTTGACCCGGGATATAAGCAAGCGTTGTGTCGAGTTTAATTGGAATCCGTTCTACAGTTTTCACGTAATCATCGAACAAACAAACATAACATTTCTAATGTTTCGGAATCCGCTGGTCCGAAAGTGACCTTGATTTACTTTCCCATTTTTAAATTCATTGTATAAACCTGAACTCTCATCATCTATTTTATATTATAGATGAGAGCTCTCCATAGCATCCGGTAATTGATTTGTGCTCAGTGACCACCTCTTTCTTATAAAAACTTTAGATTTATAAACTTGAAACAAAATAAAACATATCATAATAACGAGAATCATCACCACACATATCTCAATGAAATAGAATTTTGATTCAGAATTGTTTGGTGATATTTCATTCTTCAGCTGTTCATTTTTAGGTACATCTGTAGTAGCGGCTCTTGATTGCAATTGAGAAACCAAATTAGAAATCTTAGCGGATAAATCAGAAAGATTTTCTTCCATGGTTTGTTTATACTGATATAGATTCTCTTCTAAAGCATTTATCTTATTTAAATAAGGCAAAATGTTATTATAAGTTGGATTTTCTTTTACAATAGGTACAGGTGTCGTAGTAATTTTTATCATACTGTTAGTTCTGGATAAAACATTTAAAATTTTGTTTAAAATAATATTTGTTTCATTACCTGTCTTTGTCTGTGTAAATGTATTTTTGTTTACCTGATTCATAAGGATTTCAGACGTAATATTCATGTTATCATTTAAAGATTTTGCGATGCTATTAGCGAGCGTAGTCAAATTAAGTTCAGTGCCGAATGGAACATCGCTACGTTGTATAGGTACATCCCTGTTTGACATTTTTGTCAAAATATTTTTAATTTCACTTAAAATACTCATATTAAAACTTGCGTCTAATTGGTCAGATGTGAAATTTGGATTTTCTTTTTTAATATTACAACTTACTCCATTCACGTTTTCAAATTCATTATTATATAGATCGATAGCTGTGATATTTATTCGTGACTGTTTGTTAAATTTAACTAAAACTTCACATGGCAGAGGATTTTCACCTATGCTTAACGTAAAACTGTTTGTAGGAAATTCATCTAAATCTATATTAGAGATTAAATTATGATCTGCTATTAGAATATTCAAACTAGGCACTTCATAAAATCTCTCACTTTCTAAACTGGTTATAAAATTATATGATACATCTAGAGTTTTCAAATAAATTAAGTCTCGGAAAATACCGTACGCAAGAGTGGTCAAGAAATTGTGTGATACATTAAGATGTTCGAGTCTTGTGTTCTCCTTAAATGTTCCCGGTTGTATGAAAGATATATTATTGTCACTCAAGTCGATATCTCTCAGATCAGTCAAATTAGCAAAGTCGCCGATTTTTAATTTGGATATCTGATTTTTTTTTAGTATTATAATATTTAAATGTGTTAATTCTAAAAGTTGCAAATTATTAATCGCAGAAATTGATAGTTCACTTAAATCAACCCTAGATATACTTATATCACCAATGTTTAAAAAACTTATATCTCTATTTACACCAGCTACAATAAGATTTTGTAAATGTTTTTTTGATTTTATGAAGTCACCTGTAAATTTAAACTTGTTATTGTAAGAAATATCTAAGGAACGTAAATCTTTCTGATTGTTGAAACAATTAATATGTATGTTTTCTATATCATTGTGAGCTAAGTTAATTTCTGTTACAGTATGCAAACCTATGAACGAATTTGATGTGATAAGCTTTATAAGATTATTGTTTAAAAGCAGGTCTCTTAAATTTGAGAGCCCAGTTGTATTTACTTCAAAACTAATTAGAAAGTTATAAGACAAATCAATTCTTTCGACGGAATCAATATTTGAAAAGCAATTATATTGTAATTTTTTCAACTTACTATGGGATATATTTAAATCTTTTAAGCCTAACATACCTTTAAAAGTATTGTTATGAATAGATGATATCAATGAACGTGAAATATCTAAATTTGGCAAAGAGTTAAGTCCTTCGAATGTGTTTTCGAGAATAATTTCACCCAAAGGATTGTTGGAAATTTGAAATGATAACAAGTTTTCTAACGAATCAAACGACTTAGATTCCAGCTGTATAATGTTATTATTAGAAATATCAAGAAACTGAAGTCTGTTCAGTCCCAAAAATTGTTCCTGGTTTATATGTGTTAAATTATTATTTTTTAACAATAAAGTGAGTAATTGAATGAGATCTTCTTTTTCGAAATTAATGTTGTTAATTTCATTATTTGACAAGTCTAAAATATTTAATTGCTTTAAGTTATTGAAAGATTTTTTGGATAACGAACTGATTTTGTTATTATTCAAAAAGATAGATAAAACGTTATCAAGACCAAGAAAGCGAAGTCTTCTATTGAAGCTATATTTTGATTTCTTAAATCAATTTCTTTTACGTTTTTTAGCCCTTCAAAAGTTCCTCTGGAAAGAGAACCTTCTAGAAAATTTCCACTTAATGAGAAATTTATTAGATTAAAATTGTTTTTAAAAAGGTTCTTAGATAGCGTATTAAATTTATTCATAGACAGATCTATCGTACGTAATGCAATATTACTCAAAAATGTATCTTTATCTAATGATATCAATTTGTTGTTGTTCAAAATCATTGTTGTTAACTGTGTCAAATTGTTAAAAGAATTTTTGTCAATCACAGATATTGAATTGTGATCTAGTTTTATTTCACTTATAGACTTTAGTTTATCAAATTCAACACCATTCAAAGTAGTTATTCTATTATAGCTGAGATCTAGCGCTTGTAGTTCAATAAATCTAAATAGCGAAGAGTTTATATTTGTTAATCTATTATGAGATAAGTCTAAATTAATTAATTTCTTAATACCTTCAAAAGTAATAGGTGTTAAGGTTTCAATATAATTATTCGAGATATCTAAAACTTGTAAGTTATTAATTTCATCAAATATTGCGTCGGGAATTCGTACCAAATAATTATGAGAAAGATTTAACCATGTCAAATGTCTATAAATATGTTCACCTCTGTTTACTGTTATTTGATTTATGTTATTGTGTGAAAAATCAATGTTTGTTAAGGATGCTAATAGATTAGGATTAGAAAGTTTAGCTGTAACCAAAACATTATTTGACAAATTTATTTCACGCAGATTTTCCATAGCTTTGAATTCCGGTGGTACTTTGAATACATTACTTTTAAAATGTAAACTATTGATAAGTCTTAATAAATATTCTGTGCCGTAGTTATAATCAATGACATTTGGTATTGCACTACTAATAAGTGCTTCATCTTGCATTGTGGATGTATATACAAGATCTATAGTATGTACATGATTACCATTAATGTTTACGATATCTCCTGAACATTGGCGAGGACTTTCGTCAATCTGTCCATAAAATATTCTTGATCTGTCTATAAATATGTTCCATTGAAGTCCGTCCATGGTATCTTCACAAGTCACATAATATCGGCACACAGTATCATTAATCATACTTGTACATGATGTATCTGTTTCTAATATGAGGTTGCTCAGTATTATTATAAGTGCTGAAACAAAAAAATCAACGTAAAAATTTAAGGCTACTTGATATCCAACTTATTCAACCGTAATGAAATTTAACAATCTATGTAGATCTTTAAATGTAGAAAAGTTATCATTACAATATTTAAACTTCAATTGATTTTAAATCACTTGAAAGTACAATACATATAAAACAGTTTTCAAAGCTTCGTAACTGTTGTTGGTAAAACAGAATTAATAATAACATTGTCTTGCTATCCGATGAGGCCAGAATGCTGTTTAAAATTATTTCTTTTAATTTAAGTCGTCGAAATTAATTATTAATGTTGCTTTTATATATTTTTGGGAGCAATAACGGGGGTGACATTTTCTTTTTGAAAAAACCCTCATAAATAAATAAAGATTAAAAAAAAACATTGCCTTCTATGTATAGTGAAATATATTTTTTACAAATGTTGCCTTTTTGGAGGAGTTGATTATTAAAAGACTTTATTTATCTCCTTAGATTGACAAAGGAACTCTGAACAGATTACGAAAGAAATATAACGTATACTAGTGCAGGTTGCCATTGTTACTTATAACTTATACATTGATCAGACAGTACATTTTTTGATTCTACTACCCCCTAAACTAGTTTGCACTGTATTATAGGGGCTCTCCCTATGTCCTCTCCCTTAATGTAAACACATTAACCTGAAATACGTTTAACATTACACTGTAACATAAAATAAATATTATATAAACGTGTAAAATATAATACATATAATTATTATAACAAAATGTCTGTAGGGGTCCGTGGGTGTTCAGGTGGTACGGCGTCGGGGTAGCCTTCCAAGGTTTCAACACCAATAACGCTCACAAATTAAAAGGGGTTGCTAAGTTTATTAGCGGATATCAAGTCAGTGAACCAGTTGTATGAATTTATTATATAATGTAAACAACAAAAGACACACGACAAAAATACAATTATTATAATTCCTAAGACGGTATGTACGCGTGAGACTACACAAGGTCATTCAGCTGCACTGCCGATCGGACGAATCGGGTGCGTGTCCACGGGCGATACCCGTTACGTCGCGCAGGCGCACCCGGCCGCGGGCTGCGCTCGCGCATCTCCGTCGTTAGAGTATTACGACATGCTGAGCCGACAGTGTGATTAATTAATGTGGTGGAAGGCCACATGTCTAAGAGAGTGTGAAGTTTTATAAATATCTTGTATTATATTATATATTACGTTATGATATACACATACGTCGTATAATATGGTAGCTACAGAATTCCTGTAAAGTCGACTTTTGCTTGCACAAGTACAAGAAACAGTACTGTTAGGGACTGTATGAATTTCGATATAATACTGAAAAAATACGCTGGACAACGATGGTGAAAATACATATATTTGTTAACTAATAAACAAAAGTTCGTAATATTCTCCCATTTTTCTTCAAATGGGGCACCAGCTTTCTCAATGGTCGACGAAATAATCCAGCAGAAGTTTGTACATCCGCCACTCGAACAACTCCATCTTGGCCGGGGTGGACAGAAATATTTCGTGTTTTTGGCCAGGATCCTCGTGGAAGTTGATCATCGACAATAATTATTAGGTCCCCGACGTTAGGTACTGTATGAATTTAGATATAATACTGAAAAAATAGACTGGACAACGATGGTGAAAATATATATATCTGGTAACTAATAAACAAAAATGTCATTCTCTTACAATCAAAATAAATTAAAAAAACAAATATACGAAAGAGTTCCTAACAAGTACCGTTAACATTTCAGTAAATATTACATCTTGTTACATTTATAAAATATAGAAATCTGTAAATTGCAATGTTAAACATGGCAGACACTGAAATTAATAACAGTTTTTCGTCTCGTCAGAAACTCGTCAGAAGTAAAGAGGATATAATCACTACGCTTATCATAAATATTAAAACCAATTAAAAAGTTTACATCTCTAAACGATCTTCTTAGACAAGATAGTAATTAAAACTTCATTGTCAAACAATTAAACATAATTTTCTGTGGAACAGTCTGTTCTGTGACTAAATTTGAATAACTAACAAATGGTCGCGGAACGTTGAACGAATCAATTTGAAAAGTGGCGAACCTTTTCATAGCACGGCTGTACGTCGGGGCAATGTGCCTATTACACAAAACACACCAGCACACAGGGTCAGGTAATCACGGATAATTTGAAACATTTTCATCTTTTTAGTATAATTTACCAAATTTAGAACCATAATATAGCAAATATATCAAATTATTTACTCTAGTTACAGCCCTCGTATATAAATAAGTTAATAGTTAGCTCAGTAAGCAATTCAAATGTCGTGTATTGCGTCAACTACAAAACTTAATAAATTAGGTTTATTACTTAAATCTATGTATATAAAAGAAAGTCGTGTTAGTTACACTATTTATGACTCAAGAACGGCTGTACCGATTTGGCTGAAAATTGGTGGGGAGGCAGCTTAGAATCAGGAGACGGGCATACGATACTTTTTATCCCCTTAGAACCGGTAGGTGACACTGAGATCGGGTTCTAGAATCCTCCTAATCACCTGGACCGATTTTGGTGATTTTGTTTTTGTGTGTTTGAGTGGATCCCCGGATGGTTTGAATCCACAATTGGAACCGATAGGTGGCGCTGGGATCGAGTCCTAGATTTTTGTATTTTCAGAGCAGGACTACGTCTGCCGGGGCCGCTAGTTATTGTATAAATATTAATTTATATACTCGTAATTAAATACGTAAAGCATAGTAATATTTTATATATATATTACGTCTATTAAAAGCAGTACATATTATCTAATAATTCATTAATCGTTAACAAGTCTATTAAAAGAAGAGATATTGATTGGGCTTGCCTCACTTGCAGTGGAAACATGTTCCATAGTAAACATATACTTTTTTTTAATTTTTTTATTGCAAGAGTTCAGCGGACAGGCAGACGGCCCACTTGATGGAAAGCGGTTACGATCGCCTATAGACATTTGCAACACCAAAGGTGCTACAAATGCGCTGCTGCTCTCTTAAGCGAGACTGGAACCTGGTCATTAATGCCTGAATACAACTCAAGGTTGTTACGGCGACATACTTTAGATCAGGGGTGGTAGCCATCCAGTCGGGCAAATGCCCTACCACCTGGCTGGGGGTGGTTTTGTCGCCTCTTACGACAGGCCGCCCGGCCGCAGGAAATTGTATTCTTTCTCCGTTCCTGCACGGATAAAAATAATAATATACAACAGTACTTACTAAATTTGATAAACCAAGTCATTTTTTGTTGCCGCGCTGACTTATATTATGACATAAAAAAACTTTTCTGAAGATATTTTTTAGATTTTTATTATTTTATAGGTACTTTCTTTATACCTTTATAAAATGAAGGAATACCTAAAAAATTACAATATTTTTATCACACACACATATGTATCTAAATTACAAATAAATTAGTATAAAGTGTTGTAACAAATCGCTGCCAGAGGAAGCGTGCCCAGAACGCTGGCGGGTGGCTGCATTGCCACGCTGTATGGCAATGCTGATTCGTTGCGCGAAATACGAACCAGCCTTCTGACCACGGGTATCAAAGACTTTCATACAAATTTCTTTGAAGAAACCCTTTGTCGATGGACCCCACGGGCCTAAAGTTTCAACTCCAAACACACACATATGTAAAACCTTCCTAGGGTTCCATATTTGCGCCATTTGCGACTTGTGTGTTGTGTTGTTGTGTCATTGGAAGATGTGATACAACCAGAGTGTCAACGAATGTCGCGTCCCACACAAGCGGCCGTCCCATCTTCCAAGGCATAGTGACATTCCGTCTGGCCTCATGCCATCGTCGCACAGCAAGCCATTTGGCTATAGGATGGCAGGAAACCGCATAGAAATCGGCACAGTAGTTTTTTAGGTGAATCTCGAACAAACAGACAAGAAATCTAAAAGGAATTGCATCGTGTTCTCCATGGTTTATATAGTCTATTCTAGATGATTTTTTTTTAAATTGTATCCGTGCAGGAACGGAGAAAGAATACAATTTCCTGCGGCCGGGCGGCCTGTCGTAAGAGGCGACTTAACAACCCACAGCCAGGTGGTAGGGTATTTGCCCGACTGGATGGCTACCACCCCTGGTCTAAAGTATGTCGCCATAACAACCTTGAGTTGTGTTCCGGCATTAGTGATCAGGTTCTAATCGCCCTTAAGAGAGCAGCAGCGCATTTGTAGCATCTTTGGTGTTGCAAATGTCCATAGGCGATGGTAATCGCTTTCCATCAAGTGGGCCGTCTGCCTGTTTGCTGATCTCCTGCAATAAAAATAAATAAATAAATAGCAAAAAAAAATTATTCAAAATAGATAAGAATATTTTATTTTACTTACAATGAGATTAAACATAACACCGGCAACAAGAAAGTGGTCTCTACTTTTGACCAGACCCATCTATCTACCTCCAAATTTTGAAGGTGAATGGACCAAAATGACCCCAGATTTAGATTCAACGAATCGAAATACATAAGATGGGTCTGGTCAAAAGTACAGAACATATTTTTTGTTGGCCAGTGTAATTATATATAATAATAATATAATAATAATAATAATCGGCAAACAAACACACACATTGTATATCCCCAAGCTAAGCAATTTACGCTTGTGTTATGGGTAATATACAACGGACTACTCTGGGGCCGATCCCAGACACCCAGACCATAGTAAATAACAGAGAAAATACGTTTCCAAAATTTACTATACCAGGAATCGAACCCGGAACCTCTGCGTTGTAGTGACCTACGCCGGCAAAGGCTTAGCCCGCTCAACCACAGAGGCCGTCAAAATTAATTATGTATAATCGTTATATTAATACGTGAAGCAAAAACTTTGTACCCCTTTTTACGAAAATTGCGCGGACGGAGGAGTATGTAATTTCGCACACCTATAGTTTATACAGAGAAGGAGTGCAGAATGCTAATATTTTTTTTTAATTGTCATAAATTATTAAGTTTACGCTTCTTATGACTGGAATAATTTGCCGCAGTCTGTTTTTCCTGACAAATACAATCTGGAAGTCTTCAAGTCACGAGTGAATAGATCTTCTAGGTAAGCGTGCTCCATCCTAGACTGCGTCATCACTCAACATCAGGTGAGACAGTGGTCAAACGCAATCTTATACATGAAATAAAAAAAAATGGAAACATATTTTATATACCTTGAAAACCGAGTTTTTTTTATTTTTTTTATTGCAGGAGTTCAGCAGACAGGCAGACGGCCCACTGGATGGAAAGCGTGCTACAAATGCGCTGCTGCTCTCTTAAGTGAGTCTGGAACCTGGTCACTAATGCCGGAACACAACTCAAAGTTGTTATGGCGGCATGCTCTAGACCAGGGGTGGTAGCCATCCAGTCGGGCAAATGCCCTACCACCTGGCTGTGGGTTGTTTAGTCGCCTCTTACGACAGGCCGCCCGGCCGCAGGAAATTGTATTCTTTCTCCGTACCTGCACGGATAAAAAAAGTTACCGACTTAGTAATTAAGTTCATTAAAACTAATTACAATTTATCAAAAAAAATTAAATCTAATTTACATACATACATAACTTCACGCCAGTTCCCTTGCGGGGTAGGCACGAAAAACAGAGCGCCATTAAATCTAATTTATTATCTAAATATTAAAAGATCGGCCTAAATACTATTTACCTTATACTAATATAAAAAGTATAATACTCACTTAGTACTGTGCTTTTGATGATTATTATTAAATAATATAAACAATGTTTTATATAGTTTTATTTTAAACTTCACAGAATAACAATACGGGTGTGAAGTTACTTATGCCATAGCATAAAATATTTATTATAAGCTTATTTCGCAACCTTTGTTAGGGTACCGTACCTAATGCCTTTTTCGTAAAAACCCAAAAAATCTGTGTTGTTCTCAGCGCTTTATATATTTCTAGCAACACCAGAAGACGTTGTCCTGCTCTAAAAAAATAAACTTAGAACTCGATAGCGGCGCCACCTTCCGGTTCCAATTGTATATCTAAATTATCCCGGGACCCACTTGAACACACAAAAATCATCAAAATCGGTCAAACCGTTTAGGAGTAGTTCAGTGATATGCACACGAACAGAATAATTGTATATATAAAGATGTATTTCGGATAAGAGCAGGGGTTCTAAAGCGGATGATTTTGGGGAATCGTCCAGAAATTGACACTTGTCTAGATGTACTCGTAAGTATAACATATAGAATAAACTTCTACTTTATTTTGATACCTGTTATAGACATTTTTTTTAGCTAGGGGTGTTGCTGGGGAGTTTGTTGCCTCTTCTTCTCCTTTAAGCTGCAATAACACGTTGCGAAGCGGTGTACATAGAATAGGAAGTAGATTTAAATTTTGGCATACATATATATGTATGACCTTCAAAAAATGTTCTCCAGTGGAACTTATTCTGCATAAAAATTTTGAATTTGAATACATTCGTAACGAACCTGTGAAAGTGGCAATTTTAGCTTTTAGATGTTGTTTTAAAACCCAACAAGTAACATTGTTCATACGAATGTATATATATCCTTTGCACTTTGTTTTACTAAGTGTTTAGCGATGCGATGTATAGTGTACTAAGTATTTCTGTTGTTGTTGGAAATTTGTATACATTATGTTTCGGGAAACGTTTGCAACCTCAATTATTGCACAGCGCCATCTATTGGCTTGTAAGTGTTCTACTACAGAGGGGATGAGATAAAAAGCAAATTAAGTTTTTGTGTAAGTAAAATAAAGCTACTGCCTAGGGTTTGACACACGGTCAGCCGCGGGGCAAACTCTAGTGTAGTATATAAAAGTAAAGTACTTAGTAGTAATATTTTCTTAAGTTTTCGCGACTAGTATACATAATAAAACTACGTTTTAGCGGTTTTAAGCGCGGTAATTTATGATTTTTATTATTCCGACGTTTCGGCCACTTTTCAGTGGCCGTGATCACGGAAGACAAAGATGTCAAGTGTCAACGAGTATTGTTAAAGTTTTATTTAGCCTACCGCCAACTTGTTCATTTTAATTATTTAGTTTTAATTTTGTTTATGGTTATTACTTACTCTATGGGAGCCTAATCTAATTTACCACCGCTTCGCAACATGTTATGGTTTGAAGAGAAGAAGCGGCGTAAGAAACTCTTCAGCAAACATGCCTAGCTCTAATAATTCTATATAATATTAAAATGAGGTAAAATAAAAAGTAAGTAATAAGTAAGTGAAGAACTAAAACATTACACAGAACACTTGTTATTTGAAAAATAATATACTTAACTATCGCATTATCAGTTTTACTGACAGGAAACGCGTAGTCAGTTATCATCATTGTTTGTATTAAACAAATTATTATACTACGGAAAGTAGTTTACTGTATTATTTTGAGATTTGACAATTTTGATTGATTTGATTTTGACATTATTTTTTGTTAGGTAAACTTCTAGGCGCTAAGAACCTCAGCCAGAAGGCCCAGCTTGCCATATACAACGCGGTGCTGGTACCTACGCTCACGTATGGAAGCGAGAGTTGGGTATGGAAGAGAGAGCTTGAAAGTAGAGTAAACGCGGTCGAGATGCGAGCACTGCGCAAGATCTGCGGAGTGACGCTCGCGGACCGCGTTCGTAATACCGAAGTGAGAAAGAGAGTTGGTCTGAAAGAGAGTGTCGGGGTGAAGGTAAGGAAAGGAATGCTCCGGTGGTTCGGGCATGTGGAAAGAATGCATGATGAAAGAATGACTAAACAGATATACAATGCAAAAGTGGATGGATGCAGAAGTCGTGGAAGGCCACGACACACCTTCCATGATCAAATTGATCGTGTTCTAGCTGAAGATGATGTCAGGAGCCTTAAGAACAGACGAGCGTGCATGACAAGAGTTATGAATGTCAAAGAAGCAAGTGAGGTGTGTAAGAATAAGCTTAAATGGCGCTCTGTTGTTCGTGCCTACCCCGCAAGGGAACTGGCGTGAAGTTATGTATGTATGTATGTATTATTTTTTGAAAACTTGTTTTCATAAAGAGATTTTAGACGGTTAACATCAAAATATCTTTAGATAATGTTTAATAATGTGTCTGCTTTAGTTAAGGTATAAGTATCTTCTGCTTTCCTTTAAAAATTTATTGCTTTTAAACAGGCTAAGGCTTTGCCGGCTTAGTTCATTGGAACGCAGAGGCACCGTGTTTAATCCTGGCATAGTTTTCGTTAAAGAACTTTCCATTATTTACTATGGTCTGGTGGTTTAAGATCGGTCCCAAAGTTATCCGTTGCATATTAACCACGAACGTAACTAACTTGAGAATATAAAATATGTTTATGTCGATATTTATTATATTATAAACAAACTACCGTGCATTAACGTCACAAAGTCTAAAGCAAGGATTTCTAACCGACTTCAAAAAAGGAGGTAGGCAATTCGTCGCGTAACTTTTTTTTCAATAGTATTTTTTTTTAAGAAAATAGGTTTCAAAGCTATAATAAAATTTACTTACAATAATTACAATTATAATTAACTAGAGTTCCCGGATAAAAAAATCTAGGACCCGATTCCAGCACCACCTACCAGTTCCAATTGTGATATAAACCATCCAAGGACCCAATCAAACACACAAAAAAATATGTGTGTGTGCAGTTCACTCGCTGTAGAAGTGTCAGGGGGTGGGAGGGATTCTAAACTTCGTGACCTCACATTTCATATATTATATCGTTATAATATATTCAAGCTTTAAAACATGAAACTTGACGTATTAACGGAAAACTTTAAAACATTTCCAACTCTATCTGGATGACACAAAGTGAGTTCTATATTCATATTATATACATATTATAAGCATACTACTTCGCATTGACGACACAAAGGCTTTTAACCAACTTAAAAAAAGGAAGAAAGGTTGTCAATTCGCCGTGTCATTCTTTTTAATAGGTTTTATTTATTTACATTTTTACATCAGGGAAACATATCCCATAGGTTAAATAAAATTAACTTACAATAATTATAATTAGTAAATCAATTGACCATACAATACATATCATATACATACACAAGCTATCCCTTCGGTACACAATTATAACAGACGGGAGACAATCACGCAAACTGTGTGTACCCAAACTAAGTAATGTATGTATAAGTAAATATATGTTGGATAGCAATATGGCTGATCGCAGATACCCAAGGTAGGGTAAATAAGAAAGTTAGTTTATGAAATTAATCCTGCAGGGAATTGAACTTGGGATTTTTAGGTTTAGGTAGACCACTAAGAACACAAAAGCTATTAAATAACATTGAATAATAAACGAAAATGCAATTAAGAAATGAATGAATAAAAGGCTTGCTAAGGAAGTTACTACTTAAACTCCTTAAATTAAAAGTGATGTGGGTTCGATTAGTATAGCCAGGTCCAATTTGTTTTAAATGGGGGCGGGCAGAAGTATAAAACAAATCTGTATTTAGGGATGTAGATGAAGACAAACGATTTTTAAAAAAATTAAAAAAAAAACTTTTTTTTAAAGTGTAATTCATATTTTTGTAGTATAATGCTTTATAATAAATTTATTGATTATTCAAATTCAAATTCATTTATTTATATAAACTTATTTCTATGCCTTATATTATATCTAAAACTTATGGTAATAATAAAAAAAAAAAAAAACATTCGTTAGAAAATACAATGCAAAATACCACTAGCGTGGCGAACGAATGGCAGGCGAGTGCCAGCTGAGCGTGTATTCATATCTGCCGAGTGGGATACCGAGTCAATGCGGGGGCTGAAGAATTAAGCGGGGAGCAGAGTACCCGGTGTAGTAAACAAATCGTGGATCTAGTTGACTCTCTCACCACACTGCTGGGCCGAGCACTCGGCCAAGTCCTCGTCGTCAAAGTATTTATATGCATCGAGTATTCGGCCGAGGGCACTGTCTCGCCACTCACTCGTTACGTGTAATCAAGAACAGGCGGCCTTATCGCTTTAGAGCGATCTCTTCCAGACAACTCGGACTATGGATTGTGTGAAAGCAATCGAAAGTGAACGACGGTGGTGATGATGACGAATAATGCAGACCCACAACCAGGTTAACAGTTTGATCGGTTTAACAATTGTCTAAATACGGTAGCTCTTAATATTAAACGAAAATTTTATAATCTAAGGTAAGATCAGCTGTGGGCAGTGTTTCGGCGTAAACAACTCCCTCCAGCGCCATTGTTGTAGATGTCAATCATTTCGTGCGTCTAATTGCATGAGTCGTGATTTCCCAGAGGAGCTGTCACAACATTAGCGTCTTAAGGTATGAGCGACGAGCGAATTGCCGAAGCGTTTCATATTATAAGTCGTGCCCAAAAGGTTTGTCGATGATCGACCCTCCCGCTTCCTACGACTGAACCGGGGCTTGTCAAAGTAGCACTAAGAACTAGACGACCGCGAGTCGTGGTTATGGGAGGCGGGAGGGGTTGTCATCGACAAACCTTCTGCGCACGACTTATAGACGTACGCTTTTTTACGGTTCTATATAAAGGAGACGAATACGCTTTATTACGAGACGGATTACGCGGACATTCTTGGGTCCAGATTATATATTAAAAAGGTGAGAGTGTTTTTAAGATTTCTTATCATTATGTTGATATTTTTTCTAATTGTAGTTATTTTGATATCATTAATCATGCGGTGTAAGTTTTTCATATAGTTACATACATACATAACTTCACGCCAGTTGCCTTGCGGGGTAGCCACGAACAACAGAGAGACATTTAGGCTTTTAACTTTCATATAGTTAATCGTTGAAATGTATTCACTTATTATATAATTTAATTTATATGTTATTTTTAAGATTTTTCGTCTTCCAGATATAATTAAGACTTATGTTTTCCATTTTTTAATATAAAATTGTAACTTTTTTTAAACCATATCCCTCGTTACATGTTTTTGGCCTAAAAGGTCCGTCTCCTTTTAACGAAGAAATCAAGTCGAAGTATGTCAAGTAATTTGTAAAATAAAAAGATTTGTGATAAAATTTTGTTTTAAGGGTTGTATGGCCAGATAGCGAATATAGTGGGCAATGGCCACATCTTAAAAATCCATAATTATACGTGTACACACAATTACCCGATTTTTTTTTAATCTATCTTCCAAGAATATAACAATTCTTTAAAAACAAATGAACAATCGTGACATACTTACCATGATCAAATCGCAGATGTCTTAAACAATGGCTAAGTAAAAAGCACCTGTAATAAACGTGTAGTACGAAAAGATTAATGCCAGTAGATGAAGCAAAAGATGCATGTCAAGATTACAGCAAGTGGAAATCCATCATCTCTACTTACTTCTATGGAGAATAAACGTGATAATGTATGAATATATCCGTGCAGGAATGGAGAAAGAATACTAATTCCTCCGGCCAGGCGGCCTGTCGTAAGAGGCGACAAAGGAACCCATAGCCAGGTGGTAGGGCACTTGTCCGTCTAGATGGCTATCACCTCTAGTCTAAAGCATGCAGCCTTAACAACCTTAATTTGTGTTCCGGCATTAGTGGCCAGGTTCCAGTCCCATCTAGGAGTCCGGCAGGACATTGGTAGCATATTTAGTGCTGCAAATGTTCATAGGGGACGGTAACTACTTACCATCACAGTTGGGGCGTCAGCGTGTCTGCTGTATTCTAGCAATAAAAATAAATGTATACACTTTGTTAAGCAGTAAGCACCTTAAACGCTTTGCTCTTATAAATTAGATACCAATAAGATGAACTATGAGCCCAGCAGTTGGACAGGTAGTCTTCGTCCGTCGGGACTTAACTTCGAACAAACTTGATGTACACCAGCTAATGTAATACGACTATTTCTAGGAAACTTCGTTCTTGTTGAATTATTAAAAAGCTACTAGTTCTTGGCGTTGTTCAAACAGAATTCCTTATTCGTGTCTTTAGGATTCTCACGAATTAGTATATGGTATGTATTATGTTCTATCTCAGACGATTTTTTTTAAAAATAAATACCGACTTCAAACTAAAAAGTAAAACACCGACTTCTTTCTATAGCATCCTGAAGTCGGTGCGAAGTAAAAAACAACAAATTTGCAAAATATTGTAATCGATCCCTGGGATCCATCAGATCCTGACGGGGTGACTATGGGGCTAATCGGAAGCGGGGGACCTTTAAAAAAATTTGAGAATCGGTCTATGTAATCTGAGCACGGAGCAGTCTCGGAAGGAGTCTCGAAGCGAAATAAGCTACGGAGGGGAATTTGGTACAGGAGAAGAAAAGGACGGCCCAGCTGAGTAGAAGGGGAGCCTCGGAGGCAAGTACCGGTCTACGCGCTGGGGCTGCAGCAATAGGTCAGCGGTTCGATGGGCAGATGAAGAGGACTCTGGTACGAGTTTCAGGGTGAGTGCCGGTGAGTGAGCTGAAGCTGCGGCAGGATCGGTAGAGATGGCGCTGTGCGGATTACGGCATGGGGTTGCAGAAGGGCGTTGTGGGCACGCGAGCATCTTATTGGGAAGCGCCGGAAGTATCAAGCGTGTGGGTAGAGTCACGCGGAAGGAAGGATGGGTGGACCATCGAATGAGTCTGCGCTGAGGCTACGTATGGGGTCATCGGGAGCGAAGCAGAAAGTGATGCGGCAGGGTAACACGTTGGAGAGCATTGAGAATCCTCCGAGTGTCGCATCGGCGAGCGAGTGCTGGAGTGCCTATGCGCGAAGGCGGAGTCGCGCATGCCATGGAAGAAGACTTGCCGTCGTGGAAGCATTGTAGGAGTCATGCGTGCGAGTTCAGCGACGTACACCGCATAAGGGTAAAGAAGCCTATGATCTGGTGTGTTATCTATAGATTCGTCAGTGTAGTCGATTGTAGTTTCATCCCGGACTTGGACTGACTGTTAGATTCTGATATGAGTTATACTTGCATTGGCTTAAATAAAGGCATATTCTTTTAGACCGGTGTTGCCTTCCAATCCCAGTACCCACAGCACTGAACAATATTATACGGGTGAAATAAATAAAAAAATCAATAGATTAATTGTGATGCGTGATAAATGCATGCGGTATACGAATGGCGGTGTGAGACAAAACTCTATATCGATTTTTGAGGTATTTATGTGAGGAAAAAGGAATTCACCTAAAAGAAATCTAACAATTACAAAATCGTATAATTTGAAATCGATTAGTTTGGTTAACGATTTAGAAGTTTCAATCCCTAAATATGTTGTAATGAGAATTTTCAAATCGGGCCTATTATTTTGTGATAATTATAATATACTACAAAATCTGTATACTATATAATACAAGAAATACATTGAAACGACGAAGATTTCGTCGACCACTTAGAAGGGAAAATAACGCTCTCTCATTTTGGTGAAATTAAATAAGACACCTAATATTTACATTTATCTACGAAGCTATTTTGAAGCACTTTACTTATTTCGCCTCTTCAGTCTGAAAGGTGGTGGGGTATGGTCTCAGTTACAGCGGAGACCTGATTGCGGACATCTTAATTCCATCTTTATATTGAGAAATTTGTGAAATTCAATTGTGATGTTCGGTTAATATTTACTAATTACATTATTGATAATAAATACTATATTATTGAGCAACTTAATGGAAAAATGTCAACGTGATTATATCAGTGTTGTTACATGTTAGTCGAAAATTCCTTTACATGCTTAAGCACAGACAGGCAGACGGCCCAATTGTGATGGGAAGTGGTTACCGACGCTTATGGACATTAGCAACAACGGAGGTGTTGCCAATGTGCTGCCGACCTCGAAGGTGAAACTATTGTTATGAGTTGCGAAACTCGAATTAAAATGCCGTTGGAATTATTATAGAGTTTATTAGAACTATACAAACACGTATAACACAGGTACAAATATAACCGAACACAACAAGTCCAAACGTAATGCAGAAGGTCATAATTCAATAAAATACGCAAAGCCCGTCGCTATTAGATTCCCCATTGTAGTACACACGTCTCGCTTTGATCGTGGTTCTCGAGGAAAAATTAAACTTTTCTATTTTATTTTATAAATGAATAATAAATATGTACATTACACACACTTTAACTAGTTTATTTTTAAGAGTATCATGTTATTTTTAAATTGAAAATGAGGTATTTTGGCTATATCAGCTGTAAAATATAATGAGCACAACCGTGTTTATCGTTGGAAAAATTAAACTAAATATTTTGATTTGTTACTAATTCTTTTTTCACAAATCTGAATATTAAAGTCATTAGTGCCTCACATAAAAATGACTACAAAAATCTAAGGACTAAAGAGAGACAGATACATTGTATATCGAGTAATGTTCTATGTATAAAATATTGAGAACGTGAGTGAGAGTAGTTTTACCAATAGTTTTATTACAGGTAAGATTAGATTTATGAGTATCAGATCAGAGCATCGAGAGTAAGAGTAACAACATTTTAGAATCCTTAAATATAATTTAAAAACGTCTGGTGGATGTCTCACGTGACCAAAAGACTGGTTTATACCTCGGACAACGCAGTAGCATTACCATTCAGAGAGGCAATGTGGCCAGTCTTTTGGGGACTTTTCCGACTGACAGCGGTCTAGAACTAGATTTTATACTTTAATTTTAGTTTGTATATATAGTTTATTTTTAGTTTAATTTATTATATAGTTTAATTTATATCTTAATTATAAGTATGTTGGATGAAAGAATTATATTTCAATTATAAATAAATAAATTAAAAAAAATCTATTGTAATATTGCTAGACTAAGAAAATTTTGTTACAAAATTTAAATAAAAGATTTCGTACGACCTAACAAGTTACCGTTGAAAACGCTGCTCGTTGCAAACAAAGACCAACCCTTCCCTCTAATGCGCCTCCAGTCACGTATACACATCGACCTGTGTTTCATTTAATTAAAGAGAAATATAAATTTACATTTTTAATGGACTTTAGTATCGTGGAATGTAATTTTTTTATATAATTTAAATGCTAGAAAAAGTAGTTTCTAAGATAGAATATGAAAAATATTTTTTTCTGTATTATATTAAGTAAAATACTTGTATGTATGTATGTATGCATTACCAATGAGCATCAGAAGTGCAAAGTCACTTTCATCTTTTAATAAACTCCTCAAAGATCACTATCTAAATTTGTAAACAGTAATTTATGTATGTGTATGTAACTCTATGTACATATATATAGAGTTACATAAATATGTAAGTGTATTTTTATTTACTATTACATACATACATAACTTCACGCCAGTTCCCTTGCAGGGTACGCACGAACAACAGAGCGCCATTTAGGCTTATTCTTACACACCTCACTTGCTTCTTTCACATGCATAACTCTTGTCATGCACGCTCGTCTTTTCTTAAGGCTCCTGACATCACCTTCTGCTAGTACACGATAAATTTGATCATGGAAGGTGTGTCGTGGCCTTCCATGACTTCTGCATCCATCCACTTTCGCATTGTATATCTGTTTAGTCATTCTTTCATCATGCATTCTTTCCACATGCCCGAACCACCGGGGCATTCCTTTCCTTACCTTCACCCCGACACTCTCTTTCAGACCAACTCTCTTTCTTGCTTCGGTATTACGAACGCGGTCCGCGAGCGTCACTCCGCAGATTTTGCGCAGTGCTCGCATCTCGACCGCGTTTACTCTACTTTCATGCTCTCTTTTCCATACCCAACTCTCGCTTCCATACGTGAGCGTAGGTATCAGCACCGCGTTGTCTATGGCAAGCGTTTATTTACTATTAATATATTTATATATGATTGTATATATTTTAAACTATGCGCATTAAATACCGACCCATTATTAGAAATGTAAAATTATGTCCAGAAGGTTGTTTGGAAGAAATCGCTGTTAGCGATAAAACCGCTGATTCTACTATCTAGTTATATGATTGTTAACTCAAGTGTATTATTTTCTTCTGTGCAATAAAGAATATTCATTTTATTTTATTCTATGTATACATAGAATTAATATGCTTAGAACCCGAGTAGATGACAGTAAGGGAAGCACTTTTAAGTAGGACGTAAAAGCCTCACTTCAAATTAAAAAAAAAATACTCGACGAGTCGGTCCCGTCAGTCCGCAAAACAGTCCAGTGTGACGAGCTGTAAATGTTACAATTCCCTACTTTTTAGAAAGACTCTATTTACTTGCAACATTATTTCTGCCTTTGTGTGCGTGTCAGCGAAAGTAATTATATGACGCTCACGCACACATACATTATCTCCCTAGGTATTATTATATATACAGGCTGATTTTTTAACCATCTTATTTAAATGATGAACCCGTTCCCTTCGTTTCCCGTTTCACATTCCTTCACAGACACTAATCCTTACAAGCTATAAAATTGTTTTTGTTTTTTCAAAATCAGCGGATTTAATTCCTGTCTAGGGCAGTTGGTTTTTCAAAAATTTTATGGTAACACTTTAGTATTTTACGTTACTTCTTATCGTTTAGGATTTGATAATATTAAGATGACCGTACTAGACGAGGGAAGAAATAAAATTTAGTACAACATTCTATGACCTATTTTCATGACGGTGTGGCCTGTGCCCAATTTGAATGTCAGAAAAAGTCTTAAGAAAGTTGAAATTGGCACCGATAAAAAGCACTCTGCAATTAGAATAATGTTCGTAAATAAAATTCTAATTCGCACAAGAGAAAGAAGGATTTTTTATTACACGGAAAAACTGCCTTTTGTTCGTCAAACAAAGAAAAATCGTTTCATGTCTGAATTCCGTTTTAACATACATTTCCCTTCTTTGTAGCTAATTTTTAGTGGTTTCATCGCAAGCCATCATTTTCAGGGTCTATCTCTATAGTCATCTACCAAAATGTTATTATTGACATTAAAAACTTTGATAATCTGTCTATCTATACATATAATAAAATTGTAGGGAGTTTTTGGCGGGAACTGAAAGGGGACGTTGTGCTGTGCAGTTTTATTTTCTAAAAATGTGTAAAATTACTCTAAAATGAACTACTAATAGTGGTAGGATATTGATAGTTTTTGAGTAGTAATTATGTGTTTTTGTGAGAAATGTAAACTGTAAAGTCAAATGTGGCCTTTCGAGTTTTCACAAGTACTCCGTTGAATGACGTCGTTTGTAGCCTACAATACAACGGCGCCTGGCTTAAAGGCCTAGTTGCCAAGCCTTAAACATAAAAAAAAAATTGTAGAAGTCAAATTTCTGTACAATGAAAAAATGCTAAAAACCGAGTAAGGGAGATGTAAGAAGTGAAATAGAACTAATTTAGGTTTTTTTCAAATTTTTTGTTTCTCTGTCTGTGTGGCCGTTTGCCTGTTTGTCTGTCTGTTTGTACCGGGTAATCTCTGAAACGACTGAACCGATTTAAATGAAATTTTGTATGGTGGTAGCTTATATCCCTAATCAACATATAGGATACTTTTGATCTCGAAACATTAAACAGTTCCCGTGGGATAGTTAAAAAACTGCACCACGCGGACGAAGTCGCGGGTATCAGCTAGTTTTAAATATAGATTAAGGACACTATTGATTGACAAATCATATTACAGTGTTAATGATTATTTTTATGACAGATTTTTAAATTATTAAGGTAGGATATATAATGTAGGTATTATTTGTTACTGACTAGTGGATTAATTTTTATTTTTGTGACATATATCTTAAAGAATGGCTTGGTTTAATTATCTATAATAATTTACAATTCTAAACATGCTGTGTCTGACATTGAAGCTATTTAAAAATATCAGCTAGAATCTTATATTAATATATAAAGCTGAAGAGTTTTTTTGTTTGTTTGATTGAACGCGCTGATCTCAGGAGCTACTGGTCTGATTTGAAAAATTCTTTCAGTGTTGGATAGCCCATTTATCGATGAAGGTATATATCATTACGCTAAGACCTATAGGAGCGGAGCATCAATGAAGAATGTTTCAAAATCGGGGGGTTTTGAAAACAAATTCCACGCGGACGACGTCGCGGGCACAGCTAGTTGACTATATAAACGATGGAGTACACGATGCATTTTTGAATTTCTTGTCTGTTTGTGCAGGATTCGGATGCAGTTTTCGCTGATCGACAGCAAATTCTTAAGACTTAAAATCTGCGCTACTTTTTATCCTAGGAATCCCGCGGGAATTTCAAGTCAAGCGTGGACGAAGTCGCGGGCATATCTTAGTTATTAATATAATTAGTGTAGTAATTTTTTTTTATTTTTTATTGCAGGAGTTCAGCCGACAGGCAGACGGCCCACTGGATGGAAAGCGGTTACCATCGCCTATGGATATTTGCAACACCAAAGGTGCTAGAAATCCGCTGCTGCCCTCTCAAGGGAGACTGGAATCTGGTCACTAATGCCGGAACACAACACAAGGTTGTTATGGCGGCATACTCTAGATCAGGGGTGGTCGCCATCCAGTCGGGCAAATGCCCTACCACCTGGCTGTGGGTTGTTTTAATGTTTGTATGGGTTTTAGTAATACAATTGTTAACAATTTGTACCTATTTATTTACAAAATAATTACATTTAAAGAAAAACATATTATTATATAGACATTCTTTTTATAACAAAATAGAAACTCTTCGTTTATAATAATGAATAAAAAATAAAATACATCTTTAATTTAAAATAAAATACATATAAAATTTAAAAAGTTACGAGCTCCAAAGGCATGATTCTCCTCATAATTCCTGCCGTGTCCAAGAGTGCTGCGCTTTGTATCTGACCCTTCACCCAGCTTCCTAGCGAGAGCCTCTTTAGATGACGGTCGAGGCTCTTCTCTATAAGACCGTTGTTATTACTTATTATTATTTTCCTAAAAAATGCCCAAGTGCGTGTCAACCATTGAATCATTTCGTAGCAGTTTGTAAAACATTCAGTGCGATTAACGATTTCTTATGAGTCTTATTTAATGCTGCGAGCGAAACAATATTTAATTAGATGACGTCATCATTTCTACAATCAATATCAATACTAATATTATAAAGCTGAAGAGTTTGTTTGTTTGTTTAAACGCGCTAATCTCAGGAACTGCTGGTCCGATTTGAAAAATTCTTTTAGTGTTGAATAGTACATTTATCGAGGAAGGCTATAGGCTATATTATATTTTCAAAAAAATTAGGGATCCTTACTAAAAGTCCAATAATGTAACTCAAGGTGTAAAAAAATGACCCGAAAAAATCCTTATACGGCGTGCGCTGCGAAAACTATTGATTATAGAACAATGTACTACCACTTTGCGGAACATATAATTGTTTACATAAAATATTGCGTAACCATATGTCTAACTATTGTAGTTATCTCACAATAAGCGTTTTCTTTTATTTTTTAAAATAATTAAGCGACGGCTTCAAAAACTCTTTATTTTGTACCTTGGTATTAATCCTTATCAAAATAAATTACTCCATATTCAAGACGAATTTAATACCTTTCTAGAAATTTTTGAATTATTTAATTCGGACGTTTCATTCAAAAGATATCGCGATAGTTAAAATGTAAGTATTAGTGTTGTAGACAAATATACTAATATTGTTTGATTGCACGCGCTAATCTCAGGAATAACTGGTCTGATTTGAAAAATTCTTTCAGTGTTGGATAGCCCATTTATCGAGGAAGACTATAGGCTATATGTCATCACGCTAAGACTAATAGGAGCGGAGCACCAATGAAGAATGTTTCAAAATCGGAGGGCTTTGAAAGCAAATTCCACGCGGACGACGTCGCGGGCACAGCTAGTATTACATAAATAAGTACATGTACAATTCTTCCCGTTTAAATTTTGTATAGTATTTATTTTTGAAGTGAAAACTTCTTATGGGAGGGTAAACCGCTTCGTTACGTAACGCGTTACGGAGCCAGTCTGTCTGGCTTCCCTTTCTCTAATGCATTCGGCAGCGATAGGCAGGCTCCTTCTCTCTCACTCTAACCCACAGCGCTAGCCGTATTTCGGTAATTAGATTAAATAATGATACTAATAATGTACATACATATACAAAATTCTAATGTACTCGAACATATTCAAGAATTGTAACTAAGAATAATAGTACATTATGGTACTAGTGTGTAACATTGGTGATTACCGCCGAGGCGCCATTGAGACTCGAGCCGTAGGCGAGCGTCTTAAGAGGGGCGAGGACGGTAATCATCAATATACACGTGTATCATACGACGTTTTTTAACACACTTGTGAATAAAATAACAACAAAAACTCATTTTATTTAGTAGATAACAAAAAGTTATATATGAGTGAAAGTTTTATTTATTAAACACGTACGAGTTAAAATTATCTATTTAAATAAGAAGTTGCATGAAATGAGCAAGCAATAGGAACATTAATTTATTTGTTCTATAGAACACGATGTTTTTTTTTTGAATAAAAACTTTTTTAAGAACAAAGCAACTCAACCAATAAAATTAAAAAAAAATCTATAACTCACTAGTGAGTTATAATGTTTTTTACTCACAGTTTGGTAATGGGTGTCATTCTGTGCCTAATTGCGGTGACCATAGAGCCACTTTATGAGCAAGTGTGTTGAAAAATATATTTCATAATCAATAAAAGATTTTTCAACACACTTGCTCATAAAGTGGCTCTATGGTCACCGCAATTAGGCACAGAATGACACCCATTATCAAACTGTGAGTAAAAAACATTATAACTCACTAGTGAGTTATAGATTATTTTTTTAAATTTTATTGGTTGCGTTGCTTTGTTCTTAAAAAAGTTTTTATTCAAAAAAAAGATCGTGTTCTATAGAACAAATAAATTAATGTTCCTATTGCTTGCTCATTTCATGCAACTTCTTATTTAAATAGATAATTTTAACTCGTAGGTGTTTAATAAATAAAACTTTCACTCATATATAACTTTTTTTTATCTACTAAATAAAATGAGTTTTGTTGTTATTTTATTCACAAGTGTGTTGAAAAATGTCGTATGATACACGTGTGTATTGATGATTACCGTCCTCGGCTCTCTTAAGACCCTCGCCTACGGCTCGAGTCTCAATGGCGCCTCGGCGGTAATCACCAATGTTACACACTAGTACCATAATGTACTATTATTTATAAACTAGCTGACCCGGCGAACTTCGTACCGCCTATTTTCGGAATTCCTAAAAGACTTTGTTCCATGACACAAAAACAAAATCACCAAAATCGCCCCCGGTGATTAGGAGGACTCTAGAACCTGATCTAAGCGCCACCTACCGGTTATAATTGTGATTCTAAACCATCCGGGAACTCACTCAAACACACAAAAACAAAATTACCAAAATCGCTCCCGGTGATTAAGAGGATTCTAAAACCCGATCTCAGCGCCACCTACCGGTTCTAACTGTGAATCTAAACCATCCGGGAGCCCACTCAAACACTCAAAAACAAAATCACCAAAATCGCTCCCGGTGATTAGAAGGATTCTAGGACCCGATCTCAGCGCCACCTACCGGTTCTAATTGCGAATCTAAAGCATCCGGGAACCCACTCAAACACACAAAAACAAAATTACCAAAATCGCTCCCGGTGATTAAGAGGATTCTAAAACCCGATCTAAGCGCCACCTAGCGGTTCTAACTGTGAATCTAAACCATCCGGGAACCCACTCAAACACACAAAAACAAAATAACCAAAATCGCTCCCGGTGATTAGAAGGATTCTAGAACCCGATCTCAGCGCCACCTACCGGTTCTAACTGTGAATCTAAACCATCCGGGAACCCACTCAAACACACAAAAACAAAATCACCAAAATCGCTCCCGATGATTAGAAGGATTCTAGAACCCGATCTCAGCGCCACCTACCGGTTCTAACTGTGAATCTAAACCATACGGGAACCCACTCAAACACACAAAAACAAAATAACCAAAATCGCTCCCGATGATTAGGAGGATTCTAGAACCCGATCTAAGCGCCACCTAGCGGTTCTAACTGTGAATCTAAACCATCCGGGAACCCATTCAAACACACAAAAACAAAATAACCAAAATCGCTCCCGGTGATTAGGAGGATTCTAGAACTCGATCTAAGCGTCACCTACCGGTTCTAACTGTGAATCTAAACCATCCGGGAACCCACTCAAACACACAAAAACAAAATCGCTCTCGGTGACTAGAAGGGTTCTAAAACCAGATCTCAGCGCCACCTACCGGTTCTAATTGCGAATCTAAACCATTCAGGAACCCACTCAAACACACAAAAACAATATCACCAAAATCTGTCCAGGTGATTAGGAGGATTTTACGACCCGATCTCAGCGCCACCTACCGGTTCCAATTGTGGCTGTAAACCACCCCGGGACCCACTCAAATACATACACAAAATCTCACCAAAATCGGATGTATAGTTTACGATTCTATAAAGGACATACAGGCAGACATTCATTTTTATATATCAAGATAACCTTTCCTTACATTATCATATTAATATACATAAAACTTAAGTAATAACCTAAGCTTTCTCAAGTTAAACAATTTCAATATTAAATAGTTCAACTTAGATTAGTTTAAGTTATTACTTCTGTCGGGCGTTCCGAGACGCACACTTTTTTTTAAGCTTTATGGGGTTAATTAGGTCTGTAACACACCGGAGTCAAAATCAATTGCGAGTTTTAATAGATCTTAAACAGTGGCTGAGAATTCTAATAAAATTGCAATGCACTGAACGTGTTAAACTGGCACTTAAATATAGAGCGAATTTCAATAAACAATACGATAAAGGGGGTTGGATTTCATGTCATAATATGTCAGAAATTGTGTGTAACATGTTTTTTTGCTCAATGAAATAATCTACGTTCGGCAACCCTTCTCACGTAGCGTCCCTTTGTTCCTCGCAACATAATTAACAATGTTGGGACCATTGTTTCGGAGGCCCTAACAGAAGGCCCAATGATAAATTGAAGGTTTTTTGTCCTCATAAAAGACGGTAAGGTTTGTGTTACACTGAGAGACCTTTATTTTTCATACAGCTTTTCAAGTATAAATTGACGCGTAATAAGATAATGAGTAATTTTTACAGTTCTTACTATTTGAAAGAGAGAAAGAAAGATTACTTTACTTTTGAACAAATAGTGAATAAATAGCAAGTTTTGAGAATTCTTATTCGTTATTTGAAAATGCACGAAATTATTGAACCACTAAATTTAATTGACAAAAAAAGTTTTAATTGGCCGTTTTAGTTGGTCCTTGACGGAAATATTTTAATTATAGCTTTTTATCACAAAAGCGTACGAGGCGCCACAATTGGAATACTACCTTATTATATGTTCTTTTCAATTGTTTTTAGTTTTAACACCAGGAAATGAAAGAAAAACGGTATCGGAACCGAAGCGTACTCCACTGTGGCCCCCTCACAGGGTCTGTTGAGACCTAGTGTGGGCACTAGAGCTAACTTTGGACGCTTCTACAGAATTGTCATCGTATTGTGTATTATTTTATGTTCCCTGTACTCTTTATGTATATAAATTTTTATTTCATTTATTTTTTAAACTTACACGTCAATTTGCAAATATTTGAAGACAGAAAGTTATTAAATAAATTTTAAAATTGCCTTGCGTTATTCATGTATACAATTCAATATTTAGAATAAAGTAAGTTACAAGACGAGTTTTACTTTTAAAAATTCGATATAAAAAGCGAGATGTTGTTTAAATATTCTATTTTTTGCTAATTATAATATTGAAACTATATTCAATTGATCGTTTTTATATAAAAATGAATTATCTTGTAAAATTTGGTTATTATTTATGTTCAAAAGTGCGCATCGTGTTTTAAACATTTTTGTTTGAAATTGAGTGGATTTTATTATTTTTTACTAACTGTTTCCCGCATTTATTTTCTTCAGCTCCGAATGAACCACACCCTACAGGCTTTGACCGTGTTTATTTTTTACCCTCTGAATGAACTGCACCCCGCGAGTTTAAAACCAGCCCATGAATTCCAAATTGGTGTAACTACCATACAATTACTTATGACTTTCATTAGTTGTTATATCGCAGGCGGGAACTCTCTCATGTTGTATAACGACCGAGTTATCGCTTAGTAAACTACGCATGAGATACGACTAAACATGAATATAACAAATTTCGTTGTTTGTTTATTAATACACTCTCATTATGTCGCCAGCTTTACGTTGAAAAGATACCATTTTCCGCGGCGAGCTTTTGTAAATAATTCTTTATTTTCTCTTTTCACATTGGTTTTTAATTGAGTCATTGTACCGCTAAGTTATTTATCTTTTTGATACAACATAAGTACCTATGAATAATTAATGTAATAAATGTACGTAGGTATATATAAACTATGTAAGTACGTAGATATATACATATAACTAGGTTCATATTCTTGGATGGGTTTTATTTGATTTAAACATATTTGTTACGTTTACAACCGTGTTATACTAATATTATAAGTGCACAGGTAAACTGTGTATGTTTGTTACGCTTTCACGGAAAAATCACTATACTGATTTTGATGAAAACTGGTAAATATGTAGTCTCAATATTATGAATGGACATAGGATACTTTTTATCTCAGAAAATGGGACACCTTTTCGGGGACGGGTCGGAATTTTCCTGGGGCGAGTAGCGCTTACTTAAAAATTGAACGTTACGTAATCTGTATATGCTGGCTCTCAAAATATACCAGGACTAAAAATAGGATTTCAGTCAAGTTCTCAGCTAAAAATCGAAATCCCAGTACCGTTATAATATATGTATTTACGTGTGATGAAATTGCAATAAAATTTCCATTAATAACCATAATAGTACATTATGGTACTAGTGTGTAACATTGGTGATTACCGCCGAGGCGCCATTGAGACTCGAGCCGTAGGCGAGGGTCTTAAGAGAGCCGAGGACGGTAATCATCAATACACACGTGTATCATACAACGTTTTTCAACACACTTGTGAATAAAATAACAACAAAAACTCATTTTATTTAGTAGATAAAAAAAGTTATAAATGAGTGAAAGTTTTATTTGTTAAACACGTACGAGTTAAAATTATCTATTTAAATAAGAAGTTGCATGAAATGAGCAAGCAATAGGAACATTAATTTATTTGTTCTATAGAACACGATCTTTTTTTTTTAATAAAAACTTTTTTAAGAACAAAGCAACTCAACGAATAAAATTAAAAAAAAAAAACTATAACTCACTAGTGAGTTATAATGTTTTTTACTCACAGTTTGATAATGGGTGTCATTCTGTGCCTAATTGCGGTGACCATAGAGCCACTTTATGAGCAAGTGTGTTGAAAAATAATTTATTTGGTTTTTACAACACATAGAGAGACACGTTGAAAAAATAATAACAAAGGGGGGGTATTACATTAAGTATATAGCAAAACGTGGTAGCAAACGAAGTCGTGGTAGCGTAATGGCTACCGTATGCGTCCCAAACTCAAAGAACGCGGGTTCGATCCTGGCCGGAGCGCATGCACCACGGAGACAGTTTTCTAACCTAATGTGCATATTGTTACAATTAGCACGCGCTAACAACGGTGAAGGAAAACATCGTGATGCAACCTGTAGATAACCGAGATAACCGATCTGTCAAACCTGCCAAGCCGCCTGGAACAAGCGTGGCGGGTATACTGTCCATTCCCCTATAATAGGAGGCCCGAGCCCAGCAGTTGGACATTTATAGGCTGTTCTTATTATATAATATAGAAAAACAATATTGTCTCGTGATGGTACGAAATGGGTGCAGTTCTGCAAATGCAAACTGCACCGTAGGACGGACGGATGTCACACTATTATTTATTTAAATAAAAATAGTTTTTCTAAAATAGCCGTCTTAATTTTTAATTAATACTTTACCGACGTCTTGGGTCACACGGGAACCGCTCTATTTTCCGGGATCAAAACTCTTACACGTTTCTACCTCCATTTAACGATTTAATAGAAATGTAGCGTCATAACAACCGGCCCTTATACTTGAATGCATTTTAGGAATACAAGGATAAGCCCCAGTTAGTGTTTCGTATTCTACTATTCTATTAGAGTACTTAATGATGTAGCTTACATTACATGCATAATTATCACGCATGGTTTCCATAGTTGTAGATAAAGATATGGATCCTCATATGCTGCACACATATATTGCCATATTTAACCTATTTGGTAAATTATAATGAATTTGCTTTATTGTATTAGAGTGAGATCCCAGTCACCCCAGACTTACGTGATTTTAGGAAAGATGAAATTTTTAGGATTGGTAGTTTAACATAAACTTTGAAAGGAATGGATACTCGCTGAAAGCGGGGCCGTTTTTCAGGTAGCAAGTAACAAAGGTGGACAAAAAACCATGCTTACTTACGTCAATGTAGCAAGGCTAGCTTTTACATATGTCATATATGATATTGTTACAAACAGAGATTTAAAGTTGCCAGACACTTCCTGTGGGCCATAACTTTTGACAGACACTTTAAAAAACATGTGGGAACTTACGTCATTTTAGGGAGGCTGAATTTTATATATATTATCAAGTATAATATTTGAAAATATTTTTAAATGAGCCAGACAAATCTGACGGGCCAAACACCTTCCCAAACTCGTTAAGAGTTCCGCTGTGTGAGGAAGTGCGAGAGATTTTTTTCTAAGTTTATGTTAAACTACCGATCCTAAATTTCATTTTTCCTAAAATCACGTAAGTCTGGGGTGACTGGGATCTTGGACTATTATATTTTAATAAATATTACATTTGTATCTATAATTATTCGATATATTATGGAGTTCAGTATTGTATTACTTCCAGAATAGAGGTATAATAAGAACTGAGTTCTGAAATTACATTAGTTAGTTCCTAGAAACTCGCTGTAAGTCTTATTAAGTGCTGAAGTATCTCATAAAAATTAAGTGTTCTACACTTCCTGTTCTCATAATGCAATAGTATTAGGGCAGTGTTACATTCTTTCGTTAATTATATATTAAACTGACCGCATACTTATAAATAATTTATTTAGTAATTCAAACTTCTGTTGTGCTTACAGAACATGCCAAAATACACAACAAGTAAATCAAGGCATTGCTACTCACCTTAGGCTTTGCCAAAAAATCCCCTTGTAAGTTTTTATATTTTATGCACTATTGCATAGGTTCTCTGGAAGATTAGTGTGGGATGTTACTTGCGTTGACACTCTTGTGGCGTCCCATCTTTCATGTACGTGCGCTATCCTCGGATCTGCTGCAGCCGAACAGGAGGCTCTCAATCGCCGCAAATATGCCTGCATTGGAAATGGTTACACATTTGCGGCATTTGAGGAGAAAACTGGGTCCATGGAGTCCTAGAGGTCTAAAACTCTATCATGACGTCACCAAACGTTTAGTTAACGTCTCATGCAAACAAAAGGCTGGCGTCATTTAGCTCAAAGATTAAGCGTTGCCATACAACGTGGTAACGCCGTCAGCCTTTTGAGAACGTTCCCAATAAGTGACAGGCGTGGCTTGGGCAAAATATTTTATCTTTAATAATTATTCTCTTTTTTAAATTTATTTTATTTAGCTCTAATTTTTAATATAGTATAATTTATGATATATTTTTAAGTTTATAATGTACTTTTAAATAGATCAATAAAACCTTAAAAATAAAGACTGATTCCCAACAAGTTATACATTAGATGACTTTGTAACTGAACTTAAAAAATTAGTACAAATATCCACGTGTAAGTTTAAAATTGAATGTAAAACTCATCATAATGAATGTATAGAAAATTTACTAGCACATTATTAAGTACAAGGAGTATTTAAAGTATTTACATTGTCAAAAAAACGATGCATGTGCAATGATGCAAACAAAATAGTTACTTTGTAGATAAGGATACTAGCAACGAACGCCATCACCAGATGGTAAATGATTACTGCTACCCACGGACATCTACAACGTCAAATATACTGATGTGTTATTGACGATCTCGTCGACTCACTTTAAATGTCACTGTTGAAGATTTTTCTATTACAATATACTAGAAGAATTATAAAGCTTGAATCTAGTAGTTAATTTAAAATCTGACCTAAAACATAATATAATATAGTATTGTGATGATATAAATAGTAATGCTAAATCAACAACAATAAAATAACATAACGCACGTTAGTCAAGTGTGTTAATGTTTTTATTAAAATGAAAATAAAATGTAAACCAATAGAATTTGCAGATAAATCTGTATCAACCTTAAAACGGGAGAATATAAATTAATTTCTCATGTTATAGCGAACTCCAACGAGATTAATATTGTATCAGAGAAACCTTTTAAATTCTGATGCTTTGTTTGAACATATATTTGTAATGGAGGAGAGACTAATTCAAATGAAAAAATTAAACGACGCACGGCTCTATAAAACACGATTTCTACTTGTGTGTATTTAGAAAAGTGACAGATTGCCTTAATAACATTACTCTGTATATCGTTTAACCAAAATATTATTTACAGAATTACTCTACAGGTTTAAGAGTAGAGTTATTTATATTTAAATAATCGTTTGTTCAAAATTTTAAATCTACAAGTCTTTCTCTGACTACTTTTAAATTTTGACGTTTTATCAATTTGTATTCTAAAGACATTTTTCTATCAAAATTTATTATAAACTAGCTGCGCCCCGCGGTTTCCCCTGCGTGGTGATGGAAAATTGTGACAATGATGATAGATCTTTATAAATTATAGCCTATGTATTATTTTGATGTGTAAGCTATGTTATTGTAAAGTTTCATCAAAATCCATTGAGTAGTTTTTACGTGAATGAGTAACAAATATACTCACAAACTTTCGCGTTTATAATATTAGTAGGATTAGAATATATCCTATAATATTTTAAAATATTTTTGTTCATTAGTGACCACGATTTGTTTACAATAGGTACGTCATGTTAAAAGTAAACGCACATTTCTTCAAGAGAATAATTAAAGTGACGAAATTAATCATCCATTGCATAAATTATGTACACCATATAATCAAGAAAAGTTTACTAAAGTAATTCGATAAATCATAGATAGATTACTTACTGTGCAAGTTACTTAACACATGTGAACAGAGCATGATTCTGTACACAACCATCATTCTTGTTTAGACTTCTTGAGTCTTGGCTTCAATGTAACTGGCAAAGTTAAATAAATAAATATTTAAAGACATTAGCAACACTGTTACAATAAGTCCTGCTGGCTAAGGCAATTGCGTCTCATCGTCATAATTTGCGTTCGAATCCTGGTAGAGCATTGAATTATTTTCGTTTCCTAATAATCATAGATACTGTTACTACATCCCGATTGTGCTGGCAATGGTGAATGTATATTTCTTCTTTCACCTTATTCCAATTATTTGGGGTCGGTATAATATGCCTTTTCCTAACATACTCCTCTATTCTGGTATACGTTCTCTGTCAGTACAAATAAATCATCATGTCATCCTTCACATAATCCATCCGTCTCTTTTTCGGTCTACCTTTACACTTGTGGCCATCGATCTATCAATTTAACATTCTTTAGCACATGACTTTTATCCCCATATTAAATGTCCATAGTAAGTTAGTCTTCCTCCTCTCAAATTTTCACTCAGGGTTGCAACTTTCAAAGATTCCCTTATGTATCCATTTCTCTCTTTATCAATTATTGTAACACCGGACCCATCTTAGCATTCTCATCTCAGCGCAGTGGAGACGTTTTTGATTTATCACTTTAATGGCCCAATTCGTAAATGCACAACATGACCAATCGTATTACAGATTTACATATCTGGCCCTTTAGTTTAAGTGCTATTATTTCGTCATATGTAATCCGTAAATTCACCTTGTCACCTACCTATTTTGTGTCCGTTTTCTTATTTTATGCCTTAAAACTTTCAAAGGCATCGATTACGTCATATCTTCGTTCAAACATTAAAGTAGATAAGCAAACTGCTACTAAGAAGACACAACTTCAAGAATAAAATGTAGTTAAAAACTTCATATCGCGCGGAGTACACGTAAGTTTATAATAACGCTTATTAAACTAACCGCTAACAAGGATGTAGCGGATCCAAAGTCACTGGGTTTGTTCGCATACTTAATGAGCTTCATGTTAATTATGATAAGCAAGTTTAATTCAGTTCGCAACTACATCTACTTCGCAAATGAGCGTCTGTATAATGGTGCTAATCATTTTGGTAATGCTAATGTTACTCAAATGTGATCATTTAAGGCAAAATTGGTTAAATAACCTATTTCAGAAATGTTCCACGATGGTATTGCCCCTTTTGATAGTCTTTGCTGTGATATATAGAAATTAGTGATTATGAAACCAGCCATCCAATAGCACACGGTAGGTAAAATGTTCATACTTTCAGATACGATGAGTTACATTAGCAACAAGACGTTTGTGGGCGGTCTAGGACTTTCGCTACAGCTTAAGCGTATAACCCTTGGTTCTGTATCTAATAAGACTTTTTTCTTTATGGTTAAAAATGTCCTATATTAAATTTCCAGTATTATATACTAAACTAGGATACGCTTCACTTGACGGCCCACCTCATGGAAAGCGGTCACCGTCGCCTATGGACGTTTGCAACACCAGAGTTGTTACCAACGCTCTGCCGGCCTCGAAGAAATTTTATGACACCCTTTTTAAAATACTCCATATCGTAGCCCTGTGGGAAAACCCCGGCTGGAAGTTCATTTAAAGCAAGATTAGTATTTGAAAAGAACTAGGTCCAATAATGGACCAAGTATAGAGGTAATTTAGCCATCGTTATATGATGGAAACACCACCAGTCAAGACGAAGCACTTCGCTTTAATTTTTCTGATGTTTCTGCTGAAGAATAGAACAATTTGTTAGAGTCTGTTTTTCATAACAAACATAACCTGGGAATCTTCAAGATCATCACTTAACATCAGGTGATGCAGTGATCAAATTCGAACCCATACAAATTTCAAAATAAAATAATATTCGAACCAAATGTCATCAGACCAAATTTCATTATCAACATTTTTCATTTCATTTTCATTCCATTATAGGAAATTAGTCTGGTTACTAATATAGTTTGCTGTCTAGCAACATTGGTTAGGGTAGGTACAAATTTTCCAAAACAAACCTTTGCCACGCAGACAGGTAGGACCATGAGTACCTAAATATACGAGTTGTATGAGCACTATTCAGCGCCATAAATGCATACGAGTGGATCGTTGAAATGGCACGTCGCTAATTGGGCCTATTCATTACCGGGAGCCAGTGTAGCTTTCTGTCTGACATCTCGCACTAGACTACCTCATTACAAGAGAGAAACATTTTGATGCTTTGTGAATTTTTTGGTGCATTGATTTCGCTTTGATGGTACTTCTTGATTGACTATTATTTACAATTTTCACAACTGTGCAACGATGCTCAAGTAATTAATTATTATAACTTTTATAACGTATAGCAATAGATAAAATTGAAGTGTCTCTAGTTTCTAAACAAATGACAATATTAATTTAGCTATTTATACGATGCCTATTTATAACGCTAGCGATACACCTGCTGAAAGTTCGGCTAAATAGGCTCACAGTGTATTTTAAAAAACCTATGACACATCACTTGACATTACGTAGCATTCGGCGTAATGCTGAATTTTTTGTCTAGCGGCTGCCGTGAGAACGCATTCAGTGTATTGTGAACAGTAATTAAAACATCATGCGACGGGTACGCGACCAATAGTTCAGCGAACGTACTTGAATCAATATATGTACATGTTCCAATAATAAGATGTCTGGGTAAGATTTTTTCGCGTAATGCGCTGAACTACACCCCGTGTAATTTCGAATGTTTGGCGGGTGTGTAATGTCCATCGAATACAAAGACCGATCATTCAAAAGCCGAAGTGTCGGCAGCATATCTTCGGCAGGTGTGTCGCTTCTCTTAAGTTTCTACATGGCTTAATAGATTTCAGTCGTCCTTAATTACACCTACCTACTGTTATTCTAGAACCCTGTACAATCCACTTGATTAAAATGTTTATTATTTCTAGATTTATAAGGGACCCTGTTCCGCAATGGGAGCAAACACTTGAAGAGGAAAATTGCTACGACGTCCAGGGAGCAGCATAAATTCATAACTTTACATCATCATTTAAAAAAAGGGAAAAAGTAGCCGCCTCACAAGGATGGCAGTTTCACATAAAATATTAAAAGTGAAGCGCAATAATTATACTTTACAATAATTAAGTCTGAATGAGGAAACCAAGATTTTACTATTCAGAGTGGTTTCTGAAATTAAAAATGACAGAAGAATATCACAAATTACAGACGTTAATTAAAATTTGACACCCTACAGTTTTATTGTTGATTAAATACAGCAGAGTGCCCGAAGTTCCATCAGATGGGCTGATGGGACGTGGTTACCAATGCCTATGTACATTCTCAACATCAAATGTGCTACCAATATGCTGCCAGTTCCGAAGTATAGTCTGGAACTTGATCATTGATGCCGGTACACAATTCAAGGTTGTTATGGCGTCATATCCTCGACCAAAGGTGATAATGATCTAGTTGGGCAAATGAGCACTGTCAACAAATATGGTCCCTCAATATTTTTGAAATTGTACTTTTGTAAGTTTAGGTAAAACTAGGTTATTAATACTTATCTATACATACATTTCGTACTGTAACAGCATAATCCAAATGCTTAACTCATTTTCGTTCCATACTCTACATTGTTGTTTCTCATCACGCCTAAACTGGATTTTTAAACTCTTCCATTCCACGCTAAAACAAATTTAAACTTTGACATCCCTATTTTGACGACTCGTCATCCAAGATTTTATTGATCCAAACAAAAATGCACTCTTGTAACGTAGTTTTACGGTCGTGAATTCTTCGAATGTTCATAACGTTTCTCAAGTCAGCGACCACAGTGAGGAAAGTTTGGAAAAAAGTACTTTGAAAGCATAATTTGGAGAGAAAAAAGTTTAATAAACTCGTGAAGATGTATGCTGTTTAAATCCTAAACAGTATTTTGTCATGAAATATCTGCAAAGCGGCCATCAGTTAAATTTATGAATTTTGCTCTTTTATTCTTACGGAATTTAATATAAAAGGTAATTAATTGTTATTTATCAAAATTTATCAAAACGACTCATTGACTCTTCAGGTGACCAGAAGGCTGGTGCCTACCTCGGGCAACGGATCAGTATGGCGATCCAGCGAGAAAACGTAGCCAGCCTTCTGGGCATCTTACCCATAGAAGACGGTGATCTAGACTCAGTATTCTACTTATAATCTTGAGGGACTACGGGTAGATTACTATACAAATAAGTTCTCTTTTATTGTATTAGGTTATTACTACTTAGATTAGTTTATAATATTGTATCACATTAATTCTTCTTACTTCCGAGGTCGCGTAAGCATTTGTCCCATATTTCAAGAGAACTAAAGTATTTTTATATAACTCGAAAGAATTCATGATAATATGGGGAGACAGATGGTCATTGGTAAATATTGGAAGCAAGATACCTCGTGGTAGATCTCCTAATAGGTGACATGACCAGGTTGCTGACCACTTACGCATGTCTGCAAAATACAGCCTTCCATCGTGCTCAAAAACAATCTCGGTGGAGAAAAACGATTTCTCCCTGTCATCAAAGTTACGATCTTCAGCATTGAGGGATCGACTTAGAAGATGATAGAGATTTTTTGGAATCGAATATTTTTCGTAATTTGTTTTCTTATGTTTCTTCTTCCGCATATCTTTAAATTTCATAGTCATTTATACTAGAAACTATCGGTTCTTACAGGAAGGTATAATCTGTGGCGCCCTTACTCGCCACTATATTTTTTGTGTTTAGTGTGGCAACACTAGTTTTTAAGATTTGCATTATCTATGACCTATGTTCTCTCTCTCGATTATTACTACACATGAGACTATGTTATATTTTGTTATGCGCTTTAAAAACTCAATATATAGATGTTCAATATTTAAATAGTGGTGTTACTTCGTTGCCCAACTCCTGTAGATGCGAACATTATAAAAAGGGACGCGTCTTCACCTACAAGAGGTGCACGCACAAATCCCTAAAGTGGTGACCACCGACTTCGCAATACGCAGTGTCTCAAGCTTAAGATCGTCGCAGGCTTTTAAAAGTCGCAGTTACTTAATACGGCTGCCTACCACTATACTATTAACATCGCCGCGAACTGGTTATACGCGGCTGCGAGCAGAGCAACGCCTCATAACAAGCTCAAAATCGCCGTGAACGGAAGAACTGGATATTCTGCAACGACCAGCACCGTGTGTTTACGTCGAGCGTCGCGCGTTTACGCCTACGCCGTCATCATAATCACCGATTTTTTTTTATTTCGGCGTCCAACAGTGTTTTTGTGCGTGTGTGTATCAATTCATTTCATCCGTCTGTACAAACAAATGCGCGTCGGTCATTTTTTTTCGATCCGTGTTTTGTGTTTCGGTTCATTTAAAACGTCTGTACTAGGGCGGTGCATCGATAAACATTCGATTACAATCTGTCAACACAGACTTGTCGTCATTCGTTCGACCAATCATTCACTAATAGTATTGAATTCTCAGATTGGTTTCGATATCAACATACATTGTGATGGTTCGTGAACAAAACCAAATGTCAAATGGTTTAAAATTTAAAAAGTTTGTTTACAAAACTTTATATAAGTTAATTTCATAAGTTTACCAATGTTAACAAGAAAGTTTTCTCAATATAATGCATGACTAAACTGGATGTAAATTATAAGCAATACATTATTTTGTCGCTTGGTCTATTTTATACTAATATTTAAATATGTTTTCCTATTTACTTGTTTTCTAAAATTTCATTTAGTTGTCTATGAGATGTGTTTTTATGTGATTATCCATAATTATTTTTTTTCTTTATAAATAACTTTGTTTGTGTTGTTAAGTAGCAAACGGCCCCACACCTCCCCTGCATCTGTATTATTATTATAATTATTAATTTGTCTTATAGCTATCCCTGAGAACCATGACTGAAGAACAGCTTAGGTTAGAGGTAGATAAGCTCAGGCAGGAAAATGTAGCTTTGCAGGGGCGTTTCACTGGGACTACTGATGCCCAAGTTTGTAAGGTATCTGCCAAAATACCACCTTTCTGGCCACACAGACCTGCTTACTGGTTTGCTACAGTAGAAGCACAATTCGAATTGGGAGGTATTGTAGCAGATAACACAAAATTCAACTACCTCATCGGTCATCTGGATGAAAAATTTGCAGAAATTATAGAAGATATTGTCATAAATCCTCCACCACTAGGTCAGCGTTATGAAAAATTAAAGGAAGTTTTGATAAAGCGTGTGTCTTTGTCTGAGGAATCTCGAGTTAGACAACTTCTCAATAATGAAGAACTTGGAGATCAGAAGCCATCTCATTTCCTCAGACGCCTACGGTCTCTTGCTGGCTCGAATAAATCTGATGACAGCATTCTACGCCAATTATGGTTAAGCCGTTTACCACAGCAGGTACAGGCTATCTTGGCCTCTCAACCAGATTTAACATTAGACAAGATAATAAAACTACGTTTTAACGGTTTTAAGCGCGGCAATTTTATTTGATTCTGGTTTTTCCGACGTTATGGTTCGTCTCACCACCATCCTAGTCAGTTAGCTACCGTGGGCAAATCTTTGTTTCAGAGAGCACGGAAAATTTGTGACGAGAACCACATAGCTGGAGAGCTTCAGCATGTCAAGCGAGTTCTACAACGCAATCAGCTGAAGACTCCACACCAACAACGTCACAAAGGCCCCAAACCACCTTCAGTTGAGCGGTGCCCTGCTACCCTACCCTACATCAAGGGAGTCACAGACAGAATTGGTCACATCCTCAGGCGAGCTTCAATCAAAACATATTTCAAGCCGCAGAAAAAGATTACCCAATTTCTGAGACCTGTGAAATGCAATATCCCACTCCAGGATGCAGGGGTTTACAAGCTTGATTGTGAGTGTGGATTGTCATACATTGGGCAAACAAAGAGGAGCATAAAAACACGAGTAAAAGAACACATTGCTGACATGAAACACACAAGGTCTACGAAGTCTGCGATCAGTGAACACACGCTGGATAAACCCAACCACTACATCAGATTCGATAACCCACAAATCCTCGCGAAAGAGAATCGTTTCATACCTAGAATGATGCGTGAGGCTATTGAAATCAAAAAACACCCAAATTTCAATAGAGAAGATGGTTGGCAAGTACCACCTGTTTGGGATCCAATTATCAAAACTATTAAGACCCAAACCCAGCAAAAACCAGCTGCCAGACCTCAAGACACTGTGAGCTCTTTCTGCGTACAACGGAACACAAACCAACTTGACTGATAATTACTTTTATTTTTCCTTCCACCCATTTTAATATTATATAAAATTATTAGAGCTAGGCATGTTTGCTGAAGAGTTTCTTGCGCCGCTTCTTCTCTTCAAGCCATAACATGTTGCGAAGCGGTAGTAAATTAGATTAGGCTCCCATAGATTAAATAATAACCATAAACAAAATTAAAAATTAAATAATTAAAATTAATAAGTTGGCGGTAGGGTAAATAAAACTTTAACAATACTCGTTGACACTTGACATCTTTGTCTTCCGTGATCACGGCCACTGAAAAGTGGCCGAAACGTCGGAAAAACCAGAATCAAATAAAATTGCCGCGCTTAAAACCGTTAAAACGTAGTTTTATTATGTATACAAGTCGCGAAAACTTAAGAAAATATTATTAGACAAGATGGCTGATCTAGCTGACAATATAACTGAAGTTTTCAACCCTCCGCAAGTCATGCTTTGCACAACTACAACAACATCTCCAGGACCATCTACTTCATTTATGGAAATGGTGGAGAGGCGTTTTGACAAGCTTACTAAAGAAATAGCAAGTCTAGCAGTTACCCAAGCTGAGTACCGTCCACGTGGACGCGGTAATTTCAGAGGACGATCAAATTCTAGAGGACGTTCCCAAAATGCATCCTCAGACAAATCCAACATATGTTGGTATCATAAAAAATTTAATATCAAGGCAACCAAATGTACAAAACCGTGTAGCTGGATGCCGCCGGAAAACCAACCCGACAATCAGTAGAGGCGGCTACTGATTGTTCTCCTCCAGGCCGCCGGTTGTTTGTTACCGACAAGAAGACCCAACGCCAGTTCCTCGTAGATACTGGCTCAGATCTCTGTTGTTTCCCTAGAAGACTTCTAGAAGGCCGGTTACCATCACAAGAATATAATCTCAGCGCGGCGAATGGGAGTACAATTAAAACATATGGAAATATTCATCTCCGTTTAGACCTTGGTCTTAGACGCGATTTTAACTGGAATTTTGTAATTGCAGATGTTGGCATCCCCATCATTGGCTCGGATTTTCTGAGTTTTTATCATTTATTGCCTGATTGCCGACAAAAACGTCTCATCGATGGTTTAACCAAAATGTCTGTCTGCGCTTCCATCTCAGTGTCACACCAGGACAGTGTCAAATCTGTATTTATTGGTGACTCATGTTTTGCTAATATTTTGGCTGAGTTTCCAGATATTACTCGACCTCCCGGTTTACCTAGGATTATAAAGCACAACACTGTTCATTTTATTAAAACCACAGATGGACCACCAGTGTCTTGCCGCCCCCGACGTTTGGCTCCCCAAAAACTTAGTGCAGCGAAACTCGAATTTGATGCAATGGTGCGGTGTGGAACTGCCCAACCCTCAAAAAGTGCATGGGCCTCTCCTTTGCATTTGACAACCAAGAAGGACAAAACCTGGCGTCCATGTGGCGACTATCGCGCTTTGAACGCTAGAACTGTCCCTGACCGATACCCAGTTCGGCATATTAACGACTTTGCCAATAGCCTCGCTGGTGCCACTGTTTTTAGCACCTGTGACTTAGTAAAAGCATATCATCAGATTCCCGTGTTTAAAGAAGATATACCGAAGACTGCCATTATTACCCCGTTTGGCCTCTTCGAATTTCCGGTTATGACCTTTGGTCTTCGCAATGCTGGTCAAACATTCCAGCGGTTTATCGACGAGGTCACGCGGGGTCTCGATTTCTGTTTTCCATATGTTGATGACGTACTGGTTTTCTCTCCAGATGAGGCAACTCACAAAGAACACCTCCGCACACTCTTTAGTCGATTCAAAGATCATGGAGTTGTAATCAATCCTTCAAAATGTGTTTTAGGTGTTAGCGAGGTTACATTTTTAGGCTACGTCATCAATGCCAAAGGCACGTGTCCTCCTCAAGATCGCGTCCAAAGCCTACTGGAATTCCAGCCTCCACAAACTGTGCAAGCGATGAGAAGATTCCTCGGCATGATCAATTTTTATCGCCGTTTTATACCGCATGCTGCAAAATTCCAGGCTCCATTAGTCGATGCCTTAGTTTCTACACACAGCAAAGGTGCTAAACCATTCCCTTGGTCACCCGAGCTTCTGAAACATTTTGAAGACTGCAAGAGAAGCCTCAGCGACGCCACTCTGCTGCAACACCCAATCAGCGGTGCCCCTTTAGGCCTCTTCACTGATGCTTCAAGCGTTCACATCGGTGCTTGTCTGCAACAGAAAACTAATGGAGATTGGTTCCCCCTTGCTTTCTTCAGCAAGAAACTCACTCCTCAGCAGACCCAGTGGCCAGCATATTATAGGGAGCTCTTAGCAGTGTACGAAAGCGTACAACACTTTCGCCATATTTTAGAAGTCCAGCATTGTACGATTTACACTGACCACAAGCCGCTACTCTATGCTTTCACACAGCGTCGGGAAAAATTGCCTCCCTCGCAACTTAATCAATTATCGTTCATTAGCGAATTCACTACTGATATCCGCCATATTAAAGGCGAAGATAATGTGGTTGCTGATGCCTTATCAAGAGTCGAAGCCATCAGCCTAGATCAAGAATATGAGATTCTCGACAAAGCACAGAAAGAGGACAATGAACTTACTAAATTATTAGAACCTGGCTCATCCAGACTTAAATTGGAAAAAGTTGATATACCTGGCACCGGTATTTCATTAATTTGCGACACTTCCACTGGCAGACTACGTCCCTACGTCCCTCCCAGTTTACGTCGTACTATCTTTAGTAAGCTACATAGCTTAAGTCATCCGGGTGCCAAGGCTTCGATACGACTCGTAGCTGACCGCTATGTTTGGCCTTCAATTAATAAAGACTGTCGAGAGTGGTCTCGCACGTGCGAGCCTTGCCAGCGGAGTAAAGTCTCAAGACACAACGTTGCCCCTTTGGGGACGTTTGACACACCATCTGGTCGTTTTCTCCATGTTCATTTGGACATAATCGGACCATTACCTGTCTGCGATGAATATCGTTACTGTCTTACAGCCATCGACAGGATGACAAGATGGCCTGAAGTTTGGCCAATGCGGACCATCACAACTGAAGAAGTAGCCGAAACTTTTACACGTGAGTGGATATCTCGCTTTGGCGTTCCCTCAGTCGTAACTACAGACCGAGGTACGCAGTTCGAATCTGACCTATTTCGCAGATTAATGTGCAGTTTCGCCACCAAACGCATTCGAACAACGGCATACCATCCTTCATCAAATGGAATGGTCGAACGTGTTCACAGACAATTAAAAGCCTCTCTCATGTGTCATGGTAACTCATGGACGAAGGCCCTACCATTGGTGCTTTTAGGCATGCGTTCGGCTTATAAGGAAGACATCGGAGCCACCTCTGCTGAAATGCTTTTCGGTCAAACTCTACGCCTCCCTGACGAACTTTTAGTTAACATCCCCAATTCAACAGTTTTTCAAGATTCTTCAGATTTCGTGGTCAAGTTGCGCCAACACATGGACTCAATCCGTCCGGTCCCTGCATCAAGACACTCTCAGCCCGGGCATTTCATCTTTAAAGAACTCGCCACTTGTTCTCACGTATTTCTGAGAGAGGACGCCGTCCGGCGCCCCCTCCAACCACCTTATACCGGCCCATATCAAGTAGTCGAGAGATCCAGCGATGGAAAAACCATTACCATCAATTTAAAAGGAAAACCTGCAGTAGTAAGTGTGGACCGCGTGAAACCAGCTTTTAGGGAGCAACACAACACTCAAGATGTCCGGACACCGACACCTCCAGTAATAACGCCAACTCCACCTGCAGCAGCGCCGCTACCGAGCTTTCCACCTCCTGCTACGCCTGTATCTCAACCCGAACCATATATTACGCGTTCAGGGAGACATGTTAAATTTAAACAATTTTCTGATTAGCCTAATTTTCTTCGTGGGGGGGTGGTGTGGCGCCCTTACTCGCCACTATATTTTTTGTGTTTAGTGTGGCAACACTAGTTTTTAAGATTTGCATTATCTATGACCTATGTTCTCTCTCTCGATTATTACTACACATGAGACTATGTTATATTTTGTTATGCGCTTTAAAAACTCAATATATAGATGTTCAATATTTAAATAGTGGTGTTACTTCGTTGCCCAACTCCTGTAGATGCGAACATTATAAAAAGGGACGCGTCTTCACCTACAAGAGGTGCACGCACAAATCCCTAAAAATCTATCGCACTACACAACAGTATAATAAAACAACGAAACAACTAAATTTAGGGGTGGCCGTTGCATACATAAAGGTCGTAGATTATCAGAGCACCTCGCACCTATCAGTACCTGATTACCACGCTCACGAAATGTTCACGCGCGGACCACGAGTGAACTACTTCGTTACCCGGTGCTCGGAGTGATTCACGTATAGACCTAGTACTAATCACTGACAGACTACTAGACAATTCGTGGATTAGGCGACATTTACTCCTTGAACACGTTATGTTCACTGATTGATAACGCGGCGTTCACCCGTACATGGCGGTGTTTGTTAGTTGCCGGGTGGTTTTGGTGTGCTATGACCCTACCTGAGGAGAGATTTTTTTCAATGAGAATTTAATTAATATTTCGGATCTCAAAGAATCATAATATTTCTGAAGAATGAGGTAGCAAATTATCTGATTTTAAAGGCTCTGTGTTCATCTCCTCTCTTTTGAACTACAAAGTTGTAATTTCGATACCTTAGAAGATTCAGGAGATATGAATATATTGTGGCGTTAGCACCTATGTATTTTGGTGCTTATGATAGTTAGGATTTGAAGTACTTAAGATTTTCTATCGAAATCTTTTAATTAAATTTCTCTTGTTAAATTTTATAATGTTTGTAGGTAAAACTTCTCTGAACTTTGTAATTCGGAGATGGGACCACAGTTTTGAATTTTCCGATTAATATGAACTCGATTCCTTTAATTTATTACTTTATTTTGCTGAAAGTACCAATTTTATAATAACTCAATTATTTGAAATTGTCATTCACAAATGTGACCAACATGTCTAATTTATTATTTATTTTCTTTTTAAATGTGAATTTATGGTAGGTCACACAAATTTACTTAAAAATTCTTAGGTAGCAATCCTAAATTGATAATTTCTAAAAACAGAATCCGCGTTTTCCTTGGTAACAAATTAGTTTTATCTACGCATTCAGTTACGAGCATTTGGCGGGAGTAATCCTCCAAGTAATTACTAATATCTATTTACAGGCAGCTCTCCCCCATATAACCCTGCCATTTGAAGCAGAAACTTAAGGTTTTCTTAACCAGAGAGCTGTGCTGCTCCGAGTCTCCGACGTTGCCTCGCAGACAGTCACTGAGCGTCCCGCCAACACCTTGAACGGCGTCTCGAGCACCCCGAGCGCCCTGTCGCTCGACGCCCTGGTTGCTGCAATTCTTGCGAGTGTCGCCCTGCCCTTCTTCAGTTGACAGCTCACCTGCCGCCGTCTTGCTGCTAACGCGACTGTAGCTCGGGGCCCGCTGCCGTAATCTGTGGGTGCTCTAATCTACTCTCAAATGACTCGGGACTTTTAAAATAAGTGACAAGCGTTTAGGGCCGAGTTAGGTTTCTTAGGGCTGTGATAGTTTATCTAGTATTATTGTGTTAGGAAAATACCCAAATAAATGTTATAAGTGATACCCTGGCTTTTTATTTCACTACAATATAAAGTCTTATCTCGTGAGAATTAAGAGTCGCTCACAATCAGTCGAATATAAACGCAAAACATTATCTGAGTCCATTTTGGAAGCCCTTAGAAAATCACAGAAACCTCAATAATAGCTTTGAAGGTATAAAATACTTAGTGAACCCTTTACAACATACTAAGTAATAAAAAGTTTTTGAACGGAAGACATTATGTAATGTTCAAATTTAGCTATGACCCTTTTAACTAGCTGAACAACTCGACCGTTTCCACCCTTTCATAATTATAACTACCCTCTACTATACACACAAAACAGTCTTTCCCTTTGCACTACAATTTACCTAACATACAAATACATCTCTCTTTTTGTGAGGACTCTAAAACGATACCTCTAACATAGTTGTCAATGTATGTTATTGTTATAAATTGGGTGGGAATTTAAATCGATTCATGGTGCTTCAAACCACCGACCAAAAGGTCCTCATTATGTGCTTGCAAATAGTTGTCAGCATTATAGATAGTTTTGGACAATTTTAAATGGTACGAAATAACGTTAATATGAAATTGTTTAAATATGACATTGAATTGTTAAGAAAACTATAATGAGCTTTAGTGATTTTGATTGTTTATCAAAAAAAAAAATGCCTTACGTTGTTTTATGTTTACTAGTAAGCAAACAGGCAGACAGTACTTCTGGATAAACTACGGACAACTGCAACATTAACTAGTACGATGCCTACCTCCTCGAGAGATTAAATATTTTTTCATTTTTTGTTGCATGAGTACAAGGAAAACAATAAACGTGGCACATGCACTTCCTCACAACACCAGCATGTAACAGACTACATCTACATTAGTATAAGTTTAGTATTAAAATTAGAATAAATTAATATAATAAGTTATTCTTAAGGTACACCACAACACAAACATACATTCATTAAATGTCACACACAATAACAAAGTAACAACAACTTCGAACTTCTTCTTAAATTTAATTGTAAATAAATAATAGTTTAAAAAAAAAACTAAAAAATACGCTTTTTAGAAAATAAATTTTAATAAATTTGAATTAAAAATAATGTAAGTAAAAATGATTTTATTGTGAAAAAAATCGTGGGGTGCATGGCATCAATAGTTTGAAAATCACTCCACGCTTTATATTTTTCATTTTTTAGTGATTATTTAGTGATTTAATTCTCTTCTCCATGGAAACTTTGAAAAAAGAATTAAATACACTCTTATGATAAAATGAAGCATTATGTAAAAATAAGCTTTTTAAAAAAGGTTTTTGAATACAAGGTTTTGAGATTCTGCATATCATGTAACAGCAGAGTGCTAGCCAAGACAAGTAAAACGAGCCCAAACACGACGGGTCTATCTTGTTTAGTACAGGAGTTCCTTTGGCCACCTTCCGGCTCCATCATCAGATCAGCTCCATAGTACCATATTATTGCATTGTCACGCGATATACACATACGTGCAAAATTTTAGATCAATCGGAAACCGGGAAGTCGATCAAATTTAACTTGAAAGATTCCGTTACATACTAACATACGTATGAAGCTAATAAAACCGTATTAAAAAAGGGTACGGAACTAGAGTCCGTAGTTGTTAATAAAAAAAAAGTATAAGCACTCGGCCTACCTGATGGAAAATAGTTACCTTTGCTCTTTAGATATTTGCAACATCAAAATTAGTATCAATGTACTGCTGGCCTCAAAGGTGGGACTGGAACTTAACCACTAATGCCAGAGCACACCTCAAGGTTGTTATAGCGGTATACTCTAGACCACAACTGGATCGTATTTTCGCCTCTTACGACAGGCAGCCCGGTCGCAGGCATTAGTACTCTTTGTTCATTCCTGCATGAATAATATCTATCTATGGCCTTCCATAGCTTGCACATATATGTAATAAAAGAGAAAACGTTACGAATAGTGGATATCTGTCAAGTTTTGATGAAGTGGATGAGTCTCCAAACAATCTCGGTGGAGGAAAACGATTTCTCCCTGTCATCTAAGTTACGATCTTCAGCATTGAGGGAACGACTTAGAAGATGATAGAGATTTTTTGGAATCGAATATTTTTCGTAATTTGTTTTCTTATGTTTCTTCTTCCGCATATCTTTGAATTTCATAGTCATTTATACTAGAAACTATCGGTTCTTACAGGAAGGTATAATCTATGGTACTACACAACAGTATAATAAAACAACGAAACAACTAAATTTAGGGGTGGCCGTTGCATACATAAAGGTCGTAGATTATCAGAGCACCTCGCACCTATCAGTACCTGATTACCACGCTCACGAAATGTTCACGCGCGGACCACGAGTGAACTACTTCGTTACCCGGTGCTCGGAGTGATTCACGTATAGACCTAGTACTAATCACTGACAGACTACTAGACAATTCGTGGATTAGGCGACATTCACTCCTTGAACACGTTATGTTCACTGATTGATAACGCGGCGTTCACCCGTAGATGGCGGTGTTTGTTAGTTGCCGGGTGGTTTTGGTGAGCTATGACCCTACCTGAGGAGAGATTTTTTTCAATGAGAATTTAATTAATATTTCGGATCTCAACGAATCATAATATTTCTGAAGAATGAGGTAGCAAATTATCTGATTTTAAAGGCTCTGTGTTCATCTCCTCTCTTTTGAACTACAAAGTTGTAATTTCAATACCTTAGAAGATTCAGGAGATATGAATATATTGTGGCGTTAGCACCTATGTATTTTGGTGCTTATGATAGTTAGGATTTGAAGTACTTACGATTTTCTATCGAAATCTTTTAATGAAATTTCTCTTGTTAAATTTTATAATGTTTGTAGGTAAAACTTCTCTGAACTTTGTAATTCGGAGATGGGACCACAGTTTTGAATTTTCCGATTAATATGAACTCGATTCCTTTAATTTATTACTTTATTTTGCTGAAAGTACCAATTTTATAATAACTCAATTATTTGAAATTGTCATTCACAAATGTGACCAACATGTCTAATTTATTATTTATTTTCTTTTTAAATGTGAATTTATTGTAGGTCACACAAATTTACTTAAAAATTCTTAGGTAGCAATCCTAAATTGATAATTTCTAAAAACAGAATCCGCGTTTTCCTTGGAAACAAATTAGTTTTATCTACGCATTCAGTTACGAGCATTTGGCGGGAGTAATCCTCCAAGTAATTACTAATATCTATTTACAGGCAGCTCTCCCCCATGTAACCCTACCATCTGAAGCAGAAACTTAAGGTTTTCTTAACCAGAGAGCTGTGCCGCTCTGAGTCTTCGACGTTGCCTCGCGGACAGTCCCTAAACGTCCTGCCAACACCCTGAAAGGCGTCTAGAGCTGCAGTTCCTGCGAGTGTCGCCCTGCCCTTCGTCAGTTGACAGCCCACCTGCCGCCGTCTTGCTGCTGACACGAGTGTAGCTCGGGGCCCGCTGCCGTAATCTGTGGGTGCTCTAATCTACTCTCAAATGACTCGGGACTTTTAAAATAAGTGACAAGCGTTTAGGGCCGAGTTAGGTTTCTTAGGGCTGTGATAGTTTATCTAGTATTATTGTGTTAGGAAAATACCCAAATAAATGTTGTAAGTGATACCCTGGCTTTTTATTTCACTACAATATAAAGTCTTATCTCGCGAGAATTAAGAGTCGCTCACAATCAGTCGAATATAAACGCAAAACATTATCCGAGTCCATTTTGGAAGCCCTTAGAAAATCACAGAAACCTCAATAATAGCTTTGAAGGTATAAAATACTTAGTGAACCCTTTACAACATACTAAGTAATAAAAAGTTTTTGAACGGAAGACATTATGTAATGTTCAAATTTAGCTATGACCCTTTTAACTAGCTGAACAACTCGACCGTTTCCACCCTTTCATAATTATAACTACCCTCTACTATAAACACAAAACAGTCTTTCCCTTTTCACTACAATTTACCTAACATACAAATACATCTCTCTTTTTGTGAGGACTCTAAAACGATACCTCTAACATAGTTGTCAATGTAAGTTATTGTTATAAATTGGGTGGGAATTTAAATCGATTCTTGGTGCTTCAAACCACCGACCAAAAGGTCCTCATTATGTGCTTGCAAATAGTTGTCAGCATTATAGATAGTTTTAGACAATTTTAAATGGTACGAAATAACGTTAATATGAAATGGTTTAAATATGACATTGAATTGTTAAGAAAACTATAATGAGCTTTAGTGATTTTGATTGTTTATCAAAAAAAAATATGCCTTACGTTGTTTTATGTTTACTAGTAGGCAAACAGGCAGACAGTCTTTCTGGATAAACTATGGAGAACTGCAACATTAACTAGTACGATGCCTACCTCCTCGAGAGATTAAATATTTTTTCATTTTTTGTTGCATGAGTACAAGGAAAACAATACACATGGCACATGCACTTCCTCACAACACCAGCATGTAACAGATACACTCTACATTAGTATAAGTTTAGTATTAAAATTAGAATAAAATAATATAATAAGTTATTCTTAAGGTACACCACAACACAAACATACATTCATTAAATGTCACACAATAACAAAGTAACAACAACTTCTTAAATTTAATTGTAAATAAATAATCGTTTAAAAAAACTAAAAAACACGCTTTTTAGAAAACCCAACTAAAAAATAGAAAATAATTTTTAATAAATCTAAATTAAAAATAGTGTAAGAAAAAATGATTTTATTGTAAAAAAAAAGCGTGGAGTGCATGGTATCAATAGTTTGAAAAGCACGAGTATTTTTTAGTTTTTTTAAACTATTATTTATTTTGCATTTTTTAGTGATTATTTAGTGATTTAATTCCCTTCTCCGTGGAAACTTTGAAAAAAGAATTAAATACACTCTTACGATAAAGTGGAACGTTATGTAAAATGAAGCTTTTTTAAAAAGATTTTTAAATGCAAGCTTTTGAGATCCTGCATATCATGTAGCAGCAGAGTGCTAGCCGAGACAAGTAAAACGAGCCCAAACACGACGGGTCTATCTTGTTTAGTACAGGAGTTCCTATGGCTACCTTCCGGCTCCATCATCAGATCAGCTCCATAGTACCATATTATTGCATTGTCACGCGATATACACATACGTGCAAAATTTCAGCTCAATCGGAAACCGGGAAGTCGATCAAATTTAACTTGAAAGATTCCGTTACATACTAACATACGTATGAAGCTAATAAAAGCTATTAAAAAAGGTCACGGAACTAGAGTCCGTAGTTGTTAATAAAAAAAAAGTATAAGCACTCGGCCTACCTGATGGAAAATAGTTACCTTTGCTCTTTAGATATTTGCAACATCAAAATTAGTATCAATGTACTGCTGGCCTCAAAGGTGGGACTGGAACTTAACCACTAATGCCAGAGCACACCTCAAGGTTGTTATAGCGGTATACTCTAGACCACAACTGGATCGTATTTTCGCCTCTTACGACAGGCAGCCCGGTCGCAGGCATTAGTACTCTTTGTTCATTCCTGCATGAATAAATCTATGGCCTTCCACAGCTTGCACATATGTGTAATAAAAGAGAAAACGTTACGAATAGTGGATGTCTGTCAAGTTTTGATGAAGTGGATGAGTCTCCAATCGCCGACGAATGGTGCTGTGGTATAACGTGGTATATGTAATGTAACCAAAACTATAATAATCCCAGAAATCACTCTCCTTTGTACAGATGGTAGAACACACTCAGAGCGTCAATTCTAAGTCTCTCTAAGGTTTAAATGTTTAAAAAATATTTTCTTTTCTTTCATCTGTATGTGAGTAATTTATATGAAAGCAATAAGTCTATGTTAAACATCATAATTATTTAAACACAAAGACAAAATTAGATAAATTAGTTTACAAAATTTTATAATACCTTAAAATCTTGTATAAAATCAGTGTGTATTCTTGCGACAGATCCAAATTTGACGGTTGTGAAGTAATTTGAAAAGTCAAAAAATCTACACTAATATTATAAAGAGGAAAGATTTGAATTTTTGTATGTTTGTAACGAATAAACTCAAAGACTATTCTTTCGCCATTCAAATGCTACATTATCCTTGATTAATACAGGCTCTATAAAAATTAAGGATCCCTATTACAAATTAAATAATTAACCCATCAATCTAAACAAAACACTTGGCGCTGGAATTGGCTACTACGTTTTTGATGAAATTTTATGTGTGTTTCAGCGGGTCCCGGAATGACTTATGAGAGAGATAACACTTTATTGTACACCAAAATATACAATTAAAAAACAAACTATATTTGCAATATTTTATAGGCAATACAATAGGCGGCCTTATCGCTCAAAGCGATCTCTTCCGGGTAACCAAAATGAAAGAATTTTGAATCAGGCTATATAGGTGGTGCAGGAAAAAGGCAATAGATATGTCGGGTTCACGCCGGGAGCGAACGGATGACGCTTCGAGAATAACACAATAATAATCTGAAATATTATAATCAAAGTTAATTACACTAGAATTATTACAATACTGCACACTAATACACAGAAATATTAGGACAACTCCAAGAGTTGCATCCACGCTTGTCAGGAGTCGAGCAGCAATTTGCTCTTCAAGAATACTGCGAATATCAAGCAGTAATTATCGACCACAATTTATTATGTGGTCCTCGTCCAAGACTCAATGCAGACTGTCGGTCGTAGACTTCGTTGTAGCCTCGTAGACTGTCGATTTAAAACTGCCCCTCCTCTGCCCGAACGCCCAGTATTTGTAGGGTCCTCGTAGCGCGTCGCAGTGACAATATCCGGTAATGCTGTGGCGCCACTTCAGTTACGCCATACGTATTAACTTCCAACATCCGGTTACTCCGTTTCCGATATCCGTTAGCTTAATAATAAATGCTTCTACATTGACATCCGGTTAAACAACTTCCGATTACTACATTAAAGAACACTATCCGGTTATTGACTACTTCCGTCATATGGTTATTTTATAATAACAAATACGATTCCTACAGAATTTTGAGAAATAAATATACAAATACATATATACATTATTTCGATTTAGATTCACAATTAGACCCGGTAGGTGGCGCTGGAATCGGGTACTAGATTTTATATTTTCTCAGGGCAGGACAACGCCTGCCAAAACCGCTAGTATTATATAAACAAGACAATTATAACACATTTACGACAACATCTCCGAGTCCGATAAACAATAAAAACTTATCCAAGTTCCCATCTATTGCAACTTAATCAGAGAATTAATAGGCATATAAATATAAAACGTTAACATCCTTGACGTAATTCTGAATAGTCCATTTTGCAACATTAAAAGAAAATAAAGAGAGGCACTCAAAGGAGGTATGAAATAAAAAGTATGGCCGTAACTCGGGCCCGGCTGCTTTATTATTATAGACGTATAAAGTGACCAGTGTATTCTCGAATTAACAACTCTTATATAAATGAGAAGTATGCCAAATCCTGCACAGAACACAAGGAGGTAATAAGCACCACTGACCTACATATCCAACTTCAGTGGAGCATCTACGTCAGCTCCTAGAAAAGTACATAGTACTAACAACTCGCACTGATTTTTTTTGTTCCTCCCTCCGGGCGAACGGGGTAGCCCGGGTGTTAAACATTTCTTTAAATATTAATTCGTTGTGGATTGTAAATATTTTAATTATTAAAGAAAACTACACGTGCGTAATACAATGACGATTTTAATTTAAAAAAAATCTTTAAGGCTTGGGAACTAGGCCTTTAAGCCAGGCGCCGTTGTAGTGTAGGCTTCAATCGACGTCATTCAACGGAGTTCTTGTGAAAACTCGAGAGGCCACACTTGGCTATATAGTTCACATTTCTCGCAAAAACACATAATTACCACTCAAAAACCATCAATATCCTACAACTATTGTTCATTTTAGAGTAATTTTACACATTTTTAGAAAATAAAACTGCACAGCACAACGTCCCCTTTCAGTTCCCGCCAAAAACTCATTTTAATAATAAGGAGGGAAAAATATGCAGATAAAAAAAACAAAAGAACATCTATGTTCTAAATTCAAACATTTAGTATATTTGGTGGCCAGTACTATGCCACACGAAATAAATAAAAACTGTTTGTTGGAGATTCCAACACCGGGCTTAATGCTTTTTTTGGGGTTTTTGATTTTTTCTTTTTCTTATTATGTCTTCTTGTGTCTATTTTTACATGTGTAATTGTATTATATACTAGTGGCCGCCCGTGGTCGAAATTCGACCATAATAATTTGTTATCAAAGACTATATTTCTATAATCACAGATTTTGCCAAGGCAACAATAAACAAAAAAGTATATATGCGTGTGTGTGTCAAATACATGGTAGTGTGTGTAATGTTTTTTTTTATTGATTTAATGTATTTTTTATGCATAGTTTAAAAAAAAATCGTCGCTTCTTCTCTATATAAACTATAAGTGTGCAAAATCTTATAGTTCTCCGTCTGCGCAATTTTCGTAAAAAAGGGGTACAGAGTTTTTGCTTCACGTATTAATATATAGATAACAGTACTATTTTGTTTATTTTATATTTATTTCCTCTATTACTTATCTTATTTCTATGTCTTACTTTCTAATATATGTTTGTGCTGTGTGTTTGTTGACATCGACATCGACATCGACATCGACATCGACATCGACATCGACATCGACATCGACATCGACATCGACATCGACATCGACATCGACATCGACATCGACATCGACATCGACATCGACATCGACATCGACATCGACATCGACATCGACATCGACATCGACATCGACATCGACATCGACATCGACATCGACATCGACATCGACATCGACATCGACATCGACATCGACATCGACATCGACATCGACATCGACATCGACATCGACATCGACATCGACATCGACATCGACATCGACATCGACATCGACATCGACATCGACATCGACATCGAAATCGACATCGACATCGACATCGACATCGACATCGACATCGACATCGACATCGACATCGACATCGACATCGACATCGACATCGACATCGACATCGACATCGACATCGACATCGACATAGACATAGACATAGACATAGACATAGACATAGGCATAGGCATAGGCATAGACATAGGCATAGGCATAGGCATAGGCATAGGCATAGGCATAGGCATAGGCATAGGCATAGGCATAGGCATAGGCATAGGCATAGGCATAGGCATAGGCATAGGCATAGGCATAGGCATAGGCATAGGCATAGGCATAGGCATAGGCATAGGCATAGGCATAGGCATAGGCATAGGCATAGGCATAGGCATAGGCATAGGCATAGGCATAGGCATAGGCATAGGCATAGGCATAGGCATAGGCATAGGCATAGGCATAGGCATAGGCATAGGCATAGGCATAGGCATAGGCATAGGCATAGGCATAGGCATAGGCATAGGCATAGGCATAGGCATAGGCATAGGCATAGGCATAGGCATAGGCATAGGCATAGGCATAGGCATAGGCATAGGCATAGGCATAGGCATAGGCATAGGCATAGGCATAGACATAGACATAGACATAGACATAGACATAGACATAGACATAGACATAGACATAGACATAGACATAGACATAGACATAGACATAGACATAGACATAGACATAGACATAGACATAGACATAGACATAGACATAGACATAGACATAGACATAGACATAGACATAGACATAGACATAGACATAGACATCACTTTATTGTTCATCAAAACAAAAATTACAAATAATGCATAAGACAATAGTTACTTGGTAAAACAAAAGGCGGCCTTATCGCTAAAAGCGATCTCTTCCAGGATTGACATGCTATTTTATTCTTATACATTATTTATATATAACTGAATCTAATATATAAAAATGAATCTTAGAAATGTATGTACGCACATAACTTGAGAACGACTTTACTGATTTTGATTAAACTTATCATTTGTGTTTGGGTGGGTCCCCGGATGGTTTAGATTTACAACTGAAACCGGTAGGTGGCATTAGGATCGGGTCACAAGTTTTTTTTCAGGGCCGGACAACGTCTGCCGGGACCGCTAGTATATTATAAATGTATACTTATCTATTTGCAGTTTTATTTATTTCTACAACTCGCAGTGGTTAATGGCCGATAACTATATGTTATTATTCCTTCACTTTCCTTACCCAATGTAAGGCAAGTGTGACAGAGAACTCTCTTGGCGGCCTCACTTGACCAATCTCAGCCGAAGAGTTGTCGTCAGCTTCGCTTAGAAGACTCAAAAATTTCCTCCGTACTGCTAGTGATAATGGTTGCTCAATCTCTGTTACTACCCATACCTGATTATGCTGATGCTATTTATCTCAACTTAACAAGAGAACAACAAGCTTGATCAACTTCAAAATGCCTGTATACGGTTCATATTTGGGTTGCGCAAATATGACCATGTTACTAAATATTGTACATACATATATACATAACTTCACGCCAGTTCCCTTGCGGGGTAGGCACGAACAACAGAGCGCCGTTCAGGCTTATTCTTACACACCTCACTTGCTTCTTTGATATTCATAGTTCTTATCATGCACGCTCGTCTGTTCTTAAGGCTCCTGACATCACCTTCTGCTAGTACACGATCAATTTGATCATGGAAGGTGTGTCGTGGCCTTCCACGACTTCTGCATCAATCCACTTTTGCATTGTATATCTGTTTAGTCATTCTTTCCACATACCCGAACCACCGGAGCATTCCTTTCCTTACCTTCACCCCGACACTCTCTTTCAGACCAACTCTCTTTCTTACTTCGGTATTACGAACGCGGTCCGCGAGCGTCACTCCGCAGATTTTGCGCAGTATTCGCATCTGGACCGCGTTTACTCTACTTTCATGCTCTCTCTTCCATACCCAACTCTCGCTTCCATACGTGAGCGTAGCTACCAGCACCGCGTTGTGTATGGCAAACTGGGCCTTGTAGCTGACAAATATCGTAAGAAGCTTAAATAGTTTCCTATTTGTCTTCGCCGGTATGTTCACTTAGTCTCTCTTTTGTACGATGTCCTTTTTAATCCTCGTACTCCTCCTTATTTAAAGGAACAATTTGATTTCCTACATCTTTCTCATTCCAGTTATTTGCGTCTAGCAATAATCTCTCCTCAATGACACCTCTATACACTCTTTTCTCCGTTGATAACTCCTTCACTGTACAGGCTGCCCTGCTGCTTCTTCACCTTTGTTAGCACGTGGTAATCGTATCAATGTGCACATTACGTCAGGAAACTGCCTAAGTGCCTTTGAATTTGGGACGCGTGCGATAGTCATTACGCTACCACGACTTCACGTATGCAAAGGATTAATTACCAAGGTACCACAAACACGTTATCCTTTGCCGTGATGAAAATCTAAAACACCCAGTGACCTAATTTAAATCCCAAAATAGATCCTGACATCAGCAAAAAACGCTCCCTATTTTACGTCAAAGGCGAAATATTTGCCAAAAAATTTGCTGTGTCATGCAGAATTGTCGACAATTTGATACTTTCAAAGCTGAACCATAAAAAGTGGCCTTCTTTCATGTAACCCGACGAAATCACATTACGTAGGGCTGTGTAGGTAGTAGCAATACTGAGGAAAGTGACATATTCATACAATTCATTCAAGGCAGCGGTTGTAAAAGTTTCGATATTTTCTAAATATTCATGATGTATTCACAGCGTGTGACATTCCCGAGTACATTTTTACCACAAATATATTTTTTACTCCTAGAAATACGAAATGAACGAATGAATGTTTTTTATTGGACTTTTATTCATTCACACCACACACGTATACCATATTTATATACAAATAGTTTATAGGTTAGGTGTTTTTAAGGTAAATAATAAAGAGTCATGTATTTATATTATGATACTTGCTATTTTGCGTAGTTAGTTAAAAACAATAATATTTCTCATTAAAATGACATTCACTTCTGTAATGTTTCTCTGTAAAGGTTTTATTACTTTAATGTATTTTTAGAAGTTGTCACATAAGTTGTCATTCGGTTATTAAAAATTGTGAAAACTATAATGGTATTATTTCCGAATATTATACTGGCGACGAGGATAATGAATTTGGTTTGTATTGTGGACTTTAATACAAGTAAATTTAACTAAATACAACATAATGGCATTGCATGAAAAGATTGGGGAATTCTCATTAAAAATGGGTAACTGGTCTATGTACGTCGAAAGGCTAGACATGTATTTTCTAGTCAATAATATAAAAGATGATTTACGTCTACCAACCCTGATCACTGTTGTCGGGGAAGAAGCATATGAATTGCTATCAAATTTAGCCTGCCCCAAGAAGCCGGCTGATCTTAAATATGAAGAGGCAGTTCAAATTTTAGCTAAACATCTGCAACCAGCACCTTCCATACTAGCTGAGAGATATATATTTAGACAGCGAAGGCAAAGCGAAGGGGAAGACATAGCTATTTACGTATCAGAACTAAAGAAACTTGCACGAAACTGTAAATTTGAAGGAAACTTATGCGAAAATCTTCGCGATCAGTTTGTTTGTGGCCTAAAAAGTGATGTTTTAAGGCAGCGACTATTCTTGGAAGAAGATTCATTGACTTTCACAGCGGCAGTTAGGATTGCAACTAATCTGGAAACGGCTGAACGGAATGCATCCATAGTGGAGGCATCTACTTCGAAAACATGTGTGGAGAGTCCAATGCAAAATAATTTGCATGCAATTGTGCAAAATAGCAATTACAATAATAAAAGCAATTTCCTCAAGATGTAAATAATTTATTATGTAGGTTTAAGGAGCTCTTCAGCGGCGGGCTTGGGCGGTTTACGGGCGGTAAGGCAACGCTACGAGTTCGTGTAGGAGCACAACCCGTGTTCCAACGCGCTCGACCTTTGCCTTTCGCGCTGCGAGATCGAGTTGACGCGGAATTAAACGCTATGCTGCGTGATGGTATTATTGAACCAGTGGACTGTTCAGATTGGGCTTCACCTCTGGTGCCGGTCAACAAGGCTGATGGTTCCTTGCGGATTTGCGCCGATTATAAAGCAACATTAAATCCAGTTTTGTTAGTGGATCGATATCCTTTACCAAAAATCGAGGATTTAATGGTTAGTTTAGGAAAGACTCAATTTTATTCTAAAATAGACTTATCACAAGCTTACAATCAAATTGAATTAGATGAGACAAAAAAATATACGGTTATTAACACTCACCGGGGTTTATTCAAATATAATAGACTAGTGTTTGGTTTATCTTCAAGCCCGGGTATTTTTCAACGTATTATGTGCACAGTATTAAAAAATATACCAAATGTACAAATTTTTCTTGATGATGTAATAATTGGGGGGCAAACACAACAAGAGCATTTATTGGCGTTAGAGGCTGTATTCAGCAGATTACAGAAGTATGGTTTAAAGTTAAAAAAAAGTAAGTGTGTGTTTTTGGTAGACCAAGTAAGGTATTTAGGATACATTTTGAGTAAAGACGGTATTAAAACCGATCCCGATAAAGTAGAAGCTATAAAAAAAATGCCAAGACCGACAAATGTTACCGAACTTAGATCTTTTCTTGGAATGATTAATTTTTACGGGAAATTTATTAGGAAAATGAGCGATAAGCTAGCGCCATTGTACGATTTATTGAAAAAGAACAAGCATTGGTCTTGGTCTCAAGAGTGTGAAGCATCATTTGATAAAATAAAAAAAATACTCTCAAGTACTGAAATTTTAGCACATTATGATCCTAACAACACTTTGATTTTGACATGTGATGCAAGCGCTCAGGGAATTGGAAGTGTACTTTCACAACCAAGTGATGATGGTAAAGGTGAACGTCCCATAGCGTATGCTTCGCGTACGTTGAATGAGGCAGAAAAGAATTACTCCCAAATTCATCGGGAAGCTTTGGCTATTATTTATAGCGTAAATAAATTTCACCAGTATTTGTACGGGCGACAGTTCATTTTGCGAACTGATCATAAACCGCTAGTGTCCATTTTTGGTCCAAATACGGGAATACCAACCATGGTAGCTAGTCGAATGCAGAGGTGGGCCATTATTTTATCAGCATATAATTTCCAGATAGAGTACATTCGCACTAATGAAAATGGAGCAGACGGTCTATCTCGTTTACCAATTTGTAATTTAAACAATAAAACGCTACCAGAGCAAACATATCTTCATTTTGTTCAGGATGCGCTTCTTTTGGACTATAATGAGATTAAACGAGAAACTGCTCGCGACCCCTTGTTATCGAAAGTTCTTGATTATATCAGAACTGGTTGGCCTACACAATGTGAAATTATGAATTTAAAACCCTTTTACAATAGAATAAATGAATTATATGAAGAGTTAGGTTGTGTTATGTGGGGTCGCCGCTTAGTAGTACCTCAAACATGTATAGGGAGAGTTTTGAATATGGTTCATGAACCTCATATGGGAATCGTTAAATCAAAGTCTATTGCGCGTAGTTACGTTTGGTGGCCAGGAGTAGACGAGGACGTTGAGCGTATGTGTCGTAATTGTGAAGTATGTGCATCACAGGCAGATAATCCTCCTCAAAACGCGCCAAGCATGTGGCCTTGGCCTAACCGTCCATGGGCTAGATTGCATTTAGATTTCATGGGTCCATTAGGGGGAAAAACTTATTTAGTTATAGTAGACGCTACGTCCAAATGGATAGAAATCTTTAATGTTCACTCGACATCCGCTAGGTATACGATCGATAAATTATGTGAGCTTTTTAGTCGATGGGGGTTACCAAAACAGATTGTCAGCGACAATGGTCCACAATTCGCGTGCAAAGAATTTAAGGATTTCACAAAAAGTAACGGTATTGAGCATATCTTCACGGCACCATACCACCCTGCCTCAAATGGACTCGCTGAAAACGCAGTACGTACGATGAAAAGAGTAATTAAAAAAGCTATACAATCGAAGCAGGATATTGATAGATCTTTGTGGGCATTCTTATTGCATTACAGAAATGTTGAACACGCTACAACCGGGGAATGTCCGGCGTTATTATTAATAGGTAGAAGAACTCGTACACGTTTGGATATTATTAGGCCCGATCGAGAAGGCAGAGTGTTTAGGGCACAACAACGCCAATGCGAGGCAGCAGGCGGGTTAACAAGACAAGTGTCCAGGGGGGAAAATGTCTGGTATAGACAATTCCAAAACAGAGAAAAATGGGCACCAGGAAAGATTACAGATCGTTTAGGAGCTAGGGATTTCAAGGTGTTAACGCGAGAAGGCACATTGATTCATAGGCATATCGATCAACTAAGGAAACGTCCGAGCGGTAGCCTTGTCCCATTTAGTGATATGGCAGAAGGAAGTAGAAGCCGAATTCCTTATGACCTCCCTCAGCCTAGACACCATGATAGGGAACCGGTCGAATCGAGCGAGGACCCTACTCCAATAAACAATCCAAGTGAGCCACAACCAGAACCCAGTGGTTTGGCCCAAGTCCATGAACAGACTTCTTCAATTTCTCAACAGCCATCTGATCCATCAGCCAACTCGTTGGGCCCTATACGACCGGTCAGACTATGTCGTCTAAATAGACCTCCGATCTATAAATATTGATTATTCAGTTTATTAATAGTTGTATTACAAGTGGTTCCTAATTTAGTTGGAAGGAATGTAATGTTTCTCTGTAAAGGTTTTATTACTTTAATGTATTTTTAGAAGTTGTCACATAAGTTGTCATTCGGTTATTAAAAATTGTGAAAACTATAATGGTATTATTTCCGAATATTATAACTTCAATATTTAATTTTGATAAAAACAGCTGGTTCCTATAATATATTCAATTACCCATTCATGTGCCTTACTAGTGTTAAAAATTTGTACATCAATTTTGTACCAATGGTAGGAATAAGAATGGTTAAAGTTTATATAGAAACATAGCTTTGTAGTAGAACGCTTACACGCCAATAGATGTCGCTGTAGAATAATTGAGGTCCTAAACGATTCCCGAAACGTATAAAGAATATGTACAAATTTTCAACAATAACGATGGGCCTAGGTATGCGAGGAACAACAAAAGCCTCGCTGGAAGATCTTCCTTTAAGACGGAAGAGCATTCCATCTCGCTCCTCCACCCTACGTTACACCTCGACGTGATACGATGACACAACTCAAAAATATCATCGTATAGAGGGGATTTTTTTTTAAACGCGGAGAAATCCACTTACCTACATCTCACGGCGAGGGCATGTGGCGACTTGGCGTCCTGCTTGATGCACTCACGCAGACGCATATAGGTGCTGGTACAACGTTGCGGTACGACGACGCAGTGCAAAAACAATGCCGCACCACACAAGACAATATAGTAATATAAAACCAGCGTCAGGCACCCGTTGCTTGGCGTGCCTGGCATTTACTGAATTGAATCTATTTGGTAACATTAGAAAATATGTTGTTTTGCTATGTACTTTAATATAACACCCATTTTTTTCAATATATAAGTATAATAACCAAATATCTTTTATTTTACGTAGTATAGCAAAGTAAGGCACCCAGTTAATGATCGGTTCCTATATCTTATCAACCATTTATTTGCCTTACTATGGGTTAAATTTTGTAATAAGCTCCATACCGATTTTCCTTCTTTTTGATTCCTCCATCCCCATTTTAGCATCGGACCGCGAGACGCACCGGTTTACGCCACCGTTACATGGTGGAAACACCGTAATTCATTTTTTCTGGTGCACACTTCTGAAGAGTGAAATAATTTGCTTGTCCTGACAAATACAATCTTGAAGTTTTCAATGTGTGAATAAGTATCTTCTAAGCGTGTAAGTAAGCGCGCTCCATCCTAGACCATGCCATCACTCAACATTTGGTGACACAGTGGTCAAATGCAAATCTATACATAAAAATGCACATAATGTTAAAATTGAACCGACGGTATGGCAAGTGAATATTTAGTAAGATATTTGAACCGGCTATAATGCGAGGGGTGCAACAGTTTGAGAAACGCTGATTATGAATGAATGGTATCACAGTGAATGCAACGGAGAATGAACTAATACGTCGGAAGCCTGACTTCGGATCGTATGATCATTTGCTGTCGACTCCGCCACAGACGTAAAACTCTGTACATGTACAATTACTGAAGTACCTTTCAAAAGTTTAATTAATTTGAATATGTTATTTCCATCGTAGTCCCACATCGTTGTTGGTGCGGATATAAAGTTGACAGACTAGGTCGTCATGGCTTGTCTTGTATAATGAGTGCAGGTAGAACGTCAGGCATGAGGTAATCAACGACATCATCCGTCGGTCTTTTGTCGCCGTCAGGGTACCAGCTGTTCTCGAATGAATAGAAAGTAAATTAAAATTTTAACTTATACTCGTATGTATGACCTTCAAAAGTGTTCTCCAGTGGAACTTATTTTGAATAAAAACTTTTGTATTTGAATTTGAACAGAACGGGCTGTGCCGCAATGATGGCAAGCGACCAGATGGGATCTTTAGTACCTTGGAAGATGGGACACCCTTTAGTGTAGGACGCAACGAGTGTCGATACGTTAGCGGCTTCCCATCTTCCAAATACGGCCGTCACTGCTGGAGGAGCTGCTGTACATCAAGAAACTCTGAAACGCTGCAAATATTCATCCATTAATAATGGTTACATATATGTGGCTTTCGGGGTTAAGACTGTGGGGGAATGAGGTTGAGGTCTATCAATTTTATCGAGACCTTTTAAGGCGATTGAAAAAAAGTCTCGCGTGACCAAATGGCTGGCCTGTATTTAGGGCAACGGATTAGCGTTGCCATACAACGTGGGAATGTGGCCAACATTTTGGGAACGTTCCCTACAAACCGCGATTTGGAATACATGTTTTACTTGTAAATATTAACAGTATTTAATTTTTTTTTATCAATTAAATTTGTTCCGTGCAGGAATGTAGAAAGAACACAATTTCCTGCGGCCGGGGGGCCTGTCGTACGAAGCGACAAAACAACTCACTGCCAGATGGTAGGGTATTTGCCCGTCTAGATGGCTGCCACTCCTGGTCTAAAGTATGCCGCCATAAGAACCTTAAGTTGTGTTCCTGAATTAGTGGTCAGGTTCCAGTCTCCCTTTACAGACAAGCAGCACATTGGTGTTACAAAATGTGTCCATAGGCGATGGTAACCGCTTTCCATCAGCTGGGCCGCCTGCCTGATTGCTGAACTCATACAATATAAACGTGTACAAAATATGGCATATATACAGGATGTGGTGAAATATTTAAGTAAGTAATTTAATTAAACTCATTGTATTGGAGATCTGGGTTAAATGCTTTCCATAGTTATATAATTTGTTGTTAGTTATTTGTTTTATAGTATTAGGGGTTTAATTATTTTGGCGAAACGGGAATACTTATACAAACGTCACGGCCTTTTGTCTGCCTATTTGTTCTTTGCAGAACAAGAAGGTGACTATGTTAAAGGATTTTTAGCGGGTACTTTATTTTTTATTAACAATACAATATATTTTTTATTTTTACTACTCCATTCATTCTTTGAAAATAATTGTAATACAACTTTTAAACGTATTTAAAAAAAAGGAGTCCGAGATAATATCTAAATAACTATGATGAAAAAGATATTTTTTAGCTAGACGTGTTGCTGGGAGTTTCTTGGCGCTTCTTCTTCTTTAAACACAGGTAACGCATTGCGAAGCGGTGTACATAGAATAGGAAGTAGATTTACATTTTGAATTACATATATGACCTTCAAAATTGTTCTCCAGTGGAACGTATTTTGAATAAAAACTTTCGATTTTGATTTGCGAAGCTGGCAAACCGGCAGACGGCCCAGCTCATGGAAAGTGGTTACCGTCCCCTATAAGCGTTTGCAACTTTAGAATGGGATAAAGCGGATGGGATAGGAGAATGAAATAAAGGGATCAGAGAGATATGGGATAGTGAGGATGGAATATGGTATTGCAATATAGAGATGGGATAGGGAAAGTTGGTTAGGGGGTGGGGGAAGAAAGTCATCAGAACTCGCACTCATCCCACTAAACACGACTAGTTCAAGGCTAACCGTTACACGCCGCAGTGAGAGCGTAGTATTTCACTGATCGAGCTGACCTTAAGTATGATGAAGTTTATCATTCCAGCATGGCTCTACCGCGTCAAGTTTATCATTCCATCAGCTCTACCGCGTCAAGTTTATCATTCTAGGATGGCTCTACCGCGTCAAGTTTATGATTCCAGAATGGCCCTACCGCGTCAAGTTTAGGGTATTACTAATAGGATATGCCTGCGACTACTTCTATGCTAGACTTGAAATTTCCGCGAGATTCCCGGAACACAAAGCATTTAAGAAGATTGTAAGCTATCGTTTTAGTGAAAATTGTGCGGAATAACTTTTATGCACCCGAATAACCTCATATTGCTCCGGGGAAAATGCCCGCGGCATTCCCGGGATAAAAAAAATCACTTTTTATTATATAAAATTTTCTAACGATCAGTAAAAAAATCACTTTGGAATTCGAGATTTTTATTTGGCCATTCTAAATTATTCCCAGAAAAATTCCCGAGGGATTCCCAGGATAAAAATTAGCACATATTTTAAGTCTGCTGTCGATTAGCGAAAACAGTAGTTTTTTATGTGAATCCCAAACAAACAGAGAAACAGACAAGACATCTAAAAAAAATTGCACCGTGTTTTCCATCGTTTATATTATTATAGTCTATTCCAGTTATATTTTTTTTTAAATAGCTTTAATGTACAGACATGGTGTGTTTAGAATTTTATAGTATTATGGATTAGCTGTCCCGGCAGATGTTGTCCTGCTCTGAAGGAATAAAATTTAGAACTCGATTGCAGCGCCATCTATCGGGTCCAATTGTGAATCTAAACAATTCTCGAATGCACTTGAACACGTCGTTCCAGCCGTTTAGGAGGAGTTCAGTTGCATACACACGCACAGAAGAATTGTATATATAAAGATAGATGTAGATAATTATATCAGAGTTAAGCTAAATCTATGCTTGTGTTAACTATAAAATGTTTTATAATTTGGACAAGAATGGGGTCGATCCCAGTAACCAAGTAGAACATATGGCCGATGGAGCAGAAGAGCCTTGAAGTAAAGACCACGTCTTAATGAATGTAATATAAGACAGCTTCTCGTCTTGTTGACGAAAGATCTGTGACAGGTCACCGGTTGGGGTTGGATGAAGAAAGGACCAGGACATATTACCAAACACAAGAAGTTCTACGGCTATCGGTGGGCAAGGAACGGCTGACGACGTGAATCCCAATTACATTTAGACTATAGTAAATTAATCAAATTTTTCAAATGCTTGACGATGAAAAATTTCCTAGAGGTAATTACAAGGTTGGTTATCTCTCATACTTTAGTCTTGAGCTATCTATTGCTTCATATAAAGTGTTTTCTTTCTCTTTCTACCACCAAAAACAAAACATTTTTTACCTGAATTTTTCACTTATAAATTTAGCGAACTTCATTTAGCGACCCCTAAAACTTGACCACTAAACACACGCCAGCCAAACTTTTATTTAAATATCAACGAACTAATTACTTCCAAGGTATTAACTCTTAAATATTAATCCAGTAAAAGCATTACCCATCTCTACTACATTTGTAAAATTAGTTGCCCCCATTAGCTCTATAGACTGCTTAATCCGGAGATTCAGCGTCGCTTTTTTGTCATTTGCCATTAAATGCGAGCGATTCACTTGATATAAGTACTTCTTGATTAATGAATTGCTTGCTGGAATCAATAATTTGATCGAATCAAACTCGAGCAATTGATTGAATTTAAGCTCGTTTCCTTAATTCATCTTATCCATTATTCCTGTTCTTGTTGTTAGGTTAGGTATGTTTTTTACAGCGGGGGTGTCGAACTTTCCCCGCGTAGATGAAGACTGCGGCGCTGATTTGACCTGGTTGTCCTCCAGCGCCGTGGGCAAATGGCCACGGGAAAACTCTCGGAATGGTGAAGGCCGCTGGATGAGGGAGCGAAGTTATTCCGCGATCCCCATTCTGTCGCCGCGGGGTACTTTGTGCTCTGAGGTGACAATGGACGATGTCAGCTTGGTTGGCGCCTTCCAGTACCCAGTCGGGGCAGACGATAGCCATTAGGAATGGAAGAAACACGGGGAGTTTTAGTGGGCATTACGGCAGTGATAATCTGCTTCCACCAGGTTAGGGTCAAGCCGGCGAGCCTCCACACGCCCGTGATCCCTATATGGTGAGAAGTCCGTAGATGAATTTCTACTCGTCAACGAAAAACTTATATTTTATATCAAAAAGCATATAAGAGGAGTGTTTTGCGAGAAATTAAAAAAAATATAGACCACTGTGAAGTACTGTTTTCTAAAAATGGGCCAAGTGTATCTTGTGGCCCATGCATATTAGGAATTTTAGAGGTAACGAAATTTTAAAATTTTTGTCTTTTGGTTACGAAGCTAAAAATATATGGAAAATAACACGTATTCACAAAAACTATTTAAAGTCTTATTCAAACAAATTTTTTAGATTTAGTGTCGTGATTTTGTGTTAAAATTTTCGACTTCTTACCTAGTTTTTCAAGGTGGTAGGGCATTTGCCCGACTGGATGGCTACCACCCCTGGTCTAAAGTATGTCGCCATAACAACCTTGAATTGTGTTCCGGCATTAGTGATCAGGTTCCAGTCTCCCTTAAGAGATCAGCAGCGCATTTGTAGCACCTTTGGTGTTGCAAATGTCCATAGGCGATGGTAACCGCTTTCCATCAAGTGGGCCGTCTGCCTGTCTGCTGAACTGCTGCAATAAAAAAAAATGTTAAAAAGTAAGAGACAGATTTTTACGACTTTGAGAGCAGTCACGTCAGTGTGTGAAGGTGACAGCTCTCAATTATAATAATCTGTCTTTAAAAATTTAAATAAAAAAGGCATTAAAAAACAGGTCATTATTTTTCAAGATCTTTTCTGCCAAAGTTTATCTATATAGAGACAAAAGTTTTAGAGAAAAATAAATAAACGACCCGGCTTTGTGGTGAAGCCTTAGGTGATCAGGGACACCTCGTACCCGACTCCAGGGGACCAATGCAAGGCCCCCGCCTCCGTGCTCGCCTTAGCCAGCCGGCACGATGTGGAGATCGCTAGAGCTAAGACTCAAGATCCAGGATAAGAAGTGACAAATGTCATAACATCGAAAGTAGCTTCGGCGAACCTGCAGCCCACCTTTTATTCTCATTTTCTACAATCCTACATACATGTAGACAGGGGTAATCGCTGGTCAGTGTTACGCAACATTTACATTAAACTTGTCAAGAGGCCTCTACGTGTTGGCCTGCCCATGGCCTCGCGCAAGCCCTCCAAAAGTCCGGGCCATGTTTATCGTCCGTGGTCTTGAGAGACGTACATTAATCACTAATCGTCAGATAATAACAAAAATTGTGTATCTCTAAGCGACGCGAGTTACGCTTGTGTTATTAAGTAATATGTCGGCCCGAAAATAGCCTGATTTGGGGCCGATCCCATACAGAACCGAACCAGGAATCTCTGAGTTGCAGTTGGGTAGTTGGTTAAGGCTTAGCTCATTCGCACATAGGACGCTGTTTGAAAATGTCTTTGATATATGAAGGCAGACGAATAGACAAACACACGTACGGCCAAAAGAATATCCCTATACATCCCTTTCCATTTTTGCCAAAACGTCTACGGTACGTTAAAAAGAAAGAAAGAAAAAAAATATTTGAAGAAATAGCGACGTACTTACATTGATAACATTTATTTTAAAAATAAAAATATATTTTGAGAATCTGTACTCCGCATTTTCACCAAACAATGTTTGCACTCAGTTTATTGCTGTGCCGACATAATATCCGACACAACGTTGATTTTCAGTGCAAGCCTTTCTTTTGGCGTAATATTAAAACGATCCGAATATTTTAATGAGTTTAATTTAAAAACAATCTGTAAATCTTATCTTATCTTATACTAATATATAAAGCTGAAGAGTTTGTTTGTTTGAACGCGCTAATCTCAGAAACTACTGGTCTGATTTGAAAAATTCTTCCAGTGTTAGATAGCTCATTTATTGAGAAAGGCTATAGGCTATATATCATCACGTTAACACCAATAGGAGCGCAGCACCAATGAAGAATGTTTCAAAATCAGGGGGTTTTGAAAACAAATTCCACGCGTACGACGTCGCGGGCACAGCTAGTTATAATATATACCTACATAGAATAAACAGTATAAATATTTTGTTAACTTTATGATTTAAATAAAAAGAATAAAAATATATATTGATAATTTTTGAGTAGTAATTATGTGTTTTGTGAGAAATGTGAACTGCAAAGTCAAATGTGGCCTTTTGAGTTATCACAAGAACTCCGTTGAATGGCACTAGTTGTTGAAATATATAAGCTAACTCGATTTGTGACAAATAATTGATTATAAACAATACCTTTTTTTTTTTTTTTTTTTTTTTTTTTTTTATTGCAGGAGTTCAGCAGACAGGCAGACGGCCCACTTGGTGGAAAGCGGTTACCATCGCCTATAGACTTTGCAACACCAAAGGTGCTACAAATGCGCTGCTGCTCTCTTAAAGGAGACTGGAACCTGGTCACTAATGCCGGAACACAACACAAGGTTGTTATGGCGGCATACTCTACACCAGAGGTGGTCGCCATCCAGTCGAGCAAATACTCTACCACCTAGCTGTGGGTTGTTTAGTCGCCTCTTACGACAGGCCGCCGGGCCGCAGGAAATTGTATTCTTTCTCCGTTCCTGCACGGATAAAACCTTTTAATAGTCTATCAAAATGCAAATTGTTCAACCATTTTGGTATACGAGATATCATATTTATTGTAATAGTAAACCGTATTGAATGTTTAGACTATTATTTCAGTGGAATCCTCACACGAATGGCTTGAAGGGTCGTGACCCGGTCATGACCTGCTCGATTTAAACTCACGACCACATTGAATTCTATGTATTGATGTACGCAAATGCTTTGCCTTTCTTAACTCTTTATGAGCAGTTTTCGGCAGGAAATTGAAGGGGAAATTTTTGCTATACACTTTCATTTTTATGAAAAGCTTAATAAATCGTAACTAATATTATAAATAGAAATAAATAGATGACTGTCAGGCGAGAGGCTTACATTTGAATGCGAAGAAAACAAAGGTTATGGTGTTTGAAAGAGAAGAAACCAGAACGAATGCAAGGATAATGGTCGATGATGTTATGCTGGAGCAAGTGAATGAGTTTGTATATCTTGGATGTGCTTTGAGCAGGGATGGAAGGTACACCGCTGATATAGAAAGAAGAGTGAATTTGGGGAATAGTTTGAATGGAGCGTTAGGTAAACTTCTAGGCGCTAAGAACAGCCAGAAGGACCAGCTCGCCATACACAACGCGGTGCTGGTACCTATGCTCACGTATGGAAGCGAGAGTTGGGTATGGAAGAGAGAGTATGAAAGTAGAGTAAACGCGGTTGAGATGCGAGCACTGCGCAAAATCTGCGGAGTGACGCTCGCGGACCGTGTTCATAATACCGAAGTAAGAAAGAGAGTTGGTCTGAAAGAAAGTGTCGGGGTGAAGGTAAGGAAAGGAATGCTCCGGTGGTTCGGGCATGTGGAAAGAATGCATGATGAAAGAATGACTAAACAGATATACAATGCAAAAGTGGATGGATGCAGAAGTCGTGGAAGGCCACGACACACCTTCCATGATCAAATTGATCGTGTACTAGCGGAGGGTGATGTCAGGAGCCTTAAGAACAGACGAGCGTGCATGACAAGAGTTATGAATGTCAAAGAAGCAAGTGAGGTGTGTAAGAATGGGCCTAAATAGCGCTCTGTTGTTCGTGCCTACCTCACAAGGGAACTGGCGTGAAGTTATGTATGTATGTATGTAATATTATAAATGCGAATGTGAGTTTGTATGTGACGTTTTCACATCTTAACTACGCAATAGATTATAATGAAATTTTGCACATACGTTGTCAGGGGTATAGAATAGGACTTAGGTACCTTTCATCCAGAAATAAAGTACTTTTCCAAAGGTAAGACGAATATAGCTAAAAGATGGCTCTGACGGTGTTTTGTTGGCGACTCCGATGCGATTCACTAATAAATATATCGTCATGGCAACGAAAATAACAGCGACAATTTTAATGTGTTGCTCTCATTGATCGTTCCACCTTTTTTTATTTTTTTTATTGCATGAGTTCAGCAAACAGGCAGACAGCTCACTTGATGGAAAGCGGTTACCATCGCCTATGAACATTAGTAACAACCAAAGGTACTACTAATGTGTTGCCGTTCTCTAAACGGGAAATGGTACCTGGCCACTAATGCCGGAAGACACCTCAAGGTTGTTACGGCGGCATACTCTAACCAAGGGTGGTAGCCATCCAGACGGGCAAATGCCCTACCACCTGGTTGTGGGTTATTTGGTCGCCACCTTCGGTAGATGGCGTTACGGGTTTTACCATTAGGTAATTTGCATTAAAAATTGAGTTCAACATTTCTAAGAATTATATCATACCCACTTCATGACATATATGTCCTTTTTAACGCGAGCGAAGCTGCGAGAAATAAATAGTCTGATTGTAAATGAACGAAAGTTGTAAAATAGATACATAGATAACACTTTATTGCTCACCAAAATTAACTTAACTAATATTGTATTCTACCTATAAGCCTTTAAGACGAAAATTAGAATACTGAGTAGAATACTTAGGTCATCGAAGTCATTGCGTAAGGTTCCCAGAAGGCTGGCTACGTTACCTTCTACGTTGTGTTCCGGCCGGCATTAGTGGCCAGGTTTCAGTTATATCTATGAGTTCAGCAGCACATACGTAGCACCTGTAGTATTGCAAATGTTCATAGGCGACGGTAACACTTCCCGTCACAATTAGGCCATCAGCCTGTCTGCTGGACTCCAGCGATTTAAAAAAAACTTCGCTGGGTCGGCGTCGTCCGAGGTACGAACCAGCCCTCTGAACACCTGAAGAATTGATTAATCTTTTTGAGAGCTCTTTGTAGAGATCCATGACATTAGGACTCCACGGTTCAAGCGTTTCAACAGCGAACGGCACAGATATATAATCTCTTGTCAAATACATACATACATACATACATAACTTCACGCCAGTTCCCTTGCGGGGTAGGCACGAACAACAGAGCGCCATTTAGGCCCATTCTTACACACCTCACTTGCTTCTTTGACATTCATAACTCTTGTCATGCACACTCGTCTGTTCTTAAGGCTCCTGACATCACCCTCCGCTAGTACACGATCAAATATATAATTGTTTAAACAAAATTTGGCTTATCTAGCTGCCTCAGCTCCGTCTGTAGATTTATTATTTAAAGTATGAAGCCGGGGATTATAAAGGTCTGGCTTTTGCATAGTGCCTATTTGCTTGTAGATTATCCTAAAAGTTCGTTACTTATAAATATTTGACATTGTAACCAACCTTCCATGCAGAGTCATTATTAAAAATATATATCGTCGGCATCAGTGTAGGACCTTCCATTGTCAGCCAATTGCAGTCCACTGCTGGACGTAGGCCTCCCCAAATCGGCGCCAATCATCCTTGTCCTCCGAATTCCTCATGCAGCGCCTACCGGCGACCTTGCGCATGTCGTCGATCTATCGGGCTGGAGGGCGTCCAACACTACGTTTACTGAAACGCAATTTCCACTCCAGGACTTGTCTGTTCTCTCGGCCATCGATCCTGCGGCAGACGTGAACTGCCCGCTGCCACTTCAACTTGCAAATTATGCGAGCTATGTCGGTTACCTTGGTACTCTTACGGATATCCTCATTTCTAATTCTATCCAGAAGAGAAACACCCAACATAGCTCGCTCAGTGACAAAGGGCAAGGATTTGGTGAATACATTTTTTATGTCAAAATTGTTACACAATTGTAGACACAGGAACGGAGGATATCCAAAATGATGAGAGGTTTTTTCTCGTATAAATTTCGTATAATTCGTTTTTTACAAAATCCGTTACGCTGGTAAATTTTTAAACGTATATTAATGAAGTAATCAAGTATGAAGTGACTTGAAGTTTGTAAGTGACGTTTTATCTGTCACTGCTATTGTGACGTATGACGTTTACGTATATCGTGTCGTTGTTATTGTCGAAGGCAACTATCCAAAAAGGCAGATCCGGAATTGCGTATTGTGTCTGAATAACAATTATGGTAATAAAAAGTAAAAAACTGGTGAATAAAAAGCTTTTATATTCTTTTATTGCATACGTTCAGCAGACAGGCAGACGGCTCACTTGATGGAAAGCGGTTATTATCGCCTATAGGCATTTGCAACACCAAAGGTGCTACAAATGCGCTGCTGTTGTCTTAAGAGAGACTGGAACCTGGTTACTAATGCGGGAACAGAACTCAAGGTTGTAATGGCGGCATCTTTAGACCAGGGGTGGTAACCATCCAGACGGGCAAATGTCCTACCACATGGCTGTGCGTTGTTTTGTCGCCTCTTACGACAGGCCGCCCGGTCGCAGGAGATTGTATTCTTTCTCCGTTCCTGCACGGATATGAATGCGGCAGAGAATTAAGTCAAGATTTTGAAGCTGTCAAAGTACTTTCAACGCAAGTTGTTTTGAACAATATCCGTTGAATTGTTTTTGAGGTATTTACATTACAAATAATAACAAATATTGTAAGACTCTAGTCACGCTACAGCGACTTAACATCAAACGTTACACTAACAAAAGGGGTTCATAACGAACTTATTTGCGAGTGCAAATGTTGAATTAATTATTCTCGTGTATTTGATATGAATGACAATTAAGCTAATTAGGCCCCGGTCGGAGCTTTCATGGAGAAAATGAACTCATTCGCTTCATATGTTTTCTGAAGTGGTTCAGCGAATTGATTTTTCATTATCTTACGCGCTTTGTTACTTACCTATTGATATATAAGGATCGATAAATATTTATTGAATAATGAAAACAGCGCATAAATGTCCCACTGCTGGGCTCGGGCCTCCCGTTATAGGGGAACGGACAGTTTACTCGCCATGCTTGTCCAAGGTGGCGTTGGCAGGTTTGACACGTCCGTTATCTCGATGTGCAGGTTGCATCACGATGTTTTCCTTCACCGTTACTCTTCAAGCGCGCAGCTGCGGGGTAAACTCTAGTACGTACCTCTTGTTTAAAGAGTAGTCGTTAATACAGGTTATATTGTATTACATTTTTATGTATTTGCCCCCGGAAGATTCACTTCATTTTATATCTCCCGGGATGAAAAGCATAAAATTACAAAAATTTCCAAAACGTTGAAAATGTCCAAAATGACAAAAATGTCCAAAATTTCCAAAATGACCAAAATGTCCAAAATGACTAAAATGTCCAAAATGACCAAAATGTCCACACTGTCCAAAATGAAAAAAGGTCCAAAATGATCAAAATGACCAAAATGCGCACTTCACATGGTAATTGTAAAAATATGCACATTAGGTCAGAAAACTGCCGGCCAGGGTGGAACCCGCGCCCGTTGAGCTTGGGACGCGTCCGCAAGCCATTACGCTACCGCGGCTTTTTGATTCGTGGTTTTTGACTCTATTAATAAAGGAAAATAGGTTTTTTTTTGTATATGTTGAGCAGATAGACAGGTGGCCTACCTGATAAAAAGCGGTTACCATCGCCTATAGACATTTGTAACACCAAAGGTGCTACAAATACGGTGCTGCTTTTTAAAGGAGACTGGAACCTGGTCACTAATCCCGGAACACAATACAAGATTGTTATGGCGGCATACTCTAGACCAGGGGTGGTCGCCATCCAGTCGAGCAAATACTCTACCACCTGGCTGTGGATTATTTAGTCGCCTCTTACGACAGGCCGCCGGGCCGCAGGAAATTGTATTCTTTCTCCGTTCCTGCACGGATAAAATATGGATGGATGCATAATATTAATTATAAAATTAATTATTTAAATTATTAGTATATTGACGACATTTGAATTGTAAATGCTGTGCACTCCTTTAATGGGTTCACACGTCTGAACTTTTATATTAAACTTATTAAACATAATTTAATATTGTCTTAAGTTTTCGCGACTTGTATACATAATAAATTTACTATTATTAAACTGAATTTATTAAAATGTGTGTGCTGTTGGTGTGCATTAAATAAAAAAATAAAAATGGAAATAAATATCCTATAATAGGTTAAATATCTTAGAATATTGTGCAAAGAATCCTGCCCTAGCTTCTATGTCATATTTTCTCTATAGCGATAAGACAGTTCTATGCTGCTTTTATGTATAAGGTACATTAATTTGATTGTACAATAAAGTGTATTCTATTCTAAATGCATTTGGAATGCAGCATTAAGATGTTGGAATTACATCCCTCCACTTATTAGGAATGTACCTTCAATTTCATTGTTTAAGATCAAACTTAAGAAATTTCTTAATGCTCATCAAAACGCACAATGTGATCTTAGGCATGACAAAAATGCTATATGAATTTATTTATTTTACTTTATTATAATTTGGTTAATTGATAGATATATGCTATATTGCCTTAAGAACAGGCGAGCTTGCATGACAAGAGTTATGAATGTCAAAGAGGCAAGTGAGGTGTGTAAGAATAAGCCTAAATGGCACTCTGTTGTTCGTGCCTACCCCGCAAGGGAACTGGCGTGAAGTTATGTATGTATGTATGTATGTATGTATGTATATGCTATTTGCTTCGTTGTGTGTGTTGCTACAATGATTTTATATATTATGTATGTGTTATTTAAATTATTGCTTTATTATTTTGTTTTTGGTCTGCAATTCATATACCTTTATTAAACTGCATTATACTGAAGATATATTGTTGCTGTTATGTGTGTTGTATTTTCCACCGTGACTTCACTTTATGGTCCTAGACGGAAGAACAGCGCTTGTTCTTGTTGGCTAGCATTATGTTGAGACTGGGTCCAGTTTAGGACTTATTTTGTTTCTGTTGTCTTTTTATTTCTATTTGTATTAACTTAGTTTCTGTCCCAAATAAAATAATTTTCTTTCTTTCTTTCTAAATATCTTCTTAGTTTCTGTCCTTTAAATGATAATCTTTTTGTAAAGTAGCCAATCTGAATAGTTCCATAACTACTAGATGGCGTTACAGGACATTTAGATTATAAGAGCGGAAGCTGGATAACATCAACGCTGCGTCAGCTTTTGATGCAGCATAATGCTGATGCTTTCATGATAATCGGTTGAGTAATTAAGTCGTGAAAGCGACTTGGATCTTTTTTTAAAGCTATCACAGCTCAAATGGCGCCTGATTTAAATATTTGTTGTCATAGAAATCGTGTCAAGGCGATGGCATTTAATTCATAAGGACACTGCAAGCGCCTTCCTCTACCGCGTCAAGAATTTAAATGTACTAATCTTATAAAGTTTGTCTTCCATAAATTTCACATTAAAAAGCGCCGTGAAACTTTGCAAATTTTAATCCGTTTAATGCATACCGGTGGCGGTAGCGTTTATGGTCTTGTGTATCGAACGAAGTTCGCATCAAGAACAAAACAGTTAATTACTGCGGCCGTCAGACGTCAACGCGTTGACTGCGAGTCACCGCCTAAATTACTTTTCGGCTGACGTCATTATTTCGGAACGCCACAGAGCCGGTTGTTCAGAGACCAGCACAGGGCTGATACTCTTAAAAAAAAATAGGCCATGATATAGGGTTACATAAAACTTCTTGAGTACTTGGGACATATTGCCAAAACACAGGGAAACAGTCGCAAACCAACGTTTTGAACAAAACTGCGAGTTCGATGCACTGCATATCGCTGCTGCCGGCTGCCACCTATATAGGTGTTACACGCTAGATAATCTGAAATAAAACATTTCCAGCAATAATGAAACCGACTTCCAGAGTAACTAAAGAGCAAAAAATAAATATAATATACATTGCTACAACGAGAAAATATTCGTAATATCCGTGCAGGAACGGAGAAAGAATACAATTTCCTGCGGCCGGGCGGCCTGTCGTAAGAGGCGACTAGACAACCACAGCCAGGTGGTAGGGCATCTGTCCGACTGGATGGCACCACCCCTGGTCTAGAGCATGCCGCCATAACAACTTTGAGTTGTGTTCCGGCATTAGTGACCAGGTTCCAGACTCAATTAAGAAAGCAGCAGCGCATTTGTAGCATCTTTGGTGTTGCAAATATCTATAGGCGATGGTAACCGCTTTCCATCCAGTGGGTCGTCTGCCTGTGTACTGAACTCCTGCAATAAAAAAAATAAAAAAATCAAAAATGTATTAAGTATTTACATATTTGCCCTCCATAGAAAAAGCGTTGAAAAAGATCACACTTATATGGAGCTGACAAGCTTTTATGCTATAAAAAATATATAATATATAAGAACACAATGAGAATTACCTCTCAAACACTTTAAAAGAAATTTATTCTCATGGCTGGTTGACAAATATTTTATATCTGGTATCTGAATTATTTAGTTCAATTAAATGACATTTATTTATTTTATATCTTTAAAGACCACCGGTAATAAAAATGCCCCGGACTTTCGGAAGGCTTGCGTGGGGCCATGGGAAGGCCAACACGTAGAGGCCCTGTGACAAATTTGCTGTAAATGTGGCATGACACTGACCGATGATCATCCCTGTCTACACCATAGCAATGCACCCAAGGACAAGCCCCAGCCAGTGTATGACTATTGTGGGAAATGAGAACAAAAAGTACCGGGCTATTGGGGTGAACTGCTAGTGGTATCAGGGGTCTGGGAATATGGAGACTATGGCGTCTGCCCGTGGCAATGCTCGGGGAACATGGAAAAATGGGCAGACGGTGATTCGCCACCCCTGTATGGGCCCCAAAAAATGCCACAGAAGACAGGGGCAACATGGGTTTAAGTTGCTAAGGGGTGTCGAGATGTGGGCTACAGGTTCACCGAAGCTACTTCTGACGTGATGACATTTATTTCTTCCAGCCCTGGAGCTTGAGTGTTAGCTCTAGCGTTCTCCACTCCGTGTTGGCTGGTTAAGACAAGCACGGAGGTGGGGGCCTTGCCTTGGCCCCCGGAGTCGGGTCTGAGGTGTCGCTACTCACCTAAGGTTTCGCCACAAAGTTTGTTTATTTTATTATTATTATATATTTTTTTTTATAACGAACATACCCTCATGATTCATAATATTCATCAATTAATTATTATTAATAAAACTGATATTCATCAAGTACATAATTGTATTAAACTTTGACATAAAGGTGACAGTGGTGACACAATTGTGCAACAAATCATAATAATCTTCTATAATATAATATCATAATAAACGACTATTAAATAAAAATATATGATATTTATAAACCATATTAGCTGATGCCCACGACATTGTCTGCGTTATTAAAGTTTTTTTAACTTTCCCACGGGAAATCTTTAATTTTTGGAATCAAAAGTATCCTATATGTTGACCAGGGATATAAACTACCACCATACAAAATTTCATTCAAATCGGTTCAGTCGTTTCGTAAATTAGCCCGTACAAACAGACAAACAGAGAAACAAAAAAATTGAAACAATCTAGGTTAGTTCTATTTCACTTCTTACATCCCCCTGCCTCGGTTTTTAGTATTTTTTTCATTGTACAGAAATTCGACCTCTACAGTTTTATTATAAATACATACATACATATATAACTTCACGCCAGTTCCCTTGCGGGGTAGGCACGAACAACAGAGCGCCATTTAGGCTTATTCTTACATACCTCACTTGCTTCTTTGACATTCATAACTCTTGTCATGCACGCTCGTCTGTTCTTAAGGCTCCTGACATCACCTTCTTCTAGTACACGATCAATTTGATCATGGAAGGTGTGTCGTGGCCTTCCACGACTTCTGCATCCATTCACTTTTGCATTGTATATCTGTTTATTCACTCTTTCATCATGCAGTCAGCATAACATCATCGACCATTATCCTTGCATTCGTTCTGGTTTCTTCTCTTTCAAACACCATAACCTAACACCAGTTTTATTATATGTATAGATTAGCTTTTAAGAAAAATTTTGGTACTATTAATTACCGGCCAAAAAAAGCCATGGAACCGTGTTATAAAATAAACTCCAACCCTACTTACTAAGTTGTTTACGGAAAGCTGTAATTTATCATTGAAAATTAAAAGTATTGTCTCAGTTGTAATATAACATAAGTTGGGAATGTCCAATTTGTCTGGCCTTCGTATTACGCGCTCTTTTTTCATACAAGTTATTTATTGTCCTTTGTTTTATGAATTATCTCTCTATTAATTTCTGTTCCTTGTACATTTGTAAACATTGGGGCGGTATAAAGCTGTGGTCATACTAGTAAGGTAAAGACGATGCGATACAACACGTTGCCAGCCTTTGGAATGGGGTAAAGAGGATGGACAGGTGATGAGAGGGATCAGACAGGAGGAATGGCATTGTAGCAGCGAGAGGTTAAATGATACTTCAGATGGCAGAGAGATTCACTGTGAACTGAAGTGAACTAATTTATTTTGGAAACGGTACAAATATTACCAAGAAGTAGAGTTAGTACAATATATAGCACAATGTGTGAGCAGGACGGATGATGTGCGAGCGAGATAGAACAACCATTAATATGTGCGCTCCCGCGTTGCGCTAGCCAGTAGTTCGTTGTCCACTGCGATGACTAGACGAATGCAGCTCCGATAAATAAAAACAGAGAAATATGAAGCCTGTTTTCTATAAAAGAATTCGCTCATTCAACATTATAAATAAATACGATTAAAATTCTTGGTACTTTCTGTAATTTTAGAGTTCTAAATTCCATCAAATAAAATTTTCATCAAAACTCAAAAGCTTTTAAACCAAAAGAATAATCATAAAAACGCGCAATTTCTTTCTCCCTTTAATCATTGACCTATATTCGTCCATATTTTAAAGCCGGGTCTCGGCTGTGAAGTCGCACAAATTTATTATGCGGTTGAAAAACCCACACTCGTGTGAAAACGAAAATTTTGACAGTTATTATGGTTGATGTACACGTATTAAGTACGTGTCTAAGTAAACGTTGACTGAATATAAAGTATAAGTTATTGCATCACTACGATTACCGACGTAGGAGGACTAGAAAAAAAAAGTTATTAAAAATCAATTTAAACTTTAAAATTACAATGAAAATACTGTATTTTAAATTATCAACTATTTACATATTAGAAATATATAGCCTATACAAATTAATATTAATTAAAAATCTAAAATATCCTATAAATAAACCTAACTTAAAAATATATATACAATAGTAAAAAAAAAAAAAAAAAAAACTAATATTAAAATAAAACCTATATTAAAGCCCGTCCAGCCCCACCAGACCACTGTCGCTGGGCATTGTACCTAGAAGGCTGGCAGCATTACCTCGCTGGATACAAAGGCTAATCCTTTGAGCGAGGTAAGCTCCAGCCTTCCGGTCTCCTGTTTTGTCCATTAGGCGTTTTTTAATTATTTTAAATAATTTGTGGGCACTTGGCCCCCAAAGTCTCCACCCCAAACGGCTCAAATATGTAACCTGTTCCAAGGGTTACATATTTGAGCCGTTTGAGGTTTTCGGCAGAAGTGGCAGTGCGACCGGCCCCAACTTTGGACTCCTGGAGATGAGAAGGCGCCAGTGTATCGACACAGGTAACGTCCCACACAAGCGGCCTTCCCAAGCTCCAGGGAATTAAAGTCATACCGTCGGGCCTCTTGCCATCGTCGCGGATCAAGCCGTTCGGTTCGAGAACGGCTGGCACGTCGGCGCTGACAAGAGCCCGACGTATTATATCGTTGAGGCCGGCATGTCGTGGAATTCTGCCTGCGCTTCTACCACACGATAGGCCATGGTGGCCAAGCCGGTCGACAGCCCGGCCGCAGCGACAGCTGTGTGGTTCACAGCAATTTGCCCCAAGACGAAGGCAGATTGCTGACCTGAATGTGGCTGCATCCATTAGCGTTCCTATAGAAGGTGACGGTAGGGCCTGCAACCAAAGTCCTGATTCCCATACAGAGGTAGCTAAAAGACGGGCTCGATCTGCAGAACTAGTCGACGTTTCCAATAGTTTTTTACGTGACAGTTCACAGATCGGCCCGTCCCAGGACCTCTGTATAGAGGGGACAATGGGCAGACTGCTACCCGGACAAACCACCAGCCAAGCATTCCTGGCTTCAGTTGATAGTGATGGCTCCAAGTCTGCATGAAGTATTATCAACTAGCGGTTGATTCGATGTGAAAATCAAGAGTGGCTGTTGCAGCGCTAGGTTGTTCGTCATTCTCCTCGGCATCATTGGCTTTGATTTGGTAGTACTCTTTCTAAAATCATAGTTTATAATTCACTTAAAATGTATTTTAAAAGCTTATTACGTGTAAACTACACATTAATCCTGGTGTCTACTAAAGATAAGAGCTATTCCAAGATGTTTAATCATTAGAAAAGATTTTTATGTCTTAAGTATATTTCTTTAGAATTTTCCACCACACGCATTTGACACATTTTGAATCTGAATTTTAGAATAGAATAGAATATACTTTATTGCATAACATTAAGATACAATTTAAGAAGTTTAAGTACAGAAGACAATAGGCGGTCTTATCACTAAAAGCAATTTCTTCCAGACAACTTTAGGATGGATTAGAGAAAAATTGTGTAACATGTGGGTTTCGCAATATAACTAGAATTTTAATGATTATTTTTATTCATTTTGTATTGAACAAAAGAGCTCAAAATAGAATAATTTCATTTTATAAATAATCCGTACAGCTCTTCTGATGGCCCTGTTAAAAGTAGACATAACCTCCATAGAAGTGATGTTAACATTGAACCGATAGTAAGGCAAGGAAATGAAGCGGCCATTAATAGTGTATCACAATTACTTCCAATTTTTGCAATAGCCTTTAAAAATTATGAACTATAATTCAATAATAAAATCTAAAACTAAATGTGGCGAAGACAGAGTACTTGGTTTGCAACATTCGACGGCCTCTGTGGTTGAGCGGGCTAAGCCTTTGCCGGCGTACCTCACTGCAACGCAGAGGTTCCGGGTTCGATTCCTGGTATAGTAAATTTCGGAAACGTATTTTCTCCGTTATTTACTATGGTCTGGGTGTCTGGGATCGGCCCCAGAGTAGTCCGTTGTATATTACCTATAACACAAGCGTAACTTGCTTAATTTGGGGGTATACAATGTGTGTGTTTGTCTGCCGATTATTATTATTAAAACATTACAGATCCCGCATACGTGCGCATAGGCGAAAATACCGCCGAGCGCACGGCCCAGTTAGTACCTGGGATCTGTACTTAGCGCGTCCGGGGACAACGACCATGACGTCAAAGGCTGTAAATTAGCAGCTTGGGCCAAGTGGCGTGAGGTGACAGGTGACAGCCAATGTCAGGTCTACAAATCCATCATTAGACCTGTCTTTTTATATGGCAGTGAAGCGTGGCCTGTACTTGAGCGACACAAGCAGGAGCTGCGTATCACGGAAATGAATATTCTTCGGTGGATATGTGGAGTCACACGGAAGGATCGCGTCAGGAACTCCCTCATCCGCGACAGTCTTCACGTCCGTGACATAGCAGACAAACTGCAGGAGAGTCGCTTACGCTGGTACGGCCACGTTTTCGGAAACCAGTTAGTTGCGTGGGGAACAAATGTCTAGCCAGGCCGCCTCCGCCAGGTCCTGGTCGAAGGGGTAGGCCCAAGAAATGTTGGCTTGACGTTGTGAAGGACGATATGCGTACCTGTTGTAGTTTTGTATCAAAATAGCACTGGCTATGTAAATATATGATAGATAAGAAAGTACATGTCATATTTGAAAATTAACAAAATAAATTCTCACTCCAATCCTGGCTTCCACTAAAACAAGTCGTTCTATTTTACTTTCGTACCAATGGTCTCAAAACGGGAGATGCTGAAGACCGCGCGAAAGCGGACCCTGGGCGTCAAAGTGATCGCTCCGAACGCAACCGGGATGTAACGTTTAGATGATGATGAATTCAATAATAAAATCTGGCATTGTCACATCTACCAATGATTAAGCCAGGGGCTGCTTTAACAGCTGAAGCTTTCGAACGACGCAAATATGGAACCTTAGGAAGATATAACATACCTATACTATTTGGAGTTGAAACATTAGGTCCGTGGGTCCACCAGGAAAGAATTTCTTCAAAGAAATCTGCAAGAAACTCTTTCATACCACCCGCAATCAGAAGACTGCCTCATATTTCGCTTAACGAATAAGCGTTGCCATACAGGGTGGCAATTCAGCCAGCCTTCCGAATTTTGACAACAGATTGTTACATAGTTTTTAATCAAATTCAGTATTTAGTTGCATTTATACATAACCAGACAAGCTACATCCATTTGTACATTCAAACACTTGATCACTTGATTTAGTTGCATTTATACATAATCAGACAAGCTACATCCATTTGTACATTCAAACACTTGATCACTGACCATTATTTGTCCATTAAATAAAATTTGTTGCAGTAAATGGAATTCTATTATTGTTCGCACGTAAGTAGTATATGTAATTTATATTATTATAATCTATTTAATTATGTATATCTATCTATATTAGTTTATTATTGTTATTTTTGTTTTCTTTATTACGGTTGAATTAGTCTTTTAATTTAGATAAACCACCAAATATTATTTACTTTTTCATGTAATGTCTGCTTGGACATCGGGTTACCTGAAAGAGATCGCTATAAGCGATAAGGCCGCTCATTGTTCTGATGGAAATGTATTTATATTAAACTAGGGGCCCGGCGCGGTTTCACCCGCGCTCTGTCCCGCTCCCGTGATCTATAGCGTCATGTTATATAGCCTATAATATTCCCTTTTAACGTAGCTTTCGAACAGTAAAAAAATTTTTAAAATCGGTTTAGTAGATCCAGAGATTACCTCCTACAACGTCACAAACTTACAAACTTTACCTCTTTATAACATTAGTATAGATGTCTAGGTTTAAGTTATGGTGAACAATAAAGAGTTTTCATTCATTCATTCATTTAATTCATTTTTTAAGTTTGATTTCCCATAAAATCTAATTGCTCATTAACTTAATCAAACATTTTTTTTTGCCTGAAGCAGGCAAACAGGCGGACGGCCCACTTGATGGAAGGTGGTTACCGTCGCCTATGGACGTTTGCAACACCAGGCGCGTTGCCGGCCTCTAAGAAATTTTATAACGCCCTTCTTAAAAATTAAGCTATTAGAATACAATCAATCAACATATCAATGCCATATAAAGATATCCTAAAATTCTCGGAGATTTGTTTCGTGTTCAAATATAAAAGAGTAAGTAAGGGTATGCAAATAAAAGCATGTGAAACAGGGTGGTGGAAACGTTGATAATTTTAATCTGCCCACCTTTACATGGGATGTTTACTGAGAACGCTAAAAGGGTTGGCGCGTTGAATTAAGGGCCCTTTTATTTCAGGTAACTGGGTTAGAACTGAGTCCTTAGACGGGCGAGTTAATTTGTTTTAATATACTGTGGTTTACGAAACTATGATAATTTAATTATGTAAAAATAACAACGTTAAAAGTGTTGGCTAATTGCATTATGAAAGTAAAGTCTGTATAGCACGTCTGAGAGTAGTTATAAAAGAAAAGTTGGAAAGCACTATCCGACTTAATTTATCCATATATGTATGCAAATATGCATTGTAGAATATTGTATTGTATTTATTGATTGAAGCAGGCAAACAGGTAGAAGGCCCACCTGATGGAAAGTGGTTACCGTCGCCTATGGACGTTTGCAACACCAGGGGAGTCGCCAACGCGTTGCCGACCTCTAAGGAATTTTACAACGCCCTTCTTCAAAAGCCCCATGTCATTTTTTTTATTTTTATTGCAGGAGTTCAGCAGACAGGCAGACGGCCCACTTGATGGAAAGCGGTTACCATCGACTATGGACATTTGCAACACCAAAGGTGCTACAAATGCGCTGCTGCACTCTTAAGGAAGACTGGAACCTGGTCACTAATGCCGGAACACAACTCACGGTTGTTATGGCGACATACTTTAGACCAGGGGTGGTAGCCATCCAGTCGGGCAAACACCCTGCCACCTGGTAAAAGGAAATGTCTGTCATAGCGCAAAAGGAAAGCCGCGGCTGGAAGTTCTCTTCAGATCATTGTTGTACGCGGAATAAATGTTCTAGAGAATCATTGCGTAATATAATCTAATACAAAGAAAACTTAGTTATATCGTATTCAACCTACAATCCCTTAAGACTATAGTTAGAATACTGATCTTAGATTACAGTCTTCTATGGGTAAAGTACTTAGAAGGCTGTCTATGTTATCTCGCTAAATCACCATACTGATCCCTTATCCGAGGTAAGCACCAGCCTTGTAATATCTAATTGCTTATTAACTTTGTCAAACAAGCTATTAGAATGCAACCATCCGTATATCAGTGTCATAAAAAGACATCCAAAAATTCTCGAACATATTTTTTCCTGAATTCGTGTGCAAACATAAAATATAAATTATGAAAAAATATTAACGTTGAAAGTATTGGGTAATTAGTTTACGAAAGTAAAGTCTGTATAGTCCATTTGAGAGTAGTTATAAAAGAAAAGTTAGAAAGAAAAATAATATTATGAATGTGAATGTAAGTCTATTTACTCTTTCACGCCTTAACTGATCATAATGATCAATTTATCCGTGCAGGAACGGAGAAAGAATACAATTTCCTGCGGCCGGGCGGCCTGTCGTAAGAGGCGACTTAACAACCCACAGCCAGGTGGTAGGGCATTTGCCCGACTGGATGGCTACCACCCCTGGTCTAAAGTATGTCGCCATAACAACCTTGCGTTGTGTTCCGGCATTAGTGACCAGGTTCCAGTTTCCCTTAAGAGAGCAGCAGCGCATTTGTAGCAACTTTGCTGTTGCAAATGTCCATAGGCGATGGTAACCGCTTTACATCAAGTGGGCCGTCTGCCTGTTAGCTGAACTCCTGCAATAAAAAAAAAAGAATTTTGTACAGATGTCAGGAGTATCTACAACAAAAGTCATAGTGCACTTTCGGAATATATAATTCGACTCGATTTATAAATATTTATAATAACTCTCGAAATAATGTTTAAAATTTTGGTAGCTTTTCAATGAATGAATATAATTTCGGCTAACACCATTTCTTCTGATGATAAGACTAATTGGACCTATTTATGCAAAACAGAACCAATCCACAAACATGCCAAAATTGGGTTAAGGATGCAGAAGACTTTCAAAATGCATCTTCTACCGACTCAATAAAAATCATAACGAGAAAATATAATATACAATATTCTAAATGTTTTTTCCAAAATATAGACATATTTTTTGTACGCAAAATTTCAATAAAAACGGCTTTATCTCAAAACTGCCAGTATGTGGGTTGGTTCCATTTTGGATAAGTAGGTCCAATTTTTTTCTGCTATTTTTCCGCCGCGATGATGTCGTGAAGATATTGTGAATTATCGCAATGGAATGGTACTTTGAACATCTTTGATACATGAACAAAACGGATCAAGAAAGTGAGGTTACACAGGCTACGTTCCATTAGGGACTCACAACGACCACGTTCACGGCCGCGATTTTTCCCGCTCCACTTGTTTGCCGGCGATACAATCGTAGACCCAAGTGGAACGGCTATTCGACCCACTTCTTGACGTGGGTCGTTGTGAGCGTTGTGTGATCGAAATGACGTCATTAGTGACGTTTTCGCCACGACCACAAAAACCGCGGTCGCCTTGTGGAACGGCTAACGGAGCATTTTAGGCGTTGTGAGCTATTAGTGGAACGCCCTGACAGTTATACGTTCTATTAATTATTTGTAAATAGATTCTTAAACTCACAACAACGTAGGCAATAAATAGGCACTAGTCCTAAGCTGTGATTTAAAAAAATAGGGTAACTAATAATTACACCACTAAGGAAATATACATTCAACTAGGAAGATATGGTTACTTACCACTTGTGGCGCAACCAACAATGTTGCCCACGACTATAATGGCTACGTTCCATTAGAGACTCACAAAGACCACGTTCATGACCGCGATTTATCCCGTTTCACTTGCATGCCTGCATTACAATCGTAAACCCAAGTGCAACGGTTATTCGACCCACTTCTTGACATGGGTCGTTGTGAGCGTTGTGTGATCGAAAACGATGACGTCATTGGTGACGTTTTCGCCACGACCACAACGACCGCGATCGCAATGTGGAATGGCTGACTGAGCATTTTGGGCGTTGTGAGCTACTAATGGAACGCCCGGAATATAATAAGTGCGTCTGTCATTCCGTTACTGCATCTAGAGAATTAAGAATATATTTTTATAAAATTTGCCGGTAATCTGATCAGTGTAAGTTGATTTTGACTGTTGTTATTGTCAATAAGTTTTAAACACTTACCTTTCGAAAGACCGTCTGCGATTCCCCTTACCCGTAATTTAAAAAGAGCATTAATAATTCTCTCCGCTCGACAACAAGGCCACAGTTGGTCTGCACGATTTCATTTTATAAAACGCAGTACGCACTCAACACTCGACACGTCAGTAATTATCTTGATTAGTGTGCCGGTCCACTGTTAATATTTTCCGAGGCGATTCCAAGGGTTTAATATTGCGAAATTGTTTTTAACGTAAAGTATTTTAGGTGCTGGAGATTATTTATGGCTTTTTATGTAATAGCCTTTTCATATTTACGCATTTGATCTTTACCTGGTCAGCATCAAGTAGCATCTATCTGTGCAGGAACGGAGAAAGAATACAATTTCCTGCGGCCGGGCGGCCTGTCGTACGAGGCGACTTAACAACCCACAGCCAGGTGGTAGGGCATTTGCCCGACTGGATGGCTACCACCCCTGGTCTAAAGTATGTCGCCATAACAACTTTGAGTTGTGTTCCGGCATTAGTGACCAGGTTCCAGTCTCCCTTAAGAAAGCAGCAGCGCATTTGTAGCAACTTTGGTGGTGCAAATGTCCATAGGCGATGGTAACCGCTTTCCATCAAGTGGGCCGTCTGCCTGTCTGCTGATCTCCTGCAATAATAATAAAAAAAGTAGGTGTACAAGTTTTATAATGTCCCAAAGAAATCAAATCAAAGACCAAATATTTTCAGCTGCTAGAAAATATTGTAAAGTTTTTTCTCACAAGAATTGATTTTATGTATGACATCTAGGTTACGTTCCAGAGGGACTCACAACGACCACGTTTACGACCACGATTTTTCTTGTTTCACTTGCTTGCGGACGTTACAATCATAAACTCTAGTGGAACGGATTATAGGGCGTCGATGTTATAAACGACGAAATATACAAATGACATTGGTTGATTTGAAAATCGCGCCTTTTTTAATGTCAAGAGATAGAGATAGTTAATGCTCTGTGGTTAATGCCCACTTCGACCTCTTGAGATAGATCTTTGTGAGCGCTGTGTGGTCGAAAATGATGATGTCATTAGTGACGTCTTCGCCAGGACCACAACGACCGCGGTCGCCTTGTGGAACGGCAGACGGAGCATTTTGGGCGTTGTGAGATACTAAAGTAACGCATCCCTAGTATTGCGGAGGCGCTGGATTTAATAATAATATTGGACTGCAAAATTGAGGGAATGTGGAACAATTTAGGTGAGGGAAATAGGAAAGGAAGAGCAGGCACGTACCTGGTTGATGGTAGGATGAAATATTGGTGGTTCCTCGTCTTCTCATTGTACTTCACTTATTACGTTCTCATATTAATCATATATATATATATTATTAGCTGATGCCCGCGGCTTCGTCCACGTGGTATTTATTATTCCTTATACAGCTGTTTAAGTAATTAAAGTTTTTTAACTGTCCCACGGGAACTCATCAATTTTTCGGGATCAAAAGTATCCTATATGTTGACCAGGGATATAACCTACCACCATACAAAATTTCATCTAAATTGGTCCCGTCGTTTTGGAGATTAGCCCGTACAAACAGACAGACAAACAGAGAAACAAAAAATTTGAAAAAAATCTAAATTAGTTCTATTTCACTTCTTACATCCCTGACTCGGTTTTTAGCATTTTTTTTCATTGTACAGAAACTCGACCTCTACAGTTTTATTAAATGTATAGATGATAATTATATTTGTCTTAAGACTGATACTGGTTTAATTAATGCTATGATCAACAAATGTGAAAGTTAATTAGAACTAAATTCAAGCAGCTCCTTAATTAAAATAAACCTAAGTGAAAATACTTAACTTTTTTAATTAAATCTTTACGTTGCAATTATTTATTTCAACAACAATCTCTTAATAAATTACTAACAATATCATCAACAAACATGTTATGATATTGCAGGTCACAATATACGCAAATGACGCCAAATTTATGAAGATCTCTGGATTCATTTCGCTGATATTATATTCCTTTAAGTTTTGCATTCCAGGAGGGATATGAGAGTTCGTGATATTTTGGTCGTTTAAGGTCAGGATGACAGGGGTCTCTCGTTTTGTTGTGGTTTAAATGTTGTTGGAGGAATACAATACGAGTATTATAAGGGCGACGTGTATGAAATTTTTATTCATGCATAAAATCTTCATTTTTAGGGATCTTTAGGCTAATATGAAATCTCTAGGCTAATATATATTTTTGGTTACGTGCTTCTTTCCAGGTATCTTTCATTTTGAACAAGCGGTTCCGGCAGACGTTGTCCAGCCTTGAAAAAATAAAAATCTAGGATCCGATTCTAGCGCCACCTGCTGGTTTCAATTGTGAGTCTAAATTTAAACCATCCGGGGACGTAATCATTCGTGACGTGAGCTGTTAATTGCGGAAGAAGGCCGATTCTACTTTTTTCTCCGAATTTTTTCGATACATCCGAGCTTACCCCGCGGCTGTGTCGCGGGTCAAATTCTAGTGCGTACTTCTTGTTTAAAGAGCAGTACTTGACTTAGCGAGCCGGCACGTAGTGGAGACCGCTAGAGCTAAAACTCAAGCTCCAGGGGTGGAAGTGATAAATAGCATAACGTCGGAAGTAGCTTCGGTGAACCTGCAGCCCGCCTCTCGACTCCCCGTAGCCACTCATATCCATGTTGCCTCTCGCCAACCTTGTACGTTATTTAAGGGCTCATGCAGGGAATGGCGAGTCACCGTCTGCCCATTTTTTCCATGTTCCTTGAACATTGCGACGAGCAGGCGCTATAGTCCCCATTGCCCAGATTTCTAGTTCCACTAGCAATTCCTCCTAATAGCCCGGTACCTTTTGTTCTCATTTCATACAATAGTCCTACACTGACCGGGGCTTGTCCTTGGATGCATTTTTATATGGCGTAGACAGGGATAAAAGCCGGTCTGTGTCACGCCACATTTACATACAATTTGTCAAGGGGCCTCTACGCGTTGGCCTTAAGTCCGGGCTGTTCTCATGGCCTGTGGTCTGCAAAGACCTTGACCTTACATGATAATAATATAATATAATAATTGTCAGACAAACACCCATAGTATATCCTCAAATTAAGCAAGTTACGCTTGTGTTATGAGTAATACACAATGGACTACTTTGGGGCCGATTCCCCCAGACCATTGTAAATAACGGAGAAAATCCGTTTCCGAAATTTATCACAACAGGAATCTTACCCGGAGCCTCTGCATTGCAGTGAGGTAGGCCGGCAAAGGCTTAGCCCGCTTAACTACAGAGGCTGTCGATATAAAATCATATGTGTATGATAAATATATGACAGTGTAATTGGGACCTAAAAGATTTGAGAATTGTCAAGGTTCACTTAAAGACTATATATAATTCTGCTCTAGTAAATGCACTTGAAGTAATCGACGTTTTTGGGTTATTCACTTTTTTTGCAGAAGTGGTATCCCAAGGCGCTAATCTATATATTAATACGTGAAGCAAAACACAGCAAAAACTTTGTACCCCTTTTTACGAAAATTGCGCGAACCGAGGAGTATGAAATTTCACACACTTATACTTCATATAGAGAAGGAATGCAGAATGTTAATATTTTTTTTAAATCCCTATTAATATTATAAATGCGAAAGTAACTCTGTCTGTCTGTCTGTCTGTTCCGTTTTCACGTAAAAACTACTGGACCGATTTAGCTGAAACTCAGTATATATATATTTTCGATGCCGAGAATGAACATACTTTTTATCCCGGAAAATGGGATAGTTTCCGGGATAAAAGTATATTTGTCTCTGTGTTTGTTATCCTTTTATAGAAAGACTATTGGACCGATTTGGCTGATACTCGGTACATATATAATTTGAATACCGAGGGTGGCCAAGGGATACTTTTCACCCCGGATACTGGGATAGATTTTGGGATAGATTTATGTAAAGTTTATCCCGGAAACTAGGATAAGTTTTTTATTTGTGGTTTGCCATTTTGGTCATTTTGTTTATTTTGGTCAATTTGGTCGTTTAGGTAGTTTTGGTTGTTTTGGTTGTTTTGGTAGTTGTGGTAGTTTTGGTTGGTAGCTTGCTATTTTCGGTAGTTTATGCTGGTAGTTTTGGTGGTTTCGGTTCTTTTGGTAGTTGTGGTAGTTTTGATTGGTAGATTTGGTAATTGTGGGAGTTTAGGTACTTGTTGTAGTTTTGGTTGGTAGATTTGGTAGTTTCGGTAGTTTTAGTACGTTTGGTAGTTTTGGTCGTTTGTGTAGTTTACACAATATTTAGTTATATAAATAAAACTAGAACGGGTTGAAATAGGGTATTAAAGTTTGTATGGGGGACCAATCATTTATCAAGTTTATAGATATAAAAACTTTAAAAAATGCGACTTTCACTCGATCTGTCTGTCTGAATACCGAAAATGGACATAGATACTATTCATCCCGGTAGATGGGATAGTTTGCGATATAAAATAAAGTAAATCTTCCGAGGGCAAATAGCACCAACATAAAAATACAATACAATATATTCTGTATTAACGCCTGCTCTTAAAACAAGAGGCACGCACTAGAGTTTGACGCGCGGCGGAGCCGCGGGGTAAACTCTAGTTATCCATAAAAAGTACATTATATAAATAAAAAAAATTACACACACTACTATGTATTTGGTTTCAAATACATGGTAGTGTGTTTAATTTTTTTTTTATTGATGAAATTGATTAGTTATTGATATGAATTCGATTTTAATAATAAACTAAAGATGCGTGTGTGTCTACACACGCATATATACTCTTTAGTTTATTGTTAAAATCAAATTAACAGTGTAGCCTTGGCGAAATCAGTGATTATAGAAGTATATATAGTCTTTGACAACAGAACCTTAATAATGTTCAAACTTATAATTTAAATTAGCTTTTGCCCGCGACTTTGTCCGCGTGGAATTATAAAAAAAAAGTAAGTTAAAAAAACACTCTGATTTTGAAACATTCTTCAGTGGTGCTCCGCTCTTATTGGTCTTAGGGTGATGATACATAGCCTTCCTCGATAAATAGGTTATCTAACACTGAAATAATTTTTCCAATCAGACCAGTAGTTCCTGAGATTAGCGCGTTCAAACAAACAAACTCTTTAGCTTTATATATTAGTATAAGATTAATTATTATGGTCGAATTTCGACCGCGGGCGACCACTAGTCTATATATAAAACATATTTTTTGTTTGTTTTTTAGATACTCTAAAAATTTACATAACATGAACATGTTGATTAGATATCTAAAAATATTTTTATCGCGTTTTTTTCGAAACCGCCATTTTGCAAGTACTGCGTTTGCTATAAGGAGGGCAGAATTAATAGGTATAGCTTTTATACATAATGTAAAATCTCTAGATTCTAGAAATACGCCTGAAGAATATAAAATACACGGTAAATCCGAGATAAATTATGCATGTAGCAGAACTGCTGTCTGTATGCGCACTTTGGTATTATAATATCAAAAGAACTGGCTATTCCCTATGTGTCTTGCATACTTCATATAATTCTTGCTATTGTCTATATATTCGTCTTGTAGGGATGGGATGTGTTTTTATTAGTCTTTCCTTTTTTGTATTGGAAGAAGAATTACTAGTGAATCACGGCTACTGAAAAGTGGCCGAAGTCTCGAAATTAAATTCAGCACTTAAAACCATAAAACGTAGCTTTAATAATGCTGACAATTGTCCAGTAAAAGAAAATTGTGTGTGTGTTAGGGTTCCCAGACGTCCCGTATTTCCCGGGACGTCCCGTATTTTAGGTCTAGTTTAAAATGTAACGGCGGGACTTACTCTGTCCCGTATTTGAACTGTGCTTCGCTTTTTATTATTAAATCGATCGATCTACGCTAGACAAAAATACTCACGCACGCAACGTTCGCAACTTCGCATACACATCAACTCGGATTAAGGAAGTTCGAGAGAATTTATGATTTAATTATACACTTTTTTTTTTTATTGCAGGAGATCAGCAGACAGGCAGACGGCCTACTTAATGGCAAGCGGTTACCATCGCCTATGGACATTTGCAACACCGAAGTTGCTACAAATGCGCTTAAGGGAGACTGGAACCTGGTCACTAATGCCGGAACACAACTCAAGGTTGTTATGGCGACATACTTTAGACCAGGGGTGGTAGCCATCCAGTCGGGTAAATGCCCTACCACCTGGCTGTGGGTTGTTAAGTCGCCTCTTACGACAGGCCGCCCGGCTGCAGGAAATTGTATTCTTTCTCCGTTCCTGCACGGATAACTTTAATTGTTAATAATTTAAAAATAATGTTCGATGACATATTTTCAAAATTTCTACACTACTTTCGAACATTTTATCAAAATTTCGAAGTCTATTTGGAAGAAAGTCATTAAAGGGTTTTTCCAGTACGGAAATCCCTAACATTTTCCGAATTTTATCCTTCGTTTTTAGTATACCTAGCTCAAACTGTTTCGTGGAAAGGGTTTTTTCACAGATGGCACTTAAGTGGACTGATGTAAGAAATAAATGTACCCCTTTAATAAAAAGTGAGTTGATGACCGTTTTTATTTACGATTATAATTGTATTGATTTTTATAAATATGTTAAAACCGATAAAAATATGTTAAAACTGACTTGCTCCTCGGAGAAATATAAAAATAAAAATAAAGAATGTCACTATATGTATATATATATATATATATATATATATATATATATATATATATTTATATATATATATTAATTACAATATATATATATATATATTGTAATTAATTATTTGAGCCACTTTTTTATTTTTATTATATAAATTATTTTTTAGTGGAAATTTGATTGATATATGTATTAATTTTGTCTTTTATATTTAAGAATACTAATTATTGTATGTTTCCCAAACAAATTAAATGAATAAATAAATAAATATAATTTTGTTTTTTTAATTGTCATGGTTAAAAAACTAATTTCCCGTATTTTTTGCCTATTTAAGCATTTGCCCCTTATAGGCTGAAAAAAAATCGTGCAACCCTAGTGTGTGTGTACTGTTCACAGGCAGTAACTGAACCTTCAAAGAATATACACACAGATAATTCTTCTCTAACTTTTATTAATATAATTCCTTTAGGCTACATTCGTCAACATATTATAATTAAAAAAAACAAAATTACACTTTAAAACGCTACCATAAAGTCCAAAATTCAATGCATTGTTAGGCACAATTACCTTTGATCTGCGTATAAAAGAATATCTGCCTTAAGAACATACAAGTAGAGCTAAAATTTATTTGAAATCATTTAAGATTTATTTAAATTGAAAATAAATACTCACGTATAAAGAGAAATGTAATGTAAATAAAACTATTTCGAATTAGATAAAGTTGAATTTTATGTGTTTAAATCCTTTTAGTGTCGCTTTTTCGTTTCATTGAATTTTAAATCAAAACGATTCTAAAGAAGTTTCATTTCTAAAACGTAACTCATTACACTCTCTGCAAGTACAGTTGTGGACCGGAGCACTTGCCTGTCCGCTAAATCCCCTGGACAGTATTCAACGTCGAGTCGCTCACATTGTAGATGATCCTATACTCACAGACGGTTTAGATACGCTCTTCGAAGGGACTTCGTGTCTCTCTGCGTATCCTACCGACTTTATAATGGGGAGTGTTCCGAAGAACTGTTCAGAATGGTGCCATCGTCTTCTTTTAATCACCGCACTGCACGCCATCGACTGGGCGTTCTATCCTACTTCCTTGAACCGCATCGCTCTTGTACGCAACGGTTCTATAGAAAGTTTCTCTTGCTCACCGTGTGGTTTTGGAATGAGCTCCCAGCCTTGGTTTTCCTACAGCGCTACAATATGGGTTTTTTTTTTAAAAGATGTCATAAAATTTTTTCGAGGCCCGCAGCGCGTTTGTGCCATCTCTGGTGTTGCAAACATCCATTAGTCACGGTAACCGCTATCCATCAGGTGGGCCATCTGCCTGTCTGCTGTAGTTATAAAAAAGTTGGCGCCACCAGCTGTTCTTGTTTTTTATAAAAAATCTAAATTAAAACTGTCATAGAGCGTTAAACATTTCTGAATATACAATCTAATTCTAAGGCCTAATTAGCATCTTTTCAATTACACGAAATTTAGAAACTTAATAAAAATATTTTTGAAAAGCTGTAATGAAAAACTAACTTAGCACCACTTATAAAGAGTTATTATAAGACTAAAGCACATAATAAAAATAATCAAGTAAAACATCTTCTAGAAATCTGGTAGCCTGGTCTAGAAACAAGCCATATCGGAATTATATGATACCACCTTTGATTATACCTATAACCTCCATGCTCTTAACCCTTCAGCTCTTCCAAAAGCCGCAAGACTAACACTATCACCAGATGGTGATATTATTACGAGATCGTAATATACCAAGAAAATATACCCATTTCATACAAATCATATATAAACAGAGTGAGACAACAACACAAAAACGATCACGTGCACAAACGCGATCTGCACTGTCATCGCGGACACATATGTGCTAATAGTGAGCTGAAGGGTTAAGAATATCGGCGTGAAATCGTCAGTCTTGAGCCAGCAAACCATGCGTTTTCATCACTCCTAGTGTTGCAAATGCTTATGCAACAACTAAGTCTACCTACTAACTCGCTTTAGCTAGACTGGCTTGTAGCTTGTAAATGAGACATAAAAATTATCTAATCCATATTGTAAAACATATCTCTGAAAGTTAGTTCAAAAGCGTATAGAAACCTAACCTAAGTATAGAACCGCATTAAAGTAGCTACATATGAATATCCAAACTATTCGCACATATAGCGTTGAAAGTGTGTTAGAAAGAGATGGATATACAGTCCTGCATTCGTTATTTATAAGATAGTACACAGTTCAAAGCGAGACAGTGAGTGACACACCTTTGTTCGGGATTCACTTCAACCCTTTGTATTTACATTTAGAAATAGAAAGAAGAAGATTTTTGTTCATTTTCTATCCCATCCTTAACATGTCCGTGGTTTCTATGTGAGTGCAATAAGATAATAAAATTTTAATGCTACTCTACATATATTTCCTCGAGTGATCCTCTGAGGATTATTTCAAATACATGAGATACATTCGTTGCACTGTATTTATTTTCTTGTACAGATACGGAGTATGTATAGTTTGTTTTTATAATTAAAAAAGATAAATATATGGGCTAAGTGCGTGTTTTTCCGCGTAAAGCGTTCTGAAGAAATGATGAACGTTAATAATTGGCAATGACTATTTTTCTTACTTTGTAACGTAAGCCGAAACAAAGTTTTGAACGAAAATTTGGAATACGTAATTGACAGGTAAATCAATACTATATGATATACTTTTAAGGCTCCTCCACACTATGGTATCATTTACGGTTCAATCTCGTTCCAGTCTCGGTTCGATCAAATCTCAATGCGTGTACACTACTATATAGTCTGGAGTTGACAGCATGAAACATAAAAAAAACTTCGTTTAAAAAAACCTAATTCAAAAACTAAAAAATATAAAACAACTTATTTCTAAAGCTATTATTATTAATATATATTATCTAAAACATCTTAAAGTCAGTGCTTAGTAATTTTAAAAATATAGTATTTTTTATGTTTTACTCTGCACCGACTTCGCGATGTTTTAGATAATATATATTAATAATAATAGCTTTAGAAATAAGTTATTTTATACTTTTTAGTTTTGTAGTTTTTGAAGTCGGTTTTTTAAAAGAAGTTTTTTTTATTTTTTTGTTACTTTTTAGTGTCTAGCTATGTATACGTAGACCTACGAAAGGTGCCGCGCTCCTTAAAAAATATAGGTCCGAAGAAACGGGAACAAAAAAATGTTCGTAAATGAAAATTTACTTGGCCAAACTAGGTAAAAATTTTAGGGAACCAAGTGGCAACTATTCCGCATCAAACTAAACAATAATCATGTAAATCGGATCATAAATCTCGGAGTAATCGGTGAACATACATTAAAAACAAACAAAAAAAAGATTCCAACGAATTGAGAATCTCCTCCTTTTTTTTAAGTCGGTTAAAAAGCGTTTTCACACTGTCAGTACAAATCATGACACGTCCGATCTCGCTTCAACCAAATACAATTTCCGACGAACTACACGACAGTGAGAATACTCTGATGCTTTCTCTCTCTCTCTCAATCTGATCCTAACGACTATTATATTTTAAAGTCTTCAGTGGCTTTATTTCACTTTATTTTACAGTACAATTAAGGTATCTCATTTTAACAATCTTAGTATGAAGATTTATTCGGGAAGGCTCCACGTACGACAGCCAGGGGTGTCCTTAATGTGTCACGGTTGACGGGCTTGTCAAACTCTGCTCTGCTAATGACGTTGACGGGCGCGTTCCGTTTCTATTACAGTTTAGGCATATTTGACCGGACCGGGAATGGATCGAGACCGAAGCGACATTGAACCCTGATCATACGTGACCATGATGAAGCGATATCATAGTGTGAATCGAGCCTTATCGTTGGGCGAAGCGTATATATCTAATGCATCAAATACTATATTGATAATTATTAATAAAAAATATTTCTGTCATAATTTAAAAGTGTGATGATAAAGATATATTTTAAAAATCGCTCTTTTACATGAACATTGTTTTAGAATTTATTGTTAAGTGCTATAGTATCTTCAAAGAAAAATTATGTCCACCCAACTTAAGGACACTCGCCAAAGTTCTCTGGTGTTCCTTTTTTCGGCCTTTGCCAGGCCCATGGGTACACTTGACTATTCCACATCACTCCGTATACTAAGCCTAGCTTAACAACATAAATACCTATTATACACATACGAGCACTGTGCAAAATCTTCTCTGAAACCAAGACAAAGATATATAAAACAGTTCACCCGTCTGCAAGTTGTAGGTGCAATAGGTACGACTTTAGTAGATGGAAATTCACTTGTTCATGAGCGGAGCGAGAAGCGGAAGTAATTTCCTGGCTTGTTGCTTTACTAAAGTGTTTTTCTGAGTGTTTAAATGTTGCAATTACTTTTATTTATGGTGCCTGCAATTCTGAAAATAATGTAAAGGATGATGCCCATCAAACGGCTCGTATCGCATCGGATCGGAAAGGATGTTCGTATTCTTTCCGATCCGATGCTGCGACAGCCTATTGCGTCCGGCAGGATGTCGACGCATGCGATCGGCTCCGTACCCTAATAATAATAAAATCTTTATTACATAGCCATTACAACATAATTGTGTTACAAGTAAAAGGTACAAAAAAGACAGAATTTTCAAAGAAACTCAAGCTGTGAAGTTAGTTGGTTGCCAAGACCCCGCACTAGAATCAAACCTGAGTTACAGTTAGCATTGGCAGCCATCCGACTGGAAGAAATGACTTGTAGTTGAAGGCTAATTTGTTACATAGAGAGAAAATAGTAGTATAACTGTAAAATATTAGGATTCAAATGATATTATATTTTTATTTAAGTATCTGCATAGTATAGGGTGTGTATGCATGTGTGTGGGGTATGTGTGCACAGATATATATGTGTACGTGTGTGTGTTTGTGCGTGTGTGGGAGTGGGTGTACATGCATGTGTGAGTGTGTTACGATAATTACAGAGCGTATGGTTCCCCTATAATGGGAGGCCCAAGCCCAGCAGTGAGACATTTATGGGCTGTTATTATACCTATGGTATCAAGAGTAGAAACCGCCAATTTAATCAAACAAATAGTAAGTATATTAAAAGTTAAAATAAAAACTTGCATCAAAATTGCTCATTCCGTAATATCATCGCATCGGATCGGAAAGGATGTTTGTATCCTTTCCGATCCGATGCTGCGATAGCCGATTTCACCCAGAAGGGTGTCGACACATACGATCGGCTCCGTACCGTGCGTTGCTTGCGAACGTATCCGTTTCTGCGCCTAGTCAAATAGTTTTGAGAATGAGTGGTGCCGCCGCACGCGAGGCCAGCCGAAAGGATACGACGACAGGCGAACAGAGCCGATCGCACATCGCAGCATACTTTCGGCTACGTCACGTGTTTCGGAAGACGCTCGCGGTCAAGCTGCTGTGCGTGGCTTATATCGTTTAAAGACATGTTATATCTCAATGGTTTAAAGATTGTAAAATCTGTTCAGGTTCGGAAATGGTCTGCTGAGTCCTACTCAGTAGACCTAGACTCAGACCGTTTCCGGCGCAAATGACTTGTCTGTTGCTTCTCTAAAAATGTATATTTCTATGCTCCAATAATGTGGTATCTATAAGAATAACTGAAATTAAATTTATGCTACTATGGTTTCCAACATTTATCTATTTATAAAATCGTCGTCGTCAGCCATTTGCAGTCCACTGCTGGACGTAGGCCTCCCCAAGACGACGCCACTCATCCCTGTCTTCCGATTTCCTCAGCCAGCGCCTACCGGCGACCTTGCATAGGTCGTCGGTCCATCGGGCTGGAGGGCGTCCGACACTACGTTTACCGAGACGCGGTCACCACTCCAGGACTCGTTTGCTCCATCGGCCATCGGTCCTGCGGCAGATGTGACCGGCCCATTGCCACTTCAACTTGCTAATTTTGCGAGCTATGTCGGTTACCTTCGTTCTCTTACGGATATCCTCATTTCTAATTTTATCCATAAGAGAAACACCCAACATAACTCGCTCCATAGGCGACTTGGAACTTGTAGACCAATCCTGCCGTAAGTGTCCATGTCTCAGCCCCGTAAGTCAGGACGGGGAGGACGCACTGCTCGAAGACTTTTGTCTTCAGGCATTGCGGAATGGTCGACTTATAAAATATACCTACTTAATTCTGTTAATGTAGTTTGTGGATTAGGCCACTCTTCGACTCATTTGAAGTATGTATGAGATAATTTTAAAACCAGTGCAACTATGAGATTTATGCAGAAAACTTTTTGTTATTACCATTTCAAATAGTTTCCACACCACGATTTTAAAACGCCATTTCCTTTCTACTCAGCACACCGTTTCCGCCGCAAATGGCTTGTCTGCTCTCTCTCTACAAATGTATATTATAGACAATATTAAATTGTTAGATAGTGCAGCCGGCGACAAAAGTGCTTTAGTTTCTGCGTTTTACAGACAAACGGCAATACTTGCTGTTGTATAACTGAGATTATCTATAAAGAACATGGTGGAGTATTAGTTTAGATTTTGATCTTTATTCTTGTTTTCTTCGTTCTGGGAATAATGGCGATAATAGAGTTCTTCTTTTCATCTTTATCATGGATATTTTGGCAAAAGCCAAAAACAGAACTCTATGTTCAGTTACTTTAAAACTTATTACATTGGCGATAGAAAAATAAGTAGGTGTAAAGGTCCGGTGGAAAGTAAACTTCAAGTTTTATGTTTTCACTTGCACGGACGTTTTTAAACTTTTAACAATGTAAAAGCCTATATTTAAAACCTTTACTGAAAAAAAAAATTACGAAGCACAGGCGTCCCACAACGTGGAAATGTTAGGCCCTCGTAAATATGTTATTATCTAGTAGATGGTGTCTACGGTCCCTACTAAGTAAGAACCACGCACTGGAAGCAAAACGTGGAAGCCGTGAGAGCAAATATTTAATTATTTTTTTTTGGAGCTGGACCCAGCTGAATAGCCGCAGATGGCTGTTTCAGCGATACCGGACTTTGGGGGCTTCCCGACTCCGTGGGAGCGGAGGCGTTCAGCCCGGAAGCAGCGCGCTCGAGGAGGCACCTCCTGTGAGGTTCGACCTTGGCTCGACCGCTGCGGGAGATTGACTCTATATTGAGAATTAGCCGTAAAAGGCTGAATGTGCTAAGCCAACAGGCTGAAGTGATTATATGGGGACCAATTATCGACTCCGCCGGCGGAGCCGATCCTAGTCTATCAACACTACCGTTTCGCAACGTGTTATAGCTGGAGGAGAAGAAGCGGCGGAAGAAACTCTCCAGCAACACGCCTATGCTTATTTTTTTTTATTGGACTTGACTTTATGTTGTTGGTCCGGAGACCTTACAACTTTACCGGGGTTTTTGGGGCGAGTGCCTTCGCGAAGCGAAGGCGCTCGAGCCCGGGGGGGCAACTTGCTCGAGGGAGCTCCCTAAGAAGTTTTACCTCGACTGGACTGTTGCCATGAGAGGGGGATGAATTTAATGATGCCCACCATAGGGCGACACAAAGCACTAATTGAGAACGGGTGACGGGTAATATAAAGCCCGAGGGGAAGGATCCCGGCGGGCCGGGATCGGTGGTTCGCGGCGGCCTACGCTATCTTACTGCCGTTTCGCAACGTGTTATGGCTGGGAGAGAAGAAACGGCGAAAGAAACTTCCCGGCAACACGCCTAGTCTATCCTGTGGGGGGGCTATGTCTCCTAGCGTCCCTCGCGGGGACGTGGAGAGATCTTGATTGGCGGCGTCTGAGACGCCGCCGTCTGTGTCTGTCTGTCGGTTCCTGCCAGCCTACCGTCCTAACCGTAGGCGGACTGATCCGGGCCAGCCGTTTCGTAATAACGTCGAGTCTGTCCGTCAGGACGTTACGCGGTCGTCGAACAAGAGCCTTTCGACGAGGCTTATAATCGGACGCGGACACGACGAGAGGATTTCGATGGTGCGGCGCGAGATCGAAATACTTACGCGAGAGCGACGTAATGTAGTTTTTGATGGAGGGAAGCTCCAGATCGCGGTGGAGGTCGACGTTACGCATATAGAGGGGAGCACCGACGGCTCTGCGTATGAATTTATTCTGCACGATTTGCAGTTTATCTAAAAGGGCAGGCTTGGCATGGCCGAATACCACACTCGCGTATGTCATGATCGGGCGGATGCATGTTTTATACAGAGTAAGCTTGTGTCTGAGGGACATTTTGCTTCGTTGGTCTATCATGGGTGCTAAACGACCCATCACAAATCGCGCTCTATTTTGGACTATAGTGATATGCTCGTTGAAGCGCAAGTTCTGATCTAGGGTGACACCAAGGTATTTGGTGTACTTTGCCCAGGGGATTTGTTGGTCGTAGAGCGAAATGGTTTTTAGGCGAAGGCTAGCGCATTTGGGGGAGCGAAGCTTGCCCGGGGAAAAGAACATTGCTGCGCTTTTCTCCGGGTTTACCTCTATCCTCCATTTGCGAAACCATTCGCCTAGCACTGTGACAGCTGCCTGCAGCCGGACGCAAGCCATTTGTCGGTTATGATCTGATGTATAGAGTGCGGTGTCATCCGCGAAGAGGGCCAACTCCACATCTAGAGTTTTTGGGATGTCGCTGGTGTACAGCGTGAAGAGTAGTGGCGACAGGGCCGAGCCCTGTGGTACACCGGCTGTGAGTGGGTGAGGGGACGAGCGCGTTCCCTCCACTCGAAAACGGAAGCTACGACCTAGAAGGAAGTCTCGCAAGATGAGCACGAGTCTGTCTGGCACACTGAACTGGTACAGCTTGTAAATCAAGCCGTTGTGCCAGACCTTGTCGAAGGCTTTTGCTACGTCTAGGAACAGTGCGGCTGTTCCTATAGGGCGGGGGCGATGGGCAAAGTAAGATAATATGTGCTCCGTGATGCGGTGCACCTGTTGGACGCATGAGTGTCTGGCACGGAAGCCAAATTGCTCATCGGGTATTAGATGTTTGCTGAAGGCAAAATCTCTAAGTCGAGAGAGGATGACCCTCTCGTAAAGCTTGCTGAGTGCGCTTAGTAGGCTAATTGGACGGTAGCTGGACGGTTTATTAGCCGGTTTTCCTGGCTTGTGAATACCGATGACATCTGCCTCCTTCCAGATCGCGGGAAAGGAGCAGTTTGTTATGGCGGCATTGAAGATGCTCACCAGGATTATAATTAGATGGGCGGGTAGGAGTTTTAAAACGCGATTGTTGATGCCATCGGTCCCTGGGGCCTTTCGCGGTTTGAGAGACTTGATCAGATCTTGCACTTCTTCGACCGTGACTGGGTCGAGTGTGGTTTCCGCTGGTAAGGAGGATCTACGTTCGACCTCGGAGTCCACCTCCGTCAGGTGTGACTGGTCGACATTTTGTGTAGTGGGGGAGCATTGAAGCTCTAGACTCTGAGCAAGGCACTCGGCCTTCTCCTCGTCATCGAATGCCTCGGTGTTGTTGGCTCTTTCTAGCGCGGGTATGACAGTAAGGGTGTCTGATTTGAGAGCTCTAGCCAGCTTCCAGTACGCCTGGTGAGTTGGTTCGATATCCCTCAACGTTCTGTCCCAACGTTGTTCCCTGACTTCCCGGATACGTAGTTTGACCTCGCGCTCTAGTTCGCGAAGTCGGATTCTGTTATCCTCTGTGGGATATCTGTCATGAGCTCTGGAGGCGGCTCTCTTTTCCCTCAGCAGTACCCTCACCTCGTCCGGTAGGCATAAGTGGCGGTCATCCTCCACTGGCACCTGCCTGGACGAGTTCCGCACTGCGGATTGAAGGTGGCTGGTGAGGGCTTCGATCGCCCTCTCCGTGTCTTGGCGGGACTCGATGTGGTCTGGGATGCGGTCCAGGTCTTGTGAGCTGGTTGCCTTGAGGAGATCCCCAAGTCTCAACCAGTCCACAGAGGTCCTAGTTTCAGATGTCTGGTCTGTCTGTGGTCCTAATCTAAGGATAACCGGACGATGGTCCGAGTCTATATCGTCCATCGTTTCGATCGAATGGAACTGAAGAGTTACGCCCCTCAGTAATGCTAGGTCGAGAGTGTTTGGGGTCCCCCAGTCGCGGTTAGGGGGGTATCTAGTGGGGGTCATGGGCGTTAGTATATCAAACAAAAGATTGTCTGATATATTTATTAGGGCTCTGCCATTGGGGTTAGTGGTATTGCAATTCCACTGCTCGTGTTTGCAGTTCAGATCTCCGGCTATTATAACAGCCGGGCCTAAGTTGAATAGGGCTTCTAGGTCTTTTTTAATAAGGGTTTTTTGGCATGCGAGGTATGCTGAGACTATAACTAGAGGTTGGTGGCCAGTCATTGCTAGTCTGCAGGCGGATACCTCCATACCTTCTAATGGGGGGGTGACTACAGGCATGCAGTGTAGGGATCTTCTGAAATAGATCAGGGTGCCGCCACCACGGCCTACGCCTATGCTAATCAGCAAATATTTGAATGTATGGCACACTTTAACTATTAAATTGATTAAAGACTATCGCGTTTAATAAATGCACAGCGTCATCTATTGTCGAGTAGCAGTTTTAGTGTGTTAAATAGGTAAAAATATAAATTAAAATTTGATATGTAATGCAATGACTTTATAAATTATTACAATAAAAGAAAACAGTCCCTCAAAGCAGAGTACTGAGCCTAGGTCACCGTCTTCTATGGGTAAGGTGCCCAGAAGGTCGGCTATGTTTCCTTGCTGGATCGCCATACTGATTCGTTGTCTGAGTTAGGCACCAGCCTTTTAATCACCCGAACAGTCAATTTGACAATGATCTTATATAAATAAAATATAATCTCTTATATAAATATATATAAAAAATCTGCAGTGAAATAATAGGAATTTCTACTTAAAAGATAGATAGACAACACTTTTTTGTACACCACAGCATATATAAACAGAAATAAAAAAACAAGACATAGTATACTAATTAAATGAAAGCCTGTGATTGTTTCTAGTTTCTATTTAATATAATTTGTATAGATAAACAGAGCAGAGCACTTGTGGAAAGGAGGTCGGCCATCTTATTTTATTTAAGTTTATGGCTTGGCAGCTAGGCCTTTAAGCCAGATCTTAGTTTACAATATACTTTCTTTATTTTCTTAAGCCTATGTGTAGCACAGCTGAACTGTAGGTAATCAGCTAGTGCCATTCAACGGAGTTTTTGTGACAACTCAAAAGGCCAAATTTGTCTATACAGTTCACATTTCTCACAAAACACATAATTGCTACTCAAAAATTATCAATATCCTACAACTATTGTTCATTTTAGAGTAATTTTACACATTTTTAGAAAATAAAACTGCACAGCACAATATCTCCTTTCAGTTCCCGCCAAAAACTCCCTCGGTCATCTTAGGAAGGAAGCTACCACAGACAAAATACGTGTTACAAATCTGTCAAGTTTATGGATTTGTTGTGTTCCCTTTAACAAGTACAACGCGCAGCCTTATCGCTAAAAAGCGATCTCTTCCAGAATCGATATACATAAAAGAAAGTCGTGTTAGTTACACTATTTATAACTCAAGAACGGCTCTACCGATTTCGCTGAAAATTGCTGGAAAGGTAGCTTAGAACCAGGAGACGGACATAGGATACTTTTTATCCCGTTTGAACCGGTATGTGGCGCTGAGATCGGGTTCTAGAATCCTCATAATCACCTGGATCGATTTTGGTGATTTTATTTTTGTGTGTTTGAGTGGGTCTCCGGATGGTTTAAATCCACGATTGGAACCGGTAGGTGGCGCTGGGATCGGGTCCTAGATTTCTATTTTTTCAGAGCAGGACAACGTCTGCCGGGGCCGCTAGTTAGAAATAATTAGTTACAATAGAACGATTTACGAATATATATACATTTATTTTGCAAATTATTCTTAATTTCATACATACATACATACATAACTTCACGCCAGTTCCCTTGCGGGGTAGGCACGAACAACAAAGCGCCATTTAGGCCCATTCTTACACACCTCACTTGCTTCTTTGACATTCATAACTCTTGTCATGCACGCTCGTCTGTTCTTAAGGCTCCTGACATCACCCTCCGCTAGTACACGATCAATTTGATCATGGAAGGTGTGTCGTGGCCTTCCACGACTTCTGCATCCATCCACTTTTGCATTGTATATCTGTTTTGGCATTCTTTCCACATGCCCGAACCACCGGAGCATTCCTTTCCTTACCTTCACCCCGACACTCTCTTTCAGACCAACTCTCTTTCTTACTTCGGTATTACGAACGCGGTCCGCGAGCGTCACTCCGCAGATTTTGCGCAGTGCTCGCATCTCAACCGCGTTTACTCTACTTTCATGCTCTCTCTTCCATACCCAACTCTCGCTTCCATTTCTTAATTTCAACTTAAGTTAATTATCCTTTAAACCCTGTGTGCGGAAATAATTTCTTTAATAACCGCAGGAATAACCTAAGACATTTGGAAGGTGTGCGTAGATGGGACAGCTAGCACGTAGAGGCCCAAATTGTATTATTATTGGAACAACATTATTTACATAGGCAAATAAGTACACATCGTATATAGATTGGAATTTGGGTGACCAAGATCCATAATACTAAAACATCAAAGATCGTGTCAAATCTGCCATCTGGCACCGCAGACCCAATAACTTGGTAACAGTTCAACTATAATTCATAAGAGTACCGGCCGAGGGCGATACGGGCTGTTGTTGTTAACATTGTGGCAAGTTTCAACATGGCCCACAAGAGGCAGGGATGGATTCGGACGAATAGGATTGAGTCAGATAGTTCTGGTAAAAAACATTCTACATACAATCATTATATTAATACATGAAGCAAAAACTTTGTACCCCTTTTTACAAAAATTGCGCGGACGGAGGAGTAAGAAATTTCGCACACTTATACTTCATATAGAGAAGAAGTACAGACTGCTAATATTTTTTTAAATTATGCATAAAAAATATATTATATCAATAAAAAAAACATTACACACACTACTATGTATTTGACACACATACGCATATATACTCTTTTGTCTATTGTTAAAGTCAAATTAACAGTGTAGCCTTGGCGAAATCTGTGGTTATAGATGTATAATAGTCTTTGACAACAGAACCTTAATAATGTTCAAACTTTGAATTTAAATTATGGTCGACCACTAGTATACATAAATAGCTAACATTTGAATATCTAAGAAGGAAACTTTACTATCTGATATCAGAGGAATATCATTCGCTCAACGTCCTGACTAAATTATGTGAAAAATACAACTATCATGTACAATTATGTGATAAAAAGTAGAAGTAAAAAAAGCTTGGCTAAGGAAGATGGGTCGACAAAAATACAAAAAATGGGGGGCAGTTTTAGTTTCTATGACTTACATACATACATACATAACTTCACGCCAGTTCCCTTGCGGGGTAGGCACGAGCAACAGAGCGCCATTTAGGCTTATTCTTACACACCTCACTTGCTTCCCTGACATTCATAACTCTATGACATTCTATGACTTGACGTTATTAATCTTAATATATATAAATTACGTGTCACGTTGTTTGTCCGCGATGGACTCCTAAACTACTAGACCGATTTTAATCAAACTTGCACATCGTGTGCAATTTGAACCGACTTGAAAGATAGGATAGCTTATATTTGGACCCGGTAGTTGGCGCTGAAATCGGGTTCTAAATTTTATTTCTTCAGGGCAGAACAACGTCTGCCGGGACAGCTAGTTGTTTTATAGATTTGAATTGCGGCGATGGGAAAAAAAGAGACTGCTAGAAATTTCATATAGTACACACCATTTCTACCGGTTTTCGATAGATATTATCAGATAACTAAATTAGGCCTATCATTTAGCCTTGTCTAGTCTTGCCCAAGTATTACTCCATTCATCAGTAATGAACTGTCCTCGTCGTTGACTAAGATTGCTCTCAACTTGCTGAAAATTATATTAATCAGTGTTGAAAATCATTCTTAAGCACCAACACATTTAAATAATATATTGGATGTAATTATACCATCTGAATCATCAGAGGTAGCCGCGAGTAGCGTTGCCTGCCTATCTTAGGTCACTGCACTCGGGTGCTACGCATATACCTATGCAAGAACGGAGAAAGAATACAAATTGTTCTGGCCGGACGGCCTGCTGTAAGAGGCGACAAAACAACCCACATACAGGTGATAGGGTATTTGCCTGTCTTGACGCCTACCACCCCTAGTTTAGAGTATACTGCCAAAACAACCTTGAGTTGTATTCCGGCATAAGTATCCAGGTTCCAGTCTCGATGGTAAGCGATTTTCATCAGGTGGACCGTCTGCCTGTCTGCTGAACTTATGCAATTAAAAAAACCCTTTAGACCCCCGCGTCAAGACGCCCCTGAAGAAACTAAAAGTGGATAATAATTAATTACCAAGCATTAGCCTAAAGTATTACTTAAATACAAATTTAGTTTAAGCGTAACCATAAAAGAACCGACACTTAAAAAAGAATGTCCACAAAACTCTCAAGTACAGCCCTGGTTTACCCTCGTCAAACGAACTAATTAACGGGAGTTCCTGCGATACGACAACGGGACAGCCGCAAATTATCACACGGTACACAACTGCCTGATACGTAGTACTTATAGAATGTTATGTAAAAATAAAGACAACTGACGGCTATGTATATTTGACCATAATCTATATAAATAAAAAAATCTAAATGTCTGCTGTGGACACAGTAGAAATGAAACTTCGAATCGCAACAAAATTTAAACTTGAAGTTTTACGGGCAGACTGTTCATGTACTTGTCCAATTTGAAAATCGTTTTGCCACTTATCCGTTGCCATTCGTTTTTCCACTTGTCTGTTGAATTTTCACTTCTACTATGTCCCCACTATCCCAACACAGATTTCGATTTTTCGCAGGTTTACTGCAAATTATGATTTGATTAGGTTAGGTACATTTTAATGAATGCATTTTTTATTTAAACATATTTTATTTTATCAAACAAAAAAAAAACTGAATTCGATCCGGAACCAAAAAACGCATCCATAGTATACTCTAAAATTATGCCGCCTCTCACCACGTCTAGTCTAAATTTATGTCGCTCTTCCACGCGGCCGTAACGCTTTTTCAAGAGAAGAGAAGAGATTGCTTTAAGCAATAAGACCGCCCATTGTACTTCATAGTTAAGACAATAAAGTATGCTACGTTTATTATGTTAGTGTACAATAATGAGTATTGTTGTTGTTGTTGTTTGTACATGGATAAATGGTTTGTATGTTTGTCTTATTATGCGTTCCTAAATCATGGATCAAATTATGATACAACTTGGATACAGTGTCTTGAGACTGCCCGCCAAGGTTTCTGGCCCAAAAACAGAATAAGTACACAACAAAAAAATATTTTTACTTTAGTCATACCCATGGTTACGGTCCCGTGGTGCCTCATTATGATGCGGAGGGACGCTGGAAGGTTTAGTGGGTAGTCTGGCGGTCGGTGCTTGAAAGTTATAAAGTTATAACACCAGCAGCCGGGGGTCCCACATACCCCTTGGTGGCATCCCCCGGTGCCTGAGGATATGCGCAAATGAATTCCCCCAGCTTGTCAAAAAAAAAAGGTGACATTGCAACGCTTGCGACTATAAATGTAAGCTTAAGAGAACTTACCTAAGATGCAAATCCTGATTGAAATACTAATATATAGTAAGAAAAATAGGTAACACATAACAAATATAAACACAACTACTTATTACACAACTACCTAGAGATTTGCAAGAAACTCTTTGATGCCACCCGTGATCAGAAGGCTGGCTCATATTTCGCCCAACAAATAAGCATCGCCATACAGCGCGGCAATGCAGCCAGCCTTCTGGGCACGCTCCCATCTAGCAACGATTTGTTACACAGTCTCTAATCGCTTGTACTGTATATTAAATAACAATAATCCCTATTAATATTATAAAAATACAACTACTTATAAATTAAATCCTAACTAATATTTTAAACACGTACCTATGTGAGTTTGTCCGTGACGTTTTCACTTCTGAACTACACAGGAGTTAATTATGAAATTTTGCACTTACGTTGTCGGAGGTATAGAGCAGGACTTAGGGGACTTTTCATCTGGAAAAAGTACCGTTCCAGTGGGATAGTTGAATATTCCCATAGATAGAAATAAAATATTATAAAACTTCGATTAGATACAGATTGACGTTGGTGGGTTCAAAACCTAGATGGAATGCATTCACCGCCTAAGCAGGTGTTCAATGTTCTTATCTCAAGTAGGTATACTTTAACGTAAGGCAAATATCTAATCTTATCCGTACAGGAACGGAGAAAGAATACAATTTCCTGCGGCCGTGTGGTCTGTCGTAGGAGGCGACTTAACAACCCACAGCCAGGTGGTAGGGCATTTGCCCGACTGGATGGCTACCACCCCTGGTCTAAAGTATGTCGCCATAACAACCTTGAGTTGTGTTCCGGCATTACTGACCAGGTTCCAGTCTCCCTTAAGACTTTGGTGTTGCAAATGTCCATAGGCGATGGTAATCGCTTTCCATCAAGTGGGCCCGTCTGCCTGTCTGCTGATCTCCTGCAATAAAAATAAAATAAAAAAATAGTAGTTTTCTTGAGCCAAGATATTCGCGAAGAATTAGATCCTAACTTAAAATTCTTAATTAATTTCTTAATATTAATCTAAAATACCTATTATAATTTAATTAATAATTTTATCTACGAAACGAGATATGAACGAAATGTTAAATTATTTTATTTATTATAAATAACCGTAACAGTAGAACATTTACGTGTAACTTTAATTAACAACGTTGTACTGTTTTTAGTATTTCATTCTCAAATAGTTTTTGGGAATATCTTGTTATCGGACTATTGAACATTGATTTAAAGTCTCGAAAGTACTTTTATTTCGTAGAGAACATTTTTACATATAACAATGGATAGAAAGTCTTCTAATCATAAAATCTATCTATCTGTACTGTAATAAATGTGTAAATGGTTCGAGTTTGTACATTGCGATGGCCGGGAGAAAGCATAAGGACGTATTTTTTTTATTTTTTTTATTGCATGAGTTCAGCAGACAGGCAGACGGCCCACTCGATGGAAAGCACTTACCATCGCCTATGGACATTTGCAACACCAAAAGTGCTACAAAAGCACTGCTGCTCTCTTAAGCGAGATTGGAACCTGGTCACTAATGCCGGAACACAACTCAAGGTTGTTATGGCGGCACACTCTAGACCAGGGGTGGTAGCCACCCAGTCGGGCAAATGCCCTACCACCTGGCTGTGGGTTGTTAAGTCGCCTCTTACGACAGGCCGCCCGGCCGCAGGAAATTGTATTCTTTCTCCGTTCCTGCACGGATGAAATAGCAAGAAACAAGAGAAAGAAGAACATATCTCGCCAGCAGTCTTCGCTTTACTTTTCCCCCGGTGCCTCACACAGCAGTAGGATTCACTGTTATGATGCTATTTAAATTGTATAATTGTACTAGGATATGCTCGCGACTTCGTCCAGGCTTGACTTGAAATTCGCGCCTGATTCCCGGGATAAAAAATATCACACCTTTTATTACATAGAATTTACTATCAAGTTTTCATTTTTTTTAATATGTCCATTTTAAATTATTTCCAGAAAAATTCCCGCAAGATTTCCAGGATAGGAAAAGTAGCGCAGATTTTAAGTCTAAGAATTTGCTGTCGATCTGCGAGAAACGACTTTATGTTAATTTGAAAACGAGTAACGCCATCTAGTTAATTTTGAACACAACTAATCAATAGCACGAATTCAATAGTTTTGATATGAATTAGCTGTTGTTAAAAGGTAGCTTTATTAAACGGGGAAAACTTAATAAGGAGGTATTCTTTGGTGCAAATTAGAAACTGGTTTATAGCTATAGCTTTATAATTTCTTTATAGATGTATACAACCATCCACCGCGAGAGACCATTCTCCTATTGTATTAATGTACTCTGTGGGGTAGATACAAAAATGTTTCTTCCTCTATACTTTATAACGACTAAGAACGTTAGTACAGTATTATGTATGAGTTTATATGACAACTTCAAAAAATCAGCTGATAGACAAACATCGTAATTTTTCAATTCTTCCCTTCATGTCAACATGGCTGAACCTTAAAATTTTTTTAATGACTTACAGTGTTCTACCCTCACATCCATTTAATATTATGGCTGCTTATATCCTTTCGGTACATGATATTTATAGCTATCTCAGCTTCACACATAAGGAATAGTATAATAAACAGGATTAATGATACATAAGGAGGCGTGTCGACAGTAACGTGCTTGCACAGTTTGCCCGAAGAATTTATACCGCTACGAATTTGCTACATCGCGGAAGAACGACCCTAAGTATAATATTCACTGTTATCGCTATCAATCATTGTACGGTTTAGAATTCGGAATTTGGAAAACGCCAAATGCACAACCACTTACCTTGCTTGCTGTGCTGCGGGAACCCTTCGATCGTGGATTGTAAATCACATTCACTGGCACGATTTCTTGATTGGCTAGAGGATTAGCTAATTGTATATTTGAAAACACTTGAAAATGGATGAAAAAACAGGAAGGTCGATGCGGCGCGTGCGGTGTAGAAAGTGGCACTGAATGTCCGCGTGAGGGCAGCATCGGCGTCGATAGCTCACATGGGGTGGCGATGCATTTGTTTTTAAATATACTAAAATTGGAAGTTATGAAATACGCGGAAAAATTGATGGTGCTAATATTACGGAACAATCATTAATATCCAATTATTAGTTAACATAACAGATATTTATTGATTTAGTCCTGTTCAAAATAAATGACGTAATTGAAGTGATGAGACGTACTTCAAAAGGAACGAATTAGTGTAGGGAATGCCGGAAGAGTTCACACGGTGAATTAGCTACATCATGCCAGGAAGATCGCAGTCGTAGTACAGTCGTGGAATGAAAATGTTCGCCACCTTGAAGTCGACTTTTGCTTGCACGAGTACAAGGAACAATACTGCCAACATTTTAATGATTGTTACGTTTATAAAATATAGAAACGTGAAAAAAGAAAATTGCAATGTTGACAGTGACAGACGGTAAGATTAACAATAAGAAACAAAGAGGATATAATCACCATGCTTAATGACTAATGCTTCAGGCTGGTATTTAGCCGAACTGTCCCGAAATACCGTCTCAGTATACTCAGCATTCAAAGCATGACAATCCCTCAAAAACAAGCGGCTAGACAGACATTAAAATAATTATATAGAAAACCAAAAAAATAACTTTCTGTTTATTAACATATAGCAGAAAGTGACAGCTTCTTAGGAGAAGATTACAGAAAAATCAAGCCTTTAAATCCTTTGCAATACTTAGAATTTGTTAGTAAAATAGATAGATAGATAACACTTTATTGCTCACCAAAATAAACAAAAACAAAATGCATAATTACAATACTTCATGGCAAAACAATAGGTGGCGTTATCGCTAAAAGCGATCTCTTCCAGGCAACCTAGCTTAAAAGAAATTCTCAACTAATCTGGCGATGTAGGTGGAGCAGAAAAAAGATAGGACTGTACAATTTAAATATACATACTAACACTAATTTATAAATTTAATACATACATAGATCCACGCACATTTATAGAATACCAATATATACACATATATACGAAATAAACTAAATAAATGTATTTATTAACATTATATATAACAAGCATTTTATATTAAAAACAGATAAATAAGTACATACATACATAACTTCACGCCAGTTCCCTTGCGGGGTAGGCACGAACAACAGAGCGCCATTTAGGCCCATTCTTACACACCTCACTTGCTTCTTTGACATTCATAACTCTTGTCATGCACGCTCGTCTGTTCTTAAGGCTCCTGACATCACCCTCCGCTAGTACACGATCAATTTGATCATGGAAGGTGTGTCGTGGCCTTCCACGACTTCTGCATCCATCCACTTTTGCATTGTATATCTGTTTAGCCATTCTTTCATCATGCATTCTTTCCACATGCCCGAACCACCGGAGCATTCCTTTCCTTACCTTCACCCCGACACAGATAAATAAGTGAATGTTTAATATATTAGACATATTTATTTAAAAACAGATAGTACTTTCTAAGTGAGTTCCGAAATGTAGGTAATTTTTGGCCTCTCTGACAGTAAGAGGCAACGCATTCCAGAGTTTGACAGCCTGCACTGTAAAAGAGTTATCGTAAAATACTTCACTATATAAAATACTATACTACTTCACATTTCTGAATTTCATAGTGAGCTCGAATGGCTTCCTCTACGCCTTCGCCGGAATGCTCATATCTTATCCCTTTTGTATAATATACTCTTTAGCCGAAAGGCGCCCTCCTATTTGAAAGAACGCTTTGAGTTCTTTCAAGAAAGTAGTACTAGGCTCTTGAGATCATCAGCAAATCTGCGACTAATGACGCCAATACATTCTACGCAATTTTGTCAGAAATTTTTTACTGTGCAGGCTCGAAGCTTGTGGAATACATTACCAATCAGCATCAGAAGTGCGAAGTCACTTACATCTTTTAATAAACTCCTCAAAGATCACTATCTAAATTTGTAAACAGTCATTTATGTATATATATGTAACTCTATGTACATATATTTGTATCTTCTTAATATATATAAATTACGTGTCACGTTGTTTGTCCGCGATGGACTCCTAAACTACTTGACTGATTTTAATCAAATTTGCACACCGTGTGCAGTTTGATCCGACTTGAAAGATAGGATTGCTTACATTTGGACCCGGTAGGTGGCGTTGCAATCGGGTTCTAAATTTTATTTCTTCAGGGCAGAACAACGTCTGCCGGGACAGCTAGTTATTGTATATATATATATATATATATATATATATATATATATAACTATGCGCACTGAATACCGACCCATGATTAGAAATGCAAAATTATCTCCAGAAGTTTGTCTGGAAGAAATCGCTGTTAGCGATAAGACCGCCGATTGTACTAGTTATATGATTGTTGACTCATGTGTATTATTTTCTTGTGTGCAATAAAGAATATTCTATTCTATTCTATTCCGTAGGTTTGTAACACCACATACTATCCACGTTATGCAACTTAACTTTTATTACAAGATTGCCCGTTGAGATGACAGTACACCACTAAAGTTCTTACTAACCATTTGTAGAAGCGGCCCACGTTTTAGCGCCCCCTGGGTCGGCTCGGAACCGTGATAGCGGGTCGCAAATGGCAGCTCATATTCATCCGCGAACGTGACTTACTTTTCAGTGAATGGACTGAAATATTTAGTAATCAGTTTTTTAGGGTTTCGTAGATATTACAGTAAAACTGACTTCCTATAGAGTGTTTTTTTTTCAACAGATTCTACGGACTCCTGTTCCGAACCTTCTTTTTTGATTTAAATTTCACTTGGAGAGTATTGTGGTGCGTTTCACAGTGGAAATACTACAAGTGCCTACCAGTACTACGTACTGTAGAATTGTGGAATGCACTACCAGAATCCGTGTCTCTCAAAAAGTACAAACCGGGTATCTTTAAGTCTCGTGTGAATAGGTACTATCTAGGTATGCGTGCTCCATCTTCGGTCAAATGCAAACCTATTTAATAAAAAAATAAAAAAATATCCGTTGCCATTATTTTTTCCACTTGTTCCGGAACCAAAAAAACGCATCCATAGTCTACTCTAAAATTATGCCGCCTCTCACCACGTCTAATCTAAATTTATGCCGCTCCTCCACGCGGCCGTAACGTTTTTTCGTGACAGAATAATCCTAAGATCCGTTTATATAGAAGTTTCACTTAAAAAAAATATTTTTTTGTGTTTTACATATTTTGGGTGTGGCTGTGTATTGATCTGTACCTTAAAGTTACATACATACATAACTTCACGCCAGTTCCCTTGCGGGATAGGCACGAACAACAGAGCGCCATTTAGGCTTATTCTTACACACCTCACTTGTTTATTTGTCGTTCATAACTCTTGTCATGCACGCTCGTCTGTTCTTAAGGCTCCTGACATCACCTTCTGCTAGTACACGATCAATTTAATCATGGAAGGAGTGTCGTGGTCTTAAAGTTAATTATCCTAATTATATTAGGACTAAAATATGCCCCCACGATTTCGTCCACGCTTGATTTGAAATACCCACGCGATTCCCGGGATAACATATATCACACAATTTACTACATAAAATTTGTTATCCATCAGTAAAAAGATCACTTTGGAATTCGAAAGTGTTTTTTTTTAATTATTCCGACAAAAATTCCCGCGGGATTTCCGGGATAAGCAGTAACGCAGATTTTAAGTATAAGAATATGCTGTCGATCAGCGACAACCGTATTGAAATCGGCGCAGTAGTTTTATGTGAATCTGGAACAAACAGACAAGAAATCTAAAAAAAATACGCCGCGTGTTCTCCTTCATTTATATAGTGTATTCCAGTTGTTTTTTTTAATAGCTTCAATGTAACAGACACGGCATGTGGTTCGCCAGGTGGTAGGGCATTTGCCCGACTGGATGGCTACCACCCCTGGTCTAAAGTATGTCGCCATAACAACCTTGAGTTGTGTTCCGGCATTAGTGACCAGGTTCCAGTCTCCCTTAAGAGAGCAGCAGCGCATTTGTAGCACCTTTGGTGTTGCAAATGTCCATAGGCGATGGTAACCGCTTTCCATGAAGTGGGCGGGCCGTCTGCCTGTCTGCTGATCTCCTGCAATAAAAAAAAATGTTTAGAATTTTACAATATTATAGATTTAACTCTGTGGAAAGTAACGAAAATCACCTGTGGCGACTAAATTTTTAATGTATACCGGTTTAACATGTACTCCGGTTAAGCTGCAACGCGCATGCCCAATGTGCACTCGGCTTTATTTCAAATATTTATGTTACGACTACATGATAACGCAGACGAGCGTTTAAACTGCTTATACCAACCAAAACTTGGACTAGTTACAAAAACTTCTAGTTATTTTTGTGTAGCATAGCGTTTTGGTTTATATTAAACTTTGTCGGTATGATACATTACAACGTACGTTCTTTATGTACTACGTACTAAAGAAACCATTCAAAAGAAAAAAGCTCGAACTTGATGACAGCGGGGGCCACGGGGCAAGCGTGCCGTGGGTTGGCTAATGTATTTGCTGTAGCGCTAAAACATTGGTTATGCTGTCTAACCAAACTATTAAAACATACATACATACATACATAACTTCACGCCAGTTCCCTTGCGGGGTAGGCACGAACAACAGAGTGCCATTTAGGCTTATTCTTACACACCTCACTTGCCTCTTTGACATTCATAACTCTTGTCATGCAAGCTCGTCTGTTCTTAAGGCTCCTGACATCACCTTCTGCTAGTACACGATCAATTTGATCATGGAAGGTGTGTCGTGGCCTTCCACGACTTCTGCATCCATCCACTTTTGCATTGTATATCTGTTTAGTCATTCTTTCATCATGCATTCTTTCCACATGCCCGAACCACCGGAGCATTCCTTTCCTTACCTTCACCCCGACACTCTCTTTCAGACCAACTCTCTTTCTTACTTCGGTATTACGAACGCGGTCCGCGAGCGTCACTCCGCAAATTTTGCGCAGTGCTCGCATCTCGACCGCGTTTACTCTACTTTCATGCTCTTTCTTCCATACCCAACTCTCGCTTCCATACGTGAGCGTAGGTACCAGCACCGCGTTGTGTACGGCGAGCTGGGCCTTCTGGCTGAGGTTCTTAGCGCCTAGAAGTTTACCTAACGCTCCATTTAAACTATTCCCCTATTAAAACATGCAGCGCTATATAGCTTAGAGAGTATAGTTTGAATTCGCCTGAACATGGCCGCAGCAATGACGCGTCGAGACGAGTTAAAATGGATAAAATTTAATTAAAATTAGATGTTTTATCAAGAATCATTTACGTGCAGGAATGGGGAAAGAATATAATTTCCTGTGGTATACCACAAGTCAAGGTTGCTATGGCGGCACACTCTAGAATAGGGATGATAGCCATACAAATGGGTAAATACTTTACCACCTGGCTGTGGGTTCTGTTGGTCGCCTTTTACAATAGGCCGCCCAGCCGCAGGAAATTGTATTCTTTCTCTGTTCCTGCACGGCTAATATCGTTAAAGCTCTGATATTCTTGTTTATTTCAAATTCTTTAGTTATTAAATGAAAAAATACTGTACTGAATAATATTCCTTTTTTATCGTATACATATTGTTACGAGTTGCAGGACTCGAATTAAAATGCCGTTGGAATTATTATAGAGTTTATTAGAACTATACAAACACGTATAACAGAGATACAAATACAACCGACGCAGCAAGTCCAAACGTAATGCAAAAGATCGTAATTCAATAACACGCGCAAAGTCCGTCGAATAAATAGATTACCGAATGTACACCAGTCTAGCTTCACTAGTGGTTATCGCTCGACTGCCACGTCCCACCATTGAGGCATTGCTCTATACTACACAGATGCAATATGTCTGCTCGGCCGCGTGGACCGATTTTCCTAGAATCAGTTTGTATTGACACACCTGGTTAATGACTGCCATAAAAGATTTTTAAACACAAAGTAAACAAAAGAAGTCCAGATGCTGAAAGGTGATAAAATGTGTTTGTACAGGTATGCAGGTGTGAATTTGTCTTTTTCGGCGTCTAGGTCGTAATAATACAGACGGCCTCTGTGATTGAGCGGGCTAAGCCTTTGCCGGCCTACCTCACTTCAACGCAGAGGCTCCGGGTTCGATTCCTGGTATAGTAAATTTCGGAAACGTATTTTCTCCGTTATTTACTATAGTCTGGGTGTCTGGGATCGGCCCCAGAGTAGTCCGTTGTATATTACCCATAACACAAGCGTAACTTGCTTAATTTGGGGATATACAATGTGTGTGTTTGTCTGCCGATTATTATTATTATTATTATTATTATAATATATATTTATTAATAAAAAAAAATTACATGTTTTTAAAACAGATTACAAAAATATTCTTTTGTAAAAAATATTTCTCTATTATCTTTATCTTGTAACAAATATTTATTTTAAATGTACGACGCCCGTCTGCTTGCCAAAATGGCCGCTACATGCCAATAAAATTTACATTTTTACAAACACAGACTTAGCTTTGCCGTCGTTTCCCATTTTCATGAAAATATGTATGCCCTGTAAAGTTTTTTGGCAACTACCTACACATATTGAAAATGTGAGTTACGAAATTTGAAAAATATGTACTAACCGCCACGATATACGATGTCAGAATTCAGTATCGCTGCTAAGATCCAGGCGACGAGGAAAATGGAAGTTAGGAAAGTCTGTGAAATACCTAAAATATTAATTGTGACTTTCGGACTTTTCGTTCGCATTATTTAAGAAGAACCAAGTATCTACCTACCGACACCGTGTATGCTACAAATTCTTCCACATATTATTTTTGTAATATTGATGATAGAAGTAATTTTACTTGTACAAAGTCATCGTCATCGTCCTAGCGTTAAATCCCGGTTCCATTCGGGGCGTCTGTCTCGAAATTCGGGTACATGTTATAACTCAATGATTAAAACTATACAAACACGTATAAGACGGGTACAAATATAACGGAACGCAGCAAATCCAAACGTAATGCAGAAGATCGTAATTCAATAACACGCGCAAAGTTCGTCGACTAAACAGATTACCGAATGTACATAAGTCTTGTTTCGCTAGTGGTTATCACTCGACTGCCACGTCTCGCCATTGAGGCATTGCTTTATACTACATAGATGCAATATGGCTGCCCGACCGCGTGGACCGAATTTCCTAGAATGAGATTGTACTTTAAATCCGACACACCTGACTAATGACTGCCATAAAATATTACTTATAAAATATTACAAGTAATTTTAATTTCTATTTAAAGAATTATTATTGAGCTATTTCATTCATTTTACTTGTACAAAGTCATCGTCATCGTCCTAGTGTTAAATCCCGGTTCCATTCGGGGCGTCTGTCTCGAAATTCGGGGTCCACTTTCCTACTTTTTCTTCTCCACTTCGCGCGGTCTTCAGCATCCCTATTTGTAAGACTATTGGTACACATACAATACTTTACGACGTCAAGCTAGCATTTCTTGGGCCTACCCCTTCGATCGGGACCAACCAGAGGTGCCTTGGCTAAACATTTGTTCCCAAGTAAGCAGCCGCTTTCCGTATAACGTGGTCGTACCAATGTAAACGACACTTGCAGTTTATCCACTATGAAGGCTGCGGATATGACGGCTACCGCGGTAGCCAGAGTTTACTTGTAAAAATTATGACGTCATAATTTTGTATACTCCTATAAAATGTATGGGATTATGACGTGTTGTAAGGTAGCAAAAAAGTGTCTTAGGGGATTTTCTGAGTTAGGGGAAGCAGGGGTAATGTCGTTCACTTATGAACGGGGAAAGAATACATTTTTCTTCGGTCGGGTGGCCTGTGTAAGAGGAGAAAAAACAACCCACAGTCAGGTGGTAAGGTTTTTGTCCGTCTGAATGGCTACCATCCCTGGTCTAGACTATGCCGCCATAACAACCCTGAGTTGTGTTCCGGCATTACTGACAAGGTTCCAGTCTCCCTTTAGAGAGCGGCAACACATTAGTAGCACTTTTTGTGTTTCAAATGCCCATAGACCATGGTAACCGCTTTCCATCAGAGGAGCCATCTGCCTGTTTGCTGAACTTATTCAATAAAAAAAAGGAAAACCTTTTACGTGTATTCTATAATAACTTTATTTTTAAATTGGACAAAAGAATACAATTGTTCATTTATTCAGTAATCAATACTCTGACATGAAATGTATGAAACTTTTCTTAATAATCGGTAACTAAAGACATAATGAAAGTAATACCGCTCACATAAATGCGCAGTGACGCCAGAATCTGTGTGTATAATAAAAACAAATTAAATATATACTAATACATTAATTAATTATTGCTGAATACAACAAACAATTATATAAAGTAATAGTAGTAACAATTTTAAAAATCAAATATTGATGTTAGCAGTAAAAACGTTCAGTCGACATTTTTTTTTGCGGAAACGAAAACTAACAGATATGCTTGTTTCTTGCTGCTAGCGGATTTGTAAAGCTAGTTTGCTCTTGCATCATACCCCCATACCTGTGTCCCGTAATCCAACGCACTGAGTTTGCCAAGTTAGTTGCGTCATTACCCCCTGTTTCCCCTACATTATTACAGTGCGATTATAATTCCTAGCGAGTCTATTTCCATGCCAATAAATGTTAGTCACCTAGGCCAACGTGTTTAAAGAATTAGGTGAAGTTCAATTAAATTTTAGTTGGGAATTGTTGTAAATATATTACGTTAAAAATTCAATTGAAATATTTTAATATAATAATGTAAATAGACCACCAGTATTACATGAACAATATGTATGTGAAGTCTCAACTGAGTGTATTGTATGAATGCGGATTACAACACGCTCAGTGCTCTATTGTTTCTTAAATACGTTTTAGAACGGATTTGAGGATTCAGAGGAACGTATTTTAATTAATTCAGAAATAATTTCAAATGTATATTTTACACAGAGACTAGCTTGGTACCAACGGCTTTGCTGTATAAGAAATAGAAGTTGTTATATACGAAATAAGTGTACTTAAAGAGCAAATAAAAGTTATAACCATTAAAAGAGGAAGAGAAAGATAGTTAGGGGACAAGATTTATCTCAACTATTGCAGTTAAATGTTCTTAATTATTAACATTATGGTGTGATTAAAAAGAGCCGTAAATAAGTATATGTAAAGAAGTCGGTTAATAAATGCTAAATTAAACTACATTATAAAATAAAATAAAAAACTTCTAAATAAAAACCTACTATAATAGTAGATTGTTACACGAGACGTGAAAGTAACCTATTTAGGTACGAGATGTGCGGGTGCGATGCGATGGTTGGGCGAAGGCAAAGGGACGTGGAAGAAGAAGCAAGGGAAAAGTGACTTACTTCGCCAGCAGACCACCGCCACAATGCAATCGTCCCCCGGGGGTTCACACACACACACACGATAGTTTATTTTTCTTTATGTTCCAACAATCTTTTTTCTATATGTGTTGCGGTGACAGCACTGACACTAAGCTGAATATGTCTTGTTTTGCGCATTCTTCGTTTAAAAGTTTATTCTATTCTTGATGGCGAGGATGGGGAGGAAGAATTTATAAGGAGGTGTTCCTCGGCGCAACCAAGATGGTTTGGCGCACAATCATAGTGAGGACGCTAGTAGTTTGAGTGCCTAAATAGACCTTTCACCCGAGGTTAACACTGTTCTTTTCATTTCGAATATGAGGCAAGTAAATAAAAACTGATCAGTTAAACAAATAAGTACTTCTGTAAGGAAATTTGGCATTAAATCCATATGTAAATCTGGTAACTGATTTAATACGTCACTTGAGACGGCAAGTAAATTTCTTTTTCTGTAGCAATCTTCCAGCCAGTATTTTTTTAAATTGATGATAGTAAATATTTAGCTCAAAGTAAATTAAATAATAATTTAGTGAAAAGTAATTTACAAGTTTTATAACTAAGCGAAAAATACTCAAAAAGTCACTAGGCCAATTTTGATGAAAACTAAAGTTTAACTAATGATTATTACGGAAATTAAAAATAAATAAACTAAACTATACTATACTATGAATAAAGCTATACTTACAAAATAACATAAATATATAAATAAAACATTGACTGCAAATAGCTGTGGGTGGGGAGTGTGCCCAAAATGCTGGCCTCAGTTTGATATTACATAAAAAAATTATTGATATATTTTTTTTATACTATTGATGCCGCAATTTGACAGTGGCTGTAAAAGTTGGGACGTGAGTCGCATGTATTAGTTATGGTTCGCATAGTTTTTAATTTTTTTGACAGCAGTGAGTATTGTTTCCTAGGGATAAAAAGTGCTGTTTTCCCTGTGATCAGGCAACTCCAAGTGTACATTCAGAACATGAGAAATGAAAACATATTTACCACTTAGTTTTAGTAGTAGTAGGTTCTAGAGTTATAATAAGTTTATGTTGGGCGTGTCCACCTTGGACCTCAGAGTCCCGGGGGTTAAAAGCAATAAGCTGGGTTGCGATATCCATGGGTAACCACTTGCTATCAAGTCGTTCAGTTTGCCAGTTTGCCTACAATCAATACTTATATATAAAGTTTCTTTGTTTGTTTGGTTGAACGCGCTAATCTCAACAACTACTGGTCTGATTTGAAAAATTCTTTTAGTGTTAGATAGCCCATTTATCGAGAAAGGCTATAGGCTATATATCATCACGCTAAGAGCAATAGAAGCGGAGCACCAATAATGTTTCAAAATCGTTTTTTTTTCCTTTTGAGAACTTCCGCTGTGTGCGTTTCATCTTCTAAGTCGCAGGTTAAAGTTTGCGTTAGCCCAAAGTAACTATTCCTCGCGGACGAAGTCGCGGGCAGAAGCTAGTCAAACATAAAAATCCGAGCACAACGTAGTATATAAAACATTTCTCAAAATAAGAGTCATTAAAATCTATACAACATGTCACGTTGGTAAAGAAATTAGGTCAGATTATTAAAAAAAAATGTCGTATTTTCCGCTAAATTCTTAGAAAACTTAATTAATCTTTGGATGGGGAAAACGCGTCAGTCCTGATCGTCGGGGACGACGGGTCAAAACGCAAAGACGAGCAGAAATAAGAGTATCTTTACATGATCAATCCATCATGTCAATACATAATAAAATTTTATTAGAATTGTATAAAATGACAAAAGAATAAAAGCCAATCTCTGCCAGCGATTTGCTACAGTCTACCTATATATAATCCACTTCTTTTATAATTTTATTTATTTATATTTTAATTACTCAATTCTATCTTTTTATTACGTGAAATTTATAAATAATCGAATACAATAAAATAACACTTAACTTATTTGTATTTTATTCTACCCATAGTCCTTCAAGACTATAAGTAGAATATTGAGCCTAGATTACCGTCTTCTCTGGGTAAGGTGCCCAGAAGGTTGGCTACGTTTCCTCGCTGGATCGCCATACTGATCCGTTGCTCGAGGTAAGCACCAGCCTCTGATCACCTGAAGAGTCAATGAGTCGTTTTGATAAAAGATATTTTAATTGCATATCTAATAGTTATTTTATACTATGTAAGCAAATAAAAAATAACCTTAGTTAAACTTAATTCATATGAAATATATTTTACATTACCCATTAATCCCTTAAAACTATAAGGGTCGAGTTTTGAATCATGCAATAAAAGTTATTTCTCTTCGTGCAGGAACAGAAGAGGAATACTAATTCCTGCAGCTGGGCGACCTGTCATAAGAGGCGACAAAATAACCTTCAGTCAGGTGGTAGGGCATTTGCCCAACTGGATGGCTACCACCTGGTATATAGTATACCGCCATAACAACCTTGAGTTGTTCTCCTTCGAGGCCGGCAGCCCATTGACAACAGCTCTGGTATTGTTAATATCCGTAGGTGACGTTTACACTCCATCATACTTGGGCCATCAGCCAGTCTGCTGTGCTTCAGCATTAAAAAAAGATTTTCAGTGGAACCAATTATAACCTTACTGAATTCCAAAGTGAAACAACAATGAGGCGTTTTGAGAGATATACAGGTTCATGGCTTCATGATCCAAGAAAAAGAATTTTTAGAAATCGTTTCAAGAGTTACGTTAGAGAAACGTTTCATTCATTTCGGGGAGTGGGCGGTTGAACTGTTGGACCTGATTCCTTCTACACCATACCAGCTTCGGACCACAAGGCGTTTTGGTCTACGCCATCGTTTCACAGTGGAAACGCTACCAGTGCGTACTAAAGTTTTGCCTTCACGGTCCTTCTATGTACGGCAGAATTGTGGATTGCACTACCAGAGCCCGTGTTTCCCGAAAAGTGCAATCCGGGTATCTTCAAGTCTCGTGTGAATAGGTACTATCTAGGTAAGCGTGCTCCATCTTCGACCGCATAATCGTCCGGCATTGGACGTGATCGTGCTCAAACGCAAACCCATTTAAGATAAAGAAAAGTTCAATATCTTTGTCTTTTGATTGCGAATTTTGGCCACCACGCTTAATTAACAAAGTCAATAAAAATATTAGTGCGATTTTACAATCTTGCATCTTGATTACCGATACGATCTTGACGTCAAATTGATCTTGTAATAGAGTAGAATAAGGCTGGTGAAAATCCGAAATAGCAGTACTGATCGCAATAAGGTTCATAAATATGTATAAGCCTGATGCGGAATATTGGCATGCAGCATTAAATATTCAAATGCATGCGATTCAGTGCAGTAGTTACTTAATAGATATTGAGATGAGGACTGATAGTCTAACTGGCATTTCTCTTTGATGACCTATGTGTTTCGGCGACCTAATTGACTACTAGAGCCTAAAGGCCCTGTATTTGATTATCAGCTGGAAAACCATGTGAACGACCTTTCTGGGGTTCCTTAGCTACTTGGTATAATCAGAATATTAAAGGAAACTTTTATAATCATCATATCATGTTGTAAGAGGCGATAAAACAACGAATAGCCAGGTGGTAGGGCATTTGCCCGTTTTGATGGCTACCATCCCTGGTCTTGAGTATGCCGCTATAACAACTTTGTGTTGTCTTCCGGCATCAATGGCCAGGTTCCAGTTACTCCTTCGAAACCGATAGCACATTCGTAGCACCTCTAGTATTGCTAACTTGTTTATAGGTGGCGGTAACCACTTTCCATCAGAGTCGGGCCGTCTGCTGTGCTTCAGTAATATAAAAAATGCATATTATCACATTACCGAAAAAAATATTCTTAAGGTACAAAAATGCCTTTTAAATCCAATAGTCTACCAGAAACAACAGATGTAGGTATATCAGATCCTCTTATCAGTTCGTTGCTCTACACTCCTACACTAATTATAACATGAAAATGACGGTACTTATGTTATAATTTAAACATGCCAACTCAAGATGTTACAAACCATGACATTTTCTCCAGACGCGTCATACGTCCAAATACTCCTCAACATTAAAAAATATACACATTATAAAATACATGCAAGTAAAACACTCAAATGAAAAGAAAGAGTATATATTGTAAGAAATACATTAATATAGGTACTTATTTAATTAAAAGTGTGATAATTGTTCAATGACAGTAAAAACATTGTTACGTGCGAGCGGGGGCACGCACTTAAGATTGGAAGAAAACACAAGTTTTTCCAACTAAACGCTTGTGTTGACTTGCACAGCTGTACGTGATTCTTCGCTGCAGGGTTGCCCCTTCATGCACAATACCGTCGCCGATATTGCGTAAACTACTTCCAGCACTGAACTGCCCACTAAAAATTCTCCACTAAACTCGTCACTGCCTTCTACTAAACTTCTGTTCCAACTCTTTAGTATCGCACTTGTAACTTCGCTCTGTCCTTGTTTTTCCTTCCAGAATCTTATACCTTTGTCTAAAAGTCTTGAGACCGGTTTAAGCTACCAGAAAGTTCTACTCTCGGTCGCTACAATATATTTGATTTTATCGCATTAAAAACCAAAAGTAAAGAAGAATCGTTTTATTTCTTCACAATGGTGTTTTACTTTTAGGATTATTTATATATACTTAGATAATTATATCATATCATATCAGTATATATTAAATAATACGTAATATTTATTAATCTATAATATACTAATCGACGTTGGAATATAATATTTAAATTCACTTATAAACATTTATATATTTTGTAGATATGTATTTGTATGGTATGTATATTAAGTATATATCTATGTAATATATAATATTTCTGCATATATATATATATATATATATATATATATATATATATATATATATATATGTATATATATATATATATATATAATGTATGTATTTATTATTAAAATGTAAGTATTTTGTACTATATGTTACGTATACCACCATCGCCATTATCATCTCAATTCATTTCTGGGGTTGTCTGGAAGAGATCGCTTTTTAGCGATAAGACCGCCCTTTATACATAACTAGATATAATTTTAGTCTTTAAGTTCATATTTGTATTGGTGTACAATAAAGAGTTATCTATCTATACTATAAATAAAACTAGGTAACTAACGTAGTTATATTGAGTTTTATCTATAATCTTTCAAGACTATAAGTAGAATGAAACCCTAGGTCTTCTATAGCTAAGGTATTTCGAAGGCTGGCTATTATTCTCTGCTGGATCGATATACTGTTCCATAGTGTGATATAGGTACCAGCGACCTGATCACTTAAAGTATTCATGAGACGGTTTGATGGCTCTTTATAGAAGCTCTAGGCTTTTTATTTAATTTGTGTTAAGAAAATTTAAATTTTATAATTATATTTTTCTTCCAACACAATAATACATTTTCTTTAGATAGATATTGAGATTATTGAAGGAATCATGCTGTAAAGAAACAACGTGCAGCCGTGACAATATTATTGCGTGACTCTGTAAATGTCGGGCAATTACCCTGCTTTTTTGTAAACAAATAGAACGCGGTAAAACATATATACAGTTAAAATATTTTAGGTTATAAAACACATGTTACAGTTTTCATGATGATGTATTCTCATAATTGAGAAACGTTTTCTTCGCCGTTTCACAAGATAAACTCTGTTAACACTTTAACTGCGCAAGGTATAATGCCCAAAGAAATTTCGGGGTATAACATTTGATTGCGCAACTAAAATGTTTATGTTTGAAGTATGTAGATTATACGGGCTATTTTACTTCAAAAGATACGAAACTCCGGAAGTTTCTCTAAATTTGTTTGAATTAAGATACAAAGTTTTAGACTTCAGAGACGTACAAACAATGAGATGTACAATTTATCATGTTAAACATACACAAAATTATTTTCATTAGGGAAATCTATATATATATATATATATATATTGTACATCTCATTGTTTGTACGTCTCTTAAGTCTATATATATATATATATATATATATATATATATATATATATATATATATGTATATATATATATACATACATACATACATACATAACTTCACGCCAGTTCCCTTGCGGGGTAGGCACGAACAACAAAGCGCCGTTTAGGCTTATTCTTACACACCTCACTTGCCTCTTTGACATTCATAACTCTTGTCATGCAAGCTCGTCTGTTCTTACGGCTCCTGACATCACCTTCTGCTAGTACACGATCAATTTGATCATGGAAGATGTGTCGTGGCCTTCCACGACTTCTGCATCCATCCACTTTTGCATTGTATATCTGTTTAGTCATTCTTTCATCATGCATTCTTTGCACATGCCCGAACCACCGGAGCATTCCTTTCCTTACCTTCACCCCGACACTCTCTTTCAGACCAAACAAAGTCGCGGGCAAATGCTAGTAAATAACTAAATGTTCAAAGTATTAAACGATGACATATATATATATATATATATATATATATATATATATATACAATAAATCATGACCAATAAAATTTTCCTTGAAGCTGTCCACATATCATATAAATCGCCTTATATAAAGTAACGTTCTCTTAGCAACTAAACTAATATGTCAAACTGCCAACGCCGCCCATTTGTCAATATATTGGTCCTAATACATAAAGCTTAGTGGAAATAAACATACATTCGGCAAACAATATAAAAAGGATGAGATCATATATAGGAAGTATAGTATTTAAGCCTTTTATTCGCATTTATTAGTAATAAAACACACACAACAAGTACTTTCCAGCGTGGTAGCGTGATGGCTAGTGACGCGTCCCAAACTCAAAGGGCGCGGGTTCGGTCCTGGCCGGAACGCATGCACCACTTAGTCAGTTTTCTGATCTAATGTGCATATTCTTACAATTGCAACGCAGAGGCTCCGGGTTCGATTCCTGGTATAGTAAATTTCGGAAACGTATTTTCTCCGTTATTTACTATGGTCTGGGTGTTTGGGATCGGCCCCAGAGTAGTCCGTTGTATATTACCCGTAACACAAGCGTAACTTGCTTAATTTGGGGATATACAATGTGTGTTTGTCGGCCGATTACTAAAAAAAAGTAAAAAAAAAATTACCACGTGCTAATAATGGTGAAGGAAAACATCGTGATGCAACCTGCATATCGAGATTACTGATGTGTCAAACCTACCAAGCCGCCTTGGACAAGCGTGGCGGGTATACGTCCGTTCCCCCTATAACGGGAGGCCCGAGCCCAGCAGTGGGACATTTATGGGCTGATATTATAAGTACTTTCCGTGATGAGACTGATTTTATTACTGAACTACCTGCATATATGCATTATTATTTCTCATGAAATTTTATACATTACAGGAAGAAGCAATGTTTCAAATACAAACATTATATACTAGAATATGCCCGCGACTTCGTCCACGCTTGACTTGAATTTCCCGCAATTCTCGGGAAACAAAGTACCGCAGCATTTAAAAACAATGTAAGCTATCGTTTTAGTGACAACTTTGTCGGAATACGCGTCTATCCCTCGGGAACAGTACTTTTTTCGGGACAAAAAGGTACCCTACGTCCTTTTCTATGCCCCTGACGATGTGTATGCAAAATTTCTTGACGATCTGTTGTATATTTAAGATGTGAAAGCGTAACTATCAAACAAACTTTTGACGGCCTCTGTAGTTGAGCGGATTAAGTCTTAGCTGGCTGAACTCGTTGAAATACAGGGGCTCCGGGTTCGATTCCTGGAGTTGAAAAATTGCGGAAACGAACTTTCCGTTCTTTACTATGGTCTGGGTGTCTGGGATCGGCCCCAGAATGGTACGTTGTATATTACCCATAACACAAGCCTAACTTGCTTAGCTTGAGGATATACAATGCGTGTGTTTGTTTGCCGATTATTATTATGAAAAAAAAAAATTGGTTAGTTGTATTGGGCAACAGTAATATAAACGATATAAAGCGGCGCTAGTCGCCTTCGCGTAACTCGCCGCTTCTAAATGTTTTACTCGCAGTGCTTTTGTTGTCTTTTGAAATATAAAATGCACTACAATACGGTCTTTCATTATACGAACCGGCGTCCATACGCCACAATTTTGAAAGTGTGATCATAGGTTACTCTAATGCTCACAATTCATAGTGGTCGCTGTATTCAAAATCAGTTTAGAAATTACACGTGGTTATTATCGTCATGAAATGACAGCGGAGCGTTGTGGATTACATAGAGGGACAAGAGTTGAAAAAGGAATTTTAGAAAGAAAGAAAGAAAAAGTATGTAGATTTTTTTTTCTTAAGTTTTCGCGACTTGTATACATAATAAATATAAAATTATTAGAGCTAGGCATGTTTGCTGAAGAGTTTCTTGCACCGCTTCTTCTCTTCAAGCCATAACATGTTGCGAAGCGGTAGTAAATTAGATTAGGCTCCCATAGAGTAAATAATAACCATAAACAAAATTAAAATTAAATAATTAAAATTAACAAGTTGGCGGTAGGCTAAATAAAACTTTAACAATACTCGTTGACACTTGACATCTTTGTCTTCCGTGATAACGGCCACTGAAAAGTGGCCGAAACGTCGGAACAACCAAAGTCAAATAAAATTACCGCGCTTAAAACCGTTAAAACGTAGTTTTATTAAGTATTTAGAACTACAATGTAAAATCACTTAAACTATTTAAATAAAAACAATTAGTAAATGTACTCCTGAATTGGTCCTCGCTCAGCAAAAGTGCCGGTTGAGATAACCAGCGCTGATCTTCCGCTAGGGCCATTAGTGGTACACACGGACACAGGCACCTAAGACAAAGATACGAAGTGAAAATACAACAATTAAAATAGAAAAAAAAATACCCGAACAACATTAACTAAATATTAAAAGACTAAACACATATTACTTATGTAAATTGAGATAATTACCAATTATCTTTAAAATTTTAAAAGCTAGAAGAGAACTGGGGAAATTACATATAATCGAATACAATGCAAGAAAACTTAACTTATTTGTATTGTATTCTACTCATAGTCTCTCAAGACTATAAGTAGAATACTGAGCCTAGATCACCGTCTTGTATGGGTAAGATGCCCAGAAGGCTGGCTACGTTTCCTCGCTGGATCGCCATACTGATCCGTTGGCCGAGGTAAGCACCAGCCCTCTGATCACCCGAAGAGTCAATGAGACGTTTCGATAAATTTTGGTAGAGGCTACACAGGTACAAATATAACTGGACACAACCAGTACAAACTGCACGATTTAATAACACGCGCAAAGTCCGCCACTATAAAGCTTATCGAATGTACACACGTCTTGCTTGTGTCGTAATCGTCACTTGACTGCTCCTCTCTGCATTGGGCCATTGCTTTATAATACACCGATGCCATATGTCTACCTGGCAAACGTCGGTGCAATTCCCAGAAAACATAATCTGCACACCTGCGTAATTATGTCTGCGAACGGCCATAAACGAGTAGAATACAGAATAGGCTATTGTCTAATTACAAATTTTAAACACAAAGAAAACAAAAGAAGAGAGTCATAAAACAGTTTCAACGTTATTAGCTCAAACGCCGCGGCAGGTAATAAATACAGGTATACAGGCCCAACTTGTAACAGTATGTATGAAATGACGGTACTTCTACAATGTAAAAACTATCCACTATTTTTACTTTGACTACTTATTACGCAATCCAAAACAAGATAGTAAAAGAATTCTTCCCGCACTGTTTGTTATATACAAAAGTAAATGTAACTAGTTACCGGAACCTTGTACCAATAAACAATATCTAGTCGGAGACAACTGACATAGTGACCGTCTCCTACCACTTGAACACTTTATAAAGCTTGTAATATTAACGCTTTATATCACATTTTTCAATGCCTAAGAAAGTCGTTAACTCATCAGGTAAAACAAACTGAGCAACCGAGGAGACCAATAATGCTTTCGTTATCTCGATGTAAATATGTATTTATATGACCGCCGGACTAACCTACATATTTTATGTAGTTAGTTGAACTATAATGTCAGTATATTGTTTATAACTCACGCCAAATTTAATTGCATTCTAAGCGAGTTAATGAAACTAGTATAACTGAAATCATATTTACGGATAAGGTTACGTCACGTACATGGAATAATTTATTGGTAAATAATTAACAAGGTTAAAACTGAGTTGTTCATGTACGTGCCAAAATCTCTCAATACAGTAAACAGAAAACCTTCTGAGATGCATCTACAAACATGTTTAGGGTTTAAATATTTTCACGTAGCATTTAAGATTTCTGTATATATAGTCTTAAGTTTAATGTTAAATTGATTAAGCAATAATTACATCTAGAGTACGTACACTCGTCGTCTTATTTTGCACTCCTCACGAGCTGTCGAGCCTAGCTCCCGCGACGGTGGAGCCATGGGCTTTCGCCAGTGGTACGTCACCCTGTCCAACGGGGTAGCTATCATCAACGCATCGGCGTCGAAAACAACACAATATTAAACTTAAGACTATATATATGTACTAGCTGTCCCGGCAGACGTTGTTCTGCCCTGAAGAAATAAAATTTAGAACCCGATTGCAGCGCCACCTACCGGATCCAATTGTGAATCTAAACCATCCTCGAATCCACTTAAACACACACAAAAAAATTCATTCAAATCGGTCCAGCCGTTTTGGAGAAGTTCACTGTCAACACACGTACAGAAGAATTATATATATAAAGATATACAGAAATTTTAAATACATACATAACTTCACGGCAGTTCCCTTGCGGTGTAGGCACAAACAACAACAGAAATCTTAAATGCTACGTAAAAATATGTAAAACCCTAAACATGTTCGTAGATACATCTCCGAAGGTTTCCTGTTTTCTGTATTGACAGATTTTGGCACGTACATAAACAACGCAGTTTTAACCTTGCTAATTATTTAGCAATAAATTAATCCATGTTTTCTATAGTGCTTCTTAATTGGGGGTCAATGCCATAGTTACCACGCTTGACATGCGGTTTGGTAGCCGCAGTGCCAGCCTATTTGCATCGGAGACGCTGCTGCCCGTCTCCGACCAGAGGATTCGTATAGGATGGCTTTCTTGCGATAGTTATACCACTGTCGATCGGTCGCCAGAGCCTCGTTCGCTGACGGGGAAGGCAGAGGACCGTGATGAGTGGCGCCGACTTGAACAGGCCAACGTCCGGCAGTGGACGGTTATTGGCTGACGACGACAATTTTTTTTCTATTGCAGGAGATCAGCAGACAGTCAGACGGCACACTTGATGGAAAGCGATTACCATCACTTATGGACATTTGCAACACCAAAGGTGCTACAAATGCGCTGCTGTTCTCTTAAGGGAGACTGGAACTTGGTCACTAATGCCGGAACACAACTCAAGGTTGTTATGGCGAGATACTTTAGACCAGGGGTGATAGCCATCCAGTCAGGCAAACGCCCTACCACCTGGCAGACTATTCCATGTACGTGACGTAACAGATAACATAGGCCACAAATCGAAAAAGAAATGGATGTCAAGCCATTGTCACTCGTCGGGAACATCCCAAAAAAAGTTGGCTATTTGACCGACTGTGATCGAGTCGAGTCTGAATTCCATTAGTAGGTGCCACACGCGTCAGCCAATGAAAAGGGTAACTCCGTTCTACTTACATAGGTATGTAGCCCGACCTTAATTAAAGGTCGCTTCATTTGGAACGCAACACAGCGCCCCTAGAGTACAATTACTTTTTAATTAGTAACAAATATAGAAACTCTAATGTACTCACTTTGTTCCTTATTTAAGAGGTCGTTGCGGTTTTTGAGGGCGTGCGGGGGAGTGCCATTCCGCAATTCCTGCGATGGGTAGGACACTGTCAAATTGAGTGGGTTTTTAACCTTTTATTGCGGCTATAAGCTTTTATATCAGCTACGAATCTATATATGTCGAGATCGGAGAATAGACATGTTTAGCCTTTTTAAGTTGACTCACTGACGAAAGAGAGTGCCCCGTATAGGAGTCGAAGTAGAGGAGCGTGATAAAACGCTCCTCCGTCTCAAAGGAAGACCTTCCAGCGAGGCTATTGTTGTTCCTCGCAAACCTAGGCACATCTATTATTGTTGGAAATTTGTATATATTCTTTGTAGGTTTCGTGAATCGTTTGCGACCTCAATTATTGTACAGCGCCATCTAATGGCGTGTAAGTGTTCCGTTACATCACTAAGGCCCGGTTACTATGTCTTACCGACCGTTCATTTTCACTACCATCGGTTAAAATATGACATAAGCTCTATACATGTAGTGTCAAAATTTAATTAATGGTAGGGCAAGTGAATGAATAGTAAGATATTGGAACAGGCCATAGAAGTGATTTTGTCATTTATTAGCCGACTTCAAAAAATGGAGGAGGTTCCTGAATTCGTCTTGTAAATATTTTTTTATGTATATAGCCATAACTTGTTTGTTTCTAAACCGATTTTAATTATTCCTTTTGCGTTGTATTCAGTAAGAAAGAAAGAATTATTTTATTTAGGACAAATAAACATTTTAACAACACTGAGTAACATAAAAGATAACTGCATCAATATAAGTCCTAAAATTGGAGCCAGACTCAGCGTAATGCTAGCTGCTAAGGCCAGCGCTGTTCTCCCGCCTAGGACCGGCAGGTGGAGTCACGAAGGATAATACAACCCAAATAATATATCAAATCGGTACAGTTTAATAATTATAAAAATGAAACGGGCTATTAGATATATTTACATCGAAATGACAATACATACATACATACATAACTTCACGCTAGTTCTCTTGCGGGGTAGGCACGAACAACACAGCGCCATTCAGGCTTATTCTTACGCACCACACTTGCTTCTTTGACATTCATAACTCTTGTCATGCACGCTCGTCTGTTCTTAAGGCTCCTGACATCACCATCTGCTAGTACACGGTCAATTTGATCATGGAAGGTGTGTCGTGGCCTTCCACGACTTCTGCATCCATCCACTTTTGCATTGTATATCTGTTTAGTCATTCTTTCATCGTGCATTCTTTCCACAATAATGATGATGAAATGATAATAATAAACATATATACATAGATATATAAATATAGTGAGATATATAACAAGAAAACAAGTAAATAAAATAAACAGATTATTGTTAATGTTATCAAAGGTATTAGTGAAATGGTCATAAAGCACTTGTATCATGTCTTAAGTTACTTTGTGCGTTTTGGTGTTCACAAAGGAATTTCTTTAGTGTGACCTTCAACAGTGACACTGATGAGGCGTTTCTTATAGGTGGAGGAATGTTATTCCAGCACTACTTCCAGTATAGATTCAGAATAGTTTTATATAGATTTCATTGTAATTAGATACCATATACGTAATATAAAGTGAAAAATAAAAAAATTCTAGCATAAAAATCTATTTTAAGAGTAAATAAAAAGCAATAAATAAATATTTTCTACAATATTGTTACGACTGAGGTGCCGACAAAGGCAAATTCACACCTGCAGCCCTGTAGAAACACATTTTATTACCTTTTCGGCATTTGGACTTCTTTTGTTTACTTTGTATTTAAAATTTGTGATTAGAAAAGCAGCGCATTTTGTATTGTAATCTTTTATGGCAGTCATTAGCCAGGTGTGATTCTCGGAAATTCGGTCACGCGGCCGAGCAGACATATTGCATCCGTGCAGTATAAAGCAATGACTCGATTGATGGACGAGGCAGTCAAGCGATAACCACAAGCGAAACAAGACTTGTGTACATTCGTTAATCTATTTAGTGACGGACTTTGCGCGGGTTATTGAATCGTGCATTACGCTTGGAGTGGTTGTGTTCAGTTATATTTTTACCTGTGTTGTACGTGTTTGTATAGTTCTAATAAACTCTATAATAATTAGATCGGCATTTTAATTCGAGGCCCTGCAACTCGTAACAATATTTTGAAGTCGGAATTACTAGACTTTGCAAATTTGTTGCCGTGTTTTATACTTTACTCGGCACCGACTTCAAAATGTTATAGAAAATATTTTTTTTTTTGCTTTTTAGTTAGTCTTGAAGTCGGTGTCTCGATGAAACAAAAAAGAGATAAATATATAAATCTATAGGACTAAGCCTGCGAAAGTATGAGATAGAATACATTATATTTGATAATTTAAACACTATAATCATATAGATAGAGTTGGAAATGATTTGAAGTTTTTCTTTAATACTATAATACGCAACGGTTCTGTAGAACGTTTCTCTTACGTACCGTGGGGATTAGGTATGAGCTCTCAGCCAAGGTTTTCCCACAGCGCTACGATATGGAGTTTTTCAAAAAGGGTGTCATAAAATTTCTTCGAGATCGGCAGCGCGTTGGTAACATCTCTGGTGTTACAAACGTCCATAGGCGACGGTAACCGCTTTCCATCAGGTGGGCCGTCATCCCGTCTGCTGTACTCTAGCTATAAAAAAACTTCAAATATATTAAATATGACGTCATGAAATTTAGAATCCCTCCCACGCTTGTCACACATTTTTTCACTTCTACTGCGTGTGAACTGCTGGTACTAGTAGAAACTGGTAGAACTTATATAGAGTTTGCGTCAAATTTTCACCAATAGTAAGATACGTAAAGCCTTAGTAATAGTAGAATAGCACTAGCTGGAAATTAGTTACAAAATACCTTTTTTTTTTAACCAGGGGAAATCCGATTGAGGACTAAGCCGCGACAAGGGCAGAACCTTGGGGCGATAATTCGCGACCTAGTGTGGGATTCGCCAGATCGAGGGTGGCACTAGTATGCCCAGTCAGAACTGGTGCCACGCTATTGCCACTCCCGGTTAGGGATACCCACTAAAACCCCTGGGTGTTCCGTCCTTCGCCTTATGCCAGGGCTACGGGTATATGACCTGGCCTCTCCGCAGCCCTGGCAGAGTTACAAAATACCTACCGTAACTTTATATTGAAATAGATGCTTTTGATGAAAATTCAGTTAAATGAATATACCAGTGTAACTGGGAGATACCGCATGGGGGTAACAATGCACGACGTATCGCGCTTCGGAGAGTAGAGGCCAAATATTTAATTCGTACTGGTATAATTTATTTAGCCCGGACAGCGTCCGGGGAACGGAAGGACAAACAAAATTGCTGAGATTTATATGTGTTGGAGTTTGATAGTTATTTTTAGTGTTATTTGAATAGAAATGTACACAATATTATCAAAAATAAGAATTTTTATTTATAACCTGGATATTCTTAGTCGTTTAGTTGTTGCATTTCAGGATATCATAGTTGTTCTGGTAAAATCTTTACTGTTCTCAAGTAAGATCTTGCATGGAGTACTGTTCTCACCTTTGGGATGGCTCCGCTAAACACCAGCTTGAAGCGCTAGAGTTAATTGAGAGAAGAGCCAAGAGGTTGATTGGTAGTAACCAGCTTGTCAATACAAGGGTTCAAAGCTTAAAGACACGGGGTTGCTAGTCTATCGGTTTTTTATATGATTCATTTCGGAGAGTGTGCGGTTAAACTGTTCAACCTGATCACACCATTCCATCTTCGGACCACAAGGCGTTTTGGTCTATGCCATCGTTTCACTGTGGAAACGCTATCAGTGCGAACTAAAAGTTTTGCCACCACGTTCCTTCTACGTACGGTAGAGTTATGGAATGCACTACCTGAGTCCGTGTTTCTTCAAGTCTCGGTGTTGATAGGTACTATCTAGGTAAGCGGGCTCCATCTTCGACCGCATCATCGTCCGGCATTGGACGTGATCATGGTCAAACGCCAACCTATTTAATATTAAAAAAAAAACTGAACCTTTATGAAGTCTTCATGTCTGTATGCTGTTACATTACGCTAGATTGTATCTGTAGTAAAACTGATAAAATAAATACCGATTATTGAAGTCACCTCTAGCATTTAACTACTACTACACTACGAACTATAGGATTCAAAATAAATTCAGAAAAATATCAATTAGGTAAAGTTCAAAAAAAGTACTTCAATGGAACTTAGTTCTTTAATTCCTTGTGCGTGATTCGTCACGCATTTGGCCAGTTTATTTAACTGTATATATAGCTCGATGATTAACCACCCTAAATTTTCGAATAAAATACACACTTAGGAGACAAAAGAATTTACATACATACATACATACATAACTTCACGCCAGTTCCCTTGCGGGGTAGGCACGAACAACAGAGCGCCATTTAGGCTTATTCTTACACACTTCATTTGCTTCTTTGACATTCATAACTCTTGTCATGCACACTCGTCTGTTCTTAAGGCTCCTGACATCACCTTCTGCTAGTACACGATCAATTTAGACCAAAAGAATTTAGACCTATACAAATAAAGGAGCCTTAAGAACAGACGAGCGTGCATGACAAGAGTTATGAATGTCAAAGAAGCAAGTGAGGTGTGTAAGAATAAGTCTAAATGGAAGGGAACTGGCGTGAAGTTATGTATGTATGTACAAATAAATAACATTTAAGTGCCCGTATTGAAAACAAATTACAGATTTTAAGCGTAACTAAATTACCGATACTAGAACTCTTGTTTCTCTGAAAGTTTGCCTCAAATAGGCTCCAAACCGTCTTAGCTTAGGTTCTTTATTTCTTTAAGCAGACAAACAGACAGGCGGCCCACCTTGCCTTAGAACATGGCGAGCGTCACCTATAGACGTTTGCAACACCACGAGCTTTGCCAACGCCTTTCCAGGCACCAGAATGAGATAAAGAATAGGCATGAGGTATAATGGATAAGATGGGTAAGATAGGTGGGATAGAATAACAAGGATGAAATAGGGATGGGATAGAGTGGATTGAATATGGGATAGGATAGAGGGAAAAGAATTCAGGTATGGGAAAAGGTATATCTTAATATATATAAATTACGTGTCACATTGTTTGTTCGCGATGGACTCCTAAACTACTTGACCGATTTTAATCAAATTTGCACACCGTGTGCAGTTTGATCCGACTTGAAAGATAGGATAGCTTACATTTGGACTCGGTAGGTGGCGCTGCAATCGAGTTCTAAATATTATTTGTTTAGGGCAGAACAACGTCTGCCGGGACAGCTAGTATAATTATATATATATATATATATATATATGTATATGTATATAATATATATATAGGTATAGGATGGGACAGGAGAAAGTTTATTAAATTAAAATTTTAGAGATTGAAGTATCTATCTTAATTATTTGTGTATATTTCATTCCAATTAATATAATATAATATTCCATATAATTTATCCGTGCAGGAACGGAGAAAAAATATAATTTCCTGCGGCCGGGCGGCCTGTCGTAAGAGGCGACAAAACAACCCACAGCCAGGTGGTCGGGTATTTTTCCGACTGGATGGCTACCACCCCTGGTCTAGAGTATGTCGCCATAACAACCTTGAGTTGTGTTCCGGCATTAGTAACCAGGTTCCAGTCTCCCTTAAGAGAGCAGCACCGCATTTGTAGCACTTTTGGTGTTGCAAATATCTATAGACAATGGTAAAGCCGTCTGTCCGTCTGCCGAATTCATGTAATAAAATAAAATGAAAAGAAGTCACGAGCACAACTAGTTCGCTATAAAATTGGCCGCTTGCCCTGAAAAACGAGGTAATTAAAATATTTTGCGGTTAAAATATCGATAATGGCGCATTGAGTAGAAAGTTTTAATTGTTTTTAAAGCAATTACTATGCACTCTGTTTTGCGGTAACGGCCCGTTACGTAATTTAACTATTTATTTACACCATAAAACTTGGTTCACCGTAAAATTTGGTTTTTCATTATAATTTATCGTAATTTCAAGTTATATTACAAATCTCGCCGCGTTTTGTGTATCGTGCCGCATTCTGCACCCGCTTATAGTAACCCACGTGCTGGAAGGTACGCTCTGTACCGTCCCTGGTGGTCCACTCGTCAAAGGAACTACAAGACGTGAAGAAAGGGTCACGAAGAAGACGTGCCTGCCGCTGCGAAGCCCTCATCGTTCGTAGCGTGTCTGGTGCGGCGATCTATCCTGTAGGTCCTTTTCTTCTCTCTTATTTCCGACAGCGCCAACATTCCTTTTTGGTATACATACAGAAGTAATTTGGTAAACATACATAACCATAATATAAAATAAAATGCAAAAGTCGATGGATGCAGAGGTCGTGGAAGGCCACGACACACCTTCCATGATCAAATTGATCGTGTACTAGCAGAAGGTGATGTCAGGAGCCTTAAGAACAGACGAGCGTGCATGACAAGAGTTATGAATGTCAAAGAAGCAAGTGAGGTGTGTAAGAATAAGCCTAAATGGCGCTCTGTTGTTCGTGCCTACCCCGCAAGGGAACTGGCGTGAAGTTATGTATGTATGTATAAAATAAAGAATTTCAATAAGAAAACTTGCTTGCTCAATTAAAGATTAAGCGTTGCTATATAACGTGGCAACGCCGGCAGCCGTTTGGGAACGATCTTGGACAGTGGTTTGAGACCAATATTTTATTTAAGCTATTTTTTTCTTTTTAATATGAAATAGTATTATAAACATATTTAAACATAAAAAAAATTGTGTGCAGTTCATACGCAGTAGAAGTGAAACTTCAGATAATATACTCACAGACAATTCTGTCCTAACTTATAAATATAATTACATATTATAATTCAAAATAAACTTCTTAAGTATCACTTTAAATCTTTCATTTTTTAGTCTAAATATATCACTTTTATTTCGGTCCAAATTGGACCTATGTTTAATCATTGGTATTATTAACTCTCTAATCTGTGCTGCACAATGTAAAACCCGTATCTCATTCTCTCGCAGGCTTAGTCCTATAGATGTGTTTGTCTCTTTTTAGTGTCGCTTTTTCGTTTCATCGAGTTTCATATTTCTGTTTATCTATGTTTTGGTGTACAATAAAGTGATCAAATCACAACGACTCTAAAGAAGTTTCAATTCAAAAATGTAGTCCAGATCGCTGCCGGTGGGAAACGTTCCCAAAATGCTGGTCGCATTTCTCCGTTTATGGCAACGCTGACCCTTTGCCCTAAGGATAGGCGAGACTTCTTTCAATTGCCTTGAAAGGTCTCGATAAAGTTGATAAGCCTTAAACCCGAAAGGCTCCAAAATCTCAACCACGAAAACAGTCACTGATGGATGCATATTTGCGGCATATTCAGCATCATCTGAGCTTTAAATCCGGGTTGTGTTCGGAACATTCACTCCGACATCCAAAGTCCGCTTTCCTGCTTTTTCGTCTCCACTTCGCGTGGATTTTTGCATCCCCTGTTTCGAAACCATTGGCCACCCATCCTTCACAACGACAAGTCAGCATTTTGGGCCTCCCTCTTCAACCGGGACCTAACACGTGTGGCATGGCTAGACATTTAATCCCCACATAATTAATTGGTTTTTTCGTTGTGATAATTATTTTATTATTTCTTTTCACGTAGTTTCGCTTACATACATCTTGGTTCTGTGAAATATTATTTACCGTAATAAAATATTAGAATTAGAAAAATAAAGTATTAGAAAAAAATACACAAATTTCCAATACCAATTTAAACAATGTCTTTAGAAATAAAAATTATAGCCTCACAAATTTTCTCGTTTATAATATTGTTACGAGTTGCAGGACTCTAATTAAAATGCCGTTGGAATTATTATAGAGTTTATTAGAACTATACAAACACGTATAACACAGGCACAAATATCAACGAACACAACAAAGCCAAACGTATCCCATAAAACGCGCAAAGTCCGTCACTAAATAGATTACCGAATGTAGTACACACGTCTTGCTTCGCTCGTGGTTATCGCTAGACTGCCGATCTCTCCATTGGGCCATTGATTTATTCTGCACCGATACAATATGTCTGCCCGACCGCGTGGACCGAATTTCTTAGAATAAGTCCGACATACCTGGCTAATGACTGCCATAAAAGATTACAATATACAATGGGCTGTTTTCTAATCACAAATTTTAAACATAAAGTCAACAAAACAAGACCAAATGCGGAAAGGTAATAAAGTGTGTTTTTATGGTATGCAGGTGTGAATCCACTTTTGTCGGCGTGTAGGTCGTAACAATATGAATAGGTTGAAATATACATTCTTATGTATATCTATATAAAGCACTGAATACGAATCGTGAAGAAAAAACAAAGCAACAACAAATAAAATAACTTTCACATTTACATTATTAGTATTTGATTTGAACATGGCCCCAAATCGAATTTGCTCGAATAAAAACCCAATCAACGGCAAGCATTTATCACTCAACCCTCAAATGCTTTCTGCACAATAAACTTTCATTTTGCGCGTTATTAACACTGGAATGAAAACATCGTGCGGCGATACTTGATTTAGTGTTATGGAGCTGTCGTCGGCCGGGCCCCCGAGGCCCAGCACAATGGCTGTCGATTAACGGGTTAAGCTTTTATATGCAAGGTACAATAGTTATAGAATAGAATATTTTTATATAATATAATAATAATCGGTAGACAAACACATATTGTATATCCCTCAATTAAGTAAGTTACGCTTGTTGGGTAATATACAACGAACTACTCTGGGGCCGATCCCAGAGATCCAGACCATAGTAAATAACGGAGAAAATTTGATTACGAAATTTACCATGCCAGGAATCGAACCCGAAGCCACTGCGTTGAAGTGTGGTAGGAGGCCGCTATCGTTATCGAGTAGGTATATATAATATATATATTTTTGTAGCTGGAGTACAGCATACAGGCTGACGGCCTACCTGATGGAAAGCGGTTACCGTCGCCTTTGGACGTTTGCAACACCAGAGATGTCACGAAGGCGCTACCAACCTCGGAGAAATTTTATGACACCTTTTTAAAAAAACTCTATATCGTAGCGCTGTGAGAAAACCTCAGCCGGGAGCTAAGTCCGAATGCCCACGGTACACGAGAGAAACGTTGCATACATGATGATCAGTGACTCAAGAAAATGCGGATAAACGTCTAGATGATGGCGAGCGGTGTGGTGGTAGAATGAAGAGGAAGGCCCCATTCTGAACAGTTCTTCCGAACACTCCGCGAAACGCAGAGGGGATTTGTGGCGAAGCCTTAGGTGAGTAACGACACCTCGGACCTGACTCCGGGGGCCAAGCAAGGCCTTGCCTGTGTGTGCTTGCTTTAGCCAGCCGGCACGGAATGGTGATCGCTAGAGCTAAGATTCAAGCTCCAGGGGTGGAAGTGATAAATGGCCTAACATCGGAAGTAGCTTCGGTGAACCTGCAGCCCACCTCTCGACACCCATTTACCACTCACACCTATGTTGCCCCTTGCCAATCTTATACGGTTTTTAGGGGCCCATGCAGTGAGTGGCGAGTCACCGTCGTCCCATTTTTTCCATATTCCTTGAACATTGCAACGGGAATAGTCTCCATAGTCCCCGATCTGTAACTCCACTAGCAGTTCATCCCAATAGTCCGGTACCTTTTGTTCTCATTCCCTACAATAATCCTACAATTACCGGGGCCTGTCCTTGGGTACATTTTTATGATATGTAGACAGTTACCAGTGCGTACTAAACATTTCGCCTCCACGTTCCTTCTGCGTACGGCAGAATTGTGGAATGCACTACCAGAGTCCGTGTATCCCGAAAAGTACAATCCGGGTATTTTCAGGTCTCGTGCGAATAGGTACTATCTAGGTAAGCATGCTCCATCTTCGACCGCATCATCGTCCGGCATTGGACGTGATCGTGCTCAAACGCAAATTCTATTTAATGTAAGAAAAAGACACTGACTAGTAATTATCCCACAATTACTAGTCAGTGTCAAGCTACATTTAGATTAAATTTTTCAAGGGACCTCTACGTGTTGGCCTTCCCATGGCCCCACGCAAGCCCTCCAAAAGTCCGGGCCATTTCTAGGGCCCGTGGTCTGCAAAGACATATGTTAATATGAATATACTATAAAGTAATAAACTGTACTACTTTAAAAATAGAAAAATAGAATTTAAAAGAAATTAACTTACAAATATAAAATATACAGTAAAGAATAAAAAATCTAAACGAAAACCCGTTATGCCCCAACTAACCGCTGTCGCAGGGCAGTGTACTTAGAAGGCTGGCAGCATTACCTTGCCGAATACAAAGGCAAATTCTCTGACCGAGGTAAACCTCAACATTATTTTTCATACAAAATTTTGTGGGTACATAGCCTCTATGGACCCAAAATCTTCACCCCAAACGATACAAATATGTAAAAATTTGACCTTACAAAGAAAAAGCAATTACATTATAAGTTTATATAAAACCATGTATTTGCAAAGAATTATCTAAATTGAATAGGTTAAAAGAAAACCAGTTTCTCTTAACTTCATACATTTATTCGATGAAATCAAGATGGAAATAACTAAGACCAACGAAGTAGTAACAAAGTTACTTTGTAAATAAAAGAGAATTTACTTCAGTAACAGTAGTTTGCTACTAAAGAGCACTAAAATAAATTAAAACTTGTAGAATATTTTCTTTGGAAATTCAAGTTTATTTTTATGTTTACAAAAATATAATCAAGTGTTTCTCGTCCTTAAGAAAGAATAATAATATTGCAATAGAATATTCTTCTTTTTCCTAATTTTTCTTCTAACTACACTAAATTTCTTTTCTTAAATATAACTTAACAAGATTTGTGCATTTAGCTTGTGATTAACGTTCATCTACATTAATAATAATAATATTATGTAGGCCTAACGTCGGAAGTAGACTCGGTGCACCTGCAGCCCACCTTTCTACACCCCATAGCCACTCACACACATGTTGTCTCTGTCTTCTATGGTATCTTTGAGGCCCATGCAGGGAGTGGCGAGTCACCGTTGTTCCCCGAACATGATGACGGGCAGACGCCATAGTCTGTATAGTCCCAAACCCCTAGTACCACTAGCAGTTCAACCCAATAGCCCGGTACTTTTTGTTCTCATTCCCCACAATAGTTCTACCTTCTACACTGGCCGGGGCTTTTCCTTGGGTGTATTATTATATGGTGTAGACAGGAATAATCGCCGGTCAGTGTCACGCCACATTTACATTAAATTTGTCAAGGGACCTCTACGTGTTGGCCTTCCCATGGCCCCACGCAAGCCCTCCAAAAGTTCGGGCCATTTTTATGGCTTGTAGTCTTCAAAGACGTACAGTATAATATTGTTTGTATTTTTGTATGTTTGTAACAAAATAACTCAAAGACTACTGGACCGGTTTAAAAAAAATTCATCAAATTATTCCTGAATAAAATAGGCTATATTTATTACTAGAACAAATTAGGGATCCCTACTAAAACTTCAATAACGTAACCCAAGGTGTAAAAAAATGTTATTAGGGCAGGACAACGTCTGCCAGGAACGCTAGTATATTATTATATTGTTACAAGTTGCGAGACTCGAATTAAAATGCCGTTGGAATTATTATAAAGTTTATTAGAAATATACAAACACGTATAACACAGGTACAAATATAACCGAACCCAACAAATTCAAACGTAATGCTAAAGGTCGTAATTCAATAAAACACGCAAAGTCCGTCACTAATAGATTACCGAATGTATACACGTCTCGCCTTGATCCTGGTTCTCGCTCGACTGCCCTTCTCCTCAATCATTCCATCGTTTTATACTGCACAAATGCAATGTGTTCGCCCGGCAGCGTGAACCGAATTTCCTAGAATCAACTTGTACTTTAAAATCCGTAATATCTGGTTAGTAATTACAGTCGTAAGCCGCTGTAAATGATTGCAATATAACAATAGGCTGTTCTCTAAAAACGTATGTCAATAAATAAGTAAACAAAAGAAGACGATCATAAAAGAATTACAATAGTTTCAATGATGTTAGTTATTCATTCAAATGACGACGGGTAATAAATGTGCTTCTACAAATCTGTACGTGGAATTTGTCTTTGTCGGCGCCTAGGTTGTAACGATTTTTAGTTTAGAATAATATTTAAATAAATAATGCAGCCAATACAAATCAAAATCAACATGTTTGACTGTCATTAAATAACGGCATTTATCCATATATAATAATTATCCACAGTTCGCAGCTAACTCTCGTATCCGCGCCGCCCAATCTGCCATACTTTCTCTAGTATATTTTATGGAGTAATAAAATGCATTTCCGATGCTTAAAGTGACCATCAAACAATTCTACCACTTTTTCATAGCCTAAAGTTACTTCTCGTGGTAGTGCTAAATGACGGATCAATTTGTAACTTGACTCTGCCAAATTACTTATCAAAATGGCGCGACGCTTAGTATCAGCTTTGTCATCGTCCTTCACGATATCATTTGCTAAGAATCACTAAGTCTGTCTTTATATACGAGTATGCAACAATTTTGGTTTGATGGTTAAAAGTATTTAATGTCCCGACAGTGTCTTTTACCATTTTACACTATAAATACACATGCGTTAAACTGAACTCGTCGCCAACTGTTGTATATGTATCGTTAGGAATAAAAGAAACCAGCCACTTGTAAAAGGTATCTGTTGAAATAAACCTCTTCATTTCAACAAGAACCTTTTTTTAGGGCGTCTTCTATATTTAAATTATATTAGAATATTCATTAGGTTTCCAAGAAAACTGTAAACCGCTACGCGTATATGAATGTAAGAATAAAATTCTGCTAGTTTTCATAATATGTGCTGTATTATTTCCCGGTCCATAACCAACAGGTTATGGGCCCAGAACGAATCACGCGCAGACAATAAATACGCGTAAAGAAAACCAACAGTATCTAAACAAACTACCCTCTTATGAGGCACGATTCTTAATGAATAGCCGCAACAGTTGTTAGTATTTTTGTTTTTATCTTTACGCTAAAAGAAGCTGATAGGCTTGCTGGAGGAGCTGGGCTGGTTGGAGTTGTCCCTCATTGACCCTTACACGCCAAATAGGCGCTATGTCATTGTGATGCGGAAACCACCTGCTTGGCAGAAGAAGAAGGTCTCTACGCTATCTTTTAGAGCTCTACATAACCTTATTAGGCTATCAAGATTATGTGACCAACCCCTTTAAAAAATTGGCTAGAGATAGAAAAAAATAAGGCATTTTATTAAAATTTAAGACAATCACAAACAGCAATAGACATGTATTCTTAATTAATACAATCGAACACGGGTAGTGGATGTGACTTAAAAGGCTACAACTATGAAGTGGAAATTGAGTAGTCACATAGTGAGGTCCAATTAATAAAAAAATTGGTTTCTAAAGTTATAGAAAAAGCAGAAATGGGAAACCAAAAAGCAGATAGGAAGAAAATGGAGAAGGTTGGCGAGAGACCTCACCCAATGGCGTGTTCTGTAGGAGGCATATGCGAAGGGGTCAAACTGTCTGCTGTCAATGTGTTAAAACAAATATGATAAAAAGTCAGTTGCTGTCGTTTAATGTTGAAACACTTTCACCGTGGGGTTTTGAGGTCATGAGCAATTATCAAAATTTATCAAAACGACTCATAGACTCTTCAGGCTGATGCCTACCTCGGACAACGGATCAGTATGGTGATCCGTTCTTCGGTGATCTTCTTACCCATAGAAGATGGTGATCTATGCTCACTATTCTACTTATAGTCTTGAGGGACTATGAGTAGAATACAATATAAATAAGTTAAGTTTTCTTTTATTATGTTAGTTTATAAAGTCATTGTACTATTGCTTTAACTAATTGAATATAAAAAGTCAGCGAAAATAAATGCTGTTTTTATTTTATTTTTTAATTAATAAAAATGGTAATGGGCATATTTTTTGTTGCGAATCGAGTTGGTTTTATTATCGATTTGGCTTTGTAGCCGTCACTACCCTCTAAATAACTGGAGTACATCCCCTTTGAGAAACTCATGTTCTATAGGTACCTATAAATGGATGTTGGCGTTACATTCTCAAAAAAAATCAAATCTAAACCCAATTTCAATTTCATCATTAAAAAAAATTGCTATACGTGTAAAAGAAACGCTGTAGGGGACACCCGGATTTGAACCGGGGGCCTATCGATCTGCAGTCGATTGCTCTGCCACTGAGCTATATCCCCGATGAGCTAACAGTTTATAATTTGATATAACAATGCTGACATTCACTGTCATTATCTATAGACAGGAAATAATGTAGTAATGGAGTAGGCATATTGACGTAGTTATCTATGCGGTGATTAACATACGAAAATCTGATGCAATCACACATTTATTATTGTTGTGTCTGCAATTATTTTTGCGTATATTTCAACTTATGCCTTTTTTGATTATAATATTTTAAAATTATTTACTTTAGGGTTTAGAGGTCGTTTTGCTCGCATAGACTTTGAATCTATATATATAAAAATGAATTCCTGTTCGTTAGTCTTGCTAAAACTCGAGAACAGCTGGACTGATTTGGCTAATTTTGGTTTTGAATTATTTGTGGAAGTCCAGGGAAGGTTTAAAAGGTTAGTAAATGTGAAAATATGCTTGGAATATAGTAAAAAGAACAATTTCGTGTTCCCTTAGAAACTATTCCTACCTGTCAAACATTTGATGTTCGTCCCGTCGTTGAGAAATCAACGTTTTTTATTTATTAATTCTGAAGCGGTACGAAGTTTGCCGGGTCAGCTAGTGTGTAATAAAATTATTTTGATTTAAAATTATTTAATAACAAAAACCTAGAGAGTTTCTAGTAAATAAACAAATCTATACAGATAAATAAAAGTGAAGTGTCTGTTTGTAATGTTAAAGTAACAGCTTTTTACTAAATGTATATTAAAGTATATATGAAACTTAGAAAATTTTCGATTTCTCCCCAAATCGGTCTGTTTTCTGGTGATAACAGGCCGAATTTGGGTCGGATCGAGACGTGGCGCACACCAAACTGTAGGTCTTGAAGAGGTCTATAGTACAGTTGCCGCGAACCAGGGGTCGCCTTTGGAAAAACGGGAATTAAGGGTGAAAAACGGGAATTTATGAAATTTGAGAATTTGGGATGCGATTATTGAAGGCGCTATTAGGCGCACGGAGACGAGAGTGGTGTCGACGGATAGCCCTTGACGAGCACTATCCGACGATGCCAAAAAAGAGGGGGGTGACAATAGAAAAAACTCGAATTTGTCAATGAAAACCGAATTTTCTGGGGAAAAATCACCAGAAAACCGGTATATCAAGGACGATTCGGGCCAACGAGGTATCCTTGGAAAGGTCTTGAAGAGACCTATCCAATGGTATAAGAAACTATATATGTGTAGGAACAAAAATAAAAATTTGGTCAGGGGGAACCTATGAAATTACAAATGAAATTTTTAGAACAGCACTTATATGAAAAAAGCAATTTGTAATATTTTTGTCTGTCTGTCTGGATGTTCCGGCTAATCTCTTAAACGGCTGTACCGATTTTGACAGGACTTTGACGGGCAGATAGCTGATCTTATAAAGAGTAACTAAGGCTACATTTTTAAACTTTCTTTAGGTTTCCGCGAAAAAAAAAATCATTTGTTCCAACTAATCTTGAAAATGGGTGGACCGATTTTAACAGCACTTTCTCTGGCAGATTGCTGATATTATGAGTACTTTTTTAGGGTTTTGCGAAAAAAGAAGCGAATAGAGCCGCGGGTATATCTAGTTCTCAAATTATTTGGGTAAGTTTTTTATTTTTTTATTATTGAAGCACAACACACAAGCTGACGGCCCACCTGTGATGGAAAGTGGTTACCCTCGCCTATGGACATTAGCAATACCAGAGGAGTGAGAAGAGAGTGCTATCAATGTGCTGCCGACCTCGAAGGAGAAATTGGATTTGGCCAGGGACGCCCGAGCACAATTCAAAGTTATTATAGCGAGATACTCTAAACCAGGGGTGGTAGCTATCCAGGCGGGCAAATACCCTACCACCTGGCTGTGGGGTGTTTTGTCACCTCTTACGATAGGCCGCCCCAACACAGGAATTAGTATTTTTATCAGTTCTTGCACGGAGAAATGTTTGATAGTCTGTGCTGTTTGCTGTTTAAAGGGCGTGTCGTTACAATCGCCGTAGGCTGCATAAGACGTGACTCAGTGGGCAAACGACGAATGCTTAATTTTTTTTTATTATGTTTAAGGCTTGACAACTAGGCCTTAAGCCAGGCGCCGTTGTATTGTAGGCTACAATCGACGTCATTCAACGGAGTTCTTATGAAAACACAAAAGGCCACATTTGGCTATATAGTGTTGAAATAAACCTCGTCATTTCAACAAGAACCTTTTTCATAGGGTCTTCTATATTTAAACTACATTATAATATAGTAACGTCATAGTGTCGGTTGTTATTAGGTATCTAAGTATCCGCTATGCGTGTATGATTGTCAAGAATTAAACTCTGCTGGTATTCACAATATGTGCCGTATTATTTCCCGGTCCATAACCAACAGTTTTGGGCCCAGCACGGATATAGGTTGATGGATCCGGAAAATCTACTTGCGTGTATAATTGTCTAGAATTAAACTCTGCTGGTATTCACAATATGTGCCGTATTATTTCCCGGTCCATAACCAACATATAGTTCACATTTCTCGCAAAAACACATAATTACTACTCAAAAACTATCTATATCCTACAACTATTGTTCATTTTAGAGTAATTTTACACATTTTTAAAACATAAAACTGCACAGCACAACGTCCCCTTTCAGTTCCCGCCAAAAAAACTCCAATTCTTACTACGAAAATGCACTATTGCAGTCTCTCTCAGACGCCTAGTTGTACGCCGCGCCAGCTGTGCATTCAACTCGAGCATTTCAACATAAAAACGATGCGTTTGTGACGTCAATGAATCTGTCAAATAAATATACAAAGTGCAAGGAAAAAAGTGAAGCGCGTTTATACATTTCTAGAATGGCCATCGGTATAACGACAAGTCGACACCGAGAGAAGCGTCTGCCGTCGATTTATGCCACGCCGCTTTCGATTTCAACACTCCCCCCTCGACTGTATTGAGCGTTGCGCCGTTCGTATGTATACACAGTTTTTTATTGGACTTGACTTTATGTTGTTGGTCCGAAGACCTTACAACTTTACCGGGGTTTTTGGGGCGAGTGCCTGTTACCATGAGAGGGGGATGAATTTAATGATGCCCACCATAGGGCAACACAAAGCACTAATTGAGAATGGGCGACGGGTAATATAAAGCCCGAGGGGAAGAATCCCGGCGGGCCGGGATCGGTGGTTCGCGGCGGCCTACGCTATCTTACTGCCGTTTCGCAACGTGTTATGACTGGGAGAGAAGAAACGGCGAAAGTAAGTTCCCAGCAAGACGCCTAGTCTATCCTGCCGTCCTAAACGCGGGCGGACTGATCCGGGCCATCCATTTCGTAATAACGTCAACCCTGTCCGTCAGGACGTTACGCGGTCGTCGCACGAGAGCCTTTCGACGAGGCTTATAATCGGACGCGGACACGACGAGCGAATTTCGATGGTGCGGCGCGAGATCGAAATACTTACGCGAGAGCGACGTAATGTAGTTTTTGATGGAGGGAAGCTCCAGACCGCGGTGGAGGTCGACGTTACGCATATAGAGGGGAGCACCGACAGCTCTGCGCATGAATTTATTCTGCACGATTTGCAATTTATCTATGTATGAGTGATAGGCAGCTTAGACTCGTTTAGTCTTCGAAGAGAGTTTGTGTGTTATCTGCGTTTTCTACCACCTGTACAACGGAATCATCATCATCGTCCGAGCGTTAAATCCCGGTTGCGTTCGGAGCGATCACTTCAACGCTCAGGGTCCGCTTTCCTACTTTTTCTTCTTCACTTCGCGCGATCTTTGGCATTCCTTGTATGGCGACCATTGGTACTGTTACATCCCTAAACCGTATCCTAAAATGCTGACGGGATGCTTCCTCAGCATCCCGTTCTTGTCGTCCGACTGCTCCACTCAGTTCGAGGCAGTTCGGATCGCGCTACCCTTAGAGTTAGACATATATTTTATTATCCTACATTTTCTGATTAAATAAGTTGTACTCCTTCGTGTTTAATACATAAATCTTTTATTAAAAAGACTATTCTTTTAACCGGTACTACAGTACGTATGTCATCCCTCACAACGTCAAGCCAGCATTTCTTGGGCCTACCCCTTCGACTGGGACCTGGCGGAGGCGGCATGGCTAGACATTTGTTCTCCACATAACTAGCCGGTTTACGTAAAATGTGGCCGTACCAGCGTATCTGCACAACGGAGTATTCCGAGGAATTGTTTAATCTGATGCTAATGTCTCGCTCGTCATCGGCGGGATGTTCACGCTTGAGCTCCCACGCTCAACTACGCGACGTTTCTTTAGAACTTGGTTCCGCGTGCGACAATAATCTCGGAGGAATCTCCCGCCGAGGTTTTCCCTCTGCGCTATAACAAGGGATTCTTTAAGTAGGGCGTTATTATATTTCTGAAAGGCTGGTAATGCGTTGGTGACACGCCCGGTGTTGCAATCGACCATAGGCGACGTTCCATTACTTTGGGCGTCTGCCTCTTTGCTTCCCACAGGCAAAAAGAAACATTTACATAACACGGCCGTAGATCACTGTTTTAATTTTCATATAGATTTTTTGTATATAGATATTAGATTATATAAAACTTTATTGCTCACCAAAATAAACAAATACAAAAACAAAATGCATAATTATTACAACACTTCTTGGCAAAACAACAGGCGGCCTTATTGTTAAAAGCAATCTCTTCCAGGCAACCTAGCTTAAAAGAAATTCTTAACTAATTTGGCGATGTAGGTGGAGCACAAAAAAATGTACAATTTAAAAACTTACACTAATTTATAAATTTAATCTTCTTATCTTTATATATATATAATTCTTCTGTACGTGTGTTGACAGTGAACTCCTCCTAAACGGCTAGACCGATTTGAATGATTTTTTTGTGTGTGTGTTCAAGTGGATTCGAGGATGGTTTAGATTCACAATTGGACCCGGTAGGTGGCGCTGCAATCGGGTTCTAAATTTTATTTCTTCAGGGCAGAACAACGTCTGCCGGGACAGCTAGTATAATATAAAAATGAATCGTAGAAATGTAGGTACGAACATAACTTGAGAACGACTTTACCGATTTTGATTAAACTTTTTGTGTGTATTTGGGTGGGTCCCCGGATGGTTTAGATTCACAATTGGAACCGATATGTGGCACTAGAATCGGGGCCTACATTTTTATGTTTTCAGGGCAGGACAACGTCTGCCAGGACAGCTAGTTTAATATATATATATATATATATATATATATATATATATATATATATATATATATATACATATATATATATATATACATATATATATATATATACACATATATATATATATATATATATATATATATATATATATTGGGTATGGAAGAGAGAGCATGAAAGTAGAGTAAACGCGGTTGAGATGCGAGCACTGCGCAAAATCTGCGGAGTGACGCTCGCGGACCGCGTTCGTAATACCGAAGTAAGAAAGAGAGTTGGTCTGAAAGAGAGTGTCGGGGTGAAGGTAAGGAAAGGAATGCTCCGGTGGTTCGGGCATGTGGAAAGAATGCATGATGAAAGAATGACTAAACAGATATACAATGCAAAAGTGGATGGATGCAGAAGTCGTGGAAGGCCACGACACACCTTCCATGATCAAATTGATCGTGTACTAGCGGAGGGTGATGTCAGGAGCCTTAAGAACAGACGAGTGTGCATGACAAGAGTTATGAATGTCAAAGAAGCAAGTGAGGTGTGTAAGAATGGGCCTAAATGGCGCTCTGTTGTTCGTGCCTACCCCGCAAGGGAACTGGCGTGAAGTTATGTATGTATGTATGTATGTATATATATATATATATATATATATAAAACCAGAGACATTTATAGTATATCAATATATACGAAATTATCTAAATAAAGTGGATGGATGCAGAAGTCATGGAAGGCCACGACACACCTTCCTTGATCAAATTGATCGTGTACTAGCAGAAGGTGATCTCAGGAGCCTTAAGAACAGACGAGCGTGCATGACAAGAGTTATGAATGTCAAAGAAGCAAGTGAGGTGTGTAAGAATAAGCCTAAATGGCGCTCTGTTGTTCGTGCCTACCCCACAAGGGAACTGGCGTGAAGTTATGTATATATGTATGTATCTAAATAAATACACTTATCAACATTATGTCTACAGTAATAAAAGCTATTTTTATTTAGTTATACCTATTGAATACGGCAATCCCACTAAACTCCGACAATAGGCCGGTGCAGGTCTGTTGTGGACTGTATCGGACGTTGCGGCTGATGGAACAATGCAGGTCTGGATTAAAATCTTTCTTGTTCCATTTACGGCACATTGATTGGAAGCCAGCTTATAGAGTTTTCAAGCGAAACATGGTTTTTATTTAAATTTTTTATATTTTATATGAAAAATTAACGACGCGTGATGTTCATTATTTTCATTTATTTATGTAAACTTATTTCTAGGCAATATATTTATTATTATATCAAAAATTTTGCTAAGAGCTTATTCAGACACAATACGCAATTCCCGATCTGGCTTTTTGGATAGTTGCCTTCGACAACAACAACGACACAATATACGTAAACGTCACACGTCATATTAGCAGTGACAGATAAAACGTCACTTACGAACTTCAAGTCACTTCATACTTGATTACTTCATTAATATACGTTTAAAATTTTACCAGCGTAACGAAATTTGTAAAAAACGAATTATACGAAATTTATACGAGAAAAACCTCTCATCATTTTGGATATCCTCCGTTCCTGTGTCTACAAGCTAGTCTCGAGGCTGATTTTTACGTAAAGTGTGAAAAAACTAATAGTACATTTTTGAAAAATCAATTATCCTAGTAAGGAATCGAATCGACTGATTAAAAAAAAATCACAACCTGTATTATTACATCAATCCATAGTGTGTAGCTCGTAAGAATAAATTTCTGTAAAGGAATGGCAACAAAACGTTCTACTTTCCACATATTAATTAAAAAAACCTCTCTTTTTATTTTATTCAACGTGGACTTCATTTTATCCAACATGTAAATGATGAAAATTAATTGATTGCGTTCAAACGAGATGCGGTCAAATGACCGGCGCAATTTGATGTTTAATAATTAATGTATGGAAAATAAAATATTCTGTTCAAAAACAACCCTTTCCCTCGGTTTGTCGTTTAACATTCCTTCACAGAAATTGATCTTTACAAGCTACACTATGACTAGGTATGATAATACAGTGTGTGTTTATTTTGTCAAAATCAGGTGATCTGATTCCAAATAAGGGTAATCGATTTTTGAAAAAAATTATGATACCACTTTAGTTTTTTTGTTACTTAGCATAGTTTAGGATTTGGCCCTGAAGGCCCACTTCAAAAATTCACCCTGAATATATATTATTTTTTATATATATATTTTTATCTGTGCAAGAACGGAGAAAGAATACAATTTCCTGCGGCCGGGCGGCCTGTCGTAAGAGGCGACTTAACAATCCACAGCCAGGTGGTAGGGCATTTGCCCGACTGGATGGCTACCACCCCTAGTCTAAAGTATGTCGCCATAACAACCTTGAGTTGTGTTCCGGCATTAGTGACCAGGTTCCAGTTTCCCATAAGAGAGCAGCAGCGCATTTGCAGCAACTTTGGTGTTGCAAATGTCCATAGGCGATGGTAACCGCTTTCTATCAAGTGGGCCGTCTGCCTGTCTGCTGATCTCCTGCAATAAAAAAACATATATATATATATATATATATATATAACCGGAGTTTATCCTGCGATTTGGACGCGAGTTAATCTTTAATGCGTGCCTCTTGTTAAAGAGGTTACAACACAGGTTACATTGTAGTATACACATCTATCAAATCGACCACATCGACCAAATCGACCACATTGACTACATTGACCAAATCGACCAAAATGACCAAATTAACCGAAATTACAAAAATGGCAAATCACAAAATAAAAACCTATCCTAATTTCTGGCATAATCTTTACATAAATCTATCCCCAAACTTATCCCATTATCCGGAATGAAAAGTATCCCTTGTCCACCCTCGGTATTAAAATTACATATGTACAGAATTTCAGTCAAATCGGTCTAGTAGTTTTTCCGTAAATGCATAACAAATAGAGAGACATGTTTTAAAAAAAACCGAGTTTTATCCCGACACATTTTTCGGGATAAAAAGTATCTTCTGTTCATCCTCGGCATCGAAAATATATATATACTGAGTTTCAGCCAAATCGGTCCAGTAGTTTTTCCGTGAGAACGGAACAGACAGACAGAGTTACTTTCGCATTTATAATATTAGTAGGTGTTCACGCCACCGCGTAACGAACGACGTAAAAACATTCACGCATCGCGCGCGCATTTGAGATATCCACCCAATTGCAATACTAACCGGGTTCCAAGAGCTTGGTGATAAGTGGCAAGTGAATCTAGTTGTGAAGCGGGAGATATATAACAAGAGAACACGCACTGCTGCTCCTGTATCGCAGACGCTCCGGTTACTCAGCTCATATTATTACGGGTGAGTCCATTTATCTCCATTCCCTCTTACCCTTGCACCCTTGAAATCTGGCAATCGGCCAGATCATATGGTCTTTCGAACCGAATATTCCAACTGGCGACCTATTTATACAGTCTGCAACAACCGTATTTTGCCATTTTATGGTTAATTCAAACCAAATTGTAAATTTTCGCATACCTAAAAAGTTAAATAAACAATCATTATCAATCTGCCCATTTACCCGTTTTCTGCCCTTGTTTTTTCTTTTTTGTTTTCTTATAAACATATTACTTCTGCCCTTATATATTTGAATACCCATTCCACATTCCTCAGATAATTACGCAAATTGCTACACGATAACTATTTTTTGGTACGTAGGTAGGTTAATATAACCTCGAGTACGTATTCTGTACTTTATTCAGCACACCTATTCTCGAATACTTGCACTAAACGTGATATCGGATCGATATAATAATATTGAATATTATATTCGTTTCACTCGGTGTGGTTAGCTTGCCGTGCAACTTTTATAGCTTATATATAGCTTCGTGTTTATTAAGACTCAGCGCACACGACAGTTTGATATATATTTTTTTTCCTAATCATTTTTATTTATTTCGTATTTCTTACGTTTCTCTGGCTGCTTTCTTGCGTGTTCTTTATTAGCATTAGTAAAAAAAAAAAAAAAAAAAAAAAAAAAAAAAAAAAAAAAAAAAAAAATTTTATTTTTTTTTTCGTTTGCTTTTCCTTTTCTTATTGTGCACTTCTCATCGTCATGCCTACCAAATCGCAATCTGCCATCTTTATGCAAACCCATAAGTACATAACTTTCCTATTAGAGATAGCTAACCTTATATTAAAAGGAGACAAAAAGTATAGTGTAAACGATTTCATAGGGCGCTTTACAAAATTGGACGATATAAAGGGCAAGTTGGATACAGTATATTATGAGATCTTGGACTCTAAAGACCTTGACGACAAAGTGGAAAAATGGTACTTTGACTACTACACCTCGGCTATAGAAGCATATGAAAAAATTTTGGTGGCAAACATCACCATCAGCTCAAGCATCAAACCAAGCTCGCCCACATTCTCCACGTCTACTGTTCTGCCCAAAATAGATCTACCCAAATTTTCTTCCAAGCTTGAGGATTGGCCATCTTTCATAACAATTTTCAAAAGCCTTACGGACACTGCCGGTAATTTGTCAGGTGCAGTTAAATTACACTATTTATTTTCTTGCCTCTCCGGAGAAGCTCTCAGTATGGTATCACACCTCAAGGTTACCGATGAGAACTACGATGTAGCGATGACAACACTTGCCAATCGCTACGAAAATCGCCGAGTTCTCATTGATAGGTTTATAGATATGATACTAGAGTTACCCCACATCACCACCCGCTCACAAATCAGACAGTTATTTTTAGCCCCTCTTATTTCAACCCAATCGGCGCTTAAAAACCTAAACTTACCACTACATGACTCAGACTACGTCCTAGTGTCAATAGTAGTGCGGAAGTTAAAGGGCGAGCTTCGCACATTATTTGAACGAACGCATGGGTCTTCAGACACTCTGCCCACCTTAAAGGATGTAATCACATTCTTAGAAGACCATGCACGTTGCACAGAAACTGAGACATATAACCCACCCCCCCCTCCCCTCAGCCCGACATACAGACAAACTGAACGTGCTTCTCCCTCAGCACGGTACCAACCACGCGCTTCTGCACCCAGACCAGAAATTCGGCACGTTCGTTTTCAGCCCACTACTTCCGTCCGCCCACCTTTAACGCGCCCTGCATATCCTCTACAAAGTCAAGCGTACCCTGTACAGTACGCTCAAGGATACCCACAGTCTACACAATATTTCGAGCCCATAGCACAAGATTCCGCCCACCCACCAGCACCGACCAATAATTATTACTGCCCTTGGTGTCACGTTAGAGGACACAGGTTGCTGAACTGCGGTGAATACCTAAGACAGCCTACGCAAGGGCGCTGGGATTTTATCCAAGCTCATGAACGGTGCCGTAAGTGTCTAGGACCCCATTACTCTGACGAGTGCAGATCCACAGGACGGTGTAGAGAATGTGATAGCGAGAAACACCATACCACCTTACATCGCAGTGGCTTTGAATCACCCACATATGACAATTCTCACCTCTTGCCCCCACAACTAAGAGGACAAGAACACACCCGCCCAACCACGGAATCAAGAAACTCTTCTCGTCGTAATTCACCTATTAATTCACAACAATGACTACCTGCTACTCACTTACACAATACTACACTACACCCACCCATACCATCGCTACAATATACACCATCCACTACATCACGTAAACAAAATAAATCCCAGTTTCATACTCAGCACTATGATAATAAAGTTTATCATAATAATCACTTGCCCGGCAGCCCTGTTACTTCCTCTGATAAAGCTAACCAAAATGACAGTCATATTTCAGCACATACTCAGCACATTACAGTACACGATCCACCAGTTTTATTACCCACTGTGTCCCTAGAACTAGCAGACAACGCTGGAGAATTTCATAAGGCAAGAGCATTATTAGACAGCGGTTCCATGCTAACCTTGTTAACTAAAACTATGACACAAAAATTACGTTTGCCTGTCGAGCACACAGAACTAAAAATTACAGGAGTCGGTAATCAGCAGACTCAAAACTCTAGTTCTTCAACTACCATCACATTCCGCCCTATTCACACCGAAGTCCCAGTAATTAGCGCAAAGGCATACATTCTACCAGATTTGACAGGTCTTTTACCATTAACAATGTTACCTGACGTTGTTCCACTCCTCGACTCGACACAGCTTCCCCTAGCAGACTCGTCTTATCGTTTTCCAGCCGCTATTGACTTGATTATAGGTTCTGATGTCTTGGGCCAAATTTTGGATGGTAACAAAATTTTTTTGGGCCCCGGCAGGCCAATAGCCTTCGGCACGATCTTCAATTTCGCTCTTTTAGGTCCTATCAATCCAAACTACACAAAGCCTGAGCCTCAAGTTAATTCAGCACTAGTAAATATTGACTGTTTACAACCCCAACACTCAAATAAAGAAATACACTCCGCTCTGGAGAGATTCTGGGAAGTCGAAGAAGTGCAATCAAAGGACAACTCAACCTCTGACGAGTGTGAGGAGAACTTTCGTTCTACCACCACACGTGATCCCACAGGGCGATACATAGTATCCCTTCCCTTTCTTACAAAGGCACCTAAGCTCGGTGCAACCCACGCTATTGCACTACGACGATTCCTTAATTTGGAGCGCAAACTCCAAAGAGATCCTACCCTCCGCTCAAAATATATCGACTTCATGAAGGAATACATTGACATGGGCCACATGGCTCTTTGTCACCCCAGCACATTTAAAGGAAAAGACCATTTTTACGTCCCGCATCATGGCATCTTCAAAGCCAACTCTGAAAAACTTCGCACGGTTTTTGATGGCAGCTGTAAGAGCTCTAATGGTGTCAGTCTTAATGACTGTCTGCACACTGGCCCACCGCTCCAACGTGATATTACTGACATCATTCTAAATTTTCGTACTCACAAAGTGGTCTTTAGTACAGACATCCAGATGATGTTTAGAAATATACTAGTTCACCCAGACCACAGACGGTTCCAACTCATTCTATGGCGCTCTTCTCCAGATCAACCTCTGCTCACTTACGCCCTGTCCACTGTCACGTATGGCCTACGACCCAGCCCCTTCCTCGCCAATCGATCTATTATACAGCTGGTCACTGATGAAGGTCACCGTTTTCCCCAGGCTGCACAGGTTCTTACGCACTCCATATTCGTGGATGACATTCTGACTGGGCATGATTCAGTTGACAAGGCAATAGCTCTGCAGACTGAACTCATTGAGTTACTAGCCCTAGGGGGATTTCATTTGCGAAAGTGGACCTCAAACTCTCGTCAGCTTTTAGAACGCTTCCCGGATGATCAATGTGACATACCCAAGGATTTTGATGTTGTACCCGACTCCAATGCAATCAAGGTACTTGGTATGCAATGGATACCCCAAACGGACGAATTTACATATCACATTTCGGTACCTACACTGGAAAAATTTACCAAAAGGTCAATACTCAGTACCATCGCTCGTTTATACGATCCTAGTGGATGGATCAGCCCAGTTATTTTCCGCGCAAAACTGCTCATTCAGCACCTATGGACTCTAAAGTTAGACTGGGATGAATCGGCTCCCAATGATGTCACATTTCAATTTCAGCACATTTTTGAAGACTTACCTCTACTCTCTGCTCTTCGACTCCCCAGAACAATTTGCACCAGCAAAGATTCCACCTACACCCTACACGGTTTTGCCGATGCATCCGAATCCGGATATGCAGCCGCAGTCTATCTTCATGAAACGAATATCACGGGTCAGGTACACGTCAGACTACTTGTTTCTAAATCCAAGGTAGCCCCCATTAAAACCCGACAGACTATACCAAAGCTGGAACTTTCAGCTGCACACCTCACTTCGCTGCTCATTTCTCGCGTCTCTGTTCAACTTTCTGCCCACATTACCATTCAGCAACACTTTTGTTGGTCAGACAGTACTATCGTACTCGCCTGGCTTAAAACTCCTTCTCAATCCCTACAGGTCTTTGAGGCCAATCGAGTCTCTGCCATTGCAGCCAATCCATGTAACCCTACTTGGAGACATGTACCCTCAGCTCTTAACCCTGCCGACTGTGCTAGCAGGGGAATATCAGCACAGGAACTCTTAGCCTATGACCTATGGTGGTCGCCTACTTGGCTCAAGGCCCCACCTGATACCTGGCCCACGATGCCCCCTGCTTTGGGTCATCACGTACTGCCTGGTCTAAAACCCAGAAAAATGGTAGCTCACATCGCGGTTCCTGATCTAGACACGGATTTACTCACGAGATTCAGCTCCTTAGACACACTTGTAGGCGTAACCGCATGTATTAAACGTTTTGCACACAATTGCTTGGTATCTTCTCACTCTCGCATCGTTGGTCCCATTACCGTAGACGAACGTAAGAAAGCGCTCTTACACTGGGTACGCTCAGTCCAACAAAATATGTTCGCTGAAGACATCCACCGACTGCAAACTAACAAATTATGTACAGTGCGAATACAACGCCTCTCGCCCTTTCTCAAGGATGGTCTTCTTAGAGTAGGAGGGCGCTTGTCCAACTCAGCCCTTAGATATGACACACAACATCCCCTCATCTTACCCAGTTCAAGCCCCCTTGTGGACCTAATTATAGATCATTTCCACACTATACACTGCCACCCGGGCGCAGATACACTACACGCACTACTCCGTCAACAATACTGGATTTTATCTGGAAGGCGAGTCATTCGTCACCGTGTCTTTAAATGTGTACGCTGTTTTAGGCATCGAGCTCAGCCGAATCCCCCTTTTATGGCCGACCTACCGGCTGATCGAGTCAGCCCACAACCGGTGTTTAGTCAAGTGTCCACGGATTTTGCCGGACCATTCCTAATTAAATCAAGTACTCTACGCAATGCCAAACTTCTCAAAGGCTACTTTTGTGTTTTCGTTTGTCTCGCCACCAAGGCAGTGCACTTAGAGGCTGTCTCGGAACTTTCTACGGACGCCTTTTTTGCGGCATTGCAAAGGTTCGTTAGTCGGCGCGGAATCCCTACCCTAATTCGCTCTGATTGCGGTACAAACTATGTCGGCGCAAGAAATCAGCTCATAGAAGTACAAAACTTCTTAAAGGCCAATGATGATAGAATTACGCACAAGCTAGCCACACAGCAGATCACATGGTTGCTCAATCCGCCCTCAGCTCCTTCTTTTGGCGGTCTGCACGAGGCAGCCGTGAAATCTACTAAGCAATTACTCTATCGCGTATTAGGTGAGCAGCATCTGACCTTTGAAGAATTTTCTACACTCTTAGCCCGTATTGAGGCCGTTCTCAACTCTCGACCACTCTGCCCTCTGTCTTCAGACCCTACAGACTTCGAAGTCCTAACCGCTGGTCATTTCCTTATAGGTCGCCCACTTACCGCATTACCCGAACATTCCCATGAATCCTCTCCTCCATCAACCCTACGACGTTTTCGCTTAGTGCAAGCGTTGGCTCAGCGATTTTGGACCTTGTGGTCGAAATCCTACCTGCACACTCTCCAATCCCGATCTAAATGGACTACGGAAACCAGTCGACCCAAGATTGGTGAGCTGGTACTCATAAAGGAGGATAATCTTCCCAGACTCCAGTGGAAGATGGGAAGAATAAAGAAGATTCTGCCCGGAAAGGATGACGTCGTCCGAGTCGTAGAACTCAGCACCAAGGATGGCAGCTTAACGAGACCAGTCACAAAGATTGCTCGTCTTCCCCCCGACGACAACAGCACTTAGTCAGCACTATAAATGGGAGCCGTCACCTTTTCCCCGGGCCCCAGGATGTTCACGCCACCGCGTAACGAACGATGATTCCCCGAAAAAGTAATTTACCCCGCACTTCCGCGTCTCAACGATCAGTCTGAATCGATCCGTCGTAAAAACATTCACGCATCGCGCGCGCATTTGAGATATCCACCCAATTGCAATACTAACCGGGTTCCAAGAGCTTGGTGATAAGTGGCAACCTTAACAAGGGTTAGTAGCAAATCTTTTCCCCACCTTTCGACCCTGATACAAATAGCTTTATTATCCACCGATTTCCCTTACAATGAGACAGACAAATTGCAGCCCGACGCTACCCCAATCGTCACGTAACACCCGAACTCGCAGTTAACCGATTTTTTTATTGTAACTAACTACAAAACTCCCTTTTGGTGGCAACGCACGTTTTTTAAATCATCGCAACGCGGATTCCGCATACAGATTTTGTTCGTGAATGTACTAAAAATTAAGTGAGGTGTATATTCCTGCACAACTGTACTGCATTGGCTAGTTTTGTTAAAAATACTTGCTAAAATAACTCCGGGTGAAATGTAGTTGTTTTGTTACGTAGTTTTTAATGGTTGGGATGTTGCATACAGATGTACATTGTTATAGGTACTTAAAAAAGCACAATTTTAATTTAAATAAAAATATTTTTTTGTTGTTGAATAAATGCATTAATTAAAATATACATAACCTAACCAAATCATAATTTGCAGTAAACCTGCGAAAGATCTAAATATGTGCTGGGACACATAGTAGAAGTGAAACTTCAACGGACAAATGGAACAACGAATCGCAACAAAGTTTTGAAGTTTGAAGTTTTACGGGCAGATTGTTAATGTACTTGTCCAATTTGAAAACCTGCTGTTGAAGTTTCACTTCTACTATGTCCCCACTGTCCCAGCACACATTTAGATTTTTCGCAGGTTTACTGCAAATTATGATTTGGTTAGGTTATGTATATTTTAATTAAAGAATTTTTTCAAATAAAAAAAATTACCGCGCTTAAAACCGTTAAAACGTTGTTTTATTATAATGCATTTTTTATTTAAACATTTTATTTTATCAAACAAAAAAACTGAATTCGATCCGGAACTAATAAAAACATCGATAGTCTACTCTAACATTATGCCACGTCTAGTCTAAATATATGCCGCTCTTCCATGCGGCCGTAACGCTTTTTCGTGACAGAAAAATCCTAAGATCCCGTCTATATAGTTTCACTTCAAAAAGAAACCGACTTCTAGTGTATATAAAGCAAAAAATGAATATTTCTTACAACATCGTACATTCGGTGCGAAGTACATGTTGTACATGATGTACATACGTAGTACATGTTTTTGGGGCGGTCGTTCTAATTCACTAACAAACAGAAGCGAAGTTTCGCTGGCACATGCTAGTTTATACAGATGTAGTGGAACACTTACAAGTCAATAGATGGCGCTGTACAATAATTAAGGTCGCAAACGATTCCCGAAACGTACAAAGAATATCTACAAATTCCCAACAATAATAGATAGGCGGTAGGACTAGGCCTGCGAGGAACAACAATGGTCTCGCTTGGAAGATCTTGCTTTGAGATGGAGGATCATTCCATCTTGCTTTTCCAGCGTATACGGGGCACTCTCTTCACAGATAAATGAAATCGAAGTGTCTGTTTGTAAAAGATATAGTCAAAGAAAAAAAAAATTGTCTGTCTCGATGTTCCGGCTAATCTCTGAAACGATTGGACCGATTTTGATGGAACTTTCACGGGCAGATAGTTGATTTTATAAGGAGTAACTTAAGCTACTTTTCTTTCTTTTTTAGGCTTCTGAGAAAAAAATGCCACATGGCCGAAGTCGCGGTAAAACTGAACAATAAGTGCGTTTCAATCAAATAGTGTTGCAAAAAATCTTGTAACAAATCAAATCACTACACTACACTTAGTATTATTTTTCTTATTTCTAACAAAAACTATATTTACTTCTTTGCGTTAAACGGGAGGGATACGTATTGCGGGCATTTTCTTTTCTGTTAGAGTTCCGTAGGCATTTTTGAACAAACGGAAGCATAATAAAATCGCATGCAATGAAAAAGCATGTCCGTCCGTTTGTTTGTACTTATATTATGTATTTTTTTTTTCAAAAACTACTGTATTTACATGGTTGAACTTTTGTAGAATTACATATGCTACACAAGCTGTTAAGCGAAGTAATTGAAAACGCGAAACCAATAAGTTCCTTTCAGTTTTTCAGTGATGGGTCTAACCTTTAAGGATTCCCTTATGCACTTATTTCTCACTTTATCCATTGTTGTTACACAACACATCCATGTCAACTGAGTGGAGACATTTTTGGTCTGCAACTTTAGTGGCCCAACGTTCAGACCCGTATAACTTATCAATCTTAATTTATAATTTACATAGTGTTTTTTAAATTTTCTTTAGTATTATTATATTTCTGCGTACTCATGTGATTATTAATTAAAAATTTTGCAAGAGCGGTGTTTTTTTATAGATTGAACAAGTTGTTACCCGCGATTTCGTCTACGTGGATTTTTTCATGGAACTCTAATTTTAAAAGTAGCCTAAGCTTCTTTTATAATATCAGCTATCTGCCAGTGAAAGTCCCGCCAACATCGGTCCAGATTTTTCAGAGATGAGCAGGTACAAATAGATAGATAAAAACATAAAAAAATGATTTTTGATATAAGTACCATTATAGCCGCATACTCTAAACCAGGGGTGGTAGCCATCCATTTGTCACCTGTTAGTACAGGCCGCATCTCCGCAAGAAATTGTATTCTTTCTCCATTTCTGCATGGATAAATAAGTATAGTCAAATACCGTATATACTGTCATATGCATTTACGGCCTTACTTATAATAATATCGTTAAGAAACGATTAGCCATCTCTTAAGTAAGAGAATCAGAATCAGACCCTAATCAATGAATATATTTTATTCCACTTCTAAACATGTATTAACTGTTGTTTACCTAAGAGGAGCACAGATAAACGAAATCTGAATGATTAACATAGGTTGTACCCAAAATATTCGACTAAAGAGGAGTTTATGGGTAAGATTTTCACTAATCAGTTGCTGAGCAGTTTCTTTAAATTTAAGAAACGATTATAAGTAAGACCCTTAGTAAAAAGCTGATATTTTGACATTATAAATAGACTCACACGAGTTCAGCATACAGGAAGACGGCCCGCTTGATGGAAAGCCTTTACCATCGCCTATGGACAGTTGCAACACCAAAGATGCTATAAATGCGCTGCTACTCTTTAAAGGGAGACTGAAACCTGGCCACTAATGCCGGAACACAACTCAAGGTTGTTATAGCAGCATACTCTAGACCAGGGGTGGTAGCCATCCATTTGTAATCTTTTAGGACAGGCCGCCTCTCCGCAGTAAATTGTATTCTTTCTTCATTTCTGCGTGGATAAATAAGTATAGTCAAATACTGTATATACTTTAATATGCATTTAGTAAAAAGCTATTATTTTGACATTACAAACAGACACTTCAATTTTATTTGTTTGCATAGATGAGCGTTTGGTAATAGGAGATCCATTATGTTTAATCCAACGTTTTACCCTCTGTACATTTGCGATAAGGCTTTGTACAAACATGCGATTTTTCGCTTTAGGTGTTCTGTTTGTTGATGACAAACAATGAGGTTGGCGAAGCGCGAATTTTTTTTACTTACAATTTGTTTGCTTAAGTAATGAGGTTTGTGGTGCTCAATCGATAATATCTTTTAGTCGACGTTTCAAATTTCTCTTTTAATATTCATTTTCAATATAAAACGATTTCTTGCGTTTAATTTGTTATGATAACACTGCTTAAACCAATTTCGATTACTTTAATTGCTTTGTCTGCGGATATTAAGTATAGCGACATAATGAGGAGGGATGAAAGTCACGTGACAAAAAGAATGTTATACTACAAGATCGATGGGTACAAATTTAAAGGTAGACCAAAAAAAAGATGGATGGATTGTGTGAAGGATGACATGATGATATGCGGTGTGACAGAAGAGGTATGTCAGAATAGAAGAGTGTGGAAGGAAAAGACATATTGTGCCGACCCCAAGTAATTGGGATATGATGAAAGAAAAGAGATTAAGTATAGCGACACACCTGCGGATTATACCGCGCGGAAAGTTCGGCGATTGAAAGATCAGCGAAACCGCGGGGAAAACGCTAGTATAGAATATGTTATAAAACTAAATGTTGTTATATACGAAGATACTAGGTAACTAGAACTATGTTTAAGGAGAGAAACCATTATTAATTTTAATGTAAATTACGATATGGGGTTTATCAAACAAGTGACATAAAATTCCTTCGAGACTGGTAACACGTTGATAGCAGCTTTGCTGTTGCATATATCCATAGACGACAGTAACCACTTTCCATCAGGTGAACCGTCAGCCTGTATTGTGTACTTGACCAGAAAATAAATACGCGTAGCATTTTATACAATTGATAAATATTTAAATTTAAACAGACGGATAATAAGAACGTAATATAATAAATTAACTAAATGACATAAAACACCTGACATTATCTTAATTTAATTGTTTTATGAATAGTATATAACTAAAAGAGACATAATAAATTGAATATTAAATATTTATTGTAATAATAATAGCGTCATAATCAATAACATAAACAACCAATAATAGAGACTTTGGGCCCATGGGGGCCAAGTGGCCACAAATTATTTCAAAAGATTAAAAAACGTCTGATGGACAATAGGAGACCGGAAAGTTGGAGCTTACCTCGCCCCTGTATCCAGCAAGGTAATGCTGCCAGCCTTCTAGGTACAATGCCCAGCGACAGTGGTCTGGTGGGGCTGGAAGGGCTTCTATATAGATTTTTATTTTTATTTTAGTTATTTACTATTGTATATATATTTTTAAGTTAGGTTTATTTTTAGGATATTTTAGTCTGTTGATTATTCTGTAATATTTTTTTTTTTTATCGCAGGAGATCAGCAGACAGGCAGACGGCCCACTTGATGGAAAGCGGTTACCATCGCCTATGGACATTTGCAACACCAAGTTGCTGCAAATGCGCTGCTGCTCTCTTAAGGGAAACTGGAACCTGGTCACTAATGCCGGAACACAACTCAAGGTTGTTATGGCGACATACTTTAGACCAGGGGTGGTAGCCATCCAGTCGGGCGAATGCCCTACCACCTGGCTGTGGGTTGTTAAGTCGCCTCTTACGACAGGCCGCCCGGCCGCAGGAAATTGTATTCTTTATCCGTTCCTGCACGGATAAAATAATAAAAACTCAACATTAAAAAAAAACAATAACATAATCATAATATGTATATGTAGTCATAAGGACTACAAATGGCTTGTAACCAAAACTACACAAAAATTCGTAAGCCTGTCAAAGGCGAAACATGACTCGAGGTGTCCAAGGTTATTTGTTTTAAGCGACATTTGCGAAATTGTGTCGATAGAGGAGTTTGAAGTTTCAATGACTTATACTTAAAAAAGAAAACAATCTGTAGTTTTTAGTTGGAAACCAGGTTCATTATAATTCCTTAAGTTTGCGACATTAGGATCCAAGAAAACCATCAAGTCAATTCTGTCACAAAATGTCGCTTAAAACAAATAGCCTTTCACCCATGGATGTAATTTTTACCACTTAGCATAACATCTACACAAATGTCCATGTTTAAACAAATAACTTGACTTTTTGACTTTTTTTTTTTAAATAACTGCGAAATTGTGAAGTAATATGAAATAGGGTTCTGACGATCTGGTATTCGCAATTTCCATTTAACCCTATGATATAAAGGGTAATAGCTTCTATCTGGCCAAATATTACCACGAAATATTAGAGCGATAGAATAATACAAACAAAATGAATACAAATGTTCTATTATACTAGTTATAATAGCTGCTATACACGATTCTACTTCTAAATAAAATTATTTTTAGTAATCGATAATTTTGGAAAAGTCAAACGTATAGATTAAAAGTCTTATGTAATTAATGGTTTTAAGCGCGGCATTTGCATGCAAAGAATGCATGATGAAAGAATGAATAAACAGATATACAATGCAAAAGTGGATGGATGCAGAAGTCGTGGAAGGCCACGACACACCTTCCATGATCAAATTGATCATGTACTAGCAGAAGGTGATGTCAGGAGCCTTAAGAACAGACGAGCGTGCATGACAAGAGTTATGAATGTCAAAGAAGCAAGTGAGGTGTGTAAGAATAAGCCTAAATGGCGCTCTGTTGTTCGTGCCTACCCCGCAAGGGAACTGGCGTGAAGTTATGTATGTATGTATGTATTTTAATTCGTCTTTTCGACCAATTTTCAGTAGCCGTGATCATGGAATACAAAATTGTCAAGTGTCAATAAGTAATATTAAAGTCATACCCTGTTCACGATAAAGTTTTTATCTGTGCAGGAACGGAAAAAGAATACAATTTCAGACAAAACAATACAGCCAGGTGGTAGGGTATTTTCCCGACTGGATGGCTATCACCCCTAATTCTAGAGTATGCCGCCATAACAACCTCGAACTGTGTTCCGGCATTAGTAATCAGGTTCCAGTTTCCCTTAAGAGAGCAGCAGCGCATTTGTAGTACCTTTGATGTTGCAAATGTTTATAGGCGATGGTAAGCACTTTGCATCAAATGGGCCGTCTGCCTGTCTGCTGAACTCCTGCAATTAAAAAAAATATCCGGTATCTATGAGAATCGGCCAACATCTATTTTTCATCCCCCTAAATGTTAGGGGTAGTCCACCCCTAAATTTTATTTTTTATTTTTTACACAAAATTTTTAATTTCTATTTTTTTATGATACAATATACAAAAATACATACAACCCTAAATTTGCACCCCTCTACGGTCAACCCCTATTTTTCATTTGTTAATTATAAACTTTAATTTTTTGGCAAGATTTTTAATCTTATTTTGTTATGACTTAGAATTAAAAAAAAATATATTACTCTTTTAGATTGACAATTAGAACCGGTAGGTGGCGCTGAGATCGGGTTCTGGAATCCTCCTAATCACCGGGAGCGATTTTGGTGATTTTGTTTTTGTGTGTTTGAGTGGGTACCGGGATGGTTGAGATTCGCAATTAGAACCGGTACGTGGCGCTGGGATCGGGTTCTACAATTTTATTTTTTAAAGGCAGGACAACGTCTGCCGGGGCCGCTATGTAAAATTACTCTAAAATGAACAATAGTTGTAGGATATAATTTATAGTTTTTGAGTAGTAATTATGTGTTTTTGCGAGAAATGTGAACTATATAGCCAAATGTGGCCTTTCAAGTTTTCACAAGAACTCCGTTGAATGACGTCGATTGTAGCCTACAATACAACTGCGCCTGGCTTAAAGGCCTAGTTGCCAAGCCTTAAACATAAAAAAATAGTATTCAGCGAGTGTGATGAGTCATAAACCATAACTTGAAAAACTCACTCTACCTTGTATATGTGTTTATGAAGTAGCGCTCCATGTAAGAGGATATCCTGAGCAATATAACAGCATTGTAAGCACACGTCGGTATGACCATTAAAATCTAATAAAAGGTGCTCAACAACTTTATTTGCAAGTTGCATATTTATGATGTCCATCAAAATATATCATAAATTGTGCCATTAGACAATTGACATATAAAAAGTAAATCATTTATAGACTAGACGTTCTATAGGTATTTGATGTAGGAATTTTTGAACAATAGTAATAGACAATTCAATGACTAAAATATTTTAGTTAACAAATCTATACTAATATATAAGCTGAAGAGTTTGTTTGATTGAACGCGTTAATCTCAGGAACTACTGGTCTGATTTGAAAAATTCTTTCAGTGTTAGATAACCCATTTATCGAAGAAAGCTATAGGCTATATATCATTACGCTAAGATCTATAGGAGCGGAGCACTAATGAAGATTGTTTCAAAATAGGGGTTTTGAAAACAAATTCCACGCGGACGACGTTGCGGGCACAACTAGTGTTATATAATAATTAAAGATATATTAATATAAAATATGTAGGACAAAAATAACGACATGCGTATAATAATTTGATATTTGACATCTTGACATTTTTTTTTCTTTTTATAATCTGTGATAATATTATATACTTATATTATACCTATTTAAGTTAGTTTTAATAATTCTGAAGGTGGTCTGGAAGATGTCGCCGGCGGCGGCATGACCTCCTATAGTATATTTGATTTTTTTATTGCTGAAGCGGACCATCGTTACCATCGCCTATGGACATTAGCAATATCAGATGTGCTGCCAATATGCTCCTGGCCTTGAAGGAGAAACTGGAACCTGGTCACTGATACCGGAACACAACTCAAAGTTGTTATGGCGGCATACTCTAGACCAGGGGTGGTAGCCATCCAGTCGGGCAAATGCTCTAGCGCCTGGCTGTGGGTTGTTTTGTCGCCTGTTACGACCAGCCGCCCGGCCGCAGGAAGTAGTATTATTTTTCGTTCCTGCCCGGTGATAACTTTGATTTCATAGGTATATGCAATAAAGAACATTCATTCATTCATTAAACTTATTTGCTATCATGATTGCACGTATCCAAAGTAACTATGTCTGGCAGTCTCAGTGAAGGCAAATTAGAGTTAATGTTTTGTTTAGTAGTCTCGCCGGGTAACTTGACTCCTGTAAATCTTCCTTTAGGTCTCATAATATTAGAATCAGCATTCAGTATGCATCAAAGAATGACGTCAAGTCTGGTTTCTCGACTGCGAGCAAATTTAATACTGCGTACATAGATATAATGGATAAACTTCTGGAAGAGACATTCAAGATGTTGCAGTCTTGGACGAAATATAGGTGTAGCCGGAGCTTACCTGAACAATAACGAGAAATAAATTGAAGCGTTTTTACAAACTTGTATGCGTAGACTTATGTAGTATACATGTGGTTTATATCTGTGATGTGGTATATAGTCGTGGTAGCGTAATGGCTAGCACACGCGTCCCAAACTCAAGAGCGCGGGGTCGATCCTGGCCGGAACGCATGCACCACTTAGTCAGTTTTCTGATTTAATGTGCATATTGATACAATTATCACGTGCTAACAACTGTGAAGGAAAACATCGTGATGCAACTTGCACATCGAGATAACCGATGTGTCAAACCTGCCAAGCCACCGTGGACAAGCGTGGCGGGTATATTGTCAGTTCCCCCTATAATGGGAGGCCCAAGCCCAGCAGCGGGACATTTATGGTCTTGGTATTATGGTGTGGATAATAGTAATGCGTCCATTGGAAACTGTTCCACCATTATCTTTACTAATTTGATTATTTAATACTAAGTTCTCGTAACGCATAGCGGCGCGTACGGCTTACTGTTCAAAAATCCGCTTCATTCAGCCAACTTCACTCTGATAGTTCGAGGCTCGGTCTATCTAGTTTGTTTGTCTGATGTTGCAACATACACTTAAGTAATTTTGTTCTGATTTTTCGACTTCGAACTAGCAAAGAATCAGCATCGGCTGAAAGGCCTGTATAGTTCCACAACGGAAAGCTCTCGGGTTTAGTTCCTAGCGGAGTGAATTTTGTAAACAAATTTTTTGTTGATTCTCTGGTGTGGGTTTTTGAACACTAAAGTTATCTAATGAGATAAAAAATTACTTTTTAACAGATTTATTGATATTGATAAATATAAAATCATTTAACTATTGTCAATAGTCGTCTGTCGCATGTGTTTACTCTAATTCAGTGTTTGTTCTTTGCTTACATTCAATTTCAAACCTTACACTACGCACCTAGAGTACATATTTCCTCAACTTTTCTTATAAGAAAATCCAACGTCTTAGCTGAACATTGCACAGGCGTTGCGGTATCGGCTGTATTGAATTATTAGACAATACATCCTTTGTCAGGTCAATTTTGTATGCACGAATGTAAGGCATGCGGTATTTTCATATTACTAGCACATCTTGCTCGATGATTTTAATATTTTCAAAAAGCGAAATTTAAAATACGGATATTGAAAAAGACGTTAAAACCTTTAACTGATAAAATCGTCATGTACAGTCGTGGTATGAAAATATTCGCCAGTTTTCAAATTGACTCATTTAACGTTCCACGAGCACATGCTACCTTTTCAAACTAAGTGACAGAACAGAATGTTCTACAGAAAATTATGTTTAAATATTTGACAACAAAGTTTAAAATTACTTAGATCAAAGTTGTTTGATTTTCTATTTTTTCTAAGAAGATTATTTAGACAAGTAAAACCTTTTTATTGCTTTTAATATTTATGTTAGGCGTAGTGATTATATCCTGTTTGTTTCTTATTGTTAATCTCAGTATCTGTCATTGTCAACATTGCAATTGTCTTTTTAAAATTTTCTATATTTTATGAACGTAACATTTATTAAAATGTTGGCAGTATTGGTTCTTGTACTCGTGCAAGCAAAAGTCGACTTTAAGGTGACGAACATTATCACTCCGCGACTGTACATCTATCTATGTACCTTATGTTACTGCTATATTTTCTAAAAAGTACTGAGTCTATCTAAACTAATATTATAAATGCCAAAGTAACGCTGTCTATCTGTTAAGCTTTAACGGAAAAACTATGGGAATGTTTTTTCCGAAATTTGATACTTTTCATTTCGGAAAATGGGATAGGTTTTCGGAGAAAATTAAGTAAATTTTCCGGGAGTGACTTCCAGATAGATGTAATGAGGAGCACTTATGTATAATTTAAAGCAATGGAACTTGTTTCAAGTGTTGTTTTCTAAATAAACTAGAATTACGTACTAAGTTTTGACCTACAGTGAAGCCGCGGAAAAATCCTTAGACAATAAAAAATTAAATGGTTTAAATAAGCCTATATGGCTACACAAATAAAAATTAAAATAATTTAAACAAGCATATAAATATAATTAAAATCACGGCTACTGAAGTGGCCGAAACAACGAAATAATGATCGAATAAATAAAATTCTGCGCTTAAAACAGTCAAAACGTAGTTTTAATTGTGTGCACTAGCCGCGAAAACTAAATGAGACTAATTTAAATATAACTTAAAAATAAGCCAAATTCAGTGAACACACGCTGACGTATGAAAGAAAGAAAGAAAATTTTTTTTTTTTTTAAATAGCGACGTACTAACATTGCTAACATGTGTCTTAAAAATAAAAAAGATATTTTGATAATCTGAAGCCGAATTTTCAGCAAACAAGGTTTGCAGTCAGTTTATTCCGGTGCCGGCATAATATCCGGCACAAAGCCAATTTTCATTGCAAACCTTCCTTTTGGCGTAATACTAAAACGACCCTAATATTTTGTGAATCTTATTGAAAAACTATTTAATTTGTAAACGATAATACATATTTACCTATTCAAATCTTACACTAATACTAGCTTCTGCTCGCGACGTCGTCCGCGTGGAATTTGTTTTCAAAACCCCCGGTTTTGAAACATTCTTCATTGGTGCTCCGCTCCTATTGGTCTTAGCTTGATGACATATAGCCTTTCTCGATAAATGGGCTATCTAACACTGAAAGAATTTTTGAAATAAAGCTGAAGAGTTTGTTTGCTTTATATCTTAATACTATCTTACTAATATATAAAGCAGAAAAGAGTGTTTGTTTATTTGTTTGTTTGAACGCGCTAATCTCAGGAACTACTGATATGATTTGATTTTTTTTCAGTGTTAGACAGCCCATTTATCGAGGGAGGCTATAGGCTATATATCGTCACGCATCACTAATACGAGAGCAGCACCAATGAAGAATGTTTCAAAATCGGATGGTTTTTTAACCATTCCACGCGGCCGAAGTCGCGGGCAGAAGCTAGTAAACAATATAAATATATTGTTAACTTTATTATTGAAATAAAAAAATATAACTTATGGTTTCATATAAGTGAATATTTCAAAATCACTATTAATAAGCTTGAGCTGAAAACTAATTAACCGGCCAAGCATGGCTTGTGCCTGGCCCACTCGCAGCCCGCCTTGTTTGCCCATTAACCAACTAAATTACATTTGGAAGTTCGCTTTATGACGGAAAGCCGGGCTCGACCATGGCGCCATGCTGCCACTAGGATTCGAATCAACCTAAATAATTTTCTTACTCAGGAGGCTTTGGGGTCCAGAATTTTCCTCGTAAGAACTTTGCATGAATTATTATTAAGTAATAACTACGATTTTGTCAAAACACGTAGGTACTAATACGTATAATAGGCATTAGTTCATGTATTAGTCACAATGATGAAAGATGACTGTCAGGCGAGAGGCTTACATTTGAATGCGAAGAAAACAAAGGTTATGGTGTTTGAAAGAAAAGAAACCAGAACGAATTGTTACAACCCTATGCAATAGGCACTTATTGCTGAGTCAAACATCTCATTGACATAGATTTCCAAAATGTCGATCAGCAGTAATTGCCTATAAATACCAAATCTTTTTACAAATTCATAGAGTTCTCTTGGTTATTAGCCACAGCTCTACAGCAACGGACCTGGTTTATGCCTGCCGGCTGGATTGCTCAAAACTAATACCATATCGGTCCGGTAGACCTTTGAGGTCCCGTATATTGAGACTCCAAGTCAATTATTATTCATAATAATAAAATAAAAGGTTCCTGTAAGCCAAAATTGTTTTTTTTTTTAAACATATAAGTGCTCGGGACTAACACGGGCAAGGATAATGGTCGATAATGTTATGCTGGAGCAAGTGAATGAGTTTGTATATCTTGGATGTGCTTTTAGCAGGGATGGAAGGTACACCGCTGATATAGAAAGAAGAGTGAATTTGGGGAATAGTTTGAATGGAGCGTTAGGTAAACTTCTAGGCGCTAAGAACCTCAGCCAGAAGGCCCAGCTCACCATACATAACGCGGTGCTGGTACCTACACTCACGTATGGAAGCGAGAGTTGGGTATGGAAGAGAGAGCATGAAAGTAGAGTAAACGCGGTTGAGATGCGAGCACTGCGCAAAATCTGCGGAGTGACGCTCGCGGACCGCGTTTGTAATAACGAAGTAAAAAAGAGAGTTGGTCTGAAAGAGAGTGTCGGGTTGAAGGTAAGGAAAGGAATGCTCCGGTGGTTCGGGCATGTGGAAATAATGACTAAACAGATATACAATGCAAAAGTGGATGGATGCAGAAGTCGTGGAAGGCCACGACACACCTTCCATGATCAAAGTGATCGTGTACTAGCAGAAGGTGATGTCAGGAGCCTTAAGAACAGACGAGCGTGCATGACAAGAGTTATGAATGAAGTGAAGTTATGTATATATGTATGATTTTTTGACTTAAGTGCCGTATATAATTTCATATGCATTTAGTAAAAAGCTGTCATTTTCTCATTACAAACAGACGCTTCAATTTTATTTATTTGTATAGATACGATACGTACGATGTACGATATAACGAACTACTTTTACACATTAAAAATCTACTTTCATTAATATCTTTATGGATAGAGATTTATTACGGTGCTTTTTACCTAATACGGTTAAGGTCAAGATATAGGCCGAACGGATACCGAATCTATGAAAAATATAAATGAAATCCTGTTACAAATACAGGTCAAAGCTAATACATATAAACAGAACTGGATTGTCCCTTAAAAAGAGGACTTTGAGCTCGTAAAGCCAATTTGATGGAGCCATGTTATTATATTAGGTAGTGCTTTCCCTAAGGAGGGTTGTTATGAACAACATTTATTACTGGGATTCTCTTATGTTTATCTATTATGATATTTCAAGATTTATTTTACGATTTTTTTGTGGGTTACGTGGGAGCTTAGCCGTTAAGTTGTTCATAGATGACATATCTTTTTTCTATTGAGTGGAAATTGAGGACAAACAACTGCGGGGGAAGCGTGGTGGGGCGTGTAGGATTCGCCTCGTCGGAGTGGCACTAGTACCTCCGCAGAAGTGCGTGCTATTGCCAGTCAGGTCGGGGACACCCACTAGAAGTCCTCGACGTTTCTCTGAGCGTCCTATGTCCGGGCTGTTGGGTTGCTTGCGCATTTATCTCTAGCTTGGACGGACGAAGGCCAGCTCCCCTATTTTGAGCAGGAAAAGTCCTCGGCCTCACACACGAGTTGAGAGAGAGCGAGTGGAATGGTGCGCGCTCGTACTTTCCAGCCTTTATATGCAAGGGATCCAGTTGGCAGTCGGACATCCGGAAAGCTATAGCTTACGGCTGGAGGCCGCGACTATCCGCCGCTGCCACCGTCATTAGCTTTACCCGAAGTGATACATGACATACCTGCCTTTTTGAATGACGTAAGGGAGATGTATTTGCGCAGACTCTCTGGACCCAGGGGGAGGTCACCAGCTGGCATGTGAGACCCCTAACGGCCTGATATTTTTTTTATTACAGGAGTTCAGCAGACAGGGTTGATGGAAAGCGGTTGCCATCGCCTATGGACATTTGCAACACCAAAGGTGCTACCAATATGCTGCCGTTCTCTTAAGGGAGACTGGAACCTGGTCACTAATGCCGGAACACAACTCAATGTTGTTATGGCGACGTACATTAGACCAGAGGTGGTAGCCATCCAATCGGACAAATGCCCTACCACCTGGCTGTAGGTTGTTTTGTCGCCTCTTACGACAGACCGCCCGGCCACAGGAAATTGTATTCTTTCTCCGTTCCTGCACGGATAAAAAATTCGGTTCTTTACGCTGTCTTCTATAACCAGGGCCACTAATCGACGAGTCATAGGTTCGCTTCTTAACGCCTCCACACACTCCACACAAGGCTATCTTAGAGTGCCTCCGGTTGAGCATGGCCTACCTACCGAAAACTACTGACTGGATTGCGATTTTTTACTACCTACTTACTATTGCAATACTACTTGGCAAGGCTTTAAGACTAAATTCGTTGAAAAACAATAAATATTTATCACAGCATAAAACAATGGATCCTTGTTTTTCGGTGGCCGACACGCCCTTGGACAAATTATTTTCCAAGTTTTTTTATTCGTAAAATTTAAATATAATGCAAAGAAGTTCCGTGTCGTGTGAAAATGATCCACATATAATAACCATACAATATGCTGATATGCTGTAGCTGAAAGACCGTCCCGTCTCTTGGGTCGGTGTAAAATAAGACAAAGGCCCGACGTGAACTAATTAAACAGCAATTTTATGTATCATACCTCGACGTACCCGCGAGATAGCATCCTACAACCTTTTATTTATGCCTACATTATGTTTCGAGTGGAGAATTTTAACGAGGTTTTATATACTTTGTGCATGAGAGTAGAGTATAAGCTTAGCGACACACCTGCTAAAAGTACGGCGTCGGTAATTCGGCTAATATGCCTGCAGTGTTTTTAAAGTGACCTATGACACACCTAGCAGTACACGAGTGAGCCAGTACATTTGTACTGATAAGACTCAAAACTTGAAATGTACCACTTAAAATTTTTTGTCGCGCAACTACTTAAAAGAAAGAGGAAGGACGGAGCGAAGATTATGCTACAACAGTACAATAACGCCTCTACGGATATTGACATGACAAAGAGGGACAACATGACAAGGGCATAGTACGACTGTTAGTAAAATGAGGTGACCGAGGCCGAGCACATCTGATTCTTAACGAACATTTCTGAACTAGTTTTGAGCGGGACAAATAAGGGAATGACGCTCACCGTCTCACCGGCCTCATCGCTTCAAATGTACTGCCGCGGTACAAACCGTACCGTCTGCGCGCGGCTCGTCGCGCATATAATATATATTTGTGGTACACGCTGATGGTGGCGGGTCTAGGATACCCAGGTCGATCTAGTCGTGGAAGTTAAAACACTGCTAGTTGGTGAAAACTTGTAATAATATTACTTTACATACGAAAGCGTCTGCCTTCGGCTACAACCCAAACGGAAAGAGAACAAAAATGCAACCACAATGTTGCTAGTAAAAAATATTTTATGTTGGTGTTGCCAACACCGTCCTTGCCTCATTTGAGGAGGTACAATGTACTGGTTCAGTACAAAATGTCATGCATGTTACTCTTACAAACTTATTTTAAAATTATGTCCTGCCTAACACTAGATACACCAGCTGAAAGTACGTAGCGGGCGGCGTAGTGTCTAACGCCGAACCTTTCGTATAGATGCTGTTGCCGTGAGAATGTATTCAATCTATTTTAAACGACAATCAACACATTGTGCGACGCATTATGCGACCGAAAGTTCGGCGAACATAGTTGAACCATTTTATGTACATGCTCCGATACTAATGGATTTAAAAGTACATAATTTAATAATGAATTAATGCACCAACTACATCGCAAGATTAGCTTAGAATATACTATAAGTCGACAGCTTGGAAGATATCGCATTTTTCTGCCTTAAAATACTGTAATTAATGTATTGTGTATGTATAATATGACCTCCTCACATTGTCAGCACTGACAAACTTAATACTTTAAAGGAATAGGTAGATTTAGTGTATACATACCGCACTATATATTTTTCATCGCGTAACGCATTGAAGTACACGCCGCGTAATTCCAACTGTTCGGCGCGTTTGGTGTTCTGCCAACCGAATACTAAGACCGAAAATTAGTTCGTCGAAATGTCGACTCCGTACCTTCGGCAGGCGTGTTGTTACTCCAAGAATCAGAATTTCCCAGTAACAACAGAAGTAACTATGAAAATTGCCTAAATATGTATAAGGCTCTAGGAAGACTGTTGCGTCATGTTACATCCACCAATTTATTGATGTATAATATAGCCGTCTTTCTTTGAAACTCTTTGCCCAATGACATCAAAAAAGCTAAATCCTTCGCCATATTTCAAAGTTAGAAAGAAAGAAAGAAAAACTTTATTTGAAGAAATTGCGACGCAATTATATTCCTTATACATTTTAATACACAAAGCATATTTTGAGAATTTGTACGCCGCATTTTCAGAAAACAAGGTTTACACTCAGCATATTGCTGTGTCGGAACAATATTCGGCACAACGCTGATTTTCAGTGCAAACCTTCCTTTAGGCGTAAGACCAAAATGACCCAGTTTTGTTAATTAAACAATAAATAAGAATAATAATTAATAAAACGAATTCTACTTATATAATATTTAAATAGTAAAAAAACAAATAAATAAATTTTAAAATAGTAAAAAAACGAAGTTCCTTTCGATTAATTAGTGAAGGAATTGTAATAAAATTTTATTTCTACGTACAAAAAACCTGTATACACTCAACAAAAATAATCGTCGCAACACCACACTGTTCAATGCGAAATAGAAAGACGAAACGAAAATAAGTGGCTTGCTTTCTATGAGAGAGAGAGACAGACAGAGAAACACGCGCACGCCGCACGGCTCACAACTATAGCAAAAAGTGTCGTGACAACTTTTGGTCTTAATTTTTTCCGTCTAACCCCCTTTCGCAACGCGCGATAAGGAACTTCTTCCAAAACCAACAATACATACGTTACTACAAAATTAAAATAAATACTCCTGTATCAACTTGTATCGAATCATTTATTCGAATACAATTCGCTAGAGTGCTTGCCGAGTATTAATTACCACATTCCGTGTGCCACGTCACTGGCATGAGGCAACAAATGACATTTTACTTCGGAGTTTTTGGCGGGAACTGAAAGGAGACGTTGTGCTGTGCAGTTTTATTTTCTAAAAATGTGTAAAATTACTCTAAAATGAACAATAGTTATAGGATATTGATAGTTTTTGAGTAGTAATTATGTGTTATTGCGAGAAATGTGAACTATATAGCTAAATGTGGCCTTTCGAGTTATCACAAGAACTCCGTTGAATGATGTCGATTGTAGCCTACAATACAACGGCGCCTGGCTTAAAGGCCTAGTTGCCAAGCCTTAAACTTAAAAAAAAGACATTTTACTTCATAACCTATAAAATACTGAGTGTGTTATTTTACTCTTAAGATATGAAATGTTTAATACATATTATTTCCCACTGTATAGGCTGTGCAATTTTCAGAAGGATAATTGGATTGATTTTGTGTGAGAACTACTAATCCACATTTGCTACATTTGCACTTTAATTTGGGTGTCTGTGTATGTAATTATATTTGTATTCATATCAAGGTGAGATAGTAACTGAATTACATTGTAATTATTTAAAGTCTTATCAGTGCATATGTATTATCTTTTTTTTGTAATGTGAGAAGATGTCTTTTATAGTGGAATTTGAATGAATTTATTGTTTTTAGGTCTCTAATTGGTGGAGGAATACCGTTCCAGCAATGAGTGGTAGCATATTTGAAACAGCCTCTGAAAGCAGCTGTCTCGTGCTTCGCTGTTATTAAAGGTAGTTTATTAGGTTGTTCTTAAAGTTCACCCAAGAAACAATATGTTAGTGTTACGTAATAATGTATGTGCTAGTTTATTATACTTTAGACTGTAATCTGCTGGCCGTGTGTCATTTATATATATATATATATATATATATATATATATATATATATATATATATATATATATATATATATACATACATATATACATATTTACATAATAATTACATACAGATAATTTAAGAATTTCCTTTGAGTCAGGTAGCCCGGAAGAGATCCCTTTTAGCGATAAGGCCGCCTTTTGTTTTACCAAGTAACTATTTTCTTGTTGTGTATTCTTGTAATTTTTGTTTTGGTAAAAAAGTGTTGTCTATGTCTATAATAATTTAAAACTGTGTAAGTCTCAGGTATGTAATTACTAACTTTGGTTATAACTCCAATCAATTTAAACGAGTGATTAGGCAAGTATTTTACTAAAGTGTTTTTCAAGTTATAATAAAATGAACTTCAAACATCGTTGACAGGGTTAAAGTACATCAAAACAAACTTGGTAACAATTTTAAATTACGACGTTTAGAAAACAATGAATTGTGAATAGTTTTATAAAAGTTTTAAATATTTCGAAATTAAATTTAACAGTTTTGTTAATATCTGTTAAGTTTTTGAATACATTTTTACTGAAAAAAAATTCGACACAAGAGACGAGACAAAATGATCTACAGTCATGTGGTAGGGCATTTGCCTGTGTGGTTGTCTCCCACGCCTGGTCTGGAGTGTGCCGTTATAATAACCTTAAGCTGTTTTTCCTAATTAGAAGTCAGGTTCCAATACAGTAGTAGTACATTTGTAGCACATTTAGCGTTGCAAGACTTGCCAGCATTTATAGGCAACGTTAGCCTGTCTATTGTACTCTAGCAATAAAATAATAATAGATAAATAAAGATAAAGTTGTGAGGTCTTCGGACGAACAAACACAAAGTCAAGTGTAATAATAATAATAACGGCTTCCAAGTTTTGCTTCCACTGCGTGGGACATATTTTGGGACCGCAGCAAGTAAAATGTTAATAGGCTAAACGCTTCCACATTGCGGGACGTCTGTGCTTCGAAAATGAACTTATTTCGTATTGTTTTATTGTAACTTTCACATAGAGTTGGATAGGACATGATTTAAAAATGAGTTTGTAAGAGTAACATGACATTTTGTACTGACCCAGTACAATGTACCACTACAAATGAGGCAAGGAGATTTGTATGGTTTGTACCGCGGCAGTACATTTGAAGCGATGAAGTCGATGAGGCGGTGAGCGTCATTCCCTCATTTGTCCCTTACAAAACTTCTAGTTCGGAAAGGTTCGTTAAGAATCGGATGTGACCGGTATCAGTCACCTCAATTTACTAGCAATCGTACATGTCATGTTGTACCTCTTTGTCATATGAATATCAGTACAGGCGTTATTGTATTGTTGTCCTCGTACTGTCCTTCCTCTTACATTTGACAGGTGAGAAGTAGCGGGACAATTTTTTTGAAGTAGTACGAATTTAAATTTTGAGCCGTATCAAAATCTATTTTGTACGGGACAAATAACTATATACTGCCTCACACGTGTAACTACTCGTCACTACTTGGACATAAATAAAGTCGTCCGCGCAAGTGATAAAACATGAAAACTTGGAATTTACTTTCCCCGACCTTACAATTCAAAAAAATCCATATTTACAATTAAAATGTCCAGAAAAGTTTCCACTTTATTGTACTGTTTACTTTGTAGTATTGTTTATTCACTTGCACAGAATTTTACGTCCTTGTCTGTTACAAAATTATATTGTCTTGTATGCATCACTCCCACCAGATTTTGTACTATAAGATCGAAAAAGAAAGTAAGGAAGGTAGTTAATCGGAAATTTCGCTCACAAAGTATTTTAGCATGGAAAAAGAATTGCTCTTCCATGATTTTAGTAAACAGTTCTCATAATTTGGTTTTATCGATGCGTTTACTCTTCGTTCCCCCCTATAATAGGAGGTTCGACCCCAGCAGTAGGAAATTTATGGGCTGATATTATTATTATTTATATTTATACAACGGTAGTGACAAGGAAATAATTAATTTATTTACACTATTTGTAAAAATCAATCAATAATTATTATCAAATACATTTATGTAGGAATGTTAAAAATGGTTTGATGTGTAACGGAACGCGAGTGTAAATTGAATGAGAATTGATTGAATTTGAATGAACGGTGAGCGAGGAGTCGTGGAGTTGAAAGCGTAAGAGGGGGGTTGGTTACGTGTTTTAAGACGAAGTTGTTTTTAAGGTGTATAGTTTAAAGAAGATTAAAGTGTTTATTTGAAGATTTGTTTTTTTACCAACAACCACGCACCCCCACCATACCCTCCTCATTTATAACAAAAGTAAATTATAGACAAAATTACTAAGTGTTTAATTGACGTGTATCAATATTGAAAGAAGTTCTTACATAATACTTTCTGGGCAATAGGCGGCCTTGTCGCTTAAAGCGATCTCTTCCAGTCAACCAACCTAAATTAAAGGATATTCTTAGCTAATCATACGACGTAAGTGGTGCAGTAAAAAGGGATAAAAGATGCATACATACTTAAGCTAATTTAAAATTAATTAATTAAATTGAACAAGTTAAGGGTAGGCTATATACACGTGCTAATTAACTTTAACTCTTTAAGACGGAACCACAAGAAATTTGTGGTCAAATACAATAATTGAAACGAACGTTGAACTGATGCTTTCTCCCTCTACCTACATAGAATTTGTATTAGAGTAAAAGAGACAATATAATTCTCTTGGATTTGGCGCGGCAATTTTTATGGCAGCTTTGGACAAAAATAATATTAACTTTGTACACTCCAAAAAAAAAAAAAAAATTGGCGTTTAAAAAAAATGAAAAAAATGACATTTAAATTATTTTATATTGTAATATGTTTATTATGGACCAAATAAAAATGCTTTTTATTTTATTTTATTATTACCCTCAAAAGGGTTAACATTACTCATTGGCACTCATTCACTCCGTGCAGAAACGGAGAAACAATACAATTTACTGCGGCCGGGAGGCCTGTCGTAAGAGGCAACAAAACAACCCACAGCCAGGTAGGGTATCTGGCCGTCTATATGGCTACCGCACCTGGTCTAGAGTGTGCCGCCATAACAACCTTGAGTTGTATTCCGGCATTAGTGCCAGGTTCCAGACTCCCTTAAGAGAGCAGCAGCGCATTTATAATGCCTTTGGTGTTGCAGATATCCATAGGCGATGGTAACCGCTTACCATCAGTTGGACCGTCTGCCTGTCTGCAGAACTCATGCAATAAAAAAATCTTGAGATTGATTTGTATGATCAGGGCTACTGTTACAGTTATTTAGTAGCATAGTTGTTCTTGTCATGTTTCTTTTTAAAGTTAATAATTAAATTTGTTATGTACCCTCTTATTTCTAAACGATATAATCGGCCATTTCCTTAATTGAATAATAATGTTATATTTTTATTCATTCGGTGATTGGCGCCCGTTTTGTATAGATCAAGCAGTTCTCTATTATTTAATATAATTTTATGTAATAATATTTATCTCTAATATATGGTAATTGTCTACAGATTATAATTCAAAATCTCAATTGTATATAGATGGTAATCACTACATTTTATTTTCATGTTGGCGGACGCGATAGATTTCTACTGTGTTTGGTTTTATTTTATTACATGTATAATGTTTTATATAATATAATATACATACATACATAACTTTACGCCAGTTCCCTTGCGGGGTAGGCACGAACAACAGAGTGCCATTTAGGCTTATTCTTACACACCTCACTTGCCTCTTTGACATTCATAGCTCTTGTCATGCAAGCTCGTCTGTTCTTAAGGCTCCTGACATCACCTTCTGCTAGTACACGATCAATTTGATCATGGAAGGTGTGTCGTGGCCTTCCACTACATATATATATATATATATATATGTATATATATATATATATATATGTATATATATATATATATATATGTATATATATATATATATATATATGTATATATATATATATATATATATATATATATATAAATCAATTGCTGTTCGTTAGTCTCGCTAAAACTTGAGTACGGCTAGACTGATTTGGCTAATTTTGGTTTTGAAATATTTGTAGAAGTCCAGGGAAGGTTTAAAAGGTGAGTAAATATGAAAAAAATGCTTGGAATTTAGTAAAAACAACAAATTTGCTTTCCCTTAGAAACTATTCCTACCTGTCAAACATTTTATGTTCGTCCCGTCGTTTAGAAATCAATTAAATTTAAAAGTCGTTCAGAAATCAAATTTAATTTAAAAGTTAAGTTTTTTTTCTTTTTTTTGGTTTTGAATGTTAAAAGTTTGATGTTCTTCCCGTCGTTCAGAAATCATTTTTTTTTATTTATTGGTTCTGAGGCGGTACGAAGTTTGCCGGATCAGCTAGTCTTGTATAAAATATTATCTATAAATTCCAAACAATAATGTATTAAATTCTTTTTATTCATAACCCTTTAATTAAAATAGTTTCTCAATGACTTCAATCCGCTATCGGTTGTGCCAATTTGCTAAGTTTCTTGTACTGTAAAATTGTTGAAGGGATGGCGAGGTGTTCTAAAATGCTTGTTGAGTGTGAAAGTCAGTGTATGAAAAACGTTAAAACCGTACGGTTTTTTTTTATTATAAATATGTGACTAGTTGCTGTTCTTTCATTACCATAAACCCTTCCGAGTTGTTGCAAGTACTGTACTACTGAAAAGTGGCCGAAATGTCGGAATGAAAAAAAACAAATAAATTCAGCTTTTAAAACCATTAAAACGCGCTATACTAATGGCGAAAACTTAAGAAATATTATAATTTTATTTATTACATACTGTAATAATGATTAAAATCCCCTATTCAGTATTTAAATTTCAATACACTGAACGAAATAAACCAGGGTTAATAATCGATTTACAATACAACGCATGCAAGTGTCGATTCAATTAATTTTAACTAGCATGCAGTTGTAGGGATGACCGCGTAACGGGATTACGGTATTCAGTTTCAATTCAATTGAAACAAGCACTGTGTACTGGATTAATAATATAAATATGCATTAATGCAATTAATTGGTTTGATTATGTTTCATGCGCATAATCCCTATTAATATTATAATTTATAAGGATTATGGCTACTTCATTTTGTTTTGAATTAAATAAACAACTTCGTGGCCCCGTCTCGGTGGCCTGAATGTGAGTGTCGGCTTAGTTGTCTCCGTGGACTATCACCAGCGGTTAAGTGGCTATGACGGCCGGAGGTCGTTTAGCACTGTTCAGCGACGCCATGTCCATTGTGCAAGGGAGGGGAGGCGGGGGAGCTATGTGGTTAGGCAGTTTTCAGACCTGCAAATCAATATCATCAACATGTTAAACCCGCCAAACCGCCTGGTCAATCAAGACGAGTATACTATGCGTTCCCCTAAAAATTGGGAGCCCAAGTCCAGCAGTGTACTGTTATGGATGTTTATGGGCTGTTATGATTATATAATTGATAGTCTATCTACAAAGTTTAACGTTGGCGGATTTGCAGCAAAATTCCAAGCAGTGCTGTTAATCATAATATACTTTATAAACAAACAAACCAACTAACTTTAGGTTTAAAACTAATATATATTTTATAGCATAACACCATACCCTAATGCCTGTTCACGATGACCCGCGGGCGTGATGGCGGGTGGGCTCATGAAATCTCAAAAATACATATAAAAAATTAACGTAAACATTATTAAACCTAAAGAACGTTTCGGTAGAGGTAACCATGAATTTTAACTACTTATAACGATTGACAACATTATAAAATATATTAAGAAAGTAGTAACATAGATAATAGAAATTATTATTATATTGCAATATATAAAATGTATAACATAAAAAAACAAAATCGAACGAGCAAAAAGTTATAGACATGCATAAATAGAAATGAACAGAATCTATATAGTAGATATTAACTAATGATACTATAATATTACAAAGTAAGAAATGAGATGTTTAGAAAAATTAAACTAAAAGTTTCAATTTTATAATCTACTCAAAAAAGAAAACTTTACTAGTTGTAATTAATTAATTGTGTATTCTATGTGTTGTATTCTATCAAAAATCACCAAAACTCACGTAGAATACTAACAATGAGACTAATAAATCTATGAATAAGGTACCTACAAGGCTGGTTACGTTACGTCGCCACACGCTTCATATAGTTATAATAAGATATAAACAATTTAATATATAAGGACATATTTAAATAAAATAATGTTGCCCTAAAAAGAAATTAATTAATTAATTAAATTCTGCCAATCTAGATCGGAAAGAGAGGCATTAGGAAATAATCGTGTCAAACGCCTCGAGTCAAATGTACATACGAACTCGCTAGTATATCGCGCCTACGAGTTGTACGTGAACAGACAGTAACTGTCGAAACACAAACTGTGTTTTGACTATGCAAGCACTGAGGCACTAAACCGCATACAGTAGGTAACTTTGGTTAATGCTAACTCTGCCACGAATTCCCTTAGTTATATTGGGGTCGCCATACATTGTCTAGTTAGTTTTATGAGGTACTTGTTGATATTTATGATACATAATAATGTACGCAAAAGGAATATGTGTAAATTTGACGTAAGACTTTTTTGTCGTCTGCTACAATCCTCCAATGGTTATTGGGCTTTGTTTGTTATTTCTTATATATTTATTTATTTAAGGCATACCAACAGCACACACATTATTATGATAGATAGATAACACTTTATTGCTCACCAAATATACAATTTCAAAAATACACAATTACAATTTTTTTTTTTTTTTTATTGCAGGAGTTCATCAGACAGGCAGACGGGCCACTCGATGGAAAGTGGTTACCATCGCCTATAGACATTTGCAACACCAAAGGTGCTACAAATGCGCTACTGCTCTCTTAAGGGAGACTGGAACCTGGTCACTAATGCCGGAACACAACTCAAGGTTGTTATGGCGACATACTCTAAACCAGGGGTGGTAGCCATCCATCCATTCCAGAGGTCCGATCAATTTGAAAATTTGCACATGCGTTAAGGTCCGATGGCAATACTAATAATTGCATAACTTTGTCTTTATATACTGCCAAGATCATCAGGATAAACAGGTTAACCATAAACGGTACGTAGAATGAGAGTGCCACATTTTAGATCTACGATACGTACGATATATTACGAGACGAGTTCCTGGTTACAATTACTTTTAGTAAGTTTCGAATGTAAAAAATAAGAAAGAAAAAATTACAGTTTAAAAAAACACCTTTGGAAAAAACTCGAACTAAAAAATAGTAAATAATTTTTGGGGTGCGTTTTGCTATATGTTTTAAATTAATTTAAATACAAATTCAAAAGTCTGTATCCAAAATAAGTTCCACTAGGCAACACTTTTTGAAGGTCATACGTATAAATCAAAATTAAAATCTACTTCCTATTCGATGAACACCGCTTCGCAATGTGTTATCGCTGTTCAAAGGAGAAGAAGCGGCAAGAAACTCCTCAGCAATACGCCTACCTAAAAAAAATTCATCATAATTATTTATATATTATCTCAGCCTCTTTTTTTTAAATACATATAGAAGTTGTATTACAATTACTTTTCAAAGAATGAATAGAGTTGTAACAAACAAAAACATATTGTCACCGTCGCAATAATGACATACTAAGAATTCATACTGCGATAAATCTCCATAGATTCCTTACATGTTATGCAAAATATAAACGGTGTACAGAAGATAGTATGAAAGGCTGGATCGAGCAGCTACGTAAACGCAATTTTGTCATTTAAATATTCTTCAATAGTGTAGTATCCCTTTCTAAGCACGGTAATTTTCAATTTAGCTTTAAATTTACTGAACGCCAGATTTACACATCAACACTTCATTCGAGATTTTATTGAAGAAGCGTATACCAGCCCCCAAGAAAGAAGACAGTACTTTTTGTAATGTGAAAGACGGCAGTATCAGTCTTTTAATTTATTGTTATGTTCATAATTACTATATATTTGATTTCAAGATACCTACACTTCTGCCCTATAGTGGGATGTAGTGGAGCACTTATAAGCCAATAGATGGCGCTGTGCAATGATTTAGGTCACAAACGTTTCCCGAAACATACATCTGCAGTACGATGTACCTCCATCCCTACCACCACGGCTACGTACTCGGACGACTTCGGCAACCAAATCATGGCTGCTGTTCGCTGCTTCCTGTGGAGGGCCACTCACTCAACAGCTAACACAGTTCAGGCATGTGACCCGCGAGAAGCTAATCACCCACTCCAAGCGGTCTTTCCATACGCATTGGAAACCAACACACGAGCTTCTGCTCTCCCGACTCACTGGGACAACCAACAAAAGTTCTGACTCACTAGAACTGCATCCAGTCCGACTCACAGGACTGCCAAGTGACAAATGAATTGGTATACTACAAGAAGCACTGATAGCTGTGAACAACTCTCGACTTCATTCGTCTTCCATCGACTTCCAGTCTCAGCAAGGGGGTGTGTAGTGAAACACGTATAAGCCAATAGATGGCGCTGTGCAATAATTGCAGTCACAAACCTTTCCCGAAACATACAATTTATGAATGTAAACAAATTTTCAACTGTAACTGATGGGGCTAGGCCTGCGAGGAACAACATTAGCCTCGCTGGAAGATCTTCCTTTGAGACGGAGGAGCATTTCATCTCGCTCCTCCACCCTATACGGGTACCCCTTCAGGGACGTTTATGAGCTGTTATTATTACCCCACGCTTTTCACAATAACACTGTAGAACAAACTTTTCATACTCAAAAATGATTTTCTATTTTTTAGTTCGAAATTTTTTAAAGTGTATTTTTTTACTATAATGTTCTGACTCTAAGTGCAAAAAAACGACGGTAGGTACATAACATAAGAGCAAACCTTATTTCGTGTTTTCTCGAAGTCAAAGTTAACCATAGTATGAAATAGCCCAGTTATCGTAGGGTCGTCATAAAGCGCCCTTCCTCGGGACCTTTTCACAAACTTATTGGTTAGGGTGAAGTATGAACAAAGATTTATGTGCAGGCAAATGTGTCCGCAAAAAATGGTGTAGTGTTTTTCATACATATTGTTACTTGTGAGCGGGATTGATTGTATTGATATACTTGGGATTGAAAGTAAACATCAGTTTTTTCAACTAAATGCTTTTATTAACTTACACAGCCTACGCGAGTCTTCTCCGCAGGATTGTCCCTACACGCACAACTAACGTCGCACTATCCTGACGATAAGATATCTCACTCACAATACCGTCGCCGATATTGCGTGGACCACCTTCTGCTACTGCGATGCTCATCTCCGAATATACCACGCGTAGCTTGCTTCTGGATCTCCTTTTTCCCTCCTTTCTTCTTTCCTTCTCCTGTTTCACTGAATTGCCCACTAAACTCGTCACTGTCTTCTATTAAACTTGTCTTCCAACTCTTTAAAGTTGTCATTAACTTCTGTTAAACTTTTCTTCCAACTCTTTCGTATCGCACTTGTCGCTTCCCTGTCTTGAACTGAACTACCCCGGTAGTCGAGCCTTACGCTGCTTATATACCCAGAAGAATCTTCTGGAATCCATAATTTCGATTTTCTTTTCATTATTCTTATATTTACTATCTATCTCTTTCTAAACATCTACCTACCTCTGTTTTTTCCTTCCTGAACCTTCTATTCTAGAAGTTTTGTTCTAAAATGTATCTGTCCTAGTCTTTTCCTTCCAGAATCTTCTACCTTTTTCTAAAAAACTTGAGACCGGCTTACGCTGCCAGAAAGTTCTACCCTCGATTGCCACGTTATAAATAGTTGCAGTCTGTAAAGATTGTTTGGCTGGTGATATGACGTAATCAGCGACTAACTTTGTTTAAATATATGTCTGTGTGTTACTAACCTATATTGTCCTTTGTCCTTGTGCTGAAAACGTTTCTTTCTTTCTTATCCTGTCCGTCCGTCATGTGCATGTCATTTTGCTCGGAAAGTACTGCTTGGATGAAATTTGGTAACACCGCACAGTCTGCACTAATGGTGCCTTTCCACCAGAGATGTGCTATGCTGCGAAGATGTGAAATCTACGCTACGAAAATATGTGACCGTTTCTACCAATACTAAGCTATGTAGCTGTGCGAGGAAGATGCGCTATGAAGATGCGCCGCCGCATAGTAGCTGCGCGATGAAGATGCGCAGCTCGACCTATGCGATGTATCGATAGTGGGGAAGTGGCGTAAAAAGATGAACAACAATTCATCTTGCTCCATGAGTTCTTCTTCACACATTGCGAGATATAAAATAACTTTTTGCTTCCACGATGGCATGTCTACTTTCAGCGACAAACGCGGGCATACTGTAGGTACTCTGCTCTGCATATAGCTACACCACTCGCGACGGCCCATAGCAGGCATCCATAGCACGCATCCTTCTATATAAAAAACATATCTTAGTTGAATCCGTTTCCACCAGTGCTAAGCTATGTGCACCAATGAATATAATTGGTGGATATCAAACGCATCCATAGCAACGTAGCATAGCACATCTCTGGTGGAAAAGCACCCTTACGCGAGCATACGATTTTGGTAATCATATTAATTCAATTCACGCTACGACACCGCGGCTTGCGCTCGTGTACTCACATCTATCTGGTATTAAATTAATTAAATATCTAATATTTCAATTATCTTTCATTTAATCTAACATCAGGTGTATGAACCGTACATGGGGTTCATTACTTTCTTATTTACTCCGTTAGCTCAGCGACCCAAAGTGGCTCTTGGCCTGTGAAACGACAGCATCCCACTTTTCTCCGTCCTGCGTAGTTTCTTGCCAATTATTGGCTCGTAGCTCCGGCAGGTCAGCCTCTACTCTGACCTTCCAGCGATATTTGGGACGGCTGACCGGACGCCGATCTACCGGCCGTCTTAAATATGCTTTCCTCACGTTGCGATCCTCTCCCATCCATTCTTCGTGACCGAGCCAGCGGAGGCGGTGAGTTTTTATTTCTTCTTTTATATTAGGCTCGGTCACAAGATTATCAATTTAGAGGTTGGTTCGGACCCTCCAGCTACCATCATCTGTCTTTGTTAGACCCAGAATCTTACAGAGAATCTTCCTTTCCGCTACTAAAAGCTGGTTCTCTTCCTTTGGATTCATTGACTGCTAGAAAATTATGTAATCAAATTGCGAAAAAGTAAAAACTAGGGATGACCTTTTGGTTACCGTTCAGCCTTTTGGCTGATATGTACTTTGGGCAACGCATTGGCGTTGCCACCCATCGGAAATGCGGCGATTTGGTTACGTTCTCAACCGAAAGCGATTTGGGACTTAAATATTATTTGTAATTTTTTTACGAAATTGTACATAATTCAACCTTACTTATTAAAAATAAAGGGGAGACTAACTATCGGTTGAAAATAATAAGGGTTCCATAACCATTTCAGTCATTTCCCTCACGAGGTTCGCTAGACCTATGGGTGAATGAAATGAATGAATGAACGAATGAATGAAATGAATTAATAAATTAAATGAATGAAATGAAATAATAAATTAAATGAATGAATGAAATGAATTAATAAATCAAATGAATGAATGAAAGGAATTAATAAATTAAATGAATGAATGAAATGAATTATTAAATCAAATGAATTAATGAAATGAATTAATAAATTAAATGAATGAAATGAAATAATAATTCAAACGAATGAATGAAATGAATTAATAAATCAAATGAATGAATGAAAGGAATTAATAAATTATAGAATGAATGAAATTAATTAATAAATCAAATGAATGAATGAAATGAATTAATAAATCAAATTAATGAATGAAATGCATATAATATAGCAATAAAATAAGCAAACATAAAAAGCTTTTAAATGTTGTATACAGTAAGTTAGTAAGGTTCAGACAAAAAAATATAAAACTGAACGAGCACACCTTTCTAGATTTTCACAATATTGCCTTCTGAAACTAAAATCTAGTTACCTTTACAGTAATCGCGAGCGAAAGGTTCCAAAGCCTCTGTATAAAGATTGTAGAAAACTACTTTAATTTTCTTTCACGAAATTGAACCAGACGTGATAAAGATATATACTTAATATTACAACATTTTATATTAAAATTTGCAAAATTAATGCTAGTTTTCAACTTAAGGAGATATTTTGGCGAAGCAACAATCCGCACTTACAAAATCGTTCTTTTTATTGCTTGAAGTGGATAAAGAGACGGCGCAGCTGATGGAAAGTGGTGACCATCGGCTATGGACATCTGTAACACTAAAGGATGCCATCAATGTGCTGTAGCTCTCTAAAAAAGACTGAAACGTGGCCACTAATGCCGGAACACAACTTAAGGTTATTATGGCGGCATACACTAGAGCAGGGGTGGTAGCCATCTAGACGGGCAAATACCCTTGTTCAAGTGTCCATAGGTTATGGAACTGCTTTCCATCAGGTTGACCATCTGCCTGTCTACTGAACTTCTGCAATAAATATAAAATATAAATAAATATAATATTTTCTTAAGTTTTCGCGACTTGTATACATAATAAAACTACGTTTTAACGGTTTTAAGCGTGGTAATTTTATTTGATTTTGATTTTTCCGACGTTTCGGCCACTTTTCAGTGGCCGTGATCACGGAAGACAAAGATGTCAAGTGTCAACGAGTATTGTTAAAGTTTTATTTAGCCTACCGCCAACTTGTTAATTTTAATTATTTAATTTGGGTGAGTTGTTTGGGTTATTTTTCCTTCCACCCATTTTAATATTATATAAAATTATTAGAGCTAGGCATGTTTGCTGAAGAGTTTCTTGCGCCGCTTCTTCTCTTCAAGCCATACCATGTTGCGAAGCGGTAGTAAATTAGATTAGGCTCCCATAGAGTAAATAATAACCATAAACAAAATTAAAATTAACAAGTTGGCGGTAGGCTAAATAAAACTTTAACAATACTCGTTGACACTTGACATCTTTGTCTTCCGTGATCACGGCCACTGAAAAGTGGCCGAAACGTCGGAAAAACCAAAATCAAATAAAATTACCGCGATTAAAACCGTTAAAACGTAGTTTTATTATATAAATAAATAAATAAATATCAACAGAACTTGGCTTGAATAAAAACAATTTGAATTTCCTATCCAAAATTACAGTGTAACATTTGCTGTTTCTGTAATATTTGATTTGGGTTAGAGGTTACACCTCGGTTGTTATCTTGTTGATGCCAGACGCGGATCTAATGTAAAACAGCGGCTTTCGCAATTGCGGGCACGTGCGAAACAGAACGAATGTTTGCGAGCGTGTGCCGACACACTCTGAAAGATTTGATTACGTTATATATTTACTTAGATAAGTAGGATATGTCCGCGACTTTGTCCACGCTTGACTTGAAATTCCCGCGGGATTCCACAAAGCGGGAGACTCAAAGTACCGCAGCTATCGTTTTAGTGAAAACTGTGTCGGAATATTTTTTATGCACTCGGACAACTAAAAACCGCTCCTAGGAAAATTCCCGCGAGATTCCAAGTATAAAAAATATCACGCATTTTATCACGTAAAATTTACTAACGATCAGCGAAAACCGTATCGAAATTGGCTTAGTAGATTTTACGTGAATCCCGAACAAACAGACAAGAAATCTAAAAAAAATGCATCGTGTTCTCCATCGTTTATATACTCTATTCCAGTTGTTTATTTGAAATAACTTCAATGTACAGACATGGTATGTTTAGAATTTTATAATATATTTTTTTATATATTAGTATAAGATATAATTGAATACAATGCAAGAAAACAACTTATTTGTATTGTATTCTACTCATAGTCCCTCAAGACTATAAGTCGAATACTGAGCCCAGATCACCGTCTTCTATGGGTAAATTTTGGTAGAGGCTCATGACCTTAGGACCCCACGGTCCAAGCGTCTCGACAGCAAACGGCACAAACATATAACCGCCGCTGAACCGGCCGATTTAGACGTGTTTGGTAAATTTGATGCGGCTAACGTGTCTACGCAAGTCGCATCCCACACCAAAGGCTTGCCACGCTGCCAGGGAATTAGAGTCATTCCGTCGGGACGCCTACCATCGTCACGTGCAATACCGTTCGGCTCCAATAAAGCCGGCACGTTAGCGGTGGCAAGCGCCCTCCGTAAGACATCATTCAAGGCAGCGTGGCGCGACCATCTGCCGGCACTGCGGCGGCAAGAAAGACCGTGGTATCCCGGGCCGATTACCTCTGTTCCACAGACGCATGTGTGTGGTGCACATATGCGAGAACCCAAGCGCAGATTTATAGCCAAAGAAAAGGAAGTATTATCCATTAATGTTCCTATGTTTGGGGAGGGGATAGTAATATTTATTACTATATCTTGTATATATATAACTTATGGTGCATATTTGTATATATATAGTATAGTTATATGTATTTATAACTAGAGTTGGGTTGTGGTAAGCGAGAGTTGGGTATGGAAGAAAGAGCATGAAAGTAGAGTAAACGCGGTCGAGATGCGAGCACTGCGCAAAATCTGCGGAGTGACGCTCGCGGACCGCGTTCGTAATACCGAAGTAAGTAAGAGAGTTGGTCTGAAAGAGAGTGTCGGGGTGAATGTAAGGAAAGGAATGCTCCGGTGGTTCGGGCATGTGGAAATAATGACTAAACAGATATACAATGCAAAAGTGGATGGATGCAGAAGTCGTGGAAGGCCACGACACACCTTCCATGATCAAATTGATCGTGTACTAGCAGAAGGTGATGTCAGGAGCCTTAAGAACAGACGAGTGTGCATGACAAGAGTTATGAATGTCAAAGAGGCAAGTGAGGTGTGTAAGAATAAGCCTAAATGGCGCTCTGTTGTTCGTGCCTACCCCGCAAGGGAACTGGCGTGAAGTTATGTATGTATGTATGTATGTATATGTATTTATTATTAAAATGTAAGTAATCGTATAATAATTATGTATACCACCATCGCCACTCCTAATCAGCAATATTCTTGCCACGGGTTGTCTGGACGAGGTCGCTTTTTAGCATTAAGACAGCCTTTTGTACACAATTAGAATAATACTAGTTCGTAAGTTTTCTGTAATGGTGTACATTAAAGTGTTATCTATCTATCTATATTATTGTAGTAATATAGACTAGATATTCGCTTGCGGATACGTTCATTTATTACCTATCTGTTCAGAGGACACCGTTACCTCCCGCCGCACTGTTGATCTCATGCAATAAAAAAAAAATAATATTAACAATTTTGAATTAACATTAACAATTTTGAATTAACATTAACAATTTTGAATCAGTTCTTTGTATTTCCCGAGTTTTTGAAAGTGGCGCTGTCTTCTTAGCTAGGTTATAAAATAATCTATGTTAAGGAGAAACATCATACTAGACTCCGTTAGGATGATACTATATGGGGGATAGCTAGTCATAATGTTAAAGTCCATGTTTTATGTTATATATGTAAGTGATGTGTTTATATTATGTATGTGTTGGTTTGTGTATATTCTGTGGTATGTTGTGTGTGTGTGTGGTACATTATATTATTATTATTTTTGCTAGTATTATTGTAATCATTTTTCTGTGTGTTTGTTGTTTCTAATGTTGTTTTAACCATCATAGTCTAGTGTTATGAAGAAGAGTTCGTTCGAAATGTGAGAAATTCGAAATATTATTAAGTGATTAGGTCTTAGTGATGCTTCAAGTAGGGGAAAGCCCATGAAAATTTCATGTATTATGTAACTAATGAATCTATTTAAAAAATGTGGCATAGCATTATGGCTTGTTATAAGAAGCTATAAGATATATTCCACTTGAGCCTGTTCAAACCGACGTAAAAACAATTTTACATAGTAATTTCGATAAAAATAATTGATTAACCGAATTTGTTAACATTTTAAAGGTTTCAATGTGCAAAAATCTGATAGCCTCAAACTGAAAAGGCAAAAGCGAACAAACAAGTTAGCTGATAGCCGATTATAACGCGATTACCGTCGAAAACCATTATTCGCGTCCCAAAAGACCCGAAATGATCCGATTTACGAAACTGATCAGTTTCGAATATCCACAGAATAATGGACACCCTACTTATTGAAGACGAGCCCAAGTTTTAATTGAAATGCTCGGATGCGACTGAAATTTTATAGGCCATTGTGAGAGATCGTTATCACAGTGTATACGTTACTATCAGTCAGTGCATGGCCTTGATATTGATGAAATAGTAAACGAGGTCTTTGAGAACGTCAGAGAGGTTGCGACTTAGGACACCAGTACATACTACGGAGATTTACGCAAGATCATTCTCTGTCCAGGCTGTGCATCTTTGGAATGCTCTGCCGGCAGATGTCCGGTCTGCTAAATCCATTTTTTTAACAGACTTGTGAAGGAGTACTATTTAACTGTATAACCTGTTTGTTGTTGGTTTTGTATGTCTATGTACGTATATATTTTTATAACTATAATATATGTATTATAATTATTTTATTATTGTCTAATTCAACTGCACGCCAACGCTATCTATGTAATTAGTTTTTGTCCATCCAAAGGTTGCCCGGAAGAGATTGCTTTTAGCAATAAGGACGCCCATTGTACTACCTTTTAGTAACTAAGTTTTTTTCTGATTTTTTTTTCTATGTAACCTTGGTGTACAATAAAGTGTATTGTATTGCAGTCCTAATTTTGTTGTTAATGATAATATCCCAATAAAAATATAAGTATAGGAAAATTACTTGATGACTAGGATTAAATAGCATAGAATAGAATAATTATACTTGATTGCATAACATTAAAATACAATTCAAGAAGTTTAAGTACAATAGGCGGTCTTATCACTAAAAGCAATTTCTTCCAGACAACCTTAGGATGGATTAGAAAAAAATTGTGTAACATCCCACATGTTACACATTTTTTTTTTGCAATAGAACTAGTATATAAAAGTATAAAAATATATAAAATGTTGAAATAGCAAGTATAATATACATAGAATTAAGACAAAATATATTGATATATATAAATAACAACAATAATCATAGTAATATTGTATAGAATTACATAAATGTGACTAGATGGTTCCACAAATAATTTGATTCTTGCATTTTTTATATTTTTATGTTCAAAAAGAAATAAGGAAAGCAAGAAAGAAAACTTTGATTTGTCAAATGTGAAAATGAGAATGCTAAACAAAACATTTTTAGAATTGTATACCGCAATTCTACAACTGAGATTGGCACTCAGTATATTGTTGTGTCAAAAGGTACTCCGCCACAGTATTGATTTTCAGTAAAATTACAGAGTTATAATAAGAGTAAATAATAACCATAAACAAAATTAAAATTAAATAATTAAAATTAACAAGTTGGCGGTAGGCTAAATAAAACTTTAACAATACTCGTTGACACTTGACATCTTTGTCTTCCGTGATCACGGCCACTGAAAAGTGGCCGAAACGTCGGAAAAACCAAAATCAAATAAAATTACCGCGCTCAAAACCGTTAAAACGTAGTTTTATTAAAAGGTAAAAGTTTTTGTCTGCTTTTTGGGTATTATATATACACAGTATATTCCTTAGGATCTTTCGAGAAGTAAGCTCCATGCAACTATTGTACTATATTATACTGTGCCATTATTGTGAATGTTTGGGTCGGGACTATCCCTTTCGGTCCTGTAAATGTGATCCCACTAGTGCAATTGACGGGCTCCGATGTGCTGATGTAGGTTCCTTGGCTTAGTCGACAAAGAAAATGTTGAATGTAGTTTACAAGTCACTTGCGCCCAAAGGCAATATTCTTGTATAAATAGTAATATTACTATTATCTTAGCCCAGCCCCTATATGAAGGAACGTTTTGAGTTCTTTCAAGAAAGTAATACAAGGCTCTTAAGGTCATCAGCAAATCTGCGACTAATGACGCCAATACATTTTATTCAATTTTGTCAGAAAAGAAAACATTATTCACTGGTGCTCCGCTCCTTTTGGTCTTAGCGTGATGATATATAGCCTATAGCCTTCCTCAATAAATGAGCTATCTAACACTGACAGAATTTATCAAATCAGACCAGTAGTTCCTGAGATTAGCGCGTTCAAACAATCAAACTCTTCAGATTTATATATATATATCTTTTTTTTATTGCAAGAGTTCAGCAGACAGGCAGACGGCCCACTTAATGGAAAGCGGTTACCATCGCCTATGAACATTTGCAACACCAAAGGTGCTACAAATGCGCTGCTGCTCTCTTAAAGGAGACTGGAACCTGGTCACTAATGCCGGAACACAACACAAGGTTGTTATAGCGACATTCTCTGGACCAGGGGTGGTCGCCATCCAGTCGAGCAAATACTCTACCACCTGGCTGTGGGTTGTTTAGTCGCCTCTTACGACAGGCCGCCGGGCCGCAGGAAATTGTATTCTTTCTCCATTCCTGCACGGATAAAATTTTATCCGTGATTAAATAAATAGTATAAGATATTAAAAATAAATTATTAGTATAAGATATTTGTACCATATTACTATCATTAGAAACATAGCTAAATTTAAATTGTGTAGCATTTCGTATTTCGTTAAATTTAAGGTTATACTGAATTATAAGATTGAAACATTATTAATAATAATTAAAACCAAATAAATATTGAAATAAGTATGTACCTATATAATATAAGTTTAAAAAAATTGTACGCCCAACCGGCAAAAAACATGTGATCAGTATCAAATAACAAGACGTATTTGTATATTCTATTCTTCAAAAAGTAATTCTGTAACATACTTCTGTACAAAACTTATTAAAAAAAAAAAAAAGAATTCGAGATATAAATAGAATATGAAATAGAAATAAAAACAATATTTAGCTAGACGTGTTGCTGGGGAGTTTCTTGCCGCTTCTTCTCCTTTACAGCATCAACACGTTGCGAAGCGGTGTACATAGAAGAGGAAGTAAAAATTAAATTTTAACTTACATGTATGACCTTCAAAAAGTGTTCTCCAGTGGAACTTATTTTGTATAAAAACTTTTGAATTTGAATTTGAATATAATCATGTTTTATTAAATTTATTTGATTTGATAAAACGTTGAGCTCTTCGTATCGATTACCATGCCATTTAATACGACTTTGAGTACCACGACTTCAGGACTTGCAAACAAGTAACAAGTAAGAAAATTAAAAACGTGACTGTATCACAGTCGAGTCAAGTACGAAAGCTACTTTTTAATTTTATTTCTTTGTAAGACAGATTTTGTTCTTCACTTTGTCACTTTCTTTTACCGTTCAGGCTGTGCGTCTTTGGAATGAGCTACCTATTGCTATAAGACAAGCCAAATCCTTACAGTGTTTTAAAAATCAGGTTCAGAAGCATTACTTCTCTACCTATATATTATATATAAAAACCAATGCCACTTTTCGTTGTAATTTTATAACTTGAGAACGACTATACCGATTTTGATGAAATTTTGTATGTGTATTTGAGTGGGTCCCGAGATGGTTTAGATCCACAATTGGAACCGGTAGGTGGCGCTGAGATCGGGTTCTACAAATCTCCTTATCACCTGGAGCGATTTTGGTGATTTTGTTTTTGTGTGTTTGAGTGGGTTCCCGGATGGTTTAGATTCGCAAAAAGAACCGGTAGGTGGCGCTGAGATCGGGTTCTAGAATCCTCCTAATCACCGGGAGCGTTTGTGGTGATTTTGTTTTTGTGTGCTTGAGTGGGTTCCCGGATGGTTTAGATTCGCAATTAGAGCCGGTAGGTGGCGCTGGGATCGGGTCCTAGATTTTTATTTTTTCAGAGCAGGACAACGTCTGCCGGGGCCGCTAGTTGTGTATAATAATTCCTACACTTTATAGAATTCAAAAGCATTAACATAGTGCACAGAATCAATTTGGTATCGCAAACAACTGCTGTAGTATAATACTGTATTGCAGTTATTAACGCCCACTTCCAGACAACTCGTTTGTTACACAATAAAAAAAATATTTTAAAGTTTATACATTTGGAAATTTTCGTGTTAATATTTGTAATGTATGTGGAAACATATAGCTGTGTGAATGGGTGTATATATATGTGTATATGTATGTGATTTGTATGTGTGTGATGTGTGTACAAGTAAACGAGTGAGTGTGTGGTTAGACTTATTACACTAGTGTAGTCAATTTAGTAAATTCTCGGTTTCGTCATAAGGGAGTTCTATTAGCCAGTTGAATAATTTTAATTTACATTCGCGATGAGTAAGAGATTATATATTTAGTAACTTATTAACTCGGTTGTAAATTTCATCCGTGCAGGAACGGAGAAAGAATACAATTTCCTGCGGCCTGGCGGCCTGTCGTAAGAGGCGACTAAACAACCCACAGCCAGGTGGTAGGGTATTTGCTCGACTGGATGGCGACCACCCCTGGTCTAGAGTATGCCGCCATAACAACCTTGTGTTGTGTTCCGGCGTTAGTGACCAGGTTCCAGCCTCCTTTAAGAGAGCAGCAGCGCATTTATAGCACCTTTGGTGTTGCAAATGTCCATAGGCGATGGTAACCGCTTTCCATTAAGTGGGCCGTCTGCCTGTCTGCTGAACTCCTGCAATAAAAAAAAAATAAAAAAATAAAAATTTGGGTCTTAAAAAGTAAGCATGTTACATATATGTATGCATGTTAGTATTATCATATTGCTACGAGTGTGGGACTTGAATTAAAATGCCGTTGGAATTACTATAGAATTTATTAGAACTATACAAACACGTATAACACAGGTACAAATATAACTGGACGCAACCAGTACAAACTGGACGATTCAATAACACGCGCAAAGTCCGGCACTATATAGCTTATCGAATGTACACGTCTTGCTTTCATCGTGGTTCTTGCTAGACTGCCGATCTCTGCATTCGGCCACTGCTTTATAATGCACCGATGCCATATGTCTACCTGGCTAGCATCGGCGCAATTCCCAGAAAACATAATATACACACCTGCGTAATTATGCCTGCGAATGGCCATAAATGAGTACAATACATAAAGGCTATTATCTAATTACAAATTTTAAACACAAAGAAAACAAAAGAAGATAGTCATAAAACAGTTTCAACCTTATTAGCCCAAACGCCGCGGCAAGTAATAAATACAGGTATGCAGGTGGCCAATCTTGTAACAATATGTATAAAGTATATACGTGTGTGTATACGTATGTGTAATATACATATGTATGTAGGAATAGTATTTGTTATTATAAAATAACCATATTACGGAAGTAGGGCATTGCCCCACAATGCTCCCCCCCCAGCTACGGCCGTGGAAGGATCCCATGCAATAGGCACTGTTGCTCATCAATGTATAGTTGAATTCACAGGACATAACTTTAAATGCAAGCAAACATAGAAAATAATAATAATAATAAAAAGCTGGCCGGCACGGAGTGGAGATCGCTAGAGCTAAGGCTCAAGCTTCAGGGGTGGAAGTGATAAATGGCATCACGTCAGAAGTTGCTTCGGTGAACCTGTAGCCCACCCCTTTACACCCCTTAGCCACTCACACCCATGTTGCCCCTGTCTTCTATGGCATTTTTTGGGGCCCATGCCGGGAGTGGCGAGTCACCGTCTGCCCATATTTCCATGTTCCCTGAACATTACGACGGGCAGACGTCATAGTCTCCATATTCCCAGATCCCTACCAATAGCCCGGTACTTTATGTCCTCATTTCCCACAATAGTCCTACACTCGCCGGGGCTTGTCCTTGGGTGCATTGTTATATGGTGTAGACAGATAATCGCCGGTCAGTGTCACGCCACATTTACATTAAATTTGTCAAAGGGTCTCTACCTGTTGGCCTTCCCATGACTCTGGGGCCGATTCCAGACTCCCAGACCATAGTAAATAACGGAGAAAATACGTTTTCCGAAATTTACTATACTAGGAATCACTTCATCTGCGTGGATGTTTTTTCGCGGAACCTTAAATAAAACTAAACAAATAATAGTCTAAGTTATACTCCTTATAACATCAGCTATCTGCTAGTGAAAGTCCCGGCGAAATTGGTCAAGTCCTTTCAGAGATTAACCGGAACATCCAAACAGACAGACATACAAAATTTAAAAAAATGTTTTTTTGATATAAGTACCATATAAGTAAAAAGCGCAACATATAAAACAAGCGATAACGTGACGCGGCAGCTAAGAGATAAGTCGATGCTATGGTAATCATTGCCTCGATTTATTACTCTTACCGGCGTCCTCAACCACTTTACGTGTTTTCTAGTTCATTTGGAATGTCATGTCCGTGACATAGCGGACAAACTGCAAGAGAATCCTCTATGCTGGTATTTGTACAGTCGCGTTATGAAAATGTTCGCCAGTGTTCAAATTGATTACATCACTGATCGTATCACATGTTACCTTTTCAAACTAAGTCATATAACAGATTATTCCACAAAACATTATATTTAACTGTTTGACAATAAAGTTTAAAATGACATAGATCAAAGTTGTTTAATTTTCTATCTCGTCTAAAAAGATTGTTTAAAGGCGTAAAACCTTTTGATTGGTTTTAATATTCATGATAAGCGTAGTGATTATATCATCTTTGTTTCTGATGATTAGAACTATTGTGAATCTCAGTGTCTATCATTGTCAACATTGTAATTTTCTTTTTTCACGTTTCTATATTTTATAAACGCAACATTTATTATAATGTTGGCGGTACTGTTTCATGTACTCGTGCAAGCAAAAGTTATTTTAATGTTTCTCGCAAGCCTCCTCGTCACCCCTGTCCAATATTTAAGACAAAACGATTTAAAACTAATCTTGGAAAATATTACCTATAGCTAGAATATCACGTCTGTATAATTCATATGTTGAAAAATCTAAAAACATCGATATATTTAAAGACAGTCCTCATACATTCTTCAAAATAATATTCTAGGTAGACTAAGTAGTTTAGTTATTGCTATTTTTTCATTATAGTTTTTTATTTATTTTATTGTTTTATTAATAATATTAATATCTTATAATATGAAAATCATCCAAATTTAACTTTTCATTTGACATCTTATAATATATGACATAATGCATGATGTGACATTGTTTAGATTTAAGACGAATTTATATGCTGTATCTCCTATTGATGGTCCATAATAAATAAACGACTTTAAAGTGACGAACCTTTCCAAACCGCGACTGTACAATCAGTTCACGGAAACTGGTTAGATTTACGAGGAACGAATGTTTTTGTTATGGTAGAAGGGGAGGTTCAAGATATGTTGGCTTAACTTCGAGAAGGATGTTATGCTTGTTTATGGACTATCAATAAGAAATGCTAGTGATGAAATACTTTCTATCTGAACTGTGTTTAACACGTTTTGTGAGTCTATCATCTACGCTGCATGCATAGTTATGTTCTGTTAGTCTTCTATCATCAATTCTCTTTACTTGTTCAAACCACCTTAAAATTCCTTTTTCAACATTTGTCATTTAAGCAGCACCTTTCAATTCGCAACGTTCCCTACTGTACCTACACATTTTTAATAAAAATTAATACTAATATCCTATCTGAAACATGAAGTCAAATGCAAAAGTCAGCCATTTTTAAATTCGCATTTCTCATACGTAGATCCATTAATTAAAACCGTCAGTTGAATATAATTATAATTATTATAACACAGTGAAACCGCGGGACGAACTCTAAGACGGGAAATGTTGAGGTTTCAATTAAAACTTCACAATTCCCAGAGAGTTCTGCACCTACTTATGGACAAAAGTTTAATTCTATCCGTTGGTAAATGGGAATATTTTGCACTGAGACCGTCTCAACTAAATGATACTCTTAGCGTAAGAAGTCGTTGCATAAAAACCTATTTGATAACTGTCAATTTACCGTTTTGAATTTTTATTGAGGAGCTCGCAAATAAGCAGACGGCACGTAATGAATAGTGATTACCGTCACCTATACACGTTTGCAACACTAGGGGGAGGCCAACTCATTGTCAACCGTTAAGATAGGATAGGGGATGGAATAAATGTTGGTCCGCGGTTGCCTTCTTCTGTATGTCGGTCATCACCCAGAAGGGAACATCGAAGGGGCAAAGGGGGTAAGTACATATGAGGACCCCGTCCGTAGGAAGCGGCTTCGGGGTCGGGGGCGTCGCTACGCACAACATCTATTCCCTCCATGATTTCAGTATGGGAGCTGCGTGGAACTAGGGGGGGACCTCGCGGACTTCCCCCCTTATTGTTGACGACGTTGTCCTCCCCCGCAGTACACCCTGAGTTCGTCAGACAGCGTTGGGACGTTAAAGATGCAGTACTATAAGAGCACCGACAGCAAGCCTCGCTTTGCAGGTACCCCGGAGTCGTTCAGACGATGGAAATCTTTTTTACATTTTGAATTGCAGCCAATGGGAGCGAGTTTTATACACAGCTCTCATTGGTTAGTCGTACCCTCACGTCCTGGCTAATACAACTAATATAGGCATTGATTAACTATAACAAATTTAAATACTGCAAATTAAATTTATATAAATAGGGAATTTTAAGTGCACAATTGAATTTATTTTACGATTGGAAATTATAATTATATATGAATATTATACAGTAAGTACTGGATGTTAATTATAAGAAAATTAGCCTTTTACGCGGTGAAATCCGTCATGGATACCCACCCTATCACCTGGGGTTAATAATAGGGTTATATTAGATGACCAATGGCAAGCTCGGGGTTGCCAACTAAACCATCTCCGTATGCCATTACTGTAATTTGCAGGTCTCGGGAAATGACGATATTTCCAATAACTCTAATAACTGGAAAAACTAACCTAGCGTTAGACATGAAAGATATCAAGGGAAATAGGGGGACTGGTTATAAGTACATATATAAAAACTATTGGGCTTATGACTGTATAAAATAATATTTTATTACATACATTCGATACAGGGTACTGAACTCATAAATCTTCTATAGCGTCATAATTGTATGAGACTCTATTATAGAATATATTCCTACACGTTTTATTCGTATTTTATATCTAAAAAAATTACTATGTCGATAATGGTAAGATAAGGTGCATACAAAAATATTATAATTTCATTCGGTTCTCAGGTGATGTTTAGGAAAACGGAAAACAAAAACATGTGAATGCGCCCTAACAGACAGTGACTTAGTAAAGTGTCAATTAATGTTGGGCATGATTTCAAAAGGAGTTTGTAAGAGTAACATGACATTTTGTACTGAATCAGTACAATGTACCACTTCAAATGAAACGAGGACATTTGTACAGTTTGTACCGCGACAGTACATTTGAAGCGATGAGGCCGATGAGGTGGTGAGCGTCATTCCCTCATTTGTCCCATTCAAAAGTAGTTCCGAAATGTTCGTTAAGAATTGGATGTGCTCGGCCTCGGTCAGCTCATTTTAATAACAGTCGTACTATGACATTGTCATGTTGTCCCTCTTTGTCATGTCAATATCCGTAGACGCGTTATTGAACTGTTGTAGCACAAGCCTCGTTCCGTCTTTCCTTTTACTTTTGAGTAGTAGCGCGACAAAATTTTTGAAGTCGTACATTTCAAATTTAGAGTCGTATCAGTACAAACGTATTTTATACGGGACAAATGTACTGGCTCACACGTGTACTGCTCATTGCTAGTGCCAATTGACATATTCTTAGATGTGATGTACTTTGTAAAATATTAGGTTAAAATTAAATTACCTATTAGCCTTTGTAGGCTAAATCGTAATATTTTAGTAAAGTAATTGCTAACAAATTAATTTTACACATTAAAAAAATATTTTTAATTATACGACATTACACGACTATGGTATGTATGCGTTGTTTATATGTTCATAAGTGAAACGTTAATATTAATTCCGATTTCTCTGTGGTTATTATGCTTTAAAGCTATGTTACACCAATTTACAGGATTTATTAAAAATAACAATAATAGAATAAGTATTTCTTACAAAAATATTTGTAATTTTAGCTAAAAATAACCTTATCGTAGTTTTATTTTCAAATTACCCTACAAAAAACGTCTTAGAAATTAAATACTATTATAACAATATTTACAATAAAAGATGTAATCCAGATCGCTGCCGGTGGGGAGCGTTCCCAAAATGCTGGCCGCATTCCCACGTTGTATGGCAACGCTAATTAATTCTTTGCCCTGACTATAGGCCAGCCCTTTGAGTAACGCGAGACTTCTTTCAACCGCCTTGAAAGGTCTCGATAAAGTTGACAAACCTCACGTCCCCATGGCCCCAAAGACTCAACCCCGAAAGCCACAAATATGTATCCATCACCGATAGATGCATACATTTGCGGCGTTTCAGGGTTTCTTGAAGTGTGGCAGCTCCTCGGGCAGTGACGGCTGTATTTGGAAGATGGGAAGCCGCTAACGTATCGACACTCTTTGCGTCCCATATTAAGGGGCGTCCCATCTTCCAAGGTACCAACGACATTCTGTCCGGTCGCTTTTCGGTTTTAAATTATTATCACGACATTTAAAAAAACCAAGATTTAAAAAAATAATCTGAATGTAAAACGTCTTAAAATAAAATGTTTAGGTACAATTGTTTATATTACATTTTAAATAGTCACGTAGGTCAATATACACTAACAGCTAGCTATTAACCCTAAGATACAACGAGTATAATTTTATCAAAGTATTTTCAATCAATTAAAGAAGCCAGTTGTTGTTGAGTTCTGTTAATTAATACTCGAGTCAGTATCGGTTTCTTAACTGAGTATCGAGTCCATTATATTGTAATTTTTTTTTATTGCTCGAGTTTAGCAGACAGGCAGACGGCCCAGCTGATAGAAACCGGTTACCATTGCCTATGCACGTTTGTACCACCAGAGGTACTACCAATGTGCTGCCGACCTGTAAAGGGAGACTGGAAACTGGCCACTAATTATGTTAAAAATATAATATATGTTACGTATCTTATACTAATATATAAAGCTGAAGAATTTGTTTGTTTGTTTGCATGAACACGCTAATCTCAGAAACTACTGGTCTGATTTGAAAAAATATTTCAGTGTTAGATAGCCCATTTATCGAGGAAGGCTATAGGCTATATATCATTACGCTAAGACCAATAGGAACAGAGCACCAATGAAGAATTCAAAATCGGTTTTTTTTTTTAACTTAGTAAGTATTATATTGGATATGTGGATATAACTATATATTTAGTAGCAAACAAGATCGAGTGGTGTGAAAATAAATTCACCATTTAATTAGGGGTGTTTATGGACTGTATAATAGATTGCTTCAATATTGGGAGTAGAAGGAACTCACAGTAGCATACTGCTGCTGCTCTTGGTTCTTTTCCTCGGCCCCAGCAACACGTCAGACGCGTTATTAATTTATTTTATATATTTGTATTGTCAGTTCGCGAGACGTGCGCACAGTTTTGAGTGTAGGGGCGGTTTTTTATAACAGCGGAGCTATGAAACTTAAGCGCGTGGGGCGAGCGACGTACTGAGAGTGACAGGGCCTTACGGTTCTTGTCGTAGCGTTTTTATTATAAATTTTTAAAATGGTGACATATACACTTTTGATGCGGCGAGAATAAGGACGGGCGGGAAGGTTTAAAGGAATGGAAATAAATTATATAAAATATACGATAATTAATTACCATCGACAAATGCAACACATTATATATTAATATAAGTAGGTTAAGCTTGTGTTTTGGGTAATACAAAACAGATAACTCTGTGACTGATCCCAGACATCCAGACCAGAGTAAACAATGGACAGTTTGTTTATGAAATTTGCAATGCCGGGAACGAAACCATTTGCATTTCAGTGAACTATACGAGCTAAAGTTTAGGCCAATCGACCACAGAACAAATATATTATTCTGAGTTTAAAAAAAAAGTAAACATAAACAGTTGGTAGACTTATTAAATCTAATTTGATCTTAAAATAGGCAAAATAACAAAAAATCGAAATGTGTGCTGGGACGCATAGTAGAAGTGAAACTTCATCGGACAAGTGGAAAAACGAATGGTAACGGATAAGTGGCAAAACGAATCGCAACAAAATTTTAACTTGAAGTTTTACAGGCAGATTGTTAATGTACTTGTCCAATTTGAAAACCTGTCCGTAAAACTTCAAGTTAAAATTTTTTTGCGATTCGTTTTGCCACTTGTCCGTTGAAGTTTTACTTCTACTATGTGTTCCAGCACACATTTCGATTTTTCGCAAGTTTACTGCAAATTATGATTTGTTTAGGTAGGGTAGGGCGGGGCTGAAAGGTCCAATTTTACTATTTCGAATTATACTGTGAAAACCGAAACTAATATATCAAAATGTAAAACACTAATCAAACAAACAGTTACCTGGCCATGTTTAACTCAATTTTTAGTAGAATTATCATAATAGAAATTTGTCATTTTACAATGTTTCTACAACTTATCACCTGTCTCTTTTTGCCCCATAGTAGGGGTAAAAAGAGACAGCAGGGAGGCAAAAAGGTCCAGTATTTAATTAATTTTTTTAAAGGTTTAATGTAATAATAACAATCCTTGATTTAATGAAATTCAATAAATTGTATTTATTCCAAAAACAAAAAGTAATATTTTTAAGCTTCATAACATTTAAACCATCTTTACAACAAAACAAAGTAATTTGCATAAAAAAAAACAAAAGTTATTTTTTCTATATCACTGCAGAAACATTCTTATTCATAATTTCTAACTCTCTCTAGCTTATAATAGTTTAACCATAAAAAACTTATAATGTTACAAAAAACAAAAGGTATTTTTTCAACCCTAATACAAGAATAAAGTTCTTTAATTATAACTACAATCTATTAACACTAAGGTAACATTTGTTGTATATATATTTTATCTTAATCAGACTCATCGTTTCCCGAATCACAATTATTACAAACAAGTAAATGCAACCTCTATTTGATATACATTTTTCATGGGCCCATTGTCTGCAAAGATTGCATTGGATCCAACCTTCACCTGGAACACTGTCACTATACTTTTCACAACAAACCAAACAGAAGTATTCATCATCCGAGCTTGAATCACTGTTAACTTCTTTTAAAATAGCTTTTTTTACTTGTTGAACTTTTTTATTTGCTTGGTTTTTCTTGTTTACACTATTAGCCTTTTTTTTATTCGTGATTTCTTGTTCTTTACGTAGGTTTTCTTTCTCGGGTGTATCTGTTAAAATAGCAGTTTTACGGCGTTTCCTATTAATAGTTGACTTTCGTGGTCCGGCTTTAGGCAGTGGTCGTACAATTTCGGGACAAAAAACTCCCTGTGCATCAAACGATGATGATGGCTGCGGGTCAAATGATGGTGGAAGCTGTGGATTAGATAATATTGTCGGCAAAGGAGTAGACGATAGCTGGGACTCATTACTGCATGTTTCCATGGGGCGATCCGTTACGTAACTAGGTGCAAAATCAGCGTCATTAAATTTATCTTGGTTGAAGGGAAATATGCCTGTTTTTTCGAACCCATGAATGATGTTAGTCGGGGTCAAAGCTAAACGCAAAGCTGTGCGGACGATTCCAGGGATATCATATATTGTCATCGTTTTCCCAGCATTATTTCTCATCCACGCATCTTGAGTTGAAGACATATATCTTTTAAAAGGTCCATATACCGACACATCAAGTGGCTGTGATTTATGGGAAGTATGTGGAGGAAAAGAGAGCATCACCACTCCATTTTCTTTAGCTAGATCAAGCGTTGGTACAGACAAATGTGAAGAATGGTTGTCTAAAACTAACAGAACTGGTGTTTCTTTACTAGGCCTAACGTGTTTGATAAAATGCTGAATAAATATGAGAAACTCGTCATTAGTAATCCAACCACTCGAATTTCCAGCGCCAATGCAATCAGTAGGGCCATCCCGAATGAAGTGATGTTGAAACTTTTTGCGAGGAAAAATAAACATCGGTGGGATCGAAGAACCGGTTGCTGAAACCGCTACTAATAGCGTTACATTAGTTCCACGTTCACCTGATGTTATTGAACCAATATTTCGTTTTCCTTTAGCAGCAACTATTTTTGATGGTTTGGTGACAGTTGACACACCAGTTTCATCTGCGTTCCATATGAAAGATGCTGTAAATTTAAATCGGTCCATAACTTCTGCTAATTTCGTATAAAACTCTTGCACATTAGTTTTGTTGAATGACGTAGCTCTGCTGAGACTTGTAGCTTCAGGTTTTCTAATGGAGAGACTAGTATTTCTTTTAAGAAAAGCAGACATCCAGTCGCTACCGGCCATTTTATTGGTATGCCATGTTTCTGGTATACTTATTTTATATTTAATGGCACAATCATAAGCCATGCGACGAACTTCTTTCGGACCTATGCCGTGGAAAATCTGAGCAAGTTTACGTAAGTATTCTGTGAGTCTGGCTTCTTGTTCTGTATTAAATATCTGCCTTGGAGTACCATAGCCAAATCTCAAGTTGACAGGATCATTCTTCATTCGTTCAATAAATCTTGACAATGAAGTTTTACTTAATTCAAAGTCACGACATACCTGCCTCAATGATTTATTTTCATTGACAACCAAATTTGCTGCACGTTGCATCAACTCTACAGATTTAGTGCCACGATCAGTTTTTCTTATATAGTTGCGCATACTGAAGCAAAAAAAAATCTTTAATAACCAGAAATAAGTGATGGGGTAAAAAGATCCATATTGGACCTTTTTACCCCAACCAAATGTAAATATTTTGACATGTTATAAAAAAATTAACGTTGAAACTAGCTAAAAACTAATCAGAAATCGTGAAAAACAACTAAATCACGTATACTATTAAATTATGTTGAAACCTGCTAAACGAAATATTGCCGCTCGGAACTAAATAAAATAATAATGAAAAAAATTACTTACGTGACAATTTTGAGACGCGGTCGTGTATCTCCTGCCAGCGGCGCCGCGAGAATGCTAGTCATGCATCGTTGCGCCTCCCGCGCTCCCTTCTTACCGCTCGTATAGTTGGAAAGAACGATACTTCACTAGTATTTTAGATACTTATGGTGGTCCTTTTTACCCGTGGACCTTAAAGCCCCGGCCTACCCTACATTTTAATTAATGCATTTTTTGTTTAAACATTTTATTTTATCAAACCAAAAAAACTGAATTCGATCTGGAACCAATAAAAACATCGATAGTCTACTCTAAAATTACGCCGCCTCTCACCGCGTCTAGTTTAAATTTATGCCGCTCTTCCACGCGGCTGTAACGCTTTTTCGTGACAGAAAAATCCAAAGACCCCGTCTATCTAGAAGTTTCACTTCAAAAAGTCCAACATTATTGTCCTTTGACATTACGGCTTTAGGAGTTTCAGCTCTTGCTAAAATGGTTAAGTAATGCTAACAAAAATACTTAACACTCGCATGCATTTCGAGAAAGCATATAATATTTTGCGTCAATTGCGTGCCAAACAGTGGTAAGAATTGAACAGAGAATAATTCTTTCAATAACACTGAACAGTTATTTCCTTTGCGAATAGTCTACAATTTTTTACGAGGACACAAAACGCTCCCGCCACTTATGAGCTTACGTGAGACCGTCAACACGCCGTGCGGAATAGAAAGAGCCGGGATTTTCGTGCCAGATTGAAGAAAAGCACGGTACAAAGATCCACAGCGTGTATAGATGTGTCGAGCGTAGTTTATCTAAACAACTGTACCTACACTGTTTTTCCTTAGATCATTTTCGTACATTACAAACAGGATTTGTGCAATGAAGTACACTATTTAAAGATGTTTAATATTAGTCATCTAAAGACACAATTTAACTAAAACTAGTGGTCGCCCATTAGTCGAAATTCGACCATAAGGTTTTGTTGTCAAAGACTATACTTCTATAATCACAGATTTAGCCAAGGCTACAGTGTGCGTGTGTCAAATACATGGTAGTGTGTGTAATATATTTTTCTTTGATTTAATGTATATTATATGCATAATTGATGTCAGGAGCCTTAAGAACAGACGAGCGTGCATGAAAAGAGTTATGAATGTCAAAGAAGCAAGTGAGGTGTGTAAGAATAAGCCTAAATGGCGCTCTGTTGTTCGTGCCTACCCCGCAAGGGAACTGGCGTGAAGTTATGTATGTATGTATGTATATGCATAATTAAAAAAATATTTTACCATTCTGCACTCCTTCTCTATATAAGCTATAACTGTGCGAAATTTCATACTTCTCCGTCCGCGCAATTTTATTAAAAAGGGGTACAAAGTTTTTGCTTCACGTATTAATTATATTTTAACTAAAATTTCTTTCCGAAATTTATCTCGTAAGTAAAACAAGGTATAGTACGCGCAAATGTTAAATGCACTTCGAGATGGTGGCGGATTTAAGCTGGCCATACCCTAATTGAAAAGTCGTTCTTTTCAAAATTTTATAGACATCCATGTCCAGCTGTCCTATATGTATCAGACATGTTTTTTTGGAAACCTACCGTATTGTATTTTAATCTCGAGAAGTATGATAAATTCATTTCCAGCCAATTCTATATATCTGTAAGTAACGGCTTTGTAGTGTAATAAGGTGCACCGTGCACCTTGGAAGTATTGCCTCGGGTCCGTTGTGACAATGCACCTCGCTTCTATTGGACTCAAAGTGATCAGATTAGATTTTATTCACTTTGGACTCAATAAATTTGTTTTATAACTACAGCTTTTGTTGCACCTTCGCTCGTGTTATATTTTAAATCCCCAATGATAAATTATTACTAAGAATTTCGAATATATCCATATAGAGAAGATAATTTATTACTGATCTGGGGATCAATCCTACGTTTACTACTAACTAATAACAGCCCCATAAATGTCCCACTGCTGGGCTCGGCCCTTCTATTATAGGGGAACGGACAGTATACCCGCCACGCTTGTCCAAAGCGGCTTGGTAGGTTTGACACATCGATTATCTCGATGTGCAGGTTGCATCACGATGTTTTCCTTCACCATTATCAGTACGTGTTAATTGTAACAATATGCACATTAGATCAGAAAACTGTCTAAGTGGTGTATGCGTTCCGGCCAGGATCGATCCCGCGCCCTTTGAGCGTGGGACGCGTGCGCTAGCCATTACGCTACCACGACCTACTATTACTATCTCGTCAAAATCGCCGGACACTATTGTCTCAATCGTAGGTTTCTCGGATTTCGGTATGCTCTTAATTCCAATGGCGTTTCCGTGTATAAGCGAAAACTTACGAAATAAATCTTTAAAATGTTTGAAGCTTTTCAATATATATTTCAGCTAACGCCATTTCTGCTGAAGTTAATAGCATTTTTTTCTATTATTGTTCTGTCGCGACGATATCGAGATGATATTATGGATCGTACTTTGATAATCTTCGCAACGCCAAGATATTGAAATAGCAGAATTGGGCCCGTGGTCTATTTATTGCGACATTGGCAGACATCTAGACAGCCCGTCCACATAATGTAAAGTGTTTACCGTTGCTTGTAGACGTTTACAACACCAGGGATGAAGCCAATGCGTTAGCAGCCTTTAGGATATGTACAGGGGATGGAATAGCGGGGATGTGATAACAAAAATGAGATAGGGAAAATGACATAGAAAAAATGACATAGAAAAAATGAGATAGTGAAGCTTTGTGAATATTCTATTTACGAACAAAAGCACGTTTGTTTTCATTGTGCTTGAAACATTTGTAGTACTGGTAGCACTATAGACTACGTCTCTACAGTACGATATAATATATTCACAGTATACTCGCAGTTAGCAGTATATACGTATGAGCATATACGCCGTAACAACGCCATTCATCAATACATTTCAATTTAAACTCGCAGGTTAGCGAGAGGCGGTCGGCCGAGTCAGCCCGAATTTCATGCCGCGGTAAGCACTGTCCCAAAGTTAGGTAATTGCTTCTAGAATTAGAGCCAGGGGGTTATCGATATCGATATCGATATTTGAGGCTCTTTGATTTCAAGCTCTTTTTTTTATTGCAGGAGATCAGCAGACAGGCAGACGGCCCACTTGATGGAAAGCGGTTACCATCGCCTATGGACATTTGCAACACCAAAGGTGCTACAAATGCGCTACTGCTCTCTTAAGGGAGACTGGAACCTGGTCACTAATGCCGGAACACAACTCAAGGTTGTTATGGCGACATACTTTAGACCAGGGGGGGTAGCCATCCAGTCAGGCAAATGCCCTACCACCTGGCTGTGGATTGTTTAGTCGCCTCTTACGACAGGTCGCCCGGCTGCAGGAAATTGTATTCTTTCTCCGTTCCTGCACGGATAGAAAGCTTTGACCACTTGTGACCACGGCTGCAGATAATCTTTGGTTACAACTCTAAAATTGAAAAACATATTGAAATGGCTTATAGAAAACTATAATTTGATAATAACCACTGTACTATTGCTTGATCATAAAAAAATCTTTCGAGTTCCTTCTTTCTCTTTCCAGAAGCAGAAATTATTCTAACAAACTTTACAATATGTTTTTGTACGAGTATACACGCCATACTTCTACATGTGTTTCAATCCATGATAATTCCTTAATTAGCTGTGACACATATAGACGCCTCAGTGAGAACATAAGGTCCTCTATTTCATTCCTTTTCACTTTCGGTTATCCAATAAGACGCGCTTAAAAACTGTTATAGCATTAACTGCATATATTTAAAAAAAAATGTTGCATTATAGTACGAGTAAAAGTTAAATGCGTTCGTAAAGTTTGTACGCGTAATAGCGCAGTACACAGTTTTGTAAGGTTCGCAGACTAAGCAGAGAGTGTTGCGCTCTTGCTCGGCTGCTATCCAAATTCACATGCTATCTCTTTCGCACTACACACAACAAGTTTGATAAACGTTAACTCTTGACTACGCAAACTCACGAAACTAACTTTACTGGAAGCGCATATAAATTTTGTGCGTACTGTATAAGAAGTAACTAACTCCGTTGTTTCACGAACTCAAAGTGAATCTTGGGCTCAGAAACGAGAGCACGCCACTTTCCTCTGTCCTGCAGAGTCATGCCAGTTGTGGGCTTAAAGTTCCATCTGGTCAGTTTCCACTCTATCTTTCCGGCGGTACTTAGGACGGCCAACCGATCACCGAATGGCTGACTATTCGCTCCAAGTGTGCTTTTTTTCACACCCTATTTCTCCTTCTTCCGTCCTACGCGACCAAGGCAGCAGAGACGGTTGATCCTTCATTTCTCCATTTATTTTGGCCTTGGCCATGATGTTTTCTATTTTGAAATAGTTTCAAAGCCTCCGAGATTTAAATGTCCAGGCTTCAAAGCCGTACATTGAAATCGGTTTTATGACAGTTTTGTGGAAGTGAATTTTAGTATTCCTGCTTAGCCTGGATACCAGCACTTTATGTAAGGCAGGACTGTGCAAGAAGTGTGAATCCATTTTCATTTTGTATGACTACAAAATTTCACCTCAGCGATTCATCGATAAAGAAGTTTTAATCCACCCCATCCATATAACCAATGACCTGGCATTCTAGGTAATATTCTCGATGATATTATAATAGACGACCATTTTAATACCTATTGTAGCACATTGTGCTTAATCGGTGTTTCATATTGAAATTACCCCGTCACGTAACACATTTATACATGCCTACAAATTATTATCACCCCTGTTTCCCATAGGGGTAAGCAGAGACGATGGATTTCCTTGCTATCAGTACCACCTTTACATACATCTTTTGCTTCATCTACATTCATATCAACAACTTCTCATATACGTGTTACAGTAGTAGGTAATGGCTTAGATAAAATTGTCACCCTATTGAAACCCAATAATCTGCCTTCAAGAAGCGCGGTGGATATAATATCCTTTGTTAGCCTAAACATGATTCTCATAGAATAAATGCATTCATGCATTCGTTGCTATTTGGGCATTAAGGTTAAAGAAAAATATGCCCTTCGTACGTAACTTCAAACTGTTAGGTAACTAATTGGCAACCATACATACGTACATACATACACAACTTCACGCCAGTTCCCTTGCGGGGTAGGCACGAACAACAGAGCGCCATTTAGGCTTATTCTTACACACCTCACTTGCTCACTTCAGTCATACACACATATTGTATATCCCTAAATTAAACAAGTTACGCTTGTGTTATGGGTAATATACAAACGGAATACTCTGGGGCCGATCCCAGACACCAAGACCATAGCAAATAACTGAGAAAATTCGTTTCTGAAATTTACCATACGAGGAATCGAACCTGGAGCCTCTGTGTTGCAGAGAGGTAAGCTGTCAAAGGCTTAGCCCGCTTAACCACAGAGACCGTGACATAAAAGAAAAAGATTTAATTATAATGTTACATTTTAAACAGTAAAAGTAATACATTATTTCTATACAATTACAATTTGTATCTAATTCATACACCAAGTATAATATATAGCTACAAGTTACGTTCTATGGGATGTGTCAGCAATATCGTCGTATTTGAGACATACAGTAGGTACATTACTATGTCTACATCTAGCCTAAAATCTAACCGCTTCCAATTCAATCTATTTGTGCAGGAACGTAGAAAGAATACAATTTCCTGCCGCCGGGCGGTTTGTTGTAAGAGACGACAAAACAACCCATAGCTAGATGGTAGAGTAAATGCCCGACTGGATGGCTACCAACCTTGGTCTAGAATATGCCGCTGTAACAACTGTGAGTTGTGTTCCGGCATTAGTGAGCAGGTTCCAGTCTCCCTTAAGAGAGCGGCAGCGCATTCGTAGCACCTTTGTTGTTGCAAATGTCCATAGGCGATGGTGAACTCCATCAAGTGGGCCGTCTGCCTGTCTGCTGAACTCCTGCAACAAAAATAGCACCGTATAAGACGAATTTAATTTGTATTTCTTTTTTTTTTGCAAAACAATACTTCAAACTATCCAGCACTTAGGAACAAACAAGGTTTTCATGAACATCCCTCGTTAGGGACTAAATAAAAAAAAAACATTTTTGTATTTTTAAATAGAACCTAAGCAAACAGCCAGAATATGTTGAACTGTAGACGTTGTACACTTTACACCTTTTAAACCGTTTTTGAATGAGTTTTGAGAGGTATGGCGGGTCTTTTTCAGTTGGCCGTTGTTACAACACCAGAGACCATTCCACAGATAGAAGCCAAAGTATTTAATTAATGTAGGTAAGTACATTCTCTCACTGAAAATTCTAAAGTAAAATTTGTTTTTAAGTTCGTATATTATTTTTGTGTATAAACATAAATAACAATTAGGCATTGTCGAGTAATTGTTTTTTAAACTTGTTTTGAAGGTTTTCGAAGGGTGCTTACAAATACTTAACTTTTTGTGTTATTAATTGATGATTTATTAAATACCAAACCTCAGCCAGATTGTAGATTAAAAAAATTAGCTTTTGATTTCTAGAAATTTAACAACAACTGGAGATAATTGCTATTTAATTTGTTTTTAAAATTTTGCTTTTTGAGGCATCGATTCGAGGAATGGCTGAGTTGCTTATTATTTCTATCTACTTTTAACTATAAGCTAACTAAGCTAACTTTAATTTAATAACTATATTATTGTATATACTTTACATAAGTATATACAATAATAAATTTAAATAATTAATTTATTGCAACAACTGTTTATGCAACCTTTTTTGTCAACCCTACTAACCATCGACGCGTGGCATCATGAGGCTATCGGCAAACCTTCTGCGCACGGGTAGTAGTACATGATTTTAATGCCAATTGGCATTAATTAAAATAGCAAATAATTGTTGTCTTTGACATTTGTTTGATTTTCAATGGCGGCATGACTTTTAAAATAAAATAAAAGATATATTTTAATATAAAGCCGCAATTAGACATTTTGTCTGCCTTTCAATTTGTATAGAAATGAGACAAAATAAAACGATCTTAATGGTTACAAAAAGGTATTATTATAAGAGGCATTTTCTACTGCTATTTCGTAGTTTCTTTATTCTTTTTTATTTTTTCCCAATTTTGTTATTTGTATTTTTATTAGTTGTCTATACACAATTTAGGGATAACCCTAATGGGTGGAGAGGAGCTGGGTGGAATGCTCCTCCGTCTCAAAGGAAGATCTTCCAACGAGGCTACTGTTATGCCTCGCAAGTCGAGACCCGTCTATTATTGTTGGAAATAACAGACGGGTCGGGTCGGGACGGGTCGCACATACATAACAGAAATTTATATATATTGTTTTCGGGGATGGTTCACGACCTCAATTATTGCACAGCGCCATCTTTTGGCTTGTAATTGTTCCACTACAACAGCATATAAAATAATATTTCATACTTGACACACTTTGTCCTACACCTCCTTATAAATTCTTCAAGAAAAGAATAATCTTTCAAATGAAGAATGCGCAATAAAAGACAGAACACTCATCTTAGTATCAGTGCTGTCACCGCAGTATATAGAGAAATGATTGTTGGATCACAATATTGAAGTAAAGCATTACAATAACTTAATTTAAAGAATTCTCCTAGCAAATCCTAGTAAGTGTGTGAACCCCTGGGGGACGACGGCAGTGGCGGTGAACTGGTGGCGAGGTAAGTTATTCTTCTCTTGCTTCTTCTTCCACGTCCCTTTGCCTTCTCCCGGCCATCGCATGGCGCCCGCACTTAGAAACAATATTAAGTCACAAATAGCAGATAATCAATTCAATAAAGTCACACATAAAACCTCGCATGTTATTGATTTGCTTTCTACGACATTTAATTTTCCAATCAGTTTGATGACCTCATCAATCAAAAACAATTAAAATTGAAATAAAAAAGAGTTAAGGGTTTAAAATATAAAAATATGAAAATTAGAGTTTTGCAATAAGGCTATTTTATACATTTTACACCTCGTGTTTTGGGATGTACTAATGTATATTGTTACGAATTGCGAAATTCCAATTTAAAATGTCATTGGAATGGGTACAAACTTTATTAGAATTACACACACGTAATTCACAGTCTTTACAAACACAACCAAATAGAACATGTCGAAATCGTAAGGCGGAAAATCGTAGTGAACATAAAAGACGCAAAGTCTGTCAATGTGAGATTCCCGTTCCTAATGTACAGTTGTGGCATGAAAAGGTTCGCCAGTTTTCAAATTTGTTCATTTAAAAGAGGAAAGAGTCTAGCGAATTGCAGGAGAACTAAGACACGTCCAACAGCTCGAAACTGAGCGACTCCGCGGATCTTCTGTTCAGCGAGACTTGTTATCTCTTTAAACTAAGTCACAGAACTGACTCCACAAAAAATTATGTTTAACTGTTTGACAATAAATTTCAAAATTACCAAGATCAAAGTTGTTTGATTTTATATCTGATCTATTTATGATAAGCGTAGTGATTATATCATCTTTGTTTTCTTATTGTTAATCTGAATGTATGTCATTGTCAACATTGTTGTTGGTATCGCCATGTAAACCTCCTTTCGACCTATTCATACTTTTCTTCAACATATTTAAATTCTCACTTCAAATATGACGGCGTTCCCCGTTCCACACGTCACGTCAATCATTCATCTCATTGTCATAAAATAAATTAAATTAAATCGCCGCACACATTGTAAATAAATAAAATATCATAAAATATACCGCGCCCGCAACTCATAAATGTGTGTATTATACAAATAACCCGCTCCGCATCATAATTGTAAAATATAATAAACATATATAATATAAATTACTACAAAGACATACACATAGAATTAAATACGTTAAACCATATTATAACAAATAAAGTGAAGTGGACTGAGGAGCAGAGGAGCAGCTGCATTTCATTCCCATTAACCTGGCAAGTGCGTGCTCATTCTCAAATTCCCATCAAAATTGTCCCACGCTTCTTTTCCCGCAAATTTGACACAGTTCGCTTAACGCTAAATCCAGCGCCGCCGCACCAGTTGTTTTATTTTTTCACTTTTATATAATTTGTAAAGGTAAAAATTTTTTAAAATATCAGCAGTACAGGAAAAGTCGACTTTAAGGTGACGAACATTTTCATACCATGACTGTACACTTAATACGTCTTGATTACAGTTGAAACTTAACTAACTCCGTCTCAACGGGCCGATTTTATGTATTCGCAAAAATGACATTGAGCCCTCTATTAAATACGCACAGATCGTTCATTGGAATTATCAAACTTGTAAGCTTAATCGGAAACAACATGGTTTCTAAGAACTTGCAGCGAAATTTGAACAGTAAAAACGGTTTATGATTTCATACTCGAAAGCCAGCCATAAATATAAAGGAATTAGCTATTAAGAATAGATGGTTAAATTTGAATACTTAGAAAATTAAAGCAAACAAGTGAACAATAACAATTAAGATAACCATTAAAAGAATTACAGATAACTTAAATAACGAGTAACAAAACACGTGTTCAAAAAACAATCATCGGTTCTCCGAATACGCCAACGTAGCAAGATGATACATACAACAATAATTTCTTTGAAAATGGCAACTATTCCGCATCAAACTAAACAAGAATCACGTAAATCGGATCATAAATCTCCGCGTAATCGGTGTACATATGGAACGGAATGGAAATTTTTTCATAAAAAATGTTCATAAAATGAAAACTACTGGGCCAAACTATGTAAAATTTTTAGGGGACTAAATGGTAGCTATTTCGCGTCGAACAAAAAAAGAATCACGTAAATCGAATCATAACTCTCAGAGTAATCGATGTACATATGGAACGGAATGGAAATTTTTTCATAAAAAAATGTTCTTAAAAAAAAACTACTAGGCCAAACTATGTCAAATTTTTAGGGGACCAAATGGAAGCTATTACGCGTCGAACAAAAAAAGAATCATGTAAATCGGATCATAAATCTTGGAGTAATCGGTGAACATACATATAAAAAAAGATCCCGACGAATTGAGAACCTCCTCTTTTTTTTGAAGTCGGTTAAAAATATTTTACATAGGTTCGGCTTTCTGTTACTGCGCTTTATTAAACTGTTAGCGCGGGCAAGAGCGGAGATAAATGAGAAGGAAAGGACTTATAGGTTAGGTCGCCGGAACAGACACGCTACGTCGTGATCGTTCCTTCGCGTCTTGCGGTTCCTTCGACGAGTGGACCAGCTGGGTACGGCACAGCGTGTACCTTCCAGCACGCGTGTTGATGTAAGCGGGTGTAAAATTCGGCATAACACACAAAACGCGGCGAAATTCTCGCGGTCAGCGGTCAGACGTAGACTATGTCACATTACTTAGTGAAAGATGCGGCGAAAGAAAAAAAGGAATAGGTCGGCGTTAACATAAAAATTATTTTAAAATTTGAATATTCATAAATATATGACACTTGATAGATACACGATTTGCGCAAAACTGTAAATATATTAAAACAAAAAGAACTGCCGTATCTTTACTGCAAAAGTAGTCTCGGACCGCACCGCGAGTTTGAGATAGCACTTAAATTTTTCTGCAATAAAGTACTGGAGATTTTAACTGTTACTAATGACTACGGCTCGTAATTGCTTTTACGGATAGCATTACACTCGCAATTTTTGTTTGGCTAAAAAGGTTTATTGCATTAAAAGCTGCGGGTTCACTTTTAATTTTAATTAGTTTTGGTGCATTATTGCGCTACAAAGTCCGTTGTTCTCTAAATACAGTAGAATAGAATAAAATGTTGTTGAAAAATACTACGAAATGTTTTGCTTTCTAAATGAAAGTAGAAAAGACTGTATAATACTGTTACGAGTCGCGAGACTCGAATTAAAATGCCGTTGGAATTATTATAGAGTTTATTAGAACTATACAAACACGTTTAACACAGGTACAAATATAACCGAACACAACAAGTCCAAACGTAATGCAGAAAGCGTAATTCTATAAAAACGCGCAAAGTCGGTCACTAAAAGTTTCCCGATTATAGTACACACGTCTTTCTTCGCTCGTGGGTATCGCTCGACTCCCCCCCCCCCCCTCTATCAGGTCATCGTTTTATACTGCGCAACTGCAATGTTCCCGTATCTAAGTCGACTTAATCCGACACACCTGGCTAATGACCGCTATAAGAGATTACAATACAACAACGGGCTGTTTGCCAACAAGTAAACAAAAGAAGACGACCATAAAAGAATTTCAATGGTATTAGTTTAAATGCCGACGGGTAATAAATGTGCTTTGTTTCAGATATGCAGGTGGATTTTGTTTTTGTCGGGACCTGAGTCGTAACAATACTTTTCATTTCTTATTACCTGATCACAGGGATGAAAACAGTACTTTTTGTGCCTGGGAAACGATTTTTTCTGCTGTCAAAAAAATTAGAAACTATGCAAGCCATGTCAAAGCAAAATTGTTTTGTAACACGATCTTATACTTACAAATTACTTTTCACTAAGTTATTATTTCATTTACATAAATTTGGGCTAAATTTTCACCACCATCAATGACACAAAAATACTGCCTGGTAGAATGCCACATAAAACTAATTTACTTGACGTATCATAAGGTGAGGTATTAAATGAGTTTATCAGATTTAGTTATGGATTCAATGCCTGATTTCATTAGAGAATTCATTGTTTATTTAAGTAATCGGTTTTTATTTACTTTCCTCAAATTCGAAATGAAAAGCAGAGCAGTTTACCTCGGTGAAAGACCTATTTAGGCACTCGAACTATTAGCGCCCTCGCCACGCTCGTGCGCCAAACCATCTCATGCTTAAATAGCTGACTTTCATTTCTTGTCTAACAATCTACTATTAATGTACAAAAATGCCAGATTATTGATATATGCTTAATACGCCTTACTGTCATAATTTTCTTTTTGATGGCCTGCTGCTGTACTTTTACGGACTTACGTCTGGCCTTTAAATTTCAGTGATTTCAATCCTTCATATGTTACAACAGCTACCTACTTGTCCCCACTTAGTAAAGTACGAAGAACTTTATATTAGTATTAGTATATAGATCAATCAATTCATTATATAATGTCTATTTACTTTCCACTATTGAAAGCAAAGCTGTTTGTTCAGTGTTCTCGATAATCTAGCGGCGCTCGAGGGGAAACTGTGTAAGAAACATGTAAGTTTGTTTGTTGATATTATTTTAAACTATGTATTCAGCAAGTAATAATATATGTAATGTTATGTATGTATATATTTAATTCTTAAATTAGTTTAAATATTTATGTATATATTGCCCCTTTTTAGTGCACCGTCTACATGGCCAGATTAACTAAGAAATTAATTTAAGTTACCTAAAAGAGATTGCTTTAAACCAGAGTTTCCCAACCTTGTATGGACAAGAAAAAAATCTAACGCCTCCTTTTAGATGATAGTCAATTATACCAATTTTAATTTGTCTATTATCTATTAATAGTCACAAATTAAAAATTAATTCTCTCTCTCTAATCGTACTCCTCGTGGTTGTGACTGTGGGTGTATAGATAATCAATAGAGGCATTTTCTAAGTATTTAATTATATCAAATTTTTAATTAGATAGGTACGCCGTGACCGCCTCCTTTGACTTTCATAACTAACCCCATTTACCTTTAGACACCCGCTACTGCCCCCAGAAAAAGCGCCAGCACCCACTAAGGGGCGGTACCGCCCCCGTTAGGAACCTATGCTTTAAACAATAAGATTGCTTATTATTATGTTGCCTAGAAAATATTATAAATATGATTTATTTTTGTAATTGTATATTTTTGTATGGAATATATAAATATACAATACATTAAACTAACAAAACTTCCTATTCATTTTCGCCGGAATACTCACATTCTCACTCTCCTTTATACTCGTAATATATTATTTACTCCTAATAGTCCCCAGTACCTTAAGGAAGGTTTTAAATTCCTTCGCCTATCCACTGCCCACAATTTGCGCTCTGATACGTATCGAAAACTAATGACACCTGCGAACGCTTCATCCTATTATGGTAGTTCTTTTACAGTGCAGGCTGTCAAACTTTGGAATACGCTGCCTCTTACTGTCAGAGAGGCCAAATCCTTACCAATATTTAGAAATTTACTCACAAAACACTATTTGTCCATAAATAGCTATATCTGATTAACATAATATAATGATCCGTGCAGGAACGGAGAAAGAATACAATTTCCTGCGGCCGGGCGGCCTGTCGTAAGAGGCGACTAAACAACCCACAGCCAGGTGGTAGGGCATTTGCCCGACTGGATGGCTACCACCCCTGGTCTAAAGTATGCCGCCATAACAACCTTGAGTTGTGTTCCGGCATTAGTGACCAGGTTCCAGTTTCCCTTAAGAGAGCAGCAGCGCATTTGTAGCACCTTTGGTGTTGCAAATGTCCATAGGCGATAGTAACCGCTTTCCATCAAGTGGGCCGTCTGCCTGTCTGCTGAACTCCTGCAATAAAAAAAATAAATAAAAAAAAACAAAATGATGCTAATACATTTATTATAATAACTTATGTATTTTGAAATATATTATTGTATACGTGTATATTTGACTATGTATGTGTATTTGTATTTGTTAAATTAGTTTGAGTATTTATGTATCTATTGCCTTTTTCCTGCACCACCTACATCGCCTGATTCAAATTTGATTTTGATTTAGGTTGCCTGGAAGAGATCGCTTTGAGCGATAAGGCCGCCAATTGTATTGCCTAGAAAAATATTCTGTCTGTTTTTGTAATTGTATATTTCGGTGTACAATAAAGTGTTATTTCTCTCTCTCTCTCTCTAAACTAAATATACAATAAAGTGTTATCTATCTATCTAATTATAGTTGTCAGTCAATCGTCGTAAGTCGTGGTAGCGTAATGGCTAGCGCACGCGTCCCAAACTCAAAGGGCGCGGGTTTCCTTGCCGGAACGCATGCACCACTTAGACAGTTTTTGATTATATGCTGAAAATGAAAACGAATGAAGCCGCCACGAGCGACTAGTGTACAAATAACTGTGTGGATAAAAATTCTTCTATTTTTATCCAGTGTAAGTTGTAGGAGCAGAACGGACCGTTATTTTATTGGTTTAAAGTTTGTTTTACTTTTGAGTTTTTTTTTTGTAATCTGCTGAACCGGAATGGGTTTGTTTTTCTACTGGAATAGAGTTTCATTTTGTAACTATAATACTACCTTGTGGAGTTAAAGTCGAGTTTTTATATCCAACTATCCACAGCTTACCATTTGTAAATTGGTATTTTGTATTGTGGCGGAGGCAAATATGCTGACGACTTACCTAATGGAATAGTGAGTTTTTCACATATTTTCGCTGTATAGAATTTCATTACGTTTTCTTTTTTATTTCTTCCACCGGATGGAAAGCGGTTACCGTCATCTACGGACGTTTGCAACACATGGGGTGTCGCTAACGCGTTGTTGATTACTAAGAAATTTTAAAACGCTCTTCTTAAAAAAAATCTTCACAAAAGCCTAAATATATTTTTTTATGAACTAGGAATTCTGGGTGGTCAATGAAAATTTTCAACAACCATGTTACCGGCTGTACTATTGCTAGTGTTAGTACTCACCCCCACCCAGTGATGGGCGCCATGCCAATTAGTTTATGACGTTATTTATAATAATTTTTCATTGAAGTTAATTTTTTATTACAGGAGTTCAGCAGACAGGCAGACGGCCCACTTGATGGAAAGCGGTTACCATCGTCTATGAACATTTGCAACACCAAAGGTGCTACAAATGCGCTGCTGCTCTCTTAAGGGAGACTAGAACCTGGTCACTAATGCCGGAACACAACACAAGCTTGTTATGGCGGCTTACTCTAGACCAAGACCTGGCCGTGGGTTGTTTTGTCGCTTCTTACGACAGGCCTCCTGGTCGCAGGAAATTGTATTCCTTTTCCGTTCCTGCAAGGATAAAAACTGCCTTAACTTTAGAATACATTGATGATGAGAACCTTCTTGCGAGTAAGAAACACAGGTACTCAGAAGATACCACTCTACACGTTATGACAAACCAGAACAACGAGTAATTTATATACCTACTAACTGTCCCGGCAGACGTTGTTCTGCCCTGAAGAAATAAAATTTAGAACCCGATTGCAGCGCCACCTACCGGATCCAAATGTAACCTATACTATAATATTTTCTTAAGTTTTCGCGACTTGTATACATAATAAAACTACGTTTTAACGGTTTTAAGCGCGGTAATTTTATTTGATTTTGGTTTTTCCGACGTTTCGGCCACTTTCAGTGGCCGTGATCACGGTAGACAAAGATGTCAAGTGTCAACGAGTATTGTTAAAGTTTTATTTAGCCTGCAAGCCAACTTATTAATTAAATAATAACTATAAACAAAATTAAAATTAAATAATTAAAATTAATAAGTTGGCGGTAGGCTAAATAAAACTTTAACAACACTCGTTGACACTTGACATCTTTGTCTTCCGTGATCACGGCCACTGAAAAGTGGCCGAAACGTCGAAAACCCAAAATCATATAAAATTACCGCGCTTAAAGCCGTTAAAACGTAGTTTTATTAACCTATCCTATCTTACAAGTCGAATCAAACTGCACACGGTGTGCAAATTTGATTAAAATCGGTCAAGTAGTTTAGGAGTCCATAGCGGACAAACAACGTGACACGTAATTTATATATATTAAGACTACAAGGAAAAACATTTTCGTGTTGGTTTTTAAATATGTGCATCGAGTTTTAGAGAGGAATTAATGAACATGAGATATATACAGATAGATAGATAGATAACAATTTATTGTACACCAAAACAGACAAACAGAAATAGAAAAATGGGAACAAAAAAATGTTCTTAAAATGAGAACTATTGGGCCAAACTATGTTTAATTATCAGGGGACCAAATGGCAGCTATTCCGCGTCGAACAAAAGAAGAATCACGTAAATCGGATCATAAATCTCGGCGTAATCGGTGAACATACATAAAAAAAACAAAAAGATTGACGAATTGAGAACCTCCTTTTTTGAAGTCGGTTAAAAATACAAGAGATAGTACAACGGGCGGCCTTATCGCTAAATACATATATGTTTATTCATATAACTATATATACACACACCCATATTACGCATGAAGAGAATAAGTTGGAAAGAAAAGAAGACCAATGAAGAAGTACTGGATATGGTAAAGGAGAAACGCACAATTTGAAAAACTCTGGAGGAAAGAAGGGGGAAGATGTTTGGCCATTTGTTACGACACAACACCTTCTTATGCACGTTAATCGAAGGCATAGTGGAAGCAAGGAGATGGAACGGAAGACCAAGGCGAGCATTCATGGATCAAATAAAAGAAAAAGTGGGTATCGTGTCTTACATAGAAGTAAAACAACTGGCCCATAATAGAGAAGATTGGAGGAGGTTCCACCGACAAGAGCATAGCTCTTAAATGATAGACAAGTAGATATATAGGATAGGTACTAGCTATTTTGAGTCAACAATGGTATAAATTATATTGTCTAGTTTCTTAGGACAAAATCTATCTCTCTGCTAAATTTAATCAAGATTCGTTCCAATAGTCGTGAACAAACAACATTGTTACTTTAGCATTTATTGTATGGATAGTACACATCTTCAAGTCTAGAGAAGCGTATATATACATACATAATGAAAGTTAAATATTCTGGATTAAAAGCAAAGAGTGTATTTGTTACTTAAACACCAACAAGTATGTTTAATAAAATAGCTGACAGAAGTTATTGTTTCAGCAATAAATTTTCTTCCCAGCACTTGTTGTCGCAAAAATAAATGAGGAGTATATCTACAATATGATAAATCTGTAAATGGTTTGAGTATGTACAATGCGTTTAAAAATTAGAAAGAATCAGGGGACTAATTCGAACCAGCAGTTTTCAAAAATGTAATTTTTAGAAATTTTTGTCTGTCTGTTAGAGCATCGCATTTGAAAATGTAACTTTTAGAATTTTTTGTTTGTCTGTCTATTAGAGAACTGCATTGAAAAATGTAATTTTTTGAAATTTTTGTATGTCTGTTAGAGCATCGCATTTGAAAATGTAACTTTTAGAATTTTTTGTTTATCTGTCTATTAGAGAATTGCATTCGAAAATGTAATTTTTAGAAATTTTTGTCTGTCTGTTAGATAGAGCATCGCATTTGAAAATGTAACTTTTAGAATTTTTTGTTTATCTGTCTATTAGAGAATTGCATTCGAAAATGTAATTTTTAGAAATTTTTGTCTGTCTGTTAGAGCATCGCATTTGAAAATGTAACTTTTAGAATTTTTTGTTTGTCTGTTTATTAGAGAATTGCATTCGAAAATGTAACTTTTAGAATTTTTTGTTTGTCTGACTATTAGAGAATTGCATTCGAAAATGTAATTTTTAGAAATTTTTGTTTGTCTGTTAGAGCATCGCATTTGAAAATGTAACTTTAAGAATTTTTTGTTTGTCTGTTTATTAGAGAATTGCATTCAAAAATGTAATTTTTAGAAATTTTTGTCTGTCTGTTAGAGCATCGCATTTCAAAATGTAACTTTTATAATTTTTTGTTTGTCGGTCTATTAGAGAATTGCATTCAAAAAAGTAATTTTAAGAAATTTTTATCTGTCTGTTAGATAGAGCATCGCATTTGAAAATGTAACTTTTAGAATTTTTTGTTTGTCTGTCTATTAGAGAACTGCATTCAAAAATGTAATTTTTTGAAATTTTTGTATGTCTGTTAGAGCATCGCATTTGAAAATGTAACTTTAAGAATTTTTTGTTTGTCTGTTTATTAGAGAATTGCATTCAAAAAAGTAATTTTAAGAAATTTTTATCGGTCTGTTAGATAGAGCATCGCATTTGAAAATGTAACTTTTAGAATTTTTTGTTTGCCTGTCTATTAGAGAACTGCATTCAAAAATGTAATTTTTTGAAATTTTTGTATGTCTGTTAGAGCATCGCATTTGAAAATGTAACTTTAAGAATTTTTTGTTTGTCTGTTTATTAGAGAATTGCATTCGAAAATGTAATTTTTAGAAATTTTTGTCTGTCTGTTAGAGCATCGCATTTGAAAATGTAACTTTAAGAATTTTTTGTTTGTCTGTTTATTAGAGAATTGCATTCGAAAATGTAATTTTTAGAAATTTTTGTCTGTCTGTTAGAGCATCGCATTTCAAAATGTAACTTTTAGATTTTTTTGTTTGTCGGTCTATTAGAGAATTGCATTCAAAAAAGTAATTTTAAGAAATTTTTATCTGTCTGTTAGATAGAGCATCGCATTTGAAAATGTAACTTTTAGAATTTTTTGTTTGTCTGTCTATTAGAGAACTGCATTCAAAAATGTAATTTTTTGAAATTTTTGTATGTCTGTTAGAGCATCGCATTTGAAAATGTAACTTTAAGAATTTTTTGTTTGTCTGTTTATTAGAGAATTGCATTCGAAAATGTAATTTTTAGAAATTTTTGTCTGTCTGTTAGAGCATCGCATTTCAAAATGTAACTTTTAGAATTTTTTGTTTGTCGGTCTATTAGAGAATTGAATTCAAAAAAGTAATTTTAAGAAATTTTTATCTGTCTGTTAGATAGAGCATCGCATTTGAAAATGTAACTTTTAGAATTTTTTGTTTGTCTGTCTATTAGAGAATTACATTCGAAAATGTAACTTTTAGAATTTTTTGTCTGTTTGTCTGTTAGAGCATCGCATTCGTAAATGTAACTTTTCGATTTTTTGTCTGTCTGTCTGTTAGATCATCGTATGAAAATTACTGAGCGGATTTAAATAAAACTCAACACAAAGCTAGTTTATATAGGCCAATATTTAGGATAGTTATTATCGCAATAAACGACGTTATTTCTGTGGCATAGACGAATATAACGAAAAAGATGGCGCTTAAATTTCCCATCTGTACTATAATATATAGTAGTGGTACGACCGAGGTGCCGAAAAAAGTAAATGCACACCTGCATACCATAAAAGCACACTTTATTACCTTTTTGCATTTGGACGTCTTTTGTTTACTTTATGTTTAAGATTTGTAATTAGAAAACAGCCCATTGTGTATTGTAATCTTTTATGGCAGTCATTAGGCAGGTGTGTCGAACTGATTCTAAGAAATTCGGTTTACGCGCAACTATATTGTATCGGTGCAGTATAAAGCAATGGCCCAATGGAGAGATCGGCAGTCTAGTAATAGCTACAAGCGAAGCAAGACGTTAGAGATGGACTTTGCGCGTGTGATTGAATCGTGAATTACGTTTGGACTGGTTGTGTACAGTTATATTTGTACCTGTGTTATGCGTGTTTATATAGTTCTAATAATTTCTATAGTAATTCCAACAGCATTTTAATTCGAGTGCTGCAACTCGTAACAGTATCATACTATATTTTAGCCAATTGTACTATATAATATTATAAAAAATAAGATAATAAGAAATGTACTATAATTTCATCGCTTATGATTATTTAAAAAAAAAAAAATTAGTTTAATTTCGTATTATGTAAATAAATAATGAAAAATAAATGTATTTTTCCCACATAACTCCCCAAATCTTTATATATATATAATTCTTCTGTACGTGTGTTAACAGTGAACTCCTCCTAAACGGCTGGACCGATTTGAATGATTTTTTTTTGTGCGTGTTCAAAGGATTCGAGAATGGTTTAGATTTACAATTGGACCCGTTAGGTGGCGCTGCAATCGGGTTCTAAATTTTATTTCTTCAGGGCAGAACAACGTCTACCGGGACAGCTAGTGTACTATATTTTTACACTTTTGACAGCTACTATATTTTCTTCAATATAAGGTGGCAACCCTAGTGGTGCTGCGGATGCAATCCACTGACCAATAAATACGTCGTCATCACGGCAACGACGCGAACGAAGTGTTGCTAGTACTAGCTAGTCACCAATAAGCTAAATTAACGAAATAGCTAACAGAAGTTATTGTTCCAACAATAAATTTTCTTTCCAGCACTTGTCGTCGCAAATATAAATGGGGAGGGTATTTTAAAATATTTCCCTTAGCAATTAATTACGGTAAGGGAGCAATCAAAACAATTCCGAAATTTCTCGAATAGCATATTTATGCGAAACAGTAACAAAATGCACATAACTCAGCGGCCGAATGCCGAAATAAATTGTTTATCTTGCTGCGATCGCCGACTCTTTCGGTACGCTACGCTTGCTACAGAGCTACGCTTGCTACACAGCTACACTTGCTGCCACAGTGTAGAGGTGTTCTTTATATTTATTTATATTTAAATTCATTTTATTGCGAATATAAATGAGATAAAAGATGTTTCAATAAGTCGTTAGTATATCTATTTTCTACATGTGCCGATGTGCAATATTTTATACTTAAATCCAAATGAAGACAATTTAAAAATAATGAAGTATTTTTTTTTTTTATTTCAGACACAAAGATCCATAATTGCAACACATTTTTATTGATTTTTATTATAAAATAAAATAAAATTAAATTAAAAACGCTAAAAAATAACAATAATAAAATAAATAATCCCGCAGGGGGGCTTTGTGGCGAAGCCTTAGGTGAGTAGCGACACCTCGTACCTAACGCCGGGGGCCAAGGCAAGGCCCCCGCCTCCGTGCTAGCCTTAGCCGGCCGGCACGGAGTGGAGATCGCTAGAGCTAAGATTCAAGCTCCAGGGGTGGAAGTGATAAATGGCCTAACGTCGGAAGTAGCTTCGGTGAACCTGCAGCCCACGTCTTGACACCCCTTAGCCACTCACACCCATGTTGCCCCTGTCTTTATGACATTTTTTGAGGCCCATGCAGGGAGTGGTGAGTCACCGTCTGCCCAATTTTCCATATTCCCTGAAAATTGCGACGGGCAGACGCCATAGTCGCCATATTCCCAGATCGCTAGTACCATTATCAGTTCCCCACAATAGCCCGGTACTTTTTGTCCTCATTTCCCACAATAGCCCTGCACTGGCCGGGGCTTGTCCTTGGGTGCATTACTATATGGTGTAGACAGGGATAATTGCCGGTCAGTGTCACGCCACATTTACATTAAATTTGTCAAGGGGCCTCTACGTGTTGGCCTTCCCATGGTCCCACGCAAGCCCCCCAAAAGTCCGGGCCATTTTTATGGCCCGTGGTCTTGAAAGACATACAAATAAATAAATAATAAATTTAATCTAACGTAACAATATTTTATTGTTATATGTTATACTAGAGTTGCACGTATGATAGATAATATTAAAGTTATTGACTGTCGCCAAATATGTCTTATTTATAGAAAATAACGCCGTTAACGAATAGCCACATTAGTGTATAAAGATTGAATATTTCAAGTGGGCCTTCAGGGCCAAATGCTAGACTATACGAGATCGCGAAAAACACTGAAAGAAATTTCGAGGCCGATTTTGATTAAACCTAAAGTGGTATCATTAGATTTTGAAAAAATCAGTTACCATTGTCAGGAGTCAACTGATTTTGAAAAATAAGCAATATCTGTATTATTAAGGTAATTAAGGCGGGAAAACTTCACGAACAAACGAACTCACATTCGTATTTACAATGTCCTAACAATATTAGGACTAGTATATGCCAGTGATATTTAGTTCGCGATGACATGACCACCACGCATTTAACACCCTTTCTAAAAGTGGCCAACAGGCTATTTTTGCAGAATCGCGTCTTAAATATATCGTATCTTAATTATGAGAACTCTGAACTGAGTTAATCTACTAATCAATAGCATACTACGTCCACTACGTAGCAGCCACAGCGTAGAGGAGTAGCATCAATTGTAAGACAAATAAAATTTATTTTTGCTTCATTGTTCTTAGTGATAATGGACCTTTTATGTAAGTCTACAAAAGATATCCGATTCGGCTAAACAGTCTTAGCAATAAAGAAGATTGACTGGTATATTGTCTAGTTTGACGTAAGCTTGTATGTTAGAATCTTTAATCAAATATGTACTTGAAGGTTAATGAAATTATAATATCTTTTTGGCTGAACATTTACTTATGGAATTTATTATTTAAATGTATATTCTTTTATTTAAAAAAACAATGTAAGATATTCTTTTATAAATAAATTATTCTAAAATATAATATTTAATCATTTTCTTTATAATAATTCATATTCAATCTCCAATAAAGATTAACAATTAAATAAAAACTAAGCTAAATTATAAATAAGTATATATACAAATTAAAATTAAACTATAAAATCTAGTCCCAGACCGCTGTCAGTTGGAAACGTGCCCAAAAACTGGCCACATTATCTCGCTGCATCGCAACGCTAATGCGTTGTCCGAGGTACAGACCAGTTTTTTGGCCACGTGAGACGTCTACCAGGCGTTCCGCTATGTCTCGATAAAGTTTGTGCGCCTCAGGTCCCCATGGTCCCAGGGTCTCGACCCCAAAAGCCGCAAATATGTAACCATTTTCGATGGCGGCATTTTAGGGCCTCCTGTTGTGCAGCAGCTGTACCAACAGACATGCTTGTAGCTGAAAGATCCTTTTCTTATTATTCTTTCTCTTTGATTAATTAATTGGAAATAAAAGGGATTACTACATTCAAATAACAGACTTTTTGTACAAATTGCAGGTTTACAAACGTAAATGATATTATGTAAGTGATATGATAAGAAACTGTGTGATAAGGGAGCGTTGTGGATCGAAAGAAGATGTTGTGACAAGAGTTGAAAAAGGAATAATAATAAATATTTTATTGATCTTAAGGGACACATGTTTACATTATAACAGAACAGTTCGTTGCACTGCAAAAGTATAAAACTGTGCTGCAGTGATAACTCCCACCACAAGACAATGAAGTATATTATAGTATTATAGCACAGGATACATTATATTGCAAATATAATGAACTCAAAACTAAACATAGGAAATAACGCACTCAAGTGTCGTTCGCGACTATGAGCGCGCGACGTGTGTTTGTGTGAGTGTAGGTATGTGGTTTGTGTATGTGTGTGTGTGTGTGTATATACGTGCGTGCATGCTTATGTGTGGGTGTGTGTATGCGTGTTGCGTATACCTTAATGTGACTGACTGAGTATTAGTGCATGTATGTAAAGTAAGGAACATAAACAAATCCTATCCGTGCAGAAACGGAGAAAGAATAGAATTTCCTGCGGCCCGGCGGCCTGTCGTAAGAGGCGACTAAACAACCCACAGCCAGGTGGTAGAGTATTTGCTCGACTGGATGGCGACCACCCCTGGTCTAGAGTATGCCGCCATAACAACCTTGTGTTGTGTTCCGGCATTAGTGACCAGGTTCCAGTCTCCCTTAAGAGAGCAGCAGCGCATTTGTAGCACCTTTGTTGTTGCAAATGTCCATAGGCGATGGTAACCGCTTTCCATCTAGTGGGCCGTCTGCCTGTCTGCTGAACTCCTGCAATAAAAAAAAAAATCCTTTTTATTATGGGTTAACAGTTAAAATGTTGTCCGTTTGTATGAATGTTTGAATGTTAAGGTGGTTTGGACATGTAAAGAGAATGAATGAAAGCAGAATCACAAAACAAGTATATAATAATAATAATAATAATCGGCAGACAAACACACATTGTATATCCCCAAATTAAGCAAGTTACGCTTGTGTTATGGGTAATATACAACGTACTACTCTGAGGCCGATCCCAGACGCCCAGACTATAGTAAATAACGGAGAAAATACGGTCCCGAAATTTACTATACCAGGAATCGAACCCGGAGTCTCTGCGTTGCAGTGAGGTAGGCCGGCAAAGGCTTAGCCCGCTCAACCACAGAGGCCGTCAGCCGTATATGACAGCAATGTGATTGGTAGAGTCGGTGCCCGTAGATCGTAGAAGAAAGGTCACATAAAAAATAATTTAAATAAGCGTGTATGTATGCAAAGATTAATGAAAGTTGATGAAGCGAAAAGTGTTTGTCAGGATCGTAGCAGGTGAAGATCCATCGCCTCTGCCTACCCCAATGGGAAACAGGCGCGACGATATGTATGTATGTACAAACGTAGATGATTAAAGAATGTAGAAGAAGCTTTACTTTCTGTCTTGTCTACCCCTCCGGGAAATAGGCGCCGTAGTATATCTGTACGAAGTTATTCTAGTAGATAAATTATAATTTTCATAACTAAAATAATGGTAATGATATAAGATTATTATTTTCTTTGGTATAAATTGACGTAATAAATAACAGACTAAAAGTAAATGAATAAAATGAAAAATAGGGCAGCATTTTTCATTTTGATCTTCTTCATTTAACGTTGAAGCATAATTATGTGACAGTAGGTATTGTAGTTTCTAATAATAATTGTATTCATTAAGTAATTGCTTCTATATTGTACTAGCTTTTGACTACGGCTTCGCTCGCGTTAAAGTAGATTTTGTAGACGGAGTCACAAACAACATTTTCTATATTACTTCGGATTCTTATAGTACTGACTGTTTGCCGCAGCTTCGCTCGCGTAGATTGAAAATAGCCGTAATTTGATTATTCAAAAAATAATAATAGATAGGTAAACCTTTTTCACCCCCGTAGGGTGACTGAAAAATTAAGAAGAAGAAGTCACGTGATAAAAAGAATGTTAAATTGCAATATTGATGGGTACAAATGTAAAAGTAGACCAAAAAATAGATCCATCCATCTCTTTTTATCAATATCCACTATTAGTTGGGTCACTAAAAATCACAAGTGAGGTGTGTAAGAATGGGCCTAAATGGCGCTCTGTTGTTCCTGCCTTCCCCGCTAGGGAACTGGCGTGAAGTTATGTATGTATGTACTAAAAATCACAAGTCTCCACTCAGCCGAGATAAGAATGTTGAGATGGATGTGTGGTGTTACAAGAATAGATAGGATAAGAAATGAGTACATACGGGGATCTTTGAAAGTTGCATCCGTGACTAAAAACTGGAACTTAAATTTCAGAAAATACGAAATGATACACAATTGAAATTTAGGTATGTTTCTAATTATAGTAATATGGTACAAATATTATAAATATATTTAAACACTTAACATTATATCTTATCACCTATATTTAAACTTTATCATTGAGGAACTCCGTTACACTGTAGTAGCTTTTTCTTATTGGTAGTTTTTTAAATTGTGATTTGAATAATTTTGTTTTCAGAGCTTTTAGCTCTTTTGTTATTTTATGATATATTTTTGGGGCCATGCATACTAGACTCTTGTACAGTAAATTTGCTTTTGTAGCCCCCCAAATAATTGCGAAAAGGTGAAAGAAAAGAGAGAATTTCTAAAAACGCCGTATATGCGAGTACATTTATTTTTAACCAGAAGCAAATACAAAATTTCGTACTAATTTGAAAATGATGAATTTTCATACATACTTTATTTTTTTATTTGAATATTGAATAAACCAACAACGAATATTACAATAATAATCATACAAGCAAACAAAAAAGTACTTAAAATGTAGTAGACTGAGATCCCAGTCACCCCAGACTCACGTGATTTTAGGAAAGATGAAATTTTTAGGCTCGGTAGTTTATATAAACTTAGAAAGGAATGGATACTCGCTAAGCTGAAAGCGGGGCCGTTTTTCAGGTAGCAGGTATCAAAGGTGGAAAAAAACCATGCTAACTTACGTCAAAATAGCAAGGCTAGTTTTTACATATGTCATATATGATATTGTTATAAACAAAGATATACAGGTGCCAGACACTTACTGTGGGCCATAACTTTAGACAGACACTTAAAAAAAATGTGGGAACTTACGTCATTTTAGGAAGGCTGGATTTTATATATATATTCAAATATAATATTTTAAAATATTTTCTAATGAGCCAGACCAATCCGATGGGCCAAACGTCTTCCCAGACTCGTTAAGAGTTCCACTGTGTGAGGAAGTCTGGGGTGACTGGTATAACAGGTTTTTATATTAAATCTGGAAGCACGAAGAAAATTTTGTGTAAACGTATAATAACTATAGATATTAATTGATAAGTGAAATAATTATATACATACATACTAATAGATATATGTAAAAACACAGATAATGTTACGAGTGCGGGACTCGAATTAAAATGCCGTTGGAATTACTATAGAATTTATTAGAACTATACAAACACGTATAACACAAGTACAAATATAACTGGACGCAACCAGTACAAATTGCACAATTCAATACATACATACATAACTTCACGCCAGTTCCCTTGCGGGGTAGGCACGAACAACAGAGCGCCATTTAGGCTTATTCTTACACACCTCACTTGCTTCTTTGACATTCATAACTCTTGACATGCACGCTCGTCTGTTCTTAAGGCTCCTAACATCACCTTCTGCTAGTACACGATCAATTTGATCATGGAAAATTAATAACACGCACAAAGTCCGTCACTATATAGCTTATGGAATGTACGTCTTGCTCGTATCGTAATCCTCGTTTGACTGCCTCACTCCACCATTCGGGCATTCCTCTTATCCTGTACAAATACAACAATAGACCGCGTGGACTAAAGATTCCGAGAAACTGTAATCCGCACACCTGCGGCCATAAACAAGTACAATAACAAAAGGCTATTGTCTAATTGCAAATTTTAAACAAAAACTAAACAAAAGAAGTCCAAATGCGGGAAACGTAATAAACCAGGTGTGCATTTACTTTGTCGGCATGTAACAATAATATTGAATATCGTTTAAACCCTTGCAGAAACGAAGAAGGAATACAATTTCCTGCGGTTGGGCGGGCTGTCGTAAGAGGCGAAAAAACAACCCACAGCCAAGTGGTAGGGTATTGACCCGTCTAGATGGCTACCACCCCTAGTCAAGAGTAAACCGCCATAACAACCTTAAGTTGTGTTCCAGTATTAGTGGCCTGGTTCTAGTCTCCCTTTAGATAGCGGCAGCACATTGGTAACACCTTTGGTGTCACAAATGTTCATAGGCGATGCTAACCGTTTTCCATCAGGTCTGCCTGTCTGTTGAACTCATGCAATATAAAAATTAAAGTTAAGACCGTTGCTTAGCTTCCAGGTGGTCACGCTTAGCATGACGCATTTTTCTCCTCTTGTTCCCAAATTGTATATATATGTTTAATGAACTGGAATGTTAAGGTTTCCATTCTTAATTTATAGTCCAATTATAAACAGTGACCTCGGTAATAGCGAGTTAATTGAGCTAATCGAGGCCCGTTTATAAAAGTCGTTGCCGGCACGTCTTTGGCTATTCCTAAGTGTGGTCTAAGTCATAAATTGCTTCAGGAAATAAATGTCGTTGCGCCCAGGAACTCCTGTTACAGTTATTTAGTAGCATAGTTGTTCTTTTCATGTTTTTTTAAGTTATTAATTGGTTTTATTATGTACCCTCTTATTTCTAAACGATACGATCGGTCATTTCCTAGTTGAATAATAATGTTGTATTTTTATTTATTCTTTGATTAGCGCCTGTTTTGTATAAAGTAGTAGTCTATAATTTAAAATAGTTTTGTTACAATATTTATCCTTTGTAATGTGTGATAATTTTATACAGATTATAATTCAAACCTCTCAATTGTATATAGACGGTATTCACTACATTTTAATGTCATGTTAGCAGATGCGATAGATTTATACTGTGTTCGGCTTATTTTATTGCATATAAAACTTTATTTCATACAATATTTTATATAAATTATTATCTGAAATATCCAAACAATAATGCATTAAATTCTTGTCATGCATAGCCCTTTAATTAAAATAGTTTATCAATGACTTCAATCCGCTATCGGTTGTGCCAATATGCAAAGTTTCTTATACTGTAAAAATTGTTGGAGGGATGGCGAGGTATTTTAAAAATGCTCGTCGAGTGTTAAAGTTAGTGTATGTAATATGTTAAAACCGTAAGGTTCTTTGATTATAAGGTATTGTGACCAGTTGCTGTTCTTTTACTACCATAAACCCTTCTGAGTTGTTGCAAGTATTACACTCCTTAGTAAATAAATTCTCTCCCCCCAAAGTCATCAAAAAATTATAATAACATTTTATTGTCCAGCTTTATCTGCGATAAGTGTTACAAATGTTGACCGTTTCACGCAGATAATGGCGATGGGTTTAATGCGTTATTTCATATGCGAGATTATTAATGACGTTAAATATTTTCAGATAACGTTCTATAATAAAACTACGTTTTAGCGGTTTTAAGCGCGGCAATTTATTTGATTTTTCCTTCCACTCATTTTAATATTACATAAAATAGCTAGGCATGTTTGTTGCAGAGTTTCTTGAGCCGCTTCTTCTGTTCAAGCCATAACATGTTGCGAAGCGATGGTAAATTAGATTAGGCTCCCATAGAGTAAATAATAACCGTAAACAAAATTAAAACTAAATAATAAAAAGTTGCCGGTAGGCTAAATAAAACTTTAACAATACTCATTGACACTTGATATCTTTGTCTTCCCTGATCACGGCCACTGAAAAGTGGCCGAAACGTCGGAATAACAAAAATCAAATAAATTACCGCGCCTAAAACCGTTAACACGTAGTTTTATTATGTATGCAAGTCGCGAAAACTTAAGAAAATATTATAGATAACGTTATCTTACGTGCATAGCCACATTAGTATATATACATATGTATATATATACACTAACGCATTATTGCAGATAAAGCTACACCGTTAAACGAAGATTGGGCCAAACAAGTAATTTGTCCGTCTGAGTGACTACCTCTGGTTTAGAATTTGCCACCATAACAACCTTGGCTTGTGTTCCAGAATTAGTGGCCAAGGTTCAGTCTCCCTTTAGAGAGTAGCAGCATATTGTTAGCACTTTTGGTGTTTCGAATGTCTATAGGCGATGGTAACCACTTTCCATGAGTTGGGCCGGTTGCCTGTCTGCTGAACCCATGTAATAAAAAAAGTAAAAAGTAATTGTGATATACACAGACGGACAGATGTAAATGACTATTTTATAAGTGTCTCATTTTTACCAAAATGTCTAGCAAATCCTATCTTACGCTTAGCTGTAGGTAGGCAGGTATAAAGTAAAATTAGTAAGGACGAAGAAGACTAAAGGAGTGTGAATCTCTTGTGAATTGTGCCATATCAATAAGTGTTAATGTAGCAGGTCGTTAGAAACAGCTAAAGATTATTATCAGAGAAATCTTTACGCAATATGTTTACAATTTATAATGAGTAAATATAATTATAAGGGCAACATTCGGTTATGAAATACTATATAATTTAATGCAGCTTTGTTAGTGTAAGCTTAAATATGTATCGTGCCGGGATAAAAATTATCCTAAAATAGTTTCTATGTTAGAAAGTACACTATGTATATATATATATATATATATATATATATATATACATACATACATAACTTCACGCCAGTTCCCTAGCGGGGTAGGCACGAACAACAGAGCGCCATTTAGGCTTATTCTTACACACCTCACTTGCTTCTTTGACATTCATATCTCTTGTCATGCACGCTCGTCTGTTCTTAAGGCTCCTGACATCACCTTCCGCTATTACACGATCAATTTGATCATGGAAGGTGTGTCGTGGCCTTCCACGCCTTCTGCATCCATCCACTTTTGCATTGTATATCTGTTTAGTCATTGTTTCATCATGCATTCTTTCCACATGCCCGAACCACCGGAGTATTCCTTTTCTTACCTTCACCCCGACATTCTCTTTCAGACCAACTCTCTTTCTTACTTCGGTATTACGAACGCGGTCCGCGAGCGTCACTCCGCAGATTTTGCGCAGTGCTCGCATCTCGACCGCGTTTACTCTACTTTCATGCTCTCTCTTCCATACCCAACTCTCGCTTCCATACGTGAGCGTAGGTACCAGCACCGCGTTGTGTATATTTATATATATATATATATATATATATATATATATATATGTTACCACCCCTGGTCTACAGTATGTCGCCATAACAACCTTGAGTTGTGTTCCGGCATTAGTGACCAGGTTCCAGTCTCCCTTAAGAGAGCAGCAGGGCCTTTGTAGCACCTTTGGTGTTGCAAATGTCCATAGGCGATGGTAACCACTTTCCATCAAGTGGGCCGTCTGCCTGTCTGCTGAACACCAGCAACAAAAAAAGATGTTTCTAATATTTACATATATATTTATATATAACCCGAAAGAAACACATGGATGTAAATCTTTTCGACCGAGGGAGTACGATCTCATATATTGCGGTACAGAAGTCACGGTGAAATATATGAACACGTGCTATTATTTACCATACAAACATTTTCCTCAATTCAACCTTACATGGCGTTGAATTTCCACGATTCGTCTTTTAGAAGTCTTCGTTCCATCTGTAAAAACTAAATACGACTTTTTTGAAGAGACAGAAAGTTGATAATTGTATCGTCTTATGTAATAATAGGGCGGAGGGTTCTTATCAACAATTCATATTTTGTTTTCTTCTTCTAGTTTTTGAATATAGCCTCCTAAATTACAATCAACAAGCCATGTACGAGTCGGACTATTGCGTGGAAAGTTTCTCTTTAATTATACCATTGACATAAGGTTCTATTCACTTATATACTTTTATGCGGTACATGAAAGTCGAAAATATACATCCATAGCTGGGCACCGTTAATCAAATAGTTAACTTCGTTAATCGCTAATCCGGTACTGAAAAAGTTAAAGCGTTACATCTCAGAAAATTTAACGCAAGTTAACGTTAATCGTTAATCCGTTAACACGTGATAAAAATTGCATCTTCTTATAAAAACTGTTAGTTCTGGAAGTTGACAGGTTAGAATTTAAAAAAAGACGAGTATAATTATTAGAGTGTTTAATACAGGCATGTTGACAAACAATGTTTTTTCATTCATTTGTATTAAGGTTTAGAATTAGACTGAACTAATTTTAAGACGATTAGATAGTAATATAATAACTAATTGCTATTTAGACGAATTGCTACATAGACCACTTACATCTTAGACGAAACGATACTAACCCGTCCATTTTATCTGTCAATTTAGTCATCTGGCATAATATGAATATTCCCCTTCATGAATAATAATATGTTGAAGTTCTCGTCTGAAAGCGAGGCTCGTTTCGGCTGTAATATATCCTTGCCAGTGGGAAAAGACGTTCAACTGCAGAGCTTGAGAGTATAGCAGTATTATATTTAATAAACAGATTTGTGAATATCTGTTCCCCGAGGAATGCCGCATCACGAGATTTTGAGCGTTGCTCTTTAAAAATTTGTTGCTGGATTAACGATTAACGGACTTAGGAATATTTAACGGAAGTTAACGTGTCCGTTAACATATTTTGAAGTTAACTTAAAAGTTAACCCGTTACTCGAAATTTTAACTTCTTTAATTAACGATTAACAGATTAACGAGTTAATGCCCAGCTCTGCATACACCCAATTATATTACAGTTTAATGTCACATAGACGTATGTACATATGTATATTTTTATCTGTGCAGTAACGGAGAAAGAATACAAGTTCCTGCGGCCGGGCGGCCTGTCGTAAGAGGCGACAAAACAACCCACAGCCAGATGGTAGGGCATTTGCCCGACTGGATAGCTACCACCCCTGGTTTAAAGTATGTCGCCATAACAACCTTGAGTTGTGTTCCGGCATTAGTGACTAGGTTCCAGTCTCCCTTAAGAGAGCAGCAGCGCATTTGTAGCACCTTTGGTGTTGCAAATGTCCATAGGCGATGATAACCGCTTTGCATCAAGTGGGCCGTCTGCCTGTCTGCTGAACTCCTGCAATAAATAAAAATAAAGTATAGTGTTAAATTGAAAAGTATACGCGCACGTTTCGCATAATATACTTTTTATTCCATTGCTAACTAACATTCTAAGGAATTAATTAATTTCTTTGCAATACTGCCACGCTGTTTAAACAAGCTTAATTATCTCCTAAAAGATTTCTGCGAACAGATGGCACTCGGGGTATTCTCATTGTTGATCTTTACATCTGTAAATCTTTACAGTGGAGGTTTCTTTTAGGATTGTGGTGATAAATCAAATCAGCTCAGTAGTTGCATCTCAATTACGATAGCAGCATCACCACTTGAGTCAGAAAGTTAAATATTATTACGACTAATGCCCGGTTTCTGAGATACTTTTAATTGTAGTTTATCTGTTTGTTAGCGCTATCGGTTAAATAACTTATAAAATTGCGTTTTGGAACAAACCATCGTATGATACTTTATTAGACCAGGGGTGGTAGCCACCCAATCGGGCAAATGCCCTACCACCTGGCTGTGGGTTGTTTTGTCGCCTCTTACGACAGGCCGCCCGGCCGCAGGAAATTGTATTATTTCTCCGTTCCTGCACGGATAAATGATTCCATAAAGTTAAGTAGTAGATAAACTAAAATCAGCTGTTAACCTACAACTAGTACCAAAACTTGCCACTAGATGGATCTATTTAAGAAGGAATATCTAATATTTATTTACATCAAACAAAAACGTCAAACAAAAGATATGGAATAGATAACGCCTAATATTGGTCAGTTAAGTTGAACCTAGTTTAATTAACGTACGATGATGTGTTCAAAGACGCAATTTTAAAAGTTATTGAACTGATAGCGCTGACGAACAGATAAACTACAGTTAAAAGTACCTCAGAAACCGGACATAAGTGCTGTAAATTAATTTTGTGATCTTTCAATCGGAACTTATTGAAAGCCCGCCGTAACCATACATATAGCCTTTGATGTATCCAAACATCATTCAACAATAGGGAATTAGCTCGAAACATTCCTTTAAGTGAATCTGGAAGTTCTTCCCACTTTAAGATCAGGGCCGCAACAAGGGGCCCCTTCTGTTTGTGTTAGCAACTTCAATTGGGAACGAATTCACTTTATTCCTATTTGAGTTTGCGCGGTTGTTATATTCATATTTCGTGAGACATATTTGTTTGACTGCAAAATTAAATAAGGATAATAAGAGTATGCATCCAGAATGACACTTTTAGATAAAGTTGTGGGGTCAATTTAAGGCTATTAGGTCAAATTAATAGTATTCTGGCAGATCCATCTTCGAATAACGCCAGAATTTTATATAAACTGGTAGATATAACAAATCATTTATGTCGCCATAACAACCTTGAGTTGTGTTCCGGAATTAGTGACCAGGTTCCAGTCTCCCTTACGAGAGCCTTTCCATCAAGTGGGCCGTCTGCCTGTCTGCTGAACTCCTGAGATAAAAAAACTCAGTGATTAAGTACTCTTTTGTTATACTACTTAATTGTACTTACCAGGGCAGCATGGTCTCTTAAGCGACAAAGCCCTTTAATTATGAATAAAAAAAGAGTATGCAAAAACAGAATTCACAAAACAGCTCTACCTATTAAGTAATCGGTAACCATTTTAGAGTTTCAACTCCAGATGGTAATATAAAAAAACCGACTTCAGAAACTAAAAAGTATAAAATAACTTATTTTTAAAGCTATTTTTAATTATAATATCTTATTTTTAATATATATTATCTAAAACATGTTAAAGTCGGTGCTTAGCAATTTTCACAAAATATAGTAATTTTTATGTTTTACTTCGCACCGACTTCAAGATGTTTTAAATAATATATATCAAAAATAAGATATTATAATTAAAAATAGCTTTAGAAATAAGTTATTTTATACTTTTTAGTTTTTGAAGTCGGTTTTTTTAAACGAAGTTTTTTTTTATTTGGGTAGGCCTACGAAAGTTGCCGCGCGCCTTAAAAAAATATAGGTCCTAAGGACGGAACGAAACGGAAAAAATTTACACAAAAAATATTCATAAAATGAAAACTACTGGGCCAAATTATGTTAAATTTTTGGGAGCCAAATGGCAACTATTCCGCATCAAACTAAAGAAGAATCACGTAAATCGGATCATAAATCTCAGCGTAATCGGTGTCTATACGGAATGAAACGGAAAAAAAATCATAAAAAATGTTCATAAAATGAAAACTACCGGGCCAAACTATGTTGCATTTTTAGGAGACCAAATGGCAACTATTCCGCATCAAAATAAAGAATAATCACGTAAATCGGATCATAAATCTCAGCGTAATCAGTGTATATACGGAACGGAATGGAAAAAAAAATCATGAAGAATGTTCATAAAATGAAAACTACTGAACCAAGCTATGTTAAATTTTTAGGGGACCAAATGGCATCTATTCTGCATCGAACTAAAGAAGAATCACGTAAATCGGATCATAAATCTCAGCGTAATCAGTGTACATACGGAACGGAATGGAAAAAATTCACGAAAAATGTTCACAAAATGAAAACTACTGGACCAAGCTGTGTTAAATTTTTAGAGGACCAAATGGCACCTATTCCGCATCAAACTAAAGAAGAATCACGCAAATCGGATCATAAATCTCAGCGTAATCAGTGTACATACGGAACGGAATGGAAAAAAAATCATGAAGAATGTTCATAAAATGAAAACTACTGGACCAAGCTATGTTAAATTTTTAGGGGACCAAATGGCATCTATTCTGCATCGAACTAAAGAAGAATCACGTAAATCGGATCATAAATCTCAGCGTAATCAGTGTACATACGGAACGGAATGGAAAAAAATCACGAAAAATGTTCACAAAATGAAAACTACTGGACCAAGCTGTGTTAAATTTTTAGAGGACCAAATGGCACCTATTCCGCATCAAACTAAAGAAGAATCACGCAAATCGGATCATAAATCTCAGCGTAATCAGTGTACATACGGAACGGAATGGAAAAAAAAATCATGAAGAATGTTCATAAAATGAAAACTACTGGACCAAGCTATGTTAAATTTTTAGGGGACCAAATGGCATCTATTCTGCATCGAACTAAAGAAGAATCACGTAAATCGGATCATAAATCTCAGCGTAATCAGTGTACATACGGAACGGAATGGAAAAAATTCATAAAAATGTTCACAAAATGAAAACTACTGGACCAAGCTGTGTTAAATTTTTAGAGGACCAAATGGCACCTATTCCGCATCAAACTAAAGAAGAATCACGCAAATCGGATCATAAATCTCAGCGTAATCAGTGTACATACGGAACGGAATGGAAAAAAAAATCATGAAGAATGTTCATAAAATGAAAACTACTGGACCAAGCTATGTTAAATTTTTAGGGGACCAAATGGCATCTATTCTGCATCGAACTAAAGAAGAATCACGTAAATCGGATCATAAATCTCAGCGTAATCAGTGTACATACGGAACGGAATGGAAAAAAATCACGAAAAATGTTCACAAAATGAAAACTACTGGACCAAGCTGTGTTAAATTTTTAGAGGACCAAATGGCACCTATTCCGCATCGAACTAAAGAAGAATCATGCAAATCGGATCATAAATCTCAGCGTAATCAGTGTACATACGGAACGGAATGGAAAAAAAAATCATGAAAAATGTTCATAAAATGATAACTATTGGACCAAGCTATGTTAAATTTTTAGAGGACCAAATGGCACCTATTCCGCATCGAACTAAAGAAGAATCACGTAAATCGGATCATAAATCTCAGAGTAATCGGTGTACATACATAAAAAAGGGGGAACCTCCTCCTTTTGGAAGTCGGTTAAAAATCGGTCAATGGAGTACCATTCCACTCTTGTATATACTCGTATATATATAGTGTGGAAGCAAAGACGAATTTTCATGAAATGAAATGATTTATTTGTCAAAAACATGGAGATGATAAATGTTATAAATAAATACTTGTTTTTGTTTGGATTTATTTACATGTTTGGATTTATAAGGCATACAAAATCTTTAAACTTAATATAACTAACATGTATTTAGGGGAATACATTTTGCTTGAACACGTTAACTTTAGGTTTTCCAATTCTATGTCAAAGACGTCAGTCATTCTTGACTTTTAAAGTAAGGAAAAATAAAATCATAGAGTAGACACAAACATAAAGAGAAGTAACATTGCTTTTTTTTTTAATTCGCCGATCTCCTCCGTCATTATACAAGACAGAGTAATTTTTTTTTCTCTTGTCTCTTTTAATAAACTACTTTTAACTACTTGTTTTGGAAAATAAAGGGGGGGGAGTCTTTTTTATTTTATTTTTTCTTTTATGTTTTTTTTTCTTGTCTTTTCAAAAATCTTAAATCTATTACATTTTTATATCTAGTTTACAACATTCTTATATCTTTATACACTTATTCTTAATTCTATACAGATATGTGCTTGTACAAGCTTTAATACTCTATATATATAAGTAACATTGTTAAGTCAAAACAGCTCGCATAGCTAAGGTTTTTTTAACATCCACAGATAATAATGATTTCAGTAGAAGTGACGCATGTCATGTTGCATCATGTGCATTGTGTTCATTATTTATCGTGATTCATGTATACGAAATTTCTTATCCATAAAACCCTTCTTTTATAACTCTTATTTTAACTAAAACCCTACCAGGTCCATATCTCTTGGCGTATAAATAGACCAGGACACATAATCCTCTCTCCTTTATGCAGTAAGGGAGGTACATTTGGCATGTGATACATGGACTGAGCCAGCCTCGCAGGTACAAGCGTATAGCAACTCGAGATTTTTATGAATAATTTATGTGGCACAACGTTTTTATCGCGGGTATCGGGTGGCCAAGTTTATTTGTAGAGCTGGGACAGTATCCTAACTAATATTGTATATAATTCTATCCGTGCAGGAACGGAGAAAGAATACAATTTCCTGCGGCCGGACGGCCTGTCGTAAGAGGCGACAAAACAACCCACAGCCAGGTGGTAGGGCATTTGTCCAACTGGATGGCTACCACCCCTCGTCTAAAGTATGTCGCCATAACAACCTTGAGTTGTGTTCCGGCATTAGTGACCAGGTTCCAGTCCCTTTTAAGAGAGCAGCAGCGCATTTGTAGCACCTTCGGTGTTGCAAATGTCTATAGGCGATGGTAACCGCTTTCAATGAAGTGGGCCGTCTGCCTGTCTGCTGAACTCCAGCAATAAAAAAAAAAAAAAAATCAAAATCTTTATATAGGTGTATAGTTTTGTACACTTGCTATTGTTGGTATTAGTAGTTGGTGGAGTGCTGGTGCTTTCTTGTAGTATGGTGAAGAAAATACACCTTGTTACTTTCGGGGATTATTCATGAAGTTGGAGAACTTGGATGCTAATCCCTGGGTTTAACTTCGTAGTAATTGAAGTCGTATGTTACGACTAATAGCAACTTGTGGCTGGATCACAATACGTTTGTGAGCGTTATTTATAGTAAAACTAGAGGTTACTCCGCGGCTGCGCCGCCTGTTAAGCTCTAGTGGGTCTTCTTGTTTAAAGAACAGGCGTTAATACAGGTTACATTGTATTACATTTGTATGTATTTGCCCCCGGAAGATTTTTTTCATTTTATTTCGCAAACTATCCCATCTCCCGGGTTGAACAGTATATATATGTCCATTTTCGGTATTAAAACTATATTTAAACAAAATTACAGCAAAACCGATCTGGTACTCCTAGTACTTTTCCGTGAAAGCTTAATAGATAGATGGAGTTACTGTCACATTTTTTTATAGAGGAAGATTTTTTATATCTTTAAACTTGACAAATGATTGGTCTCCCATACAAACTTTCATCCCCTAATAAAACTACGTTTTAACGGTTTTAAGCGCGGTAATTTATTTGATCTTGGTTATTTCGACGCTTCGGCCACTTTTCAGCGACCACGGAAGACAAAGATGTCAAGTGTCAACGAGTAATGTTAAAGTTTTATTTAGCCTACCGCCAACTTTTTCATTAATTTATTTATTTAGTTTAAATTTAAATAAAAAAATAAATCAAATAAATTACCGCGCTTAAAACCGTTAAAACGTAGTTTTATTATGTATACAAGTCGCGAAAACTTAAGAAAATATTATGTTTTATCCCCTATTTCAACCCGTTCTAGTTTTATTTATCTATCTGTAAATTATATAAAATACACAAATGACAAAAATGACCAAATGTTCAAAATGTCCAAAATGACCAAAATTACCAAAATTACCAAAATGTCAAAAATGAACAAAATGTTCAAAATGTCCGAAATGACTAAAATGTTCAATATGTCCAAAATATCCAAATTGACCAAAATTTCCAAAATGTCCAAAATTACCAAAATGTCCAAAAAGACCAAAATGTCTAGTAACAAAAATGACTCACTGAATGAAAATGGCAAATCACAAATAAACCAAAACTTATCCCACTTTCTGGGATAACCTTAACATAAATCTATCCAATTATTCGGGATGAAAAGTATCCCTTGTCCACCCTCGGCATTAAAATTACATATATCCAAATCAGTCACTCGGGATCGATTCCCGGTATCGGAAGACGTTTTTGTACATGCTTAATAATTACTTTTACTAACGAGAGGATTTTTAATCTGGTTTTACATGTTGAATCCGTGAAAAAATCATAACAATCCATGGTCACCCTAAGCAGGCCCCCGTGTGCTGTATACACAGTACGGTGTTTACTCAGCCGCGGATTTTCCCTAAGGTGAGACAGATCTCCTTGTTAAACCATTCTATATAATATTTTTATAACCTCATTGTTGTTTTCTACGACGGAGATTGCTTATTGCCCATTCAATTGAAAATTTATATACATACTTACTGAACCTTTTTAGGTATTGATGTATACCAAAATAATGTGCGGTCGGGGACCTCTGTCAGGAACCAAGCCCCTTACGTTAAAGGTCACCACCAAAACGCTTTTACCTTACGTGACGGTTTCTGCCAGTTCACTCTACTTGTAAGCCGCGTAAAAGAACTTCCAAAGCTTCGTTCCGATAATAAAATTCAACTCTCTGTATGCAATTTCAAAATAAATGCAAAATATTATATTTGTTTATATTTCGATTCTATATTGTGATTTTACAGGGTTCAGATGATATGAATATGACGGGACGTTGCAGGAATTTTTGTAGGAGCGACGAGATTTTATACGCCACAAATATTAAGGGCGCGTTCTTCTTGTACCTCACAACTCTCAAAATACTCTTTCAGCCGTTCCACATAGCTACCACGGTCGTTATGGTCGCCGCGAAAATGTCAGTGCTGACGTCACAATCACGCAGCGCTCACAATTACCCATTTCAAAAGGTGAGTCAAACTGGACGTTGACTGTACGTCATACGCCGTCAGCGATTCGCAGTCCGCTGCTGGACGTAGGCCTCCCCAAGACGGCGCCACTCATCTCTGTCCTCTGACTTCTTCATCCAGCGCCTGCCGGCGATGTGGCACCGGTCGTCAGTCGATCGGGCTGGAGGGCGCCCGACACTACGTTTACCGAGACGCGGTTTCCACTCCAGGACTCGTCTACTCTATCGGCAATCGGTCCTACGCCAGACGTGACCGCAGCACTGACACTTCAACTTGCTAATTTTGCGAGCTTTGTCGGTTACCTTGGATCTCTTACGAATATCCTCATTTCTAATTTTATTCATAAGAGAAACACCCAACATAGCTCGCTCCATAGCCTGTTGAGCGACTTGAAACTTGTGGACCAATCCTGCCGTCAGTTTCCATGTCTCGGTCCCGTAGGTCAGGACAGGGAGGACGCGCTGCTCGAAGACTTTTGTCTTCAGGCATTGCGGAATGGTCGACGAGAAGGACGTTGACCACAGAGCATTAATTCTCTACCGATACGTTAACAAAGGCGTGATTTTCAAATTAACCATACAGCAAACAATGAGAGTTGTGTATTTCGTGGTTTATGACATCAAGTCTCTATTAATTGTTCAACTTAAGTTTATGATTGTAACGCCCGCAAACAAGTGGAACAGGAAAAATTGCGGTCGTGAGCGTGGTCGTTGTAAGCATCAAGAGGAATGTAGCCTTAGTCAAACTCCTGCATGAACGAAGGGACTATTATGGCTAGTATGAACCTATGTGTAATATAATCTGTAGACGGGTAGACTTCGTATTCGTCATCAGCTTATCGCAGTCCACTGCTGGATGTAGGCCTCCCCAAGTAGACTGTATAATGAATTGAAAACAAAGAAAAAGTCATTATATCAGGGGCCTAGTTCAGGCCAGCTGATTCCGAAAATACAATTTTTAGAATTATTGTATGTCTTCTGTCAGTTAGAGCATCACGTGAAAACTACTTAGGGAACGCACCCATGCCACGTGACCCATTTTTTTTTTAAATTTTTACTCCCTTCCCCCTGTAGCTTTCACGTAAATACAGTTTTAAAAATATTTTTTGTAAACAAAAAGTAAAAGATAATAATTTTGTGTTTATTAATACGGCACTTGCATCGTGACGCTAACGATGTTGCCACCTGTGTGTGCTCACCATATAGCTTGAAAAAGCGCAAGATTTCCTAAGAGGATATTTACTACGTGACGAAAACCTAAGCCCCTCCCCCGCCCCTGTGATCAAGCGTGGTATTTTGTAGACCTTCCTCCCCCCCCTGAATAGATCACGTACTGTGAGTACGTTCTGTTAATGGATTTAAATAAAACACGATACAGAGCTAGCTTGTATTCCAGGTCTACATCTCGATAAATTATGTCATTTTCGTGCAATACATAAATATAGCGAAAGAAATTGCGCGAAAATATTGCCGTAATAGTTGGAAAATGCGGAAAAACTTTAAGCGAGTTTTTTGTACGCCCCCAAGAAAATCAACTTACTTTTGAAACAAAAAATAATTGTTCTTTTAGGGTTCTATAGCTATTTTCAAAAACACGTTTTTTTTTAATAAAATTTTCTTTTCATCTGTCCGTCATTCACATATTCATCTTTGTGTTTTATAGTAACTTTTTTCGGCAATTATTTTTGAAACTTTGTGTAAAAAATGAGTTCAGCAGACAGGCAGACGGCCCACTGGATGGAAAGCGGTTACCATCGCCTATGGACATTTGCAACACCAAAGGTGCTACAAATGCGCTGCTGCTCTCTGAAGTGAGTCTGGAACCTGGTCACTAATGCCGGAACACAACTCAAGGTTGTTATAGATGCTCTAGACTAGGGGTGGTAACCATCCAGTCGGGCAAATGCCCTACCACTTGGCTGTGGGTTGTTTAGTCGCCTCTTACGACAGGCCGCCCGGCCGCAGGAAATTGTATTCTTTCTCCGTTCCTGCACGGATAAAAATATAAATAACTACTAACAATATGTACCTATTTTAATTTGTAAGACAATTCTAACACACTGTCTATTATAAATATGGACTCCGGCCCGGAATAAAGCTATTTTTTAAATACAATGTGTATCCCCAAACTAAGCAAGTTATACTTGTGTTATGAGTAATACAACGGACACCTCTGGGGCCGATCCCAGACACCCTGACTGGTTGCGCCGAGGACACCTCCTTATAATTTTTTCCTCCCCATCCTCGCCATCAACAAATAAACTTTTAAATGAAGAATGCGCATTACATGACAAACATTCAACTCGGTGTCAGTGCTGTCACGGCCATAGATAGTGAAAAGATTGTTGGAACACGACACAACAAAAACATTTTAATTTAATAATTTAATTCTCCTAGCAAATCCTAGTGAGTGTGTGAATCCCCGGGAGACGATTGCACTGTGGCGGTGGACTGGTGGCGAGGTAAGTTGCTCTTCCCTTGCTTCTTCTTCTACATCCCTTTGCCTTCTCCCGGCCATCGCATCGCGCCTGCACAGGCCATGGTAAATAACGGAGAAAATTCGTTTTCGAAATTTACCATACCAAGAATCGAACCCGGCGTCTCTGCATTGCAGTGAGATATGCCGTCAAATTCTTAGCCCGCTCAACCATAGATTGGTATTGTTATTGCAATTGATCTATATCATCATTGTTTACACATTTCTAACAGCTTTTCCCAAATTCACACAACGATCAATGAAACTGAAATTAAGACAGAAAAACATATATTGGGGCGGATGGTCTAAAACAAAACGTTACCATGTCTAAACAGTTCAAATATTCATAAATTCTTTACCACTTATGCGCTACAAGAACCTAATATTACAGTCATATTACCTTAATACTTGATATCGCTCTCTCGTATGAGTAAGTCACGTGGTGTCGTGTCAAGACAAGTGCCCTGTGCACACGACGGCTCTTGAGGGACCAGAAAGCTCCAAGTATGAATTTTGAGAGCTCTATTTTATGTACGGAAACTTCAGTATAAATCATGCTCTTTACTTTCATGTTGAACATATAAAAAGTATTCTGTAATATTTTGTCTGCCTTATATGCCGGTTACAAGGAGTTAATGGTCAAATACTGTTTAGTGTTTATATATGATATTTCCCTTAGTTTACCGTTTGATTCTTCTATTTATCTATTTATTTTATTTAAATATTACGATCTAGCCTATAGAGACTAACAAGTACTTTGATTTTAATCTAATATTCTTCAAAACAAATCATATCTAAGAATGTTACGTGTAATGTAACCAAAGTTACACTTGTAGTGTGGATAATAATACAACGGACTACTCTGAATCTGATCAGACCTAAACCATAATAAATAACAAAAATGTTGTTTCCGCAATTTACCATACCAGGAATCGAACCCAGAGTCTCTACGTTGCAGTGAGGTAGGCCGGCAAAGGCTTAGTCCATTCAACCACAGAGGCCGTCAAACATTGATCCACTGGCGCCTCGTATGGTAAAAATTGAAGTTTCTGAGCAATCAAATACCCAATTACTGTCGAAATACAACTACAAAAGCTAGTATCGATAAGTGTTCTAAACATAAGCTTCAACAACATCAATATTTACGCTGTTCCCTTAGAACTAAACAAACCATAACAATATCCATAATACTATACTTAGTCGGTTATATAAAATAAGAAGGAAGATGTTTCATGGGATATTTACCCGTAATGATACATATTAACCTTCGGCAATATCCATAATATAAACTGCGAAAATGTTCTGTTTGGTTGTAAATGAAACCTACCTATTTAGATATATATGTAAGCTCACGATGGCAACTGGACTACACTAGAAATATTGCAATTACAATAATAAAATTAAATATAGCCCACTAATGCATAAAAATATCAAGATAACTCTAAAAGCTCCGTCCACGCCGGTATCGAGCAGCAATTTTCGTCTAACCCGCCGAAACGACATCATTGACCGGGATAAAAACTATCCTAGGTTACTCCCCGGGATATAAGCTAGCTCTAGTCGAGTTTCATTTAAATCCGTTCAGTAGTTTGCACGTGATGCTCTCACAGATAAACAGACAGACAAAAAATCTAATTAAAAATTATGTTTTCGAAATCTGCTGGTCCGAATTAGATCCCTCGATTTTTTTTTACATTTTTAAACGCTTTGTACAAACTTGAACCATTTACCAGATTTATTATAGTATAGATTAAAGCTATAGATATACTTGAACCGTGAGCCCATGAGCCCTTTCACAAAGAGCTCTCAAAATGCCCGATACACAGCGGATCAGTATGGCGATCCAAGGAGGTAATGTAACATACCCTCTGGGCATCTTATCTATATAAGACGATGACCTTGGCTCAGTATTCTCTACATATAGTCTTAAGAGATTTAGGTAAAATACTAATCCAACTAATCAATATTTAATTTATTAGTATTAATTATAAGAAATAGGCTTAAGTAAGGTTATGTATTACGTCTATCAGTGGATAATGGTTGGCTGACGAGAGATTATGTTTAAATATGATCTGGCCGATTGCCAGATTTCAAGGGTGCAAGGGTAAGAGGGAATGGAGATAAATGGACTCACCCGTAATAATATGAGCTGAGTAACCGGAGCGTCTGCGATACAGGAGCAGCAGTGCGTGTTCTCTTGTTATATATCTCCCGCTTCACAACTAGATTCACTTGCCACTTATCACCAAGCTCTTGGAACCCGATTAGTATTGCAATTGGGTGGATATCTCAAATGCGCGCGCGATGCGTGAATGTCTTTACGACGGATCGATTCAGACTGATCGTTGAGACGCGGAAGTGCGGGGTAAATTACTTTTTCGGGGAATCATCGTTCGTTACGCGGTGGCGTGAACATCCTGGGGCCCGGGGAAAAGGTGACGGCTCCCATTTATAGTGCTGACTAAGTGCTGTTGTCGTCGAGGGGAAGACGAGCAATCTTTGTGACTGGTCTCGTTAAGCTGCCATCCTTGGTGCTGAGTTCTACGACTCGGACGACGTCATCCCTTCCGGGCAGAATCTTCTTTATTCTTCCCATCTTCCACTGGAGTCTGGGAAGATTATCCTCCTTTATGAGTACCAGCTCACCAATCTTGGGTCGACTGGTTTCCGTAGTCCATTTAGATCGGGATTGGAGAGTGTGCAGGTAGGATTTCGACCACAAGGTCCAAAATCGCTGAGCCAACGCTTGCACTAAGCGAAAACGTCGTAGGGTTGATGGAGGAGAGGATTCATGGGAATGTTCGGGTAATGCGGTAAGTGGGCGACCTATAAGGAAATGACCAGCGGTTAGGACTTCGAAGTCTGTAGGGTCTGAAGACAGAGGGCAGAGTGGTCGAGAGTTGAGAACGGCCTCAATACGGGCTAAGAGTGTAGAAAATTCTTCAAAGGTCAGATGCTGCTCACCTAATACGCGATAGAGTAATTGCTTAGTAGATTTCACGGCTGCCTCGTGCAGACCGCCAAAAGAAGGAGCTGAGGGCGGATTGAGCAACCATGTGATCTGCTGTGTGGCTAGCTTGTGCGTAATTCTATCATCATTGGCCTTTAAGAAGTTTTGTACTTCTATGAGCTGATTTCTTGCGCCGACATAGTTTGTACCGCAATCAGAGCGAATTAGGGTAGGGATTCCGCGCCGACTAACGAACCTTTGCAATGCCGCAAAAAAGGCGTCCGTAGAAAGTTCCGAGACAGCCTCTAAGTGCACTGCCTTGGTGGCGAGACAAACGAAAACACAAAAGTAGCCTTTGAGAAGTTTGGCATTGCGTAGAGTACTTGATTTAATTACCATTTTTCTGGGTTTTAGACCAGGCAGTACGTGATGACCCAAAGCAGGGGGCATCGTGGGCCAGGTATCAGGTGGGGCCTTGAGCCAAGTAGGCGACCACCATAGGTCATAGGCTAAGAGTTCCTGTGCTGATATTCCCCTGCTAGCACAGTCGGCAGGGTTAAGAGCTGAGGGTACATGTCTCCAAGTAGGGTTACATGGATTGGCTGCAATGGCAGAGACTCGATTGGCCTCAAAGACCTGTAGGGATTGAGAAGGAGTTTTAAGCCAGGCGAGTACGATAGTACTGTCTGACCAACAAAAGTGTTGCTGAATGGTAATGTGGGCAGAAAGTTGAACAGAGACGCGAGAAATGAGCAGCGAAGTGAGGTGTGCAGCTGAAAGTTCCAGCTTTGGTATAGTCTGTCGGGTTTTAATGGGGGCTACCTTGGATTTAGAAACAAGTAGTCTGACGTGTACCTGACCCGTGATATTCGTTTCATGAAGATAGACTGCGGCTGCATATCCGGATTCGGATGCATCGGCAAAACCGTGTAGGGTGTAGGTGGAATCTTTGCTGGTGCAAATTGTTCTGGGGAGTCGAAGAGCAGAGAGTAGAGGTAAGTCTTCAAAAATGTGCTGAAATTGAAATGTGACATCATTGGGAGCCGATTCATCCCAGTCTAACTTTAGAGTCCATAGGTGCTGAATGAGCAGTTTTGCGCGGAAAATAACTGGGCTGATCCATCCACTAGGATCGTATAAACGAGCGATGGTACTGAGTATTGACCTTTTGGTAAATTTTTCCAGTGTAGGTACCGAAATGTGATATGTAAATTCGTCCGTTTGGGGTATCCATTGCATACCAAGTACCTTGATTGCATTGGAGTCGGGTACAACATCAAAATCCTTGGGTATGTCACATTGATCATCCGGGAAGCGTTCTAAAAGCTGACGAGAGTTTGAGGTCCACTTTCGCAAATGAAATCCCCCTAGGGCTAGTAACTCAATGAGTTCAGTCTGCAGAGCTATTGCCTTGTCAACTGAATCATGCCCAGTCAGAATGTCATCCACGAATATGGAGTGCGTAAGAACCTGTGCAGCCTGGGGAAAACGGTGACCTTCATCAGTGACCAGCTGTATAATAGATCGATTGGCGAGGAAGGGGCTGGGTCGTAGGCCATACGTGACAGTGGACAGGGCGTAAGTGAGCAGAGGTTGATCTGGAGAAGAGCGCCATAGAATGAGTTGGAACCGTCTGTGGTCTGGGTGAACTAGTATATTTCTAAACATCATCTGGATGTCTGTACTAAAGACCACTTTGTGAGTACGAAAATTTAGAATGATGTCAGTAATATCACGTTGGAGCGGTGGGCCAGTGTGCAGACAGTCATTAAGACTGACACCATTAGAGCTCTTACAGCTGCCATCAAAAACCGTGCGAAGTTTTTCAGAGTTGGCTTTGAAGATGCCATGATGCGGGACGTAAAAATGGTCTTTTCCTTTGAATGTGCTGGGGTGACAAAGAGCCATGTGGCCCATGTCAATGTATTCCTTCATGAAGTCGATATATTTTGAGCGGAGGGTAGGATCTCTTTGGAGTTTGCGCTCCAAATTAAGGAATCGTCGTAGTGCAATAGCGTGGGTTGCACCGAGCTTAGGTGCCTTTGTAAGAAAGGGAAGGGATACTATGTATCGCCCTGTGGGATCACGTGTGGTGGTAGAACGAAAGTTCTCCTCACACTCGTCAGAGGTTGAGTTGTCCTTTGATTGCACTTCTTCGACTTCCCAGAATCTCTCCAGAGCGGAGTGTATTTCTTTATTTGAGTGTTGGGGTTGTAAACAGTCAATATTTACTAGTGCTGAATTAACTTGAGGCTCAGGCTTTGTGTAGTTTGGATTGATAGGACCTAAAAGAGCGAAATTGAAGATCGTGCCGAAGGCTATTGGTCTGCCGGGGCCCAAAAAAATTTTGTTACCATCCAAAATTTGGCCCAAGACATCAGAACCTAAAATTAAGTCAATAGCGGCTGGAAAACGATAAGACGAGTCTGCTAGGGGAAGCTGTGTCGAGTCGAGGAGTGGAACAACGTCAGGTAACATTGTTAATGGTAAAAGACCTGTCAAATCTGGTAGAATGTATGCCTTTGCGCTAATTACTGGGACTTCGGTGTGAATAGGGCGGAATGTGATGGTAGTTGAAGAACTAGAGTTTTGAGTCTGCTGATTACCGACTCCTGTAATTTTTAGTTCTGTGTGCTCGACAGGCAAACGTAATTTTTGTGTCATAGTTTTAGTTAACAAGGTTAGCATGGAACCGCTGTCTAATAATGCTCTTGCCTTATGAAATTCTCCAGCGTTGTCTGCTAGTTCTAGGGACACAGTGGGTAATAAAACTGGTGGATCGTGTACTGTAATGTGCTGAGTATGTGCTGAAATATGACTGTCATTTTGGTTAGCTTTATCAGAGGAAGTAACAGGGCTGCCGGGCAAGTGATTATTATGATAAACTTTATTATCATAGTGCTGAGTATGAAACTGGGATTTATTTTGTTTACGTGATGTAGTGGATGGTGTATATTGTAGCGATGGTATGGGTGGGTGTAGTGTAGTATTGTGTAAGTGAGTAGCAGGTAGTCATTGTTGTGAATTAATAGGTGAATTACGACGAGAAGAGTTTCTTGATTCCGTGGTTGGGCGGGTGTGTTCTTGTCCTCTTAGTTGTGGGGGCAAGAGGTGAGAATTGTCATATGTGGGTGATTCAAAGCCACTGCGATGTAAGGTGGTATGGTGTTTCTCGCTATCACATTCTCTACACCGTCCTGTGGATCTGCACTCGTCAGAGTAATGGGGTCCTAGACACTTACGGCACCGTTCATGAGCTTGGATAAAATCCCAGCGCCCTTGCGTAGGCTGTCTTAGGTATTCACCGCAGTTCAGCAACCTGTGTCCTCTAACGTGACACCAAGGGCAGTAATAATTATTGGTCGGTGCTGGTGGGTGGGCGGAATCTTGTGCTATGGGCTCGAAATATTGTGTAGACTGTGGGTATCCTTGAGCGTACTGTACAGGGTACGCTTGACTTTGTAGAGGATATGCAGGGCGCGTTAAAGGTGGGCGGACGGAAGTAGTGGGCTGAAAACGAACGTGCCGAATTTCTGGTCTGGGTGCAGAAGCGCGTGGTTGGTACCGTGCTGAGGGAGAAGCACGTTCAGTTTGTCTGTATGTCGGGCTGAGGGGAGGGGGGGGGTGGGTTATATGTCTCAGTTTCTGTGCAACGTGCATGGTCTTCTAAGAATGTGATTACATCCTTTAAGGTGGGCAGAGTGTCTGAAGACCCATGCGTTCGTTCAAATAATGTGCGAAGCTCGCCCTTTAACTTCCGCACTACTATTGACACTAGGACGTAGTCTGAGTCATGTAGTGGTAAGTTTAGGTTTTTAAGCGCCGATTGGGTTGAAATAAGAGGGGCTAAAAATAACTGTCTGATTTGTGAGCGGGTGGTGATGTGGGGTAACTCTAGTATCATATCTATAAACCTATCAATGAGAACTCGGCGATTTTCGTAGCGATTGGCAAGTGTTGTCATCGCTACATCGTAGTTCTCATCGGTAACCTTGAGGTGTGATACCATACTGAGAGCTTCTCCGGAGAGGCAAGAAAATAAATAGTGTAATTTAACTGCACCTGACAAATTACCGGCAGTGTCCGTAAGGCTTTTGAAAATTGTTATGAAAGAAAGTTATGTACTTATGGGTTTGCATAAAGATGGCAGATTGCGATTTGGTAGGCATGACGATGAGAAGTGCACAATAAGAAAAGGAAAAGCAAACGAAAAAAAAAAAAATTTTTTTTTTTTTTTTTTTTTTTTTTTTTTTTTCTTTTTTTTTTTACTAATGCTAATAAAGAACACGCAAGAAAGCAGCCAGAGAAACGTAAGAAATACGAAATAAATAAAAATGATTAGGAAAAAAAATATATATCAAACTGTCGTGTGCGCTGAGTCTTAATAAACACGAAGCTATATATAAGCTATAAAAGTTGCACGGCAAGCTAACCACACCGAGTGAAACGAATATAATATTCAATATTATTATATCGATCCGATATCACGTTTAGTGCAAGTATTCGAGAATAGGTGTGCTGAATAAAGTACAGAATACGTACTCGAGGTTATATTAACCTACCTACGTACCAAAAAATAGTTATCGTGTAGCAATTTGCGTAATTATCTGAGGAATGTGGAATGGGTATTCAAATATATAAGGGCAGAAGTAATATGTTTATAAGAAAACAAAAAAGAAAAAACAAGGGCAGAAAACGGGTAAATGGGCAGATTGATAATGATTGTTTATTTAACTTTTTAGGTATGCGAAAATTTACAATTTGGTTTGAATTAACCATAAAATGGCAAAATACGGTTGTTGCAGACTGTATAAATAGGTCGCCAGTTGGAATATTCGGTTCGAAAGACCATTTTTACGTCCCGCATCATGGCATCTTCAAAGCCAACTCTGAAAAACTTCGCACGGTTTTTGATGGCAGCTGTAAGAGCTCTAATGGTGTCAGTCTTAATGACTGTCTGCACACTGGCCCACCGCTCCAACGTGATATTACTGACATCATTCTAAATTTTCGTACTCACAAAGTGGTCTTTAGTACAGACATCCAGATGATGTTTAGAAATATACTAGTTCACCCAGACCACAGACGGTTCCAACTCATTCTATGGCGCTCTTCTCCAGATCAACCTCTGCTCACTTACGCCCTGTCCACTGTCACGTATGGCCTACGACCCAGCCCCTTCCTCGCCAATCGATCTATTATACAGTCTTAATGACTGTCTGCACACTGGCCCACCGCTCCAACGTGATATTACTGACATCATTCTAAATTTTCGTACTCACAAAGTGGTCTTTAGTACAGACATCCAGATGATGTTTAGAAATATACTAGTTCACCCAGACCACAGACGGTTCCAACTCATTCTATGGCGCTCTTCTCCAGATCAACCTCTGCTCACTTACGCCCTGTCCACTGTCACGTATGGCCTACGACCCAGCCCCTTCCTCGCCAATCGATCTATTATACAGCTGGTCACTGATGAAGGTCACCGTTTTCCCCAGGCTGCACAGGTTCTTACGCACTCCATATTCGTGGATGACATTCTGACTGGGCATGATTCAGTTGACAAGGCAATAGCTCTGCAGACTGAACTCATTGAGTTACTAGCCCTAGGGGGATTTCATTTGCGAAAGTGGACCTCAAACTCTCGTCAGCTTTTAGAACGCTTCCCGGATGATCAATGTGACATACCCAAGGATTTTGATGTTGTACCCGACTCCAATGCAATCAAGGTACTTGGTATGCAATGGATACCCCAAACGGACGAATTTACATATCACATTTCGGTACCTACACTGGAAAAATTTACCAAAAGGTCAATACTCAGTACCATCGCTCGTTTATACGATCCTAGTGGATGGATCAGCCCAGTTATTTTCCGCGCAAAACTGCTCATTCAGCACCTATGGACTCTAAAGTTAGACTGGGATGAATCGGCTCCCAATGATGTCACATTTCAATTTCAGCACATTTTTGAAGACTTACCTCTACTCTCTGCTCTTCGACTCCCCAGAACAATTTGCACCAGCAAAGATTCCACCTACACCCTACACGGTTTTGCCGATGCATCCGAATCCGGATATGCAGCCGCAGTCTATCTTCATGAAACGAATATCACGGGTCAGGTACACGTCAGACTACTTGTTTCTAAATCCAAGGTAGCCCCCATTAAAACCCGACAGACTATACCAAAGCTGGAACTTTCAGCTGCACACCTCACTCCGCTGCTCATTTCTCTGCCTGGTCTAAAACCCAGAAAAATGGTAGCTCACATCGCGGTTCCTGATCTAGACACGGATTTACTCACGAGATTCAGCTCCTTAGACACACTTGTAGGCGTAACCGCATGTATTAAACGTTTTGCACACAATTGCTTGGTATCTTCTCACTCTCGCATCGTTGGTCCCATTACCGTAGACGAACGTAAGAAAGCGCTCTTACACTGGGTACGCTCAGTCCAACAAAATATGTTCGCTGAAGACATCCACCGACTGCAAACTAACAAATTATGTACAGTGCGAATACAACGCCTCTCGCCCTTTCTCAAGGATGGTCTTCTTAGAGTAGGAGGGCGCTTGTCCAACTCAGCCCTTAGATATGACACACAACATCCCCTCATCTTACCCAGTTCAAGCCCCCTTGTGGACCTAATTATAGATCATTTCCACACTATACACTGCCACCCGGGCGCAGATACACTACACGCACTACTCCGTCAACAATACTGGATTTTATCTGGAAGGCGAGTCATTCGTCACCGTGTCTTTAAATGTGTACGCTGTTTTAGGCATCGAGCTCAGCCGAATCCCCCTTTTATGGCCGACCTACCGGCTGATCGAGTCAGCCCACAACCGGTGTTTAGTCAAGTGTCCACGGATTTTGCCGGACCATTCCTAATTAAATCAAGTACTCTACGCAATGCCAAACTTCTCAAAGGCTACTTTTGTGTTTTCGTTTGTCTCGCCACCAAGGCAGTGCACTTAGAGGCTGTCTCGGAACTTTCTACGGACGCCTTTTTTGCGGCACTGCAAAGGTTCGTTAGTCGGCGCGGAATCCCTACCCTAATTCGCTCTGATTGCGGTACAAACTATGTCGGCGCAAGAAATCAGCTCATAGAAGTACAAAACTTCTTAAAGGCCAATGATGATAGAATTACGCACAAGCTAGCCACACAGCAGATCACATGGTTGCTCAATCCGCCCTCAGCTCCTTCTTTTGGCGGTCTGCACGAGGCAGCCGTGAAATCTACTAAGCAATTACTCTATCGCGTATTAGGTGAGCAGCATCTGACCTTTGAAGAATTTTCTACACTCTTAGCCCGTATTGAGGCCGTTCTCAACTCTCGACCACTCTGCCCTCTGTCTTCAGACCCTACAGACTTCGAAGTCCTAACCGCTGGTCATTTCCTTATAGGTCGCCCACTTACCGCATTACCCGAACATTCCCATGAATCCTCTCCTCCATCAACCCTACGACGTTTTCGCTTAGTGCAAGCGTTGGCTCAGCGATTTTGGACCTTGTGGTCGAAATCCTACCTGCACACTCTCCAATCCCGATCTAAATGGACTACGGAAACCAGTCGACCCAAGATTGGTGAGCTGGTACTCATAAAGGAGGATAATCTTCCCAGACTCCAGTGGAAGATGGGAAGAATAAAGAAGATTCTGCCCGGATGTTCACGCCACCGCGTAACGAACGATGATTCCCCGAAAAAGTAATTTACCCCGCACTTCCGCGTCTCAACGATCAGTCTGAATCGATCCGTCGTAAAGACATTCACGCATCGCGCGCGCATTTGAGATATCCACCCAATTGCAATACTAATCGGGTTCCAAGAGCTTGGTGATAAGTGGCAAGTGAATCTAGTTGTGAAGCGGGAGATATATAACAAGAGAACACGCACTGCTGCTCCTGTATCGCAGACGCTCCGGTTACTCAGCTCATATTATTACGGGTGAGTCCATTTATCTCCATTCCCTCTTACCCTTGCACCCTTGAAATCTGGCAATCGGCCAGATCATATGTGGTCCTTCGAGCCGGATCATATGATCTGGCCGATTGCCAGATTTCAAGGGTGCAAGGGTAAGAGGGAATGGAGATAAATGGACAATGTCTTTACGACGGATCGATTCAGACTGATCGTTGAGACGCGGAAGTGCGGGGTAAATTACTTTTTCGGGGAATCATCGTTCGTTACGCGGTGGCGTGAACATCCTGGGGCCCGGGGAAAAGGTGACGGCTCCCATTTATAGTGCTGACTAAGTGCTGTTGTCGTCGAGGGGAAGACGAGCAATCTTTGTGACTGGTCTCGTTAAGCTGCCATCCTTGGTGCTGAGTTCTACGACTCGGACGACGTCATCCTTTCCGGGCAGAATCTTCTTTATTCTTCCCATCTTCCACTGGAGTCTGGGAAGATTATCCTCCTTTATGAGTACCAGCTCACCAATCTTGGGTCGACTGGTTTCCGTAGTCCATTTAGATCGGGATTGGAGAGTGTGCAGGTAGGATTTCGACCACAAGGTCCAAAATCGCTGAGCCAACGCTTGCACTAAGCGAAAACGTCGTAGGGTTGATGGAGGAGAGGATTCATGGGAATGTTCGGGTAATGCGGTAAGTGGGCGACCTATAAGGAAATGACCAGCGGTTAGGACTTCGAAGTCTGTAGGGTCTGAAGACAGAGGGCAGAGTGGTCGAGAGTTGAGAACGGCCTCAATACGGGCTAAGAGTGTAGAAAATTCTTCAAAGGTCAGATGCTGCTCACCTAATACGCGATAGAGTAATTGCTTAGTAGATTTCACGGCTGCCTCGTGCAGACCGCCAAAAGAAGGAGCTGAGGGCGGATTGAGCAACCATGTGATCTGCTGTGTGGCTAGCTTGTGCGTAATTCTATCATCATTGGCCTTTAAGAAGTTTTGTACTTCTATGAGCTGATTTCTTGCGCCGACATAGTTTGTACCGCAATCAGAGCGAATTAGGGTAGGGATTCCGCGCCGACTAACGAACCTTTGCAATGCCGCAAAAAAGGCGTCCGTAGAAAGTTCCGAGACAGCCTCTAAGTGCACTGCCTTGGTGGCGAGACAAACGAAAACACAAAAGTAGCCTTTGAGAAGTTTGGCATTGCGTAGAGTACTTGATTTAATTAGGAATGGTCCGGCAAAATCCGTGGACACTTGACTAAACACCGGTTGTGGGCTGACTCGATCAGCCGGTAGGTCGGCCATAAAAGGGGGATTCGGCTGAGCTCGATGCCTAAAACAGCGTACACATTTAAAGACACGGTGACGAATGACTCGCCTTCCAGATAAAATCCAGTATTGTTGACGGAGTAGTGCGTGTAGTGTATCTGCGCCCGGGTGGCAGTGTATAGTGTGGAAATGATCTATAATTAGGTCCACAAGGGGGCTTGAACTGGGTAAGATGAGGGGATGTTGTGTGTCATATCTAAGGGCTGAGTTGGACAAGCGCCCTCCTACTCTAAGAAGACCATCCTTGAGAAAGGGCGAGAGGCGTTGTATTCGCACTGTACATAATTTGTTAGTTTGCAGTCGGTGGATGTCTTCAGCGAACATATTTTGTTGGACTGAGCGTACCCAGTGTAAGAGCGCTTTCTTACGTTCGTCTACGGTAATGGGACCAACGATGCGAGAGTGAGAAGATACCAAGCAATTGTGTGCAAAACGTTTAATACATGCGGTTACGCCTACAAGTGTGTCTAAGGAGCTGAATCTCGTGAGTAAATCCGTGTCTAGATCAGGAACCGCGATGTGAGCTACCATTTTTCTTGGTTTTAGACCAGGCAGTACGTGATGACCCAAAGCAGGGGGCATCGTGGGCCAGGTATCAGGTGGGGCCTTGAGCCAAGTAGGCGACCACCATAGGTCATAGGCTAAGAGTTCCTGTGCTGATATTCCCCTGCTAGCACAGTCGGCAGGGTTAAGAGCTGAGGGTACATGTCTCCAAGTAGGGTTACATGGATTGGCTGCAATGGCAGAGACTCGATTGGCCTCAAAGACCTGTAGGGATTGAGAAGGAGTTTTAAGCCAGGCGAGTACGATAGTACTGTCTGACCAACAAAAGTGTTGCTGAATGGTAATGTGGGCAGAAAGTTGAACAGAGACGCGAGAAATGAGCAGCGAAGTGAGGTGTGCAGCTGAAAGTTCCAGCTTTGGTATAGTCTGTCGGGTTTTAATGGGGGCTACCTTGGATTTAGAAACAAGTAGTCTGACGTGTACCTGACCCGTGATATTCGTTTCATGAAGATAGACTGCGGCTGCATATCCGGATTCGGATGCATCGGCAAAACCGTGTAGGGTGTAGGTGGAATCTTTGCTGGTGCAAATTGTTCTGGGGAGTTGAAGAGCAGAGAGTAGAGGTAAGTCTTCAAAAATGTGCTGAAATTGAAATGTGACATCATTGGGAGCCGATTCATCCCAGTCTAACTTTAGAGTCCATAGGTGCTGAATGAGCAGTTTTGCGCGGAAAATAACTGGGCTGATCCATCCACTAGGATCGTATAAACGAGCGATGGTACTGAGTATTGACCTTTTGGTAAATTTTTCCAGTGTAGGTACCGAAATGTGATATGTAAATTCGTCCGTTTGGGGTATCCATTGCATACCAAGTACCTTGATTGCATTGGAGTCGGGTACAACATCAAAATCCTTGGGTATGTCACATTGATCATCCGGGAAGCGTTCTAACAGCTGACGAGAGTTTGAGGTCCACTTTCGCAAATGAAATCCCCCTAGGGCTAGTAACTCAATGAGTTCAGTCTGCAGAGCTATTGCCTTGTCAACTGAATCATGCCCAGTCAGAATGTCATCCACGAATATGGAGTGCGTAAGAACCTGTGCAGCCTGGGGAAAACGGTGACCTTCATCAGTGACCAGCTGTATAATAGATCGATTGGCGAGGAAGGGGCTGGGTCGTAGGCCATACGTGACAGTGGACAGGGCGTAAGTGAGCAGAGGTTGATCTGGAGAAGAGCGCCATAGAATGAGTTGGAACCGTCTGTGGTCTGGGTGAACTAGTATATTTCTAAACATCATCTGGATGTCTGTACTAAAGACCACTTTGTGAGTACGAAAATTTAGAATGATGTCAGTAATATCACGTTGGAGCGGTGGGCCAGTGTGCAGACAGTCATTAAGACTGACACCATTAGAGCTCTTACAGCTGCCATCAAAAACCGTGCGAAGTTTTTCAGAGTTGGCTTTGAAGATGCCATGATGCGGGACGTAAAAATGGTCTTTTCCTTTGAATGTGCTGGGGTGACAAAGAGCCATGTGGCCCATGTCAATGTATTCCTTCATGAAGTCGATATATTTTGAGCGGAGGGTAGGATCTCTTTGGAGTTTGCGCTCCAAATTAAGGAATCGTCGTAGTGCAATAGCGTGGGTTGCACCGAGCTTAGGTGCCTTTGTAAGAAAGGGAAGGGATACTATGTATCGCCCTGTGGGATCACGTGTGGTGGTAGAACGAAAGTTCTCCTCACACTCGTCAGAGGTTGAGTTGTCCTTTGATTGCACTTCTTCGACTTCCCAGAATCTCTCCAGAGCGGAGTGTATTTCTTTATTTGAGTGTTGGGGTTGTAAACAGTCAATATTTACTAGTGCTGAATTAACTTGAGGCTCAGGCTTTGTGTAGTTTGGATTGATAGGACCTAAAAGAGCGAAATTGAAGATCGTGCCGAAGGCTATTGGTCTGCCGGGGCCCAAAAAAATTTTGTTACCATCCAAAATTTGGCCCAAGACATCAGAACCTAAAATTAAGTCAATAGCGGCTGGAAAACGATAAGACGAGTCTGCTAGGGGAAGCTGTGTCGAGTCTAGGAGTGGAACAACGTTAGGTAACATTGTTAATGGTAAAAGACCTGTCAAATCTGGTAGAATGTATGCCTTTGCGCTAATTACTGGGACTTCGGTGTGAATAGGGCGGAATGTGATGGTAGTTGAAGAACTAGAGTTTTGAGTCTGCTGATTACCGACTCCTGTAATTTTTAGTTCTGTGTGCTCGACAGGCAAACGTAATTTTTGTGTCATAGTTTTAGTTAACAAGGTTAGCATGGAACCGCTGTCTAATAATGCTCTTGCCTTATGAAATTCTCCAGCGTTGTCTGCTAGTTCTAGGGACACAGTGGGTAATAAAACTGGTGGATCGTGTACTGTAATGTGCTGAGTATGTGCTGAAATATGACTGTCATTTTGGTTAGCTTTATCAGAGGAAGTAACAGGGCTGCCGGGCAAGTGATTATTATGATAAACTTTATTATCATAGTGCTGAGTATGAAACTGGGATTTATTTTGTTTACGTGATGTAGTGGATGGTGTATATTGTAGCGATGGTATGGGTGGGTGTAGTGTAGTATTGTGTAAGTGAGTAGCAGGTAGTCATTGTTGTGAATTAATAGGTGAATTACGACGAGAAGAGTTTCTTGATTCCGTGGTTGGGCGGGTGTGTTCTTGTCCTCTTAGTTGTGGGGGCAAGAGGTGAGAATTGTCATATGTGGGTGATTCAAAGCCACTGCGATGTAAGGTGGTATGGTGTTTCTCGCTATCACATTCTCTACACCGTCCTGTGGATCTGCACTCGTCAGAGTAATGGGGTCCTAGACACTTACGGCACCGTTCATGAGCTTGGATAAAATCCCAGCGCCCTTGCGTAGGCTGTCTTAGGTATTCACCGCAGTTCAGCAACCTGTGTCCTCTAACGTGACACCAAGGGCAGTAATAATTATTGGTCGGTGCTGGTGGGTGGGCGGAATCTTGTGCTATGGGCTCGAAATATTGTGTAGTCTGTGGGTATCCTTGAGCGTACTGTACAGGGTACGCTTGACTTTGTAGAGGATATGCAGGGCGCGTTAAAGGTGGGCGGACGGAAGTAGTGGGCTGAAAACGAACGTGCCGAATTTCTGGTCTGGGTGCAGAAGCGCGTGGTTGGTACCGTGCTGAGGGAGAAGCACGTTCAGTTTGTCTGTATGTCGGGCTGAGGGGAGGGGGGGGTGGGTTATATGTCTCAGTTTCTGTGCAACGTGCATGGTCTTCTAAGAATGTGATTACATCCTTTAAGGTGGGCAGAGTGTCTGAAGACCCATGCGTTCGTTCAAATAATGTGCGAAGCTCGCCCTTTAACTTCCGCACTACTATTGACACTAGGACGTAGTCTGAGTCATGTAGTGGTAAGTTTAGGTTTTTAAGCGCCGATTGGGTTGAAATAAGAGGGGCTAAAAATAACTGTCTGATTTGTGAGCGGGTGGTGATGTGGGGTAACTCTAGTATCATATCTATAAACCTATCAATGAGAACTCGGCGATTTTCGTAGCGATTGGCAAGTGTTGTCATCGCTACATCGTAGTTCTCATCGGTAACCTTGAGGTGTGATACCATACTGAGAGCTTCTCCGGAGAGGCAAGAAAATAAATAGTGTAATTTAACTGCACCTGACAAATTACCGGCAGTGTCCGTAAGGCTTTTGAAAATTGTTATGAAAGTTGGAAGAAAATTTGGGGTAGATGTATTTTGGGCAGAACAGTAGACGTGGAGAATGTGGGCGAGCTTGGTTTGATGCTTGAGCTGATGGTGATGTTTGCCACCAAAATTTTTTCATATGCTTCTATAGCCGAGGTGTAGTAGTCAAAGTACCATTTTTCCACTTTGTCGTCAAGGTCTTTAGAGTCCAAGATCTCATAATATACTGTATCCAACTTGCCCTTTATATCGTCCAATTTTGTAAAGCGCCCTATGAAATCGTTTACACTATACTTTTTGTCTCCTTTTAATATAAGGTTAGCTATCTCTAATAGGAAAGTTATGTACTTATGGGTTTGCATAAAGATGGCAGATTGCGATTTGGTAGGCATGACGATGAGAAGTGCACAATAAGAAAAGGAAAAGCAAACGAAAAAAAAAAAAAAAAAATTTTTTTTTTTTTTTTTTTTTTTTTTTTTTTTTTTTTTCTAATGCTAATAAAGAACACGCAAGAAAGCAGCCAGAGAAACGTAAGAAATACGAAATAAATAAAAATGATTAGGAAAAAAAATATATATATCAAACTGTCGTGTGCGCTGAGTCTTAATAAACACGAAGCTATATATAAGCTATAAAAGTTGCACGGCAAGCTAACCACACCGAGTGAAACGAATATAATATTCAATATTATTATATCGATCCGATATCACGTTTAGTGCAAGTATTCGAGAATAGGTGTGCTGAATAAAGTACAGAATACGTACTCGAGGTTATATTAACCTACCTACGTACCAAAAAATAGTTATCGTGTAGCAATTTGCGTAATTATCTGAGGAATGTGGAATGGGTATTCAAATATATAAGGGCAGAAGTAATATGTTTATAAGAAAACAAAAAAGAAAAAAACAAGGGCAGAAAACGGGTAAATGGGCAGATTGAAATGGAATGATTGTTTATTTAACTTTTTAGGTATGCGAAAATTTACAATTTGGTTTGAATTAACCATAAAATGGCAAAATACGGTTGTTGCAGACTGTATAAATAGGTCGCCAGTTGGAATATTCGGTTCGAAAGACCATATGATCTGGCCGATTGCCAGATTTCAAGGGTGCAAGGGTAAGAGGGAATGGAGATAAATGGTCTACGGTTGTTGCAGACTGTATAAATAGGTCGCCAGTTGGAATATTCGGTTCGAAAGACCATATGATCTGGCCGATTGCCAGATTTCAAGGGTGCAAGGGTAAGAGGGAATGGAGATAAATGGACTCACCCGTAATAATATGAGCTGAGTAACCGGAGCGTCTGCGATACAGGAGCAGCAGTGCGTGTTCTCTTGTTATATATCTCCCGCTTCACAACTAGATTCACTTGCCACTTATCACCAAGCTCTTGGAACCCGGTTAGTATTGCAATTGGGTGGATATCTCAAATGCGCGCGCGATGCGTGAATGTCTTTACGACGGGTCGATTCAGACTGATCGTTGAGACGCGGAAGTGCGGGGTAAATTACTTTTTCGGGGAATCATCGTTCGTTACGCGGTGGCGTGAACATATATGATTGCATAATATTGTAAAAAATAATGCTATTTATATTTATAGATGTTTATAGGTTGAATCTACGTCATTTTAAAAGAAAAGCATATGCATTCCGGTACCGGGAATCGAAGCCGAGCCTCCTGGGTGAGGTATCGTAGCCAGTTGCGACATGCGAGATGTGAAACGCGAGATGCGAGACGCGAGACGTGAGATGCGAGACGCGAGACGCGAGTCGTCAGACGCGAGTCGTGAGGCGCGAGATGCGAGACGCATGACGCGAGACGCGAGAAGCGAAAAGCGAGAAGCGAGACTCGAGACGCGATACGCGAGACGCGTGAGACTAGAGACGAGATGCGAGAAGCGAGACGCGAGAGTCGAGAGACGAGATGAGAGATGCAAGATACGAGACGCGAGAGCCGAGAGTCGAGAGACGAGATGCAAGATACGAGACACGAAATGCGAGATGCGAGAAGCAAGATGTGTGATGCAAGTTGCGACAAGGCACAATTAAATTATTATTTTATATTTATTAAACTTGCGGGGGCGGTCAGCGAATGCAAATTATATCAGCGCGGGCGCGGGAAGAAGGGGCGGGACCGCCAAAAAGACATTCATCACAAAATGTCACTGTCAATTTAAGTTTTTTTTTCCTTACGCGTTATAAGGCTTTGGCCTTTATAGTGATATATATAAGGATATAAGTAGAAGAATAAATGTAGCATGGCTAAAGTGGAGACAGGTAACCGATGTGACATGCGACAAACTAATGCCACTCAAAGAATAAGGTCAATAATATAAATCTTTTATACGACCGGTCATGTCTGACGACCTTTGGGGTTGGGCGGGATAAGCCTTTGACGGCTTACCTCAATACAACGCAGAGGCTCCGGGTTCGATTTGAATCGAAATGAATTTTCTCCGTTATTTACTGTGGTCTGGTATCTGGAATCGGCCCCAGAGTAGTCCGTTGTATAGTACCCATAACACAAGCGTAACTTGCTTAATTTCAAGATAGACAATATGTGTGTTTGTCTGCCGATTATTAATTTATTCATTGAACACATTGCTGACATGAAACACACAAGGTCTACGAAGTCTGCGGTCAGTGAACACACGCTGGATAAACCCAACCACTACATCAGTTTCGATAACCCACAAATCCTCGCGAAAGAGAATCGTTTCATACCTAGAATGATGCGTGAGGCTATTGAAATAAAAAAACACCCAAATTTCAATACAGAAGATGGTTGGCAAGTACCACCTGTTTGGGATTCAATCATCAAAACTATTAAAACCCAAACCCAGCAAAAACCAGCTGCCAGACCTCAAGACACTGTGAGCTCTTTCTGCGTACAACGGCACAAACCATCTTGACTGATAGTTACTTTTATTTTTCCTTCCCCCCATTTTAATATTATATAAAGATTATTAGAGCTAGGCATGTTTGCTGAAGAGTTTCTTGCGCCGCTTCTCTTCTTCAAGCCATAACACGTTGCGAAGCGGTAGTAAATTAGATTAGGCTCCCATAGAGTAAATAATAACTATAAACAAAATTAAAACTAACAAGTTGGCGGTAGGCTAAATAAAACTTTAACAATACTCGTTGACACTTGACATCTTTGTCTTCCGTGATCACGGCCACTGAAAAGTGGCCGAAACGTCGGAAAAACCAAAAACAAATAAAATTACCGCGCTTAAAACCGTTAAAACGTAGTTTTATTATTATAATTTATTCATGTTATACGGGTCCGAATGTTGAGCCACTAAAGTGATAGACCACAAACATCTCCACTCAGTTGAAATGAGAATGTTGAAATTGATGTATGGTTGTTACAAGAATGGGTAAAGAGAGACATGAGTACATACATTCGAAAGTTGCATCCGTGACTGAAAAATTGAAAGAAAGAAGATTAAGGTGGTAAAGGCATTTAATTAGGAGGGACGAATACAAATAATATCCGTGCAGGAACGGAGAAAGAATACAACTTCTTGCGGCCGGGCGGCCTGTCGTAAGAGGCGACTAAACAACCTACAGCCAGGTGGTAGGGCATTTGCCCGACTGGATGGCTACCACCCCTGGTCTAAAGCATGTCGCCATAACAACCTTGAGTTGTGTTCTCGCATTAGTGACCAGGTTCCAGTGGCTCTTAAGAGAGCAGCAGCGCATTTGTAGCACCTTTGGTGTTGCAAATGTCCATAGGCGATGGTAACCGCTTTCCATTAAGTGGGCCGTCTGCCTGTCTGCTGAACTCCTGCAATAAAAAATTTAAAAAAACGAAGGTCTCATGACAAAAATAATATTAAACTGTGTACCGTATACGGCGGGATCGATAACCCGACGGCACAAACCCACAAGGTAATTTTTGGTACTCACCTGATACTCCAGCCGGTGGTAGGAAAGGGAACAAGGGAGAACACTAATCCATCAATATCGTAAGAGAGTAGTTAGTGCCCCTTGCGAGGAAATATATAAAATATCCTGCTAAACTACTACTACAAGGGAAACACTCGGAGGATGGATAAAAAATGGCTCTCCACATGCATCCGCGCCTCGTCCTTTTCCGATACAACCACTTGCTCACTGAGTATGTTAACATATCATCACTATTATAATGTTCCACTCTCTGGCAAATATTAAATTCTCAATAAATAATTAAATATTAAATTATATCACGCGAGAGCAATCAATCCGTGCGTCTTCAAGCTATTCCGCGGCACACCGTCTTTTCAACGCGATAAAAAAAACGGAAGAGAGAGCATGAAAGTAGAGTAAACGCGGTCGAGATGCGAGCACTGCGCAAAATCTGCGGAGTGACGCTCGCGGACCGCGTTCGTAATACCGAAGTAAGAAAGAGAGTTGGTCTGAAAGAGAGTGTCGGGGTGAAAGTAAGGAACGGAATGCTCCGGTGGTTCGGGCATGTGGAAAGAATGCATGATGAAAGAATGACTAAACAGATATACAATGCAAAAGTGGTTGGATGCAGAAGTCGTGGAAGGCCACGACACACCTTCCATGATCAAATTGATCGTGTACTAGCAGAAGGTGATGTCAGGAGCCCTAATAACAGACGAGCGTGCATGACAAGAGTTATGAATGTCAAAGAAGCAAGTGAGGTGTGTAAGAATAAGCCTGAATGGCGCTCTGTTATTCGTGCCTACCCCGCAAGGGAACTGGCGTGAAGCTATGTATGTATGTATAATCGAAAACCGGCTTATATTCTAATTCGATCTCATTATTCCGTATTTCGAACAAACTGAAGTATTAACGAGTACAAATGTAAAGGTAGACATAAAAATAGCAGGATGAATTGTGTTAAAGATGATTTAAGAACTTAGTCAGGAAATTCTATCTGCAATATAATGATATGTATTTTTATATAATTAGTATATATTATATTGCATATAGTTATATGTTTATTATGTTTAAATAGTTGCATATTATCACCATATCTTGTATATGTATATAACTTATGTGTATATATAGTATAGTAACATATTTATTATTAAAATGTAAGTAATCGTACAATAATTATGTATACCACCATCGCCACTCCTAATCAGAATATTCTTGCCACGGGTTGTCTGGAAGAGATCGCTTTTTAGCGATAAGACCGCCCTTTTTACCCAACTAGACTAATACTAGTTCGTAAGTTTTTCTGTAATGATGTACAATAAAGTGTTATCTATCTATCTATCTGATGCTTTATGGTGTGATAGAGGACGTATGCCAGAATAGAAGAGTACGGAAGGAAAGGACATATTGTGCCGGTAATTGGCAGAAGGTGAAAGAAAAGAATAATTATCTATATTAAAATTAACTTGTTTAAACCCGACCCGCTTCCATTACGTGTAAGCAGGATTAAAGCTGTGTTAAAGAGCATATTTCTTCCCCTTTTAAGGAGAGAGCAAATTAATTACACATGCGGGATGTTGTATGTATGTGATTAAAATTGTTTCGAGATAATCATGTTGCTTCGTCTTATATAATCACCGTGACGGTCTCAGCTAATTGCTGATTAAAGAACATATTTACTTGTTTTTAGTGTAATAAGTATGCTTTTGTTCGAGAAGTTATTGTTGTTTATGTTCTAAGTCGTTTGAAACCGGTTTATTTCCAACCGGAACTTTTATTACCAAAAACCGGTTGTTTAAACTTAGGCTGTAACCGGTTCGAATTTTATTTAGCGGTTTCCAAGCCCTGCTTAGTTCATCTGTTTCTCAAATGATAAACTTTGGACTTTGGATTTTAAACTGTGGTATTTGGTCCCCTTATGGGACCTTTCATCGTGCGTAGATTCACACGCGTTTACCCCATTTCTTGTGGGCGAATATGTAATATACCTCTTTCATCATAGTTTCAACTAACATATTTGGTATTTAACAGCGAAACATTGTCCTAACTATGAAGAGTTTAACACGAACGACGTACATCTGCGCATAGCCAGTCCAAACTTGTACTTTAATTAACTTTAGGATGATTAATCACTTGTAATATAACCGTTCATAATTAACGTTTTGTTCCAGTTTAACAAATTGCTTATTCGCAGCGGGAAAATGAGTTTTAGTATGGATTTTATACGCAGTTGATGTCGCCATTATAAAACCCATCAAGGACGCTGCTATATACATTTATTAATTATAATATATGGTCCAAAATTTAGTTAGGAATAACTTTAATGAAGTCTACCATTTTTTTTTTGGATTTTATGGCTTGGCAGCTAGGCCTTTAAGCCAGATCTTAAATTCAATGTAGTTTCTTCATTTTCTTAAACCTATGCGTAGCACGGCTGAACTGTAGGTTATCAGCTAGTGCCGTTCAACGGAGTTCTTGTGACAACTCAAAAGGCCACATTTGACTTTACAGTTCACATTTCTCACAAAACACATAATTACTACTCAAAAACTATAAATATCCTACAAGTATTGTTCATTTTAGAGCAATTTTACACATTTTTAGAAAATAAAACTGCACAGCACAACATCTCCTTTCAGTTCCCGTCAAAAACTCCAGTTTACCATTATAATTATTCTATCTATCTTATACAAATATATAAAGCTGAAGAGTTTGTTTGCTGTTTGCTTGAATGCTGTAATCTCAGGAGCTACTGGTCTGATTTGAAAAATTCTTTGAGTCTTAGATAGCCCATATATCGAGGAAGGCTATATCATCACGCGAAGACCAATAGGAGCGGAACAGTAATAAAGCATATGTCAATATAGGGAGGTTTTTTTTTAACTATTCCACGCGGACGAAGTCGCGGGTAGAAGCTAATAATATTCTAAATATGCCGTGTCTGTACATTGAAGCTATTTAAACCAACTGGAATAGACTATACAAACGATGGAGAACACGATGCAATTTTTTTTCTGTTTGTCGGTTTTTCTGTTTATTCGGGATTCATGTAAAAACTACTGGGCCGATTTCAATGCGGATTTCGCTAATCAACAGAAAATTTTTAGACTTAAAATATGCGCTACTTTTTATCCTGGGATTTACGCGAGAATTCGGCTGGGAGTTATATAAAATGGTCAGATAAAAAAATATCTGAAATAGCAGAATTGGGACACCCAGTTGAGACCGCATGTGGAGCACCGCTCACGCATATGGGCTAAGTGACGCGCCAACCAGCTAAATCCTCTGGACTGTCTTCAACGTTGAGCCGTTAACACTATCGACGATCCCATACTCACAAACGGTTTAGAATGCTTGGCCTTGGGAGAGACTCCTGTGTATATTATACCGACTGTGTAATAGGGACACTTGCGAGGGCCTGGTTAGAGTAGTGCCTTCATCTTCTTTCAACCACCGCACCGCTCGCCATCGGCTGGACGACACCGTCACTTCCTTGGGCCGCTTCGCTCACAAACGCAGCGAGTCTGAAAAAAAAATAATCTTGCGCACTTTGGAATGAGCTGACTGATGTGGGGTTTTTTAAAAAGAATGTCATAGAATTTCTTCGTAACCGCTTTCCATTAGGGAGTGTCAGTCTGTTCACTGTAAAACCTATAAAAAGTGTTGCCTGTCTTGCTCTTCGTTTTCTTTATTGTCGTAGTCACAAAATAATTCAAAATTAGATATTATAGAGAAACTCTGAAAACAAAGTGATACAAAGACGCTATTAAAACGATACCGCGACTTCCCTCAATGGATTAAAGCTGAAACTGCAATTACTGAATCAAGAGAAGTCGAGTTCTGAATACTGTCATTATATTCCCCGGGCGCTTGAACGCGGTCAGTTGGAGGAATCGAGTCGCGATATTTGATGAATTTAACGTAGATTAAAGTTGTATTCAGAACTTTCTGGACTAGTGCGGTAAGGGGATAAGTTTCGGGGAAGTGTTTCCATCGGATTTAGGTCAGAAATAACAGATTTGAGTTCTTAATTACTAGTAATAGATTATTGTACCATTGTAACGATTATTCATTGGATAATATTTTGTGGGGGTAGTTTATTTTGTACCGTTTTACCCCAGTATTCGTTAGAATATAAAGACGAGCTGGCGGAGCGACGAATCATTCTTGTTTCAACTGCCGTAGTGGCAACACGCTTCGGATGCCTGATATTTTTTTTACTATTACTTTTTTATTAGTTTATTTTACTATAACTAAACTTCTATAAAATACGTCATGGACAAGTGATGAACTTGTAATATTCATTTATTAGCTATGATGGCCCTTTCCCATCTCGCCAGTCGCCTCTCGCGTCTCGCGTCTCGACTCTCGCCTCTCCTCCATTTACATGTAATAAATGTAATAAATGTAATAATATTTAATTATGATTGAAATATTGGCGTGGACATCACGTAGACGAAAAGAGTTTTGTATATGATCTAAATTAAATTAAGAAAGCAATTATTACATTCAATTTAATTTTTATCCGTGCAGGAACGGAGAAAGAATACAATTTCCTGCGGCCGGGCGGTCGGTCGTAAGAGGCGACAAAACAACCCACAGCCAGGTGGTAGGGCATTTGCCCGACTGGATGGCTACCACCCCTGGTCTAGAGTATGCCGCCATAACAACCTTGAGTTGTGTTCCGGCATTAGTGACCAGGTTCCAGTCTCCCTTAAGAGAGCAGCAGCGCATTTCTAGCACCTTTGGTGTTGCAAATGTTAATAGGCGATGGTAACCGCTTTCCATCAAGTGGACCGTCTGCTGAACTCCTGCAATAAAAAAAATAAAAAAATTTAAAAGCTATGCTCAAGTCGGTGGAGCCTCCTCTAATATTCTCTATTATAGGCTAGTTGTTTACTTCTATGTACAACACGACACTCACTGTTTCTTTTATTTGATCCATGAATGCTCACCTTGGTCTTCCCTTCCCTCTTCTTGTTTCTGCTTTGCCTTCGATTGACGTGCATAAAAAGGTGTCGTGTTGTAGCAAATGGCCTATCACCTTGCCCCTTCTTTCCTCCAGAGTTTTTAAAATTGTACATTTCCCCTTTATCATATCCAGTACTTCTTCCGTACATACATACATAACTTCACGCCAGTTCCCTTGCGGGGTAGGCACGAACAACAGAGCGCCATTCAGTCTTATTCTTACACACCTCACTTGCTTCTTTGACATTCATAACTCTTGTCATGCACGCTCGTCTGTTCTTAAGGCTCCTGACATCACCTTCTGCTAGTACACGATCAATTCGATCATGGAAGGTGTGTCGTGGCCTTCCACGACTTCTGCATCCATCCACTTTTGCATTGTATATCTGTTTAGTCATTCTTTCATCACTTACTTCTTCCGTGTATAATTTTAATTAAAAAAAAAAAAAAGCTTATTAAGGATTCCATAGCCAAATGATAAAAATAACTGAAATTCGTCACCTTCTCAAAACCTTTCATTGTACGTTGACATACAAGCCCTTGCCGGACTATCCATTAATTACCATAATCAATCAACTATTTAGTAAATAACCGCATTGTTTGCTCTGTGTTATTGATTTATTACATACAAACACTGCTGATTATACGAGGAATGAAATTAATGTCAATTGCTTATAGAACATGTAGTGGCAGCGTAATGGCTAGCGCACGCGTTTCAAGCTCAAAGGGCGCGGGTTCGATCCTGGCCGGAACGCATGCACAACTTAGGCAGTTTTCTGACCTAATGTGCATATTGTTACAATTACCACGTGCTAACAACGGTGAAGGAAAACATCGTGATGCAACCTGCACATCGAGATAATCGATGTGTCAAACCGGGTATTCTGTCCGTTCCCCTATAATAGGAGGCCCGAGCTCAGCAGTAGTACATTTATGGGCTGTTACTGTTGCTTATAAAACGTTTTGGGTATATTTGTGATTTGGGCAATATTTAGGGTTAAAAAAAAGTTTGAAATCAAGGAATCATATGTTACATTTAGTTACTTGTAGGGTTGTTCTTGTCATGTTCCTTTTAAGATTAATAATTAATTTTGCAATCTACCCTCTTATTTCTAAACTATACAAACGGCCATTTTCTTAATTAAATAATAGTTTTGTTATATTTTTATTTATTCTGTGATAAGCACCTGTTTTGTATAGAGAATACTTAAATGACAAAAATTCATTTACATAGCACCTCGCTACAACCTCTTATACTAAATTTTGTATAACGTTTTTTTATTTATTTTTTATTTTAATCTTGCCATGCTTGTAAGGAATTTGTGGAGACATATTGCAGCATAACATTTTAGCACGTCATGTCATTATTATAACTATAATATTATTTTTCTTTCCTTTTATTGTCTTGGTGTTATTGAGTATGCATTGTTTGCTACAACTCCATTAATTCTTCAAAAAGTGATTCTGTAACATACTTGTGTACAAAACTGATTAAAAAAAAGAATTTGAGGTATAAATAGAATATGAAATATAAAGAAAAACAATATTTAGCTAGACGTGTTGCTGGGGAGTTTCTTGCCGCTTCTTCTCCTTTACAGCATCAACACGTTGCGAAGCGGTGTACATAGAATAGGAAGTAAAAAAATAAATTTTAACTTACATGTATGACCTTCAAAAAGTGTTCTCCAGTGGAACTTATTTTGAATAAAAACTTTTGAATTTGAATTAGAGTATATAATTTACCATAATTATATGTAACAATATTTATTTTTAGTAAGACGTGGTAATTGTGTAGATTATAATTTAAAATCTCTCAATTGTACATAGACGGTATTCACTACATTTTATTTTCGTGTTGGCAGAAGTGATAGTGTTCTTACTGTGTTCGATTTATTTTATTACATGTAGAACTTTAAATATAATATCTTATATAAAATATTATATAGAATTTCCAAACGATAATGTAACAAGTTCTTGTCATAACCTTTCTAGTTAAAATAGTTCATCAATGACTTCAATCCGCTATCGGTTGTGCCAATTTGCTAACTTTCTTATACTATAAAATTGTTGTAGAGATGGCGAGGTGTTCTAAAAATGTCTAGTGAGTGTGTCAGTTCAGTGTATGAAATGTATTTAAGCCGTAAGGTTCTCTGATTATAAGTATAGTGACCAGATGTTGTTCTTTTATTACCATAAACCCTTCTAGGTTGTTGCAAGTATCATACATATTGGTGAAAGAGAGGATGGTGAAGAGCAGATAGTACATACAGATCATTGAGCGAGGCTGTAAAGTAGTGTTGAGTATGAAGACGCACTCGTGGTATACTCAGAACAAAAACAAAGAAATCAATAACTCTTTATTGTACACCAATATAAAAAAAAGAAGATACAGACTAAAACTACCTATATCTCATTATGCATGCACAAAGGGCAGTCTTATCGCTAAAAAACGATCTCTTCCAGACAACCCCAGGAATGAATTGAGATTATAATGATGATGGTTTGGAGGTCTTCAGGTAGGGGTGAAATACTGTTGTGTGTTTGAATTGCAGTTCAGGAATGAATTTTTTTTGTAAGGATGCCGGTTGATATTTTATAATACAGCACACATTTAGCTGCTAAACGAAATATCACATTTAATAATAATAAGCGCACTCGAGCGGTTGCATCGAGGTGAGGTGAGGCGAGGTGTGCGCGGAGGGAAACACGGGGGGCCCGACTAAGAGTGCGCGCTTGCCGACGATCATTTGCGTGCGAATGGCCGCCGTGGTGATCGGACGTCTGCGGCTACAATGGTATATATCCGTGGCTGGCGGGAATACATTGATATCTCGACATATATCTTTTTTTTTATTCGTTTAGACGCTTCCTACGCCTGTGTTTTTATAGGAAAAAAATTGACAGTCCGGAATATTCATAACTTTTTAAGGTTTTTCCTTTGGTAATAATAGAATAACACGATTTATCATTACTAGTCAAACTTTAAAATTGCGCCCCTGTAAAATTGACATTTTGAACATGTCAACATATGCACGCCAGCCTCGGATATATACTTAATAATACATAGTACAATTTCTTACATCTAGTAATAAATATATAAATGCATTATATAAAAAAGTATATAAGAAACAAGGAACGGTGAACTGACAGATCTCAATCTTAAACAATTTTCAAGACTGAGATCTTACTGTGGTGTTTAATATTTGTAAATAAGCTCATCACCAGTGTAGTAGTAGTAGGTATCGTGGAGCAAGCGCTCAAAGTGCTTTTGTATGGCACTGGCTCGACTTTAATTTACTAGGCGATTGTAATTATCTTTAGTATTCCTCTTTCATGACATTAGTATAATAATATATACATAGGGATTTAATAATCAACATTTACGTCAGCAGCAGATTAGGAGGGAGGCTCTTTTGATGTTTATATCCGCACTGAGCCGTTTTTACAAGCTCCACTGAAAGGATTAACAGGATATGAACGGACAAAAGCAGATATTACTTACCGTCTACACAAATAAAAGGTGGAACGGAGGAAAATGTACGAATATACCTAATAAGTTTATGTAGTTATTTACAGTACCAAAGTTTATGTTACGATACGATACAAATGAAAACATAAAAATGTTTTTATTATAACCAGATGTGGACAAACAGACAGACGGCATATCTGGTGTGACGTGGTATGTCATCTTCGCGTTTCCTATGGATGTTTGCAACACCAGAAGCGATGCAAACGTGTTGCCTGCTAATAATAAAAGTAGGCTTAAATGGTTTTAAGCGCGGTATTTAATTTGATTTTTATCTCGACGTTGTGGTCACTTTTCAATAGCCGTGATCGCGGAAGACAAACATGTCAAGTGTCAATGAGTAATGTTAAAGTTATGGTTGAGCCTTTCCCCGACTTGCCCATTTTAAATAATTAATTTTAATTTTTGTCTATTATTTACTCGAGTCGTCTCGAGTAAGGCTACCGCCTAATCTATTTTATTTTATTTTATTTTATTTTATTTACTATCTATAATCTAATTTACTATCACTTCGCAACATGTTGTAGTTTGAAGAGGAGGAGCGGCGCAACATACTCTTCAGCAACATGCGTACCTCTATTGTTTTTATATACATTTAAATGGGGGGGGTTGTAAAACAAAAAGAGAAAATATTACAATCAATTTGGGGTGTGTTCCGGTGAATACAGAAAGAGCTCACAGTATATCCTAAGGTCTAGCAATTGTTTTTGCTGGGTTTGGGTCTGTTGCCTTGATGATCGAATCCGAAAAATGTGATATTAATGTGTGCTTTATTTTTAACATGGTTTTTGACATAACGTAAACGAAAATCAACCAAAAAGAAGAGCTTGAAGAATCGAATAATTCAAAAACAATATGTCTAATGAGGTTTGGACATGCTCCCCCCAGGGTTCCAAATATTGAAGTGGCAATGGCCATATCAATATTAGCATAAGCCCGCCTAATGATTTCATTTTTCGTGAATATCTCAGCCACTCTTGAAATCCAGTCGTTGCTGGGAAACGTAGGAGCAAATAAGGAAATAGTAGAATAATGATATAAGAAGACGGCATCCGGCGGCAGTATAGCGTGGCGGCTATACCGACCATTCCCCTATAGTAGAATGGCCTCCCAATATTCAAGGCCCAAGCTCAGGTCCTCCAGATTGGGGATATTTTTCTCATATAATATCTCTGGGAAGTAATAGGGATCTACCGGTTCTGAACTAATTGAGGAGCGATGAGCGCGAGCAGGATTTGGCTGAGGCGCGTTAATATGAGACGCTTATCGGATTGGGCTTACTGCGGTGGTGCATTTTTTTTTATTGCAGGAGATCAGCAGACAGGCAGACGGCCCACTTGATGGAAAGCGGTTACCATCGCCTATGGACATTTGCAACACCAAAGTTGCTACAAATGCGCTGCTGCTCTCTTAAGGGAGATTGGAACCTGGTCACTAATGCCGGAACACAACTCAAGGTTGTTATGGCGACATACTTTAGACTAGGGGTGGTAGCCATCCAGTCGGGCAAATGCCCTACCACCTGGCTGTGGGTTGTTAAGTCGCCTCTTACGACAGGCCGCCCGACCGCAGGTAATTGTATTCTTTCTCCGTTCCTGCTTGGATATGTGACGTATACGAATGTTTGACGTTACTTATGTTTTGATCCAGAGCCGGTGTCGAATTTACATCTCAGAATAGTAGGGATACTACTCTGGGATGTAAATTTGAGTCAAGCACAAAAATGTATCTATAATGAAGACGGTCTGTACACCATATTACATCTGCAATAAAAATTCATAAAATTGGAGATGGGCCAAACACAAAAAAGTTTTACATGTTTACAGGAGAAGACTACAAATGTTAGAACAATATGTTTATATGTTTTGATTTGCAAATATGGATTGCTATATGAAAAGTTATTTAATTTTTACATGTCTCTATAATTAACAAGTTTATTTGTTGTTGTCTGCGGAGTGACGCTCGCGGACCGCGTTCGTAATACCGAAGTAAGAAAGAGAGTTGGTCTGAAAGAGAGTGTCGGGGTGAAGGTAAGGAAAGGAATGCTCCGGTGGTTCGGGCATATGGAAAGAATGCATGATGAAAGAATGACTAAACAGATATACAATGCAAAAGTGGATAGAAGCAGAAGTCGTGGAAGGCCACGACACACCTTCCATGATCAAATTGATCGTGTACTAGCAGAAGGTGATGTCAGGAGCCTTAAGAACAGACGAGCGTGCATGACAAGAGTTATGAATGTCAAAGAAGCAAGTGAGGTGTGTAAGAATAAGACTGAATGGCGCTCTGTTGTTCGTGCCTACCCCGCAAGGGAACTGGCGTGAAGTTATGTATGTATGTTATTTTTTGTTATTGGATTATTTTTCAACGTTTACCAAACCGAGGTATTTATATCCAAACAGTCTACAGCAGGATACATTTTAGTTTAAACGAGAGCAATAAAAATAATTTATTTGTTAAAATACATAATACTGTGAAATCTAACATACCCACAACATATTCTTTAAAAAAAATACATGAACCAATAATGTACATATGGAATTTATGTAACTTGAACACTTTATGTGCCGTTTTTGTGTTTGACCCAGATAAGTATTTCCAAAACTTAATCTGGAGACCCTACCCAAGCTCAGCTGTTGGTCATGAAATGGGCTGATATTTTAAGCCGTATCTTAGTATTGTTACGTGCGTGCAGGGGTACGCACTTGGGATTGGAAAGAAACACCAGTTCTTTAAGTAACGCTTTTATTAACTTACACAGTCGTACGCGATTCCCGCTCACAGGGTCGCCTCTACACGCACGACTAACAACGCACTGTCCCGACGATAAGTTGTCTCACTCACAATACCGTCGCCGATATTGCGTAGACCATCTCCTGCTGCTGCGGTGTTCAACTCCGAATTTACCGCGCGTAGCTTGCTCCTGGACCTCCTGTCAATCTACGCTTACACTTCTTCTTCACTAAACTGTCCACTAAACTCTTCACTAAATTCACCACTAAACTCGTCGCTGTCTTCTATTAAACTTCTCTTCCAAGTCTTCTGTATCGCACTTATCGCTTCGCTGTCTCGCTACTGAACTCAACTCTAAACTGCCCGGTAGGTGTGCCTTACGCTGCTTATATACCCGGAAGAATCTTCTGGAATCCCTAATTTCGATCGTCTTTTCGTTATTCTTTTATTTGCTATCCATCCCTTTCTATACATCTATCTATCTCTGTCTTTTCTTTCCCGAACCCTCTAAACTCGAACTTTCGTTTATCATCTATCTCTTTCTAAGATCTATCTATCTTTGTCTTTTCCTTCCCAAACTTTCTATTCTAGAACTTTCGTTTGTCGTCTATCCCTTCCTAACATGTATCTGTCCTTGTCTTTTCTTTCCAGAATTTTCTAGCTTTTTCTAAAAGTTCTTAAACTAACTAGATGGTTCCACCATCATTCGCCACGCTATTTAAATATTGGAAATTCGTCCTCTCTTTTATTTCACTTTCTTCTAGTTATTTTAAGTTGGCAGGATATATCTTTTCCTTCTACACTCCTCTATTCTGACATACGTCCTCTGTCATGCCACAAATTATCATATCATCCTTCCCAAAATTGATCAATCTGTTTTTTGATCCACCTTTACATTTGATTTGTACCCATCAATCTTGCAGTTTAACATTCTTTTTATCACGTGACTTTCGTCCCTCCTCATTCCCATACCACTATAATCTTCGTCCTTTCAGTTTTTAGTCACGGATGCAACTTTCAAAGATCCCTGTATGTACTCATTTCTCATCGTATCTATCCTTGTGACACCACACATCCATATCAACATTCTTATCTCAGCTGAGTGGAGACTTGTGATCTTTAGCGGCCCAACCAATATGGGATATTCACCATAATATACATATTCAAATAAGGCTTTCAAAATGGTGCTAACATCAATTTGAATAAGACTTTTACGATGTAACACTCGTGGCGTTAACAAATGGTCTCAATAAACGCATTTACGGACGGACAGACGTAGTTTATGTACTAAATGCTCTAAGCCATATATCCTATTCACATTTATAATTTGACCATTACTAGATATATCTTCTATCAGTTACATTTTCGATTAATTGCCTAAGTACATACGAAGTCGTGGTAGCGTAATGGCTAGCGCACGCGTCTCGATCTCAAAGGGTGCGGGTTCGAATCCTGTCCGGAACGCATGCACCACTAAGGCAGTTTTCTGACCTAATGTGCATATTATCACATTGATCACGTGATAACAACGGTGAAGGTAAAACATCGTGATGTAACCTGCACATTGAGATAACTAATGTGTCAAAGCTGCCAAGCCGCCTTGGACAAGCGTGGCGGGGTATACTGTCCGCTCCCCCATTGTGAGAGGCCCGAGCCCAGCAGTGGGATGTTTATGGGCTGTTATTACATACCTACGTATTAGCCGTTAGCCGTGATTTCTTTCGTGTTTATTTTATTATTTCACTAGCTGCTGCTCGTGGGTCCGCTCGCGTAGATTAAAAATAGTCGTAGTTTGGACTAATTTTCCCCTCCTCCTTCAGCCCTTTAGATATTAAATTTTTTTAAAAACGTCGATACATATATTTCTAACCAAAAGCAGTTATATAAAATTTCGTGCTTCATTTTGAAGATGACGGATTTTCATACAAACTTTCATTCCTGTTTTTTACCCCTTAGGGGTTGAATTTTCGAAAATTCTTTCTTAGTGCGCACCTACAATATCGAAAGAAGCTATATGCAAATTTTCACGGTTCTAACCTCAATAGATTGGGCTGTGCGTTGACAAGACAACTGTATGACAACTATGTGGATAGTAGATTTGGTGCCGGTAGACTGCGACTTACTCACTATGTTCAAATCGCTGATGTTTCGAAGAATGATCCGGCAATAAACACCTATAATAAAAATGTAAATAAAAAGAGATTAATGTAGTAGATGAAGCAAAAGATGTGTTTCAAAATCCTAGTGGAGATCAGTCATCTGCCTACCGCTATGGGAAAGAGGCGTAATATGTTTAGTAGTGGTACTCAGTGGCGTAGCTAACATGGGTGACACCCGAGGCGGATACTGTAGATGACACCGCTAAACTCAATCAAAACTGTTAAAAAAAAGAAAAGTAATAATAATTTACCTTTTATTAAAATACGAGTATTACAAATAATTTTTCATATAGTATGTGAAAGAAATTTAGTTAATAAAAAAATTAAATTTCGTCCTTCTAGCATTAACACTTGCAAACTCCAAAATCACGTCATCGAAATTTACATTTTGCGTTGTTTCATGTGCTATGGTTAAAATACCAAGTTTGTTTAATCTGGTTTCAGTCATTGTAGACCGCAAGTAATTTTTATAGATGGCACTATAACTGATGTTCACGGTCGGGTGTCACCCCTAAGCAGGTGACTCCCGGTGCGCCCCCCCTCCCCCCCCCATAGATACGCCACTGGTGGTACTACTACAAGATATAATGATTTTTGAGATACTTTTAGATTTGTATTGCATATTATAAAACGTCTAACTCGGCTGACATAAACAAATCGTAATATTTTCTTAAGTTTTCGCGACTTGTATACATAATAAAACTACGTTTTAACGGTTTTAAGCGCGGTAATTTTATTTGATTTTGGTTTTTCCGACGTTTCGGCCACTTTTCAGTGGCCGTGATCACGAAAGACAAAGATGTCAAGTGTCAACGAGTATTGTTAAAGTTTTATTTAGCCTACCGCCAACTTATTAATTTTAATTATTTAATTTTAATTTTGTTTATGGTTATTATTTACTCTATGGGAGCCTAATCTAATTTACTACCGCTTCGCAACATGTTATGGCTAAACGTCGGAAAAACCAAAATCAAATAAAATTACCGCGCTTAAAACCGTTAAAACATAGTTTTATTATGTAAACAAATCGTCTTGCTTCAGGTAATCACCTCATAATTCATCTATCCGTGCCGTAACGGAGAAAGAATACAATTTCCTTTTTTTTGAGGCGGGGGAAATGTGTTTCGCACACCACCGGGTCCTTTACTAGGGACTAGAGCAAAGCGACGAGAGGCGTTACCCACGAATGGGCGCACCAGAGTCAAATCGCCAGCTTGTGTGGAGACTCGAAAACTCAATACTCCACTAAAACCACCCTCCTCCCATGTGCCCCGCGCTTATGGCAGGAAGAGTGTGAGATTTAGAGCATAGTTACGCAAACGCTGATCCTAGCGCATCAGTGCTTGAGAATGCCCCGGGAGAGGCAAACTCACTTCGTCAACAGGGCTGAAGACTCCTCTGCTCCCTAGATGCTAGAGGGCGCTGGGCGGCCAGGAGGCCTGTCGTCAGTGGCGACAGGCCTCCCGGCCTACCACAGCCAGGTAGTAGGGTATTTTCCCTTCTGGATGGCTACCACTCCTGGTCTAGCGTAAGCCGCCATAACAACCTTCAGGTTTCAGCTTCCATCTAGAGAGTGGAAGCACATTGGTAGCACCTTTGATGTTACAAATGTCCATAGGCGATGGTAACCGCTTTCCATCAGGTAGGCCGTCTGCCGGTCTGCTGAACTCATGCCAAAAAAAATAGTAATAATAATTTAAAAAAAAATAGTAGTAATAATTTTTCTTCCATATGACATATAATGTATGTATTATTTTCTCTGTAAAGTAACCCGCGCCTTAAAGTTTTAATGATCTAGGTAGGTGAATAATACTACTAGAACATAGCCGTCCAAAGCTTCAAAAATAATTATATTCAAAACCAGCCAAGCCGCTACACGCTGTAGAAAAGTGCATTACCTTATTTTTAGAATTAATCTATGAGGAAAATTCCTTGTGACGTAAAAGCTTAATGCTAGGGGAACGTACGGATCGTTACAGCTCCTACGTAGCTTCGATCTAGGAGGAGCACGTGACTTCACTAAACATCTGGCTTATGTTCTAAACTGATTTAATTCATACTACAAACTAGCTGTGTCTGCCAGTACATTGGCTACTGGACTTACGTCTTTATATAATAGTTACACATGTGCGCCGTGTTTCTTGTTTTGAAAATTAAAATAAAAAAAATATTATATTTTGTTGATGTTGTAGAAAGAAGTCGATTAAATATTTATTTTTTGTTTTTAGGTTGAAGTTGATTTTGTTTTTATTCAAATAAAAATTGACCAATAATCTATATATATAAAATTCTCGTGTCACAGTGTTTGTAACTAAACTCCCCCGAGACAGTTTGACCGATCCTTATGAATTTTGTGTGTATATTTAGTAGGCCTGAGAATAGGACGTAAACTATTTTTCATACCCCTAAGTGATAAGGGTGGTCCTTCCCAAAAATTATTTTTTTGTTATTTTTTATGATTCAGTATTAAAAAACACTTACAACCCTAAATTTTCCGATATTTTTTAATAGCGATATTAGTACTTTAACAATTTTCTACTCTCGGCAGTCGATAATTGATCAGTTACCACTCGATCAGTAATTCCCGCCAGGCTATTCAGGCAGGCCAGGCAAATTCTACCGGTGTCACTTCTCATCCAGCAAACAGCACGAAGTAGGGGTGAGAATGATAAGTTATTTATTTTTATTTAACTACCAAAACATTCACTAGAAATAATTTACATGGCAAAACAACGTTTGCCGGGTCGGCTAGTATATGTACAAGATCCTCCGCTTTTCTCATCCAGCAGCCACTAGTGATCTTCGTAGGCTATCTGTACATCGGCCTGGATGGTGTACGACTATCTGGGCATCCGACCATCCGATTGTCCGAGAGTTCGTTTTATGATTATACATCGTACAGTTTAGACTTAAATTTCTGTATGTGTTCCGACAACATAGATAGACATTTTATTATTATTATCGACTAGCGATTTCGGCATACGATGTCCTGTCCTGAAAATAAAAATCTAGAACCCCATTCCAGCGCCACCTACCAGATCTAATTGTGAATCTAAACCATCCCGGTGCCACTCAAACACAATTTTTTTACACCTTGGGTTACAATATTGACGTTTTAGTAGGGATCTCTAATTTTGTCCAGTAATACATATAGTCTATATTAATCTGGGATAATGTAGCATTCTAATGGTGAAAGTTTTTCGAAATCGGTTCAGTAATTTTTGAGTTTATTCGTTACAAACATACAAATCTTTCCTTTTTATAATATTAACTAGCTGCCGCCGGATATCTAGAAAGAACTTTTTTGTTGAGTTTAATTACCTACAAGCGAATTCACAAAATATTTTCAAGCTAAAATTATTTGATTCCGCACACGACCCTTGCGTAGAGAGCCGACCGCGCGAGTGAGCCGCGAGGCACTTCATTTCTTGACATTAACTCCTCTCCAGTACGGCCCGTACCCCAGTGACGCTTATATCGCATAAGGTGCTGCCTAGCCGAGCACTGAACGGCGACCACGCAACTTTTTTCTAATACTTACATTTTAAACTCGTGATATCTTTCAAATGGAATGTCCGAATTAAATAATTCAAAAAGTTATATAAAGGTATTGAAGCAGTCTTGAATATGATTTTTACAAGGATGAATACCAAGATACAAATAAAGAGCCTTTTCTAGCGGTGGCATTTCAATTAAATTTTTAAAACAAAAGAACGCTTATTGTGGCATAACTATAATAGTTAGACATATGCTGTCGCGACACTTTTTGTCAATAATGTGGTGTTCTGCAAAATCGTAGTACATTATTTTATTCTATCATCAATAGTTTTTGCACCGCATGCGATGTAAAGAATATTTTAGGTAATTTTTTTACACCTTAGGTTACCTTATTGAAATTTTAGTAAGGATCCCTAATTAAAAATATATATATATATATAATATAGCCTATGTCACTCGGGGATAGTGTAGCTTCCTAACAGTGAAAGAATTTTTCAAATCGGTTCAGTAGTTTCGGAGCCTATTCAATGCAAACAAACAAACAATCAAATCTTTCTTCTTTATAATATTAGTATAGACATAGATATATAGACTTTTATTAAAATAAAATAATCACAGTGACGATGACGCGATCAATATGACGTAAGTTTCTGAACAGAAACAATAAACAATTCTCTTCATACCTTGTTTTTCCAAATCTCTGTTTAGGTTCCTTCCTTCAGCAATTTCAGTTGATTTGTAATTCGATCACGGAGTACCTTTATAGTCAGACACTGAGCAAATGTCGCCGGCTTAAGTACAGCGAAGGTTACTTAGAAAATACTGGCTTACTGACATCATTACAGTTGACTTAAAAGAGGAAGTATACTTTGAGTTACTTGTTTCCCTAGATAGTGAACTCAGTTTAATGTAAACGATGCAGTCGATATTTGTGTTAATTTTGTCGGCCTAAATATTAAAACCTACAAACGTTTTATACAGTTCTGTAGCCAAATGATTGTTTTTATTAATAAGTACGCTTTTATTAGCTTCATACGTATGTTAGTAGGTATGTAACGGAATCTTTCAAGTTAAATTTGATCGAATTCCCGGTTTCCGATTGAGCTGAAATTTTGCACGCATATGTATATCGATCGCGTGACAATGCAATAATATGGTACCATGGAGCTGATCTGATGATGGAGTCGGAAGGTGGCCATAGGAACTCCTTTACTAAAAAAGATAGACCCGTCGTGTTTGGGCTCGTTTTACTTGTCTTGGCTAGCATTCTGCTGCTACATGATATGCAGGATCTCAAAAGCTTGTATTTAAAAACCTTTTTAAAAAAGCTTATTTTTACATAACGTTCCATTTTATCATAAGAGCATATTTAATTCTTTTTTCAAAGTTTCCACGGAGAAGCGAATTAAATCACTAAATCATCACTAAAAAATGAAAAATAAATAAGAGTTAAAAAAAACTAAAAAAATACGCTTTTATAGAAAATCCAATTAAAAAATAGAAAATAAATTTGAATTAAAAATAGTGTAAGAAAAAATGATTTTATTGTAAAAAAAGCGTGGGGTGCATGGTACCAATAGTTATAAATATTTTATGGACAGATATGAGTAGAAGGGTTATTTTGATAATATCCTGAAAACCACCCCACGCTTTTGTACAATAAAATCATTTTTTCTTACACTATTTTTAATTCAAATTTATTAAAATTCATTTTATATTTTTTAGTTGGATTTTCTATAAAAGCGTATTTTTTTAGTTTTTGTTTTAAACTATTATTTTTTTTATAAAGAAGGGTTTATTGAAATAATAATTGCTTTAAAGAGGAAAAAATACTGATTGTTTATTTCTTTTAAATAATTTTAATAAAAGCTTCTTCTTTATAAAAAAAATACTTTGTTTTTAGTTTTTGCCTACACACGTGTTACTTTTTTTGCTGTAATTATTTCATTACTTTTTTTCGTCTTTCGTCATTATCAGGGTCAAACAAGTGTGCAAAGTGGTAAGTCTAAAGGCACTAATACTATTTTAGGTTGCAAGATTTGACCTAAACCAACTAACTAACAAACAATGCGAGTTAAATAAAACCTTGTATCAAGATGATGTATCAATAAGTCGTGGTAGCGTAATGGCTAGCGCACGCGTCCCAAACATAAAGGGCGCGGGTTCGATCCTGGCCGAAACGCATGCACCACTTAGTTAGTTTTCTGATCTAATGTGCATATTGTTACAATTACCACGCGCTAACAACGGTGAAGGAAAACATCGTGATGCAACCTGCACATCGAGATGACCGATGTGTCAAACCTGCCAAGCCGCCTTGGACATGCTTGACGGGTATACTGTCTGTTCCCTATGATGGGACGCCCGAGCCTAGCAGTGGGACATTTATGGACTGATATTATATATATCAAGATGATGATTTTCTCGCAACTTGTTAAATTTTCTAAAAAATCTAACCTTAATATTTTCTTACATTTTCGCGACTAGTATACATAATAAAACTACGCTTTTAACGGTTAAAACGTAGTTTTAAAATCTAACCATGTTATACAAACGATTTATTTACATAAATGTAATTAGCATAAGATTTTACAATTATTTTAATATCATTAAAACGTACATTTTTTATTGCAGGAGTGCAGCAGACAGGCAGACGGTCCACTTTATAGAAAGCGGTTATCATCGCCTATAGACATTTACAACACTAAAGGTGGTACAAATATGCTGCTGCTCTCTTAAGGGTACCACGGGAGCCTGATCACTAATGCTGGAACACAACTCAAGGTTGTTATGGCGACATGCTTTAGACCAGGGGTGGTAGCCATCCAGTCGGGTAAATGCCCTACCACCTGGCTGTGGGTTGTTTAGTCGCCTCTTACGACAGGCCGGCCGCCCGGCCGCAGGAAATGGTATTCTTTCTCCGTTCCTGCACGGATAACATTTATCGTACTTTGTTACCTTCTACTTATGCATAAAAATATACGAAAATTGTAATAATATTTATAAAATTCTTACATACACCAAATATTATTTACTTATTTTCCTAGCATATTTTCTTTAGAATTCCTGCATTAATGACATCATTGAGCCAGCGTGTAGAGAGAGGTATTGCCAAATACCGGCCATTATAAACGACACTAATTTTATTTGAACGTAGCAATTACCTTAGAGTGAGGGTATATCCATCTACTGGATCTGGGACTTTGCCAAATAGATAGATGTATGCTGGCATAGTTAATCGGTTTCCAGTACACAGACAATTGTCTACATAAAAATATAACTTTGTTATGTCTATGCCAACATGGATACATTCCAGTCAAAACATAGAGTCGGGGATAAAGGTTCATGTAATACAATGTTACTTTTCTATAAACTGAAATATAGTTGTTTTATAGTTGCTTGATATTATTACAACCTAGACGCCGATAAAAACAAATTCACACCTGCATAGCTGTAAAAACACATTCTATTACCTTTCGGCATTTTGGACTTCTTTTGTTTACTTATTTATTGATATGCGTTTACTAATTATTCTAGAGAACAGGCCATTATTTTATTGTACTCGTTTATGGCCGTTGCGGTCAACTCATTAGCCAGGTGTGTCGGATTTAAAGTACAAACTGATTCTAGGAAATTCAGTCCACGCGGCCGGACGGACATCTTGCATCTGTGCAGTATAAAGCAATGGTCCGATGGAGGGACGAGGCAGTCGAGCGATAACCACGAGCGAAGCAAGATGTGTGTACTACAATCGGGAAACTTTTAGTGACGGACTTTGCGCATTTTTTGGAATTACGACCTTCTGCGTTACCTTTGGACTTGTTGTGTTCGGTTATATTTATACCTGTGTTATACGTGTTTATACAGTTCTAATAAACTCTATAGTAATTCTAACGGCATTTTAATTCGAGTCTCGCGACTCGTAACAATGTTATGGGAGCTGCATACGTCTAGTCATCGCAGTGGACAACGAACTACTAGCTAGCGTTTTTTTTTATTGGACTTGACTGTATGTTGTTGGTCCGAAGACCTCACAACATTACCAGGGGGCAACTTGCTCGAGGGAGCTCCCTAGGGGGCTATACTTCGGCTGGACTATTCCCATGGGAGGGGGATGAATCTAACGATGCCGACTAGAGGGCGACACTATGTACTATTGAAACCGGGCGACTGGTAATATAAAGCTCAAGGAGAAGGCCTACACTATTTTACTGCCGTTTCGCAACGTGTTATGGCTGGAAGAGAAGAAACGACGAAAGAAAGAGAAACTGGCTAGCGTAACGCGGGAGCGCACATATTAATAGTTGCTCTATCTCGCTCGTACATTATCCGTACCGCTCACAAATTGTGCTATATATTGTACTAGTGGTTAATATTTGTACTTAAGATTACCGTTTCCAAAATAAATTAGTTCAGTTCACGTCACCACTCGACAATGAATACTTACTCTCTGCCTTCTGAAGTATTATGTAACCGCTACCTCTTGCTGCTGCAATATCAAAGTGAAATAGACCTATTAAAACAGGGCCGACATATTTGACGTAAAAAAAATTAAGTAAAGAAACAAATATTAAAGTTTTTTAAGTAGAAATTACCTGCTTTTAATTGAAATTTTATTTCCGAACATTCGACAAGAGTTACAATAAATTCTACAATTATTCACACATAAAAAGATAACGGACTTAAAATATCGTATTGTGCTTCTATTTTTAAAAGTTGAAGGTAATAATAATTTTAATTATTGTTTAAATAATTATTAATGTTCTTTAATATATGTTATTGAATGCGTTCAGTTTTGAAGACCGTAAATAATAATAATAATACGCTACTAGTCACCGTCTGCCCATTTTTCCCCATAGTTCCAGATCCTTACATCCACTAGGAGTTCATCCCAATAGCTTGATACCTGTTACGACATCCCGGAAAGCACCCCTTTCTCGATAACCTTTCCTTTTCCACCTCGATTCAGCCGGTACTAACCAGAGGGCGCTGCGCACACACATGAATCGTATTGGCCGAGCAGAATCTTTCAATGGCTGACTAAATATCGTCGCGATGCCACGCTCGCCGATAAATAGTTCAAAACCGTCGGAAAACTACTGCATTGTGCCCTATAACCGCTCCCTAAAGTGCCAACTGTATCCCGTACATCTAGTGTAGTGTTTGTGTAAAACCAGGACGCGTGAATCCGGCTGAAATCCTGCATAATTCCTTACATAGTTCCAGTGACGATAAGCGTTCATTCTTTTCTGCTTGGTTCACTAGGATTTGCGAGGCGGCATCAGCTCTGATAGAGAATCAGGTTTGTTTTATTCTCATTTCCTACAATAGTCCTACATTGACCGGGGCTTGTTCTTGAGTCCATTTTTATACGGTGTAGACAGGGATAATCGCCGGTCAATTTCACGCCACAATTAGATTAAATTTGTCAAGGGGCTTCTACGTGTTGGCTTTCCCATGACCCCACTCAAGCATTCCAAAAGTCCGGGTCATTTCTATGGCCCGTAGTCTGCAGAGATAGGTACGCTTTTTTATAAAACACGGCGTCCGAATGTGGGGCTACTAAATTGATAGACCAAAAACGTCTCACAGCTAAGATGAGAATGTATAAGATATAAGATAAGAAATTAGCACATTACCCTCGATTCTTTGAAAGTTGCACCCGTGACTGAAAAATTGAGAGGAAGAAGACTAAGACAGTATGAGCATGCAATAAGGAGGGTCGAAAGTCATGTGACAAAAATAATGTTATACCATGTAAGGTTGATGGATACGAATGTAAAAGTAGACCACAAAACAAATGGATGGATTGTGTGGCAGGATGATATGATGATTTGTGGTGAGACAGAGGTTATATGTCAGAATAGAGGAGTATAGCAGGAAAAGACAATTGTGCCGACCCCAAATAATTGAGAGATGAAAAGAGAGATAGAGACATACACGCAGACTACACTTTATTGTTCAACGAAACAAAAATGCACAACAAGACAATAGTTACTTGATAAGACAAAGGCGGCCTTATCACTAAAAGCGATCTCTTCCAGGCAACCTGACTCAAAGGAAATTCTTAAATTATCTACAATTATTATGCAACAAAGAAAAACGAAAATAAGAAAAATAAAAATGACACATGGACAGCAGATTATAGTATAAAGTATTGTAAACTAGCACATATATTATTGCCTAAGACTAACATAATGATTCATAAGTTAATTTTTAAATAGGGCAAAAGATTTAGCTTTTCTGACGTCAGTGGGAAAAGAGTTCCGAAGTAAGACAGCCTGCATAGCGAAGGAGTTGGAATAAAATGTTGAAGAGTGTGCATGTGCCATTAAGAGGAGATTATTAGTGGAGCGCAAATTGAGGGTGTGTGACGTATAAAGAAACTTGAAACATTCCTTAAGATACGTCATAAAAAAATTATACTTTCGAATAAAATCTATGAAGCTGCAACATTTTGTAATTTGATAAAAGAAACTGTTACGAATGCGGGACTCGAATTAAAAATACCGTTGGAATTACTGTAGAATTTATTAGAACTATACAAACACGAATAACACAGGTACAAATATAACTGAACACAACCAGTACAAACTGCACGATTCAATAACACGCACAAAGTCCATCACTATATAGCTTGTCGAATGTTCACACGTCTTGCTAGCATCGTAATCGTCGCTTGCCTGCTTCACCCCTCCGTTCGGGCATTGTTTTTACACTCAACTATCCAAATACAATATGCCACCTGCCAAGTGCAGACGCAATTTCCCAGAAAATGTAATTCGCACACCTGCTTAATTATTCCTGCGAACGGCCATAAACTAGTACAATACAAAATAGACTGTTTTTCTAAGTAAACAAAAGGAGTCCAAATGCGGGAAGGTAATAAACTGTGCTTTATGGCAGGCAGGTGTGCATTCACTTTTGCCGGCATGTAACAAAACAATATGCAAACAAATGGAGAACCTTCCCTTTTTGAAAGTCGGTTAAAATATCTCAGTTAATATGGCTGTCGTCTACTCCATTTCTTTTCAAACTTTACTTACTGCTCAAGTACGAACTGTAATTCAAATGCAACGTAGTATGATAGTTATTGGCACCTCGGGAGATCGGATTATTGGCTCACTCTACGCGAATTGTATTTTAAATACCCATGATTTCACCTATTTCTCCTCAAACTCAAATATTTATGTCGCTGTATCTGCTATACTGATTTGTTTTTAGTTCATTGCACGAGCTCAGCAGACCGGCAGACAGCGCATCTGATGGAAAGCGGTGACCATCGCCTATGGATATTTGTATGACCAAAGGTGCTACCAATGTGCTGCTGATCTCTAAAGGGAGACTGGACCTGGCCTCTAATGCCGGAACATAACTCAATGTTATTATGGCGGCATACTCTAGAAAAGGGGGCAAATGCCCTACCCACCACCTGGCTGTAGGTTGTCCTGTCGCCTCTTACGAAGGGCGTATTCTTTCTTCGTTCCGACAACCTGAAAGTCTAAAGCGCTTTTGTAAAGTCGCTTAGTGAAATTGATACTTGTCTAGATATACTGGTAAAGAAAAGGACTTTCTTTGAAGAAATAACGACGTACATACACCATTTACAAATCGTAGTAAAAAGGAAGAAACAAGTTTTGAAAACATGTACGCCACATTTTCAGCAAATGAGGCTTGTGCTGGAGTTTTACGCGATGCCAAAAACGACCCAACTACAAACTAGTTAAGTAAAATTTCACTACATTGACAACATATTAACAGCAAATATTTGATAGATAACACTTTATTCTAGACCAATGCAAAAATGAATTTAGAGATTAAACTATTGTAATACTTGCAACAAATCAGAAGGGTTTATGGTAATAAAAGAACAGCAACTGGTCACATATTTATAATCAGAGAACCTTACGGTTTTAACATAATTAATACACTGACTTTTTACCCTCGACAAGCATTTTTAGAACACCTCGCCATCCCTCCAACAATTTTATAGTATAAGAAACTTAGAAAATTGGCACAACCGATAGCGGATTGAAGTCATTGATAAACTATTTTAATTAAAGGGCTATGAATTAAAAGAATTTTATACATTATTATTTGGAAATTTTAGATTACATGTAAAACTTTAAGTATAATATTTTTTATAATATATTATATAAAATATTATACTTTAAGTTTTACATGTAATAAAATAAACCGAACACAGTATAAATCTATGGCGTCTGCCAACATGAAAATAAAATGTAATGGATACCGTCTATATACAATTGAGAGATTTTGAATTATAATCTACACAATTACCACATCGTATAAAGGATAAATATTGTTACATATAATTATGGTAAATTATAGAGAACTACTCTATACAAAACGTGCGCTAATCACAGAATAAATAAAAATATAACATTATTATTCAATTAAGGAAATGGCCGATTGTATCGTTTAGAAATAAAAGGGTACATAACAAAAAAAAATATTAACTTTAAAAAGAAACATGACAAGAACAACTATGCTACTAAATAACTGTAACACTATCACTAATAGAAGGTGATGTCAGTAACCTTAAGAACAGACGAGCGTGAATGACAAGAGTTATGAATGTCAAAGAAGCAAGTGAGGTGTGTAAGAATAAGCCTGAATGGCGCTCTGTTGTTCGTGCCTACCCCGCAAGGGAACTGGCGTGAAGTTATGTATGTATGTACTATCACTAATTATGCACAAAGGGCGGTCTTACCGCTAAAAAGCAATCTCCACGAGGCAACCCCAGGAATAAATTGAGATTATAAATGAATATTAATTTAAAATACATATTCGGTTCTAAAAACTCTATAATAATTCCAACGTTATAAGAATTCGATATACACGGTCGCGCTAATTGGGACGCGTATGTTAGACTCGTTGAGCAATTCATTTGTTAAACGACATTAAAAGTAAGTTGCGTGTGGCGACGTTGATCACACACGTTGGATCAGCGACGTACCAGGTTATGTGTGATTTGTGTTCACCCCAGCACCCAGAGAATCAGAATTCCGAGGGGTTGGTTAAATTAGAACGCGATCATCAGGAACAAAACGGATCGGAAATGGCCGTAAGGCACGTATTTTGAAAGCGGCGTCAAGCGGAGACGGAAAATGCAGGTACTTTCCTACAAAATCTCAAGCATCTTGCGACCTATTGTAATTTCGGTAACAATCTCGAAGAAAATTTTAGAGATCAGTTTGTGTCTGGGTTGCGAAGCGAAGAGATGCGATCCCACCTATTCGCTGAACCTGCGCTAGACTATAAAAGGGCGGTGGAATTGGCGCTGGCGCTGGAGGCAGCCGGGCGACACGCGGACACCGCGGGTAGCAGCGGCAGCGACGGCGGCGCGGCAGGCCTCGGGCCCGCGCTGCGCTGTGCGCCGGGCGACGGAGGACGAGTCCTCCGAGACCGCCACCGCCCTGCCCGAGGGCAGGGCGGTGGCGGTCTCCACCGTGTGGCAGCTCCCAGCGGCAGTGGTGCCCAGACCACGAGCGGAGGTGGGCGATCCCATCGCTGGCGATGTGTAAAGCAGAACCACACACCGAATAAGTGTCGTTTCAAGTTATATGTATGCAAAAAGTGCAGTGAAAAAGGGTATTTGGCCCGAATGTGTTCTGTTAAAATAAAGGACGTTAAAATAAATAAAAATAAGTATCGAAATTACAATATAAGAGACACAGATAGCGACAGTGATTCTAGTGATGGATTATATTATAATTTGGTACCAGCAAAAATAACAAGTAAGAACGATCCATAGTATATAGGACTAGGAGTAGAACATATGAATATTCTGTTTGAAATCGATACCGGAAGCAAAATATCGGCTGTGTGAAAACAATTTTTAGATCAACACTTTTCCGACTGATCCATTATGAGCGATAATACAAAATTTCACTCTTATTCTGGCGGCGCTATCGTCCCACTCGGGTGCATGCTGATGCGGGTAGAACGAGTCGGTGGCTCCCTTTGTTTAGCTTTGTTTATTATCGAGAATGGAGGACCGCTACTATTAAGTGCCCCGGAGACAGTCATTCGCAATTGTCAATTTTTACGTCATTGAAGTACCAAATGATCGTCTAAATTGAAGCCCATTGGCAATCGCAAATGACGTATCAATTCAACGTCTCGTTGTGCGATCGGCAGATTTCGGTCATTCGCTCGCTAGTCGAGAAACATGGCGGACAGAAAGCAAATGTGGGCGAGCAATTGACGCATCGTATGAAAGCTCCATCATTCGTACTTCAATTGAAACGGTCAATGACGTAAAAATTGACAATTGCGAATGACTGTCTCCGGGACACTTTAGGCAGGCATTGGTTGCGCAAGTTAAATTTTAAAAATATAAATTTATTTAGTATAATAAATGTAGAAGATAATTAAAGATTTAAAGATCGAAATTCCAGACATATTTAAACAAAGCATTGGCACTTTCAAAACTGAAATTAAATTATATTTAAAAGACACACAACCTATATTTTGTAAAGCACGTCCATTACCGCTAGCGTTTCGTGTACTTGTCGAAAAGGAATTGCGGAGATTAGAATCTGAGAACATAATAACTAAAGTAGAAAGGTCAGACTATGGGATAAAGGGACACCTATAGTATCTATCATTAAGAACCTAAGAACATATCGCAGTTACGGGCTGCGCTCGGTTTAATTAACTATTATTCACAGTTTTTGTGCACGTTATTACATCCTATGTATGCTTTGTTAGCGAGAGGCGCAGCATGGCGTTGGACAGACGAATGTCAACATGCATTTACTAGTATAAAGACTCAGTTAGTTAACGGTCCGGCACTAGCACACTACTCTCCAGATGTGCCGCTAGTACTTGCGGTAGATGGCAGCGCTTATGGGCTGGGTGCCGTACTTTCACATACTTACCTTGACGGCTCTGAGCGTATAGTATGCTGCGCGTCTAGGACTCTGAACACTGCGGAACAGCGATATAGTCAATTCGACAAGGAGGCTCTCGCAATAGTATATGGAGTAGCAAGACACCACCAATATGTTTTTTGTCGCAAATTTACTTTATGTTCCGATCATAGGGCTCTTTCGTATATTTTCGGTCCGAAACATGGCATACCGCAAACAGCAGCTAGTCGACTTCAACGATATGCAATACGATTAGCCGCATACGATTTTAATATCGTATTCGTATCGTCGAGTAAAAATAGTAATGCTGACGGATTATCGCGTTTACCTTTACCGTGTTCTGAGGATAAATCATCTAAATATGACGAAGAAGCAACCTATTTACATTTCGTAGAAGATACCTTTCCATTGAGTCACAAAGATGTGGCCAGAGAAACAAAAAAAGACCCCATATTTTGTAAAATTTATTCACATATAATAAGCGGATGGCCTAATAACACTGGAATCGAAAACGAAAAACCATACTTCCATCGCAAGGAAACACTGTATACTGATCACGGTTGTATCGTTTAGCGATATCGCATTTTAATCCCACGAAAACTTCGTGAACGTGTTGTCGAAGAAATACATAAGGGGCACGTGGGCATAGTGCGAATGAAACAGATGAATGCGGTAAAAACCATTAAGAAAGTTTTAAAGAAAGCGAGAGCCGAAGGCGTGAATGCAGAAATTGCATTAAGTAAGTATTTACTACAGTATCGAAATAGTTCTCATAGCAGTGGCAATGATAGGACGACGACTACGCACACGTCTCGACCTGTCACGCACACAAAGGCTCAGTGTACACAAGTGGCACGCACCAGGAATTTAACTGTGGAGATCAAGTGCTAGTCGTAGAAAAACTTTTCGAAGAACGGACCAAATTGGAAAGATAGCATAATATTGTTATGACCTATACGCCGACAAAAGTGAATTCACACATGCATACCATAAAAGCACACTTTATTACCTTTCCGCATTTGGACTTCTCTTTGTTAACTTTGTGTTTAAAATTTGTGATTAGACAACAGCCCATTGTGTATTGTAATCTTTTATGGCAGCCATTAGCCAGGTGTGTCGAACTGATTCTAAGAAATTCGGTCCACGCGGTTGGGCAGACATATTGTATCGGTGCAATGTAAAGCAATGCCCAATGGAGAGATCGGCAGTCGAGCGATAACCACAAGCAGAGCAAGACTTGTGTACATTCGGTAAACTATTTAGTGACAGGCTGCGCGTGTTATTGAATCGTGCTTTACATTTGGACTGGTTGTGTTCAGTTATATTTGTACATGTCTTGTGTTATACGTGTTTGTATAGTTCTAATAAATTCTATAGTCATTCCAACGGCATTTTAACTGGAGTCCCGCAACTCGTAACAATATCAAAGCGCACACGGGCAGTAACTTATGAAGTAACAACAGACAATGAAAAACTAACCACTAAACACGCGGATCAGCTAATATCGGCAAAACCAAAACGTTATTCCTGGGCCCTCAAATTAAATGACGAGTCTTGAAACAACGGTGAACATAGTAACAATCTTAACAGTCCAAAACACATAGAGACCAGTTACGCTAATGCCGAGTCATTATAGTCGCCAGCCTCGCAATCTTCTGAGTCGACCCCTATAAAAACGCATTCAAATTGCGAGGAACTAGCTGAAGTTCCGTCGTCGCGATGTGCCTTCGGCCACGCAAGTAAGATAAAAAATAAAGTCATACATTCAAAGTGAAATTTCATAAATTCAGAACAGATTTTGAGATCTTGCTTGGGATTTTTTTTTTCTCTATTTCATAAGTATGTTGTACATAATAAATAGTTACTTAATATTCTATGTAACTGATCTAAACGTTAATAATATTGTAAATTTGATTTTTTTTAACTCATGTAATTTTTTTTTCTTAATTTTTTTTTCTATTAATTTTTATTTTGATGTAATAAAAAGGGGGAAATGTAATGTATATAAATTGAGGGTAGTTGCATATTTAATACATAACTAATAAACAGTTTATTACTATATATATATATATAGTAAATATTTAGCTCAAATTTATATAAAATAAGTAATAATTTAGTGATAAGTAATTTATAAATCTATATTTATATTATTAAGAGTTAAAGTTTGTGAGTTTGTGACGTTGTAGGGGGTAATCTCTGGATTTACTAAACCGATTTTAAAAATTCTTTTACTTTTCGAAAGCTACATTTACAGGGAGTGTCATAGTCTATATTTTATAACATGACGCCATATACCACGAGAGCAGGACAGAGCATGGGTGAAACCGCGCCGGGCCGCTAGTGTAAACTAAAGTTACAAAATTAATTAATATTTTTTATTACAATTTATGCCTCGATTAAACAGTGGCTTTAAAAGAAGTTTTCTAAATTTTTTGAAATTAGGGAGAATCATTTCCCAGGGACGAACAGTGCTATTTTCATCCCTGTGATTAGGCAACTCCAAGCGTACTTTCAGAATATGAGAAATGAAAAATGCATATCTTACTTGATTGATTTTTGTTTTTTTCTTCAACTTCAGTTGTAGTAGTTGTACAGTTTATATTAGGATTTTCGGCTATATTCGTCTATCCCTCGAGGATAGTATTTTTTTCTGAATGACAGGTACTCTGCGTCTTATTCTATACTCCTGACAACATGTATGCAAAATTTCATACTAATGTGTTACGTACTTTAGGCATGAAAGCGTCAAAAACAAATAAACTCACATTCACATTTATAATGTTATAGTTAGGATTATTTTATAATTTATTGTAAAATGTGTCGCCTAACCAATTCGTTCCGCATACCAGGTAAACACCATTCCTGGATATGTCCGGGTCATTGCGGAATTACGGCAATCCTACCTTTCGGCCGGCATAAAAAAGAATTTATACAACATGTTTTGTAAACGTGCCACACTGGGGTCACGTTTTTTTCTGAAGTAAATACATATTTTTATACCACATTATTGATACTGTTCTAACCGTCCTTTGAACGTGGACAAAAAAATAAAGAATCCAAGGATTACGTTATATTCTATTTTGCTCTGTAGATCTCACTAACGGACTCAGTCAACAACTAGTTCATCTCCACGTTCTGACTTGATCGGAACTCTGTTTCTAGAACTCTCAATCCCTCTCTCAATATCGGATCGGAATCTTCATTGACACTAGAGATGTGTAGTTCCGAATCGTAAAAGTTCTAGGTTCACCATTGGAAAGATTTCGGTCCACTCCGAGATGTCAAATGAAATAGTTCCACATGTCCGACCGACAACGACAGAGTCCTTCCGAACCGAGCGAATACGAGTAAAATTGGAACATTTCGTCTTCTGTTATACAATTATGCATACTGATTGCAAGACATGGACCAAATATACAAACACTGAAACTAGTTATACATAGACATTGGTTTATAGAACTAGTGGATAGGTTCTGATAGAGAAGTGAATCGTTCCATATTCAGTCCGCTCCAGAGCATGAGTTGCGCATGTTTAATTAACACACACTTTTGGTTGAGTACACTAAATAAAACACTGTTAACACTATCACGTTTCAATATCGTATAGCGACATCTAGTGAACAATCAAACGAAATAATTCCCGATTCCTGTCTGAATGCTGACTTGATTTCACGAAAGATGATATACGTGTCAAGGTCTCAAAACAGGGGATGCAAAAGATCGCGCGATGATAGAAAGAAAGAAAAAGTATTTATTGTTGCAAATTTATGTACACACAGAAAAGAAAGTACGCTTAAATACCAAGACATTATACATGTAAAGCATGAATTAATGACTACGTTATAACGGTCTTTAGCCCAGCGTTTTATTTATTTGATTTTTAATGACACTTGACATCTTTGTCTTTTGTGACCACGGATACTAAAAAATGGCCGAAACATCAAAAAACAACGCCCTTAAAACCGTTAAAACGTAGTTTCAATTATGTGTACTAGTCATGAAAACTGAAGAAAATACTAAAACATACTTGTTAATCTACTCTAACCTAAATAGTTTATATTCCTACGTCATGAGCTAACGTTTTGATATGCAAATACATGCGGTAGGAAGCGTATCATTGTTTTCATTATAAACCAAAGCTTTCTAGATCCATTATTGCGTTCCGAATAGGAAATATCCTATTTATTCCCATTGTATATGTAATGTGGTAAGTACCAGGAAGCTTTGATAGTATTGAATGTAAATTAAAAGGGGAGGAAATTGATATTTCAATCAGATTCTGGGAACCGGAAAAATCGTCAAACCGGTTATTACTACCAAGTTAATGTTTTTTTTTATTGCAGGAGTTCAGCAGACAGGCAGACGGCCCACTTGATGGAAAGCAGTTACCATCGCCTATGGACATTTGCAACCCCAAAGGTGCTACAAATGCGCTGCTGCTCTCTTAAGGGAGACTGGAACCTGGTCACTGATGTCGGAACACAACTCAAGGTTGTTATGGCGACATACCTTAGACCAGGTGTGGTAGCCATCCAGTCGGGCAAATGCCCTAGCACCTGGCAAAATTATAACCGGTTATTATTACCAAGTACATATAAATATCTATATCCGTAATAAAACTACGTTTTAACGGTTTTAAGTGCAGTAATTTATTTGTCGAGTAACGCGGTCGAGATGCGAGCACTGCGCAAAATCTGCGGAGTGACGCTCGCGGACCGCGTTCGTAATACCGAAGTAAGAAAGAGAGTTGGTCTGAAAGAGAGTGTCGGGGTGAAGGTAAGGAAAGGAATGCTCCGGTGGTTCGGGCATGTGGAAAGAATGCATGATGAAAGAATGACTAAACAGATATACAATGCAAAAGTGGATGGATGCAGAAGTCGTGGAAGGCCACGACACACCTTCCATGATCAAATTGATCGTGTACTAGCAGAAGGTGATGTCAGGAGCCTTAAGAACAGACGAGCTTGCATGACAAGAGTTATGAATGTCAAAGAGGCAAGTGAGGTGTGTAAGAATAAGCCTAAATGGCCCTCTGTTGTTCGTGCCTACCCCGCAAGGGAACTGGTGTGAAGTTATGTATGTATGTATGTAATTTATTTGATTTTTATAATTCCGACATTTCGGACACTTTTCAGTAACCGTGATCACGGAAGACAAAGATGTCAAGTATCAAACGAAATGTCGAAATAAAAATCAAATTAATTACCACGCTTAAACCGTTAAAAAGTAGTTTTATTATGTATTAGTTTTTATGATTTAGTGCTATAGATACATCTGTGTCTTCATATAAAATATCACATTCTACAGAGTACAAAATATTATATTATTAATGTATTTAAACATGTTTCTGAATGTGTTCAGTTTTGAAAAACGTAAAAATAATGTATACAAGTCGCGAAATTTTAAGTAAAATATTATCTATATCCGGTTTTATTTTAACTTTAATTTCAATTAAACGATTTTTGTAGGGCCTTGATGAAATCATTGTCTTGATCATAGCTCACTGGGCTGCCGCCATCGGTGTAATACCACGCTCTCACAGAATATCGGCGTGAAACGGTTAGCCTTATACTAAACGTGTTTCATCCGTTGAGTGACAGTTTCGAAGGCCCAATTCCACCACCCCCTATCCCTATCCTATTCCTTGTGTTCCATTCTTCTTGTGTGATTCCTATTTCGCATTCCTGCTCTTTATCCCATACTAAAGGTTAGCAATGCGTTAGTTTCGTCACTGGTATTTCAATCGTATATAAGCAACGGTAACCACGTTCCATGAGTTGAGCCATCTATCTATTTGCCAGCTTGGCACTAATAAAAATAGGTTTTGTTGAATAGACCGGTTTTAAACTATTTTTGCCGTACACCTTCAAAGCGCAGCCATGTGGTGCCTACAGTAAGTTTACATTCGCACACAAAATATATTTCTATTATTGGCTAGGTTCCAGTTCCAGGTTGAGTCCAGCAGAAGCTTGGTAACAGTTTTCGTGTTGCAAATATCCATAGGCGACAGTAATCACTTTCCATCAGGTGGGCCGTCAGACTGTCTGCTGTAATTTAACAACAAAAAATACTTTCAACGAAATTATGCTTCTACTATAGAAATAATGAATGAATGAAATGAACGGAATAAATGGAATGAATTGTATAGATTGAATGGAAGGAATGGATGCAATGGATGGGATAAATGAATGAAAACTCTTATCGCTCATCTCTTAGCACAGCTCATGTTTTCTCTCTATCTCTCCCTCTGCAATATTTACATATACTGTGCAATATGACGGCCTCTGTGGTTGAGCGGGCTAAACCTTAGCCGGTCTACCTCCCTACAACGCTGAAACTCCGGATTCAATACCTGGCATGGTAAATTTTGCAAACGGATTTTGTCCGTTATTTACTACGGCCTGGTTGTCTGGAATTGGCTCCAGAGTAGTCCGTTATATATTACACCCATAACACAAGCGTCACTTGCTTAATTTAGGGATAAACAATGTGTGTTTGTTTATTAAATTAAATAAAATGTATAAATTAAAGAAAGTGAACGTACTTTGCCATAATACAGTTTAATACTAGTAATGGGGAGTAATGATTGTCACATAATGTTAAACTAAGCACTATTGTATATTATATTTTATTTATTTATTACTGGAGATCAATAAAGTCGTTCATTTTTTACTCATATAACCAGGTATTTTAATTATTTTAACTCGGAGCATTGACGAGTGAAGATCTTTCTCTATACCCAAAGATAAACCCAAAACTAAATCCAATGGTCTATTCAAATTGACCCCAATATCCGAACAAAAACTTGTGTAAACTTGTAAGTTATATATTAGTATCCCATAAACAAGATTGATCTACCGATCGTGCGATGGTCACCACTATCCTGTTATCCGGACGCTTATCCGGTTATGGAAACTTCTGTAACAAGCTTTAGCCGGTTATCCGAGGACGTTAATCGTTTGAGTCGTTGGTTCTAAAGGGTAGTGCATAACGCCGGTTTGAGTCGGTTATAACCGGTCCAAGGCATAAAATAAATATATCATCAAGTTATAAACGTCCCACTGCTGGTTAATAAAACACTTAAGGTTTCTATTTCTACGTTTCTAAGGTTTATGGAACTGTTATATACGTCCTTCTATCAGTTTGGTTGTCAAGTAATTTATTACTCAAAATTAACGAGTCTATTTAGATGTAATTGGACACATGAAGAAAGAGATACGTTGAAAATTTCTGAAAAAAAACATTAGGTATGTTGGAAGAGGTCAGCCTGAGTTGACAGCCACGTTTGTTGGAAAAAAGTCCAATCATTTAAGTTTAAAAATACCCATATTTGAAATATGTTTGGTTTATACTTCATTTTCTATTTAAACAAGTTATCTATTTATATCTCAATTAAAAACATGTTAAAAAAAATGTTTTTTTAATAAAATCTGCGATTTGATTTTTTTTATTTAGGATATTTAATTCTCTAGCCGAATCATAAAAATAAACAGTGACGTTCGTTATGTATACAAAATCTTCTTTAGCTTATGTATTTCTTTTATAGAATGTTGTTCTTCAGAATTTAGTTCAAATATATATATTTTTAATTTTTTACAAATAATATAATATTAAGAATTATGTGACGTAGGTCCGCAAGTCTGACTCTAGCCTTATGTTTCGTCTTAATGGATTGTATATACCCGGTTATAAATAATTTCTATTGTGTTCAATGATCTCATTAGTTTAAATGGTTGTTTCTTGTACGATTTCCTATTTATATTGACAGTATTTCGATATATAATATTAGGTATAGGAGATATGAGTTCATTTTCGGGTTGTGAATTAATTGATTTTGACTTAGCACGGTCTTAGCAACTAGTCGTCCAAAAGATATCGCAGAAGGAGCTGGCGGAAAGGGAGTGGGGATGCAGCTTCCTTGGCCTTTCGTCGCCATCGCTGTTATTATTATTTTATTTATTAGGTTGTTCATAATGGATTACACCTCGAAAAAAGAAATATATGTCCGAATAGTTGTCTACTTTAATATCTATGTTAATTAATAATCATAGCTGGGCATTAACTCGTTAATCCGTTAATGGTTAATCAACGAAGTTAACATTTCGAGTAACAGATTAACTTTTAAGTTAACTTAAAAGTATGTTAACGGACTCGTTAACTTCCGTTAAATTTCCCAAAGTCCGTTAAACGTTAATTCAGCAACAAAGCTTTAAATAGCAAAGCTCAAAGTCTCGTCCAAATGTGGCTAGACATAAAGTTGAAAGACTCGTTAAATGATGCGGCATTCCTTGGGGAACAAATATTCGAAAATCTGTTTATTAAATATAATACTGCTATACCCTAAAGCGCCGCAGTTGAACGTCTTTTCTCCACGGGCAAGGATATACTACAGCCGAAACGAGCCTCACTTTTAGACGAGAACTTCAACATATTAATGTTCATGAAGGGGAATATTCACATCATGCCAAATGACTAAATTGACAGATAAATTGGATGGGTTAGTATAGTTTTGTCTATGATGTAAGTGGTTTATGTAGCAATTCGTCTAAACAGCAATAGGTCTTATATTACTATCAAATTGCCTTAAAATTAGTTCGTCTAATTAGTTTTTCGTCCAGAACGCAACTAGTCTATCTTAATAAAATAAATTCTAAACCTTAAATGAATGAAAATACATTGCTTGTCAACAGGCCTATGTTAAACACTCTAATAACTATACCCGTCTTTTTTGTTTCTAACTTGTTAACTTCCAGAACCAACAGTTTTTATAAGAAGATGAAATTTTTATCACGTGTTAATGGGTTAACGATTAACGTTAACTTGCGTTAAATTTTCTGAAATGTAATGCTTTAACTTTTAACGAAGTCAACTTTTTTAGTAACGGATTAGCGATTAACGAAGTTGATTATTTGATTAACGGTCTATCCGTGCAGGAACGGAGAAACAATACAATTTCCTGCGGCCGGGCGGCCTGTCGTAACAGGCGACTTAACAACCCACAGCCAGGTGGTAGGGCAATTGCCCGAGTGAATGGCTACCACCCCTGGTCTAAAGTATGTCGCCATAACAACTTTGAGTTGTGTTCCGGCATTAGTGACCAGGTCCCAGTCTCCCTTAAGAGAGCAGCAGCGCATTTGTAGCCACTTTGGTGTTGCTAATATCCACAGGCGATGGTAACAGCTTTCCATCATGTGGGCCGTCTGCCTGTCTGCTGATCTCCTGCAATAAAAAAAAACGGTGCCCAGCTATGTTAATAGCTGGTTCCTACATCTTACTAATCATTCACTTGTCTTACTGTCGCTTGGTTTTTGACATTACCTTTATGGAGCCTATGTCAAATTGACAAATGAACGGTTGTTTATGCTGTGGTTCAATTTTTATAAAAACAAGTTCTTTAGCAAAATGTATTAAAATAGGAAGGACACAAAAGAACTCACCAGATCTCCTTGAAATGTTTTACAAGGCGACACAGTTCTTCTATGTTATATATTTTTTGACCACTATTATTAAGTCTGACAAATAATGAGATTAATTTGTATCACCACACAATTTAGTTAAAGTATTTTTAATATTAATTTCACCTTATTACGAGTTTACGCACTGAGCACAATTGGACTACCTCAGTTAGCAAGCTATATTTAGCTCAAATGTAAGTAATTATGTAGGAAAGAAAGGGATGGACAATTACACGTTTTGCACTGAAGTGATGTTATTTTAATTATAAATTTTATTTATTAGGCTTCTACAATTGCACATATCGAATTAATTGTGGACTTTATTATTTTAATATTAATTTAATTTGTGAGTTATATAAATGACGTAACCAACGGTTGGTGAGATTCAAGAAGCCCTCCTTGGATCTTGAATTTTTCGGGGGGCGGGGGTGCAAAAACTGAAAAATGTCATTACCGCTCGCCTATATTTTTACCTTAATCAGCATCATATTTTCAGCCATCAGACGCCCACTGATGGACACGCATGTGTCTGTGGCTTTTAACGTATGCATATATGCCCCGCGAAAAGTAATTTATGTTCTTAAATTACTGAAAGTCGTACGGGTCGTCTGGAAGAGATCGCTTCTTAGCGATAAGACCGCCCATTGTGCACATTTAGAATATTTTTAGGCTATAAGATTTTCTGTTTTCTGTAATGGTGTACAATAAAGTGTTATCTATCTATCTATCTATCTATCTGAACGTCTCTGTAGTTGAAGTTTTGTTAATGATGAGTCTTGTATTTGTCTGCAAAGTTTGAAGTTGCCGCCCGGGGCATGGGCCCCGGGTTGCTCCCCCTGAATCTGGCCATGCATGAACTGACCATTATAGTCTAATTGATTGTAAATATCGTGTGTGTGATGAAAATGATTTTCTAACGAAAAACAATGTATAGCTTTCAAATCGCTTCAAACACATAAAAGATTTACAAAGGCTACACTGGTGTTAAGTAAGTCGTATATTTTTAAACTTGTAACGACACTTAACGTCTTTACGAGCTCCAAATAGTCTTTTTGAACTTCCCGAGACAAAAATCTTCTTAACCGATAAAGGAACTTTTCCCATTAGGAGCGCAGAATCGAAATTATAAATTAATATCACGAAACGGCGTGGGCCATTACGCTATGCCAATATATAGGCCTTCCATAAATTTATAGAGGTCCAATAGGGTACCGTTTAAAGTGATTAGGCGGTCTGAGGGTAGGTCATGAATTATTCAATAATTGCCCGATAATTTGGTCAGTTACAAGTATCTGGGCGTTTTGAAGGATTTTTAATATTCATCACGTCTTCCGATTGTTTTGAGGAAAAATATGAACTTGAAATAAATGCTGGAGAGCTTAGCCACTTTCGCAGATTCATGTTCGAATATGACAAGTGTTAAAATAAATTTTATACCTATGCCATATCTTGCTTTATTATCAGTGTATTTAGACACATGTAAAATTTACACGCCGTGGTGGTTTAAAATAGCCACTTCTACAATACAACAAGTGTCAAATGATATGGAACCTTATACCATGTTTTGCAACTATCAGTGTATTGCCAGCCTATGAACATTTGCAACACCAAAGCTGCTACAAATGCGCTGCTGCTCTCGTAAGGGAGACTGGAACCTGGTCACTAATGCCGGAACACAACTCAAGGTTGTTATGGCGACATACTTTAGACCAGGGGTGGTAGCCATCCTGTCGGGCAAATGCCCTACCACCTGGCTGTGGGTTGTTAAGTCGCCTCTTACGACAGGCCGCCCGGCCGCAGGAAATTGTATTCTTTCTCCGTTCCTGCACGGATAGAGCAGCAGCATCACGAATATGACAAGTGTCAAAATAAAGTGGACAGCCGGAGAAGCTGCTACACTTCAACAAACCACCACACCCATCACCACCACCACACACCACATCCATCAGTGACGGATACATATTTGCGGCTTTCGGGGATGAGACTTTGGGGCCGTGAGGACGTGAGGCTTATCAACTTTATCGAGACCTTTCAAGGCGATTGAAAGAAGTCTCGCGTAACCAAAGCGCTGGCCTATATTTAGGGCAACGGATTAGCGTTGCTATACAACGTGGAATGCGGCCAGCATTTTGGGAACGCTCCCCACCGACAGCGATCTGGACTATATCTTTTACTTGTAAATATGTTTTTAATAGTATTTACTTTCTAATTTTTTTTGTGTAATTTATTAGTTTATTTTTAAGTATTTATTTTATTTTATTTTATTTAGGGGGGGCTAACAGCTATCATTAATAATAACTAGAAATAAGATAGATTACGAGAAGCTATTAATAAGCCTCCACAGATAACGAAGCTTAGTTTATGATGTAAATAATTTCTTGCAAATATGTTTATAAATACATACATACATACATAACTTCACGCCAGTTCCCTTGCGGGGTAGGCACGAACAACAGAGCGCCATTTAGGCTTATTCTTACACACCTCACTTGCTTCTTTGACATTCATAACTCTTGTCATGCACGCTCGTCTGTTCTTAAGGCTCCTGACATCACCTTCTGCTAGTACACGATCAATTCGATCATGGAAGGTGTGTCGTGGCCTTCCACGACTTCTGCATCCATCCACTTTTGCATTGTATATCTGTTTAGTCATTCTTTCATCATGCATTCTTTCCACATGCCCGAACCACCGGAGCATTCCTTTCCTTACCTTCACCCCGACACTCTCTTTCAGACCAACTCTCTTACTTATAATTTAGTTTATTTTTAAGTATTTATTTTATATTATTTGGGGGGCTAACAGCTATCCTTAATAATAACTAGAAATAAGCTAGATTAGGAGAAGCTATTAATAAGCCTCCACAGATAACGAAGCTTAGTTTATGATGTAAATAAATTCTTGCAAACATGTTAATAAATATAAATCTAAAACTGAATTCCGCAATAAAGTGGATATAAAAATTTATACCATGTCTTGCTTTATTATCAGTGTGTTTATACTTGTGTAAAATTCACACCCCGTGGTGGGTTTAAATAGCCACTTTCACAGATTCGTATGACAAATATGGCAAGTGCCAAAACAACTTGGAATCTCATGTCTTGCTTTCGTATCTTATCTTATACTAATATGCTGAAGAGTTTGTTTGTTTGAACGCGCTAATCTCAAGAACTACTGGTCTGATTTGAAAAATTCTTTCAGTGTTAGATAGCCCATTTGTCGTGGAAGGCTATAGGCTATATATCATTACGCTAAAGTCAATAGGAACGGAGCACCAATGAATAATGTTTCAAAATCAGGGTTTTTTTTTAACTTATTTTTTTAAACTATTCCACGCGGGCAGAAGTTAGTATGTTATATATCGAATTCTTGCAGGGTTCAAAAGATATGAATATGAAGTCTGGCTTCCGGGCAAACGAAGTCGTAAATTAAACTAGTTTAACAGCAATTTCAATGAGGAGAATACATTCTTCATTCTTTTCTTCTTTCGAACAATAATATAAAATCATGAATTAATGTGTACATTTGTTCACATGATGTGGATCATCCGTCAACGGAAGAGACTGTCACATAATGATGGAACGAAATAATCTACTAAAAGCATTGATCCGTAATCCCCTTGTTACTTCGGGTCTTTTACCTCATGTACGTCCTTACACCGTTGTGTTTTTAATTTGTTTCACATAACGGTTTTTTTTGGCCCTTAATTAATACCCCTTACAGACACAGTGTGATCTTGTGATTAAATGAAAATTGCGAAGCCTAAGGAAAGACTTTGCATCTCTATACGTACATTGGCCGAGGCTTGTCCTTGGGTGCATTTTTATATGGTGTAGATAGGGATAATCGCCGGTCAGTGTCACGCCACATTTAAATTAAATTTGTCAAAGGGCCTCTATGTTTTGGCCTTTCTATGGCCCCACGCAAGCTCTCCAAAACTCCAGGCCATTTTTATAGCCCCTGGTCTTCAAGGACCTACAATGCTAATAATCAGCAAACAATAACATATGTCGTATGCAACGGACTACTCTGAGGCCGATGCCAAACACCCAGACCATAGTAAATAACGGAGAAAATCGTTTTCAAAATTTACCATACCAGGAATCGAACCCGGGACCTTTGCGTTGGAGTGAGGCTTAGCCCGCTCAACCACAGAGGCCGTGTATGCCGGCTTTTGGCAATAAAAAAGATTTAAATACAATATTTGAAAAAGGAATCTTTAAAATTAAAAAAAAAAAAACAGCAAGAATTCAACTGTCGACAGACTTAATTAGGCGCTGAAAATCAGCGAGTCTCTCCATTGTGTCCTTGGTCTCGTTAAGTGCAGGCCTTTAATTTTAAAGAAACCATAATTAAGGGTCGTCGGGTGCAAGGGGCGCGTAATTTACGATACGATTTGGCAACAATGGGATTATTACGTTCGATAAAGCCAGTTTACGAGCTCAACTGACTAACGACTGACGGAAATACGCGTTTCATGCGCTACGTGTGATTTAGATAAATCTTGCGGTGGATATAACTTTGGAGTACCTAAAGCATTGTTAACTCTATCTTTAATGATTCTCTACGACTGCATATATTTTGTATTTTTTATACTATAGCATAAGTATTTTTTCAACACACTTGCTCATAAAGTGGCTCTATGGTCACCGCAATTAGGCACAGAATGACACCCATAATCAAACTGTGACTAAAAAACATTATAACTCACTAGTGAGTTATAGATTTTTTTTTAAATTTTATTGGTTAAGTTGCTTTGTTCTTAAAAAAATTTTTATTCAAAAAAAAAAAGATTGTGTTCTATAGAACAAATAAATTAATGTTCCTATTGCTTGCTCATTTCATGCAACTTCTTATTTAAATAGATAATTTTAACTCGTACGTGTTTAATAAATAAAACTTTCACTCGTATATAACTTTTTTTATCTACTAAATAAAATGAGTTTTTGTTGTTATTTTATTCTCAAGTGTGTTGAAAAACGTCGTATGATACACGTGTGTATTGATGATTACCATCCTCGGCTCTCTTAAGACCCTCGCCTACGGCTCGAGTCTCAATGGCGCCTCGGCGGTAATCACCAATGTTACACACTAGTACCATAATGTACTATTAAAAGGGCGTATAGAGAATTTCGGTTTAGTAATATCATTGGATGACATATCAATAAAATGTTATGGACATTCGAAATGTATTCTTCAAATTTTTATATTTGATATAAGCATACAAGGTAAATAAATAAATGACTACAAATTTAACCAGGAATAATTTCCACTTAATGTCTGTTTAGAAAGAAAAATATAAGTGTGTAAACATCATAATTAATTTGTAGCCATACAATGAGATGTGTTTTAACTTGATAGTTGAAGATATTGTTACGACTCTGGTCCCGACAACAACAAATTCACACCCGCAAACCTGTAAAAAACACATTTGTTACCTTTCGGCATTTGGACTTCTTTTGTTTACTTTGTGTTAAAATGTGTGATTAGAAAACAGCCTATTATTGTATTGTAATCTTTTACGGCCTATTCTTGTATTGTGATCAATTAGTCAGGTGTACGGATTTAAAGTACAAACTGATTCTAGGAAATTCAGTCCACGTGGCCGGACGGACATATTGCGTCTGTGCAGTATAAAGCAATGGCCCGATGGAGGGACGAGGCAGTCGAGCGATAACCACGAGCGAAACAAAACGTGTGTACTACAATCGGGAACCTTTTAGTGACGGACTTTGAGCGTTTTATGGAATTACGACCTTCTGCATTACGTTTGGACTTGTTGTGTTCGGTTATATTTGTACCTCTGTTATACGTGTTTGTATAGTTCTAATAAACTCTATAGTAATTCTAACGGCATTTTAATTCGAGTCTTTGCGACTCGTAACAATATTATACATCGCGCTATACTAAAAACAAAACTACATAAATATATAACCTAATTAAAAACTATATACCACAACGCTCTCAGAGGGAAGCATGCCCAGAAGGCTGGCTACATTGCCACGCTTGATAGCAATGCTAAGTCGCTATGCGAAGTATAAATTAGCCTTATGTTCATGGATGGCACCAAAGGTTTTCCTACAAATCTCTTTGTAGAAATTCTTTACGGATGGACTCCACGAACCTACTGTCTCAAGTCTCGCTCAAATATGTAACATTTTATTACGGATCCATATTTGCACCGTTTGAGTGCTTCAGCTAATGAAGCAGAGTTGCCAGTCTCTGAATCAGTTATTTAATCAAGATGCCGCCGATTGACCCAGTGAGCCTCTGACACTACGACGCCTCCCATGCACAGTTACCAGAGTTTAGTGGCCTTCTGAGCTGTAGCCGGAACAAAGAGCACACACTCGAAGCCCCCTCATCGACTCATCGGACATCGATAGGATGACAAATAACGAAAGAAAATCAGTCAAGATGTGAAGGGTCCAAAGTGTCGACGCATGTCGCGTCCTACATACTTGGCCGCCCCCGCTTCCAAGGAATGAGTGACATTCCATCCAGCCTCTTACCAAATCATTCGGCTCTTAGATGGAAGGTAACATCAGTGTGATGCCATTGAGGCTGGTTTGACGAAATCTTCGGCCAACACTATACAGAAATGATGATAGCTCATGGTGGCCATACCGGCCTACCACAGTCCCACATTGCAGCGTTGGGGTACACAGGTATGTAATAATTTCCAACTTATTTCTTATTTTGGAAAAAAGTAATAAATTTGTGTAACACTTACTTTGACGGCCTCTGTGGTTGAGCGGGCTAAGCCTTTGCCGGCCTACCTCACTGCAACGCAGAGGTCCCGGGTTCGATTCCTGGTATAGTAAATTTCGGAAACGTATTTTCTCCGTTATTTACTATGGTCTGGGTGTCTGGGATCGGCCCCAGGGTAGTCCGATGTATATTACCCATAACACAAGCGTAACTTGCTTTATTTGGGGGAATAAAATATGTGTGTTTGTCTGCCGATTATTATATTATTATTATATTACTTATACCGATCCGTATCAACGGATTTCATCTATACTGGGCACGCGTCTATGGTATCACAACAACCCGTGTGTATAACCAACCCGTAAACGTTGAAACAGCAAAACATAACCCTACAAATTCACGTCAAAAACTCAGAAGACCAAATCGTTAATCCACGGAGGGTAAACAAACAAACCCGCTTTCACACTTATATATGAATATGGATGGAGTTACGGGTTTACATCCAAACATGACCTGTAACCGTGTCTTCATGTTTATCGGTAACCGCTGTGAGTGTGGACTAATTGAGTGCTACTCGAAATACTCGAAGGGGACCCTCTGGAGACCTCGTTACGCAGTGCCGAGTGTTACGGTCTACGGCTGATTGACTTATGCGAATTTGGGCTACCTTCAAATATTGTTAATTTTTCGACATTCGACAAGCGTTGACTCGTGTTCATCTGTGCATATAGCTATATAATTACTTAACCTCACTAATATATCAACGCACAACCTAAACTACCAGGCTAGGATCGTGAAAATTTGCATAAGAGTTCTTTCTATACTGTAGGCGTGTACCTAAAGGCGTGTGTGTGTTGAAGAAATGTATTAAGAAAAGATTTATGTAAACTTTGATCTGTTGTGTGAGTTTGACTGGGTCTCGGGATAGTTAAGATGCACAATTGGATCTTGTAGATGGCGCTGGAATTGGGTACCAGGATTTTGGTGAATTTTTTACGTTTGTTTGAGTGGGAGCCTGGATGGCTTAGATTCACAATTAAACCCGGTAAGTGGGGTTGCAATCGGATTCTAGATTTTTATTTTTCAGGGCAGAACAACGTCTGCCACACTCGCTAGTATCATCGTATATGTATGGTAAACTATTAATATTATTATTTACATTCGCAACAAGTCAATCTGCTCAAGACGTACTTACGAACATTTCTGAGTAACAGAAGGGTGACAATTTTTGTTTGTTTGGGGAAATATTGTAGAAGGTGTATCATTATAATAAAATTGGTTACCCTCGCTTCCTCCGGGATTTAAATTTGCTTTGAATTTTATATGAGTTTCAAGTACTTTTTACGTGATTAATGAGATTTATTATACAAAGACGAGATATACCTATTTTAATGTATTACAGTAGCTATAAAGTAAACATTATTGGTGGCAGTTGCTCCTTTTTTGAAAATTAAACTCGATATAATGGACTGTAAGATTATTATTATTAAATTATTACATAAATTAGAAATATACATAAAGAAGTATATTGATATGACAAATTATGCGAGAGAGTCGAGGGAGAGAGAGAGTGGTAAGTCGTCAATGAGAATTATACAAGAAGAATTAACAATTTTTGCCTCCAAGGCCGCTCCTACATCCCGCGTACCGTCCGACGCCTAGCTGCTAATTGTGCGAGATATGGGTTTCGGCGGTATGCGGGGCGCGGAGAGTAGGTGTGCTCCGACGGGCCGGTCAGGGGGGTTGCTCTCTGTTCGCAACAGAAATAGTTCAAATTATCTAATATCCGATTCCTATATAACTTACTAACAGTTCATTAAACCTACTATCGGTTAAAATTTTACATAAAAGCTATATACAAGTAATGTCAGAATTCAACCTATTGTAAGGCAAGTGAATGAATAGTAATATATAGGAACCAGGCACAAGTATAATCTATATCTAATTTCTAATCTAATCTAAATTTAGGTAAATATTTATTTATAGACAGAAAAAACTACCTAAACAAAGTTTTTTTTTTAATTATTACTCGTAAATTTTATTAGGTTATGTTTTTGCTAAAAATACTATATCGTGTAATATATATCACCACATTTTAATTTTAACATGTTTTCTATATTTTAAATAAGCTATTTAAAACGGCACTCATATTAATTGCGATATTATTTTTCTTAAAAGTAGAAACATTTTTTATTTTCAAATCGATTAATTTCGATTTATTTACGTATGATGTCGATGTTTTAATAGTCTGTGCGTCACATACTCACGGAACATCACTATTAGGTCACCCACAACAATAAAATACGACAATTATATTATTCGTTTCATGTGGGCTTTACTGTCAAGAAATATGTGCCTTGATAGACGTGCAAACGTCAAAAGTAAAATAAACGCTTGAAAACATCCTTAGAGAGTCTGAGAAAAATGCCATGACACGAAATACAAAGGCAGACGGATATAGAGACGAACAGAGGGATGTATATGACAATTTTATAAGGTTGCCGTTTTGCCAAAATGACTTTCAAACCTTAAAAGGTTTATTTTCTTTTATACGCTGTCCCAAGTTATAAGATTTTCTTAAAGGTATTTCTCTAAAAATGTAACATAAAAAATCCCTTCAACCCTTTCCACTTACCTCTAAAATTAAATAATAAATAACATCTATGGTGGTATAAACACGACCCTTGGGTCCTTTTATACGAAGCAACCGCTTAAAAAAAAAATTGTTTACTTATTGTTCTTTTTTACGTTACAAATAGGAGTTCTATTCAGCCAGTGCGTTTTTTCAAATCAGGAAGGTTTCATTCAACATTCCATACGAAAATAACACTGAATAGAAATTGACGCAATTATTTTTAATCTACGACACGACGACGATTCGATTTTACAAAGTGTTATGATTTATCAAACGTTCGAATAAGTTGCGTTTATATACTCGCGCCGCCCAGTTCCTTCGCCACATTCCGGCTTGCTATCGTGGAAGTGGACATAATGTAAATGTAGCATTAGGTTTCTATATTATTATAAGTATTATGTAATATAATGACTTCATTAATTAAACGAGCGATGCAAGCACTGCGCAAAATCTGCGGAGTGACGCTCGCGGACCGCGTTCGTAATACCGAAGTAAGAAAGAGAGTTGGTTTGAAAGAGAGTGTCGGGGTGAAGGTAAGGAAAGGAATGCTCCAGTGGTTCGGGCATGTGGAAAGAATGCATGATGAAAGAATGACTAAACAGATATACAATGCGAAAGTGGATGGATGCAGAAGTCGTGGAAGGCCACGACACACCTTCCATGATCAAATTGATCGTGTACTAGCAGAAGGTGATATCAGGAGCTTTAAGAACAGACGAGCGTGCATGACAAGAGTTATGAATGTCAAAGAAGCAAGTGAGGTGTGTAAGAATACGCCTAAATGACGCTATGTTGTCCGTGCGTACCCCACAAGGGAACTGGCGTGAAGTTATGTATGTATGTATTAATTAAACCTCACCAAATTTTATTTAATATGAAAATTATTACAGTTTGAATAGGCATGTCTATAAATTAATATTCGAAACGTACGTTATTTTACCGAAATCAATAAAATTTGTCAATGGTAAACCACAGAATTCATTAATATAAGGCTAAACATTGACTGCGTACAAATGAGGTACGGTCAAATGAACGGCTCAATTTGATGTTAATTTAATATATGGAAAATAATATAGAACATTTTATTCCAAAACAACCCGTTCCCTTGGTTTGTCGTTTGATATTCTATCAAGCTACACTATGATTGGGTACAATAATATAACATGTGATTATTTTTTCAAAATCAGTCGATTCCATTACTGACAAGGGACACCTGGTTACCATGAAGTCTCGAAGACCATCAGCAAATTATATAGTAATGAGACCTAAATATTCTTCAGTGTATTTACGGTATATTACACTGAAGGATATTATTCAATTATTTTATTTTAGATCTTATTTCATTGCATTAAAGTTCGAAATTGTATAATAATACTAAGATATGCCCGCGACTTCGTCTACGCATGACTTGACATTCCCGCGGGATTCCCGGGACACCAAGAAGAGAATGTCAAATAATGTAAGCTATTGTTTTAGTGAAAACTGTGTCACCCGAACAACTACAAACCACTCCAGGAAAAATTCCCATGGGATGCCCGGGATAATAATCATTACACATTTTATTACATAAAAGTGCTATCGATCAGTGAAAAAAATCAGATTGGAATTAGATTTTTTTAATATGGCCATTCCCATCAAAGTCAAATAATTCCCAAAAAAATCCCCAGGATTTTAAGTCTAAGAATTTGCTGCCGACCAGTGAAAACCGCATCGCAATCAGCCCAGTAGTTTTCACCTGAATCCCGAACAAACAGATCAGAAATCTAAAAATAATTGCATCGTGTTCTCCTTCGTTATAGCCTATTCCAGTTATTTTTTCTTAAATAGCTTCAAAGTACAAACACACCATATTTACAATTTTAAAATATTATAGACGCAGTGGTCAGCAGTTTATCATTGGCTTATATTTTTTTCGTCTATCTCCCATCCTCCGAATAATGTGCGATAAGGAACTTCCAATAAAAAGTCGCAAACTCTAAAGCGCTCTAGAATTAATATTTTCATTTTTCTCATAGGAACCAACGCATACTTTTTCGTTCTCGCCACTTGCATTTTATCGGGCAACGGGTTGCGGTAAGCCTTTTTGCGGGGCTCTGACCTAATTTCTGCTGATGCCAGCGGTTGGACGGCGAATCACGCTCTTTTGATTATTCACAGTAAGATAATAGACTTTATATTGCTAATTATAAACCACACACGCTATATATAAACGGACCTTAGCTGAGACTGGAACGTTTGGGCTAAAGAAATGTTTTTATCCTTGCAGGAAAGGAAAAAGAATACTAATTCCTGTGGCCGGGCGGCCTCTACTAAGAGGCGACTAAACCTATAGCTAGGTGGTAGGGCGTTTGCCCGACTGGATGGCTAGTGCCCCTGGTAAAAACTTTATTTGAAGAAATGGCGACGTATTACATTCCTTATATATTATTATACACAAAACAGTTTAAGTGAATTGTAAAAATTCTTTTATGAGAAAATTAAATTCTTTAACCCGAAGTTCAAGACATTTTTTTGCGCGCTTTTGTGATTTTATTGAATTTTATTGTATTATATATTATATCTGCGGAGTGACGCTCGCGGACCGCGTTCGTAATACCGAAGTAAGAAAGAGAGTTGGTTTGAAAGAGAGTGTCGGGGTGAAGGTAAGGAAAGGAATGCTCCAGTGGTTCGGGCATGTGGAAAGAATGCATGATGAAAGAATGACTAAACAGATATACAATGCAAAAGTGGATGGTTGCAGAAGTCGTAGAAGGCCACGACACACCTTCCATGATCAAATTGATCGTGTACTAGCAGAAGGTGATATCAGGAGCCTTAAGAACAGACGAGCGTGCATGACAAGAGTTATGAATGTCAAAGAAGCAAGTGAGGTGTGTAAGAATAAGCCTAAATGGCGCTCTGTTGATCGTGCCTACCCCGCAAGGGAACTGGCGTGAAGTTATGTATGTATGTATGTATGTATATATTTTGTATTGTATTTTTTATTATCTTATTGTGATTCATAAAATAATAAAAAATAGAATATTTATGTATATTGTACAACATTATATATGTGTGTGAAGTGATGTGAAAATTTATTTGTGAGCACTTGCTTGGTTTTGCAATTGCACACTTCAAATCCCATATAATACTTTTATGGCAAACATATTGCACACCAAAACCATGAATTACTACACGAAACTTGAACTTAGTAGTGTAAAGTAAAAAGAAAACTAGTTGTGCCTGGTACTTCGCGCGGTGAACTTTATGCTTTCTGTTCCATACAAGATATCGAAATTCACGAAACTTAAATAAAATAGCTTTTTTATTGCCGTATTACAGCAGACAGGTTGACAACCTACCTGATGGAATATAGTTACCGTCGCTTAAGGGCCATTCACACATTACTTCACAGGAAACGTCCTTGTCCTTTCTTTGTGTGACGTCACAGTTCCGTAATTAGTTTTATTTCCATTTAACACTATGCTGATACAGATGGAGTTGGAAATATTTTTAAGTTTTTCATTAATAGTTCAGACAGACAGACAACAGTTTATAATACACCAAAGCATAAATAAACAGAAATAGAAAACTGCAAGGGATAGTACAACGGGCGGCCTTACAGCTAAAAAGCGATCTCTTCCATGCAACCCTTGCTTGGCAGGGATTAATAAATTTTTAATACTAACAGTGGAGCAGTTTATAAATAACTATAAATGATAAGTATACACATTACATGTATATAACAAAAACTATATATACATATGACAATACAAACATACATGCATATATATATAACAGTGTTAGGAATTATTATACACAATAGAGAAGTAACGCTTCTGAACCTGATTTTTAAAATACTGTAAGGATTTGGCTTGTCTTATAGCATTAGGTAACTCATTCTAAAGACGCACAGCCTGGAGAGTAAAAGAGTTATTGTAAAAACAAGACGCATGTACAGCTGTGTTTATTCTGTATTTAGTTGAGGAGCGTAAATTGTGGGAGCTAGATACATACAGAAATTCGAAGTTATCCTAGAGGTTAGGAGGAGTAGTAGGTAGAAATATGCTGCAAAGTAGAGTGAGAATACGAATATTCTATTTCCATTTAAATTTCTTGTTTAAATATATTAGAACGTATGATGAAATTTGTAGATGGTCCCTTATGACCATTTACAACACTAGAGATGCAATTAATGTGTTATCGGACCAGAATAATATATGTGACTCAAAGTAAAAGAGGTCTGCGTCGAGCAGTGATCTGTAATTAGCTGATGATATATTCTTTTTATCTATGTACGAACGGGGAATAAAGCTGCGACCGGGCGGCCTGTCCAAGAAGACAAAACAACCCACAGCTAAGTGTAGGGCAATTATCCGTTAATCCGTCTGAAACGCTAGAAGTCCTGGCTTCGAATATGCTGCCTATAACAATGTTGAGTATTGTTCCGTCATCAGGTATCTTAATTTTAAAATAGGTAATCATTAAACACTGTTTATATAAGCACACACTACACACACACACGGTGGGCAGCCGAAGACAGTAGTTTTTTGGATATCTACTGATACACCTCAGTGAGTTTTTATTTAAAGCTTCGGCGCACTCCTCTGCTCGGGGCTCTACAGCTAGCAGATACTTCGAGTTTCGACTTCCTAAGCCTCTTCTTTATTTCCTGAATCCTATTGTATATATGTATGTTCTATGTACGATGTTACTGTATTAATGTGTTATATGTAAGTATATATTGATAAATAGATGTTGATTCGTTGTTAGTGCGATGTAAGTACGTTCCACACTTAATATTGTAACAACTACACTTTAAAACATAGAATAAGTTAAATACCTATATCAAAAGTGTTGTATAGAAAATAATAAATTACTAACACAGTTTAAATCTAATGTACGCCACAATATACAAAGAAACATAACAAATGTCACACATACTAACAAACAAAGAACAAAGCGTGTAAGACTAGTAAAGTTTTATATAATTAAACTGAAACAAAAATGGACTGTATATGCATAGGTCGCTGGTTTAGATCCGGCTCGAAGGACCATGTTTAAAACCTCTATTTCAGCAGACTGCAATAATTGCTTAGCTGGTGTATGCGCGTATATCTATCTATATAATAAAAGATACACTTCAATTGGAGTATATTTTGTATTAATTAAACATAATATTTCACATTAACAGTTCACTAGCAACTGGCAATATTATTAGGCAATTAGGATTTTAGAATAAAGGAAGCCCACAACTCAATATCCAAATTTCACCGATTCGATACTTGACTGTTTATTTAAGTATCACTGGAATTTAGATTCAGACCAAATGCTTTGATAGCTGCATTTCACAGCACATATCCAGATATGTGCTGTGAAATTGAATTTCATTATTCAAAATCAGAATTTCGATGCCTTTGATAACAAACAATAATTTAATGCCAAAATGCAATTCAGTGAAACGATAGTGCGGGGCAAGAATGAACTTCGGAACCGGTCATCCGTTGCTAATCGGAAATATCGATTAATAGCGAATAGGTCCGGAACGATTATCCGGGATATTTATTACCTTTGTTTACTTTCTGTCGAGCGTGAAATTAATATTTCTTTGTTATTATGGCACTACAAGGATATGTCCGCAACTTCGTCACACAAGGACACAAAGTACGGCAGCTGTCGTTTTAGTGAAAACTGTGTCGGAATCAGCTAATTTTCATGCACCCGGATAACTACAAAGCGCTCCTTGGAAAATTCCCGCGGGATTCCCGGGATAAAAAAATACTTTGTATTATTCACAATCTTATACTAATACTAGCTGTGCCCGCGACGTCGTCCGCGTGGAATTTGCTTTCAAAACCCTCCGATTTTGAAACATTATTCATTGGTGCCCCGCTCCTATTGGAATTAGCGTGATGATATATGGCTATATAGCCCTCCTCGATAAATGGGCTATCCAACACTGCAAGAATTTTTCAAATCAGATCAGTAAGTAGTTCCTGAGATTAGCGCGTTCAATCAAACAATATATTAGTATATTTGGCTACAACACGAATACTTACATTTTAAATATCGCGATATCTTTTGAATGAAACGTCCGAATTGAATAATTCAAAAAGTTCTAGAAAGGTATTGAATTCGTCTTGAATATGGAGTAATTTATTTTTATAAGGATTAATACCAAGGTACAAAATAAAGACTTTTTGAGGCGACGGCATTTTAATTATTTAAAAAAATAAAAGAAAACACTAATTGTGAGATAACTACTATAGTTAGACATATGGTTACGCGATATTTTTTGTAGACAATTATATGTTCTACAAAGTGGTAGTACATTGTTTTGTTCTATAATCAATAGTTTCCGCAGCGCACGCCGTGTAAGTATTTTTTCGGGTCATTTTTTTACTTGGGTTACATTATTGAACTTTTAGTAAGGATCCCTAATTTTTTTGAAAATATAATATATCCTATAGCCTTCCTTGATAAATGTACTATTGAAAACTGAAAGAATTTTTCAAATCGGATCAGCGGTTTCCGAGGTTAGCGCGTTTAAACAAACAAACAAACAAACTCTTCAACGTTATAATATTAGTATAGATATAAATCTGAAGAGTTTGTTTATTTGTTTGATTGAACGCGCTTATCTCAGGAACTACGGGTCTGATTTGAAAAATTCTTTCAGCAATAGATAGCCCGTTTATCGAGGAAGGCTATAGGCTATATATCATCACGCTAAGACCAATAGGAGCGGAGCACCAATGAAGAATGTTTCAAAATCGGGGGGTTTTGAAAACAAATTCCACGCGGAAGACGTCGCGGTCACAGCTAGTAAAATAATAAAGCATCTAAAAACCAGCCGCGTGCATGGAATTCCCGCTATCGCCCGAATAATCCCCAAGGACATTGGCGTTGCTACAAGCCTTAATCTTCGTTTGTTTTTTTTTCAAATACCTGACCTCTGTTTATTCGCACAACCTTTTATTTGCAGAGTTTGCTGAAATTATTACGGGAAATAATAACAAACCGACTTCAAAACTTCCGCTTAAACCCCGAACAAAAACATACATACATAGTACATTAGGATATTTTTTTATGTAAGTCAAACAATTTGCCGGTTTTTTTTTGCTCACCGCCCTTTGGGGTAGCGGTTTTGAAAGTTATTTGATGTTACAACGGAAACCGCCGGAATTCATTAATTAAATAGCTTTTAAGCTCAGGTAACGTAATGGTTAATTTTTCAACATTTTTTTTAAAGAGGCTTTTGCTCTGTTTCACGTATGATTTATTCAAGTTATCCTGTGATTTGTATATACGAAATAAATTGAAGGAGTTTTTGGCGGGAACTGAAAGGAGACGTTGTGCTGTGCAGTTTTATTTTCTAAAAATGTGTAAAATTACTCTAAAATGAACAATACTTGTAGGATATTGATAGTTTTTGAGTAGTAATTATGTTTTTTGCGAGAAATGTGAATTATATAGCCAAATGTGGCCCTTCAAGTTTTCACAAGAACTCCGTTGAATGACGTCGATTGTAGCCTACAATACAACGGCGCCTGGCTTAAAGTCCTAGTTGCCGCTTGGCAACTTAAACATAAAAAAAAAATTGAAATATCTCTGTTCATTTCTGTTTTCAAAGTAAGATCAACTATACACCACTGTCGGCACCCCTCTCAATGATTGTCATCCAGTCAATTTATTTAAGACCTTTTTTTTGTTTTTTTTTTATTATTAACAACTCTACGGACTCGAGTTACGTACCCTTTTTTACAACTTAATTTCTAGATTTAATTTTTCGAATTTAACACGCTTATTAGTTATTTTGGTTCTTGTGTGTGACATTAATTTATTGATTTTTGTGTTGCATCAGGAAAGAATGACTAAACAGATATACAATACAAAAATGGATGGATGCAGAAATCGTGGAAGGCCACGACACACCTTCCATGATCAAATTGATCGTGTACTAGCAGAAGGTGTTGTCAGGAGCCTTAAGAACAGACGAGCGTGCATGGCAAGAGTTATGAATGTCAAAAAAGCAAGTGAGGTGTGTAAGAATAAGCGTGAATGGCGCTCTGCTGTTCTTGCCTACCCCGCAAGGGAACTGGCGTGAAGTTATGTATGTATGTATTTTTGTGTTGAGGTGTATGTATCTTATCGTATTTAAGACATTAAATTTATATCCATGTGATAGAGCCGTGTTGGAATTATTGTCTCAATTACAACTCTTGGGGCTGGCTTAATCGGTGTGGTACCACGCTCTAACAGAACATCGATGTGAAACAGTTAGCCCGGAGGTAAGTGTGTTTCGTGCGATGAGTGGGATTTTCGATGGCGCATTTACTCCAGGGAAGGTGACACTCGCCACATTGAGGTAGTATACCACTGGTATGGTCTGTACCTGACTGGTACTGTCAGGGTGAGGCAAAGCCCCCGGCGACTTCCTTCATTCCTTAACGTTATTATATTAATTAACCGTGCAGGAAAGGTGAAAGAATACAATTTCCTGCAGCCGGGCGGCCTGTCGTAAGAGGCGGCAAAACAACCCACAGCCGGGTGATGGGGAATTTACCCGTCTGGATGGCTACCACCCCTGGTCTAGAGTATGTCGCCATAAGAACCTTGAGTCGGATTCCGGAATTAGTGGCCGGTTTGGTGTTGCAAATGTCCATAGGCGTTGGTAACCGCTTTCTATCAGGTGCAGTCTGTCTGTCTGCTAAACTCATGTTATAAAAAAGAACGTCAAGCGTTTGTAACGCGCTCCACGAGAGGAGAGGTGAGCGCGCGCGAAACTTGGCACGTCCTCATCTAGGCGGCATTAACGGCGGATGAGAATTCTTGGTCGGTCACGGTAGCCGGAGACCTGATGATGCCCTCCAGCAGTCCCATCTTCCTTATCCTATCTGCCTATTACAATCTTCTCCATCCACCTCTCTGATCCTTCTATCTCATCCCCTTCTATATTTTTTTATAGATATAAATAACTATTCACTAACATATACATCGTCGTCATGGAAACGCGAACGAAGTTTCGCTGGCAGATGCTAGTTTTTAATACATACATAGCTTCACGCCAGTTCCCTTGCGGGGTAGGCACGATCAACAGAGCGCCATTCAGGATTATTCTTACACATCTCACTCGCTTCTTTGACATTCATAGCTCTTGTCATGCACGCTCGTCTGTTCTTAAGGCTCCTGACATCACCTTCTGCTAGTACACGATCAGTTTGATCATGGAAGGTGTGTCGTGGCCTTCCACGACTTTTTAATACGAACTTTATAATTATATCCATGTACTTATTATAGTTTAGCAAAGTCATTTATTTGTTACCTACTGGCTGAGTAATAAATGTTGCCCAACTGAACGTGTCACTTGATTTACGTGCTTCAGGCTTCTAGTTAGTTGTTGGTGTACTAATTATGTGGTAAAGTAACTCCACAGTTTAAATCTAACAAAATATTTGTATTCTACACTTAAACATTATAATCAAGAGCCATCCATAAACTACAAGTCACACGTTAGGGGGGCGGGGGGACGAAGGATGACAAGAAAGAAAGAAAAAATATTATTTAAAACTACATACAAACCAAAACATACTTATAAATGAGACAATACAAACAAACAAAAAACAAAGAAAATATGACGAGTACTATTTATTGGAAACAAATATAAAAAGTAATATAATATAAAAATAAACTATATGATTAATATTGTTACGAGTTGCAGGATTTGCATTAAAATGCCGTTAGAATTACTTTATTAGAACTATACAAACACGTATAACACAGGTACAAATATAACTGAACACAATCAGTCCAAACGTAATTCACGATTCAATAACACGTGCAAAGTCCGTTACTAAATAGATTATCGAATGTACACAAGTCTTGCCACGAGGCTGGTTATCGCTCGACTGCTGATCTCTCCATTGGGCCATTGCTGTATACTGCACCGATACAATATGGCTGCCCGACCACGTAAACTGAATTTCTTAGAATCAGTTCGACACACCTGGCTAATGACTGTCATAAAAGATTACAATACACAATGGGCTGTTTTCTAATCACAAATTTTAAACACAAAATAAACAAAAGAAGTCCAAATGCGGAAAGGTAATAAAGTGTGCTTTTATGGTATGCAGTTGTGAATCTACTTTTGTCGGCATCTCGGTCGTAACAATATAGCAAAACTGATATAAAAATTAATGCTACGAAGCAAATTTATAAACTATGACATAATTACGTTATAAGGGGTGGGGTGGGTCCTAAAGTTCGTGACGTCACATTTAAAAATGTAATATATTTTAGTTTTAAAACAAGAAATTTGAACTATTAACGTAGCTTCAAAATATTCCCAACTCTCTCTGTATAAGCCTAGTGTTTAAATTATTATTTCAAAATGTATGTGTGTGCAGTTCTCACGCAGTAGAAGTGACACAACGTTTGACAAGGGGTGGGAGGGATTCTAAATTTTGTGACGTAACATTTCATATATTATATCATTACAATATATTTAAGCTTTAAAACACGAAATTTGAAATAATAACGAAAAACTTCAAAATATTTCCAACTCTGTCTGTATGAGCATAGGGTTTAAATTATTGAATATAATGTATTTTATATTATTTTCTCGCAAGCTTAGTCCTTTAGATTTATGTGTTTATATCTTTTTAGTGTCCCTTTTTCTTTTCATCGAGTTTCAAATCAAGTTGTTTTGAAGTTTCACTTCAAAACAACTTAAATTGAACTTGAACTTAAATGTAAATACAATTTAGTTAGTTCTGTGGTATCACACTAGGGAGAGAGAAGTGTCACGCATGTGATCAGCTGTGACAAGGACGAAGGTAGGCTCAAAAAGTAATAAAATACGTGTGATGTAATTTGTATTACTAAAAGTATTTAATGAACGTTTTATACATACATACATACATAACTTCACGCCAGTTCCCTTGCGGGGTAGGCACGAACAACAGAGCGCCATTTAGGTCCATTCTTAGACACCTCACTTGCTTCTTTGACATTCATAACTCTTGTCATGCACACTCGTCTGTTCTTAAGGCTCCTGACATCACCCTCCGCTAGTACACGATCAATTTGATCATGGAAGGTGTGTCGTGGCCTTCCACGACTTTTGCATCCATCCACTTTTGGATTGTATATCTGTTTAGTCATTCTTTCATCATGCATTCTTTCCACATGCCCGAACCACCGGAGCATTCCTTTCCTTACCTTCACCCCGACACTCTCTTTCAGACCAACTCTCTTTCTTACTTCGGTATTACGAACGCGGTCCGCGAGCGTCACTCCGCAGATTTTGCGCAGTGCTCGCATCTCCACCGCGTTTACTCTACTTTCATGCTCTCTCTTCCATACGTGAGCGTAGGTACCAGCACCGCGTTGTGTGCGGCGAGTTGGGCCTTCTGGCTGAGGTTTTTAGCACCTAGAAGTTTACCTAGCGCTCCATTCAAACTATTCCCCAAATTCACTCTTCTTTCTATATCAGCGGTGTACCTTCCATCCCTGCTAAAAGCACATCCAAGATATACAAACTCATTCACTTGCTCCAGCATAACATCATCGACCATTATCCTTGCATTCGTTCTGGTTTCTTCTCTTTCAAACACCATAACCTTTGTTTTCTTCGCATTCAAATGTAAGCCTCTCGCCTGACAGTCATCTTTCATCATTCATCGTTTTATTATCTGTAATATTATAAAATTCTAAAGATAGTGTGTCTGTACATTAAAGCTATTTAAAAAAAACAACTGGAATAGACTACATAAACGATGGAGAATTGAAAAAAAATGCAACATGTATTTTTTTTGGCTGTTTGTTCGGGATTACTGAGCCGATTTCGATGCGGTTTCCGTTGATCGCCAGTTAAGTCTTAGACTTAAAGTCTACGCTACTTTTTATTCTGGGAATACCGCGGCAAATTTTCTGGGAATTATTTTAAATGGTCAGATTGAAAAAAACATTTCGAATTCTAATGCGTTTTATTCACTGATCGATACTAAATTTAATGTAATAAAATTTGTTTTTTTTTTAATCCCGGGAATTTATCCGGGAGCAGTTTGTAGTAGTGCGGATGCATAAAAATTAGCTTCTTCCGACACAGTTTTCAATAAAACAATAGCTTACATTCTTTTTAAATGCTGTGATCCGGGAATCTCGCGGTAATTTCTAGTCAAACGCGAACGAAGTCGGGGGCATAATCTAGTTCAAAATATATTTCTTAAAAACAGTAAAATATTGAAAATTATTAATATACTTAATTATTTATCCGTGCAGGAACGGAGAAAGAATATAATTTCCTGCGGCCGGGCGGCCTGTCGTAAGAGGCGACTAAACAACCCACAGCCAGGTGGTAGGGCATTTGCCCGACTGGATGGCTACCACCCCTGGTGTAAACTATGTCGCCATAATAACCTTGAGTTGTGTTCCGGCATTAGTGACCAGGTTCCAGTTTCCCTTAAGAGAGCAGCAGCGCATTTGTAGCAACTTTGCTGTTTCAAATGTCCATAGGCGATGGTAACTGCTTTCAATTTCCATCAAGTGGACCGTCTTCCTGTCTGCTGATCTCCTGCAATAAAAAAAAAGAAAAAATTCTTTTTTTAAATCCATATTGACTAAATTCTAGTCTAGTAGTCCAATAACTAGAAGATGTAGTCAATTAAAAAACACATATAGTACAATGAATTACATAATTTTAACAGCTTATTATAAGAGTGTTATTAAAGTAAAAGTTATCTACAAACTATAAATATGTATAAAAGTTATAGAAAAAGCTTGTACAAATTTACTTTTCGTATAATGTAAGATTTATTCTAAAAACACGATCCTTTCAAATCCACCGATCTCGGTTACAAAAGTGATACTTCATTGATTTTGTTCTAGACATGGGTAATGTAGTGATGTGCCATGCAGTGAAGTTACACTACGCGTTGTTTAACCGTTTCTCGAGTTGACATACTGAAATTTTAATAAAACTACGTTTGAACGGTTGCAAGCGCAGTAATTTAGTTGTTTTTTTTATTGCGTGAGTTCAGCAGACAGGCATACGGCCCACTTGATGGAAAGCGGTTACCATCGCCTATGGATATTTGCAACACCAAAGGTGCTTACTACAAATGCGCTGCGGCTCTCTTACGGGAGACTGGAACCTGGTCACTAATGCCGGAACACAACACAAGGTTGTTATGGCGGCATACTCTAGACCAGGGGTGGTAGCTATCCAGTCGGGCAAATGCCCTACCACCTGGTTGTGGGTTGTTTAGTCGCCTCTTACGACAGGCCGCCCGGCCGCAGGAAATTGTATTCTTTCTCTGTTCCTGCACGGATAAACGGATAATGATTTTTAATATTCCGACGTTTCAGCTACTTTTTAGTAGCCGTGATCACGGAAGACAAAGGTACTCTTAAAGTATTATTTAACCTACCGCCAACTTGTTCATTTTTATTTACTTTAATTTTATTTATGGTTATTATTTACTCTATGGGAGCCTAATCTAATTTACCACTGCTTTGCAACATACTGTGTGTACATCCTGCTTCAAAATGTTGGAACAACTTTCCCCCTCCAATAAGGAACCTGCAGTCAGTTCAAGGGTTTAGGGTCAAACTCAAGAAGTTTCTTGGTGACTACCAAAAATCACAGGCGGGCCAAAGACACGACACCAATATCATGTAATTCTGATATTGTTTTAAGGCTGTTTATTTATTATATATATATCGGTAAATTTATTATATGTATGGTTGTATATGAATTTTATGTTATAAATATTTGTAAATTTATTAAACTATTTCGTCTTTATTGTCACAGTAATATAATTATTTATTAATAATATAATGTATAGTTTGCCGTGACGTCGCTCTAGGTTCAAGTGGAAGATCAGCGTTGGTCTAACAGATATGTATATCTTCGGATACTTTGTGGTTGTTTTCTCTTTTTTTATTGTGCTTTATTTATTACTTCAAATGTCTTTCTTTCACTTGTATATGTTTTTTTTTTTTTTTTATTGCACGAGTTCAGCAGACAGGCAGACGGCCCACTTGATGCAAAGCGGTTACCATCGCCTACGGACATTTGCAATACCAAAGGTGCTACAAATGCGCTGCTGCTCTCTTAAGGCAGATTGGAACCTGGTCACTATTGCCGGAACACAATTCAAGGTTGTTATGGCGGCATACTCTAGACCAGGGGTGGTAGCCATCCAGTCGGGCAAATGCCCTACCATCTGGCTGTGGGTTGTTTTAATGTCCTAAAATAAACCTGGCTTCTTGCTTTCTTTCTAGGTGACGAAGAAATAGTTTTGGAAAGTTGACGTCAAATGGATAGACAGACATGAGAAAAACACAAAACCTCTGTTTTCAACAACATTGCAAGGGAACCTTAAAATTGGTCAAAAAAGCGTCATTGTATCAACTCATTTTATATTTCAGTGCGATGCGCATCCCTAACCCGTTCCTACCTTTCTAGTATAAAATATTCCTAAGTATATAGTTTCACGAGGCGCCCTCCGCTATAAGTGACCAATGACCTGAAAAATCCGGTGAAAGCCTGGCCGATAGTTATTTTTTGACTGCCCATAGAGATTACATTTGATTCAGTGCTTGCCAATAGCATTTTTATCGGCGGCACGGTGAATAAAATGGCGAAGCTTTATGTCATATCCTTTTTTAATATCACGCAACTGATGCTTATTGGAAACTTTCACGTGGAAAAAATTTCTAAGTGGGAGTGACATGTCAAGTTTCTGCACGCACCTACGTACAGTTAAACGATTTTGCTTCTACTTTGAGGGCGTTGAATGAATTTGGCATGGTTTTATATTACTAAAATTCATAATTCGATAGATACATTTTTTTTTATTGCAGGAGATCAGCAGACAGGCAGACGGCCCACTTGATGGAAAGCGGTTACCATCGCCTATGGACATTTGCAACACCAAAGTTGCTACAAATGCGCTGCTGCTCTCGTAAGGGAAACTGGAACCTGGTCTCTAATGTCGGAACACAACTCAAGGTTGTTATGGCGACATACTTTAGACCAGGGGTGGTAGCCATCCAGTCGGGCAAATGCCCTACCACCTGGCTGTGGGTTGTTAAGTCGCCTCTTACGATAGGCCGCCCGGCCGCAGGAAATTGTATTCTTTCTCCGTTCCTGCACGGATAATACATGTAACAAATTTAATCATTTTAATATTTGTCTTCCTTCAATGATGTATCTTAGTGATAAAACATTGAAGTTACAATCTAATCTAGGAAACAAGACTAACGATTCATTTAAATCTGACCTAAAATAAATAGATATAACTTAAACTATGATTGTGTCCAATAACACATTTTCTATTGTCTTTATTAAGGAGAAGACACTTTGTTCATAGCTTCTTTGTTAATGTTTAGCACATAGCACTGCACTTTATTATTATGAGAGTATTATAACACTAACTCAAATGGTTTTGTCCTAATATTATTTTTGTCCAATGCTGCCCGCTGCTATTAAAACTGCCGCACCAAAACCAAGAGAATTATATCGTCCCTTTTACTCTAATACAAATTCTATGTAGTTAGAGGAAGAAAGCATCAGTTAAAACGTTCGTTTCAATTATCTGTATTTGACCACAAATTTGTGGTGCTTCCCAATTAGCCGTGTGTGACACTCGAGAACTGGTGGTGATTCCGTCTTATAGGGTTAATAAATCTGTATTATCAAGGAGCTGGATGGCCTCGACATTTACATGGTGATAGAGCCGTTGCTGGTGGGCTTCTTTGTATTTTTTAGTAACGTTAATGACGAGTTTCACTTTAATTTTAATATGTACACCTAAACAGTGAAACCTTTTCCAATTTAGATTTTTATAGAATCTTAATTTAGTTTACATTAAATGAAAAAGATTTAAAATTATTAATATCTAACTATAGCTTAAAAAAATACAAACAGCTGGAAACGTTCCCAAAACACTGGCAGCGTTACCAAGTTGAATGGCAACGCTTATGAGTTGCTCACAATACAGGCCAGCGTTATGATCGCGTGAGACTTTTATCAACCGTGAAGGTAGGGTCTCGATAAATAACACTTTAATTATTATATATACCCAGAAGACACTACGCAAAAAAGAACATAACTCATGAAGGCTCTTTACTCTATAATAAGCTACCAAAAAATACAAAAAAAAAACTATTGAAAAACCACATACCAGCAACCACCAGAGCAAGTCCTAAAGGACTACTCTTTGCTCGACTAAATTAACATTATATCAATTTTGAAAATTTTAGCCAACCTAAATTAAATCATATCTGTTTGCACTACAATATTTTTTTTTCAATATGCTTACATTCATATACATTAGACATATTTGAACTGTGGCACGGAAACCTCATGGGTTTATTCGTTCCGCAGGGAGTCGTGTACACATACATACATACATATCTTCACGCCAGTTCCCTTGCGGGGTAGGCACGAACAACAGAGCGCCATTTAGGCTTATTCTTACACACCTCACTTGCTTCTTTGATATTCATAGCTCTTGTCATGCACGCTCGTCTGTTCTTATGCCTCCTAACATCACCTTCTGCTAGTACACGATCAATTTGATCATGGAAGGTGTGTCGTGGCCTTCCACGGATTCTGCATCCATCCACTTTTGCATTGTATATCTGTTTAGTCATTCTTTCATCATGCATTCGTGTACACAATATTGTTATATCAAAAATAGGAGCAGAGGCGAGTAATTGTTATCATCATTCTGGTGTTTAGTTCTGATTTGATGAATAAAACGGGGTTATCGTCACTCTAGTATATGGTTCTCTTTTAGTCCCAGGTCTACACATGTGGGCCTGATTTATTATTGTAAAGTTACTTAGCAATAAACTAACAGACAAAAACACGTAATTATATTTAAAAAATCGCATTATGCGTTTTCATAAGCCTCTGGCCTTATAGGCAACTTGCAATTGCTCCGACTATCGTTTCAAGACTACCCTCACATATTATAAATAAAACGGACAAGTGAAAAAACGAGTGGCAAAACGAATCGCAACAAAATTTTAACTTGAAGTTTTACGGGCAGATTGTTAATGTACTTGTCCAATTTGAAAACCTGTCTGTAAAATTTAAAGTTAAAATTTTGTTGCCATTCTTCGTTTTGCCACTTATCCGTTGACATTCGTTTTTCCACTTGTCAGTTGAAGTTTCACTTCTACCATGTGTCCCAGCACACATGTCGATTTTTCGCAGGTTTACTGCAAATTATGATTTGGTTAGGTTGTTTTAATGGAATATAAAATAAAAAATGTGTATAATTATTTCCCTAACTATCCGAAAATTGTTTATTTTTACGGTTAAAGAAACAAAAATATGTTTTCTTAAAAAAAAAAGTGGCAACCCTAATTATATAATTACTTAACCTCGTTGACATATCGACGCACAGTCCAAATTATTGGGGCTAGGACGACGAAACTCTGCATGCGGGTTTTTTCCATACTGTAGATGCGCACTAAGAAAGGAAATTTGAAAAATCAACTCCTAAACGGGTGAACAGGGTGATGAAAGTGTGTATGAACATCCGTCATTTTTTTGCAAACCAGGAAATTTTATATATCTGCTTCTGGTTAGAAATAAAAGTATAATTTTATCGGCGTTTTTGGAAATTTAAACCCCAAGAGAATTAAAAAGACGTTGCTCAGAGTATGACTATTTTCAAACTTTAGTTTTATCCGTACAGGAACGGAGAAAGAATACAGTGGTAGGGTTTTGTCCGTCTGGATGGCTACCACCCCTGGTCTAGAGTATGCCGCCATAACAACCTTGAGTTGTGTTCCGGCATTAGAGGCCAGGTTCCAGTCTCTCTTTAGAAAGCGGCAGCGCCTTTGTAGCACCTTCGATGTTACAAATGTCCATAGGCGATAGTAACCGCTTTCCATTAGATGGGGCCGTCTGCGCCTGTCTGCCGAACTCATGTAATAAAAATAAAAATGTACGTGACGTAAGCCGCGAGCAGCAGCTAATGACTTAATAACTTTGTAAGTTCGTACAAAGTCTATGGGACTACAATTTTTTATAAGATGATAAAAAGTGACTTCGTTGAATTGACTGTCATCTATTGTCATCACTCTATTTTAGAAAATCATATACTACAATCTGACCCATAATCTATACTAATGTTATAAAGCTGAAGAGTTTGTTTATTTATTTAAACGCGCTAATATCAGGAACCGCTGGTCCGATTTGAAAAATTCTTTCAGTGTTGAATAGTACATTTATCGAGGAAAGCTATAGGCTATATTATATTCACTAAAAAATTAGGGATCCTTAATAAAAGTCCAATAATGTAACCCAAGGTGTAAAAAAATGACCCGAAAAAATGCTTACACGGCGTGCGCTGCGAAAACTATTCATTATAGAACAAAACAATGTACTACCACTTTGTAGAACATATAATTGTCTACAAAAAATATCTCGTAACTATATGTCTAACTATTGTAGTTATCTCACAATAAGTGTTTTCTTTTATTTTTTTAAATAATTAAAATGCCGTCGCTTCAAAAACTCTTTATTTTGTACCTTGGTATTCCTTGATAAATAATCCTTATCAAAATAAATTACTCATTCAAATTCAATACCTTTGTAGAACTTTTTGAATTATTAAATTCGGACGTTTCATTCAAAAGATATCGCGATATTTAAAATGTAAGTATTCGTGTTGTAGCCAAATATACTAATATATTGTTTGATTGAACGCGCTAATCTCGGGAACTACTTACTGGTCTGATTTGAAAAATTCTTTCAGTGTTGGATAGCCCATTTATCGAGGAAGGCTATAGGCTATATACCATCACGCTAAGACCAATAGGAGCGCAATACCAGTGAAGAATGTTTCAAAATCGGAGTGTTTTGAAAGCAAATTCCACGCGGACGACGTCGCGGGCACAGCTAGTATGTTAATAAAATGCTTATTGTAATAAAGTCAGCTCTAATAAACTCATTATTACAATAGTAAAAGGATTACATATGAATTGGTGAATAAAACTAGATATATATATATATATATATATATATATATATATATATATATTATATATATATACATTATATATATATAAATATATATATATATATTGCTCACCAAATATACAATTTCAAAAATACACAATTATAATATTGTCATGGTAGAAACAGTAGGCGGCTTTATCCCTTAAAGCAATCTCTTCCAGGCAACTTAACTTAAGGAATAGTTTAACCTGATCTGGCGATGTAGGTGGTGCAGATTATTAGAGATATCATAAACAATACTTATTTAGGTTTTAAATTTTATCTCGAAACTTAAATTATAAAAACATAAATCTTATCACAGGTGGTAAAATTCACGTGTTTCTGTATGTAAAAAATACCCTTATCATTTTATCATAAACAATAAATAACCTTTGTACATCGCATATATATTTTTTATGTTATTAATGTAGCTTGCAAAAACAATTTGTCTTGTCTGCCAATTTTTTTAAACTGTATTATTTTGTCATTTTTAAACATAATCACAATTATTCTCATCATGATATTTTACAACAAATTGCATACATACATATTGTTACGAGTCGCGACTCGAATTAAAATGCCATTAGAATTACTATAGAGTTTATTAGAACTATACAAACACGTATAACACAGGTACAAATATAACCGAACACAACAAGTCCAAACGTAACGCAGAAGGTCGTAATTCCATAAAATCCGCAAGGTCCGTCACTGAAAGTTTCCCAATTGTAGTACACGCGTCTCGCTTCGTTCGTGGTTCTCGCTCGACTCGTCCCTCCATCGGGTCATTGCTTTATACTGCACAGATGCAATATGTCCGTCCGGCAGCATGAACTGAATTTTCTAGAATCAGTTTGTACTTTAAATCCGACACACCTGGCTAATGAGTCGATCGCAACGAATAATTGGTAAACGCATGTCAGTAAATAAGTAAACAAAAGAAGTCCAAATGCCGAAAGGTAATAAAATGTGTTTTTACAGGTACGCAGGTGTGAATTTGTTTCTGTCGGCGTCTAGGTTGTAACACTATACATATTATCACGTCTGTTTTCTATGGCGGTGGGCAGAGACTATATATAGATCTCCGCTTGCGACAAATAACTTTCGCATCATCTACTTTCATTAACCTCTTCATACATGCACGTTTATTTGATATGCTTTTTACCTGACCTGGTTTTAATACTTCTGTTATTTGATCATGATGTGTACGTCGTGGTCTACCGGTACCAACTCTACCATTCACAATGCTGTCATATACATGTTTTGTAATTCTATTTTCATCCATCCTCCTGAAATCCAGAAATACCGGAGTCCTAGCAGTGGGACGTTTAGTGGGATGATATTATGACAAATAAATGTTAATTCCACACATCTATGTGGGTAGTTTTATATATGCCGCTGGCTTACATTTTTCACCGCCGTTGCGTGGTGGGGAAAGCAGTCCCCAACGCACGAGAAGTCAGTACGGATGTTCCGCGTGTACCGTGGAAAGACCAGAGTGAACGTATCACTTCTAATTCAATATCTCAGTAAACTTTACATACAAACCGTGCTTGCCTGTTGGTGTGATTGTGTGCCATAAATCGATGACCTGAACCGCCACCCGAGGATCTGTTTCCAGGAGCTGTCCTAGCTGCCCCATTGGAGATGGATTCCGAGGTTAGTGGTGCTTATTACCCCGTTGACAAAAAGAATGTTAAACTACAAGATGGATGGATACAAACGTAAAGGTAGAAAAAAAATGGATGGATTGTGTGAAGGATGATATGATGATATGTGGTGTGACAGAAGATATATGTCAGAATAGAAGAGTGTGGAAGGAAAAGACGTCATGTGCCGACCCCAATTAATTAGGATATGGTGCAAGAAGAGAGAGGTTTTTGTGCAGGATTTGACGTACATTTCACTCCCATATATCCACTAAATCTCACAATTCACTATAACAAACTACTCAAACCAGCGAGCAGCTGTACAGGATCCCTGATCCAGCATTGCACAATGAGAATAACTGGACATACTGTATTTATTTATTCTCAAAAATTTTACATTTTTTTAGTGTTTTTAAATATATATATAAAGATATTTTTTTATAAAAAAATAGATAACATTATTCTTTTATAAAAATATATCAAAAATAAAATACATATTCAATAAAAAAATATAAAATCTTGCATCTCATCGCCAGCGGGGCCTGGGGTCCAAACTACCGATGGTTATGGCTCCAGAGACAGGAACCTCCTCACAATTCGTGCCGTGTCCAAGAGTGCTGCCTTCTGTATCTGGCCCTTCACCCAGCTTCCCAGCGAAAGCCTCTCTAGATGACGGTCGAGGCTTTTCGCTATAAGACCATTGACGGTAACAACTATCGGCACAATGCTCGTTGACTCCAGACGCCACATAGCCGTAACCTCGTGAGCAAGATCCAAGTATTTACTTAGTTTTTCTTTTTCTTTCTTCACGAGGTTATCGTCATGTGGGATACTGATGTCAACGAGTATTGCTCGCCGTGCAGATCGATCTATTATCACGATATCAGGCTTATTGGCTACAATAGTCCTGTCCGTGATAACTGATCGATCCCAGTAGAGTGTGGCACGACTGTTTTCAAGACCAGTAGTAGCCATCCAGACGCGCAAATGTCCTACCAGCTGGCTGTGGGTTGTTTTGTCGTCTCTTACGATATACCGTCCGGCCGCAGGAAATTGTATTCTTTCTCCGTTCCTTCACGGATAGAATACTTCTTGTTTGATCTCTCTATGCCATCCCCTTTATCTGATCCCAATTCTGCTATTAGTATCTCGTCAAAATTGCCGGACACTATTGTCTCTATCGTAGGCTTGCCTGATTTCGATATTCTGTATTCTGTTAACTTCAATCTTTATAAATATCTACTAATATAAGCGAAAACTCGCGAAATTAATGTTTAATTTCTTTGGTACCTTTTCAATATTCATTTCAGCTAACGTCATTATGTTAATAGTAATATATATATCTTTTTCTAATATTATTCTGCCGCAACGATATCAAGAAGATATTGTGGAATTAGTAGACTACGAATTTTCGACCTTGACACTATCGCAATGAAATTGTACTTTGAATATCTTCGCAACGCCAAGATATTGAAATAGCAGAATTGGGCCCCTGCCTATTTGCTAGGTTCGCAATAAAAAAAAAACTATATATATATATATATATATATATATATATATATATATATATATATATATATATATATATATATATATATATATATATATATATATATATATATATATATATATAACGTGCGTGCATGACAAGAGTTATGAATGTCAAAGAAGCAAGTGAGGTGTGTAAGAATAAGCCTAAATGGCGCTCTTTTGTTCGTGGTGCGTACCCCGCAAGGGAACTGACGTGGCGTTATGTATGTATGTATATATATAATGATACTTTTAAATTTGACTGACATTTGTACCCGTTTGAAAAATATTTTTAAGTAATAAAATGTCTAAATGTGTAAAAAGAATGACATAAAATATGGCCACCACTTTTGTCCCATTACCAGCTATATGGAGTGACGCTTCATAATAGGCGATTATCTATCATATCTATCTTTCAATATAACATGATATTGTATAGGTACTTATAATACAATCAATTTGTGGTGTATGTAACAAGTGCTGTTCAGATATTGGAAATTCTACAAAAGCTTATTGGAGTATGTTTTGTTAGTAGCATAATAAGTTGAGATATATCAAGCGTTTCAAAACTAAGTGTTGTTAATGCGTTTTTACGCGTTAATTTTGTTAAGTGTCCCGAAAATACTATTTGAGATTAGAAGTATTCTGAATAAAATTTAATAAACCTTAGTTTATAATAAAACTATGTTTTAACGGTTTTAAGCGCGGTAAACCAACCGCCAGACCTCAAGACACTGTGAGCTCTTACTGCGTGCACTGGAACACAAAACAACTTGATTGACAGCTTCTTTTTATTTTACCTCCCACATATTTTATCTTAATATATATAAATTACGTGTCACGTTGTTTGTCCGCGATGGACTCCTAAACTACTTGACCGATTTTAATCAAATTTGAACACATTGATAGCTTACATTTGGACCCGGTAGGTGGCGCTGGAATCGGGTTCTAAATTTTATTTCTTCAGGGCAGACGGCAACGTCTGCCGGGACAGCTAGTTATTATATAAAATTATTAGAGCTAGGCATGTTTGCTGAAGTTTCTTGCGCCGCTTCTCTTCAAGCTACAGCATGTTCCGAACAGTGGTAAATTAGATTAGGCTCCCATAGAGTAAATAATAACCATACTGCGCTTAAAACTGTTAAAACGTAGTTTTATTATGTATACTAGTCGCGAAATTTAAGAAAATATTATTAGCTTATAAACTGGTACCATGACAGAAACTTATACTGTGTTTTACGTATAATCCCTTAAGACTATAAATAGTATATTGCCTAGTGTTACAGTTATTTAGTAGCACAGTTGTTCTTGTCATGTTTTCGTTTAAAGTTAATAATTTATTTTGTTATGTAACCTCTTATTTCTAAACGACACAATCAGCCATTGCATTAATTGAATAATAATGTTATATTTTTATTTATTCTACGATTAGCCCCTGTTTTGTATAGAGTAGTTAGTTGTGTATAATTCACCACAATTTTATATAACAGGTGATGAATGATGAGGTAACTGTGTAGATTATAATTCAAAATCTCTCAATTGTATATAGACGGTATTCATTACATTTTATTTTTATGTTGGCAGACGCGATAGATCTATACTGTGTTCGGTTTGTTTTATTACATGTAAAACTTTAAGTATAATGGTTTATATAATATATTGTATAAAATATTATCTGGAAATTCCAAACAGTAATGTATTAAATTCTTTTCATTCATAACACTTTAATTAAAATAGTTTACCAATGACTTCAATCCGCTATCGGTTGTGCCAATTCCTGAGTTTCATGTACAGTAAAATTGTTGGAGGGATGGCGAGGTGTTCTAAAAATGCTTGTAGACCGTGAACAAGTAGTGGAATAAATGTGTTAAAACCGTAAAGTTCTCTAATTATAACTATGTGACCAGTTGCTGTTCTTTTATTACCATAAACCCTTCTGAGTTGTTGCAAGTATTACACTAGGTCATCGAAGTCAATGTCTGTAATCTATTAGGTAATGACTCCCACAAGGCTGGCTACGTTACCTCGATAGATCGCCATACTGATTCGTTATCTGAGGTAGATATCTGCCCTCTAATAACCCCAAGAGTCAATCAGTCGTATTGATAGATCTCTTTAAAGGAGCTTTAAAGTATCCTTAGATAATAACATTACAGCTACCGAAATTCACGGATGTTCAACCAAACAAAATACCCCAATTTTGCGGCATTAATACGACAAAAGCTTTTTAAAAAGATTTTTAGATACAAGCTTTTGAGATCCTGGATATCATGTAGCCGCAAAGTGCTAGCCATGACAAGTAAAACGAGCCCAAACACGACGGGTCTATCTTGTTTAGTACAGGAGTTCCCATGGCCACCTTCCGACTCCATCATCAGATCAGCTGCATGGTATCCATATTATTGCATTGTCACGCGATATACATATGCGTGCAAAATTTCAGCCGAATCAGAAACCGGGAAGTTGGTCAAATTTAACTTGCAAGATTCCACCCGAACCTATATACACACATAGGTACAACCATTGCAAGTTAAATAAAAGTTTGTAAAATGTAACAAACGCAAGATAAAGATTTTGTAACTCCTAAAATAAAATAGTTACAGCACTGCTTCAAGTTTTTAACATATAATTAAAATATGTTTTACATTATAAAATGAACTTGTAAAAAAATTATGTATATTACTTATTAAATAAATTAATCGATAATGGCTTTTTGATTAGATAATTTCATTCAAAGTTACGTTCTATTGACATTCGTAAGTGTCAAATCGAATTTTTTATTTTATCATAGATTATCAAGTAAATACGCATATAACGCTCTTTCATACATCGGCATATATTACACATAATTAAATACGAAAACAAAATCTCAGAGTAACCGAATGATAAACGTTGAACACGCAGACGTGAAACTTGACAATCCATCATAGATGGAATACGAAATGAAAGGTTGCACGGCTCCTATTAAAATCACACACATGTACGAGAGTATGGCAAACAATGAAAAATTTCACATTTTCACATACGCTCGGGGAAAAAATGTGTGGAACAGCGAGCGAGGTATAAAAACCTACACTGCAAACTCCGTAATTCCGACTCGTGCCGAGCGATATAAAATATGAAAGACTGATAGTTTTAGCTCCCTGCGTATATAAACCTAGGTGGTAATGCTAATTGGGGTTAATTTGACAGTTGTTTTGTAACACACCATTCACGTGAGATGCTGTTTGAGTCAATATATTCTAATTTGTTTTTGGAATATGAAAAGAAACATAAACACATTTAGTGCATAATCTGGAACAGTTTTGATACATTACATGTTTACAAATAGGCTTATGTTATTTTTTTTATAATAGCAGCAACACTTTTTTATTTTATTTTTTATTTCATTACTTATTTTCTGTTCTTAAAAAAGATTAGATAGTGAATAGCAAAAATGTGTTAATTAATTTCTTTATTGATTTACTAATGCAGAAAAATATATTCGCAATACATAATTGCTCAATGAGTTTTACAACCTAAGATTTTTTTTAAATTATTGTAAGCAATGCTATGTTATGTGATTTATAATGGTAATCAAATTATGGATATTCGACTTTGCTATATTGTACAGTGTTTCAGTTTATAAATTTATTGTTTTAATGTATCCCAAAATATATTAAATTTGTTTAAGCATTTTTTTCATTTATTAGTAATTACATTAATTTAAAAATAAATACAAGTACACATACTACTGATAGTGTAACCACTATGTTATTCACAACCATAACGAAATAATTATGTATGTATTGCTTTTGATAGCTGCTGAATTAATGCTGTAATTTGTTGTAGTTGATGTAACCGTTGCATTGAAGCCAGAGCTAATCTCAAACATGAAGAACGCACTACATAATGGCAAGTTCGTTGAATCAATTCTACAAGAATTCGAACCTGGGACTTCTATGGTTTAGTCAATCTTACACTACTAGACTACAGAAATCGTCGGTCCACTCCAGTACTCTATTTTCAGTTCAGTTATCAACTTCGCTATTATACAGTAAGAGCTTATGGTAAAGCGAAATTCAGTCCAACCCTCGGCGCCGGCTCGTGTGCCTTCGTCACCCGTCGGCTCCTTTCGGTCCGCCGTAGCGGCAGTTCTTAACCTACCCCTATGAGTTTGTGTACATTCTCGCTCCATAAAACATTCATTTTAGAAATTCGGTTGACTTGTGAATAAATATTTCAGTGTTACTTGAGTGTATGTTTGTGTACTGAAATAATGTGTGTTGTGCTCTTGTGTTACCAGTTTGATGGTCAACAATAATGGTAAGTTTTTTTTTAAATTTTCATAGTGTTTATAAATTATCCGATACTTGTCTGCGTCTATGATTTTTTATGCAGTGAAATTGTTATTTTTGGTAATATCGGTAGTTTCATTGATTTATAATTGAAAAAATTATTTACCAATTTTGATTCTGAAATGGTAAATTAAATCTTGTACAGACCTTGTCTTTGCTATTGTGATATACAATTGCATTTGTATTTTAGATATTTAAATTATTAAATAAGTATAATTTTATAAACCGATTTTGAATAAATAAATTTATAATATGCCATTTAAACTATGTACTTTGCGATTATAGATAAATTTCATATCACCTGTTATACAACTAATAATATAGACATTTGAACATTTTCGCATTTATTTTGACTATTATATTTATTTACTATATTTATTTAGAGTATTTAAGCTCAAAATAGTTTAAGATTACAAAGCACATACAAATGACATGTGCGCTTTATGATTACAGCCTATTAGAGTCCCACTGTTGGGACCCACCATTTTAAGAAAAGGACCAGTGTGTACGTACATCTATGCTTATCAAATTCGACTTGGCGGATGTCACACATCAGTAAAGTTGACGTGTAGGTTTTATCACGATATTTTGCCTTACTGTAAGCACGTGGTAGTTGTATCAATATGTACATTAGGTCAGGAAACGACCTAAGCGGTGCGTACTTCTTAAAAAAGTCTTTAAATAATGTTCGTACACTTAAAATTAAACAGGAATCCTATGATCTAAGTCAGGTTAGATATCGTCTGTCTGTGTGTCTATAATGCATTGTCTTGGGAACTAAAATGGCTGAATATATGAAATTCGACACATATATAGTATAGAATAGACTCGTTACTCAAAAGTCTACAAAAGTGTCGTTTATTTTTTCTTCAGCCAATCTCTGTCCACTGCTGTACGTAGGCCTCCAAAGTCGGCGCCACTCATCACGGTCCTCTGCCTTCCCCATCCAGCGCCTACCGCCGAACTTGCGTAGGTCGTCAGTCCATTGGGCTGAAGGGCGTCCGACACTACGTTTACCGAGACGCAGTCTCCACTCCAGAACTCGTTTGCTCCATCTGCCGTCGATCCAGCGACAAATGTGACCGGCCCACTGCCACTTCAACTTGCTAATTTTGCGAGCAATTCATCAATCATTCACTCATCCAACCCCTACCGGCGACCTTCCTCAGGTCGTCAGTCCATCGGGCTGGCGGATGTCCTACGCTATGTTTGCCGTGACGTGATCTCCACTACAGGACCCGTTTGCTCCATCGGCCGTCGTTCCTGCGACAGACGTGACCGGCCCACTGCCACTTCAACTTGCAAAAGTATCTTTGTGATTTTTTTTTAAATTATTGTTAGCTGGCGATGAATGTACAGGCACACCCTTACGTTTATTTTTTGAAGAGGGTCCACACTGCGGTTACTAGCTCACGGTTTATTTGATTCCGGCTTAATACGTTTTTTTTCAAAGGGTCTAATAAGCTCAGCGTTCCCACCTGACATTGTCAAGGACTAAACGAGCCCATTTTTTGAGTCGCCTGCTCTTCCTTCTACGTGTTCTACTTTTCCGTGTCAATGATTTACTGTCAGGAGCCTTAACAACAGACGAGCGTGCATGACAAGAGTTATGAATGTCAAAGAAGCAAGTGAGGTGTGTAATAATGGGCCTAAATGGCGCTGTGTTGTTCGTGCCTACCCCGCAAGGGAACTGGCGTGAAGTTATGTATGTATGTATGTAATGCTTTACTACATTATCTGTTTTCTTCTCTTGTCTTATTTACATTACACATGACGGCCTCTGTGGTTAAGCGGGCTAAGCCTTTGCCGGCCTACCTCACTGCAACGCAGAGGCTCCGGGTTCGATATCTGGTATAGTAAATTTCGGAAACGTATTTTATCCGTTATTTACTATGGTCTGGGTGTCTGGGATCGGCCCCAGAGTAGTCCGTTGTATATTACCCATAACACAAGCGTAACTTGCTTAATTTGGGGATATACAATGTGTGTGTTTGCCTGCCGATTACAGTCTTACAGTCTATTATACACAGAGAATATTTTGAGAATTTGTACGCCGCATTTTCAGCAAACAAGGTTTGCACTCAGCATATTGCTGTGCCGGTGTTATATCTGACACAACGCTGATTTTCAGTGCAAACTCTTTTGTCTTTTGGCGTAAGACCAACACGACCCAATTTTGTTAAATAATAAATAATCATTAATAAAACTAATTATACTTATGTAATATATCATAACGATAAAGAAAATAAACTGCGTAAGAATTTTTTATATTTAAGTGTACTCATTGTTATAATTAGTACCTTCGTCAGTCAATCGATATGTACGACTGAATGTCTGTCTCTCCAAGTTTGCGCTACATACCCAGGCTGTGCCGGTGACCTTGTCCAGATCGTCAATCTACCTAGCTTGAGAGCGTCGTACGCTACATTTATCAAGGGGCGCTTTTCTTCACACTTGGCCGGTTCCTATATCTTACGAACCGTTCAATAACTTTACTATCGGTTAAAATTTGGCATAATCTCCATATAAGTAATGTCAAATTTCTACCTATGGTAAGATAATTGGCTCGCTTGCTTTTTCATCGTCGGATTTTTTATTCATGGAGTACAGCAGATAGGTTGACGGCCCCCACTTGATGTAAAGTAATTACTGTCATCTACAGGTAGTTGCAACATCAAAAATAAGTACTACCAATGTACCAGAGGTCTAGAAGGGGGACTGGAAACTGACCATTAATGCCGGAACGTAGCTTAAGGCTTTTATAGCGGCATACTCTATATTAGGAGTGGTAGGCATCTAGACGGGCAAACACTATCTGGCTGAGGATTGTTCTCACCCGAATACAGGAGTTAGTATTCTTAGGCCATTCCTACACGGATTATAATATTGCAAAAGAAGTGAACGTCCGATTGCCACTTCAACTTACTGATTTTGCAAGTTATGTATTTTGGATTTTATTAATTAGACAAGCACCTAGCTCTCTGAGTGACTTTAATTCGTGTACCAGTCCCGTCGTCAGGATCCATATCTCGGCATAATATCGTCATAACGGGTAGAACACATTTTTCAGAGAGTCATTGTCAAACATTGCAGAATAGTTTTGACGAGAAGATTAGACGAAGCGTACCGAAATACATACATACATACATAACTTCACGCCAGTTCCCTTGCGGGGTAGGCACGAACAACAGAGCGTCATTTAGGCTTATTCTTACACACCTCACTTGCTTCCCTGACATTCATAACTCTTGTCATGCACGCTCGTCTGTTCTTAAGTCTCCTGACATCACCTTCTGCTAGTACACGATCAATTTGATCATTGTCCCGAAATACCTACGACAAATATTTTAGGGATATAGCGTTGCATTTAGTTACTTGTATGGTTGTGCTTGTCATGTTCCTTTTAAGGTTAGTAATTAATTTTATAATGTACCCTCTTATTTTTAAACGATACAATCGGCCATTTCCTTAATTAAATAATAGTTTTGTTGTATTCATATTTATTCTGTGATTAGCGCCTGTTTTGTGTAGTGTAGTATTCTATAATTTACCATAATTAAATGTAACAATATTTATCTCTAGTATGATCTGGTAATTGTGTAGAATTTAAAATCTCTTAATTGTATATAGACGGTATTCACTAAATTTTATTATCATGTTGGCAGAACTGATAGATTTTATACTGTGTTCGATTTATTTTATTACATTTACACATAACTTTAATTATAATTTTATATTGTCTAAAATTTCCAAACGATAATATAAGAAATTATTGTCATTCATAACCTTTTTACTTAAAATAGTTTATCAATGATTTCAATCTGCTATCGGTTGTGCCAATTTGCTAAGTTTCTTGTACTGTAAAATCGATGAAGGGATGGCGAGGTGTTCTAAAAGCGTATGAAACATATTTAAGGCGTAAGGTTCTCTGATTATAAGTATAGTGGCCAGTTGCCGTCCTTTTATTACCATAAACCCTTCTGAGTTTTTGTAAGTATTACATCAGACCTTTTCATTCTTCTGAAAGGGTATTTAAAACAACAACAATACTCTTTATTGTACACCAACTTAAAACAGTAACACATATACATATCTTAATATTTGGTAGTAGTACAATGGGCGGCCTTATTGCTTAAAGTAATCTCTTCCAGGCAACCTTTGGATGGACAAGGATCTTAATCACGATAAACTGTTGGCGTGTAGCTTAAGACTATACTAATGATAATATATATATAATACTAGCTGTCCTGGCAGACGTTGTTCTGCCCTGAAGAAATAAAATTTTGAACCTGATTGCAGAGCCACCTACCCGATCCAAATGTAAGCTATCCTATCTTTCAAGTCGGATCAAACTGCACACGGTGTGCACATTTGATTAAAATCGGTCAAGTAGTTTAGGAGCCCATCGCGGACAAACAACGTGACACGTAATTTATATATATTAAGATAATGTACAATAATATACTTATATAATTATATATACCATACAAAACATATATACATAGACACACAAATATACATATTATGCAGTTAGATAGTGCTCCCTCACAAGTCTGTTGTAATAATATATATAATATACATACATACATACATAACTTCACGCCAGTTCCCTTGCGGGGTAGGCACGAACAACAGAGCGCCATTTAGGCTTATTCTTACTTCATAACTCTTGTCATGCACGCTCGTCTGTTCTTAAGGCTCCTGACATCACCTTCTGCTAGTACACGATCAATTTGATCATGGAAGGTGTGTCGGGGCCTTCCACGACTTCTGCATCCATCCACTTTTGCATTGTATATCTGTTTAGTTATTCTTTCATCATGCATTCTTTCCACACGCCCGACCGAACCACCAGAGCATTCCTTTCCTTACCTTCACCCCGACACTCTCTTTCAGACCAACTCTCTTTCTTACTTCGGCATTACGAACGCGGTCCGAGAGCGTCACTCCGCAGATTTTGCGCAGTGCTCGCATCTCGACCGCGTTTACTCTATATATAATATGTAATTTCTTATTAGTAAAATTATTGATAAACTTGAGAGAGACGGAAAAGTTTATACGTAAGTTTCTTTTTATAGTATAGGTTCGCGTTTGACCACGATCTCGCCCTATGTGGAGCGAAGATGTGGTCTAGGATGGAGTACGCTTACGTAGAAGATACCTATTTACACGGGACTTGAGACACCCAGGTTATATGTATCAGGAAAGACAGACTCCGGTAATGAGTTTCACTTCTTTGCTATGCGTATGATGAAGCTGGATGCAAAGTGCTTCGTTCTTATAGGTGGAATAAGGTAAATAATAGTATAATAACGATGTTGCATGCTGGTGCATCTGGTTATCCGATAATAGAAGGGAGATGGCGGGATCAGATCGAAGAGCTCAGCTGCACACTCTCCAAAGTGAATCCGATAGAAAACCAATAAGCTGGCAACCCTGCGTCGATGTTCGAGACTTTGAGTTTTGTCGTCGAAAAGCTAGTCGTTGCCGGCCTCCTGGCTCTCCGCTTAACTTTGTTATCAAGGTTTTTTAATTTAATTGTAGTTTTCACATCAGAATTTTCGCAGTGTTGTGATTGATTAAATGATAATAATTGTAATGTGATAAATAAAATTTTTTAAACATTTGCTCAAAAAATGCATTTACGAAGCCCATATACATTGTTCAATTAAATAAATAATATTGTAATACTTGCAACAACTCAGAAGGGTATATGGTAATAAAAGAACAGAAGCTGGTCACTGCATTTATAACCAGAGAACCTTACGATTTTTAACATATTTTATACTCAAACTTCACACTCGACAAGCATTTTTAGAACACCTCACCATCCCTCTAACAATTTTAGGGTATAAGCATGCACCTCTTAGTCAGTTTTCTGATCTAAAGTGCATATTGTTAGAATTACCATGTGCTAACAACGGTGAAGGAAAACATCGTGATGCAACCTGCACATCGAGATAACCGATGTGTCAAACCTGCCAAGCCGCCTTGGACAAGCGTGGGGGGTATACTGTCTGTTCCCCCTATAATGGGAGGCCCGAGCTCAGCAGTGGAACATTAATGGGCTGATATTATTATATTATATTATATTACCATCCCTCCAACAATTTTACGGTATAAGAAACTTAGCAATTTGGCACAACCGATATCGGATTAAAGTCATTGATAAACTATTTTAATTAAAGGGTTATAAATAAGAAGAATTTAATACATTAAAAAACGCCTAGTCGACAAAACAGGAGACCGGAAGGCTGGAGCTTACCTCGCTCAAAGGATTAGCCTTTGTATACTCAGCGAGGTAATGCTGCCAGCCTTCTAGGTACAATGCCCAGCGACAGTGGTCTGGTGGGGCTGGACGGGCTTTAATATAGGTTTTATTTTAATTTTAGTTTTTTTACTATTGTATATATATTTTTAAGTTAGGTTTATTTACAGGATATTTTAGTTTTTGTTAATAGATGTTAGACTTAGTTTATTTATAGTATTTAATTATAGTTTTACTAATAGTAATACATTATTGATTGGAAATTTTAGATAATATATAATATAAAATATTATACTTAAAGTTTTACACGTAATAAAATGAACCGAACACAGTATAAATCTATTCATCTGCTAACATGAAAATAAAATGTAGTGAATACCGTCTATATACAATTGAGAGATTTTGAATTATAATCTGTACACAATTACCACATATTAGAGATAAATATTATTACATAAAATCATTTTAAATTATAGAGAACTACTTGTCTATACAAAACAGGCGCTAATCACCGAATAAATAAAAATATAACATTATTATTCAATTAAGGAAATGGCCGATTGTATCGTTTAGAAATAAGAGGGTACATAACAAAATTAATTATTAACTTTAAAAAGAAACATGACAAGAACAAGTACCTATGCTACTAAATAACTGTAACAATATATACACAGAACACCTAATTAGGGCAAGCATTGCTATTCAGTGTGGTAACGCCGCCAGCCTTTTGGGAACGTTCCCGGTAAGTGACAGTGGTTTGGGACCAATATTTTATCTATAATTTTGCTCTCCTTTTTTATTTAGTTTTAGTATTTAATTTTAGGTTTCTATTTTATAGTTTAGTTTAATTTTTAAAATCATTTTGGTTGTTACAATAAATATATTTATTAAAAATTATTTCTTTACGTACATAACAAAGAGCCACTACCTATGGTTCTTCAGGGAAAACGCTAGTAAATAAATAAAATAAGATATGCAGCTACACTCGTCTATTATTATACGTGTATGTATCTGAAAGTTGGTTGGCAGAGTTGGTCTGAAAGAGAGTGTCGGGGTGAAGGTAAGGAAAGGAATGCTCCGGTGGTTCGGGCATGTGGAAAGAATGCATGATGAAAGAATGACTAAACAGATATACAATGCAAAAGTGGATGGATGCAGAAGTCGTGGAAGGCCACGACACACCTTCCATGATCAAATTGATCGTGTACTAGCAGAAGGTGATGTCAAGAGCCTTAAGAACAGACGAGCGTGCATGACAAGAGTTATGAAGTAAGAATAAGCCTAAATGGCGCTCTGTTGTTCGTGCCTACCCCGCAAGGGCACTGGCGTGAAGTTATGTATGTATGTATCTATGTATGTATGTATCTATACTGCTATCAAACTACGTCAAGCGAAAGTATATAAAGTCCAAAATAAATACGCTATCGCGATTCTCAATGTTACGGTAACCAAATAAAACGAACGTGGATTCATTACTTTGATTGATGACTGGTGTCCTGACATTTTTTTTTCATTTATCTTTTCCGAGTAAGCCGTAGAAATATGGTTTCGTTTAGTATAAATTAATGTCAACAACTAGAAATGAAATATGTATTCGGATGTTAAGTAAGACGTAGTTAATGGGTTTGAGGATTGTTGTATACTAAAGTTGTAGTAGCTCGATCAACAAAGGCACACGCGTCTGATTCTAGTTATTTCAGTTTAAATGGGTAAGTATATTTTATTGCGCAGCTAGCAAACTGGTAGATAGGGTCCAAGCAATGATGAAAAAAATTGTACGTGTGCAGTTCACACGCAGTAGAAGTGTGACAAAGGGTGGGAGGGCTTCTAAATTTCGTGACGTCACATTTCATATATTATATCGTTATAATTTTTTTTTATTGCATGAGTTCAGCAGACAGGCAGACGGCCAAAGCGGTTACCATCGCCTATGGGCATTTGCAACACCAAAGGTGCTACAAATGCGCTTCTGTTCTCTTAAAGGATACTGGAACCCGGTCTCTAATGCCGGAACACAACACAAGGTTGTTATGGCGGCATACTCTAGACCAGGGCTGGTCGCCATCCAGTCGAGTAAATACCCTACCACCTGGCTGTGGGTTGTTTAGTCGCCCCTTACGACAGGCCGCCAGGCCGCAGGAAATTGTATTCTTTCTCCGTTCCTGCACGGATAGAACGTCAGTACGTGGTAATCCTGCCAATATGCACACTAGGGCAGAAAACTGTCTAAGTTGTCCTTGCTTCCCTGTCAAGATTTGAACCCGTACCATTTGATACTAGAATATTTTAATCACTTGGCTACCGTGGCTTACAAAATGATACATATTCACATTTTAAAATATGAAAATTTAATGCAGTAATATTACGAGAAAACGCCGAGATAAATTTACGAAATCTTAACGCAGTTCTTGAATATATGCAGCGAAATGCCCGGTTCGGAATGTTCGAGGATATTACGTCGGCACAATTACTGACAACGACTTGGATCTTTTAACTTGAAATTGAGCTTAAAAACCATTTTATATTTGAGTTTTCTTAGAAAAATGTTGGCGTTAGAAATATATACTAGGGTTATCTATTATACTACTACTATCTAATACTTGATAGTGATGGGTGATGTCAGGAGCCTTAAGAACAGACGAGCGTGCATGACAAGAGTTATGAATGTCAAAGAAGCAAGTGAGGTGTGTAAGAATGGGCCTAAATGGCGCTCTGTTGTTCGTGCCTACCCCGCAAGGGAACTGGCGTGAGGTTATGTATGTATGTATGTATCTAATACTTATACTAAGTACTATCTGTCTTTAAAGAAATATGTCTACTTATTTAACTATTGTAATATATCTTTATATATATAATTCTTCTGTACGTGTGTTGACATTGAACTCCACCTAAACGGCTGGACCGATTTCAATGATTTTTTTTGTGTGTGTTCAAGTGGATTCAAGGATGGTTTAGATTCACAATTGGGCCCCTTAGGTGGCGCTGCAATCGGGTTCTAAATTTTATTTCTTTAAGGCAGAACAACGTCTGTCGGGACAGCTAGTGCTAATATAAAATGCTTGTCATATATAATGTTAATATATATATTTATTTAGATTATTTTGTATATACGTATATATTGGTATTCTATAAATTTGTCTGGATTTATGTATGTATTAAAAAATTATAAATTAGTGTAATTATGTATATTCAAGTTGTACAGTCCTATTTTTTTTCTGTTCCACCTACATTGCCAGATTAGTTAAGAATTTCTTTTAAGCTAGGTTGCCTGGAAGAGATCGCTTTTAGCGATAAGGCCGCCTGTTGTTTTGCCAAGAAGTATTGTAATTATAAGTATACATTTTGTTTTTACATTTGTTTATTTTGGTGAGCAATAAAGTGTTATTTATCTAGACTATAATACTAGATTTTATACGCGGTTTTCGTCGTACTAATGTACATTTTGTACACAAAGTGCAGAATATCGTGATAGCGTAATGGCTAGCGCAAGAGTTCCATATTCAAAGGGCGCGGGTTCGTTCCCTGGTCGGAACGCATCCACGACTCAGACAGTTTTCTGACCTTATGTACATATTGTTATAATTACCACGTGCTAACAACGGTAAAGGAAAACGTCTTGATGAAACCTGCACATCGCGATAACCGATGTGTTAAACCTGCTAAGACGCCTTAGACAAGCGTGGCGGGTATACTGTCCATCTATAGGGAGAGGCCCGAGCCCAACACATTTGTCCCGTACAAAATACATTTGTACTGATACGCCTCAAAATTTGAAATGAACCACCTCAAAATTTTTGTCGCGCTACTACTCAAAAGTAAGAGGAAGGATGGCACGAGGCTTGTGCTACAACAGTACAATAACGCCTCTACGGATATTGACATGACAAAAAGGGACAACATGACAATATCATAGTACAACTGTTAGGAAAATGAGTTGACCGAGGCCGAGCACATCCGATTCTGAACGAAAATTTCCGAACTAGTTTTAAACGGGACAAATGAGGGAATGACGCTCACCGCCTTACTAGCCTCGTCGCTTCAAATGTACTACCGCGGTAAAAACCGTACAAATGTCCTCGCCTCATTTGAAGTGATACAATGTACTGGTTCAGTACAAAATGTCATGTTACTCTTACAAACTCATTTTAAAATCATGTACTGTTGATTTCGCTGTTATCTACATTATTATAGATACGTTTTTATATTTTATTCTACACTTTAATCACAGTAAAATCTTAAGTTTAAAAAATTGGTGAAGCAGCAAAGGTGACCTAGTAGATAATAAAATAAAGGCAAAACGTCAAATACGAACCCACATCAAATTTGAAAAAAAAATGTAATAAACTTACATTTGCAACTCTTGCCTCCGTTCGAGCATTGTTATTCATTTTTATAAAAATAATATTAAAGTGTCTGTAATGTAAAAATAAATGTTAAAATGAAAGTTAAACTTGAAAATGTCCGTTTGAAAATTGGTCTCGAATAAACTACAAAACAACTCAACGGATTTCAATGAAAATTTTAAAAAAGAAATCAGCAATTATAAGCTTTTCTCGTCTTTATTTTTTGAGTTTTTATCCACATTAGCATGTGAATTCTATTAGGCACCAATAAAATATATCCATCGTGATTAATGGTACATACATACACACATAACTTCACGCCAGTTCCCTTGCGGGGTAGGTACGAACAACAGAGCGCCATTATTGCTATAGCAATAATATTTATAAAAAAATTGCAACATATTTTGTATTAAGCCTACATATGTCTATTTCATTGACGGCCTCTATGGTTGAGCGGGCTAAGCCTTTGCCGGCGTAGCTCACTGCAACGCAGAGGCTCTGGGTTCGATTCCTGGTATAGTAAATTTCGGAAATGTATTTTCTTCGTTATGTACCTACGCTCACGTATGGATGCGAGAGTTGGGTATGGAAGAGAGAGCATGAAAGTAGAGTAAACGCGGTCGAGATGCGAGCACTGCGCAAAATCTGCGGAGTGACGCTCGCGGACCGCGTTCGTAATACCGAAGTAAGAAAGAGAGTTGGTCTGAAAGAGAGTGTCGGGGTGAAGGTAAGGAAAGGAATGCTCCGGTGGTTCGGGCATGTGGAAAGAATGCATGATGAAAGAATGACTAAACAGATATACAATGCAAAAGTGTATGGATGCAGAAGTCGTGGAAGGCCACGACACACCTTCCATGATCAAATCGATCTAGCAGAAGGTGATGTCAGGAGCCTTAAGAACAGACGAGTGTGCATGACAAGAGTTATGAATGTCAAAGAGGCAAGTGAGGTGTGTAAGAATAAGCCTAAATGGCACTCTGTTGTTCGTGCCTACCCCGCAAGGGAACTGGCGTGAAGTTATGTATGTATGTATTTATTATTATTTAATTTATCTTTGTTAATCAGTCACCTCCTTTTATTTTCGAACTTTAACATAATTTTTCGTTTGTGTTCTATTTAAATTTTGTGCAGTATTCAGATGATACGCATATAAAATTCAAGTCGAGCGAGGTAGCAGGCATAGTGTTGTACAAAACGGATTTTCGACTATACCCAGCTGGCCTCATAAATCCAAACGGTGAGATAAAAGTCGCCTGCAATCTCATTGCATTTGCAAATACGAGCCGCGACTCTATTCGTGCGCACTGAACTGTAATAAATCTAATACCACTTAAAGTGAAAATAGACGATTGACTTGCGTCGCACAATCGCAAGGAATTTTTATTAAATCCACACTATTATAGGAAATGTTAAAACTATTTTATTTAGCCTTTGGTGTCGGATGCGACTTGCGTAGACACGCTGGCCGCATCCCATTTACCAAACACGTCTAAATCAGCCGGTTCAGCGGTGGAAATGGCCGAATCACTCAAGCGGCGCAAATATGCAACCCTCAGTGAGAGTTATATGTTTGTGACGTTTGCTGTCGAGACGCTTGGACCGTGAGGTCCTGAGGCCATGAGCCTCTACCAAAATTTATCGAAACAACTCATTGACTCTTCGGGTGACCTCGGCCAACGGATCAGTATGGCCATCCAGCGAGGAAACGTAGCCAGCCTTCTGGGCACCTTACCCATAGAAGACGGTGATCTAGGCTCAGTATTCTACTTATAGTCTTGAAGGACTATGAGTAGAATACCATACAAATAAGTTAAGTTTTCTTGAATTGTATTCGATTATATGTAATTTAATAAATGATTTGTATAAAATGTTTTATTTAAAGTATATTAATGTATTAAGTCAATTCGCGAAGATATAAAAAATAATTAAATATAAGCAAACTCTTATATATCAATAAGTATTAATTAATTATGTAACAAGTAATTACACTAAAACTGTGTGTAAAACGAGTGAATAAGTTATATTTTTAACCCTCAGAAACAAAACCTTTTTCTAAATGATAGGATATGTCCATTTTTCTACTCCTCATAATTTTTTTTTGAATCGGCAGACAAACGCACATATTGTATATCCCCAAATTAAACAAGTTACGCTTGTATTATGGGTAATATACAACGGACTACTCACACCCAGACCATAGTAAATAACGGAGAAAATACGTTTCCGAAATTTACTATACTAGGAATCGAAACCGAAGTCTCTGCGTTTTAGTGAGGTAGGCCGGCAAAAGCTTAGCCCGCTCAACCACAGAGGCCGTCGTATAATTTGCATACATAAGTTCATGGGCAGTTGAATAGTTAGGCGTGAAGCGTAAGATGGAAACGAAATCACTTTCGTCTTTATAATAGTATGTATTTAGTATAACTGCACTTTAGGTAACAGGATACATTGCAAATTGCCCATTTCGTAAACTTTCTCTTATTAACTCTTGTCTGGGATCGGTTGTTCTTGTATGTTGTATAGCTATAGCATATACAGAAGTAACTTAGCTTGAGTATATACGGTGCATTTATTTGTAAAAAATAATTAGTTAAATTACACACAAATGTTTCACCGCAGTCATTCACTTAAATGTGCTCCCCCGCTGCGAGCATTCGCCTGTAACGGAACATTTGTGATTCGATTTTCAGCATTTAGTTGATTCCACGATGTCGGACGAGGCTGTTATTGTGTTAGAAGTGGTATCAATATATTTCAGATAGTATCATTGCAAGTTGCGCACTGTAATGTTCGGTTCTCCTCCCGAATGCTCGCGGTGAGGAAGCACCTAAACGTTTCCATTGCATTAAGACTGTATACATAAAACTGAATTTACATTTACTCGTGGTAATAGTAGTTATTTCTTATTTTCACGTGTATTTTTAATATTATGATAAAGCTTTTACAGGTATTTTCATTTCTTTTATGACTATAATAACTTACAAATGTAGTGAAGTTTTATTAATAAAATTAATAAATAAAAATATGATATCCAGTTTAATAATGGAAACTGGTGACCTCAGCCATTCTGTCTCTAGGGAATATAGTTACTTAAATTACGGAAATATTTTAAGATAATTAGTTTAATTACATAAGTTTTTATGAATGTATTAAATTTAAATAAATACATTTTTAATACGAGTATGTTAGCACGCATATTTTTTTTCTAGGTTATGTTGAAATTTGAGCAATATAGTGGAACTTTTTATACATATGTATCATTTTATGTCAATTAGTAGGTTAAGGTATACGTTGATACACCTATATTCCGAAATAAGAAGTTTTCCGGTTTTAGACTTGAAACGTTTATAAAAATAAAATAAATAAAAAACTAAATTGTAGGATTCTTTTTATTGCAGGAGTTCAGTAGACAGGCAGACGGCCTACTTGATGGAAAGCGGTCACCATCGCCTATGGACATTTACAACACCAAAGGTGCTGCTACAGATGCGCTGCTGCTCTCTTAAGGAAGACTGGAACCTGGTCACTAATGCCGGAACACTACTAAAGGTTGTTATGGTGGCATACTCTAGACCAGGGGTGGTAGTCGAGCAAATGCCCTACCTCCTGGCAAAGGATACCCGAAATTTCTGAAAAATTGTCTATCTGCTTGCCTACTTCTTTGAAATATACCTCGACATAGTTGCCTAGAAAACGATGGATAGACATCGTGTATAGCTAGGAAGCTAGGACATGAGAACCAAGTTCAGACCGTTGTCTAGTGCAGGGTTCTTTAGGAGCCATATTTCAATCAGAATGTGAGAACCGGGATAACTTACCTTAGCACAATCTTTTCTTACAGCTGTGTCGTGTAATGAGAATATTGGCTAAATGAATTTGAAATTTGAATTGAGCCAATATACTAACAATTGAGCCAAAAAAATTGAGTAGTTTGCAAAAAAATCATGTAAGTACAGTCGACCAAAATCCTCCTTGATCAGTTCTCTAACATTTCGCTTTGAATGGCTCATAAAGTTTCCACATCCACGCACAGTCTCTCAAATTTCATATACACCAATCAGGACGTTTCTGAAATGTTTAAACTAATGGAAACAATTACTAGTGTTTAGTTGCAATATGTACTTTGCCAGTTAAAGCCGCCCTTTTTCTTATGTATTTTTCTCTCTCTTTGTTTACAGACTTTGATTTAATTGCCTCCTTCTGAAACTTAAAACAGGTAATAATAAAACCCCGTCCCTAAAACTGATGTTTCACTTGTGCGCCTGTCATTGCGTTTTTGTTATTCGATTCTAGTCTAAAGGGTGGTTCATCGTCGCTTTGGTCCATTGTACATAGGTTAATTATATACCGAATATCAGGCAGAGCTTATAACAAAAGTAACAGAAAACAGTCTTATTTGATTATCCTCTTCAATATCGGTAAAGTAAGGAATAAACACTTTATGTAAATATTGTGTTTTAAAACAGGTTCAACATTCTTTTTGTTAATAATAAAAGCGTTGAACAATCGCAATTTACGATAGCCGTGAAAAATATTTGCATGTAGCTTTGCGCTTCTGTACTCCGTCGCCTGGAGCGTAGTAGGCGTAGCAGTTGTTTGCGTAGCTGCTACAACGCTACGACGCGTAGCTCTTAAACGAGCCTGTTCAGAGAGACGTAAATGATGTTTTGTTTGAGTTCAACTCACAACGACAGAATTTTGTAGTCTAAAAAATGAAAGGCTTTACTAGAAAATAATACTAAAAACTATAAAAATTAAAGAAGGTAAAGTAATTTAAATGGTAGACATATTTCAAAGGTTTTATTTAATTTTAAAAATTTTTAAACTAATTTAGCTACTCTCGATTTTGTAATCGCAGCGTTAAAATTCTTTCAAGTAATGACATTTAATGACATACCTAAGAATTTCATCCTTACACACCTTGGTTATTAATAGTAGATTCTTAATTTAATATTTGTAAGTATATCTATATTGATAGTATAGTTTAATTTTAGTTTATATTAATTTATTTAAACCTTAGTTTATTTTTAATAGTTAAATGTATTTTTTCAAGTTAGTTTAGTCTTTGTTTGTAGGGGATGTGACAAGTCGAGTGCACAGCAGTATTCTAATCAAAATTAAATATTATATTTACACGTTCATGAGATTTGACATTTTTGATGATTTAGACAAATGCCCAATCTTTTCAGCAGCTCTAACAGCGATATCATCTATTTGTATTTACATAGCATCGCGTTCATATATTAATCATAGTTTTTTTTTTCAACCCACTTTGGTCCACTGCTGGACGTAGTCTCCTAAGATTCCATATTTGCGCCGTTTGAGAGCTTCAGCTTTTGAAGCAGCGTTGCCAGCCTCTAACTCAGTAATTGGAAGATGTGACGGGGCTAGAGTGTCTACACATGTCGCGTCCCAAACAAGCGGCCGTCCCATCTTCCAAGGAATAAGTGACATACCAACCGGCCTCTTGCCATCATCGCGTACCAAGCCATTCGGTTCTAATACGGCCGGTACGCCGACGCTGACAAGAGCCCGGCGGATGATGTCATTGAGGTTGGCATGGCGAGATCTTCGACCAACACTATGTAAACATGCTAATCCGTGGTGTCCATACGGGTCCACCATACTCCCACACTGGCAACGATGGGATACACAACATGGAGCCCCCAAGCGAAGGCTCGCAGCTAATCGAAATGTAGAATGGTCTAGGATTGTGCCTGTATTGAAGGATGGGTGTGCCTGCAGCCATTGTCCAGACTCCCAAGTAATAATAAATATATTTATTAACATTATATATGATAAGCATTTTATATTAACATATATTACAATAGATAAATAAGTGAATGTTTAATATATTAGACATATTTATTTAAAGACAGTATTTTCTAAGTGAGTTTCGAAAAGTAGGTATTGTTTTGTTATAAATATTAGTTACGATTTAAAAAGTTATTAATAGGCCCAATAATTTCTAAGAAAAAACACACGACGGTGTCACAAAAATCCTGTTTTTATTAGACAGAACCCTAAATAACAACAAATCAAAATATACAAACATTCCATTTTTTTATTTTTTTTTATTGCAGGAGATCAGCAGACAGGCAAACGGCTTACTTGAGGGAAAGAGGTTACCATCGCCTATGGACATTTGCAACACCAAAGTTGCTACAAATGCGCTGCTGCTCTCTTTAAGGGAGACTGGAACTTGTTCACTAATGCCGGAACACAACTCAAGGTTGTTATGGCGACATACCTTAGACCAGTGGTGGTAGCCATCCAGTCGGGCAAATACCCTACCACCTGGCTGTGAGTTGTTAAGTCGCCTCTTACGACAGGCCGCCCGGCCGCAGGAATTTGTATTCTTTCTCCGTTCCTGCACGGATAAAAAACCAATCTAATCCATCTAACAAAGCTTTCATATTCATAAATTAGAAGGGACCTTGTTGTCTATAGCATAAATCATTAATTTTGTAATAAATTTCCAATGAAATAGCATTCGTTAGCGCCGTATATAGTTAAAGAGGAACAGTCGATGAATAAATACAGGAATTCGATGAATATTTATTTATTGTAATGCCCAGCGAAATGGTAATAACTCCAGGGCCCTAAACTAACAATTTACCGTTTTAATGAAACGTCCCAACTACCGCCCTTAATTGGATGTGGACTTGGACAAACGTCGATATTTTAATATTCGATTTATAGAAGATATGACCGCGACTTCGTCTACGTCTTCGGGATGTCTGGAACACAAAAATACCGTAGCATTTGAAAAAGAATATAAGGTATTCTCTTAGAGGAAACTGTGTCGGAATAACCTCCCGCTAACAATTAAAAACCGCTCCCGGGAAAATTCCCGATTCCCGAGATAAAAAAATTTCACATTTAGTTTAACCCTCTAAGACGGAACCACCACAGATTTGTGGTCAAATACAGATGATTGAAACGAACTTTGAACTTATGCTTTCTCTCTGTAATTACATAGAATTTGTATTAGAGTAAAAGAGACGATATAATTCTTTTGGTTTTGGCGCGGCAATTTTGATGACAGCTGGCCGATTATGGACATAAATAATATTAAATTTGCCCCCCTTTAAGGGTTAAAGTACGACCAATTATGTTATTTGTTTCATGTGGGCTTTACTGTCAAGAAATATGTGCAAACATCAAAAGTAAACGCTTGGAAACAATATATATTATATTACGAAAGAAAAAAATCTATTATTTAGATAGATAACACATTATTGCTCACCAAATATACAATTTCAAAAGTACACAATTACAATATTGTCATGGTAGAAACAATAGGCGGCCTTATCGCTTAAAGCAATCTCTTCCAGGCAACGTAACTTAAGGAATAGTTTAACCTAATCTGGCGATGTAGGTGGTGCAGATTATTAGGTATATCACAAACTAGCTGTACCCGCGACGCCGTCCGCGTGGAATTTGTTTTCAAAGCTCCCCCGATTTCGAAACATTTTACATTGCTGCTCCGCTCCTATTGGTCTTACCGTGATGATATATAGCCTATAGCCTTCCTCGATAAATGCGCTATCCCAAACTGAAAGAATTTTACAAATCAGACCAGTAGTTCCTGAGATTAGCGCGTTTAAACAAACAAACAAACTGTTCAGCTTTATATATTAGTATAAGATAAGATAAACATACTTAAACTACATATTTATAAGTGAACTATTTATACAATTTTGATAGTCTATTATTGCCCTATTTTGCCCGCAGTGTGTTAGTAGAGAATAAAAGCTGATGAAACTGTGGAGCGACTAATATTCCCACCGCCGTTCATAAATTGACTGAAGTTAAACGGTACAAAAGTTATTAAAAACTTTAATGCGGCAAGTCTTTTGTTTAAAAGTGCCATTTTATATTCAAGAGCGAACACGGGCTGTCAGTTGGGCATTGTCTTTGTATTTATTGTGGTTTTTGAGTTAAGTGGCCGTGGATTCTGCTTGGATGTTGTACAGTTTTGCTTATTCTCATTTTTGTAGAGGATTTAGTTTAAATTTACTGTTGTAATAATGAATATCCGGCTTGAAGGACCAAAATGAAGTAGCGACCCGTATTTTGTAGTTTAGCTGGTATTTGTATATCCATATCTATACATACATACATACATAACTTCACACCAGTTCCCTTGCGGGGTAGGCACGAATAACAGAGCGCCATTTAGGCTTATTCTTACACACCTCACTTGCTTCTTTGACATTCATAACTCTTGTCATGCACGCTGGTATGTTATTAAGGCTCCTGACATCAATTTCTGCTAGTACACGATCAATTTGATCATGGAAGGTGTGTCGTGGCCTTCCACGACTTCTGCATCCATCCACTTTTGCATTGTATATCTGTTTAGTATTGTATATCCATATCTATAATATTATAAAATTCTAAAAATGACGTGTCTGTACATTGAAGCTATTAAAAAGCAACTGGAATACACTATATAAACGAAATAGAACACGATGCAATTTTTTTTAGATTTTTTTTTTGTTTGTCTGTTTGTTCGCGAACGTAAAAACTAGTGGGCCGATTTCAATGCAGTTTACGCTGATCGAAAGCCAATTCTTAGATATAAAATTTGTTTTCTTTTTATCCCGGGGATCCGGCGGGAATTTTTCTGGTAATGATTATGAATGGCCAGATTAAAAATGATAATACTCTTCTACACCCTCAGAACCACACGTAACGATTTCTTCTCAGCTCTCACCACTATCGAAAATCCATTGGATAAAGATAGACTGAACTCGTTCACTCAACAGAAAATTACGGAGTACTTTTCAAAATTCAAGTCGTGGTAGCGTAATGGCTAGTACACGCGTCCCAAACTCAAAAGGCGCCGGTTCGATCCTGGCCGGAGCGCATGCACCGCTTAGTCAGTTTTCTGATCTAATGTGCATATTATTATAATTATTACGTGCTAAGAACGGTGAAGGAAAACATCGTGATGAAACCTGCACATCGAGATAACCGATGTGTCAAACCTGCCAAGTCGCCTTGGACAAGCGTGGCGGGTATACTATCCGTTCCCCCTATAATGGGAGGCCCGAGCCCAGCACTGGGACATTTATGTGCTGATATTATATATATATATATAATTATTTCGAAATTAACACTTGTGAATAATTGTTCAAATGCTTAAAATTAAACAATCACGCATTTTCATTAAACTCTCGTTTACTTGTTTTTTTCCGTCATGGTTATAAATTCCCTTTATTTTGAACTTGCCAGGTGGTAGGGCATTTGACCGACTGGATGGCTACCACCCCTGGTCTAAGGTATGTGGCCATAACAGCCTTGAGTTGTGTTCCGGCATTAGTGACCAGGTTCCAGTCTCCGTTAAGACAGCAGCAGCGCATTTGTAGCACCTTTGTTGACGCAAATGTGCATAGGCGATGGTAACCGCTTTCCACCAAGCGGGCCGTCTACCTGTCTGCTGAACTCCTGCAATGAAAAATTAAAATAGAACACTTGGTACTTTGAATTTTTCTGTGGTCCCTAGAGTGTCAAATTATCGAGAGTCGACTTTAGATACATTCAAGAACAAAATATATATTTCAAAATTTTTAATTAAAATATTTTTGATTTCGTTAAAATAACAAAGTCTTAGCTGTGACTGATTTATTTGTTTGTAACTAAACTCATAATTATTCAAGTTATTACAAATAAAAAGAATCTAATAAAATAAGGCAAAGAAGTATTGAAAGTGACACCTGAAGTTATTCACCTCTGACTTTGACAATTCCAATGTTTCTGCGATAAATGGCACAGAAGAATGTTGGAAAGAAAAACTAAGTACAAAAGTTTCGTTATCTTTGTTCAGTTGATACGCGATGTTTATTTTTTTCAATAGAAAATACGAGGTTGTTTTTGCAGGTCTAATAAGTAGTAGGATAAAGCGTGACATTGTTGGTGTTTTGTCTTTTTATTCAAGACTAGCTGACCCGGCAAACTTCGTATAGCCTCAGAATCAATAAATAAAAAGCTGAATGATAATTACAGAATGTTTCAACTTTACTAAAAAAATGTGGTCAAAACTGAACCGGAATGAACATCAAACGTTTGACATTCAAAACCAAAAAAAAAACTTCATTTTTAATTTTAATTTGATTTCTGAACGACTTTTAAATGTAATTGATTTCTAAACGACAGGACGAACATCAAATGTTTGACAGGTAGGAATAGTTTCTAAGGGAAAGCGAAATTGTTGTTTTTACTATATTCCAAGCATTTTTTTTTCATATTTACTCACATTTTAAACCTTCCCTAGACTTCTACAAATAATCAAAACCAAAATTAGCCAAATCAGTCCAGCCGTTCTCGACTTTTAGCGAGACTAACGAACAGCAATTGAGTTTTATATATATAGATATGTAAATTTTCGATGTTAGTATTGGATTAAGAGTCCGATATGTCCTTACCATGCGAAGACATATTAAAAAAGAAGTCTCTTGAATATTAACACATTCACCGGTAGCTCTTAAATGAAACCTGCGAAGTTTCCGGTAGGAGTCATATTTTCCCTTATCAAGCCCTGACTGCAAAGTTTACAAAGAAAGAAAGAAAATAATTATTTCCAATTACGACACACAATAAAACAGATAAGGAAATACAATACATCCAGAAATTGAATGCCGCAAGTTTATTAATGAGGTTGGCACTCAGTATCTTGCTGTGACGAAACATGGTCCGACATAACTCTGGTTTTCAGTACCCACCTCCAAAATCACATAATAATATGTCATGTAACCTCAAGTATGTAGATAACCTTAAGCTATTACGTGTGGTCGCGCCAACACCGCGACGTCTAAGGCACAACACTAACAGTCACAGCACTAGTACAGCCCGCACTGCCCACGAGTCAGTGTCAAAAAAACAGCGTCAGTACACACACGTCGGTTTTTTTTATATTTTTTTATAATTGCAGGAGTGCAGCAGACAGGCAGACGGCCCACTTGATGGAAAGCGGTTACCATCGCCTATGGACATTTGCAACACAAAAGGTGCTACAAATGCGCTGCTGCTCTCTTAAAGGAGACTGGAACCTGGTCACTAATGCCGGAACACAACACAAGCTTGTTATAGCGGCATACTCTAGACCAGGGGTGGTCGCCATCCAGTCGGGCAAATGCCCTACCACCTTGCTGTGGGTTGCTTTGACGCCTCTTCTTACGACAGGCCGCCAGGCCGCAGGAAATTGTATTCTTTCTCCGTTCCTGCACGGATAAGCGGTTCACGTGACAAACAAATATATTAAGTGCAGTGTCAAAATTCAACGCTCACCAATCATCAAAAGTCGTCACCATCATTAACAACCAAGTAAGTTCCCTTAGTTCCCGTCCACAAGGTGTCAGCGACACCAACGTGAATAAAATATCACATATAAAATTATACAATAGTATGTCTATACCCTGTCAAAACAATGAAATAACAAGTAAAAAATACCTATCCTAAAAAAACACACTAATTAATATTAATATATTTAACTAATTTAATATTCATTCTAGCATAAGGGACTAGCTCTAAGCCATAAACACAATGAAAGAGGAAAATAAAATGAGTTTTTGGCGGGAACTGAAAGGAGATGTTGTGCTCTGCAGTTTTATTTTCTAAAAATGTGTAAAAATTACTCTAAAATGAACAATAGTTGTATGGCCTTTTGAGTTGTCACAAGAACTCCGTTGAATAGCACCAGCTGATAACCTACAGTTCAGCTGTGCTACACATAGGCTTAGAAAATGAAGAAACTATATTGTAACTTAAGATCTGGCTTAAAGGCCTAGCTGCCAAGCCATAAACCTAAATAAATAAAATAGGAAAGTAAAATAATAGTCTATAATAAAGTGGTGGTAGCGTAATGGTTAAAGCTCGCGCCCTAAAATCAGAAGGCGCGGGGTCGATTCTGTCCGGAACGCATGCACCACTTAGTCAGTTTTCCGATCTAATGTGCATATTGTTACAATTACCAGGTGTAATGTAATGTACTCTGTGCACCGTACTATCCAAATATTTACATACATACATAGCTTCACGCCAGTTCCCTTGCGGGGTAGGCACGAACAACAGAGCGCCATTTAGGCTTATTCTTACACACCTCACTTGCTTCTTTCACATTCATAACTCTTGTCATGCACACTCGTCTGTTATTAAGGCTCCTGACATCACCTTCTGCTAGTACACGATCAATTTGATCATGGAAGGTGTGTCGTGGCCTTCCACGACTTCTGCATCCATCCACTTTTGCATTGTATATCTGTTTAGTCATTCTTTCATCATGCATTCTTTCCACATGCCCGAACCACCTTAGCATTCCTTTCCTTACCTTCACCCCGACACTCTCTTTCAGACCAACTCTCTTTCTCTCTCCAAATATTTACTACATACTAATTATGAGACTACCTGCTTGTAAAATACTGGCGACTTTAAACAACTTTAAGATATATTAAGTGTTACTGAAACATTCATTGTATATGAAGTTTTATATCAAACTTTCAAATCGTGGATATGAGATTAATCAAAATTTTTATAATTTCAGTCTCCAGGTAAGTAAAATTATATGTTTCATTTATATAGAAGATTATCAAATTTGGTTCATAAATAAATTAGGCACATGGAAATTAATCGCTTATAAAATTTATTGAACTAATTAATAGGTCACATTCTTGAGTATACACAGCTGCGGTTGCACAGGGTTAAACATATTTAAAGAAAGAATATCAGAAATAAAATTATATCTAATTAGGTGCATGGGAACTTAGAAAATTCACTCCCGCATCGAGGGTAAGACAACTAACTGCCACACAGTCGGAAAGTCTAATACGGGAAATAATTCCTGTAGCGCAGTAAATGTGTTACTACTAGGTGAACCAAAAAGTTTTTAGAAGTGCATATATATATATATATATATATATATATATATATATATATATATATAAAATCTTTTTGGCAGAAGTTCGATACTCAAATTAAAGAGTGTCAATCACACAATATTCATGCCAACTGTCATTTGTTTTTGTCAGTTCGTTCGCACGTAATAAATAGGTTTATGCATCGAGTTGCTAAAAACGCAAAATTATGGATAAAAGTGAGTTACATGCGATGATGAAATATCTCACGGTGGCGTACTGGGTGGCTGAATTTAAAAGAGGTAAATCAAGCTGTAAGTATGACCCGCGATCTGGGCGGCCTTCAAGCTCCGTTACGGAAGAAAATGTCAAAAAGGTTGAGAATCTGGTTTTGGAAGACAGAAGAATAACTATTAAACATATAGCTGAGATCCTAAAGATATCTTTTGGTTAATTCCAAAAGTGCGTGAAGCGATTAAAATATAAAACTAAAACTTGAGAGGTGTCAAGGGACACCCGGATGGAACGAAGTTCCTTTCGATTAATTTTATTTTTTATTATTTATTATTTACAAAAAACCTGTATACACTCAACAAAAATAATCGTCGCGACACCACACTGTTCAATGCGAAATAGAAATGAAAATATCTGGCTTGCTTACTATAAGAGAGAGAGAGAGACAGAGAGAGAGACAGACAGACAGAGAAACATGCGACGCCGCACAGCTTACAATAGCTTACTATAGCAAAAAGTGTCGTGACAACTTTTCGTAAGAATTTTTTCCGTCTAGCCCCCTTTCACAACGCGCGATAAGGAACTTCGTTCCAAAAAAACTTGTGGAAAACTGTCGTCGGGCGTGTTGTTTCTTCACGACAACGCTCCCCCCGCTAATCGATCGTAAGTTACACTCAAAGCAATCCGCTGTGCTGACTTCAATCGCCTTGACCACCCACCGTATTGTCTGGACTTAGCCCCGAGTGATTTTCACTTATTCCCAAAATTAAAAGAGGAAATTCGTGGAACAAAATGTCACGATAATGACGCGGTTATGCCGTAGAGGAGTTTTTGGAGACTGAAGATAATAATTTTTTTTCGCAAGTAGTAAGGAAGTTACACACGCGTTATTCTAAATGCAATAGCATTGGAGGGAGATTATGTAGAAAAATAAAATAGTTTTGTTTTAATTATTGCATTTTTTAATATTGATTCCAAGAACTTTTTGATTCACCCTCATATACATACTACATACATTGAAATAGCAACTAGACGCTGTTCGACCTGACCTATCTAATATTGATCAGTAAACACTGCTAATTGGTATCATTAAATACTCGAGATTGGAATGAACTTAATTACTATAATAACTGGGTTTGAACACATAACTATATTAATTTAGTTAATTCAATAGATCTTAGTTTAATAATTAATTGCTGTGATTGTTGTACCTGTTAAATAGTGTATTTTATACCATGTCTTAAAGGTCGTGTTTAAATATGTATTCAGACTGCGACACCCGGTTGAAACGAAATTATTTAAGACCATCGAAAAGTATCAATATTTATATGATTAGAAATATATATTTATCATCAAACAAATTGTATCAAAATATTGTAATGTAAGAAATAACATCACTACTGGTTGTAGAATAAATCTTGTATTCGGTTTACATAATATACAAACACGCGGATATTAAGTTTAAAAAGTATCCACTCAGCGTACTATGGTCCCAGTTAGTGTCCGATACAAAGCACTGCCCAAGCGCATAGGTCGCGGGGTGTCGGGGGCGTCTATTGCCCAAGAGGTTGTTCCGATGCGGAAGCAACCGCCGTTCGCAATGGACTGGCGAAACTTTTTTTTTTTTGGAGCTGGACCCAACTGAATAGCCGCAGATGGCTTTTTTAACGATACCGGACTTTGGGGGTTTCCCGACTCCGTGGGGGCGGAGGTGTTCAGCCCGGAAGCAGCGCGCTCAAGGAGGCACCTCGATCGTTGCGGGGGATTGACTCTATATTGAGATTTAGCCGTAAAATGCTGAACGGGCTAAGCCAACAGCCTGAAGTGATTATTTGGGGACCAATTATCGACTCCGCCGGCGGAGCCGATCCTAGTCTATCATGACTACCGCTTCGCAACGTGTTATAGCTGGAGGAGAAGAAGCGGCAGAAGAAACTCTCCAGCAACACGCCTAAGCTAATCGACTGGCGAAGCCTCGGGTCGGCGCCGTACTTACACGTGCCGGTCGGCGGGTCGGGGGTGCTCGGTGATCCACGAGCGCTGCGCGTGGGCACATCGGGGAGCCTCCGTAGGTAATTAGGTGGGCGCGTAGTATTGAATGTTACAGTAATATTGTAAAAATTCAGCATTAAATTAACTCGAAGTACAAAATATACAGGCGAATTGAGAACGTCTTCCTTTTGAAGGTCGGTTAAAAATAGTAAATTATATAAAACCATGTGCACGTGAGCGGGGACAGCGCCCACATGCGGCCGAATAACAACGGCGGTTACAAAGACTATTTTAAATACAGCGTATAATCCACTAATCGATATTATCTATACATATAATAAAACTGTAGAGGTCGAATTTCTGTACAATGAAAAAAAATGCTAAAAACTGAGTCAAGGGGATGTAAGAAGTGAAATAGAACTAATTTAGATTTTTTTCAAATATTTTGTTTTTCTGTTTGTACGGGCTAATCTCCAAAACGACTGGACCGATTCAAATGAAATTTCGTATGGTGGTAGCTTATATCCCTAGTCAACATATAGGATGCTTTTAATACCGAAAAATTAAAGAGTTTCTGTGGGATAGTTAAAAAAACTTACCACGCGGACGAAGTCGCGGGCATCAGTTAGTTTTACATATTTATGCACGTGAGCGGGGACAGCGCCCACATGCGGCCGAATAACATCGGGGGTTACAAAGACTTTCTATTTTCTATACAGCGTATAATCCAGTAACAATGTCAAATGTAAACTTTTACGTTTCTTCTTTAATTAACTTTACATATATAGAATAAGCCTAAATGGCGCTCTGTTGTTCGTGCCCACCCCGCAAGGGAACTGGCGTGAAGTTATGTATGTATGTATGTGTATGTATAAATATACAAAAAATCCGCGCTGTCTGTCTTTATATCCACTAACTATTTCTAAACTAAAAAAAAGATTTTTTAAGTGATTCTCCCCATCAGTATGATAATTTTTCACTGAAGGTTCAAATATATAAAAAAATATGTTTATGTGTGTAGTTCACATGCAGTAGAAGTGAAACTTCAGAGAATATACTCACAATTATTTATTTTCTAACTTTTATTAATATAAATATAATTCCTTTAGCCTACATCCGTCAACTTATTATAATTCAAAAAATTCAATCTAAATTACACTTTAAATCACTAGCATAAAGTTCAAAATTCAACGCACTGTTACGAACAATTTCCTTTGATCTACGTATAAAAGAATATCTGCCTTAAGACTATACAAATAGAGCTAAAATTCATTTGAAATCTTTTAAGTTTTTTTTTCAATCGAAAATAAATAGTCCTTACAGGTAAAAACAAATGTGTTTTATTTCGAATTTAATAAGGTTGAATTTTATGTGTTTATCTCTTTTGAGTGTCTTTTCGTTTCATCTATTTTCAAATCACAACGATTCTAAAGAAGTTTCACTTCAAAAACTTAATTATATGTAAGTAAAATAGAACCGTAGCACGTAGCTTCATAGTTTAACCCGTGCTATAGTCACGGGATTACTCTACTATTTGTGTAAATAGTTTGCAAGCTGTCCGCTCGTGGACGGCGAGTGACCCATTCGATGACAAACCGCTGCTCGGAGTGATTCACCCATAGACACTAAACGCTGACAGAATAATCAGCAATTTGTGAATCAAGCGTCGTTCACTTTTTAACCACGTGAGGTTCACTGGTTGACAACCCGACGTCCACTCGTGCAAGTCGGTGCTATTCGGGCGCTGAGTGGCTCTAATGATCTAAAACCCTTAACCCTCTAAGACGGAACCACCACAAATTTGTGGTCGAACTGTCACACATGCTAATTGGGAAGCACCACAAATTTGTGGTCAAATACAAATAATTGAAACGAACGTTGAACTCATGTTTTCTCCCTCTAACTACATAGAATTTGTATTAGAGTAAAAGAGACGATTTAATTCTCTTGGTTTTGACGCGGCAATTTTGATGGCAGCTGGCCGATTATAGACAAAAATAATATTAATTTTGGCCCCCTTTAAAGGTTAAAAGTACAAACAATCTGACTTTGCACTTGCATTATTGAAATGAGATTTTAGCCGTTGCTCTACCACTACCATAGATTATTTAACGAAAATCCAATTTTAATCACAACCCCTGCTTACCCTCCTTTGTGTACATAATTCAGGTGTTCAAAGCCGTCGGCGCCTTTGTGAGAATCCGCGGATAGTTAAAATGCCTAACCTTTGTAAGTTCATTCACGTAGACTAAAGATTCACCGAATTTACACCGGATTTGCTGAGTATATAGGTATTTGAAAGGTAACTTGGAGAATTATTTACTTACGATGTCAGTACCAGGAGATATTTCTGTTAATTTAAATATATTTGCTCCTGTCTTCATTTCTGCGATACCTACCTACCTTCCTACCTATCCGTGCAGGAACGGAGAAAGAATATACAATTACCTGCGACCGGGCGGCCTGTCGTAAGAGGCGACAAAACAACCCACAGCCAGTTGGTAGCGTATTTTCCCGACTGGATGGCGACCCCTGGTCTAGAGGTAGAGATTAGAGGTAGAGACCAGGTTCCAGTCTCCCTTAAGAGAGCAGCACTGCATTTGTAGCACATTTGGTGTAGCAAATGTCCATAGGCGATGGTAACCGCTTTCCATAAAGTGGGCCGTCTGCATGTCTGCTGAAATCCTGCAATAAAAAAAAACCTACATTACCAGATTAGGTAAAATACTTTTTAAGTCAGGTCGTCTGGAAGAGATTGTTTTAAAGTCACTTTTTTAATTATTTATTTCGTAGAGAACTTAAGTATGACTCCTACAAAGCTGTACTTAATCCTACGCGAAAAAATATGTTGAGAAAAAAAAAAGTTATGACTGCAAATACATACAAAAAAATATTTTTAATTGTCAAGTTCTGAATGTAAGCTTGAAGTTGCCTGCTCACAGGGCTGAAAACAATACTTTTCGTCCCTGGAAAACGATTTTCCCTGCTGATAAAAATTTAAAAACTATGCGAACCATACATCATACAAGCTACTCATGTCCCAACTTTTTTAACAACCACTGTTAAATCGCGGCATAATTGTTATAAAATAAAATATCAACAATTTTGTAACATCATTTTATACTTATAAATTATTTTCATAAAACTATAATTTAATTTACATAAATTTACTGGACGTTTCATATAAAATTATTAAATGATTTCGTTAAATTTAAATATGGATTTAACGCCCGATTTCATTAGAGAAATAGTTGTTTGTGTAATTAATCAGTTTTATTTACTTTCCTCACATTCGAAATGAAAAGTAGAGTTAACCTCGCGTGAAAGACCAATTTAGGCACTCGAACTATTATCGCCCTCGCTACGCTAAACCATATCATGCCTAAATCGGTCATTTTCAGCTCTCGTGTAACAATCTCCTACTATCCTACTAATATTATAAACGCGAAAGTTTGTAAGAATGTATGGATGCATGTTTGTTACTCTTTCACGCAGAAACTACTGAATGGATTTTGATGAAACTTTACAATAATATAATTTATAAAGATATAGTGCGAATTATCCAAAATATCAAGATTTTCCATCACTATGCGGCTGAGACCACGGGGCGCAACTAGTTACACCATGAATTGGGGGACTCCTTTTTTCGAAGTCGATTAAAAACCATATGTTTTTTAAATAGTGTTTGAAAAAGTGTATAAGGAGCACTTGTTCTGTAGCCAAGATTCAAACCCATATAATTAAAATAAAACACGGATGCCTCACCCACTAGGTCACTGTTAAATAAATAATCTTCACTAATTAGCGTATAGAAAAGTTCGTGTTAAAAGTTCTACGCAAGAGTAATTTGGTTTAGGCATAATGAACGGTCCGTTATAAATTACAAGTTTTACTGCCATACTTATTTTTACTTACTTTTGTTTCAGAATAATTACTTTTTGGTTTAGCGTGTCTTTTGAATTCTCGTTCTTGGGTCACCGCAGACAAATGATAATAACGGAACATTTTATAAATACGCATTTGTCTTCATTTTACTTAGAATATTAATTATTTAGATTGGATTTTGAATGAAACTGTAGTATATTTTCTTAAGTTTTCGCGACTTGTATACATAATAAAACTACGTTTTAACGGTTTTAAGCGAGGTAATTTTATTTGATTTTGCTTTTTCCGACGTTTCGGCCACTTTTCAGTGGCCGTGATCACGGAAGACAAAGATGTCAAGTGTCAATAATTAAAATTAACAAGTTGGGGGTAGGCTAAATAAAACTTTAACAATACTCGTTGACACTTGACATGTTTGTCTTCCGTGATCACGGCCACTGAAAAGTGGCCGAAACGTCGGAAAAACCAAAATCAAATAAAATTACCGCGCTTAAAACCGTTAAAACGCAGTTTTATTGTGAAACTGTATTCTTTGAACACCATGAATACGATTGTGTATTGAAGTCAAAAAATAAATAAATATGTATGTAATACTATGCGCTTGTTTCTCATAGAGATAGGCAGAAACCATGCATCTCCACTTGCTACGACCTAACATGTTTTGCTTCATCTACTCTCGTTAATCTCTTCATACATGTACGTTCATTTCAGATGCTGCTTAGCTAATCTTTCTTTAACATATCTGCAATTTGATCGTAGTGTTACGACTTGCAGGACTCGAATTAAAATACCGTTGGAAATATAATTGAGTTTTTTTTTATTGCAGGAGATCAGCAGACAGGCAGACGGCCCACTTGATGGAAAGCGGTTACCATCGCCTATGGACATTTGCAACACCAAAGGTGCTATAAATGCACTGCTGCTCTTTTAAAGGAGACTGGAACCTGCTCACTAATGCCGGAACACAACACAAGGTTGTTATGGCGGCATACTCTAGACCAGGGGTGGTAGCCATCCAGTCGAGCAAATACCCCACCACCTGGCTGTGGTTGTTAAGTCGCCTCTTACGACAGGCCGCCCGGCCGCAGGAAATTGTATTCTTTCTCCATTCCTGCACGGATAAAATTTTTGATGATTTTATGATTTATTAGAACTATACAAACACGTATAATACAGGTACAAATATAACCGAACGCAACAAGTCCAAACGTAATAAAGAAGGTTGTAATTCCATAAAACGTGCAAAGTCCGTCACTAAATAGATTACCGAATGTAGTACACACGTCTTGCTTCGCTCGTAGTTATCACTAGACTGCCTCGTCCCGCAATCGAGGCATTGCTTTATACTGCACAGATGCAATATGTCTGCCCGGACGCGTGGACTGAATTTCCTAGAATCAGTTTGTACTTTATATTCGACACACCTGGATAATGACTGCCATAAAAGCTTACAATACACAATGGGCTGTTTTCGAATTTAAAATAAAATTTTAAACACAAAGTAAACAAAAGAAGTCCAAATGCCAAAATGTAATAAAATGTGTTTCTACAGGTATGCAGATGTGAATTTGTCTTTGTCGGCGGCTAGGTCATAACAATAGTAAGTAGTTATAAAAATATGGATGACAAGTAAACTTCCCAAACTCAAAAAAAATGTTGTGTTTTCCCTTCTCTTCAACCCCAAAACCTCCGTTGCTCCAAATCTAAGCCCTAAGTCGAAATAATTAGTGTCCGTATAAGCAAATTCAGTACTTATTTTCCCTCTATAACTCTAAAAAAATAAATTGGACCTATATATCTCCATGATAGCAATATTTAATTTTACAACTTTTACAACTCGATTAGGTCGACAACAAAGGTTATGGTGTTTGAAAGAGAAGAAACCAGAACGAATGCAAGGATAATGGTCGATGATGTTATGCTGGAGCAAGTGAATGAGTTTGTATATCTTGGATGTGCTTTTAGCAGGGATGGAAGGTACACCGCTGATATAGAAAGAAGAGTGAATTTGGGGAATAGTGTGAATGGAGCGTTAGGTAAACTTCTAGGCGCTAAGAACCTCAGCCAGAAAGCCCAGCTCGCCGTACACAACGCGGTGCTGGTACCTACGCTCACGTATGGAAGCGAGAGTTGGACATGGAAGAGAGAGCATGAAAGTAGAGTAAACGCGGTCGAGATGCGAGCACTGCGCAAAATCTGCGGAGTGACGCTTGCGGACCGCGTTCGTAATACCGAAGTAAGAAAGACAGTTGGTCTGAAAGAGAGTGTCGGGGTGAAGGTAAGGAAAGGAATGCTCCGGTGGTTCGGACATGTAGAAAGAATGCATGATGAAAGAATGAATAAACAGATATACAATGCAAAAGTGGATGGATGCAGAAGTCGTGGAAGGCCGCGACACACTTTCCATGATCAAATTGATCGTGTACTAGCAGAAGGTGATGTTAGGAGCCTTAAGAACAGACGAGCGTGCATGACAAGAGTTATGAATGTCAAAGAAGCAAGTGAGGTGTGTAAGAATAAGCCTAAATGGCGCTCTGTTGTTCGTGCCTACCCCGCAAGGGAACTGGCGTGAAGTTATGTATGTATGTATGTATGTACAACTCGATTATTTGATAACCGATTTTAAGCATATGCCTATAATGACATCTACAAGTCGAATGTTTCCTTACAAAATTCGCTCAATCCAAATCCTCCATAAGCCAAAAAATCTAAGTCGAATATTTTGGCGTCTCCCTTCAAGTTCGACTTACAAAGGTCCTACTGTAGTTAATCAAAAAATAATTAAAGTCTGGGGTACTCGGAATATAGGTTAAGACGAGGACTATTATATAATTCTCTGTTACTCTTGTAGTGGAACACTTACAAGCCAATAGATGGCGCTGTGCAATAATTGCGGTCGCAAACGTTTCCCGAAACGTACAAAGAATATATACAAATTTTCATTCCATTGCAGCAATTGCATTCCATCTCGCTCCTCCACCCAATACAAGGTTCTTCACTTTCAAACGTCTTCAGTTTTTCTTTTTCTTAAAATTAAACGTACTAGAATTTCTTTTGCTGTTTCCATATTTACATACATTTTACATTGTGTATTTTTCTTTAATTTTTCTGTTATATCCTTTGTTGTTGAAGTTCTAAATAAATCTGTTCTCCTACTTTCTGAAATTTCTCTTAATAATTTGGATGGATTCGACATTTTGCACATTTTATCCGTGCAGGAACGGAGAAATAATACAATTTCCTGCGGCCCGGCGGCCTGTCGTAAGAGGCGACTAAACAACCCACAGCCAGGTGGTGGGGTATTTGCTCGACTGGATGGCTACCACCCCTGGTCTAGAGTATGCCGCCATAACAACCTTGTGTTGTGTTCCGGCATTAGTGAGCAGGTTCCAGTCTCCTTTAAAAGAGCAGCAGTGCATTTATAGCACCTTTGGTGTTGCAAATGTCCATAGGCGATGGTAACCGCTTTCCATGAAGTGGGCCGTCTGCCTGTCTGCTGAGCTCCTGCAATAAAAAAAAAAAAACCATATTTACATACATTTTACATTGTGTGTTTTTCTTTAATTTTTCTATTGTATCCTTTATTGTTGAAGTTCTAAATAAATCTTTTCTCTTACTTTCTGAAATTTCTCTTCATAATTTGGGTGGATTCGACAAAAACAAACAACGAAAGGCATTTGAGAGTAAGCCCCCTGAAGTCACTCAAAAGTATACAAATCGTATTATCTGAGTAATTTTGAATTGTAAAAACCTTTCCGTCAAAACCAGAACCCTTGCGAACATAAAATCTTCCCACAGAAGTAAACAATAACAGTTTACGAGTTAAAGGAAATTAAATCGGATATAAACGGTTCTAATGTGATTATAAGTGATTCTCCTCTAAGCGGCTACAATGGGCCTTTAGCCATTTTAATAATTTAGCCTTAATCGTGGCCATTTATTTTAAGTAAAATTTTGGTCAAATTAATTCGGTTAATGTTCTACTTCGTTTCATAACCATTTAGTTTTCATCTTTGGATGATATTGTTGCACTTGCAGGTGTTGTACTGCACCCCTTAGCAGTGGGTTCTATAAATTTATCTATAGGTGCTACAACAGCAAGATAATCCGCCACAGCACTGATTTTCAGTGCCCACCCCCTGAGTCTACACATATTAGCTAGAGACCCGGATAAAAATAATTATTTCATTTAATCATAGCTATAAGTACTGGAAAGAAATTTAAACAAAAATAAATAATAAAGTGATATAGCACGCATATTGTATTCATATACATAGGCATATCTATAATTGTATATGCAATATCTCTATTAGCATTTGCCCGCGATTTTGCTAAATATAAAATCAAAGGTATAGCGGGCACTAATAATAATTTAAAGACTTATTCGGTACTGAATTTATTAGTTTAATGATTGATAATTTACAATTTTTTTTTTTTTTTTTTTTTTTTTTTTTTTTATTGCAGGAGATCAGCAGACAGGCAGACGGCCCACTTGATGGAAAGCGGTTACCATCGCCTATGGACATTTGCAACACCAAAGTTGCTACAAATGCGCTGCTGCTCTCTTAAGGGAGACTGGAACCTGGTCACTCATGCCGGAACACAACTCAAGGTTGTTATGGCGACATACTTTAGACCAGGGGTGGTAGCCATCCAGTCGGGCTAATGCCCTACCACCTGGCTGTGGGTTGTTAAGTCGCCTCTTACGACAGGCCGCCCGGCCGCAGGAAATTGTATTATTTCTCCGTTCCTGCACGGATAGAAGATTCACATATAACATACTTCAGGTACGCTTTCACACAAGTGAACAATGAAACGAGTTAACGCGCAGGCCAGCTCGTGTGCTCTATAGAAGAGTATATACCCTACGCGGTTTCTATAGAGTTGCGTCGGACACGTAAGGGCCGGTACATATGTCTCGTACAAAATCCAATTGTACTGATACGGTATAAAATCTAAAGAAATAATGCTTCAAATATTTTGTCGCGCTACTACTCAATGTACTACTCGCGCCTCAAATGTAAGAGGAAGGACTGAACAAAGACATACAAACTGTAATAAAACACTCTGTATATACGCGAGCCATAGCCCAAAACCGGTTCGTCACGAGTCGGGCAAACAACATGTACGGCAAGCGCACGACTGAATATTTAGTTCCGCGCTTGTTAAATGACTTACCTGTTGAGTTTAGGGAAAGCATTACACTAATAAATATTAAAAATAAACTTAAAGTGCACTTTCTAAACGAAACATAATGCTACGGACGTAGATACCCCTAGCACTAATATAAACCCCAGAGGTTTTCTATGCTATGTATAAAATCAACGAGTTGTAATCATTTTTTTGTCTTGATAAATAAATAAAAAAATAAAAAAAACTAGGCATAAGCTACAATAGTACAATAACGCCTCTATGGATATTCACATGACAAAGAGGGACAACACGACTCTGTAATACATAGGTACAATTTGTAAGAAACGGTACAAACGAGGGAATGACGACCATCGCTTCAAATATACTGCCGCACTACAAATGTATTGCTACGGTACAAATGTACAGTGGCAGTACAAAATGCCTCGCCTCATTTGAAGTAGTTCATTGTACTGGTTCAGTACAAAATGTCGTGTTACTCTTACAAACTCATTTTAAAATCATGTACTGCCCAACACTAGTCTCGTAGTCTACTAGATGCGCGGGAGGCAGTGGTATGCGAGCCGAGCGTCGGGGGTGTAGGGGGGCTGCAGTGGGAATAGGAAGACACTTGCGGCTCGTACTTCGTGCACGAGTTGAAGGGACAGAGGGAAACGCGAAGCGCACGAATGCTTTTACCGCGCTATAAAGGTTATTTAAAGCAGGGTAATATAGATTTTTTAGTATGAAAATACATGAATCCCGAAAATTCCCGTAAAAACTCAGGATAAGTAATGTCACTAAAGTTAATATTTTCTTAAGTTTTCGCGACTTGTATAGATACATAATAAAACTACATTTTAACGGTTTTAAGCGCGGTATTTTATTTGATTTTTATTATTCCGATGTTTCGGCCACTTTTCAGTGGCCGTGATCACGAAAGATATAGATGTCAAGTGTCAATGAGTATTGAATTGAAATTAATTCGTAGAACGCCTCGCAAAACAATCGAGAACAGAATTGTATGAGGCCGCGAGCTGAACACATGATTGTAAATGTGTTTTCTTCGGTGATAATATTGTTACGAGTTAGCGGGACTCGCATTAAAATACTGTTAGAATAATTATAGAGTTTATTAGAACTATACAACACTTACAACACAGGTACAAATATAACCAAACGCAAAAAATCCAAACGTAATGCAAAAGGTCGTAATTCAATAAAACGCGCAAAGTCCGTCACTATTAGATTTCCGAATGTACACACGTCACGCCTAGATTGTAGTTGTAGATCAACTGACCCCCTTTCTCAATCAGGCCATCGTTTTATACTTCACAAATGCAAATGTGCGCGCCCGGCAACGTCGACATAATTTCCTAGAATTAGCTTGTACTTATAATCCGCAACACATGGCTAATGATGCTCCTGAGCGGCCAACGAGTACAATAGGACAATAGGCTGTTCTCCACAATAACTATAAACGTATGCCAATAAATAAGTGAACAAAAGAAGACGATCATAAAAGGATTACAATTAGTTCAAATGCCGACAGGTAATAAAATGTGCTTTTACAGATCTGTACATGGAATTTGTCTTTGTCAGAGCCTAAGTTGTAACAATATTATATAGGTATATAATATTCAACATAAATATTGTGCAAGTTTAAAATTAAATATTGATTATGTTCAAACGCATGAACTTGAGAAAACAGCACAACTCCACTTAATCCTAAAATCCTATTTTATTGAAAGTTTAACTTTAAAAAGGCGTGGCGAGAATCCTTGTTGAAGGGCCCCCAGACAATTGAGGGCCCGTTGTGTACCGAGCCCTCTAAATGGACCAACCCAATTTTGCTGGATTTAAATTCTGTATTACTTGTTTGAACTTGGAATTGATTGGGCTTTTATCTCGAAAGAAATCGGGACTCGGTAATTGTTTTTAATCAGCTTTTTAAACATGGGCTTAAGGGTACGAATTGGGTAGTTGACAGTAAATCAACAAAGACACCTTTTTAGGCTTTTGTAGGTATATAGACAAAAACAGATCCCTTATCATATTGTACATAAATTACGTTGTTTTGTTTTTTAAAGGACTTAAAAAAAACAGGCGGTTCTAAGTTCGTATATTTCTTTTATGTATCTTCAGTCATAAATTTTTTTAACCGATTTTGATCATTCGTTTTGCTTTGGATTTAGTACAGCTCGAGAATAGTTTCATATAAATTTAATTGCTATTGGGTACTTATAATACGTAATTTAAAAAATGAATAACAAAAAATTACTACCGAAAAAGAAATTGACTTCAAGAGTGCTTTAAAAAAATTTGATAATCTGATCTCCGCCGTCAGTAGGGCCTAGGGTCCAGGCTACCGGTGATTAAGGCTCCAGACGTAGGAATCTCCTGACAATACGGACCGTGTCCAACAGAGCTGCTTTCTGCATCCGACCCTTCACCCAGATACCAAGCGAGAGCCTTTCAAGGTGGCGGTCAAGCCTCTTCGCTATTAGTTCATTCACTGATACCACTATCGGTACTATTATTGTAGAGTCCAGGTTCCACATGGCGGTAACCTCGTGAGCACGATCAATATACTTTATTTATCTTTCTCAGCATTCACGAGGTTACCATCATGGGGAATCGCGACATCTACAATTATAGCACGTCTCGCAGACCGATCAACTATCACAATATCAGGCTTGTTGGCAACAATAGCTTACTTTTCTACGACATCTTGAAGTCGGTGCGAAGTAAAACATAAAAGTTACTATTTTTTTGTTTTTGAAGTGAAATTTCTTTAGAGTCGTTGTGATTTGAAACTCGATGAAACGATAAAGAGATAATCACATAAATCTATAAGGTTAAGCCTGCGAGACAATGAGATAAGAATTTTGAGTTGTGCAGCACAGATTAGTCCAGCCCGATGGACCGACGACCTATGCAAGGTCGCCGGTAGGCGTTGGCTGAGGAAATCGGAGGACAGGGACGAGTGGCGCCATTTTGGGGAGGCCTACGTCCATCAGTGGATTGCAAATGGCTGACGACGACGAGCTCAGATTAGAGAGTCAATAAGACCGATGATTAAACATAGGTCCAATTTGGACCGAAATAAAACTGATAATAATATTTTTTTAGAATAAAACAGTGGAAAATTGATAGTGATACTTAGAAAGTTTATTTTGAATTATAACATTTTTACGGATGTAAGCTAAAGGAATTGTATTTACTTATACAATATACATATATATATTACATATACATGCATAGTATATGTAATGTATTATAAATTAATAAAAGTTAGAGAAGAATTATCTCTGAGTATATTCTCTGAAGTTTCATTTCTATTGCGTTTCAAGCGCACACACAATTTTTTATGTTATTTTTTTTTAATTCCAGGAGTTCAGCAGACAGGCAGACAGCCCACTTGATGGAAGGCGGTTACCATCGCCTATGGACATTTGCAACACCAAAGGGTGCTACAAATGCGCTGCTGCTCTCTTAAGGGAGACTGGAACCTGGTCACTAATGCCAGAACACAACTCAAGATTGTTATGGTGAATTACTATAAACCAGGGGTGGTAACCATCCAGTCGGGCAAATGCCCTGCCATCTGGCTGTGCGTTGTTTTGTCGCCTCATACAACAGGCCGCCCGGCCGCAGGAAATTGTATTCTTTCTCCGTTCCTGCACGGATAAAACATTTATATATATACATACATACATAACTTCACGCCAGTTCCCTTGCGGGGTAGGCACGAACAACAGAGTGCCATTTAGGCTTATTCTTACACACCTCACTTGCCTCTTTGACATTCATAACTCTTGTCATGCAAGCTCGTCTGTTCTTAAGGCTCCTGACATCACCTTCTGCTAGTACACGATCAATTTGATCATGGAAGGGGTGTCGTGGCCTTCCACGACTTCTGCATCCATCCACTTTTGCATTGTATATCTGTTTAGTCATTCTTTCATCATGCATTATTTCCACATGCCCGAACCACCGGAGCATTCCTTTCCTTACCTTCACCCCGACACTCTCTTTCAGACCAACTCTCTTTCTTACTTCGGTATTACGAACGCGGTCCTTACTTATATTTATATATATAAGTATAGTTATACTTGTCACCGACTTTTATATGTTGTCGAAAATATTTTCGCACTTTCAGAGTAAGTACAGCCGCCTTAGCCAACTCGATGAAAGAGGTTTGGGAGTAAGGTCTTAGTTTCCTTTTCATAACTTCTACGAAACCCTTTATAGTTCGTGGACGCATTAACCCCTTTTTTAGCCAGGGGAAATCCGATTGAGGACCATAGGCTGCGACAAGCGTAGAAGCTTGGAGGGATAATTCACGGCTCGTGAGGGATTGGCCAGATCGAGTGCGACACTAGCACCTCTAGGCAGAACTAGAGATGCCATTGCCACTCCCCAGTTAGCGATATCCACTAAACCCCTGTGTGTTCCATCCGGTGCTTTATGGCACGCGGGGGCCTTGAAGGCCTCGTTAACTTCCGGGGTCTACTTTTTTCCCCCAGCATCTTCCAAGTCTGGTCTCTACGTGGAGCGGTTTGTAGACGCATTAGACCTATTCATTTATTTAATGCTAAAATAGAATACGCAACCTTCTTGAGTATTTCATCTCAAACAAATCCCTGTGCATCTTATACTTTATTCAGCTGAAAAATAACGAAATAAAAATTTTAGGTTAAAAACAACAGAAAAAAACAGTTAACCAATTGTTTAATAGCAAAGTAACGTAACAATTACGCTACGGTCGAGTGTAGTTCGTTGATGCCATAGTTTCCCAAAGTTTTCTGGAACAGTGCCTTGGTTTACAAAATTATTACCCAAGTAATTCGTACGAAGTATTGTAAGAAGAGCATATAACAGCAGTGTTAATATAAATGAACACTTATCAAAATATTACTTATTAAAATAAACAACATTACTCACTTTATTCAGACTGAGGAGTTACTGGAACAAGACATACAATACCATAGTCTACACATAATTGTATCATTTCACGATACATTTTATTAGTTAATGTGATAGAAAACAACTGTGATATAAGAATAATACTCCATATTTGATGTCACATTTTAGTAGTTTTCAATTATGTTTTTAGTGTGTTGAGGATATATTGAATTTGAATTTATATGTACATTTATTAATAGTAATGCATATCTGTATAAATAGTTGTCTATTGGATCACATTAACTTGTTTGCCACTATAGTATATATATTATACATTGAAATTGAAAACAGGTTACATTAATTTAGGCGAAAATGTTTACTAAAGAATTCAGAGAACAATAAGAACGCTTGACTTAAAGGGCTGTGAAAATCTATTATTAAATTTGTCATAGAAGCATTGAAATTCTTGTCATTAAAATATTTATAATTAATGCTCACAATGTAGTCGTAATTGCGTTATTAACTAACGTCAATTACAGAATTAATTAAAAGATAAAACGAGCGTTTTGATTGTAGCTATTATTTAAGGTTAATTACCCGAGTCTAACTAAGTGCGGGAGATAGTACATTTGAAACTTGAATTTAAGTCATCTTGAGACATTCGCTGTCCAATGATGGACATGGGCGTTCCTTAATTTGGGCCACCGCCGGTCCGCTTTCCTCATCCGACTCCAACCGGGCCGACCTCTCGTAAGTCGTCTACTAAGCCGATGTGTCCTACACTACGTTTGTCAATTTGTGGTCATAACTAAAAGAGATGTGTGCTCCATCGGTCATCAACCTTATGACAGATATAGTGGATCCTATAATTAAGTATTAATAAGAAATTACTTTCCAAACTACCCCCAAATTTCTTAAGACTTATTTTACCTCTTTGAAAGACCCCGGCGTCTACTTTGAAAACCTATGGTGAAAACAAATTTAAAAGTTCCCCGGAGATCCAGCTCTCAGTAGAGAAACTTGTTGTCCTAATTCAGTCCATTACTGCATTGCGGTTGTTTTTAATAAGCTTTCGCATAATTTAAAGAAGAAGGTAGAGTTGTAGAAAATATAAAATTAATCAGTAGACAAATACACACATGGTATATTGCCAAGCTAAGCAAGTTACGATTTAGCATGTTACTTAGTTACATGTAATATGTTGTATAATAGACAATTCGATGGCCGATCCCAGCGAAATAACAGAAAGCTCGTTTACGAAATTTACCTTGTCGGGGACTGAATTCGATGCTTCTGTAGGAATTATAATGAACCAAACTCACCGACACATAGTAGAAGAATGTAATAAATTCTTGTCAACGTACGTATCTAGTGTGTATATGATGACAGCTTTATTCTTCTGTCAAAATAGCTTTCATACTGTGTGACTGTTCTTGTTAAAAAAAATTTTGGTTAAGAAAATATATTCATTGAAATGAAATTTATTTGGTAGAAATATAGTACAAAGGGATCTTAAACTTAATAGTGGTTCAACATATTTCGTCAATTGCTCACACATTCAAATTTTAATGGTTACATGCATTAAAATTTGCATGTCGTGAGCAATTGACGAAATATGTTGAATCACAATTAATTTTAAGATATCTTTGTACTATATTTCTACCAAATAAGTTTCATTTCAATTAATATATTTTCAGAACTAGAAAAACTTTACCAAGTACTAACTAAAACTAACTCCGTTGGCTCAGCGACCCAAAGTGAGTCTTGGCCTCCGAAACGAGAGCACGCCACTTTCCTCTGTCCTGCTCAGTGTCTTGCCAATTGTGGGCTTGTAGTGCGATCAGGTCAGCTTCCACTCTATCCTTCCATCGATACTTGGGACGACCAACCGGTCGTCGACCGACTGGTCGCCCCAAGTATGCTTTCTTCACTCCCCGATCCTCCTCCATCCGCTCTACATGACCGAGCCAGCGGAGACGGTGAGATTTTATCTCCCCAATTATGTTGGGCTCGGCCATGAGGTCTTCTATTTCGGAGTTAAGTACACTTAAGTCTAAAGTACATTGTGTATATTATATGTATATATTCTCTAAAATATATTGCAAATCGAAGTATACAATGCGTTAAGATTTTAAACATTTATCTATGATTCACATAATCATATTACGGACGTTAACATAGACCACAATGACAGTCAAATAGTATTTAAGTCTTAATAGGATTTTTATCGAGCCGTTACATGGGAGAACCGCCATCGTGGATGTTACCTGTATTTTTAATTAGCTGGATACATAATTATGAATTTAGATTAACCCATATTTCAGAAACTGTTGATATAACGTGTTGTATGTACACAATATAAACATGAATCAATCTGTAATTGAGTCGGGTCCTGTCGGCTGTCAGTGAATCGAGGGTCCCTCATTATTTAAAATCCGTAAAGTTCCCTGTTTCAACGTTTACAAGTTGTTTACGAAATGAGTTAGGATATTGAGTTAAATGAGGGTCGAGCCTCCACTCAAGAGGGTTGCATTATACCGATGTTCTGTCTTGTTACTTTTATAGATTCCTTAACATGTTTTCATTTTATTTTAAAATCAAGGACAATGGACTGATTTGCTATTTAGCATAAGCACTTATTTCATATACTAAAAATCCAATTGGCAACAGTCTAGATGAAGTTGACCATTTTAAAGTTCACATGTTGTTTACGAAATGAGTTAGGATATTGAGTTAAATTAGGGTCGAGCCTCCACTCAAGTGGGTTGCATTATACCGATGTCCTGTCTTGTTACTTTTATAGATTCCTTAAAATAATTTAATTTAATTTTAATATTAAGGATAATGGACTGATTTGCTTGTTAGCATAAGTACTTATTTCATATACTAAAAATCCAATGAGCAACAGTCTTAATGAAGTTGACTATTTTCAAGTTCACATGCTGTTAACGAAATGAGCTAGGATATGGAGTTAAATGAGGTCGAGCTTCCACTCAAGAATGTTGCATTGTACCAACGTCATCTCTTGTTCCTTTTATAGATTCTTTAATTGTTTTTTTTTTTTAATAAACGATATCAGATTAACTGCCTACTTAGCATCCTTACTTTATAGCATAAATAAACACTCGGCTAAAGACTAGATTGAGTTCACCATTGCATAGTTGTTTCTGAAATGAGAGGATATTGAGTTAAATGAGAGTCGAGCCTCCGCTCAAGAGCAAGCATTATATAGGTACATATATCATGTTGCTCAGATTCTTTGAATTGTTTTAATTTTATTTTAAAAATTAAAGCAATCCGATTGACTAGCTGTTTTATATACCTAATTATGTTATGGACCTAGCAACCAGTAGGCCAAAGGTCTAGATGAACAACAATATATCGTGAGGAGTATCGAGGTTTAATACAGGTGTATGTAAGCCCATTTGAGTAGATGACACATCTAAGCGAATATTATAAAGAGGAATGATTTGTAATTTTTTATATTTTTGTATGTTTGTAACGAATAAACTCAAAAATGATTGGACCGATTTTAAAAATTATTTCACCATTCGAATACTACATTATCCGTGATTAATATAGGTTATACAAAAATTAGGGATCCCTACTAAAACTTTTATAATGTAACCCATCAATCTAAACAAAATACTTGGCTCTGGAATCGGGTTCTACGATTTTGATGAAAAATTATCTGTGTTTAAGTGGGTCCCGGGGTGGTTTAGATTCACAACTAGACCCGATATGTATCAAGACCACTGGCGTTACAATAAATTCTAATATTATTTTAATATAAAACAGCGGACGCTAGAATATCATACAATTATTTTACTTTTAAAATACAATGATAAAAATATTTCATAACTTGCTATTCTGACACAAAATGTAGGCGGCTTCGACGTTTTGTAAGGTGATAAGAATAATCTCAACTGGGTTGATTGTCAATTGCTCTATTGTGATATCTCGCTAAGGACACGCCTGTGGTTAAGACACGCATATACTTCAAAGACATTGTATATTTAGTTGTTTAACGATATGTACACATACAACATGTAGTCAAAGTAAATATATTTATTTATTTTTAAGCAACAGTGTCACACCTTATTTGAAATAAAATTATATCAACTCTTCGAGCTCGATCGACTTGCCTCTACGTGTTGGGTTTTCCACTGCCACGCCTTCCAAATAACAAGTAGTCATACGTGTTATAAACTACAACAAAAAAGTCAGTTCCTACATGTCATACGACTGAGCATGAGTTTCTCTACTTCACGAGGGCAGATAGGAAACTTTTCTTCATAAAAGTTAAAAGAAAAATGTACAGATACGAAGATTACTGTTTGTACATTTATTTGGTCTTTGTTGACGGCCTCAGTCATGAACCACTGTTGGAACTTAACCAGTTCTACTCTGCTAAGACACCTCCTAGCAGAGCAGTGCAATGCAGTGATTGCAGTGTTGGCGGCTTCTCAGCCAACACTGCAATCACACATCAGTCCGCCTTACACCGTCCGACGGCCCTTACATATATACATACATACATAACTTCACGCCAGTTCCCTTGCGGGGTAGGCAGGAACAACAGAGCGCCATTCAGGCTTATTCTTACACACCTCACTTGCTTCTTTCACATTCATAGCTCTTGTCATGCACGCTCGTCTGTTTTTAAGGCTCCTGACATCACCTTTTGTTCTCATTTCCTACAATAGTCTTACAATGACCGGGGCTTATCCTACGGTGCATTTTGATGTGATGTAAGACAGGGATAATCACCGATCATTGTCACGCCATATTTAAATTAAATTTGTCAAGAAATGAGACGTCTGTGTACCATATTTCTGTACAATAAATTATTTGATTTGAGGATACGATAGGTACCTAAAATTAGATAAGCTTTTAGGTGAAAATTTCGAATAAACTGATAACCATAGATAAGGGGACAGTCAGATCTATTGAGATTTTACATGTTAAAATCATATACTTCTTATACTAATTTTATACTAATATATAAAGCTGAAGAGTTTGTTTGTTTGAACGCGCTAATCTCAGGAACTACTGGTCTGATTTGAAAAATTCTTTCAGTTTTATATGGCCCATTTATCGAGGAAGGCTATAGGTTATATATCATCACGCTAAGACCAATATGAGCGGAGCACCAATGAAGAATGTCTCAAAATCGGGGGGTCTTGAAAACAAATTCCACGCGAACGACGTCGCGGGCACAGCTAGTATTAGAATATATTGTAACAACAGTAACAACAACATGGGGGCCTGAGGCGCACAAGATAGACGTCTCACGTGACCGAAAGACTGGTCTATACCTCGGAGAACGCGTTAGAGTTGCGATACAGCGAGGTAATGTAGCCAGTCTTGGTCACGTTTCCAACTGACAGCTGTCTGGCACTAGATTTTATACTTTCATTTTAATTTGTATATATAGTTTTATTTAACCGACTTAAAAAAAGGAGGAGGTTCTCAATTCGTCGGGATCTTTTTTTTTTGTATTTTTTATGGATGTTCATCGATTACTCCGAGATTTATGATCCGATTTACGTGATTCTTATTTAATTTGATGCGGAATAGTTGCCATTTGGTTCCCTAAAAATTTAACATAGTTTGGCCCAGTAGTTTTCATTTTACGAACATTTTTTTGTTCCCGTTTCTTGGGACCTATATTTTTTAAGGAGCGCGGCACCTTTCGTAGGTCTACCCATACATAGCTAGACACTAAAAAGTAACAAATAAAATAAAATAACTTCGTTTAAAAAAACCGACTTCAAAAACTAAAAAGTATAAAATAACTTATTTCTAAAGCTATTATTATTAATATATATTATCTAAAACATCTTGAAGTTGGTGCAAAGTAAAACATAAAAATTACTATATTTTTTTGAAAATTACTAAGCACCGACTTTAAGATGTTTTAGATAATATATATTAATAAAAATAGCTTTAGAAATAAGTTATTTTATACTTTTTAGTTTTTAAAGTCGGTTTTTTTTAATGAAGTTTTTTTATTTTTTAGATTAATTTCGTTAGAATAATACAGTCCAAATTCTTATAACTAGTGTCCGCATCCCTAATACGTTAAAATTCATAAAAATATTTTAAAATTATATCTAGTACCTAGTAGTAGTATAGGGTAAGTCGTGGTAGCGTAATGGCTAGCGCACGCGTCCCATACTCAAAGGACGCGGGTTCCATCCTGGCCGGAACGCATGTACCACTTAGGCAGTTTTCTGACCTAACGCGCATATTGTTACAATTACCATGTGCTAACAACTGTGCAGGAAGACATCGTGATGCAACCTGCACATCGATTTAACCGATATGTCAAATCTGCCAAGCCGCCTTGGACAAGCGTGGCGGGTATACTGTCCGTTTCCCTATAATGAGAGGCCCGGGCCCAGCAGTGGGACATTAATGGGCTGTTATTATATATGTAGTAGACGCATATTATACCTATTTTGTCAAAGTTCATAAAAAACATGTCATCAAGTTATAATCGTAATTCGTTCTACCGATAATTCCTAAACTTGCACGTCCATTGCGTGCCACCCACCAGTTAGCCTACAAATGACGCCAACTTAACGCGCAACGTATAAATTTCAAGACGCGTAATGTAACAACTAATTGCGTTAGTGTTAAAGCCTTGTAAACAATATATAAGTGGATAAAAGGCGATGGAAACTCGGTTCACGTGACTAAAAGCTATTCAATACAGTATCGACGTACTACTTAAATAATGGAATAATAATTAGTTCAAAATGTACTTTTGTTATAATAGAAATTAAATTGTCTTGGCCTTAATTTTTTAAACTATATGGATTTGTTAAATTTTTGTGTCAAGCCGAATTTGGACGATTCATTTCTGTCTTTTAATTTGAATGAATGAACCAAAGTAGTCCGTATGAACACAAACTTGAATCAAACAATATCCTTAAATACCCTTGTTTTTTCTGTCTTGTGATTTTCAATCAAATTGATCTGTATAATATTAGCATTATAAAACTTAGCATTTTCTTCACTAATCGCCTGCCTATCTTACGCAAATAAATCAGAATTCTTGTAATAACTAGAATATTCACATTTCACTAAATAGTTAATTAAGTCTTTGCACACAAACACAATTGGTACTTCAAGCCAATTAAATAGTATGTTACAATGTCTTAGAAAACCACTGGTCGTAAAAATGGTCCGGACTTTTGGAGGGATTGCGTGGGGCCATGCGAAGGCCAACACGTAGAGGCCCTGTGACAGATTTGCTGTAAATGTGGCGTGACACTGACCGGCGATTATACCTGTCTACACCATATAATAATGCACCCAAGGACAAGCCCCGGCGAGTGTAGGACTATTGTGGGAAATTAGGACAAAAAGTACCGGCCTATTGGGGTGAACTGCTAGTGGTACTAGGGGTCTGGGAATATGGAAGCTATGACTATGGAAATATGGGCAGACGTTGACTCGCCACTCCCTGCATGGGCCCCAAAAGATGCCATAGAAGACAGGGGCAACATGGGTGTGAGTGGCTAAGAGGTGTAGAGAGGTGGGCTGCAGATTCACCGAAGCTACTTCTGACGTGATGCCATTTATCACTTCCACCCCTAGAGCTTAAGTCTTAGCTCTAGCGATCTCTACTCCGTGCAGGCTGTTTAAGGCAAGCACGGAGGCGGGGGCCTTGCCTTGGCTCCCGGAGTCAGGTACGAGGTGTCGCTACTCACCTAAGGATTCGCCACAAAGCCCCCTTGCATATCTTACAATTATTGTTCATTTATCCAAATGTAAGAGGATAAAAATGTGTGAAAAAACCTTCCAACTTCCTGCCATAAACACTATTTTGATGTGAACTTTTCTGAGCAAACAGCAATTATTTCAATATTTATCTACACGATAAGAGATGAAACAAATACTCAGAATCAATGTTTCAACGGAACCCGATGTTGAGTAAGTCATAAAAGGGAAGTTGATCCATAAAACCCCCATAACGCTATTAAAGTAAAGAACATACATAGAAAATCATAAAGACAAATATTGTCAACGCGTTCTGATGTTCCCAGACGCTGATATGGAGGATAAATATTTTAAGTGTTACTTGTAAATATGAGAAGACGACATGCGGGAGTCTGAGTCATAATTTCTTTTTTGTTGCGAAGGAAGCTCATGGACGGTGTTTATCGTCGCCTGCAGAAGTTTGCAGCACTAATGGTGAACCCAACGCGTTGCTAGCCTTGAGAATAATAATAATATAATAATAATCGGCAGACAAACACATACGTTGTATATCCCCAAATTAAGCAAGTTACGCTTGTGTTATGGGTAATATACAACGGACCCCTCTGGGGCCGATCCCAGACACCCAGACCATAGTAAATAACGGAGAAAATATGTTTCCGAAATTTACTATACCAGGAATCGAACCCGGAACCTCTGAGTTGCAGTGAGGTACGCCGGCAAAGGCTTAGCCCGCTCAACCACAGAGGCCGTCAATATAAATAAAGTCAAAATAGGATAAAGAGTATAGTAGACAGTGATGAGATTGAGGGATCAGACAGGAAGAAGACTTCTACCTATGCAGGATCGCAGGAAGAATACAATTTCCTGCGTTGGGGCAGCCTGTGTCATAAGAGGCGACAAAACAACCCACAGACAGGTGATATGGCATTTGACCGACTGGATTGGACTGAACCTTGGGTCGTGTTCCGGCTTTAGTGGCCAGATTCTAGTCCTCCTGTAGAGAACAGCAGCGCATTTCTGGCACCTTTAGTGTTACAAAGCGTGGTTTATATTATAACAACGTGACATGCATTTTCCTAACTTTACAGGACGAACAAAAAACGATATAAATGTATAGAAAAAAAACAGTTCTTTAGTACGTTTCCGACTGACAGCGGTCTGGAACTAGATTTTATACCTTAATTTTAGTACTTTATTGTATAGTATAATTTATTTATAATTTAGTTTGTTTGTATATATAATTATAATATATATATATATATATATATATATATATATATATATATATATATATATATATATATATATATATATATATATATATATATATATATATATATATATATATAATACTAGCTGACCCGGCATACTTCGTACAGCCTCAGAATCAATACATAAAAAAGCTGAATGATAATTGCAGAATGTTCTTTATTCAGTTATTATTTATTAGAGATTATACGAATCATAAAATTAAATGATAACTAAATAAAGAGCCAAGTTTTTTTTTTTTGGAGTGTTAGGAAAATGTATAAATATAATATTCGCCGTGTTGTAATATAAACGACGAAATGCCAAAGGCGACGGTGACCGTTTACCATCAGGTGGGCCGCCTGATGTCTGCTGAACTCGTGCAATTAAAAAAAACAGTCATAAATTAAAACTCTTACGTTCCTTTTCAATTTTGAAAATAGTATAGCAGGGTTATTATGGGGATCGTTTTGTTATCAAATAAAAATAATTCTCCCAAATTTATATTAAATAATAATCAATATGTTTGAGTAAACAAGACGTGGCTGATTAATTTAATATTTCATTCAACAAACTATGGTCGGTACTAAATAAATAATATTTCCAATAAATTAGGTTTATTCCAATTCGCATGTTTATCAAGTCAACTAATCACTTTTATCTTTAAGTACATATGTAAATGGAACATACTATATATCACAAACAACTACCCACATTAAGTACTAAATGGAAAACCACCCTCTAACCTACTTTACCTTTCGCAAAAAACCTCTATGAATTTCATCGTATCCTAGCCCAGTATCAGATTATTCGAACTACCCGTAATATACCGCGAAAAGTAGATAAATCACTCGCCCCCTCCCTGACATTAATCGCCGGATCACGTAATCTAACGACGCGACACGCGGTGACACGATTGTTTGAAAAGCAAAACAACATTTTACATTTATTTATTTACTATTTGTACCCACATTCATCGCTTGAGCGGAATTTAGAGTTTATGATTTATACTTGTGGTCGCCCGTGGTCGAAATTGGACCATAATAATTAATGTCAAAGACTATACTTCTATAATCACAGATTTCTCCAAAGCTACACTGTTAATTTGACTTGAATAATAAACAAAAAGTCCATATGCGTGTGTGTGTCAAATACATGTTAGTGTGTGTAGTGTTTTTTATTTATTTAGTGTATTTGTTATGAATAATTAAAAAAAATAGCATTCGTTGCTTCTTCTCTGTATAACCTATAAGTGTGCGAAATTTCATACTCCTCCGTCCGTGCAATTTTCGTAAAAAGGGGTACAAATAATATTTTCTTAAGTTTTCGCGACTTGTATACATAATAAAACTACGTTTTAACGGTTTTAAGCGCGGTAATTTTATTTGCTTTTTAAAACGTCGGAAAAACCAAAAAGCAAATAAAATTACCGCGCTTAAAACCGTTAAAACGTAGTTTTATTAAGGGGTACAAAGTTTTTGCTTCACGTATTAATATATAAAATTTTAACGTTGCAATATATTGAAATGAAATTTACGAGTAAATTAAGGACAAAATTTCAATTTTTTTTATTGAAATCCGACATAGTTATAGACAGATACGAATTTCAAATAGCACTAGCACATTAAATTAGTTTTTCATATTATTTAACTAAAAAAATAAATATATATAGTACTAACACAATATATTAACTGCTAAATTATTTTATAAAGAAAAGGCTTAAAAAAATCAGATAAAAGAGTCCGAACATGCTTTAGATGCAACTAGAACATAATTGTAGACCATATTAACTGATCAGTATGTAGCCTATATTGAAGTATTTTTTTATAACTAACATTAATGATTATTTTTAAAAAGACAGTGGAGCTAGTGAAGAACAGGATTATGAATGTACCTTTTAAAGTGAGGTTTTATGTTAAATTTTGTTCTCAAATAACTCTAACCTATTATCTAACAAAGTAGGTAACATGAGAGACAGTAGCATTATTGCTTTGATATGAAAGTTAAGTTTATAACACACAGGTATAATGATGAGTGGTTTTTGAAGATTCTTAGAGCATTTTGTTGAGAGCATGGACGGTGAACTTCAGGGTAATAGTTTTGATTGCAAACAAAAAAAATCTGTGTGTGTGTGTGTGTGTGTGTGTGTGTGTGTGTGTGTGTGTGTGTGTGTGTGTGTGTGTGTGTGTGTGTGTGTGTGTGTGTGTGTGTGTGTGTGTGTGTGTGTGTGTGTGTGTGTGTGTGTGTGTGTGTGTGTGTGTGTGTGTGTGCAGTTCACATGCAGTAGAAGTAGCAAGGGGTAGGAGGGATTCTAAATTTTGTGACGTCACATTTCGTACATTATATCGATATAATATATTTATACTGTAAAACGCGAAATTGAAGTATTAACGATGAACGTCAAAACATTTCCAACTCTATCTGTATGAGCAGTAGTGTTTAAATGATTAAATATAATGTATTCTATCTCATTTTCTTGCAGGCTCAGTCCTATAGATTTTTGTGCCTAACTTTTTTTAGTGTTGCTTTTTCGTTTCATCGAGTTTCAAATCACAACGATTCTAAAGAAGTTTCTCTTAAAAAAGCATAATATAAATTTTCTTACAAGTTAACAACACTTGTGTAATATCAATTATTGTAAAACAAGAATTTTTGTATCAGTGGGGAAAATTGCAACTCTTCTAAAATAACTATTAGGATTAAAGATATGGTAGAGGGTTTAAATGTGCTTCAGTTAACTGCTCCCTAATGACTAATATATTATTTTAAAACATAAATATTCAAGGATCCTTTACATTAGTTAACTCCATAAACCGTGCCAAGCCGTATTTAAAGAGAATAAGACAATTTTAAGTCAGTTAATCGAATGACACGATATGCAGTTTGTAACTTTGCGACTGCATTGAAATTTAACTATCGGATTATAGACTCCGGAACGAGAACACAACACCTTTTTCTGACCTGTACGGTTTCTTGCCAATGATGGGCTTGGGTTCGCAGCTCACACAGGTCAGCCTTTACTCTGTCTTTCCATCGGTATTTGAGGCGACGGACGTAACCTATGATCGTCCCAAATAGGCTTTCTTTACACTTCGATACTCTTTCATCCCTTCTACGTGACCAGCCACCGGAGTCCTTTCAAATTAAAAAGTGTTGCAGACATACAAAGTTGCTGTAGTTGACGCGAGTTTTTAATTTGCCACGTTTATCCGCGCGATTACTCGCTAGCCGCGTTAATAAATAGTCCGTTGCCCGGCCGCTAGGGCATGAACGGGCCCTGAAAATATTTGGGTTAACGTTACCTTACGTACGTGCGCTATATTAAGTATGGCGTCTGAAAGGTTTGTATCTTATTTTGGCATTTTCCTTGGGAATATTTTCTAGTTCAAAAGACAGCAATATTTCATCGAGTGACATTTGTTTTACTCCTTTTGTTATAGTTTTATTTTCGCTCGAGCGATTGAATATTGAAATGAGTAACTCTCAAGAGTTGTATTGTATAGTACTTTACATCAAAGAAATATTTCGGTAATTACGAAAGAGAAGTTCAATATATAGCCTAAGTATAATTAATTAATCTTTAAAATACTAAGGTAGAAAATATATAGAAGGCAGTTCTTTTTTAATATTTTTTTTTTATTGCAGGAGATCAGCAGACAGGCAGACGGCCCACTTGATGGAAAGCGATTACTATCGCCTATGGACATTTGCACCGTCAAAGTTGCTACAAATGCGCTGCTGCTCTCTTAAGCGAGTCTGGAACCTGGTCACTAATGCCGGAACCCAACTCAAAGTTGTTATGGCGGCATGCTCTAAACAGGGGTTGTAGCCATCCAGTCGGGCAAATGCCCTACCACCTGGCGAATTGTGGGCTTTCGTAGTCATTTTGGCGAAAATAACACCCTTTAAAATCATCATATCCATCCGACTGCGCCGAAAATTAACTCGGCAAGCATCGAACCCGGGTCTGCTTCCTAGTGAGCTAAGCTTGCAAAGGCTTAGCCCACTTACTTAACCAGAGGCCGTAGTTGAGTGTGCTTTACTAATGCGTATGACGTATGTGTATATAGCGGGCGTGTTGCGTACGTGCATCCATGTATACAAATGTGGTTTTTTTTTAATTGCTGAAACAGAGCAGACAGGCCCAACTGTGATGGAGAGTGGTTACCGTCGCCTATGGACATTAGCATTACCAGAGCTGCTGCCAATGTGCTGCCGTCCTTGAAGGAGAAATCAGTCTGAATCGACCCGTCGTAAAGACATTCACGCATCGCGCGCGCATTTGAGATATCCACCCAATTGCAATACTAATCGGGTTCCAAGAGCTTGGTGATAAGTGGCAAGTGAATCTAGTTGTGAAGCGGGAGATATATAACAAGAGAACACGCACTGCTGCTCCTGTATCGCAGACGCTCCGGTTACTCAGCTCATATTATTACGGGTGAGTCCATTTATCTCCATTCCCTCTTACCCTTGCACCCTTGAAATCTGGCAATCGGCCAGATCATATGGTCTTTCGAACCGAATATTCCAACTGGCGACCTATTTATACAGTCTGCAACAACCGTATTTTGCCATTTTATGGTTAATTCAAACCAAATTGTAAATTTTCACATACCTAAAAAGTTAAATAAACAATCATTATCAATCTGCCCATTTACCCGTTTTCTGCCCTTGTTTTTTCTTTTTTGTTTTCTTATAAACATATTACTTCTGCCCTTATATATTTGAATACCCATTCCACATTCCTCAGATAATTACGCAAATTGCTACACGATAACTATTTTTTGGTACGTAGGTAGGTTAATATAACCTCGAGTACGTATTCTGTACTTTATTCAGCACACCTATTCTCGAATACTTGCACTAAACGTGATATCGGATCGATATAATAATATTGAATATTATATTCGTTTCACTCGGTGTGGTTAGCTTGCCGTGCAACTTTTATAGCTTATATATAGCTTCGTGTTTATTAAGACTCAGCGCACACGACAGTTTGATATATATTTTTTTTTCCTAATCATTTTTATTTATTTCGTATTTCTTACGTTTCTCTGGCTGCTTTCTTGCGTGTTCTTTATTAGCATTAGTAAAAAAAAAAAAAAGAAAAAAAAAAAAAAAAAAAAAAAAAAAAAAAAAAAAAAAAAAAAAAAAAAAAAAAAAAATAAAATTTTTTTTTTTTTTCGTTTGCTTTTCCTTTTCTTATTGTGCACTTCTCATCGTCATGCCTACCAAATCGCAATCTGCCATCTTTATGCAAACCCATAAGTACATAACTTTCCTATTAGAGATAGCTAACCTTATATTAAAAGGAGACAAAAAGTATAGTGTAAACGATTTCATAGGGCGCTTTACAAAATTGGACGATATAAAGGGCAAGTTGGATACAGTATATTATGAGATCTTGGACTCTAAAGACCTTGACGACAAAGTGGAAAAATGGTACTTTGACTACTACACCTCGGCTATAGAAGCATATGAAAAAATTTTGGTGGCAAACATCACCATCAGCTCAAGCATCAAACCAAGCTCGCCCACATTCTCCACGTCTACTGTTCTGCCCAAAATAGATCTACCCAAATTTTCTTCCAAGCTTGAGGATTGGCCATCTTTCATAACTATTTTCAAAAGCCTTACGGACACTGCCGGTAATTTGTCAGGTGCAGTTAAATTACACTATTTATTTTCTTGCCTCTCCGGAGAAGCTCTCAGTATGGTATCACACCTCAAGGTTACCGATGAGAACTACGATGTAGCGATGACAACACTTGCCAATCGCTACGAAAATCGCCGAGTTCTCATTGATAGGTTTATAGATATGATACTAGAGTTACCCCACATCACCACCCGCTCACAAATCAGACAGTTATTTTTAGCCCCTCTTATTTCAACCCAATCGGCGCTTAAAAACCTAAACTTACCACTACATGACTCAGACTACGTCCTAGTGTCAATAGTAGTGCGGAAGTTAAAGGGCGAGCTTCGCACATTATTTGAACGAACGCATGGGTCTTCAGACACTCTGCCCACCTTAAAGGATGTAATCACATTCTTAGAAGACCATGCACGTTGCACAGAAACTGAGACATATAACCCACCCCCCCCTCCCCTCAGCCCGACATACAGACAAACTGAACGTGCTTCTCCCTCAGCACGGTACCAACCACGCGCTTCTGCACCCAGACCAGAAATTCGGCACGTTCGTTTTCAGCCCACTACTTCCGTCCGCCCACCTTTAACGCGCCCTGCATATCCTCTACAAAGTCAAGCGTACCCTGTACAGTACGCTCAAGGATACCCACAGTCTACACAATATTTCGAGCCCATAGCACAAGATTCCGCCCACCCACCAGCACCGACCAATAATTATTACTGCCCTTGGTGTCACGTTAGAGGACACAGGTTGCTGAACTGCGGTGAATACCTAAGACAGCCTACGCAAGGGCGCTGGGATTTTATCCAAGCTCATGAACGGTGCCGTAAGTGTCTAGGACCCCATTACTCTGACGAGTGCAGATCCACAGGACGGTGTAGAGAATGTGATAGCGAGAAACACCATACCACCTTACATCGCAGTGGCTTTGAATCACCCACATATGACAATTCTCACCTCTTGCCCCCACAACTAAGAGGACAAGAACACACCCGCCCAACCACGGAATCAAGAAACTCTTCTCGTCGTAATTCACCTATTAATTCACAACAATGACTACCTGCTACTCACTTACACAATACTACACTACACCCACCCATACCATCGCTACAATATACACCATCCACTACATCACGTAAACAAAATAAATCCCAGTTTCATACTCAGCACTATGATAATAAAGTTTATCATAATAATCACTTGCCCGGCAGCCCTGTTACTTCCTCTGATAAAGCTAACCAAAATGACAGTCATATTTCAGCACATACTCAGCACATTACAGTACACGATCCACCAGTTTTATTACCCACTGTGTCCCTAGAACTAGCAGACAACGCTGGAGAATTTCATAAGGCAAGAGCATTATTAGACAGCGGTTCCATGCTAACCTTGTTAACTAAAACTATGACACAAAAATTACGTTTGCCTGTCGAGCACACAGAACTAAAAATTACAGGAGTCGGTAATCAGCAGACTCAAAACTCTAGTTCTTCAACTACCATCACATTCCGCCCTATTCACACCGAAGTCCCAGTAATTAGCGCAAAGGCATACATTCTACCAGATTTGACAGGTCTTTTACCATTAACAATGTTACCTGACGTTGTTCCACTCCTCGACTCGACACAGCTTCCCCTAGCAGACTCGTCTTATCGTTTTCCAGCCGCTATTGACTTGATTTTAGGTTCTGATGTCTTGGGCCAAATTTTGGATGGTAACAAAATTTTTTTGGGCCCCGGCAGGCCAATAGCCTTCGGCACGATCTTCAATTTCGCTCTTTTAGGTCCTATCAATCCAAACTACACAAAGCCTGAGCCTCAAGTTAATTCAGCACTAGTAAATATTGACTGTTTACAACCCCAACACTCAAATAAAGAAATACACTCCGCTCTGGAGAGATTCTGGGAAGTCGAAGAAGTGCAATCAAAGGACAACTCAACCTCTGACGAGTGTGAGGAGAACTTTCGTTCTACCACCACACGTGATCCCACAGGGCGATACATAGTATCCCTTCCCTTTCTTACAAAGGCACCTAAGCTCGGTGCAACCCACGCTATTGCACTACGACGATTCCTTAATTTGGAGCGCAAACTCCAAAGAGATCCTACCCTCCGCTCAAAATATATCGACTTCATGAAGGAATACATTGACATGGGCCACATGGCTCTTTGTCACCCCAGCACATTCAAAGGAAAAGACCATTTTTACGTCCCGCATCATGGCATCTTCAAAGCCAACTCTGAAAAACTTCGCACGGTTTTTGATGGCAGCTGTAAGAGCTCTAATGGTGTCAGTCTTAATGACTGTCTGCACACTGGCCCACCGCTCCAACGTGATATTACTGACATCATTCTAAATTTTCGTACTCACAAAGTGGTCTTTAGTACAGACATCCAGATGATGTTTAGAAATATACTAGTTCACCCAGACCACAGACGGTTCCAACTCATTCTATGGCGCTCTTCTCCAGATCAACCTCTGCTCACTTACGCCCTGTCCACTGTCACGTATGGCCTACGACCCAGCCCCTTCCTCGCCAATCGATCTATTATACAGCTGGTCACTGATGAAGGTCACCGTTTTCCCCAGGCTGCACAGGTTCTTACGCACTCCATATTCGTGGATGACATTCTGACTGGGCATGATTCAGTTGACAAGGCAATAGCTCTGCAGACTGAACTCATTGAGTTACTAGCCCTAGGGGGATTTCATTTGCGAAAGTGGACCTCAAACTCTCGTCAGCTGTTAGAACGCTTCCCGGATGATCAATGTGACATACCCAAGGATTTTGATGTTGTACCCGACTCCAATGCAATCAAGGTACTTGGTATGCAATGGATACCCCAAACGGACGAATTTACATATCACATTTCGGTACCTACACTGGAAAAATTTACCAAAAGGTCAATACTCAGTACCATCGCTCGTTTATACGATCCTAGTGGATGGATCAGCCCAGTTATTTTCCGCGCAAAACTGCTCATTCAGCACCTATGGACTCTAAAGTTAGACTGGGATGAATCGGCTCCCAATGATGTCACATTTCAATTTCAGCACATTTTTGAAGACTTACCTCTACTCTCTGCTCTTCGACTCCCCAGAACAATTTGCACCAGCAAAGATTCCACCTACACCCTACACGGTTTTGCCGATGCATCCGAATCCGGATATGCAGCCGCAGTCTATCTTCATGAAACGAATATCACGGGTCAGGTACACGTCAGACTACTTGTTTCTAAATCCAAGGTAGCCCCCATTAAAACCCGACAGACTATACCAAAGCTGGAACTTTCAGCTGCACACCTCACTTCGCTGCTCATTTCTCGCGTCTCTGTTCAACTTTCTGCCCACATTACCATTCAGCAACACTTTTGTTGGTCAGACAGTACTATCGTACTCGCCTGGCTTAAAACTCCTTCTCAATCCCTACAGGTCTTTGAGGCCAATCGAGTCTCTGCCATTGCAGCCAATCCATGTAACCCTACTTGGAGACATGTACCCTCAGCTCTTAACCCTGCCGACTGTGCTAGCAGGGGAATATCAGCACAGGAACTCTTAGCCTATGACCTATGGTGGTCGCCTACTTGGCTCAAGGCCCCACCTGATACCTGGCCCACGATGCCCCCTGCTTTGGGTCATCACGTACTGCCTGGTCTAAAACCAAGAAAAATGGTAGCTCACATCGCGGTTCCTGATCTAGACACGGATTTACTCACGAGATTCAGCTCCTTAGACACACTTGTAGGCGTAACCGCATGTATTAAACGTTTTGCACACAATTGCTTGGTATCTTCTCACTCTCGCATCGTTGGTCCCATTACCGTAGACGAACGTAAGAAAGCGCTCTTACACTGGGTACGCTCAGTCCAACAAAATATGTTCGCTGAAGACATCCACCGACTGCAAACTAACAAATTATGTACAGTGCGAATACAACGCCTCTCGCCCTTTCTCAAGGATGATCTTCTTAGAGTAGGAGGGCGCTTGTCCAACTCAGCCCTTAGATATGACACACAACATCCCCTCATCTTACCCAGTTCAAGCCCCCTTGTGGACCTAATTATAGATCATTTCCACACTATACACTGCCACCCGGGCGCAGATACACTACACACACTACTCCGTCAACAATTTCCCCCCGACGACAACAGCACTTAGTCAGCACTATAAATGGGAGCCGTCACCTTTTCCCCGGGCCCCAGGATGTTCACGCCACCGCGTAACGAACGATGATTCCCCGAAAAAGTAATTTACCCCGCACTTCCGCGTCTCAACGATCAGTCTGAATCGACCCGTCGTAAAGACATTCACGCATCGCGCGCGCATTTGAGATATCCACCCAATTGCAATACTAATCGGGTTCCAAGAGCTTGGTGATAAGTGGCAAGTGAATCTAGTTGTGAAGCGGGAGATATATAACAAGAGAACACGCACTGCTGCTCCTGTATCGCAGACGCTCCGGTTACTCAGCTCATATTATTACGGGTGAGTCCATTTATCTCCATTCCCTCTTACCCTTGCACCCTTGAAATCTGGCAATCGGCCAGATCACAGCATGACAAGAGTTATGAATGTCAAAGAAGCAAGTGAGGTGTGTAAGAATAAGCCTAAATGACGCTCTGTTGTTCGTGCCTACCCCGCAAGGGAACTGGCGTGAAGTTATGTATATATGTATGTATGTACTATTAATTGTGTTGCTTAATGGCGGCATACTCTAGACCATGGGTGGTAGCCATCCAGTCGGGCAAATGCCCTACCACCTGGCTGTGGGTTGTTTTGTCGCCTCTTACGCCGCCCGGACGCAGTAATTAGTATTCTTTTTCCGTTCCTGCACGGAATAAATATGTGTGTGTATGCAGTGGGACTTACAAATTACTTTAGGCTTAAAGTCGCATTATTTCCCCTCTATGTCAACTATATATGTTCAACGTTGAGTCGTTCACATTGTCGACGATCCCATACTCACAGTCGGTTTAGATAGACCCGCTTGGCCTTCAAAGAGACTTCGCTTTATTCTGCGTATTCTACCGACTGTACAATGGGGAGTGTTAGAATGGTATCTATGTCTTTTTTTCTATCACACACTATTCGCCATCGGCTGGGCGCTCATCCCCACTTCCTTAAGCCGGTTCGCTCTTGTACGCAACGGTTTTCTAGAACGTTTCTCTGTGTCCATCTGTTTACCACAGCGCTTACGATATGGATATATATTATCTGTGCAGGAACGGAGAAAGAATACAATTTCTTGCGGCCGGGCGGCCTGTCGTAAGAGGCAACAAAACAACCCATAGCCAGGTGGTAATGCATTTGCCCGACTGCATGGCTACAACCCCTGGTCTAAAGTATGTCGCCATAACAACCTTGAGTTGTGTTCCGGCATTAGTGACCAGGTTCCAGTCTCCCTTAAGAGAGCAGCAGCGCATTTGTAGCAACTTCGGTGTTGCAAATGTCCATAAGCGATGGTAACCGCTTTCCATCAAGTGGGCCGTCTGCCTGTCTGTTGTATTTCGGTTATTAAAAAAAATGTATTCCACAAAAATACACATCTATACAATAGAATAAAGAACAAATTTGTGTTTGTTTATCCGACCGTAGGGTGTGGTGACACCGAAGTTAATAATGATTAGTACAGTGCAAAATTACGTAAGCCCGTAACTATATAATTTCGCTTCACTATTATTACACTGAAACTTGCGACTAACTCATATGAAGTTTAAAGTACATTTGGAGAGCAAACCCTTTTCCAAGGTCAATGACCAAAGGCTTTTAGGAGCTTTATTAAACAAGGGCTGCTCTCGCTAGAGTTCAAAGTTTTGTACTAAACCGTCACGCTGGCTTAAAGGTTAATTTTCAGTTCAAACTGACCACAGTTTTGGATTACCAAGGTTAAAACTGGTCAATGGATAACGTGGCGACTTAAACGTAAGCTTAGCTTGGGGGTTCGCCCACTCCGTATGCGGACCCCATCCGCAGAAGGCAGCCTAGGGATCGTAGGCGCCTCTACGCACAATTCCTCCCATAACCTATCATAGGGGACCACGCCAACCAGTGGAGGATCCTGTGGTCTTCCCCTCTGTTGGTGTTATGTTCACTCTACCCCGAGGGTGCCCTAAGTGAGAGCTAGGCGTAGGGGTTCCACAGATGTAATATCTATGGTTTAGTTCCTGTGGCACCCCCTAAAAGCGCATAGGAGAGCGGCGCAGGTTAGGTTTAGTGGGTAGTCTGACGGCCAACCAGCCCTTGTCCCTTCGCTCGGAGGCCACGATGGCCATACGGCCGATCAGGTGTACCACACATCCCTCAGGCCCAAAGATGGTGTCCCAAGAAAAAACATGCTTCAAAAGCGGTCAGCGCACTCGCGTCTACTCTCAAAACTCAAAGGGCGCGGATTCGAACCCTGACCGGGAAGCATGAATTACTAACCTAATCTTTTTTTTAATTTTTTTTTTGCAGGAGTTCAGCAGACAGGCAGACGGCCCACTTGATGGAAAGCGGTTACCATCGCCTATGGACATTTGCAACACCAAAGGTGCTTGCTACAAATGCGCTGCTGCTCTCTTAAAGGAGACTGGAACCTGGTCACTAATGCCGGAACACAACACAAGGTTGTTATGGCGGCATACTCTAGACCAGGGGTAGTCGCCATCCAGTCGAGCAAATACCCTAACACCTGGCTGTAGGTTGTTTAGTCGCCTCTTACGACAGGCCGCCAGGCCGCAGGAAATTGTATTCTTTCTCCGTTCCTGCACGGATAGAAAATCTGCATAGAGTTGCAATTATTACGTGCTTACTACCGTGTAGGAAAATATGAATAAGTTTATATACGGGACGGCCATCGCAACATCGCCGCGTAGCCGTTGCGCCGCCACAGCATGGTTGTTGTCGAGTGAAAGATATTCACAAAATAGCAGCTATGTGGCGGCGCAGCAGGTGGTAGTGCGGTAGTGGCGTGGTAGCGGATTGTCCGCGTTGCCGTCTAGTTTTTCGCTATTAACATTCAGTAGTGGCATAAAGGTTACATATACATACTAAATTTCATGTCTATAAAGTATATACCTATATATAATATGGGAGCTTTACAATAGTTACTTTTTATCAAAACGGCTATTGATCCCTGGTGGTAGGGTCCTTGCCCGTCTGGTTATCTACCACCCCTGGTCAACAGTATGCCGCCATAACAACCTTGAGTTGTGTTCCAGCATCAGTGGCCGGGTTCCAGTCTCCCTTAAAAGAGCAGCAGCGGCGATGGTAACCGCTTTCCATCAGGTGGGCCATCTGCCTGTCTGCTGAACTCATGCTATAAAAAAACCCTAAAAATAAAATATAATAGTCTCGCTTCAAAAGAGACGAAGTGAAATTCAAGTGAAAAATGGGAAGTGCAATCAAAAAAAGTTTTTCAAACGTTTCTTCCTTACTACAATTTCCTTTTCTTTCTTTGTAACATCAAAAAAAAGTTTGCTAACACATTCCACTGGTCTAACATTAAGATCTAACTTAAAATACACTCAAGAAAGAAATCTCATCAAATCCGAGCAACTGGGTACAACAATAGAGCCTGCAGGGACGTCGAATAAATCTTTTTGGGGTTCCCTGGTAACAATATTAAAGACAGCATTTTAATTTTATTGTTTATTACAAATAAAATCTGACAAGTCAGCTTCATTTCAGAACTTAGTAACTGGCATTGTTTTAAATAATTTTTTTCACTGCTGGGCTCGGGCTTCCCGCTATAAGGGGAACAGACAGTATACCCGCCACGGTTGTCCAAGGCGGCTTGGCAGGTTTGACACATCGGTTATCTTGATGTGCAGGTTGCGTCACGATGTTTTCCTTCACCGTTGTTAGCACGTGGTAATTGTAACAATATGCACATTAGGTTAGAAAACTGCCTAAGTGGTGCATGCGTTCCAGCCAGGATCGAACCCGCGCCCTTTGAGTTTGGGACGCGTGCTCTAGCCATTACGCTACCACGACTATAATAGTATGTAATAATAATATATTTTTTTAGCTTGACCTATTTATGTATGTATGGCAATATTATATAAGCGTTTTTACCACGTAATTTTCCCCAGTTTCGAAACGTCTTACAACTGGGAGCGTTCTGATGAGCTCTTTGATTTGGTGCCTACATCGCTATTTTATTATTGCACCACGTTCATCCATACTCCCTCGACAACTGTAAGTCGTCCACTGTGCGTAGCGCACGCTCCTTCATGCCATACATGATCAAACTGTAGAATAATCTCCATTCTGACATTTTCCCAGAGCGCTACACTATCGGATTCTTCAAAAAAGACGGAAACAGAGATATTGAAAGTCTCAACGAGGTAAGCAACGCATCGGCTACTTTGGTGACCACTTGTCATCAAACAATGTCCGATTCACTTGAAAAATTTCACACTTGTTAAGGACCAGTCTTACATTAATTTTGACTTCTATCATGCCAGGCTCACTAGTATAAAACAGGTTAACTACCCGTAAAATCATCTGTAGAATTAGAGTGCCACGTTTTAGATCTATTGTTACACATACGATATACTACGAATGGAGTTTCTTGATTATAATGACTTTTACTTGAGTAGTTTAAAAAACTAAAAAAACATTTAACTGAAATCTAGAAAATAATTTTTATGCATGAAGAGTTTGTTGTATAGTGTTATTGTGAAAAGCGTGGTGGGCATTTTACTATAATGTTCTTAATAATCATTTGGCGTCAAGCACTCCACGAATTTCACAATAACACCTTCATACTTAAAACATATTTTCTATTTATTATTTCAAGGCTTTTTTTAAGCGTTTTGTATGTAGAAAGAAAGAAAAAACTTTATTTGAAGAAATAGAAACGTAATTACAACGTAATACGTGTGTTTTTTTATTACAAATTATATTTTCAATGAACATTGTGAATGACATTCACATCTGTGAATTGTGTCCTGCTAGATATGCGAATAACATATGAAAATATGATATAGCTTCCAATAAAGCTCTATTAATAATGCTGATGTTAACGCCGACCTATTTGGTCACCACCTCTTTGTTTCCTTTTTTTTGCCGCATCTGTCACTATCTAATTTAATTTAATTTATTTAGGATAATAAACAGATATACACTAAAGTTACATAGTAATATATATATATATATATATATATATATATATATATATATATATATATATATATATATATATATATATATATATATATATATATATATATATATATATATATATATAGTATAAAATCAACTACATTATCCACGAACTAAAGATGGTAGTGTACAATACTTTAAAAGAATACGGGACGTATACAAAACTCACGCGCACCCACACACGCGCGCACACACACACGCACACACACACACACACACACACACATGAACATACATGCGCACGCGCCCGCGCAACCAAACACACGCATTAACACGTAACGTAGTAATGTGACATAGTCTACGTTCGATCGCTAAACGCGCCACTGCTTCGCGAAAATCTCGCCACGTTTTGTGTGTCGTGTCGCATTCTACACCCTCTTATATTAACCCGCGTGATGGAAGGTATCCGCTGTGCCGAACGCAGCTGGCCCACTCTTCGAAGGAACCGCAAGACGTGAAGAAAGGATCACGAGGAAGATGTGCCTGCCACTGCGAAGTCTGCATCGTTCATAGCGTGTCTGGTGCGGCGACCTATCCTGTAAGTCCTTTCCTTCCCTCTTATCCCTGTTCCCGCCCGTGCCAACATATCGTTGAAGTTTATGACTTCATTATGATGTGGTGTACAATTTTTCAGAATGCATTTGCCAGGTTTTGAATTTGCAGAGCTGAAATGCTTGTCAGATGAAGGATATTGAAAGAGTCAACGAATGTTAACTATTTTCATCATTTGTCAGTTTTATAATTTTATGCTTATCAATCTTTTTGTGTTTCTTTAAATCTAAATAAATGTATATTTCAATCAATGAATAAATAACTGAAAAAATGAATTTACAAACTAAAACTATTTCTCATTATGCAAAAAGGCGGTCTTACCGCTAAAAAGTGATCTCTTTGAAAACAACCCCAGGAATGAATGGAGATTATAATAGCGATGGTGGTATGCATAATACATAGTACAATTAAATTTTAGTAATAAATATATAACGAAATGCATACAGATGTTTTATATATCAAATATACTTTTAAACTTGCTACTAGCTAAACCTGACCATGTTTCGCTGTGGTTCAGTATAGTATGAATTATTTATTAAGGAAGTCAACCCAACGACGACTTTACAATTTTTAGTGACAGAAGCGTAAGGGGGAAAAATTTTTATACATAGAATAAAAATGTGTGTGTCAGCTCTGACGCACGACTAGAGTTTACTCCGTACTATTGTATTGGAACATGCACTGATAGATATTATTTTAGATCTTATTTAATTGCATTAAAACTCGAAATTTTATAATAAAAAAATCCTAACTCTGGTATTATACTTATATGCAATGTGTATACTTATCATCATTATTTATAGACTGCATCACCGTTTGTTCTAAAAATCTATTATTCCCTGCCAAGGGTTGCCTGAAAGAGATCGCTTTTCAGTGATAAGGCTGCCCGTTGTACTATATTTTATATTTTTCTACTTCTCTTTGTCTATGCTTTGGTGTACAATAAGGAATTACCTTACCTTATTTCACTCCTCATAAAAATTCCATTCCGGAGGCCATATATGAAAATTGTTTCTCAAAAAGTAAACATCAAAAGTTTCCGAAACACTTTTTTGTAAAAATGCAAAAAATCCGAATCGAATACATCAAATAGTTTTTAAATTTTGCAAACACAAAAATACGAAAGCTAAATTTTTATTTACCTACTAGAATATGCCCGCGACTTCGTTTACGCTTGACTTGAAATTCCCGCGGGATTCCAGGGCACAAATTACCGCAGTATTTAAAAAAGAATGACAGTTATGGTTATAAAAATTGAAAAATTACATCGTTTTCGCCATTGTTTATATAGTGTATTCTAGTTGTTTTTAAATTAGCTTAAATGTACAGACACGGTATTTTTAGAATTTTATTATATAGATACATAGGTTTTTTTTATTGCAGGAGTTCAGCAGACAAGCAGACGGCCCACTTGATGGAAAGCGGTTATCGCCTATGGACATTTGCAACACCAAAGGGGCTACAAATACGCTGCTGCTCTCTTAAGGGAGACTGGAACCTGGTCATTGATGCCGGAACACAATTCAAGGTTGTTATAGCGACATACTTTAGACCAGGAGTGGTAGCCATCCAGTCGGGCGAATGCCCTACCACCTGGCTGGTAAAGATGTAAAAAGTAGTCGTGTATATACGGAACCGTCGTGTAAAGAGCGTTTACCCTTGTCCGCCTTTTTTCCTCTAAAACTCGGCAACAATTGAAACAAAAAGAAAAATTATGGTGGCCCAAAGCCCGGGGAATTATGAAAAATGGTTGGAATCCTTATTATTTTATTATACATGGTGACGTCCCTTCACTAACTCGATTTTGAAGGAGGGTCCCCTTTTTATTGGGTCGAAAGGAATTACTGTCGGGATTTTCGCTTTTGATTTATTTTTAAAAGCTTTTAGTATGAAAGCAAAGCCGATTGGAAAGTACTTATCTATGTATGTCGATGAAGATGTGACATATTTATAATATTTAATCAAACTACGTTTTAACGGTTGTAAGCGCGGTAATTTATTCGAATGACTAAACAGATATACAATGCAAAAGTAGATGGATGCAGAAGTCGTGGAAGGCCACGACTACCTTCCATGATCAAATTGATCGTGTACTAGCAGAAGGTGATGTCAGGAGCCTTAAGAACAGACGAGCGTGCATGACAAGAGCTATGAATGTCAATGAAGCAAGTGAGCTGTGTAAGAATAAGCCTAAATGGCGCTCTGTTGTTCGTGCCTGCCCCGCAAGGGAACTGGCGTGAAGATATGTATGTAATTTATTTCATTTTTGTTATTCCGACGTTTCGTTACTGAACACAAAGAAAATCGTTAAAAAAAACACCCAAATTTCATAAGAGAACATCTGTTTGGGATCCGTTTATCAAAACTATTAAACCCAAACCCAGCAAAAACCAACTGCCAGACCTCAAGACTCTGTGAGCTCTTTCTGCGTGTACCGGAACACAAACCAACTTGACTGATAATTTATTTTATTTTTCCTTCCACCCATTTTAATATTAAATAATTATTAGAGCTAGGCATGTTGGCTGAAGAGTTTCTTGCGCCGCTTCTTCTCTTCAAGCCATAACATGTTGCGAAACGGTGGTAAATTAGATTAGGCTCCCATAGAGTAAATAATAAACAAAATTAAAACTAAATAATTAAAATGAACAAGTTGGCGGTAGGCTAAATAAAACTTATATATGATAATGTGCGTGTGTATGTGTATGGGTAATATGTATGATGTATATTATAGAAAGGTCTGACTTGGAAAAGCACACCTAATATTAATAAAATAACTGTATAAAGGCCCTGACTATGTTAGGGGTGAAGAGGGGTCTGAAGGGCTCTTATATATAAAAAAAACATAAGTTTCAACATTATTTTTCAGAATAAAAATGATGTCCGCATATTTTACGCTACATTCATAGACACACAAAACTTGCACACAACTATGTGATAAATGTCGAATATCTAGCCTTAATAATTTTTGAAATAATCTGCAACAAAGACAAAGAAATCACAAGAATTCTTTTCACCTTCAAAAATCAGGATCCTGAAAATAATACTTCTTTATTTTTTTATTGCAGGAGTTCAGCAGACAGGCAGACGGCCCACATAATGGAAAGCGGTTACCATCGCCTATGGACATTTGCGACTCCAAAGGTGCTACAAATGCGCTGCTGCTCTCTTAAGGGAGTCTGGAACCTGGTCACTAATGCCGGAACATAACTCAAGATTATGGCGGCATACTCTAGACCAGGGGTAGTAGCCATCCAGTCGGGCAAATACCCTAACACCTGGCTGTGGGTTGTTTTGTCGCCTCTTACGACAGGCCGCCCGGCCGCAGGAAATTGTATTCTTTCTCCGTTGCTGCACGGATAGATAGACTATTAAAGACAAGTGTTGCAAGATTTCCACCACAAACAGTCATATGAACCATGGAATACATCAATACTACAGACAGTCGTCATAGATAATAATATTTTTAGTCGATTTATCTGATGTTTCGATTTATAATTAAATTATCATTTTTTTAATTGTTATAATTATTTTTATGATCCTGGCAACACCATGATGTAATTGCTATTTATAGCAATGATGCAATGTTATTGTTTTGTAGTTGGTAGAATTTTTGTATAAAAAGGCGCAGTAGCGCAGTAGCGTGTAGACGATATTCATTGCTTAGAGTGAGGTATGAGTAGTCACATTACAAGATTGAATAATAAAAAGAAGAAACCCAAATATTTAACGTTTCATATTTTTCCTACCCAAAACTCTCCTTAAGTCAAGTTACTGTTACACAAGAGAATTTCTTTTTTGTAATATTAAAAACAAAAAATCAAAGACCCGTCTCAAACGAGAAAAGCACCTTACACTGATTAGAGGAACATAATGAACCTTGTATTCCACCAAAGGTCAACGAACAAGGCAGGCTTATTAAATTTATATTAAACATAAAAGAATAAGATGAAAGTAATTCTCAAAGTGTTTATCAAACATCTTTGCCTTTTGTATAAAATTAATGCTGACTTTGATTTGCTTAAGAATTTATTCATCATTTTAAGAAAACGTATTAGTCTAATTTTTTTTTTATTGCATGAGATCAGTAGACAGGCAGATGGCCCACTTGATGGGAAGCGGTTACCATCACCTACGGACATTTGCAACACCAAAGTTGCTACAAATACGCTGCTGCTCTCTTAAGGGAAACTGGAACCTGGTCACTAATGCCGGAACACAACTCAAGGTTGTTATGGCGACATACTTTAGACCAGGGGTGGTAGCCATCCAGTCGGACAAATGCCCTACCACCTGGCTGTGGGTGGTTTTGTCGCCTCTTACGACAGGCCGCCCGGCCGCAGGAAATTGTATTCTTTCTCCGTTCCTGCACGGATAAAAGGATCTAAGTCGTAGTAGCTATTTAACTATCCTTAAATAGAGCCAACTTAGGAAAATTCCTAGCGTCAACTCGGTAACTCAGGAGCAACTTATTGCAGTAACGTTTTGAGTTAACTCAAAAATTTATTACCATTGCAACGGCTATCGGAATGGGAGACAAGTGAAACCAACCAATGCTGGAACTCGTTTATTTCAAGACAATGTTTAACATTTATAACACCTAGGTATAACATAGATAGGGAGACATAATTAGGCACATATTAATATAATTTAGATTGTTAAATATGTATAACTGTTACATCCTTCCACCATACTATAGCAGACTGAGCGATATCGTATTGACAATACGACGGCACTACGCTGTTACTTGAAGACTGTATTTTTGTGTATATTATACATACATAAATACATAAATAACTTCACGCCAGTTCCCTTGCGGGGTAGGCACGAACAACAGAGCGCCATTTAGGGTTATTCTTACACACCTCACTTGCTTCTTTGACATCTAATCAACGAATCCAACTTTTTTTTTTGAGACGGGGGAAATGCAGTTCGCACACTACCGGGTCCTTTACTAGGGATTAGACCAAAGCGACAAGAGGTGACACCACGAATGGGCACTAGTGGTGTATATTATACATATTATATATTATAGTATCAATTACCAAATGCTAACAACATTGAAGTAAAACATCGTAATGAAATCTGCACATCTAGATGACTGATCAAACCGGCCAATTGCCTCCTTGGCGGGTATACTGTCATCCCCCCCACCGTACGTAGTGGAACGCCCGAGCCCAGCATAGTGACGTTTATGGGCTGTTATTTTATATAGTAACCTCGTGACTAACACATCAGTATTCCACTTAAATTACGTGAGTTTGAATCCTTGCCAGGAAACATGCACTGGTCAGGCAGTTTTAATGGTATTTTTTTTATTGCCTGAGTTCAGTAGACAGGCAGACGGTCAGCCTGATAGAAAGCCATTCCCTTCGCCTATAGATATTTGTAACTCCAAGGGTTCTACCAATCTGCAGCCGATCTCTAAGGGGAGACTGGACCTTAACCACTAATGCTGGAACAAAACTCAAGGTTGTTATGGCAGCATCCTCTAGACCAGGGGTGGTAGCTATCCAGACGAGCAAATGACCTACCACCTGGCTGTGGGTTGTTTTGTCCCCTCTTACGTGAGGCCGCCCGGCCACAGGAAATTATATATCCTTTTTCCGTTCCTGCGCGGAATAAATACGTATTATGTTACAATTATCATCTGCTGATAAATATCATCAATCATCTGAGATAAATCTGTTGGAAACCAAGAAATCCAACTTTTTTTTTTGAGACGGGGGAAATGCAGTTCGCACACTACCGGGTCCTTTACTAGGGATTAGACCAAAACGACAAGAGGTGACACCACGAATGGGCACTAGCGGTGTGTAACTCCTGAGTGATTAACTCAAAAGATATATATCCCACGCGAAGAGTGATTAGATCAGTATATCAATTGCGTTCAAAATGTGTCTTTATATCTTTAACTTTTTAGTTCTTTCCTGTTCCACGCGATGACTATAGATCCGAATGAGAAGAAACTAGACTAGAAAGAAAAGAGAAAAAATGATTAGCCCGCGCACTACGCATGCGTAGTAAGTGAACGAGGAAACCGAATATAATAGCAAGCCAAAATAAATCGTAACAATATAGTTTTATGGTGTAATATTTTTTTCATATCAGTTTATCAGTATTCAATATATCACTCACAGATAATAACTCATCTTGTCTGCAATTGACACTGACACTATTCACTGTAAAGATAAAGAGTTAAAGATATAAAAGAGTGATATATATCTTTGTATCAAAAAGATATATATCACTCTTTTCGTCTTGGTGAGTGATTTTTCTCATGACTAATGGGCACCAGATTCAAATCGCCGGCTTGTGTGGAGACTCGAAGACTCAATACTCCACTAAAACCACCCTCCTCCCATGTGCCCCGCGCTTATGGCAGGAAGAGCGTGAGACTTAGAACGTAGTTACGCCCAAGCTGATCCTAGCCAACGAATCTAACTACATCAAGTATGGTGGATACGCTACTTGTTGCCGAAAAATGGAGATGCTTGAGCCCAACAATGGGATATTTTTAGGTTGATACTAGGTTTGTCACCGCGATTTCGCCGTAGATCGAACCCTAGTACGCAGCCCTTATTTATTAAAAATTCTTCATTCATTCGTCATTATTCATTAAAAAAAAACAATTGCGTGGTTTAGGAGGAATTAGTAGAAATACAGACGCAGAAAGCGACTTTGTTTTGTACTATGTAAATGTAATGTTTGAAAATTACTAAATAATGTTTTAATTAAAAATCATTTTTTAACTTTTTAAACATTGAATACGTGTATTTAAAACAAAAAGCCTCATTTATCTTAAAAACAAAATAAAGATAAAAACGTCATAAATCTTCGTAGGTACTCCCTTTAGGGTAAACACTCCAATTAGCAGAGATTATTTTGAATCATTGTTTCAATGAAGTTTAGGAGATTTAATCTTTCGCATTAAAAAATAAAACAAATAACAAAACGACTCATTTATTATATGAGACATTTTCATTACTTAATTGTAAATATTGTTTATCTGTAAAAAGTTGTATTTAAGTAATGAAACAATTTTTATATTCAATCTTAGTCGCAAGCAAGCAATCGCAGCAAGTGTTTAGGGTCCTATACCCATTTTAACAGAAACCCCCTTATCAAATCGTCAAGGCCGTTCCGCTTTGCGTTCGTGTGTCGGAGTGTCTGTAGGTATTGTGATTTTTGTCCGAACATACATAACATAGATGAAATTTCACAGCGACTTGTAGTCTGTGTAGCGCTACAATGTCATGTAGTGAAATAGCGAAAGCAGGAAAGATTGGGGTGGCAGCTATTCATGTAACTCTTAGGGTTAAATTCAATGTACACAGTCCTATATACATATATACTGTGGGGATATGGTATTTGTGTGTGTGGTGCGTCCATGACGTTACCCCGTTGGATGAGAGTGACGCGCCACTAACGAGAGCCCATGGCTCCATGGCTCTACTGCTAGAGGGGAGTACAAAATGCCTTATTTTGTACTCCGATTGCCTGTCCATTGATGCGGAGCGAGGCTGCGGAGCGGAGAAACGGAGAAATATTAACCAATAGGATTGACTGCCTGTCTGTCTATTAACTTATTTTTTATGCAATCCTATTGGTTAATATTTCTCCGTTTCTCCACTCCGCAGCCTCGCTCCGCTTCAATGGACAGACAGCCTTAGACTGTTTATGTAATTATTTCTTAATTAATTTAACATTAAACTTAATACTATATATACAGAAATCTTAACTGCTACGTGAAAATATGTAAAACGCTAAGCGTGTTGGTAGATGCATTTCCGAAGGTTTTCTATTTTCTGTATTGACAGATTTTGTGGCACGTACATTGACTACTCAGTTATAACCTTGCTTATTATGTAGTAATAAATTAATCCATGTACATGACGTAACATATACATATATATATATACAGTCGTTTCGAATATACAAAAAAACACAGTTGTTTTTAATGACTTATTCGATGCTAAGTCAACGTATATTTTCACGAAAGCGAAACTGAATTCGACAGTTCTTTTTCAACGTAGCATCCAAAAACTGAAAGTCAATATTCGAACAAATTGTCGGCGATCTGTTCGGCATTTTTGTGGAAAACGAATGGTGAGTGACAGCTGTATTTACCCGACGAGGTATCAAAAACGGACTGAAACACTGTATAAAAATCTATAGCAGGACTTTTGTGAAATCACGGGAAGTTACCTACATATGTTTTAGTTTGAAGAACTGTATTTACCTATATAGTCAAATTCGACATGTATTATCGTAATTCTGGCGAAGAACATTTTTAATTCTCTAATTTTCTTACCTATTATCTCTCGCAACTTATATGGGTTCTAAAAAGTTCACTTTTAAAGTCATTATGCAAACTCAACCTCTGTATAGATTTATTATGTTATAGACAGAATATGGATAGAATATTGTGGCGAGTTATGGTGCAACGATCTAGTTGGTTTAAGAAGTTCTAGAAAAATGTAAAAGATTCTAGAAGAAAAAGACAAGGACAGATAAACTTTAGAAAGGGATAGATGATGAACATAAATTCTAGAATAGAAGGTTGAGGAAGGAAAAGACAGAGATAGATAGATGTTTAGAAAGGGATAGATAGTAAATAAAAGAGTAACGAAAAGAAGATCGAAATTAGGAGTTCCAGAAGATTCTTCCGGGTATATAAGCAGCGTAAGACGCGCCTACCGGGTAGTTCAGTTGAAGACAGCAAAACAACAAGTGCGATACAAGAGAGTTGGAAGAAGAGTTAACCAGAAGTCAGTGACAAATTTAGTGAAAAGTTTAGTGGGCAGTTCAGTGAAGGAGGAGTTTAGCGTAGTTAAGGAGGGGAAAATCCAGAAACTAGCTACGCACGGTTAATTCGGAGGTGAGCACCGCAGCAACAGGAGGTGGTCTCCGCAATATCGGTGACGGTATTGTGAGTGAGACATCTTATCGTTTGGACAGTGTATCGTTAGTTGTGCGTGTAGCAACCCTGCGGAGAAGAATCACGGATCGCTGTGTAAGTTAATAAAATCATTAAGTAAAAATCGGGTGTTTCCTTCCAATTTGAAGTGCGTACCCCCGCTCTAACAATCTATATATATAAAATTGAATCCATATTTCCCTTGGTCACGCCATCACGCGTGAACGGATGGACCGATTTAGCTAATTCTTTTTTTGAGGTGTTTGTTATTGTCAGGAGAAGGTTCTTATGACATAAAAGATTAAGAAAATTTCGCGGAAAATTAGAAAATTTAAGCATAACCACCACCATATAAAATTATTTCTATAATTTTTTTTAATGTAACCTTATGACGTTTGATATAGAATTGACAGAACGCATGCTGCAAATATCGTCAAAGAGGATGTAAAAAAACTAAATATCGTGTAATACAGATGCTTCGGTCGGAGTTATTTTATTGATAAAATACATGTATAATAATTAATTTAGCTGTAATCGGGTTCCAATATTTAGGTGATATTATTTTTCTGTGTGTTCAAGTGGGTCCCGGGATGGTTAAGATTATAGATTTACCGGTAGATAGCACCGCTATAGTCTTCCTAAACGGTGGGACCTATTTTGATGATTTTTTTTGTTTTTATTAAACTGGATTCGAGAGTGGCTTAAATTAACTATTGGTCCCGGTAAATGTCGCTGCAATCGGGTTCTAGATTTTTATTGCTAAGGGCTAGGACAACGACTGCCGGGTACAGCTAGTATAGTAATAAATAGAACTAGTGGTCGCCAGTGGTCAAAATTTGACCATAATAATTAATAAAGACTATAATACTTCTACAATCACAGATTTCGCCAAGGCTACACTATTAATTTGACTTGAATAATAAACAATAGCGTATATATGCGTGTGTCAAATACATGGTATTGTGTGTATTTTTTTTTATTGATTTAATGTATTTTTATGCATAATTTTAAAAAAATACTAGCATTCGTGGCTTCTTCTCTATATAATTCTAATCTATTCTTCTCTATCCGTGCAGGAACGGAGAAAGAATACAATTTCCTGCGGCCGGGCGGCCTGTCGTAAGAGGCGACTTAACAACCCACAGCCAGGTGGTAGGGCATTTGCCCGACTGGATGGCTACCACCCCTGGTCTAAAGTATGGCGCCATAACAACCTTGAGTTGTGTTCCAGCATTAGTCACCGTGTTCCAGTCTCCCTTAAGAGAGCAGCAGCGCATTTGTAGCACCTTTGGTGTTGCAAATGTCCATAGGCGATGGTAACCGCTCTCCGTCAAGTGGGCCGTCTGCCTGTCTGCTGATCTCCTGCAATAAAAAAAAAAAAAAAAAACTATAAGTGTTCAAAATTTCATACATACTCCTCTGTTCGCGCAATTTCGTAAAAAGGGGTACAAAGTTTTTGTTCACGTATTAGTATTTAGATGTAGATAAATACTACATACATACAGAAATTTATAGTAAATTCCTTTTAGAATTTATGTCAGTTCGTAATTTAAAATATCCTCAAATATGTCGGTCGAATACGCCACAGGAACTCCAACCAATCCATTTGCATGTGTTTAATGATTTATTCAATACCTGTACATTACTTCGAACAATTTGCTGCTCATATCTCTTTTTGAATGTTCTCGCATATTCCAAATCGATTAACTTGTGCATTGGTGTCTGACATTTTATATGCGGGTTTTTATTTACCTTACTATAAACCTTGCTATTAGTTTTTTTTTTAATAAATAATCAAACTACGTTTTAACGGTTTTAAGCGCGGTAATTTTATTTGATTTTGGTTTTTCTGACGTTTCGGCCACTTTTCAGTGGCCGTGATCACGGAAGACAAAGATGTCAAGTGTCAACGAGTATTGTTAAAGTTTTATTTAGCCTACCGCCAACTTATTAATTTTAATTTTGTTTATGGTTATTATTTAATCTATGGGAGCCTAATCTAATTTACTACCGCTTCGCAACATGTTATGGCTTGAAGAGAAGAAGCGGCGCAAGAAACTCTTCAGCAAACATGCCTAGCTCTAATAATTTTATATAATATTAAAATGGGTGGAAGGGAAAATAAAAGTAATTATCAGTCAAGTTGGTTTGTGTTCCGTTGTACGCAGAAAGAGCTCACAGTGTCTTGAGGTCTGGCAGCTGGTTTTTGCTGGGTTTGGGTCTTAATAGTTTTAATAATTGGATCCCAAACAGGTGGTACAGTTTTTTTTTTGTTGCATGAGTTCAGTAGACAGCCAGATGGCCCCCCTGGCAGAAAGCGGTTACCATCGCCTATACCTTTGTAACACCAATGCGCTGCCACTCCCAAAATGGAGAATGGAATATGGCTACTAATTCCGGAACACAACTCAAGGTTATTATGGCGACATACTCTAGACCAGGAGTGGTAGCCATCCAGACGGGCAAATACCTGGTTATGGGTTGTTTTGTCGACTCTTATGACAGGAGATTGTATTTTATGTCCGTTCCTGCAAGGATAAAAAATTGAGATATGAGCATGGACAAAGAATACTGATTCTTCTTTGATGACATGGGTGTTGTCGATAGAATACATTTTTATGGTTTCGTGGCAAAATTATGAAAACATTTGCCTTTTGTCACATCTACGGAATATTTTCGTGAACTAGCACTGATTTGGCATATTTATTTAACATGGCATATTATCAGACTGATTCCCTCGACTCCATCAAGCCTTCCACCCTTCTTGTGATCGATGATCTGATACTAACAGGCGGTTTAGAATCGCTTAGACCTCGGCGATTGCGTCTGTTTGCGTATTCTACCATGCGTACAACGGGCGATTTGGATCGCTTAGACTTCGGAGATTGCATGTCTTTGAGTATTCTACTATCCGTAGAACGGGTGGTTTGGATCACTTAGACTTCCGAGACTGCTTCTCTTTACGTATTCTACCATCCGTACAACGGGCGGTTTAGAATCGCTTAGACTTCGGACGTTGCGTCTCTTTACGTATTCTATCATCCGTACAACGGGCGGTATGAATCGCTTATACTTCGGAGATTGCGTCTCTTTGCGTATTCTACCATCCGTACAACGGGCGGTTTAGGATCGCTTAGACTTCGGACGTTGCGTCTCTTTGCGTATTCTATCATCCGTACAACGGGCGGTATGAATCGCTTATACTTCGGAGATTGCGTCTCTTTGCGTATTCTACCATCCGTACAACGGGCGGTTTAGGATCGCTTAGACTTCGGACGTTGCGTCTCTTTGCGTATTCTATCATCCGTACAACGGGCGGTATGGATCGCTTATACTTCGGAGATTGCGTCTCTTTGCGTATTCTACCTACCGTACAACGGGTAGTGTTCCGAGGAATTGTTTAATCTGGTACCAAAGTTTCATTTTCACAACCACACCGCTTGCCATCGACGGGATATTCACCCCCGTTCTTTAAGCTTCCACGCTCAACTACTCAACGGTTTCTAGAGCGTTTATTTCGTGTACATTAATGATTTGGGGGGAACTTTCTCCGAGATTTTCGATCTGCGCTACGACATGGGTTATTTAAGAAGGGCTTTGTATAATATATTAGACGCGGACAACGCGTTGGGAATGCCCGTAGTTTTGCAAGGGTCCAAACACGATAGTAATCACTTGAAATCAAGTGCACCGTCGGTCCGTTTCCCTGCTCGACGCTGAGAAAAAAAAACATATGATGACACTATTTAATTTTCGTCATTAATTAATATCGGATAGCTCCTATTAAAAGTTCCTAAAAAATTACATACCCAAGCCTAAAACTTTCATTAATTAAGTTCAACTTAACTATATATTAGACTAAAACTTGTCAACTTGAAGGTTCGGCCCAAAATCCATTAATAATATTCACGTTGGTACCTTAAATACATTTTTGAAAAGTATGATGTCTATATGAAAAGGTCAAACGCACGTGTAAGTGTCGAGCATTTTTGACAATGATTAATGACTTCGCCTTAAAAGTTTCACGTGTAGAAAGCCTTATTTCAAAGGTACGACTCGGCTGCATAATAGGAATGCGGTCATACGTTACAATAAATTTTAACATTTTTACACAGTATAAAACAAAGTCGCTTTCCGGATTTGTTTGTCTGTCCGCTAACTCTTCCTAAATCACGCAACGGATTCCTAAGCGGTTTTCACCATAAGATATGGATGATTTTTCACTGAAGGTAGTACAGTCGTGTTATGAAAATGTTTGTCAATTTTCAAATTGAATCGTTTAACATTCCGCGAGCACATGTTATCTTTTCAAAGTGATTCAAAGTAGGTACAGACTGTTCCACAGAAAATTAGTAACTGTTTGACAATAAAGTTTAAAATTGTTTAAATCAAAGTTGTTTTAACTTTCTATCTTATCTAAGAATATTGTTCAGAGATATTATTGGTTTTTACAAGCTTTCTATTAACTTGCAATGGATGTATGTAAATTCGGGTGGAATTTTGCAAGTTAAATTTGACCAACTTCCCGTTTCCGATTGAGCTGAAATTTTGCACGCATATGTATATCGCGTGACCATGCAATAATATGGTGGAGCTGGAGCTGATCTGATGATGGAGTCGTAAGGTGGCTATAGGAACTCCTGTAATAAACTATATAGACCCGCCGTGTTTGGGCTCGTTTTACTTATCTTAGTTAGCACTCTGCTGCTACACGATATCCAGGATCTCAAAAGCTTGTATTTAAAAACCTTTTTAAAAAAGCTTATAATATTTATGATAAGACAGATAGATAGTGATTATATCCTCTTTGTTTGTTAATCTCAGTGTCTGTCATTGTCAACATTGGAGTTTTCTTTTTTCACTTTATTGTATTTTATAAACGTAACATTTATTAAAATGACTAGTACTGTTTCTTATACTCATGCAAGCAAAAGTCGGCTTTAAGGTGACGAACCTTTTCATTCAGCGACTGTACATAATAACATAATTAAGTGTTTATCTGAGTAAAATAGAGCTACTGCCCAGGGTTTGCCTCACGACCAAGCCGCCGGGGTAAACTCTGGTTTACAATTAAAATAACAGGCGTTAAAATTACATCATATATTTTTGTAAATAGGAGAAATTTCTAATTCCTGTTTAAAAACAATAATTATCTATTACGCCATTCGAAATAATTTTTCTAGTTGTAAAAAACTATGACGTCATCCGATCCCGGTCCACCGGGATCCTTCCCGTTGGACTTCATATCACCCGGACTTTAGATTCAACCCCTCTATAGCAATAGTCCAGCTGAAAGTAAAGCCCCCGGGGTTGAGCGCCTTTGCGAAGCGCACGCCTCAAAACCCCTGGTAAAGGTGTAAGGTCTCCGGAACAATAGCATGAAGTCCAGTTTATATAAAAATCCAGCGCCAGTCTGCTGTATGCAGTTCCCTCAGCCGCAACTGGAAGTGTTTCGACAAAGGCGTCTTACTCAGTGTTGATATAAGACTCGGATGGGCGAGAGGGGGATGTGATGCCAAATATACCAGTCGAGTCAATGTCTCTCAGTCGCTGGTAGAAGAGAGTTGGATCAGACTTGTGTCAGAACTAAAGTTGGAGCGAGTCTCTGAATGGGGAAAACTAAATCTTGTCCATTCTCACCCAAAAAAAACCCCATTTGTCAATTAACCACAATTCCAAGGAACACCCCTCGCGACCTTTAATAGTATTGGGAACCTTGGGGTCGATATAACGAACGACTTACAATTTTGTGGTCACCTGGAAGGCAAGGTCAAATTTGTCTCTAAAAAGCTTGACGTGCTAAATCGGTCCAAGCAGTACTTCACCCGCGGCAATGACTTGCGCTCAACAAAACGTAAATCAGACCGCATATGGAGTACTGCTCATATCTATGGGCCGGGGCACCAGCTTACCAGACTGACCCCCTCGACTCCATCCAGCGTTACGCCGTTCGTATCATCAACGATCCCAGGCGACCATACTAACAGGTGGTTTAGAACCGCTTAGCCTTCGAAGAGACTTCGCGTCCCGCTGCGTATTCTACCGCTTGTATAATGGAGACTGTTCCGAGGAATTGTTTGATCTGGTACCATCGCCTCACTTCTACAACTGCACAGAACGCCAACCAGTACACAGCCATTTCCTCGAACTCCCACGCTACATGTAACGGTTCCCTAGAACATTTATTCCACGTACAACAATGATCTGGAGGGAACCTCCCGCCATGGTTTTCATCTTGCGCTATGATATATGGTTTTCTAGGAAGAGCATTATAACATTTCTTACAGGTCAGCAACGCGTTGGCGACACCCTAGGGGTGTTGCAATTTATCACGCAATACTGTATTTTTAGTAAATTATATAGGTGCAATGAATTAATTAAAATGTATTGACAAATTTATAAAATCGATTCACTAATACTTTATTGGTCATTACTAATCGATTAATGACTGACCTGTCAAAAATAAATGAAACGCTTAGACGAAGTATATAGTTGTTGTTCATAGTGACGTATCATAAAATTGTTGCCATTGTAAAAAATTCAATACGTATACTATCGATTTTATATCCGTCGAAAACAATATAAACCTTCGTATAACGGTGTAATAAAAATACATTTTTATTAGATCATTTCACACACATTTCCTTATCTATGTCACAAAACGTGATATAAAAATAACCCGTCTTACCAAATCAGGCAAATTTTATTATCGCTCACACAATAAGGCTTTTACGGGATTCAACCAATTTTACATGAGCTATCAACATCACAACACTTATTTGTATATGGACGCTGTTAAACAATACAGTGTCAGCCATTTTGTGGCATTTCTTGTACGCCATTTTGAGTGAATCCCTTTCAATGGAATAATCTAGAGACGTTAAACTTGAAGTCTTCTCTAGATCTTTTCAGAAGGAACTGTATTTTCAAGGTTCGTCTTATTTGTAACTCTGTCACTTGAAATTATAAACGTACCTGCAAGAAAATTGACTGCGGTATTAAAAAAGTGGCTGTTCAAAGAGTGTTGCTATATTGTAGATGAATTTCTCAAAAAAGTTCTAGTCGTTAATACCTGCCTGGAAAAGCTTAGTAATTTATTTGTTAATTTTATTCTAGACAAAAATTATAAATACCTCATTTTTTTTAATTTCTATAAAGTATAGTTGACATGTTCCTGAATTAGTTCTACATTAATGTAAGTATGATTCATATTGAGTTATAGTAAATTTGTAGGCTTCTTTAAGAACCATAAAGAAGCCTACAAACTTATTCTAACTCAATATGAATAAGACCGTCAGTATTTAAGTTAATTTGGATACCACTATATGATAGAATGTACTGTGCCTCTACAATTGTATAATCTATGTATTATATATACATTCTTGTAATTAAATATGTCGATTGATTAATTTAATAGAAACTCGTGATAATTTTTATATAAAATATTGAAGGATCGTGATGAATATTTTTTTTTTCCTTTCATTCTATTAAAATTTGTAAAGAGTGAAGATGGTAAACGACGTGTCAGTCATTTTGCGCCATTTCTTGTACGTTATTTTGAGTGAATCATTTTCATTGGAGTAATCGAGACATTGTATATATAGGTTGGTAACTTTCAGCAGGGCAGTAAAGGGAACCTTAACTGTTGCAGCTACACCAAAAAAAAATGCGAAATTTTGATCTTCATTCACAAAATTTGGAAAAAATATACAATTAGCAAGAAAATGGCCATTTTACACCAAAATATATATTGAAGCTAATGGGATCCTGTTTCTGATACTGATCAAAAAATTTTATAGAACCAACCCAGGTTGGAGTACTAAAAAGTCAAAAACTGCGAAAAACTTTTCCCGTAAATGTTGTATGAAAATTTTACATGTCTTTTTTTATGTCAATCAATCATGTTCTAAGACTAGTCAAAAACTTCTATCGGACTCGTCGTTGGAGTACTGAAAGAGTCAGAAATTGCAAAACTCTTTTTCCATACATCTTTTTAGAAGTCCAACTTAACTTTTTTATTTAGTCTTTTAAATTATTAAATCTTATTGTTGACTGAATAAATAACTGATTGAATAGATAAGATTGAAATAAAAATCAAATTTCGAACTCGTTATTAGTATATTGTCAAAAAAACCAATCTTGATAGTTTACTGCGTCAGAAAAGCTCTGTGTGAATTTTTATTCAATCTTTAAATGGTCATGACTTAATATTTTCTTAAGTTTTCGCGACTTGTATACATAATAAAACTACGTTTTAACGGTTTTAAGCGCGGTAATTTTATTTGATTTTGGTTTTTCCGACGTTTCGGCCACTTTTCAGTGGCCGTGATCACGGAAGACAAAGATGTCAAGTGTCAACGAGTATTGTTAAAGTTTTATTTAGCCTACCGCCAACTTATTGATTTTAATTATTTAATTTTTAATTTTGTTTATGGTTATTATTTAATCTAATCTAATTACCCAATTTCTGAGACCTGTGAAATGCAATATCCCACTCCAGGATGCAGGGGTTTACAAGCTTGATTGTGAGTGTGGATTATCATACATTGGGCAAACAAAGAGGAGCATAAAAACACGAGTAAAAGAACACATTGCTGACATGAAACACACAAGGTCTACGAAGTCTGCGATCAGTGAACACACGCTGGATAAACCCAACCACTACATCAGATTCGATAACTCACAAATCCTCGCGAAAGAGAATCGTTTCATACCTAGAATGATGCGTCAGGCTATTGAAATCAAAAAACACCCAAATTTCAATAGAGAAGATGGTTGGCAAGTACCACCTGTTTGGGATCCAATTATCAAAACTATTAAGACCCAAACCCAGCAAAAACCAGCTGCCAGACCTCAAGACACTGTGAGCTCTTTCTGCGTACAACGGAACACAAACCAACTTGACTGATAATTACTTTTATTTTTCCTTCCACCCATTTTAATATTATATAAAATTATTAGAGCTAGGCATGTTTGCTGAAGAGTTTCTTGCGCCGCTTCTTCTCTTCAAGCCATAACATGTTGCGAAGCGGTAGTAAATTAGATTAGGCTCCCATAGATTAAATAATAACCATAAACAAAATTAAAAATTAAATAATTAAAATTAATAAGTTGGCGGTAGGCTAAATAAAACTTTAACAATACTCGTTGACACTTGACATCTTTGTCTTCCGTGATCACGGCCACTGAAAAGTGGCCGAAACGTCGGAAAAACCAATATCAAATAAAATTACCGCGCTTAAAACCGTTAAAACGTAGTTTTATTATGGTCATGACTTAATTTTTTTCTCTCTTTCTTCTTATTTCTTTCGAGATAAATGAATAATCAAATCGAATTTATCACGCTCTAAGTTATAATGTACTTTTGTTGTTGATAAATAACTGTTTATTGCTTATTAAAATAACAAATACAGTTGGAATAATGTCTAGATAAAACAATAAGCAGCCTTATCGGTTAGAGCGACCTTTTACAATGTAACTACAATTAATAATAATAATAATAGTAAATTGCTTGCCTTAGCCAGCCGGCACGGAGTGGAGATCCCTAGAGCTAAGACTCAAGCTCCAAGGGTGGAAGTGATAAATAGCATCGCGTCAGAAGTAGCTTCGGTGAACCTGCAGCCCACCTCTCTACCCCTTAGCCACTCACACCCATGTTGCCCCTGCCTGTTATGGCATTTTTTGGGGCCCATGCTGGGAGTGGCGAGTCACCGTCTGCCCATTTTTCCATATTCCCTGAACATTGCGACGGGCAGACGCCATAGTCCCCATATTTCCAGACCCCCAGTACCACTAGCAGTTCACCCCAATAGCCCGGTACTTTTTGTCCGCATTTTCCACAATAGTCCTACACTGGCCGGGGCTTGTCCTTGGGTGCATTACTATATGGAGTAGACAGAGATAATCGTCGGTCAGTGTCACGCCACATTTAGATTAAATTTGTCAAAGGGCCTCTACGTGTTGGCCTTTCCATGGCCCCACGCAAGCCTTCCAAATGTCCGAGCCATTTTTATGGCCCGTGGTCTACAAAGACATACATTGTATAATAATAATAATTTGTTTTGTTCAGTTTTTTAACGAGATTGACCTATGGGGGAGTTAAAGTTTGAAATGTATACCTCTATGAATGAGTTTGAGCATTCGTTACTGAATAAATGCATGTATGCGTCTGTATATTTGTACTTTGTGGAAACCTAACCGTCATCGGAGAATTAAATCCCAGTTGATAATGATTCCAGTATGGCTCTATCACGCAAAAATGACGCAAATGGCTATCACTTTACTGCTTAACATCGTCCATCTAACGTTTTATATAACAATCCAATTTAAACCTACATTCCTCTGCATCAGAGTCTTAATTTATTCCAAAAAAAAACCCTGTGAAAATTTCATTCTATGTTGTGGCAATAAAAATCATTCTAGATATCATGGGCGTTGTAATGTGTTTTTTAATGAGAAATTTAATTTTCCTCGTAGCTGTTTGTGGAAATTGCATAAAAACATTTAAGTGTAAAAATCTGTCACGGCCAGTACTCGATGGTTTTTTTCAGTTTTAATGCGAACTTAAAGCATTATGTAGGTAGTTGCTGTCACAATGGACGAGGCCATTTGACCTGCCAGGGCCTGGGTGAAGTCAGTGATGGCTATTGGCATGACACACGAGGAGTTTTATTATTAATTCATTAGTGAGCCCATTATTAATTAGTGAGTTTTCGGCGAGTCCTAAAGAGTTCCCACCCGCCACTAATGCCACCGAGTAGGGGGCGAGCCGATTTTCAGCGCGCGCTCTCCTCTTCCCCCCGGGAAGTGGAAGAGGCCTTATGGGCCGCCAAATACTTGCGGCCCTAGCAAGGATCCCTAACCACGACGTAGTACTCGTAATAGCACTTATTGGTTATGGTGCTACTGCTGTCCCGATATGGCGAATCCATTTAATCCGTGCAGGAACGGAGACAGAATACAATTTCCTGCGGCCTGTTGTAAGAGGCGACAAAACAACCCACAGCCAGGTGGTAGGGCATTTGCCCGACTGGATGACTACCACCCCTGTTCTAGAGTATGCCGCCATAACAACCTTGAGTTGTGTTCCGGCATTAGTGACCAGGTTCCAGTCTCCTTTAAGAGAGCAGCAGCGCATTTGTAGCACCTTTGGTGTTGCAAATGTCCATAGGCGATGTCAACAGCTTTCCATTAAGTGGGCTGTCTGCTGAACTCCTGCAATAAAAAAAAAATCCTACACTCTCCATCGCGTTTCCTCCGCGGTGAATAGTCGTAAAACGGATTTGCCCTCGTTAAAAAACGGCCGACGAGTCCTACACGCCTTCACAGTGATCTCCACACGTTGATAAGACCGCAAGCGGATTTTTACTACTAAAAAAAGCAACGGCAACCACTTTCCATCAAGTTGGCCATCAGCAAAAAGATCAGCCAACAAATTAAATTTTGAATAATTCAGAGGATCTCGAAGCTTACGCGTAAAAGGCTGACGTAAAGGGCGTTACGTTATTGTATTACTTTAATTCACATCTATAAAAAGTAATTAATCAAAAATCCATTCTTAAATAGTACCTATAAGTGGTAAACAGCGAAATTTCTTCTATAAACAGAAAGTACGAATAGGTCAGTTTGGGATCTCGAAGCTTACGCGTACACGTCTACCGTAGAAGGCCTTACTGTACTATATTACACACTAACTCACATGTACACAAAGTAATTAATCAAAAATTCATTCTTAAAATAGAGTAACCTTTATTCGTAAAGAACCAAATTTCTTCAACAAATACCAAGGAATTATATCGTTCTACATTCTACCCTAAATTTCATTGTGACGAACGGTACACACAATATCTACATTACTGTTGTTAAAAAAACGATTAACAACTACCCGCCACAATGGAAATTAATCGACCGTTAATAAAATATTGATACATCAATCACAATTATGTTTTTAGAAAGTTTTTTAATGGAGCCTTCGATGTTAGAACTGTTTATTTTGTTGTTTGTGTAGTATTTTTAGGGATCCGTAGCCATGTTGCCGAAAGCGAAACGTTTGTGCTGTAATTTGGTCCGTTTTAACTCTAGAAGCTTGATCAATTTGGAGAGTACACAAAGCCTTAACATACGGCTTAGAGGCGTACATATATTAACAACAAGTTGTAAGCCTAAATATACTAATATCATATATTATTTTCTTAAGTTTTCGCGACTTGTATACATAATAAAACTACGTTTTAACGGTTTTAAGCGCGGTAATTTTATTTGATTTTGGTTTTTCCGACGTTTCGGCCACTTTTCAGTGGCCCTGATCACGGAAGACAAAGATGTCAAGTGTCCACCCATTTTAATATTATATAAAATTATTAGAGCTAGGCATGTTTGCTGAAGAGTTTCTTGCGCCGCTTCTTCTCTTCAAGCCATAACATGTTGCGAATCGGTAGTAAATTAGATTAGGCTCCCATAGAGTAAATAATAACCATAAACAAAATTAGAAATAAAATTAAATAATTAAAATTAATAAGTTGGCGGTAGGCTAAATAAAACTTTGACAATACTCGTTGACACTTAACATCTTTGTCTTCCGTGATCACGGCCACTGAAAAGTGGCCGAAACGTCGGAAAAACCAAAATCAAATAAAATTACCGCGCTTAAAACCGTTAAAACGTAGTTTTATTAAATATCATATATTTCAAAGTAAACTTAAGTTTGGGAATGAACTAGTAATAAAACGCAGTTTTAAGATTTAAATCTATAATTAAATTTACTTATTTTATTTTGTACATTTTTGAATAAAAAAATATTGCTGGAGTTCAGCAGACAGGCAGATGGCCCACTTGATGGAAAGCGTTTACCATCACCTATGGACATTTGCAACACCGAAAGTGCTACAAATACGCTGCTGCTCTCTCAAGGGACACTGGTCACTAATGCCGGAACACAACTCTAGGTTGTTATGGCGGCGCACTGTATACCAGGGGTAGTAGCCATCCAGTCGGGCAAATACCCTACCTGGCTGTGGGTTGTTTTGTCGCCTCTTACGACAACCCGCCTGGCCGCAGGAAATTGTATTCTTTCTCCATTCCTGCACGAACAGGATACTTATTTGATCAACTGTACTTATAGGTCAGAGAAAATAGAGCGGTAAGCTACACGAGCGTTTCTCAGTAACAAAATAATCTTCGACCGTCTTCCAAAGGAATAAAGCTTAAAATAGTTTGAAAAGCATTATAGTATCTGTAACGGACAGAGGTATGTGCTTGAGTGGTTTTATTTACAACTCTATTTCCGGTCAGTCGCATCGGTACTCAAGAGGGGTTGATGATTACTGACTATAAATTTCAGGATTCAAATTCCGAGTATAATAATGGTCATCGGAGTGTTAAATCCCGGTTATGTTTGGAGCGTCCATTTCGGAGCCCTAGGAGATGTTTGGACAATCGCTTAGTGACATTGGCACGTTTTTACTTATACTAGTAGGTGTGACAGAGAGCGGAAAGTTCAACTTTATTTTGATCTTTTTCATATTGTTACAACCTAGGCGCCGACAAAGACAAATTCCACGTACAGATTTGTAGAAGCACATTTCTTACCCGTCGGCATTTGAACTAATAACTAATAACATTGAAACTATTGTAATTCTTTTATGATTGTCTTCTTTTGTTTACTTATTTATTGGAATACGTTTCTAGAGAACAGTCTATTGTTCTATTGTTTACGGCCGCTTACGGCTGTAATCATTAGTTAGGTGTTACGGATATAAAGTACAAGCTGATTCTAGGAAATTCGGTTACGTTTCCCGACGAGCACATTGCATTTGTGCAGTATAAAACGATGGCCTGATTGAGGGAGGGGGCAGTCGAGCGAGAACCACGATCAAGGCGAGACTTGTGTACATTCGGTAATCTATTAGTGACGGTCTTTGCGCGTTTTATTGAATTACGACCTTCTGCATTACGTTTGGATTTGTTGTGTTCGGTTATATTTGTACCTGTGCTATACGTGTGTGTGTAGTTCTAATAATTCTATAATAATTCCAACGGCATTTTAATTCGAGTCTCGCAAGTCGTAACAATATTATTTGTAAGAATCTGCAAAAGCGGCTGGTTTAGGGCTCCGGCTCCGTGTCCCCACTTCTTCTTAACTTCACGTGGTCTTAGCATATTTTTTGCGAGATCATGGACGCATGCGATCCCTTATGACTACGTAAACCAACATTTCTTTGATCTACTCGTTCTACTAATACTCTAATTAGGTATTGAAATTCCCACTATCCTTTTTTCTTATGAGATAATTGGTTAAGTGCAAAAAATATAAATTTTAGTCAAATATTGTGCCTAAATAATTATTTTTAATATATTTCCGACTTGAATATTGACGAAGGGCCGATTTTTCAATCATAAGATAAAAGTTACCAGTGGAAAAAAATATAACCTAGCCGAATTTAAAAGTGAAATAATTCTATTGTTTTATTCATGCAACTGTCATTTATAATTTTCACATCTTGTATTTTATTCTATGAATAGCTTTTATCTGTTGATCGGTTTTTTTAAATAAAAAAAATATCTTCACACTAAAAACCGAAAAATAGATATTTAATCGACTTCTTTCTACAACATCTTGAAAGTAAATCGTGATACAACACATCACGATTTTTACAAGTATCAAAAAACTTAATATTTTAATAAAAAAACAGCCATAATTACAATTATTAATGTTATTGTTTGTCATTTTACATCACGAATCTTAATAATTACCCGGAAATTAAGAAATTAAAGAAGGTCTGCGCCCCACGCAACAGCATGGAAGGCCGACATGTGAAGGCCATTTGGACGGCTTAATCTAACCGTGGTGTAGAAGCTTCGGAGGAACTTGAAGGGTGATATTCTGTTCTGCATACATTTTTTAATATATCATATTATTTGAAATAAATAATGTATAATTTTATTGCGAAGCTGTTAAATAGGCAGATGGTCCATCCGATGAAAAGTGGCTACAGATGTTTTCAACAACAGGGCTGGATGAAGCTTAACGCCTTGCAAGCCTTTGGGATGAGGTCAACGGAATGGAGGAATCATACAGGAGGAATAGTATAGAGGAGATGGAATAGGGGAAAATGGGTCATCGGAACTATTATGGCGAGCTAAATACAGCCGACGTGCGCTCGGGAATGTTCGTTTGTTTCCGCGATATCGAACTCCGACGCACCGCAGAACCCCGCCCGTAGCCGAGTCCTGGAGGACAGGCAGTCTTGGGTATACCATTACGCCGTAAGGCCGCGCGCAATCTCTCCCACGGCACTCGCCAGGGAAGCTTTTTATGCGAGACAAAACAACGCGACGTTGTCGTCCAAATTAATATAGTTTGAGTAATTAAGTACTTAAGGCTCATGTCAACAGTTATTTCTAATATATACAATACAGTTTATAATATATGATTCGTTTAATTTTACCGACACCCATACTATCACTAATCGCAAAAACACGATTAGCTTAAGGCCGCGTCTCTATTAGACGAACAGCGAGCGGCTGACTCTGAGCGGTGTGTCGGTCGCTAACTCAATGTTGAGTTAGCAGCGGACTATGGCCTACTAACTACTACGCGAAGCACTTGTGAACTCTTGGAAGGGAAAGTAAACGGTTAGTAGGTATATATCAGTGTTCTTATGGGAGTGGTTGTGTTTAATGTCATGGATATATTTGAAGTGATAGATGTTTTGGAGACATTAAATGAAGATAAATATAAACAAAACACACCGGATCCATCCTTTGAACCAAAAGTAATAGCGCTCCGGCGTAGCGAGCGAAGTGCGCCGCCGACGGCGCGCATCGTTTGCTGCTAATCGGCCGCTTACTGAATGAATCAGCAAGACTCCGCAAACTGCGTACAGTACGCGTTGGATGGACATTAAATGTAAACATTTTAGGGAGGCAAACTGGCAGCAAACAGTCAAATGCTCAGTGTTCGTCTAATGAGGACACGGTCCATGGCTAACCATTTTACCCCAAATATTCTGTAAGACGATGCTATCACAACGACTGAGCCAGTACGAAGAGCTGAAGTCAGTATAATGATTCTAGCATAGCTCTACCACACCTAAATTATGATTAAAAAGAAACTCCACGGTAGTAAAAGAAAGTAGTATGTCCGGAGTTTTATGAGGATGTTATGTCGCAGAAGGAGGTCACCGAAAGAATAAGGAAAGAGGAAGAGCAGGTGGACCCATGTCGTAGAAGGCGAAGAAGGGATCTCAGGCGTCGCTTTGCCCATCTTCTCCCGATAATGTAGCGGTGCTTTACCCTTTTAGCGTACCACACCCAGTGCCGTGAGGATTCCTGTTCCTGGGGACACTTCTCCTTGTCGGCTTGCATCAAGGCGTCACGACAGTTATACCTATGATTATGGTCTCGTGTTGTGTCATTATAATATGAAGGGACGCTGGAAGGTTTAGCGGATAGTCTGGCGATTGGTGCTTGCAACTTTTGTATATCATCAGAAGCTTGTGTAGTGTTGGGTGCCGGGAGTCATACATATCCCTCGGTGACCTCTCAGGGGCTTAAAGATATGTGGAAATGCTTTTCCCCAGTGTTAATAAAATATGTTTTTAACAAACACAAAGAAAAAAATGTATTGTTGTTTTTTTATGTTTTACTTGGTTTCAACTCTAAGATGTAGAAAATATTTATTTTTTCTTTTTAAATTGAAATTGGTTGTGATTTTGTTAAAAAGAAATAATATTGTAAGTGCCTCGACAAATTGACTAGGTGACAATAGGACTACCAGAGGAGTATACTCTTTCAAATAAAGAAACAAAAATAACAATCGGTCAACAATTAACGAAGAAATCGCGTAACAAACAAGCAAACAAAAAAATACGCAGTTGAATTTAGAACCTCTACCTTTTGGAAGTCGGTTAAAAAAGGTTCTTAATCTTATGAACAAATCTTAACCCTATCGCAATACAAACCTGAAAAACAAGTAACCCGATAAGAGAACACACGTTGAACATATAACCAAACATTGTCATATAAGGCGTATCAATCAAAATGCCGCACACGTATTCTGGTACGCACAATACCTTATTACGGCGCTCATCGATCAAACACGCCGGGATTTGTGAGGAATCACGCCTTGAACACGTCACTTGCTGTTCCCCATTTCATTTGTACGACGACGTCGAAAATGCAGTATCGGCTTACAAACACAACTGGGCTAGGTAACATTTCCACGTATGCTATGTATCCAGTGTTGCCCATATATCAAATTTCACTACATTAGATATGTGACACTAAATTTTATGAATTTATTTTGAAAAATCTTTATTTAGGATTAGGATTAAAGCTTGTTAGTTAGTATTGACTAAAGTTATTTATTTTTTAGTACATAATATATTATATTAGTTAGTGAATTGTACATATTAGTTAGTGAATTGTACATATTAGTTAGTGAATTGTAACGGCCGCCACCATACTGGACCAGAATTGCAGAAGACCGAGCTCAATTAAGAGAACTGGAGAAGGCCTATGCCAAGAGGCATGCCGAATTGCGAGATATATTATAAGAAATAAAATTCATAAAATAAAAAAAATGTTAAATTGCATGTAGTTCGGAATAAAAAGGCTTTATTATTATTACCTTATTTTAACTTACTTTATTATATAACAAATAGCGATTTACTTACATTAGTAACTACTATCAGGCCCCGAATTCATTGTCCTGTCCTGAAAAATAAAAATCTGAAACACGATTTCAACGCCACCTACCGGATCCAATTGCGAGTCTATACCATTCCGGGACACACTCAAAGACGCACATATTTTTTTATCAAAATCCTTGAACTCTATTTCAGTGCCATTTACCGGATCCAATTGCGAGCCTAAACCATTCCGGGACACAATCAAAGACGCATAATTGTTTATCAAAATCCTGGAATTCTATTTAAGCGCCACCTACCGGATTTAATTGTCAATCTAAAGGATTCCGGGACCTACACAAAAACCAACACAAATATTTAAAAGAAGAAACTAATTTTACACAACCGCACGGAAAGAATGACAGTAATTATTCTGTCGTCTGTTAAACACAAAGTCCACAATTTAAAGAGGCGATTCCCACATAATTAAAAAAAAAAAAAAAACCCATATTTTTTCTTTACAAACCATCCTATATTTAATAGAACGAATGAAATCATTTTTGAGTTTTAGCGAAACTAACGAACCGCATATTATTTTTATATATACATATAAATTACTGATCACAAATAGTATTACATGCAGTTTTCATGAAGATTTAAAACAACTCGTTTCATAAACAACTAAAAACAAAAAAGAAATATTAAATTTATTTTCATATTTTTGATAGAAGAATCTTTTACTATATTAACGCTAGCTTTTTACTTATACAAACACGCAGACCTATACAATATTGATGTTTATTTATCTGACAACACAACTCCTTTAGTGACAAATGGACATAGTAATATATTATTACAATATGTGTCTAGTTGTACTCAACTTCGAAGAAAAGTCGCAAAATTTTCTTTTTTGATATTAAATTGCCAGCCAGCACTAATGGTACAAAGAAGTACGTGATAATATTACTTAATATTTTTAATATATATATTTAAGGCCATATATAAATATATATGTAGCTTCGAGAAGTATATGTGAGGTTAAGTTGAACGATATGATAAAGGACAGTTGTGATTCGAAAGAAGATAATTACAATATAATAATAACAAGAGTTGAGAAAGGAACTTCCGCAGTGTACCTTCCATCCCTGCTTTTAGCAGGGATGGAAGTTACACCGCTGATATAGAAAGAAGAGTGAATTTGGGGAATAGTGTGAATGGAGCGTTAGGTAAACTTCTAGGCGCTAAGAACCTCAGCCAGAAAGCTCAGCTCGCCATACACAACGCGGTGCTGGTACCTACGCTCACGTATGGATGCGAGAGTTGGGTATGGAAGAGAGAGCATGAAAGTAGAGTAAACGCGGTCGAGATGCGAGCACTGCGCAAAATCTGCGGAGTGACGCTCGCGGACCGCGTTCGTAATACCGAAGTAAGAAAGAGAGTTGGTCTGAAAGAGAGTGTCGGAGAGAAGATAAGGAAAGGAATTCTCCGGTGGTTCGGGCATGTGGAAAGAATGCATGATGAAAGAATGACTAAACAGATATGCAATGCCAAAGTGGATGGATGCAGACGTCGTGGAAGGCCACGACACACCTTCCATGATCAAATTGATCGTGTACTAGCAGAAGGTGATGTCAGGAGCCTTAAGAACAGACGAGCTTGCATGACAAGAGTTATGAATGTCAAAGAGGCAAGTGAGGTGTGTAAGAATAAGCCTAAATGGCACTCTGTTGTTCGTGCCTACCCCGCAAGGGAACTGGCGTGAAGTTATGTGTGTGTGTGTGTGTGAGAAAGGAACCTTGAGGTAATTTGGACATCTAGAGTTAATGGATAAAAAATACAACATTGTGTGTTTTTTATTCATTGAAGGAGTTCAGCAGACAGGCAGGCAGCTCACTTGATTGAAAGCGGTTACCATCGCCTATGGAAACTTGTAACACCAAAGGTGCTACAAATGTGCTGCTGCTCTCTTAAGGGATATTTTATCCGTGCAAGAACGGAGAAAGAATACAATTTCCTGCGGCCAGGCGGACTGTCGTAATAGGCGACAAAATGACCCACAGCCAGGTGATAGGGCATTTGCCCGACTGGATGGCTACCACCCCTGGTTTAAAGTATGTCACCATAACAACCTTGAATTGTGTTCCGGCATTAGTGACCAGGTTCCAGTCTCCCTTAAGAGAGCAGCAGCGCATTTGTAGCACATTTGGTGTTGCAAATGACCATAAGCGATGGTAACCGCTTTCCATCAAGTGGGCCGTCTGCCTGTTTGCTAAACTCCTGCAATAATAAAAAAGGGACACTGGAACCTGGTCACTAATGCTGCAACACAACACAAGATTGTTATGGCGGCATACTTTAAACCAGGGTTCACCATCCAGTCGAGCAAATACCCTACCACCTGTCTGTGGGTTGTATTGTCGCCTCTTACGACAGGCCGCCCGGCTGCAGGAAATTGTATTCTTTCTCCGTTGCTGCACGGATAAAATTCACTTCAATAAATTCATAAAATAAGTGTATAAGACATTAGAGTAAATCGTATCATTATCAAATTGAAGATATTTGAAAGACTTCAGGTAAAAACACTTTAAATAAACATGCACGTATATGAGATGAAACGAAAGGTGGTTGTCGATAATGACTTAATTTGGACGTTTTTTTAATTCTTATTAATGTCGTTGAAAATAAATGACTAAAAACTGAACCTTAGTGGATTCGCCAATAACCGTAGTAGCTTATCGTTAAAAAAAAGGAATAACGATAAATGCCAAATCTAATGGAATACATTTTAAATAAACAAATAGTTGGAGAGTTATTGCTCTTCCTCTATTATACGACAACAGGATGCTAGTAACACTGTGAATTTGAAGTAAAAGTTATTGAGTTAAATTATTTACAAAGGTACAATTTTAGCACACTTGCCATTTAGAACATACGTTCAGGAAATATTTTAGAGTCCCAATGCGCTTCTTTTAATGATACATACTTGTACCCTAAAATCATGATAAAGACACTTAATAAGTCTCCTTGTGGATCAGAGTGATTTTTTAAAGGCAACATAAAGAAGTTGAAGGCAACATAAGTCTGTTGTGCGTGCCTACCCCGCAAGGGAACTGGCGTGAAGTTATGTATGTGTATGTAACATAAAGAAGGCATTTTTTTGGTAAGTTGCGTTGAATTTCGGCCGAGACGCATCCCCTGACGTTGTCAGGGACCTTGTTATCAGTTTTATCTTTATTTATTTTTATTATTGGGCAATTTATGTATAAAGAAGAGATTGTACCAATTTGACAATGTTTGTAGTGGACAAAACAAGATGTAACGCAAATTTCACAAGATAAATATTTAAACTTATACAAAAACTACTAGGATATGCCCGCGATTTCGTCCACGTTTGACTTGAAATTCCCGTGGGATTCCCGGGTCACAAAGTACCGCAGTATTTAAAAAAGAATGTAAACTTTCGATTCAGCGATAACTGGCTCTGAATAAGCTAATTTTTATGCATCCAAACAACTCAGAACTGCTCTCGGGACAATTTCCGCGGAATTCCCGAGATGACAAGTATCATACATTTTATAACAAAAAATTTGCTATTGATCAGTGATAAAATCGTATTTGAAATCGATTTGTTTTTCAATCTGGCCATTTTAAATAATTCCCAGAAAAATTCCCGCGGGATTCCCAGGGAAAAAAGTAGTACATATTTTAAGTCTAGGAATTTTTCTGTCGACTAGCGAAAGCCTCATCGAAATCAGCTTAGTACTTTTTACGTGAATATCGAACAAACAAATTAACCAACAAACAGATATCTAAAAAAAATTGCACCATGTTTTTCATCGTTTATATATTCTATTCCAGTTGGTCTTAAATAGCTTCAATGTACAGACACGGCATGTTTAGAATTTTATAACATTAGAGATATACCTATATACTCCCTGTAATTTTTTTATTGAATACATAAACGTTGGCAAAATAATTGTTCATTTAGGCGTTTCATCTTTTTGAAAACATCTAAATGGTTTTGTGTTGGGCGGTAGAAAATATGAATGAATCATTGAATCTTTAACTTAAAAATACAGGTAATAGTTAATAGTTATACATAGGATGGTAACAGCGTCAAATGTTCTCACTATATTTGACCTACACATGGTCATACAAATATTTCAGTGCACTTCAGTCTAAAAACAAAATCAAAAAATCACAACAATTCTAATAAAGTTAAACCAATTAATTCGTTATACTAAAAAAAAACAGAAGTAAAACATTGTCAAGAAAAGGAAATAAATAAATTATATTTAAATATCGGGCATGTGAAAAGAATGCATGATGAAAAAATGACTAAATAGATATACAATGCAAAAGTGGATGGATGCAGAAGTCGTGGAAGGCCACAACACACCTTCCATGATCAAATTGGTCGTGTACTAGCAGAAGGTGATGTCAGGAGCCTTAAGAACAGACGAGCGCGCATGACAAGAGCTATGAATATCAAAAAAGCAAGTGAGGTGTGTAAGAATAAGCCTGAATGGCGCTCTGTTGTTCGTTCCTACCCCGCAATGGAACTGGCGTGAAGTTATGTATGTATATATTTAAATAATTAATCTGTAAAATTATATCTTACAATACAATATTTTACTTTTTCTGTCTAATTGGTAATAAATAGCTAACGTGACTAAGGACGCGGCACTCAAATGTATTGAAATTTATTTTTCAAAACAGTATTTTTCACGTAGGTTTCTATGCGATGAGTGCTAAGTTGACGGTATAATGGTGTATATTTTTTTGCTGTCAGTTTTGGAGGACATTTTTCAAGATTATTATGACATATAAAGGTTTCAGGGTAGAAGCGTCTATCATTAAAGGAAGTGCGGTGCGTGTCTGAAATATTTCTTGAACGTATCATTCAATGAAACGTCAAGTGCTTTGAAGGTCATACATACATTTCTGAATAGTTTATTTTTGAATATACCAATTTAGGTACCATCCACATATAACGTCACACATTAAGGAGAGTGGAGTCTCACTAATATGACCAGCTGTAACGAGGACATCCCCTGTCCTCGTTACAGCTGGTCATATTAGTGAGGGTCGGGGTCAAAAAATCATGAACCGTGTACGGAAGAAGTGGTAAGTAGTAGTAATAGTAAGTAGTAAGAAGTTGGATGTACTTTTGACAAGACCCATCTATTCTTATGTATTTCGATGCGCTGAATCCGAATCTGGGGTCAGTTACCAAACTGGTAACTGACCCCCAGTAGGGACCACCCTACACCCTCAAAATTTTAAGGGTTGGCCTATAAACCTTCAACATTTGGAGGGTGTAAGGACCAAAGTGACCACAGAGTCGGATTCAGCGCATCGAAATACATAAGAATAAACTGGGTTTTGAATAAAGGTGGGTTTGGTCAAAAGGACAGACCAGTTAGAAATTTTTTGTGGGCCGGTGTTATTAATTCACATGAATCTCTTATAAGGTATATATACATATATAGAAATTTCTTCTGAAATTCGAATAAAGAACGTGGCAATCTCCTTTCTTTTGAGTTAAAATAAATGCGGTAACGAGTCTATCTCTTCAGAAAATCTGACGCCTATTGAATTTTTCACGTCGATTGTCAGAGATAGGGATGTGCCAAGTATCGATGCTAATTTAAAGTTCAATTTTTGAAATATACAGTTTTCTGTTTTATTAATATCAACTTAATTACTTATAAAATGAAACTATGTTTTAATGATCTTAAGCGCCGAATTTTTAATTGATTTATATTCCGACGTTTCGGCCACTTTTCAGTAGCCGTGATCACGGAAGACGAAGATATTAACTGTCGATGAGTAATTTTATTTTTTTTTATTTAAGCTACCGCCATCTAGTTCATTTTAATTATTTAGTTTTAACGTCGGATTAAAAATTAAATAAAATTGATTAAAAAACGTAATTTTATTATGTGTCTTAGTTGAGAAAACTTAAAATAATGCTAACTAAATTATAACTAAAAGTACAACTATTTTTGAATGAGTAGGTACTTTTTTTTTATTACTCCTACTAGAAACATCCGTAGCTTTCATAATCTACTACAATTTATTCATCATTAATTCTTACACGCTAGTTAGCTAGCTATGTTTTATTACAACGGGTTTTAATTGTTTATTATGGTGTTAGTAACTATTTTCACTTATTGTATGTTAGTTATTTATTATACAATGTAGTCTTATGTATAAGTTTAATTTCTTATATTTAGGATTATCCTATGTCTGTTGTGTGTTTGTTATGTTGTAAAATTTTTTGTGTTATTTGTGTAAATGTAAGTGATTATAATAATAATAAATTTATAAAGCACCGATGTCTTATCGGCCAGATCACTTATAATTTTATCATATACATCAATCTATGTTAGTCATAAGCGGTTGCCTGCTACAATAGTCTGCATATGGGGTGGCGCTGTACGCTACTGATGACTGTTTATTATGAAATTGCATTATAATTGTATCTGTTTGTGTGTGTGTCTTTTATTTGTACATAAGTCACGCGTCTGACATTTATGTTAAATTAAATGGAAAGCTCTAGTTGATTTATTAGTATGTACATTTATAAGATTCGCAAAAATCATGCCTTTATGGTCAAGCTATGGAATGAACCCCCTCCCGCGATTTTTCCAGTGCGACAATATAGGGCTCTTCAAAAATGGCTTAAACAGATATTTAAAGTCTTAACGAGGTATACAAAGTATCGGCTCCTTTAGTGTTACAGATGTCCATGGGCGACGGTAGCCACTTGCCAACAAGTGAATCCGTTTGTCAGTTTGCCAACATAAAAAAATATATAATAGATATAAAATTACATTACGAATAGGGAAAACCCAAATGAAAATTTTTATTCAACTGTGTTTTATTTTATTTATATGGTATTTTGTTATTTTAAACTTCTCGTTATATTCTAATTTATAAAATTCTATATTGGCCCCAAAAATTATCTTCATTCGTTCTTTTGAATATGTTATTGGATTATCGAGCTTCTTTACCCCATCACTAGCAAGTCGGGCGCTCATCTAAAGTCGTATCTCTTTTCAATAGAGACCGTATATATTTGTATTGAGCAACTTTTGTGGCACACTACATTGACAATAGCGAGCAGACGGCAGCTGAAGTTGAATTTACTCCTGGAATAACTTTAGAGCGACGTGCAACTTGCGTGATGGCCGCATTCTTAATGACGTACAGTTGGTAACAAAAGTTTAATATTTAAAATTAGATAATACAAGTTTGTTTTATTGAAATGTAAAGTGTGTGTCAAGATTTCAGTAAGTGTACATCCTACCCTACCCTTAACCTGCTGTACTGCAAGCCGGCCCTACTCCTATCTTGTCTTGCTCTATCCTTATCCTACCCCACCATGCCGCTATAAGAAACAGATATAACAATATGTATGTTCTATTTTTGAGCCTAATATGGAGAAATATTTTTCAGTGAAAGGAGAACAACAATTCTAGGTTATATTTTTAAAAATCGTTATACCAAGCCGCATATTGATGGTACAATAGTTGCAAATTTGAATTATTTGATAAAAAATATTTTTTACATAATATATAGCGAAATATCTTTCTCGGAATCAAATAGATTTTTAAGGGTAACATGGGTGTAAACAACAGATATCGGGAAGATTATTCCCGTTGCGTTTTTCTCTCTTGAAAGAATACTGCTTGAAACTCTTAAAGATTATTCCGTCATTTTATATTGTAGAAAGAATACAACATTATTACTACCTAAAAATAAAATTCATGAGTGTCTGAATTGCAAGCAAAAATAATAATGCAAAACGTTGTATCGTAACACTTGTCCTAATAAAGACAAAAGGCTTTTGAATACTCAACGTACAGCGAGAAACAAAAGTTACATTCACACATTGGAATTTAGATCACGTAGCGTTAGGAAAATGTTTACTTAAACAGGATACAGTTGCCAACTAAAGTGCTACCTTAACACGCTTAGAAAGATAAACTAAAAACTTGCGGACACTAGTGTACTTAAAATGCTGTACAGCCGGCAACAAAAGTTACAGCATACCACTTAAGAATGTAGATCACGTTCAACAGAACCTGCTCGGTCGATTGCACTAACAATGGGGGCGTGAAGCTCTAAGGATTTTAATCGAAGAAAAACTTTCGTGTATCACGATGATACGTGGTATCGTATCATGCTGATACGCTAAGTATTCAAAGGGAAACGAATGAAGCCCGTTTTCATTCATTGCCGTCGGAGCGTATTATACGGGGATATAAAAAGGTGGGTAATGCATGGCTTTTGGTCGGCGAAATTAAAATACATTACACTAACATATGAAGTAGCTAGAATGAGATATAAATTTGCTAGTAATGACTGATAATAAGCTGGTAATGTAAATAGAAATTGCAGAGGTTTTGGTTGGAACTAGACTAATACTTTTACTATGCATAAGCGTACAAGCAGTAATACGGTTAGCTTCGGAGAGACTTCACGTATCTCTGCGTATTTTTTTTTCTTGCAGGAGTTCAGCAGACAGGCAGACGGCCCACTTGATGGAAAGTGGTTACCATCGCCTATGAACATTTGCATCACCAAAGGCGCTACAAATGCGCTGCTGCTCTCTTAAGGGAGACTGGAACCTGGTCACTAATGCCGGAACACAAATCAAGGTTGTTATGGCGCCATACTCTATACCAGGGGTGGTCGCCATCCAGTCGGGCAAATAACCTACCACCTGGCTGTGGGTTGTTTGGTCGCCTCTTACAACAGGTCACCCGGCCGCAAGAAATTGTATTCTTTCTCCGTTCCTGCACCGATAAGTATTTCTACTTCGTTCTATCATTGCACCGCTTACAATGAGCTGAACGTTCATCTCCATTTTCTTGAGCCGCTTCGCTCATGTACGCAACGTTTCACGAGAATGTTTCTGTTGCGCACAGTGAGGATTAGGAATGAACTCCCAGCTGAGGTTTTCAAAAAGTATATTAAAAAATTCCTTCGAATCTGGTAGCGCGTTTATCACATGTCCATAGGCGACGGTAGCCGCTTACCTGCTGTACTGTATAAATAAAGGAAAAATTGTATAAAGCAGGTAGAATTCGCATCCACGTATTTGAATGAGGGTGCCTTATCCAATAAACTATCATGAATTATGCGCGTATATCAGAAAACTAGTCACGTGTAAACTGGCGGTTAAGATGTTAATCGGCCAAATTAAAATGTTACGCTGCTTTGTGACGCCACGTCTACTATAATAATATTAATATTTACTTTACTTCAAACATGCGTCCATAATTTTTGTTAATAACTTACAGACTTATAAATAATTGCTATTAAAACGAAACTAAAGTTAAAAAACTATCCGTGCAGGAACGGAGCAAGAATACAATTTCCTGCGGCTGGATAGCCTGTCGTAAGAGGCAACAAAACAACCCACAGACCAGATGGTAGGGTATTTGCCCGGCTACCACCCCTGGTCTAGAGTATGTCGTCATAACAACATTGAGTTGTGTTCCGGCAGTGGCCAGGTTCCAGCCCCATTTAAGAATCCGGCAACACATTAGTAGCACCTTTAGTGTTTCAAATGTTTATAGGCGACAGTAACCATTTTGTTGAACTGCTAGTGGTACTAGGGGTCTGGGAATATGGGGGCTATGGGTCTGCCCGTCGCAATGTTCGGGGAACATAGAAAAACGGGCAGGAAAAACCATCTGCCCGTTTTTCCATTGGCATTGGCCCCTAAAAATGCCATAGAAGATAGGGGCAACATGGGTGTGAATGGCTAAGGGGTGTAGAGAGGTGCAGGGCTACAGGTTTACCGAAGCTACTTCTGACGTTATGCCATTTATCACTTCCAACCCTGAAGCTTGGTCCTTATTATTGATATTATTATATTAGGATTCTATAAATAATTTTGACTTCGTAGTTCCTAGGCAAAGAAACGACCATCACAATCTTATCCTTTCAGTAAATCCTCTAGGAAATTTCGTATAGACTATATCCTTCCATTGTTTCCTAATTTTTCGTCCTTTCGGCATGTCCCATAACAGTATCATAGATTTGACCTCAATATAAAGAATGCTCCTATCGCACGTTTTTTCTTCTTATATAAGCATTTCTTTATAGTGTTGTCAGTTTATGAAATTTTAAGGAATATTCGGATTTATTGAAATCAAACCTGATTATATATTTCAGCATTTTCTAATCCCAAAAATCAAGATTTTATTCGTTCTTATACTGCTTAAAGTAGGAAAAATATAGTAGATGCATCTAATGATGGAAAGTGGTATTTATCATGAACGTTACGCGTTGACGGACTCTAAGAAATTTTTCGGGCTGCAACAAGTATTCGGTTTTAAAAAAAGTGAGGCCACCCGGCATTTAAAACTAGTGGTCCAACCTTGACAGAAACCCTAAAAAGCTCAATTACTAAAAAACCAAAACCGTATTTTAGCGCAAGAAATTAAGGAGACCCGACCCCAAATAATGGGATAAGGAGTGCAGAGAGAGGAGCAACAAGCAAAATTATTTTTTTAGTTATATGTATGACCTTCAAAAACTGTTCTCCAGTGGAACTTATTTTGAATAAAAACTTTTGAATTTAATTTGATAACAATTGAAGGAATAAAACGATTTCATGTCAACAATTTGAAGGTGATTTGATGATTTTTTTTCTTAACCGGTTTATCCTTAACTTAAAATAACTATAGACAAATTACAAAATAACCACGTTACGTCTCATGTCGTGAAATATTTTTTTTGTACATTATTGATCAGTAAACATCAACGACAAGTTGTTACGTTTGCATACCCCTTTCAACCTTTTGCGGCAACACGTAAAGATTTTCACGTCGAATTTACTGTAGGAAAGTGATAAGAGTCTGATTAACACTAAATACTTACTTGCTTAAAAAAAATTACTATTTGACGTCGACTAGATAGAGAAATTGCCCTACGCCTCATTTGACAAAGACACACAATTATCAATTTTTTATAAAAATATATAAAACTATATTTTTTCCTTGGCAACACTGATATGTATCCGTAACATCTATTGTGTTATATATGAGGCCTGAAATATATCACATCAAAGGAAATGTTTGAGTGGCTTACGAATTTCTTTGTTTACAAAGGTATTCTTGTATTTCAGTAGGGTACTAGGATGTTGGTATGTTTGTTTGATACAAATGTATTGGAGAAACTATTTCAGGCTATTTAAGAAAAGGGTAAAATTCCTTTACCCGTTTAAAATATTGTTACGAGTTTGTGGGAGTCGAATTAAAATGCCCTTAGAATTATTATTGAGTTTATTAGAACTATACAAACACGTATAACACGTATAAATCCAAACGTAATGCGGTCGTAATTCAATAAAACGCGCAAAGTCCGTCACTATTAGATTCCCGAATGTACACACGTCACGCCTACCTTCGTAGTTGTAGCTCAACTGACTCCCTCCCTCAATCAGGCCATCGTTTTATACTTCACCAATGCAAACGTGCCCGGCAACTTCGACATAATTTCCTAGAATTAGCTTGTACTTATAATCCGCAACACATGGCTAATGATGCTCTTGAGCGGCCGTAAACGAGTATTATACTAATAATAGGCTGTTCTCCACTATAACTTTCTAGTTATTGTGGAGAACAGCCTATTGTCATATATTGGCATACGTTTCTACGTATGCCGATAAATAAGTGAACAAAAGAAGACGATCATAAAAGGATTACAATTAGTTTAAATGCCGACAGGTAATAAAATGTACCTTTACAGATCTGTATGTGGAATTTGTCTTTGTCGGAGCTTAAGTTGTAACAATATTCAACGTAATAAATCGAAGTAATGCTGTTATGAATTATCAGACTTTTTAATGCATCCTGTTATTTAAAAATTCTTAAATTTATATGATAATTATCTAACACAATAAAAGAGAACTTAACTTATTTGTATTGTATTCTACCAATATCTACTCAAGACTATAAGTAGAATACTGAGCCTAGATCACCGTCTTCTATGGCTAAGGTGCCCAGAAGGCTGGCTACGTTTCCTCGCTGGGTCGCCATACTGATCCGCTGCCCGAGATAAGCACTAGCCTTAATTTATAATAAAATTTCATCTATAGTATAAAAAATCTATAGAGGAGTACATTTCGTACAATGAATTTAAAAATATAAAATAAAAACTAAAAACATGCTTTTATAATTAATTGAACTACAAAGTAATAAATAATTCTTAATACAAAAATAAAATCATTAAACAGAAAATTAATATCATTCTAGTAAAAGCGTGGGGGTGCTCCCCCACGATTTTATCGCAACTTTTAAACTATAATTTATTTATTACTTTTTAGTTCGATAAAGTATATAAGCGTGTTTAATTAGTTCTTACATACAAGTGAAATTAATGAACAACAACAACTAACAAAACAAAACAAAAAATTTGTCTGTGTGCACTTCACACGCAGTAGAAGTGAAACAAAGTGTGACAAGGGATGAGAGGGATTCTAAATTTCGTGACGTCACATTTCATTATTATACATACATACATACATAACTTCACGCCAGTTCCCTTGCGGGGTAGGCATGAACAACAGAGCGCCATTTAGGTTTATTCTTACACACCTCACTTGCTTCTTTCACATTCATAACTCTTGTCATGCACACTCGTCTGTTCTTAAGGCTCCTGACATCACCTTCTGCTAGTACACGATCAATTTGATCATGGAAGGTGTGTCGTGGCCTTCCACGACTTCTGCATCCATCCACTTTTGCATTGTATATCTGTTTAGTCATTCTTTCATCATGCATTCTTTCCACATGCCCGAACCACCGGAGCATTCCTTTCCTTACCTTCACCCCGACACTCTCTTTCAGACCAACTCTCTTTCTTACTTCGGTATTACGAACGCGGTCCGCGAGCGTCACTCCGCAGATTTTGCGCAGTGCTCGCATCTCAACCGCGTTTACTCTACTTTCATTATTATTATACCGTTATAATTGATTTAAATCTTAAAACACGAAATTTAAAGTTTTAACAAAAAAAATTAAAACATCTCCAACTCGATCTGTATGAGCACAGTATTTATAATTGATTATAATGATGTATTCTATCTCATTCTATCGCAGGCTTAGTCCTATAGATTGATGTGTTTATCTCTTTTTAGTGTAGCTTTATCATCGAGTTTCAAATCACAACGATTCTAAAGAAAACAAACTCAAACTTACTTCAAAAAACAAACAAAATTATTATATTGTTAACCTTGACAAGTGTGCAAAATTTCGAATTAATCTGACCTTTTAAAGTGGGTAAAATTGAAATCTAATTCCGTCACAAACAAACGGTAATTCAAAGCGTGTAAAGAAAAAGGGGTGGTTAATTAAGACCAGCAGATTCAAATATATAACTTTTAAAATTTTTGTTCGTTTGTCTGTCTGTTAGTGCGTTAAAACCATTGAAGGATACTTTTTATCCCGATAAATTAAGTCGTTTCTTATATCCTATCCTATCAGGATGGACTGATATAGCCAATAAGTAGCGCTGCAGTTTTGGTGCTCCCCTTGAAATTCACTAACAAGTATATGTATGTCTTCGTCATGACAATATGAACGAAATTTCATAGAAATTGCTATTTAACAGTAAATATCATAAAATCCTAAACAAGCCGTGTCTATACATTGAAACTATTAAAAAAAAAACAACTGGAATAGACTTTATAAATATAGGAGAACACGATGCATTTTTTTTTAATTTCTTGTCAGTTTGTTCGAAATTCACGTAAAAACTCCTCGGCCGATTTCGATGCAATTTTCGCTGATCGACAACCAATTGTTAGGCTTAAAATCTTCGCTACTTTTTATCCCAGGCATCGCGCGGGAATTTTTCTGGAAATATTTAAAATGGCCATTACAAAAAATCGAATTCCAATGTGATTTTTTCACTGATCGATAGAAAATTTTATGTAACATAATGTGTGATATTTTTTATTCCGGGAATGCCGCCGAAGTTTACCTGGGAGCGGTTTGTATTTGTTCAGGTGAATAAAAATTAGCTTATTCCGACACAGTTTTCATTAAAACGGTACTTGCGGTACTTTATGTCCCGGAAATCCCGCGGTAATTTCATGTCAAGCGTAGACGAAGTCGCCGACATATCCTACTTTTAAATAAAACTAAATTATAAATTGAACTACCTTAATTAGCTCACTATTAGCACATATGTGTCCGCGATGAGAGTGCAGATCGCGTTTATGCACGTGATCGTTAATTGTATTGTTGTCTCACTCTGTTTATATAGGAGTTGTATGATTTGTATGAAATGGGTATATTTTCTTGGTATATTACGAGATAGTGATAGTGTTAGTCTTGCGGCTTTTTGGTATATCGATAATTGTCTTAAGGGTTAAAAATTACGAACGAAATAAAAATTAAGGTGTAGTAGTACACTGTAATACTTGTTTCTGATTTTATGACTTTTCTCGTCTCGAGTGTAGTTCATTACTGACGGTAAACATCCCTATTTAATGGTAAATATATTAAATGTATATATATGTAAAAGATGATAAATATGACCCAAATTCATGCAGTATCAATCACTTAGTAAAATTACAGGAAAATGATACAAGGAGATATACGCGTACGTTACTTGTATTTAATATAAAAATCATTCTCAATAATGAGTCTGCAGCCACTGTGAATATCGCCGTGGGAGGTTTTGAGGGTATATAATGGAATACGGATGAATAAAAAATGATATACCTCTCTGTACATGTATTTTTTTAGATGTTTTACTTGTTATACAAGTCTCATTATCATTCTAAGTATGGGGTTCGCTTCTCTGCTTTTTCTTCTCTACGATCTTCAGCAACCCTTACTTTGAGACCATTGGTACACAAGTCATAGTTCTCTACCTTGTATCAAAACTCCTATCAAGACCTGGTGAAGGTGGCATGGCTAGATTTATTCCCCACATACCTTTTTGCAGATGTCTTAAAGAATAGCCATGTAAAACGTACCTATAATACATGTTTATGTATGAAGAGATCAATGAATCTAGCTATATATTATTATTTCACTTTATATTTATGTTTTTTAATACATATTAAATAATATAAAATATGACGTCCGCCGGCATCGGGGTCTAGGGTCCAAGTTACCCGTGGTAAGAGCTCCAGCTACAGGAACCTCGCGAGGTCAAAGGAGGTTATAAATTTCAGTAGCTACATATTATTATTATATTTTTTTATTTTTTTTTAATGCAGGAGTTCAGCAGACAGGCAGACGGCCCACTTGATGGAAAGCGGTTACCATCGCCTATGGACATTTGCAACACCAAAAGTGCTATAAATGCGCTGCTGCTCTCTTAAGGGAGACAGAACCTGGTCACTAATGCCGTAACAAAACTCAAGGTTGTTATGGCGACATACTTTAGACCAGGGGTAGTAGCCATCCAGTCGGGCAAATGCCCTACCGTCGCCTCTTACGACTGGCCGCCCGGCCGCAGGAAATTGTATTCTTTCTCCGTTCCTGCACGGATAATATGTATTATGTATTAATTTATTTCCATTTTTTTAATATATAAAGGTTTATAAAAATAGAAAACATTATTCTTGTATAAAAATATACTTAAACTACTATTATTATTATTGTTTGTATGTTTCTACAGACCACGGGCCATAAAAATGGCCCGGACTTTTGAGGGGGGGCTTGCGAGGCTATAGGAAGGCCAACAAGTGATGACCCCTTGACAAATTTAATGTAAATGTGGCGTGACACTGACCGGCGATTATCCCTGTCTACATCATATACTAATACCCAAGACCAAGCCCCGGTTAATTTAGGACTGTGGTAGGAAATGAGAAGAAAAAGTACCGGGCTATTGGGATGAACTGTTAGTAGAAGTAGGGACCTGGATCTAAGGGTATATATAGATAGCGTCTGTTCGTCGCAGTGTATGAGGAACATGAATAAAATGGGCAGACGGTATCTCTTATTATTATCATGACTATTCTAGTATAGGAATGGCTGTTCACTGGCAGGTTTTACTTAGTGGTAGGTATATTTAATTTGTATTGTTGATTTTCTTGGTTTTACAAAAATATGTTGTACGTGGTAGCGACATTCTGGAATCATTGTGATAATTACAGCTCTTAGCTCCAGCTCGATCTGTGTGATACCACGCTCTTACAGAATAGTGGCGTGAGTAGCCTTAAGCTAAAGGCTAACCGTTTAACTCACTACACTAGATACGTAACTCACTACACCTGCACACACTTCATCTCTTTATGATAACTCTTTTACAGTGCAAATTCAAATTTATTTATTTGCTTAAAATATGATACATAAATTTGAGGTGACATAAGAATACAAAACTCACATGTTTTGCCTATGAGACGTGCAAATTTTCCTACAATATTATTAGAGCTAGACATGTTGCTGAAGAGTTTCTTGTGCCGGTTCTTCTCTTCAAGCCACAACAAGTAGCGAAGCGGTAGTAAATTAGATAAGGCTCCCATAGAATAAAAAATAAACCATAAACAAAAATTGAAATTAAATAATTAAAATGAACAAGTTGGCGGTAGGCTCAATAAAACTTTAACAATACTCATTGACACTTGACATCCTTGTTTTCCATGATCACGACAAAAGTGGCCGAAATGTCGGAATACTAAAAATCAAATAAAATACCGCGCTAAAAATCATTAAAACGTAGTTATAGTATAAAATAGTCATTATAATTCTTCAAGTTTATATTATTTTTCATTAAAACTTGATAAAGACATAAGGCATTAAATTAATGATGCAATTAAAGCAATTACTCCACATTTGAATTTCATTTACGAACCCTAGCTTTAGATATTCGTAATTAAACTTAAGCTACAAAGAACGTCGTATTTTCTTCGGTAGGTAATAAAATCACGCAGTTCACTTAAATTTAGGCTCCTTACTAAATTCTTTTATGAAACTGAAATAAATGTCAAGTGAAATAAAGAGAAAATGTGAAAATTAAATTACTTTTCTGTCAAGATTAAATACTGTTTTATGAGAAATACAACGTTGAATTTTTAGTTCAGTTCTATAAAACTTTGTGTATTTGTTTTATCTCTATTTGTATGAGAAGTTTCGCTGAGTTTAATTCGGTTTTATGTTTCAAAATACTTTTGAATGAATGAAAACTCTTTATTGTTCACCATAACTTAAACCTAGAAATTTAATATAAATACATTTCCATTAGAAAAATGGGCGGCCTTGTCGCTTATAGCGATCTCTTCCAGGCAAACCGGTATCCAAGGAGACATTACAAGAAAAATTAACTACTTTTCAACATTACGGTTGAAAGTTTTATTTTCATATGAGGACTTAAAACTTTTGAACCGGCAATAATATTATATATTCTATTATATCAAATAAAAGTCAAATAAAAGCCATAATTATTTATAAATTTTTGGAAATCATAAACTTTTGATTTTATTTTGTGTATGCATATTTCTGTTTTTTTTTTCTTAACATCTCTACGGACTCGAGTTCCGTACCTTTTTTTACTACTTAATTTCTATGAAAGATTTTAGAGTCCATACACGCTTATTGTTTATTTTTGTTAGTGTGTGACATTAATTTAGTGATTTATATGTTATGGTGTACCTTAAGATTAACTTATTATATTAACTTATCCTATTTTTAATACTAAACTTATACTAATGCAAGTTTCTGTTAAAAGTATATTACAAATTAAATTAAACTAGTGGTCGCCCAGTGGTCGAAATTCGACCATAATTAATTTAAATTATAAGTTTGAACTTTATTAAGGTTCTGTTATCAAAGACTATAATTTAACTTTAACAATAAACAAAATATTAACAAAAATTACGTCGCTGTTTCTTCAAATAAAGTTTTTTCTTTCTTTCTTCTTCTTCTTTCTAAACAAAAGAGTATATATGCGTGTGTGTGTCAAATACATGGTAGTGAGTGTAATGTTTTTTTATTGATTTAATGTATTTTATATGCATAATTTTAAAAATATTACGATTCTGCACTCCTTCTCTATATGAACTATAAGTGTGCAAAATTTCATACTCCTCCGTCCGCGTAATTTTCGTAAAAAGGGGTACAAAGTTTTTGCTTCACGTATTAATATAATGATAAAACTATATATACCAAATAAAATAAAACTATTCTATAAATAAAGCTAACTTAAAATATTATATATATATACAATAGTAAAAAAAAAACAAAAACTTATACTAAAGCCCGTCCAGCCCCACCAGACCACTGTCGCTGAGTAGTGACCTAGAAGGCTGGCAACATTACCTCGCTGGATAGAGAGGCTAATCCTTTGAGTACGCCGCCATAACAACCTTGATTTGTGTCCCGGCATCAGTGACCAGGTTCCAGTCTCCCTTAAGAGAGCAGCAGCGTATTTGTAGCACCTTTAATGTTGCAAATGTCCATAGGCGATGGTAACCGTTTTCCATCAAGTGAGTCGTCTGCCTGTCTGCTGAATTCATGCAATAAAAATATCGAAATGTGTGCTTTGACACATAGTAGAAATGAAACTTCAACGGACAAGTGGATAAACGAATCGCAACGGACAAGTGGAAAAACGAATGGTAACGGATAAGTGGATAAACGAGTTACAACGGACAAGTGGAAAAACGAATGGCAACGGACAAGTGGCAAAACGAATCGCTGAGGCGATGCCTCTGTATAAAGAGCTCTCATAACACTTAATCCACTCTTCAGAAGATCAGACGGCTGACATCTACTTCGAAAAACGAATCAGTATGACGCAAGGTTTTTTTTATTTTTTATTGCAGGAGTTCAGCAGACAGGCAGACGGCCCACACGGATGGAAAGCGGTTACCATCGCCTATGGACATTTGCAACACCAAAGGTGCTACAAATGCGCTGCTGCTCTCTTAAGTAAGTCTGGATCCTGGTTACTAATGCCGGAACACAACGCAAAGTTGTTATGGCGGCATGCTCTAGACCAGGGGTGGTAGCCATCCAGTCGGGCAAATGCCCTACCACCTGGCTGTGGGTTGTTTAGTCGCCTCTTACGACAGGTCGCCCGGCCGCAGGAAATTGTATTCTTTCTCCGTTCCTGCACGGATAGGTAATAATATAGTAAATCTTCGGGGCACCTTCTTAACCTGGAGGGTGAACTAGGCTTGGTATTTTACTTACAGTCTATGTGGACAGACGAACAGGCGGCAATAATTTTCATTCGTTATGATTTTTTAAGATTTGAAAAAAATAACAGTTAGACACGTAATAATAACCTTGAAAGGATCTCGTGGTCTCTGGGTGAAGAATCGGAAGCAGAAGGCAGCTTTTGGACACGGACCATATTGTGAGGAAGTTCTTGTCTCTGGAACCTTAATCACCGGTAGCTCGGACCCTCGGCCCCACTTTTATTAGAGCAGCCTTTTTTTAACAAGCTTTTATTCAACTTGCAATGTTTGTACCTATGATCAGGTCAAATCTTTCAACTGAATTTTAAAGCAGCATTTTATTTTACACATTTATATATTTTGGATGACTACATGGTTAGCGACGTCATTCTAAATCCAATATGGCGGACGGCCAAAGATGGCAGACTAGTCACTTTTTGTGCACTTCTATGACGGGTATCAATTAAAGCGTTTACTGAAAATAATACGAATAACTAAAAAATAAATTAAAAGAATAAAACATTTTAAGAAACAACCTTTTTTATAAAACTCAAAAAATAATAAAGTAAACTTTAATTTTTTTTAAATTTAAGTTTATGCCTTGGCAGCTAGGCCTTTAAGCCAGATCTTAGTGTACAATATAGTTTCTTCATTTTCTTAAGCCTATGTCTAGCACAGCTGAACTGTAGGTAATCAGCTAGTGCCATTCAACGGAGTTCTTGTGACAACTCAAAAGGCCACATTTGACTATACAGTTCACATTTCTCACAAAACACATAATTACTACTCAAAAACTATCAATATCCCACAACTATTGTTCATTTTAGAGTAATTTTACACATTTTTAGAAAATAAAACTGCACAGCACAACATCTCCTTTCAGTTCCCGCTAAAAACTCCAGTAAACTTTAAATTAAATCAAACCCACAGACTTACAGACAGTTTAGAACCTTGAAATCTCAGAAGAGACATTGGCGCTCTAAGCGAATTTAAACGTCTGTACAATAGGGAGTGTTCTGAGGAGCTATTTGGTTTTGTACCTACGTCGTACGTCGCCATTTTGCCACCGCATTGCTCGCCGGGGACTGGGAGTTCATCCACACTTTCTTGACACCTGGAAGTTATCCACTGAACGTGGCTCTCACTCCTTTATGCCATACGTGAGCAAGCTATGGAATGAGCTCCCTCCTGCGGTATTCCCACAGCGCTACAATGTGAGGCACTTCAAAAATGTCGTAAACAGATATTTAAAGTCTCAACGAGGTAGACAACGCGTCGACTCCCTTAGCGATGCAGATGTCCATGGCCAACGGTAGCCACTTGCCATCAAGTGGTCCCGTTTGCCAGTTTGCCTACAAGCAAACATAAAAAAAACATCGATTTATTAAGATGAACAACTTGTGTTTGTTTACTATATTTTTTTTAAAGTTTTTATTTTGACCATGACGATTTTACAAAAGTTCCGTTAATGTCAAATTAAGTGTAGAACACTAATAAAATATGATAAATGGCAATCTCACTTGAATACAACCGGGTCTATTATTCAAAGCAAGTCTAACTTCGTTTTAATTTCACTTCTCAAAGAGGTTTAGGTTCTAACTAATGATGGGCTTTGCACAACTTCCCCGTTGCTCCCCTAAATCGAATTTACCTCCAATCTCCGTGGAATTAAGGGTTTATCAGAGCTTTATTCTAGAAAGAGGTGACTTAGACTTAGCATTTGTTTTAAATAATTTACGTACTATTTAATAGTTTGTGTGAATAATTATGCTTAATTAAATATTAAATTCTACTCACAGTCCTACATTTTTTTATTGCCTAAGTTCGGCAGACAGGAAGACGCATAGCGGTTACCATCGCCTATGGACATTTGTAACACCAAAGGTGCTGCCGGGCTCTTATGACAGACTAGAACCTGGCCACAAGGTTTTTATGGCGGCATGCTCTAGATCAGGGGTGGTAGCCATCCAGTCGCACAAATGCCCTAATAACTGGCTGTGGGTTGTTTTGTCGCATCTTACGACAGGCCGCATGGCCGCAGGAATTAGTATTCTTGCTCCGTTTCTTCACGGATGAAATTCTAATTAATTGTTGTTTTTTCTTTAATTTGATGAAATTTATGAAATTGAAAAGGAGCTAATTAAGACATTCAATTTGTGACTGTTTAGTTAACTTTCTTAAATTATAGGACTGTGATTTAAAGTTTAATTGAAATTTTCTATAAAAAATTAAAAAAGGAACGGAACGGTGTCGTTAATTATAATTTCAGAGTGTGTGTGTGTAAGTCGTACACCACGTCCCGTCGTAAGGGAAAAATGCTGTAATATAGTAGTTGAAATTAAACAAAACATTTTCCTTCCACTGAATCTTTAATTAATAAATTATCATAAAAATGTTAGAACAAAGCAAAGAAATTTCCTCTAAATAGACATTATAACGTTTTTCAAAAAATTACTTTCGATACAATTAAGGCGTCCGGCTCTAATTTGTACCACCCATAATAGAATGTACTTCAAATTTTAGTAATAAGACTGAAAAAAACTTATATACAAAATATTTTTCGATGACGAGAGCCGAATTGTCGCCTACCCCCCTTGTTTTAGTTTACTCACACGACTAATTAGTTCACGTTTACAGCACCAGAGGCCATTTCTTGTATATATGAGACGAGATATAGACGGAGTACGACTTAGGCGATTTGTCGACGTTGACAGAGTACGACTTGCGCAACCTTCCCTTATATGTGCCGGTAGAAGCGAATCTTATTTAGTAAATAAGGTACACTTGAAAGTAGGGAAACACGACCGCCCGGGGCAATAGTAAATTATGGTACGCTAGTGCGATGTCTGGTTAGAACGGCGCATTGTGCTGCTGTCGTCTTAAGGGGTACAAGGAGATACAATACACTAGTCATTCGCTTGTCTAACTATTGGCAGAAATCTTACATTACTTGCATGGAGTTCATGTCAAATTTTTAACCGAAACTAAGGAAAATGAAGGTTAATAAGATATATAATATAGAACCGACTATGAATAACAAATTACGACGGCTTATATATGTTACGGTAAATGTGATTAATCCGGTGATGATATAATTATAATAAACGGTAATTATGCATAATCACCATTAATGGTGGTAAATATGATAAATAAATGAACATTTATCAATTTAACTACTTTGTTTTTTTTTTATTGCAGGAGTTCAGCAGATAGGTAGATGGCCCATAATACCATAATTCCCATAATTGTTTACATAATTCCCGACGGGAGTTACGCAAACAAACCGGTATATTTGATACATTTTCATCATAATTACAGGTTATTATGTATAATCACCGGATTAATCACATTTACCGTAACATGTACAACATCGACGCTACATTTTGGTTGATACTGGGTTTAAGACCTACAATGTGTACCTAGCTCTCCTTTGTTTGTCAAATGTTGGTTGCACGAAGCCAATGCGGCGGTGTCGAGTGTTTGATTGTACGGCTCTTACAGGGTTGTAAAGGGGGTTAAAGGGAGCTTTGTTTAACCGTTGGGGTTTTGCGTAATGACACGGATTTGCCTACAAATTGGAAGTGCTAAGAGCAAGTACTAAATTCTTAGTCGAAATTATATGAGTTAGTACGGTTCACGCTGCATTTTTGTAATATGACTGTTGACCCCTTAATATATCTTATCAACCGTTCATTCGCCTTCCTTGAAGGGGGTGCCCCGTATAAGGGGGAGGAGCGAGATGGAATACTCCTTCGTCTCAAAGGAAGATCTTCCAGCGAGGCTAATATCGTTTCTCGCTAAGCCTATCATAGTTGAAAATTTGTATATATATCCTTTTATATTTTTCGGGAAACGTTTGTGACCTCTATTATTGCGCAGCGCCATCTATTGGCTTGTAAGTGTTCCACTACATACTAATACAAGTAATGTCGAAATTCAACCGATGGTAAGGGAATTAAATGAATAGTAACTAAGACGTAAGTAGGAATTGGCCATATATCAATACAGTATCATATAACAAGAAGTTGTGGTTCAGCTAAAACTTTCTTCGAACTATTGTAGGACGGCGAACATCAGAGAAAAATAATATTGCACGATATCAACACTTTATTTCACTTTTCACATCTAAACACAATCATTAACTGTATATTGAACTCACATACATACATAGCTTCACGCCAGTTCCCTTGCGGGGTAGGCACGAACAACAGAGCGCCATTTAGGCTTGTTCTTACACACCTTACTCGCTTCTTTGACATTCATAGCTCTTGTCATGCACGCTCGTTTGTTCTTAAGGCTCCTGAGATCACCTTCTGCTAGTATACGATCAATTTGATCATGGAAGGTGTGTCGTGGCCGACGACTTCTGCATCCATCCACTTTTGCATTGTATATCTGTTTTGTCATTCTTTCATCGTGCATTCTTTCCACATACCCGAACCACCGGAGCATTTCTTTCCTTACCTTCACCCCGACACTCTCTTTCAGATCAACTCTCTTTCTTACTTCGGTATTACGAACGCGGTCCGCGAACGTCACTCCGCAGATTTTGAACTTGAATCCGATTATATTATGACCCGATTCCAACAACCCCGAGCCGTTTTTATATTTTTGCGCTCAAAACCATCACCACCCACCGACTTCCATAACCGGGTGGTATTTCAAGTGTTGTCTTTAAACAGGGAATGTTCGTGGGAACAGGGTTTTCATAACAATACAACTACTTATTATCACAACTGTCAAAATCATACATCGTATACAATTATTAACATAGTTTCATCTAATCTATTAAATTACGGCATTATTGTATGTGTAATTACTACAACTATCATTTCATGACGTCTCCTATAAATACATATTAAATGCCATAAATTTTAGGATGCCAACACTATCATTACTTACATTTAGTAACCGTTACAACACCATAAGATTAAGTCAGTATAAAGTTCTTAGGTAAACATTCAAAATTAAAATTAAAATTTACTTTTTAACATTTTATATCAGGAACTAAGTAAATTATGCTTGTGCTGTGGACATATTGTTAACAAACATTTTCACCTAAAAAAATTAAATTGTGTGAGTGCTAATACCTAAATAAAACCTAGCCTGACTCTTAGTTGTTAGTCCCTTACAGTCACATAAATAAATAAATTTTGTAAGACTTTAAATTGTGACGATAAAACATACATACATACATAACTTCACGCCAGTTCCCTTGCGGGGTAGGCACGAACAACACAGTGCCATTTAGGCTTATTCTTACACACCTCACTTGCCTCTTTGACATTCATAACTCTTGTCATGCAAGCTCGTCTGTTCTTAAGGCTTCTGACATCACCTTCGATGTAACGTAATGTAACGATAAAAGAGAAAAAATATATAAAAGTTACAAATGAGAATTTATTTATACATAGTTTCAAATTATCTATGAAGTTGGTGCAGCTGCCGCCCGACAAGAGAACCTAAAACGCCGCAAATATGCAGTTGGTAGTGGTTACATATTTGCGGCTTTTGGTGTTGAAACTCTCGGGCCATGGGGTTCAGAAACCCGTCACTTTTATCGAGACCTATCAAAACGGTTGATAGATGTCTCACGAAGCCAAAACGCTGGCCTGTATTTTGGGCAACGCATAAGCGTTGCCATACAACGTGGTAATGCTGCCAGAGTTTTGGGAACGTTCCCAACTGACGGTGATTTGAGACCTATTTACTATTTGTAGTTTTAATCTTTTATGAATTATGTTGTATACGTATATATATTATTAGAATAGGTAAGTTATGTAAAATAAATTCATGTTACTGCTTAAAAAGATAATAAATTTAAAAGTGGTTTTTGTTAATGAATTAATATGAATAAATAAAATATATTTAGTTTTGTTTCTATGAAGTAATTTAAACAAATCATTCATAGTTTACATCTATGTACAAAACTGATAATTATAATGACATATATTAGCTGAAATTTGTATACTAAAGACTTAAAAACACTTATGTTTCAATGTACAATTGTCAAATCTGAGAGCCCAGACACGAAGACCATACAATGCATAGTTCATTTACAAAATTTACCATACCAGAAGTCGAACCCGGCACCTCTGGAAAATATTTTGTGAAAATGACTCTTCAAGAACAAAGACCGCCATTTCATTTCTTATAATAACTTGCACACATCCACGATACACCGAAGAAAAGAACCAATATGAATTTAAAATATTCTTTGAGCTCGTAACTCTACCAGGAAACTTATCTAGGTATTTATAGAAAAAAAAACATTGACGACTACATTATCCAGTCGTATACTGAAAAAAGGAAGATACCCAAGGTTGTTATTCTGAACCCGATCGATATTCAGTCCTATCGAAATAAGCCAGCCGTAAGCCGAGACACGCTAGCTTTCACACGGTCTCCATCCGCCCCTGTTTCCTCAATACATTATAAGGATACATAATGTATAAAGTGTGTCAGTGTCTTTGTAAAAACAAATATATATTTTTTCATTGACGACCTCTGTAGTGTAGTAGTTTGAGAATTGGCCCTTTGGCTTACTGGATTTAAGTATTTTTTTAAATATTGAATAGGTTCGCGTTTGACCGATATTGCGCCTGATGTCAGGTGGAAATGCAGCCTAAGGTGGAGTACGCTTACCCAGATGACTGTTCACGCGAGACTTGAAGACTCCTACCTTGTATGTTTTAGCAAAAACTTCACTCTTCAGAGGTGCGTATGATAAAGGTGGAAGCATAGCGTTTCGTCTGCTTTGTTGGTATTTCCACCGATGCTAAAAAGTTGAGGGAAGAATTAATTGGGTGGCGAATGGCTTCCTATCCACCTTCGCCGGAATGCTCATATCTTATCCCTTTTGTATAATGTATTATTTAGCCCAAAAAGGCCCTCCTAATTGAAGGAACGCTTTGAGTTCTTTAAGTAGTATAAGGCTCTTAAGATCATAGGCAAATCTGCGACTAATGACGCCAATACATTTTACGCAATTTTATCAGAAATCTTTTACTGTACAGGTTGTTAACTGCATTACCAATGAGTATCAGAAGTGCAGAGGCACTTATATCTATTAATAAACTCCTCAAAGATCAGTATCTAAATTTGTAAACAGTAATTTATGTATTTGTATTTTTATTTACTATGTATATATGATTGTATATATTTTAAACTATGCGCACTGAATACCTACCCACTATTAGAAATGTGAAATTATCTCCAGAAGGTTGTCTGGGAGAAATCTCTATTAGCGATAAGACCGCCGATTGTACTAGTTAAATAATTGTATTTATTATTTATTTATTTATTTTAGTAAGGCTTACAGACAAATAACGATATAAATTAACAACATAAATAAAAGTGTTGCTAATTACAAGCCTTAAGCATATAGACTTGCTCAGGTTAATTGATGATGATGTGTATGTGTGGTTGATAATGAAGATTGAAAAATTGTAAAGTTGAAAAGTGAGATTAAAAGATTGAATAGAGAATTTGAATTTGAATACATATTAAGTAGTTTGGAAAAAACTAGTTTTCTTTGATAAAATCTTTGTCGTTTTATATTTCTAAAGGTGTTGGGTTTAGTTACAAAGATATCAATGTCCAATTTTAGTGCTAGATCGTTAAATTGTGAGGCGCTGCGGAGAAAGAAAGAATTTTGCCTATAATTGGTGGATGCAAAGGATACATACAGCAACTGTCTCTGCCTAATGCCCAATTGTTGAGTGCGTAGTCCAACATTACAAAGAAGTTCGGGACAGTCGATAAAGCCACTAGTTATATTAAGTAGAAAACAAATGTCATTTACATTCCGCCTGTACTCTAAAGGTAGGAAATGGTAGTGTTGACAACGTTCAAGATAACTATTTATATTTTTGCTAGATTTATTGTCTAAATATCGAAGAAATTTTTTCTGCACTGCCTCAATACGCTTTACATATAGTTGATACATTGGGTTCCACGCTGGAGATGCATATTCTAACTGGCTTCGCACATATGAGCAATATAAAATTTTTATCGTGTGGAAGTTTCCTGAATTTCTAATAATAAAACCTAAAGCTTAAAGCTTGTTAACTCATATGTATTATTTTGTTGTGTGCAATAAAGAATATCCTATTCTATTCTAGGTAGGTATCTCGGGAATTCGGTTTACTTTCTGTCAAATGCATTTGCATCTCATAGGTCATGTCTAATTAGAGCCATCCAGCACCCGACAAGCACCGCCGTCTACGGATCGATGCTGCGTTGTCAATCAGTGGTCAACGAGTAAACGTCGCGTGATCTACGAATTGTTGAGTACTCTGACTGTGAGTCAAATTAGGTGAATAGGTGAATCATTTCAAGCAGCGGAACGTAGAGCACCGATAGTGCTACCAATGTGCTGCCGGCTTCGAAGGTAGTACTCGAATATGGCCACTTAGTAACTATTTATACTAGATAACGATTTAAGGTTACTATGGCGACGAATTTTAGACCAGGGGTGATCGCCAATCAGGCGGATAAATGCCCTACGGAGAAAGAATACAACTTCCTGCGGCCGAGCGGCCTGTCGTAAGAGGCGAAAAAAACCTACAGCCAGGTGGTAGGGTATGTGCCCGACTGGATGGCTATCACCCCTGGTCTAGAGTATGCGGCCATAACAGCCTTGAGTTTTGTTCCGGCATTAGTGACCAGGTTCCTGTCTCCCTTAAGACAGCAGCAGCGCATTTGCAGCACCTTTGGTGTTGCAAATGTCCATAGGCGATGGTAACCGCTTTCCATCAAGTGGGCCGCCTGCCTGTCTGCTGAACTCCCGCAATAAAAAAATAATAAAAAAGCATGACTTCAGCAGACAGGCAGACGGCCCACCTAATAGAAAGCGGTAACTGTCGCCTATAGACATTCACAACACTAAAGGTGCTTGCTACCAATGCGTTGTCGCTCTCTAATGGAAGCCTGGCCATTCAGATGCAGGAATGATTCGGTATTCTTTCTCCATTCCTGCACGGATAAAAACTACAGAACTGTACCACAAACTGGTCTATAGGCAATGGCCTCAGGCAACGTGTTGCGATTCAACGAAGTAATGGGGCCAGTCTTTTGGGGAGATTCCAACCCGACAGCGGTCTGGCACTAATTTCTAGTTGAATTTTATTTTCTATATAATAATATATAGGTAGTTTATGTTTAAGGTATAATTTTTATAATATCATTATTTGGATAATTTAAACTGTGTTTTATCAGTGCAGGATCGGAGAAAGAATACAATTTCCTGCTTCCAGGCGGCCTGTCCTAAGAGGCGACAAAACACTAAAACCTACAGCCATGTGGTAGGGTATTTGCCGGTCTGGCCTAGAGTACGCCGCCATAACAACCTTGAGTTGTATTCCGGCATTTGAGGCCAGGTACTAATCTCCCTTTAGGGAGCGCCAGCACGTTGATAATAGCTTTGGTGTTACAGATGTCCATAGGCGATGAAAACCGTTTTACATCTAGGCCTGTCGGTCTGCTGAACACATACTATAAGTTAAAGAATAATGTAGGTACAGTAAAACATCACCCTCTAAGTTCCCACTACAATTTAACGTAGTCATTATGAACACTACCTTTCGCTGCACATATGACCTCAAACCTAGTTTCGTACGAGATAACTATTATGAAACCACAAAATCGATTTTCATAACCAACGTTGCTACATCCCTATGCAACGGTAGCTCCCATCAACGTAGTGACGTTATAGATGTTCATTTTTGTCGATAATTTTAGACATATAGTCCTTGCGGCATAGGCTCAGCTTTGCATATGTCTCAGCGCATACAGATAGTGTAGTGAGTGATACGGCTTGTAGTATCAATGCGTGACAGGCGTTCCTCCGCGTCACCTCTCAGACATGCACTTTCAACACTTCACCTCTGGTGCCACTGGAATTCCCACATAATACAAAGGTGAGCTTGTCCCGCAAGGACTATACTTAGATTACCTATTACGCAAATAGTCACGTGTTTAATTTTTAATATAATAAATCTGTACGGGAGTCGAGTTTGTACACGAATTTAAAGATGAGAAAACAATACAGGCTGAGTAATTCGGACGAGAGGTTCCAAAAATACAAATTTTAGAATTGTTCTCTGTCTGCCTATCTGTTACAGCATTGTGTGAAAGCTACTGAACGGATATAAATAAAACTCAACACAGAGTTAGCTTATACCCTGGGTCAACATTCTTAACCCGATATATCGCGTCGTTTCTGTAAGGTAAGACGATAATACCGAAAAATATGGCTTACAGTTGCATTTTTGAACTAAGTTTAGCTGGCATTTTTAGTATCAACATATAGATCATTTACTTGGTACAGGCCTCCCTATTTTCAGTGGAACGGACAGTATAGTCACTACGCTTATCCATGGCGAATTAGTTAGTGGATTTTACACATCGTTTATCGCAATGTGCAGATTCCATTACAATGTGCTCCTTTACCGTAATAATTGTAACAATATGCACATAAAGACTAAAAATTGCTTAAGCCTGCTTCCCGGGTTCCCTTAAAATTAGATACCTTGTTGCCGGCCTCTCCCAGCTTGATATCACCAGTCGAGACGACTTCTTAACCAGTAAAAACAAATTTCGTAAACACTATATGTTTGAGTCTAAGTTTGAAATCAGAAGTTAAAACTCTAGAAATGGTCCATTTCATACTAATCGTAAAACAACGATAACTTGCTTTCCTTGAGAATAGTACCATATAGATAGCGCAAATTTGATAATATGTGGGTATTATCTATACCATATCTATACTAATATTAAAAAGAGGAAATGTTTGAATTTTTGTTTGAAACGAATAAACTCAAAAACTACTGGACCGATTTCAAAAATTCTTTTACTATTCGAATGCTACATTATCCTTGATTAATATAGGCTACATAAAAATTAGGGATTTCTACTAAAACTTCAATAATATAACCCATCAATTTAAACAAAATACTTGACGCTGGAATCGGTTTCTAGGATGTTGATTAAATTTTATGTGTGTTTATCCATTCAAATACACGGGGTGTTTTAGATTCACAATTAGACCCGGTAAGTGGCGCTGGAATCGGGTTCTAGATTTCTATTTTTTGAAAGTAGGATGGAGTAGGAGTAGGACCACTAGATGAATATATAGGTAACACATTTGTCTGATTCATGATCCGATTTCAATGACCCGTGATTTATTCTTCGTCTAAGAACGGTGAAAGAATAATACGCGGCCAGGCGTAAGAGGAGATAAAACAATCCACTAGTCAGGTGATAGAATATTCACTTGTCTGAGTGACTACCACCCCTGGCATATAGTATACCGCCATAACAACCTTGAGTTGTGTTCCGACATCAGTAGCCAAGCTCATGTGCCCCTGCAAGGTTGGCTGTATATTAGTAGCACTGCTGATGTTGAGAATACACATGCACAGCTTGTCGCAAATATAATATAAAATATATTTATTATAGTTAGTTTATTATCTATGCTGATGGTGTGAGCGATACCCTGGTCGTTGTAGGTATAGAAGTCAAACACTGTTAGTGGTGAAAACTTATAATAAATCACTTTTACATATTGAATACTTGTGCACTCGGCTGCAACAAAAATGGAAGAAGAAAGAAAAATAAACAACAGTATTTCAAGTTTAAAAAATAATATTATTTAATGTCGGTGTTGCCAACAGGCGACGGTAACCACTTTCCATCAAAGTAGTCAGCCTGTCTGCCGAACTACAGAAATAAAAGAAATATTAGAAAATAAAATAAGCAATTCTTAAATTATTCCATTATAATTTTAAATATCCAGCTGTAGACATTTCAATAAACTGCCAAATGATGAACGTACATTAATTCTAAATTAATGTATTCAAGCCAAAACGTTTAAACATTTTTGTATAAAATATTTTTCTATTGAAACGGTGGATTTTAATCTTTCTGAAATATATTTTATAGTTAATTTAGGTTCATGATTTTTTACAACTTCAAATAAAATTGTTTTTGTAATAGAATTGATATTTGAATTTTAATTAACATTCGACAAGAAGAATTAGCTACAACCAGTGTCAAATGCACGGCACGCGTATTATAGCTCGTTCCTATATCTTACCGAAAGTATATTTGCTTTAATATCGGATAAAATTTGACATAAGCTCCATACAAGTAATGTGAAAATTCAACCGATGGTAGAGCAAGTGAATGAATGTTAACTTACAACGTGTAAAGCGCTGCTATCTATGACCGGTGCCGTAAACGGCAGATTGCAGGTGCCCCGCCCCCAGGCGGAAATAACCGAATGTCATCGGTCAGACGCGACGACCAAGTATATGGACCCTGAACACGATACAGCAATGATTTCCCGTAATGTGGCTATGTACATAAATTTACCCTAAATATATGAGACTCAGAAATGTTAAGAGATCTCATTTTCTTGGGGAAAGATTGAGGAAGTATATAATTAAAACTGGCAAAACAAAATGGTACAATACAAATATTAAAATTATTATTATTTCATGAAAAGCCCTACTTGATATTTCAGAAATACTAGGTTACTTCAATCAACCTAAGTAATATTAAAAGACACGTAAAAGATGTTAAATTACATACTTACTTTTAACTTAACATACATACATACATAACTTCACGCCAGTTCCCTTGCGGGGTAGCCACGAACAACAGAGTGCCATTTAGGCTTTTAACTTAAGTTACTTAATTATCATAATAAGTAACCTACTCAAGTTTATAAACACACACTTATCAACAACAGGATGCTACTCGAGTTTAAATATGTGTCTGTTAACAAAAGAGACTTGCAAAAACTTTTAAGGTATAAAATATCGATATTTTTAATTAACATATGCTACGTCACTATCCGCGCGGTCTCATTACAGTGTCGACGTTATCGACATGACATGTCGATATTATCGACAAAGCGTTTCGGTTTTACAGGCTCGACGTGAAAATGTCACACGTTTTGGTATTCTCATGTGGTATTAATAATTTCGAGGTGTTCTGATATTCTTACAGGGCTGTGCTATTCGATATTTAAATGGATACACTTTTACTCGATTTGAACATCTGATAAACATATTATCGATATCAGAAGAATTTACAATTTAATCGACTGAGACGCTTTTCGTGACGAAGTCTTTTAGATTTTATACGAGCGTAGCAAGTGATGACGTCAAATCTTTAACAATTCATATAACCTATTAATTTGTAATACTTGCAACAACTCAGAAGGGTTTATGGTAATAAGAGAACAGAAACTTGTCTCTATATAGGTATTTATAATCAGATAACCTTACGGTTTTAACATATTTCATACACTGACTCTACACATTGGATTTTTAGAACATCTCGCCATCCCTCTAATAATTTTACAGTAAGAAACTCAGAAAATTGATAAACTATTTTAATTAAATAGGTTATGAATGACAAGAATTTATTACATTACTAGCTGACCCTGCAAACTTTGTACCGCCTTAGAATCAATAAATAAAAAAGCTGAATGATAATTGCAGAACTTTATTAAAAAATGTGGTCAAAACTTAACCGGAACGAACATCAAACGTTTGACATTCAACACCAAAAAAATGAAAAAAAAACTTCACTTTTAAATGTAATTTGATTTCTGAACGACTTAATGTAATTGATTTCTAGACGACGGGACGAACATCAAATGTTTGACATGTAGGAATAGTTTCTAAGGGAAAACGTAATTGTTGTTTTTACTATATTTCAAGCATTTTTTTCATATTTACTCACCTTTTAAACCTTCCCTGAACTTCAACAAATAATTCAAAACCAAAATTAGCCAAATCAGTCTAGCCGTTCTCGAGTTTTTGCGATACTAATGAACAGCAATTGATTTTTATATATATAGATTTTTTGGAAATTTTAGATAATATTTTATATAAGATAAAATATTATCTAAAATTTCCAAAAGATATTATATAAAATATTATATTTAAGAAGATATTATATAAAATATTATATTTAAGAAGATATTATATAAAATATTATATTTAAAGTTTTACATGTAATAAAATAAATCAAACTGCAAATCAGTCTGCCAACATGAAAATAAAATGTAGTGAATACCGTCTATATACAATTAAGAGATTTTGAATTATAATCTACACAATTACCACATCATACATACATACATACATACATAACTTCACGCCAGTTCCCTTGCGGGGTAGGCACGAACAACAATTACTACATCATATTAGAGACAAATGTTGTTACATAAATTTATGGTAAATTATATAGAACTACTCTATAGAAAACAGGCGCTAATCACAGAATAAATAAAAATATAACATTATTATTCAATTAAGGAAATGGTCGCTTGTATCGTTTAGAAATAAGAGGGTATATAACACAATTAATTATTAATAAATGTAACAAATTATTGTTTAAACAGTTATTAAAATAACGAAGTATTTCACGCCTCCTCTTTTTTATGAAGATTGTTTAAGAATTGAATTATGCAAAAGTGGATGGATGCAGAAGTCCTGGAAGGCCACGACACACCTTCCATGATCAAATTGATCGTGTACTAGCAGAAGGTGATGTCAGGAGCCTTAAGAACAGACGTGCGTGCATGACAAGAGCTATGAATGTCAAAGAAGCAAGTGAGGTTAGTAAGAATAAGCCTGAATGGCGCTCTCTTGTTCGTGCCTACCCAGCAAGGCACCTGGCGTGAAGTTATGTATATATGTTTAAGATTTTTTTTTGAATCTGTCACCCATTGTTGTTCAAAGATGTTTGACAGTTTAAGAAAGAAAATGTAATTATTTAGCTTTAAAAGTTAACAGCAATTATTACGACTGGGCTTTTAATATCTTGCCACATATTGAATTTATTAAAAATACAATCGTCTGTATAACGTTTTAATTTTTCCAAACAAGTAAGGGATTTATGGAATTACGTTGCAGTACAAACTTTTAGTACGTCTCGTCATTATTATAACAATAGTATTCTTCTTTCCTCTTATTGTGTCTTTGTCTTACTGAGCATGCACTGTTTGCTACAACTCCATTAATTCTTCGAAAAGTAATTCTGTAACATACTTCTGTATAAAACTTATAAAAAAAAGAACTGGAGATGTAAATAGAATAAGAAATATAAAGAAAAACTATACTTAGCTAGTCGTGTTTCTGGGGAGTTTCTTTCCACTTCTTCTCCTTAACAGTAATAATACGTTGGAAGCGGTGTACATAGAATAGAAAGTTAAATTAAATTCTAACTTATATATATGACCTTCATAAAGTGTTCTCCAGTGGAATTTCTTTTGATTAAAAACTTTTGAATATGAATTATCTAACGATCCTATGCAGAAGGACTTCGCGTCTCTCTGCATATTCTACCGACCAAGGCACGCCATGGAACATGTTCCGTGACACTGTTCAGAATGGTGCCTTCGTCTTCTTTTTATCACCACACCGCTCGCCAACGGCTGGGTTTCTCAAGAACATTTTTTTACGCACCTTCAGGATTTGGAATGAGCTTCCAGATGAGGTTTCACATCGCTATGATATAGTTTTTTTTTAAAGGGTAACTGGTAAATATTTTGTTGTGTGATATGTGAGGGCAAGGAAGGAAAAGGGACTTACCCGGCTTTGATCCTCGCACCTGGACCCTGCACAGTTTCAATAGTTTTTAAATTTTTTCGGTTTTTCGCGCACGTACGTGTCGGTTGAGAGAGAGAGAATTTTAGTTGACAGCCTTGACGTTTTGCAGTCGACCGCGCATACAGATGGCGCTATCTCTTGACATCTTCGGGGTTTCCTCTTTTAGTTTTTTTTTGCCGAGTTTATGGAAATACGTTTAAAAGGACTAAAGGAATTTAGGTTATTTAGGTCGACATAGTTTCAAAATTATTTTGAGGCCGGCAACGTGTTGGTGACTTCTCTGGTGTTGCAAACGTCCATAGGCGACGGTAACCACTTTCCATCAGGTAAACGATCGATCCATCTAGCGACAAAAAAAACTACAGAACAACATGTATACTAAGAAAAATCATGTTGCTTAGGCAGCCCTACGTTCTAATTAGTAAGGCAGGTACAAACCGCCCCTGGTGGTCGTAAATTTGATTGTTCTATAAATTAATTAACTTGTTCAATTTCTTTTGTCCTCCAGACAGACAAACAAGCAATAAACACATATTCCAAGTTAGCTTTTACTTATTTAAATACTAAAGTTTACCCCGCGTCTGCGCTGCTCTTGTTTAAATTTTTATGTTAGTGGTATTTGCCCCCAGAATATTTACTTCATTTTATACAGCAAGTTATCCCAACTCCCGGATCAAAAGTATCTATGCCCATTTCTGGTATTAAAGCTACATAAGTATAAAATTACACCAAATCGTCCAAAATGACCAAATCGATCAAAATTATCAAAGGGACCAAAATAATCAAAATGATGAAAATGACAAATCACAAAAATAAAACCAAAACCTAATCTACTTTCTAGGATAACCTTTACATAAATCTATCCCATTATCCGGGATGAAAAGTAGCCTTGTCCACCCTCGCTATTAAAATTACTTACATACCGAATTTCAGCCGAATCGGTCCCGTAGTTTCTCTGTGAAAACGGAACAGACCGACAGACAGAGTTACTTTCGCATTTATAATATTAATAATAGGGATATCGGTTATGGTACAGTGACACACATCGCAATGTTAATGTAATTACCTTATTGATTATTCTTTAAACAGTAATTAAAATAACGGCCCACAAACGTCCCACTGCTGGGCTCGGGCCTTCCATTATTGGGGAACGGACAGTATACCCGCCACGCTTGCCCAAGGTGACTTGGCAGGTTTGACACATCGGTTATCTCGATGTGCAGGTCTCATCACGTAGTTTTCCTTCGCCGTTGTTAGCACGTGGTAATTGTAACAATATGCACATTAGGTCAGGACTGCCTAAGTGGTGCATGCGTTCCGGTCAGGATTCAAACCCACGCCCCTTGAGTTTAGGACGCTTGCACTGACCATTACGCTACCACGACTTGATTGAATATTTAACATTGTTTCTGTGATAACATTTAGAAAGTGACATAAGGTAAATAAAATCACGCTCATTTTATGTACTTATATATTCATGGAGAAGTCTTCATAATACGTAAAGTTGTGTTTTTAAATTATTTTTTTAACAAGATCTTTATTTTTCTGTCTGAGCCCATATCAAAAATATCTCAGCGGCTGGGTCCTGGTCATTGGAGTCCTCCATCAGTGACTGCCTTTGTATTTCTTTTTTTTAAATAATATAATATATGTAGAGTAAGTTAGATTAGGGCACGATGGTGTCAGCGTAAGCGCACATCACTGCTTCGCTCCCGCCAAAGGACGCGTCGGCGCCGAAGGTCCAGCCAGGACATTCGGCCACCGTAAGCTTGCCTCTTGAGGTATAGGAATACCCAGGGGTTTTAGTAGGTATCCCTAACTAGGGAGTGGCAATAGCATGGCACCGGTTCTGACAGGGCATGCTAGTGCCACCCTCGATCTGGCGAATCCCACACACTGGTCGCGAATTTTCCCCCCAAAGTTCTGCCCTTATCGCGGCTTAGTTCTCAAACGGATTTTCCCTGATTAAAAAAAGGGTACGATGGGGTTGGCGTATCCGTGTGGATAACACCCCCCCCCCCAAAAAAAAAAAAAAATCTTTATGTACCTTGCAATGTTTGTTAGCTTATTTAGATCAAATCTTGAAAGCTGAATTAGAATCAGTTCCTTTAGACCCAAGCATTTGAAATTTTGCTTTAGGCCTTCAGTTCTTTTAGAATTACAACGATGCAATGATTCAGAAAAAAAATTAAAAATGTTTTTTCTTTTTATTTTACTGCAAAGAAGTTACACATTTCAAACGGAAATCAAAAAATAAGAAATAAATTTGTTTTTTTAAATAATATTTTATTTGATTTACTTGTAGTAAAAGTTCGTTTTTGACTAACTCTGTAACGTTAAACGTTTATTTGTGATATGATATCAAAACTTTTTTAATTGTGGTAGTAAAAGTGCGTAATTGGGCCCCTGAGATAATTACTTTTGAGTTAGACAGATAACACCTTTGATTAATTAAAAGTTATTCAAAGTTCTTTGATTGTTAAGGCTCCTGTTGCCGCAAAACGTCGAAATTGGGGCGGAAATGAAACAACTTTTCGTTGGTATGTACTTATAAATAATTTACCAAAAAGAATATCATAAATCTTAATGACATGAGACGTGACGTGTTTTTTTTGTAATTTTTTCTATAGTTATTTGAAGTTAAGAAAAACATTCACCAAATTATTGACATGAAACTATTTGACTCCTTTAAATTTTATCAAAACACGATAAACATATCTATATCTTTATAAAAGAGAGATAAATCATTTGGTTTTATTATTTTTTTAACCACTATTTCATTTTGAACACAATAAAATAGTAATCCATCTAAAAAATCGAAATGTGTGCTGGGACACATAGTAAAAGTGAAACTTCAAGAATAGAAGGTTATCAAATTGGACAAGTACATTAACAATCTGCCCGTAATACTTCAAGTTAAAATTTTGCTGCGAGTCGTTTTGCCACTTGTCCGTTGCCATTTGTTTTTCCACTTGTTCGTTGCGATTCGTTTTTCTACTTATCCGTTGCCGTTAGTTTTTCTACTAGTTCGTTGCGATTCGTTTTTCCACTTGTCCGTTGAAGTTTCACTTCTACTATGTGTCCCAGCACACATTTCGATTTATGCAGGTTTACTGCAAATTATGATTTGGTTAGGTTAGGTACATTTTAATGAATGCATTTTTTATTTAAACATATTTTATTTTATTAAACTAAAAAACTGAATTTGATCCGGAATAAATAAAAACATCCATAGTCTACTCTAAAATTACCACCCCTCCACGCGGCCGGCCGTAATGTTTTCTCGTGACAGAAAAAATCCTAATACGGGGGGTATTAGGATTCTAGGTCTATATAGAAGTTTCACTTCAAAAAACGACCGCGTTTATGGAATGCCCCCTATCGGCCGAAAAATCCTCAAGGACGTTAGCGTTGCTACAAGCCTTAAGATGAAATAGCAATTAAAACATAAGACGGTTGACTTACAAATATTTTCAGAAGTAAACACCTATATAGTTTCTAATAGCTTATTGATTATTCTTTAAACAATAATTAAATTACTACAATAACAGCCCAAAAACGTCCCACTGCTGGACTCTGGCCTCCCACTACAGGGGAACGGACAGTATACCCGCCACGCTTCTCCAAGGCGGCTTGGCAGGTTTGACACATCGATTGTTAGCATGTGGTAATTGTAACAATATGCACATTAGGCCGGAAAACTGCCTAAGTGATGCATGCGTTCCGGTCAGAATCGAACCCGTGCCCTTTGAGTTTGGGACGCGTCCGCTAGCCGAGACGCTACCACGCCTTAGCGTACGAGAAATAACTAATGTCTAAAATATTCTATTCAGCCAACTACAAGTCGAAAGTAAGAAATGTCCAGACTAAACGCTTTACTACGGTCAGTGCAACTTTGTCGCTTAACATGCAAAATTCGAGTTAGAAACTCAAAGTGAATTTGCTTTGATAAATACCGAAGCCTGACTGGACTTTGAGTTTAGCTGCGACACAAATTTCAGTACTGTTCAGGAGGTCATGTGTGGCACTGACTTAAACATTCTCTTTGGAAAGTCACATGACCAACTGGCTTATGCCCGATTTCTGTGTGTTATAATATAATCCATTCTTACCTTGTAACATTCCATTTACCTTAAGCCGAAATTAAGTTTATTTCATTTTATAAAATAAACTATTTTAAATACATACATACATAACTTCACACCAGTTCCCTTGCGGGGTAGGCACGAACAGCAGAGCGCCATTCAGGCTTATTCTTACACACCTCACTTGCTTCTTTGACATTCATAACTCTTATCATGCGCGCTCGTCTGTTCTTAAGGCTCCTGACATCACCTTCTGCTAGTACACGATCAAGTTGATCATGGAAGGTGTGTCGTGGCCTTCCACGACTTCTGCATCCATCCACTTTTGCATTGTATATCTGTTTAGTCATTCTTTCATCACGTATTCTGTCCACATGCCCGAACCACCGGAGCATTCCTTTCCTTACCTTCACCCCGACACTCTCTTTCAGACCAACTCTCTTTCTTACTTCGGTATTACGAACGCGGTCCGCGAGCGTCACTCCGCAGATTTTGCGCAGTGCTCGCATCTCGACCGCGTTTACTCTACTTTCTACTATTTTAAATGAGAAAAATATAAAGGTAGTAAGAATACAAAGGAAGATACATAATTTACAAAAATGTCCACTAAGTTACCTACATTAATAAAAGAAGAAAGAAAAATATTGAACTTTAGAATTTACACATAAAAATGGAATAAATAAATTATTTTATATTGAAAAAACAATAAGAGTTCAAATAGTTGAATAAAATTTACAATTGTATTTTATAATAAAACTTGTGTCACCGCCCTCAAAATCCAAAAGTCAAATTAATATAAACTTAATAAAACTACGTTTTAACGTCACGAAAACTTGAGAAAATATTAATAATAAACTTGTGAAATTTCATCAGTTTGTTAACGTTGTTGTATGATGATCTTTTTCATTTATTTGGACAAAAAAACAGTTTTTTTTTTGTTAAACACACATATTGTATATCCCCAAATTAAGCAAGTTAGGCTTGTGTTATGGGTAATATACAACGGACTACTCTGGGGCCGATCACAGACACCCAGACCATAGTAAATAACGGAGAAAATACGTTTCCGAAATTTACTATACCAGGAATCGAACCTGGAACCTCTGCGTTGCAGTGAGGTACGCCGGCAAAGGCTTAGCCCGCTCAACCACAGAGGCCGTCAAAAGTACAGTATTGTACAGAGTTTAGTATTATGAATCTTATACATAAGTAGTTTGACTTAATACAACACCAACACCATTTGCCACATATTAAGTAATTGAAATTATACTAGCTACCGCAAGTCAAAGCCTAAGAGAGGAAAAAAAAACAAGGTCTGGTATACAATATCTAAAAAGAAGAAGATAGAAAAGAAGAAGAAAGGGAGACCTTACCAGAACGCAGAGCCAGAGCCAAGAGCACACCGAATGCCTACGACCAGCAGCAAGGAGGACGCTAATTGCCAGAAATACTTGATATAGTGGTTTACTTGTTTTTCAAACTTTCAAGGATCATTTGTTTATAAGTGCTCTGTAAATGTACCTACTTTATTTAAATTTATTTTAATGAGTTACGTAAAAATGTTATTATGAATTTAGAAAGGCCCTTTGGGGCGCGGCAGGTTTGGTCTATTTATTGACAGTTGCAAAGAAACCATTAAGCAAACCACATGCGTTTTAATTTCTCAAAATTCCTTGCAAACAATGTTCAACCTTGGCACCTCAACATATGGTCAAGTCATATCTGTGTCTCGATTTGGATAGCAATGGGCTAAAAAAGCTATAAATAAGTGACGTTTATAATCGGTTCAATGTATAATAATGGCTTTTATACTGCTTAAATAAGCTGTTAGTAAATACAGTTAAGAAAAACATTGTTACAATAAAATTTGTTTTTTGTCATTTCTTTGCCCCGTGTTGGTTTACGCACGAGGACAGTGCGAAGTGCCGCCCCACGACCTCTCTTCGTGTTAGTAAGGTCAGTTAAATTGTAACGATTAAGTTGTTTTTTTTTGCCATTTCTTTGTCCCGTGTTGGTTTACGTACGAGGACGAGGTGCCACCCTACAACCACTCTTGGGTCGCAGGCCGCGGCTCTGATGAGCTATCCAATATTATATTCAATATTTCGAGGTCAACCAGCATTTATACTACAGTCCACTCTTTTTAATATATCAACCTTATCAATGCGTCTGCTATAACGGAACACACTTCTACCCCCATTTTTAAATTCAAATACAGACAGACAAAGTAATTCCAATTTTGCCATTGGTATTAAAATTGACATTTATTACAGAACTAGCTGTACTCGGCAGACGTTGTCTTGCCCTTAAAAAATAAAAATCTAGAAACCGATTTCAGTGCCATCAACCGGGACCAATTGTTAATCTAAGCTATTTTCGAATCTATTTGAAAAAACACAAAAAAGAACAAAATCGGTCCCACCATTAAAAAGATGTTCAGCGGCACCACCTACCGGGTTCAATCTTGAATCTAAACCATCCCGGGACCCACTTGAACACAAACAAAAATAATTCACCTAAATCAGACAAATGAAAATAACTTTAAATGCAGTCACAAAAGATCATGTCAAAGAAACAAGTGAGGTGTGTAATAATAAGCCTAAATGGCGCTCTGTTGTTCGTGCCTACCCCGCAAGGGAACTGGCGTGAAGTTATGTATGTATGTATGTACAAAAGATCATAACAAATGAATGGCTAGACTGATCTTGTGAGTGACGTTTTTTAATGATAATTTCTTTATTGATGAATATCATATTTTAATACTTATTATCCTTTTCCGGACGAAGACAATTCCAAAAACACAATAATTATAAAAATTGGTCCAGCCGTTCTTGAGTTATAAGTGGTGTAACTAACACGACTTTGTTTTAAATATATAGATTATAATAAAACTGGAGGTTTCCTCAGTAAGCAGATTTATTTTACATACATACATAAATATATAACTTCACGCCAGTTCCCTTGCAGGGTAGGCACGAACAACAGAGCGCCATTCAGGCTTATTCTTACACATCTCACTTGCTTCTTTGACATTCATAGCTTTTGTCATGCACGCTCGTCTGTTCTTAAGGCTCCTGACATCACCTTCTGCTAGTACATGATCAATTTGATCATGTACTGATCTGTACTTATCAATATGATCAGATTTATTTTAGTTACATAAAAACTAAGTTAGGTTTTTTATTTACTTATATATAAACATTCGGTGAAAAAATATCGAACTGATGGTGAACCGTTTTAAAAATACGTTGAACGGTTTAGGGGGAGGTAGGGGATATACAGACAACATAGGCAAGTGACTTTTTTTAATGCTATGTAACGAAAATAAAATATTAGTCAGACTGCATTTTTACATATTTATTAAACTAAAATAAAATATTATAAATTAATACAATAAAATAAAACTTAACTTAGTTGTATTGTATATTACCTATAGTCCCCTAAGACTAAGTACAATACTGAGCCGTGGTAATTAAAAATTTCTATATATAAGAGTATAATATACCCGCTTATTTTTTCTCTGGCAGAAATATTGAGATGACGACCACAACTGAAATGAAACAATCAAGTGTTAAACAAGTTAATTAAAACTACCTTTTAACGGTTTTAATTTCGGTTCAGGTTCGATTTCGCGTTCCAGACCGCCCCACGCTTTGAGAGATTGAAGTCGCCGGGGACAAAAGATATCCCCGGTGGTGGATGGGGCCGTTGGGCCACCTCCTGCCTGCCAGGGCCCGCGAAGGAGCTAGGCTATCTACGCGTGGCCCTAGCATAAGAGCGAAGCATGGAACACCGAGTTGTAGTGGGTATCCTCGACTGAGGTGTGGCAATAGCACTTTTGCTTGTGGTACTAGTGCTAGCCCGACCTGCCGAATCCCACACACCAGCCGCGATTCCCCACGCGACTAATGGTCCTCAATCGGATGTGTACTAGTGTACTAGTCGCGAAGACTTAAGACAATACTGAAGAAATTAATTTCATAACTACCAACTTACAAATAAATCCAAAGCTTAAATTATAAGTCAACAATTTTAATGAATTTGAAAGTCAGTAAATACATCAGTCACTACCTTATTTACTATTTTAAAACAATAATTAAGAAACAGACCTGTTTTTTTCAAAATCTCACTAATGATACCCGACATATATACTTGTATGCACTTTATATCGCTAAATAGACTGCAAATTACTACGACAAAACAGACGGGCATAGTGATTAGAAAAATTTAAATTTTACCAAAAAAGCTACGGAACTCTAAAAATATAGAAGTGAATTACTTACCAACCACCACACCAGTTAGAGTAAAGAAAGGTATTATGCATCCCATGTCAAGTAAAATCGGGAACATAATATTCCCAGCTAACGTCCCAATGCGTCCGGATACCATAATGAAGGATATAGCCAATGTTCTGGAAATAATGGAAAAAATATGAATTGGGCATGGAAATTGAGGGACGGCATAATGTGGCAAGGAAGTATCGGCTATAGCTACTCAGTTGTATGATTTTATATAACCACTAGGATATGCCCGCGACTTCGTCCACGCATGACTTGAAATTCTTGCGGAATTACCGGGACACAAAGTACCGCAGCCATCGATTTAGTAAAAACTGTACCGGAATAAGCTAATTTTTTACCACCTGAACAAGTACAAACCGCTCCAGAGAAAATTCCCGCTAGATTTTCTCGGGATAAAAAATATCACACATTTTATTACATTAAATTTTCTACCTATCAGTGAAAAAACCGCATTGGAATTCTATTTTTTTTTTCAACCTGACCATTTCAAAACATTCCCAGAAAAAGCCTGCAGGATTACCGGGATAAAAAGTAACGCCGATTTTAAGTGTAAGAATTAGCTGTCGATCAGCGAAAACCGCATTGAAATCGGCGCAATAGTTTTTACGTGAATCCCGAACAAACAGACAAGAAATCTAAAGAAAGTTGCATCGTGTTCTCCATCTTTTATATGATCTATTCCAATTGTTTCTTTTTTAACTTCAACATACAGACAACGGCACGTGTAGAATTTTATAATATTATAAACTAGTAGATATATCCTTGCTCGAGTTATGAAATTTGTTCTTTCATCTTTGACACATACTCCTACTATACATACTCGTACTGTGCGTTGACCTTTTCAAAGAACTTTCAGCCTGCGCCTCTGAGAGCTTTTAGAACTCGCAATAGATATTTACTCTAATGCGTATGAGATCTTATCAGCCCCATAAAACTGATTTGAAAACGTTAAGTACGTAACACATTTTAACTTGCAAGCGAGTGTGTTTGTTTTTGTCATATGCACAGAAATATCGTCGTTCTGTAATATCATGTCGTTCTGCATTGAATTGTGACACAGGATATCGCGCGCCACAATGAACTAAAAATCCGTAAAGGTGCCTGCCTACTACACCGGATCATACCACGACCGTGCTACGACCGTATCAGGCACGCTAAAATGTACAGTCTACTATGCCCACTAGAACGTATCAACAGCGTTTTTATACCCGTGCATAACGGTTTTTGTCCATAGCACCTGGGCATTATTCGAGTTTCACTCGCGTGTCATATGTATGTGCTTCCCGTTCTCTCATTTGTAGTGGTTTAAACGGGCTTAAAACGGTCATCACCCGCGCTTATAACCGTCTCGCCGCCTGCACGTACCGGTTTGATAACGTCGCATGCCATGCACGCAGCGTAGCTGCAGCAGCAAAATATTCTCGCCGACAATTGTTGACGGTCCGTGCCTGGCACGCGACGATGTTGGTCGGTGACGGAACGGTCCGGTAAGCATAGTTTAATACTTTTCAATACAAACAATATTTTTTGCTTGAAACATTCATAGCACAATCATGGTATGATCCGGTGTATAACTGCGCAGAGACCTTTTTCTTTATTGCAGGAGTTCAGCAGACAGGCAGACGGCCCACTGGATGGAAAGCGGTTACCATCGCCTATGGAAATTTTCAACACTAAAGGTGCTACAAATGCGCTGCTGCTCTCTTAAGTGAGTCTGGAACTTGGTCACTAATGCCGGAACACAACTCAAAGTTGTTATGGCGGCATGCTCTAGACCAGGGGTGGTAGACCTGAAGAGATGCTTAAGTTATTTCACATCTCAACAATTACTGATCTTATATGAGTTCAGTCGTGCATTGAATGGAGTACAGTGAGCCTTAAAACGCTGCATTTGGTGTATCGCTTAGTGAAATTGCCACGTGGCTAGATACACTGGTAGTTGTAAGATTTAGTATAAAGTTCTACTTTATTTTGGTAGAAGTCACATGCGTAATACGAATTCTATAGCAGCCACAGTCTCTGCTTTCATGTTAGGTTCGGTTCAGAAAAATACCAAATAGCTTCTAGCCAGTTTCACATGATGCGACTAACAGACAAAAAAAATTAAAAATGTCTTTTAGCAATCTGCTGGTCCGAATCAGCCCGTCTGATTTTCTTTACTTTTTGAAATTCATTTTATGATCTCATAACCTAACAGATTTGATTATATATTTAGTACATTATATTTTTTTAAGAAATTAAGACTTATGACGCAGACTTGAGCCTTTTGAGAAACCTTCTAGAACATCAAAATAAAGGTTTTCACGAGTTTCTAGCTAATTGGATTTCATTTCGATGTGAAATCTCTAAGGTGATTCGACAATGGAATTTCATGAGCTTGCTCTCCTATCCCCGTTTTACTCTCAGACAACAAAACCACGAACGTAAATGAATATAATAAAAGTGACATAAATAGTTCAGCATCAAATGAGATATACCTATAAACCCATATCTGTTTCCATTCATTGAACGCCCTTGCAAAACAAAGAGCGCCCTTCGATCCATTGTTTTAAAAGATTTTATACTGCAGAGATTGTATACAAAGGAACTAAAAATAGGCCTTAAAGTTCACTTTCATGGAAAAATTGTTTCCTAGAATTTTATGATTAATGGAGTTTTACAGTCATCGTATTTTTACTTAAGTTTCAATATCGGGTTTGAAAGATCTGTTTATGCTCTTAGGCTGTGTCTGTTATTGTTGGATCCTTACATATTTATACTGATGTGGGTAGTTTTGTAAGTGCCACTGGCTTTCGGTTTCGCCGCCATTGCGTGGCGGCGAAGCGAGTATCCAACGCACGCGAAGTCAGTTCGGACGTTCCGTTTTCTCCGTGCAAAAACTACTGGGCCAATTTCGACGCGGTTTTCACTGAATGACAGCGATTTCTTATATAAAATCTGCGCTAATTTTTAACCTGTAAATCTCGCGGGAATTTTTCAGGGAATGATTTAAAATAATCACATTAAGAAAACGATTTCCAATGTGATATTTTCACTGATCGATAGCAAATTTTATGTAATAAAATGTGTGATATTTTTTATTCCTCGAATCCCGCGGGAATTTACTCAGAAGCGGTTTGAAGTTGTTCAGGCGCGTAAAAATTAGCCTATTCCGGCACAGTTTTTACTAAAACGATAGCTTGCTTTCATTTTCATATGTCCGGCAGCACATTGGTAGCACCTTTAGTGTTGCAAATGTTTATAGGTGACGGTAACCACTTTCCATCACAGTTGGGCCGTCAGTCTGTCTGCTGAAATCCAGCAAAAAAAACTTTTCTATAATATGGTAATTAATGCGCGACCGATATAACGAACTCCATTAAGGTAGCCCCCTCACGCTTACCTCGAGGTAGTTGGAAAGCACTCAACAACTAATGCCAAGTTTAAACTCAGCATAGTCTGAGCAATGGCCACATCAGACGAGAATAATGCTACAATGGCCTCTTTGGAGTTCGCCCACCTCAGCCCTAGGGTCACGGCTGTACAGATCAAGCCAGCAACGAAGAACAGTGGCTTCTTCCCCACTTTGTTGACCAAGACACCCGTTACGAGGTATGGTACAAGACACACGCAGCCGACTATAATACTGTTGATATAAGTTTCTGTACCGCTGCGATTCTGCAATAATAGAGATAAAATAATTAAAACTACGTTAGTATGTTTATGGATACTAGTCGTGAATGTTGTTCTAATACTTCTATGAAGCGTAGTGAAAATTCCCTCTAGAGGAAGAAGAGCAATGCTGCTGAGTAGCAAGCTGCACAGAGCCTTGCCTACTACCGAGGGACCTTCTTGAGGAAATTCACTCTTATATTTTTACTCCCTTTTGAATCATTCAACATCATTGAACACCGTTCGCGAGACTTTTCAATTCTGCGCTTATAAAATCAAATTGATTCAATTTCGTTGATCTGTCTAATGTCAGCATTGGGGCAATTTGGACGTAATGCATTGACGGGTTAATGTTAAATATGGATTATTTGCGCAACAGAACACCGCTTATTCCCGGTTACGTCACGTAAACCTATTCCAGTCCTTACCTAATATGTGAAAGGTCACGTAAAGCTAATCGTATTACGTCACCAACACGACCTAAAAGAATCGGGGTCACAATAAAATGTATCAGATGACAAAATCTATTTAAATCAATCGGCCGAGGGGCAATAAATGGAATTGTTTTACACGGAATCAATACTTAGCGCTCTATTTCACTTCCTAGCACTTTTAACATGGATTTAACTGCGTTATCTTCGATTAAGTTGCTATGGACATGTAATGATCAGGGATAATATGATTCAACATCAGGCTAGTTAAGCAGGAGCATAACTTGACCGTTAGGGTGTTACCAGACTAATCGATCGACGATCGTAGAATGGACTAGTCAACATCGATCGAGCTGCTTGAATATCGGAGAACCCGCCCCGCACCGACGCGCGCCGGACGCTCCCTATTGTCACCAGCTGCCTACCCGCGCGACGCGCACTAGCTACCAGGCCTTCCTGAGTTGATGTGTTCAGTCATAGATAAAATACTATATATAAAATAAACTCTCTAGCATAAAATATCAAAACATCGATTGACGTTGATCAATGCCATCGATCAATTCGTTAGTCAACGTTTTAAGGAACGCTATTCGTCGATCAACTTCGATCAACGTCCATCGAAGCTGATCGATTGATGTGATAACACCTTTATGACTCTGCTAAACGTACCCTTGACAAGAGCTATTGTCACCTGCGGTTGGGAATACCCACTAACACCCCTATCGTTCCTCTATGCATCTCATGTATGGGCTCTAAGCTTGCTCGCGCATTCACCCCCGACAAGACCGGACGATGGCCAGCCCTTTCGCGGGCCGAACTGCATTTATTAATCCGATGAGCTGAACATCTCGAGCTACCTCGGGCATGCCCTTGCAACACCTGGGATAATATTAGTGACTGTGTCACTCAGATCTAGTCACGGGTTTAATTTGAGATGCGACATTGTTAATGATGTTTAAACATTGACACAACTCATGTAAACAGAATTATTTGGGGTCGGCACAATATGTCTTTTCCTTCCATACTCTTCTATATTGACCATAAAAGAGATGGATGGGATGGCTTGTGTGAAGGACAATATGATGATTTACGATATGACAGCGGATGTTTGATAGAAAAGAGGAGTATGGAGAGAAAAGATATATTGTGCCGACTCCAAATGATTAGAAAAAGGTGAAAGGACAACAAAAAGCTGCATCATCAAACACAAACTCTGTGAGAATTCTTCCATTTATCATTAACTAGTGGTCGCCCAGTGGTCGAAATTAGACCATAATTAATTTAAATTATAAGTTTGAACATTATTAAGGTTCTGTTGTCAAAGTCTATTAATTCTATAATCACAGATTTCGCCAAGGCTACACTCTTAATTTGACTTTAACAATAAACAAAGAGTATATATGCGTATGTGTCGCATTACATGGTAGTGTGTGTAATGTTTTTTTTATTGATTTAATGTATTTTTTAATGCATATTTTTTTTTTTAATATTAGCGCTCTGCACTCCTTCTCTATACAAACTATAAGTGTGCGAAATTTCATACTCCTCCCTCAAAAGGGGTACAAAGTTTTTGCTTCACGCATTAATATAATGATATCTGGACTAGGATTACAAACACAACACCAAACTGATATATGTATAAAAGTGTCTTTGAAAAACTCACTGGTATACAAATATCGGTTTCAGTCCGATTTAACGTAGCAATCCTCAAATCCGTCGTATACTCGTCCAGCATGACGCACAGATCTTGTTCTCCATTTAACTTGTAATGTTCCACTATTGTCGAGAGTTGTGGAAACCATAGACGCAAGACGTTATATCTGTAAAAAATCAATTATATTATAGTGCAGGTATAATATTTTTGCTTTTATTGCAGTAAACAATATTGCTTTAATTTCATTTTAAACAATTTTGAACTATAAATTTGGTTTAGGTTTAAGACATTTATTTCTCAAACAAAAGAACAATTCAGTTACAGAAAAATAACTAGTTACGTTTAATGCACATTTAACTTAAACTTAAATTTATTATTGTAATATTTGATGTTTTGTTTTCGAATGAATTTAGTTTATTGTTTATAATAGGTGAGGGTAGTCTTGAGACAAAAGTCGGAGCAATGCAAGTTGTTTGTTAAGGCAATGGGCTGTTTAAAACGCGTAAAGCGATTGCAAAGTATAGTTACGTGTTTTTGTTATACAGTGTATGTTAGATACTGTCTACAAGGTGTGATGGCATAATACCAATATTTAAGTGGCAACACTAGAGGTTGCGCAAATTGGGTTTGTTAACCTGGTAACACAAACAGGTCATGAAAATTATAATAATAATAATAACACAATAAATAAACACATATTTTTAATATGTGTTTATATATATATATGTGTGTGTGTGTATTAAAAAAACATAAAAAAGAATATAAATAAATATATGTGAAATAATAATAATAATCGGCAGACAAACACACCCATTGTATATCCCCAAATTAAGCAAGTTACGCATGTGTTATGGGTAATATACAACGGACTACTCTGGGGCCGATCCCAGACACCCAGACCATAGTAAACAACGAAGAGAATACGCTTCCGAAATTTACTATACCAGGAATCGAACCCGGAACCTCTGCGTTGCAGTGAGGTACGCCGGCAAAGGCTTAGCCCGCTCAACCACAGAGGCCGTCAAATATGTGTGTGGCAACACTAATAAAGTCTTCTTGAATACGCATCCGTGTAGACAATTTCGCAGCACAACCTAATGCACAAATATATATACAATCGCATAATTTAGCGATCAAATAATTAAACCAAACAGATACTAAGTAGCTAGTCAAGATCGGGGGAGCGATATTACTTATGAAGTTTATTATTAAATTTTAATGATCGGAAACCCGATTTATAACTAATTATAATCTACGCTTATTAATAATGAGTCTAGGCAGGCCTGACTTGGCCATGCATCCTCCCGCGGTGACATCATTCCGTCCCTGGCCACCTGTGTGGGCTCTAGTCAAAAACATCCGTTTGACCGGGAAAGGGCAGTGTCAGCATTCAGTTTCGCACAATGACGACGTGGTCCGGGGCGGGATGCATAACTAGCTTCACAATAATAAATAGTTTTTGTTTTTTTATTTTTTATTGCAGGAGTTCAGCAGACAGACAGACGACCCACTTAATGGAAAGCGGTTACCATCGCCTATGGACATTTGCAACACCTAAGGTGCTATAAATGCGCTGCTGCTCTCTTAAGGGTCACTGGAACCTGGTCACAATGCCGGAACACAACTCAAGGTTGTTATGGCGGCATACTCTAGACCAGGGGTGGTAGCCATCCAGTCGGGCAAATGCCCTACCACCTGGCTATGGGTTGTTAAGTCGCCTCTGACGACAGGACACACGGCCGCAGGAAATAGTATTCTTTCTCCGTTCCTGCACGGATAAAATGTGTTCTGGGTATATTAATTAAAATGTTATTTGCCTAGTTCACAATAATATACATCTATTGGCATTTAACGTGGGAAAGTGGACAGTTTTGAGAACGTTCCTAACGAAGAGCGATATTAGACTAATTATATTTTTTTTACGAAACTTTACTTTTAAATTTACATACATACATAACTTCACGCCAGTTCCCTTGCGGGGTAGGCACGAACAACAGAGCGCCATTCAGGCTTATATGCACGCTCGTCTGTTCTTAAGGCTCCTGACATCACCTTCTGCTAGTGCACGATCTATTTGATCATGGAAGGTGTGTCGTGGCCTTCCACGACTTCTGCATCCATCCACTTTTGCATTGTATAGCCCGTACCACCGGAGCATTCCTTTCCTTACCTTCACCTCGACACTCTCTTTCAGACCAACTCTCTTTCTTACTTCGGTATTACGAACGCGGTCCGCGAGCGCCACCCCACAGATACATACATACATAGATACATCATTTACTTTATATAAAATATTATAACTATTTAAATAGAAGAAGAAGAAGACGTCAGCTGAAGACGCCAAGAGGAAAGATTTATGAGGACTGCTAATACGAGTTCATTCATATCACTCAATGATGTTGCTTTGAAAAACTTTATTTTTTTTTATTGAGAAGATATTAAGAAAATATCCTCGCAAAGACGCTACTTTTTGTAGACAAACGAGAATTTAAACGTGTGCTAAATTATTAGTCTTAATAAAAAAATACACAATTTGAATAACAAAAAAATAATGACTTACAAACCCATAATTAAGAAGTTCGATATGCATAATAATATTAAGTATATGAGTAAAGGTTTTCTAAACATCGGCTTGATATTGCGAAGTCCCACCACGATTTGATTTTTGAAACTGGTATCGACTCGTTGTTCTGGCAACACTTTCGCCGCCTTTTCTTCGCGGTCTCTCCATATGTTTATAAACTGAAAATGACACAAATATTTAAGAGTGCAGAGGGCGCCTAAAGAGGTCATTATTGCAGATTCATACGACGACCAGAACAAGTAACAAAATTAAGTAGAAATTAATGCTATGTCTTACAACTACCAGTACATATATATATTATTTTATTGCAGGAGTTCAACAGACAGGCAGACGGCCCACTTGTTGGAAAGCGGTTACAACACCAAAGGTGCTACAAATGCGCTGCTGCTCTCTTAAAGGAATCTGGAACCTGGTCACTAATGCCGGAACACAACACAAGGTTGTTATGGCGGCATACTCTAGACCAGGGGTGGTCGCCGTCCAGTCGAGCAAATACCCTACCATCTGGCAATATAGACACGTGTCAATTTCACTAAGCGATTCTCCAAAGTCCACCGCTTTAGGCCCGCCCTCAGGAGTGCATTTACAAACCTAGCAAGTGCATTGCAAGAAATCATACACTACAACACATTTTTTTTTATGAACTTCAACAATACAATCTTTACATGTTTTATACTTTTTTTTATGGAAATATAGCTTTGCGTTTGACCACTGTCTCAAATGATGTTGAGTGATGACGCAGTCTAGGAAGGAGCACGCTTACCTAGAAGATCTATTCACTCGTGACTTGAAGACTTCCAGATTGTATTTGGCACTCTTCGGCAGTGCGCACCAGAAGAGATGAAGCGAAACGCTTGGTACTGACCGGTGGTGTTTCCACCATTTAACGGTGGCGTAAACCTAGCTATACTATAGCAAATACCTAGCAAGACAATAAATACACAACCTTTCATGTTAAAACAATATCATTTGCTAGGTTTACGAATTGCACAGTTGCGCAGCTTATTTATGGTTAGCATCTGTTAAAATGAAAGAGAGTTGGTCTGAAAGAGAGTGTCGGGGTGAAGGTAAGGAAAGTAATGCTCCGGTGGTGCGGGGATGTAGAAAGAATGACTAAATAGATATACAATGCAAAAGTGGATGGATGCAGAAGTCGTGGAAGGCCACGACACACCTTCCATGATCAAATTGATCGTGTACTAGCAGAAGGTGATGTCAGGAGCCTTAAGAACAGACGAGCGTGCATGACAAGAGCTATGAATGTCAAAGAAGCAAGTGAGGTGTGTAAGAATAAGCCTGAATGGCGCTCTATTGTCCGTATCTACCCCGCAAGGGAACTGGCGTGAAGTTATGTACGTATCTTTTAAAAAATTTAAAACATATTTCCGTTATTTACTATGGTCTCGGTGTCTAGGAACTTGCTTAATTTGGGGATATGCAATATGTTACAGTTATTTAGTAGCATAGTTGTTCTTGTCATGTTTCTTTTTAATGTTAATATATAATTTTGTTATGTACCCTCTTATTTCTAACCGATACAATCGGCCATTTCCTTAATTGAATAATAATGTTATATTTTTATTTATTCGGTGATTAGCGCCTGTTTCGTATAGATAAGTAGTTCTCTATAATTTTATGTAATAATATTTATCTGTAATATGTGGTAATTGTCTACAGATTATAATTCAAAATCTCTCAATTGTATTTAGACGGTATTCACTACATTTTATTTTCATGTTGGCAGACGGGATAGATTTATACTGTGTTCAGTTTATTTTGTTACATGTAAAACTTTAAGTATAATATTTTATATAAAATATTATCTAAAATTTTCCAAACTATAGTGTATAAAATTCTTTTAATTCATAGCCCTTTAATTAAAATAGTTTATCAATGACTTCAATCCGCTATCGGTTGTGCCAATTTGCTAAGTTTCTTATACTGTAAAATTGTTGGAGGGATGGCGAGGTGGTCTAAAAATGCTTGTCGAGGGTGAAAAGTCAGTGGTTAACATGTATGTAAGCCGTAAGGTTTTCTGATTATAAGTGTTGTGACCAGTTATACTACAAGATCGATGGGTACAAATTTAAAGGTAGACCAAAAAAAAGATGGATGGATTGTGTGAAGGATGACATGATGATATGCGGTGTGACAGAAGAGGTATGTCAGAATAGAAGAGTGTGGAAGGAAAAGACATATTGTGCCGACCCCAAGTAATTGGGATATGGTGAAAGAAAAGAGAGAAGTGTTGTGACCAGTTGCTGTTCTTTTATTACCATAAACCCTTCTGAGTTGTTCCAAGTATCACAAATATGTGTTTGATTGCTGATTTTTAAAATCTTTTAAGTCTTTAATGAAGTGCTCAAACTAATTGCTTTTTCAAAAGCTAAAACCAATCAAACGCGCAAAGCAGTCGATTGTTATAAAAATCATACTTTTCAAATCACAAAGAAAATACGAAAAATGACCTTTTTCACTCACCTTTCTCAATGAAATACTAAACAATAACGCCTTGTAGACGATAAATTAACGTTTTATGTAAATAACGAATCGATTCTGTGTACAAATTGGAAAATGGAAAATTCTCAGGTGAATATTCTGAGACAGTCTCAATTTATTTTTTGCTAGATAGTTAGTTACCTACTTTGTTTGTGTTATGGAGATTGAAAAGTATTTAATGACTCCATTATAATATATGAAGTGATGAAGGAATGCGGAGTGACGCTCGCGGACCGCGTTCGTAATACCGAAGTAAGAAAGAGAGTTGGTCTGAAAGAGAGTGTCGGGGTGAAGATAAGGAAAGGAATGCTCCGGTGGTACGGGCTATACAATGCAAAAGTGGATGGATGCAGAAGTCGTGGAAGGCCACGACACACCTTCCATGATCAAATTGATCGTGTACTAGCAGAAGGTGATGTCAGGAGCCTTAAGAACAGACGAGCTTGCATGACAAGAGTTATGAATGTCAAAGAGGCAAGTGAGGTGTGTAAGAATAAGCCTAAATGGCACTCTGTTGTTCGTGCCTACCCCGCAAGGGAACTGGCGTGAAGTTATGTATGTATGTATGTATGTGTATGAAGGAATGAAATAAAACGTGGATCAAAATCCTTTGTTACGAGGACATAAACTCATTAAAAATATATACAATCGTCTACAACATGAGTCATAGTTTTAGCGAAGTTTTTGGAACTGATAGGAGACGTTGTACTGTGCAGTTTATTTTCTAAAAATGTGTAAAATAACCCTAAAATGAAAACAACAGTTGTAGGACATTTATAGTTTTGAGTAGTAATTATGTGTTTTTGTGAGAAATGTGAACTGTGTCAAATGTGGTCTTTCGAGTTCTCACAAGAACTCCGTTGATTGGCGTCAGTTTGTAGCCTACAATTCAACTGCGCGATCTATACGAAAACTTTATACTTCATAATTGGCTGTATTGAGTAAGATATCCTTGCCTGCCTCGTGGCGAATTGTACTAATATTACTACTCATAGTTTAGCTAAAACTGGATATGGCGATATTTTGTTGTGCTGTTCTATTTTCTTAAAATATAGGTTAAAATGTATCTATAAATAGTAGTTGTATAATACCTACATATATCGATTTTTTATGCAAAAGGTTTTCCTTCCATAGTCGTCTATTCTGACATACGTTCTCTGTCACGCCACAAATCATCATGTCATCCTTCACACAATCCATCCATCTCTTTTTTGGTCTACCTTTACATTTGTACCCGTCAATCTTCTTGAACATTCTTTGTGTCACGTGACTTTCATCCCTCCTCATTACACATAGAGGATAACCACGGAATACTTTTTAGAACGTGCTTATCGCACGTTACTCGGCGGATGGGGGCTAGACAAAAAAGAGTTAGAGTAAAAAAAATACCTCAACGCTATTACACAATTTCGAACTTTAATGCAATAAAATAAGATATAAAATAATATCCGTTATTATACGCAGTTTTGAAAATAGAAGGTCTAGTAATTGCCCTTATTACTATAAAATTTAGAACTTTAATGCAATGAAATAAGATCTAAAATACAGTAAAAATTAAAAAAGGCAATCTGTTTGAATTTCGAATTATAAATAGAAAGCTCAGCAAGCGTAATGACGACTGTCAAATATTTGAATTTGGAATCTAAATACCACAGATAAATAATTACTAGATGTCTTTTGATACCATTTCTTTGTTTATGTATATCTATGCATACAGTTTTTTAACTTATTTAAGACTTTTTGAGACGTTTTGATAATTTTCAAGACTTCTAGGAGAATTTTGTTGCAACCAGTTGTCCCAAAGATACCCCATTAGTTTTTTTTATTTCGATAAATGGGATAGTCTTCAAGAAATCGGATTTAACATATTAAAGCCTCCACAAATCGATCCATTCGGTTGTCGCATTAAAAATAATAAAGCTCTTTGAATGAAGGTCGTGAACGGTCGTCTACACTTCGTAAAATTTCACGCGCAACTATTAATAATATACGAGATTAAAATGTTGAAATATTGTTCCAGAATTTTCGATAGGGTATCGTTTATTGCTCGGCATCTGCGCGTATCTTTAATCTTTGATATATCGTGGTAATAAAAATTAATTTCATTTTTACACGTATGGCGTTTAAAAAAGAAAAGTTAATTGAAAACATAATTCACTGGAAGTATTTTTTGGAATATGCTTGGAATATCAATGTTCATACGCAATATGAAGAATTAACCTATAAGTTATATATAAATGTAAGTAATCGTACTATATGTATACCACCATCGCCGCTCCAAATCCTTATTATATATAATTCCTACCACGGGTTGTCTGGAAGAGACCTCTCTTTAGCTATGACTATCTGTATACAATTAATAGTACTATACTCTGATTTTTAATTACCTGGACTAAAATGTCATCTTCGCGATCGACCTTTCTTTATGTTGCAAGCTTGGAGCAACTCACTACTGTGAGTTGAATTCCCATAGAAATTCTGTAGAATACCATAACCGTTTCACGCCGATTTTCTATGAGAGCGTGGTGGCACACCTACTTAACCGGCCTAGGGCTTAATAGGTATAATAGCACATTAGCTCTACCCCGTGCAAAAATCCACGTCGATCAGTAAAGCGGTAATTGTATCTCTATCACACCACAAAACAACCCACAGCCAGATAGTAGGGTCTTAAGTCGTCTGGATGGCTACCACCCCTGGTCTAGAGTCGGCCACCATAACAACCTTGAGTTGTGTTCTGGAATTAGGGGCCAGGTTCCAGTCTCCGTTTAGAGAGCGGCAGCACATTGTTCTTGCACATGTGTTACAAATGTCCATAGGCGTTGCTAACCGCTTTCGATCAGGTGGGCCGTCTACCTGTCAGCTGATCTCAGGTGCAATAAAAATAAATTTTCGGGTCTATTACCCGGGCTGAGAGTTTCATTAGAGAAGTACCTCTAGCTTGGACACATCGGTCAACTCGGACGGACCGATCTTTGGCGTACCGAGGAAAATAATCGCCCCCGGTGTTCAAACACTGCTAAACAATAGCCTGGGTTCAAATATTGCTCAACAGCGATGTTTTATGTTTACTGGTGCGCACTACCGAACATTGGAATAATTTACCGGAATTTGTTGTTCCTGACAAAAACATTCTAAGAGTCTTAAATTCACGAGTGATTCTCTTAAGCACGCGTGCTCTATTTTTGACCGCGTCAGGTGAGACAGGGGAGTGCATTTGCGCATATCCTCGGGCCCCGGAGGATGCCACTAAGGGGTATGTGGGACTCCCGGCTGCTGGTGTTGCACATAAGCTTCAACGTTATAGCTTGCAAGCACCGGCCGCCAGACTACCCACTAAACCTTCCAGCGTCCCTCCGTATCATAATGAGGCGCTACGGGACCGTAACCATGGGTATGACTGCCGTGACACCTCGATGCAAGCCGACAAGGAGGGGTGTCCCTGCGATTAGAGAACCCCACAGCACTGGATGTGGCTCGTCGGGAGGGTCCCCCGAGCCCACGTCCCTCTATGTTATAGGATAAAAAATTGTTCAAAATTAGAGTAAAAATATCATGAGAACACATCCAGAACACCTTAGTGTGAAACTGCCGTTTCTGCTAAGAACGCCCTGAAGCAAATTGACCTGATGATCTACGCAAGGTTACTAGTGGGGACTAGACAAGCGAAAGACCGCGATATATGACGTAAACTTGGACAGTCCTACATCTAGAACTGGACTTCAATTTTATAACGACTTTAAATTAACTTATAGATTGAGATCCCAAGCACCCCAGACTTACGTGATTTTAGGAAAGATGAAATTTTCAGTATCAGTAGTTTAACATAAACTTAGAAAGGAATGGATACTCGCTAAGCTGAATGCAGGGCCGTTTTTCAGGTAGCAGGTATCAAAGGTGGAAAATAACCATGCTAACTTTCGTCAAAGTAGCAAGGCTATTTTTTACATATGTCATATATGATGTTGTTATAAACGAAGATATACAGTTTCCAGACACTTCATGTGGGCCATAATTGTTGACAGACATTTTAAAAAAAGATAAGAACTTACGTCATTTTAGGAAAGCTGAATTTTATATAATATATTACCAAGTATTTTATAATATTTTCCAATGAGCCAGACATATCTGACGGGCCAAACATCTTCCCATTGTTATTTTCCACCTTTGATAGCGGCTACCTGAAAAACGGCCCCGCTTTCAGCTTAGCGAGTATCCATTCCTTTCTAAGTTTATGCTATACTACCGATCTTAAAAATTTCATCTTTGCTAAAATCACGTAAGTCTGGGGTGACTGGGATCTCTATCTATTACCAGAAGACAAAAAATCAATAAAAATATAGATGTAAAATATGATAGATATAGTAAATAGATAAGGCATAAATGTAAAAAAATAGCAAGAGAATAAAGAAGGATTATTAAGGACCTTTGCAAAACTTTTCTGAAAAGAATAAAAGACAATAAAAAGAAAAGACAAAAAAAGAACAAAAAAGGCGGGAAAAGAATAAAAAGAAAAGACAAAAAAAGAACAAAAAGGCCGGACAGATCTTGTTTGTCTGACGGAGGGGAAATATATATAAAAAAAATACTTACCGGATAAGTATCAGCTGGCTTTCTTGTATTCAATTTATACATTTTCACTAATGTACTCCTTACTTCAGCATATTTTTTCTGAGTCAATAAATACTTAGGACTCTCCGGTATAAAGGATGCGTACAAAATAAACGTGAATAAAGACCAAAGTGACATGATCATCAAGTAGAAGTTCCACGTATTTAATACTGAAAAGTTAAATATGAAAGTAAGAGTAGGTATATATCTATATATATAAAAATCAGTTGCTGTTCGTTAGTCTCGCTAAAACTATAAATACAGATTATTATCAAACAGTAAAACAATACAAGAATTGACAGGCAAAAAGATCATTTGCGTGGGATGCTTCATAGAATATAATTATTTTTAATATCAAAAAATAAAAATTAATTTATAAATATAAAAGTAGAATCCGTTATAAAATTAAAAAGAAATATGAAAAGGCTGCTACTCAGTATCTGGTACACGAATTTTAAGTAGTGGGTGGGCGGAGTGGGTTTGTGGGAAGGTATACTTACCCTTCCTGCAACTTCTATGGTCCGGAGTTGTTGAAATATTCTTTCTTGGTAAATATAACCTCACCTATTTTTTCACTAATGTTCTTGTGATGGTTGATAAAAAGTCGCGACGAATGAGTAGAACAGTGATTTAGGTTAGGTTAGATTAGCTTTAAACCTAAGCGCACGAGCCGAGTTAGCGAAGCGAGCGTGTAACCATTTACTATTTATTTCATATACACGATTTATAATTTTGTCTTTATTGGCTGCCATTTTGAATATTTTCATGGATACTCTTGTAGTGTATGTGAATGTGCTCTGTTGTGTTTATTCTTACTTTTTGGTTCTTTTTCTGTTGATTTCGGACTTTCTTTTAGACTTTAAAAGAATTGTTCAACTTTGGACCTATGGTATAAGTACAAAATTAGTGAAAAAATAAGTGAGGTTATGTTTATTAAAAAAATAATATTTCAAGATCTCCGGACAATAGAGGTTGTAGTAGGAGTAAGTATGCGCCCTCCTCTCCCCCCTCCCCACTCTACCACCCTGCTACTTAAAGTACGTGTATCTAAAGATTATCATTTTCAAATTAATTAGATGTCTGAAAGTTGGTCAAAATATTTTATACAATTTTTGATATCCGAGTTTTGAAACACTTACCAAATTTTCCTTCAAAGAAGCGATACGTCCAATCTTGGGGTAGTATAGCCCATGCCATAGCCGGTACTATAGCTTGGCCGACAGCACTAAATGATGACTGGCACAGCATCACCCGGTCTCTAATGTCATTATGACAGAACTCTGAAGTCAATGTGACAGACGCACTGAAAGATGTTGCGAATCTGGAAAATTGGACAAGTGCTCTCTGTTCATACAAATTGACGTATTCTAAAGAAGATTAGTCAGATAGCTACCTAAGTAGTGTATGTTTTCTGGCTGGGATTTGAACCGACACCTTTTGAGTTTAGGATGCTCAGTGGTTATGCGCACCAGGGACGTACTCGTCTAGAAGTTAATTTACCTGTATCATTTAGTATTTAATCCTAAAACAAGAAGTGATTTCTCCGTGCCGTGCAGGAACAAAGAAGAAATGCTACTAATTCCTGGTCCTGAGCAGTTTGTCGTAAAAGGGGACAAAAGAAACCTCAATCAGGTGGTAAGGCATTTGTCGCCTACATATCTATCACCGTTAATCTTGAGTATGCCGCTATAAGAACCTTGATTTGTGTTCTGGAATCAGTGGTCAGTTTTCAATCTCTCTTTAGAGAGCGGCAGCGCCTTGGTGTTACAAAGGCCTATAAGTGATGGTAACCGCATCAGGTGGGCCTTCTGCCTACTTGCGGAACCCATTCAACAATTTTTATTACTAATAGTTAAGTTATAGTAAGAAATAAAAATATGTGCTGGGAAACGTAGTAGAAGTGAAACTTTAACGGACAAGTGGAAAAGCGAATCGCAACAAAATTTTAACTTGAAGTTTTATGGGTAGCTTTTCAAATTGGACAAGTACATTAACAATCTGCCAGTAAAACTTCAAGTTAAAACTTTGTTGCGATTCGTTTTTCCACTTGTTCGTTGACGTTTCACTTCTACTATGTGTCGCAACACACATTTTGATTTTTCCCAGATTTACTGCAAATTATGATTTGGTTAGGTTAGGTACATTTTAATTAATGCATTTTTTATTTTATCAAACCAAAAAACTGAATTTGATCCAGAACCAATAAAAACATCGATAGTCTCCTCTAACATTATGCCGCCTCTCACCACGTCTAGTCTAAATTTATGCCGCTCTTCCACGTGGCCGTAACGCTTTTTCGTGATAGAAAAATCCTAAGGGGTCTTAGGTCTACATATGTGAGAATTCAAAGAGAGATATGAACAGCAAATTGTTTGAAGTACATACATACATACATACATAACTTCACGCCAGTTCCCTTGCGGGGTAGGCACGAACAACAGAGCGCCATTTAGGCCCATTCTTACACACCTCACTTGCTTCTTTGACATTCATAACTCTCGTCATGCACACTCGTCTGTTCTTAAGGCTCCTGACATCACCCTCCGCTAGTACTGTTTGAAGTAATGCACAGCTATTGAATTCGTCAATAAAAACATGCAAATGAATTGGTTGGAATTCCTGTGGCGTATTCGGCCGACATATTTGAGGATATTTTAAATTGCGAACTAACATAAGTCGATAAAGAATTTATTATTAATTCCCGTATTCAAAGATTATACTTCTATAGTCACAGATTTCGCCAAGGCAACAATAAACAAAAGAGTACATATGCGTGTGTGTTAAATACATGGTAGTGTATGTAATGTTTTGTTTTTATTGATTTACATACATACATACATACATAACTTCACGCCAGTTCCCTTGCGGGGTAGGCACGAACAACAGAGCGCCATTTAGGTCCATTCTTACACACCTCACTTGCTTCTTCGACATTCATAGCTCTTGTCATGCACACTCGTCTGTTCTTAAGGCTCCTGACATCACCCTCCGCTAGTACACGATCAATTTGATCATGGAAGGTGTGTCGTGGCCTTCCACGACTTCTGCATCCATCCACTTTTGCATTGTATATCTGTTTAGTCATTCTTTCATCATGCATTCTTTCCACATGCCCGAACCACCGGAGCATTCCTTTATTGATTTAATGTATTTTATATGCATAATTTAAAAAATATTAGCATTCGGCGCTTGTTCTCTATATAAACTATAAGTGTGCGAAATTTCATACTCCTCCGTCCGCACAATTTTCGTAAAAACGGGTACAAAGTTTTTGCTTCACGTATACGTAGCACCTTTAGTGTTCATAATAAAACTACATTTTTACAGTTTTAAGCGCGGTGTTTTGTTTTATTTTTATTATTCCGACGTTTCGGCCACTTTTCAGTAGCCGTGTCACGTATCAATGAGTACTGCTAAAGTTTTATTTAGCCTACCGCCAACTTGTTAATTTTAATTATTTAGTTTTATTTTTTGTTTATGGTCATTGTTTTCTCTATGGAAGCCTAATCTAATTTATCATCGCTTCGCAAGATGTTGTGGCTTGAAGAGAAGAACCGGCGCAAGAAACTCTTCAGCATCATGCATAGCTCTAATAATTTTATATAATACTAAAATGGGTGAGTAGAATAAAAAGAGATATCGTCAATCAAGTCTTGAGGTCTGGCAATTGGGTTCCTGCTGTGGGTCTTAATAGTTTTAATGATCGAATCCCAAACCTTTAGTGTTACAAATGTGCATAGGCTACGGTACCCACTTTCCATCACTTGGACCGTAAGCCTGTCTTATACTCCAGCAATAAAAGCAGTGTACTACTCACAAAATTCCTTCGAAAAACTTCGTAGTCAAGAGCACCTCGTAAGTCTGGCTTAGTCCACCGATGAACATGAATAGAAACATACCTCCAAAACCGACTAAGACGAAGATTCGTCTTCCAAAAGCATCTGTTAGGAAACCGGCTATCAGAGTTGAAAATAACGTTCCTGAAAGATCCATAAAGGTTTTATTAAGAAATTCGCTTGTACTTTGTTGATATTTTTATTAACATATTAAAGATGCGAAAGTAACTCCGTCCGTCTGTTATGTTTTCGCTGAAAACCACGTTACCGATTTTGCAGGTAGTCTAAATACCGAGAATGGACATAGGATACATTTTATCTCGGTACATGGGACAGTTTTTGCAGGACGGATCGGAGTTTTTCGAAGATTCCGACGAATTGAGAACCTCCTCCTTTTTTTGAAGTCGGTTAATAAAAATATCATGAAATGTAATCTGTATGGATACACGGAAATCAATATAGCTTCTGCAGGATACGGGTTGAAACCATAACGGAGAAAACCCTAATCCTTGTTAATATTATAAATGTGAAAGTAACTCTGTCTGTCTGTCTATTCCGTTTTCCCGGAAAAACTACTGGATCGATTTGGCTGAAACTCGGTATATATATATTTTAGATGCTGAGGATGAACATAGGATACTTTTTATTCCGAAAAATGGGATAGTTTCCGGGATAAAAAAATATATTTATCTGTGTGTTTGTTATGCCTTTATGGAAAAACTACTAGACCGATTTGGCTGAAAACTGAAAAATAACGCTGATAATGTTTAAATTTCTGACGGCCCTTGTCGCACACACGCAAATTCATTGATAACATCAAAATAAGAAAAAGCAACATCGCGTCCGCCACATGTTTTTATGGTGAACTACAAGTGAATGAGTTTGTATATCTTGGATGTGCTTTTAGCAGGGATGGAAGGTACACCGCTGATATAGAAAGAAGAGTGAATTTGGGGAATAGTTCGAATGGAGCATTAGGTAAACTTCTAGGCGCTAAGAACCTCAGCCAGAAGGCCCAGCTCGCCATACACAACGCGGTGCTGGTACCTACGCTCACGTATGGAAGCGAGGGTTGGGTATGGAAGAGAGAGCATGAAAGTAGAGTAAACGCGGTTGAGATGCGAGCACTGCGCAAAATCTGCGGAGTGACGCTCGCGGACCGCGTTCGTAATACTGAAGTAAGAAAGAGAGTTGGTCTGAAAGAGAGTGTCGGAGAGATGATAAGGAAAGGAATGCTCCGGTGGTTCGGGCATGTGGAAAGAATGCATGATGAAAGAATGACTCAACAGATATACAATGCAAAAGTGGATGGATACAGAAGTCGTGGAAGGCCACGACACACCTTCCATGTACAAATTGATCGTGTACTAGCAGAAGGTGATGTCAGGAGCCTTAAGAACAGACGAGCGTGCATGACAAGAGTTATGAATGTCAAAGAAGCAGCCTGAATGGCGCTCTGTTGTTGGTGCCTACCCCGCAAGGGAACTGGCGTGAAGTTATGTATATATGTATGTATTATAATACAATAACTCAATATTAAAAACCATATAAAATAATACATTACAACCCGCTCCACGTCGCAAGAATAAAAGATAATAAATATGTAAGTTGTAAATATTCTAAAATTAAATAACTACCTTTTTTATTTTTTTTATTGCATGAGTTCAACAGACAGACAGACGGCCCACTTGATAGAAAGCGGTTATCATCGCCTGTGGACATTTGCAACACCAAAGGTGCTACAAATGCGCTGCTGCCTCTTAAGGGAGACTGGAACCTGGTCACTAATGCCGGAACACAACTCAAGGTTGTTATAGCGACATACTCTAGACCAGGGGTGGTAGCCATCCAGTCGGGCAAATGCCCTACCACCTGGCTGTGGGTTGTTTTGTCGCCTCTTACGACATGCCGCTCGGCCGCAGGAAATTGTATTCTTTCTCCGTTCCTGCACGGATGTGCAGGACTACCTCATAGACAGAACAAATATAACATACATTATATGGTTACTGAAGTCTGGAAAGCAGCCGCAGCATATTACCCACCAGCATTACTGTACCGTACATGCGTGCTCTTTGCTTTTTAATTTCCCCAGTCCAAATTACCCCATATTTTTTTATAATTTTGATACAGTCCATAATTATCATCAACAAATTCAGTGCCGCCATACCATTGAATATCAACCACACTATTGTCATTCCTAGTATTCATCCTTCGTGCATACGAATAGGTACTATCGTTTTACTTTTAATAGTACATTATGGTACTAGTGTGTAACATTGGTGATTACCGCCGAGGCGCCATTGAGACTCGAGCCGTAGGCGAGGGTCTTAAGAAAGCCGAGGACGGTAATCATCAATACACACGTGTATCATACGACGTTTTTCAACACACTTGTGAATAAAATAACAACAAAAACTCATTTTATTTAGTAGATAAAAAAAAGTTATATATGAGTGAAAGTTTTATTTATTAAACACGTACGAGTTAAAATTATCTATTTAAATAAGAAGTTGCATGAAATGAGCAAGCAATAGGAACATTAATTTATTTGTTCTATAGAACACGATCTTTTTTTTTTGAATAAAAACTTTTTTAAGAACAAAGCAATTCAACCAATAAAATTTAAAAAAAAAACTATAACTCACTAGTGAGTTATAATGTTTTTTACTCACAGTTTGATAATGGGTGTCATTCTGTGCCTAATTGCGGTGACCATAGAGCCACTTTATGAGCAAGTGTGCTGAAAAATATTATAATTAGCCCTACAATCTCCATCGTGTGAGTTTTATAATAACTTACATAAACTTAATTACCATACGGTAAGCGTGAAATATTAATAGACTTTCTAATTTTACTTAGCTAATAAATATAAAATAAATCCATATCAAACACTTGCCATGAATTTATTACGTAAATTATTTCCCTATAAATTATTAATAATGCCGACATCTTTAACAGGCATTTTAGGATTTAATAATACAACAAAATTTATAGCCATTTCGTTATTTTAGGGTCGGCGGTATTTTGATATTATAAAACAATATAAGATTCCTTCTGGTTGTTGGGGCCTTTCGTAGAAAAGCCAACTAACTATCTATGTATTATTACGGATAGGGTGGCCAGAACGTGAAAATAAATGTCCGGTTATTCGAAGAAAATTCTGGATTTTTTGTATGTGAAATGTCATTATTTTAGTAGAGATTTAATGGTTATCATATTTAGCATGGTTTGACAAAATTGACATACAGGTGAATTTTTCAAGTGGCCCTCTACAGCCAAACCCAAAACTATATGATATAACGTTAAATATACAAAGGAGTCTCGGGGGCGATTTTGAGGAAAGCCAATACGGTATCATTTTTGAAAAATCAATTAACCTAGTCAGGAATCGAATCAGCTGATTTTCAAAATCAAACACATGATTACAGCAACCCATAGCATAGCTTGTTAGAATTAACTTCCGTGAAGGAATATCAAATTTGAATTTAAGGAAAATAGTCAACTTTTTAATTAATACTCATAAGCTGTGTCTTAAATTATTAATATATATATATATATATATATCTATATATACATATATATACATATATATATATATATATATATATATATATATATACTACAAAACGAAAAATTACCTCAGCGGTACATACGTCCCGGCCAGTAATCGAATACATGTCATTGGAATTGGATGTGGATGTATCAACCACTAAGCTACGACAAATCGGTGCTAAAATTCCACAACAGTTAAAAATGACACAAATTAAATATATTTGATCGTTAATTCTTTTTTGTAAAATAAAACGTTCAAGGTAACTTACTATACTTCAAAGACTTCAATTATTTAGTTTTATCGGATATGACCGTAAAATTTTGATTGTGTGGCAACCTTACTTACGGAGGAAGGGACAAAAAGGAAATATGATATAACTAAGAAATTAGTCAGGTGTATTTACGGATGCATTTATTGCATGAGTTTAGCAGACATGCAGACGGCCCACCTGTTGGAAAGCGCAGCGGCGGATTTTGTATTGCAAAGCTAGCAAACAGCCGGACCAGTTTATCGAAAGTGGTTACTGTCACCTGTACACGTTTGCAACACCAGTGGCGGGACCAACGCGTTAAGCCTGGTAACGCGTTGGTCTCGCCACTAATATGTGTAAGGTGGGATAAAGAGCAGGGTATGAGAGATGAAATACAGAGGATGTTATATGGGATTGAAATAGGAGATAAGGTAGAGAAAATTGGATAAGGAGAAGTGGACGACCTGTCGTAAGAGGCGACGAAACAACCCACAGCCAGGTGGTAGGGTATTTGGTCATTTGGATTGCTAGCACCGCTTTTTTTTATGACGCAGGGGATTGTCTTTTCTTGGGACACCATCCTCGGGCCTGAGGGATGTGTAGGCACTTCTTCTGATCCACCGTGGCCTCCGATCGGAGGGACGGGGGATGGTCGGCCGTCAGACTACCCACTAAACCTAACCTGCGCCCCTCTCCTATGTGCTTTTATGAGATGCCACAGGAACTGAACCATAGGTATTATATCTGTGGCACCCCTAAGCTTGGCTCTCACTTAGGGCACCCTTGGTTAAGGGTACCCTCTTCACCAACGGGGGGAAGTCCACGGGATCATGGCTAGCACCCCTGGTCTTGAATACCATATCAACCTTGAGTTGTGTTCCGGTATTAGTGGCCAGCTTTCAGTCTCCTTTAAGAGAGCAGCAGCGCATTTATAACACCTTTGATGTTACAAATGTCCATAGGCGATGGTAACCGCTTTCCATTAAGTGGGCCGTCTGCCTGTCTGCTGAACTCATGCAAAAAAATAAAATAAAAAAGGAACTAAAGTTGGTTCAAAAACTTACCAAGATAAGGGATGGCATTGAGTAATCCTTTCTGAACTAACGTCATAGACAAATCGCATTCAGCACTTGGAAGCAGAAAAGCGGTAGAGTTGCTCACCAGTACACCGGCATTGTAACCCACAAAGGATATCGCTAGAAGACGAATATGGAAGAGACCAAACTTGCATGCTTTGTATGCCATGTTGATCTCTTGCATCTCGAGTGGTGTTTTCTGCTCATGATTGTTGGCTGTAACAAATTGTGTCTGATTATCATAGCTTTATCAAGTGCCTTAAAACGGTTACGTTTGCCTATAGATATTTGCAACATCACGGGCGAAGCTGACGCGTTGCCAGCCTTTTAAACAGCGGCGTAAATATATCATCTGAGGCCCGTGGTAAATTTATCGCCCTAGTTGGCCCTCTAAGAAAGCCTTACAGAAGTGCTGCGACAACAAAATGAACTATGTGAACAAACCCCTTTCCAATCAGACAAGCTAAATCAATTACTACATTTAAACGTATGGTCACTGACCATTATTGCTCTATTAAATCAAAATTGTTGCATTAAATTAATTATTGTTCATATATATATATATTTATAATATCATCGTATATCTAATTATATATGTATATCTGTATGTATATAATAGGTTGGGGAAAAAGTCTTTTCGCATATAGTATGTATGAACTTGTAATAAGATCTCTTTGGCTATACCATTTGTATCTGGCTGGTTTTGGTATCATTAAAAAGTTTTAATTTTAAAGAAGACAATTCCAAATTCAAATGAGGAAAATGTGTGATTTTCATTTGTTTTTCGTATTGTTAAAATGAGTGAAACTAATGAAGAAATTCGATACATTTTAAAATTTTACTATAAAAAAGGTAAAAATGCAACACAAGCCGCGAAAAAAATTTGTGATGTTTATGGACCTAATGCAATATCTGTGAGAGTAGCGCAAATTTGGTTTAAGCGTTTTCAATCCGGAAATTTTGATATCAAAGATGCACGTCGCTCTGGTCGCCCTGTTACGGACAAAATTGATGCCATTTTTGAAAAAGTGGAGCAAGATCGGCATATTAGTAGTTACGATGTAGCTGGAGAACTGGGAATTGACCACAAAACGGTTTTGGCGCATTTGAAAAAAGCTGAGTACACAAAAAAAACTCGATATTTGGGTGCCTCATGAGCTCACTGAAAGAAACCTAATGAACCGTGTACTCATTTGGGATTCTTTATTACGACGTAATGAAACCGAACCATTTTTGAAGAAGCTGATAACTGCTGATGAAAAATGGTTCACGTACGACAAGAACTTGCGAAAAAGATCGTGGTCAAAGGCCGGTCAGGCTTCACAGACTGTGGCGAAACCCGGGTTAACTCGCAACAAGGTGATGCTGTGTGTATGGTGGGATTGGAAGGGCATTATTCATTATGAGCTGTTACCGCCAGGCAAGACCATTGATCCTGAACTGTACTGCGAACAACTGTTGAGATTAAAGCAAAAATTTGAGAGAAAACGGCCGGAATTAATCAACAGAAGGGGTGTGGCTTTTCACCATGATAATGCTCTAGCATCACACATCTTTAGCCACTCAGTAAAAATTACGAGAGTTTGGCTGGGAGGTGTTAATGCATCCGCCGTATAGTCCTGACCTTGCACCTTCAGATTTTCACCTGTTTCGGTCTCTGCAGAATTCTTTAGGCAGTGTCAGGTTAACACCAGGAGAGGACTGCCAAAACCACTTGTCGCAGTTTTTTGATCAGAAGCCCCAAAATTTTTATAGCAATGGGATCACGTCCCTACCTACAAGATGGCAACAAGTTATCCAGCAAAATGGCACCTACATACTTTAGTCAAATGTAAATAAACTTTATAAAAAAACCTTTTGAATTTTTATATAAAATGCGAAGAAACTTTTTCCCCTACCTAATATGTACATCTGTGTATATAAGTATATAGTAGTTTATTTATATTTAATTTTATTTTTTTGTAATACACCACCAAAAATCTTATATTGAAATTTCGTTTAAAATCTTCTTAGACATTGGGTTGCCTGGAAGAGATCGCTATAAGCGATAAGGCCGTCCGTTGTTCTAATGCAAATGTATCCATATCAAATGTCTAGATTTAAGTTTATGGTGAACAATAAAGAGCTTTCATCCATTCATTCATTCTATGTGCAATGGATACGTTTTAAAACTAAACAATATTTTTTTACGAATGTGATCAAAGCCTTAATAATCTATTTGTAAAATTCGTATATGTTCTCGAGTTAGTGCCAAACATAAATTATTCTCACTTCGAGTTCGGTTAGATACACAAGTCGTAGTAGTTCTATGCGTTGGTTAATTAATAATGATCTGTACAGGAAAGGGGAAAGAATACAATTTCCTGCGGCCAAGCAGCCTGTGTTAAGAGGCGACAAAAACACCCTACTGCCAGGTGTTAGGGCATTTGGCCACCTGGATGTCTACCACCTCGGGTTTAGAGTATGCCGCCATAAAAACCTTGAATTGTCTTCCGGCATTAGTGGCCTCCCTTTAGAGAGCGGCGTCAAATAGGTAGCAGGTGTTACAAATGTCCATAGGTGACTGTAACCCCTTACTATCAGGTGGGCCGTCTGCCTGTCTACTCAACTCATGCATTAAAGAAAAATGTACAAAATTAATATTTTTAACTAAATTTTCTAACAAATGTTAGGTTACTTCTATGCTTCCTGCTTCTCGGGCCTTGGTCCCCGGAAGCGGGCATTTTACCCTCTGTGCCACGAACTGTTACGCCACTGCGTTAAGCTACTTTTACTTCCATGATATGATCGTGCATGTCAGATATTTAAATATAAGTACTTGATGTTAAACATTTCATCAAGTTTTCCTTCATCGTCAGCAGGTTATTTTTTTTGATTGCTGAAGCACAGCAGAGAGGCTGACGGCCCAACTGTGATAGAAAGTGGTTACCATCGCCTATGGACATTGGCAATACCAGAGATCTTGCCAATGTTGCGGCTTTAAGGGGAAACTGGAACCTGGCCAAAGAACACAATTCAAAGTTGTTACGGCGGCATACTCTAGACCAGGGGTGGTAGCCATCCAGTCGGGAAAATGCCTTACCACCTGGCTGTGAGTTGTTTTGTCGCCTATCACGACAGGCCACCCGGCCGCAGGAATTAATATTCTTTCTCCGTTCTTGCACGCAGAGTTGGCATTCGACCAAACCACTATTCGTGGCATCTCTAGTCCATACTGCCTTCTTTGATGTATTAAATATTCAGTGTGGTTTAACCTAATACATCGATGGCGTGATAATAGTAAGTCTTGTAACATAGAAAATTATAAACGGCACTATGAGAATTTTATAGGAACGTAATAAATAGAAATAAAGATACATAAGTTACGGTTTGATTAGATATTTAAGTTTATATAAGGCAAACGTAAAATAAAATAGCATAGAATAAATAAAGTAAGACTAGTGTCGACAAATAAATAAATGTAAATAGAGCACAAGAGGTATTACCAAAAATACCGCTATTTCTTAAGATAATACATAAATAGTAAATATATAAATAGATGTTTAAATAAGTTTTTTTTTTATTGCAGGAGTTCAGCAGACAGGCAGACGGCCCACTTGATTGAAAGCGGTTACCATCGCCTATGGACATTTGCAACACCAAAGGTGCTACAAACGCGCTGCTGCTCTCTTAAAGGGGACTGGAACCTGGTCACTAATGCCGGAACACAACTCAAAGTTGTTATGGCGACATACTTTAGACCAGGGTTGGCAGCCATCCAGTCGGGCAAATGCCCTACCACCTGGCTGTGGGTTTTTTTGTCGCCTCATACGACAGGCCGCCCGGCCGCAGGAAATTGGTATTCTTTCTCCGTTCCTGCACGGACAAGATAAATAAGTAAATAATATGAGAAATAGATAAGCAAAACAGTAGAAATGAATGATGAGTTAGTAGATATTTTGAATAGTAACAGATAAATGTAACAGAATAAGCAAATTAACATTATATTAAAGTAGATAATGACGAGGTAGAATGTTTTAGAACTCAAACTTGTAATTCAGGTATGTGTATTTAAAAATAAATAAATTTCGCAATAAAAAAAGAAAGAGAATAAAAAATTAAACGATAAGACAAAAACATTCAGATAATACCCTGACAAGCGTGTGCGTTAGGAGGAGAATAAAAAACAGAAAATTAATACCAGTAATAGTAGTTGTCTATTAAAGAATGTAACTTAAAATATCAGAACCTATAAGGTAATTCTTCTCTAGACTCTTGACTTTGAATTATTTAAATCATTTCTCAAATGGATCGCTCAAAGATTGTGAGTCTTAATAAGGGACTGCCCCCACTGTTTTTCGACAAAACTCTACCGAAGTGGCGCTGTAGGCTGTAATCTTTTAATAAATATTTAAACAACCTCATTGGCCCACTTACCTATATAATTTTCTCGAGTTGTATCTACCCCAGAAATGAAAATAGCAAATATTTATATAGTCGATACCTTAATTCTCGAGGGAGCCACCGGAAATTACTGGGGTACCGTTTTTTCGAAAGATAATGAAAAGAATTCTTGTATAAAATTGTTTGCTGAAATATCGTAGGTATTTTTTTCGGATATCGTTTAATATCACTAATATATCTTTTGTTGTTGGTTCTTTTGATGTTATTAATTTCTTAAATTAAAGTAGTCCATTGACCGTACTCAGAGAGTTTAAGGGATAATAACGCAAGGAATAATTTTAGCGGACTCCAAAAAAAAGGAGGTTTTCAATTCTTTTTTGTATTTTCGTTACTTAATTGCTCTGTCAATTGTGGACCGATTTTCACAATTTTTCTTTTAATCATAAGGGTTCTCTCTTAACTCCTAAATTGTTTCATTGTTACCACGTCAGGATCTGATGAATGGATCCCAGGGAAATCGAGAGAAATCCTCGAAAAATGTTTACCGACTTCTTTATTACACTATATCTTCGTCAGTTGTGGAGAGATTTTCAAATTTTTATCTTAATTTGTAAGTTTATATTGTCGAGGTGGTCTCACGGTCACCAAGTCAGGATCTGGTGAGTGGATTCCAGGGAAATCAAAAATAAACCTTATTTAAGAACACCGAGCACTTACGTTTTACGAAAAAAAAAAACTTTTATATGCCAGTATTACATTTTCTACAGGCACTTAATTTTTTTGTATGTATGTTATGTGATTTCTCCGTCAATTATAGGTCGATTTTCCATTTTTTTTTTATTCGAAAGAGTATATACTTATATACTTCCGAGATGGTCCCATAGTCATCAAGTCAGGATCTGATGAATAATTCCTAGGGAATTCTAGAGGAACCCTCGAAAATTGTTAACCGACTTTTTTGTTAGACGATATCTCCATCGATTGTAGAGCGATTTTCAGTTTTATTTCTTTATTCATAAGTGTATACTCCCGAAGTGATCTCATCTTCAACAAGTCAAGATCTGATGAATATATCCGAGGGACATCGACCGCAACCCTTGTCGACGAGCGTCTTCACCGGAGAGTGAGATAGCAACCTTGTATACGCGTACAAGTAGTACAATTTCTATAGGCGCTTAATGTATTATTTCTAAATCTATACAAATATTTGCTCAACTAAATTCTTTAATAAAAACAAAACCGACTTAATACAAAAAAGCAAAAAATTAATATTTAACCGACTTCTTTATACAACATCTTGAAGTCGGTGCGAAGTAATAAATAAAAATTATATATTTTGCAAAATTGTTGTTCTTATTGTATTACTATCTTTTGCTCTCTGTGGCTTTCCAGACGTATTGGATAAAATAGCAACTCATAAACCGATTGAGCACCGGTTTGGGACGCTGCCCTAAAAACGGCATAGTGGTTAGCGCAGATTACTGAAGGAGTATTATTTGTTTTATTATATTATTAATTATTGCAATTAACTACTCTCCAACTGTTCAACTTGTTTCAAATCTTAAAGAAATCTTAACGATTATGAAACGACTCTTCGTTTCATAATCCTTAAGATTTTTTTCATAATTTTATTGATTACCACAAGGCGCTACTCGAATCCGTCATTAATTAATTACATGCGTTCATCTGTTTAAGATTGGTGAAAGAGTACTAATTTCTACAGCCGGTCGGAGAGAATGTCATAAGATGCTACAACCCGCAAGAGTTAACTTGAAACTTCGCTCGAATGACGTAAGCGCGGGGAGAGCGGTAAGAAGGCGGGGTTCCGGAGGGGAGCGCGCATTCCGCTCAGGTCTCAAGTTAACTCTTGCGGATAATACAAAACAACCTACAGCCGGGCTGCATGGCTATCATCCCTGGGATCCAATTCTGATATTACTATGTCGTCAAAATTACCGGAGACTATCGTATCAACGTAGGTTTGCCTCATTTCGGTATTCTGTTAACTCCGATGGTGTGCCCGCGACACGTCACTCTATCTTTATAAATATTTATAAGTGAAACCTCGCGAAATAGATGATTAAATTTTACCATAATATTTGTTGTTTGCTGCTGCGACAATATGGAGAAGATATTGTGTATACAGTAGAATACGAATTTTTATATTATCGCAATGGAATCGTACTTTAAATATCTTCACAACGCCAATATATTGAAATACCAGAATTGAGCCCAGGTCTAAAACATGTCGCCATAACAACCTTGACTCCTGTTCTTTTATCGCATGAGTTTAACATACAGGTAGACGGCCTACCCGACGGAAAGCGGTTACCGTCGCCAATGGACATTTGTAACACCAAAGGTGCTAATAATATAATAAGCTAAAGGGAGACTGGAACATGGTCACTAACGCCGCAACACAACTCAAAGTTGTTATGGCGGTATACTTTAGATGAAAAAACAAGCAAATACCCTACCACCTGGCTGTGGGTTGTTTTGTCTCCTCTTACGACAGGAAGCCCGGCCGCAGGAAATTGTATTCATTCTCCGTTCCTGCACAGATGATAACGTCTTTTAGCAGCACTGACCAGATTCTATTTCCACTCATGAATACAGATTTGCCGTAATCGTAATTTTGTCCATTTATTTTTTTAAAATACGGTTATGTGGGAGCGAGACAGCGATTTCCATTAAGGTAGCTCCTTAAAGTAAAAACACCACAAGCAATTTAGGTAAACTACCGTCCCAAAACATTGGACATTTAAAAACCAACATAGCCCCAGCGCAAGTAATTTGCGGCGGAAAATCGCCTAACATACAAGGGAAGGCAATTTCAACAGCGATGTATCTCAGAGAACAAGCAAGGCCCATCTCAGATTATTACTGTGTTATGTAAAATTGCCCTAGGATTGCACGACTACTGAGTCTAATAGTACACCTTTTCTAATTGGTCGGATTACCTTGAGACTGGAGTGGGTTTTTCTATTTAATACTTGAAACATGCCTCTAGTAGTGGAAGGTATTTACAAGTTTTATCCGTGCAGGAACGGAGAAAGAATACAATTTCCTGCGGCCGGGCAGCCTGTCGTAAGAGGCGACAAAACAAGCCACAGCCAGGTGGTAGGGCATTTGCCCCACTGGATGGCGACCACCTCTGGTCTAAAGTATATCGCCATAACAACCATGAGTTGTGTTCCGGCATTAGTGACCAGGTTCCAGTCTCCCTTAAGAGAGCAGCAGCGCATTTGTAGCACCTTTGGTGTTGCAAATGTCCATAAGCGATGGTAACTGCTCTCCATCAAGTGGACCGTCTGCCTGTCTGCTGAACTCCTGCAATAAAAAAGTGGCCATGTACGAGTCGGACATCCACTTGTAAAGCTTCTTTTTATCGCGGAGCTGATGAACAAGCAGACGCTCCATCTGATGGAATATGGTGACGTTGGAAGTCTTATTTAGTTCAACCTTCAATAAATACTAGTCAACTCCTACATTCACTAGTTGCTGTGACTACATGGTCAAATACGAGTATTTGTCATATTTTCGATAAAATAAGAATTAAAAATATTTTTTCAATGAACATAAAGAGTATTTTGTCGATATCGTACTCGATATTATTAATCGATATTTTCGATATACCGTCTGTTACAAATGTAGTAGGCTGCGTATGGCGGATTCTTTAAGCGATCGACGAATGCTTTAAATGAAAATGAACAGTAGTGGTTTCTCCCAGACGCCTGACGCGGCGCATGTACGATGTGCACAGTGCCCATAGATTAGGTGTCTGAGACACCAATGTAGTCCATTTTAATCTTAATAATTATCCGTGGGTCGCGTACAGCGTTACGCCGTACGCAACCTACGACATATATATTAGACCTACGCCTAACATCTATTACAATATTCGAAAAAGATTTCTATAAAGACATCACCCTAATCTTAATATTATTATACAGTATAGTATTAGTTTATATGCAATATAAAAAATAAAATGAGCCACGTGCGTATCGGATTACTTTCAGTGAAACTTAGACCATTAATAGAAACACGGTTTGACGCCGTTTGAAGAAGTTTGAACACCCCTGGTGTTGCAAATGTCCATAGGCGACGGTAACCGCTTTCCATCAAATAGACCGTCTGCCTGTTTGCCTACTTCAGGCAATAAAAAAGATGGAGTTTCGGATTTTCAAAGTCAAACCGGCTAAAAGATGCCAATCTTAAAATATGATGCCAATCTTGAATAGAATGCCAATCTTAGAATAGGATGTCAAGCTTAGAATAGAATGCCAATCTTAGAATAGGATGCCAAGCTTAGAATAGGATGCCCATCTTAGAATAGGATATCGAGCTTAGAATAGGATGCCAATCTGAGAATAGGATGCCAATCTTAGAATAGGATGCCAAGCTTAGAATAGGATGCCCATCTTAGAATAGGATGTCGAGCTTAGAATAGGATGCCAATCTGAGAATAGGATCCCAATCTTAGAATAGGATGCCAAGCTTAGAATAGGATGCCCATCTTAGAATAGGATGTCGATCTTAGAATAGGATGCCAATCTGAGAATAGGATACCAATCTTAGAATAGAATGCCAAGCTTAGAATAGGATGCCCATCTTAGAATAGGATGTCGAGCTTAGAATAGGATGCCAATCTGAGAATAGGATGCCAATCTTAGAATAGGATGCCAAGCTTAGAATAGGATGCCCATCTTAGAATAGGATACCGAGCTTAGAATAGGATGCCAATCTGAGAATAGGATGCCAATCTTAGAATAGGATGCCAGGCTTAGAATAGGATGCCCATCTTAGAATAGGATGTCGATCTTAGAATAGGATGCCAATCTGAGAATAGCATGTCAATCTTAAAATAAGATGCCAATCTCAGAATAGGATGCCCATCTTAGAATAGGATACCGAGCTTAGAATAGGATGCCAATCTGAGAATAGGATGTCAATCTTAGAATAGGATGCCAAGCTTAGAATAGGATGCCCATCTTAGAATAGGATGTCAATCTTAGAATAAGATGCCAATCTGAGAATAGGATGCCAATCTTAGAATAGGATGCTAAACTTAGAATTGGATGCCAATCTTAGAATAAGATGTCAATCGCGCCGCGCTGCGTAACGAGAACTCAGTAAATTAGCACGGATAAAGGTGGAATAGTTTCCAGTAGATACATTACTATTAACCACACAGACGTAAACTAAGTAGTTTACGTCTGTGTAGTAAACTTATGTAATATATAAGTATATATTACATAAGTTTACTCCGTCTATACGTTTATATCGTCTAAGCGCTGAACGTTTTTGTCAATTTAGCCTCCGGACCCCAAAAATATTCAATTGACTAATTTTCTTATTATTTTCTTTTCAGGTAAGACATTCTACACACTAACCTGGCTGCGCCAATGCGGGCAAGTCGATTTCACTCATCTTTCACCAAAAAAAATTGTTTCTATTTTAACACTCAAATATATTGAAGAAATATCTGATATTTTACTTAACATGTCAGCTGTTACGACTAGTATGTAACGCAATGTAATAATTACATCATTATAAAATTATCTTATATATATCCAGTATATTTTGATCCATCAAGTGTCTTTTAATTACAGAGTACATGGAAAAAATTGTAATGAAAGCGCGGGGGCATGGAGGTCTTCGTAAAATTTTTGTTTTACTTATGTAAACTTTTGCGATAACGAGATGTTTTATTGTTTCCTCAGATTTTATTAATATTCTACACGGAATACAGCAGTTAGAGTAAATAAGATAAGGACGTTTTCCTACTGTGATAGAAGGAGATATCATCACAAGCGATGCGATATTATTATGCTTATAATGGAAATGAAATTGATTAAACAACGTTGTTTTTAGTACATGCAATTGAAGTAAAGTTTATATACATTTTTACTCTTATGATCCGGAATCTAAAAGTTTACTTCAAAATTAGCCATTGCTAAGTGGCCGTGTCCGAGTCGCAGATACACTTGTAGTGTTTTTCCGTTAAATAGAAAGAAAAAAGAAGAAGAAAGAAAAAGATTTATTACCTTAAAAATACGCCGCTATACATAAAAACACATAATACATTCACAATAAATTTTACACAAAAACAAAAAAAAAACTTATTCACAAAACACAAAAAAAATTATATAATAAATAAATAAAGCTTATACGTCGTGTTTTTTAGTCAACGAGGTTGGTAACACAGCATTGTGTTGCATCGGAATACAATATCGATATTAAAATCTTATTTGGTTCAACAAATATTAAAGAAAAGTTTAAACTTTGCGTCCAAATTTGGCTCCAATATGACATGACCAATATTTACCACAACTGCAATTGCACCACACATTGATCCAAAGATGCCCGCGCGCACTGTCTTTTAATTCCCCTCGGCTTTGAATTCGTTTCAAAAACCGACTGACTAGTTGTGCGTCGGTATTGGACATTGGACGGTGATTGGACGCAGTATTCACATTGTGTCCAAAGACTGATCCACACATTGGAGTATTGGCCGCAGTACGCTATATCGGTGCAAATATGAGTAATGTGTGGCCACGGCGTAAAACCAACAAAGCCGTGGTAAGTTAATGGGTAAGATTCTCGAGTCACAGACTCGCGATTTCAAAGATACGTGGCTTCAAATCCTGACCAAGAAGTATATATACATCATTTAGAAAGTTTTGTAATCGAATATGCATAATATATTTATACTATTATCACGTGCTGATAATGAACGAAAACATCGTAATGAAACCTTGAAATCGAGATAACCTTTGTGTGAAATCCGACAATCCGCCTAGGATAAGCGTAAAGAGCATACTGTCTGTGTCTATTAAAATTTGGGGTGCAGACATTGGATCCATGGAGGAGGTCGGAAGGCTGAAGTTTACCTCGTTCGAAGGATTAGCCTCTATACCTAGGGCGGTAATGCTGTTAGGTTTCCAGGCACACTGCGCAGTGACAGTGGTCTGATGGGGCTAGACGGGCTTTAGTGTAGCTTTCTTTATTATTATCGTATACTAGGATCTGTCTGCGACTTCGTCCACGCGTGATTTGAATTCCCGCCGGATTCCTAGTACGGCAAATTAAGGCAGCAAGAATGTAGTCTTGGAAAAACTGTTGCTTCTGTCAACTTTAACTTTTCAATTATACATCAATGTAGGGTCACGTCCCTCATCATCAGGTCACGTCCCTAATATTTATTTTTTTAAACTGGTTTTTTTTTTATTGCAGGAGTTCAGCAGACAGGCAGACGGCTCACTTGTTGGAAAGCGGTTACCATCGCCTATGGACATTTGCAACAGCAAAGTTGCTACAAATGCGCTGCTGCTCTCTTAAGGGAAACTGGAACCTGGTCACTAATGCCGGAACACAACTCAAGGCTGTTATGGCGACATACTCTAGACCAGGGGTGGTGGCCATCCAGTCGGGCAAATGCCCTACCACCTGGCTATGGGTTGTTAAGTCGCCTCTTACGACAGGCCGCCCGGCCGCAGGAAATTGTATTCTTTCTCCGTTCCTGCATGGATGGTGACAGACATAAGGTTGTCATGTGTTACGTTTCTAAAGAAATAAGCTAATTATGGTATATTAATTTGATATAAATTATTTTCACACTGTTACAAAGTTACTTCGTCACTATTCATATGAAACTTCAAGAGTGGCTTATTCGGCCGACTCAACTATAATTATAGGTAGCATGGAATTGTGGATTGATGTAAAAATAATTTCAAATCATAACTAAAATATTATTTATATACTTTCATTTTATAATTATTATGGAGGAACAGCAATCATTGTTTAATTCCAACTTTGCGAAAGCCTCCTTAAATTAATATTATTGTCAGCCCTAGTTCAAAACGTCCCAAATTTTCGAGTCGTTAAATTTCCTGAACATTACAAAGTTGTTATTATTACTTTGTTATTTTGAAAGTTTCAGAATTAATGTAAATTTTGGAAAGACCAATTTACTAAGATTATTATTAATTAAATCAATATTGTAACTCACTAGAATTATAATATTATTATTTATAAAGAAAGAATATTATTTGGTGACATTTGTACCAACGACAAATGAGCTATATAAGTTAATAGCTTCTGCCCGCGACTTCGTCCGCGTGGAAAAGTAAAAAAAAGGTATATTTATAATAACAGCCCATAACTGTCCCACTGCTGGGCTCGGGCCTCCCACTATAGGGGAACGGACAGTATACCCGCCACGCTTGTCCAAGGCGCCTTGGCAGGTTTGATACATCGGTTATCTCGATGTGCAGGTTGCATCACGATGTTTTCCTTTACCGTTGTTAGCACGTGGTAATTGTAACAATATGCACATTAGGTCAGAAAACTGCCTAAGTGGTGCATGCGTTCCGGCCAGGATCGAACCTGCGCCCTTTGAGTTTAAGACGCATACGCTAGCCATTACGCTACCACGACTTATTTGAAAAAAAAAGGTAAGTTAAAAAAAAAACCCGCTTTTGAAACATTCTTCATTGGTGCTCCGCTTCTATTGGTCTTAGCGTGATGATATATAGCTTATAGCCTTTCTCGATAAATGGGCTATCTTAAACTAAAATAATGTTTGCAAATCAGACCAATAGTTCCTGAGATTAGCGCATTCAATCAACCAACAAACAAACTCTTCAGCTTTATATATTAGTATAAGGTTTTGGAGTGGCCGTGTGTGAGTCGTATTGACTTATGAAGATTTTAATTGATCTAACTTTAAAAATGAACAACGTGCTCTCCGAAAAATACCTATTAGAGCGATATAAACATTGATACGATTTTTGGAATTTTGTAGAATATTCTACAACATTCAGAAAAGAGATCTTTCAAAATAAAATAGTAATGTTTATTAACTGATCTCGGAACACAACTCAAGACTGTTATGTTATGTGTTATGGCGGCATACTCTATTTAGATCAGGGGTGGTAGCCATCCAGCCGGGCAAATACCTTACCACTTAGCTGTAGGGGGTTTTGGTCGCCTCGTAAGACAGGCCGCCTGGCCGCAAGAAATTGTATTCTTTCTCCGTTCTTGCATATATATATTTTTTTTTTTGTATGTCTTGTCATTATTATGGTGGTAATAATGTTTTTCTTCACTTTTATATCTTTGTCTTACTGAGTATACTCTGTTTGCTACAACTCCCTAAATTCTAGGAAACGCAATAACACATTTCTGTATAAAATTTATTAAAAAATTAACTTGAGATAGATAAATAAGAAGAAATCAATTTTTAGCTCGACGTGTTACTGGGGAGTTTCTTGCGCCTTTATCTCCTTAATAGCAATAACAGGTGGTGAACTGGTTTACACAAAATGGGAAGTAAATTTACATTTTTACTTGTAATAATATATGTGATCTTCAGAAAGTGTTCTCCAGTTGAACTTATTATTATTGAAGTGAAACTTCTATATAGACGGTGGGTATTAGGATTTTTTCTGTCACGAAAAAGCGCTACGGCCGCGTGGAGGGGCGGCATAGTATAGACTAGATGTGGTGAGAGGCGGCATAATGTTAGAGTAGACTTTTTGGTTCCGGATCGAATTCAGTTTTTTTGTTTGATAAAATAAAATATGTTTAAATAAAAAATGCATTAATATACAAATATACCTATATATAAATATACCTAACCTAGCCAAATCATAATTTGCAGTAAACCTGCGAAAAATCGAAATGTGTGCTGTGGGACTCACAGTAGAAGTGAAACTTCAACGGACAAGTGGAAAAACGAATCGCAACAAAACTTGAAGTTTTACGGGCAGGTTTTCAAATTGGACAAGTACATTAACAATCTGTTCGTAAAACTTCAAGTTAAAGTTTTATCGCGATTCGTTTTTCCACTTGTCCGTTGAAGTTTCACTTCTACTGTGTGTCCCAGTACACATTATTTTCCTTCTATCGCTTAAAAGCAGCATTGCATAGCATATTACATCACGGTCTTTTACATGGAACACAGCCGATTTGTCCTATAATCAAATGGAGAGCGTCAGATGTGACTGTCGTGTGACGTATGAGATGCTATAAAAACACAATTGCTGCCTATTTCGGCAGCAGGAAAAACTGTACGATTACCAATATTTACTTTGCCAATGTTTACTTATAACTTTCGCAAAGATTTATACCTTGAAAATGGAAATTGTGAAGTATGTGATAAATGTGTTGTAATACCAATTTAGTGATTTGCCATTTTTATTTATTTAGCCATTTAGGCTAAACGGTTTAGTCTATATGAGTAAATAAATAAAAAATAGCCGAAACTTCTGTCATATTTTATCGATATTAACCCCAGTTGTTTCTGACATAAACGTCTGCGATATAAGGCAGGTTGGCTAAGACAAAATTAGACAGGTTAAATTCTGCCTTTCAATTTGTACATAAATGATATGAAAAAATAAGACGATCTTAATTGTTAAAAAAGGTTTCACTATTGCTTATTCGTTTTTTGATACTTGTATTGCTATTAGTTATTTATATACAACAGTATTTTATATTTTTAACAGAAATTTAATTTTGTCCTCGGAAATACACCATGGTCTATGAAACAATATATACATTAAATAGCAGATAAGAAGTTAAAAAATCAGTTATAAAACCTTTTTTTAACAATTAAGATGGAAAACTTTCTTAAAATACACTGAGCTGACTCTCTATATATAGCATAACTATCTATTTTATGTAGTTTTATTGATATGTGGTAAATTTGTGTAATTTGTTATTTATATTGTTACAACTCAGATCCCGACAAGCACAAAATCCACTTGCATATCTGAAACAAAGCACATTTATAACCCGTCGGCATTTGAACTAATAACATTGAAATTATTTTATGGTCGTCTTCTTTTTTTTACTTATTGGCATACGGCCTATTGTTGTATTGTAATAATTAGCCAAGTGTTACGGATTTAAAGTACAAACTGATTCTAGGAAATTCGGTCACGCGGCCGGGCGGAGATATTGCATCTGTGCAGTATAAAGCAATGGCCCAATTGACGGAGGAGTGAGAAGCGAGACGTGTGTACTACATTCGGGAAACTAATAAATGACGGACTTTGCGCGTTTTATTGAATTACGACCTTCCGCATTACGCTTGGACTTGTTGTCTTCGGTTATATTTGTACCTGTGTTATACATGTTTGTATAGTTCTATTAAACTCTATAGTAATTCTAACGGCATTTTAATTTGAGTCTCGCTACTCGTAACAATATTGTCTATTTTTTAAATCAATATTATGTAATAAAGTAATATATTCTATTTATATATGCTATAAACACTTATTATTGATATAATTAGTTTCTACACACACTACATGATAATACTTGTTCTGTGTAAATGTGATTTTCCATCTTAAGTTTGTTTGGAAAAAAACTGTTCATAGCCATAAGACCGCTTTGTACTCTTATTGTTACTGTAGTTTGAATTCTAAGTTGTGTGCATTCAAGTACATAATAAATACAAGACCGCCTATTGTACTTTAATTTTATGTGCAATAAAGTTATTCATTCATTCATTCAATAAATTTCTATCAAAATTAAAAGACGGAAATAAATACTTTATTTTCAGCATTAGGTTAGTAAATAGGTTTTTAAATAAAAAGCAAGGTAAACAACTGATTAATTTAATTATTCTTTACCACGAATTATTGACTATAAGCACTGGTTGCAAATTCACGAAATTCATCGCAAATCTTGAATTTAGACATAAAAATAAAACTGGTAAACTGGTTATTTGCCGGGTTTCTCATCTTACTATTCATTGTTTTACCTTACAATTAACGTACTCACATAGAGTTTATGTCAAATTTTAACCAGTATTAAGGCAAATAAATGGACAGCAAGATATAGAAACCCAGTATACATCGTTGCATCATAAATCGACTTTTGCAATGTAAAACATTGTAACTCATTTTCAAGTAGTTTTGAGTTATAAACATATTCTTAATATTATTTGTATCTTATTTGCAAAAGTGGATGGATGCAGAAGTAGTGGAAGGCCGCGACATACCTTCCATGATCAAATTGATCGTGTACTAGCAGAAGGTGATGTCAGGAGCCTTAAGAACAGACGAGCGTGCATGACCAGAGTTATGAATGTCAAAGAAGCAAGTGAGGTGTGTAAGAATAAGCCTAAATGGCGCTCTGTTATTCGTACCTACCCCGCAAGAGAACTGGCGTGAAGTTATGTATGTATGTATATATTTGTATCTACTCAACTTATAATGACCGTTAATAATATTACATTAAAAATCTATTAAAATATACCCTCTTGTAAAGTATTTTTTTTGTATTAAATTGGTTTTCTTTATATTTCTTATTCTATTTATATCTCAAGTTCTTTTTATTTATAAGTCTTATACAGAAGTATGTTACAGTATGACTTTTGAAGAATTAATCGAGTTGTAGCAAACAGTGCATATTCATTAAGACAGAGAAACAATAAAAGTAAAGAAAAGTATTATTATAGTTATAATAAAGACATGATGTACTATTTTTTTTTGCTGCAACATATCTCCGTAAATTCCTTACAAGCTTGGCAAGATAACAACGTTATACAAAATATAGTAAAGCTATGTAAATACAATTTTGTCATTTAAGTATTCTTCAATAGTGTAGTATCCCTTTTTTAGTAAGCTACTTTTTAATTTGGTTTTTAATTTAGTAAAAGGCAGATCTAACATTTGGTCATAACCGAACTATGATGTCAATTTAAAAAGTCTTATAACTTATCAAATAATTGTATCCCCCAAATAAATAATAAAATACACACATTAATTACACATGAATCACATGTGAGTCTAGAGTTACATTTGATTAACGACATTTATTTAACAGCAATAGATATTTCCTTATTGAATCAAGTTCTCAATGTTGTATACCGATAGGACTTAACATAACTGAATAGGAATTTTTAGAATCTTTGACGCGGTCTCCTGTAAACTGATGAAAAATGGGTGAAAATGTTTTTCATTGCAGTTGTCGAAATATATTTTAATAATAGCACCTAACTTACAATCCTGTTTGGAAAAAGACTAGCAGAGTCTAAAGCTCATTTATAACGTTATTACAAACTTAGTTAAGACATAAGTCGTACTTCATAAGTGTTGATTGACTGAGTGTCGTGAGGGATTTAAAGCTACAAGAATGGTATTACTTTAACTCTTTTATTACAAAGCATACAATATACAAATCAAGACAAGACCTAATTGGCTTGGCCATTTGAAACTCCAAAGTTTTCTTCAGATAATTTTTTTAAATATTGCTTAAAACAAACCACCCTTCAATTCATTCACCCCTCAGTATCAAAAGAAAAATATCTTTTGATTATTTACCATTCAGCTCGAAACATCTGAAATTTTAGTTTGGCAATTAACGTTTTAAAGCATAAACGTTTCTTGCTCATTTAACATTAATGCTTTGCCTTAACAGATTTTATCAGTGAATTAATATTTAATTCTGATGAATAAACCATGATTTCCGCTCTCACAGTAATATAAATATTAAGTACAATCGTCATTGTTTAACAGTAAGCGTATTGTAACAAGGTTATGCTTTCCTGGTCGACATATTTAAGATGGTGCTTTCTTCTTTGGCAGAAACATTGATATAACAGTTACACCTGAAACAGAAGATACTTTGTTTTATTTATTTGAATGCATTACACTATTTATAGTCATGGTGCCTTAGTTTCTTACGAAGCCGTGTCTCCGACTGTCCTTGTTTTTACATAAAATTTTCATTATTAGTTTCGATCAACATGTTATTATTTAAAATTTATGGCTGCTCGAAAAATGTTTCTACCAAGTATCTGAACTAGTTAGTTCGATTAAATGATCTTTTCTTTTAATTTTATAATCTGCATGCTCAAAAATTCAAAATATTATTTCACAATTAATTATCTTATATATATATATATAAATGAATCATAGAAATGTATGTACGCGCATAACTTGAGAACGATTTTGATGAAATTTTTGTGTTTGAGTGGGTCCCGGGATGGTTTAGATTCACAATTGGAACCGGTAGGTGGTGCTAAGATCACTATTTTGGTGATTTTGTTTTTGTGTCATTAAACAAAGTCTTTTAGGAATTCAGAACATACGGCGGTACTAAGTTCGCCGGGTCAACTAGTTATTAATAAAACTGACATTCATTAAGTATCATATAACTGCATTCAATTTTGACACAAAGGTGACAAAATTGTGAAAAAATTATAATCTTCTATAATAAAATACTATTAAAATTATACATACACACATACATAACTTCACGCCAGTTCCCTTGCGGGGTAGGCACGAACAACAGAGCGCCATTTAGGCCCATTCTTACACACCTCACTTGCTTCTTTGACATTCATAACTCTTGTCATGCACACTCGTCTGTTCTTAAGGCTCCTGACATCACCCTCCGCTAGTACACGATCAATTTGATCATGGAAGGTGTGTCGTGGCCTTCCACGACTTCTGCATCCATCCACTTTTGCATTGTATATCTGTTTAGTCATTAAAATTATACTTAATCATATTAGTTTTTAAGAAAAATTAATATGCCAGAAAATGGCGAAACATGTTCTCAGCATAGCATAAGACCTTGAATCCATGTTTCATACAAATAAAGATTTTCATTTCATTCTAAAAACATATTTTGTTTACAATTAAATCAGTCATATTAGAAATTTACGAAATCGAAAAGGAGCTGATCTGATCATTTGAGGTATAAGTTTTTAAAGAATACTTACATGACATAACTCCGGCCATAGTAAAGAATGGGACCACACATCCTCTATCCAGCAGTATAGGGAACATTACATTCCCGATCAAAGTGCCTATACGAGCACATGACATTGTTAAAGAAACTGCTAATGTCCTGAAAAAATACACATTATAAAAAATATGTACGTCATTTTCGGCAGACAAATACACATAATATCCTCAAATTAAGCAAATTTTTTTTATTGCAGGAGTCCAGCAGACAGGCAGACGGCTCACTTGATGGAAAACGGTTAACATCGCCTATTAACATTTGCAACACCAAAGGTACTACAAATGCGCTGCTGCTCTCTTAAGGCAGACTGGAACCTGGTCACTAATGCCGGAACACAACTCAAGGTTGTTATGGCGACATACTTTAAATCAGGGGTATCAGCCATCTAGTCGGGCAAGTGCCTTACCACCTGGCTGTGGGTTGTTTTGTCGCCTCTTACGGCAGGCCGCCCGGCCGCAGGAAATTTTATATTCTTTCTCCGTTCCTGCACGGATGATAAGTTACGCTTGTGTTACGGGTAATATACAACGGACTACTCTGTGGCCGATCCCAGACACTCAGACAAAAGTAAATAACGAAGAAAAGTCTCTTCCGAAATTTACCATACCAGGAATCGAACAAGGACTTTGTTCGCGTGAGACCTAGATTTTACACAACACGAAACACACATCCAATTTAAGAAAAACGTATTTTTCTTAAGTTTTCATTTTATTTTCATTTATTTATTTGACGTGGTAGAGTCACTCTGGAACTCAACCACAGAACGCATCAAATTATATAAATACAAAACAAAACTGTACAATAACATTTTTGTACCCCTGGAACGCTGGACTTTTTCGTAAAAGGAGGTAAATAATAATAGTACATTATGGTACTAGTGTGTAACATTGGTGATTACCGCCGAGGCACCATTGAGACTCGAGCCGTAGGCGAGGGTCTTAAGAGAGCCGAGGACGGTAATCATCAATACACACGTGTATCATACGACGTTTTTCAACACACTTCTGAATAAAATAACAACAAAAACTCATTTTATTTAGTAGATAAAAAAAAGTTATATATGAGTGAAAGTTTTATTTATTAAACACGTACGAGTTAAAATTATCTATTTAAATAAGAAGTTGCATGAAATGAGCAAGCAATAGGAACATTAATTTATTTGTTCTATAGAACGCGATCTTTTTTTTTTGAATAAAAACTTTTTTAAGAACAAAGCAACTCAACCAATAAAATTAAAAAAAAAAATCTAACTCACAGTTTGATAATAGGTGTCATTCTGTGCTTTTTTTTTGAATAAAAACTTTTTTAAGAACAAATCAACTCAACCAATAAAATTAAAAAAAAAATCTATAACTCACTAGTGAGTTATAATGTTTTTTACTCACAGTTTGATAATAGGTGTCATTCTGTGCCTAATTGCGGTGACCATAGAGCCACTTTATGTGCAAGTGTGTTGAAAAAAATATTTTATTTATTTATTGAGAAAACCAACAGCGAATACACAAATATAATATAAAATAGTTTACAATAAAAAAGCCACGACACACCTTCCATGATCAAATTGATCGTGTACTAGCAGAAGGAGCCTTAAAATTCAAAAGTTTTTATTCAAAATAAATTCCACTGGAGAACACTTTTTGAAGGTCATACATGTAAGTTAAAATTTAATTTTTACTTCCTATTCTATGTACACCGCTTCGCAACGTGTTGATGCTGTAAAGGAGAAGAAGCGGCAAGAAACTCCCCAGCAACACGTCTAGCTAAATATTGTTTTTCTTTATATTTTATATTCTATTTATATCTCAAATTCTTTTTTTTAAAGAACAGACGAGCGTGCATGACAAGAGTTATTAATGCCAAAGAAGCAAGTTAGGTGTGTAAGAATAAGCCTAAATGGCGCTCTGTTGTTCGTGCCTACCACGCAAGGGAACAGGCGTGAAGTTATGTATGTATGTACAAAAAAAGTAAGGCCAATAACAGGTTTTCCTTATTAACTACCACTTTAATAACAATTTTACAAAGTAAATGTTGAAATTAAACAAATAAAGTCGGATTATGTATGTAAAATTCAGCAAGTCATTAATCATGTTACTTTTAAATTTGTATTTGGAGGACGCAAAAAGATCAATTATAGAAAATTTAGTATTATAAGTACGAGCCATACTAGAAAACAAAGAATTTTGAGCATAGTTGGTAGAATTACAATTAACATTCAGCAAAGATGTATGACGAGTACGGTATCTAAGCGCATTATATGCCAATTTCGAGACGAGCTCAGGACAATCACCACGGCTATGAACTATATCCAAAAGCAATGACGTATCTAAAACTGTATGTCTTTCATCCAAGGATAGAAGCCTATGTGAACTACAGCTGTCTTTATAACAATTGGGACGTATACGACTAAGATAGTTTGATATGATTGCAACAAATTTTCTATCCGTGCAGGAACGGAGAAAGAATACAATTTCCTGCGGCCAGGCGGCCTGTCGTAAGAGGCGACTAAACAACCCACAGCCAGGTGTTAGGGTATTTGCTCGACTGGATGGCGACCACCCCTGGTTTAGAGTATACCGCCATAACAACCTTATGTTGTGTTCCGGCATTAGTGACCAGGTTCCAGTCTCCTTTAAGAGAGCAGCAGCGCATTTGTAGCACCTTTGGTGTTGCAAATGTCCATAGGCGATGGTAACCGCTTTCCATCAAGTGGGCCGTCTGCCTGTCTGCTGGACCCCTGCAATAAAAAAAAAATTGTATTCTCTCTAAGCGTTCTTTGTAAATGATATATTGTAGAGACCATATTATTTAAAAGAAAAAAGAAAAGAAAAACTTTTGAGTTCAATTGTTCATTATATTTCACAGAAAACGTAACCAGTGGTAAAATTCGGGATTTTACTATTGCCCAATAGTAGGTACACAACATTAGAGTAGCTAAAAAGTTCACGACACGGACGGTTGTGTCACTGACATTACAGGTTTTAATTTTATAAATAGGTCATACATACCTTACACTAGTTGGGAATAATTCAACAGTGGACGCCTGAACCAAACTTTTCATAGTTTGAGTAACAGCCACGACAATTGAAAATAAAGCGACCATAGTCGTTTTTGAGTTTGCCCAGCGAAGCCCAACAGTGGAGCCAATACATATGAGGCCAGATACTACGAGTAAAACCTTTTTGCCCACTCTATTCACCAATACACCCGTGATGAAATACGGAAGTATACAGACGCAGCCCATAATTATGCTGTTTATATATGTTTCTGTTCCACTTTTAGCCTGAAGAAAGAATTATTATTTACAGCAAATTTATATATACAATATAGAAAAAAATGCATGTGTCAGCTCCGAAGCACGACTGCAGTTTACTCTTTAAATTTATTTAAAAAAATGTGCAGGCGCGCGGCGACAGCGGGCAAATGCGGCCGAATAAGAGCGGTTATAAGAAAAACATACAAATAACTATTTTCCCAGTAGAAAATATAGATATAAATAGAAAAACACTCGCAAACATATTAATTAAAGATTAAAATTATACAAGTAATAGCGCCTGAAAGAAATATAGTAGTTTCGCTAAAATTCATCTTGCTAAGCAAGCCAGTATAGTAGAGGAGATCATCGGACCCTGATGAGGAGATCTCAGAGGGTCCTGGCGGTGAGGTCCATCCGGGGGTACCGGACAATATCGTGGACAGCGGCGACACTTCTTGCAAGTGATTCGCCCTGAGAGCTCCAGGCGGAGATGCTCGCAGAAGTGCACCGTTTTCGGTAGAATGTATGAGAACGAGGAAACCGGTTTTGCCCGGCAGAAGTGAAGAAAGTTACGGCCTTGGCGACCGAAGCCCTACACGAGAAGTGTAAAAGGGGCCAGTGGAGGCTGTCCGCCCTTCTCGTTAGGTCCCAAGTAAAAGTGGGACCCTGTGGGGTCATGACCCAGAAGGAGGCGTCGGAGAGGCAAAGGGAGGAGAATGCGTATGCGGACCCTGTCTGTAGAAGGTGGCTCCGAGGTCGGAGGCGTCGCTACGCACAAACTCTCCTCCTTCCATGATTCCAGCACAGGGGGCCGCGTGGACATCGCGGACTTCCCCCCCTCGCCTGTTGTTGAAGAGGGTATCCTTCCCCGCAAGAGTTATGTAGGGGCGCAGGTTAGGTTTAGTGGTTAGTTTAACGGCTGACCATACCCCCCTGTCCTCCACTTGGAGGTTATGGGAGCATACGGCCGATCAAGAGTCCCACACATCCCTGGGCGTGCTTTCCCCCGAGTTCATTTTTTTTTGTTCACTCTAATACAGAGGTATTTGAATAGAAAAACAAACGCAATGCTTTTGAATTACGCTTGTATTACTCTCCTCATAAAATTTCCATATCGGGGGCCGTATATGAAAATCGATTTCAAAGGAGTAAACTCCGCTAATGATAGCTCATAAACATCCCACTGTTGGGCTCGAGTGTCCCGTTTTAGAGGCACAGGCAGTATACCCGCCACGCTTATCCAAAGCGGATTAACCAGTTTCACATCAATATGTGACCAATGTCCGAGTAAAAAAAATAATTCATGTAAAAACTTTTTCTTGGTCTTTTATTTACGTTCTAACTTAATTTTTCCAGAATGTCCAAGTTTGTAGAGGTTCCCTTTTTTGGTACATTAATGAAGTAATATTGGAATCCAATTTAAGTACAAAATTACTTGTGCCTTCAAAATAAGTAAATAAAAAATTATGAACTTAATTAAATTTACTCTTTCTAAATTTAATTTTCAATTTGCCTAAAATAGATGATTTATTCTGAAAGCGTGACTGTGTGTTAATTGCTTTTAAGCCCCGGTACAGATATTTTCTTTTTTAAAGGTAAATTTATATTTGTTATAAGTACACGTTAAATTAAATATATGAAAAATGGGTCCTTTGACTTTTGTTAGCTTTCATTCACATTGATATAGGTATCTATACGAAATTTCGTAATTTATACAGTCTGAAAGATCTCTACTGAAAAAAAAATAATGTATACAAACAGCTTTTTTATTTAGCCCCAAACATTATTGGAGTTTACTCCATCGATTTTCATATAAGGCCTCCGGCAGGGAAATTTCATGAAGAGTGAAATATAATGCAAATCATTATCCCAAAAGCGTTACGTTTTTTTATTAAACAATTTCGAACTATACTCCAATGAGATAAGATCCAAAACAATGTCAATCAGCGTATGATACGCTGTTTTGAAATTAGAAGGTCTTATAACCACCGGCTTTCTCGTATCGTATTTTATTTAGTAAACTCCAGTCGTGCACCTGAGCTGACACACTTTTTTTTTATTCAAAAAGAATAAAGATCCCTATGACTGTGGTTTATTTGAGACCAGTGCAATTTGTCTATATAATAATAAATCAATTGCAGGTGTTATGTTTTTACATAACATAATCTTGAATATTTTATTAGTATCCTCACAGTATTCTTTTCTAATTTGCTCAGTATCCATTATTATTATATTTATAGTAATTCTATGTATTATGTGTATATTTATGTATGTAAGTTATTATTATCAATTACCACGATAGACGAGTGAATTTGGGGAATAGTATGAATGGAGCGTTAGGTAAACTTCTAGGCGCTAAGAACCTCAGCCAGAAGGCCCAGCTTGCCATACACAACGCGGTACTGGTACCTACGCTCACGTATGGAAGCGAGAGTTGGGTATGGAAGAGAGAGCATGAAAGTAGAGTAAACGCGGTCGAGATTCGAGCACTGCGCAAAATCTGCGGAGTGACGCTCGCGGACCGCGTTCGTAATACCGAAGTAAGAAAGAGAGTTGGTCTGAAAGAGAGTGTCGGGGTGAAGGTAAGGAAAGGAATGCTCCGGTGGTTCGGGCATGTGGAAAGAATGCATGATGAAAGAATGACTAAACAGATGTACAATGCAAAAGTGGATGGATGCAGAAGTCGTGGAAGGCCACGACACACCTTCCATGATCAAATTGATCGTGTACTAGCAGAAGGTGATGTGAGGAGCCTTAAGAACAGACAAGCGTGCATGACAAGAGTTATGAATGTCAAAGAAGCAAGTGAGGTGTGTAATAATAAGCCTAAATGGCGCTCTGTTGTTCGTGCCTAACCCGCAAGGAAACTGGCGTGAAGTTCTGTATGTATGTATGTACCACGATATCTCGGGAACTATAATATATTATACCTACAGACTTGAAATTTGGCATGGACCTTCCTTTCGCCAAGTAGAGGTGAGCTAAGAACGTATTTTACGGCACGTGAAGCGGGCGGGTATCAGCTAGTTTTATATATATGAAGATTTTCACCCTTCGAGTTACCGTCAAATAATGTCCAAATCTCACCGATATCGCTGTTTCCATGATTCTGACAGTAGTACACTTACCGGTACACAGACTTCTTCGATTTGCGTGACATTACTGCCTTTCAATTTTAATTCACTAACGTGCTTATCCAGCGATACGCACAAATCGTTGTTGCCATCAATATTGTAACGCTCAACAATTGTTGAAAGTTGTGGAAACCAAAGTCTTAATACATTGTACCTAAAAAAGGATATTCTATGAGTAATTAAAGAACGGAGTGTCAAATCGACTGATGCCCGGTTTCTGTATCTTAATAATCATTCACTTGTCTTACTATCGCTTGAATTTTGACATTTCATGTATCGAGCTTATGTCAAAAATTTACCGATAGTGAGACAAATGAACGGTCGGTAAGACATTTTTTTTTAAATAATAATCGGCAGACAAACATACATTATATATCTCCAACCTAAGCAAGTTACGCTTGGGTTATGGGTAATATACAACGGACCATTCTAGAGCCAATCCCAGACACCCAGACCATAGTAAATAACAGCAACTTCGTTTCCGAAATTTACCATACCAGGATCAAACCCGGAGCCTCTGCGTTCCAGCGAGTTTGGTCTGCTAAGACTTTAGCCCGCTCAACCACAGAAGCCGTCAAATTGTAGGAACCGGGTATAAGATACTTGTTGCGTCAAGTTTCATCCACCAATTTATTGACGTATAAACACTGTGGTAAATGCATAAACGTGATGCTACGTAAAAGCAGATAATAAATATCGCTGTTAGAGCTGCCGATAAGATTGGGCATTTGTCTATATCACCAAAAATGTCCAATCTCATAAACGTGTAAATATAATATTTAATAATGATTAGAATATTAGTGTGCACATCACGTAAACGATAAGAAATTTGTAATTAGTCTAAGTCAAATTAATATTTTTTTTATTTTTTTATTGCAGGAGTTCAGCAGACAGGCAGACGGCCCACTTTATGGAAAGCGGTTACCATCGCCTATGCACATTTGCAACACCAACGGTGCTACAAATGCGCTGCTGCTCTCTTAAGCGAGACTGGAACCTGGTCACTAATGCCGGAACACAACACAAGGTGGTTATTTTTTTTTTTTGTTTTTGAGGCGAGGGAAAATGCTTAACCGATTTACGCACAAACTGGGTCGTTGCTAGGGGAACGACACGCGTCGGTCGGGGGCGATAACACTGCAGCAATAGTATGCTCTTGGCAGCGCTCCGTCCGCGATCGACGTCACAGAATAGTGTGGAAGACTCCGAGCGTTGCTACACGAGCGAGCAACCCCAATACCCACTAAAAACCCCCTCCTCCGTGACGACCCTGCGCTTTGTATGTGTTGGAAAGGCTGAGATTTAGAACATAGTTACGCCCAGCCGAAGCACAAGGTGGTTACGGCAACATACTTTAGACCAGGGGACAATACCAATTTCCTGCGGCCGGGCGGCCTGTCGTAAGAGGCGACTTAACAACCCACAGCCAGGTGGTAGGGCATTAGCCCGACTGGATGGCTACCACCCCTGGTATAAAGTATGTCGCCATAACAACCTTGAGTTGTGTTCCGGCATTAGTGACTAGGTTCCAGTGTCCCTTAAGAGAGCAGCAGCGCATTTGTAGCAACTTTGGTGTTGCAAATGTTCATAGGCAATGGTAACCGCTTTCCATCAAGTGGGCCGTCTGCCTGTCTGCTGATCTCCTGCAATAAAAAAAAATCAATAAAATTATTTTTTTATATCACTTGGTTTTTCTATTCACACGACATTGGCAAAATCAATGCATATATGGCATTACAGCTATCATTTAAAAAAAAATACGCTCCGCACATTGTAAATACACAACAACATAAAATAACTTAATAAAAATCATGTAAAATAATAAAATCCAAAAGAAAATCAGACAAGCTACATCTATTTCTACATTCAAACACTTGATCACTGATTATTTATTATTTGTCCATGAAATAAAATTTGTTGCAGTAAATGGGATTGTATTATTTATTGTTCGCATGTAAGTATGTGTAATTTATATTATTATAATCTACTAGCTGTCCCGGCAGACGTTGTTCTGCCCTGAAGAAATAAAATTTAGAACCCGATTGCCGCGCCACCTACCTATCTTTCAAGTCGGATCAAACTGCACACGGTGTGTAGATTTGATTAAAATCGGTTAAGTAGTTTAGGAGTCCATCGCGGACAAAGAACGTGACACGTAATTTATATATATTAGATTTAATTATGTATATCTATATTAGTTTATTATTGTTATTTTTTTTTCTTTATTACGATTGAATTAGTCTTTTAATTTAGTTAAACCACCAAATATTGTTTACTTTTTCTTGTAATGTCTCTTTGGACGCCGGCGTGCCTGGAAGAGATCGCTAGAAGCGATAAGGCCGCGCATTGTTCTAATGGAAATGTATTTATATTAAATGTCTAGGTTTAAGTTATGGTGAACAATAAAGAGTTTTTATTCATTCATTCATTCATTCATTCATTATTCGCACCGCGCCGCTTTATAATAAATAAATACAGTTCATCGTATCATTGTAAATAAATATCAAAAAACATATTACATATAAAAACTGCTAAGCCTATAATTAATAAAGGTGTAAGTGAAGTGGAATGAGGAGCAGAGGAGCAGTTTTTATCCGTGCAGGAACGGAGAAAGAATACAATTTCCTGCGGCCGGGAGGCCTGTCGTAAGAGGCGACTAAACAACCCACAGCCAGGTGGTAGGGTATTTACCCGACTGGATTGCGACCACCCCTGTTCTAGAGTATGCCGCCATAACAACCTTGTGTTGTGTTCCGGCATTAGTGACCAGGTTCCAGGCAGCGCATTTGTAGCACCTTTGCTGTTACAAATGTCCATAGGCGATGGTAACCGCTTTCCATCAAGTGGGCCGTCTGCCTGTCTGCTGAACGCCTGCAATAAAATAAAAAAATAAAAAATTGCATTTTTTTATTTTTTATTGCAGGAGATCAGCAGACAGGCAGATGGCCCACTTGATTGAAAGCGGTTACCATCGCCTATGGACATTTGCAACACCAAAGTTGCTACAAATGCGCTGCAGCTTTCTTAAGGGAGACTGGAACCTGGTCACTAATGCGAGAACACAACTCAAGGTTGTTATAGCGACATACTTTAGACCAGGGGTGGTAGCCATCCAGTCGGGCAAATGCCCTACCACCTGGCTGTGGGTTGTTAAGTCGCCTCTTACGACAGGCCGCCCGGCCGCAGGAAATTGTATTCTTTCTCCCTTCCTGCACGGATTTAATGCCCATTAATCAGCTAAGTGCGTGCTCATTCTCAAATTCCCATCAAAATTATCTCATACTCCTTCTTTTTCTATTTGAAACAGTTTGCTTATTAACAAATCCAGCGCCGCCGCAACACCTACAATATTCTTTATCATCAAAAGCCGATCTTAGACGGTTCATTTCTGACTTTAAATTTGGATGAATTAACCAAATTCTTTATAAACAAAATCCTTATAAACATAACTTTGAAAATTAATACCTTGGTGTTCCTTTCAGTTATCTGCCTTTAAGGCTCCTACTGCCGTAAAAGGTCTAAAATGAGGTGCAAACGAAACAACTTTTGGTTGTTGATTACTAATCAATAATTTACCAAAAAAAAATTGCATAAATCTTCACGATATGAGACGTAACTTGGTTTTTCTGGATTTTTCTATAGTTACTTATAGAGTTTCGGGGTGAAGGTAAGGAAAGGAATGCTCCGGTGGTTCGGACATGTAGAAAGAATGCATGATGAAAGAATGAATAAACAGATATACAATGCAAAAGTGGATGGATGCAGAAGTCGTGGAAGGCCACGACACACTTTCCATGATCAAATTGATCGTGTACTAGCAGAAGGTGATGTTAGGAGCCTTAAGAACAGACGAGCGTGCATGACAAGAGTTATGAATGTCAAAGAAGCAAGTGAGGTGTGTAAGAATAAGCCTAAATGGCGCTCTGTTATTCGTGCCTACCCCGCAAGGGAACTGGCGTGAAGTTATGTATGTATGTATGTATGTATGTACTTATAGTCCAGAAAAAAAAATCATCAAATCACCTGCAAATTATTAACATGAAACCATTTTGCTTCTTCATTTTTTACCAAAAAAGAATGAAAGGATATCTATATATTTATAAAAGAGAGATAAATTTTATTATTTTTCAGAGGTTACTTTATTTTATTCACAATAAAATATTAATGCATCTGAAAAACGACCGCGTCTATGGACTCCCCACTATCGCCCAAAAAAATCTAAAGGGCGTTTTCGTTGCTACAAGCCTTAAACTAAATTGATTCAATTTAGTGCATCCATCTAATATCAGCATTAAATTGAATATAATGAAGTTCTATAATTTAGTATTTCATCATTTTTAAAATTATCTATTTTGCTCTTTTATAAATAAATAAAAACTTACATATTTCTGAATACCTAAGGGCTGATTTTTCAATCAGATAAAAGTTATCAGTGGAATAAATTATAGCCCGACTAAATAAAAAAGTGAAACAATTCAACTCTTTCATTCACGCAACAGAATGAATAAATGAATGAATGAATAATTTATCGCTAAAATGTATGTGCACCAGATGTTTCAGTATATTTTGCGTTTTAGGCGTGTAATGTCCGAATACATGTCAGAATATTAAAACTAAATTACATTATAAAAAAAAAATGTTATAAAATATTGCATTAAAATTATATGTCTAGTTATACAATATTATTAATCACCTCTTTGTCATTCTTACATTCATTTACAGTATAATCTAATTTTCTTAAGATAATTATTAAACAAATTTATAGACTGAACTCTGTAACATTTCCGGAAGTTAATTAAATATGATAGGCACCATACAGTAGATACTTTTGCGCGTCATAGCAAATACAGTCTTTTTGATTTTACCATTTTGTACTTTGTTCTATGAATAAATGTTATTTAGTGATTGAAAAATTGGCCCTAAATATACTAATCGCAAGAAGAAGTGTATAAAAAAGAATATTATGCTAGCCTACAGTCGCTATTCATTAGCAGAATACCAAAGAAAAATACATACACTTTTAATTTTCAATTACCATCTATACTTAGTTGAAAATAGACTAAAACAAATCACTAAAGCGTAATGTCACGAGTTCTATTAAACTAATAATTAAATACAAGCTTAGTTCCATTTACAACGAAGAACAACATTTCAGTAGGTACGTCGCAGTTAATTAAGAAAAGCCTTTAGCTATAGCATTGCTATTTAACTAATAATTATTACAACATGAAAGTGTTTGTTCACAACTGTAGGTATACAAATACAAATTGAGCCCATCTAAGAAGTCATATAAATACAGACCAACTAACTTTGTAACAATATAAAAATAAATTATATCAAATGTAACACTTTTTTTTTATTATTGCAGGAGTTCAGCAGACAGGCAGACGGCCTACTTAATGGAAAGCGGTTACCATCGCCTATGGACATTTGCAACACCAAAGGTGCTACAAATGCGCTGCTGCTCTCTAAGGGAGACTGGAACCTGGTCACTAAGGTTGTTATGGCGGCATACTCTAGACCAGGGGTGGTAGCCATCCAGTCGGGCAAATGCCCTACCACCTGGCAAGACACATGACAACGTTATGTTTGTCAAAACTTTTTTTCTTAAATATTAGTGATGTGACCTGGAGATTGATGTATAATCGATGAATTTGAATATAACTCGTAATAAAGTTATGCATATTTCTACATTTTAAAAATAAAAAGCAGCGAAACGAATTTTTATTTATAGAATAGAATAGAATATACTTTATTGCATAACATTAAGATACAATTTAAGAAGTTTAAGTACAGAAGACAATAGGCGGTCTTATCACTAAAAGCAATTTCTTCCAGACAACCTTAGGATGGATTAGAGAAAAATTGTGTAACATGTGGGTTTTGCAATGTAATTATATATATATATATATATATATATATATATATATATATATATATATATATATATTATGTAATTATATATTATAATAATTCGTTTTATTTTAATCGAATCCGTAATGTGTGACTTCCTATATCGATTCCAATTCTAATTGTATCATCATCGATAGTTAACGTAACTACTAAAATCCGTTTGATTAGATCACCTCTCCGCGAGCATTCGCCTGTAATGTAACATTTATGATTCGATTTTGAGCATTTAGTTCCACAATCTCAGACGATGCGGCCGTTGTGTTTTACAAATTGTATTTTTTTTTTTATTGCAGGAGTTCAGCAGACAGGCAGACAGCCCACTTGATGGAAAGCGGTTACCATCGCCTATGGACAATTGCAACACAAAAGTTGCTACAAATGCGCTGCTGCTCTCTTAAAGGAGACTGGAACCTAGTCACTAGTGCCGGAACACAACATAAAGTTGTTATGGCAGCATACTCTAGACCAGGGGTGGTCGCCATCCAGTCGGGCAAATACCCTACCACCGACTGTGGGTTGTTTAGTCGCCTCTTACGACAGGCCGCCCAGCCGCAGGAAATTGTATTGTTTCTCCGTTCCTGCACGGATAGAAATATATCAAAATATTACAGATTATGTCACTACAGATTGCGCACTGTAATGCTTGGTTCTTCTCCATCACCGATGTATTGCTTGACCTATTTTTGCCCGCCTTCGCGATGCGAAGGCGCTCGGCCCGAAAACCCCGGTAAAGTTGTGAGGTCTTCGGACCAACAATATAATGTCAAGTCCGATAAAAAAAAAATCGGGACACTCACTCATCATAGCGAAACACGATTAGTTCAAGGTTGACCATTATTTGCCGATATGAGAGCGAGCATCTGATCGTTGTCTATGTAACCACTTATATTTTACAAAAAAATAATTTTTGAATATACTCGTCGTCAGCCATTTGCAGTCCACTGCTGGACGTAGGCCTCCCTAAAACGGCGCCACTCATCCCTGTCCTCCGATTTCCTTAGCCAGCGCCTACCGGCGATCTTGCATAGGTCGTCGGTTCATCGGGCTGGAGGGCTTCCGACATTACGCTTACCGAGACGGGGTCTCCACTCCAGGACTCGTTTGCTCCATCGGCCATCGGTCCTGCGGCAGACTTGACCGGCCCACTGCCACTTCAACTTGCTAATTGAATATACTCACTTGCCAACAATCATTAAATTCATAAAACCAATTAGAATCAAGTACGCGAACATAGGTCTCCTGAATAATACTTTTATGTTTATTAGCCCATTGCTTATCTGTTTTCGGGGGGAAGTGTGGTGTTCTAGTGCATCCTGAATTTGTTCGCGTTTTATCTCATCTTCCCACATGTATAGGCACTGTAACGAGATTTATAGTAAGTTTCTTTACAGCAGACAGACAGCCCACCTGATGGAAGACGGTTCCCGCCATCTATGAACATTCGCAACAGCAAAGATGTCATGTATGGGGCCATCCATAAATTTCAACACACGTCTAAGGGGAGGTGGGGGTCGACGAAGTGTGACAAGGGGTGGGACGGTTTCTAAATTTTTTGATATAAAATTGCAAAATTTTTATGTCATACTAGGGAGGGAGGAGTCTCACGAATGTGGCCAGCTGTGGCAAGGACGGGGGAGGGGTCAAGAAATCATGAAATTCGCGTGTCGTAATTTGTGGATGGCGTCTTACCAATGTGCTGCCGACCTCGAAGGTGGGACGGGAACCTGGTCACTAGTGCCAGAACACAAGTCAAGGTTACCATCCAAACAGGCACATGTCTTACTACCTGGCTATGTGTTGTATGGCTGCAGAAATCATATACTTATTCTATTCCTATTCATTCTTTTTTTAAGATTTTAGTAAAATAATTGAACTTTATCTCTCTTTTTCTTTCTCACTCCCTCTCATTTACCTTCTCCCAATTATTTGAGGTCAGCACAATATATTGTGCTGGTCCTCAAATAATTGGCAAATATATACAGCAGAACACGGTAAGACAATATACTTTAGTGATATTGTGATAACTTCTTATGGGAGGGTAAACCGCTTCGTTACGTAACGCGTTACGGCGCCAGTCTGTCTGGCTTCCCTTTCTCTCACTTTAGATTAATTTAAGTTATCACTTCTGTCGGGCGTCCCGAGACGCACAGCGTCTTTTTTATTATTTCTTTTATTAATTGTTTAGTTCGAAAGGAAATGTCCATAAGCGAAGGTAACCATTTTCCATCTGGTGGGCTAGCATAAAAAAATGTCAATAAAAGCGTATAAACTCACTGGATAACGTTCAGCAGGCTTTCCAGTGTTTTCCTTATACAGCTTAATTAGTATTTCTTTTGCTTCTGCATATTTTTTCTGGGTGATTAAGTACTTTGGACTCTCAGGTATAGCTGAGTACATGATGAAGGCCACTAACGACCATAGAGACATTATGTACAAGTAAAAATTCCATGTGTTCAAGACTGCAAGAAAAATATTGTTACGAGTTGCAAGACTCGAATTAAAATGCCGTTAGAATTACTATAGAAATTATTAGAACTATACAACACGTATAACACAGGTACAAATATAACTGAACACAGCCAGTGCAAACGTAATGCACGATCCAATAACACGCGCAAAGTCCGTCACTAAATAGATTAGCGAATGTACACAAGTCTTGCCTCGCGGCTGGTTATCGCTCGACTGCCGATCTCTCCATTGGGCCATTGCTTTATACTGCACCGATACAATATGTCCCTCGCCCGCGTGGACTGAATGTCTTAAAATCACACCTGACTAATGACTACCATAAAAGATTACAATACACAATGGGCTTTTTTCTAATTACAAATTTTAAACACAAAGCAAACAAAAGAAGTCCAAATGCTAAAAAGGTAATAAAATGTGTTTCTACAGACGCAGGTGTGAATTTGTCTTTTGTCGGCATTCAGGTCGTAACAATATTATAGATAGTGCAATTATGTGAACTAGGTTTTATAGAAGTTATAAAAATATGTTTTAAATAATAACACTTGAAAGTTTTAAAGATTTTCTATATAATTCATTTTAGAGTATGCCCCTTTAACAACCTTAAGTTATGTTCCTTAGTGGCCTGGTTCCAGTCTTCCTTTAGAGAGCGGGCAACACTTTGGTAGCACCGTTGGTGTTACACATGTCTATAGGCGATGCTAACCGCTTTCCATTAGTTGGGCCGTTTGCCAGTCTGCTGAACTCGCGCAATAAAAAAATGGTGTCGGAGATGTCATTCTTTAGGCTCCATTCATACTGTGATGCCGTTCACGGCTCAACTTCGCTCCGGTCTCGGTCCGGTCAATTCTCGCTATGTCTACACTACTAATATTTCTTACTACTACACTACTAGTATGTCTTACTAGTTTAAACTAAAGCCTATTCGCACAATCGGTACGAGTTATGACAGTTCCGATCTCGCTTCAGTCAAATATTTTTTGACGAACCAGTACCGGCGCGATATCGGATCGGAAGTAGCGTTGCTACCTTTTTTTGTAAGTAAATATAGTAGTTTTGTTTTAAAACTGTAAAATAAATAGTACTTTTTGAAAATTTAGGGGAATATAGTACATATTTATTTTATAATTTATTTATTTCAGTATTGAATTTTCCACGCGTATTTATTACTACTTTTTGATTTGATCAGTAAAGATCTATTGTTTTTAAAATAATCATACGAATCTGAACAAAAAGCACGACAATTGAATTAGCGATGAAAATATAGTACCTTTCGTACTATATTATTTTTTTTATAATATACTAGCTGTCCCGGCAGACGTTGTTCTGCCCTGAATAAATAAAATTTAGAACCCGATTCCAGCGCCACCTACCGGATCCAAATGTAAGCTATCCTATCTTTCAAGTTAGATCAAGTTGCACACGGTGTGCAAAGATAAAATCGGTCAAGTAGTTTAGGAGTCCATCGCGTATAAACAACGTGACACGTAATTTATATATATTAAGAAGAAAGATATATAGTACAATTGACTAAAGTTTATAGTACGATACTATATAATCTAAATATAGTACGGGTGGCAACCCTAATTGGAACTAAAGCGAGACGATAGCAAAAAATCTCTGATCCTTTCTCATTTAAGAATACTTGACCAGGCTGGCAACGGACCGAGACCGGAGCGAGATTGAACCGTGAATGGCATTACAGTGTGAATCGAGCCTAAGTGTTCTCCTTCAACGCTAATACCACAGAATACGAAGAAACATATTTTCACCAATCGGAAAGGAGCCAATAAAAACTTGCAATTCATGAATTTCATGAAATTCGTTCCCGTTCTATCCGTGCAAGAACGGTGAAAGAATACAATTCCCTGCGGTTGGGCGGCCTGTCGTAAGAGGCAACAAAACAACCCACAGCCAAGTGGTAGGGTATTTGCCCGTCTGAATGGCTACCACCCCTGATCTAGAGTATGCCGCCATAACAATCTTGAGTTGTGTTTCAGCATTAGTGTCCAGGTTCTAGTATCACTTAAGATAGCAGCAGCGCATTGGCAGCACCTCTGGTGTTGAAAATGTCTGTAGGCGATGGTAACCACTTTCTATCAGGTGCGCCGTCTGCCTTTCTGCTAAACTCGTGCAATAATAAAAGTAATTAACAAGGTGAAAATTAGGGTAATTTATGACTAATAATAAAACGTTATTTGAAAGTTTTGACTGAGATTTTACTATAAAAACAAGAACTGATTTTTTTTTTCTATTTCAATCTCAGTATACTTCTTCCATGACATTACTTCCAAATAACCACAGAGTAACATAAAACTAGTAACAACATTAACTAAGAGGCTGGTGCCTTAACTAGGTTAAAAAGCAACCTGTACTACAAGTAACCAGGATCAACCTGTTGGCCTTGATAATTGGCTAATTAAGAGAAAAAAATACTAGTATAATTATTGTAAGTAATTGTGTTAGAGTGAGCCCTTCAAGTGCTTTGGTATGATTTATTGTCTGTGTATCTGTAAGTTCCCATAGGCTACAAAAAAAACAGGCTTCGTCGCCTTGTTATCACAAAGGCTGTGCGTTAAGAAATGACATCGACTAGCAATGTCTTGTTGGTTTACAAAGATAGCCGAACGCATCCGAGCTGTCCCGAATTCGCGCGTCGTTTTGGGGTTTTAAAATAACGGCTAGTACGCATTCGCGCGCATTATTCAAACTAATCACTTTGAAATAAATAATGTTACAACCATAAGAAAAAAAGGACTATTGCCTTCGTATTCACGACGTCACAATGTAAGAATAAGTCTGTATGATTGAGCGAGGGTGAACATTAATATAATAGGAGACAAATAACCCTTACCGATACGTCCGTCAAAGAAACTAACCCTCCAATCATTGGTTAGTACTCCCCAAGCCATAGCCGGCACTACAATTTGCGCCGCAGCTGCAAGTGATGATTGACATAACACAACCTGGTCCCTTACGTCTGTATGGCAAAATTCCGATGTAAGGGTTAATGACGCACTTATCGAAATAGCAAACCTGAAAAAACAAACTTTGATATTATTGCGATCGTATCTTTATGGGCTAATGAACCTATATGAATGAAACTCGACACAAAGCTGGCTTATAACCCGAATCAACACTTAGGATACGTTTTATCTTGATAAAAGAAGTCGTTTACTTGGTATAGACGGATTAACAAAACAGATGGCGCTGCAATTACGATGTAGACACCATCTCTGTAATTCAAAAACAAATCGTTGTCAGGTTGCCCACATGTTATTCATTATGTATTACGTACTTCAGATCAGGTTGGCTGCGACTTTTCTTTATGTTTTGCTGTGCTGTTGTCTACACTATATTGACTTAGTTTCTTTGCAATTATAGTGAATTCAATAAGAAACTTACGTATTGAAGGTTTATATATACTCGTATATACCTATATATAAAATACCTAATTATTTTTTTATGTACGTAACATAGAGCTACTACCTCGGGGAAAACTACTTATAAAATAAAAATGTTAATGATATAATGTTTAGTACTCACATTGCACCTTCGAAAAACTTAGCAGCTAACAGAACCTCGTAAGTTTGACTTGAACCAGCAATGATTGTGAAGAAGAACATTCCGCCGAAACCAATTTTGAGAAACATTTTCCTACCGAAAGTGTCTGTTAGAAAGCCGGCTACGGCTGACACAAGTAACATTCCTGAAATTTGTATAGTTTAGAATAAATTACGGGAATATATAACAGCCCCGCTCCAAAATGTATGAATTCAGATAAGCTGCTGCTGCGGATGCTGCAATAACACCAAATTTTTTACAAGTGTCTTTTCCGCAGTAATCATTCAATTATTTCAGTAATCATTCATTCATTTTTGATTCATTAATCAGACCCTGACTAATGTATCCTATCCCTATTACTATAATACATTACTAAGGACACATTCCTTTAGTGTCTCACAACGCCTAAAATGCTCCATCTGCCGTTGCACAAGACGACCGGGGTCGTTATGGTCGTGGAGTAAACGTCACTAATGACGTCTTATCTTCGATAACACAATGCTCACAACGACCCATGTCAAGAGATGAGTCGAAGTGGGCATTGACCTCAGAGCATTAACTCTCTCTATCTCTTGACAGTGAAAAAGGCGCGATTTTGTAAACAAACCAATGAAATTTGTCGTTTATGACATCAATGCCCCATAATCCGTTCTACTCGAGTTTATGATTGTAACGTCCGCAAGCAAATGGAATAGGAAAAATTGCGGTCGTGAACGTGGTCATTGTAAGTCCCTTCTGGAACGTAGATAAGAAATGTGGGGCATATGTCAAAGTAAAACATTTCTTTTAATTTAACAATAACTAAAACATTGCTGTAAAATTTAAAAAAAGGTTTTCTAATTATTTTTTCTTTAATTTTTTTATTCAGGTATGCAAATACCTGAACTCAGAACTGAAGAAGCAAAATTGCAAAATCGTACACCTAAAGAAACAGGTTATCAGTAGAATGCCGATAACAGACACTAAAATAATTTAGCCACATAGTCCGCAAGAAGCCAGACAGTGCAGAGACTTGTGGTCTCTGGAAAAGTTGAAGCCAAGAGACTTCGTGATAGATATCCAAATAAGTAGATTGACTAACTGGACATGTCGATAAACTCAGCCCTCAACCATGCTCTAAATCGATCTCGGTGGCGGAGATCAATTCTTCACTGCCATCAAATTTACAATCCTCTGCAGTGACGGAATGACTTAGAAGACAGAATGGAACTGGTTCTAATTCAGCTTATACGGTTTGACCCAAACAAACTGTTCGCGCCGCTTAATTTAAAATCCTGTCCTATCAAATTATTTCCACAACTATCCGCTTTCCTAACCGCGTTATCCAATCATCTTTTCTCAGCCGCCATCTTCCGTTCCATACGACTATCCTTGTCGTACTTACCACTGTACTAATACTGCTCGTCTTTACACGTCAGTCTGCTGTCGACCCTCGTACGACAACCCGCACATCTTTTCCGCCACAACTTGCATATGCAGTGATACCGCGCCGCGTGTGTATAAATAATAATCGAAGGCCGCAAGAAGGAGACAAGCCAGAAGATTTGCTGCAAGGCTCACGACTTGGTGATCAGCACGCGTAGTTAGTGCAGCCCAGAGGCACGAAGGTTAGTTTCCCTTCTTTCCATACCAGCAATCCTACCACCGCCATTGAGGTACGCCTGCAATCCCTAATACTGGGCTGTCGCATTGACACAAGCAAATACTCCATGATATATTGTAAGGAATAACTTACCAACATAAGGCGTTGCGTTCAACAGTCCTTTTTTGATTAAATTCATATTAAGATCACATTCAGCGCTTGGTAGAAGAAAAGCGGTGCTGCCTGTCACTAGCACGTTCGCAATTATTCCCACAAACGCAACACATAGTAGTTTTATGTGAAAGTACCCGAATTTTATTGCTTTGTACGCGTCGTTCACATCTTGCATCGGTGTTCGACTTTTTTCTGGAAATAAATATTTCATTGTAAGAACGTACATGAGTAATTGCGTGAATGATACGTGTTTGAATAAATTCTAAAACTATTTTCATAAAAAAAGGGCAGGAGCTCAAATACCATACTCTCTCTTTTCTTTCACGTTCTTCCAATTCTTTGGGGTCGGTACGATATCTCTTTTTCTTCCGTATTCTGGCATACGTTCTCTGCCACATAGCAAATAATTATGTCATTCTGCACACAATCCATCATAACTTTGAGTCTACCATTACATTTGTACCCATCAACCTTCCAGTTCAACATTGTTTTGTCCCGTGACATTACATGGCCAAGCCCATTCTACCTGCGTCTTCCTTTCAATTTATCAGTCACGGGCCAACTTTCAAAGATCCCTTTATAACTACTTTATTCATTTTTTTTTAATTTTTATTGCAAGAGTTCAGCAGACAGGCAGACGGCCCACTTGATGGAAAGCGGTTACCATCGCCTATGGACATTTGTAACACCAAAGGTGCTACAAATGCGCTGCTGCTCTCTTAAGGGAGACTGGAACCTGGTCACTAATTCCGGAACACAACACAAGGTTGTTATGGCGGCATACTCTAGACCAGGAGTGGTCGCTATCCAGTCGATCAAATACCCTACCACCTGGCCGTGAGTTGTTTTGTCGCCTCTTACGACAGGCCGCCAGGCCGCAGGAAATTGTATTCTTTCTCCGTTCCTGCACGGATGAAAGTTTCTTGCAAGAAGATCATACATCCATCTCAATTCTCATCTCAGCTAAGTGGAGATGTTTTTGTTATATCACTTTAGTGGCTCAAAAATATTATACTATCTATTATACAATTTATCTTACTTTTAAAACATCACGATAAGATTAATTTTAATATCTATTTAAACAATAATTAATACGTTAATTGACTTATTTAAGATATGACGTCATTCCCTCCTTTTTTTTAAGATAATTAAAAATATCTCCGATGATTCCACTATCAACCTGCATATTCAGAAACCTTGCAGTTATGTTTTTTTATTGATGAATAGGCATACGTAATATCTCATCTTGCATGCTTCCAGGGAAACCAAAGGTTCCGTGTTCTATTTGAGATGAAGCTTCTAAATCACAGAAATGCCTTTTCTGATATTTAGTCTGAGTGTCACAAAGATTTTATCCGTGCAGGAACGGAGAAACAATACAATTTCCTGCGGCTGGGCGGCCTGTCATAAGAGGCACAAAACAATCCACAGCCAGGTGGTAGGGTATTTGCACGACTGGATGGCAAACACCTCTGGTCTTGTCTTGTGTTCCGGCATTAGTGACCAGTTTCCAGACTCCCTTAAGAGAGCAGCAGCGCATTTGTGGCACCCTTGGTGTTGCAAATCTCCATAGGCGATAGTAACCGCTTTCCATCAAGTGGGCCGTCTGCCTGTCTGCTGAGCTCATGTAATAAAAAAATAAAAAGATTCCTGTACGGATTTGGGCTGCACTGTAATGCCATACTATGGCCTTCTTTAATAAATGGGCTATATAAATAGACCTATTTTAGGAAGAACAAGCCTAATATAATTTAAACACTGTCTATCTAATTTTATGAAGATTTCCTAAAATGTCAGTCGTAATTTTAAAGATACACATATGTAGCTCTGAATCAACAGTTTTCACATCGTCATAAGAGCCATTGCGTTTTAGGAAAACCATTAACATATGGGCCACATGAAGGCATTAAGACGATGAAGGTTTTTGGCGGAAACTCAAATAGCGATTTTTTTAAATTGTGTGTGTGTGTAGTTCACACGCAATAGAAGTGAAATATGTGACAAGGGGTGGGAGGGATTCTAAATGTCGTGACGTCACATTTCATAATATGAAATGTGAACATACTTATATAGCACGATTAAATAATTCAAAATAACTAAAGCCACTAACTACCATTAACGAAAAATGTCAACATAATAAAAATTAATTTCAAAATCTCTCTTTTACAATTAGGGCCCGAGAATGTATGAAAGCGTGTCAGTTTCCTTCTAGTATGAGGGTCTGTTCGCTCGCCACATGAGACAACGCAGCTAAACGCAGAGATAGTTTATCCAAGTCAAATCAAGTTATGAGCTACTTTTTAATCCGAAATATAGTTCCAATTTTAGATTTTATTATATAAAAATTTAGTACGTAATGTCTTTATTATAGTAATATTTTTCTTTACTTTTATTGTGTCTCTGACTTATTGAATATGCCCTGTTTGCTACAACTCCATTAATTCTTCAAGTCCTTCTGTAACATACTTCTGTATAAAACTTAAAAAAAAAGAAATTGAGATATAAATAGAATAAGAGAAATATAAAGAAAATCAATTTTTAGCTAGACGTGTTGCTGGGGAGTTTCTTGCCGCTTCTTCTCCTTTACAGCAATAACACGTTGCGAAGCGATGTGCATAGACTAAGAAGTAAAATTAAATTTTTACCTATATGTATGCCCTTCAAAAAGTGTTCTCCAGTAGAACTTATTTTGAATAAAAGCTTTTGAATTTGAATTTGAATTTTGAATATTTTCGAGTAAAGTACACAATAGCAATATTGTTAGCATAAGAACAAAGTATTTCTAAGAAAATAAAAGAAATAATTACCATTCTCCGTCGCAGAATCCATTATGACTATATCCGGAAATTTACTTTTTGATAAATATCGTAATTAATTAAGCAACATGACATGCCAACTCTTACTAAAATATTTAAGCTAGTTGTGGATCATTTATTATGATTTTCATTATCTTGCCGAAACCTTGATGTAACGCCTAGCTTATCTTGAACTCTAGCCTAAAAGGAAACGTTATCGGGGGTTATATTAGAAGGAAGGTCAATTTAAATGGACGTATAACACTCCTAAGCTAAGTAAACTCGAGATAATAGTTGCTGTATCAAACAATTCCTATGTTGTAATTGGCTTGTATTTTACTTTACTTAAATTATGCGAATGTTGCAATAGGGTTAAATTTTGAGCAGATTCATATAACGAACATGAGAAGTATCGACATATAGTTGTACCTTATGCTATGTCTAACATACATACATACATAACTTCGCGCCAGTTCCCTTGCGGGGTAGGCATAGACAACAGAGCGCAATTTAGGCTTATTCTTACACACCTCACTTGCTTCTTTGACATTCATAACTCTTGTCATGCACGCTCGTCTGTTCTTAAGGCTCCTGACGTCACCTTCTGCTAGTACACGATCAATTTGATCATGGAAGGTGTGTCGTGGCCTTCCACGACTTCTGCATCCATCCACTTTTGCATTGTATATCTGTTTAGTCATTGTTTCATCATGCCCGCACCACCGGAGCATTCCTTTCCTATGTCTAACAAATACCAGTATATCTAGACACGTGTCAATATCACTAAGCGATTTTCCAACGGTGACCGCTTTAGGCCCCATGTTTTTCTATATTTCCTTTGTGTTAAAAACGTGAGGGTTTCAAAATTAGAGGGTTTCATTTCTGTCGTTAAATTTAGATGAATCAACCAGTGACCCATATCAACGTATACTTGAATAATTCAGTACCATTGAATACTTATATGATCTTTCAGTTCTACTGTTCTATCTATCAAAGTGATTCAATAAACTACATCCATATAATACCAGCATTATTAACTTTTGAATATATTAATGCGTTTTGACATACCAAAATAACACTAGACTTCCAATCAATACCTTGTTCACGTTAAAATAGAAAAGATATTGCTAACATCGTCTTCTAAAACACAGGTAAAATATCGATGTATTATTAATTTGTTTCTACTAAACTAGATGACGCTGTTCAAAAAAGAGCAAACCTTGCACGGCGTTGATGAGTTCTTACAAAATGTAACCTAATATTAAGTTTTGGCAACGATTTTTGAGTAGCGCTATCGCAGACAACCTTATAGAAAACATGTTTATGTATCATGTTCGTCAATAATTCAAAGTAGGAGTAGGTAATCAAATTGAAACCATATTTTATTGATTTTGAATATCTGATTATAGTGTTGGGAAGGACATGATTTTAAAATAAGTTTGTAAGAGTAACATGACATTTTGTACTGAACCAGTACAATGTACCACTTCAAATGAGGCGAGGACATTGTACAGTTTGTACCGCGGTAGTACATTTGAAGCGATGAGGCGGTGAACGTCATTCCCTTATTTGTCCCGTTCAAGACTAGTTTTTTTTTTATTGCAGGAGCTCAGCAGACAGGCAGACGGCCCACTTGAGGGAGAGCGGTTACCATCGCCTATAGAAATTTGCAACACCAAAGGTGCTACAAGTGTGCTGCTGCTCTCTTAAGGGAGACTGGAACCTGATCACTAATGCCGGAACACAACTCATAGTTGTTATGGCGACATACTCTAGACCAGGGGTGGTAGCCATCCAGTCGGGCAAATGCCCTGCCATCTGGCTGTAGGTTACTTTGTCGCCTCTTACGACAGGCCGCCCGGCCGCAGGAAAATTGTATTCTTTCTCCGTTCCTGCACGGATAATAATAGTAATAATAATAGTTCGGAAATGTTCGTTAAGAATCGGATGTGCTCAGCCTTGGTCATCTCATTTTACTAACAGTCGCACTATGACATTGTCAAGTTTTCCTCTTTGTCATGTCAATATCGGTAGAAGCGTTATTGTACTGTTGTAGCATAAGCCTCGTTCCGTCCTACCTCTCACATTTGAGTAGTAGTAGCGCGACAAAAAATTTCAAATTTTGGGTCGTATCAGTACAAATGTATTTTGTACGGGATAAATGTACTAGCTGGCTTATATGTGTGTACTCGTGTGTGCTCATCGCTACATAATTATATTGACCGATGCGATTAGATTTTCTGATATTGTATCGCGAGACATAGGCATTACGATTTTGATATCATTATACCGTATACGATTTTTACAGTAGATTATTTATATTTTTTCTATTTTCTTGCTTATCCAATCGAATATATATATTGATATTTCATTTAAGATTTGAAATCTACGTGTATTTTCTGAATGTGACGGATGCAAAAACATTTTTTCTAAGTATCTTGCTCTTATTTGTAATTATTTTAGTATTTTTGTTATAAAATACTTTTATTGTAATAATCGTTTTTTCCTTTAAATATGGGATATAGATATGATATGGAGTATGTAAAAAGAGACTGCGTATTCTACAGTCTGTCTAAATGGGAGTATTACGAAGAGTTGTTTTTTCTGGTCGTAACACCTCATTTTTACAACCGCACCGCTCGCCATCGACGGGATGTTCTCCGTCCTCCTCCCTATTTCCTTGAGCTCTCACGCTCAACTACACAAGTTCTCTAGAACGTTGGTTTTGCGTATACGACCATAATTTGGAGTGAACATCCGCCGAGATTTTCCTTCTGCAATACCAATGGGGTTGATTAAGAAGTGTTATAAAATTTCTTAGAGGCCGGCAACGCGTGAGCAACATCTCTGGTGTTACAATTGTCCATAAGCGACGGAAACCACATTCCAGTAATGGTCGGTATCTATTTATATCTTATTATTCATTCACTTGCCTTATCATCGGTTTAATTTTGACATTACTTCTATGGAGCTTATGTAAAAAATTTATCGACAGTGAGGCAAAATTAACGGACTGTAAAATATAGGAACCGGCCATAGGTAGGTCGTGTACCTGTTCGCCTGGCACAGACAATTAAAAAAAAACATAAACTTCAGCATCTTTTGTATTGTTGTATTGAAAACAACGCACTAAAATTAGATCTATTGATATCATTGCATAGGTCACGGAGCTTTATTTGTAGACCTAGTTTGAAAATCACTATACAAACGTTTAATCATCATCGTCATCATCATAATAGAGTTTAATTCTTGACAGTGGAGCGTCCTGCAATCCTCTCTATTCTTAGCCAGCTGTTTTATTTCTTTATACGACACGACACCGATCCTTTCCTTTATTTGGTCGATAAACGCCCTCTTAGCTCTTCCCTTTCCTCTTTCCTCTTCTACCTTCCACTTTGCTATTATCTTACAGAGAAATTCGTCGTATCGTAATAAAAGTCCAAACATTCTGCTTCTTCTTTCCTCTGTGGTTTTTAGAATTGCACATCTTTCTTTTATTATGGTCCATACTTATTCATTGCTCTTCGTCTTCTTTCAGCTTATACTTTCTACACGCCTCCAACACCACGTTTCAAAATCTCTAGCCTTTTTTCATCCATTTTTGTCATTGTCAAAACAAACAACATGCAATTTTATTGCAAGCCTACGTCACACCACATGTTTCTGACAACTTTATGTGTTGAGTGATTTGGTTTAAAAAAAAAGTAGTTTCAAATCGCCTAATCCTGATATCAAACGAATCATCCAAAATGAATAAATTTGGTGGAAAGGCAGAACTGGAAGGCCATAATCGTGCTCAATAACATTGAATGAATCACATTTCTATTTATATAGACCAGTTTGATTGAAAGACAAAGGATCCTTGTAACATCGGCTTAAGGTTTCAAATAATAAATGTTGACTGAAAGTCAACAAGTGATGTTTCTCAAAACTCTACTCTTCTCTTTCTCAAAACACACGAGAAGAAAGAGTTATGTAATATAGAAAAGTAGCAGTTACTTGCAGCTTCGCTCGCGTAGATTAAACATGGTCATAGTTTGAGAAAACTTTTACACCTATTTAACCTTAGGGGTTTTATTTTCAAAACGTCGACATACGTGTACATTTCGTGCTTCTTACTTTGAAATTAATGGATTTTCATAAAAAAATTTAGCCCTTTTCTCACCACTATAGAGGTTAAATTTTCAAAAATCCTTTCTTTGTGCTTAACCTACAGCATAGAAAAGATCCACATGCAAATTTTCACGCTCCTAATGCCAGTAGTTTGGATCGTTCATTAATATATCGCACGCCTAATAAAACAAAGACATATCTTAAAAATTCCATTTTTTGAGAATGAACGTGTAGTGTTGGATTATTACCCGTTGTTCTTTATTGGTAATAAATTATAAACAAAATTATTTCAAGTTGTTAAATAGTCTTTAATTTTAGTTGAATATGTACAAGGATTTATGTTCAAGTAAATTGAAGGAAGTTTATTTGTTGATAATGACTAAAAATTTTATCCGTGCAGGAACAGTGAAAAAATACAATTTCCTGCGGCCAGACGGCCTCTCGTAAGAGGCGACAAAACAACCCACAGCCAGGCAGTGGGGTATTTGCTCGACTGGATGGCGACCACCCTGGTCTAGACTAGTCTAGAGTATGCCGCCATAACAACCTTGTGTTGTGTTCCGGAATTAGTGACCAGGTTCCAGTCTCCCTTAAGAGAGCAGCAGCGCCTTTGTAGCACCTTTGGTGTTGCAAATGTCCATAGGCGATGGTAACCGTTTTCCATCAAGTGGGCCGTCTGCCTGTCTGCTGAACTCCTGCAATAAAAAAAATATATAAAAAAAATAAACGTAATTTTAAAAAAAGTATCGTAAACAAATTCCTAAGTAAATTAAAACTAAATTGAAATAAACCAGAGATCCAATGATTCTTTTACGTCAAAAAGCGAAATAAGTAGCGAATAAATTCAGTTTACAAATAAAAAAATGTGAGAAATAAAGCTCACCTTTTAGTAATAAAGTGATTTATTGGTGTATATTTCAATATATCTGCTTCACCCGTAGCAACAGTTAGTAGAAAAAAGAAGAACAATCCTTTATTTCGCCACCCAACGGTCAAAATGTGCGGGACTTGGAGCGAATTTATACTTTATAATAAGTTCTTACGTTTTAAAATGTAATATCCAAAGTTATGATTTTTGAGTTACTTCTTTATTTTATTAAGCTTGCGTATTATCAGTCAATCAGTGAATGATGTCAATTAATTATGTATGTATAGATTACACATTTTTATTGGGTGATTGTGTGATTCAGTGACGCAGTCAATAAATACGCAGTGATGTAGTAATGCGATAAAGTAAACACAGTTCTGCCAAACACGTAAGGAATTTATGTAGATATGTCGCAGTATGAATTTTTAATATTGTACATACATACATACATAACTTCACGCCAGTTCCCTTGCGGGGTAGGCACGAACAACAGAGCGCCATTTAGGCCCATTCTTACACACCTCACTTGCTTCTTTGACATTCATAACTCTTGTCATGCACACTCGTCTGTTCTGAAGGCTCCTGACATCACCCTCCGCTAGTACACGATCAATTTGATCACGGAAGGTGTGTCGTGGCCTTCCACGACTTCTGCATCCATCCACTTTTGCATTGTATATCTGTTTAGTCATTCTTTCATCGTGCATTCTTTCGACATGCCCGAACCACCGGAGCATTCCTTTCCTTACCTTCACCCCGACACTCTCTTTCAGACCAACTCTCTTTCTTACTTCGGTATTACGAACGCGGTCCGCGAGCGTCACTCCGCAGATTTTGCACAGTGCTCGCATCTCAACCGCGTTTACTCTACTTTCATGCTCTCTCTTCCATACCCAACTCTCGCTTCCATATGTGAGCGTAGGTACCAGCACCGCGTTGTGTATGGCGAGCTGGGCCTTCTGGCTGAGGTTCTTAGCGCCTAGAAGTTTGCCTAACGCTCCATTCAAACTATTCCCCAAATTTACTCTTCTTTACTATTTAATATTGTCTTGTCACTATTACGACGGTAATAATATTTTCTAATTTCTTATTATATCAATGTCTTATTGAGTAAGTAATGTTCGCTACACCTCCAATAATTCTTCGAAAAGTAATTGTACACGTATAACGAAGTCTTCAAAAAAAGAGCCTAAGATAAATAAATATGAGCAAAAAAAAATTTTAGCTAGACGTGTTTCTGGGAAGTTTGTTGCCGCTTTTTCTACTTAACAGCGATAACAAACTTTACGAAGCGGTAAACACAGAATAGGAAGTAAATTTAAATTTGAACTTATATGTATTACCTTCATAAAGCATTGTGTCAGTGGAACTTATTTTGAACAAACAATTTTGAATTTGAATTGTTTAACTATCCTAGGCAGAGGGGCTTTGCGTCTCTCTACATATTCTACCGACCATGGCACGCCATGGAACACGTTCCGTGGCACTGTTCAGAATGGTGCCTTCGTCTTCTTTCTATCACCACATCGCTCGCCATCGACTGAGTTTCTCAAGAACGTTTTTCTTGCGCACCAAGAGCAAGCAAGCAAAAAATGGGAACACATTTTGAACAAATTTTTAAAAATTGGAATAATGTTTAATGTACCTAACTCTGGGTGTGGCGGTTCGTTTTATAGATGTGATGTTAAACATGCTTCCGGAGTAATGTATAGGGTACATAAGTAAGTTAACGAAGTATATTATCAAATATTTATAGCACAACGCATACATGAAATAGTTACAAGATAACCCAATTCTCCAATGAATTAAGTTCCATTTATATGGTAGTAAGTAAGGGCTTGGTAGCTGAAATAGCGTAATTTATCATTTTACCTAAACACAACTATGAGATAGTTTATGCGAAAATAAATGAAGGAGAGCAGAGAAATATACTTAAAAAAATATAATTTAATATTTAACATTAAAAATAAAATAAATCATTACAATTATAAAATTAATTCCGCGGCCCGAGTTTAAGTTTTAAATTATTTATCATAATAAATGGTCTTACTTAACATTAATGATATAAAGCGATAACTCGGTTTATTGAAAAAAAAAACCGCCTTTTTAATACCCATTTTTATACACTATAAAATATACTAAGTAGCGTTCTTTGTGTTATTTATTTAATATATTTAGACAGTAACAATTGCTTATAAAAGCTGTGTTGCAATTACGATTACTAACAGGGTCTAGAAAACGAAAATGTGTCAAAACGGTTATAATCTAAGTGCATAGGAGCTTTTCTTTTCGGTTTCGTTGAATCGTTTAATTGAGGCTAATGCTAGATAACCTCAATTAAACAGTTTTAATAACAAAATTTCGTTACATAAGTTTTGTTGAAGAATTCGGTTTTGCACGGTTTTTGCTGCACACAGTCAAAGTGCAGCTATGTAATACTTACACTGAGTACTAACTTTCAGTCGCATACAAACACACATTTATATTAGAAATAGTTGTCATTTAAAAAAAGTATTTCTCGCGGAATAAACCGGTTAATGGATGTTTATATAACACACGTTTTAACGTTTACACTCCAAACGAAATAGTTAAATAAAATTGATTATAAGGTTTAAAAATCGTGTAGTTTTAAACTTCGTTTCTACTTTAAACTATCTATAAAATAATTGAATGTATACATACAAATATGATGACGTATGACAAATATTTTAAAGTTATTAAGAAAATATTTAGAAACAAAATAATTTTAGATGAAAAATTCACCGCTATCAGAGGCACCCAACCATAATCACGTTGGTAACCACAAGTAGTATGGAATTAATCATTCGTTAATGGGCCCCACATTTCTGAGCATCTAGATACACCTGAGTCTTGCGAATAAACCAGCTTAATGTGTATTGCGCATACTTGCTGGTTAAGTACATATTTATTGCTAATGGCTTTTTACAATTTAACTACGCAAGGAATTGTTGTAAAAAAATGCCGAATTCTCCATCGTCTACCATTCTCTATAAATAATAATAAACCATGGTTTAATTTTACGAATTGCTTTAGTGAGATTATAACGCTAAAAATGTTATACTGTGCCTATGTAAACTATAAATTAATTATATTACATATAATTGAATACAAGGCAAGAAAACTTAACATATTTGTATTGTATTCTACTCATAGTCCCTCAAGACTATAAGTAGAATACTGAGCCCAGATCACCGTCTTCTATAGGTAAGGTGCCCAGAAGGCTGGCTACGTTTCCTCGCTGGATCGCCATACTGATCCGTTGGCCGAGGTAAGCACCAGCCCTCAGATCACCCGAAGAGTCAATGAGTCGTTTCGATAAATTTTGGTAGAGGCTCATGGCCTCAGGACCCCACGGTCCAAGCGTCTCGACAGCAAACGGCACAAACATATAACTCTCACAGAGGGTTGCATATTTGCGCCGCTTGAGTGATTCAGCTGTTTCCGCCGCTGAACCGGCTGATTTAGACGTGTTTGGTAAATGGGATGCGGCCAACGTGTCTACGCAAGTCGCATCCCACACCAAAGGCTTGCCACGCTGCCAGGGAATTAGAGTCATTCCGTCGGGACGCCTACCATCGTCACGTGCAATACCGTTCGGCTCCAATAAAGCCGGCACGTTAGCGGTGGCAAGCGCCCTCCGTAAGACATCATTCAAGGCAGCGTGGCGTGACCATCTGCCGGCACTGCGGCGGCAAGAAAGACCGTGGTATCCCGGGCCGATTATCTCTGCCTATGTTAGAAGTAACTTAGAATATGCATCTCATATATGGAACCTTGGAACCCTCGCTATCATAAATATATTGACCGCATTGTAAGTATGAAAAGCGTTTTATTTGACAGTAGAGGTGTGTAACTCCTGAGTGATTAACTCCAAAGATATAAATCCGACAAGAAGAGTGATTAGGTCTGTATATCACTTGCGTTCAAAATATGTCTTTATATCTTTAACTCTTTAGTTCATTCCTGTTCCACACGATGATTATAAATCCGAATGAGAAGAAACTAGAAAGAAAAGAGAAAGAATGATTAGCCCGCGCACTGTGCATGCGTAGTAAGTGAACGAGGAAACCGAATATAACAGCAAGCCAAAATAAATCGTAACATCATAGTTTTATGGTGTAATTTTGATTCGATGTAATTAATTTTATTATATTTTTTCACTCTATTTGATTATATTTTTTCATATCAGTTTATCGTCTGCAATTGACACTGACACTATTTATTCACTGTAAAGATAAAGAGTTAAATATATAAAAGAGTGATATATATCTTTGTATCAAAAAGATATATATCACTCTTTACTTCTTGGCGAGTGATTTTTCCCATGACTATTTTTGACAGTTATGCTGTATACTATAGGAAAAAGACCCACCACTCTAATTGCTGCTTTCACTTACGTACAGAAATAAAACGCATAGTCACACACACACTTTCGCTATGAAACTTAAATTGCCACCGCCGTGGCCACAAAAAGCGAACCAATTTTGTATTTTTTTTTTTTTTGGAGCTGGACCCAGCTGAATAGCCGCAGATGGCTGTTTCAGCGATACCGGACTTTGGGGGCTTCCCGGCTCCGTGAGAACGGAGGCGTTCAACCCGGAAGCAGCACGCTGCAGGAGGCACCTCCTGTGAGGTTCGACCTCGGCTCGACCGCTGCGGAGGATGGACTCTATATTGAGAATTAGCCGTTAAAGGCTGAAAGAGCTAAGCCAACAGGCTGAAGTGATTATTTGGGGACCAATTATCGACTCCGCCGGCGGAGCCGATCCTAGTCTATCATTACTACCGCTTCGCAACGTGTTATAGCTGGAGGAGAAGAAGCGGCGGAAGAAACTCTCCAGCAACACGCCTATGCTAATCTTGTATGGCTACTTGTGTCTGTGAGTGAGTGAGATTGGTGGGGTTTTACCTTTGTGTAAGAGGATCCGAGCCGGGGGCTCTCCGGCGTCTGTTTTGTCTGCGTCTGTTATGCCAGGCTGATGTTCTAAGCCTCGGGGGGTTCATAGTCGCGAGGAGACGGGTGATTTTATCGGGCTCGTCAATGAGTGCATTGCGAAGGCGACGATTTCTTATGGGAGCGTTCGGTGTGGGTTTGTAGTTGACCGTTTCCGTCACCAGAGGGTTCGGATGGGGAACCAATTTAATAAAAAATATCCTAAGTCCAAAGAGGCGGAAACCGGTAAACCATTGTGTGCATCTAAAATGAACAACGCCATCTAGTGACGTACATCGCGATCATAGAAGTGATTTAAATAATAACATTAGACTTCTCCTAATTATAAATATATAATATAGTATTTTCGACACACAAAAAACACACAAAAGTATCACCTCTTGCCACTTACAGACCGACGAGATATTGCTGATTTTTTGTATCTTCTAAAAATTATCTCCTCCGATAATTATTGTCCAGATCTTCTAAGTAAGGTTCACTTTAATATTCCTCAGAAGTCTATACGATTTAATCAACCCATTAATATTATAATACCTTTAAGTTTTACTAATTACCGACAAAACTCATTTCTAGTGCGAGCAAGTAATTATTTAAATAATGTAAGTAAATACGATAACATCGACCCGTTTGTAATTAGTATTTCGGAGCCAAGCGGTGTTTAAGCCTTAAATTTTGCAACAGTTACTAAGCATCTCGGTGCCTCTTTTACATCTGCATGTTACTTTTAACCAATAGCTTATTCGTGAAAACCTGTCATTGGCTTTCTTTTGTTACTTATAGTTATCTAATCAAATGTATTTAGCTGTAGATTTTCCATAAATAAATAAATGCCCTATCACTAGGCTCGGGCCTCGTTTTAAGGGTACCAACAGTAATAATATGAGAAATAAAAGCTCACCGCCTCCGCTGGCTCGGTCACGTAGAACAGATGGGAGAGGATCGCAGCGTGAGGAAAGCATATTTGGGACGGAAGGTAGGTCGGCGTCCGGTCGGCCGTCCCAAATATCGCTGGAAGGACAGAGTGGAGGCTGACCTGTCGGAGTTACGAGCCAATAATTGGCAAGAAACTGCGCAGGACGGAGAAAAGTGGCATGCTCTCGTTTCGGAGGCCAAGACCCATTTTGGGTCGATGAGCCAACGGTGTAAGTAACAGCAATAACACTATATCAAGGACACTTGTCTAAGGCGGATTAATGGGTGTCACATATCAATAATATCGCTATGCGCCTCTCTTTACGATGTCTTCCTGCACCTTCAGTAGTTGTTGATTGTAGCAATATGCATTTCAGGTCTTAAAAATATTCTAACAGTAATGCTCCTGCTACACCTGGGATAAGATTAGTGTGACTGTTTCCAAATGCGATTTACTTATACCGTTAAAAAATAACACGTTAACGAGTATCTGCATTATTGTATATACAGTGTAAACTCTATATAACGGCACCGAAGGGACGGTTCATTTGATGGCGTTATATAGAGTTGTCGTTAAATGGAGAGAAGTTTGTTATTTTTGTCTGACGTCTTTTGCTGCACCACTTGTTTTGTTGTATTTTTTTATTTATTCATATCTTGCGATATTGAGACATCTTGGTGATAAAGGAAATACTTAGACATTTGAGTATTCCGGAACTTCTTAAGAATTTCAGTATTTCAGAATTTCTTAGAAATTTCGGCATGCATGATGCCGACAGTCGAGTTTTTTACGGACTAAGATAATAAAGCAATAAAAGAACGTACACAGCTGCGTAGTTTTTACTAATTTTGACAACTTAAAAGGTACTTTTTCTTATTTAGTTGTTGTCGTTATTGAGAGTGGGTGTAATGCTATATAGACTGTATCATTGTATGGAAGAAAAGCTAAACCAACCAAAGCCAAGTGATTTTGACACTTAAGGGAGTTTGTCGTTAAATCGAGTGACGTTACATGGAGTTTATACTGTATATGGCAACGTTTAACGTCAGTAACAATGTTGGGTTGCGCTTTGACAGAGAGTGGCATGAGATTGAGTTTGAATTAGTTTATTGATTTTTAAATACGAAAGTAATTTTATTTTTGCTTATATATTGCGACGATGGTTACAAATCGGTTGTAACGCTCGTTGACCGCTGCCATGGCACGCTCGGTTGGCTTGTGGGCTTTAGTCGAAAGTCACGACCAATGACTAGAATGGTGTGTTAGGTTAGACTTTAAACCAAAGCGCACGAGCCGAGCGTGCGGAGCGATCGTGCCGCCGCACCGGCCGACGAGTGTCAGAACGGACTGGTCACCATCGTCGTAATATAACAAAATGAACGAACGAAAAAGATTGATAAATCAATAATTACCTGTATCCCAGACCTAGGGGTTGCAGAAGGGATAAATACTCCTCCCGCCTTACCCCCACTACTTAAAATTCAGTGACCACTAATCTAAAATTTAATCCAATGTCGAATATCAAATAACGCAATAAATCCTCAGCTACATCTGCGTGACAGTCATTGACACGTAACAATATCCCAAGTGTAGCAGAGGCATAGAAGGAGTATATTTTTCGGTTAGGATCTGAATCCATATCCTTAAATTGCGGCGCATACCTATGTCGTAATCACTAAGATATTACGACTTACTCTATTCCAATAAATCCAATGTTACTAGAATTGCACATAACAATAACAGAAATAATTAATTTGCAGAAGATTCTTCCTTTAAAAACAAAAATGATGTCACGATAACACCTCCGTATTGTTTCTATTACTGGTCACCAGGAATTTTGTTTACATTAATCACTATACAAATATAACCTACAAGCCAATTACTATATTAGTTCGTATTTAAAAAACAAGAACAAATAAATGTTGTAATAAACCAATATAAGAAGAATCTTACTTTTTTACGTTAATACTGATTTCAAAATTCGAATTTAATAGACCAATGTTCGCGAATAAGCAGCGTGAGCCGAACTAAACACTAGTAAAGGCTCATTGGCAGAGATTTGACAGCGATGGCGTATGTCAAATGACGTCATCCGCTGTAATGTTTTTTTCGAATCACACTATCTACGCAGGCGAAGATATTTAAGAACATAATTCTAAGTCTGACAGGAGTGATGGATTTCAAATCTTTACCAGTGCCTGCCATTAAAAAGATTGTTTTATACGAGAGTAATATTAGATTTATCGTCAATCATAAAAATGTAAATTATATTGGGTAACTTTTCATAGGGAATTTTTGGTGTTTTAAATTTAATATATAGAGTAATTATTATCAATCCGTCATTTTATAATTAATTTACTAATTAATGCAAAATATGGACAACAATAAAATAATATTATATATTTAGAAATAAAACCTAATATTAAAATAAAACCTATATGAAAGCCCGTCCAGCCCCACCAGACCACTGTCGCTGGGCATTGTACCTAGAAGGCTGGCAGCATTACCTCGCTGGATACAAAGGCTAATCCTTTGAGCGAGGTAAGCTCCAGCCTTCCGGTCTCCTGTTTTGTCCATTAAGCGTTTTTTAATTATTTTAATTATTTTTTTATTATTATTTATAATTAAAATATAATGTAATATTTACTCGAATGAGGCCAAATTATCTCAGCTTTTATTATCTAACGTTTTAGGATACCGAAACCTAAATATAAAAAGAAACTCTTTGTAATTTATTTGTATGTCACAGATGATTGCTTTAGAATCTTTAGTTTTTGTGCTCGGCCTCATTTAAAAACAAACGGACGTACTAACTAATGGATGTAAAACTACGTTTTAACGGCTTGAAGGGCGGTAATTTTATTTGATTTTTGATTGAGGAAAAACCAATATCAAATAAAATTACCGCACTTAAAACCGTTAAAACGTAGTTTTATTATGTATACAAGTCGCGAAAACTTAAGAAAATATTAATGGATGTAACCTTAAAAACACAACTAAAACTTACAAATAACCTTTGCTTAATTGAAATAGATGTATTTCTCTGAACCGAATCAGCCAAAAATCTCTAAAGGTTAAAAATGCATTATGATTTATCAATACCGGACTCAGTTGTAAAGGGATGAGTCCGATTTGATTCCACATAGTGGCATGCTTAGCGTTAGAGGCTTACGGAAGCAAAACTTACAGGTATAATCCGAGCTTAGGGATATAACTATCTTGGCCATAAACATTGTTACATAAAAATAATCTATCTAATCTTTTATTTTTCCTTCCACCGATTTTAATATTATATAAAATTATTAGAGCTAGGCATGTTTGCTGAAGAGTTTCTTGCGCCGCTTCTTCTCTTCAAGCCATAACATGTTGCGAAGCGGTAGTAAATTAGATTAGGCTGCCATAGAGTAAATAATAACCGTAAACAAAATTAAAATTAAATAATTAAAATTAACAAGTTGGCGGTAGGCTAAATAAAACTTTAACAATACTCGTTGACACTTGACATCTTCGTCTTCCGTGATCACGGCCACTGAAAAGTGGCCGAAACGTCGGAAAAAACAAAATCAAAAAAATTACCGCGCTTAAAACCGTTAAAACGTAGTTTTATTAGGGGATGAAAGTTTGTATGGGAGACCAATCATTTCTCAAGTTTAAAGATATAAAAAATCTTCCTCTATAAAAAAATGTGACAGTAACTCGATCTGTCTGTTAAACTTTCACGGAAAAAATATTAGGAGTACCAGATCGGTTTTGCTGTAATTTTGTTTAAATATAGTTTTAATACCGAAAATGGACATATATATACTTTTCAACCCGGGAGATGAGATAGTTTGCGATATAAAATGAAAAGAATCTTCCGGAAAAAATGCATACAAGTGTAATACAATGTAACCTGTATTAACGCCTGTTCTTTAAACAAGAGGCCGTGATCACGGAAGACTAAGATAGTCTTCCGTGATCACGGCCACTTTTCAGTGGCCGAAACGTCGGAAAAACAAAAAACAAATAAAATTACCGCGCTTAAAACCGTTAAAACGTAGCTTTATTAAAAATAATCTATTTTCAAATCTTTAATTATTTTGAATTTGGAACGTCTTTTCTATGCTGAAAACTTTAGTCGATTCTTTGGTAAATATCGTGAAATTGTAACGAAAAGTGTTTTCACTAGACATCCTTTGTAGACTTTATAAATCAGTGCTCACGTGAAACTCGGTGTTGATGCATGCGTATTTAGTTATTTTTTAGCGGATTTTTGAAGTCCGTTAAAAATGAATGTATTTTGATTTGTAATAAAACACAATAGAAATACAAACAGAATACAGCGCGCTCTAAATAGCTCACAATGCCCAAAATGTTCCGTTAGTCGTTCCACAAAGCGACCGCGTTTGATGTGGTCGTGGTGAAAACATCACTAATGACGTCATCATTTTGGATCACACCACGCATATGTCTCACAATGTCAAGAGGTTCCACTTGGGTTTACGATTGTAACACCGACAAGCAAGTGGAACAGGCAAAATCGCGGTCGTGAACGTGGTCGTTGTGAGCCTCTAATGGAACGTAGCCATAGTTTGTGCTTGGTTGCCGATTGTTTTTTTTTTTTTTAATAAAGCGTTTTCATTCATTTATACTCAAGGCGCCACTGGTCTAGTAAGCTTTACGTTAAAGCCATACTTTACCCCCTACCATGTTACAACAGAAAAGCCAGTGCAATATTAACATCATATGTTACCCGAGAATGGGAAGAAAAATAATAATAAACCGTTGCCCAAACAAACTAAAATAAACCTCCGCGAGGCTTTTTGAGTAATATTTACTTAACATTTACCAAAACCCAAATCCCAGAGCAGTAGGGGAACTAACAAACAAACAAATTATGTACATAAACGCACACAAACCGAGATATAATTCATTTACATCATAACTTATACGACAGACTTACTCGTTCTATTTTTTATATGGCTGTCTCTGTAATATTTCGAAAGTAAACTGGACTTGATTTTTCACATTTTCTTGGCTGAATTACATGACATTACAAGAGAACTATATATAACCTGGCCATAACGTCTAGAACATGAACAATTTTTTTTGCCTTCTGGCAATTTTATTTTGTTTTTTTTTTATTGCAAGAATTCAGCAGACAGGCAAACGGCCCACTTCATGGAAAGCCATTACCATCGCCTATGGACATTTGCAACTCCACTACTACAAAAGCGCTGCTCCTCTCTTAAGAGAGACTGGAACCTGGTCACTAATGTCGGAACATAAGGTTGTTATGGCGGCATACTTTAGACCAGGGGTGGTAGCCATCCAGTCGGGCAAATGTCCTACCACCTGGCTGTGGATTGTTTGTCACTTCTTAGGACAGGCCGCCCAGCCGCAGGAAATTGTATTCTTTCTCCGTTCCTGCACGGATAAATATCAATGTCAGTGAATAAATAATAAGCAAAGAGAATTTATCCAAGTTATTTTAATTTTAACGTTGATCCAAGAATAAAATCCACTATAAATAACTAAATACAAAATTTCAACAACTACATTGTTCCAGATAAATGTGTATGGAAATAAATGAATACGGAGAACTAAACTTTTAGTGGCGCTACTGTGCTTGTTTTTTCAAGTTCTAAGAAATGAAAATATATGTTTGCAGTTTTTTTTCCACAAATATTAATAGTTCCCCATCTTATAATATTGATATTTATATACAAAAGAAAACGCTATTATAAATTTTATAAGACTGCAGAAAATACCTCGTTTATTATACGAAATAGTTACAAAACATTACCAACCTTGTTGTGCTCAAACTGATTTGTTGGTCGTCTACGAAGTCTTATTATCGAATAATAAACCAAGTATTACAAAAACCTCATACATAGTAATCAAAAGTAGGTATAGCAACTGTAACTATAGGTTTCTTTGTCGTCTACGTATTTCTTAACGAACTATAATATTATAGGACTTTGCCAGCTGCCAAATATAAAAAGTTTTGTGGAACTTTACGGATCAATAGAATATCTTGGTGCCGATTCAAAGTTTCGCGATCCAGAGATTTGTAGAGAAAGTTAAGATGATAGGGTTGGGTTTGTGGGGCGTACCTTTCTTAAACTCTTTTAAGGGAATAGAATATGAAGTCTACCGTAATACTTAGTAGCTATCCGAATTGAGTTTTTTTATTTATTGCTGGAGCACAGCAGACAGGCTTACGGCCCAACTGATGGACCTGAACAAACAAATCCCAAAACATGTATAAATATAATACACAAGTATAGACACACACATCATTATAAATGTCAAAGAAGCAAGTGAGGTGTGTAAGAATGGACCTAAATGGCGCTCTGTTGTTCGTGCCTACCCCGCAAGGGAACTGGCGTGAAGTTATGTATGTATGTATGTATGTAATATGAAGTCCACCGTAATACTTAGTAGCTATCCGAATTGAGTTTTTTTATTTATTGCTGGAGCACAGCAGACAGGCTTACGGCCCAACTGATGGACCTGAATAAACAAATCCCAAAACATGTATAAATATAACACACAAGTATAGACACACACATCATCACAACATAAGGAAAAATTGTAACTGGACTCGGGCATATCTCGTTCGCCCAGGCCAAAACTGTGATGAAAAGTGGTTACCGTCGCCTATAAACATTTGAAACACTAACAGTGCTACCAATGAGCTGCCGGACTCGTAGATGGGGCCGGAATACAACTCAAGTTTGTTATAGCGGCATGCTCTAGACCAGGGATGGTAGCTATCCAGACGGGCAAACACCCTACCTGGCTGTGTGACGTTTTGTCGCCTCTTACGACAGGCTACTTGGCCGCAGGAGAGAGTTCGATATTTCGCTCGTGCATTACCACATTTTTGAGTATATAAATTGACAGAGAATTGACATATGACAACATTTTCAGACAGACACAGACGGTGGTGTCTCAGATGCTAGCAATCACGATCTCTCCACGTCCTTGCGAGGGACGCCAGGAGACATAACTCCCTCTCAGGATAGACTAGGTGTATTGCTGGAGAGTTTCTTTCGCCGTTTCTTCTCTCTCAACTACAAGTTTAACACGTTGCGGAACGGCAGTAACAGTCCAGCTCAGGTAAAGCCCCCTGGGGAGCTCTCTCAAGCAGGGCGGCCACGGGCTCGAGCACCGCCCCAAATACCCCGATAAAGTTGTAAGGCCTTCCAATCAACAACATAAGGTCAAATTATTAAAAATAGACATCGTTTTGGTTGCAGCAACGGGGGCATTAGTTGGGATGGAATAAGCAGGTTATCCCATGATACGTATGGGATTGGAATAGAAGAATGGAGTAGAGGATGGGATAGGTGGAGGGAGAAGTGGGCCATTGGAACTCTCACTCATTGCACGAAACACGATTAGGTCACGGATTTGTTTTTCTTAGAAATTTATCATATATACCTGGAATCGAAACCGGAACCTCTGCGGTCCACAGAACCTAAAATTACTAGTGAATTTCTTTTTGTATTCATAGTAACGCTCAATTACGCAACGCTTCTCTTTTCACTTACAACAATGATCTGAATTGCCAACCAAACCGCGTAAGTAGTCATCGGAAAGCCCGCGATGGCCACCGAACGCCGCAGATTGACCAAAGAGAACGCGGACAATACTCCAGTAGCTCCAAATCCAGTTACCGGTGAATAATTGCCCACTGAGTTGCAGCCGGGGTAAAAAGGTAAAACCTCGAGGCCCCAACCTCCTCATTATTATTAAGAGGAAGAAGATCCTGGATCGAACAATGATCTGGAGGGAACTTCCCGCCGCGGTTTTCCTTTTGCTCTATGACATGGGGTTTTTTAAGAAGCGCATTATAACATTTCTTGATGGTCGGCAACGCATTAGCGAGGCAGCTGGTGCTGTAATCGTTTGTGGTACAGCTATTTATTGAATGAAAAGAAGCTGCGAACAAAAGCTAGTGATTTTATAAAAAAAATAAAAGTGCCAACTAAAATTATCAGCCCTGAATCGAAAGAAAGTGAATTGCGAAAGTATGGAAACCAGCAACTCTCAACAGTTTATGAAAAGTAAAAACTTTGGAAGCCAGTCCGTTCGCGAGGATGTGAAGCATTATTGAACTTTGTTATTTGTTAGCTACAAAGTACTTCTGTTTAACTATTGTGACTTTCTTTTACTTTTTTATTTACTTGTCTGTGATTCGAATGAATGAAAGCAAAGATTTTTTATTCACTTTTATCTATATTTATGAGTTGTTTTCTACTATACTTCTAGTTCTCTATTTTCCATCGATGTATTTTTTTTACACTATAATTTGAGTTCGTTTTTGGTGACAGCTTCTGTGATGAAGACTTTTACTGTCTTCTTCTTCTGCAAGCGGGCGGTTTACGCAACTCGACGACACGGGTGGATGTAGAATTATTTCATCCAGCCCAACTCCACCAGGAAGTCTACCAGCTTCTTGACGTCGCTGAAAACTTCTCGGAGGCTATCTGGAGCGTCGAGATGCTTCACTTAGTATTGGGCCATCTCTCCGCATTCAAGCAGGTTATGGGTGGTGGTTTCTTCTGTCTCCAGGCAAGCTCTGCACAAGGGGCTGTTGGTGAGACCTATCTTGAAAAGATGGCTGTTAAAATTGCCATATCTAGTGGCTGCACTAATAACTAATCTCAGCCGGGATCGACTGAGCTTTAGGATTCTCCTGGAGAATCGCTGGTTTGCTCGGGTCGTTGCTAGCTTGGCTTGCCTGAATTCCTCCAGGTTGAATGAATGAATGAATAACTTTATTGCACATACATTACAGCACAATTTTATAATATTATAGATTTTCGATATGTGTCTGCCACTTCAATGAATGTGTAATTCTAGAAACTATGTTGTTGATGTTTCGCCAAGTTCTTCGTCCCCGTACTTTACAATAGTGTAATTATTGTCATTCGGCCTTTGATTAAAGTTCATTCATCGTGTACTAGCAAAAGGTGATGTCAGGAACCTTAAGAACAGACGAGCGTGCATGACACGAGTTATGAATGTCAAAGAAGCAAGTGAGGTGTACATAACTTCACGCCAGTTCCCTTGCGGGGTAGGCACGAACAACAGAGCGCCATTCAGGCTTATTCTTACATGTATGTATGTATGTATTAAAGTTCATAATTTTGGTCTTCCGGTCTTATACAATTTTATAATATATAATATTTATGTGTGTCGTAGGTGTCGTGTACGCACGCGCTTATACCTAATTTATATTATGCCCACTTCCACGACAACGTGCAGGGAACGCGGTGAAGAAAATGGGTAGAGTGAGTATGTAAACGCAAATTATTAGTCCATTTGATACTCGCACGGCCTTCAATAGTCAATTTTCGGCTTGCTGCATAGTGTAAACGACAAGTTACAATGTGCAAAAGAAACAAAAATGTTTGTAATGATATCCCATTTTGTCCAAAAAGGCTTGCGGAGTTATTTCGAACACATGTTATTAACTTTACAGAGTCAGGCCAGATTGATATCGGACCCATCCCAAGGGAAAAACGGGAAATTGAGATATAAACCAAGGAGATAAAGGGCCCGTACTAATGGCGTGGCTTTTGGAATTCTCTATCGTAGTATGTTGAACTATAAGGGGTTTTCTTTAATTTTTTTGAGTAAACGGAGTTGCGTCGAAATAATTTTTAAAAAGCTTAAATCGTTTATTTCTCACAGTAATTGACAATCCAATGAAATACAAATTTGATATATCGGATTATAAAACGCCAAAACTGCCTAGATATCACATCGGTTACCTGCCGCTCTACTTTAGCCATGCTACGTTTATTCTTCTAACACCCTTCTCTATATCAGCGTACTCAGCCGCAATGAACTCAGGTATCTGAATTCAGGATTACACGGTAGTGAGGCTGATTTCTTTTTATTGCAGGAGATCAGCATACAGGTAGACGGCCCACTTGATGGAAAGCGGTTACCATCACCTATGGACATTTGCACCACCAAAGTTGCTACAAATGCGCTGCTGCTCTCTTAAGGGAGACTGGAACCTGGTCACTAATGCCGGAACACAACTCAAGGTTGTTATGGTGACATACTTTAGACCAGGGGTAGTAGCCATCCAGTCGGGCAAATGCCCTACCACCTAGCTGTGGGTTGTTAGGTCGCCTCTTACGACAGGCCGCCCGGCCGCAGGAAATTGTATTCTTTCTCCGCTCCTGCACGGATAAAAATGATTGTAGTTTAGGCACAGCCTTACAAGTTTACCGTCCAAATCGCAAACAGGTATTCGGTTTTCTGCTAATTGTCAACCCAACGTCATCTAGTGATTTAAGTAATATTTATTTCAGGGCTTGAAAACATTATCAATTACCTTTAAAAATGTAGGTCATTACTGGTTTTTCAAAAAAGATACTGCCATAACGGTATATCTTTTTACCGTTACTTGGCAATTTTTATGATTTTAACGTTAAAATATAACATTATAAATTGTATGTATAACGTTTTGCGTATCGGTATTTTTTACTTTATTACAAGCGACGTTGCTATTTTTAAGAATTGGCTTTATCATGACTGCATGTTACCGTAACAATCGACAAATACAACTTTCGCACGCTCGTAACACAGTGCTGTTTAGACAATCTCTGCGAGTGAAAGAGAGCGACGATGGTAATAAACCATAGTTAAGACGGTAAAATTGGCGATAAAAATAGTATTAACGTTATATTTTTTTATCGGTAAATTGCCTAAAAATAACGGTAAGTTTTAGATCGATATTTATTTTTTACCGTTATTTGAAATTAGCATAAATAACGATCGAACTTTTAACGGTATTTCAAGCCTTGTTCTAAAAACCTCGAATCAAATCGACAATTCTTAGTACATTCAAGGTATCTCATTAAGGATAGCAGATATACGATAAACCTATCGCCTCTTTAGGCGGATAATGTTCAAACCCACAACGGGGAAACGGGGAAGGAAGGACGCCGAGAAGATATCACGAGCTACTTCGAAAACGGGATGTAAATCTGCATATTTAGTACATAAAGCATGAAGCTAAGTGTTCTTAATGTAAATCGGAATTAGCAATGCATGCTTGATAATTCGAACCAACTTTTATGAGCAATGCGGTTCTTTATCAACTTTACCTATATATTAATACGTGACATAAAAACATTGTACCCCTTATTACGAAAATTGCGCGGAAGGACGACTATGAAATTTCGCACACTTATAGTTTATATAAGTATAAGTAAGTAAGTTTATATAAGTGTAAGTATAAGTCGCGCTAGCGTAATGGCTAGCACGCGTCCTTAGCTCAAAGGGCGTGGGTTGAATCCTGGCCGGAACGCATGCACCACTTAGGCAGTTTTCTGACCTAATGTGCATATTGTTTTATTAACCACGTGCTAACAACGGTGAAGGAAAACATCGTGATGCAACCTGCACATCGAGATAACCGATGTGTCAAACCTTCCAAGCCGCCTTGGGCAAGCGTGGCGCATATACTGTCCGTTACGCCCCTACAATTGGAGGCCCGAGCCCAGCAGTGGGACAGTTATGGGCTGTTATTATATTATATATATAATATATATTATATATATATATAACTTATGTAGAGAAGAAGCGACGAATGTTAACATTTTTTTAAATTATACATAAATAATAGATGAAATCAATAAAAAAGCATATATATATATATATATATATATATATATATATATATATATGTGTGTGTGTGTCAAATACACATACTACCGTGTATTTGACACACCCACGCATATATATATATATATATACTCTTTTGTTTATTGTCCAACTGAAATTAGCCTTAGGCTGGAGCTTACCTCACTCACATGATTGGCCACTGTATCCAGCGAGGTAATCCTGCCAGCCTTCTAGGTGCAATGCCCAGCGACAGTGGTCTGTTGGGGCTGGACCGATTTTAATATAGGTTTTTATTTTAATTTTAGTTTTTTACTATTGTTTATATATTTAAGTTAGGTTTATTTATAGGATATTTTAGTTTTTATTCTATAAACTTAAATTAACCTTGGCGAAATGTTATGGTCGAATTTCGCCCACGGGCGATTACTAGTATGTATAATTTGACAAAGATGACCGTTTTAAGGTACCATAAGGAAGCGGAAATAACAGTATCATTATACCTTTTATCCGTGCAGGAACGGAGAAAGAATACAATTTCCTGCGGCCTGGCGGCCTGTCGTAAGAGGCGACTAAACAACCCACAGCCAGGTGGTAGGGTATTTGCTCGACTGGATGGCGACCACCCCTGGTCTAGAGTATGCCGCCATAACAACCCTGTGTTGTGTTCCGGCATTAGTGACAAGGTTCTAGCAGCCAGGTGGTAGAGTATTTGCTCGACTGGATGGCGACCACCCCTGGTCTAGAGTATGCCGCCATAACAACCCTGTGTTGTGTTCCGGCATTAGTGACCAGGTTCCAGTGACCCTTGAGAGAGCGGCAGCGCATTTGTACCACCTTAGATGTTGTAAATGTCTATAGGCAATAGTAACCGCTTTCTATAAAGTGGACCGTCTGCCTGTCTGCTACACTCCTGCAATAAAAAAAAAGGGATCTTATTCAAAACAATTTTTATTGTAGGTAATTTTTAAGCTTTACCCAAAAAAAATAGTTGTTTTTTTCTTGAGAACTTTCACTTCAAGATATAAAGGGAGATTTGGTCGGTTTTTTTTCTTTTTTGTGATCCATTTCTTCTCTGATTATTTATTTTGTCAGACGTTATGATTGGCAGAGAGTTTGTTTTCAAGTTTCTTACAATGCATTTATAATTTATAACTAATTTCACAATTTATACTAACTTATGTTACAACTATCATAACTTAGATTGTGTTATCTTTTTACAAGCTTTTATTTAACCTGCAATGGATGTACCTATGTATGTATATCTAAGTAAGTTAGGGTGGAATCTTGCAAGTTAAATTTGACCAACATCCCGGTTTCCGATTGAGCTGAAATTTTGCACGCACATGTATATCGCGTGACAATGCAATAATATGGTAGCATGGAGCTTATCTGATGATGGAGTCCGGACGTGGCCATAGGAACTCCTGTACTAAACAATATAGACCCATCGTGTTTGGGCTCGTTTTACTTGTCTTGGCTAGCACTTTGCTGCTACATGATATCCAGGATCTCAAAAGCTTGTATTTAAATACTTTTTAAAAAAGCTTATTCTCTCCTTTGTTGTCGTTATCTACGTTATAAACTTGCTATATTACATTTATTTATCTTACTATATATATATAAGTATTATCCGTGCAGGAACGGAGAAAGAATACAATTTGCTGCGGCCGGGCGGCCTGTCGTAAGAGGCGACCTAACAACCCACAGCCAGGTGGTAGGGCATTTGCCCGACTGGATGGTTACCACCCCTGGTCTAAAGTATGTCGCCATAACAACCTTGAGTTGTGTTCCGGCATTAGTGACCAGGTTCCAGTTTCCCTTAAAAGAGCAGCAGCGCATTTGTAGCAACTTTGCTGTTGCAAATGTCCATAGGCGATGGTAACCGCTTTCCATCAAGTGGGCCGTTTGCCTGTCTGCTGATCTCCTGCAATAAAAAAAAGTATATACTAATATACTATCATTATAGTACTTTACTTGCGCATAGAAAATTGAATGCAACTACCCCTTCTTTATACTCCCTTTTTATTTTTTACATCACCCAGTTTCAGTATTTCGAATGAACTTCGCGGTACATTTTATGTGTATCACACCGAAACCCCATCTACGAAAAAGACGGGAGGCATTCATACAATGTAACACGAGCAGTGCGCCCGAGGTTTGAATAAATAACGTATTTCGCTAGACTTCAATTTCGATCTATATAGTACACGACTCACTAGAACGAGGTAGGGTCGTAGTGATAGCGCGTTTAAGAAGCGATACGTTATAAGTTTAAAGTGTATGTACCTGTTTACCGATTTTATGTTTCAAAACTTTTATTGTCCCAAATATTGCAATATGTTAGCAGCCAAAATTATAACAAAATACATCGACTTAACTCTAGCCGTAACGAGGTACTAATGAAGACACATTTCATTATGTTTGCTTTAAAATTAAAAGGGCAGATGGTTCACCAGTTGGTAATTGATGGTATGGTGATATTATATTACATATTTTTAAAATGCAAGTAGTTTGTACTATATTTCGTTACGTATACCACCATCGCCATTATCATCTCAATTCATTCTTGGGGTTGTCTGGAAGAGATCGCTTTTTAGCGATAAAGCCGCCCTTTATACATAGCTAGATATAATTTTAGTCTTTAAGTTCATTTTTGTATTGGTGTAAATTAAACTGTTATCTATCTATCTATCTAATTGACTATTGTTGCCCATAGACGTCTGCAACACTAAGGGAGCGGTGTCTACCTTTATGATACTTTTAATATTTGTTTATGTCCTCTTTGAACAACCTTAATTGTAGTACATACATAGATAACTTCACGCCAGTTCCCTTGCGGGGTAGGCACGAACAACAGAGCGCCATTTAGGCTTATTCTTACACACCTCACTTAATTTTAGTGCTCTGGGATAATATTTTTTATCCGTGCAGGAACGGAGAAAGAATACAATTTCCTGCGGCCGGGCGGCCTGTCGTAAGAGGCGACTTAACAACCCACAGCCAGATGGTAGGGCATTTGCCCGACTGGATGGCTACCACCCCTGGTCTAAAGTATGTCGCCATAACAACCTTGAGTTGTGTTCCGGCATTAGTGACAAGTTCCAGTCTCCCTTAAGAGAACAGCAGCGCATTTGTAGCAACTTTGGTATTGCAAATGTCCATAGGCGATGGTAACCGTTTTCCATCAAGTGGGCCGTCTGCCTGTCTGCTGATCTCCTGCAATAAAAAAATAAAAAATAATAATATGATAGAGTTCATACAATCTTCCAAACATATATATTTTGACATTTTATGTCTCTCTCTTCTCTTTTCTTTCACCATATCCCAATTACTTGGGGTCGGCACAATATGTCTTTTCCTTCCACACTCTTCTATTCTGACATACCTCTTCTGTCACACCGCATATCATCATGTCATCCTTCACACAATCCATCCATCTTTTTTTTGGTCTACCTTTAAATTTGTACCCATCGATCTTGTAGTATAACATTCTTTTTGTCACGTGACTTTCATCCCTCCTCATTATATGTCCATACCAACTTAATTTTCTTCCTCTCAATTTTTCTGTCACAGGTGCAACTTTCAAAGATCCCCTTATGTACTCATTTCTCACCTTATCCATTCTTGTAACACCACACATCCATCTCAACATTCTCATCTCAGCTGAGTGGAGACGTTTGTAGTTTATCACTTTAGTGGCCCAACATTCCGACCCGTATAGCATGACTGATCGTATGATAGATTTATATATTTGACCTTTTAGTTTCAGTGGCATTAGTTTGTCGCACATCACACCGGTCAATTTTATGTATACGTAACATATTATACCGCTTTACGCGGTTATTTGAACTCCACCCTAATGCTTGGCACACACGGTGGATTGGCTCGCCAATTTAATGTGGGACATTAATTTTAAACTCCAGCGTATTTGGGTTTAAAATTGTTGCACCTTCCAACGCGGATGCTAGCCCGCTATTACTTTTAATGAAAACCAGCATTATATCTTTATGTATTCACTGCATTTCCACGCTCATTATGATGGAAATTAGTTTATTTATTCACTAGAAGTTTGTCTATGCAGTTTTTGTTTACTTTAATGGACTCACAGTTCCCTACTATGGTGCACTATCTGGTACAATATTAAATTGGAATATGAAGTGATTTTAAATTATATGGAAACCTACTTGATATGGGTAGTAGAAGGAGAAAGCCCAAGAAAGTTTGGCTTAACGTCTCTTAAGTGAACGCCACCTCTGTCTATCTCGCTTCTTCATCACCTCTCTATTATTTAGGGTCGGCATAATACGTCTTTTCCTTCCATACTCTTCTATTCCGATATATGTCCTTTGTCACAGCACTAATCATCATATCATCCTTAACACAATCCATCTATCTCTTTTTGGTCTACCTGTAGATTTGTACTCATCTAATATCAGCATTATTCATTTTTGAAAATATTAGTATTTTGATATAACAAAATAGATACCACTAGTCTTCCAACCAAAACCTTATTATTAAAAACACCTGTCTAACCAGACAATAATTTAAAGTTTTTAAACTATATAGTATTAAGAGTATAGTTTAATTATTTTTTTTTAATAATCATTTTTTCTTTAAGAAGGGTTTTTTTATTATTATTATTAACATATCTACGGACTCAAGTTCCGTACCTTTTTTTACTACTTAATTTCTATGAAAAATTTTAGAGTCCATAAACGCTTATTGTTTATTTTTGTTACCGTGTGACATTAATTTAGTGATTTATATGTTATGGTGTACCTTAAGATTAATTTATCCTATTTTTAATACTAAACTTATACTAATGTAGAGTGTATCTGTTACATGCTGGTGTTGTGACGAAGTGCATGTGCAATGTTGGCCTTATATCTATACTTATATATAGTCCTATCTAGTGCCATGTGTGTTATTTTTTCTTTTCTGTGCCTGGGTTATTAATTTTTAGGCTCTTTGTGTGTCTTGGTTTGTTTGTGAAGTGTGCGTTGGTTTGAGTATGTGTATAAGTTTTATTGTTAGTTATGTGTTTGTGACTTTGTGTGGTGTTATAATTTATTGTTTAATTGTTGTGACATGAAAAATTTTCAGTTGGTGTTGATGATGATGGATGGTTTAGGAGGGGGATTATTGGCCCTCCATTAGGTGTTAAGAAGGGATTTGCAGTATCAAAAAAGATACTCCGTCTCTCTGCGTGTTCTTTCGTCTATAGGAAGTGTTCCGAGGAATTGTTTTTCAGCCACCAACACTTTTACAACCGAACCGCGCAGCAGCGACGGGATACTAATCCTCATTTCCTTGAGCTACCACGCTTAACTACGCAACGGTTCTCTAGATCGTTTATACCGCTTACAATAAAGACTTGGAGGGAACTACCTGCCGGGGTTTTCCTTCTGTGCTACAACATGGGCTTATTTAGGAAGTGCGTTATAAAATTTCTTCATCACCTGATGGAAAGTGGTTACCATCGCCTATGCATATTTCCAACACCATTACTACAAATGCCCAGCTGCTATCTTAAGGGACACTGGAACCGAGCCACTATAGTTCGCGCCACGTAAAAAGAACTCTGGCTCTGAACCTGCGCAGTGAGCGTTGTATCGATCAAATTGGTGGTATGAAGGGGGCGAGACTATGTAACTAGTAAAGTACCTAATAAGATTCTACAATAAAACAATTATTCATAAAACATTACCCTAGTACTTTAGGATACGACAGTACACCTGCGCAGTCACATCCCCTCCACTACCGCTCAGCGTTCTTTTTACGTGGCGGGACCTATACCTGGCAGTAGGTTTTTTGTTACCTCTTACGACGAAGTTGTATTCTGTTTCCGTTCCTGCACGGATATATGTTAGCCAACTTATGGCAATAAAATTACAAAAGCAGACCCTGGATACCAAAGTAGACAGTTAAACCCGGCTTTGTTATGCCTACATCGGCGACGAGGATACGGCGCTGCACACACTCCAGGAGTGTCCAGCCTGGACAGAGCAGCGCCGAGACCTCGTCGCCCTCACCGGATTTGACCTCTTGCTCTCGGCCGTGGTACCACCATGGTCGGGAGCCCAACCGGATGGGACGCCGTCTCCTCCTTTTGCGAGCGCGTTTAGCTTGCGAAGGAGGAGGCGGAGCGGGAGCGTGAGCGGACGTCCTTGCTCCGCTCCCGCCAAAGGAGGACGCGCCGACGCCGGAGGGCGGATTTCGACCTTCGGCCACCGTAAGCGGGCGGCGCGGGTATACCCCTTGGGGTATAGGGGTTCTCACTCACCCGCACATGCCGTCGAGATGAGAGCGCGAGTGTTCCGCGCGCGCTCATCTCTCCTCCCGTGGGGCGCGTTACAGACCGCCCCACGCCTAGAGAGCATGATGATGCTGGGCGATGAGTCCCCCAGCAATGGAAGAGGCCTCGTGAGGGGGGCCCACGCCTGCCAGGGCTGCGGAGAGGCTAGGTCATATACCCGTAGCCCTGGCATAAGGCGAAGGACGGAACACCCAGGGGTTTTAGTGGGTATCCCTAACCGGGGGTGGCAACAGCATGGCACCAGTTCTGACTGGGCATACTGGTGCCACCCTCGATCTGGCGAATCCTACACACGGGTCGCGAATTATCCCCCCAAGGTTCTGCCCTTGTCGCGGCTTATGGTCCTCAAGTGGATTTCCCCTGGCTAAAAAAAAACGGCTTTGTTATGCCTGATGGCGTAAGCGCCATCAGTACGTGCCTCCGCGAACATCGTGGACTTCTTCTGGCCAACTTCTGTCGAAAGTATTGTCCTCATACTTGGGAGTTGGTATACGCTTCTTCAATAAGATTCCGAATGAAATGTTAAATCTGCCTTTCACTAAATATAAAACCAATTTAAAAGAATTATCTTAAAGAACGTTTTTAGTTCTTTCACAGTGATTCGAGGTCTTTGAGAACGTCAGAGAGGTTGCGACTTAGGACACCAGTACATACTACGGAGATTTACGCAACATCGTTCTCTGTCCAGGCTGTGCATCTCTGGAATGCTCTGCCGGCAGATGTCCGGTCTGATAAATCTATCCATTCTTTTAACAGACTTGTGAAGGAGCACTATTTAACTGTATAACGTGTTTATTGTTTGTTTTGTATGTCTATGTACGTATATATTTTTATATATAAACTACAATATATCTATTATAATTATTTTATTATTATCTATTTCAACTGCACGCCAACGCTATCTATGTAATTAATTCTTATCCATCCAAAGGTTGACTGGAAGAGATTGCGTTTAGCACTACACCGCCCATTGTATTTAGTATTTAAGTTTATTCTGATTTTTCTCTGTAATGTTGGTGTTGTTGTTGTTAAAAAGTATCTTGCTAAAAAAGGGATACTATACTATTGAAGCATACTTAAATGACAAAACTTTATTTACATAGCAGCTCGCTCCAACCACACTATATTTTGTATAATATTTTTATCTTGCCAAGCACGTAACTAATTTATGGAGATATGTTGCAGTATAAAATTTAAGTTCGTCATGTCATTATTATAACTATAATAATATTTTTCTTACCTTTTATTATGTCTGTCTTAATGAGCATGCACTTTTTTCTACAACTCCATTAATTCTTCGATAATTTATTGTGCATTTCCGTATAAAATATATTAAAAAAAAGAAAAGTATGAGTTGGTCAATTTTAAGCTAGACGTGTTTCTGGAGAGTTTCTTGCCGCTCTTTCTGCTTAACAGGAATAACCCGTTGCGAAGCGGTGTACATAGACTAGGAAGTAAAATTAAATTTTAACTTATATTGACCTTCAAAAAGTGTTCTCCAGTGAAACTTATTTCGAATAAAAAAATTTGAATTTGTATTTGAACAGCGTGCAAACCTCCTGATCAAACACTACCCCGCATAACCAGCGCCCTTGGCTCCCACTCAATATCATCATCATCATTCAAATTTTCATTAACAATGTGCACGAACGGAGAAAGACTTTCCTGCGACCGGGAGCCTGTCGTAAGAGGCGACAAAATATCCCACAGTCAGGTAGTAGGGTATGGTCTAGAGTCTAGAGTATGCCGTCATAACAACCTTGTGTTGTGTTCCGGCATTAGTGCCCAGATTCCAGTCTCCTTAAAGAGAGCAGCAGCGCATTTGTGGCACCTTTAGTGTTACAAATGTGCATAGGCGATGGTAACCACTTTCCATCAAGTGGGCTGTCTGCCTGTCTGCTGAACTCCTGCCATAAAAAAAAAAGTACTTAAACTTCGTAATACGATTTAAGCCTTTTATAAAATCATGTTTATTTTCGGTTTGGGATATATTCTGTTTGTGTCAGAGTGTGGTCCATGAGTTAATGTAGTGTGAAATTCGCGGCTCGACATTATCCAATATGGACCTAATTTAATTTAAAAAGGGGCTTCAAAATTGCTTTTGTTGTCGCGTAATGGTTTTGGTAATTTTTGTTGTTCAATCGTTGTCATTGAGTTTGTAATGAAACCTACAAATTGGGAGGCGTAAATAATCATATTCATTCATATAAGGTGAGAAGCGATTAATTCAGAAAATACTATTTTGATTGTAGTCGTGGAAGGCCACGACCCACCTTCCATGATCAAATTGATCGTGTACTAGCAGGAGGTGATGTCAGGAGCCCTAAGAACAGACGAGCGTGCATGACAAGAGTTATGAATGTCAAAGAAGCAAGTGAGGTGTGTAAGAATAAGCCTGAATGGCGCTCTGTTGTTCGTGCCTACCCCGCAAGGGAACTGGCGTGAAGTTATGTATGTATGTGTACTATTTTGATAAGATAAATTTCCTCCATTACCGTAATGTAAGTCAGTTTAGTACTTATTTAGTAGAATACACACATCAGTTTTGACATGTATTTTGCATATTTTTATGACTTTGTTTTTGACGTTGTTATTGAATGAGGTTTCTTAGATTATGGAGTATTTTCAAGGTCCAATTTGTTATAATTTAATTTAATTTACTAATATAGTTATAATAACTAATAGTCATATAAATAATTGTACAAACTCTTTGCAGGTTTTTATGGTCGTTTGACTTTATGTATATAAAAGAGTGAAAAATGTAATGTCAATTTTGGAAAAAATATATTCGGGTGATATAATAATTTTTATTTGGAGTTTTACTAGAATATATCGATCACACGATATAACCATCGTCCCTACGTCCACAATAATAAAATAGAGAACTGTGTACAATAAAACGAAGAAGCAGTTAAAAAGTCACTTATGAGACCTTTTTAATAAAACCATCTTATTACTATAAGATAGTTTTATTTTTAACCGACTTCAAAAAAAGGTGGAGGTTCTCAATTCGTCGGAATCTTTTTTTTGTTTTTTTATGTATGTTCGCCGATTACTCCGAGATTTATGATCCGATTTACGTGATTTTTTTTTTAGACGCGGAATAGCTGCCATTTGGTTCCCTCAAAATTTAACATAGTTTGGCTTAGTAGTTTTCATTTTAAGAACGTTTTTTTGTTCCCGTATCTTGGGACCTATATTTTCTAAGGAGCGCGGCACCTTTCGTAGGTCTACCCATACATAGCTAGACACAAAAAGTAACAAAAAAAATAAAAAAACTTCGTTTAAAAAAACCGACTTCAAAAACTAAAAGACTAAAAAGTATAAAATAACTTATTTCTAAAGCTATTATTGTAGTGGATGCACTTACCACGTCTAGTTGTGGTTTTATATTATATTTGCTTAAAATATACCACGATCCTGGTTACCACACGCTCGGTTTTCCAACTCAATTATTTGTTTATACATTTATGGAATTTCATTTTCATGTCTATCAGCAACTTTCGTATTATAAATAAAACTTGTATTTTAATCCAATTCATATTCATAAACAACAGTAGGTCAAGTTTAAGGTCAATCTTTGGCATTTGACTTTTGACGTTTGACAAGTGCTACCTTATGAAAAACATAGCAACAACATTCTTTTGATCTACGCTATGTTTTCCATTCATGTTTAAATCGTAATTTCTAATCGTAAAATAAATTATATATAAATATCTATTTCAATTTTCTTATTTATTTAATTAAATGTAATTTACCAATTACATAATGATCTACTTTTGTTATTGTTATTCAATGCCTATATGCCCGTCTTAGCCAGGACGTAAGGATACGACTAACCAATGAGAAATGGGTATAAAACTCGCTCTCATTGGTGGGAATTCAAAAATGTAAAAAGAGACACGGTTTTTGAATTCAGTTAGGAGAGACCATTTTGTACGAGAAAAAAATACTTACAAAAGTGAAAATAAAAAGTTAGTTTAAGAGTGAAGTTATATTTATTCAAGAGCCTTACATCACAAATATAATATCATAGCACACTCTTCATTATTATTAATATATATTATCTAAAACATCTTAAAGTCGGTGCTTAGTAATTTTCAAAATATAGTAATTTTTATGTTTTACTTTGCACCGACTTCAAGATGTTTTAGATAATATATATTAATAATAGTAGCTTTAGAAATAAGTTATTTCATACTTTTTAGTTTTTGAAGTCGGTTTTTTTAAACGAAGTTTTTTAATGTCAGGTGCAGGCCCTTATAACTACATTGTTGGTGATATTCGACGCGTTCCGTTCGTAGCTCATAACGCCCAAAATGCTCCGTCAGCCGTTCTACATGGCGACCACGGTCGTTATGGTTGTGGCGAAAACGGCCCTAATGACGTCATCATTTTTGATCACACAGCCCTCACAACGACCCAAGTCAAAAGGTGGGTCGAAGTGGGCGTTAACCACAGGGCATTAATTCACTCTGTCGATTGACATCGAAAAAGGTACATCACCAATGACATTTGCGTATTTCGTCGTTAATGACATCAACGTTCCATCATCCGTTCCACTAGAGTTTATGATTGTAACGTCCGCAAGCAAGTGGAACGGGAAAAATCGCGACTATTAACGTGGTTGTGAGCCTCATGTGGCACGTAGCCTATATGTAACAATTTTGAAGAAACAAATAATTAAAAAAAAAAATGTTAAGAGGTTTTGCCCTGACCGCCGGCGAAATTAACAGGTTTAATTTTGGCTTAAGGGATAAGAATACGAAGAGCGAAAATCGATTTCCCATCAACCCACAAGAACCTTTATCACGAGAGCACAATTAACATCTGACCTAAAACTAACCCAATTAGCCATAAGAAGTCAACTTTAGTAAGAGTGATAGCGGTCGGTATGCACAATCTGACATAATTCATAGTGTTACCCGATAACAAGGTCATGTATCATACTCAGACGCCGCTTCTGCTCTTTGTTATTGTGCCTTAATATATTTTGGGAGTGTTTGGTAAGTAAGAACTTAAAGGTTGATGTTTTGTTGTGCAGTTCTGGTAAATAAAACTTGTAAAAAGTCTACTTGCTTAGTACAGATCTCCCTTTAATTTTTATTAAACGTGGGATCTTAAAGGCTAAAGAACGTTGATCCAGCTACTGACTTGTGGCGTCACGGTGCAGTAACTCTGTTCTAAATCCCGTGATGTCCCGTAAAAGTGTGGATACAGGGGCGCAGGTTTAGGTTTAGTGGGTAGTTCAGCGAACGGTTTCTCGCGACTGCTTCTGTTTGAAGCTAGCGTGGAGAACCGGTCGCTGAGAGTCCTACACACCCTCGATGCATGCTTCTGCGCTGCATTAGGCTCTTCCCCCGAAGAGCCCGAAGATGGCTTCTAAAGACATTCCTCTTGCATTATCAAAAAAAAAGCTACTGACTTCGAATATTTTGAAGTCTGATCAATGTAAAGCTTTCGGCCGTATCGTTCAGGACGGTGTAGATACTTATTGGGCGTGGTTGCTTTTGGTGAGTATCAGCAGCAAATAGCACGGAGGTCGGAGAACTCCGCGGAACAAATCATTTAAGGGTGAAGAAGGTGCCTTTTCTTAGTGCGGGCACACTGATAGTCGGTGCATAGAGGTGTCACTGTAGAAAAGCCTATGGCTATTGTTTCCGTGGCGCCTCATAAAAGCGCGATAAAGTTCGAGTCAGGTTTAACGAGTAGTTTTTTTTTCATTGCATAAGTACAGCAGACAGGAAGACGCCCCACCAGACGGAAAACAGTTCCCATCGCCTGTGGACATTTGTAACACAAAAGGTGGCTGGCGCTTTCTAAAGGGAGGGAGGCTGGAACCTGGCTACTAATACCGGTACACAACTCAAGGTTCTTAAGGCGACAAAGTCTAGACCAGGGGTGGTAGCCATCCAGACGAGCAAATACCCTACATGGTTGTGGGTTATTTTGTCACCTCTTAGGACAGGCCGCCCGGCCGCAGGCAATTTTATACTTTCTTCGGTCCCTCGCGAGATCTTTAACGTGGAATATAGCCCAGAGGACCGGCCGTTAGGAGTCCCACATACTCTTCGGTGTCCTTACCCTCTTCCAGGCTGGGGATATTGCGAAAATGCATTCACCTTCGTTAGAAAAAATGCGCCCTGAACGAGATTTCTTATGCCTCACGCCACCTTTTAAGATTAAACTGAAAAGCTCAGTTTTCAATATCCGACAGAATTTTCAGTCAAGACCCTATTTTACGAAGAATATCAACGTTGTATTTACAGAATGTGATTTCCATTTCGATCAAGGCCGTACTAAAATTCTACTCTATTTTTATTACTGAGGTGGCTTTATAAAAGCGCAGAAGCAACAACAGCATCCTGAAGAAATCATCTAAAATATATTAATATTATTATAGTAGAATTACATATGTTATGTTCCTGCTCTATCTGGAATAATGTTATAGTTAGTGAAGGTGGCTGAATAATTAAAAATAGCGCCGTTAACGAATAGCCACATTAGTATGTGTATATACTCTTTGTCAACGATTAACGTCATTAACAATGAATAATAATGTCAGGAGCCTTAAGAACAGACGAGCTTGCATGACAAGAGTTATGAATGTCAAAGAGGCTAGTGAGGTGTGTAAGAATAAGCCTAAATGGCACTCTGTTGTTCGTGCCTATCCCGCAAGGGAACTGGCGTGAAGTTATGTATGTATGTATGTAATAATGTCGTATCACAAATACTACAACTGCATGAAACATTCACTAATACATACAAGTACACTTACCAACCTAACAGAGATTTGATGCTCTTAATTAATGACCGAATTGCCCACTGAGGGTAGTTATGATTATCTCTATATATAGCTATTCTCTTCAAGATGCTGTTGTTGTTTCCATGCAATCTACCCAGTAATCAAACCCAAAAGCCTTAATCAAAAACACCAATTATTTAAAAACTTAAAATTAATACAAGATCGCGATATACATCATCGACTTACTTTAAACTCTTGGTTATATTTGTTTGCATCATAAGGTTGGTCTTACTTTACAAACGAAAACCATGAATTCTACGTAATTTCTAATTTAGTAGCCTAATTAGAATTGAATTTATAACATGTAAATTTATACTTGTGACTAGTTTGCAACAATAGAAAGCCAATACGTTATTCTTGTCTCACTCACACTCTCCTATGTACTGTATTACTTCCATACATACATACAGATGATCATGCATGTTTCGCACAGGGTAGGCAGAGATGATGGATTTCCACTTAATAATAGTAATAACAGCCCATAACTGTCCCACTGTAGGCTCGGGCGTCCCATTATTGGGGAACGGACAGTATACCCGCCACGCTTGTCCAAGGCGGCTTGGCAGGTTTAACACGTCGGTTATCTCGATATGCAGGTTGCATCACGTAGTTTTCCTTCACCTTTGTTAACACATGGTAATTGTAACAAATGCACATTAGGTCAGAAATCTGCCTAAATGGTGTATGCGTCTGGCCAGGATCGAACCCGCGCCCTTTGAGTTTGAGACGCGTGCGCTAGCCATTACGCTACCACGACTACCACGATTTCCACTTGCTACGATGTTATAATACGTGTTTTGCTTCATCTACATTCCATGATCTCGTCATATATACACGTCTATTATATAGGTGCTTTTTACCTGGCCATTCTTTAAGACATCTGCTTTTTTATTGTGGTAACTACGTCGCGGTCTACCAGCATCAACTCTACCACCCAAACTGTTGCCATGCACTTGTTTTGTTATTATTTTTTCATTGTTTGGTCCTTGCCTAGTATAAAGTGGGTAGAACATCGCTCCATCAATTTTGCTGTCTACCCCTTTCTGTATCAGGCGAGGGCCAACGAAGAGCACAGTAAGTGCAGCCATTTTGGACACTTACTGTCTACGTTTTAGCGAGACCACACCGCGCCGAGCGCTCTTCCATTTTTTTGGTTACATTCATCAACTTATTGTGATTACTGGTCGTGTTAAGGACTTTTATCGCACCCAAAACTTTGTAGGAAGTATATAGTGGAATTCAGTGCCGTGTGTTGTCCCTGTGTGCAACCTGAACGGATTCAGGAGAGGGCGGATCTCAAAGTATTAGTGAAACTTCTGCTTTTTTAGTGCAAGGATCTAGTTCATGTCTCTCTACAGTCCACAATTACTGAACCAGCATATTACCCGTGAACTACAACGCTCCACAAGTTATCTCTACATTGTGTTGTATTATATTATTATTATTGTATTATTTCTATTACGCACTCAGCTTCTATTTAGCACAGTTTTTATATCATTAGTTATTGTTATGTTGACATTATCTGTCTAAGACTAGATAGGGACGATCATTTTTACGCTTAGTGACATAAATAGTCTAATATTCGTACAATATTAATTAAGTAAGGCAATCTATTCTGTTCTGAGAATCAGACGGAGGCGTCTACTTTGAATCATTAACGAGCTTGTCCCAAAAATGTTGTATTTAATCCCGTGGTGACCACCCTTTCAGATTAACGGAATAACGTTATGATGTTTTAGTAATGAAACCTTTTAAGATATACGAGTATATATATACATACACATATATATATATATAAAAGCTTTCATGTTGTTAGTTAGTTTTTAAACGTATCCATTACCATACTAACCGTACCTAATATTATAAATGCGCACGTGAGTTTGTTCCTTTGTTGTTCTTGTACCCATCAACTTGTTAGTACGAGAAAGAAGTGAACTAATGGGAGTTAAAGCACAGGGAATCAGGAAAAACGCGCGGAAAGAAACCATAGATATGGCAGTCCGAATGGGATAACTCCAATAATGGGTGGTGAACACACACTCTTGTTAAAAACCTGGATAAATGGGTTAACCGATCACATGGGCAACTCAACTATCAATTGACACAGTGTCTTACGGGACACAGTGTTTTCATTTCATATCTAGCCAAAATACGAAAAAGAAACAATAATAGATACATACATACATAACTTCACGCCAATTCCCTTGCGGGGTACGCACGAACAACAGAGTGTCATTTAGGCTTACTTGCTTCTTTGACATTCATAACTCTTGTCATGCACGCTCGTCTGTTCTTAAGGCTCCTGACCTCACCTTCTGCTAGTACACGATCAATTTGATCATGGAAGGTGTGTCGTGGCCTTCCACGACTTCTGCATCCATCCATTTTCGCATTGTATATCTGTTTAGTCATTCTTTCATCATGCATTCTTTCCACATGCCCGAACCACCGGAGCATTCCTTTCCTTACCTTCACCCCGACACTCTCTTTCAGACCAACTCTCTTTCTTACTTCGGTATTACGAACGCGGTCCGCGAGCGTCACTCCGCAGATTTTGCGCAGTGCTCGCATCTCGACCGCGTTTACTATACTTTCATGCTCTCTCTTCCATACCCAACTCTCGCTTCCATACGTGAGCGTAGGTACCAGCACCGCGTTGTGTATGGCAAGCTGGGCCTTCTGGCTGAGGTTTTTAGCGCCTAGAAGAAACAATAATCAATGTGTTTATTGTCCTAATGAAGTGGATGATGCATAACATACCCTTTTTTCTTGACAAAGGTGCTCCATCGAAAAGCTTGAACTAGAGAATAAAGTGGGAAACATTAACGTAGATAATTTAGTGGAGACTCTACTAAAATAGAAAAATGATTGGAGCTCAATTGACAAATATGTTAATAAGATAATAAGACAAAAAGAAGAAGATGAGAAGTAGAAGAAGTCAAAAGTTTATCTGCGATAGGCTAATGGCAGGGACGCAGATATATAAGGTGTCAGAAAGTGTGTAAAGAAATGCGCACACCTGCCGGTCGTAAAAGCGCGGTTTATTGCCTTCCAGATTTAGGAATTATTTTGTTTACTTTGTGTTTAGAATTTGTAATTAAGAAAAACATGCTATTGTTTTTCTACTTCTTTTATGGCCGTCATTAGTGTCGAACTAATCCTTATTGTTATTGTTTTCAACTTTGTTGGCCGTTCGCAGGTGTGCAAATTACATTTTCTTGGAAGAACCCAGCCCACAAGCGTCCACTGTGTATTGTACAGTTTACTATAAAACAATGCCCGAACGGAGGGGTGAGGCAGTCGAGCGACGATTACGATACAAACAAGACGTGTACATTCGACAAGCGATATAGTGACCGACTTTGCGCGTATTATTGATCGTGCAGATTGTAACAAGTAGTGTCTAGTTTTATTTGTACCTGTTTTATGCGTGTTTGTTCTAATAAACTCTATAGTAATTCCAACGGCATTTTAATTCGAGTCCCACACTCGTAACAACTCTTCACTCAAACTCAGGAGACATAGAATTTATCCGTCATTGAAATGCGGTCAATCCTCGTCAGATCGCATACCTTCATCCCCGTGACGTAAAGATATCTTGGTACATAGTGAGTTATAGACTTGGTATAATTCAAACCCAGCTTTGGCCATCATGACCTTAGCTGTTGGCTATCATAATACTCCCAAGGTGAAAGGCGCTAAAAATATTTTTTTCTTTCCTGAACAACGTGCCAGGTTCAATGTTTAAGCCCCATTGTGCCATACCAAAGGTTAGAGGTCAAGTAAGTGTACACTCGCTTCAACAAAGGCACGATGAACGTTCACTATTTGTGCAAACTCTCCATACGACTGGTTTCTGTAAATTAAACTTTGTTGCATAGTGAATTAAGTTGAATTTTAGTTTAATGGAAAGCGTAGTATTACTATTGCGCTGTTTAGTAAATCACATTTCAATGTGGGTTTTTATAAATTTAACCCTAGATAACTAAACTTAATTCTCAGTTACGTTATAACTAAACATTCGTCGAGGGGACTACGCATTAAGAACGTTAATATCAAAAAAATGTTTATTGAAAATACATACATACATAACTTCACGCCAGTTCCCTTGCGGGGTAGGCACGAACAACAGAGCGCCATTTAGGCTTATTCTTACACACCTCACTTGCTTCTTAGACATTCATAACTCTTGTCATGCACGCTCGTCTGTTCTTAAGGCTCCTGACATCACCTTCTGTTAGTACACGATCAATTTGATCATGGAAGGTGTGTCGTGGCCTTCCGCGACTTCTGCATCCATCCACTTTTGCATTGTATATCTGTTTAGTCATTCTTTCATCATTCATTATTGAAAATAGAAACCAATTATATGGCACAATAGTATTGATACGTAGGAACTATAATAATAAGAATAAAATATTAGTAAACGCGATTAGTCGTAAATATTACACGTATTATTAACATTACAGGGGCCGGATATTGCATTCTAGCATTTCATGCCACAATATTGTGTTGTCATTTTGGTCAATTTGGCCATTTTAATCATTTTGATCAATTTGGTCATTTTGATTGATTTGGTTAATTTGGCAAATTAGGACAATTTTGGTGATTTTAGTCCTTTTAGTGATTTTGGTGAATAGGTGATTTTGGTCCTTTTGGTGGTTTTGGTGATTTTGGGAATATTGGTCATTTTGGTAATTTCAGTCATTTTGGTGATCTTGGTGATATTAGTGATTTTGGTGATTTCAATCCTTTTAGTGGTTTTGGTGATTCTTGTCATACATAATGTTAATAAATATATTTATTTAGATTATTTCATACATACATACATAACTTCACGCCAGTTCCCTTGCGGGGTAGGCACGAACGACAGAGCGCCATTTAGGCTTATTCTTACACACCTCACTTGCTTCTTTGACATTCATAACTCTTGTCATGCACGCTCGTCTGTTCTTAAGGCTCCTGACATCACCTTCTGCTATTATTTCATACATACGTATATATTCGTATTCAATAAATGTGTCTGGATTTATGTATGCATTAAATTTATAAATTAGTGTATGTATGTATATATACATTGTACAGTCCTATCTTTTTTCAGCTCCACTTACTTCGCCAGATTAGTTAAGAATTTCTTTTAAGCTAGGTTGCCTAGAAGAGATCGCTTTTAGCGATAAGGCTGCCTGTTGCTTTGCCAAGAAGTATTGTAATTCTGCATTTTGTTTTTGTTTATTTTGGTGAGCAATAAAGTGTTATCTATCTATCTATATTTTTGGCGGATTCGATGTAGTATAAGTAGGAATTTTTAAAATGGGCACATTCTCCAAAATATCCTGTATCATGGTTCTGATATCACTCCTCAAAGTTATCATTCGTAGCCGCTTTCGAAGCCAGAGCTCCATGAGTTTGAAACCCATCTACAAAAAATCATAAGATTCCTATCGGTTTCTTTTTCCTTCTATAGTTATTAGAGATACTATAGCATAGCCACGAATACTTCCCGAAGCAGCCATGCCCGGTGAGGAATTATCTATTATTTTTGAGAGATTCTACGGATGAAAGAATAATATTTTACAATGTGTCTCATTTATTGTAAACATAGCGTTGTGAAATAAATATTAATATTATAAGAAAATTAACGTATTACTTCATGTTCACTAAGTTATATATACACAGTTTACGTGCTCTCCACAGATTTGTTATTATTATTATTGTTGCAAAGAGACCAATCTTTAATTAAATTCAAAGTTTCATTTCTTAAAAATGCCCTAAGACAGTGAAGCTTTTGGATATTATTTAACCTTACATCATTATGTACCAAACTATAAAATGAAGTATTAAATGTGAAAGCCTAAACAAGAGTTGCCATTAAACGGGCCAATTTAATATTAGGTAAAGCTATATACCCTGTGATGATGATTAGTTTGAGAACTCGGAACTTTTTAGTCACTTTCAATACGTTCATTTAATACCCTGGAAATTTCATAATATTAGGTCCTTACATATGAATTTGGCGTTTTGTCGTACTGGCCACTTTGATCTCAAATATCTCCTCTTTGGTTAGCAATTCCAATTTCAAATTTATACAGCTATTTACTTATGCTTTTGTGTTTTGAAAACCGTAATTCATTTGTTATTTCCTCTTTTGGTTTTTTCTTTGCGTCACTCAGTTTACAAAATTGTAAACTTGAAATATCGCATTATTTACGATTACGAGTTCCATCGTGGCACCAGCACTGCCGCTAATGTGTATGGCGGCGGTGTCGCAAAAGAAAACACAGTGCGTTTTTGGTTCCAACGTTTTCATTCTGGAAATTTCGACCTGCAGAACAAGCCCCGTGGAGGGCCGGAGACCAAAGTTGATAATACAGAATTGAAGGCTATTGTGGAAGCGGATCCATCGCAAACCATGGCCAAGATAGCTGCAGGCTGCGGCGTTAGTGATAAAACTGTTTTAATCCACTTGAAGCAAATTGGGAAGGTGAACAAGCTTGAAAGGTGGGTACCTCATGAATTGAGTGCAGCAAACCGACAAACGCATGTCGACTGCTGCGTTACATTACTCAACCGGCACAATAATAAAGGGATTCTAAATCAAATCATTACCTGTGATGAAAAGTGGATCCGGTACGATAATCGGAAACGCTCATCGCAATAGCTGAACCCTGGCGAACCAGCCAAATCTTGCCCCAAGCGAAAATTGACTCAAAAATAATTACTTGTGAGCGTTTGGTGGACTAAGCCGGTGTCGTTCATTACAGCTTTCTTAAATCTGGCCAGACGATTACGACGGATGTCTATTATCAGTAACTGCAAACCATGATGGATAAGCTAGCTGCTAAACAACCGAGGCTGGTCAATCGCTCTAGGCCACTGCTGCTTCAGGAAAACGCTAGACCACACACTGCACAACAGACGGCTGCCAAATTAGAGGAGCTTCAATTGGAATGTCTAAGACATCCACCGTACTCCCCGAACCTTGCTCCAACAGATTACCATTTTTTTCAAAATTTGGATAACTTCTTGCAAGGGAAAACATTCAACTCCGATGGGGCAATCCAAAGCGCCTTCAAATATTTTATTGATTCCCGTCCGAATGGTTTTTTTAGTAAAGGGATCAATGAACTACCTATGAGATGGCAGAAGTGCATAGATAGCAATGGTACATACTTTGATTAAATAGATATATTATATTAAAAAAAAATCGACTTTATGTTCCTCCCTTACAAAACGCCAATTTCATATGTAAAGACCTAATATTTATCTTCAACTAGTGAAATCTCTTTCTTATCCCTAGGATCAGGCAGACTTATCTTATTATTAATGTAGTCTATTTCAGAATCTTACCTCTAATTGTACCTTATTAGTCTCTTCCAACGCATCTGTTTTAATATAGGTTTGAAATCTCGTAATATTACCCTTGAGACTTCCTCGCGTATCCTTTAAAGCCTCAGACATCGTCACAAGTTTTACAACAAGTATTAAAAAAAAATACAACACTAGGAAAAAATATTATGTTTATGTTGGAAGATTTATACGCGATAATATAAACGTTTAAATGGTCTTCTGACTCGGGTGAAGCGATCAATCACAGAACGGTTAACGGTTTATAGGTTGAAAGGGTCCTTACATTTAAATGTATTTTCTTAAAGTGTCGGTGCTTGTATTACAACTTTACCCTATGCTCCGTCCAATTTAACTTGGAACCTGTGTGTTATGAAAATTGTTACCGTGGAAGAAAAATACTAAGATGATGCCACAGTCAGTGACGACGTTCTTGGGGATTTTTCGGGTAGTAGCGGAACTTTCATACAAGCGGTCGTTTTTCAAATGATTTATTCTGTTATTGTGAATAAAATAAAGTAGTATTTAAAAGTAATTAAAACTAGTTTTCATAAATAACTAGCTGACCAGACAAACTGCCTACCACCGCCTCAGAATCAATAAATAAAAAACATTAATTTCTGAACGACGGGACGAACATCAAACGTTTGACATTCAAAACCAAAAAAGTAAAAAATAAACTTCACTTTTAAATTTAATTTGATTTCTGACCGACTTTTAAATTTAATTGATTTTTAAACGACGGGACAAACATCAAATGTTTGACAGGAATAGTTTATAAAGGAAAGCGAAATTGTTGTTTTTACTATATTCCAAGCATTTTTTTCATATTTACTCACCTTTTAAACCTTCCCTGGATTTACACAAATAATTCAAAATTATCCAAATCAGTCCAGCCGTTCTCGAGTTTTAGCGAGACTAACGAACAGCAATTGATGTTTATATATATAGACTATATGGGGGAATACATAATTGCTAGATTGCCTATAAAATGTGGCCGCTAGTATTTTTAATTAAAATAATATTAGTTTGATATTTTGGGAAAAATTTTATTCACTTGTTTTTAAAGTAAATTATATATCAAATTAAAGCAATTTTTTTCTGTGTATGATGGAATAGGGTTGCCTAAAGGCAAATAGGTGTTGCCAGATGTTAAAGATAAATTAGAGTAAAAGAGAATTAACGCGCTACGTCCCTCGTAGCGTGCTATCTTTAACAGCTGGCGACCCCTATTTGCGTCTACTTTTATAAAAGCAACCCTATTCCATGATACATAGAAAAAAATTAGCTTTAACTTGATACCTATATAATGAAACAAACAATTAAAAATACTAGCGGCCATATTTTTATAGGCAATCTAGCAAAAATGTGTTCTACCATATATAATCTATATACTTGTATATAAAAGAAAGTCGTGTTAGTTACACTATTTATAACTCAAGAACGGGTGTACCGATTTAGCTGAAAATTGGTGGGGAGGTATCTTAGAATCAGGAGACGGACATAGGATACTTTTTATCCCGTTGAAACCGGTAGGTGACGCTGAGATCGGGTTTTAGAATCCTCCTAATCACCTGGAGCGATTTTGGTGATTTTGTTTTTGTGTGTTTGAGTGGGGTCCCCGGATGATTTAAATCCACAATCAGAACCGGTAGGTGGCGCTGGGGTCGGGTTCTAGATTTTTATTTTTTCAGAGCAGGGCAACGTCTGCCGGGACCGCTAGTTATATATAAAAACTACATTTTAATTAAATAACATATGAACATAGTAATCTTGCAGCCTGATCTCGGTCTAGTACAAAACGAAAAAAAAAAACCATTTTCAAAAAGGTACATGAGCATGCACGCTCTACAACAGGTAATTACAGATAATAAAACGTCGTAGTTAATGGAATGCACGGAGAAATTAAATTATGAAAATGCTGCTAACATATTCGCGCTTTCAATTAATTACGTGCATACAGACGTAGTGCCGCTTTACTTGCATTTCGTGGGTGTGAAAATTTTAATTAGTGAGAGCAAGAGTTAATTAATAGCTATTATGAAAGACGATATTGTGCGCATGTTATTTTTAATTAAAAACATTTCAATTAAAAGCTATTATTTTCAACTGACTATGTATTTTTAATCGTCGTTGAAGTCGTGGTAGCGTAATGGCTCACGTCCCGTCACGTTACGGCAAACTCAAAGGGCACGGGTTCGATCAATTACCACGTGCTGACAGCGGTGAAGGAAAACATCGTGATGAAACCTGCACATCGAGATAACCGACATCCCATTTTCCGATATCAAAAGTATCCTAACTTTTCATACGGGAAAAAGGGATGATTTGCGATATAAAATGAAGTGAATCTTCCGGGGCCAAATAGCACTAATAGAAACATTTATTATAAAGTAACCTGTACTAATGCTTGCCGTTTAAAAACTAGAGGCAGTAGAGTTTGACCCGCGGAGCAGCCGCTGGGAATACTCTGGTTATCTCATAAAAACTGATAAGCGTTGCTTCGGAAGCTAAGGTCCGAACCTACCTCATTGGAATAAAATCGGCCATCCTTCACAGTATTTGAATATTACCTTCGCCTAAAATAGCTTTCGGCTTACTTATTTAACGCGACATTATTAATAGGTTCCACATAATTTTCCATTAATTAGCCTAACCTAAAACACTTTTAGATACCATACATTAATATTTCATACCAATATTTTGAAATTCATACGCGTTGAGGCCGTATTTCATTAAATATGTAGAGAATATTACACGTAAATGTTTCTTTAAGGTAACGAAATATACGGGTATAAAAAACACACGGGATCCCATTACATAAAACATCCGTAAAAATTTCAAACTTGAGAAATTAAATTAGTAATTACATCGCTGACTTCTTCTGAAGGTCATTTTTTGAAAATCATACAAAGTCAAAAATTAAGTTCACTTGGGATCACCAGGTGGTAGGGCATTTGCTCGTCTGGATGGCCGCCCGTGGTCTATAGTATATTGCCATAATAATTCTGAATTGTGGTCTGGTATTAGTAGCCAGGTTCCATTCCCTACTTCGAGCCCGGTAGCACATTGCTATCACTTCTGGTGTTGTAAATGTTCATAGTCTATGGTAACCACTTTTCGTGTTGTGGGCCATGTCAGCCTATCTGCTGTCCTCCAGCAATAAAAAAACTTATACATGACATTATACTTATACTTACTTGTACATGACATTATACACGCTCCATGTAGGATTTCCTAATAAACGCTTGTATTCAAATTCACACCATTCGAAAATGCTCGTCTAAACGTCACTGTAAAATTGTGAGTGTCAATCAAATCGACATTTCAACACGTCTACTAGTGGCGCCACCGTCCATACGATACTGCATATCACTCTCTTCAAAATAAAAATCTGCAACGAGCTATCTTTGTGTCGAATCTAACTATTTACAATCGCATTTTTCAAAATTATCAAACACTCAATCGAACACTCCGAAAACCTTATTCCTGTTTAAACGAAAGGACCTTTCCAGCAATTAATTATCTCTTTTTACAAATAATTATCTCCATTTGCGGTTAATAGAATACACATACAACACGGCAACATTAACAGAAGTCGACAAGTTAAGAACACTTTCTGTCTGGCTAGTATTATTCGTTGCAATGACTATACAGAAATTTTAAATTCAAGTCAAAAGAGGAGGTTATAGACTTATCTTGTAGCAAATGAGATGTTTTCCAGAATAACGTAAAGCTGAAGGCCTTACACACAAACGCTATTATTCATTGATCGATACGATTTCAGGTTCCACGAAAACGAAGAACAAAAGGCGTTTAGAGACTAAGCCCTGAAGCATAACGTGTTTCACAGTAAATGACAGTGGATGGCGATAAAACGCTGCGATTTAATATCACAATTTCGTTACTTGTTTTTCAATATTGACCTACACTCGTACGTCATAGTATTCATGTGTACGAAACTTTAAGTATTTCATTTTCTTATAATAAAGTATATTTATAGGAATATAGCTTTACTTTAGCGAATGAAAGAATTTCACATAATGTTATTATAATAATCTAAGTAAGTACAAATAATTGCTAACGGTCTTATTCATATTTACTTAGAGTAAGTTTAAGAAACTTTCAAATTTACTCAATATGAATAAAACCGTAAGTATAAGTAAGTAAGTCAGTTGAAAAAACATATATAGTCGACGCATTATGAACTGAGGCTTCGGGTGATAAATCATATTTATCTGTCTGTCTCGCTCGCACTTACAGGTCTTATGGAGAGGTGTAGTGATGTGCGTGAGAATTGTAGAGGTGCATATTGATAACGGGATAGGTACGATCGATATGCTAAATTATGTTAAATATTAATAGGAATAATTTTTCGCGAAAATGAAAGTTTTTAATTTGTAAGATAAAATGTTTGTTTCGACGTAATCATAGAGAAACTGTATAAGTAGATCGTAATGTGACCCTGAAAATGGCCGTTTTTATCTTTTCTAGGGATATTTCTTAGTTATTCAAAAATTGTGGTGGATTATTGAAATTGAGGCGAGCTTTTTTTCTCGGGATTAGTTTTCAATTCTTTTAAAAACAGGAACACGTTGGGAATTACAGCCCGAGCTCGAGCGTTGATGTCAACATTTAATTTCTTCAAAACCACGTTAGAAAATAAATTCTCCGTTGTGTGTATTGCGTAACGAAGTGTAAGTAATGTAATGAGTGTCATAACAAAAAAATATTTTATTTATAGAAAAACAACAACCCTTACTAGTAACGACCAATCAGGAGTCAGAATGCTAATGAAGGTCACAATGACGCATCGACCCCGCGTGCGCAGGTAGCTAAGTATCGATAACGGGTTGCGTTGCGTGCACATTCCTACTGTCAGTGACATTTATTGCCCGACGACTCAGTTTAAAATGCGTCGACTATAGTTATGAAAATAATTTGACAGGACAGGTTTTTGTAATGAGCGCCGGGAACAGATAGTAAATATTTTTTTTTTTTAATAAAAACTTATGAAATTTGCAGATTCTTATGATATGACCTGACGGTATTCAATAATTCAGGTTTATATTTATACGGACCACTTTGGTTGACTCATCCAAATTGAAGGAATGAACGTTCTAATGACGAAAACGAACGGGTCATTTCAATCTTTCAGTTTTGATAGAAATAAGGCATTGCCAGCTTAAAAAATAAACGAATTTAATTGTATTTTCTTGTTTTCGCGACTTGTATACATAATAAAACTACGTTTTAACGGTTTTAAGCGCGGTAATTTTATTTGATTTTGGTTTTTCCGACGTTTCCGTCTTCCGTGATCACGGCCACTAAAAAGTGGCCGAAACGTCGGAAAAACCAAAATCAAATAAAATTACCGCGCTTAAAACCGTTAAAACGTAGTTTTATTATGAATTTAATTGTTAAAAAAATTTCATGTGTGACTTTTTTAACTGTTTACTTGCTTATTTGTTAACTAATAGAAACACAAGAAACAAAATTTGGAACTTTTTAAAATAAGTTAAAAATGAAGATTAAAAAGCAGTTAAAAAGTTATGAAATCTTTTTTTACAATTAAATTCGTTTTATTTTTCATGAATTTTTTCTCGATTTTTTTTGATGTATAGGTTTGCGTTTGACCACTGTCTCGCCTGATGTTGTGTGATGACGCAGTCTAGGATGGAGCACGCTTACCTAGAAGATTGACTCGTGACTTGAAGACTTCAAGATTATATTTGTCAGGAAAAACAGACTCCGGCAAATTATTCCACTCTTCGGCAGTGCGCACCAGAAAAGATTAAGCGAAACGCTTGGTTCTGACTGGTGGTGTTTCCACTATGTAACGGTGGCGCAAACCGGTACGTCTGGTTGTCCAATGGTAAAATGGGGATGGAGGAATCAGCTCGTGTGGCTACCACCCCTGGTCTAAAGTATGTCGCCATAACAACCTTGAGTTGTGTTCCGGCATTAGTGACCAGGTTCCAGTCTCCCTTAAGAGAGCAGTGGCGCATTTGTAGCACCTTTGGTATTGCAAATGTCCATAGGCGATGGTAACCGCTTTTCATCAAGTGGGCCGTCTGCTTGTCCGCTGAACTCCTGCAATAAAAATAAACAATCTAAAAACACTCGCCGAAATGTATCCCATAGAAGACAGTTACCCCGCGACCTAGCGTCTATGCTCTAGACTCTGAAGTCGAACATAAAAAAGATCAATCATTGCGACCAGCTTCCTGGCTCTTTTCTCAATTGATTCCAACGCCAATTTTTTATAGAAATTGAAGTATATAGAAATGAACGTGTCCAATTCAATGAGGTAGATAGAAACAAGACGTGATGAGGTCACGACTCAAAATATGCTGAAACATCTTTAGTAAAATTTATTGCCTATTCTGGTACAACAGTACGCAAAGTAACTTAGCATAAATAGCAATAAGAAAAAGAGGATGTCCTGAAGTTGATACGTATTTGAACATTAAATGACTCATTGACAAAATGAATAGACCCCTAAATCTCGTGAACCCGGAAATTTCATCAAAACTCCTCTGATTTAGGTATACTTTTCTCAAATCCCATTTAATACTCAAAGTAGTTCGGCCCTTGATGTTTGCAATTCTCCCTCTACTATGCCTTCTTGCTTACAAGATACATACATGATATATACAAGATATATTTAATGAAGTTTCCAATCTATGCAGATAAATAAAATATAAAGGTATAAAATATAAACTTATATCAGAAAATATTTATTTTTTATTTTTGTCTGTCTGTCTGTTTGGATGTTCCGGCTAATCTCTGAAACGACTGGATTGATTTTGATGTTACTTCCACTGGCAGATTGCTAATTTTCTAAGGAGTAACTTACGCTACTGGTTAAAAAAATCAAAGTTCTGGCAGCCTAATGGCTATCGCACGCATCCAGGACTCAAAGAGCGCGGTTTCCAATCCTAGCCCGAACGCTGCACCACTTAAGCAGTTCTCTGACCTAATGTGCATATTGTTACAATTACCACGTACTAACAACGGTGAAGGAAAAAACATGGTGATGAGACCTGCACATCGAGATAACCGATGTGTTAAACTTGCCAAGCCGCCTTGGACAAGCGTGGCAGTTACACTGTCCGCTCTCCTATATTGGGAGGTCCGAGCCCAGCAGTAGGATGTTTATCGACTGTTATTATAATATAATCACAAATAGATTTTTCTATAAATAAAAAGTTATTAAATCACTAGTAGTCTTAGTGAAATTTCATTCGCGTTGACATGACGATGTACGTGTCTGTAGTGAATTTCAACGGCGGTCCAAAAAAATATGTCTTCGCTTTATTCTATCCCACGGAAACGACGTCATTTATCGGTAAAAAAAGTATCTTAAGTGTTGAACCAAGATATAAGCTGGCTAAGTGAGTTGGCGTCTTTCGGGGCATTCTCAAGCACTGATGCGCAGGATCAGCGTGGGCGTAACTACTATGAGCGCGGGGCACATGGGAGGAAGGGGGTTTTTAGTGGAGTACTAGCTCATGGGTTACCTCTTTAATAGAGGTACGCTGGGCCGGCACATGGGAGGAAGGGGGTTATTAGTGGAGTACTAGCTCATGGGTTACCTCTTTAATAGAGGTACCTTGCTGCGTGTCCACACAAGCCAGCAATTGACTCTGATATCTGTGCCATCTTCAATAGATAACTCTTGCTTTGGTCTAATCCCAGTAAAAGACTCGGTAGTGTACGAAATGTATTACCACTGCCTCCCGACCATGGCCTTTACCACGGGCGGGAGGGACAAATCCGCCCCGACGGCCGCGACGAGATCACGACGCTGCTCGTCCCAGGCTGGACACACCTGGAGGGTGTGCAGCGCCGTGTCTTCGTCGCCACCGACGCAGTGGTGGCACTCTGACGTCTGTTCACGTCTTATTCGACACAGGTACCTCCCGAAGCATCCGTGCCCCGAGAGGACCTGCGTCAGGCGGAACGTCAGGGTGCCGTAACGTCTTTGCAGTCATTCTGGCATGATCGGCCTCACCGCTTGGATGGTGGCGAGGCCGGCACTGGGGTTTAGTAGGCGGTCCGCCCACTCTGCCACCTGGACCTGGCGCAACTCGTCTCTGCGCCCCTCGGTCTCACGGGGCAGTTTTCACGTGATGCTCTAACCCAAATTATCTAGTCCAAATTATCCCCCGACTTTTGTATCATTTTTAAAGTGGAACTTCTTTAGAATCGTTTTGTTTTGAAACTCGATGAAAAGAAAAAGCAACACTAAAAAAAAATAAACACTTAAATCTATAGGACTAAGCCTGCGAGAGAATGAGATATAATACATTATATTTAATCATTTAAGCGCTATGCTCATACAGATACAGTTGAAAATGTTTTGAAGTTTTTGGCAATACTTCAAGTTTCGTGTTTTAAAGCTTAAATATATTGTTACAACTTAGGCATCGACAAAGACAAATTCCACGTACAGATCTGTAAAAGCACATTTTATTACCTGTTAGCATTTGAACTAATTGTACTCCTTTTTATGATCGTCTTCTTTTATTCACTCATTTATTGGCATACGTTTATAGTTATTGTGGAGAACAGCGTATTGTCCTATTGTACTCGTTTACGGCCGCTCAGGAGCATTATTAGCCACGTGTTACGGATTATATGTACAAGCTAATTCTAGGAAATGATGTCGACATTGCCGGGCGGGCACATTTGCATTTGTGACGTATAAAACTATAGCCTGATTGAGAGAAGGGGTCAGTTGAGCTAAACTACGATCTCGGCGTGACGTGTGTACATTCGGGAATCTAATATTGACGGACTTTGCGCGCTTTATTGAATTATGACGTTCCGCATTACGTTTGAATTTGTTGCGTTCGGTTATATTTGTACCTGTGTTATATGTGTTTGTATAGTTCTAATAAACTCTATAATAATTCTAAGGGCATTTTGATTCGAATCCCGCAAACTTGTAACAATATTATAACGATATAATATATGAAATGTGACGTCACGAATTTTAGAATCCCTCTCAACCCTTGTCACACAACTTTTTTGTTTTTTTTTTATTGCATAAGTTCAGCAGCTATGGACATTTGTAGCAACAAAGGTGCTACCAACGTGCTGCCTCTCTATAAGGGGATATTGGTACCTGGCCACTAATGCCACAAAACTCTCTCTCATGGCTGTTATGGCGGCATACTCTAGACCAGGGGTCTTAAGCATCCAGACGGGCAAGTACCCTACACAGGTTGTAGGATGTGGGTTATTTTGTCGCCTCTTATGACAAGCCGCCCGGCCGCAGGAATTGTATTCTTTCTCCGTATCTGCATGGATAGAGTTTTTTTAGATTCACTGTCATTTAGTCATGTACGTTTTAAAAGATTTTTAATTCATTTTTACTTCTTCTATGATACAACCATATATTTTAATCGTGAAAATAATAATAGTTAATTAAAAATGGTCACGTCCATACTTTGACTTTGCTTTGACCTTATTCCAAACCCTATTAAACTTAAACCTAGGTTTCGAAACCTATAACTTACTAACTTCTTCTATTAAAATGGCTCTCAAACTTCAGGGCAAATACTAGTGTTGCGTCTGGTATACTACCGCTATTCGGTATTCGGCTTGTTTCGGCGTAATATCGAATATATAAAATATGGTCATAATCGATTAATACTTTGATAATATTAATCGATTATGAGCATATTTTAATTTGAAAACGAGATATTGCATAACACAAGTACATTGTACTAGTAGAAGGTGATGTCAGGAGCCTTAAGAACAGACGAGCGCGCATGACAAGAGTTATGAATGTCAAAGAAGCAAGTGAGGTGTGTAAGAATAAGCCTAAATGGCGCTCTGTTGTTCGTGCCTACCCCGCAAGGGAACTGGCGTGAAGTTATGTATGTATGTATGTACAGGTACATTGAAATGTTTGCCGCTAACGGAAGACCAGCGTTGATCGTTATCAACCAGCACTCGCTGAATTAGGGCCTGTTTAGAGTTAAGTCGGCCTTTAGCTTTTGTTAACTTTTTTATTTATAATTTCCCTCTTAAATTACTTCAAATAAACATAATTCTATATAATTATATATATTATTTTCTTTCTATTAAATATGTTATAAATAATTTCGATTATTATTATAACCAAAATAATAGCGGTGATTTATAATTCACTATACAGTATTCATATGCCTAATTTTGATTTTCTCCTCTAACTACTCGTCTCTTCGTACGTGTTTGCCTAACAATTTGCCGAAAATTCGGCATTGGGTTTTGTGCAAGCATATCCCTAAAATTCAGACTAGCAAATACGCAATATTATGAAAAGCTTTAATTGAATTGAATCTCCAATGAATTTTAGACATTTCAACAATAATCACTTGAAATTGATGTGTCTGTCTGTGTTTTTCTCCGTGCAGGAATGGAAAAAGAATAATAATTCGTGCGGCCGGGTGGCCTGTCGTAGGAAGCGACAAAACAACCCAAAGCAAGGTGGTATACATTTGCCCGCCTGTATGGCTACCACCCCTGGTCTAGAGTATGCTGCTATAATAACCGAGTTGTATACATTGTCAGCCTTTAGGATAGGATAGAAGGGTTGGGATAAAAGGCATGTGATAATGTGGATGAGATACAGGGATCATACAGGAGAAATAGGATAGGGCTAATAAATAGGGGTGGGTTAGGTACTGAAATAGAGGGCTATTTTAGTGGGCCACGGGCGCTTTAAACTCATCGTTCGAAACACTATTAGATCAAGGCTTACCGCTTTTATTTGTAACATCAAATTTAACTGACACTTTCTTGTATGTTTTAATATCTAGTAAGAATTAGAAGATATCCAATTTACTTATTTATTGGCATACGTGCCATTGTCCTATTGTACTCGCTCATTAGCATCATTAGCCAGGTGTTACAAGCTAATTCTAGGAAACTGTGGCGACGTTTCCGGGCGAACATGCATTTGCATTTTGTGGAGCATAAAATTATGGACTGATGGAGAGAGGAAGGCAGTCGAGCGAGAACCACGATAAAAGAGAGACGTATGTACTACAATCGGGAATCTATTTTTACTTTTTATTTATTTTTAAAAAGTATCCAACAGTATATCCATAAATTTAAGGCCTAACAATAAATAACAATAAATTTAAACCAAAACTGGATACTTATAATCTAGAAAAGAAACAGAAACAAATGGTAAGCTACACCACACTAAAATTCATTATTCAATCTATATTCAATCTATATACTGTGAAACTTCTGATGGGAAAATTAAACACAACTAAATGATTAAGTCTAAATACAAACATTACATTCCTTTTGAATCTTATTAATAAGTTTACTAACTACTGATGACTTAAATCTTTGTCTCGAAGAATTAAAAATGTCTATGTCACTAAAATATTTGTTGTAGGTATTTGTACAACGACGCAGATACGCAGATTAATTTTGTCCGTAGTTAGTTTTGGAAACAGGGGTAGCAAACAGTTTGATGGAGGAAGAATTACGAGGGTAACGCTGTGGTACGTTGATATTCAAATACGTAGTGAGAGCAGAACAATCGATGATAGAATTTATGATATCGTACAAAAAGGTCATGTCAAGGTAATATGCCTTCTTTCACTTTTGGATACGTTCAATTTTGGTTATAAGTATGTAATAATTAGGACTCCATACATTGCTGCAAAATTCTAAATGACTGCGAACATAGGCGTAATATATCATTTTTAAACATTTCATATGCTTAAATGGCTTACAAGTTCACATTAAGAACCCAAGATTCTTATAAGCTCGGTCAGTAATGGTATCTATATGTTTAACAAAACTCATTTTAAAATCTAAAAGTATACACCAAGATCCCGGACTGTCTTTATTCTTACTAATAATGTATTATTAATTACATAGTCAAAATTATTTATTTTAGTTTTAAGTGTGAAAGAAATGGCAACACATTTGTCTATATTGACGGATATATGGTTTATTTTATAATACTCAGAGAGTCTGTCTAGGTCGTCTTGAATTTTTAAGCAATCTTCTATAGATCGAACAGACATAAAGATTTTTTTATCAACGGCATAGAGTAGGTGCCGAGCATTATTAAAACAAGTTATAAAATATAGGTCCTAAGTGGGATCCCTGAGGCACGCCTGATTGAATACAAACATAATCAGACTTGTATCCACCAACAACTACCGCCTGTCGTCTATTTAATAGTGAGGGTCTTTGCGCGTTTTATTGAATTATGACCTTCTGCATTACGTTTGGACATGTTGTGTTCGGTTATATAAGTATTTGTACCTGTGTTATACGTGTTTGTATAGTTCAAATAAGCTCTACAGTAATTCTAACGGCATTTTAATTCGAGTCTCGTAACTCGTAACAATATCAAAAAATTGTTTTTGTACGAAAAAATTATATTGTTTGAAATTAGATTGTACAACATTAGAACACGACAAAAACCATTACTTTCCCGAAACTTCACCACACTAAGTCAAAATTACTTCGAAAGTTTTCAAATTCACGTGCCTAAGGAAAGTTGCCCGTTGCGAATCATCCGTATTTTTTCTCTTCCACCCTGTGCCTAACTTAATACAATTTGTCTGGGCCAAATGCCGAATCCTTTATAAGTTACCAAAACGTCCCTTTTCGGAACTTTGCTACGCTGGACAGTTTCTTTGATCTCCCGTTTACGTACCCGACCATTTATTTTTTATTCCACTTGTGATTGCCTACAAATTTATTCGGCGTTCTTTTTCTTATATTTAAATTTTAACATCTATCACAATCATTTATAGTAACTAGTGGTCGCCCAGTGGTCGAAATTCGACCATAATTAATTTAAATTATAAGTACAACGCGAGAATGCGGCCAGCATTTGGGGAACACTTCCCACCGACAGTGATCTGGACTACATCTTTTACTTGTAAATATGTTTATAATGGTATTTAATTTCTAAGCTTTTTTTGTAGTGTAATTATAAGTTTGAATTAAGGTTCTGCTGTCAGACTACTTCTATAATCACAGATTTCGCCAAGGCTACACTGTTAATTGGACTTTAACAATAAACAAAAGAGTATATATATGCGTGTGTGTGTCAAATACATGGTAGTGTGTGTATTTTTTTTATTGATTTAATGTACACTTCATGCATAATTTTAAAAAAATATATTAGCATTCTGCACTCCTTTTCTATATAAACTATAAGTGTGCGAAATTTCATACTCCTCCGTCCGCGCAATTTTCGTAAAAAGGAGTACAAAGTTTTTGCTTCACGTATTAAACAATGATATGGTAGTTGATTGTCAAACCAACTGAAGTACAGATAAATTAGCTATAAGACGTCTTTGTGTATGTAGTAGTCCTTGAAATTTAGTTTTAAAAATTATGTTTAATATTAATATTTATTATTCAAATATCGTTTAATATTATTAATTTCATATTAAGTACCTGACAACTACTATATACAAGACAGGTGCTAAACACAGAATAAATAAGAATATAACATTATTATTCAATTAAGGAAATGGCCGATTGTATCGTATAGAAATAAGAGGGTACATAACAAAATTAATTATTAATTAACTTTAAAAAGAAACATGACAAGAAAAACTATGCTACTAAATAACTGTAACACTTATTTGTATTGTATTCTACCCATAGTCCCTCAAGACTATAAGTAGAATACTGAGCCTAGATCACCGTCTTCTATGGCTAAGGTGCCCCGAAGGCTGGCTACGTTTTCTCGCTGGTTCGCCATACTTATCTGTTGTCCGAGGTAGCCCTCTGATCACCTGAAAAGTCAATGAGTCGCTTTGATAAATTTTTGTGGAAGCTCATGGCCTCAGGGCCCCACGATCCAAGCGTTTTAACAGCAAACGGCATAAACAAATAACTCTGAGGTTTGGATATTTGCGCCGCTTGTGTGATTCAGATGTTTCCGCCACCAAACCGGCTGATTTCGATTTAACTTTATAAAATACTAGCGGCCCCGGCAGACGTTGTCCTGCCCTGAAATAAAAATGTATGACCCGATCCCAGCGCTACCTACTGGTTCGAATTGTGGATTTAAACCATCCGGGAACCCACTCAAACACACAAAAACAAAATCACAAAAATTGGTCCAGGTGATTAAGAGGATTTTAGAACTCGATGTCAGCGCCACCTACCGGTTACAACGGGATAAAAAGTATCCTATGTCAGTCCCCTGGTTCTAAGCTACCTCCCCAACAATTTTCAGCCAAATCGGGACAGCCATTCTTTAGTTATAAATAGTGTAACTAACACGACTTTCTTTTATATACATACATACATACATAACTTCACGCCAGTTCCCTTGCGGGGTAGGCACGAACAACAACAATATATCTTTTATATATATAGATATATAAAATGTAAGTGCGTCGCTATTTCTTTTAATAAAGTGTTTTTCTTTCATTTCTATGAACGCGATTGTCAGATGTCGTTTGCTCTCACTTATATATTATTCTTTTTATTATTACAATCTAGACGCCGACAAAGACAAATTCCACGTATAGATTTGTAGAAGCACATTTATTACCCGTCGGAATTTAAACTATTTGTAATTCTTTTATGATCGTTTTCTTTTGTTTACTTATTTATTGACATACCTTTCTAGAGAACAGACCATTATTCGATTGTAGTTGTTTACGGCCACTTGCAACTGTCATCATTAGCCAGGTGTTACGGGTCATAAAGTATAAGCTAATTCTAGGAAATTCGGTCCACGTTTCCGGGCAGTCACATTGCATTTGTGCAGTACAAAACGATGGCCTGAGTGAGGGAGGGTGGCAGTACAGCGAAAACTACGATCAAGGCGTGACGTGTGTACAATCGGGAAACAAATAGTGACGGACTTTGCGCGTTTTAGTGAATTACGACCTTCTGCATTACGTTTGGATTTATTGTGTTCAGTTATATTTGTACCTGTGTTGTACGTGTTTGTATAGTTCTAATAAACTCTATAATAATTCCAACGGCATTTTAATTCGAGTCTCACAACTCGTAACAGTATTTACTTTTCTTTATTGTCTAATTTATATGTCTTATATCAAGTTGTTTTTTTTCTAATTTTGTTTCAGTATAGACAATTAGGTACATCACCTAATTCTAGATTCAATTTTTCATCCCGTAAACCATGGAAATAAATCTCTCTAAGGAACTGTTCACGAAAAGAGTAAATCCTAAAGAAATATCGGCACCCTTCTGATCTACGGCTTTCGCAAAGCTGGTAATGCTCGCAAACAGAATTTGGTCATTATTTACTTCACATAGGTATTCTATTTGACTTTAAAAATAAGCTAAGTGCCTGTTAGTTCACAAACATTGCAGGGTTCAGTAAAAATGCAGTGCAGGAACTGAGCAAGTATACAAATTTCTACGGCCAGGCAGCCAGTCATAAGAGGCGATAAAACAATCCAAAGCCATGTAGGGTGTTTGCCCGTCTAGATGGCTATCACTCTAAAGCATGACACCATAACAGCCATGAGCTGGGTTCCGACTTCAGTGGCCAGAGTCTAACCCCCTTTTTAAGGCGGCAGCACATTGGTAGCACTTTTGATGTTACAAATGTGAATGGCAACGGTAACTACTTTTCATTAAGTGGGTCGCCAAGGGTAAATTTTGAGGTCCTTCCTCACCTCCCCAATAGCATACCACGTGGCGGCGGTAGTATAATAAATTGCCCTACCTCCTGGACTGGTGCGGCCTTCGATAATATAACTCAAGAGCAGTGGACGGCAGGACAATCAAATCAATCGTTGCATCCGATTGATCATATGGGAAGGAAAATCTGGTCACTAACCTTAACCTCCCGAAACTGCACTTCTCCCAATTCGGCAAGCCTGGAGACGTCTGGCAGCGGTCGTCGAGGTTCGATTGATTGCACACGGTGGTATTAGATAGTCTTTTTAGTCACACACAAATGGCGGTTTAAATTATTAAAAATTAGCACATATAGATATGGCTGCGGAGCGGGTCGCCATGCGCGCGCGATCGTGTAGGATTTTCGACTTATTATAATTATTGGAGCGGTGGTGCGGTTTTTGTCCCTCCAATGTCATTACGTGACGACATAACATCGTTGGCCAATGAGCCTCCTTAGAAGGGCACAGATCGGAAGATGTTGGCGTGACTGACTTCATTCCGATCATATAATCAAAGAAATGACCAATTGAAATAATTGGCCTAAACACTTATCAATGACTTGAACTGTTTTTTAAATGTCCTACTCCTTATAAAAAATGTATGGGGGGCTAAAAGACCAGTAACATCAAGTCGATAATGACATTCTTCTATTAAAATACAAGTTTATGAGAAAATTTGAAATCAATTCATCTACTACTTTTCTTTTTGCAGATATACACACGGAAGCTGAATTTTTATATGTATGTTAGTAGACCTGGCAGATGTTGTCCTACCTTGAAAAATTAAAATCTAGAATCCGATTGCAGCGCCTGCTACCGGATCCAATTGTAAATCTAAACGATACAGGGAGCTTCTTAGAGATACAAAAATGTCATCAAAATCGGTCCAGCGGCTTAAGAGTGACATACACACGTGCAGAAGAAGTAATAAAAAATATCATTTATTTATAGCCACAATACATAAGAAGGGCAAAACAATAACTTCGTGCAGTCCGTCAGGTTCCAAAGTCAAGAACTAGGATTCAACCTGTAAATTACAGTTGACTTTGGCAATTTTCGGTTGAATACCAAGCACAACCAAGGTTAAAGTAAAAATTGCGAAACATTGAAATTCTCAACCCTATTGTTACGAGTGCGGGACTCGAAATTAAAATACCGTTGGAATTACTATAGAATTTATTACAACTATACAAACACGTATAACATAGGTACAAATATAACTAGACATTACTAGTACAAACTGCATGATTCAATAACACGCGCAAAGTCCGTCACTATATCGATTGTCGAATGTACGTCTTACTCGTATCGTAATCCTCGCTCGACTGCCCCACCCCTCCGTTCGGGCATTGTTTTATAGTAAACTACACAATACACAATCGATTGCGTGGGCTAGTTTCTTCCAAGAAAATGTAATTTGCACACCTGCGAACGGCCAACAAATTCGAAAACAATAACATTAAGGATTAGTTCGGCACTAATGACGGCCATAAAACAGGTACGATAACAATATAATGTTTTTCTTAATTGAAAATTTTAAACAAGAAATAAACAAAAGAACTCCGAATGCAGGAAAGGTGATCACTGCATTTTACGACAGCCAGATGTTCGCATTTCTTTGTCGGTATGTAACACTATAATAGATTGCTGTACTAATAAGGCTCAGACGAATAATTAATTTACTTAAGTACACATCAAAGTAGTCCTAGAAAATGTACAGACAAATATAAAGATAACAGCACTTTGTGTTCCTCATAAGCAAATAAATACCCGAGGCTGTTCTTCTCGATTCAAAGAACTTTCTGAGCAACTGATATCCATTCCTAGTACATTTAACCCTATAACCAAACTTCCAACGCATGTATCAACAAAGGGATGTTTTGGCAACAAGGAACCAAAGTACAACAAACTTACTTGGCAACTTATAGCAAGTTGGCAACAGTTGTCTAATTTCAGGCATCTTGTGTATTTACACTGATGAGCAAAACTCATTGAACATTGAAAAGCGTGGTCATGTTAACTGGGTATGTGGGTAATGATACTGCTTTAAATTACTGTTTTCACACGCCATATAATCATGTAAAACCAAAATTCCAGTGACTTAATGATACATCTATCTATCTATATACTTATATATAAAAATGAATCCCTATTTCCCTTCGTCACGCCATCACGCGTGAACGGCTGGACCGATTTCGTTAATTCTTTTTTTGTTGTGTTTATTATTCTCAGGAGAAAGTTCTTATGAGAGAAAAAAATAAGGAAATTCCGCGGAAAATTAGAAAATTTAAGAATACTTAACCACGATATAAAATGATATCTAATCTAACCTTAGCGCTTTGGATGTAACCTTATGACGTTTAAAACAGATGCTTCGGTCGGAGTTATTTTATTGATAAAATACATGTAAAATAATTAATTTAGCTGTAATCGAGTTCCAATATTTAGATGACATTATTTTTGTGTATATTCAAGTAGGTCCCGAGATGGTATAGATTCAAATTTGAACCAGGTAGATGGCGCTACAATCGGGTTCTAGATTTTTATTTCTAAAGGCAGGACAACGTCTGCTGGGTACAGCAGCAGCTAGTATTACAATAAGTTATGATATTTTTTACAAATAAAAATCAAGCTTTAAAAATACCATCATTCTAATCTTACTTTTAAAATATCCTGATAAAAATAAATTTTAATTTCTACTTAACAATTAATGCACCGAGGGGCATGTGGGACTCCCGACGGCCGACTACACACACCTTCCCTGAATAAGGATTTGTGGGATGCGCGCCGCTCGCCGGATTACCCGCTAAACCTACCGCGTCTTCTTCGTGAGCTAACATGAGATATATAATACCTTAGACACGACTCCATACATATGCCCATCAGTCCAGGGCGCCCGGCATCACCGACCCGGTCACACGAATTATCGCGAGGAGGTGAGCATAGCGATGCCTTCGATGCCACATTCGCCATCTGCGACTAGAGTCCGTTAGGTCGTCCTCGTCGCGGTGTCTTTAGGCTGCTTATTTCTGGGACATAACATCCTCACAGAAGTAGGCGACTGCCAGCTAACCTCCCTCGTAACGCAGCATCGCGTTCACGACAGAACATACGTGACAGGCCCATTGCTACAGCTTATTAATTTTGCCTGCTTCATCGATGACTTTAGATCTATAAATATAAACTTATCCCGAAGAAGTTGGCCTATGTAGAACAAACTTTAGCAAACCTTACCTGCTTACCTGAATAACAGTAGACACTGTCTACTACAGTGTTACCGTTATAAAAATTTTAATAATAGCCTCCGAAGTCCGGAATAATCACTACTCTTCGTCATTATAAAATAGAAACTTTGACAGAATTAATTTGTAAACTTTTAAATTCGCAAGGAAATCGGGGATTGTGTATAAGTTAATTGAATTTTAAAATGGCCGCCGTTGTGGCGGGAGTTTTGAATTTAGAACTTGATTCTGCCCGTTGGGTCGTTGGTGCATTAGCCGCTCATGAATTTTTTATGAAAGGATCTTGATTGGGATAAAGGGAAGAACTTAAAATAACTCTTTTATGCCTCGGTAGAAACAAAAAAGTATCTTCAAATTACACAAAATCTCATTTATTTCTATTAAGATGACGGTGTGAAAAAGAGTAGGTATTCTAACATTTTGAGAATTAAGTGTATTATGACAGGTACATATTATTAATTATGGCTTTTTGTGTCGAAATTCTAGGGTCATAAGGTCCAGAAGCCACCGCCTTTATCGAGACCTACACGAGTCGACGTCTCACGCGACCAAAAAGCTGGTCTGTATTTTGGGCAACGCATAAGCGTTGACGTACTATGTGGTAACGCGGCAAGCGTTTAGGGAACGTTCCCTAAACATTGTTTGAAAATTAAGCTATATCAAAATTCTTAGTATATTTTAATTTTTGAAGTGAACTTCTTTAGAATCGTTGTGATTTGAAACTCGATGAAAGGAAACAGCGATACAAAAAAGAGATAAAGACAATAGCCTGCGAGAGAATGAGACATAGTACATTATATTTAATCATTTAAGCACTATGCTCATACAGATAGAGTTGGAAATTTTTTGAAGTGTTTGTTGTTAATACTTCAAATTTCTTGTTTTAAAGTTTAAGTATATTATGACGATATAATATATGAAATGTGACGTCACTATATTTAGAATCCCTCCCACCCCTTGACACACTTTGTTTCACTTCTACTGCGTGTGAACTGCACACACACACAAATTTTTTTTGTGAGTGCAAACGTTAACTGTAAATATTTAATAAATGGTACATACAATATAAACCGTATGTCTGTTTATTAATGTACTAGCTTCTTAACTAAACCCCGATTTAAGTTTACATTAATTAAGTAGCAAGTTAACTTAGTTATCAAGTAAAGTAGCCCTTATTATCGTTTGAACCAACCGTCAGACATTCGCAGTCCACTGCTGGACGTAGGCCTCCCCAAGTCGGCGCCACTCATCCCTGTCCTCTGACTTCCTCATCCAGCGCCTTGCACAGGTGGTCGGTCTATCGGGCTAGAGAGCGTCCGAAAGTGCGTTTACCGAGACGCGGTCTTCACTCCAGGACTTGTCTGCTCCATCAGCCATCGGTCCTGCGGCAGACGTGACTGGCCCACTGTCACTTCAACTTGCTATTTTTACGAGCTATGTCGGTTACCTTGGTTCTCTTACGGATATCCTCATTTCAAATTTTATCCATAAGAGAAACACCCAACATAGCTCGCTCCTTAGCCCGTTGAGAGACTTGGAACTTGTGAAACAATACTGCCATCAGTGTCCATGTCTCGGCTCCGTAGGTTAGGACGGGGAGGACGCAAGTTACGCAATGGGTTGTCGATATAGCAGATAGTTATCCGAACGACAATATCAATCAAGCTTCATTTACCGGCCTCTGTTCTGAAGTGCGCTGAGCCTTTATCGCCTTAGCTTGCTGGAAAGTAGAGGCTCCGGGTTCGATTCCTGTCATAGCAATTTTGTAAACAAACTTTCTATTATTTACTATGGTCTGGATGTTTGGGATCGGCCCTATAAAATAAGCGTAACATGCTAATAATAATAATATAACAATATCAGCCCATAAATGTCCCACTGCTGAGCCCAGGCCTCCCTTTATTTTTTTTATTTTTTTTATTGCAGGAGTTCAGCAGACAGGCAGACGGTCCACTTGATAGAAAGCGGTTACCATCGCCTATGGACATTTGCAACACCAAAGGTGCTACAAATGCGCTGCTACTCTCTTAAGGGATACTGGAACCTGGTCACTAATGCCGGAACACAACTCAAGGTTGTTATGGCGACATACCTACTTTAGACCAGGGGTGGGATCCGTCCAGTCGGGCAAATGCCCTACTGGCTTTGGGTTGTTCTGTCGCCTCTTACGACAGGCCGCCCGGCTGCAGGAAATTGTATTCTTTCTCCGTTCCTGCACGGATGAATTAGTTCTTACATTATACAGGGAACGGACAGTATACCCGCCACGCTTGTCCAAGGCGGCTTGGCAGATTTGACACAGCGGTCATCTCGATTTGCAGGTTGCATCACGATGTTTTCCTTCACCGTTGTTAGCACGTGGTAATTGTAACAATATGCACATTAGATCAGAAAACTGACTAAGTAGTGCATGTGTTCCGGCCAGGATCGAACCCGCGCCCTTTTAGTTTGGGACGCGTGCGCTAATCATTACGCTACCATGACTTGGGGATATACAATGTGTTTTTCTACCGGTTTTTATTATTTACGCAAATGTAAATCAGGCTTTACGTAAATGTAAATCAGACATTACGTAAATGTAAATCAGGTGTTTCGTGAGTGTAAATCAGACTCAAATGTTTCCAAGACAAGTGGGCCTCATTAATGCCTACGTAGAAAACTCAAATCAGTGGTAATAATACCCTTCATTCGAGTGCTTTCGAGATTTCCATCTAAAAACATCATAAAAGCGAAAAGATCTCTGATTTCAGTGTAAGATGAATGTCGTGGAGGAAAAATTACAATCTCGTTAAGATGGAAAAAACAGATGGGATTTTTTTATGCGGTGTGATAGTTAAGTGTGTTTTCAACACGATTGCCTAGTGTTCTGTACACGCTCGTGAAAATTTGAATGTGTACTGATAAAATTGAAATTGTGTGTTCAGGTTGATTCGATTCATAATAAAACCTGCTAGGTGGCGCTGGAATCGGGTTCCATAATTTTTTTGCAATTTTTATGTGTGTTTAAGTAGGTGCCGCGATGGTTTAGATTCACAATTAGACTCGGTAGGTGGCGCTGGAATCGGATTCTAGTTTTTTATTTTCAAAGGCAGGAAAACGACTGCCTGAACCGCTAGTAATAAAATAATAATAAATCTGTAGGGGGTGTCGAGTTTTTACAACGAATTTAAAAAAGAAAAAATATCAGGGGGCTAATTCAGACGAGCAGATTCCTAACAGCAACTCTTACAGTTTTTGTCTTTCTGTTAGAGCATCACGTGAAAACTACTAAACTAATTTCAATGAAACTCAATACATAGCTATCTCATATCCCGAGTCAATACTTCAGCTACTTTTTATCCAGAGACATGACGTCGTTTCCGTGGGATAGACGAATATATCAGATAGATAGACAAGCATTACCGTTCACAAGTGGATCTTGTGTTGTCAATCAGCAAATCTATCAATGAATTAAAGTTGCGTGAGGCACGAATTGGTGAGTAGTCTACAAGCGATCACTCCCTGCAGCTGTCATCGAGTGGTACACTCGACGTCCTCGTGTGGACAGCCTGCGAACAACGCGATATGGTGCTCGTCCTATCTTGATCTTTAATAAGCAATTGTATTATAACCAAAACGCGGATCCCAGAAACGGATGGAAAAAGCCTGATATGGTGTTATCTAACAAAAAAATGGTACAGTCGGCGCAAACGTTTGCCACAACCATCAATCATCTCGGAACAAACGAGTCCGCAATAATTCCTCGGGCTGTACACGTAACTTTGAAATATTGTGTTTGAATAGCACCCAGCGAAACCAGGAAATGGCAAATAGAAAATATTTAAGTAAATATATTTGTAGAGGACTAAATACAGAGCTTTTAAATTCAACTAACTCTACAGGACGTGCCCGCATCCTTGATGTTTCCCTTTGTTGGCGCCACTTATTTCCCAATTACCAATTGTGTCTTGGGTTTATAGCGTCTTGCAACCCCCGTATGTTGCCGCCGCTCGCTCGGCGCGTGAGTTCAGTACGTTGTCAAACGCCACGCTACCGCGACGCACACAAACTCGTATCGCACCCGCATAAATACAATTATTAGCTATCGAAGATTTCCGCGTCCAGTAGCTAATTACTAGGACATTCGCCTCAACCAATAATAAATTTAAGTGATCAGTGTATCTGCGTCCCTTGCGCCCCGGGGCTCGTGTAGAAGGACTTTGCCACCAAAAGGTGGCACGTGGCGATAAATCGCCACGTGCGAAGCACCGCCAGAACCCTGAACCAGCGCTGTCGTGGGCTGGTGGCTGACTGCGAGGTAAGTGCAAGGTTCTATATTCTCCGGGCACTAGTTCTTAATTGGGGAATAAGGGATGGCCATACATTGAGCACATAACACCCTACCCGCGGAGATTGCCTGATTGCGTCTCCACCCTTAAAGAGTCTGTTTTTGGCTTCAAGCTACCTCCTTCCCAAATATAGGTACCGTGAAATGTAATTTAACCAAAGGTTGACAATTTTGCCAATAGGTCTTCGGCGTTCATTTACATGATTACAATTACCTGTAACAAAACTCACAGAGTCATATGCTCAAAAAAGACATTTTGTGAGAGGTAATAGTAATTTTGCAAACGAAAACCTATAATGGCAAAATTGGCAACCATTGGTTAAGTTGCCAGATTTCACGTACATTGATGGATAATACTTCCTTTTCTTTAGCTATAAATCTCCGTTTTGGTTCTCGCGTATGTGTACCATCACATACGTCTGTGGAACAGAGGTAATAGACCCAGGATACCAACATCTTTTTGATAACCACCAGTTTTTTATTCCTTACTGTATTGACATGTTCTATCTTTATATATATAATTCTTCTGTACGTGTGTTGACAGTGAACTCCTAAACGGCTGGACCGATTTGAATGAATTTTTTTGTGTGTGTTCGAGTGGATTCGAGGATGGTTTAGATTCACAATTGGACCCGGCAGGTGGCGCTGCAATCGGATTCTAAATTTTATTTCTTCAGGGCAGAACAAAGTCTGCCGGGATAGCTAGTTTTTATATATATTTGCTTCTGTCATATTTTTTCCTTTACCGCGTCAATATAATTTTTATCACATAATTATATTTTATTTTCTTATATGGTTGTAATCTATGATTAGTAGGCGCATTCAGCATCTTTTTTTTATTGCAGGAGATCAGCAAGTAGGCAGACGGCCCACTTGATGGAAAGCGGTTACCATGGCTTATGGACATTTGACACACCAAAGATGCTACAAATGTGCTGCTGCTCTCTAAAGGGAGACTAGAACCTGGCCACTAATACCGGAATACAACACAAGGTTGTTATGGCAACATGTTCTAGACGGGGGTGATAGCCATCCATACGCTCAAATATCCTCTCACCTGGCTGTGGGTTGTTTTGTCAGGGTGTGCAGGAACGGAGAAAGAATATAATTTCCTGCGGCCGGGCGGCCTGTCGTAAGAGACGACAAAACAACACAGCCTGGTGTAGAGTATGCTGCAATACCTTGAATTGTGTTCCGACATTAGTGGCCAGGTTCCAATCTCCGGCATATTAGTAACACCTCTGGTGTTAGAAATGTCTATCGTTTCATTGGGTAAGCCATCAGCTTGTCTCTCCTTTCTTTCACCTTCTCCTAATTATCAGGTCAGCATAATATGTATTTTCCTTCCATACTCCTATTCTTACACTCCTCCTCAGTTACACTACAAATCATCACATCACCCTGCACACAAACCATCCATCTTTTTTTGATCTACCTTTACATTTGTACCCACCAATCTTGCAGTGTAACATTCTTGTTGTCACGTGACTTTCATCCCTCCTCATTACATGCCCATACCAGCTTAATCTTCTTCCTCTCAGTTCAGCCTGTCTACTGTATAATAATAACAGATGTCTCACTGCTGGGCTCGGGCCTCCCTAGTTTTTTAGGGGATATTATACCCGCAATGACTGTTCAAGGCGACGTGGCGGATTTGACACACAGTTTATCTCGATGTGCAGGTTTCATCGCGATATTTTTCTTTCACCATCAGCACGATTAGACAAACTAACTAATGTGCATGGATTTTCTGGTCAGGATTTGAACCCGCGTCATTGAAAGCGACGCTAATGCAGTGTCCAATAAGTTACCTTGACTGTCTGCTGTAGACCAGCAATAAAAAATATTTAATTTCTCTAATAACCCTATACATGGCGAGAACTAGCACGCACTTGGCCGATTTTACCTGACAATTCTTCCCTTTAACCTTCTTATACTGAAATGCCTTTCTGTTTTTATCTTTACTTTGTTTAACGCTCAAGGCTCCAATATCTCCGAATAATCGAAAAGCTAAAACGGTTCAATGAACCTAATCACGAGTAATTTCCGTATAATCAACTTTAGTCTGTAAGAAATAAAAGCGAATTTGGTATGTAAGATACGCAAACATCCCTAATGATGTCATAAAGATACTATTATGCCCCGTTTGAGCGGAATTAGCTTTCTTGTATTAGAAAATGTATATAACCCGCGTAGGACATTAAGGTAAGTTACACTTCCAGTAAATTAATAAGTAATAATAATAACAACCGATAAAGGTCCCACTGCTGGGTTCAGAGCCTCTCAGTGGGATGGATAATTAGATATCTTTATGGTACACTAAAGAAAGAGACAAACAGAAGTAGAAAAAGATAAGAGATAGCACAACGGGCGGCCTTATAGCTAAAAAGCGATTTCTCCCAGGCAACCCTTGGTAGAGATTGGTAGAATTTTAATACTGACGACAGTGCAGTTAATAAATAATGATAAACAAACACAATTTTGAGTACAAAAGTAATATACATAGAAAGGAAATGCTTTTATTCGTGTAAGAACGGAGAAAGAATACGTCTTCCTGCGGCAGGGGCGGCCTGTCATAAGAGGCGATAAAACAACCCACGACCAGGTCATACAGTATTCATTAGCCTCTCTAGATGGCTATCACCCCTGGTCTAGAGTATGCCGCCATAATAACCTTAACTTATGTTCCGGCATTAGTGGTCAGGTTCCATTTTCTTTTTAGGGCGGCAGCACATTGGTGCATCTAATGTTGCAAATTTCCATAGGCGATTCTTCCTACTTCCATGAAATGGATCGTCTGCCTGTCTGCTGAACGCACTTACATTACTTACATATTGTATGATGTTATTATATATATGTATATATATGATGTTAACATAAACATACATAGTATAGTTGACATATATCACAATAAATTCTGTAACAATGGTCATATAAAAGAGGGGCGTTTAAATACCATGTCATCAAATCTTTAAAATATCATAATAGAAATAATCCTAATTACTGTTTAAACTATAATAATGACGCTATTTGACTTATTATAGAAATTACGTAATTTGCAACGCTCGTACAAAATCTAGGTGGCTTCGGCAGCGTTGAGAGTAAGGACGCGCGCCGATCCGCGCGCCCCCTTTTTCACATCAAGGTGAGGTCCGAGGTAGTCGAAAAGACCCAGCTCTCCGGACAGCAAATGGTAGGGCTGAAGGTGAATGCGCGAGCGAGCCCACAGCCCGGACAAGGGACGTTCGAGGATAGGGGTTTTAGTGGGTATCCCTAACTGCGACGTGGCAATAGTACTTCACACGTGAGGTGCTATTATCACGCCGACCTGGCGAATCCCACACACGGGCCGCAACCTTTCCCCCTTGCACGTCCTACAGTCCTCAATCGGATTACTTCTGTAAAAAAAAGTGACAGTCCGCACTCCTATTGAAGGACGATAATGAGCCGAATATTAGCTTTACACGCTCTGTGACCACAATTAGTGCCACCGTATTCTTGTTTTTATAGAAAATCTCATTTAAAACGTTCAATCGAAGTCTTATTATTCAAAATATATTTTTCAACACATTTGTTCAAAAAATGTATTTATGAAGCCTACATACATGATTCGAAAGTTAAAAATTACGCACCACACAACGGAACGTGCGGTGCAATAGGTACTTCCATCAAAGTACCTATTATACCGCACGCCGTGTAATAAAATAGGTACTCAGGTGAAACAAAATATATACTAATTCCACCAAGGAGTTGCTCAATATGAAAATAAATAAACTTAAGAATCGAATCTCCGTAGAAGCCCTTTTGATTAATACATTTGTCTCACTTTAGTACTATAGAGAAAATGAGATGAAAGATATAGCTCTAATTTTTACTACACGCACGTAGCGCTATTTTTAAATGCCCGCCATTTTCACATTACAAACGTCAAAGATTGTTGTAAATGATGATATTTATGTTTGTTCATTACCTATTTTACTGTTTTCTCACAAATGTGTTGAAAAACGTTGTATATCACACTTGCGGTTGTTGGTTCTTACAAACTCGTGATTATTTATGGTGAGCTCTCAACTTCGTCTCGGGCTTACATTTGCCTATTCGTTTGTAAATACCAACTTGCCGCACCAGTATCATAAATAATAATAAATAATCGGCAGACAAACACACATATTGTATATCCCCAAATTCAGCAAGTTGTCAGCAAGTAATATACATCAGATACTCTGGGACCTATTCCACACGGGTGTCTGGGTAGACTATAGTAAAAAACGGAAAAAATTCGTTTCCGAAATTTACCACACCAGGAATCGAACCCGGACCCTCTGCGTTGCACTGAGGCCGGGCTCAACCACAGAGGCCGTCAAACAAATAATAATAATAAATAAATATTTTAAACTTAAATCAATCACTACGAATTACGTTTTGTTGATCGAATTGTATGGATTGATCCTTGTTTTTGTTTATTTTCAAGATTTTTATCCGTGCAGGAACGGAGAAAGAATACAATTTCCTGCGGCCGGGCGGCCTGTCGTAAGAGGCGGCTTAACAACCCACAGCCAGGTGGTAGGGCATTTGCCCGACTGGATGGCTACCACCTCTGGTCTAAAGTAAGTCGCCTTAAGAGCCTTGAGTTGTGTTCCGGCATTAGTGACCAGGTTCCAGTCTCCCTTAAAAGAGCAGCAGCGCATTTGTAGCAACTTTGGTGTTGCAAATGTCCATAGACGATGGTAACCGCTTTCCATCAAGTGGGCCGTCTGCCTGTCTGCCGATCTCCTGCAATAAAAAAAAAATATCTATATTAAAAAGCGAAACAACAAACACTTGTAGCTACATGTGTTGCGTAGTGGATTTTTAGAAATTGGTGGCTTTTTCATACACGTAACAATTTTTCTTTCGTGTTGTAAACTAAATTATTAACAAAAGTAAGTCTATGTAATAAAAAAGTCTATGTAGTAAAATATTATTATTTCTTCATTATCTTAACGTCATTACAGTCAATGCTTTATCACAACAAACAATATGTCTACATTCATTACATATATTTTATTTAAGGCTGAATTGCACCAGCTTATCACATGACAAAGTCCTTAACTTATCAAAACTAATTTACCAAATGACAGAACAAACATGATTGGCCATTGTAAAATTTAATTTCGATAATAGTTTTTAGATATGGGGTGTAGTTAACGAAATGGTTCTATATGGTTCCTTAGCCAATATGGGAAAAATGGGACTTTTCTCACCTCAACACAACCTCATTATTGACTAGGTAACAAATACTTGCCCAATTTATTTAAATACAAACTACACTATAAAACATCATTCTTCAAATTCAAGTCAAAAAGGTTTTTGTACACAGATGTTTTCTAATTTAATTTCTAAAAATTTATTCGGTGGTATTTTAAACATAATATTAATTAGACATTCCCCCTATAATGGGAGGCCTGAAGGCAGCGGTAGGACAGTTATGGGTTGTTATTGCATATTGCATTTATTTAATATACAGATTATGTACACATATATTTCGTTTTCCCATCGAAAGCTTTTAGTTTATTACTTTTGATTAATATTATGTATAACTTAATGAGTAATAAATTGGGCACAGGAAAATTATTACAATGAAAAAGCATGGTTTGCAGCACGCTACTTGTTTTAAATGATCCTTGAGACATGTTTTTGTCAATTCCAATATATCTGTATTTATTGTCTATCGTGTGTATATTATTTTAATTTAATTAATATCATATTTTATTTTAATTCCATTATATGCGAATATTACAGTAGATGTGCTAGCAACTACAGCACACGTAAAGCGTTTCACTATTGATTTGATGGAGTAAGTTAAATATTTGACTTTGACTCTAAGAGGAGTAAAATGGCAACTTAACCTAAACATCTCATTTAATATTCTGATTGGCTCAACTCTAATGATCTGTTAGACAGCGTATTTGATAAAGATATTGGCATAAAATACTTATTTCTGAAAAACTTCATATATACTGTGACTCCTGCTGCTATGAGAAGTATAGTGATTATTGAACACCATACTAAAGCAGCTACTGAGACTGACTGATTGGATTGAGTTGATTCATGCTTAGGTCTCTCAGTGGTGGAAACTGTGGAGTTGCCACACATTATACCGTGCACGTTATCCTCGTGGTAAACTTTATCTAATGCAGTTACATCAAGTTGTGACAAATTTCTCGATTTTATATGAACTATCTCTCTACAAGATATTGGATTTCCTCCTAGACTTAACGTCCTTAAGTTTCTAGATGAAATTGTTACTAATCTCTCAACGTCAAACGATGTAATATAATTATAATCAATAATCAAAGTCTTTAATTCAGTACATTCGAAGAAAACGTCTACTTCAATAGCGTCCAATTTATTTCTAGAGATATCTAGCAATTCTGTCTTGTGTAGTCCCTTGAAACTTCCATATCTCAGTTTACTTATAAAATTCGATGATAAGTTGAGTAACTTTAGATTTTTCATGTCTTTAAATGTGCCTGGAGGGAGTTCGGAAATATTATTTGCGCTTAAGTCTAGACCCTGCAAATGATCGACATTCTCAAAAAATGTATTATTAATATACGTTAAACTATTATTGCTCAAATTGACACTCATAAGATCTTTGAAATATTTTAAACTTATATTTGTGAGTTCATTTGACGAAAGGGTCAGATCGATTAAAGTCTCAAGAGTATTAGTCCGGGGATTATTGAACGATTTTATTTTATTTTGAGATAAATGCAGAACAGTTATATTTGGTAATATATTAGAACCTAAATCAGACACATCAGATACTTCATTATTAGACAGATCTAAGTAAAGTAATTTGCAAGGTCCATCAAATATTATTGAAATATTTTGTATTTTATTATTATTGAGATACAGCGCTTTCAAATTTTTTATTGTAGTGTTATTAAGTGTCAGGTATTTTAGATTATTAGAAGATATGTCTAAGCTAAACATATTTTCAACTGCGCTGATACTGTTTTGCTTGATTGAGGATATAAAATTATGAGATAAATTTAATCTAGCTAATAAAGGCAAATTAGAAAAAGCCATTGAGCTTACTGAATCTATATTTAAATTACTCAAATCTAAAAATCGTAAATATCTTGCCGGACTAAATACTTGTGCATTAATAGGGCCACTTATAATGTTACCACTTATATTAAAATATTGCAAATTATTTAAAGGTAATGAAGATGGATCTATACTAATAATTTTATTCATTGACAAATCCAGCCTTTTTAGTAACAGAAGATTTTCAAACGCTTTTTTCATTACTATTTTACTGAGATTATTATTATTCAGATATAATTCAGTTAAATTATCTAAATGATTCCCGATAAAATTTAATTCTTGAATTAAATTGTATGAAAGGTCTAGAACGGCTACTGGTGTATAAATAAAGCTATCATCGCTAATACTTTTGATTACGTTTCTGCTTAAATTTAAAGTAATTAAATTGTTCATGCCCGAAAATGCGTTGTTTTCAAGACCTTCAATATGTTGGCGTGACAAATTTAGAACGGTAATATTATCAAATCCAACTAGAGTATTATTGGTAATTATTCCTCTTAAATTATTGTTCTCCAAATTTATATAAGTTAGCCTTGTAAACTCAAAACTTTTTTCACCTAACGAAGTAATTTGATTATTATAAAAATTTACATATCTTAGGTAGGAGTTCTTTGTAAACATGGTGTTTTCAATTTTTGATGTAATAGTATTATAACTAAAGTCAACGCTTTCTAAATTAAGCATTTGATTAAAACAATTAGAGTCAATAGATTTTAAGGAATTGTGAGAAACGTTAAGATTTCTAAGAGCAATTAATCGATTTAATTCATAGCTTAATAGGTTAGTCAAATTGTTATAAGATACATCTATTTTCGAAACACTTCTTAAATTAACTAAAGATGTGTTAAGTGAGTTCAATTGATTATTTTGAAGATAAAGAAATTCTAAATATTTTATGTTATCGAAAGCTAAGTCATGAATTAACTTTATTCTATTACCTTCTAAATGTATTATCTTTAACGATGGTATATCTGCAAATTGATTGAAAACTAGAGCAGTGATCCTATTGTAAGAAAGATCAAGTGTTTGGAAATTTTTGTGTTCATCGACGACTGTGAAAGCGAAACGAGGCAATTCCTCTATAAGATTATTTGAAAGATTCAAACTTTTTAAATTACTGAGCTGCTCAAATGATTCATTATCTATACCTTTTATTTTATTATTTGAAAGATCTATATATTTCACTTGTTTGTAATATCTGAAAGTTGCCTTGTATATTTGAGTCCAGGTGTTATTTACTGCTTCAAACAAACGAACACCAGAGTCGAAATTCGTGGACCCGAAGAAACCAGTAGTAAGAGATCCAGTCTCTGAATTCTGCATGATGAATGTGATGTACCTATTTTCTCCACAATTACCGCGCACTGGTGCAGTGCCAGCGTATTGATTGCAAACTACTGTGTAAACGCAGGGTGTGACTTCTTCGACTATGTCGCAAGATCTTGTCGCTGAGGTGTACGTGAAACAGACGCAGAGCACAAAGCCTGAAATAAAATAAAGACATCTTAGACAGGACTACTATACACTATAAATAAAAAAGTTTATTGCGATACGCAAATCAATAATATGCCTGTTTAATATCAGTCTCTTGTGATAATAATAAAATATCAGCCTTTCAAGTCTTATTGCTGGATTTGAACTCCTAGTGTTTAGTATATATAACGTCTTACATACTAAACTTCTTCTAGTTGGAACGTAGTTCCTTATCGCGGATTGCGAAAGGGTGCTAGAAGGAAAAAATTAAAACCAAAAGTTGTAACGACACTTTTTGCTATAGTTGTAAGCCGTGCGGCGTGCGCGTGTTTCTCTGTCTGTCTCTCTCTCTCATAAAAAGCAAGCCAGTTATTTTCGTTTCGTCTTTCTATTTCGCATTGAACAGTGTGGTGTCGCGACGATTATTTTTGTTGAGTGTATACAGGTTTTTTGTACATAATAAATAATAATAAAAATATTATTATAACTCAAAAAAAAATTACAATTCCTTCACTAATTAATCGAAAGGAACTTCGTTCCATCCGGGTGTCCCTTGACACCTCTCAAGTTTTGGTTTTTCTATTTTTGTAATATTATGATGATCAATATGGTGTTTTCCTTCTCAGTAAACACGTGATTATTATTATAGATAAGGTACTCTTAACCAAACTATAGGGACACATGGCTTTTGAATCCAGTCGATCCCATCACGCTTGTCCAAATAGTATTGACAGTTTTTCTTGCAACATCAGAAATGGTTTTATAACATGCACATTATACCACAAAAACTGTATGTTCTCAGAGAATTTAGTTGTTAGAATGATAGTCGTTTGTTAAGACATTAACCAACAAACCAAATCTAACACTCCTGGCCGTATTGCACTGGATGTTTACTTGAAATCGTAATGTATTTCTACCGTGCACTGAGGTGTAAATATTCTAAAAAACTTTTTCCCTACGATTTCTAATTAGTGTAGGTGTGACGCTATTTATTTATTAAAATTCAATTATTTTATCAAAAAGGATGTTACAATTTAAAAAAATACACAACATATACTTGCCAGGTTGGTGTGCACATATCCATCACGCAATATTTTTTTCTTATTATATTAATCTAATCATAAATTACAATATACATGATTAATTCTAATTGTCGAGAAATAAATTAAATTACAAAAGAACGTCATAATTGTCATAAGAGTCTAGAATGTCAAATGCAATTTTATTATAAATGGGGTGGATTTTTTTAGATGAAGTCTTTTCTTTTCTTTTACTTGAATACTTAGTCCGTCGGCTACTTATATCATAAACTTCTCTTTATTGGGGTAAGAACAACCAACTGCTTTTAGCCAACGTTTCAATCTCTACATCATCATTCACCAGTATGAATAAGAGCGGAAGGTTTGTAGGTGGCTAATGGCCGCTTGCTATACCTTTGTACCGGATCGGGAACCCGACGGCACAAACCCACAAGGCAATTTTTAGTACTTAGGTACTTACCTGTAACTCCAGCCGGCTGTGGCAATAGGAACAATAGGAAACACTAATCCGTCAGTAGCTTAAGGGCGGGACGCCCCTTGAAAGGAAATATATAAAATATCCTACTTATCTACTACAAGGGAAACTTATAGGGGATGATGAAATTGTCCGTCCAAATACACCCATGCCTTTTCCGATACAACCACTTGTGATGTACAACTATTATAGTGTTTCACTCACTGTAACACTATAATATACACTCAAATTCCTTGTTATATCTTAAATATTAATTTTAATCGCGAGAGAGCAGCAATCCGTGTGCGTTCGACGAAATTCCACGGCATACCGTCATTTCGACACGATAAAAAAGCGTCCTCGTATGAATCACGTAACAATCGAAAACCGGTGTATGTTCCAATTAATTGAGATCCCAGTCACGCCAGACTTACGTGATTTTAGGAAAGATGAAATTTTCAGGATCGGTAGTTTAACATAAACTTAGAAAGGATTGGTTACTCGCTAAGCTGAAAGCGGGGCCGTTTTTCAGGTAGCAGGTATCAAAGGTGGAAAATAACATTTTTACTTGCTACCTGAAAAACGGCCCCGCTTTCAGCTTAGCGAGTATCCATTCCTTTCTAAGTTTATATTAAACAACCGATCCTAAAAATTTCATCTTTCCTAAAATCACGTAAGTCTGGCGTGACTGGGATCTGTACTTCGAACAACCGTATTATTCATTCACTTGTCTTACTATTGTTAGAAATTTGGCACTACTTCTAGCTGATATCAAATTATCAGCTATAAGTGTAGTCCAAGATCTCGGTATGACTCAACGGAGTGGCCTAAACGCACGAACGTCTAGCTTGCGTCCAATGGTTTTAGACTTGAATCATTAGTCGACGATATTCTTTGTGATTCGATAATTCATCGGCGTGATTTTGATTGATTTTTGTCATGTGAATTTAATTTTATTAACACTATTTTCTTTCTTACATTCTAATATAATTTAAGGGTAACTTACATGTAAGTTTTCTAAAATCCATTTTAAACAATAACACTCAAAATATATACTATAACTTTTGGAGTAAAATAGAGCAGTTTATTATTATTGTAATATAATACAAATATCAAGCTCATACATCCTGCAAGGGATGAACACAGAACACAAATAAATATAATATCTAACACTTAAACTGCACTCATTGTTTGGTTTCTATATTATTGGAACAAAATAATCTAAAGAGAAGATATTAGCATATTTTTTATTTAGTACAAGGGTATGCCCGCTTTGTCCACCGCGGGACTTCCGGGACACAAAGTAACGCAGCATTTAAAAAAGAATGTAAGTTATCGTGTTAGGGAAAACTGTATCGGAATAAGCTAATTTTATACACCTGAAAAGCTTTTAACAGCCCCCGGGAAAATTGTCGCGAGATTCCCGAGATTCTATTTTTTCAATCGGGCCATTTTAAATAATTCTCAGAAAATTCCCAGACCTTCCCAGAATAGAAAGTAGTGCAGATTTTAAGTTTAAGCATTTGCGAAAACCGTATCAAAATCAGCCCATTAGTTTTTATGTGAGTATCAAACAAAAAGACAATAAATCTAAAAAACTTACCTTGTATTTTCCGTCGTTTCTATAGTATAGTCCAGTTGTTTTCTTTAATAGCTCCAATGTACAGACACAGCATTTTTAGAATTTTATAATATTACTAACGGCAGGCGTTGTTCTGCCCTGAACAACTAAAAATGTAGGATCGGATCTAGTACCTCCTACCGGTGCCAATTGTGAATCTAATACAGCTTGATGCTTATGTAACTACGTTGACAGCAGAACACAAACTTACCGACCTCTTGGTTTAAAAAAAAATGATTATAAATTAAAATGAAACCTATTCTATGTCCTAATTTGGAACAAATCAAGCAAAATGATAAAAGTCATCAAAATCGGTTGGGTAGTTTCGGAGTTTATCGCGGCCAAACACTGTCACAGGAAATTTTTATGTACATAGATAGATAACTGAACAACCACTAAAACTTCAGGGAAAGAGGTCTTAACTTTTAATAATAATACATATTTAGCGATGAATGTGTTGCTTACCTAGTCGAAATTTTAGATAGCTGTGTTTATTTAAAAAACCTCATATTTTACATAGATTCATACATATCACGCCTGATTCCCATAGAAGTAGGCAGAGACGATGAATTTCTGCTTGCAACGATCTTGACATATTTATTTCGCTTCATCTTCTTTTATTAATCTCTTCATACATACACGTTTATTAACCTCATATTTTAACGCTTTGAAAGTAGACATCATAACGTTTATTTTACAAGTGTAATTATACACATAATGTCGTCTGTATGCCATTATTGTCCGCCGGATGTTGTTATCTGTTCCTCTGTGAAATGATGCTTTAAATATGTATTAATGAATACCATAGTCATTCAATATTATAAAGAGAAAACATATTATGATGGATGAATAAATTAGGTTTTGTTTACTGTCCAAAAGTTATTATAATTACAAAATGGTAAAATTCTTATCCGTGAGATAAGGAATGTTGGGGATTCGGAATGTATATCACTGAGATGAATATGTTGTATTGGATTTGAATAGAATAATTAATGCAGTATTTGAGTCCGTAGAGTCATGTACAAAGTTGTGACATCATACGTTTGTACGCTCGTACAAAATATAGGAGGTTGCGATATTTTGAAAGATTATAAATTTACATTTTTGTTTAGTCTTAAAAAATCTCTGTCTTCTTGAACGTTTTGAATTTCATGTTCCTTCAGACAAACATTGTAGAACATCTAAATCTCTTCTTCTCAAAGCACCCACACATCCATCAGCATGTTATAATACCTCTTTCTCCGTCCACGCAGTTAGACTATGGCTGCCACATAGGATCTGAGACGGTTCATTGGAGACCAGCTTAAAAAAATTCAAAGTATCTACTCTAGTCCATATATGTTTATATTTTATGTTATATATATGTGTGCGTGCGTGCGTGTGTGTGTGTGTGTGTGTGTGTGTGTGTGTGTGTGTGTGTGTGTGTGTGTGTGTGTGTATGGGTGTGTGTGTGTTTTCTATAGTATATATTCTAATTCTATAGTTAGATTTTTTAATATGTTTATATTATATAATATGTAAACGAAGAGTAACTTCATGTGATTTGAATTTGGCGCGCATAGGGGTATTATCATAATATACGTCATGTGTCAATGTAATGTCACTTGTACGTCATACTTGTCAGAGTTTTTTGTCAGTTAGAACAATAGAACAAATTAACAGTGTTATTCCTCAGGATCCCATAAAGTTATTTGGAAGATCACCACCGACCAAATTTTGCTTTTTGTATTTATACTCTTATATGCACCTGAAATTTTACCACCGATTGTGACATTGGCCAAATCAATGCAAACTGCGTTGGAGTCATAATCCTTTAAAAAATAAGAAGAAGAACAGTGTTATTTTAAATTCCTAAACGTACTAGATTAATTGAAATTGTGAATTAATTAACTTTAAATGTTGTTTCGCCTTTCAGGTGAGTTGCGTAATTATAAATTCACCTACAATGACAGTGTATAGTGTATTGTATTTAATAATAATAACTCTCTTTTCAGAGCAAGCGTTAGTTTTTTAATTTACGAATAAAAAGTAAACCATATTATAATATATTTATTACATAGTTAAATCATAAAATATTTTAGTGTACCCAACCTTGCCTTTTGTTTCCCCCTTCTCGCTAGACTTATAGATTTGCTGGAAGAAAACTCTTTTAGGGTTAAGCTCGCCTTTGTACAACACCACTATTCTATAATGTATTATGTAACTTTTTATGTACAATCTCTATATAACAAGTATGGATGTATATTTGTTACTCTTTCACGCAAAAACTACTGAATGGATTATGGTGAAATTTTACAATAGAATAACTCATAGGCTATAATCTATAAAGATATAGTGTGAATTATCCAAAATATTACGATTTTCCACCACCACGCAGGTGAAACCGCGAGCACAGCTAGTAAAGAATAAGAGAGGATAAAAAGTGTCTCTGTTAATATGCTTGTCCAATACCCTATTGGAAGCATAGAAGAAACTATACCATTGTTGCTACCTCCCTTGAATAAATGAATGTGGGCCAGCTTATCAATACGAGGTTTTAAAGCCTAGAGCATCGATCTCGGGTTACAAATCTGTTGGTATTTTATATGAATGCTACATTATGCCTGATTAATATAAGCTGTATTTATTACTAGAAAATATTAGGGATCCCTACTTAAACTTCAATAATGTAATCCCAGGTGTAAATTGTGTTTGAGTGCATCCGAGGATGGTTTAGATTCACAATTAGACCACAAAGATGGCGCTGGAATCGGGTTCTAGAATTTTATTTTTTCAAGGCAGGGTAGTATGATATAAAATGTAAAAAGCAAAGCTCTTAAGAGTCAATTTTCCTATCTCTAAGTCTATTCTAGCAAGTGTTAATACCGATATATTGCTATACAACTGTTAGGGACAGTCTTAACGGTCCTTAAAGGCCGTTTTACCATTTTTATGGGCTCCTTGCGGTCCTAGATCGATTCGGTCAAATTGATAACACCGTACAAGTCCACGAAGTTCTTATCTACTTTATTTATATAGGAAAGGCTCCGAAAGAACAGATAGTAAATCATGAGGTAAATTCTACATAATATTGGTGTAGACATTTAAACTTAGACATATCTTCTTACTCATAAAAACGAGATTTAAGGGCTCGTTAAAAGCAGCTCAAGAATGATATTCATAATGGTATTGTTACGAGTAGCGGGACTCAAATGAAAATGCCGTTAGAATTATTTTAAAGTGTATTAGAACTATACAAACACGTATAACACAGGTACAAATATAATCGAACACTACAATTCCAAACGTAATGCAGAATGTCGTAATTCAATAAAACGCGAGAAGTCCGTCATTATTAGATTCCTGAGTGTACCCACGTCTCGCCTTGATCGTGGTTCTCGCTCGACTGCCCCCTCTCCCCATCAGGCCGTCGTTTTATCACGACACATCACCGACAATTAACTTGAAATCGTAATCCGCAACACCTGGCTAATGATGCTAATGAGCTAGAACAATAGGCTGTTCTCCACAATAACTTAGAAACGTATGCCAATAAATAAGTAAACAAAAGAAGACGATCATAAAAGGATTACAATTAGTTCAAATGCCGACAGGTAATAAAATGTGTTTTTACAGACTAGGAGTGGATTTTTTTTTCGGAACCTAAGTTGTACCAGTATATTAGCATCAAACGCTCCATAACTTTTCGATATTGTATACATTAATTTAATCATAATAAAGGTATATGATATTTATACACTCGTTATAAATAGATTATCTTTAGGTGGGTACAGCCAGGTGGTAGGGTATTTACTCGACTGGATGGCGACCACCCCTGGTCTAGAGTATGCCGCCATAACAACTTTGAGTTGTGTTCCGGCATTAGTGACCAGGTTCCAGACTAACTTAAAAGAGCAGCAGCGCATTTGTAGCAACTTTGCTGTTGCAAATGTCCATAGGCGATGGTAACCGCTTTCCATCGGGTGCGCCGTCTGCCTGTCTGCTGATCTCCTACAATAAAAAAAAATTGAAAATTGTTTTTTTTTTTTTTTTTTACAATTTTTAGATGACTATCAGGTATTCACATTATAATAATAACACATTAGTGATAGTGTCACCACAGTCACCACAGATAGAAATAAATTAAGATATCTAATCAGAGAATTAAAAAACAGATTAAACAAAATTGTAAATTAAACATGAAATATTTATATAACACTAAGAAAACCCGCTCATGACACACTAAAATACAAAATATAGATTATTGAGTTTATTCCTAAAACCAGATACTGAGGTACCCGTTACATCCAAATCATAGCTGCGAATTAATTTATTATAGGTAGTACACGATCGATACAGAAAATGATGTTGGCCATATGTCAACCATTTGTATAAAGTATAAAGTACCTACGCTAGATTTAGAATAGCTAAACAAAAATTAATGAAATGAAATGAACAGACGTTATTTCACATTTTCGCGTATATTCAAACATTTTGGATAGTTAATCTAAATAAAAAGAATTAAATGTACTAACTAGTATTTTATTTGATACATCACTCAATGATATTGTTCAACTTTAAAATTGTTGTTTCTGTCTGTCTGCTGGAAGTTTGTCTTTAATTGACCCCGAGAAGGCTCAACGAATTTCAAAGAAAATGTTGAGAATTATTTCTTAAATTTTCACGTATGTTTCATTTTAATATATTGCAGTTGGTACCGCCATACAAACCTTCTTTCGACCTATTCGAACTTCTAACCTATTTCAATTCCTCATTTAAATCTGGCGGCGTGTGAAAAATGAATAACTGACGTGCGTGCGAAAAAGGGATTTCGCACGCACGTCAGTTATTCATTTTTCATGTCATCAGTACAATAAATATAATCGCCCCGCACACTGTAAATATCTATATATATATAAAAGAAAGTCGTGTTAGTTACACTATTTATAACTCAAGAACGGCTGTACCGATTTGGCTGAAAATTGGTGGGGAGGTAGCTTAGAACCAGGAAACTTAGGATACTTTATATCCCGTTGGAACCGGTAGGTGGCGCTGAGATCGGGCTCTAGAATCCTTCTAATCACCTGGACCGATTTTGGTGATTTGGTTTTTGTGTGTTTGAGCACCCGCTCAATCCCGGATGGTTTAAATCCACAATTGGAACCGGTAGGTGGCGCTGAAATCGGGTACTAAATTTTATTTCTTCGGAGCAGAACAACGTCTGCCGGGACAGCTATTATAATATAAAATAAAGACGTAAAATTTTGTACTATAAACAACGTTTCACCACTTAAATAAATATATACAAGATAAATAAACCATCAAGTGCATTTGTGAAGAGGAAGTGAAAGTGAGAAGCAGCTGCATTTCATGGCCATTAACCAGGTACGTGCGTGCTCATTCTCAAATTCCTATCCAAATTGTCCTACACTCCTATTCGTGTAAAATTGACACAGTTCGCTTCTCACAAATCCAGCGCCGCCGCAACAGCAGTTTCGCTGATATAATTACAAAAGGTCAGATCCTTCGTGAACAATGTCGCCACCACAGCTAGTACTGCATAAATTAAAATAAGTGAGCTTAATACGATTACCGACGTAATAACGAGTAATTAACAAAGAAAATTAACTGAACCATAAATCACTCTTGGCTACCCACAATAGCTGCTAAACAAAGCAATAAATATTCATCCTTTGAATGTTGATGTAATATTTTTGTTAGATAAAGGACAACCGAATGAATCTGATATTGCGTCGCTGTTATCGGGTTTGTTGTTTGTACCAGTAGCAATATTTTGTGTAGTGCTTCAATTTCACGATGGGCTTTACTTGATGATGTCTTCCTAACCGATTTCGGTTACTGCGATCGCTTCAGTTAGTGTCTGTTCGACGTTCATACGCACGCAGGTGGCTTGCGTAGCTTCATTTACGAATACGAAGTACAACGGAAGCGGTCAAGTGCGCAGGATATATTTCACCTAAATATATCCTGCGCACTTGCACAAGTACAAGCATTTCCACGAACGCCGGTGCACACACTCGTACTCACCCTCCTGAGTCTAATGGAGCGGGAACCGCTACGACTAGAGGAGGGTTTGGATGGGAAAGGAGGGATACTTAGGACGTGTTAAGGAGAATAAGAAGGAAGGAAATAAAGAGGAAAGGATATTGAAACAAGAAGAGGTGGAAGACACTACTTCCACGGAACCAAGGTAGTGTGACAGTGAGGCTGGGGCCCTGGATTCACTTACCCGAATTCACTGCTACACGGACAACTGTCCAGCAGGAGGCACCTCTGGGGGATGGGCTTTATTTATGGTTAACGCGTATCCTTGCCAAGTGGTAGGGTATTTGCTCGACTGAATGGCGACCATCCCTGGTCTAAAGTATGCCGCCATAGCAACCTTGTGTTGTGTTCCGGCATTAGAGATGAAGTTCCAATCTCCCTTAAGAGTGCAGCAGCGCATTTGTAGCACCTTTGGTGTTGCAAATGTCCATAGGCGATGGTAACCGCTTCCCATCTAGTGCGCCGTCTGCCTGTCTGCTGAACTCCTGCAATAAAAAAAAATATATATGAAGAAAAGAATTTTTACGTAGACATGTTGGTGGGGACCTTCTTGCCGCTTCTTCTCCTTAAACAACAATAACATGTTGCGAAGAGGTGTATATAAAATAGGACATTCATTTTATTTCGTTATTAGTTCGCATCGTTATTAAATCGTGTTAATTTTAACTCAATATTTTATTTAACAGTGTTATTACGTAAATAAAAACCGCTGGAAACTATAAACAGGTTAATAATATACATAACAAGGTAGAACTGTGCACAATAATCATTAATAGATAAGAAGAGATACTTAAAACAAGGCAGGCGTTACTTAGAGATAAATTCGGTACAATTCAGCGTGAGACAGGCCTCGCTACTCAAATAGGCCGTTGGGGGAAATCGGGAGAATCGCAGCCTGCTTAAGACCCGAAGGATTTATGCGTGATTTTCCTCTTGGGAGTCGTTATAGGATAAACCTGTTTATACCTGAAACTACGGAAATTTGACGTAAAACAAAAATAAATAATTTGATAAGTTCCATTTATGATATTAAATAAATAATTACGGAACGGACAAAGGGTACAATTTCCTGCGGCCGGGCGGCCTTTCGTAAGTGGCGAGAGAATAACCCATCGCCAGGTGGTTGGGTATTTACCCGTCTGGATAGCTACCACTTCTGGTCAAGAGTATGTCACGATAACAACCTTGAGTTGTGTTCTAGCATCCGGCATCCAGTCTCCCTTTAGAGAGCGACAGCTCATTGGTAGCACCTTAAGTGTTACAAATATCCATAGGCGATGGTAACAGCATTTCATCAAGTGAGTTGTCTGCCTATCTGCAGAGATCACACATTAAAAAAAATCAAGTATGTCAAACTGATAGATTTATATTATTTTATACTTTGTAGGTATAGTTTTGTTTATAGTATAGCTTAGTTTAGTTTGTACGTGGTAGGTAGAGCCATGCTGGAATCCTTATCGTGATTAGCTCTTTGGTTCGGCGCAATCGGTGTGATAGTACGCTCTCACAGAACATCGATTAGCCTTGAGCTAATAGGACGATGAGTGAGAGTTCCGATGGCCCACTACCCCCTTCTTATTTCATTTGTCCTATCCCATCAACCTATTCCAATTCCGTATACCATCCCCTCTATCTCAACCTCCTAGACCATCCTAGGCTGGCAACGCGATGGCTGCACTCCTGGTGTTGCAAACGTTTATAGGCGACGGTAACCATTCTCCATGAGCTGGGCCTGTCTGCCTGCTTGAGAGATCCGCAATAAATGAAATGTGTATAGGCCACACGTTAAGGAATTGGATCGCATATTAATACGAGTGCCTTCTATGTGCCTCTCCTTCACACCTTTACAGCTTCTAATAACCCTCTCCTTATCCCATAATTCACCAATTAAAAATGCCGCGCCACCTAGCGGATGACTCAATCGTCGAGCTGTTATGGCGGAATAATTACTTGGGCGTGCGCCACCCTCTTGCTATCGTTAGTAAAGTGCTGTGCAAATTATTATAATGTAAAATCAAACTGTGTTGTGTTCCTGGCTTCTGTCATTGGCATCAAGACAAAAAGTCGGTGAGTCCTTTCTTGTATCCTGTCCTCTGTCAATAGATGTTTACTTGTATTGATTGCCTTATTCATTCTGACGTTTTTGCCAACGCGACGAGACATTTCTAAAACCAGCGCGTATCTAAAATGAGTTGCGTTTTTATTCTGTTTTGGAGGGGGGGGGGGGGGTATCCACATGGTTGCTTCAACCCCATCGTACCCTAATCTAACTTACTCTACATACATTATATTATAAAAAAAAGAAAAACAAAGGCAGTCACTGATGAAGGACTCCAATTAAACCACCATGTTGACATATTTCTGATGTGGGCTCCGACAGAATCGTTTCAATAGCACCAATATCCATAGGATGTAGACTGAAGTCTCGGCATCAAAAACGCGAAGCGTTGCTAAGTTCACTCTGTGTTTTCGGGATATCAGGAAAAAAATATTACCCCATTTTTTATAATTAAATATTTTTTATGTAAGTGAAAAGTTTAAATGATCGTTATGTTTTAATCGCTTTATGTGTTATAATTTAATATTACTCCGAGGTTTCAGTTTTTTTTTTAAATAAAGTATTAGCAACAAAAGTTGTGTGTCTTGGAACGAACCATAAAAAAATACATGCACAAATAAATTCATAACACATTCATAGCACATGTAGTAATTTTAATTCGCAATAAAATGTCTGTACAGATATTAGTACATATTTATAAGTCTGTTAATTACCAATACTAATATAATAATTAAAAGAAAACTATTCATAATGGCAAATTATTTTTGTGTTACACATCATGTTCACGAAGGTTATTAGATGACTATTTATAACCCAAAGATTATCCTGCGCTAAAAGTCAGTGAAATCATTTGTAATAGTAGACTTGGAACGATTCGATAGGTTCATATTGGGTAGTAAGCTTTATGTATAATCCAAAGTTTATATCAGTAGTAGGAACTACGGGGTAGGTACACGGGATAGTTTAATGCAGGGACTTAAGAGCAACTAAACCACTTGAAAAGGGCTATTATAGAAATAAAAATATTCATATCCAAAAGTTTTTATTCAAACTAGTTCAGTTTGATTATTTTCTGAACTAAAATTTGTTTTTTATCACATTAATATATTAAATTATTTCTTTATTAGGAATTAATGGAGATGCAGCTAACAGAATATAGACAAAATTAATATCTTAATTATGACAATAAAGAATTATCTATAATATTACTAGCGGCCCGGCGCGGATTCACCCGTGGTCTGTCCCGCTCCCGTGGTATAAAGCGTCATGTTATATTGCCTATGACACTCCCTGTTAACGTAGCTTCCCACAGTAAAATAATTTTTAAAATCGGTTTAGTAGATCCCGAGATTACCCCCTACAACGTCACAAACTTACAAACTTTACCTCTTTATAATATTAGTACAGATAACTCCGACCGAAGCATCTGCTTTAAACGATATTCAGTTTTTTTTACATCCTCTTTAACGATATTTGCAGCACGCATTCTGTCAATTCTATGTCAAACGTCATAAGGTTACATTAAAAAGTTTATATTGTCCAAAGTGCTAAGGTTAAATTAGAAATAATTTTACATGATGGTTAAGTATTCTTAAATTTTCTAATTATCGTTCACACAACTTACATCTTATCGGTCACGATCATATATAATTATTTTAGGTACTTTATTTCAATACAATTGTGCCGTTGATAAGAAAATATAGAAAACATAGTGTAAAAATATCTCCGAAAATGATTCAAAATCCATCTCTTTGTCCAACAATATGCTACAATTGGATCCGTAGGAAGTCTAAAACGTAATATAAACTAGTTTAAGAAAACCGGACACACAAACATTACATGTCTGTTTTCTATAGATTTTTTCAATTATTCATATTTCATAAATAATAAAAAAATCGTAACAAAAGTCCCCAAATTTTGGAAAATAAGTCACACTTCTCACCTGACAACATCAATCAATTCGATAACCTTGAAAATGTCGAAATTAAATTTCACGTTTTTACAAAGAAATCATGAGAAAAGTGTTAAGTTTTCCGATTAAATGACATCTCATACTTATCCTTTCCCGTCATTTGCAAAAAAAAAAAAAACATTATAAAACATTAAAGTACAATGACTTTATAAACTAATACAATAAAAGAAAACTTAACTTATTTATACATACATACATAACTTCACGCCAGTTCCCTTGCGGAGTAGGCACGAACAACAGAGGGCCATTTAGGCTCATTCTTACACACCTCACTTGCTTCTTTGACATTCATACTCTCATCTCATTCATACTCTTGTCACACACGTGTTGCACGCTCGTCTGTTATTAAGACTCCTGACATCACCTTCTGCTAGTACACGATTAATTTGATCATGGAAGGTGTGTCGTGGCCTTCCACGACTTCTTTATATAGTATTCTATCCATAGTCTCTCAAGACTATAAGTAGAATACTGAGCCTAGGTTACCATCTTTCAAGGGGTAAGGTGCCTAGAAGGCTGGCTACGTTACCTCGCTGGATTGCCTTATTGATCCGTTGTCCGAGGTAGACACCAGCCCTCTGATCACTTGAAGAGTCAATGAGTCGCTTTGATAAATTTTTGTATATTATATTTGAACTATATATATATACTATAATCATTACGATCCATTCGACTTATAAACAATTATCTCCGAGTAAAGGCATTGAAATGTCAAAATATAGTGTAAAGTACAAAGTACGTATGTTGACCTGAATTCTCCAATTGTTAGAAGAGCAAATGAATCAGCGCAATGACTTGTTCGAATGGAATAGAATTTGTATAAAGATTAATTGGTTGTTATTTCGTAAACGCTTTATTGGTTTATTTATTACAAACGGTTATTCGATAGACAAATTTAACGGAGAATTAGTCTTTTGTTGATAGCAGTGCTGTAAATAGCCTTTTATGCGCCCTATGCGAGCTTCTATAACTGCGTCATTGTTTTTTTTAGATATTATAGGTACCCTAGCTAGAGCAATGGTATGTATGTGCCTACTTTATTTCATTCAGTGTGATAAAATAATGGACAAGGACCTTGGTGTTGGTGGACCAATTATCTAATATTATATATATATATTTTTTTTAAAGAACTAGAACACAACATACGCTCGTGCGCTACCAAAAAAATGAGCGCGATGTTTTGTCTAATTTAACAGACTTTTTGATGATACTCGCATGTAGGTACGTATATGTTGGAATCGAGCACTAGGGACGCAGCGGGAACTTATCAGAAGCAAACCGAAAAAATAATAGTCCTGCTTGGTCTGGCCATTCTTGCGCTTCCCAGAGTCTACGCCTTGTGCCTGAGCACTGGTGGCACCGCCCTATTTATGGCACTGGTCGATAGTAGCTTTTAGAATTAGATAGATAGATAGATAGATAGATAACACTTTATTGTACACCATTACAGAAAAACTTACGAACTAGTATTAATTAGTCTAGTTGGGTACAAAGGGCGGTCTTATCGCTAAAAAGCGATCTCTTCCAGACAACCCGTGGCAAGAATATTTTGATTAGGAGTGGCGACGGTGGTATACATAATTATTGTACGATTACTTACATTTTAATAATAAATATATAACTATACTATATATACAAATATACACATAAGTTATATACATACACAAGATATGGTGATAATATGCAACTATTTAAACATAATAAACATATATTTTTTTATAGAATTAATCGGTAAAGTGTCTTAGGTCCACGTACGTTTAAATATTCCGCAGAAGGGACGTACATACTTTTTTACGTTTTTGGCCACGAAACCTCATTTAATTTAAAACATCCCAAAGCATTTGACCTAAAAATTTATAGTTAAAGTAAATTAATACCGCTCTAGCTGATCCATGTCCACTTCGCTGGGCGTCATTAAAAATACACACGCATGTCTATCTAGGTTTAATTAAACTTTATAACGTTTAATTAATTCATAAACGCAGAAAGCAATCGCAGTGCCTCGTAGGGGGATGTGCGCAATTCTTGCGTAGAACGTTATTGCTGTAACATATTTGACAGGCGTTCCTGTGCCGACTTCGCTAGGAGTAAAACATTTTTACTCCTTTGATTTATTAATCGCAATCAAGTACAGCTTATGTCATTTGCGAATAATGTAGCATTCTACTGGAGAAAGGATTTTAAAATCGGATCAGTAATACTGAAAATTACCCCGTAAATCCAAAGCCACAAATTTTACCTCTTTATAATATTAGTATAGATAATTTAAATATCACCTTCGACACAATCAATCTATTTTATTCCTGCCTTTGGCTGTTTTCTGGAAGAGATCAATTTTCTCGATAAATTTTAATTTGTCTATATAGTTTTATTTTTAGATAATATTATGTTGTCTTGTAAAGGACGAGTAATAGCATGATAACAGTATCACTCTATTAATCATGTGGTTATAAATATTATTAATTGTTGAAATTCATTTACAAAGATCGACTATGTTAATCGATAACTTATTTTATTTGTGGCGTTAATTTTAAGATTTTTCATCATCCAGATAGAATTTAGGGCTGATGTTTTCCATATTAATAGAAAAAGAAATAAAGAAAGAAATGTAGAAATAATTTATACATACATTTCCATGGTTAAATTCGATATGTTGTACACCGCATTTCCTACAAATGAGGTCGGCAAGGCAGCATAAAGCTGTGTTGGAGGAAACTCCAACACAGCGCTGATTTGCAGTGCCCACCCCACTTCAATGATTAATATTTGACCCATCACCACAGTAAATGTCGTAAGAAAGTAACACACAACACAAGTATTTCAATACTTTACATTTCATTGGCCCAAAAGTCCCCGTCTCCTTTAATATAAAATAATCATTATTTACAATCTCGTGCTAGTTCATAAGTTTAAAGTTTTTTTTAAGTATACTTATGATTCTAAAGATGTTTCCAAGTTTCCAGTTCGTACTGAACACGGTCCGATGGAGGCGGACTTGTTCAACTTGTACCAAAGTCACGAGTCCGATGAGTTCTTGTCTCTTTGAAAACTCACCCAGTATTTATTTAAAGCAAAATGGTTTGAAACTGTGTTATTACTACTTTACTAGAATTTTCCCCGCGACTACGCCGCGAGTCAAACAAGCCCTAGGCAGTAACTTTATTTTACTTACACAAGAACTTAATTCAGTTTTTCTTACATAATAATAACAAACAAACTAAGTACGTATAGTCTACACATCTGCCCAGCAAAATATAGAAGTGAGTCTTCTTGGTTGACTTTCCAGTCCTTTCTGAGGGTCTGTGGATAACACAAAACCTATAATATTAGACTAACTACATACAGATATAAATAAAATAAGAAAAAACGTTTTTTTTTAAGTATCATAATAACAAACAAACTAAGTCCATATAGTCTAGACATCTGCCCAGCAAAACATAGGAGTGAATCGAAGCCAACCTGATTCGAAGTAATACAACCAATGACATGATGTTTATGATAACGTAGGTATTTGTTAGTAATTGAAAAAAGGCGATTGCAGCGCCATCTATTTAGATAATCCATCTAGTCTATGGGAACGACATTACTCATAGGGATAAATAGTATGATAAGTGTTAATTCGGGATATAAGCTCAGCTCCGTGTCGAGATGTTATTCATATACGGTCAGTAGTTTTCATAAAGGGTACGATCGGAGCGCCATCTTTTTCGATATTGTCGTCTATCCCGCAGAAACGACGTCTGTTCTGGCATTACGATCCTTTATCATGGTCGTTAGCCAGGTGTGGTTCTTGGAAAATTCAATCCACGCGGTCAAGTGTTGTATTGTATAGATTAGTACAAAACAATGCCCGAACGGAGGGGTGAGGCAGTCAAGCGACGATTGCGATACGAGCAAGACGTGTATACATGCGATAAGCTATATAGTGACGGACTTTGCGCGTGTTATTGAATCGTGCAGTTTGTACTGGTTGTATCCAGTTATGTTGGTACCTGTGTTATACGTGTTTGTATAGTTCTAATAAATTCTATAGTAATTCCAACGCCATTTTTACTTCGAGTCCCGCACTCGTAACAATATGATAAATTTGTATAGTTCGTTTAGCTTCTTTTAAACAAATAATTGTTCTCTTAATTGTTACAGGGTGTTAAAGCTAACAAAGTTATAGTCATTAATCATTATTATTAAAGTGCATATCATAGGTTATATTGACAAAATGCGTATGTCGTAAATAAAGCAAATTGATACTTGCGCGATGTTTGACGTAATCCTAAAAAATACAAGTAAGTATTAAAATTGAATTAAAACACCTACATCGCCAGATTAGTTAAGAATTTCTTTTAAGCTAGGCTGCCTGGAAGCCGTGTACTAGCAGAAGGTGATGTCAGGAGCCTTAAGAACAGACGAGCGTGCGTGACAAGAGTTATGAATGTCAAAGAAGCAAGTGAGGTGTGTAAGAATAAGCCTACATGGCGCTCTGTTGTCCGTGCCTACCCCGCAAGGGAACTGGCGTGAAGTTATGTATGTATGTATGCCTGGAAGTGATCGCTTTTAGCGATAACGCCGCCTGTTGTTTTGCCAAGAAGTATTGTAATTATACATTTTGTTTTTGTATTTGTTTATTTTGGTGATCAATAAAGTGTCTATCTATCTATCTATCTAAAATTGCTCTTCACATAAGCTTGACGGCCTCTGTGGTTGGCTAAGTCTTAGCCGGCCGAACTCGCTGGTACGCCGAGGCTCCGGGTTCGATTCCTGGCATGGTGAATTTCGGAAACGAACTTTCTGTTGTTTACTTTGGTCTGGGTATCTAGGATCGGCCCAAGAGTGGTCCGTTGTATATGACCCGTAATACAAGCGTAACTTGCTTAGCTCGAGGTTATACAATGTGTGCGTATATCTGCCGATTATTATAAAAAAATATTATATTATCAAAAATATAGTTGTTGGAGTTTAGACAAATTTGTGAAAGTGGTGCCCCTATTATTTTCTACTCTATTTGGCTAGCAAGTTCGTTTACATATTTGTAGTGTCCATTCCCCTTACCTTCATACTTGCTGCAGTGAAAATGAACATAATGTAAACAAGGTAATAAGCTGAATCTTCTTACCTTAAGAAAAATACGTTCAAGGCCACGCGGCGCTCTCAGCCGATTTCTCAGTGCCTCCCGTAAGCCTTAATAGAGTTATTGAGCCAAATCAATCCCTGAACCGTGAATAATATGAGTATCCTCCTGATTAAGGTTCTATTCTGATCGTATAAAATCCGTCAAGATTACATCAGAAGTTTACGATGCTTACTACGTGTTCTCGAATGGTTACAATCGACTTTAAAGTATCAAAAGGACGAGGTCACGCAAGTGACTGAAACCATAAAATTATTTTATTTAGTTGAAGAATGAAAGAAATAGTTATCATAATTGCCCAGTACAACATGTAATTCCGAAATTATTCTGAATCTTACTCGATTGAGCAAATATTACATCTTTCACTTGCTTTTAGAATAGAATATACTTTATTGTAAATTAAAATTTAGGAAACAATACACAAAACCGCTTAGAATGAAGTAAAAATGGAGGCCTTATCACTGTCAGTGATCCTTCCAGACAACCTTAGGATGGAGAGAGAAAATGGCATAAAAGCTCGGGCAGGGTTTAGTTGCACAATATTCTAAAAAATATTTAAAAATATATTTTATAATACAACAAATTGATATGATAATAATCTAATTTAATAAAAGAGAACTTAACTTATTTGTATTGTATTCTACCCATAGTCTCTCAAAGCTGTAAGTAGAATACTGAGCCTAGATCACTGTCTTCTATGGGTAAGGTGCCCAGAATGCTGGCTAAGTTTCCTCGCTGAATCGCCATACTGATCCGGTACCCAAGGTAAGCACCAGCCTTCTGATCATCTGAAAAGTCAATGAGTCGTTTTGATAAATTTTGATAGAGGCTTATGATGGCCTTTAAAAATACATATTACTATTATTATATATATACATATATATAAATATATTCATTTTAATGTTTTTAATTGATTAAACCTTCTTATATATAAAAATGAATCGTAGAAATGTATGTACACACATAACTTGAGAACGACTTTGCCGATTTTCATTAAACTTTTTGTGTGTGTTTAGGTGGGTCCCGGAATGTTTTAGATTTACAATTGGAACCGATAGGTGGCGCTGGAATCGGGTTCCAGGATCCTCCTAATCTCCTGAGCCAAATTTAATGATTTTGTTTTTGTGTGTTTAGTGGAACCCCGGATGGTTTAGATTCACAATTGGAACCGGTAGGTGGCACTAGAATCGGGGCCTAGATTTTTATTTTTTCAGGGCAGGACAACGTCTGCCGGAACAGCTAGTTTCTCCTAAATTGGACGTTTTCAAAATGTATTTTCTTTAAGTACGTTATCCACTGATTTAAATTATACACAAATGATTACTAAAGTGAATTTCGATCGAATAAAAGTAGTAGTATCAAATCACTAAACTCTACATATGAGTTTATATTACATAACACAGAACTAATAAACCTGATATTTACTTAGGATTATCTTGGAAACTATGCCGTAATTCGCAACGTTATGGCTCTTTGTGTAGCCATAAGCTTATATAGAAAATAATTTGATTATATTTAGATACACATGATCTGGTTATCTTCTGGTTTATTATATTAGGTCAACATAATATTACAATTTAGCGTCCCCGCCAAAGACAAATTCCACTAAGCAGATTTTATTACCAGTCGGCATTTGAACTAATTGTAATAGTTTTATGATCGTCTTCTTTTGTTTACTTATTTATTGCATACGTGCCATTGTTCCATTGTACTCGCTCATTAGCATCATTAGCCAGGTGTTACAAGCTAATTCTAGGAAACTGTGGCGGCGTTGCCGGGCGAACAAATATTTGCATTCGCATTTGTGGAGCATAAAAGGACGGCCTGATGGAGAGAGGAAGGCAGTCAAGCAATAACCACGAGCGAAGCAAGACTTTTGTACATTCGGTAATCTATTTAGTGACGGACTTTGCGCGTATTATTGAATCGTGCATTACGTTTGGACTGGTTGTGTTCAGTTATATTTGTTTGTATAGTTTTGTGTTTGTATAGTTGTAATAAACTCTATAATCATTCCAACGGCATTTTAATTCGAGTCCTGCAACTGATAACAATAATATTAGGGTAGATGACAGTGAAATAAATACAACGAGAGAATACAAGTATAAAAAACTGATAACAAATAGTGCTTTACAGGTGTACTGACAACCAACCACCTTACATTAATATAACAGGACACCTCCAAGTAATATTCTATTCATAATTGATATTATATTATATAAATAATAACGAAAAAAAATTTTTTACTAGACTTGTTGCTGGGGAGTTTCTTGCTGCTTCTCACCGCTCCTCTTTTTTTTTTTAGCTAGGGGAAATCCGCTTGAGGACCATAAGCCGCGACAAGGGCAGAATCTTGGGGGGATAATTCGCGACCCGTGTGTGGGATTCGCCAGATCGAGGGTGGCACCAGCATGCCCAGCCAGAACTGGTGGCATGCTGTAGCCACCCCCGGTTAGGGATACGCACTAAAACCCCTGGGTGTTCCGTCCTTCGCCTTATGGCAGGGCTACGAGTATATGACCTAGCCTCGCCGCAGCCCTGGCAGGCGTGGACCCTCCTCACGAGGCCTCTTCCATTGCCGGGGGACTCATCCCCCGGCATCATCATGCTCTCTTTCTCACCAGCCCTGGTCTGAAGTATGCCGCCATAACAACCTTGAGTTGTGTTCCGGCATTAATGGCCAGGTTCCAGTCCCCCTTTAGAGAGCGGCAGCACATTGCTATTACCTTTGGTGTTACAAATTTCCATACGCGACGGTAACCGCTTTCCACTAGATGGGTTGTCTGCCAGCTGTTCAGCAGACAGCTGAACTCGTGCAATAAAAAAAACATTAACCCAGATTAAGCAGGGGTACTGTAATACAAAGAGAAATATTGTATATAATATTTAGCTAAGAGATACCAACAAAGGGCCATCATATTATTTAAGAAAAATAATATTCCAACAGATAAATGCGCATCTGCGGTATACCCAAAGTTAGGGACATAAAAACTTTATACCTATTTTATGTAGGAACTAGCTGAGCCACGAGGTTCCATCCGCGTTGAAGTTGGTTTATGTTTACCATCCGAATCATTGTCTTTATTTTTTCTTCGCATACAGTTACGTTTTAACAAAGTAATGTAATAGTAGACAGGTTCATATCCCACCTGATGGAAACTAGGTACAGTCAGCTATAGACATTTGCATCACCAAAGGTGCTAGCAATGTGCTACCGGCTTCGAAGGAAGGTCTAGAATCTGGCCACTAATGCCAGAACACAACTCAAGGTTGTTATGACGGTCTGATCTTCGCCAATTTATTATAATATTATTAGGCATTGTCCGCGGCATCGCTTGCGTTAAGGCCTCGATTAGACACGGCGGAATTCGCACGGGCGCAAATCGCGCGTATCAACCGCGCGGAGCATATTAGGTATAATGGCATCGTGCTCGAACGCTCATACTCCGCGCGGACCTCACTCGACCTCTAGAACACGAATTCACGCAAAACTATTAGCATGACGTGTCTCGGCGGATCAGTTATAATATTATCTGTGGTCCAGTTGCTCCGTGGAATCCGCGCGTATCAGACGTATGATAATGGATCGCATGGACATCGAATTATTCATGGACGAAATGGAAAAAATACCAGCTTTGTGGTATTTTGAATTTACATACATACATAACTTCACGCAAGTTCCCTTGCGGGGTAGGCACGAACAACAGAGCGCCATTTAGGCTTATTCTTACACAGCTCACTTGCTTCTTTGACATTCATAACTCTTGTTATGCACGCTCGTCTGTTCTTAAGGCTCCTGACATCACCTTCTGCTAGTACACGATCAATTTGATCATGGAAGGTGTGTCGTGGCCTTCCACGACTTCTGCATCCATTCAATTTGCATTGTATATCTGTTTAGTCATTCTTTCATCATGCATTCTTTCAACATGCCCGAACCACCGGAGCATTCCTTTCCTTACCTTCACCCCGACACTCTCTTCAGACCAACTATTTTCATTTTGGGCCCAAAAATTCTCAACTTTGGATATAAAGTTTTAAATGGCCATGTGTGAGCCCACGATTACGTAAAATTGAATGCACCCAATACTGCTGTGTTCTTTTTTTTACGGAGTAGTAAATAAAGACATATTCCTTCTTCGAATTCCATTATTGAAATAAAGCAGCTGTCACTTTACCTCACTCCGCACACTCGTCATGTCTATCTGAACACTTAAACCTTGCGGATTGATTTCGCCGTGTCTGAACGATCTCTAATGTAGATTTTGTTAGTCGAATTTTAACAATTAATAATATGAAAACACGACACACGATTCATACATTCAAAATACAAGCCCACTACAAATATAAACAATATCAACATAATAAAAAGACATGTTAAAATCATTCTCACATTTTTTAGATTCTGGGCCCAAGAATGCATTGAAGCATGTTCGTCTCCTTTCGTGACGATCGTTTGAATAGTTAAGGCGTGAAAGCGTAACTAACAAACAAACTCACATCCACATTTAAATATTAGTTAGGATTATTACAGAAGTAAATATGAATAAAATGTCCCTCTTTGTGTGAATTTAATTTTCATTGTTGATAATTAAATTTTTGTTTATTAGCTTTTAAGTACTAAACTTTACGAGTACGAATAAACACTTGAATGGCCGCTTAAATACGAAATAAGGCTCTTTTTTAAACAACTTAAGCCGGGGTTAAGTCGTTTGTTATAATTTTGCCTTTTATTAGCTTGTTTTATATGAATTATAGGTTGACGACGTTGTTACTTAATTTTAACGTTGAAGCGGAAATATACGTTAATGTTAAAGTTTTAATATTAAGTATAAAAGGGTTAGAGAAGTTGTCAAGATTAAATATGAAAGTGTTAACCGCGGCTTTGTCCGCATTTATATTTTTACTTTCTGAATGGAGTAATATGCTGTGTTAAAGCGTTTAAATAGTCATAGCATGCAGTATAAGGGCTATGATGAACCTGAGTTCAAGCCCTAAATGAAATTACGGTTATATAAAACAAAATGCGATGCCGGGCAATCAAGACGACTCATACTAGCGGTGTGTAACTCCTGAGTGATTAACTCAAAAGATATATATCCGACGTGAAGAGTGATTAGATCTGTATAATCACTTGCTTTCAAAATGTGTCTTTATATCTTTAACTCTTTAGTTCATTCCTGTTCCACGCGATGACTATAGATCCGAATGAGAAGAAACTAGACTAGAAAGAAAAGAGAAAGAATGATTAGCTGATTATCGTAGCTAGAACGAGGAAACCGAATATAAGAGCAAGCCAAAATAAATCGTAACATTATAGTTTTATGGTTTAATTTGGTTTTAATGTAATTAATTTTATTATATTTTTCACTCCATTCTTTTATATTTTTTTTCATAATACTTTATCAGTAGTCAGTATATCACTCACAGATAATAACTCATCTTGTCTGCAATTGACACTGACACTATTCACTGTAAAGATAAAGAGTTAAAGATATTAAAATGAGTGATATATATCTTTGTATCAAAAAGATATATCTTTTCTTCTTGGTGAGTGATTTTTCTCATTACTAATGGGCACCAGATTCAAATCGCCGGCTTGTGTGGAGACTCGAAGACTCAATACTCCACTAAAACCACCCTCCTCCCATGTGCCCCGCGCTTATGGCAGGAAGAGCGTGAGACTTAGAACATAGTTACGCCCAAGATGATCCTAGCCAACGAATCTAACTACATCAAGTATGGTGGATACACTACTTGTTGCCGAAAAATGGAGGTGCTTGAGCCCAACAATGGGATATTTTTAGATTGATACTAGGGTTGTCACCGCGATTTCGCCGTAGGTCAAACCCTAGTACCTAACCCTTATTTATTAAAAATTCTTCATTCATTCGACATTATTCATTTTAAAAAAAAATTCCCGCCGGAGCACAGTTTTTCTCCAAGCCCCACATACCACCGACGCCCATAGTTCGCACAGTTAGCAGCTAGACGTCGGACGGAACGGGGGATAAAGGTTTTATTAGGAAGAACAACTGCCACCAATATTATCTTTAAATTACCCAATATCGCTAGAAGGCGTCACCGTGCTGAAATGTGTTTTTTTTTTTACATAAGCAAAAATATGAATTACCATATGGCCAATTTGTCAATTTTTGGGTTGCCCATACAGTTTTTCACTAACAATTTCACTAATAAATTCAACAATTACTCTTAATGGCTAGAAAAAATGAGTTTTTACAAGGTACGTCACACGGCTTTAATTTTCATCTACGCTGCCTGAACTTTTTTGAATCTAGGTACCAGTGTTACTATTTTGCAATCTTTCTTATAGTTTTGGAAGTTCGAATGATAACCATCAAGGCTCACTTAAAGTTAAAGTTCCCAAATTACTCAATTCTTTTGTTTAAGAAAGATAGGAATTTCATATATTAATTCCCAAACTACAACAAGAAATCTTTCGTACTCCTATATCGTATCTCCTCTTTCCTAATTTTTTAACAGTCAGAAAATTGATAAGTGTCAAACAAGCCCTAGGCAGTAACTTTATTTTACTTACATACATACATACATAACTTCACGCCAGTTCCCTTGCGAGGTAGGCACGAACAACAGAGTGCCATTTAGGCTTATTCTTACACACCTCACTTGCCTCTTTGACATTCATAACTCTTGTCATGCAAGCTCGTCTGTTCTTAAGGCTCCTGACATCACCTTCTGCTAGTACACGATCAATTTGATCATGGAAGGTGTGTCGTGGCCTTCCACGACTTCTGCATCCATCCACTTTTGCATTTTACTTACACAAGAACTTAATTCAGTTTTTCATACATAATAATAACAAACAAACTAAGTACGTATAGTCTACACATCTGCCCATCAAAACATACAAGTGAGTCTTCTTGGTTGACTTTCCAGTCCTTTCTGAGGGTCTGTGGATAACACAAAACCTATAATATTAGACTAACTACATACAGATCTAAATAAAATAAGAAAAAACACTTTTTACGATTCATAATAAGAAATAAACTAAGTCCATATAGTCTAGACATCTGCCCAGCAAAACATAGGAGTGAATCGAAGCCAACCTGATTCGAAGTAATACAACCAATGACATGATGTTTATGATAACGTAGGTATTTGTTAGTAATTGAAATAAGGCGATTGCAGCGCCATCTATTTAGATAATCCATCTAGTCTATGGGAACGACATTACTCATAGGGATAAATAGTATCCTAAGTGTTAATTCGGGATATAAGCTCAGCTCCGTGTCGAGATGTTATTCATATACGGTCAGTAGTTTTCATAAAGGGTACGATCGGAGCGCCATCTTTTTCGATATTGTCGTCTATCCCGCAGAAACGACGTCTGTTCTGGCATTACGATCCTTTATCATGGTCGTTAGCCAGGTGTGGTTCTTGGAAAATTCAATCCACGCGGTCAAGTGTTGTATTGTATAGATTAGTACAAAACAATGCCCGAACGGAGGGGTGAGGCAGTCAAGCGACGATTGCGATACGAGCAAGACGTGTATACATGCGATAAGCTATATAGTGTCGGACTTTGCGCGTGTTATTGAATCGTGCAGTTTGTACTGGTTGTATCCAGTTATGTTTGTACCTGTGTTATACGTGTTTGTATAGTTCTAATAAATTCTATAGTAATTCCAACGGCATTTTTAATTCGAGTCCCGCACTCGTAACAATATGATAAATTTGTATAGTTCGTTCAGCTTCTTTTAAACAAATAATTGTTCTGTTAATTGTTACAGGGTGTTAAAGCTAGTAAAGTTATAGTCATTAATAATTATTATTAAAGTGCATATCATAGGTTATATTGACAAAATGCGTATGTCGTAAATAAAGCAAATTGATACTTGCGCGATGTTTGATGTAATCCTAAAAAATACAAGTAAGTATTAAAATTGAATTAAAACACCTACATCGCCAGATTAGTTAAGAATTTCTTTTAAGCTAGTCTGCCTGGAAGCCGTGTACTAGCAGAAGGTGATGTCAGGAGCCTTAAGAACAGACGAGCGTGCATGACAAGAGTTATGAATGTCAAAGAAGCAAGTGAGGTGTGTAAGAATAAGCCTACATGGCGCTCTGTTGTCCGTGCCTACCCCGCAAGGGAACTGGCGTGAAGTTATGTATGTATGTATGTATGCCTGGAAAAGAAAGCTTTTAGCGATAAGACCGCCTGTTGTTTTGTCAAGAAGTATTGTAATTATACATTTTGTTTTTGTATTTGCTTATTTTGGTGATCAATAAAGTGTCTATCTATCTAAAATTGCTCTTCACATAAGCTTGACGGCCTCTGTGGTTGGCTAAGTCTTAGCCGGCCGAACTCGCTGGTACACCGAGGCTCCGGGTTCGATTCCTGGCATGGTGAATTTCGGAAACGAACTTTCTGTTGTTTACTTTGGTCTGGGTAACTAGGATCGGCCTAAGAGTGGTCCGTTGTATATTACCCGTAATACAAGCGTAACTTGCTTAGCTCGATGTTATACAATGTGTGCGTATATCTGCCGATTATTATAAAAAAATATTATATTATCAAAAATATAGTTGTTGGAGTTTAGACAAATTTGTGAAAGTGGTGCCCCTATTATTTTCTACTCTATTTGGCTAGCAAGTTCGTTTACATATTTGTAGTGTCCATTCCCCTTACCTTCATACTTGCTGCAGTGAAAATGAACATAATGTAAACAAGGTAATAAGCTGAATCTTCTTACCTTAAGAAAAATACGTTCAAGGCCACGCGGCGCTCTCAGCCGATTCCTCAGTGCCTCCCGTAAGCCTTAATAGAGTTATTGAGCCAGATCAATCCCTGAACCGTGAATAATATGAGTATCCTCCTGATTAAGGTTCTATTCTGATCGTATAAAATCCGTCAAGATTACATCAGAAGTTTACGATGCTTACTACGTGTTCTCGAATGGTTACAATCGACTTTAAAGTATCAAAAGGACGAGGTCACGCAAGTGACTGAAACCATAAAATTATTTTATTTAGTTGAAGCATGAAAGAAATAGTTATTATAATTGCCCAGTACAACATGTAATTCCGAAAATATTCTAAATCTTACTCGATTGAGCAAATATTACATCTTTCACTTGCTTTTCAAATATACATTCAAATTCAAATTCAAAATATATTTTATAATACAACAAGTTGATATGATAATAATCTAATTTAATAAAAGAGAACTTAACTTATTTGTATTGTATTCTACCCATAGTCTCTCAAAGCTGTAAGTAGAATACTGAGCCTAGATCACCGTCTTCTATGGGTAAGGTGCCCAGAAGGCTGGCTAAGTTTCCTCGCTGAATCGCCATACTGATCCGGTACCCAAGGTAAGCACCAGCCTTCTGATCATCTGAAAAGTTAATGAGTCGTTTTGATAAATTTTGGTAGAGGCTTATGATGGCCTTTATGTTTTTTTTTAAATACATATTACTATTATTATATACATACATATATATATATATATATATATATATATATATATATATATATATATATATATATATATATATTCATTTTAATGTTTTTAATAGATTAAATGACAAGAGATATGAATGTCAAAGAAGCAACTAAGGTGTGTAAGAAATAAGCCTGAATGGCGCTCTGTTGTACGTACCTACCCCGCAAGGGAAGTAGCGTGAAGTTATACTACTACTAATAGATTAAATCTTCTTATATATAAAAATGTATGTACGCACATAACTTGAGAACGACTTTACCGATTTTGAATAAACTTTTTGTATGTATTTGGGTGGTTTCCCGGATAGTTTAAATTTATATCTGGAACCGGTAGGTGGCGCTGGGATCGGGTTCTAGGATCCTCCTAATCTCCTGAGCCAAGTTTGATAATTTTGTTTGTGTGTTTAGGTGGGTCACCGGGTGGTTTATATTCACAATTGGAACCGGTAGGTGGTACTAGTATCGGGGCCTATATTTTTATTTTTTCAGGGCAGGACAACGTCTGCCGGAACAGCTAGTTTCTCCTAAATTGGACGTTTTCAAAATGTATTTTCTTTAAGTACGTTATCCACTGATTTAAATTATACACAAATGATTACTAAAGTGAATTTCGATCGAATAAAAGTAGTAGTATCAAATCACTAAACTCTACATATGAGTTTATATTACATAACACAGAACTAATAAACCTGATATTTACTTAGGATTATCTTGGAAACTATGCCGTAATTCGCAACGTTATGGCTCTTTGTGTAGCCATAAGCTTATATAGAAAATAATTTGATTATATGTAGATACACATAATTTGGTTATCTTCTGGTTCATTATATTAGGTCAACATAATATCACAATTTAGCGTCCCCGCCAAAGACAAATTCCACTAAGCAGACTTTATTACCAGTCGGCATTTGAACTAATTGTAATAGTTTTATGATTGTGTTCTTTTGTTTACTTATTTATTGGCATAAGTGCCATTGTTTCATTGTACTCGCTCATTAGCATCATTAGCCAGGTGTTACAAGCTAATTCTAGGAAACTGTGGCGGCGTTGCCGGGCGAACAAACATTTGCATTCGCATTTGTGGAGCATAAAAGGACGGCCTGATGGAGAGAGGCAGTCAAGCAATAACCACGAGCGAAGCAGGACTTTTGTACATTCGGTAATCTATTTAGTGCCGGACTTTGCGCGTATTATTGAATCGTGCATTACGTTTGGACTGGTTGTGTTCAGTTATATTTGTTTGTATAGTTTTGTGTTTGTATAGTTGTAATAAACTCTATAATCAATCCAACGGCATTTTGATTCGAGTCCTGCAACTGATAACAATAATATTAGGGTAGATGACAGTGAAATAAATACAACGAGAGAATACAAGTATAAAAAACTGATAACAAATAGTGCTTTACAGGTGTACTGACAACCAACCACCTTACATTAATATAACAGGAGACATCCAAGTAATAGTCTATTCATAATTGATATTATATTATATAAATAATTACGAAAAAAATTTTTTTACTAGACTTGTTGCTGCGGAGTTTCTTGCCGCTTCTCACCACCCCTCTTTTTTTTTAGCCAGGGGAAATCCGCTTGAGGACCATAAGCCGCGACAAGGGCAGAACCTTGGGGGGATAATTCGCGACGCGTGTTTGGGATTCGCCAGATCGGGGGTGGCACCAGCATGCCCAGTCAGAACTGGTGCCATGCTGTTGCCACCCCCGGTTAAGGATACACACTAAAACCCCTGGGTGTTCCGTCCTTCGCCTTATGGCAGGGCTACGAGTATATGACCTAGCCTCGCCGCAGCCCTGGCAGGCGTGGACCCTCCTCACGAGGCCTCTTCCATTGCCGGGGGACTCATCCCCCGGCATCATCATGCTCTCTTTCTCACCAGCCCTGGTCTGAAGTATGCCGCCATAACAACCTTGAGTTGTGTTCCGGCATTAGTGACCAGGTTCCAGTCTCCCTTTAGAGAGCGGCAGCACATTGGTATTACCTTTGGTGTTACAAATTTCCATACGCGAAGGTAACCGCTTTCCACTAGATGGGTTGTCTGCCAGCTGTTCAGCAGACAGCTAAACTCGTGCAATAAAAAAAACATTAACCCAGATTAAGCAGGGGTACTGTAATACAAAGAGAAATATTGTATATAATATTTAGCTAAGAGATACCAACAAAGGGCCATCATATTATTTAAGAAAAATAATATTCCAACAGATAAATGCGCATCTGCGGTATACCCAAACTTAGGGACATAAAAACTTTATACCTATTTTATGTAGGAACTAGCTGAGCCACGAGGTTCCATCCGCGTTGAAGTTGGTTTATGTTTACCATCCGAATCATTGTCTTTATTCTTTCTTCGCATACAGTTACGTTTTAACAAAGTAATGTAATAGTAGACAAGTTCATATCCCACCTGATGGAAACTAGGTACAGTCATCTATAGACATTTGCATCACCAAAGGTGCTACTAATGTGCTACCGGCTTCGAAGGAGGGTCTAGAATCTGGCCACTAATGCCAGAACACAACTCAAGGTTGTTATGACGGTCTGATCTTCGCCAATTTATTATAATATTATTAGGCATTGTCCACGGTATCGCTCGCGTTAAGGCCTCGATTAGACACGGCGGAATTCGCACGGGCGCAAATCGCGCGGATCAACCGCGCGGAGCATATTAGGTATAATGGCATCGTGCTCGAACGCTCATACTCCGCGCGGACCTCACTCGACCGCTAGAACACGAATTCACGCAAAACTATTAGCATGACGTGTCTCGGCCCATCAGTTATAATATTATCTGTGGTTCAGTTGCTCCGTGGAATCCGCGCGTATCAGACGTATGATAATGGATCGCATGGACACCGAATTATTCATGGACGAAATGGAAAAAATACCAGTTTTGTGGTATTTTGAATTTACATGCATACATAACTTCACGCCAGTTCCCTTGCGGGGTAGGCACGAACAACAGAGCGCCATTTAGGCTTATTCTTACACAGCTCACTTGCTTCTTTGACATTCATAACTCTTGTCATGCACGCTCGTCTGTTCTTAAGGCTCCTGACATCACCTTCTGCTAGTACACGATCAATTTGATCATGGAAGGTGTGTCGTGGCCTTCCACGACTTTTGCATCCATCCAATTTGCATTGTATATCTGTTTAGTCATTCTTTCATCATGCATTCTTTCAACATGCCCGAACCACCGGAGGATTCCTTTCCGTACCTTCACCCCGACACTCTCTTCAGACCAACTATTTTCAATTTGGGCCCAAAAATTCTCATATTTGGATATAAAGTTGTAAATGGCCATGTGTGAGCCCACGATTACGTAAAATTGAATTGGGTGCATACTGCCGTGTTCTTTTTTTTACGGAGTAGTAAATAAAGACATATTCCTTCTTCGAATTCCATTATTGAAATAAAGCAGCTGTCACTTTACCTCACTCCGCACACTCGTCATGTCTATCTGAACACTTAAACCTTGCGGATTGATTTCGCCGTGTCTGAACGATCTGTTGGAGTAGCCCTGGCTTCAGCACCCTTTGCCTGTCAAAGGAAATGTCACCGTCATACGATGAGACGACAGCGGCTTCAGCCTGTTAAAAAAGGTGCTGTGTAATTTCATGTGGTGTAAATTGTGTAATAGAAATAAAAGTTATCTCGAATAATCGCCATAATTTATTGTCAAAAACATCCTCTCGATCCACAACACGATCTCTAATGTAGATTTTGTTAGTCGAATTTTAACAATTAATAATATGAAAACACGACACACGATTCATACATTCAAAATACAAACCCACTACAAATATAAACAATATCAACATAATAAAAAGACACGTTAAAATCATTCTCACATTTTTTAGATTCTGGTCCCAAGAATGCATTAAAGCATGTCCGTCGCGTTTCGTGACGATCGGTTGAATAGTTAAGGCGTGAAAGCGTAACTAACAAACAAACACATCCACGTTTAAAATATTAGTTAGGATTATCACAGAAGTAAATATAAATAAAATGTCCCTCTTTGTGTGAATTTAATTTTCATTGTTGATAATTAAATTTTTGTTTATTAGCTTTTAAGTACTAAACTTTACGAGTACGAATAAACACTTGAATGGCCGCTTAAATACGAAATAAGGCTCTTTTTTAAACAACTTAAGCCGGGGTTAAGTCGTTTGTTATAATTTTGCCTTTTATTAGCTTGTTTTATATGAATTATAGGTTGACGACGTTGTTACTTAATTTTAACGTTGAAGCGGAAATATACGTTAATGTTAAAGTTTTAATATTAAGTATAAAAGGGTTAGAGAAGTTGTCAAGATTAAATATGAAAGTGTTAACCGCGGCTTTGTCCGCATTTATATTTTTACTTTCTGAATGGAGTAATATGCTGTGTTAAAGCGTTTAAATAGTCATAGCATGCAGTATAAGGGCTATGATGAACCTGAGTTCGAGCCCTAAATGAAATTACGGTTATATAAAACAAAATGCGATGCCGGACAATCAAGACGACTCATACTAGCGGTGTGTAACTCCTGAGTGATTAACTCGAAAGATATATATCCGACGTGAAGAGTGATTAGATCTGTATATCAGTTGCGTTTAAAATGTGTCTTTATATCTTTAACTCTTTAGTTCATTCCTGTTCCACGCGATGATTATAAATCCGAATGAGAAGAAACTAGAAAGAAAAGAGAAAGAATGATTAGCCCGCGCACTGTGCATGCGTAGTAAGTGAACGAGGAAACCGAATATTACAGCAATCCAAAATAAATCGTAACATCATAGTTTTACGGTGTAATTTTGTTTTAATGTAATTAATTTTATTATATTTTTTCACTCTAGTTGTTTATATTTTTTTCATATCAGTATATCACTCACAGATAATAACTCAACTTGTCTGCAATTGACACTGACACTATTCACTGTAAAGATAAAGAGTTAAAGATATTAAAAAGAGTGATATATATCTTTGTATCAAAAAGATATATCTTTTCTTCTTGGTGAGTGATTTTTCTCATGACTAATGGGCACCAGATTCAAATCGCCGGCTTGTGTGGAGACTCGAAGACTCAATACTCCACTAAAACCACCCATCTCCCATGTGCCCCGCGCTTATGGCAGGAAGAGCGTGAGACTTAGAACGTAGTTACGCCCACGCTGATTCTAGCCAACGAATCTAACTACATCGAGTATGGTGGATACACTACTTGTTGTCGAAAAATGGAGGTGCTTGAGCCCAACAATGGGATATTTTTAGATTGATACTAGGGTTGTCACCGCGATTTCGCCGTAGGTCAAACCCTAGTACCTAACCCTTATTTATTAAAAATTCTTCATTCATTCGACATTATTCATTAAAAAAAAAATGCCCGCCGGAGCACAGCTTTTCTCCACGCCCCACATACCATAGCTCGCACAGTTAGCAGCTAGACGTCGGACGGAACGGGGGATAAAGGTTTTATTAGGAAGAATAACTGCCACCAATATTATCTTTAAATTATCCAATATCGCTACAAGGCGTCACCATGCTGAAATGTGTTTTTTTTTGTTTTATTTTACATAAGCAAAAATATGAATTACCATATGGCCAATCTGTCAATTTTTGGGTTGCCCATACAGTTTTTCACTAACAATTTTACTAATAAATTCAACAGATACTCTTAATGGCTAGAAAAATTGAGTTTTTACAAGGTACATGACACGGCTTTAATTTTCACCTACGCTGCCGGTTTTTTTGAATCTTTTTTGAAACTTTTTTGAATCTAAGTACCAGTGTTACTATTTTGCAATCTTTCTTATAGTTTTGGAAATTCGAATGATAACCATCAAGGCTCACTTAAAGTTAAAGTTCCCAAATTACTCAATTCTTTTGTTTAAGAAATTCCCAAACTACAACAAGAAATCTTCCGTACTGTATTCTCCTCTTTCCTATTTTTTTAACAGTCAGAGAATTGATAAGTAGATATTGTATCGACATAGATTATTATTTTTTTTATCAATGCATTATATCTATATATGTAAAAATCAATTGCTGTTCGTCAGTCTCGCTAAAACTCGAGAACGGCTGGACTGATTTGGCTAATTTTGGTTTTGAATTATTTGTGGAAGTCCAGGGAAGGTTTAAAATGTGAGTAAATATGAAAAAAATGCTTGGAATTTAGTAAAAACAACAATTTCGATTTCCCATAGAAACTATTCCTACCTGTCAAACATTTGATGTTCGTCCCGTCGTTTAGAAATCATAATTAAATTTAAAAGTCGTTCAGAAATCAAATTTAATTTAAAAGTGAATTTTTTTTTACTTTTTTTTGGTTTTGAATGTTAAAAGTTTGATGTTCTTCCCGTCGTTCAGAAATCAACTTTTTTTATTTATTGGTTCTGAGGCGGTACGAAGTTTGCCGGGTCACCTAGTATATAATATATGTCCACATAAGAATGAAAAAATGTAATTATTTTAAAACTTTGCAGTACAAAATTCCTAAACAAGAATACGAGTTCAATTACAATACATGACTGCAGTGAATACAAACAGAAAAGCCTTGACTTTCAATGTATGTTTTTAATTAATAATACATAAGTCGTATAAACATAGTAAGCACGTGAAGCCATTAAAATTTTGCCAATTTACACTTCATTTACTTTGTAAAATTTTTACCGCAAGAGCATTATTTTTTACCAACACGACAACGCTAACGAGCTTGTAAAAAACATTCATAAAAAAAACTTTTCACTTTACAAAATGCATAATACGGCTTTTTGCTTAGGCCGCGGAAGTTTCCTGCTCATTAAAATTAATTTTACAGAGAACGCGGCCTGAAATTATTAGAGGCGACAAGTACCTGCTGTGTTGCCAGCTAATTATTTTTTCAAAGTTTTGAAATTTTTGTTGAATACACTTGTTTAGGCTGTGGGGAGAAGTGTTTCCCGTGGTTTTCTTACAGCGCTACAATAATTATAATAACATTCTATATTAGTTGCTTCTGGAGTGTTTGACCCATCACCTTTGTTCACGACTGGTATGGACCAGTCGTGTATAAGCGCCCGTAATATGCAGACATTTCGTGGTTTACGTCTTACACATCACCCGATGTCGTCTCCAGCCACGTGCCACCACCTCATCACACATAACCCTATACCTACTTATTCATTTGATGTCTTTACACACGTATTTATATAATTTTAGTATAAAATAGAACTTTTTATGGATAGGAAAGGTCGAATGGCGACTTTGCAGAGTCATACTACAAATCTGTTTTATTTAATTGCCAATGGAAAGTAGTTTCTGTCGAACGAGAACATTTCCGGCCTCAAAGGGAGACTGGTACCTGGCCACTAATACTGTAACACAACTAAAACTTGCTATAGCGGCATACTCCAGACCAGATAGTGATAGCCAGCCACACTGCCAACTGTTCTATTTCTTGCCTTCCTGTGAATTGTTTTGTCGTATCTCACAACTGGCCGCCCGATCGCAGTAATTGGTATTCTTTCTCCGTTCCTAAGGGCTTACTCCCAAACCCCTTTAGTCGTTCGTTTTCGTCCAATCGACCCGAAAATTCAATGAAACTTTAAAAAGAAGAAAGAAAGAACAAAGATTTATTTAGAACTACATCGACAAAGTTTATATAAAACAAAAATAAATGGAACATGACGACGTAATACGTTTGAGAGTAAGGCCTCTACGCAGCTAAGTGCCCAAGTGTCCCGAGTGACATCGAATTATTTATGTAACCTACTAAACTTACCATTATATTTATACGCATAACAATCTTTCGCTTTTGTACTTGGTTGTTTTAAAGTACTTCAGAGCGGTACCTTAAAAACCGAACATGTACAAAGGAACTTTTTATGTGCGAATTTCTGCTGGAGTCGAAACCAAAGTTTAAATGAGAGAAGTCGGGGGGCACCCCTATATATTGTTTGCCTTATTTAATATTGTTTGCTAACTTTCGGGCATAAAACGTATGAAATTGTATTTTATAAAACTTTCATTTTGTATAATAGAAGTTCTATAATTGATTGTTTAAATTTGACCTCTAAAATTTTATCTACCACCAATTCTTTATACCAAGACCTTAATTGTAAAAATATGTTTTTATTTGTTTGTAATTGCTGCCACCAATTTTGATATTTATTATTATCATGCCTGTTTCCTATAGCGGTAAGCAGAGACGATGAATTAGCACTTGCTGCGATCTTGGCACATATCTTTCACTTCGTTTACTTTTATTGATCTCTTCATATTAGCAATGGCACACTTCACTGATCACCGGTTAAATAAAATGTTGTAAAATAAAACACTTTTCTCTACTGTTACAAGAATAGGAAACGACCGTTAAATTTCACTAGAGCGTTATTTCACGTGAGATAACCCGTTAAAGCGCCATGTAGATAAAAATAGCTAAATGAGATAGTCAAAATAATTAACTAGCGAACTTATTTGATTATAATTGAATCTTATTCTTTAAAACGATAGGCATTCATTTTTTATTGAAGTAACGTTGAGAGTGCAATGTATCGTTTCATTTCACAGTTACAATAATCACTGGCAGTTATATTCGTCATCGTGACACGTCGCGGCCCTATTATTTTATCGTCACTTCTAAAATATCGGGTGATAATTTTTCATCGGTGAAATAGCAGTGACAAAATGAAATAACTTCACGGCAGTGCTTAACATATTAAAGTAGCTGTAATTTCCATCACTACTTCATGATTCACTTTATCTCCTCCATACATCTCACACCCTTAATTTGGGTGCTTTCTACTTTCTACACCAAATTTTGCTGTGCAGGCTGTCCGGCTGTGGAATTCATTGCCCGAAAACATAAAACAGGCAAAGTCACTCGCCATTTTTAAAAAACTGTATTGAATATTATCTCACTTTATACTAAATATTTAATACCTAAACATGTACGTTTATTTATTAGTGTAAATCAGATAAGTGCGTGTCGGTGATGTATATATTAGTATATATATAATATTAATATGTGTTATTGTTTATTCTCTATTTTTTATTCATTGTAGGTATATGTATTGTGTAATATTTATATATCCTATATATATATATATATATTTATATATATAGATATATATATATATATATATATATATAGCGATATATATATATATATTTCTAATTTGCACACCACCGTCATACACTTGCGAATCTCCCGTTGATAAAATCCATAGCCCGGGTTGTCTGGAAGAGATCGCTCTAAAGCGATAAGGCCGCCCTTTGTTCCTACTTTAATGCTTAAATGTGACTACTGTAAATTGTTTATTTTATGTGTATGTGGTGAACAATAAACAGTTTTCTATTCTATTCTATTCTTATTCTTTAAAACGTTAGGCATTCATTTGTTATTGAAGTAACGTTGAGAGTGCAATGTATCGTTTTAAATTAAAAGAAGCCAGCAGTAATGTTCGTATTGTGACGGGTCGCGGCACTATTATTTTATCGTCACTTCTAAAATATCGGGTGATAATTTTTCATCGGTGAAATAGCAGTGACAAAATGAAATAACTTCACGGCAGTGCTTAACATATTAAAATAGCTGTAATTTCCATCACTACTTCATGATTCACTTTATCTAGGGTGCTTTTTACCTGAATTTTCTTCAAAATATCTGCAATTAAAAATGTGTTGCCATATTTGTAACTTAAATAAAACGAGTTATAAAAATCAGATAAGTGCGTGTCGGTGGATGTACAATAAAGAGTACTGTATATAGGGATAGTACACACTATTTTTATTTATTTGATTAAGAAACCCTAAAAACATATAAGCGATATTACTTTTTTTTTAAACTACTCAACGTTTCTTAAACCGATTTTCTTTAAAAGTATGCAGTGTGTTTCATAAGATTATCACATTGTTTTTTTTTACATTTTCATTACATAGTTCAAAAGTTATATGAGGCAGGACGTACTAAATTAAAAGAAGCCACTAATGTTGATATTGGACGGGTCAACCGAATTGAATCAATTAGGACCCGGAACTGAAAGAAAACTACAGCGTTCAATGACATTGAAGAACTCAATTTTATGTTTACATAGATATCATTTTGGTTGCTTGAGCCAAATCTAAAGTCAGAAATAAAACCTCTATAGGTTTAAGAGACACCACTAAATTTCTATTCTCAGTTACATGTTTGAAAGATTTTTTTCAAGATTCATACATGTTCACACAAACGTTCACTTCAAATTTCATCCGTACATACCATTTAGTATTTGAGAAAGATGGACAGACGGATTGAATAAGAGTTGCATTTTTGCCAAAATATATATAGTAGTATCCTGAACCAGTTCTGAATGAATGAAATAATTAATCTTTATTTGCATAGATACAGGTGTATGTCGGCAGGCAGGTATTTTATCCGTGCAGGAACGCAGAAAGAATACAATTTCCTGCGGCCGGGCGGCCTGTCGTAAGAGGCGACTTAACAACCCACAGCCAGGTGGTAGGGCATTTGCCCGACTGGATAGCTACCACCCCTGGTCTAAAGTATGTCGCCATAACAACCTTGAGCTGTGTTCCGGCATTAGTGACCAGGTTCCAGTCTCCATTAAAAGAGCAGCAGCGCATTTGTAGCACCTTTGGTATTGCAAATGTCCATAGGTGATGGTAACCGGTTTTCATCAAGTGGGCCGTCTGCCTGTCTGCTGAACTCCTGCAATAAAAATAAATAAAAAAAATAGTTGGTAAAACAGTATGACTAGTATCAAGCGTATCTGACCTATGGTCGAACAAATATTTAAATATATGTGTTTTATAACTTTTACATTCCAAATTATATCGATACTAAATTATTTTAGATTTTTAGTTATGCATGCAATTAAAGTCAAATAAATTGAATCTAAATAGAGTAAGAATATCAATATATACAATCTAAAATATATAATATAGGTACTATGTCAAATTTTAATATAAAAGATTATCAATTTTAAGTCACAATGAATTAACAAAGAAAAAACGACTGGTAATTTTCACGTACAACCTGGTAACACCGTGTACACTGCAGAATAGGGGATGTACCCAGGTTATTACGGGATTAAGGCCTGCGATCCAAGAGATGGGAAAAAACGGGACAATAAACGAATTTGCCATGGAAACGCTGACGACAGACAATAATCCTGGATTTTGGGGTAATGAAAAAAGCGATTGTATTTAATCGCAGCTACTTTAGCGGGATTATGAATATATAATTTAGAATTTAAGTAAAATTATAACCGTAGAACATTTTTCTTACATTTTAATATTTTTTAGAATATTTGCAATACGTTTAATATATTAAAAAAAAAAAAAACAATAAATTAGGCAGTGGTATGTTAGAAACGCCGTAATCTGCGTACACCGTGATGCTGTAGGCGACCGACGAATGCTTATTATAGAAGTGTACCATAGTGGTAGAGACCTTTGAGAGAGCTCAGACACCTGACGCGGCGCATATACGCTGTGTACGGCGTATATACATCGTCGTCATCGTCTGTACTAGCGGCGGGTAACCAAACGAAATTCTAAAAATAAAGACGTCTAAAAGTAAGGTAAGGAAAAGTAAGTGCGACTGCTAGCTACATAAGTGACGTTGGTACTGATCTTTTTTTTTAACAACCCTACGGACTCTAGTTCCGTACCCTTTTCTACAAGTTAATTTAGAAAATTGTTTTTAGAATTTATACACGGTTATTTGTTATTTTTGATATTGTGTGTGACATTTGTTGAATGTTGTTACTGTTGTGGTGTACCTTACGAATAACTTATTATATTGTAATAATTTATTCTAATTTTAATACTAAAGTTATACTAATGTAGATTGTATCTTTTACATGCTGTGTTGTGAGGAAGTGCATGTGAAGCGTGTGCCTTATGTCTATACCTATATATATTTACCTAACTAACTAGTACAAATATTAAAAGCAATGGTCGCTCATATTCATTTAAATTGCTGAATCGTGAAAATGTACGTGCTTATTTCGTACAAGTAAGATGACACTTGTATTTATTTTAACGAACGGTTTTTATGTATGAAGTGTTTCAGAATTTATTGTAAAATGTGTCATATAAAAATTTATTAGAAGTACACAGTGATAGTGGTCTCGTACATAAGCACGTCGCGTTTTTTGCCCGCTATCGCACCTGCCGCGCTCTTGCTATTTACCGCCGTTCCTGTGGCCCAATTACACAGTTATATTCGCCACAAAATTCGCTGAAAATTGGATCATTAAAAGCTTAGTCCAACAGTTTTGAGTAGCTCCAAAAAAGTGTAATGGTGTTAAGTAAGGCTTTCTTGTTAATTTTCTAAGTAGCTCAGCTTCCATGAGAGTGAATTTTCCTAGGATTTTTAAGTGTCTTTTCACGTACTAACTGAAAAATACTTTTAGATAGCTTAGGTTAATCTAAAAGTTAATACACAGTGTCACAGACATTTTATACAATTAAATCAGATAAAAAACATCCTAACAAAAAAAAACTATTTCAGAAATAACTCAAATGTAAAAAACAAATATTTTCTAAAGTATTTTGAAGTTAATACCAAGTAAAACAATAAAAATCTATATGGGACCACTTTGAAGCTACGATAAGTCCAACGCGAAAAGAATTGTCAAAATCAGTTCAGAAATGAAACAAATATTGCGGAACATTCTATATAAAAAAATATATACACAATGAATTGAGAACATCCCCTTTTTTTGAACTCGGTTACCAAATGAATGAGATAAATCTACCAAGTGCTTGTCGGACCACCCTCTTTGTAGTAGTCCGTATTGGCTACGAACGGCAAAAATTAGCTTAAGATAAACCTAGGACAGCTGTTATATAAAGTCTAATAATAATAACAGTCCTTGAATGTCCCACTGCTCAGCTAGTATCTCCCAATTTTAAGGGAAACGGACGGTATACACACCACACTTGTCCAAGACCCCTTACGGCAGATTCGTTTTGCTATTCATTTGCCTTACCATCGGTTGAATTTTGACATTACTTCTATGGAACTTGTAACTGACACAACGTTCAACCGTGCAAAGCAGAATGAAAATGTATGGCACGTATAGCACGCTCGGTAATTGCGGGTAACTGTTTCAACTCAATCCCGAGTGAAATATGTGCGTTCAGTTAGTAGTTGTCTATGCACTCAATTAGCTTTAATAATAAATTAACAAAACACACACATATAAATACACAAATATTTTACATTTCATCTTTTTATATACGTATATATTTAATAAAACTACGTTTTAACGGTTTTAAGCGCGGTAATTTTATTTGATTTTGGTTTTTCCGACGTTTCGGCCACTTTTCAGTGGCCGTGATCACGGAAGACAAAGATGCCAAGTGTCAACGAGTATTGTTAAAGTTTTATTTAGCCTACCGCCAACTTATTAATTTTAATTATTTAATTTTTAATTTTGTTTATGGTTATTATTTAATCTATGGGAGCCTAATCTAATTTACAGCCGCTTCGCAACATGTTATGGCTTGAAGAGAAGAAGCGGCGCAAGAAACTCTTCAGCAAACATGCCTAGCTCTAATAATTTTATATAATATTAAAATGGGTGGAAGGAAAAATAAAAGTAATTATCAGTCAAGTTGGTTTGTGTTCCGTTGTACGCAGAAAGAGCTCACAGTGTCTTGAGGTCTGGCAGCTGGTTTTTGCTGGGTTTGGGTCTTAATAGGTTTGATAATTGGATCCCAAACAGGTGGTACTTGCCAACCATCTTCTCTATTGAAATTTGGGTGTTTTTTGATTTCAATAGCCTCACGCATCATTCTAGGTATGAAACGATTCTCTTTCGCGAGGATTTGTGGGTTATCGAATCTGATGTAGTGGTTGGGTTTATCCAGCGTGTGTTCACTGATCGCAGACTTCGTAGACCTTGTGTGTTTCATGTCAGCAATGTGTTCTTTTACTCGTGTTTTTATGCTCCTCTTTGTTTGCCCAATGTATGACAATCCACACTCACAATCAAGCTTGTAAACTCCTGCATCATATTATATGTATATATTTATTTTATTTATTATTTGTATTTAATTTTCTGATTTATTTAATTTTACAAGCGATACCGAGCGAGCCGTTCATACAACGGAGTCTATCGTCAACAGAGCTTATGTCAAATTTAAATCGATAGTAAATGAACGGTCGTTAAGATATAGGAACCGGCAATTAATGGGTTTCACATATCGATTATCTCGATGTGCAGATTGATGGTAACCGCTTTCCATCAAGTGGGCAGTCTGCCTGTCTGCTGAACTCCTACAATAAAAAAAATAAAAAAAATGTACACGCCAGGATTACAACGTAATTTAAGAACAATCAATCAATCAATATCTTTATTTGCAAGAATGTGGTTTATACAGGTGTACAATTGTAGATGCTCAGTACATTCTACCACATAGTGGTATACAAAATGACTTATAAACTAAAATGAAATTTATATATATTTTTTTTTTATTGCATGAGTTCAGCAGACAGGCAGACGGCCCACTTGATGGAAAGCAGTTACCATCGCCTATGGACATTTGCAACACCAAAAGTGCTACAAATGCGCTGCTGCCCTCTTAAGGGAGACTGGAACCTGGTCACTAATGCCGGAACACAACTCAAGGTTGTTATAGCGGCATACTCTAGACCAGGTGTGGTAGCCATCCAGTTGGGCAAATACCCTACCACCTGGCTGTGGGTTATTATGTCGCCTCTTACGACAGGCCGCCCGGCCGCAAGAAAATGTATTCTTTCTCCGTTCCTGCACGGATAATATTCTTATTTAGTAAAATGTCTATTAAGCTCTGGTAATAAATAAGCAAATTATGTCAATAGAAAAAATAACAAATAGATCACTAAGATTTCCCCTATAGATAATAACGATAAGCACTTTTTTTGAGAAATTCATCTACAGTATGGTGTGGCGACATTAGTGCCAACATTAGAAACAAATGCGAAACCAATATTAATCTGTGGTAAGCAAAACAGCGCGCCGTATCGTGACACCGCGCGCCTCGCAACGTTTGAGCCAATTTTTTTAGCGCCTAAACAACATTCAACGGGAACCGAAGTTCAGTTCGGGATAATTCGACTGACAGTCCGATTCACGCCTTCAACGCGGGCGCACGACATCCGTGCTCGTGTACAAATGTCAGTTTTCGCGCTTGCTGCTTGCCTTCACCAAAAATCTTTCTGAACTGTACTATAAAACACGAGTGTGTGTGATTAAAAGTGTACGATGCAATTTCTTTTTCATTGACCCGTACACCGCCGCAACCAACCGTCATCCATCATCACATATCCCTCAAATGGTGACCCCGGCGTGATTGATCAGCCACTGTTTTAAGACTACAGTAAATTTTGAAGATGCGAGTACGCTAACCACTACGCTACCACAAAATTTTAATAAAGTTTAATGAATTAAGAAAAGTCATTTAATTTTGTAAACGTGTTAGGTAGAGCGCAAGACAAGCAAAATGCTGTGGGCGAGGCACCTACAATGAAAGGCGGACATTCCGGTCGAAAGGGGGTTAGCAAATACGGGAAACATATTTACTTTACGCGCAGCGCTCTAAACTTTCGCTCTTGCCAGACCCTAAATCGGAACTAAATATAACTGAGCACCATCTAACCATCATGTGTATAGTGTTATATTTGTTGTACCACCGTTATATTTGATGACTTTTATTGGGTAGCAGAGCTTCTCTAACGTTGTCTTATTGTAGTAATTTTTATTTCATGAGTTCAGCAGACAGATAGACGGCCCACCTGATGGGAAGCGGTTGCCATCGCCTATGGTCATTCGTAACTCTAAAGGTGCTAGCAATGTGCTGCCGCTCTCTAAAAGGAGACTGGAGCCTGGCCACTAATGTTGTTATGGCAGCATACGAAAATACCCGACTACCTGGCTGTTGTGAGTTGTTTTATCGCCTCTTACGACAGGCCGCCTGGCCGCAGGAAATTGTACTCTTTCACCGCTCCTGCACGGATAGTCATAGTGTATTAAAAGTGGCGCCACGCCTGCAATCGCGTCGCTTGCAAGCTGCAATTCTAACTTTTAGAATTTTTGTATGTACTAGATATTTTTCTTTCTTTCTTTCGTAAGTAAACTTGTTACTGGGGAGTTTGTTGCGCCGCTTCTTCTCTTCAGATGCGGTGATAAACTCATGACTTTCAATGAGTAATATGTAACACTACATTTTAAATTACATTCATTTTCATTTTTACTGGACGTATTTATATGAGACTCTTCACAGAGCTAGCTTATATGCCTGATCAAGTCGTATAATAAATACTTTATGTCCCGATAAATGACTTATTTCCGTGAGACAGATGAATATAGCCAAAAACATGGCGGTGCTATCGCGTTTTTTGGTACAACAGTTGCAATTCACTGTAGCAAACGAAATTTGGTTGATGATATATCTGATGTTGTGACGGTGATGTGATATTAAGTCGTGGTAGCGTAATGGCTAGCGCACGCGTCCCAAACTCAAAGGGCGCGGGTTCGAATCCTGGCCGGAACACATGCACCACTTAGGCAGTTATCTCACCTAATGTGCATATTGTTACAATTACCACGTTCTAACAACGATGAAGAAAAACATCTTAATGAGACCTGCATATCGAGATAACCGATGTGTCAAACCTGCCAAGCCGCCTTGGACAAGCGCGGCGGGTATACATGCCCATAGGCGACGGTAACTACTTTCCAGCTTTCCACCAGGGGAGCCGTCGAACTGTCTTCTGTACTCACACACAAAAAAAATCACCGCCACTACTAGTAAGATAAAATTAGGCATCTGAAATTTTTATTTCCGCAGCCTATATAATATAACACTCAAGAAACACCGTAATAAGGAGTTATTTCCAAAAATTAAGGACTCGCACCGTTCCTAAGAGGCGTGTTTTATGTACAATACTAAACTAGGCCGTCCCACCGGGTACGCCTGTTGTAAGAACTTTGTATTTTATGACTTAACATTTACGCAGTAATTTTTCGCTTGAAGGGTCGGGCTCTCGTTGTATTTTACTCAAGGGCCCATCTCTTTTCTAAGGAAAGGTGGATCTTTACATATATATTACGACCCTCAGATATGTATGAGTTATATTTTGAAATGTAGTTTGTAACGTTTGTATTTTTTTTAATATATAAAAGCTAATTTATATTGATCCAGCTACTAACGTGGGGAATGGATTGATTTCAAAATATTTAATTGGGCATATTGAAGTCAGTCAGACTTGATAGCGCTGTTTTGACCTCAAATCAATTTATACGATGCCAGTATGAAGTCAGCACTGAATTCCTTTGAATTTGAAGTCAGTAGCTTTTTATGACCAAGGATTCCGATTGAGGACCATAGGCCGCGCGAGAGGAATAGTCGCAACCCATGTGTGGTTCGTCTTTTCGCGGTGGCACTAGTATCCCCATAGCAGCCACGCTGTAGTTGGGCATACAGACAAAACCCCTGGCCAATCCTCGAACTTCCCTTGTCCGGGCTCTGGGCTCGCTTGCGCATTCACATCTAGCCACCCCAAGGTGAGAGCCGAGTTAGCCGGAGAGTCGCGTAGCCGTAGTCCGAGAGCCGGCGTAGTCACCCACACGGCCGTAGCCTACGGCGGCTGGAAGCCGTCATGCACGACCCTCCGTCACTGCCACCGGCTGTTCTCTTCTTCAGATGCACTAACCTCCTCCTAAACGGCTAAATCGATTTTGATGAAATTTTTGTGTGTGTTTGACCCCTGGGTCGGTTAGATTCGCAATTGGAACAGGTAGATGGCGCAAGAATGGAGTTCCAGGATTTTGATGAAATATTTTATGCATATGTTAGTGGGTCCCGAGATGGTTTAGATTCACAATTGGATCCGGTAGATGTCGCTAGAATAGAGTTCTAGATTTCATGTTTTCAGAGCAAGTCAATGTATACCGCCGGACACGCTACTATTGTTATATAATATTTTGACTAATTTAAACAATATACTATAAACAGTAACGTCTAGATATAGACGTAAAATCTGATAAATATCCGACATCGAAAATTATTCAACAGTTTTGTTAACAGATAAAATTGAAAAATATTTTGGTAATGTAAATAAAAACCACACCTTCGAAATTTTAAACATACATACATAACTTCACGCCAGTTCCCTTGCGGGGTAGGCACGAACAACAGAGCGCCATTTAGGCTTATTCTTACACACCTCACTTGCTTCTTTGACATTCATAACTCTGGTCATGCACGCTCGTCTGTTCTTAAGGCTCCTGACATCACCTTCTGCTAGTACACGATCAATTTGATCATGGAAGGTGTGTCGTGGCCTTCCAATTTTAAACATATCTATCAATAATATTTTTTTTATAAATAATCGAATACAATAAAAGAAAACTTAACTTATGTAATACTTGCAACAACACAGAAGGGTTTATGGTAATAAAAGAACAGCAATTGGTTACAATATTTATAGAACCTTACGGCTTACTTACACGTTATCCATTAACTTTTTACAGTCCACAAGCATTTTCAGAACACCTCGCCATTCCTCCAACAATTTTACAGTATATGAAACTTAGCAAATTGGTACAACCGATAGCGGATTGAAGTCATTGATAAGCTATTTTAATTAAAAGGTTATGAATGACAATAATTTAGTACATTATTGTTTGGAAATTTTAGATAATATTTTATATAAGGTATTATATAAAATACTATGCTTAAAGGTTTACATGTAATAAAATAAACCAAACACAGTATAAATCTATCGCGTCTGCCAACATAAAAATAAAATGTAATGAATACCGTCTATATACAATTGAGAGATTTTGAATTATAATCTACACAGTTACCTCATCATATTAAAGAAAAATTCTTATATAAAATTATGGTAAATTATAGACAACTACTATATACAAAACAGGCGCTAAACACAGAATAAATAAAAATATAACATTATTATTCAATTAAGGAAATGGTAGATTGTATCGTTTAGAAATAAGAGGGTACATAACAAAATTAATTATTAATTAACTTTAAAAATAAACATGACAAGAAAAACTATGCTACTAAATAACTGTAACACTTATTTGTATTGTATTCTACCCATAGTCCCTCAAGACTATAAGTAGAATACTGAGCCTAGATCATAGTCTTCTATGGGTAAGATGCCCAGAAGGCTGGCTACGTTTCCTAGCTGGATCGCCATACTGATGCGTTGGCCGAGGTAAGCACCAGCCCTCTGATCACCTGAAGAGTCAATGAGTCATATTCTATTCCTTTCATATTCTTAGAATAACGTGAAGAATTTGCAAAATATGTTTAAGTAAAATAAATTATGTTACACAAAATAATAATGAGACCGTAAAATACGATTATAAAAATGTCATCTCTAGGGTGCTTTTGTGAATATTAAACGACCGTATTCACATGTCGAAGAAACACCGTGTCAAAGAAAAATTACGTTACAAAGTATATTACATGATTTGAGGAAAATCATACAAAAACATAATATGATTTGAAAGCACGAATACGTAATAAAAATGTGATTTTAATGGCATTTTTCTTATGGATGTATTTCTTATTAAACGAAGAGTGTGAAATTTGGAATGGATAAAGCTTATATGGAGAAGAAGGGACAAAAAAGGATTACTACACTGGACCGCGTTCGTAATACCGAAGTAAGAAAGAGAGTTGGTGTAAAAGAGAGTGTCGGGGTGAAGGTAAGGAAAGGAATGCTCCGGTGGTTCGGGCATGTGGAAAGAATGACTAAACAGATACACAATGAAAAAGTGGATGGATGCAGAAGTCGTGGAAGGCCACGACACACCTTTCATGATCAAATTGATCGTGTACTAGCAGAAGGTAATGTCAGGAGCCTTAAGAACAGACGAGCGTGCATGACAAGAGGTGTGTAAGGATAAGCCTAAATGGCGCTCTGTTGCTCGTGCCTACCCCGCAAGGGAACTGGCGTGAAGTTATGTATGTATGAAGAATTCTTAAATGACAAAACTTCATTTACAAAGCAGCTCGCTCCAACCTCTTGTATAACGTTTTTATCTAGCCAAACTAGTAAGGGATTTATGGAGATATGTTGCAGCATAAAATTTTTGTACGTCATCTCAATATTATAATTATAATAATATTGTTCTTTCGTTTTATTGTGTCCCTGTCTTCTTGAGTATGCGCTGTTTGCTACAACTCCATTAAATCTTCAAAAATAATTCTGAAACGTACTTCTGTATTAAAATTATAAAAAAAATTGGGATATAAATAGAATAAGAAATATAAAGAAAAACAATTTTTAGCTAAACCTGTTGCTGGAGAATTTCTTGCCGCTTCCTCTCCTTAACAGCAATAACATATTGCGAAGCGGTGTACATAGAATAGGAAGTAAAATAAATTGTAACTTTTATGTATTACTTCCAAAAAGTGTTCTCCAGTGGAACTTATTTTGAATAAAAATGAATTATTTACTTTATTTTGAAGTAGAATTTGAATACAGAAAGCTATTTTTATGTGCAACATTAAGGGGTTTTTTCTGAATTCTTTCCGGACGAACTTAATTGTCCGGGCTTTTAACTTTTGTTTTATTTTTCGGTTCTTATATGTATTTATGTTTTCTTTATTTTATCTTTCTGTTCAATAATCTATTCATAAACCACGGAAGGTATTTATTTACAACTAGCCGACCTGGCAAACTTCGTACCGCCTCAGAACCATCAATAAATAAAAAAGCTGAACGATAATTGCAGAATGTTTCAACTTTTAAAAAATGTGGTCAAAGCTTAACCGGAACAAAGATCAAACGTTTGACATTCAAAACCAATAAATAAAAAATTAAACTTCACTCTTAAATTTAATTGATTTCTAAACGACGGTACGAACATCAAATGTTTGACAGATAAGGATCATTTGTAAGGGAAAGCGAAATTGTTATTTTTACTATATTCCAAGCATTTTTTCATGTTTACTCGCCTTTTAAACCTCCCTTGGACTTCCACAAATAATTCAAAACCAAAATTATCCCAATCAATCCAGCCGTTCTCGAGTTTTTGCGAGACTAACGAACAACAGTTGATTTTTATATATATAGATTGAGGAATTCATCCACCGAGTAAAAACATTTATGTGGATTGGAATATTATTTTAGATTTGAATATATAAATATTGTATATAATTATTAAAAATCTATATATATAAAAGAAAGTCGTGTTAGTTACACTATTTATAACTCAAGAACGGCAGTACCGATCTGGCTGAAAATTGGTGGGGAGGTACCTTAGAACCAGGAAACGGACATAGGATACTTATTATCCCGTTGGAACCGGTAGGTGGTGCTGAGATCGGGTTCTAGAATCCTCCTAATCACCTGGACCGATTTTGGTGATTTTGTTTGTGTGTGTTTGAGTGGGACCCCGGATGGTTTAAATCCACAATTGGAACCGGTAGGTGGCGCTGACAACGTCTGCTGGGGTCGCTAGTATTATATATATATATAAATAGAAAATATAATATGTAAATAGGATTGTTTTTGGTGCCACATTTAATACTAGTCGTTCACTATTTCTAGTATTGTTTAGATACAAGTCTTTAGCTGTCGTAAAAATCGTAAAACTTAAAAAATAAGCATATTTCATAAATATACATACAGTGATAAAATTTGTTGATTTTGAAAATGATACTTTCATCTTCTTAATATTGCCCAAAAGCTGAACATTAAGACATTAAAGGGTTAGGCTATTCTGGACATTTCGAAAAATCTTATTTATATACCTTTTGTAATGGTCCTTTACAACCTCAAAAATGACGTTGATAGCCAACTACTTCCTGGGACAATACTCGATAGCAAACAAGGACTCTCCAACAAAAAAGGTTCACATAAACCAGGAAGTTCCCTCAACAAATAGTGGAGCTGATTGTTGGATTTTTATTGTACTTTTATTGATGCCAGTCGGTTTACGGCGTAGTTCAGGTCAGGACACTCGTTAATTTCAATGGCCGTGGCTATTTGAATTGCACCTAGTTGGACATCAATCTAGACCAATACGTGTTGACCTTGTAGATACTAACCTATGTAGTAGATGAACTGGGACGAAACAATACATATATATGTGTACATAGAATAGGAAGTAAAACTTATTTTGAATTTGAATTTGAGTTTGAATTTAAATTTGAAATAAAGGAATAGACGGAGTCTTACATAAACAAAAGCGTCAAATAAAAAAAAAACTTTTTAAAGCTTTGTGTGTAATATCTGGTTTTCGTCTCTGTGGTATTTTTTTATTGCAGAGTTCAGCAGACAGGCAGATGACCCACTTGATGAAAAGCGATTACCATCGCCTATTGACATTTATAACACCAAAGGTGTTACAAATGCGCTGCTGCTCTCATAAGGGAGATTGGAACCTGGCCACTGACGCCGGAACACAACTCAAGGTTGTTATGACGGCATACTCTAGACCAGGGGTTGTAGCCATCCAGTCGGGCAAATACGCTACCACCTGGCTGTGGGTTGTTTTGTCGCCTCTTACGACAGGCTACCCGGCCGCAGGAAATTGTGTTCTTTCTCCGTCGTTGCACGGATAAATCTAAATATCCAGGCAAAACCACTTAATCTGTGGGTAGACACGTTTATCTAAATATACAGATCGCATTAGTACACGGTCGGGAATTGAGACGTACAGACGCCGCGGCACATCAACGTCGTTGCCTGACATTTTTGTAATCTAACTTCAGGGACCATCTATCACTTGAGTAACTTACGTATTCTGTCATGGAGATTATTAAAAATGTCTTTTAAAAAAATGTTTCCATATTATATCGTTCACGCAGTTTTTCTTCTGGTTTTGTGTACTAATAATTTGAATGTTTAACTTTTAGAAACCGCAATATATCTAAGTATGTTTTTTTTTTTTTGATGAAATAAAAACGCAACTGATCCACTGAAATATGTATTTTATTTAATTTCTCAGAAAAAATAATAAAAAGTTTTAGAAACTATCAATGTATGGAGAAAATTTCACTAACATGTTTAACGTTTGAACCATTCTAAGTAAGCCAATACCAACTATATTCAAATTCAACTTCATTTACTTAAACTTATAGGCCTTATCTATACGTATAAAAATCAATTGCTGTTCGTTAGTCTCGCAAAAACTCGAGAAGGGCTAGACTGATTTGGCTAATTTTGATTTTGAATTATTTGTGGAAGTCCAGGGAAGGTTTAAAAGGTGAGTAAATATGAAAAAAATGCTTGGAATATAGTAAAAATAACAATTTCGCTTTCCCATATAAATTATTCCTACCTGTCAAATATTTGATGTTCGTCCCGTCGTTTAGAAATCAATTAAATTTAAAAGTTCAGAAATCAAATTAATTTTAAAAGTGGTTTTTATTTTCATTATTTTGGTTTTGAATGTCAAACGTTTGATGTTCGTCCCGTCGTTCAGAAATCAACGTTTTTTATTTATTGATTCTGAGGCGGCACGAATTTTGCCTGGTAAGCTAGTATAATTATATATATCTAAAACTTATGATAATAACATATTTTGAATTCTAATAGTTACAATTAAAGCTACTATTTTTTTGGCGGCGGTTGCTGCACTAGACTCTAGGTCTGTATCGGAGCACCCAACACAATTTTATTATAAGAACTTAAATATATGTAAAATGAGTGCGTGCATGTGTGTGTCTGTGTGTGTGTGTGCCCCTAGTGTTATAGTCGGTTTGGTAATATGCATTCTGTGTCGCTGTAATTTAATGTTTTTAGCCATTTCACTAATTTGTGTTTAAACTTTGATGCTGACATTTCTTTGGCGGAGGCTGTGTTTTGGCATACTTTATTATAAATGGATATATGGAAGTATGGAGGAAGGCGTTTGGCAAAGAATATATGCATTCTAGGCAATAAGGTGTGCCTGTACATATTCATATTTTTAGCAAGCTTTTAATGAACAAGGTCATTTAATTTATACAATTCAAATTCAGCAAAAAAAAAACTAGCTGTAAGCGGAGTGTGGGTAAGTGCCGCATTATGCCGTAATAACGACCGACAGGTGTTGTGATCGAGTAATCAATATTTAATATTTGATAGAAAAATCTTTATTCATTTTTGTTTTTTTTTACAGATTGGCACTTTTTTATTTGAATTTCATATTGGCAACATGTTTCTACAAGTATTTACACCTGTTGTGGTCGTGGAGCGAGAGATATTTATAATTATAATTATTTTTAATAGAAATATCCTGCTTTTTGTGTTATTTTAAACATATAAACTTCATAAACACGACCATGGATATTTATACGTGTGCATCGCTTAATAATTTTCACTCGAAAAAAGAAAACAGTTTGACATTAAAAGTAAAATCACATTCAAAATTCTATTCTATGAGAAAAATAGGTTTTACACTAAAAAGATTGCAACAACACCATACAATAATAATACTACATCAGAACCGCGTGAGTCCGACTCGTATATGGCCACTTATTTTGTTTATCCTTAAGGCACAGCCTCGCAATAATCTAAGAAAAAATGATTATTTTCTATTCTTTGTTATTGTCATGACGAAAATATTACTTCCCAAGCTTTCTCCGATGAAACACTTGATTGACGTGTTTTTGGACTTTTTTTATTCAAAAGTGAAGTGGAATGAGTAATGAAATTAATAAAATTTCCATTCCATTAAGTATTGTCGCCTAGTGTATTTCAAATAGGACGATTTTCGGAATACAGAATAATAGTTAAAATTCGAAGATTGAAGGACTTCGATTTTTACGCGACTCGGCTGAATGTACTTTTTTTTATCGCGTCGAAATGACGGTATGCCTCGGAAATTCTTCGGGTTGATGCTCTCGCGGGATATAAATTTCATTCAAAAGTGAGGAAAATGAGTAATTAAATTATAAAAAATTTCTTGTTTAGAATCATTAAGTATTGTCGCCTAGTGTATTTCAAATAGGATGATTTTCGGAATACAGAATAATATAATATTTTCTTAAGTTTTCGCGACTTGTATACATAATAAAACTACGTTTTAACGGTTTTAAGTGCGGGAATTTTATTTGATTTTGGTTTTTCCGACGTTTCGGCCACTTTTCAGTGGCCGTGATCACGGAAGACAAAGATGTCAAGTGTCAACGAGTATTGTTAAAGTTTTATTTAGCCTACCGCCAACTTATTAATTTTAATTATTTAATTTTTAATTTTGTTTATGGTTATTATTTAATCTATGGGAGCCTAATCTAATTTACTACCGCTTCGCAACATGTTATGGCTTGAAGAGAAGAAGCGGCGCAAGAAACTCTTCAGCAAACATGCCTAGCTCTAATAATTTTATATAATATTAAAATGGGTGGAAGGAAAAATAAAAGTAATTATCAGTCAAGTTGGTTTGTGTTCCGTTGTACGCAGAAAGAGCTCACAGTGTCTTGAGGTCTGGCAGCTGGTTTTTGCTGGGTTTGGGTCTTAATAGTTTTGATAATTGGATCCCAAACAGGTGGTACTTGCCAACCATCTTCTCTATTGAAATTTGGGTGTTTTTTGATTTCAATAGCCTCACGCATCATTCTAGGTATGAAACGATTCTCTTTCGCGAGGATTTGTGGGTTATCGAATCTGATGTAGTGGTTGGGTTTATCCAGCGTGTGTTCACTGATCGCAGACTTCGTAGACCTTGTGTGTTTCATGTCAGCAATGTGTTCTTTTACTCGTGTTTTTATGCTCCTCTTTGTTTGCCCAATGTATGACAATCCACACTCACAATCAAGCTTGTAAACCCCTGCATCCTGGAGTGGGATATTGCATTTCACAGGTCTCAGAAATTGGGTAATCTTTTTCTGCGGCTTGAAATATGTTTTGATTGAAGCTCGCCTGAGGATGTGACCAATTCTGTCTGTGACCCCCTTGATGTAGGGTAGGGTAGCAGGGCACCGCTCAACTGAAGGTGGTTTGGGGCCTTTGTGACGTTGGTGTGGAGTCTTCAGCTGATTGCGTTGTAGAACTCGCTTGACATGCTGAAGCTCTCCAGCTATGTGGTTCTCGTCACAGTAGTTAAAATAGTTAAAGTTAAACAATAATAGTTAAAATTCGAAGATTGAAAGACTTCGATTTTTACGCGACTCGGCTGAATGCACTTTTTTTATCGCGTCGAAATGGCGGTATGCCTCGGAAATTCTTCGGGTTGATGCTCTCGCGGGATATAAATTTCATTCAAAAGTGAGGAAAATGAGTAATTAAATGATAAAAAATTTCTTGTTTAGAATCATTAAGTATTGTCGCCTAGTGTATTTCAAATAGGATGATTTTCGGAATACAGAATAATAGTTAAAATTCGAAGATTGAAGGACTTCGATTTTTACGCGACTCGGCTCATTGCACTTTTTTATCGCGCGTCGAAATGACGGTATGTCTCAGAAATTCCTCGTATTGCTGCTCTCGCGGGATATAACTTAGTGTTTGGTTATTTATTGAGAATTTAACGTGTTTACTATTGAGCGAAACATAATAGTATTATCATAATATATACTTACTTACTTACTCCTTTCGTTGGCTCAGCGACCCAGTGAGTCTTGGCCTCCGAAACGAGAGCATATTTCTCGTTTTCGGTTTCGCAACAGTAGGTTTTTTCCGTGAGTGGGAATTACTGTGTATATTTATCATAATACTAGCTTCTGCCGCGACTTTATCCGCGTGGAATAGTAAAAAAAGTAAGTTAAAAAAAGCCCCCGATTTTGAAACATTCCTCATTGGTGCTCCGCTCCTATTGGTCTTAGCATGATGATAACAGCCTATAGCCTTCTTCGATAAATGGGATATCCAACACTGAAAGAATTGTTTAAATCAGACCAGTAGTTCCTAAGATTAGCGCGTTCAAGCAAACAAAAAAACTCTTCAGCTTTATATATTAGTATAAGATATACACAGTGCAATCACAAGTGGTTGTGCCCAGTGCTAGGGCGAGACGCGGGTGCATTTGGACAGTCATATTATCCACCCCCTTGTAGTCTTTCTCTTGTAGTAATAAAATAGGATATTTTATTATTTCCTCTCAAGTGGCGCCCCTCCTTGACGATACTGACGGAATAGTGTTTTCCCCCTTGTTCCCTTTCCCAACGTCGGCTGGAGTACCAAAGTACAAAAAATGACATGTATATTTGTACCTACCGTTGGGTTACCTGTCCCGCCGTATGCGCTACAGATGTGTTAGCGACATGGAGACTTCGCAAAATATATTCATAAACATCGTTACATCAGAAGTAAGAGAATGAATAAATAATATTCGACTTTTACTGATATAAAAATTGGACCCAACTGGGCCTCGCAGTTGTCAAATTACTATTTAAAAGATCCTTATATCATCTTAAATATACACATTAAAATAACAACATAACAGACAACAGCATAAATATGTAAAGAGTTTGTGTTAAATCCACATAATTATATTGATCATTTACTCATTGAAGAACGTAACATCTGGCGGTAGGTAAAAACAACTGTGTCCGCCTCATTTTACCGGCGGGTTTTATACTATAAAATATCTAAAAGTACTGTCAATTATATTAGTATACTAGCTGACCCGGCAAACTTCGTACCGCCTCAGAATCAATCAATAAAATGTGTCAACTTTAGTAAAAAAATGTGGTCAAAGCTTAGCCGTAACAAACATTAAACGTTTGACACTCAAAACAAAAAAAAATGAAAAAAAAACTTCACTTATAAATTTAATTTGATTTCCGAACGACTTAAATTTAATTAATTTCTAAACGACGGGATGAACATCAAATGTTTGACAGGTAGGAATAATTTCTAAGGGAAAGCGAAATTGTTATTTTTACTATATTCCAAGCATTTTTTTTTCATATTTACTCGCCTTTTAAACCTTCCCTGGACTTCCACAAATAATTCAAAACCAAAATTGGCCAAATCAGTTCAGCCGTTCTCGAGTTTTAGCGAGACTAACGAACAGTAATTGATTTTTATATATATATGTCATTATTACCTCAATAATATAATTATTTATTAATAATATAACGTATAGTTTGCCGTGACGTCACTCTAGGTTGAGGCGAAAGATCAACGTTGGTCTAACAGATCGACATTTTTCCTGGCTTCATAAATTTTTAGGATTTTTATATATCTTTACCTGATGACTTTGTGGTTGTTTTCTCTTTTTTTATTGTGCTTTATTTATCACTTTAAATCTGTTTGTTTCTCTTGTATAACCAGGGGAAATCCGATTGAGGATAAACAGCCAGTGAGGGGGAAAAAATCGCTTCCAGTGTGTGGGATTCGCCTCGTCGAGGTGGCACTAGCATCCCCGCAAGAATGTTATTGCCACGCCACAGTTGGGGACACCCACTAAAACCCCTGCCCGATCCTCGACCCTCCTGCACCTCCAGTCCGGACCAACGACAGCTGGCCCCTTTACGGGCTGTCCCCTCCTCTGTTAACCGTAGAGCTGGGTCTCTTCGGCTGTTGATTTGCCAAGAAAGTATCGTAAATACCATTGTTGTAATTGTTTAATTTTTGTGAAATAAAATGTTACCTATCAAAATTATAAGATTATATCCTCCCTAGCTGCTGCTCAAAAGGCACGGAACGAAAGCGGATTATTCCAGCAATGGACACATCCCTAAACACAGATTATCCTGCTAATATTAAAGAGTAGACTTACCTTGGATACGACTTAAATTTGCAACACAATACAAAGTCGGATGGGCTTACGATTCGCTGGGTTTTATAATCCTCTTAAGGTTAAATAAGTAAACATTAGAGTATCAAACAAATGTAAAGAAGAAAAACTTTCTTGTCATAAGCGGATCATAGTTAGAAAAAGCCTTTATAAAAATCAGCCAAGTGCGTGTCATTTCAGGTACAAAGAAGGGTTCCTTAAAATTAATCGACATTAAATGTTTTCACTATTTGAATATGGAATAATTAAAAATACTCGCATGTCTCAAAAACTACTAACTACAAGTAAATATATACATCTACTCCCTTAAAAGAGCAACAGCGCATTTGTAGCACCTTTGGTGTTGCAAATGTCCATAGGCGATGGTAACCGCTTTCCATCAAGTGGGCCGTCTTTCTGTTTGCTGAACTCCTGCCATAAAAAAAAAACTACTCATTCTAATAATAATTTATTTTAACTATTATTATGTCCTTAGTTCATCTGGGATAATGTTCACGATAGTAACCATTTTACTAAGATGTAGCTAAGGGTTTAATGCGTTATTTGTGATGTGACATTATTATTAATTGTTAATGATGTTAGGCATTGACAGATAACGTATGTATATGTCACTGTCAATTTGTAAATAACATTAGATTATAATTTATCCCGCGAGATTGTAAACTGTCGAAATATTGAGATCCGTGAACATCCTGCTTACAATTTAACGCATTATTTTTCGGTAGATAAAAACTACCGATGTGAAATCGTCGAATTATATAATGTCATTTATTCTAATGGCATGCGATGGAAAGTACCTCGGGAGCTGATTGGTCAGTCTTACGGTAGGTCGTTCTGTGTCCATAAAGTTAGAAATAAAACAGGTGTCAGTTTTTTTTATTTTTCCTACCATTATGTCAAAATTATTGATTAACTACTAAATAATAAATACATACTCAATGTCACAGTTTTGAAGTGCATTAGTTTATTTACTGATACCTGTGTTTTATTTTTAAATTTATGGACACAGAACGATGGTTCACAATATTTCGACAGTTTACAATCTCGCGATATAGATTATAATCCAATAGTTTATACAATTTGACTGTAACATATTATACACTAATATAGCTAATCATTAACGACGTTACTTTTAACGCTATAAACAAGACGGATTTGGCCGTAGTCACTAAAATTAACATCATCCCAGACGGAGCAGGGACATAAAAATAACACCCTAATATCACAATTAGACATTATCCACAATCCATCATAAAAGAATATTATTTTAATTCATTTAAAACAATACAACTCATGTCCATTTAATAGATTACTAAAAGTTATTTTGTACTCTAATCTCTTATACATAAAGTCTAAAATTATTCATAGCAATAGATTAAAAATAAAGTTACGTTTTATGAGATATCATGTCATATCAAAAACAAATTATGTACACGTAACCGAGAAAATAATGGTGTTTTCAATATATTTTGTTATTGTTAACATGGTAGCCGACATCACACGCGATGGGTTTCTATGAAATTAACAACGTTTGAAAATGGTCTTTGCGGACTCACGTGAGCTTACGTGTCATAGTGTAATGCGTTCAGTACGTCAATTACATGTGAACCTTGTTTGCTGTCAGTATTTCATCAGAAGCAGCAGCCTAATAACGTAATAATAATAGAATAGCAGAGAAATCCAAGTTTCAAGTCCAACTGATTTAGTGACTAATATTTTATTAGAAGTAAATAAGAAAAATATAAATATCAATTAAAATATACTTTTTGACGTAATTTTGAAGTAAACGACAATAAATCGTATTAAAATTGTTGTGACACAATATTTCCTTTCCAATAAATTTATTAGTAATTAAGAAAATATTGATAGAGGAAAATCTTTTCATAAAAAGAAAGATAAGAAAATAAATAAAAATGTCCCAATCCTTTTCCCTATTAGAAGTAAGAAATAAAATAATTAAAGAAAGAGGAAAAGAAAACTCTCCATCCTAAAATATTGTTACAACTTAGATTCCGACATAAACAAATTCCACCTTCATATCTGTAAAAACACATTTTATTACCTGTCGGCATTTGAACTAGTTGTAATTCTTTTATGATCGTCTTCTTTTGTTTACTTATTTATTGGCATACGTTTCTAGAGAACAGCTTATGGTTTTATTGTAATATTTTACGGCCGCTTGCTGCTGAATCATTAGCCAGGTGTTGCGGATTACGTCGACTACGATGCGGGCACATTTGAATTTGTGAGGTATAAAACGATGGCCTGATGTAGAGAGGGGGCAGATCAGCGAGAACCACGATCAAGGCGTGACGTCTGTACAATCGGGAATCTAATAGTGACGGACTTTGCGCGTTTTATTGAATTACGACCTTCTGCATTACGTTTGGATTTGTTGTGTTCGGTTACATTTGTACCTGTGTTATACGTGTTTGTATACTTCTAATAAACTCTATAATCATTCCAACGGCATTTTAATTAGAGTTCCGCTAACTCGTAACAATATGACGGAGGAGGAGACGAATAAAAAAATATTTCCTTTCCTAAAGAAAGCTAAACCTGTGATAAAAAATATATATATCTACTACTTAATGAGATTTTGAAGTAAACGATAATACATACATACATAACTTCACGCCAGTTCCCTTGCGGGGTAGGCACGAACAACAGAGCGCAATTTAGGCTTATTCTTACACACCTCACTTGCTTCTTTGACATTCATAACTATTGTCATGCACGCTCGTCTGTTCTTAAGGCTCCTGACATCACCTTCTGCTAGTACACGATCAATTTGATCATGGAAGGTGTGTTGTGGCCTTCCACGACTTCTGCATCCATCCACTTTTGCATTGTATATCTGTTTAGTCATTCTTTCATCATGCATTCTTTCCACATGCCCGAACCACCGGAGCATTCCTTTCCTTACCTTCACCCCGACACTCTTTCAGACCAACTCTTTTTCTTACTTCGGTATTACGAACGCGATCCGCGAGCGTCACTCCGCAGATTTTGCGCAGTGCTCGCATCTCAACCGCGTTTACTCTACTTTCATGCTCTCTCTTCCATACCCAACTCTCGCTTCCATACGTGAGCGTAGGTACTAGCACCGCGTTGTGTACGGCGAGCTGGGCCTTCTGGCTGAGGTTCTTAGCGCCTAGAAGTTTACCCAACGCTTCATTCAAACTATTCCCCAAATTCACTCTTCTTTCTATATCAGCGGTGTACCTTCCATCCCTGCTAAAAGCACATTTGTGCTAAACGATAATAAATCATATTAAAATTATTATAACACAATATTTCCTTTCCTAAAGAATTAATCGAGTGCAATGTAACAATAAGAGTTACTAAAACAGGATAACGTATATAAAAGTGACCTATTTTATTTGTTACAAAAGTCCTTTGAAATTACAAAAGGAGGAAAATTGCAGTGTTTGCTTTAGGTCGTGACAACACTATTAAAGCGACGGTGAAGCCATAAAATATAATAATATACAATAGAGAAAAACACACACTGTATGTCCCTAAGCTAAGCAAGTAGAACCTCTTTAAGTCGAACTTGAAGGGAGATGCCAAAAAATTCGAATTATAGAGATTTCGACTTATGCAAGATTTCGACGGAAGCGTATTTTGTAAGGAAACCTTCGACTTGTAGAGGTTAAGACTTATTCAAATAGTTGTAAAGGTTATAAAATCAAATATTGCTATGTTCAAGATCCAATTAAATTTTCGAGTTATAGAGGGAAAATAAGTATTAAATTTTTTTATAGGGAGTATTTATTTCGACTTATAGAGGGTTCAAGATTTCGAGCAATGGAGGTTTTGAGGTTGAAGGGAGGTTTTCGACTTATCGAGGTTGGACTTTTAAATAGGTTCTACTGTACTTATGTTACGAGTATACAACGGACAACTCTGTAGCCGATCTCAAACATCCAGCCCATAGTAAATAAGGGAAAGTTCCTTTACGAAATTTACTATACCAGGAATCGAACCTGGAGCTTCTACATTACAATGGACTAGGTGTGCCAAGTCCCGTCAATCACACAGGCCATCAAATATGACAGCTATATTGTGTGTTCAAACTCTAAATACTGAAATCTAAGTACCACAGACCATCGCCACAGGTTACGTTAAAATACCCACAATCATAAGTTAATTATATAAAATAAAAACAACTCCCGATGACCTGTAGAAAGAGGAACTTTTCATTTACAATTATTTTTGAGAATCCGTAGTTATAATGGCACAAAAGAACCCTTACACGAAGGAAGCCGCGTAAAAAACTGGTTATACATACATATTACAACATAATACACATCTATCTATAGAATCTATATCAATAAATAAAATTTGAGGATCTGTCTGTGCTTACAAAAATAATAGTGAAACTCAAGTGAAAACTGATGTTTGATAGATAGATAACACTTTGTTGTTCACCAAAATAAACAATAACAAAAATGCATACACACAATACTTTCATGGCAAAACCTTATCGCTTAAAGCGATTTCCTCCAGGCAACTGACATTTTACAATGCCTAATCATAAATGATTTAGAATTCTCATATGTCAATCAGAAAGATTCTCTCGATAAGCGTTATAACCCCTAAACGAATTGTATTTCTGACAAATAAGCCTAGCCAGGTGGTAGAGCATTTGCCCGACTGGATGGCTACCACCCCTGGTGTAAAGTATGTCGCCATAACAACCTTGAGTTGTGTTCCGGCATTAGTGACCAGGTTCCAGTCTCCCTTAAGAGAGCAGCAGCACATTTGTAGCACCTTTGGTGTTGCAAATGTCCATAGGCGATGGTAACCGCTTTCCCTCAAGTGGGCCGTCTGCCTGTCTGCTGATATCCTGCAATAAAAAAATAAAAAAACTACTTTCTACTCTATCTAAACAAAATTGTTCACTTATATAGACTAACTAGCTGTACCCAGCAGACGTTGTCCTGCCTTAAAAAAAATCTAGAACCCAATTACAGCGTCATCTACCGGGACCAAATGTTAATCTAAACTCGAATCAACTTGAACAAACAGAGTAGAAAATTATTAAAGTACTTATATCGCTATTAAAATTGGGGTTGCTGGTAGATGGATGATTTTTTTTTTTATTGCAGGAGTTCAGCATACAGGCAGACGGCCCACTAGATGGAAAGCGGTTACCATCGCCTATGGACATTTGCAACAACAAAGGTGCTACAAATGCGCTGCTGCTCTCTTAAAGGAGACTGGAACCTGGTCACTAATGCCGGAACACAACACAAGGTTGTTATGGCTGCATACTCTAGACCAGGGGTGGTCGCCATCCAGTCGAACAAATACTCTACCACCTGGCTGTGGGTTGTTTAGTCGCCTCTTACGACAGGCCGCCGGGCCGCAGGAAATTGTATTCTTTCTCCGTTCCTGCACGGATAAATTTAGGGTTGTATGTATTTTTTAATGCTAAATCATAATAAAATATAAATAAGAAATTTTGACAAAAAAAATAAAAGAAATATTTAGGGTAGAGTCACCCTTATCATTTAGGGGTATGAAAAATAGATGTCGGCCGATTCTCAGCCTACCCGATATGCACACAAAATTTCATACAAATCGGTTCTGCCGTTTCGGAGGAGCTTCGTAACAAACACGCGACACGAGAATTTTATACATTAAATGTACGCTTTCAACTCGGAATACCCTCTAGAATTTTAAATGCATTAATGCATGTCCAGTACGTTCGTTATCCAGCTAAATATATGACCGTGTTTACATTAACGTCACATTTAGCTTTTAATAAATCTTAGCGTTGCTATCGCATTGCCAGTGGAGCCGCGGCTTTACAATGGACGATGTAAACATCCGCAATTGTAATTTATATAAACGGATGTTGAATATATTCAATTTATAGAGCTTTCAGCGTCTTCTTATTTTTTAATTTGGCTCTGCACGATTTGGATATCTATTTCTTTTACTGGAGAATAGCATGTAAGGCTCATGGAGCGCCTGATGGTAAGAAGTTCCCTTCGCTTATTACCGATGTGCTGCTGAAAAGGGATTGGACCCTGGCCACTAATACCGGAATACAATGCGAGGTTGTTATGGCAGCATACTCTAGATCAGCAGGGCCAGCCCTAGCTTTTTTACCGAAGTTAAGAAAATTTCCTTAACCAGAAAAAATATATATAATTTCTTTAGTCTTGACACTACCCGTGATCAGAAGGCTGGCACATATTTCGCACAACGAATAAGTATTGCCATACAGCGCGGTTATTCAGCCAGCCTTCTGGGCACGCTCCCCGTTGGCAGTGATCTGCTACATAGTCTATTTCAGTTTCGATGTCTTTGTTTTTTTTGCATGTTAAATTAGATAATAATAAACCTATATATTGTTGAGCCTGGTACGCAGATTGTATTGGTCCAGCTGTCACATATATATTACGTTGGAGAAAAAGTCTTTTCGCATATAGTATGTATGAACTTGTTATAAGATCTTTTTGTCTATACCATTTGTATCTGGCTGGTTTTGGTATCATTACAACGTTTTAATTTTAAAGAAGACAATTCCAAATTCAAATTAGGAAAATGTGTGATTTTCATTTGTTTTTCTTATTGTTAAAATTAGTAAATGAGTGAATGTAGTAAATATACTATTTAGTTATAATAACAGCCCAACGTCGTGGTAGCGTAATGGCTAGCGGACGCATCCCAGACTCAGAGGGCGCGGGTTCGATCCTGGCCGGAATGCATGCACCTCTTAGTCAGTTTTCTGATCTAATATGCATATTGTTAGAATTACCATGTGCTAACAACGGTGAAGGAAAACATCGTGATGCAACCTGCACATCGAGATAACCGATGTGTCAAACCTGCCAAGCCGCCTTGGACAAGCGTGGCGGGTATACTGTCTGTTCCCCCTATAATGGGAGGCCCGAGCTCAGCAGTGGGACATTAATGGGCTGATATTATTATTATTATTATAACAGCCCATAAATATCCCACTGCTGAGCTTGGGCCTCCCATTACAGGAGAACGGACAGTACACCCGCCAAGGCGGCTTGGCAGGTTTGACACATCGGTTATCTCGACGTGTAGGTTGCATCCCGATGTTTTCCATCACCGTTCTTAGCATGTGGTTATTGTAACAATATGCACATTAGGTCATAAAACTGCCTAAGTTGTGCATGCGTTCCGGCCAAGATCGAACCCGCGCCCTTTGAGTTTGGGACGCGTGCGCTAGCCATTAACGCTACCACGACTTAATACGATATAACTAAGTATTAATACAGATTTAAAAAAAAAATGTTTTATTGAAAAACAATTTTTAGCGTTTTTGCAGGCATTTTTGAAGCCCCTAAATTTTGCCGCCACGGGCAGTTGCCTACCGTTCGTATCCGTCACTGAGACCAGAGGTAGTAGCTATTTTGAGGTTTGTAGAGGTTTTGTCACCTTTTATGATACAGGCCGCGCAGATGCAGCAATTAGTATATTCTTTCTCCGTTTGTGCACGGATGATATACCGATGCACAGTGTAAACTCTATATAACGACACTGAAGAGACTGCATTTTATGGCGGTATAGAGAGTTGTCGTTAAATGGAGAGAAGTATGTTATTTTTGCCTGAAGTCTTTTGCTGCACCAGTAATTTTGTTGTATTTCTTTACTTATTTTATTCATATCTTGCGATATTGAGGCATCTTGGTGATAAAGGAAGTACTTAGAAATTTCGGTATTTCTTAGAAATCTCGGTATGCACGATGCTGACAGACGAGTTTATTACAGGCTAGGGTAATAAAGCGATAAAAGAACGTACACAGCTGAACAGATTTTACTAATTTTGGCAACTTAAAATGTACTTTTTATTACTAATCGTTGTCGTTATTGAGAGTGGATGTAATGCTATATAGAGTGTATCATTATATAGAAGACAAACTAAACCAACCAAAACCAAGTCATATGGACGCTTAATAGAGTTTATCGTTAAATCGAGTGACGTTAAATGGAGTTTACACTGTATTTTTTTTTTGTACATAAGCGAGATATTCTCTTCCAAAGTTGTCATCGATATCCCTCGCCTCCTCTAACTTTTTAATTATGGACTGAAAAGTTTTGAAGAAAATGTCGGGGGCAGAAACATAACGAAGTCCAATCAATTGAGTTTTTTTTTTAGAAACTTACAAATCCTCACTACCTTATACATTTTATATAATCGCACCTACTTAAGACAGGATAAGTAGGTACACTAGTAAAAGGAGTCAAATGGCGCATTAATTATTGTTTGAAAATTATATAAAATTATTTCTATGATGATATTTAAAAGTTAGATGATAAGTTGTTATTTTAACGTCTGTTGTTTTATATGTAAAAAAAAATATTGTAATATGCGTCCACATCCCTATTGCTTGAAAACAATTTCAAAGAAACTTTTTTCAGGGTTTCGTAAACAAATGACAAAAGTAAATTAAAAGTCGTTTCATCTATGGAAACCTCTATGGAAAATGAGTCGTGGTAGCGTAATGGCTAACGCATGCGTCCTACACTCAAAGGGAGCGGGTTCGAATCCTGGCCGGAACGCACGCACCACTTAATCAGTTTTCTGACCTAGTGTGAATATTGTTACAAGTACCACGTGCTAACAACGGTGAAGGAAAATATCGTGATGAAACCTGAACATCGAGATAACCGATGTGTCAAATCTACCAAGACGTCCTAGAGAAGCGTGGCGGGTATACTGTCCGTTCCCCATTAATAGGAGGCTCCAGCCCAGCAGTGGGACGTTTATGGGCTGTTGTTATGATATGTATATGGAAACCTTGAGATCACATAGTCCTACTCGCTCCTGGTCAATTTAATTCCAATTGACATAGATTTTTTACTAAGCCTTTTTAATTCTTGTTCCATGGTTGGCATTTTTTTTTATTGCAGAGTTCAGCAGACAGGCAGACGGCTCACCTGATGGAAAGCGGTTACCATCGCCTATAGACATTTATAGCACGCTTTAAGAAAAGGAGACTGGAACTTAGCCACTGATGCCGGAACACAACTCAAGGTTGTTATGACGGCATACGCTAGACCACGGGTGGTAGCCATCCAGTCGGGAAAATACCCTCCCACCTGGCTGTGGGTTGTTTTGTCGCCTCTTACGATAGGCTGCCCAGCCGCAGGAAATTGTATTCTTTCTCCATTCCTGCACGGATAAGTCATTAAGTAATTTCATACAATGACAATTAGAATAATTTATATATACATGAAAGCATGACTAAACAGATATACAATGCAAAAGTGGATGGATGCAGAAGTCGTGGAAAGCCACGACACACCTTCCATGATCAAATTGATCGTGTACTAGCAGAAGGTGATGTCAGAAGCCTTAAGAACAGACGAGTGTGCATGACAAGAGTTATGAATGTCAAAGAAGAAAGTGAGGTGTGTAAGAATGGGCCTAAATGGCGCTCTGTTGTTCGTGCCTACCCCGCAAGGGAACTGGCGTGAAGTTATGTATGTATGTATATATACATATATACCAGTAACAATGTAGTATAATAACCGTGAATTCTTGTAACTATATACCCATTTACTTAGTTTAATCAGTAGACATCGCTTGGGTTATCGAGGTTGTATAGTACAACTTACAATCGTAAGCTTGGTAACAATAAAAGGATAAAAACTAAAAGAGTATTAAAACAAAATTTAAGCGGGAAGCCACAGAAGATATTATCGGAATTTAAATACCTGGGACACTGGGTCACGGTAAACCAGACTGATGATATGAACCTGAAGGGAGAGCTTAGCGCGCTGGCTGTCTGGAATAACATGTTGGTACACAGGTTTGCAAGGTATACAAAAGGTTTCTGCGTACAACAGAACACAAACCAACTTGACTGATAATTACTTTTATTTTTCCTTCGCCCCATTTTAATATTATATAAAATTATTAGAGCTCGGCATGTTTGCTGAAGAGTTTCTTGCGCCGCTTCTTCTCTTCAAGCCATAACATGTTGCGAAGCGGTAGTAAATTAGGTTAGGCTCCCATAGAGTAAATAATAACCATAAATAAAATTAAAATCAAATAATTAAAATTAACAAGTTGGCGGTAGGCTAAATAAAACTTTAACAATACTCGTTGACACTTGACATCTTTGTCTTCCGTGATCACGGCCACTGAAAAGTGACCGAAACGTCGGAAAAACCAAAATCAAATAAAATCACCGCGCTTAAAACCGCTTAAAAACGTAGGTTTTATTATGTATACAAGTCGCGAAAACTTAAGAAAATATATATTAATTATATACAAAAGGTGTCAAAATTAACATATTTGGTATGTACTGGAAAACTTCTTACAGACTGTGGGTTAGCTGTATTCAGAGGGCATACAGCATGCTGCACGTCCAATATAATAACGCGTTTAGGATGTTGATGGGACTACCACGCTACTTGAGTGCCTCAGGGATGTCTAATAGAAGACAAATGAATTAATGAAAACACTTTATTGTTCACCAAAATTAAAACTACCTTAAAAACTGGATACAATAAATGTTGAACAAAGGGCGGCCTTAACGCTTAAAGCGATCTCTTCCAGACAACCCCCTAAACTAAAGAATATATTGAAACGTGACAGTGGTGGTGTAGATAATAAGTAATATAAAACACTCAAAATATATGAAATAAGTAAATAAATTTTTTATTACATACTATATAAACATATCATAATACATTCAGAATAAGCAGCAGTATTATACCTGACAGGACCAAAAATAATTAAAGACCACGATTTTAAAAGAGGATTTTTTTTATTTTATTGCAGGAGTTTAGTAGACAGGCAGACGGCCCACTTGATGCAAAGCGGTTACCATCGCCTATGGACATTTGCAACAACAAAGGTGCTACAAATGCGCTGCTGCTCTCTTAAGGGAGACTGGAACCTGATCACTAATGCCGGAACACAACTCAAGGTTGTTTTGGCGGCATACTCTAGACCAGGGGTGGTAGCCATCCAGGCGAGCAAATGCCCTACCACCTGGCTGTGGGTTGTTTTGTCGCCTCTTACGACAGGCCGCCCGGCCGCAGGAAATTGTATTCTTTCTCCGTTCCTGCACGGATAAAACGGATACTGACTTAGCTTGTCTGATGTTGACTGGCAGTGAGTTCCATAAACAGACAGCCTGTATGTACTGTGAAGGAGTTAATAACAACGAATGTTCGGATCAGTTTCTTTAACAAACACTTGTTCATTTCCAATCTCGGCCTTAATATGTGATTTCTATTCACAAATATCCGCTCAAATCCCGAATGTAATAAAGAAAATTTAATATTCCATCCGATTCGCTACAGCCTGTGCGTCGTACCGCGCATCACATCATCCCAATATTTCTTCATAAAATATTGAGGGCCTATCTGCTCTGCTGGAAGTAATATCGGCCTCAGAATATCACTAGGGATAAGGGTGGTGTTAACTAAAGCGTGAAAATTTAAAACTCACGTAAGCCTGCTGTTCAGCTGTGAGCATTGCTGCTAGATAGAATAAACGGCATAGTACGGTAGATTATTAACTATGCTGATTCCAACTGTCCTCATTTGATATTTTCTTAAGTTTTCGCGACTTGTATATATAATAAAACTACGTTTTAACGATTTTTATTTTTCCGACGTTTCGCCCACTTGTCAGTGGCCGTGATAATAGAAGACAAAGATGTCAAGTGTCAATGAGTATTGTTAAAGATTTATTTAGCCTACCGCTAATTTGTTCATTTTAATTATTTAATTTCAATTTTGTTTATGGTTATTATTAACTCTATGGGAGCCTAATCTAATTTACCACCGCTTCGCAACATATTGTGGCTTAAAGAGAAGAAGCGGCGCAAGAAACTCTTCAGCAAACATGCCTAGCTCTAATAATTTTGTATAATATTAAAATGGGTGAAATGAAAAATAAAAAAAATATCAATCAAGTTGGTTTGTGTTCCGGTGCACGCAGAAAGAGCTCACACAGTTTTAAAAAGTGGTCCAAACGTCGGAATAATAAACATCAAATAATTTACCGCGCTTAAAACCGTTAAAACGTAGTTTTATTATGTCCTCATTTGTATTATATTAATAATAACTGGCTAAATATAGAGATCCTACTAGACTCTAAATTCCTGGGCATAAAATTGGATTAAGCAATAGAAATTGTCACACGTTGTCTAAAAATGTATTTAATAAAATATCAAGACCAATAAGAGATCTGCCTTTAAAAAGGTTTAAAAAGAAATTATTTAATTTATTAATTGATAAGTAATTTTATTCCACTAATCAATTTTGTTATCCTACAAAACAAACTTCCTTAGAACAGTCTTACATCGTTTATTCATAGACTACCTCTTCTCACTCTATTTTGACACTGACAATTACAATATCAGGTTTATAAATTTAAAAAACATAATGTGTGGCCTGGATACCGAGTCGGAATGCGTCTTCGAATCCCACACGGCTATCCTGCATTATTCATCTGACCCAGATGAATGTGATACTTCATCTTCATCGCCATTCGACCAGGGTTTCATCAAATCTGCTGAACTGGTGGTATTCATAGGTCCTTCGCCATTGCCAATTTTCCTTACAACGTATCTGTCATTTTTCTTCTTCTCTATAATTTTATATGCTCCCTAAATATTTCGGGTTTAACTTATATCCTTGTACAAATTGTGTTCTCTTAATCGCAACTAAATCTCCAATTTCGTACTGTATAGCTTGTGTTCTCTTTTTATTATAAACTTTCCTATTTTCTTCCTGAATTTTCTGAATATTTTGCCTCGCCTTTCTATAAGTTCTAATCGTTGAATTTCAAATTTTTGTTTGCAATTATCTATGTAGTAATCTCTATTAATTAATTCCTCAGTTTTCAAAATTCCAAAATGACCCTTTTCATGACATTTTCTTATTATTTCATTCTGCATCTTTTTAGGTACAACAATCAGTTTAGTTCCATCTTTAGCTTTACATAAAACTCCATTCTCCAGAATAAAATTTTCATATGACTCTTTTTCTAAAATTTTCTTTAATAGTTTTATCTTCAGGTCATCATCTTGAGCTCTCTTCAGACGTGCTGTAGTTTCGGTAAGTATTAGACTAACAGGATTTCTGCTCAAAGCGTCTACGTGTCTCATTTGGGTTCCAGATCGGTGTTCTATCTTATAGTCAAATTCTTCAAGAAGGAGTGCCCATCGAGCAACTCTGGGAGGTAAGTCTTTTTTCTGTAACGTCATAGTTAAGGCTGAGCAGTCAGTCACAATTTTAAAGCGGACTCCAAGTAAGTAAACTCTGAATTTCTTGACAGCTTCTACAATAGCTAAAATTTCTAAGTAGTAACTATGGTATTTCTTCTCAGCAGTAGTCTTTTTGCTCATATAGTGAACAGGGTGTAGCTGATTGTCGTGTGGATTCCTTTGCAATAAAACAGCTCCATATCCGTCTATACTTGCGTCTGTATGTAACTCTGTCTCAAAATTAGGGTTGTAAATTCGTAAAACTGGTGAGGAACATAAAATATGTTTCAATTCTATGAAAGCTCTCTCACACTTTAGATCAAAGTTAAACATAACATTAGTCTTCAATAATTCTGTTAGTGGCTTTGCTATTATTGAGTAGTTCTTAACAAATTTTCTAAAATAGCCAGTCAGTCCTAAAAATGATCGTAATGATTTGATATTATGAGGCTTTTTAAATTTTGCAACAGCATGTATCTTTTCCTTGGAAGGTCTTATCTGATTATCACGAATTATGTAACCTAAATAATTTATCTCGTTCTGTAAGAAATGACATTTCGCCCAATTAAATTGTAAGCCAAACTCTTCAGCTTTTCGAAGTACTTTCTCTAGTTTAACAAATCCTTCTTCTTCTGTCCTAGATGGTATAATCAAATCATCTAAATAGGCAAGAACAGTGCCCTCTGACATTAAATCTTGAAAGATATCATTAATAAAGCGTTGGAATACAGATGGTGCGGTGCATAAACCAAACGGCATTTTCTTAAATTCATATTGCCCTTGTGGAGTAACAAATGAAGTGTATTTTTGACTATCCTCGCAGACATCAACATGTAAAAAACCATTTTTCAAGTCAAGTGATGTAAATAGTATTGCTTCTTTCAATTTGTCTACTTGATCCTCGATGAGTGGAAGTGGATATCTTTCCTTTATAATCTTCTTATTTAGCTTTCTAAAATCTATACATAATCTGTAGCTTCAATTTTTCTTTTTCGCTAACACGATAGGGCTTGCATATTCCGATTTACTAGGTTTAATTACTTCTTGATCTAACCATCCTTGTATCTGTTTATTAACTATGTCCTTTTCTAGAGGTGACAGCCTTCGTGGAGTCTGGTGTATAGGATCTTCATCAGTAAGTATGATTTTCAATTTAACATTTGATTCCTTCTTTCTAGTCTTCAAGTTATCGTAATTATCCAATAAATGTTTAATCTTGTCTTTATATTTCAGCTTCTTGATATCATATTTCTCATCAAATTCTTCTTCGTAGTCATTAATTTGTGTAAGGTGTAATATTCTTTTTACAGAGATCCCATCGGCAGAGAAAATAATTTCAACATCTTTTAATATCGGGTTTCCAAGTATGACATTAACAGGTATTACATCATCGTCGATAACATGCATCAAGGTCTCAAAATAAACGTTGTCTATTTCAACTTTTGCCATAAAAGATCCCTTCGTGCAAACTTCGTACTCGGCTATTCCTGATAATTTGAGAGTATCTTTAATATTATAATCATTATTCTCGAGAAAATTTTGTTTGTAATAACTCTCACAAATTAAATTCGCATCGCTTCCAGTATCAATAAAGGTTTTAACTGTAACTCCGTTAATTTTCGCTTCTTTATATGGCTTAACAACATCTGTACTAACTTTCTCATCTTGAATTTTCAGTGTCTTATTTGTAGAACTTTGGCATTCTTTTGACTTATGTCCATATCCATTACATTTGAAGCATTTTATACCTTTAGTACAAGCTGGTGATTGGTGATCAGTTTCACCACAATTGTAGCATCTTTTGATGGTATGATTTTTACGTCCGTTTGTCATCTGAATAGGTCTTTGTTGCATCTTGTGTTCTTTAATCTGTGCATATACTTCAAGTTTCTTTCTAAATTGTTTGATATCAGTGGCGCCGTAAAGAATGGCCTTATTTATTTCAGAATCACGAATTCCATCAATAACATATTCAATAAGTGCCTCATCTTCTAAATTTCCATGCAACGCCAGTTCTTTCATATGTAAAAAATACTGTTGATATGTCTCATCCGGTTTCATTTTGCGTGATGCTAATTTCTTGTGAATGCTAGCACTATTTAATTTCGGACCAAATTCTTCTAATAAAGATTCTTTTAATGTATCCCATGACGTAATAGAGCCTAGCGATCGTAAAAATAATTTAGCTGTACCTGAAAGCAGTCTCTTCGCGTAAATAAGTTTTTCAAGATTATTCCATTCCATTAAATTTGCAGTGTCATTAAAATCGGTCAGCCAATTCGTAATAGGGTAGGTATCATCGCCTGTGAACGGTGTCATTGATTTTTCCAAGTCGCTAAATGAGATTCGTACTCTGTAACCAGCTTCTGAACAATTACTATCTGAGTCTTCGATATCTTTATTTTTCTTCGGTGGCATCTTGTATGATTGGTTGTAAGTCTTTCAGTCGTAAAAAATAACCAATTCATAAAACGTCTTCATAAAAGAAAAATAATAGTCATTATTCCAAATTCTGGGAAATTTTATGCGCTGGTATCATTATGCAAATTAGTGTCGGTAAAACAGCACACAATGACTCGTCTTAAATTTTAATTTCGAGGTTGTTTCGTAATCATCAGATCAAAACTCACGTTAAAACAATGCTTCGCAGGATTCTTACATGATTCTGGCACAATCCTGGCACGAGCCTCCATAAAGTTGTGGGTTTTGTTTGAAGAAAAGCAAAACAAACTTCCTTAGAACAGTCTTACATTTTTTTTTTTTGGTTTTGAGGCGAGGGAAAATGCTTAACCGATTTACGCACAAACTGGGTCGTTGCTAGGGGAACGACACGCGTCGGTCGGGGGCGATAACACTGCAGCAATAGTATGCTCTTGGCAGCGCTCCGTCCGCGATCGACGTCACAGAATAGTGTGGAAGACTCCGAGCGTTGCTGCACGGGCGAGCAACCCCAATACCCACTAAAAACCCCCTCCTCCCTGACGACCCTGCGCTTTGAATGTGTTGGAAAGGCTGAGATTTAGAACATAGTTACGCCCAGCCGATCCAGCGCAATAAAGTGCCTGGAGTGTGCCCTGGGAGAACACACCCCACTTCGTTGTGCGGGGGTAGAAGGTCCTTTGCTCTTCCTAGCAAGCTAAAGGCCCCCCGCGGTAAACGGAACCTAACTCAGGGAGGGAAGTAATGCGCGTACCTGCCTCTCCGGGTGCCAGCTGAAGGCCGGCGACCTCGAGAAGACGCATTGGCACGCGCTGCAGGACTTCTCTCCCTGTCTCGTTCTGCGGCCTCCTTGAGTGACATTACTGTCTCGCAAAAAGTAACCGCAGCCCCCCAATTGTCGCTGCTCTGCAGCATGGCCTTGACCAAGTCGCAGAGCGAGTCGACTGGACCTACGTGCGTCTCAAGTTCGAAACGCTGCGGCGCCCATGCGGCGCACTCGACAAGCGTGTGTAACGCCGTGTCGGGCGCGCCGCACTGGCGGCAGTCCGGGGAAGGCAAGCAGCCCACAATGCGACACAGATACTTATCGAAACATCCGTGTCCGGTAAGTATCTGTGTCGTCCTGAAGGTCAGGGTGCCGCTGGTGCGGTTGACCCATTCCGTCAGCTGTGGCCTGATTGCATCCACCGTGTAGCCGCCATAGGCCGCAGGGTTGTCGAGCTCTTGAGACCAGACGGCGATCATGGAGGCGGGTTCCCGCTTCCTGATCGCCTCTGTGCCGGTGAAGTGCATTGGACCAGACGGGTGCACCGTACAGTGCCATACTCCTCAGGATGCCAGAGTAAAGTTTCCGCGTCGCACCTCCCGGGCCCCCTACGTTGGGAAGCAGCCTCGAGAGTGCGCCCGCGGATTTGACGAGTTTGGGAACTAGCTGCTCAAAGTGCGCTTTGAACAGCCATTTCCCATCGAGAACTAGCCCCAGATATTTCATCTGGGGCCCTACTCTAATGGCCACCCCTTGGACCGAAACGGTCAAGTCCGCGGGGGGATTGCGAAATTTCCTATGGAACATGATGGCCTCCGTTTTCGCGGGGGAGACCCTCAAGCCCAGCCTAGCTATTCGATCTACGACAATCGCCAACCCGGCGTTAGCGACGTCCACGGATTCCGCAAATGACGCAGCGCGTGCCGTGAGTAGGGTGTCGTCCGCAAAGCAGATCAGCCCTACCCCGGGTAGGACCGGAACCCGAAGGATCCAGTCATAACCTACGTTCCAAAGAATCGGCCCGAGGACCGACCCCTGTGGAACGCCGCACGCGACGCGTCGACGACCTACCTCGGGATTGCCGGACTCACCGCCCTCCCAAAGGATATGTCGATCCTGCAGGTACGCGCCCAACAGCCTCGTGAGGTACGGGGGGACTCCATGCGCGCGGAGCCCCTCCCTGATCGTCTCATGAGGGAGGCTGTTAAAGGCGTTCGCTATATCTAGCGACACCGCAAGAACGACATCCTTCGCTTGGACGGCTTCGTCCGTTGACGTTCGCAGCGTCTCGAAGGCGTCCATCGTGGAGCGCCTCCGCCGAAACCCGAACTGCGTTTCTGAAAGCCCCGGCTCCACAGTGTCGAGATGCTTCACGAGCCGCTCCGCCAAGATCTTTTCGAAGACCTTAGCGACCTCGTTCAGCAGCACTATGGGCCTGAAGGCGGACGGATCGTTGGGAGGCCGACCTCCCTTGGGAATCAGGCACAAACGACCCTCCTTCCATTGCGACGGGAGCCGACCTGCGCGAATACAGGCTTCGAACAGTTCCCGCAGCTGGCCGCGTAGATGTTTAGCGGCCAGGAAGAGGAGTCGACCTGGAACCCCGTCGGGTCCCGGTGCCGTCTTCCTGCCCCGGAGCCGGTCCAGGGCAACGTCTAGTTCCCCCTCGGAGATGGAGTGAGGCTCCTCGTCCGTGGGAGTGTCGGGAACGGGTGGACCCATACTGGGGGGAGTGAAGTTTCCCGGATCCGGGAAGAGCCCGTCGATAACCGACCGGAGCACCTCGGGTTCGAGCGTTTCCGTGACCGTGGATGTGCAAGGCCGCAACGTGTTGCGAGCCCCACGGTACGGACGCCCCCAAGGGTCCCGATCGAGCGTCTCGAGGAGCTCGGCCCGAGCCCGGGCTTTCGCTTGCAGTATTGCAATCGAAAGGGCCTTTCTGGCCTCCCTAAACTCTCCCACGAGTCCATTTTCCGCGACGTAGTCCGGAGGACGGCGCGCCCTGCAGCGTTTGAGCCTGTGGCTGATGATGCGAACTGCCTTTCGCATCTCGCCCAGCTCCTCGGTCCACCAGTGGACCTGCTTGCACGGAGGCTGCCGCTTGGAGACGCGAGGCATCGCCGCGTCGCAAACCCTCGTCAGGGTCTTGCGCATGTGCTCTGCCTGCGACTCCAGGTTCTCGAATTCGACTGGGTAGGCCCAGCTTTCCGTGAGTGCCCACTCCTCGGCCTGCTCCGGATCGAGCTTGGTAAGGGCCCAACGCGGGAAGAGAGGGGGGCGATGAACAGGGCTCGGACCGGAGGAGGGGGTAAGCTCAAATCTGATGTACCGATGATCAGAGAGCGACTCCACCTCCTCCAGCACCCTCCATCCGACAACTCTGCGGGCGGCCGCATGAGTGGCGAATGACAGGTCGATGACCGATCCACCCCGCGCGCGCACGCAGGTCTGGACCGATCCCTGGTTCAATATGGTCAGGCCGGATTGAAGAGCCCATTCCTCAACCGTCCGGCCCCTAGGTTCCGTGAACGTATTTCCCCAGGAACAGTGTTTTGCGTTAAAGTCGCCCATCACGAAGATCGTTTTAGGCGACAATCTGTCTATGGCAGCCCTGATGGCGTCCAAGTGAAGCTCGAACTCCGCCAGGGGGCGGCTGCGCGAAAAGTAAACGCCTATGACGACGATACTCCCGCTCTCCGCCACCGCATAGCCCTTTCCTCTTTCAAGACATGTAAGCGGTGTGCCAGAACCGGCTCTGGCCACCACCGCTACCACTTCGTCGAGGTCGCCCACCCAATTGCCGCAAGGCGGCACGTAATAAGGTTCGCTTATTACGGCCAAGTTCGCTTGCCACTCCGCCATCGCCTGCAGGCACAAATCCTGAGCGGTGGGGGAGTGGTTTACGTTCGCCTGAAATAGTATTGTTACGGGCGTACTAGGCATTGGAGGTGTCCATTGCGCGTACTCCCGTAACACCCGTGCGTTGTTTCGTCCTCGGATGGACGAATTTGCCCTTCACGTAGGGAGGCTGGCAGAACCTCGCCAACGTGGGGTGGGCAGCGTTGAGTCCCCCCGCCGCACACGCCGCGCAGTGGGGGTTCCGGGCCGTGCAGTCCGGCATCTTGTGTCCGCTCTTACCGCAGCGGAGACACAAGTTAGTCCGGTCCGGGCACGTGTCCGGACAGGTCTGGGCGCCATGGCCGACGTTGTAACACCGGTAACAACGTATCGGTCTGGCTTCCAGTGCCTCTACCCTCGCCGAGGTGAAGCCTACCACGAGGTAGCCCATCTCGACGATGACTTTGGCAGCAGCGACGGGGCACATCACGTACGATGCGCCCAAACCGCCCGGTCCTGCACCGATGTGCTTCGTGCGCACGTCGTCGCGCCGGCAGTTGCCGGCGCGCGCGATCGCGTCACGCAGCCCATCGACCGTGACCGATTCGTCCAGCCCAGAGACGTAAAGCTCCCCACGCTTTACGGGGCGGACGACCTCGGCCATCCCTGCAAGGGCTCCGCGCAGAGCCTCGGCGACGCGGTCCGCCTTGGCCGCGCTCTCGGGTCCCGGCTGGAACTCGAGAAGGCGCGCGTCCCTGACGGTCCGCACCACCTTCAGCCCCTCGCGGAGGCCCATGGCCGCGATGTCGACCACCGTCGAGGCCTTCGCGAAGACCTCGCGATAACCGACACCCTTCGCGGCCGCTGCCGGCAGCAGTTTGATGATAACTGCGGCCGACTTCGGCTCACGGAATACTACCGCAGGCTTCGCAGCCTGTTTCCGTTGTTGCTGCCCCCGCCCCGTCGGCAGGGGAGCAGCTTGCGCCTGGGTGGGGGGAGGGGGCCCGTCGGCCCTCGCCCCCTTACCCTTTTTCCGCTTGACGACCGTCGTCCACGCCCCCCCCTCTGGGGCGGGGGCGGGGGCCACGGGCGCCGGCGGCGGCGCGACGTGCGCGATGCGAGCGCGGACGGCGGGCGCCGCGACTACCGATGTCGCGGCCGCAGGCGCCGTCCGTTGCCTAGGGGCCGGCCTAGGAGCCGACACCACAGGCACGGGTGCCGTGGCGGGGGCCGTTAATGCAACGGCGGCATCGCGTGCCGCTCTCCGCTGCATTTTCAGCCTCCACTTCACCCCCCCTCTATTCGTCTTTTTTTTAGGGGGGGGGGGCGGTGACGGTGGGGAGTCCGTCACCCCGACAGCCGGGGTCGCCACCACCTCCATCGGAACCGGGGTACTTACTTCCCCCGCATTCCGCCGGACGGCGGCGGCAGCCGTGGCCGCTTTCGGCCTAACGGCCACTTTTGGTGCCGGTTTGATTGCCGGCGCCTTGCCTCGGTCGGCCGCTAGCGGTGGACGGAGGGTCGGCGCGGCATTCAGCCGGTCCTCGATTCCGGCGAACCGGGCATCGAGTATGGGGGCGACAACGTCGATCACGGCCCGCACAAACGCGTCGTGATCGATGCCGCCGGGCCCCGTTGGAGCGGGTGTCGGCGCCACCCCGTTGGCGGCCGCCGGAGCTCGCTCCGTCCCGACGACGGGAGCCGGTGTCGGCCCTGCTACCGCAGCACGGGCCGGACGCGATTTTTTAACCGCAGCGGGTGCGGCGGGCGGTTCCGGTACCGCCGCCGCCTCCGCCGTGGCGGCTTGGGCCTTTCGCTTGACGGGTACGGGGGTCGGCGCCGCCATTACAGCAGGCGCCGGCTCCGCAACCGAAGCGGAGGCCTTTAGGGCCTTACGCATGTCTTCAAACTCCCTGCGGTAGGAGCGGTTTTCCTCCCGCAGCGAGCTTAACTCCATGCGTAGCCTGGCGTTCTCGTTACCGAGCTTCCAGGCCTCGGATTCCGGATTTCGCGTGACCAGTGTGTCGACGATGTCCGACACCCTGGACGCGGCCTCCTTCAGCCGGCGCACGTAAACCCCCTTCAAATTGCCCGACGTTTGGGCAATTTGAATTATCTCGGCGACCTGGGCGCACGCCGCTAGGCGGAGCTCCCCAGGGCCGAGAGCCGATATATTCCCGACGAGGGCGGCGCACTGGCTAGCCGCGGCCACTTTGGCGGCGGTTGCCTTGCGCGCCTTGCGCCCCTTTTCACCCCCCTCGGTGCGGAGGTAGGCCTCCGCACCCGCGAGAATGCTAGTAGTCGCCGCGGGTGCGCCCCCCGTGGGGCGCAGAGGCGAGCGCGCGCGCGCTGGGGAAGAAGCACCCGACGTGCCGTCCGAATCGGCGCCGCTGCTCTGGGACCGGTCCCAGAAGCGCGACCTCGATCCGGGAACGAGCATCGGGGCACACGAAATCGGCACCGTTGCCGTTGAAGACGATGACGGCGCCGCCGAACCCGATGCCGAAGACGATGAGGCTGTGAACGAACATGACGACGTCGTCGTGCCCGCCGCCGCTGCCGCTGAAGACGAGGACGTGGACACCGCCGCAGCCGAAGACGCAGGCGCCGACATCGCAACAGCGGCTCCCATCCCATTAGGGAAGGAAGACGAGGGGGTCGCCGCTGCCGCGCCTACGAGGTCCCTGTTCACGACCCCGGCCGAGGGCGCGAGTGAGGCTCGCGCGACAACCGGTGTCGTGGGACGGCTGCTCTCGACGTTGCAGCCCGAAAGGTTGCAAGTCGATGTCGTAGGCACAGGTGAAGCCCGTGCGCTATACGACACCGTCGTCGTAGGGCACCCATCCCCTGCCGTCGCTGAACCGGCCGCCGTGTATACCGGACTACAGGCAGGCGCTTCAGGGCGGGAATAACTATGGTCGCGAATCGCACCGTAGAGCGCGTGCTCCAGCGAGTCTGGGACGCTGCCGGACGGTGGGATGTGATCATGCTCTACGTAGGCGCCGCTCCCTTGCACGAGTGAGGCTCGCGCAGAGGTGGGTGGCGCCATGTAGGCATATTGAACTATGGTGCTTGCAGCGCTCACGGCCAGGCAAACGGCCGAGTTCGCTGCAAGCAGTACGTTCCTATCTATCTCCGGGTGTGCTGCGCTCCTGCGCGCGGCACGCCCGGATGGGGCCCTAGGCGCCATGGGAACCGGAGGCGGTCCCATCGCGCCGCACCTATCCTCATGCGTGGCGGCGGTGAGGTCTACCACCGCCGACGCATCCCCTACCGAGCCGGGCATATCGGCAGCCGTGAAAACGGCACTATCCGCATGCCCGTGACGCGGCCCGGCAACCGACCTGCTGCGACGGGCCGATGAAGAAGACGCCTTTTTCACCCGCGTCTCCCCGATCTCAGGCATTAACCAGCCATCCTTGGCCTTCGCGTGGTCCCGCTTTCGCGGGACACTCGAAGGCCTCGGGGCCTTCTGGGGGCCTGGGCCATCCATTACTGGAGGCCCGTTCCTTTGCCGAGACCAGTCGACGCGTGTGAATAACTATCGACACAAACGACCGTTATTGCGTAATGCGCTTAGACGCGCCGAAATAAACAAGCGAATAGAGCTTAACAACTCACCCCAGTCGAAAAACAACTGATTCGCGCCGGAATCAAACTAAATAACACTGTACACTATCACTACACAACTGTTGTCGCAATTTGTCGCTTTTTGAGAGCGAAAAAGCGCAAAAAATTGCAGTTTTCTGCAAAGAGCACGGGCATTTGCGACTGCTTCGCTTTGCGGCGCGCCGAAGTGTCGCAAAGCGTCATACATTGTTATGTGTTTAAGCCTCAAATGATACGATATTTGCTATTATGATAACGATTTAACTATTTTTATTATTATCCATTTTATTCTAGTACGCCCTAGAAATTACTGTATTCGCCTATGACATTCTTAATTTCACGTATACATACATCCTTTGTCAGAATAGTCAACGAATTTAACAAATTAATTAAGTTGGATCATGTGGACATTGACTTATTTGGAGATAGTCTATCATCTATTCTAGATGACGGCCTCTGTGGTCGAGCGGGGTCTTAGCCCGCCCCTGCCAGGGTTGCGGAGGGGCCAGGTCATGTACCCGTAGCCCTGGCATAAGGCGAAGGACGGAACACCCAGGGATTTTAGTGGGTATCCCTAACCGGGGAGTGGCAATAGCATGGCACCAGTTCTGACTAGGCATGCTAGTGCCACTCCCGATCTGGCGAATCCCACACTAGGTCGCGAATTATCCCCCCAAGGTTCTGCCCTTGTCCCGTAAAAAAAGGGTCTTAGCCCCCCGAGCTCACTGGAACGCAGAGACTCCGGATTTGAAACCTGTCATGGTAAATTTCGAAAACGCACTTTCCATTTTTTACTGTGGTCTGGGTGTCTGCGATCGACCCCAGAGCGTTCCGTTCTATATTACCCATAACGCAAGCGTAAGTTGCTTAATTTGGGGATATACAATGTGTATAGTTGTCTGCCGATTATTTTTACTTTATTTATTTATCTGTAAATACAAAATTAATCAAACTCTTAAAATTAGTTTCCTCCTCGACAATAGTAGACATTTTTAGTTTTTAATTCTTCTTTTAACTTTATCTTCAAATAAACATACTTGTTTTTGTCTTAGCTAAGCTTATTAGGCTTATCCTTGTTTATCTACGCATCTGAGTTCTTAACATTACAGCCGTTAGCCCCTCCAAATACAATAATATAAAATAAAATCAATAATAATAATAATAATAATCGGCACACAAACACACATATTGTATAGCCCCAAATTAAGCAATTACGCTTGTGTTATGGGTAATATATAACGTACCACTCTGGGGCCGATCCCAGACACCCAGACCATAGTAAATAACGAAGAAAATACGTTTCCGAAATTTACTATACCAGGAATCGAACCCGGAGCCTCTGCGTTGCAGTGAGGTAGGCCGGCAAAGGCTTAGCCCACTCAACCACAGAGGCCGACAATGTTCTTATAATAATTAAGAATGAACTGAACTTATTTACATACATATATACATACATAACTTCACGCTAGTTCTCTTACGGGGTAAGCACGAACAACAGAGCGGCATTTAGGCTTATTCTTACACACCTTACTTGCTTCTTTGACATTCATAACTCTTGACATGCACGCTCGTCTGTTCTTAAGGCTCCTGACATCACCTTCTGCTAGTACACGATCAATTTGATCATGGAAGGTGTGTCGTGGCCTTCCACGACTTCTGCATCCATCCAATTTTGCATTGTATATCTGTTTAGTCATTCTTTCATCGTGCATTCTTTACACATGCCCGAACCACCGGAGCATTCCTTTCCTTACTTTCACCCCGACACTGAACTTATTTGACAGCCAAAATTGTGTGCTCGCGTAAGTGCTGACTGTGCGGTCTATACAGTGGCACAGTACAATAAAGCGGGATCAGCAGACGTTGTGCTGCTCTGAAAAATAAAAAACCAAGTCCCGAGAGTCCGCCGAGGGCCCCACTTTGACCCACAAAGCGCTTTGAGTCCATCTTCATTATGCGCACCGCAAAGGAGTGGAACTCACTGCCGGAGTCTGTTTTTCCCGAAACCTACAACCTGGGTGTCTTCAAGTCTCGTGTGAATAGGTACCTTCTACGTAAGCGTGCTCGATTTTAGACCATATCTCCGCTCAAATCGAGCGAGATAATGTTCAAAGGCGAACCTATACGTGTTAAAAAAAAAACACTTGAACACACACAACAATATTCATCAAAATCGGTGCAACCGTTTAGGAGCAGTTCAGTGTCACACACGAACAGATGAATTCCATACATAAATATATTATTATTTTTTAATCCAAATTATTCAAAAAATAATAAGAGCTTTTTTTTGAACTTTATAAAATAATAATATGGCTTAAATAATAAAAGCCGCCGAAACCGACCTGGAGTTTATTTTTTACTTATAGATTGTAATTTTGTAAGTATAGTATATTTATAGTATATATAGGTTCGCGTTTGACCATTATCTTGCTCGATTTGAGCGGAGATATGGTCTAAGATCGAGCACGCTTACGTAGAAGGTACCTATTCATACGAGACTTGAACACACCCAGGTTGTAGGTTTCGAGAAAAACAGACTCCGGCAGTGAGTTTGACTCCTTTGCGGTGCGCATAATGAAGGTGGACTCAAAGCGCTTTGTGGGTCAGAGTGAGTCCCTCAGCGGACTCTCGGGACTTAGTTTTTTTTTATTTTTCAGAGCAGCACAACGTCTGCTGATTGTGCTTTATTGTACTGTGCCACTGTATAGACCGCACAGTCAGCACTTACGCGAGCACACAATTTTGGCTGTCAAATAAGTTCAGTGTCGGGGTGAAGGTAAGGAAAGGAATGCTCCGGTGGTTCAGGCATGTGGAAAGAATGCATGATGAAAGAATGACTAAACAGATGTACAATGCAAAAGTGGATGGATGCAAAAGTCGTGGAAGGCCACGACACACCTTCCATGATCAAATTGATCGTGTACTAGCAGAAGGTGATGTCAGGAGCCTTAAGAACAGACGAGCGTGCATGTCAAGAGTTATGAATGTCAAAGAAGCAAGTAAGGTGTGTAAGAATAAACACTTGAACACACACAACAATTTTCATCAAAATCGGTGTAACCGTTTAGGAGCAGTTCAGTGTCACACACGAACAGATGACTTCCATCCATAATGATATTATTATTTTTTAATCAAAATTATTCAAAAATTAATAATAAGAGCTTTATTTGAACTTTATAAAATAATAATATGGCTTAAATTATAAAAGCCGCCGAAAGCGACCTGGAGTTTATTTTTTACTTATAGATTGTAATTTTGTAAGTATAGTATATTTATAGTATATAGTTTAATTTTATTTCTTCTTTATTTATTAATTAAATGTTATTATTTTACTAACTTAAATCAATTATAAAACATCAAAAATTGAGAGAATAATTGTAAAATATAATTACATGTGGCCATCTAATTGTAGATATATATACTAGCTGACCCGGAAAACTTCGTACCGCCTTAGAATCAATAAATAAAAAAAGCATTTTTTTCATATATACTCACCTTTTAAACCTTCCCTGGACTTCCATAAATAATTCAAAACCAAAATTTGCCAAATCAGTCCAGCCGTTCTCGAGTTTTAGCGAGACTAACGAACAGAAATTGATTTTTATATATAAGAAGATATTATTGTAAGATTTATAATTAAAATTATGTTGTATTAGAATTTATATTACAAACTAGTTATTTATTTTAATTATATTATTAATCAAGCTTCGTATCCGTACTATTTTATAAACGGTATCTATACTGCACAGAGCGTGGTGGGTCACAAAATTATCTGAAAACCAATAAATCGGGCTCAGTACCACCGAAGGGTAATTTCAAAAAGTTAAATTGCACATTAATAGCGCTTCTGAAGTTAAACGTAACGGCAAAAACGTTTATGCTCGCGACCGGTTCCGATAAATTTTCGGAACGCTCTGATTCCGGTGCGGTATTTCGGAATTCCACTCATTATGAGTGTGAATGATGAACTTAATTTTAGTGGTCCGGTTGGTGAATAGTGTTGTAGGTTTCATAAACTTTGCGGAGCGGGAGTGGACTTTCCTGCTCCGCTCCCGCCAAAGGAGGACGTGCTGATGCCAGAGGGCGGGTTCCGACCTTCGGCCGCCGTAAGCGGGCTACGCGGGTGGGGGCCCTTTGAGGTATAGGGTTTCTCACTCACCCGCATATGCCGTCGAGATGAGAGCGCGAGTGTTCCACACGCGCTCATTTCTCCCCCCCACCACGCCCCGGATTAAACATAGACGATGCCGGGGGATAAAATCCCAGTGGATGTGGCCTGCGGGCCTTCGCCTGCCAGGGCGCGCGGAGTTGGTTGAACTTCTGTATCCCCGTAGCCCTGGCATAAGGCGCAAGACGGAACACCCAGGGGTTTTAGTGGGTATCCCTAACTGGGGAGTGGCAATAGCGTGGCACCAGTTTTGACTGGGCATGCTAGTGCCACCCCGATCTGGCGAATCCCACACACGGGTCGCGAATTATCCCTCTAAGGAATTATCCTGTCCGTGTCGCGGCTTAGTCCTCAAACAGATTTCCCCGGGCTAAAAAAAAGGTTTCATAACTTTAAAGAACATAAGCGCCCGTGTAGACGGCACCACAGACACGGTGCTGCCACAACGCAACCGCGGCACTATCGTGTGACTTTCAGGGGCCTAGTTCTGCTACTTCAAGATATTCAAGTACGGTTCTGTTGCGGTAGTGTCAACATTTCGTATTCTATTAAATCCATAATATCTTCTTGATATCGTCGCGGCGGAATAATAGTAGAAAAAAAATGGTATTACCAATAGTAGAAATGGCGTTAGCTGAAATGAATAATGACAATCTAGCAAAACTTTTAACATTTAAATCGCGAGTTTTCGCTTATAATTTATCTATAAAGATAAAATAGCGTGCCCATGATATGCCATTGGGTTTAGCAGAATACGGAAATCAAGCAAACCCACGATTGAGACGATAGAGTCCGGCGGCGATTTTAACGAGACAGTAATAGCAGAATTGGCCCCTGGATATATGTAAACGTTGTTAGACACATATACCTCATACCCCTAATGTTTCTTGATTACTAATTTATTTAAGTGGTAAAGTAGAAAGTATAAGTATAAGGGAAAGCCAGAACTACATTTATAATAGGCACGCCGCATTCTCACACACGAAAATAATCTAACAGTGCCTAAAAATTGTTCTTTATAAAAAAGTTTTTTTTAAAGTGAGACAGATAAACAGTGAAAATTTACGTTACGCAACTTTAAATTTAGAAAATTGAAAAAAAAAACATTTTGAAGGTTAATCACTGAAAGTTAATTATGTGCAATATTTCATTTAGTTTAATTAACAGAAAAATAAACTTTTGACAAAAGTACTGAATATTATTGTTACGAGTGTGGGACTCGAATTAAAATGCCGTTGGAATTACTGTAGAATTTACTAGAACTATACAAACACGTATAACATAGGTACAAATATAGCTAGATACTACTAGTACAACTGCACGATTCAATAACACGCGCAATGTCCATCACTATATCACTTGTCGAAATGTACGTCTTACTCGTATCGTAATCCTCGCTTGACTGCCCCACCCCTTCCTTCGGGCATTATTTTATGCTATACTGAGCGGTATGCGGATTAACACTGAGTAAATCCGCACACCTGGCAAGCTTCGACGCCATGCAATCAATAACAACAAGGATTAGTTCGACACTAATGACGGCCATAAAACAAGTACAATAGCAATAGGATGTTTTTCTTAATTACAAATTCTAAACACGAACTACACAAAAGAACTCCGAATGCAGGAAAGGTAATAAACTGCGTTTTACGACAGGCAGGTGTGCGCATTCCTTTGACGGCATGTAACAATATGCTTGTTAGAGAGCATAATAATACTAGAATACTTATACCTACCGCTAGACGACGATGTCGTGAAACTGCGAACAAATATTTAATCCTAAAAATTATATATACACATCAAGTAATTAATTTTAAGATTCGTGTTTGAAAAATCTTATCTTCGCCAATAAATACAATTTATTTTAAGGAAAAGCAACTTTTACATTCAAAATTACGTCCTTCCCAAACAAACGATCTAAATTTGTTTCGCGTAAAATTTTCTGAAGCAGTAAGGCACAAAAGTAATGTTCTTTAATGTTAGTTCTGTACTAAAAGAAGTATAAAGGCGATCGCTAAACGTGTCCAGAATTAATTTTGACCCAGAAAATCATTCAACGAAAAAACTGTCTCAAGTCAAAAGGAATAAATAGGCTTTAGTAGAGAGCACGTACCAAGGGCTAAGGCGCCGTTCAGAATTAAAGCGGTGGCTAATGCGAATACGGGAGCGGCTGGGTTCAATATATATTTTAACTTTTGGGTATATTCCGCTTGGGTTTTAACCGACTTCGAAAAGGAGGAGGCTTTCAATTCAACAGTTAGTTTTTATATGTTTGTTACGTGATATCTCTGCCATTTGTGGACTGATTTTCAATTTATTTTTTATTTGTAAGAGCTTACACTCTTGAGTTGGTCCCATTGTCACCATGTCAGGATCTAATGAGTAGATTCCAGGGAATTTGAGAGCGGCCCTTGAATATTAAAGCACGTGTAACGTGTTCCATATATTTGTCTAAAACTATTCAAGTATTCGCATAACTAAAAATTAGATCTTTTTATAAAAAACAAAACCAACTTCAAAAATAACAAAAAAAATACTTTCCACAACGCTTTGAAGTCGGTGCCACGTAAAACATAAAAAAATACAAATTTGCAAAATATAATCATTTTTATGTTTTACTTCGCACTGATTTCAAGAAGTCAAAAATAATTGTTTTTTACTTTGTTACAAATTTTGGCATTGGCCTATTTACAATATGGAACATGCATAAAGACATATATACACATAGATAGATAGGCAGATAGACGGGCAAACAATGTTTTGTTGTTTACTTAAAATAGATAAGTAACACTTACAAGTAAACTTCATGCATGTTCGCTGTTAGTTGTCTCAGTAAATAAATAAATATTAAATGCATCTCTAAATTTCTTGAAAAAATTTAAAGAACGCACTAGGTGAAAAATAGGTAATTATGCCAACGCCGCAACCGGTTGTCGATCCGCTTTCGCTAATCACTTGACCCCAGCCTAAGGCTAGATAAGAGAATGAGATGTTATGTACCGGCATTACAATGATAAGATGATATAGGTTTTGCCCGTTTAGAATATATTTTTGGGTACAATGTAAATCAGTTTTATCTCTTCTGATCTCTTGCACTACTGATCGTATACAACTAGAGGTTTTAATTTAGTTTTTTTGCAATAGGAAATTGTAATTAATAATAACATATTATTATTTCTTTTAATATCTAATTATTAAAACTTGTAGCCTTGAAATAAATGATTTAATTTAATACAAGTATTTATCTATATACATATAAAAGAAACTCATGTTGGTTACACTATTTATAACTCAAGAACGGCTGTACCGATTTGGCTGGAAATTGGTGGGGAGGTAGCTTAGAACCAGGAGACGGACATAGGATACTTTTCATCCCGTTGGAACTGGTAGGTGGCGCTGAAATCGGGTTCTAGAATCCTCCTAATCACCTGGAGCGATTTTGGTGATTTTGGTTTTGTGTGTTTGAGTGGGTTCCCGGATGGTTTAGATTCACAATTAGAACCGGTAGGTAGCACTGAGATCGGGTTCTACAATCCTTCTAATCACCTGGAGCGATTTTGGTGATTTTGTTTTTGTGTGTTTGAGTGGGGTCCCCGGATGGTTTAAATCCACAATTAGAACCGGTAGGTGGCGCTGGGATCGGGCCCAAGATTTTTATTTTTTCAGAGCATGACAACGTCTGCCGGGGCCGCTAGTTTATAATAAAAATATATTTTTTTTAGTTATAATATAATTTATAATTTATTAAACATTATTTTCTAAAAGACCTTAAAAATAAAATTATTTTATGTAAATTCCAAAATACAATTTTTAATTTAATTTTTTTTTACTTTATTTCATTGAGTTTGTTTGCTTTGGCAAATGGCTAGCATCACCCATGGACCTCTGCCACACTAAGAGAGCCGATGCGTTGCCTACCTCGTAAGTTAAGACTTGAAATATCTGTTTACGCCCTTTTTGAAGTGCTCCACATTGTAGCGCTCTAGGAAAATCGCGCGAGGTTCATTCCATACCGTGTTCCCGTATGGCATAAAGGAGCAAACAAGCTCCATGTACAGTGGATGAGTTTCAGATGTCAAGGAAGCTTGGATGAACTCCCAGTCGCCGGCGAGCGGTGCGATGGCAAAATGGCGACGTAGATACATTGTACAGACGGTAGAACACGCATAGAGTGCCAACATCTCTTCTAAGACTTAAAGGTTTTAAACCGTCTGTAAGGTTAGGAGATGGGAGCAGTACTCTACATAGAGACGGAGTTGGGCTTTTTTTTTTATTGCAGGAGTTCAGCAGACAGGCAGACAGCCCACTGGACGGAAAACGGTTACCATCGCCTATGGACATTTGCAACACCAAAGGTGCCACAAATGCGCTGCCGCTCCCTTAAGGGAAACTGGAACCCGGTCACCAATGCCGGAACACAACTCAAAGTTGTTATGGCGGCATGCTCTAGACCAGGGGTGGTAGCCATCCAGTCGGGCAAATGCCCTACCACCGGGCTATGGGTTGTTAACTCGCCTCTTACGACAGGCCGCCCGGCCGCAGGAAATTGTATTCTTTCTCCGTTCCTGCACGGATAAAACGGGCTTTATATAATGAAAGCCTATGTATGTACCGGTGTGAAGTACCGCTTAGCCCGGTTGAGCACCCCGAGCATTTTTGAAAAGATCTTCGCTTTGCTCTCCAAATGACTCGAAATATTGACCCCGACTTTTATTAATTAATATTTATGCTTTCTAAAAGGTATTCCAGACGCGTTCACATTAAACTGAATAATTTTAATGATATTATTAGTATAATGGATTTTAGCGCTATCTAGCTTCTTTATGCGAAATTTAGTATCAAATTCATCTTATGGCTTACATAAAATATAGATGGTAGTTTTATCGCAATTTGTCAAAAATGACAAGCCGTATTGTTTTGTGTTCAAATGTATGAAACGGTACAATTAATTAACAACATGACGTATGTATCAACGTTGTATTAAACTATAACATAATATCTTCGCAACCTCATGAATCAAATATCTCCTTTGATATATGAAAGCCTCCACAAACTCGGCCACCTTGGTGTATCAATAGCTTACAAGCCTTGTTATGGGAATAGGCAATCTATGCGAACAAAGGTGTCGATTCTGATCATTGAAGCCTACCCTTCCGTACTTACTATTATGTTTGCTAGAGTAGTTCGATTAAAAAAATATATTCATGTTTTTCTGATTTTATATGTATTGTTACGAGTCGCGAGACTCGAATTAAAAATGCCGTTGGAATTATGAGAGAGTTTATTAGAACTATACAAACACGTATAACACAGGTACAAATATAACCGAACACAACAAGTCCAAACGTAATGCAGAAGGTCGTAATTCAATAACACGCGCAAAGCCCGTCACTTATTAGATTCCCGATTGTAGTACACAAGTCTCGCTTCGCTCGTGGTTCTCCCTCGACTCCTTGCTCCCTCAATCGGGCCATTGCTCTATACTGCACAGATGCAATATGTCCGCCCGGTCGTGTGGACCAAATTTCCTAGAATCAGCTTGTACTTTAAATCCGTCACACCTGGCTAATGATCACAATACAACAATAGGCCGTATGCCAATAAGGAAAGAAAAGAAGACGACCATAAAAGAATTTCAATGTTATTAGTTCAACTGCCGACGGGTAATAAATGTGCTTTGTTTCAGATATGCAGATGGGTTTTGTATCTGAGTTGTAACAGTATTATACGAGTATATAGAAGGTTTTTCTTTTATTTATTTCTTTTCCACAAAATTTCCTTTTCAAGTATAGAAAAATCATAACTATACATGTAAAACCCAAGAGTCTAAACTGGGAAATTTCCCTCTAGAACTTAAAATTCAGTAACCGCCACCAATGGATATAAAGATATGTATGCGCGCAATTACATTATAAGAATTAATTGCGTGCGTGCGTGCGTGCGTTGTGCATGTGTACGTGTGCAAAAAAACATTTTGTATTTTTTTTATTGCAGGTGTTCAGCAGAAAGGCAGATGGCCCACTTTATGAAAAGCGGTTACCATCGCCTATGGACATTTGCAACACCAAAGGTGCTACCAATCCGCTGCTGTTCGCTTAAGGGAGACTGGAACCTGGTCACTAATGCCGGAACACAACTCAAGGTTGTTCTGGCGATATACTTTAGACCAGGGGTGGTAGCCATCCAGTCGGGCAAATGCCCTACCACCTAGCTGTGGGTTGTTTAGTCGCCTCTTACGACAGGCCGCCCGGCCGCAGGAAATTGTATTCTTTCTCCGCTCCTGCACGGATTAATTGTATAATTTTTTAAAGTCCCATTATCTCATTAGGGATATAAAATCATGCTCAAAGCACAGCTTGATATCTCAGCTCTACACGACGCACAAAGATTTTTCATTTTCTCGTTTTGCAAATTGCAGGAGGAAACTTTCCGCTTTCACCCCATAAAAGTTCTAATTTTTTTTTTCATATTTCCGATGTACTTGTAGTCAAAATTCCCTAAATCCTTACAGAGAAAGTTATCACGCTTTAAACTCTAGCAATCGTGTTTAATTCAACTAGGCGTAATTTCAGTGTTTTAGAACTAAATGAGCACTAAAATTATGGTTATTATTTATATGGTTACGTGAAAGCTAGTTTATGCTAGACCTTATAGACTGCTGAACTGTGACCTACTAACTCGACCCTGTGACAATTGTAGTAATTTAGTAGACAGTATCAGATCTTCTGTCCGTTCCCAGCGGGACGTTTGTGGGCTATTATTATAAGGATTTCAGTCTGTGTTCAAGGTTTTGTACAGAGTGCACAAAAGACTTTAGCCTGGCTATATCACAGCTACAATAAACTCAGCCATCTACTACATATAAAAACCTGATCAATCCGCCAATGCGTTGCCATTTATAGTGTTTACAGACCATTTAGGATTCACGATAGTCATTTACTTTAGTACTTTGTTGTGATACCTTGTTATTTTTCCTTATTAAGAATTTATGTTGTTCTTTTTACGAGTTCGTATAGATGAACTAGGAAAGATGGCAAAAGTTTGGAAGTTCTTTGAAATGTTGCGTCCGGAGTACTAGCATGAACCCTTTGAGTTGTTGGTGTGTTGTTGTATAATAAAAGAATTTTCGAAGCCTCTGCTAGTTTATCTTCATATAATCTTTAATCAGTTTTGTAAAGGCCTGAGCCTTTTGAGACTCGGGTTGTGCTATGGTGGACTGTGTAGATATATGCGTTTATTTCACAACTAATATTACAAACTAATATATGAATAGTTTCAATAATCATATTCCTGAGGAAATCTGGAAGAGCTTGCTTTATAGGATTATGTATGACTACCATGATGAGCCAATTTTTTTTTTTTATTGCAGCAGTTCAGCAGACAGGCAGACGGCCCACTAGATGGAAAGCGGTTACCATCGCCTATGGACATTTGCAACAACAAAGGTGCTACAAATGCGCTGCTGCTGTCTTAAAGGAGACTGGAACCTGGTCACTAATGCCGGAACACAACACAAGGTTGTTATGGCGGCATACTCTAGACCAGGGGTGGTCGCCATCCAGTCGAGCAAATACTCTACCACCTGGCTGTGGGTTGTTTAGTCGCCTCTTACGACAGGCCGCCGGGCCGCAGGAAATTGTATTCTTTCTCCGTTCCTGCACGGATATTGGTTTATTGTTACATCACTGCTTCGCGCTTTCCGCACTTCACCTCTGTTACCCCTATGACTCATACAAATGCAATGCTAAGCTTACACTGCGTAGATTTAGTCTGTAAATGACATGTGATGTGGTAAGCCTCTGGCATGAGATGCGACCTGTGTCGATACATTGGCCGAATTATATTCACCAATCACGGCTAAATCAGCCAGTTCGGCGGCGGAAACAGCTGAAGCACTCAAGTGGCGCTATATGGAACTGTCAATGAGTGTTTTGTTTATGCCGTTTATAAAGAGCTCAAAATGCCTAATTGACTCTTCAGGTGTTCAAAAAGGGAAGTCCTACCTCTGACTTCGAATCAGTATATCGATCCAGCGAGTTAACTAGCCAGCCTTCTGAGAACCTTACACATTGATTTCGATAACCCAGGCTCAGTATTCTACTTTAGTCATAATAAATTGTAGGTAGAATACTGTTACGCGTTTAGCGGGAGTCGAATTAAAATTCCGTTAGAATTACTATAGAGTTTATATAAACTATACAAACATGTATAACACAGTTACCAATATAACCGAACACAACAAATCCAAACGTAATGCAGAAAGTCGTAATTCAATAAAACGCGCAAAGTCCGTCACTATTAGATTTCCGTCACGCCCGTATCGTAGTCGTAGCTTGACTGCCCCCCTCTCTCCGTCAGGCCGTCGTTTTATACTTCATACATGTAAAATAATCCGCAACACCTGGCCAATGATGCTAATGAACGAGTACAATAGGACAATAGGCTATTCTCCACAATAATTAGAAACGTAAAGGATTAAAATTAGTTCAAATGCCGACAGGTAATAAAATGTGCTTCTACAAATCCGTACGTGGAATTTGTCTTTGTCGGCGCCTAGGTTGTAACAATACTATATAACATTAGTTATATAGCATTCTACCTACAATTTTTATGATTTATTAAAGTATTGATTAATTAGTATTAAAGAAAAAAGTTCATAACTTTATTTTGTATTAGTGTTTGTCTCAGTCTCTAGGTTCTGTATGTATAATGTAGAATACAGAACCTACATATGAATTTAAATTAAAAAGTTTTAATCCAGTCTATGTTTTGGTAAGAAACTTGTTCTACTTCCACACACCATTTCGGAACGGTTTGTCGCTCGCGGCAGGGTACCCTATAGTACCCATGTAGCTACATTACGAAGTTAATTATTTACAATTACAGGCTGGCCAAATAGAGTAGAAAATAATAGGGGCGCCACATTCACAAATTTATCTAGTTTCTAGCTACTCCAATATTATGTCAAGAGTAATTTTGATACGTACTAGTAATTATTAAAACCACGTCAAAGTACTTCATACTCCTGGCATCGTGCAAGCATCAAGTTGTTTTAGTTACGACATACACATTTTTCAATATAACCTATGATGTTTACTTTAATAATAATGGCTATAATTTTCTAAGCAAGAGCTTTGAAACCTTATGATAATTAAGTAATAGGGCAAGTATTTGATTAAAAGAAGTGAAACGAATCATTACAAACCTGTCACATCAATGGCTCTTTGGTAAATATCGTCAAATTATGATAAAACGTTTGTATTTTCGTCAAACTTACGATAAAATAATAAAAGATTTTTGCTTTCAATTCCGCTAGACATCGTTGGTAAGCTTTAAAAATCACTGCTGGTGTGAAACTTAGTTTTATAATATCTGTATTAAATTAACAGATATACAATGCAAAAGTATAGATGCAGAAGTCGTGGAAGGCCACGACACACCTTCCATGATCAAATTGATCGTGTACTAGCGGAGGGTGATGTCAGGAGCCTTAAGAACAGACGAGTGTGCATGACAAGAGTTATGAATGTCAAAGAAGCAAGTGAGGTGTGTAAGAATGGGCCTAAATGGCGCTCTGTTGTTCGTGCCTACCCCGCAAGGGAACTGGGAAGGGTATGTATTAAATTATTTTTAGTGGATTTTAGACTTGAATCAACGTTAAAATTAAAATGACATGGATAAATTATCGTTGTTAATAATTCATTGGCGTTGACTATAAATAAAATAAAAAATTGCCAGAAGGAAAAAAAAATGTTCATGTCCTAGACGTTCTGGCCAAGTTATAACTGTCTTGTAAATTTTAATAGCTCTTTAATTTGACCGTTCGTCGAGTTTCATGAATACATTCATCAGATTAAATAAAAACATACCTACCTTAATTCGAAGATGAATTCATAAAATACCACTGTTTCATTAAACGAAAAAAATATGCAATTTGAAGGCTGCAATCGTGCAACAAGCTGATTATTTGAGGGCTTATTGTATGCACGCGATGGATTGTTTAACGGGAAAATAATTGAAATTGTAATATTTTTCAATACGTATTTTAAAGTCAACCACATTTTCTGTTAAATTTTTAACATTGCTATTATTTATATGTCCTATTATTACTTAACTAGCGGGTCCGGTCGGCATACATTGGCCTGACCTGAAAAAATAAAAGTTTAGAACGCGATTGCAACACACTCTATCGGGTCCAATTGTGAGTCTGGACCATCCAGATACCCCACTCAAATAAACACCAAAATCTTGGAAACCGATTTCATCACCATCAAAATCCGTCAAGCCCTTTCTGAGTTTTAGCCAAACTAACAAAGAGTAATTGATTTTGTTGAATAAGATATTTGTAAAACAAATCATAATCACCATCATGTCAAATTCAACGTACATAATATAGACTGAAGGGAAAGGGTGGGATCTTAATTGAGCAGGGCCTCCAGATTGAGTTTTGAAAATATCCTCAATTTGGTGAATTTATTATACCGTTAGTAACATGTCATTCAGATCGTCGTTATTAGTAGTTACATTTAGGGGTTGACTCGAATTTTTATATCCAAGAGATAACATTTTATACCTACCCCAAAAATTATTTCAGGGGAAAATCCCCAATCTGCAGACCCTGTAGATAAGACTCCCAATTATGAAACGGTCCGGCAGAATCCAATATGATTCATAGTCGCTTTTTATATCTTACTAACCGTGCATTTGCCTTCCTATCAAATTTGACATAAGCGCCATAAAAATATATCTAATTTCTACCGATGGTAAGGCTAGTGTATGAATAGGAAGATATATAAACCGGTTCTTTGTAAAACGTTTTAAAGTCACTTGTCTGTATTACTTACAGATTTACTAAAAATCTTTTATACTGGATAATACAAAACTAGGACTTCAAGTACATATTTTTATGTCTAGAAACACTGTAACGGTTAACGGTTGAATAAGCTAGAATGATCAAAGCTTGTTTAATCGGCCGTTTAAGTCCAGCTAATGTAGACCGGCCAGTTCATAATTGGTTGGGTTCTGAACATGTCTTTGTTTTGTTTTTTGATGCTGTGACAGTACATGTGTACCTGTAGTCGTTTGTTTTTGTGATATAGTGATGACCTAGTTCTACATATATAAGATATTTTCTAATATTTTCGGGATTAGGACGACACAGTCAGTCAAACACAATTGAGTTTCTCTGTAAGAAAAGATTTATTATTTTTTAATACATGAAATAATAGTGTGTATTTACTTAGTACGTTAGAAAAACTTACATACCTGTAAGAAAAGAAACGACATTTAATGTTATTATTAACAATGTCTGTTCCTAATCACAATTAGAATACTTGACAATGGAATTAATATTATAAATTATTGTTTTCTCTTAACAATCACGAGATGCTTTATCGGTTATCTTTTTTATAGCTCGCAAACGTCAGCGTCAACGTGGCAGATGCCAATTCACTGTGCGTTTCTTTCAATGACGTTTGATGCGCGGGAAAGTTCAAATTAAAGAAAATTATATTTTTTCTTTACACATATATCATTGAAATCAGTATAGACAAGAATTAGTGTACTGTTCGGAAAATGAAGTATAAACAGTTCTAGTTGTAGTGTAAGGTCAGATATATAAATCTGTAATACAACCGGTCGTGTTATACGGGTCCGAATATTGACCCAATAAAGTGATAGACCAAAAACGTCTCTACTCACTTGAGATGTGTAGTGTTAGAAGAACGGATAAAGTGAGAGGAAGGAGAGCGGAATGGGGAGGGATGAAAGTCACGTGACAAAAAGAATGTTGAATGAGAAGATTGATTGGTACAAATGTAAAGATAGACCAAAAAAGAGATGGACGGATTGTGTGAAAGGTGATATGATAATTTGTGATGTGGTAGAGGATGTATGCCAGAATAGAGGATTTATTTAAAAAAGTTGTCTCACTGCTAGTGAGAGAAAGACAGTGACGTCTCCACTCAGCTGAGGTGAGAATGTTTCGATGGATTTGTGGTGTTACAAGAGTTGATAAGGTGAAAAAGTTTTACACAAGGGGATCTTTGAAAGTTGCACCCGTAACAGAAAAATTTAGAGGAAAAAGACTAAGGTAGTATGGGCATAATGAGGAGGGACGAAAGTCAACAAAGGACGGATTGTGCGAAGGATGATATGATGATTTGTGATATGACAGATGACGTATGTCAGAATAGAGTAGTATGGACCGAAAAGACATATTGTGGCGACCCCAACTAATTGGGAGAAGGTGAAATAAAAGAGAGTGACAGTGTCCAATTACGCGTAGTCTATAGCGTTAAAAATAACGTCGTTAATGATTAGCAGCATTAGTGTATATACATACGTTATCTGTTGATGTTTAACTTCATTAACACAACACTTATCAATGTCGCATCCCAAATAACGCATTAAACCTATCAATATGTATATTTGTGTGAAACTGTCACTAACAGTAACAGTATCCCAGATGGAGGATAACATTATTTATTCATTTATATTGTTACGTGCGAGCGGGGTACGCACTTAGTATTGGAAGGAAACACCAGTTCTTTTAACTAAATGCTTTTATTAACTTACACAGACGTACGTGATTTTTCTCCGCAGGGCTGCCCTTACACGCAAATCTGACGACGCACTGTCCCGACGATAAGATAACTCACTCACAATGGTGGTAGGTGGTAGGACATTTGCCTGACTGGATGGCTACCACCCCTGGTCTAAAGTATGTTGCCATAACAACCTTGAGTTGTGTTCCGGCATGAGTGACCAGGTTCCAGTCTCCTTTAAGAGAGCAGCAGCGCATTTGTAGCACCTTTGCTCTTGCCAATGTCCATAGGCGATGTTAACCGTTTTCCATCAAGTGGGCCGTCTGCCTGTCTGCTGAACTCATGCAATAAAATAAAATAAAAATCCGTCGCCTATATTGCGTAGACCACCCCTGCTACTGCAATGCTGACCTCCGAATTTACCGCATGTAGCTCGCTTCTGGATCTCCTGGATCTCCTCTTAAACTACGCTATACTCCTCCTTCACTGAACTCCCCACTAAACTTTTCACTACATACACCACTAAACTCGTCACTGTCTTATCTTCCAAACCGTATCGCACTTGTCGCTTTGCTGCTTATATACTCGGAAGAATCTTCTGCAACCCACAATTTCGATTTTCTTTTCGTTATTCTTTTATTTACTACTTTTTCTTTCTAAACATCTATTTCTGTCTTTTTCTTCCTGTACCTTGTATTGTAGAATTGTTGTTCATCGTCTATCCCTTTCTAAAATGTATCTGTCCTTCTCTATTCCTTTCCAAAATCTTTTACATTTTTCTAAAACTTCTCAAACCAACTAAATCGTTCCACCATCACTCGCCACAATATTAATTCAATACTACACTTTTATCCGTGCAGGAACGGAGAAAGAATACAATTTCCTGCGGCCGGGCGGCCTGTCGTAAAAGGCGACTTAACAACCCACAGCCAGGTGGTAGGGTATTTGCCCGACTGGATGGCGACCACCCCTGGTCTAGAGTATGCCGCCATAACAACCTTGTGTTGTGTTCCGGCATTAGTAACCAGGTTCCAGTATGCCCTTAAGAGAGCAGCAGCGCATTTGTAGCACCTTTGGTGTTGCAAATGTCCATAGACGATGGTAACCGCTTTCCATCAAGCGGACCGTCTGCCTGTTTGCTGAACTCCTGCAATAAAAAAAAAAAATACAAATATTTTGTGTCTGAATATAAAAACGTAGCACATAATTCTCAAAAGAATTATTTTAAATTGTACTTAATTAGCACTAGCAAAAAGCAGTGCTGGAGGGCTCGCGAAGTTATCAACCTAATACCAGTCCAGTTGATACTACACATGTCTTATTGGTTTTATAATTTTCGACAGATGGCGTTAGGTATACAATAAAATTCTAATTAATAACAAATGTTATATCATCTATTTTTGTTAATGTGTATAAAATAATATTTTATGATAGATCTAGAAATAAATTGAAATTACTATGTCAAAGCCCAAATCTGAAAGTGTGCTAGTTCCTCAGTAAAGTGTACCACTGTGACTGTGATACAGAGGAAGGGATTATTGACCATATCTTCTTCAATTGCACATTATACCCAGTCACCCTATATGATATAGTATCTATTAAAATTCGAAAACCTACTAATTTCAAAACTTTACTGGCCAACATCTCCAAACCACTTATTTTCAATCTTATATATAAATATATATCTATAAATAACATAAAATTGTGATGTCCGTACTATAATTTCGTATTTACGTTTCTGTACTTTTATTTACTTTTTATTTTATATTTATTTGTGTTGCTTACAGGTGGTGGAAATCTGCACCATCTGAACAAGTTGTTTTTTCGGTATATTCACACTTGTTTTTTTTTTCTATTACTTATCACGCAATCGCTGCATAATAAAGACATTGTTTTTGAAGTGAAACTTCCATATAAACTAGGTCTTAAGATTTTTCTGTCACGAAAAAACGTTACGGCCGCGTGGAGGAGCGGCATAAATTTAGACTAGACGTGGTGAGAGGCGCCATAATTTTAAAGTATACTTTAGATGCGTTTTTTGGTTCCGGATCGAATTCAGTTTTTTTGTTTGATAAAATAAATATGTTTAAATAAAAAATGCATTCATTAAAATGTGGGTGACCTAACTAAATCATAATTTGCAGTACGTAAACCTGCGAAAAATCGAAATGTGTGCTGGGACAAATAGTAGAAGTGAAACTTCAACGGACAAGTGGAAAAACGAATCGCAACAAAATTTTTACTTGAAGTTTTACGGGCAGGTTTTCAAATTGGACACGTACATTAACAATCTGCCTGTAAAACTTCAAGTTTTCTTTACACCTTACACTGGCAGTAATGGTGGTTCCATAAAGAACGAGCCCATTGCCATTCAATTAAAAAAGTCAAGTCGAAGTGTACCACAAAAATATATAGATAATACATAGCTTGTAGGATAGTGTTATTGCAATGACAACTTTACAATAAATATTATTCATTTTACAAAATATTATATCAATAAGGAGGCATTTTTATACAATCATATCAACATTTAAGAACAAAAATAATCGTCAACTGAATAATATGCTTGTTTGAGAAGGAATTCTTTAACGTTATGCTTAAAGGCCAATAGTTAGTTTGTTAAAAATTAACATTATAGGATAACTTAAAGATTGTACGCTTAGTAATTGTCGTAATACGTTTGTTGATCTACTTTTAGTTGTGGGTTACCTACATGTTGTTTGGATGTTTGCGCAATGCGGGACACTTTTAGCACGACGCCTGCGGGTACCTAACTTAGTTCTCTTTTGTAAACTGTTTTGGACTTGAATATTGTTCTTTAGAATTTATTATAATATACAAATCTCTAGAGTAAAGTATTCAGACAGCGACAAGATTGGGTATATATATTTTATTTGAGGATGGCAGACTCAACAATTTAGGCAATACAGCCTTGTCTGATGTATGAAGTCTTCCGTAGGTCAGCTGAATTGTCGGTTCTTTGACGCCAAACAACAGAGTTCTTATGATAATATGTAAAGCCATATTTCATTAAACAGTTCATATTTCTCTTATTACGAACACTTCACATTTTTAGTTACTACTCAAAAACTATCAATATCCTAGAACTATTGATCATTTTAAAGTAATAACGCTTTTTTCGAAAAGATAACTCTGCAGCACGAAATTACCCTTCTAGTTGACTGCAAAAACTCCGTACCTTACTTAGCTTGGCTTCGCTTGGAGATGTACTGTATGTGTGCCACATACATTATTTATGGGTTTCATACAAAAAAAAACCTTACTTGTAAGTGTTCGTGTCAACCTAATACAGCAGATTTTTAATCAAGTATCGAACACGCTCGGTCGCTCTCACGTGTCGCGTACAGAACACGCTATCATTTTAGCAAAAATAATGTTACATGCCGACAAAGGTGAATGCACACCTGCCTGCCATAAAGCGCAGTTTATTGCCTTCTCGCATTTGGACTTCTTTTGTTTACTTTGTGTTTGTAAAATTCGTAATTATAAAAACAGTCCATTGTATCTTTTTTGGCAGTCATTAGGCAGGTGTGTCGAACTGATTCTAAGAAATCCGATCTATGCGGGCTGACAGCCATATTGTATCGGTGCAGCAATGGCCCAATGGAGAGATCCGCAGTCTAGCGAGAACCACGATCAAAGCAAAACGTGTACACTCGATAAGCTATATAGTGACGGACTTTGCGCATGTTATTGAATCGTGCAGTTTGTACTGGTTGCGTCCAGTTATATTTGTACCTGTGTTATACGTGTTTGTATAGTTCTAATAAATTCTATAGCAATTCCAACGGCATTTTAATTCGAGTCCCACACTCGTAACAATATTTTATAGCCTTTATTAATCATTATCATTTATCATTAGTTTCATAAGTTTATCATTTCACGTTTTCTTAATATACATCATTATAGCCATCTGAGTGACTATCATTTATCACCACATTCCATCATCATCATTCTCTCATCATCATCACCATACGGGTTCTCCGTGCAGGAACGGAAAAAGAATACTAATTATTACGGCCGGACCGCCTGTCGTAAGTGGCGACACAACAACCCACAGGCAGGCGGTAGGGCATTTGCCCGTCTGGATGGCTACCACCCCTGGTCTAGTTTATGCTGCCATAACAACTTTGACTTATGTTCCGGCATTAGTGGCCAGGTTCCAGTCTCATCTATGAATCCAGCAGCACATTGGTAGCACCTTTAGTGTTGCAAATGTTCATAGGCCAGGGTACCATTTTCCATCACAGTTGGGCCGTTAGCCTGTCTGCTGTACTTCAGTAATGAATAAATAAAGAAAAAAAATGCACATAATGAAATGACTGTTTTCTCCTTCAAGGCAGCACATTGGCAGGACAAAAAGAAATTAAAATAGCAGTTCCGTAATTAGTATAATTTCCATTTAAATTATTTTTTAATAATTTAAACACTTCTCATACAGATAGACTTGGAAATATTTTGAAGTTATTCGTTATTAGTTCAAATTTCGTGTTTTAAACCTTTTAAATATATTAATTAGATTTAAATATATTAATTAGCCTAAATGGCACTCTGTTGTTCGTGCCTACCCCGCGAGGGAACTGGCGTGAAGTTATGTATGTATGTATGTATGTAATTAGATTTTGAAATGTGACGTCACGAAATTTAGGACCTCCTCCCACCCCTTGTCACTGGTATTGCTAATGTCCATAGGCGATGGTAACCACTATCCATCACAATTACCCAACTGCGTCAGCGCGTCTGCTGTGCTTCAGCAATAAAAAAAAATAGTGTCGCGCCGTATCCCATACATATACGTGTGTGTGTTTATCTGCCGACTAATATTATTTTTATGCGAGGAAAACCGCATAAAAATCTCTAGTAAATAATAAACAATTCGAGATGTAGCATACCTATTTCCGCAAAATAGAGGTATGGAAATAGAGTATTGAAATAAATAGGAGGTGCTGGTGGTGCGGCTCGCTGTTACTGGATAATTTATGGCCGGGGAATAACCGATGATTTCCAGCGAGCTCGGCTAGAATTTAACCGCGTTGTTAGCAGGTTTATTTATTCACTAATACCTATATCGGTGTGCTATGCGTTTAGGGTTTTTAGGGTTATCATACAAGAATTACAAAGGAAGGTTTGATTCAATAGAATCATCTTTTCAAATTTGGCTCTGAACGATTACTTATCTAGTCATAGTCAAATATTTATGAAAGTTCAAGTATCAAAACTATCTTCAAGTAAAAGTCTCAGCCAATTTATTTGAAGGTCTTTGACTTTTGTAATAGGCTAAGTGAAAGAATTCTTGTGGGAGCTCGAAGACGCACGTTTCACTAAAAAGTTTTGATTTTCTGCTCAGAACATAATTATTAATTTAAATGGGTTCGGGATTTGCTTGGTTCCTACCTGCTAGGAGATTATTTTAAAATTCCATTATTCATGAACACTTAACGCAAATAGTGTAGTTCAATAATTCATTCTCTCTCCAACAATATTTTAAAAGCAAGATGGAAGAAAATATGTTATCTCAATAACTTCCTCCTCAGCTTCCTTCTATCTATACTAATATTATAAATTAAAGTTAGTGAGTTTGTTTGTAGGAAGTAATCTCTAGAACTACTGAACCGATTTTGAAATTTTTTCACCAGTAGAATGCTACATTATTCCTGAATGATATAGAGTATATTTGATTGTGAATAAATTTTTTTTTGACGCCCAACGAGCACGAGTCAGCTAGATTTACATAATACTAGAGATTTCTGCGGATCAAACCTTATGAATAGCTCGATTTCACTTACATAAAACCTTTATTAGGTATTTAAATATCGCGAGCGAATCCGCATGCAAACCTTCCTTGAAAAATTACCTAACTGTTGGTGAAAACAGTAACGTAGTTTAGGAGGAGTTAGCGGATATACAGACAGACGCGGAAAGCGACTGTGTTTTGTATTATGTAAATAAGATGTAAGGGGCTGTCCACAAATGACGTCACACGAATTTCATTATTTTTTACCCCTCCCCGTCCTTGTCAAATCTGGTCACATTCGTGAGGCACCTTCCTCCCCTATGTGACATCACATATTTTGCAATTTTACATCAATAAATTATTAAATTAAAATAGCAGTTCCGGAATTAATGTAATTACCATTTAAATTATTTTTTAATAATTTAAATACTGGATGGATTGTGGTTGTATGGATGATTGTATGATTGCAAAAGTGGATGGATGCAGAAGTCGTGGAAGGCCACGACACACCTTCCATGATCAAATTGATCGCGTACTAGTAGAAGGTGATGTCAGGAGCCTTAAGAACAGACGAGCGTGCATGACCAGAGCTATGAATGTCAAAGAAGCGAGTGAGGTATGTAAGAATAAGCCTGAATGGCGCTCTGTTGTTCGTACCTACCCCGCAAGGGAACAGGCGTGAAGTTATGTATGTAAATACTTCTCATACAGAGTTGGAAATATTTTGAAGTTTTTCGTTAATTGTTCAAATTTCGTGTTTTAAACCTTAAATATATTAGATTTTGAAATGTGACGTCACGAAATTTACGACCCTTGTCACACGTGTGACGTAATTTAGGGATGGCCCTTAATCTATGATAATGAGAACACGTATACGTTGTTTCTCCTTAGAAGATCATTTTGACTCACTCAATCACTATACATATTAATGTTTAAATGTCTTATGGCCGGTTTCTATATCTTACCACTAGCTGCGCCCGCGGTTTTACCCGCGTGGTGATGGAAAATCGTTATATTTTGGGTAATTCACACTATATCTTTATAAATTATAGCCTGTATTATTCTGATGTGTAAGCTATATTATTGTAAAGTTTCATCAAAATCCATTCAGTAGTTTTTGCGTGAAAGAGTAACAAACATACATCCATACATTCTTACAAACTTTCGCGTTTATAATATTTATAGAGATTCATTCACTTGAATTAGAAAGAAAGAAAGAATTATTTTATTTAGGACAAATAAACACTAACAATACTTAGTAAAAAAAAATGCATCAATATAAGTCCTAAAATTGGACCCAGACTCAGCGTAATGCTAGCTACTAAGGCCAGCACTGTCCTTCCGCCTGGGACCGGCAGGTGGAGTCACGGAGGACAATACAACACAAATAATATATCAAATCGGTTCAGTTTAATAATTATAAAATAAAACAGGTTATTTGGCAAATTTACATCAAGATAATAATAATAAACATACTTGGATCTTGCTCACGAGGTTACGGCTATGTGGCGTCTGGAGTCAACGAGCATTGTGCCGATAGTTGTTACCGTCAATGGTCTTATAGCGAAAAGCCTCGACCGTCATCTAGAGAGGCTTTCGCTGGGAAGCTGGGTGAAGGGCCAGATACAGAAGGCAGCACTCTTGGACACGGCACGAATTGTGAGGAGGTTCCTGTCTCTGGAGCCATAACCATCGGTAGTTTGGATCCCAGGCCCCGCTGGCGATGAGATGCAAGATTTTATATTTTTTTATTGAATATGTATTTTATTTTTGATCTATTTTTATAAAAAAATAATGTTATCTATTTTTTTATAAAAAAATATCTTTATATGTATATTTTAAAAAAATGTAAAATTTTTGAGTATAAATAAATACAGAAAAATAAACATATATACATAGATATATAAACATAGTGAAATACGTGAACAAAAAGACAAGTAAATAAAATAAACAGATTATTGTTAATGTTATCATATAAGTAACATGGTCATAAAACACTTGTATCATGCCAATTAACATCTCGGTAAGAATTTGACATTATTTGTATGGAGCATATGTCAAATTTTAACTGATAGTAAGACAAACGAACGATTGGTAAGATATAAGAACCGCCCATTGTTAACTTAACAACCATCTATAATTAGATATTAAAGTAGGCAATGTTTTAAATTAAACATCTAACACATAATTTAACTGAAATTTTTCAGAAAAAATTGTCTTCTAAAAAAACAAGGTACTCCAAGTTAATCATTAATGTTTAATTTTCTTTGTGAATGGCTCATAGACATACAATAGTATTGACTGTAAGAATATTCTTATTGTCATTTAATAGAAAACATTCAATTTATTTAATTATCAAAAAAAATGTTACACAAAATTATAGTTGTTTTAAAAAACCTTTCACAAAAAAGCTCATCTCCTTTGAACAGTATCACAAAAGGCAATTTCCTTTTATCTAAGTATTAACCGAAACAGGTATAGGCAGACAACAGGTTGTCTAGAAAAATATGTAGGCAGTAAATATTCTTCCATAGTAAAAGAAAATTGAAGTGAAAAGAGCTACGAAGTCATCAAACTTGTGATTTCTTCGGAATTGTTTTTTGCCAGGGCCGCACTTTAGGATACTAAATTTAATGCAATCTATAAAAGAGTAATAATATCAGCTTTTAACTATGCCATTACTGGACTGGGCCTTACTCACTCTAGATCTGCGATACTCAATTTTTTTCTTATAAAGGCCACACGATGTATTAGATAAAGTGTTGCAGGCCACAACATAAATTTATTTAGGTGTTTTTTATTGCTAGTTTAAAAGAGGCTTGCGACCCACCTATTGGAAAGTGATTACTGTCATCTATGGACTTTTGCAATACCAGAGGTGTTACCAATGTACTTGTACAACTATGAGTATGTCAGACGAGCCACTTACAAAACTCGGCGGGCCACATGCGGCCCACAGGCCACGGATTGAGTATAGCTGCTCTAGATGAATGGGTAAATCTTTACTGGCACAGATATAGGTAGTAGATAGTATGTGGACAATAGTTGGTAAACAATGTGATTAGTACCTACAGCCGTATATGACCTATAATCGCACAATTATTTTAAATTTATGTGAAATATATGTAACTTCTTACATTTAAAGTTATATAATAATAATAAATTAATACCGAATTACAGTTGTCTACGACGGATTAGCTGGTTTTATATGTCGATTATCTCAATTTTACCACGATGTTTTCTTTTAACATCAGCAAGTATTACAATTGTAGAAATATCATAAATGACATTGTCACTGCAGAATCATCCGTATTAGGAAAATAATTTTACAGAATAGCGTGACTAGTAAATAAGCTCTAGTGATATTATAATAGAAGTTAGGGTTATTTTATTACCACCCTACACTAAATATTCGAAGGTTTTAATGTTGCGTTCACGTTAAATTTATGTTGCCAATTATATTTCCTAAACGTATTCTATGATAGAAATAAGAATTTAACTGCGCGTTTTTCTGCTTTCTTTGGGTTAATTTACTCTAATCATAGCGTCAACAAAGGCGCTAGCTTATTTAAATTCTGCCAATGACCTCACCTTGACCCACTTGACCCCCACCTTAATACACCTCTGCCTCCCCTTCATTAGGGTTGCCGATCTCTTTGAACTTTATAAGTATTCGCATATACATATATTTATACTAGTTCTTGAGCGCGGCTTCAATTACGCCGCACACGCCTTCCAATAACCTTCTCCCGGCCCGGAAACAGTCTGGAAATGAATTCCCCCAGCGTTATAAAAGAAAACAATATGTATGTCACGAAGTGGAAAATTCTTAGAGATGTCAAACTTCATTTTCAAGTATAAATAACTATTCATAAATACCCGTAACGCCATCTAACGAAGGTTGAAAGGAACAAAAATAATAAGTTTATTTTGTTACAAATTCAGAACTAAGTTCCACTAGAAAGCAGTTTTTTGAAAGTCATACGTATGTAAGTTAGTTAAATTAATTTTACTTCCAATTACACACCCCTTCGCAGAGTTATTGTTGTTTTTAGGACAAGAAGCGACATGAACCTTCCCAGCAACACGTGCAGTTAAAATTATGTAATTTCATTTTGGACAACCCTATCAAAGCTGATTGGCAACAATAAACCGGGCGGAAACTGATTTTGGAGCTTGTTAAATACTTCGCCCCGGGGATACATCCCGGCACAAAAGCCCCGATGTGCTAATAAATACCTAAAGATCGGATTCTTTGTCAAGACGTATTAACTTTGATAATATCAGCTTACTCTGTAGGTATGTTGAGAGTAAGAAAGAATTTATTTACGAAGAAATCGACAATACGAAAGCATAATAATAATTTATACATTTCTACAATTGAAGAAGACGGAACTTTTGGGCCATAGATATGTTGTAATGAGTTGAGATAGGGCTTAAAAAACATAGTTGTCTCTTACAATTTCTATTACAGACCTCAGCCGTAAATTTTATCTGGAAGAAAAAAATGTGTGTGTATGCAGTTCACATGCAGTAGAACTGAAATTTTAGAAAATACACTCAAAGATAATTCTTCTCTAACTTGTATTAATATAAATATAATTTCTTTTAGTCTACATCCGTCAACATATTATAATTCAAAAGGCTGGCTCATATTTCGCCCAACAAATAAGCATCGCTATACAGCGCGGCAATGCAGCCAGCCTTCTGGGCACGTTCCCATCTGGCAGCGATTTGTTACACAGTCTATAATCGCTTGTACTATATATATAACTTAGTTTATTTTTAGTTTTTAATTGTATTTTGATGTTAGTAATTTTACATATTATATAATAGAAATAAAATAAATGAACTTCAAAAAAAAATATCAAAAATTCTATGTAAATTACTATTATACTACTATATTAATTAGTATTTACTATACTATACTGCTATTTGATCATGGTGTATATGTCGTGGTTTACCAGTACCAACTCTATCACTCACAATACTGTGATACACATGTATTGTGATTCTACCTTCATCCATTCTCTCTACAAGCCCAAACCACTTTAATATTCCTTTTTCAACTCTTGTTATTACATTTTCTTTCAATCTGCAACGTTCCCTTGTTACACTATTCCGTATTGTGCTATTCATGCTTACCTGACATATACCTCATCTATAGGTATATATGTATTATCATATTACATAGTACGTCTCTGTAGGTACCTATTTTCAAGAATGAACGTAGATACCTTCAAAAAATTGTGTGGATAGCCCTAAAACAAATTTAAATATCTTGTTACAGATGAGATGGCGACGGAGTTGCGGGATGGGTCCACAACTTGCAGCAGCAGTATTCTGCATGCTGCCGTTGTTTACGTCATCTACCGGCGATATACGTAAGTCCAAACTGTAAATAAGACAGGTCTGTGCTTTAATTCAATCTAATAATTTTTCAGGGCCGGATCTTGGGGGGTAAGCCGGGGCCCATGCCCCAGGCGGTCAAATCTGGGGGCGGCAAATTGAAACTTCGCAGACAGATACACAAACTCATAATTAACATAAACATAACATATTTCTTGGTTTCCTCTTCAAGTGTGCAGAGAAAGTTAAATTAGTAACAACATTGCGTAAGATGTTGGTGCCTGAATTAGGTTAAAAAGAGACCTGTAGTACATGTCACCAGGATCAACCCGTTGGCCTTGATATATGACTAATTAAGAGAAAAAAAAATATAGTCTAATATATAGACGGCCTCTGTGGTTGAGCGGGCTAAGCCTTTGCTGGCCTACCTCACGCAGCGCAGAGACTCCGGGTTCGATTCCTGGTATAGTAAATTTCGGAAACGTATTTTCTCCGTTATTTACTATGGTCTGGATGTCTGGGATCGGCCCCAGAGTAGTACATTGTATATAACCCATAACACAAGCGTAACTTGCTTAATTTGGGGATATACAATATGTGTGTTTGTCTGCCGATTATTTATTTATATACTAATATAATTATTACAAGTAATTGTGTTAGAGTGAACCTTCAAGTGCTTAGGTGTGACGTGTTGTCTGTGTATCTGTAAGTTCTCATAGGTGATGTAAGAATAAGTATGTGTGATTGAGCAAGACTGAAATGAGTCAGGGAATGTTAAGATCTATATTTTGTATCAGTAGTGTCAGGGAATCATGGAGGGGATTAGGAAATAATGTTGATAGTGGAAAACAGTACAGTCATTTAGGAATATAAAAGAGGTCTTCAGTGGTGAGAGTCGGAGAGTTTTTAAGAAGCTAGTAATTATTGCTTTGCAAGTACATTTTTTATGTTTAACATATTGTTACAACCTAGACGCCGACAAAAACAAATTCACACCTGCATACCAGTAAAAACACATTTTATTACCTTTCGGCATTTGGACTTCTTTTGTTTACTTATTTATTGACATGTGTTTACTAATTATTCTAGAGAACAATCCATTGTTTTATTGTACTCGTTTATTTCCATTGCGGTCGACTCATTAGCCAGGTGTGTCGGATTTAAAGTACAAACTTATTCTAGGAAATTCAGTCCACGCGACCGGATGGACATATTGCATCTGTGCAGTATAAAGCAATGGCCCGATGGATAACCACGAGCGAAGCAATTCGTGTATACTACAATCGGGAATCTTTTACGTGACGGACTTAGCGCGTTTTATGGTATTACGAGTTTCTGCATTACATTTGGACTTCTTGTGTTCGGTTATATTTGTACCTGTGTTATGCGTGTTTGTATAGTTCTAATAAACGTTTTAGAAATTCTAACGGCATTTTAATTCGAGTCTCGCGACTCGTAACAATATTATTGATTTTATTATAAAGGAAGTCACCCAGAAAGCAAAAGAAATGTTGTGTACGGAATAGAGGAGTCATAGAAACATCTAGTCTACGTCGTTTATCTATAGCAATAGCCTGATTAAAATGGAGAAGAGAGTGTTTTATGATTAACGCAATTTTGACCACTGAGACGTCGGTAGCCATCCAGTCGGGCAAATGCCCTACCACCTGGCTGTGGGTTGTTTTGTCGCCTCTTACGACAGACCGCCCGGCCGCAGGAAATTGTATTCTTTCTCCGTTTCTACACGGATGAAAACTTTAAGCACATACATTACTTTTCGCGGGGCGCGGAGACAGGTCAAAAAGCACAGACTGTCTTATGGCTGAACTGGTGATAATGATTAAGATAAAAATATAAGGGGCGACAATTATTAGTTTTTGCCCCCCATCGATAAAATTCAAGATCCGGGCCTGCAGTTTTTATTCAAACTATGTTATGTGTGTATGCTGAAGAACATTTTTTTAAAGTTTTACATGCTTAATATAATCTAGTCTATATCAATTATAATATATAGCTGTCACATCCATAGAACGTAACTAACTTATAATAATATTACAGTGTTTCACAAAAAGATAAAAAGAATTTTAGTCAAAATGTTTATAAAAATACTAGCTGTCCCGGCAGACGTTGTTCTGCCCTGAAGAAATACAATTTAGAACCCGATTCCAGCGCCACCTACTGGGTCCAAATGTAAGCTATCCTATCTTTCAAGTCGGATCAAACTGCACACGGTGTGCAAATTTAATTAAAACCGGTCAATTAGTTTAGGAGTCCATCGCGGACAAACGTGATATGTAATTTATATATATTAAGATAATAACTTTATGTATAAAACTAATATTATGTATAAAAACACATTTGTTGTGACACATCGCTATATTATTATTGACCATCGTATTTAACAGATTCGTCGTAAATATTAATTTCAGTAAATTTATACCTTCAAAAATATTGTTGTGAGCTACAGGACTCGAATTAAAAATGACCTTGGAACTACTATAGAATTTATTAGAACTGTACAAACACGTATAAAACAAGTACAAATATAACTGGACACAGCCAGTACAAAACTGCACGATTCAATAACACACGCAAAGTCCGTCACTATATATCGCTTGTCGAATGTACGTCTTACTCGTATCGTAAATCCTCGCTCGACTGCCTCACCCCTCTGTTCGCGCATTGTTTTATACTAAACTGTATAATAGAACAAAGGACCGCGTTCACCGTGTTAATCCGCGCACCTGGCAAGCAAGTATTAGTTCGACACTAATGACGGCCATAAAACAAGTTCAATAACGATAGCATGTTTTTCTGAATTACAAATTATAAACACAAAGTAAACAAAAGAATTCCTAAATCAAAGAAGGCAATAAACTGCGTTTTACGACGGGCATGTGTGCGCATTTCTTTACCAATTACCAAACTTCACATAGGTAGCCTCTTAAGACCGCTCTTTAGTCAAACTATTTTGGAACCTACTGTTATTTGATTAACATTAAAGTATTTAGTTCATTCATTAAACCATGCTTTCGACAGGACACCACGGTACTTCAAGAGCGAGAGGCTGGAGAGGAACTGTACAGGCCAATCCTGACGTGGCAGCGAATAATTCCGTCAGCAATATCACAGCACAGTTAGGCGGGACCGCCTACTTGCATTGCTTAGTCGGACATTTAAGTGAAAGAGGTGTAAGTACACGTGATGTGATATTGTGATGTGAGAGAGAATGTACGCCAGAATAGAAGAGTATGGAAAGTAAAGACATATGCTACCTCATATGATACAGAGAAAGTGAAAATAAAGAGAGGAGGTGCTTTTCTTTTTTTTTCTTTTTTTTTTTATTGCAGGAGATCAGCAGACAGGCAAACGGCCCACTTGATGGAAAGCGGTTACCATCGTCTATGGACATTTACAACAGCAAAGTTGCTACATATGCGCTGCTGCTCTCTTAAGGGAAACTGGAACCTGGTCACTAATGCCGGAACACAACTCAAGGTTGTTATGGCGGCATACTCGAGATCAGGGGGACAAATACCCTACCACCTGGCTGTGGATTGTTTTGTCGCCTCTTACGACAGGCCTGTTCCTGCACGGAGGAAACGGATAAAGTATAGCTTTACCAAGACAAAATATATATACATAATATATATATATATATATATACATTTATCGTTTTAATATTTTTTTTCACAACTTCTTATTATTTTGGTCCACTTTGTTTTTATAGTAAAATGACAAAAAGCGAGAGAATTTTAACTTGTAACGAAGATTTGCGACCACTTTAAACTTACCTTTTTTTACTGGAAAATGTATCAGTAGACTACCCTCAAATGTTAATAAACTTTTTCTTCCATTCACAGCAAGTCTCGTGGATAAGGAAACGTGACTGGCATATCTTGAGCTCCGGTAAATTTACTTACACAAACGACGAAAGGTTCCAGGTGAGTGGTTTAGTTTATTACATCATAAACAAAAGGCCGGATTAAGTTATTAGCGTTAAGTAAAGTAAACAAGTTATAAAAAATATAAATTAGTCGGTATTTCGTTTTGTTTCTTTATTACTAGAGAACAGTAGATAGGCTAACCTGACCTGATGAAAAGCGGTTACCGTTGCTTATGGATGTTTGCAACACCAAAGATGTCACCAACGCACTGACAGCGTTGAAGAAATGTTATGCCATCCTTATAAAAAAACGCCATAACGTAGCGCTGTAGGAAACTTTTTTTTTTTTATTGCAGGAGATCAGCAGACAGGTAGACGGCCCACTGGATGGAAAGCGATTACCAGCGCCTATGGACATTTGCAACAGCAAAGTTGCTACAAATGCGCTGCTGCTCTCTTTCAGTTGGGAGCTCATTCCAAATCCTCAGATACGCTGTGTTCGTGAGTGAAGCAGCTCAAGGAAGTGAGGGTAAACGCCCAGCCGATGGCGAGTAGTGAGGTGGTAAATGACGACGAAGGCACCATACTGATCAGTTTCTTAGTTGTTTGTTAAAATAATCAGTTTTTATTTACTTGCCTCGTATTCGAAATTGCGGGAATAAAAAGCTTTATTCAGATATACCTTTTAATTACTTTAAACAATTAATTATAATGTTACAACTGGGAGTACATGTTTTAGGCCGCGGATGAACGAATAAAGGGACGATGGTGTGGTGAAACAAAAAGAGGCAAAGGTTTCGTGTCTATAATTCCATCAGAAATTAAAAGCAGAGTGTTAACCTCGGGATACGTGCCTATTTAGGCACTCGAATTAAATAAATAGGTCACTTTCACCTTTCGTATAACAGTCTACTATTACTTATCCAAAATAAAACACTTAAATGGTAACGAATTTTTCAATATGGTGAATATGCTGTTTATGCTTTTTTTTTTAGACTATTATTGGCAATAAAAAGAATAATTATTGTATTTATTTGTTTTCAGGTTTTACATGGGGAAGGATCTGAAGATTGGACTTTACAAATCAAATTTGTACAGAAAAGAGATAATGGCACTTACGAATGTCAGGTAAGAGTGGACAGTTCGTTTTAGTAAGGCAACGTTACAAACGCCGTAAGCTGCGTATGGCGTACGCGACCGACGAATGCTTATTAGGAAAACAGTAATCTCTGTCAGACGTCTAAGCGTACTTATGGTGTCATAAATATGTACGCTCATACAAAATCTACGAGGCTGTAACTTGATTTGCCTGTCCGCGCCCATATTCATAACATTTTAATAAATAAACAAATCGAATTTCTAGTACCCACAGGATTTCGGACTCGATATCATTCGTATGTATGAATATTTCCGTTATTTTCTTGTACGATTGAGAATTTTACGAGCCTCCTTGAATGTAGTATGAAGATTATTCAAATGTTCAGAATTCACTTTCAGTTATAGGAGCGAAAGTATGTCGCAGACTTATTTCGTCACGTCTCGTTAGTTCGTGCTATCTAGAATGCTAAAATATAATCCATAAAATACGTCTATATATTAATACATACATACATACATAACTTCACGCCAGTTCCCTTGCGGGGTAGGCACGAACAACAGAGTGCCATTTAGGCTTATTCTTACACACCTCACTTGCCTCTTTGACATTCATAACTCTTGTCATGCAAGCTCGTCTGTTCTTAAGGCTCCTGACATCACCTTCTGCTAGTACACGATCAATTTGATCATGGAAGGTGTGTCGTGGCCTTCCACGACTTCTGCATCCATCCACTTTATATATATATTAATGAAAAGTTAAACCTTCGTATGTTATTATGTATAATCTTACGGTAGCTTTAAGTCCATGGAGTCCATCGGCAAAGAAATTTGTAAGAAACGCTTTGATACCACCCGTGATAAGAAGGCTGGTTCGTATTTCGCGCAATGAATCAGCATTGCCATACAGCGTGGCAATGCAGCCAGCCTTCTGGGTACGCTTCTTTCTGGCAGCGATTTGTTACATATCTTGTATTAATTTACTAGCTGATGCCCGCGACTTCGTCCGCGTGGTATTTATTATTCCTTCAATTAAAATTTTATAGATCGCAATACCTTATAATGCTTCTTTATAGACGACATTCAATCTAAATGTATGATGATACAGGCAATATCAATAATTAATTAGGTGCATAAGTTTTATAATAAGCTGTTTAAGTAATTAAAGTTTTTTTAACTATCCCACGGGAACTCTTTAATTTTTGGGGTCAAAAATATCCTATATGTTGACCAGGGATATAAGCTACCACCATACAAAATCTCATTTAAATCGGTCCAGTTATTTCGGAGATTAGCTCGTACAAACAGAGAAACTAAAAATTTGAAAAAATCTAAATTAGTTCTATTTCATCTCTTACATCCCCCTGACTCTCTTTTTAGCATTCTTTTTTTTCATTGTACAGAAATTCGACCTCTACAGTTTTATTATATGTACAGATTTATAATTTAGTTTATTTCTAAGTATTTAGACAAAATTAAATGTCTTGTACATACTGGCAGCATGGACAACCACTAGATAAAATAAAAGTTTTTCGTAGAATAAAGTATAACGTGGAAAAATTAAAAATGACACTTACGGAATAAAACAGTTGAATTTACTTTTGAATTTAGTCAGATTATAATTTTTCGAATGAGAAGTTCTATCTGATAATTGAAAATCGACCCTTAGTTATATAATGATAAAAAAACTGAGTAATAGACAATGTTACAGCAGAATAATAATAATCAAAATATCCCGCAGGCGGGCTTTGTGGCGAAGCCTTAGATGAGTAGCGACAACTCGGACTTGACTTCGGCGGCCAAGGCAAGGCCCCAGCCTCCGTGCTTGCCTTAACCAGCTGGTACGGAGTGGTGATCGCTAGATCTAAGACTCAAGCTCCAGGAGTGGAAGTGATAAATGGCATAACGTCGGAAGTAGCTTCGGTGAAGCTGCAGCCCGTCTCTCGAAACCCCTTAGACACGATACGGACTATAGTCCACGATACTTTTTGTTCTAATTCGCTACACTAGTCCTACACTTACCGGTGTTTGTCCCTGGGTGTATTTTCATTTGGTGTAGACAGGGATTCTCCGGTCAGTGTCACGCCACATTTATATATATATATATATATATATATATATATATATAAGATTCAAATCGAATGAAGAGTAACTTCATTCGATTTGAATTTGGCGCGCTTAGGGGTATTTCATAGTATATGTCAAGTGTCAATATAATGTCACTTGTACATCACACTTGTCAGAGTTGTTTGTCAGTTAGAACAACAGAACAAATTAAGGGTTATTTTAAATTCCTAAACGTACTAGATTAATTGAAATTGTGAATTGATTAGCTTTAAATGTTGTTTTATAATGTGATTTACTTTTTATTCTCTTTTCAGAGCAACCATTACTTTTTTAATTTTAATTTACGAATAATAAGTAAATAACATATATGCGCGTGTGTGTATGTGTGTGAATAAAAATATAATAAGAGAAAGTTATCTTAATAAAATACTTAATCAAGAAATCAACCACGAAATGCCTCCAAGTTTATTTAGGGCAGTTCAATTTGAGGAACAGACTGTACAATGGTCTTGACGCAAATTATACGCAGGATAACTAAAGAAACAATGGAATGTGAAGTGAGGATTGAATCAATTGCGAAGAACCATTCAATTTGCTCCCGAAAGGGGAATCTTATTAAAACTCAAAGATAACAGCCGGCTTTAACTCCACTGTAGGCAAGGGAAACCACTGTCTAAACACCCATTGTGTTTTTGTCCAAATATAAGCACGAATTCGTTTTATTTTACGGTCTGCTGTTTTACCCTACGCTAGTGTTACCATACTTTCAGGGATAATGCGATGCAACGATATTTTAAAAAATTTAATGAAATTATCATTTATAACATTTATACAAAATTAAAACTAAAATATACCTATGCTATTTAATATTCTTAATCTAAACTTTAACTTAATGAAATAAGTTCAGATTAGGAATAGTAAAAAAACCAGGAACTTACCAATCTTTAAAAATCAGATACAGAAGATTTAACTTCAAATATAAAGCTAATTACATTGTAGTATATACATATGTAGGTATGTATGTATTAATATGTATATTTGTAGTATGTTTTTGTTTGTATATTAAGTGTAGCATCAGTACTTGAAATCTATCAATCTTTGCCTACGATTATCTGGGAAAGATCGCTTTTTAGCGATAAAGCCTGTTGTACTATTTTCCTTTTTCTTTGTTTCTTATGTTCTTTGTATGTATTACAAAGAGGTATCTGTCTATCTAATATTATTATTTGAAAATCATTTTAATCTGAATTTGCTTTTTAGTCCATGCAACGATTCACAACATACTGTATCATATTAACAAATGTAGGATAGATTTTATACACAAAAATATGATAACTTAAACGGTATACGGAACGGGAAATTATAATAAACCACATGGGAAGGTATAGTCTTATGTTAAAAAATTGTTGAAAATTTCGTAAATCTTATCCTTGTTCAAACTACGTTTTAACGGTTTTAAGTTAATCTCGTGGTAAATTAGATTAGGCTCCCGTAGAGTAAATAATAACCAAAAACAAAATTAAGACTAAATAATTAAAATGAACAAGTTGGCGGTAGGCTAAATAAAATTTTAACAATATTCATTGACACTTGACATCTTTGTCCTCCGTGATTACGGCCACTTAAAAGTGGCCGAAACGTCGGAATAATAAAAATCAAATAAATTACCGCGCTTAAAACCGTTAAAATGTAGTTTTATTATGTATACAAGTCCCGAAAACTTAAGAAAATATTATAAGACTTATCCTTGTTTACCTCAGACACATAGCCACCCTACTTATATATCGTGGTAACTCCCAAACGAGGTCTCGATACGTGAAATCATTTTCTTTATGTAAATAGGGCAATATCATCTACATACAGCGCTGTGCCTTTTGTTTTAAAAGATTCAACGCATGGTGCGTTTCACTTTTGGCGGGAGGCGAAACAAGATGGCCGACATTTACACGGGTTATTTTTATGACAGTCAAATAAGGATGGTTTTTTGTTGTCATATTTTATTTTGCTACAATAAGGAAAATTTGAACGACATACTTCGAATTATTTATTGTCATGCGGCTTCGGTTGGGTTTTGAGTTCCACATTTTACGGAAATAGGGTAATTGACCATGTAATTAACTGAGATACTTTTTATTATCTTAAAAAACGCTGCAGCCTCTGGATTTTATACGAGCATAGCAAGTTATGACGTCATAGCTTTAACAAGTCAAATTGTTTTGCCTTACAACTGTTTGACATAAACTTCAGACAAGTAATATAAATTTTTTATCAATAGTAAAGTTACATATGTATAGTAAGATACAACAAAAAAGTCAGTTAGTTTCTGATTAACATATTTTTAAAAACTCGTTAAAAATTATAAAACGTCAGAATGACATCTTACGCTGTCTAGTCATACTAGAGCTTTACAAAGTAGGTGATAGGCATGCGAGCAAATACGAGCACTTATGGCTTGACGACTTTCTTTACTTCTAAAAGTTCGCAACGTTAAGATACCAAACAGGCGAGAAGGGTCGTAGAGCGGAGAGTCGGGAGGCTCGTTGGCAACGACCAGCTTTTCGACGATATAACTTAAACACTGATGCAGGGTTACTAGCTTATCGATTTTCAATCGGATACACTTTGAAAAGTGTGCTGCTGAGCTCTTCGAACAGATCCCGCCATATCCCGTCCATGTATAATGGATATTCCACGATATATACAGACAAAACGCTTTGTGTCACCTTCATTATGACCGCAAAAGAGTGGAGCTGCCGGAGTCTATCATTCCCGATAATTACAACCTGGGTGTCTTCCAGTCTCGTGTGAATAGGTACCTTCTAGGAAAGCATGCTCCATCTAACATACCTCCGCTCCACAACGGGTGAGATCATGGTCAAAGGCGACCTATACTTCTATAAAAAAAGGCATAAATACCGGTTTCTACTCGCACGTCTATCATCTCCTTTACATACTTCAGAGTAACTAGTTTTACTAGGTGTTCCTCCTGTTCCATAGCTCATGTGAAGAGAAAACTTGAAAGAAGATTATCGCATCTTCTTAATTTTTATTTGTTACTAATTCCAGGTATCTACGCGTACTGGAATTGTCTCACACTATGTCAGACTGCAAATCGTGGTGCCTGAAGCTTTCATCTTAGGCTCAGGGGAGCACCATGTCGATTTGGGCAGCGTTATTCATCTTATATGTATTGTTGAGAAGGTGAGTTACCATGGCTGAAGTTGAAATGTTTTAAACATACCCCACTGCTCGGCGGCAGGCAGTGGGGTAGCATGGGGCTCGCGGCAACTGCCAAATACCCATTAAAACTACCCTAGGGTTCCTTCTCTAACCCGAAGTTAAGATTGTGGGTCAACGGCTTAGTTAACGCCAGAACCCTCAGAGATCTTCTTTTTTTTCTTGTATGAATATAGGAGACACGTTGACGACCTATCTGATGGCGAATGGTTACCATCACCTATAAATATTTGTAACATCTAAACTGCTACCAATTTGCTGCCGGCCTCGAAAGGGGGACTAGAATCTGACTACTAATGCCGGAATACAACTCAAGCTTGCTATGGCGGTATACCAAGGATGGTAACTGTTACGTCATGTACTTACATGTACATGCTGCTGATTCTATATACAGTATGATATATCTTATTTTTGTATAGTATATAAAGTATATTATTATTTATTTATTTCCTTTTAACTTATTCTTGGAATGTTTCTTATTATGTATTGTCTTCACCGCCACTGTTGTTTTAATACTTTCCTTAGTTTAGGGAGTTGCCTGGAAGAGATCGCTTCAAGCGATAAGGCCGCCCTTTGTTCAACGTTTATTGTACTTAGTTTTAAGAACGTAGTTTTAATTTTTGGTGAACAATAAAGTGTTTTCATTCATTCATTCATTCATTCATTACATGCAGCTACAAACATGTTCAGGATATAGGTTTCAAATATTATTACGTAGCAGTTAAGAAAATTGATTTTCTCACCCCGGCAAACAATGTACTTAGAACGGTAGGGTAGCTAGATGGTAGTGTATTTTTCCACCTCGATGGATACCATGCCCGGTCTAGAGTATGCTGCTATAACAAGCTTGAGTTGAGTTTCGGCAGCATCTTGATAGCACCTTTGGTGTTACAAATGCACATATGCGATGGTACCCGCTTTCCATCAGGTGGTCCCTCTGACTGTCTGCTGAACTCATGCAAAAAAAAGAAGGCGCTGCGACTTGAATTAGTATTCTTTAATCTTTAGAATTTCCTGCATGGAAACACAACAAAGCAGTTCGCTCCCTCTGCAATAAGAGTGCGCGCGGTCCTTCCCGCCTTGGCACCTTTGGTACGAATGACGGCTAATGTTGAGCCTCGAAGGTCGATACCAGCATAGACGATTACCGTATACAAATTTGTACCCTCAATTACAAGTAAACTCCTAAAATGAAAAGGTCAAGCGATCAATGAACCCGTTGTTTAGTTATTTGTCAAAGTATAATTAATGACAATAACTTTACAGATTTATTTTCATGTTTGTATTGGGGAATGAGAATTATCTTTCAAAGTTTAATAAACTTTGATTATAAATCTAGATTTATCGCATTGAACTGATATCGTAGTGCGACTCATTTAAAAGGATTTATCGCTTTGGATGTTTAATTAATAAATCTTTAAATTCTTTCGATAGCTATATCTTATGTGACTTTACTAATCGCTTTTACCGGTGACATGATTAAAGATTTTTCATTTCTCATATTCTCAAAGGACGGTTGGACTTGCCTAATCACAGGGATGAAAATAGCACTTCTCGACCCTGGGAAACTGTCAAAAAATTTAGATATTTAGTTTATAGCTTGGCAACTAGGCCTTTAAGCTAGGCGCAATTGTAGTGTAGGCTACAATCGATGCCGTATAACAGAGTTCTTGTGAAAACGTTTCTATCCGTGAAGGAACGGAGAAAGAATACAATTTCCTGCAGCCGGGCGGCCTGTCGTAAGAGGCGACTTTACAACCCACAGCCAGGTGGTAGAGCATTTGCCCGACTGGATGGCTACCACCCCTGATCTAGAGTATGTCGCCATAACAACCTTGAGTTGTGTTCCGGCATTAGTGACCAGGTTCCAGTCTCCCTTAAGAGAGCAGCAGCGCATTTGTAGCACCTTTGGTGTTGCAAATGTCCATAGGCGATGGTAACCGCTCCTGCAATAAAAAAAACTCGAAGGGCTACATTTCACTATACAGTTCACATTTCTCACAAAAACACAATTACTACTGAAAAGCTATCAATATCCTACAACTATTGTTCATTTTAGAGTGATATTACACATTTTTAGAAATAAAACTGCACAGCACAACGTCCTCTTTCAGTTGCCGCCAAAAATTCCCCAAAAAATTTAGAAAACTATGCGAACCATAGATAATATTTTCGACTCATGTCACAACTTTTTTATACAGCTACTGTTGAATCGCGGCACAAATTCTAATAAAAAATATCAAGAATTTTGTAACTAACATCATTTTATAATTATAAATTACTTATCACTAAATTATTATTTAATTTACATAAATTTGAGCTAAATATTTATCATCATCAGTGACATAAAAATACTGGCTGGTAGAATGCTACAAAAAAAAAAATACTGACGTTTCATATGTGACGTACGTGATGACGTTTCATCAGATTTAGATAGAGATTTAACGCCTGATTTCATTATAGAAGTAGTTGTTTGTTTAAGTAATCAGTTTTTATTTACTTTCCTCTTAATCGAAATGAAAATCAGAGTGACATTAACCTCGAGTGAAAGGCCTATTTAGGCACTCGAACTATTAACGTCCTCGCTACGCCACGCGCGTTCACCAAACCATCTCGTCACTAAATAGGTCACTATCATGATGTAAAATTACCTAATTAATACAAATTTCGAAATAGTTGGGCCTTGATCTACGAGGCGTATCAATAGCATCGGCGGAAGATCTTCATTTAAGACGGAGGAGCATTTCACTTCGCTCCTTCACTTAGTCGGGACACTCACACTTTAAAAATGAGGCTCAGTGCTATTGTGTATAATAAGTAATTCCTAATCTGCACCATTATTTAGACTCCAACGGCCTTACTTATAATAATCTCGTTAAGAAACGATTAGCCATCTCTTAAGTAACAGAATCAGAATTAGACCCTAATCAATGAATATCTTTTTTTTTCACTTATAAACGTGTATTACCTGTTGTTTACCTAAGAAGAGCACAGATAAACGAATTTTGAATGATTAACGTAGGTTGTACCCAAAATATTCCATTAAAGAGGAGTTTATGGGTAGGATTTTCACTAATCAGTTGCTGAGCGGTTTCTTTAAATTTAAGACACGATTATAAGTAAGGCCCTAAATCTATTAATCCCTGCCAAGGGTTGCCTGGAAGTGATCGCTTTTTAGCGATAAGGCCCGCCCGATGTATTTATTATCTTTTGTATTTTATTCTTCTGTTTGTCTATTCTTTGTTGTACAATAAAGAGTTACCTTGCCGTAAATCCTAAAATGGAAATTCCACGATTTGAGATAAATATTTATTGTTTTGTCAAAATACAGCATTTGCCTAGTTTGGGGCCACTAAGAAAAGTATTGACTGGGAACGTTATACATTTGAAATAAACTACCAACTTTTTTTTTTTTTAATTGCAGGAGATCAGCAGACAGGCAGACGGCCCACTTGATGGAAAGCGGTTACCATCGCCTATGAACACTTGCAACACCAAAGGTGCTACAAATGCGCTGCTGCTCTCTTAAAGGAGACTGGAACCTGGTCAATAATGCCGGAACACAACACAGGGTTGTTATGGTGGCATACTCTAAACCAGGGGTGGTCGCCATCCAGTCGAGCAAATGCCCTACCACCTAGCTATGGGTTGTTTAGTCGCCTCTTACGACAGGTCGCCAGGCCGCAGGAAATTGTATTCTTTCTCCGTTCCTGCACGGATAAAAGAGTATTGATTAAATATAAATACTATGAAATTCTTCAACCATAAACAGTATTTTAACACATAACTGAGCCCAATGTTAGTATGGGCGGTGTATGAAATTTTTATTACCAACATTTATAGCGTTATGGTACAGTTGTGTCGTAAAAATCTTACGTTTTATTAACATACTGCCTCATGTGTCCCCAGGAAATGAGTGTTTACGGCTGTGCTCGACAGTCCAAATAGTGTTGTTTTATTGCGTTATACTGATTGATATCGGAGTTTAGTACAAATATGGAATGGAATGAGCTTGCCGTTATAGTGTTTCCGCTGTACTATGAATACGAAAAACTCTAAGTATGGGATCTGCCACGCATAGTGACGACATTGACCGTTTTCATTGTTTCTTTTGACTTTTGACGGCCTCTGTGGTTGAGCGGGATAAGCCTTTGTCGGCGTACCTCACTGCAACGCAGAGGTTCCGGGTTCGATTCCTGGTATAGTAAATTTCGGAAACGTATTTTCTCCGTTATTTACTATGGCCTGGGTGTCTGGGATCGGCCCCAGAGTAATCCGTTGTATATTAATTTGGGGATATACAATGTGTGTGTTTGTCTGCCGATTATTATTATTATTATTATTATTATTTTGACTATAGATCCCCTTAAAAATTGGCCAAGTGCGTGTTAAGCCATACACTGTACGTACCTAACGGGCTCGTTGAGGAGCATACATTTTGTAATTTGGCTAAAAACACTGTAATAATTCCTTGAAGAGTCTTGTATAATATACAATTCAATTTTCTTATAAAATATTTTTAATTGAAAATATAACTAAGCCCTTAGATCCTTTTTGACGTGGTAAAGACATGCTGAACGATGGCTATGGCTCTCAGGGCCGGCTCGATCTGTGTGATACCACGCGCTTACAGAATATCGGAGTGAAATTATTAACCTTGAGCAAATCGTGTTTCGTACAATGAGCGAGTGCTCCGATGGCTCACTCCCCTATTCTATTCCCTCAATTCCATTGCTCCTGCCTGATCCACTCCCTCCTATCTTATACCACTAGCCCATCACTTTTATATCATCCCATCCTATGCTATCCTATGGGGTCATCCACAAATTACATTACCCTAATTTCAAGGGTTTTTTGACCCCTCCCCCGTCCTTATCTCAGCTGGTCACATACGTGAGACTCCTCGCTCTCTAGTGTGACGTCACATATTTAGCAATTTTACACCAAGAACTTGTTAAATTAAAACAGCAGTTCCATAATTATTGTTTTATTTCTATTTAAATTATTTTTTAATAATTTAAACACTGGTCTGCTTATACAGATAGAGTTGGAAATAATTTGAAATATTTCGTTTATAGTCCAAATTTCGTGTTTTAAAGCTTAAAAATATAATGTGACGTCACAAAATTTAGGACCCCTTATAGTCATAAAGGCATGTGCATATTATAATTCGCGACTGACGGACACGGCTGAGAGGCGTGGTTTACAATGTATCTGGATAAGGAAAGTTCATTGAAGTGTGCACATTATAAGTCGTAACCTTGACGTGACATGACTTTTGAGCGTTCGGACGGCCTAACGCAATCTGGATTGTGTTACGGTTCCAGTATCTATGTTTAGCCTGTTTAGCGACTTTTTTTGTGAACCAGCCATCCTGTCAGTGTCCACGTCGTTTTTAAATATATTAACTGTTTTTTTAATTATTTAGTTTTGTCCTTTGCTGTTATGGTTTGTTGTAAATATTATGTTTATTGTAGTGTATTAGATTGGCAGAATTTTCTTTTTACCTTTTTAATTTACCGGCCAAAATTCCTTTTTATGTCACCTGACTTTTCTATTTACTCGACATTGGCAAAATCAATGCATAAATGACATTGCAGCCATAACCTTAAAAAAAAAAAACTGTTTTTTAAAACTTCAATATTTTTAAATTCCAGAGTCCAACACCGCCCCAATACGTTTTCTGGTATCACAATGACCGCATGATCAACTACGACGCAACCCGAGGCGGGATAACAGTGGAAACGGAGCCTGGAGCCAGGACTCAGTCCCGGCTAACCGTACGCGGGGCGACCTTGAAAGATTCCGGGAATTATACGTGCAGCGCGAGCAACACCGAACCGGCGTCCATACATGTTTTCGTTTCAGAAGGCAGTAAGTACTGACAATTGCATCCCCGTCATAATGATTTTAAATAATAATAATCGACAGACAAACTCACGTATTATTTAAAAATAAACTATATATTACAAACTATGTATGGGTATGGAAGAGAGAGCATGAAAGTAGAGTAAACGCGGTCGAGATGCGAGCACTGCGCAAAATCTGCGGAGTGACGCTCGCGGACCGCGTTCGTAATACCGAAGTAAGAAAGAGAGTTGGTCTGAAAGAGAGTGTCCGGGTGAAGGTAAGGAAAGGAATGCTCCGGTGGTTCGGGCATGTGGAAAGAATGACTAAACAGTTATATAATGCAAAAGTGGATGGTTGCAGAAGTCGTGGAAGGCCACGACACACATTCCATGATCAAATTGATCGTGTACTAGCAGAAGGTGATGTCAGGAGCCTTAAGAACAGACGAGCGTGCATGACAAGAGTTATGAATGTCAAAGAAGCAAGTGAGGTGTATAAGAATAAGCCTGAATGGCGCTCTGTTGTTCGTGCCTACCCCGCAAGGGAACTGGCGTGAAGTTATGTATGTATGTATGTATTACTAACTAAAATTAAACTATAAAATCTAGTACCAGACCGCTGTCCGTCGGAAACGTGCCCAAAAGACTCGCCACATTGCCTCGCTGAATGGCAACGCTAATGCGTTGCCCAAGGTATAAACCAGTCTTTTGGTCACGTAAGACATCCATCAGACGTTTGGCTATGTCTCGATAAAGCTTGTGCGGCTCAGGCCCCCATGGTCCCAGGGTCTCAACCCCAAAAGCCGCAAGTATGTAGCCATTTTCGATGGCTGAGTATTTGCGGCGTTTTAGGGCCTCCTGTTGTGCAGCAGCTGTACCGGCAGACATGCTAGTGGCTGGAAGATGGGACGCTGCCAAAGTATCGACGCAAGCTGCGTCTTATACTAAGGGGCGACCCATCTTCCAGGGCACCATATTGTATACCCTCAAATAAGCAAGTTATGCGCTTGTGTTATGGGTAACATACAATGGACTACTCTAGAGCCGATCCCAGACTCCCAGACCATAGTAAATAACGGAAAAAAATAGTTGTCGAAATTTATACCAGGAATCGAACCCGGAGCCTCTGCGTTGCAGTGAGATAGGCCGGCAAAGGTTTAGCCCGCACAACCACAGAAGCTGTCAAAATTCTTATTTAAATATTAACCGATTGAAGATCGAAAAGTTCCCATGTCAGAATAAAACTAAGAGTCGGTACCTACTATTTACGTGACCGGTTCCTATATCTTACTATTCATTCACTTGCCTTACCAATCACATCGGTCGATTTTGACATTACTTATACGAAGCTAATGTCAAATTTTAACCAATGATAAGGCAAATGAACGATATAGGAACCAGCCACAACTAAGCACAAGACTAGTTAGTGGACTAATTCGTACTAGGACAAAATGACTAAATAAAACCCTAAACCCTCGCCAAACGAAATAAGCATAGCTATACAGCGCGGCAAAGCAGCCAGCCTTCTGGGCACGCTCCCATCGGGCAGCGATTTGTTATAGTCTATAATGGCTTGTACAATTTGTAACTTAGTTTATTTTTAGTTTTTAATTATATTTTTTAAGTTAGTTTTAGTTTCCTTTTCTCACTGAAATTTTAAGTTGTAATAAACTTACTTGTTAAAAGTATATTATAAATTAAACTAAATAAAACTATATATACAAGTTGAAAGAAAAATGTATTCTTGATCATAAATTCTATTATCGATTGTCCTGCACTCACATCGTCTTTGAATTTCAACGTACCATAGCCTTACCTCGTTCTTCCTCACACTGTTTGCTGCCGCTGTTTCCAAAGCTAACTACGGACAAAAGGAAATATCTACGTCGTTGTACACACCCTAAATTTCGTATCTTTAACTATTTTAACTTTTTAGAATTCTTTCTTATCTTAAATTTAAAAAAAGTTATGAATTAACATGAATTGTGTGAAGCCAACACGAGCTTTATTTATTTTTCAGGCAACAAAATGGCGGCGATCCTGCGCCGCAACACAAGCGCGATTCACGACATCACGTCCAGCGCTACCTGTCTTCTGTTGCTCGCATCTGTTATGGTCCACTTTGGTTTGCGATGACGGTGGCGCTAAAGTCGCATTAGAAATCTAAGTTTACTATGAAAGAAGGTATATTACCAATGGTATTTAGGTTATTTTTATTATTTCTCGCGGATACCATATAAGACAGTATAAATTATTATGTTTATATTCTTGAAATTAAATTGTTTTGGGGTTTTCTTGAAATAGGTAATTGTAGGAAATATATTCCGAGAAAAAAAACTAGCTCGGTTTCTAATCTTTTGTATCAAGATATCTAATGCTATGTAATCAATTAAAAAAGAGCGGTCAATTGCGATAGATGAAATGTTTTGTTAGATATACCTTAGCCCCATCTTGCCTGCAAGTTTTGCTCGCGTAAGCTTATGAAGCTAAGTGAGTACTTTCATTGATCAGTATCAAGTGTGCTCTTAGCATTAGAGACTCACGCGAGCAAAGCTTACAGGTGTTTTACCGGTCTTAGGGAAGCTTTAACGACTTAATTCTGTATTTAGAAAGCTTTATATTTTTTACGATCGCCTGTCTCCACCCTGTTCTTCGACAGCTATGTTGTACTTTTAAATAATCAACTATTTTTCTTTTTGTGATATTATAACTGGTCGCAGTATAAGTGTATAAAATATATTGTAATATGTCTTTTTTCGACGGCCTTAAAAATAAGCTTGACTTCCGTGAGTACATAACACCTTTATCTAATTAATTTTAGTTTCGCGTGAAATCAGAGATCCCCGTACTTTAAAAAGCATCGAAGAAAAAGGAAGAAGACAAAGTGATGGTGCACGCGTTCCAAATTCAAAGGACGCGGGTTCGAATCTTGGCCGAAACGCATTCACTACTTAAGCAGTTATCTGACCTATTGTGCATATTGTTACAATTACCACGCATTAACAACGGTGAAGGAAAACATCACGATGAAACCTGCACATCGAGATGTGTTAAACTTGCCAAATCGCCTTAAACAAGCGTGGCGGGTATACTGTCCGTGTCCCAACAGTGGGAGGCCTGAGTCCAGCAATGAGACGTTTATGGGCTGTCAGATACTACTATACTACTATTAAAAAAATACACTATTTATAAATAAAATATATATTTCCTTTGTTTGTTTGTACGTCATTGAACTCTACCTAAACGTTTAGACGTGAGTTGTGGATTCGCGATCAGTTTAGATTCACAATTAGACCCGCTAGGTGGCGCAGGAATCGGGTTCTAGATTTTTATTTTTCAGGGCAGAACAACATCTGCCGGGACCGCTAGTTTACATTTAAAAAACAGGCGTTTAAATAACATATTTTCATATAGAAATAATTTTAATTACTTTTTAAACAATTATGATTACGCTATTGGACTCCTTTCGTCTGTACATACTTATGACGTCATAATTTTGTACAATCGTAGGAAAATGATACTGCGACGTTTTATAAGATGTAAAAAGTATTCAGTCGATTTTACTGTGCGCTCTGCTATTATGGGTGTATTCCTTTAGTATCTCACGTCGCCTAAAATTCACCATCTGCCGTTCCACATGGCGACCATGGTCGTTATGGTCGTGGCGAAAACGTCACTAAGGACGTCATTATTTTCGATCACATAGCGCTCATAACAACCCATGTCAAGAGCTGGGTCGAAGTGTGCGTTGACCATAGAGCGTTAATTCTCTCAATAAAATGACATTGAAAAAGGCGCGATTTTCAAATCAACCAATGACATTGTGTATTTCGTCGTTAATGACATCAACGCTCCTTAATCCGTTCCACTAGAGTTTATCATTATAACGCCCACAAGCAAGTGAGTCTCTTGTGGAACGTAGCCTATGCTGTCTAATAATCAAAATAGAGACCATCCGCACAGATAACCATGTATTTCTTGTAATGTAAATAATAATATAATCATTTCGGTGTTCCTTCTTTCATAGCTAACTAGTATAATTTACTAATATTGTATGGTTTTGAATTAGATTAGGTAGTTTAATTGTAATTTGAATTAGGCAATTATTTATCGATAGTATACAATTGAAATTCAGAGATTTGTAATTTACTTTCAATCGAATTTGTAAATGTTAAAACATTCGAAAAGTACTGGGAATTACAATTTCATTATAAACAAATTTACTATGATTTCACTCTTAATTTCAACATTTATGGTGGCGCCACAAGTCTTATTGATAAACAAACACCGCAAGACTTTTAACAAACATAGAATAGACTATTCTTTATTGCACACAAAAGAGATACATACATCAATAATAACAATATTTTCTATAGTACAATCTTATTGCCTGCTGCGATTTCTTTCAGAGAACGTTCTAGAAATTAAATTTCACGTAGAAGAGTGGGTTGGTATCCAGTTCGCAACATAGCTGCAAATATTAGTAATGAAATATGACATATAGAAAATTATACATACACACAAGTGAATTTTAATGGCGAATGCAAATAAATACATCATAGATATTTATTATTTAAATAAGATTATTTTATACGATCAGGTCAAAATATCAAATTATTTTGTTTATTTTTGCCAGGTGGTAGGGCATTTGCCCGACTGGATGGCTACTACCCCTGGTCTAAAGTATGTCGCCATAACAACCTTGAGTTATGTTCCGGCATTACTGACCAGGTTCCAATTTCCCTTAAGAGAGCAGCAGCGCATTTGTAGCACCTTTGGTGTTGCAATTGTCCATAGGCGATGGTAACCGCTTTCCATCAAGTGGGCCGTCTGCCTGTCTGCTGAACTCCTGCAGTAAAAAAAAAATTAATTCCAATTTAATTGAATGGAAAATTTTGACAGATGTATTTTAAAAATTAGATTAAATAATACTTTAGGTCGAAAGTCAAAAGATGAAAGAAAGACTTGTAGCACTCTGTAGAAAATTTTATGTCAGACCTCGGGGCTTTTTCAGTTAATTCCTAATACTGTTATAATTATATTTGTGTGTATATATTGTCATGTGTATATATACATGTGTGTATACGTATGTGTATACACTTTTATTGTTTTTGTACTTATATTGCACTTTGTATTATAATTTATAGATTGCACCACCGTCAGTTTTAAAATCTATTAATCCCTGCCAAGGGTTGTGTAGTAGAGATTCCGCCTTTTTACCGATAATTCCGATAAGGCTGCCTGTTATACTATCTTTTGTATTTTTCTAATTTTGTTTTTCTGTGCTTTGGTGTACAATAAATAGTTACCTACCTACCTACCTACCTTTTACAGTTACATTTCTAATGTAGTTGTGATTCCTGGCATTTTTCTTCCATGGTTAAACTGAATGGAATACAATAAACTGTGAAAACTTCACTTATACTATCCATGGGTCAACTAATATGCCATCTCATTAATATTAATATGTAAATATCAGCCCCTAATTGTTCCATTGCTGGGCTCGGGCCTTCTAATTTCTTAGAGCAGAACAGGCAGTAAGCGTACCAAGCTTGTTCAAGGCAGATCGGCTGGTTTACGAAGCCAATTATCTCGAAGCAGGTTTAATCACGTTATTTCTTTTTCACCGTCAGCACATATAACGATATATACAAAAATACCGCCTAAGCGGTGAATATTGTCCAGCCAGGGTATGAACCCAAGTCATTATAATGAAATACTAGATAATTGTGCATTTAACATTTTTTAACTTAGTAATTTTAACTAAATTTAATTTAATTTTTAATTCGTAATTTTAGCTCAATAAAAGTGTTTTAACGCCATCTGTTAATGAGGAATTGCATTATAATTTGACGACGGTCTTATATTATGAAACGATTTATAGTTTGAGCGTTATGATTTTCTTTGTAAGCGCCCATTTAGATTTAGTGTAGATTACAACAATAGTTTTGATAAACGCTTCCAAGGCGGTTCGATTATCCAGCGTTTACATTGTCGCATAATGTGAAATTTCGTGGTAGAATTCTTATATTATTTTTTTTCATCTAAGTACCTATTTTACCACACGTTCCGTTGTATTCTGCGTAATTTTTAACTTTCGAATAATGTATACAGGCTTTGTCAATGTATTTTTTCGGCAAATGTGTTTAAGAATAATATGTATTTATTTATACAGCGCCATCTAGTTGAACCTGATTTCCTTTAGATATCTTTTACATCATGCAGCTCTAAACAGTTTAATGATATTATAGTAGGCCATCCACGTCTTTAAGCAAACGTTCATGGGCATGAAGTGCCCCCAAAAACAACTGGCTTTAAACGGAAAGAGGTCCCGTTAACTTGTTGTTAATTCGCCAGTACAAGTGATTTTTCTGTGCAGTTTTGTTTTCGAGAAACAAAACATTCGTAAATTCCTTTACAAGTTCTTTTGTTTCTACCTTTGTTCTTTTTCCACGTCCTTTGAAAATAAAACCATTTCACGAAATTACGTACATGTAATTCTAAACATACTTAATAATATTGTCATTAATTTAATAACACGGTAATTCGTTCTTTAAACTCTCTGAGTACGGCAATTATGTCCATCTTTCTTTTTTTTTATTGCAGGAGTTCAGCAGACATGCAGACGGTCCACTTGATGGAAAGCGGTTACCATCGCCTATGGACATTTGCAACACCAAAGGTGCTACAAATGCGCTGCTGCTCTCTTATAGGAGACTGGAACCATCTATTACGATACCAATGTAAATAATGATCACTTTGATATAACTTGAACCATTAGCTGTCAATATATTAAAAAAGTTTCAAAAGTTTATATCTTCAAATAATTATATTGGTTTATTTGTCATCACGTCCGTACACAATTCGGACCAGAGCAAAATTAGTTACTTGCATGGTTATAATAAATGAAGTTTACATTTGTATCACTTGTACAGTGACTAAGTAACAATTAATATAGCTAATAGTTTTAGTAATGTATGCAACATACAGTTGAATTGTAAAAATAGGCGTCCAAAGATGGAATATCCTTTACATGTATATAAAAACACAATAACAATTACACCTATAAGCGTGAAGTATGCTCAATTTTGAAGGACAACAACCTAATACAACTACTAAAACAATATTATCTTTGAAAACGTATAGAATGAGCAAAACTTAAACGTGTCTGAAGTTCGTACAAGTCTAAAATCTTTTCCGCACCGCATACACACTGTCAGGTGCAATTAACGCTTAACCTGCGCAAACCTACTGCTAACTTCACTTGAGACACATTTAAGTATTGTGCATTTATGCCTTGATCCCTGTGAGGGCAGTTATTGAAATAATTTGCAATTGAACCGAATTGACATCGAATTGAATTAAATTGAATGACATTGAATTCGTTTCACTAACACAGATTCAAAAATTATAAACCTCTGTTACCCTACGACCCTTCCTGGAGCTTGCCAAGTGCTAAAGTTACACTAGTAAACTACGTAGCTTGGAAGGCATAATTTTTTGTGCAAAGTGGGTGCACAAAATTTATATACTGCTCTGGACACTATCTGCGTGACGATAGGTGTATTATTAATTACTGCTGTCAGAGGCATAAGGACCTTATATTGTTTAATAATGTTATGTGTTTTTTTTTAATACATTGATAATCTTAACTTCTCTTGTGAACATTAATAGCCTTTAGAGGTACGTTGCAAGAATAAAAGTTTAAAGTAATAAACGATTATATAAATAATAAACGATTTTCTGAACCGATATATACACGCAATGCGTTAACTCAAAATCATAGTTATCAGTACTCAGCAAACTCATTTGACTAAGTCGAATCTCACTGTAATTGAAAGGGGCACTACAACTAACTTCACAGATAGAAGCAGCTGAGTGAGTTTTAAAACTAGTGAAAATATCACGGCAGACTTGGCATTCAAGTTAGTGAAAGAAGGATGCAGAATCGTAGTACTGCTTAATTAGATTCGCCCGCCCATATTTGAGAACAATGTTCTTGTACTAACTTACATTTGAAGTAATAATCCGCTCAAATTAAATGTGTTCTCTAATGCACAAATCGTCATAGATCCCAGTGACATTGCAGTTATATCGCTTAGTATCTCAAACGACGATTATGAGTATCGTTTTAAAATACTCAGTTATTTGGGAAACTTCAAGTTGACATTACGGTTAGACAAATCATCAGAAACATACAATTAAATAAATTTAAACAGATGAGAGGTATATTTAAAGTAGGGAGGTTATTAGTAAAGTCAATTAATGATAACATTGATTGAAGTATGTGCAATAGTAACCAACTAGACCTTCAAAAACTGGTAATATAAAAATAAATGTAAAATGTAAAATGGAAGGTGGAAGACTACTAAGAATACAATCGCGCAATACAAAAGGTATCTCTGAAAAGCATGGTTAAATGGCGTCAAATGTCTTAACAATTTAAAACATACCTATTTTCCCAATCTAAATCTAAAATTAAAAAGATTTAGTCTAAATACAAGAACAAATTAAAAATGTCGAGAAAAATCGAGAGAAGAAACCTGTAGGCACCAACCATCTAGTCACGAAATTTCGAGCTTTTTTACAGATACATGTAATTAGATTATTTTCCTCAAAAACTAAACATTAGCATAAGTACTCTTAGTATTCCTCCATAATACGAATGCAAGAGATATTAAATTCTGAAAACAATCGAGAGTTTGCTGTCAAGAACCTCAACCAATAACAGAGAAGTTTATACTATTGTATTATGTGGTATGTATATGTTAAGGTAAGTCAAAACAATTCTTAAAGGGGTCTCTTAAAGATTGTTTTGAGTTATATAATAATATATACTTCAACTAGATGGCGTTAAAGTCGATTAATCTTTAAAGTGAAACAGAGACATCTAGCGTGTATTTGGTTGTAATTTAAATATATTTTTGATGCATTAACAGCATCATTTAAAGAAATTACCATCATATCTTTACATTGCCAAAAAGATAAAAATCGAATAATTGTATCAAAAAATTATTTCAATGTCACAATTTACACTCAGTTTGTTCATTTAACACGAAATACCACAGCGCTATCTAGTTTGAAGCCCTATAAATATTAAAATGACGTTAAGTAGAACAATACATTTGTTACGATAATTCACAGACAAGTCTTTAGATTAAGAAATTAAGTTATAATAAAATTTAATGATATGGTAAGACCATATTGTTATAGAGGAATATTAATTTCGTGCAAAATAGGAAGAGAGAATACTTATATGGCGTTTTCTTAAAAAACTGACAAAACGAATTTCATAATGGACAGAATGGCATTAACGAATCTACTTTGCTAGAAAATTGACAAGTAATCGTATAAAAGCCCATTTTAAGATGCTTTAAATTTTATAATAATAGCTAATTTAATTAAGTCTAACTTCTCATACAATAACCACCCTAGAGCGATACTACGACATGTGCATTGAACCCATAGATAATACACTATATGTAAACTAGATGAGCCTCTCTGGAATAAAATATAATTTACCCTGTCCGATAGATGGCGCTATAATCGGTATTAACCAAAGTCGGGAGTGAGACTGCACCCTTTTTTTTTTTTTTTGGCCAGGGGAAATCCGTTTGAGGACTAAGCCGCGACAGGACACAGAAGCCTGGGGGGATGTCCGCGACCTGTGTGAGTGTGTGGGATTCGCCAGATCGGGGGTGGCACTAGCGTGCCCGGTCAGAACCGGTGCCACGCTATTGCCACTCCCCAGTTAGGGATACCCACTAAAACCCCTGGGTGTTCCGTCCTGCGCCTTATGCCAGGGCTACGGGAAATGGGCTGCCCGACTCCGCAGTGCCCTGGCAGGCGTGGGCCCCCCTCACTGGGCCTCTTCCTATGCCAGGGGACGTGTCCCCCGGCTACTTCTTGGTCTCGTTCGTGCGTGGGGCGGTCTGTAACGCGCCCCACGGGAAGAGAGATGAGCGCGCGCGGAACACTCGCGCTCTCAACTCGACGGCATGTGCGGGTGAGTGAGAACCCCTATACCCCTAGGGGCCCCACCCGCGCCGCCCGCTTACGGTGGCCGAAGGTCTAGCTCGGACCTCCGGCGTCGGCGCGTCCTCCTTTGGCGGGAGCGGAGCAAAGACGTACGCTCACGCTCCCGCTCCGCCTCCTCCTTCGCAAACATGACCTGCTCGCAGAAGGAGGAGACGGCGTCCCATCCGGTGCGGCTCCCGACCATGGTGCGAACCACGGCCGGGAGCGAAAGGTCCAGTCCGGTGAAGGCGACGAGCTCTCGGCGCTGCTCCGCCCATGCAGGACATTCCTGTAGGGTATGCAGCGCCGTATCCTCGTCGCCTGTGTCGCAGTGATGGCACCCTGACGTTGGCTCGCGGCCGAGGCGACACAGGTACCTCCCGAAGCAACCATGCCCCGAGAGGACCTGTGTCAGCCGAAACGTCAGGGTGCCGTGGGTTCGTCCTGTCCATTCTCGCAAGACGGGCCTCACCGCCTCGATGGTGGCGGGGCCCGCGCTGGGGCGTCTGAGGCGATCTTCCCAGACTCCCACGGCGACCTGGCGGAGCTCCGACCTGCACGCCTCGATTTCGCGAGGCGCGGGTCTGGTGCCCCTGGCCAGGGCCTCTTTGCGCCACACATACAGTGACGCCAGGACCCTGGCTTCCAGGTCCCATGGGAGAGTGAGACTGCACCCGGCCCAACCCAGCCAAAATCGGGAATGTTCTCCGCCCGTTTTTTTATTGGAGCGATGACGGAACGACCCGAGTAGTGGGATAGTGGATACAGAGTACCCTCTATTATTCTGTCACTATATAAGCTTATTAAAATACTACAATAATCTAATTTCAGATATCGGACAGCACTGGACATTTAATATTGTCAGCTGGTATTAAATTTTTTATTTGTTTTTAAGCTCCGCTCACTGTGAGTGAGTGGTAGAAGATGAAAGTATAATATAATGACAATTTAATCATTATAACACATAAAATAAAACGATTGCTGAAGTATGATTCTTCCGATTTCGCACGGAGTTAATAGCAGGAGTATACTTTGAAAATATAAATTATATAAAAAAACAATTATATTAATTAATTCTAAAAGTTTGTTATCTTTTGTAAATAAAAAGATTAAATTACAAATAATTATAAAATAAAAAAGTAGATAGAAATTTGAAGAACTGTAAATAAATTCATCAGTGTTATTGAGTACTTGTGTAAATACAATTTTGGTGATTATGTATATGCAATAAATAATAAATGAAAATAATACCTGTTGTTTTCTCTTTTGTAGCTCAGAGGAATACAAGCATGAGACAAAGAGAAAGACAGAGTAAGCGTGCGAGTGAGTGAGTGAGTGAGTGTACGAGTGAGTGAATGAGTGTATATTTCTTTAGGCGTTTGTATTATGCGTGACACTATACAGTCACGTAGGCTACGTTCCATTAGAGACTCACAACGACCACGTTCACGACCGCGATTTTACCTGCTCTACTTGCTTGCCGGCGTTACAATTGTAAACCCAAGTGGAACGGTTATTCGACATCTTGGGTTGTCGTGAGCGTTGTGTGATCGAAAATGATGACGTCATTAGTGACGTTTTCGCCACGACCACAACGACCGCGGTCGCTTTGTAAAACGGCTAACGGAGCATTTTGGGCGTTATGAGCTACTAATGGAACGCGCTGATAATCGGTAGCAGTCAAATCACAACCCACTGCTGGATTATTTTTTTAAATGTTATATTACGTATCTCAATCTTTTGTTTTCCTCAAGTATGCCTGAAAGCTGGTTTACATTTGGATGAGTGAAATAATTAACTAGGTAGTAAATAAGCCCTTATCATCGTTTCGTCAGACATCTAACTAAGCTACAAATTATTACTTAACTGTAAACTTTCTGTCCAAACAGTTATAGAGACTTATTCCTAAATTAACTACTCAAATCAGGATGTATTGGCCACTTGTCATAAAATGCCCTGACATTATGATCTTTGCCATGTTTCAACCACACCTCACTGAGATAAGATTTAAAACTGAAGTTAGTATGACTTAAAAATATTGAAGTGATATCTTTTTATGGGAGGGTAAACCGCTTCGTTACGTAACGCATTACGATGCCCGACTGTCTGTCTCTTCATTTCAACAAGAATCTTTTTGTAGCGTCTTCTATATTTAAATCATATTATAATATAGTACGTCTTAGCGTCTGTTGTTTATTAGGTATCCAAGTATCCGCTACACGTATATGCATGTTGAAATAAAACTCTTCTAATATTGATAATATGCGCTGCATTATTTCCTGGTCCATAACCAATAGGTTATGGGTCACACACCAACAATAATAATAGGTTAATAGTTAGAAATAAATAAAAAAGCCGTTTTCTTAAGAAATTTTTTATTCTTTTTTTTACTTAACTATCGTCTTGATTTTATTTGATAATCAACACTATCGGTTAACCTTGATTTAAAGCTGTACTAACAAGATTTGAACCTATCGTTAAAACGCATAATATCTAGTTTTTTAAATACTTTTGTGATGTGCAGTCGTGGTATGAAAATGTTCCCCAGTTTTCAAATTGATTCATCTAATGTTCCGCGAGCACATGTTACCTTTTCAAACTAAGTCACAGAACAGATTGTTCCACAGAAAATTGTTTAACTTTTTGTCAATAAAGTTTAAAATTACTTAGATCAAAGCTGTTTGATTTCTATCTTGTCTAAGAAGAGTGTTTAGACATGTAAAACCTTTTCATTGGTTTTAATATTTATGTAATGTTAAATCAGAAAATTGTTTAACTTTTTGTCAATAAAGTTTAAAATTACTTAGATCAAAGCTGTTTGATTTCTATCTTGTCTAAGAAGAGTGTTTAGACATGTAAAACCTTTTCATTGGTTTTAATATTTATGTAAAGCGTATTGATTATATCCTCTTTATTTCTTATTGTTAATCGCAGCGGCTGTCATTGTCAACGTTGCAATTTTCTTTTTTCACGCTTCTACATTTTACAAACGTAAGAGTCATTAAAATGTAGGCAGTATTGTTTCTTGTAAACGTGCAAGCAAAAGTCGACTGAAGGTGACGAACATTTTCATTCCGCGACTGTACATGTCATTGCGTCTAATTTAAAAGATATAATAATAACATCGTTTTATTAAAACTGCTATGCAGTTTGATACGATATATTTGGTTCAGTGTTATCAAACAAAAATAAATTAAAATTAACTAATTAATAAATACTAATAATCTACGTGTGACCAGTTAATCACAATGTAATTTGAACCATTGTGCATAAAAAAGGATTGTAATCCAGCGAAAGGCTTATGTCGAGTTATCTCCACCTACCCAAAGTATGGAATAACAGCCGTGATCATATACAAAATTCATTCTAGTTGAATATCACAATATGCAGTGTTTTAATTAATCAATTTTTATTACATTATAAACAATATAAACAAGTAATATTTATATTCATGTCATGTATCTACAGGTCAAGTATATTCATTATAATCTTCTCGTATATACAAAAATGAATCATAGAAATGGATGTACGCGCATAACTTGAGAACGACTTTACCGATTTTGATGAAATTTTGTGTGTGTCTTTGAGTGGGACCCGGGATGGTTTAGATTCACAATTGGAACCGGTAGGTGGCGCTGAGATCGGGTTCTAGAATCCTCCTAATCACCTGGACCGATTTTGGTGATTTTGTTTTTATGTTTTGAGTGGGTTCCCGGATGGTTTAGATTCACAATTAGAACCGATAGGTGGCGCTGAGCTCGGGTTCTAGAATCCTCCTAATCACCTGGACCGATTTTAGTGATTTTGTTTTTGTTTTGAGTGGGTTCCCGGATGGTTTAGATTCACAATTAGAACCGATAGGTGGCGCTGAGCTCGGGTTCTAGAATCCTCCTAATCACCTGGACCGATTTTAGTGATTTTGTTTTTGTTTTGAGTGGGTTCCCGGATGGTTTAGATTCACAATTAGAACCGATAGGTGGCGCTGAGCTCGGGTTCTAGAATCCTCCTAATCACCTGGACCGATTTTGGTGATTTTGTTTTTGTGTCATGAAACAAAGTCTTTTAGGAATTCAGAAAATATGGCGGTACTAAGTTCTCCGGGTCAGCTAGTTAAATCTAAAAGCCATGATAAACACGCTACACTACCAATTAATTAACAATTTGTCACCTACAGTTAATACTTAAAACATAATGAACCCTTCAGTTGAATGCTTCACTCAGAAGATACATATACAGACAGTCACGTTTATAAACATAAAGGTTTATATTTGTCTTTTAAGTTCCTCGCTCAATAAGCTTTGAGTGCGGTATAAATTATTTAAAATAAAAAAACTAAACTTTTAGCATCTTCATAATGATCTGAAATTTGCTTCGGTGTCTTGGTCCTGTTGTTTGATTAGGTTCCAATAAAAACCTTTCTGCTTTTTTAGTTGTTCATGAGTGCCCATCTGTGAAGTAACATTCATATTTTTTCTTTAAACATACCGTCTGCATGAACTATATTTAGTGTCAAATTTTATGGCACTTTTGAAGTTCATAAACAATGACATTATCATACATACATTTTTTACATGTCACTCTCACTTTTAAAAACAAACCGTTACGCTAAATGCAAAATTTTAAGATTTGCGTTATTAATGCCATCTATTATAAAATTAACTGAACTACAAGATGCATTTGACATTTTTGTATTTCCGTATTAAAACGCTAGATGGCGTGAAAAATTGCGTATAGGGTAAATTATATCCTTGTTCGCATATCATAAAGAAATATTTATATTTTGTCTTTTATAGTGATTATAATAATATTATTGTTTGGATACAAAATAAAATAATTATAATAATAATCCTACTAATATTATAAACGCGAAAGTTTGTAAGAATGTATGGATGTATGCATGTTTGTTACTCTCACGCAAAAACTGCTGAATGGATTTTGATGAAACTACAATAATATAGCTTACACATCAGAATAACACATAGGCTATAATTTATAAAGATATAGTGTGAATTATCCAAAATATAACGGTTTGCCATCATCACGCGGGTGAGACCGCGGGGCGCAGTTAGTCTTGAATAAATTGACTGTGTGCCCATTCACTGAGGACTGCCCACAATAGTATAGTTTCCCCTATATAAAAGAATACTCACCTCAACAATTTTTCCCTTATTAAGCACCACTATGAGGTCTGCGTTCATGACAGTGGATAGTCTATGGGCTATCACCAGCACTGTGCGTCCCTTAGCCGCTGTCTCTAAAGCGTTTTGTACAATTTTTTCACTCGCTGAATCCAAAGCACTGCAAGTTTCAATTCAGAAGTAAAATTATTCCATATACGTCCTCCGTAGCAGCTACATTCGTCTTTAGACCATCCTGAACCAATATCATAGTTAGAGTGAATTATCATATTGATTCCCAAAGTGATCTTTATTGACACCCAAAGGTTAATTATAAACTCGGATTTACATTACCAAAAATGAAATTGGAGTTCTTGAGATATAGTATGGTAGAGGGTATGAAAATTAATGTAGAGAAGACGAAATTTATGGTGTTTGAAAGAGATGAAAGGATGACAATGTGTACGTACAGATAGGAAATGAAAGACTAAAGCAAGTCAAAAAGTTTGTTTACCTAGGGTACATGTTTACCAGAGACGGAAAGCATGAAAGTGATATTGAAAGGAGAGTAATGGCAGGTGAATGGAGTGCTGAACTCTTTTATGAACAGCCGGAAAGTGTATGTAAAGGCAGTTCTGGCAATCCATCAAGGGGTCTTAGTACCAACGCTAATGTACGGCAGTGAAAGTTGGATATGGCTAAGAAGCATGAAAGTGGGATAAATGCAGTTGAAATGAGAGCTTTGAGAAGTATGTGTAAGGTTAATATAATTGATATTATAAGAAACTGTTTGATAAGGGAGTGTTGTGTATTGAAAGAAGATGTAGTCACAAGAGTTGAAAAAGGAATGTTAAGGTGGTTTGGGCATGTAGAGAGAATAAATGAAAGAAGATTACAAAACAAGTATATGACAGCAATGTGACTGGTAGATTCGGTTCCGGTAGACCGAGACGTACTCACCATGATCAAATTGAAGATATTTTGAAAAAAGGTCAGATAAAAAGTAATTTAAATAAGCGTGTATGTATGAAAAGATTAATGAAAGTTCAAGAAGCGAAAAGTGTTTATCAGGATCGTAGCAGGTGGAGATCCATCGTCTCTGCCTACCCCAATGGAAAACAGGCATGACAATATGTATGTGTGAGATATAGTAAACGGAGGTGTATTCCAGTGAATCTTGTTTAATCGGGACGTAACTATAACTTCGGCTTCCATGAACAATAAATACTGTAAGTACTGTAGATTAAATTATAGTCTACACCATTGTCGGCACCCCCCTCTCCCCATGAATTAGCATCCTGTCAAATTATTGAAGATATTAGGAAATCTTTATATGTTTTGTTTTGTACCCGTACAATAATAATATTATTATCATTGTATGACTACAATATAAAAAAAAGATTTTTAATGCTTTGAATAAATTAATAAGATGCTAATCATTAAGGAAGTGCCAACATTCGTACAGTTTACCTATAAATTAATTAAATTCATAAGTCTATCCACGAAGTTAACTTTTTTGAATATTCTTTTGCGAATTCGATCGCATTAAATTCGCTTCCATATCTCTTAATAACTATCCCCCATCTTCCGAGATAAAAAATTCCCAATTACAGAGTATACACATATATTAGATTTCATGATTTTACGATAACAGATTCATACGGCTTGCGTAATTTTAATATTCAGTATGAAGGGATCTGCACACAATAAAAAAAAAATGATAAGTGAACCACGACACAAAAAAGTTTGAAGACCTCTGGTCTAAGGCAAATTACTTGACAGAGTGTATAATACGGCTGTGCACCGTTATATATTGTATGGAAAAGAGCCTATCTATAGGAATAGATTATAGTTACCTAGTAGCTTCATCCAATATGATGATGGGCGGATTTTTGAGCACTGCCCTCGCAATGGCGATCCTCTGCTTCTGTCCTCCGCTCAATGCCATCCCCCTTTCTCCTACCATAGTGTCATACCCCTCGGGGAAGCCCGTTATGAACTCGTGAGCATTGGCTGTCATTGCTGCTCTTAGTATCTGGCATAAGGAACGATACTTATTTCAAATTCTCATCATTATCATCCAAGAGTTAAATCTCAGTTGCATCCAGAGCGTTCAGTCCAAAGCCCGAACTATGCTTTACTACTTTTTCTTCTCCACTTCACGCGATCTTCAGCATTGTTTTGAAACCAGGAGGTTTCCTACATAGGGTGTTGATGATAGAAGTTTCTAGATGTAAATTGTTTATTGATATTTATGCATATGAATGTTTGCCAAACGAGTATGGTGCTGGACGTGTACTGACTTGAATATGTTAAAATGTACGTATCGGCACAAACTCTGAAACGGCAATGTACGGCTGTTGCTAGCCCGTACAACAACACTGATCATCATTATTATCTTAGAGTTAAATCCCAGTTGCATTCGGAGCGTTCGCTTCGAAGTCTGGGGTCCGCTTTCCTACTTTATCTTCACTTCGCGACCTTCAGCATCTCTTGACCTTTAGTACGCATTTCATTTACCGGGGCCTGGCAGAGGTGATATGGCTAGACATTTGTTCCCCACATAATTAGTCGGTCTTCGTAAAACGTGGCCGTACCAATGTAGGCAGTTCTTTTTTTTTATTTCAGGAGTTCAGCAGACAGGCAGACGTTCTAGATAGTTCTGTTGCAATTTGTCTGCTATGTCATGAAGAATGTCTCGGATGCAGAAGTTCCCGATGTGGTCTTTTCGCGTGACTCTTTCACTGCCGTATTAAAAGACAGGTTTAATGATGGACTTATAGACCTGTCCTTATTTTATTGCAGGAGTTCAGCAGACAGGCAGACGGCCCAATTGATGGAAAGCGGTTACCATCGCCTATGAACATTTGCAACACCAGAGGTGCTACAAATGCACTGCTGCTCTCTTAAAGGAAGCTGGAACCTGGTCACTAATGCCGGAACACAACTCAAGGTTGTTATGGCGACATACTTTAGACCAAGGGTGGTAGCCATCCAGTGGGGCAAATGCCCTACCACTTGGCTGTGTGTTGTTTTGTCGCCTCTTAAGATAGCCTTTTAACATAACCGGCATTTTGAGGTCGCAAACGACACCTGTCACCCCACGCCACTTGACCCAAGCTCCTGAGATATGGTCCTTAACGTCGTGGTCGAAGTCACCGGATGCACTAGTACAGGTTTTAAGCACTTTAACCGGTCTGTACGCTCAACCGTATCTACACCTATTTTCAAAACACCACGAAGAAAAGCCGCGGTAGTTTATTTAGTTGCTAACGTACTCAGCTCTGAATCTCACGTTTTAAAATGACATGGGTTAGAATATGCATTATTTAAGTAGTATTTATTGGTTGGACAGGTTGACGGCACATCTGATGAAAAATGGTTACCGTCGCCTATGGATATCGGCAAAAATAAAGGTGCTGTCAATGTGCTGCCAGCCCTGAAGGGACGACTGGAAGCTAGTTAGTGATACCGGAAAACAACTCAAGGTTGTTATGGGAGGAAGTGGAAGGCCACGACACACCTTCCATGATCAAATTGATCGTGTACTAGCAGACGGTGATGTCAGGAGCCTCAAGAACAGACGAGCGTGCATGACAGAGTTATGAATGTCAAAGAAGCAAGTGAGGTGTGTAAGTATAAGCCTAAATGGCGCTCTGTTGTTCGTGCCTACCCCGCAAGGGAACTGGCGTGAAGTTATGTATGTATGTATGTTGTTATGGGGCACGGTCTAGAATGTTGATACAAGGGGAGGTAGCCATCCACCTGGCTGAGGGTTCTTACGACAGGCAACTCGGTCACAGGAATTAGTATTCTTCCTCTGTTTCTGCACGGATTTTGTGAGATTTGTCTTACGTGTTTCTTTTTAAATTTCGATATCTTGTAGGGTTCAAAAGATATGAATACAACGTCCAAATCTCACATAAAGAAAGTGGTGGTTACAAACATTAATCATACAAAAACTTTTTTAATTGTGACCTGAAACGATAAACACTTTTCATGTTTTTACACGGAGTGTTAGATATAGGTAGATTTCTATATCTAACCGACCGTTCAATTGCCCTACTATCGTTTAAAATTTGACATAAGCTCTATGCCACTAATGTCAAAATTCAATTGATGGTAAGACAAGGAAATGAGTATAGTTTTGATCCTTTGAAAAATAAACTTTTTATTTTATTTTGAAAAATAGAACTGATCAAACTTACCTCGTCATCAGTAGCCTCGGGTTTTCCATATCTGATATTCTCTCTAACAGTGGTGGCGAATAATACGGGCTCTTGACTGATCAAGCCCAACGCCCGCCCGCGGAGCCACTTGCAATCAAACTCCCGCACATCAACGCCATCTATCGTCACTTGGCCGTCATTCACGTCATAGAATCTGAGAAACGTTTGAAATGAAATAGTTGGTCAACGGGCAGAGGGTCCATCTGATGGAAAGTGGTTACCATCGCCTATATGTTCATAGGCGGCACCAATATCACATAGCAAGTATTTATTTACAATAGAATCCGTTTATAATGATATCGAAGGGAAGTGACAAACACGTCATACAAAGCATATACATATTTAGAAATTTATTATATAAAATGTCTAGCTGTGCCCGCGACTTAGTCCGCGTAGAATTTTTGTCGCGGAACCCTAAAAAATTGCCTAAGTTACTCGTTATAAAATAAATGTAAAAAAACGTGCCAGTGAAAGTCCGGTTAAAATCGATCCATCCTTTTCAGAGATTAGCCGGAACATCCAGACGGACAGAGAGACAAATAATTCTAAAAAATGCATTTTTAGAATCTCCTGGTCCGAATTGACGCCCCTGATTTTTTTCACGTTTTTATTTTGACATTACAAATAGACACAAATTTTATATATCTGTATAATAGACATTTCTAAGTTAGTTTTATCTATAGTATAGTCATAAGGCTAGTGTTTTTTCCATGGTATTTGTTGCGGACAGAGAGCATCTCCCTGACCCGCCCGTCGGAGCACACCTTCTCTCCACGCCCCACATACCACCGATGCCCATAGCTCGCACAGTTAGCAGCTAGGCGTCGGACGGAACGTGGGATATAGAAGCGGCCATGGAGGGCGGAAATGCTCCCTTGCTCACTTGCTCTCATACATATGGCACAAATACGCACTACTTTACTCTCTGCCATTCATCTCTGTATCTCATCTATGTATAGTTTTAATTTAATTCTAAAGTCCACATCGAGTTTTATTTGAAAGAAGCAACTGCCACCAATAGTATTGCTATATTTATGAGAAATATAGAATCCATATTCTATTCGTAACTTTAAATGATTCTACAAGAATTGATTTATATCTTATCTATACTAATATATAAAGTTGAAGAGTTTGTTTGTTTGCTTGAACGCGCTATTCTCAGGAACTACTGGTCTAATTTGAAAAATTCTTTCAGTGTTAGATAGCCCATTTATCGAGGAAGGCTATAAGGCTATATATCATTACGCTAAGACCAATAGGAGCGGAGCACCAATGAAGAATGTTTCAATGAAGCTAGTATATATATAAAAACATTCATAAAAATAATGTAACGAACCTTTCTAACAGTGCGGCTATGGTAGACTTCCCATTACCCGAAGTACCCACAATCGCTACAGTTTTTCCAGCAGGTATCTTCAGGTTAAAGTTCTTAAGAACAATCGCTTCAGGTCTCGTCGGGTATGAGAACGTGACATCTTTAAACTCAATATCGCCATAAAACTCGTGGAATTTAATCACTTTACTGCCTGACGTGTCCATTTTTGGCTCTTTGTTTATGTACTGAAATGTTTCCAGGAGATTACATTAAAATTATTAAGTCATTTTCTACACCTCATACATAGCTAGATAAGATAAGAATAACTTTCATGTTAGGTTATCAGCAAGAGACGCTTTTAGGGATAAGACCACCTTTAGTCGTGTCAAGAAAGTTATGCATTTTAGTCATACGTTTTGGTGAGCAATGGTAATCCCTATTAATATTATAAATGCGAAAGTAACTCTGTCTGTCTGTTCCGTTTTCACGTAAAAACTACTGGACCGATTTGGCTGAAACTCAGTATATATATTTTTTCGATGCCGAGAATGAACATAGGATACTTTTTATCCCGGAAAATGGGATAGTTTCCGGGATAAAAGTATATTTGTCTTTTTGTTTGTTATCCTTTTATGGAAAGACTATTGGACCGATTTGGCTGAAACTCGGTACATATATAATTTGAATACCGAGAGTGCCCAAGCGATACTTTTTATCCCGGATAATGGGATACATTTTGGGATAGATTTATGTAAAGTTTATCCCGGAAACTAGGAGAGGTTTTGTGATTTTGTCCATTTCGTCTACTGGGTCCACTGGGTCCACTGGGTCCACTGGGTCCACTGGGTCCACTGGGTCCACTGGGTCCACTTGGACCATGTTATCTATTTTGTCATTTTTGTCAAGTTTTGTTATTTATTTAGTTTACATATAGACGGGCGTGGTATAGTTTGCGATATAAAATGAAGTGAATCTTTCGGGGGCAAATACATACAAATTTAATACAATGTAACCTGTACCACTTGCTTTTTAAACAAGAGATACGCACTAGAGGTTGACCCGCGGCGCAGCCGCAGGGTCAGCTCTAGTGATAATATACTTATTAAAGGTTTATTTATTTATTTATTAAAAACATTCGAAAGGAACAGAATAATGAGAAAAACAATAACATTTGCATTTAATTAAAACTGAGTAGAAAGGTGATGTCAGGAGGCTTAATAACAGACGAGCGTGCATGACAAGAGTTATGAATGTGAAAGAAGCAAGTGAGGTGTGTAAGAATAAGCCTAAATGGCGCTCTGTTGTTCGTGCCTACCCCGCAAGGGAACTGGCGTGAAGCTATGTATGTATGTTTGTATGAGTAGAAACCTGTAATATACTCGTATTAGGTGTTGGTAGACACAGGTGCATTTTAACCTAATAAACTGTGGAGTTACAATTTTTTTGAAAAATCATAACTCTAGTTAGGAATCCACTGGTTTTGAGAAAAAACCACATACTTTATTATTAAAACAACTCATAGCGTTGCTTGAAAGGATCAATTTCTTTGAAGGAATATTAAACATCAAACAAAGGGAGAATATTAAAGATATTTTTTAGATTTTTGAGTGAAATAAAGAGCTCTGTTTTAAGTTGCTCCCTTAAGTAGGTAACGTGAAATAAAAATTTATATATTTTTTTTTAAATATAAAATATCACTTTTAGGGTAGGCCGGACAACGTCTGCTGTGCCCACTAGCTTTACCTATGAAAAACTATAGCATTACCTCAAACACTCGTCCTCCAGCACTGATTCCCTTGACGACTGAACCGAACAGCAGTGACAGTTGTGCCACGGACCTCTGTACTGTTTGCGCATTGACCAGAAAAGCCATGACGTCACCAGCTGACATCTGACCGGAAGACATAAGGTGACCGCCCAAGAACATCGTACTCAGAACCATACTGAAAGACACATTAAAAATCGTATTAAACGGAAACCTTATTATAACGAACCTCAATATAACGAATATTACGATTTAACAAATTCTTAGAAAACCCATAGAGCCGGCCGTACAGTTAGTACAAAATATACCTTTACGAATACACTACTGAAAACCCCTCTTTATAACGAAATAAAAAATAGAACGATTAGAAAGTATAACTAACCTCTATATCACGATTTTTGTCAACCTGCTACTACCTTTATATAAGGTATTCTGCCAATCCATCTAACAATAATAAATAAATCTTACCCATTTAGAAACAGATTAGTCCCAGCCTGGAATAGTCCTACGCCTAAACCTAACTCCATACTCAGGTCTGCAGCGGTGTCGCATTCTTTAGCGAACATCTCCGCCTCATTCTCTTCGCCTGCAAACGCTCTCACAGTTCGCATATTCGATATCGCCTCTTCTGCAACTAAAGTTGCTTTTTCTATCTAAGATAATAAAATTGTTTGCTTAGAATTTTCGGCCATTTTTTAAAATACAACACTTATATAACTATTTATACTTTTGGTTTTTGTGCGACACTTTTTTATGTATAGCAGTTGAAGATGTGTTTCAAAGTGAAAATAAAAGAACGGTAGAGAAGGTAAGTCATTTTACTGTTAATACCTTGATCAAATTAAGAAAAAGCATATCTTGTCAAACTAAGAAGAAGAAAAAACTGGTCAATAATAGAGAAAATTGACGGAGGTTCCAACAACAAGTTGATAGGGGGTCTAAAGCGGCCACTTTTGGAGAATCGTTTGACACATGTCTAGATACACTGGTATGTGTGAGACTTAGCAAGCTCCACTGTAATATTTGATACTTTTTATACATACACACATACATACATACATAACTTCACGCCAATTCCCTTGCGCGGTTGGCACGAACAGAGCGCTATTCAAGCTTATTCTTACACACCTCACTTGCTTCTTTGACATTCATAACTCTTGTCATGCACGCTCGTCTGTTCTTAAGGCTCCTGACATCACCTTCTGCTAGTACACGATCAATTTGATCATGGAAGGTGTGTCGTGGCCTGGTACTTTTTATATTCGTAATAATATTAGTAAGCGGCCTAAGCCGGCCCTACAGAACTTAAGTGAAAAGATAGATTATTATTTTACTAGACATGCCAGGAAATTCGTATGCGTTACCCAAACAAACAGCGTTTTTGCTTAAAAAGAATCAATAGGTAGATAAATGTCTGTTCTAGTTTGTTTCTTTTTTTCGAAGTTTTCTACCAATTACTGATTATTTATTGGTGTTTAACCAAAAAATCCGGCTTATTTTTAGCTAAACATTCTGTTTACATGTTTACATCGATATTAGTTCTTTAATTTTTGAACAGATGGCGTTAGTAGTAACACTCCAATTGATATAACACATTCCTTATTGGTTTTATAATTTTTAACAGATGGCGTTAGGAATACAATAAGATTCTAATTAATAAAAATTGTTATTGATACTATTTTTTTCAATGTGTAATAAATAATATTTTATGATAAAACATAAATTGAAATTACTATGTCAAAGGCCAAATCTGAAAGTGAAACTTTCTCAGTAAAGTGTACCACAAAAATGAATAACTTGTGGGATAATGTTAATATCGACAACAGCTGGCAAACAGGCAGACAGCCCAGCTCATGGAAAGTGGCTACCATCGCTTATAGATCTTTGCAACACCAATGGCGAAGCCAACGCTTTACCAGCCTTTAGGATGGGACAGGGGGATGAGATAGATAGAGGGAACAGACAAGAGGTATGAGATAGAAGATGCGACATGGGATGGGGGGAGGAGGGCAATCTCTTATATTCTCATCTAAAAGATATACGGCACGTACCTGCGCCTGAGCTTCCCGCGACAACTTCCTCAACAGTGAACCGATGAATGTTCCACCGATCACAACGGACGGGACACAAATCATAGTCAATCCAGTCAAATGCGGAGAAATCACAAGTAGACTAACAGCTGAGCCTATTACCTAGAAAACATATAAATAGTAGATTGTTACACGAGAGGCGCAAGTGACTTACTTAGGCATGAGATAGTTTGGCGCAAGAGCGTAGCGAGGGCGATAATACTTCGAGTGCCTAAATAGGTCTTTCACCTCAGGCTAACACTGCTTTTCATTTCGAATATGAGGAAAGTAAATAAAAACGAATTAATTAAACAAACAACTCTACTTCTCTAATGAAATCAGGCATCAAATCTGACGAACTCATTTAATATGTCACACATGATATGTCAAGTGACTGTATTATATTTGGTTCACATTTTTAAATTTTATGACAGCAGGGATAATAGTTTCCCAGGGTTGAAAAGTACTGTTTACATGCCTGTGATCATACAACTCCAAGTGTACTTTCAGAATATGAGAAATGAAAATACTTAGACACTACTATTCCAAAGGTATATATATCAATTTGCTCTTTTGATGCATAAAGCACTAATCTATATAATAACAACACTCACTACAATAACTTTGGTCTATGGTTCAAATATCATAATATGTTGTACCTGTGTTATTGCTCTTAAGCCTCCAGATATGGTCTGTTTGAATGAACTTTTAAAGTCCTGTACATCCACTGTTAACCTGAAACCGTTATATTGGTAATATAATGATTTTGGAAAAATAATCACTTCTAAAATGCATTTTGAATTGAGATGAAAAATAAGTGGTGAAAAGTTAACCGACTTATGATGTTTGACCAACAAAGGTCATTTGTTTTGAAAGTTGACCAATAAAGTTATCCCTTTTGAAATTTGATCAATGAAGTTCGCTTCTTTTGGAAATTGACCAATGAAATTCGTTCCTTTTGAATCTTGACCAATGAAATTCGTTACTATTAAAAGTTGACTATGAAGTTTGTTCCCATTGAAATTTAACCAATGTAGTTAGTTTCTTTTGAAAGTTGACCAATAAAGTTTGTTCCTTTTGTAAGTTGATCAATGAAATTCTTTATGTCGAAAACACTTCTTCACTTTTTATGCATATATATTATTGCAGGTACACATTATGTACTCTTAATTATTATTATAATTTTACTAGGATTTTAATACTAGTATATTTTGAAAGTAAGAATTCACACAATACAAATTTATCAAGTGGCCTCTACGTATTGGCCTTCCCATGGCCCCACACAAGCTGTCCAAAAGTCCAGGCCATTTTTATAGCCCGTGGTTTTCAAAAACATACACTGATAATAATAATCAGCAAACAAACAGACATATTGTATATTCCCAAATTAAGCAAGTTTCGCTTGTGTTATGGGTAATAAATTAATAATACTATGGACTACTCAGGGGCCGATCCCAGACACACGGACTATAGTAAATAACGGAGAAAATAAGTTTCCAAAATTTCCTATACCAGGAATCGAACCCGGAGCCTCTGTGTTGTAGTAAGGTAGGCCGACAAAGGCTTAGTCTGCTGTCGTATACATGTACTAAATTTCAGCAATATTGGTATCATGCATCTTCCATGAACGCTATGAATAGACACATAGTTACTTTGACGTTTATAATATTTGGGTTATTATTGTTCAAGAATAACATGTTACCTATTTACTAATTCGCCAGTTCTCTCTTGGTCAAAGAACGCCATGTCCTGATTCATTATCGAAACGAAGAGATCCCTTCTCATCTGCGACGCTACTCTTTCACCAACTTGAGTCAAAAGATGAATGTAGAAAAATGTAAATGCAGCCTGGAAATATTTTGTCGTAAAAATTATTGAGCAGCAAAGTAAAGTATGTGCAGTTATATGGGAACATTTTCATATGTTAACTAAATCTGGGCACGATTCACTGTACATTTTTTCTAAACTGTTGTCATCTAACACAGAATACCCGGAGTTAGCGGTGGGTAACCAACTTAAATTCCAAAAAGTTAGCCTAAGGCTATAATGGTAGTTCATTAGTTAAAAACTATTTGACTAATGGTTGAGTGATTCGTCATTCGCCAGTCAACGCCTGACAGCTAAAGCGTAAACTAATCAGTTGCCGGTTTTAATTCAAGATCCTGTATGAGAAGCCGCCTAGCAATCTGCCGCGTAATACAGGACTGAGAATGTTGTTACAGCTTGCATTGCGTCCTGCAACACCGAGTAAAATGTCTCTTGAGCCCTTCAAGTTCTGCTCAGCCACTGCAGGATAATGAATGGGCCCTTTATTCGACAACCATTAGCCAGCTGGCGAGCTGATAGCGACAACTGACGGCTAAGTTGTAAACTCACTAGATGTTGGTTTCCGTTTTTATTAGACAACCATCAGCTAGTTGGCGAAGTGGTGGACAACTTGGCCGTGTGTATTTGGTGAACAACAACTAATTAACTGCTGCTGCAGCTTTTACAATCACAACCAACCTCTATTTGGAGTTTCCCATCTCTGTGGGCAGCATGAAAGAATACTAAGGAATAAGGGCTGATTTACATTGATCCAGTTAGTTGAAGTCATTCAAGAGAAGCCGAGAACTGACTTCTGCTGGTTACATGAAGCCAGTAGCCATTTACACGAGGCCAGTATGAAGCTAGCACTAGCTTTTTTCGAATTCAAAGTCATTATCTGGATCAATGTAAATAAGCTTCGACAATCGCCCATTAAAAACATAACTTGTAACACATTCAGCAATCATATTTAGCACCACTAGTCCATTCTATTTTTATAGAAAATCTCAATTAACTTTCAATGTTTTATTATTTAAAACATATTTTTTAAACTTAAATCAGTCATAAATTTAAATTTCTAATTATCTTCTTTTCAATTTTTTTTCAGGAAATATGTAAAAAAGTCAAATCAATCTATTAACTGCTTTTCAAGTTTTGGAAAGTTGAAATTTTATATATAATATTCAAATATGGAAAATTTGGAACACATTTTGTTCAAAAACACACTTTCCTTTGGTTTACCATTTCACATTCTTTCATAGAAATTGATTCTTACAAGCTACATTATGATTTGGTACAATAATTTGTGTTTATTTTTTCCAATTCAATTCCAGACAAGGGTATTTCATTTTCCAAAAATCAAATTATACCACTTTAGGTTTTATCAAAATGAACCTCTTGACTCCTTTGAGTACTTTCTGGTATTTAGCATAGTTTGGAATTTGGCCCTGAAGGCCCACTTGAAAAATTCACCTATACAGACTGCAAGCCTTGTTAAAATAAAATAAATAAATAAATTACCTGTCCAATATACAATGAAACTAACTTAAATGCTGGCAGTTTGATTTCTTCAATAAAATCCACAGTAGGATTGTTCTTTACACTCGCTAATACATTTACAATAACACCCAACATTGCTGGAATGTACACATTCAGGAATGCCACTGCTAGAGCAGACTAGAATAAATAGAAAATAGTTAATTTTCTAGAATATTTGACAAGAATTCGACAGTTAGTAAGTAAGTATAAATATATATAAAATATTTTTAAATAGAATCAAAAAATTAAAAAACCCATTTTTTATTATAATCTGTCTATACCTATAAGACATAAAAAACTACCAGCCTAAAGCTGTGAAGGATATTTTGTACCAATGGTCTTATAATAAGGAATGTCAAAGACTGAAGTATAGAAGATAAAGTAATAAAAAAGATTCTGAGCTCCAAGGTGGACATTCTAAATACATACAACTAAGTTTTAAAGCTAGGTTGATAGAAAACATAATAAACACTTGGCATCAAAAGATTAGGTTCCATTCAATTACTGTCACAGATTGTTTTCAAACATTTGGTAGGCAGTTTTGCAGTTATACCTTATATATATATTAATCTGAGTTTAACCTTGTTTGTCTGATGATGCTGCGCAAAGAAATATAAAATGAATACAGAAAAGATTTATTGGTGAACAGATGCAACAGAAAGTCAAATTTATACACCTGTTCAGTATTCATATAGGAAACCTACTTGAATACTTCTCAGGAATGTTATATGTAGGATAATATTGGCAATTGCCATGGCACTATTAAATTGTATATACTCAAAACAAGTATAACTTTTTTCAAGGAAATTTACAGGTTCTTTACTATAGTACTATATTTTGAAGAATACTTACAGCTACTGCAGCAACCAGTAACCACTTGTGTGGCTTTAAATAGTCATACAATCGATTCCAATCAAATTTAGCACTGTCATCCTCAATATTGGGCCGCCTTTGTATAACTCTGGAGTTTTGATGTGCTTTACAAAATGCCGGCCCATTATTCAATAATAAACGGGCAGCAAGACCTATACTAACACCTGTACATAGTTTCCAAGGACTAGATAGAATAAGGAACCCGGACTTTGTACTTTTTCCTGATAATGTTTTTACTTCTGAAGCGAACCTTTGGATTATATTTGGCGGCTTATTCTTTATCAAATGTGCAAAACATACGTTCGGATTTGAAGTTAAAAGCCTGTAAAATAAAGAGAAAGTTCAATTGTTAACTATAAATATAAAAAGTAAGTATAAATTAGATTTAAACGCTGTAAACATTAACCTTTGTCTAATCACATGACATGGCTGTAATTGCAGAATTTGCCACATTATAACAATGTATTGTATTTACTTGTACACTGAATTTTATTATTTACACATGTTTCAGTCTGAATTAAATAATTATGCAAGTTTCAAAATTAATTCCGCTACGATAACCTCTGTGTACAAGTTAATGTCAAAGTGACGACGTAATAGTAATCGTTCGGAAATTTCAACTTCCTAAAAATGAGGCAAACTGTTTTTATCCCTAGATGGCGATACTCGTAATTTAGCTAAAATTTAAGTCATAATATTTCATAATATATCTGGCTACACCTGCTTTCGTCGTAGTGCTTAAAGTAATGCATTAATGAAGCCATTACGCAGATACAGCCAAAATGGAACATGATCTTCTTGAACATACATTTACAAAGCATAACCAGCCATAAGAAAACGATTACATTAAAATTGACAAAAAAATAAAAGCCGTCAATAACAGAAATATTGTTCTACTTAAAAAATATTATAATATGAATATAAAGGTATGTCAAAGAAGATAAAACGAGTATGTGAAGAATGACGTGGAATTTGCATGACGTAGATATAGGTACAATAATAAAAAACTTTGGACGAAAAAGATATATAGATTTGATTGTGCTGTGTTGATCCCAGATATTCGGGAAAATTGTAGCAGCATGGAAGAAGAATACTATTTCCATGGTAGCAGTCAGCGCTATTCCGAATTTTAAGTTATAAATTCAATAATTATTTCTTTTGTGATCTCAGCAATAAAAAAGAAAAACCTACGCCAGATGGTCAAGTGCTGTGCGCCCTAGTTTTGGCGCCAATATAACTCATTGTTTAACTCAAGTGGTGCGTTTAAATCTCCATTATTTGTATATCGATGGTTTTTATTTGATTTTATGCCATTTACAGTTTTGTGCATGTGTTGTTTACACTCAGTACTTTTTATTGAGATGCTCAGCCGGGTTTATCTGCTAACGGTCTTATTTACAGAGAATTAAAGTAACTTTAACTGGCTTAAAGGCCTAGTTGCCAAGCCATAAACATAAAAAAGTAAGTGAAAGTCCTTAAAAAACCGTTAAAACTTACTGTGATATTCTATGAATAAGACCGATAGTCTTTATATAGCAGCGCAATTATAGATACTGCAATCATGGACATAATATTTAAAAAAAACAATACCTTTTGAACATATTGTTTATTCAGGTGTCACATAAAGTTATTGTTTCTTAAAATTTTGAGACGTATAAAAATTACTGTAGTTAAGTACCTACTTGATTACAATAATTTTAAATAATCGGCACCTATCAATGTCCCATTACAAGCTTTTCCAAATTATATTTTCTAATTTTGTGATAAAAAATAACTGAGAGACTAAAAAGATTACACTAGTTTAACATGTTCTAATTTACCTACAGGTATTTAATTTCTAAACAAACCTTTAAAAGTTCTTTATATTCTCTATATGTGTTTATATATTAGATACTTTCACATGGTTTATGGATCCAGCCAATGTCAATTATTCATGAATATTCAGCCTCTATGGTCTAGAAGCTAAGTATTACTATGCTTAGTTCGCTGAAAAGCAGTTTTTACCTGTCAGCATAAATTTATGATCGATTAAGTATCTACTGAACAACTGGAACAATGGCTACTCAGTAAAAAGTATCTCATATAAAATAATGTATGAGAAACCTTTAGCTAAAAAAAAACATTAATTTTGGAGCGAACTATATTAAATTTTATTCCGAATTGACATTAAATCAATGAGACATATTCCCACGATGACCACTACGCATTATAAAGGTCGACTGGGTCATAAATCATTGAAATAATTAACTATTTTAAAGAGGGCTTATATATCAACAAATCACTTTAATGGTTCAAATTGCTTATGACATTACAAAATTATTTTGTTACCAACTTAACGGTAACTCAAAATGTTCTTCGGCAGTTTGTTTTTTTTTTTAATTTTCTATCCGATTGTTTCATTTAGGTGATTTTAAACATTGACAAACAACTCGTGTAACTATATATACACATACACTATTGTAGCATATATGATATAAGTAAGATGCACGCATTACGCTATAAGTAAGACGCACTTGAACACAGCCGCTAACACTAAAGCAGGTAGAGCAGAGGCATTTCTTTATCACCTGAACCAGGTAAACAGGCAAGCGGCCCACCTGATGGAAAGCGATTTAGCAGGAGTGTCGCTAACTCCTTGTGGTGAGACCGGAGGTAGCCGGAGTGCTGGGTCTCTCTGGCTATCAATGGAGGGGCCAACACACAAAGAGGCCGGCCATCGTCCGTTCGGGCTGGAGGTGAATGCGTGAGCGAGCCCACAGCCCAGACAATGGACGTTCGAGGATCCGCCAGGAGTTTTAGTGGGTATCCTCAATAGCATTCCTGCAGGTATGCTAGTGCCACCCCGACAAGGTGAATATCTAACCGCAATTCCCCGCGCGGCTGATGATCAAATCAAATCAAATCATCATGTGTTGCATAAAACATGGTACATAAAAAAGATGGTAGATATTATATTATTCCATAGGTTCACATGTTTTTGCCTCTAGGGCATGCAAAATGTTGTGCCTATTATTATAATTAATAATTCTTATCTAGTTCTTCTTATGTCAAAGAAGCAAGTGAGGTGTGTAAGAATAAGCCTAAATGGCGCTCTGTTGTTCGTGCTTACCCCGCAAAACAATTCGTATGAATAATAACATCTATAATAATTAAATTAAATAATTCGTTATCAATAATAATTAAATTAAGTTATTCTTTAAAATAAATGTCTATAAAATCAAAATTAATCCACTAGTCTATATAATAATACATTGTATACTCAGTAATTTAAAGTCTATAAGTAAAATATCCTCAAGCGGATTTCCCCTGCCTTGCTGACCTCTAAATAATTTTATAACGGCTTTCTTATAAATCTCCTAGTCATAGTGCAAAGGGAGGTCCCTCCAGATCATTGTTGTACGCGGGATAAATATTCTAGAGAATCGCTACGTAGTTGAGCGTGGGAGCTCAAAGACGCGGAGTTGGTTGAGCTTCCGTTTTCCCGTTGCCCTTGCATAAGGCACTGGAAGGAACACCCAGGGGTTTTAGGGGGTATCCCTAACTGAAGAGTGGCAATGGCATCTTTAGTTCTGCTTAGAGGTGCCAGAGTCACCCCCGATCTAGCGAATCCCACACACGGGCTGCCAACTACACCCCCTTGCGCTAGCGGTTATCGCGGTCTATGGTTCTCAACAAGATTTCCCCTGGCTAAAAAAATGTGTGTGTCTGCAATTCACACAGGACAGAAGTGAAACTTCAGAAAGATATCTTACGAGAGAATGTGATCAATATAATTTATATCAGGATTATTAGGATAATTACAAGGTTTATTATTTTTATAATATTTTTACCAAGCTCAGAAATTATTTTATATTTTAATGCAAAATATTACATTTCATATATGACATATTTAAGATATATTATAATACATATTGTTCAGATTCCATGTTTTCACTTTGAACAAATGACACGAGAGGCTTATGATAACTAAAATAGGAAACAAGTGCTCTAGTTTCAATTTGATTTATGAACTTCAAACTTCAAAATATTTCCAACTCTATCTTCAATAGTGTTTAAATGATTAAATATCTCTTTTTAGTGTCGCTTTTTTTCGTTTCATCGAGTTTGAAATCACACCGATTCTAAAGAAGCTTCACTTTAAAAATGGGAGCTCAATGAAATGGAAGCGAACATACCGTCGCTAGGGAACGGTGAGGTTGTAAAAGTGAGACGCCATGAATAGTAACATTCTTGAAACTAATTCGATTACAAATTCGGTTGACTTTCAATTTTCAAATGACTTAAAGTATTTTTTTTTGTTTAAAGCTTGGCAACTAGGCCTTTAAGCCAGGCGCCGTTGTATTGTAGGCTACAATCGACGTCATTCAACGGCGTTCTTGTGAAAACTCGTAAAGCCACATTTGGCTATATAGTTCACATTTCTCGCAAAAACACATAATTACTACTCAAAAACTATCAATATCCTACAACTATTGTTCATTTTAGAGTAATTTTACACATTTTTAGAAAATAAAACTGCACAGCACAGCGTCTCCTTTCAGTTCACGCCAAAAACTCCAAGAAGCTTAAAGTAATAATCCGAGCAGTAGACAGATAATACTAAACCCATATGTTACCAATAACTAGTAGCAATTTCAATTGATACCAACCGCTAAATATTTATCTCTTAACACCATAATTTATGGTTTTATTTGACAATTGAATATGCAAGTGGTTTGCACCCCTGTGTCCACTGCTAAATGGCTGGGGCGTGATACTGCAGAATTATATAGGATTAACTTTATTAGTATCGCATAAATACAATATTATTGAAATCGATTAGAATTAATAAATTTTCTAACCACAAATACATTGGTTATTGCACACAACAGACCTATAATTGTACAGTAGTTTATTTATATTTTATTTTTAATTGTAGTAGATCATTATGATTATATTACTTTTATTTTAGTTTAGTACACCACCGAAACTTGTATAATTTCACTTTAAAATCTCCTTAGATACTGGGTTGCCTGGAAGAGATCGCTATAAGCGATAAGGCCGCCCACTATTCTAATGCAAATGTATCGATATGAATTGTACCTATAGATTTAGATATATAATGAACAATAAAGAGTTTGCATTCATTCATACACACCATGATCAAATAGCAGATCTGTTAAAAAAAGGTCAAGTAAAGACGACCTCAAGTAACCGTACATGTATGAAGAGGATAATGAAAGTAGATGAAGCGAAAGATGTTTGTCAGGATCGTCGCAAGTGGAGATCTATCGTCTCTGCCTACTCCCATGGGAATCAGGCGTGATAATATGTATGTAGTCGTACGCATCTCCTTTTTTGATAAATATGGATTTGTGTTTCTAGTCAGTGTCACGTATGTATAACTGAATATTCAAGTTTTAAAATACTTTTTTTATTGTAGGAGTTCAGCAAACAGGCTGACGACCTGGTGGAAAGCGGTTACCATTCCCTATGGACATTTGCAACACCAAAGGTGCTATAAATGCGCTGCTGCTCTCTTAAGCAGGGGCGGATTTAGAAATATGACGCCTGTAGGCTATTCAAATTTTACCGCCCCTACCGATAAATCGATACCCGAATTCACAATCATATTAATTAGATCATATTTTTTCAATAAAATTGTAATTTTATGATTTGTGTACATATCGTAAGACGTGTATAGTCTTGAATTAGACATCCTTTTTACCGTAATTTGAAGATTGTGTAAGACATAATATATAAAAAAATTGGCCCCAAATTTGCTGCCCCTCCAAAATCTGCCGCCCTAGGCTCCAGCCCACTCAGCCTATTGGTAAATCCACCACTGCTCTTAAGGGAAACTGGAACCTGGTCACTAATTCCGGAACACAACTCAAGATTGTTATGGCGGCATTCTCTAGACCAGGGGTGGTAGCCATCTAGTCGGGCAAATACCCTACCACCTTGCTGGGGGTTGTGTTACTTCAAACAAAAGGCAACTTAATTTGTCTGCCAATTATGCGGGTTCTTTTTCTAGGCCGACAAAAATCAGCGTAATTAGAATAAAACAGAATGAAACAGAAAAGTGCAAAATATCGTTCTCTTCCAGACAACCTTGGGCTGGAGGGAGAAATATGCCATTAAAGCTTTAAAGCTAAGGCAGAGTTTTCGTTGCACAAATTTTGGCATCCTATATGGCAGTTAATATGTATTTATACACAAAAGTACATAAATATATAACCCTGGCACTAGGTATATATGCTTATATAGGAGATCAGCGTTAGACAATAAGAAAATAGCTATAAGATTATTTGATAAATAAACATAATTTGATAGGAAACCCACTACAGAATTTACAAATCGATACGGTCCTAGCTATGTATAAAGCATCGAGACTCATCGATAGAACAATGTATATTATTAAGACGGAACGCAAAATAAGAAATATAAATCTAGAGTAATAAGTGTTGGTATTACAAAATGACATCTGGCAACACAAGCTTTTTTCCTGTTCCTTCTACCTTTTGTACTGTAAAGCGTTGTTAGCTTATAAAGCAATAAATAATAGTTTATTTAAAAGGGAAGTATTATTTCAAATATATATTCCGACCATTTCCAACAATAAGTAAGACACGATATATGTAATAAAAAAAACTCATAAAGTATATTGAAAAGATAACCAACTTTGTACAATTAGCATATAAAATAAGGCAAATATTTTAATGTACTTACATTAAAAAATTTTAACTTTAAAAAACTGTAAAAATCCTTTAAATTAAGCAACAAAAACACAGTACCTACATATATGACTCGGGCAATCCCGTTCGCCTGGGCTAAAGAAGGAATAAAAAAAATGTATTTATAGGAAATGTCATGAAACTATAGTTGTAGTAATGACTCATATATGTCATAATTAAGTAGATTAATTTTCAGCTGAAGACGTCAAACGGCGCAAAAACGCTTTAGGCTTTACATATTTGTGCCGTTTGAGGTTGAAACATTAGGCCTGTGGGGTCCGTCGGCAAAGAGTTTCTTTAAAGACATTTGTAAGAAACTCTTTGACACTACCCGTGATCAGAAGGCTGGCTCATATTTTGAACAACAAATAAGTATTGCCATACAACGTGGCAATGCAGCCAGCCTTCTGGGCACGCTCCCCGTTGGCAGTGATCTGCTACATAATGTATTTTAGTTTCAATGTCTTTATTTTTTTTTACTAAATCATTATGTACTGCGGTATAGATGTTAACTTAGTAGATTATATGAAACTATCTAAGTAATTTTATACGATGTATAACTTGGACAGTTGTGAAAATAAGTAGTTCTATTTTTATGAAAAACTTGTTCACGTGGACATTTGCTGTTTAAAGACGGCGCCACTTGCGATACGGAAATTGGTTGATTTTAGCGGAAAAATATAAAAGAGTAAAGATCAAAGAAGAGTTTTTGGCGGGAACCGAAAGGAGATGTTGTGCTGTGCAGTTTTATTTTGTAAAAATGTGTAAAATTACTCTAAAATGAACAATAGTTGTAGGATATTGATAGTTTTTGAGTAGTAATTATGTGTTTTGTGAGAAATGTGAACTGTATAGTCAAATGTGGCCTTTTGAGTTGTCACAAGAACTCCGTTGAATGGCACTAGCTGGTTACCTACAGTTCAGCTGTGCTACACATAGGCTTAAGAAAATGAAGAAACTATATTGTAAATTAAGATCTGGCTTAAAGGCCTAGCTGCCAAGCTATAAACTTAAATAAAAGTAAAGATCAAAGTGAAGTGTAAATTCGACGATTTGAATTGTGTTTAGATGTGGAAAGAGAAATAAGCAGGGCTGGGCAAAATACATGGTTTCCTTTAATTGAAATACAAATTACAAAATACTGTCTCGCATGTATTTAAAATACGAAATACAAAATACTTTTAAGTCGGGTATTTGAAATATAAAATACAAAATACAGCGTTTCAACTATATGTATTTAAAATACAAATACAAAATACAAATTACAAAATACCGTCAGGTGTTAGTTTATGTAAATAAAATACTCACATAAAATCAAATAATAATTATTATTAGGTCCTTGCCTATGTAACTGCCGTTTTTTTCTGAAATAAGTTAATCTAATTTTATTATATTTTTTTTATTCTCATCTCCACGGCCTTCAAGATAGGGATATTTCCATCTTGTTCTTCTTGTTCTCCGTCGTCACACTCTTGACAGAGTGGTCGTGGTCCTCATGGTACAGGGGTACCACTCCTGTACCTACATGTGCCACCAGGCAAGCTTCACAATTAGTCACCATTTCCATCTTGTAGGTACGCGTAGATTTTGGTGGTTCCACCCGGATCTATGCGTGCTTATATCGGTCCCATGGCAGGAAATGCACAAGGACTGAAACAGCTCGCTTTTTTGAACTCGTTCATGAGGTGACCGACAAAGTTTTTGGGTAGTATCCTTTTGCGTGGGTAGTCATACTCGAGAATTTTAATGCTCATTACGCTGAGTGGTTGGGTTCCCCGAGAATTGATCTGTCTGTGACTACTGCCCACGAATTTGCTCTCGCCAATGGATTCACTCAGGTCATTACGGAGTTTATCCGAATACCGGATAGAGTGGATCATGAGTCTTCTTTGCTGGATCTTCTGCTGACCATACACCCGGAGCACTACCAGATCTCCATCAGTGCTCCACTGGGAACCTCTGATCATTGTCTGGTATCTTTGGTGGTGCCCCTTCCTATTTCCGATCGGACTCGTCCCGCTGGACGACGGAAGGTGTGGTGATACAGGTCAGCAGATTGGGATGGACTACGTGAATTCTATGCATCCTACCCATGGAGGCAGTTATGTTTCTCGTCGGAAGCTTCTGATCCGGGCACAGACTGGATCGCCGATGTAGTACTGCAGCGAATAACATGTATAATTCCAAACTCAACTGTACCTATCGGTGGTACGAGTAAACCAAAATGGTTCAATAAGCACAGCAGTGAAGCTGTAAAGCTAAAGAAACAGGCTTATCCAGCCTGGACTGCAGCGCGGGCTCGTCAGGCTCCAAGTTCCTCTGACCTGAAAAAGTGATACAATGCCGCCCCCAGGTCCCTCAAAAAACAGCTTGCGAGAGCAAAATTCGATCACATCAGCAGAATTGGTGAGCGCCTCTCTAGCTACTCTTCTGGAACTAGAGCTTTTTAGGCCCTCACCAAAGCTGTCCAAGGAAACTTTTGTCGGGCTTCTCTTCTACCTCTGCGCACAGTGGACGACCGTCTGGTACACGCCGCCAAAGATAAAATCAATCTTCTGGATGAAATCTTTGCGGCCAATTCAACTCTTGAGACGTAGGAGAAACTCCACCTACAATCCCTGGGTGTGAGTCTAGAATGTCGGAGGTGCGCTTTACTCAAAAAGCAGTCCGATGTGTTCTCCTCTCCCTCGACGTCAAAAAGTCTTCTGGCCCTGATGGCAATCCTGCCATTGTGCTGCAGACGTGTTTAGCTGAGCTGTCCCCAGCCAGTCCTTGCCCGACTTTTCACTCTCTCTTACTACAAAGGTTGTGTCCTCACTTCGTGTAAGATTGCCCAAGTACACCTTGCCCCCAAAAAAGGGGACGTAACAGACACGTCGAATAGGCCTATAACAATAACCTTTTTGCTCTCAATGGTGATGGAGCGTATTATCAACACGCAGCTCTTGTGTTACCTCGAAGATTCCCAGCTGCTAAACGATCGGCAATACGGCTTCCGCCACGGTCGCTCAGTTCGGGATCTCTTGGTTTACCTAACCCACCGTTGGGCTGAAGCCATTGAGAGCAAAGGGGAAGCACTGGCAGTTAGTCTAGAATTCTAGATATTGTTAAGGCCTTTGACCGGGTCTGGCACAGGGCTCTTCTATCGGAGCGGCCATCGTTTGGGATACCCGAAAGGCCTTGCACCTGGATATCCAGCTTTTTTGATGAGCGCAGCATTCAAGTCGTTGTCGACGGTTGTTGCTCAAGTTTCAAGCCCATCAACGCTGGTGTGCCCCAGGGTTGTATGCTATCGCCAACGTTGTTCTTCTTACATATCAATGATATGTTGTCTATTCGCAACATTCATTCCAATGCGGATGATAGCACAGGCGATGCGCAGTACTCTGGTCGTGCAAACTTCCCTCGATCATTTATGGAGAAAAGTTGGGTTAGATTTGTATCTGAAGTAGAGTATTCCTTAGAGTGAGTCTCTGAATGGGGGAGACAAAACCTTGTCCATTTCAACCCCAAGAAGACATAGGTCTACGTATTCTCTGCTAAAAAAAACTCCATTCGAGCAATCGCTTCAGTTCCAAGGAATTCCCCTTACCACCACCAAGAGTATTGGGATCCTCAGTGTTGACATCGCGAACGATGTTCAGGAGCCATCTTGAAGGCAAGGCAAAACTCGCCTCTAAGAAGCTGGGAATGTTAAACGGGTCCAAGCAGTATTTCACACCGCGGCAACGCTTTGTGCTTTATAAAACCCAGGTGAGCCCGCATATGGAGTACTGCTTACACTTTTGGGCTGGAGCACCTGGCTACCAACTCGATCGCCTATACTGTATTCAACGTCGAGCCATTCACGTTGTTGATGATTCCACACTCATAGATGGTCTAGATAGGCTTGTCCTTATGAGAGACTTCGCTTCTCTCTACGTATATTACTGACTGTATAACGGGGAGTATTCGGAAGAACTGTATAGAATGGTGTATTCGTCCTCTTTCTATCATCGAACCGCTCGCCATATGTTGGGATTTCACCCCCACTTCCTTAAGTAAAGATCAAAGTGAAGTGTAAATTCGACGATTTGAATTGTGTTTAGATGTGGAAAGAGAAATAAGGTATTGATATCATGTATTGTATTTTTCTGAAGTTCGGCGTCCCACACAATATTCTAAGAACATTTAAATGTGGATATGGGTCTTCAACAATGATTTTTATTACCTAATAACTTCTTTGTTTTCGTATGGGTAGGGACCTAATACGCTTCTAATAATATTTTTTAATCTTCTGACTGACACTACATAATCTGTGTCATCACTGTAACGGATGAAATCTATAATCCTGTTTCGCATACACTTGTTTAACGCAAGTGTTTAATGAATCAGATTATAAAGGATTCAATGCCTAGTTAACATTTTGGGGTGAGGGGCGGTAAAATGACGCTATCAAAATTATTCTAAAGCGTTCATAATAGCAATTTATATTTGGTTTTGGTCAACATAACAACTTTTAGTACAATCAAATTGCTCTTAGAGAAGTTGCAATTTTATATCCTATTTGTATATTTTAGGATAATCCTATTGCATTGTGAAAATATTGGGTTAATATATTTTACCTATGTAATTTAATTTTCAAAATGTTTTTCATTATCCATAATGTCAGCTTTCCCGGAGCTAATCTTTCATTTTTAGACGTAGAATTCCTAATTATAATACAGTTTGTATTAATTCTAGTTTAATTTTTTATGACGTTTATTTTAATCTTAAGATTGTCGACGCTCTTAATAAAATAAATTAATGTAACATTATAAAAATGTTATATTTGTAAGTCGTGGTAACGTAATGGATAACGTACGCGTCCCAGACTCAAAGGGCGCGGGTTCGAATTCTGGCTGGAACGCATGCACTACTTAGGCAATTTTCTGACCTAATGTGCATATTGTTACAATTACCACGTGCTAACAACAGTGAAGGAAAACATCGTAATGTAATCTACACCTTGAGATAACCGATGTGTCAAATCTGCCAAGCCACCTTGGACAAGCATGGCAGGTATACATACTGTCCGTTCCTCAATAGTGGGAGGCCCGAACCCAGCAGTGGGACGTTTATGGGCTGTTATTAAAAATATGAATATTACAAACAAGCGTCATTTTAGGCACTAAAATTATCATTCAGCTTGGAATGGCCACCCGCGCTTTTCGACGCACCCACATCGGTTTGACTTTAATACTTATCAAATATGCTTTGAACTATATTTACTATTCAAAAAACACTCTATTTATTTACGTTTTAAGGTTTACTTTTGAATAATTTTATTGCTATGAATATGTATATTTATAGTGGACAGTGAAGTACCGACAGATGGCATGAGTGAGAATTATACCACACGGTTATTGGTTATGATGTAAATAAATCATCGTATTAAGGGCTTTATTAGTTTATAATGTTTGGACCATTGTTTTTTGGAGAATTTGATTTTCTTCATTACGAAGCTGCCAAGCAGACAGATAGGTCAGCTCATTGATGGCCGGTTCTTACATTTTACTCTAGTATCTACCTAATCGCTTGCACGACTAATGGTTGAATTTTGACTTTAAATGTATGAAGCTTACATATGTCAAATTTTAACCGACAGTAAGGCAAATGAACAGTAAGATATAGGAACCGGGCATGAAAGTGGTTACCGTCGCCTAGACAGTCGTAGCAATAGGAGCGAAGCCAGCGCAACCTCGACAATTAAAAAATAATGCAAACTTTTTTAAAAATACTGACTGGTTTTTTTTGTCTTACTTAGCCCTCATTTGAAAAAAGAAAAAGGCTGACAGACATTTTTTCATTGATTTGTTCTTTTTCCCGCCGACACATACCTATTTGTCGAGTAAATCGATGTTTTTTCTGTTCCGCTAATTGTGCCAGTGTGTGCCATCTATTTTAATATTTTAACAAGAAGAATTCCTATCTCTTATTCCTACCGCAATAAGAGGTAGGAAGTCAAAACGTTCCTTGAAATAAGGAGAAGTGCGAATATTAAAAAGGACATTGTGCAAAAGAGAGAGTTAGTGAACATTCCGGGGATGGCGAATAGGTAACCATTTAAGCTTCTTACGATATTCGAAAGCGTGGACATACTTGCGCCATCCAAATATGAACCGTGTAACAATTAACTAGTTATTAAATTTCATATAATATTATACCGAACGATTTGTTTGTATAACAACAGTTGTTCCCCTAATAACGTATTAGTTCTCATAGTAAAAACCCCATAATCCCAGCTAAGGAGCTCCTCGCTTACCCCATTACGTAAATATTTATACTTGAACCATTGTTTATTGTGTGATTTTGTTAGATTACATTTTGAAGATGACTACTGAAGGACTGGTGAGGATTTAGATGGCATTTAGAAAATGTTTAAAAGCGAAAGATAATATCATGATGTAATTCATTGCTTAAATTGGCCAAGCTCGTGTCTGTCCACGCATATGGACGGGTTCTGTAGAGATCTGTTTTTATCTGTGCAGGAACGGAAAAGAAGACTAATTTCTGCGGCGGGGCGGCCTGTCGTAAGAGGCGAGAAAACGACTCACAGCCAGAGTGATTAGCATAGGCGTGTTGCTGGAGAGTTTCTTCCGCCGCTTCTTCTCCTCCAGCTATAACACGTTGCGAAGCGGTAGTAATGATAGACTAGGATCGGCTCCGCCGGCGGAGTCGATAATTGGTCCCCAAACAATCACTTCAGCCTGTTGGCTTAGCTCTTTCAGCCTTTAACGGCTAATTCTCAATATAGAGTCAATTCCCCGCAGCGCTCGAGCCGAGGTCGAACCTCACAGGAGGTGCCTCCTCGAGCGTGCTGCTCCCGGGCTGAACGCCTCCGCTCCCACGGAGTCGTGAAGCCCCCAAAGTCCGGTATCGCTGAAACAGCCATCTGCGGCTATTCAGCTGGGTCCAGCTCCAAAAAAAAAACCAACAGCCAGAGTATTTGTACGACTGAATGGCTATCACCCCTAGTCTAGCATCATTAACCTCTATCATTAGCATCCGAGCGTTAAATCGTGGTTGCGTTCGGAGCGTTCGCTTCAACGTCCAGACGCCCGCTTTCCTACTTTTCTTCTCCACTTCATGCGATCTTCGGCACCCGTTGTATTGAGACCATTGCACGCATGTCATCCTTCGCAACGTCAAGCCAACATTTCTTGGCTCTATCACATCTACCGGGTCCTGGCGGAAGCGGCATAGATAGATATTTGTTCCCCGCGTAAGTAACTAGCCGGTCTCCGTAAAACGTGGTAGTACCTACGGGCCACAATTCTGACCAGAATTCACTCGCGTGCAGTGCACGTCCCCCGCAGGCGACGCTCATCGATGCGCCCCCGTCGGTGTGAATTCTCGCGCATGCGGCGAAGGGGGCCGCCACCCTTCACGCAGCGCCAAACCTGGCGGGTCGAGAGGAGCAGAGTGCCGTATAGGCACGTGGAATGTGAGAGGTGGGATGAAAGATAAGATGGACGAAATGATTGATATAATGAATGAGAGAAGCCTGGATGCCTTATGTCTGACAGAGACAAAGCGGAAGGGGTGCGACGTCGAGGACCTCCCCGGTGGCATGCTTGCTCTGTGGTCCGGCGTGGACCTGGACGAGCGTGCGAGTGGGGGGGTAGGCGTCTTACTCTCATCCCGCTTTGTGTCTGGAGTAAAAGCTTATTGTCTGGTGAACCCGAGACTTCTCTGGGTCCGCCTAAAACTGGGGATCACGCGAGTTTTTCTGGTCGCAGCTTATGCTCCCGTCAGCTCAGCGGATCCCCAAGAACTCGAGAAGTTTTGGGAGTCTGTGAGAGAAATTCTGGATCTGGCTGAAGGGAACGAAAGACTAATTATGTGTGGTGATCTTAATGGCTGGGTGGGGACCAAACGAGACGGCCTTGAGGCTGTCCTTGGACCCTATGGTGACAAGAGAGTGAACGATGCTGGTAGGCCAATCATAGACGTATGCATGGAAAGAAACTTGCTTGTGTCGAACACCCTATTCCATCATAAGGATATTCACACGTATACATGGAGAATGAATGATCAGAAAAGTATGATTGATCTGATTTTAATTGATAGTCGCCTCCGAAACAGAATAATGGATACAAGAGCCTACAGAGGCCCCACTCTTGAAACGGACCACTACCTGGTGATAAGCCGGTTTGTGGGCCTTTTCAAGAAGTGGAGACACTGGCGAGTGCGTACCAATTTCGGGGAGCTTGAAAGAATAAAGTGTGAAAAATTGGAAGATGTTAGTGTAAGGAGTATGTATGCGCGCCTAGTCGAAGAAAGGCTTGCAAAAGCGGACTTCTCCGACTTAGATGTGGATAATGACTGGGATAGTATGAAAGAAAGTATAGTGGAAAGCGCAAAAGAAGCATGTGGATGCGCGAAGAGGCACATAACAACGAAAGGTGATGAATGGTGGGACGCGGATGTTAAATCCAGCGTAGAGAGAAAGAGAAAAGCCTGGCTGGATTATGTTGCTTCCTTGCAACAGATTGACAGTATGAAAGAGATGAAGAAAGAAATTTATCGCCTCTGCAAGAATGAAACCAAAGCTTTAGTGAAAGAGAAGCGTGAAAGAATAAAACTGAAAGAAGAAGAGAAGCTGACGGAGAACTTCGAGGCGAATACCAAACTCTTTTGGAGAGAGGTTAAGAAGTCTCGGGGTTGTTCGTCAGCTTCCAGAATGGAAAGAATAAAATCTAAAGCAGGGGACGTTCTTGCTAACCCACAAGAGGTATTAGTGCGATGGAGTGAATATTTTAGAGAAATGTATGATAATATCCCGGATGCTGGCACCACGACTGAGTCTGTGACCAACTCCGAGGAGTCAGCATCCGAGATCACTTTGGAAGAGATCGAATGGTCGATAAGAAGTCTGAAAAATGGAAAGGCAGTAGGAATCGATAGTGTGTCTGCTGAGATGATCAAATCTGGTGGAACCTGCGTCCGGGACGCTTTCCTGTCCTTATGCAACTTGTGCTGGAGGACGGGAAAGGTTCCCAAGGACTGGAGGCGCGCTGTCATCGTGCCCTTGTATAAAGGCAAGGGGTCACGTATGGAGTGCGCCAGCTACAGGGCCATCAGTTTGATCAGCACAGCATCTAAAGTGTATGCGAAGATTATTGAAAAGAGAATGAGAGTTGTATCCGATGGATTACTGTGGGATGCACAAGGTGGTTTCAGAAATGGAAGGGGATGTATGGATCAAGTTTTCTCTCTCCGCAATATCGTAGAGAAGCAGCTGGCTATGGGCCGGAAGGTTTTCTGCGGTTTTGTGGATCTAGAGAAAGCATTTGACAGGGTTGTGCGGAAGGACCTCTGGGACATATTGCCCGGATATGGGATTAATGACCAATTGATGCGTGCTGTGCAGTCCACTTATGAGGGCTGTATGGCATGCGTGCGAGTGGAAGGCAGCCTGTCGCCCTGGTTTGACGTCAATATTGGCGTCCGCCAGGGCTGCGTGCTGTCGGCTTTGCTGTTCATCCTATATCTGGACGATTGTCTCCAGAGAATAAGATTGATGGATGTTGGGGTGCGGATGAGTGATCTAGTTGTAAGCACCTTGCTTTATGCAGATGATGCCGTGCTTTTAGCCGAATCGCCATCAGAACTGCAAACACTAGTCACAATGATGAAAGATGACTGTCAGGCGAGAGGCTTACATTTGAATGCGAAGAAAACAAAGGTTATGGTGTTTGAAAGAGAAGAAACCAGAACGAATGCAAGGATAATGGTCGATGATGTTATGCTAGAGCAAGTGAATGAGTTTGTATATCTTGGATGTGCTTTTAGCAGGGATGGAAGGTACACCGCTGATATAGAAAGAAGAGTGAATTTGGGGAATAGTGTGAATGGAGCGTTAGGTAAACTTCTAGGCGCTAAGAACCTCAGCCAGAAGGCCCAGCTCGCCGTACACAACGCGGTGCTTGTACCTACGCTCACGTATGGATGCGAGAGTTGGGTATGGAAGAGAGAGCATGAAAGTAGAGTAAACGCGGTCGAGATGCGAGCACTGCGCAAAATCTGCGGAGTGACGCTCGCGGACCGCGTTCGTAATACCGAAGTAAGAAAGAGAGTTGGTCTGAAAGAGAGTGTCGGGGTGAAGGTAAGGAAAGGAATGCTCCGGTGGTTCGGGCATGTGGAAAGAATGCATGATGAAAGAATGACTAAACAGATATACAATGCAAAAGTGGATGGATGCAGAAGTCGTGGAAGGCCACGACACACCTTCCATGATCAAATTGATCGTGTACTAGCAGAAGGTGATGTCAGGAGCCTTAAGAACAGACGAGTGTGCATGACAAGAGATATGAATGTCAAAGAGGCAAGTGAGGTGTGTAAGAATAAGCCTAAATGGCACTCTGTTGTTCGTGCCTACCCCGCAAGGGAACTGGCGTGAAGTTATGTATGTATGTATGTATGTATAAAGAATCGAGTTATATGAAGTCCATACCAGTGTTACTTATTTATATTTAAAGTACTGAAATTCTACAAAGCAACTGGCTGAAGAAGTCAAATTTAGGGCGTATACAATGAACATTTGACTTTACAATCAAATAAAATATTCCATTAAAACCAGCAAAACATTTTCAAAATGTAGGTATATCTACAAAGCTTTACACTTCCAACTCCCTTTAGCAAGTCATTCGGACATAATTTCCACTTAGCCTTTGACTTGTGTATCAAATTCATAATAATATGAGGAACAATTATGGCTCCTTTCATCTCATACACCTTTGTGGGTTGGCCATAGCTGCCTATTTAACTTTGAGCGTTTAATAGAGAGTAACCTCAAAGAAAAATGCACTTAACAATTACATCTATTCTATGTATGTACAGGCACTTTCGGAGCGCTGACTCAGTCTGTAGTGATGGAAATTGTCGATAGAATTCTAAAGATGTATTTTAATGCTTAATTAGGACCGCTCGTTGGGTACTCGTTATATTACCTCGTCCTTGGGGAACAGAAATATGCAAATCATTTATTAGGCTTTTTTAAGTGCCAATGCACATATTCTTAGATATAATTTATATTGTAGAATATTAAATTAAAAATAAATTACTTATCAGTTTCTATAAAGAATTATTTTTACATATTAATAAAATATTAAGCAAAAATAAAATATATTGTGATTTAATATTTGCGTGTCTACTGAAATGATCAATGAGGATTTATAAAGAGAAGTTTATTCAGTCATGTTTGTATGTAAGCAGAAGAAACAGGGGCCTTCCTCCTACTGAAATTCAATGTAATGGCAAGCTACCAGACAAACCGTCTGAATACACCTGGAGAATTTCAGAAAATCTCTAGAAATGTCAAAAAGCTAGTACATTTACTGGAGGATCTGGGCTGTTTTATATTGCGTAGCGGGCAAGAAGATAGACTGCCCATATGATAGAAAGTAGTTAATATCGCCTATTCCTAGACGTTAGTTACCCCAGTAGCATTACTCACAAACATCGGAAACGTTTCCGTGTAACAACGGAGAGCACCTGAATGAATCAATTTGCAATCCGACGGAATATTTCGGAATGCCGTCGAATATACTTCCATTCCCAAACTAACTTGCTGATGTTATCAGTCCACCGGGCTGGAAGGCACCCAACATAACAATTAACAAGACAGTCTCCACTCCAAAATTATTCTGCTCCATCGGCCATCACATCTGTAAAAGAGATTAAACCGTTCAATTTGTATATATTTTTGCGAATTATATTAGTTACCTTAATAATGCTCTCCCGAATATCTTCATTTCTTACTTTATCTCTAAAAGGATGAGTATAACATATTTCAAAGCTTGTGTAACGGTCTGAATACAGACTATAATATTCTTTAATTTTATATATATTTTCTTAAATTTATTGTCTAATATGTTTACATTCATATACATTAAAAACACATTCAACTCTGGCATAGAAACCTCATCAGCTTATTCGTGCCGCATAGAGTCGCGTAGAATACATTACGTTATGATACAAAGTGCCATTTAAAAAAAATACATAATATTAATGTTATATCAAAAATAGGAGCAGAGGCGAGGAAATTATCGATATGACTGACTACAACACTACGTAACCCCCATCGCTCGTAGCCTTTGTGGGAGCTCTCCAATATTCGCTTTGTTACACTGAAAAATGTCCTCTTGGCCGCTTCCCTCGAATTACTTTGTCCTCTTCAATGTTTGCGTTGTCATTGATAATATTTTCAGATAATAACATTTTATGTACAAACGAAGAATTCAAGTTGAGAGTAATATCATCATCTTAGATAGGCTTAATGGATCCAAAAGCTTTGGATTCAAATTCTGTATATTGTGAAGTATTTACTTGATATACTTTTTCAACAACATGATGGATGTAGCATTTGTTTTTGAGCAGTGAATCGTTTATGTGCTGATAATAATGTACTTTATATTAATTAAATTGATATCCTAAAACACTCGTCCGTGATACTTGAAATAATCAATTTTACATAACAATATAATACTGTGGCGAGTGATAGTGGAACAAACTAGTTGGTTTAAGAACTTTTAGAAAAAGGTAGAAGATTCTGGAAAGAAAAGACAAGGACAAATACATGTTAGAAATATACTAGCTGCTCGTGCCCAATTCACAAAAAAAAATTTAACAAAAATATCATTAATCACAACCAAATATAGGCCATGTCACTCAGGAATAATGTAGCTTTCTACCGGTAAAAGAATTTTCAAAATCGGTTCCGTAGTTCAAGAGATTAACTCAAACAAACTTACAAACTTTACCTCTTTATAATATTATTAGTATAGATGTAGGTATGTACTTTAAGAATTATAAAAAAGAATCTGCCTCAGATCTAGTATGTATCCCCTTACTACAAAACTCCAGCGTATTGCAGAGGCATATTTTTTCCTTGAAGCAATCAGTTCGGTTCGCAGCTAATGAATTTAGAGGACTAATCGAAGAGGGGGACCACTGGTCACCATTTACGAGCGAACACGTAGGTACCTACTTGTAGAGATAGAAGAAAATACTACATGATCGCATCTTATTACTTAGTTTTACCCTGCAATTTTAAGACAGCTATACATATAGGTATCTACTATGTATATGAATAAATACTGATTAAGTATATAGGTATAAGCCCCTATGTAGAGTATAGTAGTAATAATAGTGGTAGTAAGTAATAATGGCTGTAGTAATAATAGTGGTAGTAAGTAATAATGGCTGTAGTAATAGTAAACCGCGACGTACTTCCACGATCAAATCGAAAATGCCTTGATGAATGGCCAGGTCAAAAGTACCTTGTAATAAACGTATATGTTTGAAGAAATTAATGATTGTAGGTGAAGCAAAAGATGTACAAGATTGCATCGAAGTGGAGGTCCATTCTCTGCCTACCTTTATGGTAAACAGGCAGGATTATCTGTATTGTATTTATGAGTATCGTGAAACAGATTTATATAAATTGTAATGTTTTTAATATGTTTTAAATATTTTTTTTATCGACAGGGGACTACATACGAGTATATTCTTTTCCTGTATCTAACTGCTGAAATTATGAAATGTAAAATATGTATAAACATGTTAGCAGACATCAATAAATATTTTCAGCGACAATTAGATTGAGCAAGAATCGTCGAGTAGCTTTTGAGATATTGTTTTCTACAGATGCTGTTTAGATTTCATAAGCAGTGGATTTTGATCTTCGACGGAACACTTCACTGAAAGTTTTATTTGTTAAACACGTACGAATTAAAATTATCTATTTAAATAAGAAGTTGCATGAAATGAGCAAGCAATAGGAACATTAATTTATTTGTTGTTATTGAACACGATCTTTTTTTTGAATAAAAACTTTTTTAAGAACAAAGCAACTCAACCAATAAAATTTAAAAAAAATCTATAACTCACTAGTGAGTTATAATTTTTTTTACTCACAGTTTGATTATGGATGTCATTCTGTGCCTAATTGCGGTGACCATAGAGCCACTTTATGAGCAAGTGTGTTGAAAAAAATATATATCTATGTATATATTATCCATTTAGCTATGTATCACTGTCAATAGAGAATTTAAAATTATATAAGCGTACTTTTATTCTATTCGCACAAATATCAAAACATGAAATTGCTCTACATATTTTCGCTTCACCAAGAGTAGTAAGGAGATATAGCAAAGTCCAGTTATTCAAGAACAAAGACCCAAATCACGTTCACAACAGGAGTCGTCGGACAAGCCAACATTATCGTTGACATCGTTTATTACTTGTATATAAGCATATATATTATATTACATCTAAAGATGGCGAGTTCCGTCCCTAACAGCCCGGTACATTATTGACTCGTCCAATAAACGTGCTATGTCCGCGCGCCTTTTCGCAGCTATGGGTTTCATAAGTAAGGAAGAAGACTTGTCTTACATATTTATCAATTTTATAATGGTATAAAAACCCTGTTAACATTGTTAATCACTGTCTTAATAATATTTTTGATTGAGAAATTGGTAAATGGGCAAACTTAATAATATATTTTTGAAGTGAAACTTCTTTAGAATCATTGTGATTTGAAACTCGATGAAACGAAAAAGTGGCACTAAAAAGAGATGAAGGCATAAATTTATAGAGAGATAGAATTAATTATATTTAATCATTTAAACACTATGCTCATACAGACAGAGTTGGAAATATTTTGAAGTTTTTCGTTAATACTTCAAAATTGTCTTAAAGCTTTAAAAAATGTAGAAATGTAGAATCCCTCACACCGCTTCTCACACTTTGTTTCACTTCTACTGCATGTGAACTGCCCACATATAATTTCTTTTTTTTTTAATACTAAGCTAGCAAATAGGTAGACTGCCTACTTAGTGCAAAGCGATTACCGTCACCTATAGTATAGGAGGGATTCGACTAAGAGGATAGAATAAAGGGATCAGACAGGAGGAATGGAATAGGGGGAAGAGATAACGCGAGACGGAACTAGGCCATCAAAACTCTCACTCATTGTATGCGTCCACCCGTCTATACACAATACTATGGTATGAAAACTCTCGTGTTAATTTAGTTTGAAATGTGTGCTTAACTTTAGTTCCATTTTAATATAAACGAATAATAACATACTAAATATCTTTATATTTACAATTTATCTAATCTAGATAATAAATTCATTATATAATAATAGATAAGGGCTTAACTTACCATTTTCAAAAGTTTACTGCTTTCTTAGCTAAAGCAAATGTAAGTCAGACCTAAGAGCCAAAACAAAACGGCAATGCGACATTGCATTGTAGAAATCTACGATCTTGCACGACGCATCGCAAGAATTTAAAATCAAATAATTGATTGCATATAAACATGGCAGGTAAAGAAATAGGTGTTGTCGTTTTTATAAGAATCACATGTTATTACTGGTTCGGCGTATAATTTTTAGTAACAGAAATTATATATACAGCCCATAAATATCCCACTGCTGGGCTTGGGCCTCCTCCTATATGGGGGGAACGGACAGTATACCCCCACGATTATCCAAGGCGGCTTGGCAGATTTGACACTTCGGTTATCTCGATGTACAGGTTGCATCACGATGTTTTTCCACACCGTGGTTAGCACGTGGTAATTGTAACAATATGCACATTAGATCAAAAAACTGACTAAGTGGTACATACGTTCCGACCAGGATCGAACCCGCACCCTTTGAGTTTGGGACACGACTCACAAAATTATATAAATACATACTAATCTTACATCATTATGTATTTAATTTTAGGGATTCGTTTGATAAATACGTTTAGTTTTAGCCCTAATAAAGAATTAAAAAGTCCCTTTCCTTAGTTGCAAGAAGTAGTGTCCGCCCCAAGGCGAATTCCTCCGCGTGATTAAATGAGCCGCCGGCTATCGCGATATTGCCGCCGGCCGCGGCTCTCAACGACCCAGCTCCAACATGTCGGGAATCTTGCACACACTTAATTATTTTTGCTTTTTGTCTTCACTTTTTGGGACACGATATTCGGTTATTCTCTGCAGCCGGAATTCTATTTCTTTGAGGCTGGTATACATATGCTTCTTCAATAAAATCCTGAATGAAGTGTTAGATCTGCTCTTCAGTTTTAAAGCTAAATTGAAAAGTACCTTGCTTAGAAAGAGATACTACACTACTGAAGAATATTTAAATGACAAAAATTGCATTTACGTAGCTACTCGCTCCAGCCTTTTCTACTGTCTTCTGTATCACGTTTATATTTTGCAAAACATATAAGGAATCTCTGGAGATTTGTCGCAGTATGAATTCTTAGTACTGTCATTATTGTGAGGGTGACAATTTTTTTTTTGTTACAACCCCATTCGTTCTTTAAAAAGTAATTGTAAAACAACTTTTATATGTATTAAAAAACTGAGATAATATATAAATAGTTATGATGAAAAAGATATTTTTTAGCTAGACGTGTTGCTGGGGAGTTTCTTGCCGCTTCTTCTCCTTTGAACAGCGATAACACATTGCGAAGCGATGTACTTACATAGAATAGGAAGTAGATTTAAATCTTGACTTACATGTATGACCTTCAAAAAGGGTTTTCAGGTGGAACTTGCTATCCATTCTGTTACTTACCATTGGTAGGTACAAAATTGATATTATTTACATGAAGTTCATGTCAAGCTGTAACTAGTGATAAGGCAAATAAATATATAAATAAGGTCAATGTAGGAAATCCGTTAATAGGATAACTGCGTACACCTCTTGGTTTTTTTTGTGATTTAATAGTCGATGAATCGAAAAAGCGACGCTAAAAAGAGATGAACACATAAATCTATAGGACTCGACTTGAGAGAGAATGAGATAGAATACATTATATTTAATAATTTAAACACTGTACTCATAAAATTTGAGTTGGAAATGTTTTAAAGTGATTCATTAACACTTCAAATGTCGTGTTTTAAATCTTAAATATATTATAACGATTTCATGTGTGAAATGTGACGTCATGAAATTTAGAATCCCTCTCACCCCTTGTCACACTTTTTGTCACTTCTACTGCGTGTGTACACACACACACATTTTTTTTTAAACGGAGTTTCACACCATCTACAATAAAGAATATACATGTAATTCAAATACGAGTATTTTTTATACAATGCTTTTATTCCTGTAGATTTTTTTTTTTTAATTAAACGCAACGCTATTGATTAAATGGAACGTGACGTCGTTTTTCATTTTGACATTTTCAAATTATCAAACTGGACTGGATGGCTACCACCCCTGGTCTAAAGTATGTCGCCATAACAACCTTCGAATTGTGTTCCGGCATTAGTGACCAGGTTCCAGTTTCCCTTAAGAGAGCAGCAGCGCATTTGTAACACCTTTGGTGTTGCAAATGTCCATAGGCGATAGTAATCGCTTTCCATCAAGTGGGCTATTTGCCTGTCTACTGATCTCCTGCAATAAAAAAAAATCATAGGCGAACTTACTGTGTAATGATTTTAGCTTTATGATTTCTTATGTTTATCATAAATAGTTGCTGAAGATATTTTATCTCTTTTCATAGCCTTACATCTTTCTCGTCGGACGTTAGCAGATTTTGGAACAGAAAAAATAATTTATTGGGTGTCCTTTTTATGTTGTTTACACACAGTTTGGCGCAATACAATATCTATAAGATGATTTTTTAAAACGCTAAGAAATGTGAACATGTAAACATACACCGAGAATAAATTATGACGTCATCAAAAGCTAGCGAAAATAGTCGCGTTTAAATAACTCAAATTTATGCAAGATTGTAAATATTAAACAAAATTGAAATGTGTGCTGGGGCACATAGTAGAAGTGAAATTTCAACGGACAGGTGGAAAAACGAATCGCAACGGACAAGTGGAAAAACGAATCGCAACAAATTTTTAACTTGAAGTTTTACGGGCTGGTTTTCAAATTGGACAAGTACATTAACAATCTGCCCGTAAGACTTCAAGTTAAAAAACGAGAAGTTGCTCGATTGACGGACTTCTCCACCTTGATCTAACTAGTTATTGCTCTAGGCTTCGCTCGCGTTAATGTAAATTTTATAGACAGAGTTATCACACGGGAACCGTAAATATTTCGGAATAAAAAGTAGTCTACGAGATATTTCAGACTATAATCTATCTCGGTGCCAGATTTCATCCAGATCCGTTCAGCCGTTCTGGCGTGATTGACTAACAAACATTCATCCAAACTTTCACATTTATAATATTTACATATGTAGTAGTAAGATAGGAACCGGCTATGCATTAAAGATAATTTTATGGAGTTTAATTTTACAACTGTAGGTAAGTACTTTACCAAATAAGTTTTATTTTTATGCGTGCAGGAATGGAAAAAGAACACTAATTCCTGCGGCCGGGCGGCCTGTCGTAAAATGCAACAAAGTAACCCACAGCCATTTGGTAGGGCATTTGCCTTACTGGATGACTACCGCCCCTGGTCTAGAGTATGCCGTTATAACAACTTTGAGTTGCGTCCCGGTATTCGTGGCCAGGTTCCAATTTCTCCTTCGAGGCCGACAGAACCTCTTGCTGATTGTTAATGTCCATAGACGACGGTAATCACTTTCTATCACAGTTGGGTCGTCAACCTATCTGTACGAATTTATCCTCGGCTAACCATTATTCACTGCTGAACCTAGGCCTTTCATTTATTCGGGAAATAGAGATTATATTCGCCAATGTACTACTGCATGTACTGTACGTGTCTTATCCTATCTCAATGTGCAGACTTTATCACGATGTTCTCCTTCATCATATTCTGGAATTCAGGTTTCTTCAACACCAACTCTCGTCTTCAAACACTACACACAAAGCGGTCGAAACCATATTTAAAAATCATAAAAAGGAATACGAAGAACATAGAAGACCTAATTAGTTACAAATAAAATCGAATTTCATAATAAATTAATTATACTAGATACCTACTACAAAAAAGTAGTCACTTCAAATATTTACATCAACGAAAAACGCCTCAATAACAAAGAGAATAAAATACGAATCGAGTTATAAAGTGTCCTAAAAAGCCCTGAAAATCTAAAAAGACATTTATTTGCGGATAAGGATCGAGTGCTGAATGTAGTACCCGACTATTGTTGAAAGACGTGTCGATAAAAAAATTCTTCAGTGACGTAAGGACGTTTCACTTTAGTCGCTTAATCCTCCAAGAGTCGTCACTATTGTTACGTGGAAAGGAGGACATTAATCTGCCTTTAGAAGAGTGATATCCATCAATTGTCAACATTGGACTGGCGTACATCCCTATCTCCACCCAACCCACCCCGTTTGCCCCCTGTTTGAGGGGAAAATCGGCAAAGAATAAAAACGCAGAAACGTAATCAAAAATTTTTGAACTGAAACTTCTATATACCTAGATGGGAGGTAATAGGACGTTTTCTGTCACGAAAAAGGGTTACGGCCGCGTGGAGGGGTTAGAAGGTATATCGCGTGGTGAGAGGCGGCATAATTTAGATATTGTTTTGGTTCCGGATCGAATGCCGTTTTTTTGTTTGATAAAATAAAATATGTTTTTTAATCAAAAATGCATTCATTAAAATGTACCTAACCTAACTAAATCATAATTTGCAGTAAACCTGCGAAAAATCGAAATGTGTGTTGGGACACATAGTAGAAGTGAAACTTCAACGGACAAGTGGAAAAACGAATCGCAACGGACAAGTGCCAAAACGAATCGCAACAAAATTTTAACTTGAAGTTTTATGGGCAGATTGTTAATGTACTTGTCCAGTTTGAAAACTTGGTTATCGTCGCCTATGGACATTAGCAATACCAGAGATGCTGCCAATGTGCTGCCGGCCTTGAAGGAGAAACTGGAACCTAGCTACTGATGCCGGAACATTACTCAAAATTGTTATGGCGGCATATACCCTAGAGCAGAGGCGGTAGCCATCCAGTCAGACATATGCCCTACCACCTGGCTGTGGGTTGTTTTGTCGCCTCTTACGACAGGCTGCCCGGCCGCAGAAATTACTATTATTTTCCCGTTCCTGCACGGAGAACAATAGTTAGGTACAGTTGTAATAAAATAAAATAAATGATTTTTTTTATAATTTGATCTTATGAAATAAATTCTGTATCTTCTTCTCCAGGGTGGTCCATTGTATACTACCTATATATAACACAAGCGTAAGTTGCTTAGCTTGGGGATATGCCATGTCTGTGTTGTCTACTGATTTATTTATAAAAGCGAAAATACACATTTATTAAGTGTAAATTTTGTTGGCAATCATTTTTCTAATTGGAATTAGCAGGCTACGTAGAACAGTCTACATATGGTGACTTTATTTATTTTACTACGATTCGCCCGTGGCTTCGTGCCACGCTGGATGGTGGCAAAGATCACAGATTTTATGATAGAAATTTTGCTATTGATCAGTGTAAATATTAGATTGGAATCCGATTTTTTTTCAATCTGGCTATTTTAAACAGCTCCCAAGAAAATTCCCGAGGGATTCTCGGGATGTAAAGTATCGCAGATTTTAAATCGGAGATTTTGCTATCGACCAACGAAAACCGCATCGAAATCCGCCCGGTAGTTTTTGCGTGAATCCTGAACAAACAGACAAATAAAAAAAAAAACAAAAGACTACATTTTATTATATTATAGATACAATATATATTTTTATAGTTATGAAGTACAGCCTTAAGAACAGACGAGTGTAGAGTTATGAATGTCAAAGAAGCAAGTGAGGTGTGTAAGAGTGGGCCTGAATGGCGCTCTGTTGTTCGTGCCTACCCCGCAAGGGAGCTGGCGTGAAGTTATGTATGTATGTATGTATGAAGTACAGCAAACAAGCTGCCAGTCTACGTGATGAATCAAGGCCGTCGCCTATGGACAACAAGGATGTCACGAACGCGCTGCCGGCCTCGAAGTAATTTTATGGCTCTTATTTTGAAAAACCATATATCGTAGCGCTGTGAGGAAATTTAAGCTGGGAGCTCATTCAAAATCACCATGGTGCGCAAGAGAAACGTTCTTTAGAACGTCTCAACGTTGAATACAGCCTGTGCTCCAGCCCACACGTTTGAGCAGTAGTTACTTCATATGCGGCCTCACATGGGCTTTATAAAGTACAAGGCGGTGACGTAGTAGCAAGTGTTGCTTGGACCGATTTAGCACTCCCAGCTGCTTGAAGGCAAGTTTCACACAACGCCACTTGCGACTACTCGAAAAGGTACATTTTACTATAAATAAATAAATCAAACGACTCAGCTTAATCAAGTTTCCGTCAAGAACAGCGAGTTTCAAAATATACGAGAACATATATTATTATCTAAAGAAAGTTGCATAAAATTTAAAATAATCTAAATAATAGGTAAATATTAGAGATGTGCCGACTAGTCGGCAAAGCCGACTATCCGGCCACTATCTTAGTCGGCAACTAGTCGGCGACTATTCGGCCAAGAGCGCCGACTATCCGGCTTCTTACTTTTTGTAGTTTATAATCTATACTTAGTACATTATAATCCATACACGAGACTTTATTTTTGACATGATTAAATTTTAATTGAGCTCTTTCACTTTAATGAACAATTACAGTATTATCTTTAAACAAAGATATTTTTTATTTTAACACAAAAACACCGCCCTGTCAAAAGCCCGTATAAAAGTAAAAATTAAGAAACAATGCGAAGTAATCAAAACAGATTCCGACACGCTCGCATGCGGTGGTTGCGACTTGCTATAAACGAAGCGTCACGGAAATCCCCGAAACCATGATCGGCTTGACCGACTAGTCGGCCTCTTTACAACCAGCTAGTCGGCTAGTCGGCCAAAGTCATAATCGGCACATCTCTAGTAAATATATTAAAAAACTTGATATTTTTTTTGAGTTTTTGGCGGGAACTGAAAGGAGACGTTGTGCTGTGCAGTTTTATTTTCTAAAAATGTGTAAAATTACTCTAAAATGAACAATAGTTGTAGGATATTGATAGTTTTTGAGTAGTAATTATGTGGTTTTGCGAGAAATGTGAACTATATAGCCAAATGTGGCTTTAAGAGTTTTCACAAGAACGCCGTTGAATGACGTCGATTGTAGCCTACAATACAACGGCGCCTGGCTTAAAGGCCTAGTTGCCAAGCCTTAAACATAAAAAAACTTGTTTTTTTTGCACACCATGATAATAGTAGACTACATATAGAGCGATAAATATCAGTGTAACAATTTTTGTACTAAATTCTGTCAAAATAAAGTGTATCATTGTTATAAACTCAAGCAAGAAATCAGTCGTACTTTTTGATACAGATGTGACCCATCTACTTTTTATTCTCTTAATCTATGCCCCCCATCCTTCTCATATAGCTATAAGGGAGTGAGCTAGTGATTGTCAAAATTTGGCTTCGTAGAACAAAGCGTTATTTACAGAGTGGGGAGGCCCTTTGTGTCTGCATTACACCACTCTACATAATATTGTGAAAGTTCTCACAATCCACTGTTTGCTAGGAGGTATTAACAGCGGCTTTTTGTTGGAAAAATTGCGTCTTATTTTCTTCTCTCTGAGGTGATGTGGAATTAGTTTTTTTGTTGACTCATCTCGTCCAGTGGTATCTATCTAGAGATGTATATATATATATATATATATATATATATATATATATATATATATATACCTAGATCTATATATATTTATTATGTTTGTTTACTTGTACATTCAGTTCGATACATAGATATTGCCATGATCTATGTACTGAATTAATTATTTCGATAGGACTGTAAATTCACTATTAAAAAACTTTAAATTAGTTTCCAATTAATTTGTGTATCTATGTATATCTAAGTAATTCGTCATCTGTGGAGGCTTATCAAGCAACTCACCATTACCTATTTATACCTTTGTATTTTAGTTTTTAAGACTACAGCTGTAACCCCCAAAGTAAAATAAAATATCTAATATTTTTATAGTTTAATCAAAGAAATACAATCTACATTAACTAAATAGAAGTGATAATATTTCTGCAGATTGATATATCCGAATATATTTTGCTATATTCATATCGCATATTCGGAATAATATTATTATATATTTGAACATCTCAGTGTTAAAAATAACGATGCGAAGAAAATTTAAATCTCACAAACGTATGTAAAAATGTGTAGAACATAAGAATCCATTACTCGCGCATACATAATAATCGCAATAATACAATTTTATATATTTTGTATTAATTATTAGAAATATGAGCAACGCGCTGAAGTAAATATTATAAATAATATACCGACCAAATATTTCGCAAGCGTGAACGTTTTCCAATAAACAATATATAAAGCCAAGCGTACACTATAGTGAAACCGAATTTATGCCGAAAATTAATTGGCCGAAAACCCGTTCGAACACGTTCGGTGGGCCTGCGTTCGAAATTCAAATGAGGCGGCGTCCCACCCCACGCTCCGCCCCGGCGCCATGTTGAATAGGGAGCGAGAGGGGGGCTATTAAATTATTTCATTCCACATCGGGCCGCGGCAGATATCGGATTAAAACAATTGCCTGCGAAACCGTAAATGGATAATGAATTTCGAAGAAAATAATATGCCAGACGAAAATTTAATTTCACCGAAAGATTTCGTTGTGTTTGTTCATTTCTTTCTTTTATGTGGGAGTATGTTTACGAAGTATGCGCTTTATGTATCGTAATTTAAACTTTTCATTCCCTTATTTTTTTATGTTTCTTCTTGAATATTAACTTTCTTTGAACTTGATGGGAATGTATAGGTTTAGGCACTGAAATGGCGAAAATAAAATGAGTAGACAGCGGAATTCGTTAGTTTTATCAATTTTATTTATTATATTATAAGGTGCGTCTTGAGAAATCAGTTACAATACAAAATTATAAGTCTCTAAAAAATTTCAAATTAATATTTGAAACCCATTTCAACATTTCTTGGCTATAATAGTATTTTCTTAAATTTCATGACGAGTATACATAATAAAACTACATTTTAAGTTAGCCGTGACCACGGCTAGTGAAAAGTGGCCGCAACGTTGCGATAATAAAAATCAAATAAATTACCGAGCTTCACCCGTTCTTCAACCGTTAAAAGGTAGTTTTATTATATTGTTACAAGTGCGGGATTTGAATTAAAAATGCCGTTGGAATTACTATAGAATTTATTAGAACTATACAAACACGTATAACATAGGTACAAATATAACCGGACGCAATAAATCCACATGTAATGTACAATTCATTAACACACGCAAAGTTCGTCACTAAATGTACACACGTCTTGCCTTGCTAGTGTTATCGCTTTGACTGCCTCACCCTTCCTTTCGGGCATTGTTTTATACTAAAACTATACGTTTCGACTCGACCACCTAAACAATCATTTTCAAGAATCACACCTGGCCAATGCCTACCATAAAGGATTACAATACACAATAGGCTGTTTTTAATTACAATTTTTAAACACAAAGTAAACAAAAGAAGTGCAATTGCAGAAAGGTAATAAAGTGTGCTTTATGGCAGGCTGGTGTGCATTCACATTTATCGGCATGTAACAATATAATAGTATGTTACGAATGGAATGTATAAATGGCACAATTATTATATAGAGTAGAGACTGGACACCGAGCCCTGGCTCAGCCTTATCTGTACATTTATGGTCTTAAAATTACGGTAATAAAACCGTTATTGTCTAACTCTCATTAACCACTCAGTGTAGTGCAAATTGTTGGGTAGAAAACGTACAATAGGTAATAATAATAGACGTGTCTCAGTAGTACATACCATACAATATTTGTGGGTTCACATCCATTCATCTATTTCACTACAATTCTGTGAGGTGCCTGTTTTAATTTCCAACAGTATAAATATCATAAACGAAGTTGCTGTTTTTATCCTAGTCTGAGTGTGTCACATCAGCCTCATAGATGTCTGTTATATATTATTACGCACAACATAAGCGTAACTTGCTTAGATTTAGAATATCAAATTTATTTATTACTATTCTAGAAATCAAATCAGTGTTAATGTCAAAGCATATAAACGTCAATGCTGTATTTTTATACGTAGTAAACCCATGCTGGAATCATTAACTTGATTACAGCTCTTAAGGCGGCCTCGATCCGAGTGATACCAACACCATGCTGTCACAGAATATCGGCGTGAACGCGTGAGAGTTCCGGTGACCCACTTCCTCTTTCTTCCTATCCCACATCTCCCTATTTCAATTCCTTAACCAGCTCGTCTACCCCGTTCCTCCTGTATCAGCCCTCTATCTCATCCCCCTATCCTATTCTTTATCCGATCCTAACTGCTGGTAACGCGTTGGCTTTGCCCTTGGTGTTACAAACCGGTAAACGGTAACCACTTTCCATGAGCTGAACTTTCTGCCTGTTTACCAGCTTCGCAATAAAAAAATCGGGGGTACCTACAATATTTAATCTAGTAGGAATGTTTTACACGACACGATGTCTAGTTATACGTAGGCACTAGTGGTCGCCCGTGGTCGAAATTCGACCATAATAATTTGTTGTCAAAGACTATACTTCTATAATCACAGATTTCGCCAAGGCTGTTTATTTGACTTGAATAATAAACAAAAGAGTATATATGCGTGTATGTGTCAAATACATGGTAGTGTGTGTAATGTTTTTTTATTAAAATATTAGCATTCGTCGCTTCTTCTCTATATAAACTATAAGTGTATGAAATTTCATACACCTCCGTCCGCATAATTTTCGTAAAAATGTGTACAAAGTTTTTGCTTCGCGTATTAATATATAAATAAAATCTTTATACGTCACTGCACACCGTAAGATGATTCCGTTTTTAAATAAGAAACGAAATAAGTTATTGTTACGTCACTAAAACAGAATACATCCTGCACTATCGATAGTTAGAGCGATCGATTCGTACACATCCCCATACCATCTGTCTACACTCAGCCGTATTGTCTTCTTTCTGTAGCCGCATCCGCCCAATTGCGTGCATACAGTTCAAGCGGAGTGCAACTCGACGATTCAATTTGAATCGGAGACAAGAGGGATGGATGGGGCGGAATGGAGGGATGGGATGGAGCGGGATGCGACTGACGACGCCTCGCTGATGGCTGAATCGTGTTCGATTCGCACCTGAATAGTGGTATGGATAGAAAAATGCTCCACATGGTTTAAATAATACTTTTATAATTCAAATTCAATTTTTTTAATTAAAAATAAGTTCCACTGGAGAACACTTTTTGAAGGTCATATATGTAAGTTAAATTTTAATTTTACTTCCTATTCTATGTAAGCCGCTTCGTAACGTGTTAATGCTGTTAAGGAGAAGAAGAGGCAAGAAACTCCCTAGCTGCACGTCCAACTAAATATTATTTTTCTTTATATTTCATACTCTATATCGCAAATTCTCTTTTTTTATAAGTTTTGTACAGAAGTATGTTACAGAATTACTTTTTGAAGAATTGAATTGAAAAGAATTACTATTCATATACATGAAAAGTTTTCATAAAAGTTATAATAAACGATAGACTGTTTTCAGAAAACTGTCTATTATTTAATTAATTTTATACTCTAAACAATACATTGTAAATAAAAATATAGTACTGGAAGCTGAACTTTAATTAAGTTACTACTACTACTAAACTTGCTCTGTAATGCAAAAAATAATCTAAAACACCGATATAATAAAAAAAATAAACTTGAGTATAAAGAAAATTCTTAAATTGGTAAGACTAGCCGAATCTTACTAATCATTGACTTACCTTACCATCGGTTGAATTTTTGACATTACTTGTATGGAGCTTATGTCAAATTTTAACCGAAACTAAGGCAAATAAAAAATGACAAAACTAACAATAAATTTATTGCCCAAACTATAGACCAGCCACTAGTCGTGTGAAGTATCTGTCACACGTTTGATTATGTTTGTTCACTTCAAGTTTTTAGTCAAATGAGTTCGACTAAAGAATATTTTATTAAAGTCATACATACATACTTAGAGGTTAAAAAGTTAGGGCTATTTCCTACTCGTATATTACACACTGCTTCGCAACTTATTATTGTTCGGATTCAGAGTCTTGGCCCTAAATAATATCAAATAATAAGTAATAACACCCCATAAACGTCTTACTGCTGGGCTCGGGCCTCCCATTATAGAGGAACGGACAGTATACCCGACACGCTTGTCCAAGGCGGCTTCGCAGGTATGCCACATCGGTTACCTATTTCGATGTGCAGCTTCATCACCATGTTTTCATTCAGCGTTAGCACGTGGTATTTATAACAATATGCACATTACATCAGAAAACCGCTAAGATTCGAACCCGCGCCCTTCAAACTTGGGACGCGTACGTTAACCATTACCATTAGCTACCACGGCATTTTGACCCTAAAATTCACAATAAAATATTAAATTGTTTAAAATAAAGATAAAGTATTTTTGAAAGAAAAAATATTTTACAATATTAATGACTATCTAACTAATAAAAAATGTGTGTGTGAAACTTAGAGAATATACTCACAGATAATTCTTCTTTAACTTTTATTAATACCAATATAATACCTTTAACCTACATCCGTCAACAGATTATAATTCAAAATAAAGTATCAATTTTTCACTGTTTGTCTAAAAAATATTATTATCAGTTTTATTTCGGTTCAAATTGGACCTATGTTTAATCATCGGTCTTATTGACTCTCTAATCTGTGCTGCACAATGTAAAACTCGTATTTCATTCTCTCACAGGTTTAGTCCTATAGATTTAGGTGTTTATCTCTGTTTAGTGTTGCTTTTTCGTTTCATCGAGTTTCATATCACAGCGATACTAAAGAAGTTTCACCTAAAAACTAGTTGTTTCCTTTTAATTTTTCTTTTCTTTTCCTCTATTATTGACTATTATTTTTTTAATTACTACTTAATTGACTTTTTACTTATATAAATAACAGTCGCTTCTTATTATTTAATGTTACATCATTTGAAACAAAAATATCACTTTACTGTCTAAATATGCCGTTTTGCGCTCCAATGGGGCAAAACATGCTGACTTTAATATCAACCACGTTCTCCAGCTACGTGACCATGTTTTGTGGAAATAAAGAAATTGAATTTAAAAGTAGAGCATCTCGCCACTAATTGCCACAGACAGCTACGTTGGACAAGATACAACGAGGAGACCGCAGAATGTTTGCCACTATAAACTGTCACCTTGGAGCCTTGCGGCCGCAACTTGCGCCGACTCTTCGAAGTTGCGAAGCGAATCGCGGGAAAGAGTTCGAACGCAGTTCTTCGGCGTTACACGATTTCGAGTCTCTTACTATCATTATTTAATTCAAGACAAAGTTACAGTTTTAAATATATACATTACATTATAATCGTGATAGGCAAATCCAATCCGTGAACTGACCATGAAATCCGTTGTACAAAATTTACAAAAAACCGAAATAAAAAATCAAAAAATACATACATACATACATACATAACTTCACGCCAGTTCCCTTGCGGGGTAGGCACGAACAACAGAGCGCCATTTAGGCCCATTCTTACACACCTCACTTGCTTCTTTGACATTCATAACTCTTGTCATGCACAAAGGCTCCTGACATCACCCTCCGCTAGTACACGATCAATTTGATCATGGAAGGTGTGTCGTGGCCTTCCACAACTTCTGCATCCATCCACTTTTGCATTGTATATCTGTTTAAAATGCATTCTTTCCACATGCCCGAACCACCGGAGCATTCTTTTCCTTACCTTCACCCCGACACTCTCTTTCAACCAGCGAAATAAAAAATCAAAAAGTACAGACATCTAAAACCTATTAGATGTTCATTTATGTCTTCCAATTTCGATTAATTGTCCAAAGGTATCCATTGATGTTAATTATATTGTATTTTATCTATCTATAATATTGATCAATAATATAACATCTGTAAACGATTCGATTTTGTATAATGCATTTCAAAATTCCAAACCAGCAGATTCTGAAAACAACTATTATAATTATTGTTTGTCTGTGTGTCAGAGCATCACGTGAAAACTATTGAACAGATTTGAATGAAACTTTACACACAGCTAGCTTATATCCCGGGTTTACTTTTTATCCTAGTAAAGTATAAATTGGTGCTGTTATCGTGTTCTTTAACAAATACATCGTCATTAGACATACTAATCCCTAATGAGACTATGAGTAGAATACTGTGAGCCTAAATTAATAAATAAATTAAGAAACTCTGAAGTCAGGATACGTTGTCTCGTTGTGTTACCCTAAAAATCCGTTGTCCGAGGAAAGGACTAACCACCCTCTGGTCACATGAAGAATCAATTAGGCGTTTTGAGAGCTCTTTTTAGAGATTGTTTGAAAACAGGATACTATATAATGATATTATATTAAACTATGCCTACTTGCATATAGAAGGAGGGTCGCCGCCCGCTCCCTCTGCTATCGACCCGCTAAGTGATTTGTCCGCTTGCTTGCATTATTAATGTGCACCCGCCCGATTTCCCAATACATTACAAGCACCTCAACATGTACTGTTTAATATCGATGAAAAATACACATATAAATACATAGAAAAATAAAACACATTGTCCTAGTGTATAGTGACCAAAAGGCTGGCCTTTATTTAGGGCAGCGCACAAGCGTAGCCATAGAATGTGGGAACGCGGCCAACATTTTGGAGACGTTTCCAATGTTGGTCCGGAGCACATGAAATATCCAAATAGTTTGTGCATTGGAGACTAAGTTCACCACATTATAGTGGCGGTGAATAGAAAATTTGCAGTAGCACTTGCAAACTACCCTCATCAGAACAATATGCGAGGATTCACTATTCGCTAATTCGGTATCCCTTATTGTGTAGAGACAGCATTGGCGCGTGTACGTATGTTATATGGGATATGAGACTGCTGCGAGGAACACAAAGGGCTTGTTGTGAACATAAAATTTTAAATCTTAAAAACATCTTTATCATAGTAGTCTATATTTCATTTTCTTGTCCTCTTTCAGCTCGACAATGCCGTTGTTGGTAGGTAGATTTATAATTAGTGCGAAATACAGTAAAAAAACAAATTAATCCAGAAGAAATAATATTATTATTTTATGTTTAAGGCTTGGCAACTAGGCCTTTAAGCCAGGCGCAGTTGTATTATAGGCTACAATCGACGTCATTCAACGGAGTTCTTGTGAAAACTCGAAAGGCCACATTTGGCTATATAGTTCACATTTCTCGCAAAAACACATAATTACTACTCAAAAACTATCAATATCCTACAACTATTGTTCATTTTAGAGTAATTTTATACATTTTTAGAAAATAAAACTGCACAACACAACGTCTCCTTTCAGTTCCCGCCAAAAACTCCCAGAAGAAATAATATTTCATTTACTATCTACAGAATTACCAAATAGACTCTGATAAAATATCTGCGTACATGAAAACTCGTGTAAAATACTTGTAAAAAAAAATTAACAATTCAAATTTAAAAGAAGAACGTTCTTTTTTAAATTCAATAAAAAACTCCGTTGGTAATAAAAAAACAAAAGGCAAAAGAATTTAAGACAAACGTTCCGTTTAAATGGACATTCTTCATTATAAAAGTGAGTTCCGTCGAAGAATGTTAGGTCTATTCTTTTAAGTCGATGCCTCGCCACTTGCGGGCTTGAGTTAATGAAATACCACACTGATGAAGACTGCTGCTTTTTACTTTTTTTAGGCCAGTATTACTTTAATTTTTTATGTATGATATGTATTCTTTTTTTTCTTATTATTTGTGTGTGCAATTAATTTTAGTTTATTCAATTTATTTATTGTAATATGATTCATTTTGTTTTTTTTTTATATTGACGTTGTCTATAAGAAGTTTTTGGTGGGAACTTGAAGGCGTTTTGTTGTACAGATGTAGTTTCAAAAAATGTGTATTGGTTAAAAGTGAATGATAATTGTAGGGTATGGACTGTTTTCTTACACAATTTGTTGTTAATTGTCGCCAACGCCTAGGCATTAATTTTGCTAATGATGCAGTTGAAAGTAAATTTATGGTGTTGGAATATTCAAAAGATTTTTACAAGATATTTATAAGGTAATCGATATTCGAGGACGGTTTTTGAAAAAAAATTCTGTGTTTGAATTTCAAATTTAACTAAGCAGTATAAGTTTTTAATATGCCTTTTAGAGCTACCACACAAACCATGACTGGGCATCAATCAAAAACCTATAATTTGGCTGAGCTATTTGAAGATTATTTTAAAAGTTGTATACAACATTCATGAACACTTGTCACTGGGTGGATACACAAATCGCGTGAAGCCATTCAAAAGAAGTTATCCAATCCCTTTCAGCAAATTAAAAAACACAAAGTTCCAAATTTAAATCTATTCCTATGACAGATACTTTGTTCAAATACTCTTTTCGAATGCCAATATCTTTTGTGCAAACGAAAAACTCAATTTGAAACAAAATTACGTATGCATCTCAATACTGCATCGTCTACCTTAGAACTATCGCAATAAAACGCATTTTTGCTTGCATTTTATGTTCAATGTCACAATAATAACTTGGTTAGTTCTATTGAAACATGTTGACAACTTTGAAGGGTGCTACGTTGGCAAATAAAAAAGCAATATAGCGGAGGACACGTGGCGTGACACGATTGTGTGTTATATCTAGATGGTGTGAAAATAATAGCTATTCAATTTGTTGTTAAAGCATGTAATGTGTCTTATTAGGGGATGTAACATCATATTACGAGCGCAAATTCTAGAAATACTATCCAAATGCTTTCAACCATGCTGGAGTCAAATTATATAGAGTACTTTAAGTAAAAGTACTGATTTTTACTTTAACTACCTACTTAATATCAAGTCGTAGAAGGCCACGACACACCGTGCATGATCAAATTGATCGTGTACTAACAGAAGGTGATGTCAGGAGCCTTAAGAACAGACGAGCGTGCATGACAAGATCTATGAATGTCAAAGAAGCAAGTGAAGCGTGTAAGAATAATCCTGAATGGCGCTCTGTCGTTCGTGCCTACCCCGCAAGGGAACTGGCGTGAAGTTATGTATGTATGTACTTAATATGATCCCAAGGTTCATAATTTTTCGAATTATTTCAAACTACTCAAGTATTTTGGTAAAATAGCAAATATCTTAATATTTAAATGTGATTGAGTAACATTTTTCTTATTGTAGGAGTTCAGCAGACAGGCAGATGACCCATTTGATGGAAAGTGGTCACCATCGCCTATGGACATTTGCAACACCAAAGGTGTCACAAATGCGCTGCTGCTCTCTTAAGGAAGACTGGAACTTGGTAACTAATGCCGGAACACAACTATGGCGACATGCTCTAGACCAGGGGGACCAGCAGACCAACTAACTTTTAACCAATTAACGTAACTAAACTATAAAATATAACACTATTTGGCGTTAATCCTCGTCACCAGAAGGATATTTTATTTTAGTTTTTATCGTAGGCGAACAATGAAACAAGACCGAATCAGCGATACAACTATTTATTTTAAAACTACATACATGACACCAAAGTCGCCTCTTATGACAGGCCGCCCGGTCGCAGAAAATTATATTCTCTCTCTGTTCCTGCACGGATAAAACATCATCTTTATAGAATCTGGGATCAAGAATGTAGGTACGAAAGCGCGTCTCCTTTCCGATCTATATTAAAATACACAGTCATACAAATTGTTTGTATATTTGGAAATTTGTATTGAAATATTGTACCTCTCCATTACAGGCACGTGATCCTTTCAAAATTAACCAGTGCGAATGACAAACACCCTCGCGGCGTTACTCTCCTATGTAATTGCATTCTTCTAATCTATGTTTGAGAGCAAATATATTGTCATTTGTATCGCCAAGCACCGTGTAAGTGTTGGGGGTGTTTAATGAAAAATGCTTGAGAATCGCAAATATATTATGGCCAGATTATTGCAGATAATGAGCCTAAAATAAAGCGGGTTACTGTATTTCAAGAGCGTGTGCGGATTTTTTTGAATAAAATACTAAATCGTAGGACTGCTCGTCAGTAGTGAAGACGTGGCTAAGGAAATGTTCACCTCAATAAATCACGTGGTTTCGAAGTTAAGAATTCCAGGGAAAAAGTGTTGAATTAGTCACATACGCAAATTGTTATGTACATATTACGAATGTAATTTGTAATAAAAAAAAAGATATCATTTTATGTATTTTACTTCCCACCCATTTTAATGTATAATATTATAAAATTCTAAACATGCCGCGTGCGTACAAACTTTGACAGATTTTTAAACATATTTGGAGACAAATTTTGTGTTGTGCAAGACGCTAATTGTGTAAGGGTGTTAAATGCATTTAGTGTTTCTTAAATAAATTTAAGCAACGGTATGCAAGCGGCCTGTAAGCTTTAAAAAAACAACTGGAATACACTATATAAACGATGGAGAACACGACCCATTTGTTTTAAAATTTCTTGTCTGTTTGTTCGGGATTCATGTAAAAACTACTGTACCGATTTCGATGCGGTTTCCGACAATCGACAGCTAATTATTCTTAGAGTTAAACTCTGCGCTATTTTTAATCCTGGGAATTCCACGATTTTTTTTTCTGGGAATGATTTAAAATGGCCAGATAAAGAAATTCGAATTTCAATGTGATTTTTTACTGACCGAGAGTAAATTTTATGTATTAAAGTGCCTAATATTTTTTATCCCGGAAATCTATTGCAAATTTTCCCGGGAGCGGATTTTAGTTGTTGAGGTGCGTAAAAATTAACTTATCCCGGCACAGTTTACATTATTTTTCAAATGCTGCGGTATTTTGTGTCCAGGGATTCCTGCGGGAATTCCAAGTCAAGGGTAGACAAAGAGGGCATATCCTATCATTATATAAAAGTATTAGAGCTAAGCATGTTGCTGAAAAGTTTCTTGCGCCGCTTCTTCTCTTCAAGCTACAACATCTTGCGAAGTAGTAGTAAATTAGAATAGGCTCCCATAGAGTAAATAATGACCATAAACAAAAATTAAAACTGAATAATTTAAATTAACAAGTTGGCGGTAGGCTAAATAAAACTTTAACAATACCCATTGATATCTTTATCTTCCGTGTGATCACGGCTACAGAAAAGTGGCCGGAACGTCGGAATAATAAAAATCAAATTACAACGTAGTTTTATTACGTGTACTAGTCGCAAAAGCTTAAGAAAATGCTAAACCCAAAAAGACAACGATCAATGTTTAGCCTTAGAACGACATTTTCAAGTATTCAAAGCAGTTGTCATCATGAATTTTTATGGTCGTACGGAGGGAAAAGTGAAAAAAAACAAGGACGAAATTAAGCACGGAGCACTTTATTTACATTTACGACGGCCAAGTCGTTTAGATGCAGTTGCGCAATTATAAATATTTCAATTAAAAACCAGACAAGTCCGACGGTTTTCGAGTTTCGCTTAAATCGTTCATATTTAGCTATCGCTTACTACACTATAAAATTAAGATACACCATTATAGAAAACTTACGAACTAGTATTATTATTCTGTGTACAAAGAGCGGTCTTATCGTTAAAAACATTCTCTTCCAGACAACTCGTCACTGGAATATTGCTGATTAGGAGTGGCGATGGTGGTATACATAATTATTGTACGATCACTTATATTTTAATCTAATATATAAAATTCTCGTGTCACAGTTTTCGTTGCCATACTCCTCCGAAACGGCTTGACCGATTTTGATGAAATTTTTTGTGCTTATCCGGTATCTATGAGAATCGGCCAACATCTATTTTTCATCCCCCTAAATGTTAGGGGTAGTCCACCCCTAATTTTTTTAATTTATTTTTTAGACAAAATTTTTAATTTCTATTTTTTTATGATACAACATACAATCCTCAATTTTCACCCTTCTACGATCAACCCCTATTTTTATTTGTTAATTATAAACTTTAATTTTTTGGCAAGATTTTTAATCTTATTTCGTCATTACTTAGAATAAAAAAAATTATATTACTCTTTTAGATTCACAGTTGGAACCGGTAGGTGGCGCTGCGATTGGGTTCTGGAATCCTCCTAATCACCTGGAGCGATTTTGGTGATTTTGTTTTTGTGTGTCTGAGTGGGTACCCGGATGGTTTAGATTCGCAATTAGAACCGGTACGTGGCTCTGGGATCGGGTTCTAGAATTTTATTTTTTAAAGGCAGGACAACGTCTGCCGGGGCCGCTAGTAATAAATATATAACTATACTATATATACAAATATACACATGTACAAGATACAGTGAAAAATGTAACCATTTAAACATAATAAACTTATAGCTATATGCAATGTAATACTAATTATATAAAATTAAATACATTCAGAAACATAAAACCTAGTTACATTTTTAAATAACTTATTTTACATTTTTTCAATTCCTGCTGGTAGGCGGCCTGTTGTAAGAGGCAACAAAACCACTCACAGCCACGAGGTAGGGCATTTGCCCATCTGGATAGCTACCACCCATGGTGTAAATTATGCGGCCATAGCAACCCGAGTTGTGTTCCGGGATCAGTGGCCATGTTCCAGTTCTCACATCTAAGACTTGCAGCACTTGTATAGAAGTAGCAGAGTAATCACTTTTTATCAGATGGGTTGTCAGCCTGTCTGCTGTATTCTAGAAAAAAATAAGTTCTTTAGCTTAAACTTATACGCGCTATGCAGCTAGCCGCAGGCCGATTAGCCGTCCAGAAAAGAAGAGTTATATATTGTTGAATATGCGACTAGCCGGGATCGCAACCGCTGTACGCGGTTGAGTTCTGGCCGTACGCGAAACCGCAAACCGCTTATCAACTGTTCAGCTGACCAGACGGCGTAAAGCGGTAAAAAATAGATGGCACGTACCTGGAGGGCCAGTCTAATTTGCGAATATATAAGGTCGGCCCGTTGAGACAGGGTTAGTTGAGTTTCAACTGCAATCGAGGTGATACTAAGCGTACTTTTGAAACGAAAATTTTATGTTATAGATTTTCTGCCTTACTTGTTTGTAAGAACTGTGAATTACGTGTATGTACTTCTAAAAAAGATTGTGATAATTACAACGGCATTTTAAATTCGAATTCCAAAAATTCGTAACAATACCAATCTGCGAAAACGACTTCTTAGGCCCTCAGCAATGGGCTCGGCATTGCAGCTGTCTGGATGGACTGTTCTACACCGTAATATCCGTTTTTGTGAAAATAGCTACGAAACCATAAAAACAAACGGAATTATTGGTTCCTGTGGTATCACAATCGGAACTCAGAATAAAGCGGGGGGATAAACGATATTCATAATTTCAGAGTTAACACTTATTACTCCGCGCTAATAGTTCAGTAAAACGACAATGCCGTTTTTAATTTATTCACAACGTTACTGTATTACACGACGAAATAGAGATGCATCTGTAATGGTCTCTGGTAAAATGGAATCGGTTTAAAATTACATTTTAATTTTAATTTGAATGACATACTCACTTCGTTCTGTGTCATTTTGTTTTGATCTACAGTGTTGTATTGGGAAATGACGGAACACTGTTGTACTGAGAAGAAAACAGCGTAATAATTAATTGAAATTCAATTTTAATGATTACAAATCTAAATATTAGCTTTAATAACAACCACCACCATAACTACGAAATACTACGAAACTACTTCTACGAAATATCGTACTATATTATTTTTCTATAATTTGTAGTACAATTGGCTAAAGTTGGCACCGTCAAATGCTAAATTGTATATATAATAAAAAGCTTTTTAAATACAAGCTTTTGAGATTCTGGATATCATGTAGCAGCAGAGTGCTGGCCAAGACAAGTAAAACGAGCCCAAACACAACGGGTCTATCTTGTTTAGTACAGGAGTGCCTATGGCCACCTTCCGACTCCATCATCAGATCAGCTCTATGGTATCATATTATTGCATTGTCACGCGATATACATATGCGCGCAAAATTTCAGCTCAATCGGAAATCGGGAAGTTGGTCAAATTTCACTTGCAAGATTCCACCCGAACTTACATACATAGGTACATACATTGCAAGTTAAATAAAAGCTTATAAAAAGGGCGCTTGTAATACGAAAATATAGGTATAGTACATTTGTTATTCAATTGTCGCGCTTTTTGTTCAGATTCTTATGTTTATTTTAAAAAATAATACATCTTTGTGGACCAAAGTAAAAAGTAGTAATAAAAATACACATGTTAAATTCAATAATGACACAAATAAAATAAAAATAAAACATGAAAAATAAATGTGCACAATTTTTTCCTCTAAATTTTCCAAAAGTACTATATTTTTACTGCTTAAAAACAAACATATATATTATATTATACTAGCTGACCCGCAAACGTTGTTACATACATAACTTCACGCCACTTCCCTTGCGGGGTAGGCACGAACAACAGAGCGCCATTCAGGCTTATTCTTACACACCTCACTTGCTTCTTTGACACGCTCGTCTATTCTTAAGGCTCCTGACATCACCTTCTGCTAGTACACGATCAATTTGATCATGGAAGGTGTGTCGTGGCCTTCCACGACTTCTGCATCCATCCTCTTTTGCATTGTATATCTGTTTATTCATTCTTTCCACATCCCCGAACCACCGGAGCATTCCTTTCATTACCTTCACCCCGACACTCTCTTTCAGACCAACTCTCTTTCTTACTTCGGTATTACGAACGTTGTTCTGTTATAAAAACAAAAAAAACACCATAGGACGGTGAAAAATACTTCTAAGAGCTATTTCTCATAGGTATGTACCATAGGTATTTGGTAGGTACCAAATATAGAGAAAGAAATCTTTAAAATTGATTAACCTGTTTCGGAGGAGTTCGACCACAAACACCTTTACATGAGATTTTTATAACTAGAAGATTGGGTGTAAATTTTAACAATGAAAATGAATAAATAAAGTCTATTTTAAATAGTATGGCTGATACATCGATATCGACGTAAAAAGTAACTCATAGGATTATCGTAAACTTTCCTACGAAATAAATATTAATTATAAATATATAAAAACATATTTAATACTGTTACTATTGAATAATAATGTTATACATATTTTTCTACTGACGTAATTTCTCCCACGCCGTCTTATATACAGTGTAAACTCCATGTAACGTCACTCGATTTAACGACAAACTCCCTTAAGCGTCGAAGGGGCAAAAATCAAAAGGGCAAAAAGAAGTTATTTGTTTGGGTCACTTGTGACTTGATGGAGGCTGGTACTGAAAATCAGCGCTGTGTCAGCTCTTGACACAGCATAATGCTGAGTTACCAGCCTTATTGCCGTGAGTGTTATGTATATTGATATTTTAAAGCTGTATATTTTATAAAATTCTAATGGCTTTATGTTTTACGAGTGATATTCTGTTAATTTAGTTTATTTTTTAGTTTTATGTGCATTCATTCGCGACAATAAATATTTTTCTTTCTTTCTTTCTTTCTAAATCACTAGGCTTTGGTTGGTTTAGTTTTTCTTCCATACAATGATATCTTTTAAGTTGCCAAAATTAGTGAAAACTGCGCAGCTGTGTACGGTCTTTTATCGCTTTATTATTCTATCCCATAATAAACTCGACTGTCGGCATCATGCACACCGAAATATCTAAGAAGTTCCGAAATACCGAAATTTCTAAGTACTTCCTTTATCACCAAAAAGCCTCAATATCGCAAGATATGAATAAAATAAGTAAAAAAATACAACAAAAGTACTGGTGCAATAAAGACGTCACAAAATAACAGACTTTTCCCTATTTAACGACAACTCTATATAACGCCATAAAATGCACTGTCCCTTCGGTGTCGTTATATAGAGTTTACGCTGTACTATATGTACCCCCCTATAACCCCTAAAATAGACTGTAGGAACCGACTGCATATAAAGATTACATCCATATTTATGTCTGTACAAGAACTCCTCTTCAGTTGCAGAGTGAGCTGCTGGCGACATGATCCCGCAGAAGTATTGTGTCCACACAATCTGTGCACAAATAAACCGGATCTCTCAGCGTCGCGGATGATACGATATGATGTAAAGATCAACGTGGATTGATACTTGTGGGAATACTAAACACAATAAGTTTTATTATTCCCTTACTGTATTCCATTTCAATGGCTTGTTATTAAATTACACCGGCCCACAAAAAGAAGTGGTTTCTGCTTTTGGCCAGATCTATTCTTATGTATTTCGATGTGCTGAATACGAATCTGGGTTCAGTTTGGTCCATACACCCGGAAAATTTTGAGTATTAGTCTTGCGAACGTTTTTTTATCATTATGTTATTTTTAGCAGTTTTCAGGAGTTTTTTGCAATTTACTTGGAGTTTCGAGAGCTTATGGGCCAAATGATCTAGTTCCACAAAGTATTTTCAATCACCAAAACTGCAATTTTTGCAGTACAATTTATTCAAAATATTAGGGGTGCATGGACCAAACTGACCCCAGAATTAGACTCAGCACATCAAAATACGAATAGATGGGTCTGAACCGTTTCGGAATCTATGTATTTGAGATAATATTTCAAATAGACACGAAGACAAAGTTTTTAAACGGTCATTCATAATTAGCCATTATATAAGTATAAATAGCAGATTTTATTTTCAACTATTTTAAACTTTTGAAATCGTAGATAAAGACTTCAATTTTGTTAATATTGGTATAGATATTGTGATATATGAATTACGTTTACGTCATCGTGTCTACAGAGTCAATTTCTATTCGTAACAGAGTCTTTGTTTATATATAAGCAGTTGTTTTCTCCGAAGTTTGCTTTATTTGTCATAGAGGCCCGATACACAGATAACAGATATTTAAATAATCTGCTTTTTTGTATATAATGTATTTAATACTATTCGAAAGTATCAAAACGTGTTAATAGCTTTATAGATGTATGAAAAAGTGCCTTCCATTCTGATGACACATTTCAAGTAGACTTTGAGCACAATACGAGTGAAATTAAGCCAGACAGCTACCGGTTTTGCGGCGAGTTGTGTACAGTCAGACGTAGATATTTATATGCATGTGTTTTACTTACTTATGCTTGGTGTTATGCTCATTTATAATGGAACAAGATCGTCTAGTGTAAAAATTAATCTAATTTATTCATGAAATCTTTACGATTAACTTATTTAAAATTTTGAGATGACAATGCGGAATACTCCTTGATATCAAAGAACTCAAACAAGTGGTCGCGTATGTCCAGACGTTAAGTTTAACCGTTAGGTTTAAAGTACAATTTTACATAGATATATTGAAGTTTATTCGCAAGCAGAAATGGCAGTGTTTCTCGCTATACATTCTTAGCTCTGTTCCGCTTACAGGATTCATGCATACACTGTCTGGCGCTGCTATAATTATTGGTCTACTCGTCTACTGCGCAGGTACATCGGGAGGAATTATTAGACGTACAACATTTAGATGACACGACCGTCGTAGTCCTGTCTGAATTTCAATAACTTGTGATTTATTCGTGAAAAGGTATTGGAAATAGTCTCTCTATACTATAATCAAGTGCGTGTTTTTCCTCATAAAGCATTCACTTTCCACATCTAGATCAAATATTTAAAATACCATTTCACAGGGTTTTAGTACAAGCAAGCACCTTAGCTGAATATGAAACTAATTTTTACCAAAACAATCTTTAATAACTAAGTTTATATATCTGTAAATTGTTCTTTTTTTTGGATTTTATGGCTTGGCAGCTAGGCCTTTAAGCCAGATCTTAGATTCAATATAGTTTCTTCATTTTCTTGAACCATGTGTATGTAGCACAGCTGAACTGTAGGTTATCAGCTAGTGCCATTTAACGGAGTTCTTGTGACAACTCAAAAGGCCATATTTGACTTTACAGTTCAAATTTCTCACAAAACACATAATTACTACTCAAAAACGATCAATATCCTACAAGTATTGTTCATTTTAGAGTAATTTTTAGAAAATATAGCTGTACAGCATATCATCTCCTTTCAGTTCCCGCCAAAAACTCCTCTGTAAATTGTTCGAATTTGTATAATGCGTATAAAAATGTGAAAAAAAATCAGGGCGGATAATTCGGACCAGGCGATTCCGAAAATGAAATTTTTAGGAATTTTGTCTGTCTGTCTGGTGTTTTTTTTTTTTCTCCTCTCTCCAAGCTATCGAGGTTGCTCGGGTTATATGCTTTTTTGGGGTTTTTGTTTTCATTTAGTCTTTTTTTTATTATCTTTTAACTATTTATTTTTCTTTTGGTTTCTGTTTATCTTTTTTGTTATCTTTTCTTTTGGTTCTTTATTTATTCTTTTTTGAAAAATATGTTTACAAGTTCTCTTAATTCTATTACATTTTTGTTTCTTTTTTGTTTATACATTTTGCTTAATATTTACGGCCTAAACATTAATTTATATCTATTCCATTTTTGATTGTGTCTAAAAAGTTTTTCTTTTTTCTAAAGTGATCTAAACATACTTTTAAAATTATATTTCTATTGCTTATTTTCTATATTCTATTGTATTCTAATTACAGGCACTACTTACTAATTAACTTCTAGCGCTGCAGCAAGCTTCCTATATTACTTATATCTTATATTATACTATGTCATCTTACTATTGCTATTTTATTATCTATAATTATTTTCTATATGTTTTTTGTGTTTTTATCTTTTTAGTTTTGGCTTATAGGCTATTTACTTATTTACTTTTTATTAGTTTGCTGCGAATTATTTATATATACTAAAATATATAATAATTTCACATGTTATATATCTATATCTATTGTTTTGTTTCTATTTACTACACTTTTGACTATCTTAATGCAAAGAGCTATAAATTCCTCAACATTCTCTTTTGACTTTAGTGCGTGCATATTTTCAAGTCGAATTTCTACCTGAAGCCTGCTTTCGCAGTCGTATCTCTCCCGGGTATATACCGGACACCAGAAAATGAGGTGCGGGATATCTTCCTGCATGTTGTCGTCACAGATGCACGAGGGATTCTCTTTGCACCCGAACCGGTTCAGGTACTCCGAGAATCCCCCGTGCCCCGTAAACAACTGGGTATGCAGACCGGTGAGGCCGATCTGCCTAACTATCTTGAAGGCCCGCGTGACTTCAGGGAAAAAGAGTTTCGTAACGGATGCCGTTGACTCTTGACAGTATCTCCGGTTCCATTCGTCAACCGTTCCCATGCGGAACTGCCGTTTGACGAAGGAAACCGGACACTTGTCGTAAAGCGGCTTCACTTTCAGAGAAAGTGCTGCCGCTTTCGCTAACTCATCCGCCCGCTCGTTTTCTCTGACGTCAACGTGGGCCTTTACCCAGTACAGGCTCACCTGCTTCCCATCGAGAACACACCTCCTGATGTTCTCGTTGCCTCGAACGCTAACGGGTTTACGGAGCTCCAGCAGCACAGCGACTGCAACGCCGATCTGGAATCACTGTAGATGCCGAAGCTTCTTTCTGGGCGCTTCCAAGCCGACGCCGTAGCCTCACGTATCGCCAGCAACTCTGCCTGATAGACCGTGCAATAGGACGCCAGCTTAATCTTCCGGCTTTTGGTCTCGACCTCATTATCCCAGAAGGATAATGAGGCTCCGACCTGGCCTTCGATTAAGCTGCCGTCCGTGAAGATACGCACCGCCTGAAGGCGTTGCGCGTCCACCTGCTCCTGGTCCATCAGACAGCCAAACTGTAACTCGATCTGTGAGGCCGGGCGAGTTGTGTTGGCGTAAGCAACTCGCATTTCCACCTCCCTGTCCCCAAGCATTGGCTGCTCTACCCCCCTCTTGGCCTCGTATAAGGAAGCTACTTCTTTTATACGGAGGTCAAGGGGGAGCAGACCAGCCAACACCATTGCTGAGTTCAGGGAGACGGTCTTATATGCTCGACACATTTTTTGAGCGAATCCTCTTTGGACCGTGTTGAGTTGCTTACGCACACCCAACTTAGTGGCTGAAGGCGCCCAGACGCTCTCTGCATACAGGATCACTGGCTCCAGCACCGCTGTGTCTGTCTGGTGTTGGGTCAGGCCGACTTGATGGCCCCCGCCTGCCAGGGCACGCGGAATTGGGACTCCAGTTTACCCGTAGCCAGAACACCCAGGGGTTTTAGTGGGTATCCATAACTGGTGAGTGGTAATAGCATGGCAGCAGTTCTGATTGAGCATGCTAGTGCCACCCCGACCTGGCGAATCCCACTCACGGGTCGCGAACTATTCCCCCAAGTTTCTATGCTTGTTGCGGCTCATTGTCCTCAATCGGATTTCCCCTGGTTAAAAAAAAAGCCGACGTGATGGACGGCCCACCTGATGAAAAGGTGTTGGCGGTCTCTAAGGGGAACTGCAACATAGCTACTAATGCCTACCTCCTACAATTCCCTAAAGTAAAGCAATATTTAAATACAACACGCAATACAAATAAATTCCTAATTTATCATAACACAATCTGTATTTGTGCGTCCGTCGTTGCGTGTAATCTGTTTTAATGTCAACACTTTTGATGTTGTCTATGGCACGTGTCTGAGCATTCATTTGACGCCTATCCATTGCAAGATTACATGCCTTACAAATGGTCCATAGTGATATTCACAAAGTAATCAGTGCAATAGAGAAATATTAATCACTAAAAAGGTTTGCTCTAAAAAATCTTTATACGAAATTTTCGCATATAGACTATATAAACTCCTTGCATTTATTTCTTCTTTTCTAAATATGACTTGGCATAGTTTGTGTATCTAACTAACCAATGTTAAATATTGATGACTATTCAGGATTTAGAATAATCATCAAGTAAACACGCACCAAGTGAACGCCGGACCCATGTAACAGAAGCTTTAGGTAAATCGTAGGCATTCGTAGGTCTTTGAGTGATGCCAGACTAAAACTCAAAAAAAACACGTACATTTCATAAAAGAGTAAGAATTCTCAAACACAAAAATAACTAATATTAAAAACTATTGTTCATTTTAAACCAATATTATAAAGAATAATTAGAATTTTTCATGTGGCTACGTTCTCTTAAATCTATGCTTATCCCGCGAAAACTTTCTTAAAATTCATCATTCAATAATTCATTATTATTTAGCATCCTCTCAACTAAAAAGTCCTCTTTATAACAGATACTCCAATTCTACCTAAAATGGATATACTTGTATTTCCTAACATAAAACATTCATAGCCCCGCAGCTCGACTCTGTTTGTCGTTCGGCTTACATCGGAGTGCAGATGGACCCGCTCCCACTACGTAAAGGCACTTTGAGTCTATTTAAGTTGTGTAAGAATACAGGTACTTAAGTTTCAGGCTGTCCTTTTGTTAAAAAAAAAATTTAACTTGCAAACAGGTTATTGTCAAAATATCAAATCTCTATGGTACTATTACTGGCTAGAAATGAAAAAAAAAAGAATAGAACTCACAATTCTAAATTCAAAGGACTTTTTAGTGGGAATACAAGGATGGTGTGTTTTATTTTCTACAACTGTGTAATACAATTTTTAAATGAAAAATAGTTTTTAAATTACAATTATGTGGTTTGGTGAGAAATGTGAATTATCTACCTTTCGAGATGTTGGACGACTGTATACAATTCCAAAAACATTCTGAATAATGTTTATGGACTGCTATGTTATAGTTTAAGTATATTTCGATAGGTGGCGTGTTGGGTATGCATATTCTCATCAGAAGCCTCCATCACTTCGTGGATACTTTGGGCGTCGAGTAGTCAGGCGAGGAGAGTAAAGCCACATTGTTCAATGTTCTTACAATCTCTAATATTAAACCAAAAGACGAAAAAAAAAATTTAAGTGCATGTAGTGATTTAATTATCCAATCTAAAACGACACTCCTCTGGGTACTTAACGTGCGTGTAAGATATTAACAATGTAACAGATTCTCTTCTCAAAATCTAATAGTGAGGCACTATGTTCTCTCTATGATATAATCAGCGCGATCCATTAGTAGCTCACAACGCCCAAAATGCTCCGTTAGCCGTTCCACAAGGCGACCGCGGTCGTTGTGGTCGTAGCGATAACGTCACTAATGACATCATCATTTTTGATCCCACAACGCTCACAACAACCCCTGTCAAGAGGTGGGCCGAATAATCTTTCCACTTCGGTTTATGATTGCAACGCTGGCAAGCAAGTGGAACGGGAAAAATCTCGGTCTTGAACGTGGTCGTTGTGAGTCTCTAATGGAACGTAACCAATATAAAGCACACTAGCGTTCAGTGTTGTGTCAGAGTGCCACTGACAACTGACATCCCTATATTGACACTAAAAAAAAAATAAGTAACCCGATTAATAATAATAATAATATCAGCCCATTAATGTCCCACTGCTGAGCTCGGGCCTCCCATTATAGGGGGAATAGACAGTATACCCGCCACGCTTGTCCAAGGCGGCTTGGCAGGTTTGACACATCGGTTATCTCGATGTGCAGGTTGCATCACGATGTTTTCCTTCACCATTGTTAGCACATGGTAATTGTAACAATATGCACATTAAATCAGAAAACTGACTAAGAGGTGCATGCGTTCCGGCCAGGATCGAACCTGCGCCCTCTGAGTCTGGGACGCGTACGCTGGCCATTACGCTACCACGACTTATGTAACCCGATTATCGTGTAAAAATTTCAATTACTGTGGAAGTGTCTTTATATATTTTGTGCAAAAATGCGCTAAGTATTACTATCTGCCAGGTTTCGAATTCATGTCATTTAAAAACGGCTGGTACCAACGCTCACGTATGGAAGCGAGAGTTGGGTATGGAAGAGAGAGCATGAAAGTAGAGTAAACGCGGTTGAGATGCGAGCACTGCGCAAAATCTGCGGAGTGACGCTCGCGGACCGCGTTCGTAATACCGAAGTAAGAAAGAGAGTTAGTCTGAAAGAGAGTGTCGGGGTGAAGGTAAGGAAACGAATGCTCCGGTGGTTCGGGCATGTGGAAAGAATGCATGATGAAAGAATGACTAAACAGATATACAATGCAAAAGTGGATGGATGCAGAAGTCGTGGAAGGCCACGACACACCTTCCATGATCAAATTGATCGTGTACTATCGGAGGGTGATGTCAGGAGCCTTAAGAACAGACGAGTGTGCATGACAAGAGTTATGAATGTCAAAGAAGCAAGTGAGGTGTGTAAGAATGGACCTAAATGGCGCTCTGTTGTTCGTGCCTATCCCGCAAGGCAACTGGCGTGAAGTTATGTATGTATGTATGTATGTAAAAACGGCTCTGATACTTTAGCCCTTCAACCATCACGACTATTGTTTGTGTAACTAACAAATCTAATATATGTTTGCCGAATACAACTGTACAATTTCCCACGCATTACGAAATTTCAAGACCCAACGCTTCCCGAGACACTGCAAATAAAATAAACAATAAATCTATTGACTTTGCAAACTTAAAACTACAAATAGGATTTAAATGAGTGCCTCAGGGTGTGTATGGGGGGCACATTTAATATTGAGTCACGATTTAACGAATGGGGTTGAAAAATTAAGGGTAGATAGCAATATGAATTTTCGTGTCGAAATTGTCGTACTCACTATTACGATAAGTTATGAAAGTGTATTCGAATATTGCCAGGTCTCTATGTATCTATTGTCTATAACTTACCATAGATTTTTTTTTTGGAAGTGAAGAGGTTATCGACACGTAGACGTCAACCCCATCGTACCATTTGCCACTCCCCAGTTAGGGATACCCACTAAAACCCCATCGTACCCTAAAATAACTTAGGGCCGATTTCTCAAGCATCACATAAAAGTTATCAGTCGAATAAATTATAACCTGACTAAATTGAAAAGGTATAAAAGCTAATGTCTGTCTGTTCGTACATTAAACAGTAGATAGAACACATATATTTGAAGGTAGTATTCCTACTTCACTCGCGACTTCACTCGCGATATATAAAAACTATTAAAGTTTTTGTGTAAGTAAAATAGAGCTATTTACCAGGGTTTGACACCTCTAGTTAAAACTAAAACTTATGGGTGTATTACATAAACACACACACACTTATACACACGATTATTATACCTATATTTATTATACATTATTCAAATACACACATTTACAATATATTATGTATATCTATGAATCAAAGTAAGTGATTTACAGATTACACTACAAGGTGATTATGAACTGCATGTTTTTGAAGTGAAACTTCTTTAGTATTGTTGTGATTTGAAACTCGATGAAACGAAAAGAGATAAAAACATAAATCTATAAGTAGGGCTAAGCCTGCGAGAGAATGAGATAGAATACATTATATTTAATAATTTAAACACTAGCTCATACAGATAAAGCCGGAAATGTTTTGAAGTTTTTCGTTAATACTTCAAACTTCGTGTTTCAAAGCTAAAATATATTATAACGATATAATATATGAAATGTGACGTCATGAAATTTATAATTCCTTCCACCCCTTGTTACACTTTGTTTCACTTCTACTACGTGTGAACTGCACGCACACATATTATTTTCTTTTGTGGTGCCCTAATTCCGAAACATCCAAATAAGAGCGAATCTATTTGGAGCCAGAGTAAACCATCAAATCTGAGGTGGGTACCAGTAAACAACGTTTCTAACCCCACAAACTAAATACCTACCAAAAAATTATAGACAAAAAAATTCGTCTCAAATCATCGACGCTCATCGGAGACATTTGAAAAGCGCTCAAATTTTTTGATATGCCTCATATCGTTTGTACACTTGCTTGTAGTGGTGGATGCTGGCAGTAGTTGGTGGGGTGCTGGTGCTTTCTTATAGTACAGTGAAGAAAATACACCTTGTTGCTTTTAGGTTTCGTGTACTAGCAGAAGGTGAGGTCAGGAGCCTTAAGAACAGACGAGCGTGCATGACTAGAGTTATGAATGACAAAGAAGCAAGTGAGGTGTGTAAGAATAAGCCTTGAATGGCGCTCTGTTGTACGTGCCTGCCCCGCAAGGGAACTGGCGTGAAGTTATGTATGTATAGATGCTTTTAGAGATTTATTTTCGTACTGTTAGGTGTTGGATGCTGATCCCGGGGTTCAACTTAGTGGTAGTTAAAATCGTATGTTACAACTCGATCACAAAGTATTTGTGAGCATTATTTATACTAATATTATAATATTAAAGTAGCCTAAAGTAGGCCGCAGCGTCAGCAAAACGCTGTGCGTTAAACCGTTCATCGTTATTTCATAAACCTTATCCAAGGACCGAGAAAACAGCAGTATTTTCTCACTTCTCGACAGCAATAAAAGAGTCCGGTAGCTTGTTTCCGCCCAATCAATTTGCACGGAACATATTCATGGTGCTTAACCGCAAACAATCAGCCGTTTTATGAAATGGCCGGGTTGCGCCAAATTGGGGGTTTGCTCAGCCGGGCGTTATCGAATTTGCCCCACCGGCAAAATATTTATTTCATTACTCCTATTCATGGGCCATAATCTATGTTACGGTGAAAGTGTGAATATGGAACTTCAATGATTTCCGAACTTTGATATTTCGGATATATCAAAGTTCGGAAATATACGATGGCTCGACAGTAGATCGATGAACATTTAGTATGTAATAATCTTGTTACGACCGACAAAGACAAATCCACACCAGCATATCTGTAGAAACACACTTTATTACCTTTCGGCATTTGGGATTCTTTTATTTACTTTGTGTTTAAAATTTGTGATTAGAAAACAGCCCATTGTGTATTGTAATGTTTTATGGCAGTCATTAGCCAGGTGTGATTCTAGGAAATTCATTCACGCGGTCGGGCAGACATATTGCATCTGTGCAGTATAAAGCAATGCCTCAATTGTTGGACGAGACAGTCGAGCGATAACTAAAAGCGAAGCAAGACTTGTGTACATTCGGTAATCTATTTAGTGACGGACTTTGCGCGTGTATTTGAATTACGATCTTCTGCATTACGTTTGGACTTGTTGCGTCCGGTTATATTTGTACCTGTGTTATACGTGTTTGTATAGTTCTAATAAACTCTGTAATAATTCCAACGGCATTTTAATTCGAGTCCTGTAACTCTTAAGAGGTGTCACCAACGCGCTGCCGGCCTCGAAGAAATTTTATGACACCCTTTTTAAAAAACCCCATGTTGTAGCGCTGTGGGAAAACCTCGGCTGGGAGCTCATTCCAAATCCCCACGGTACGCAAGAGAAACGTTCTAGAGAACCGTTGCGTACAAGAGCGAAGCGGCTCAAGGTAGTGGGGATGAACTCCCAGCCGATGGCGTGCGGTGCGGTGGTAAAAAGAAGACGAAGGCACCATTCTGAACAGTTCCTCGGAACACTCTCCGTTGTATAGTCGGTAGAATACGCAGAGAGACGCGAAGTCTCTCCGAAGGCCAAGCGTATCTAAACCGTCTGTGAGTATGGGATCGTCAACAATGCGAGCGGCTCGACGTTGAATACTGTCCAGGGGGTTTAGCTGGTAGGCGGGTGCCCCGGCCCACAAGTGTGAGCAGTACTCCATATGCGGCCTCACCTGGGCTTTGTAAAGCACAAGGCGTTGCCGCGGAGTGAAATACTGCTTGGACCGGTTTAGCACTCCCAGCTTCTTGGAGGCAAGTTTTGCCTTGACTTCAAGGTGGCCCCTGAACTGTATATCGTTTGCAATGTCGACACCAAGGATCCCAATACTCTTAGAGGTGGTAAGGGGTGTTCCTTGGAACTGAAGCGCATGTACGAAAGGGGTTTTCTTGGCAGAGAATACGCAGACCTGTGTCTTTGTAGGGTTGAATTGGACAAGGTTTTGTCTTCCCCACTCGGAGACTCTCTCTAAGGAGTTCTCTATCTTAGACACAATTCTAACCCGACTTTCCTCCACAAATGATCGAGGGACGTTTGCACGTCCAGAGTAATGTGCGTCGCCGGTGCTGTCATCCGCATAACAATGAATGCCGTCAATGGACAGCATATCATTGATATGCAAAATGAACAGCGTCGGCGACAGCACACAACCCTGGGGCACACCAGCATTGATGGGCTTGATGCTAGAGCAGCAACCGTCGACAACGACTTGTATGCTGCGGCCATCAAGAAAGCTGGATAGCCAGGTGCAAAGTCCCTCGGGTATCCCGTAAGATGGTAGCTTTGACAGAAGAGCCCTGTGCCAGACCCGATCGAAGGCCTTAGCAATATCTAGGCTGACAGCCAGAGCTTCCCCTTTGCTCTCAATGGCTTCAGCCCAACGGTGGGTCAGGTACACCAGAAGATCCCCAGCGGAGCGACCATGGCGGAAGCCATATTGCCGGTCATTTAAGAGCTGGGAATCTTCAAGGTACCCCAAGAGCTGCACGTTGATAATTCGCTCCATCACCTTTGAAAGCAAAGAGGTTATTGCTATAGGCCTATAATTCGATGGGTCCGTTCGGTCACCTTTTTTGGGGCCTCGCTGGATACAGAGGCTAATCCTTTGAGCGAGGTAAACTCCAGCCTTCCGGTGTTTTGTTGTATCCACCAGACGTTATTGTATTTGCACAATACCATCATTTGTGTGTGTGAACACTTGTGATTCCTCCCATACAATCCATAGTAAGGGTGGTATGGAAACGATCGCTCAAAAGCGATAAGGCCATGATTGTTCCTGCCTGAGGCAAGCTGTCTCTATATGAAATAATTATTATATTAATATTGTAAATAATTTATTTTATGTGTAGGTAGTGAACAATAAAAAGTTGTCTATATACTAGCAAAAAGCGGTGCTTTAGGAGGGTTCGCGCAGTTTCATACTTAGTAACAGTCCACCTCCTATTACACATGGCTTATTGATTTTATAATTTTCGACAGATGGCGTTAGGAATACAATAAAATTCTAATTAATAACAAGTGTTATTCTTCTATTTTTTTGTGTATAAAATAATATTTTTATGATAGATAACACATTTAGAAATAAATTAAAATTACCATGTTAAAGCCTAAATCTGAAAGTGTGATAGTTTCTTAGTAAAGTGTACCAAGAAAATACCTAGATTGTGGGATAGTGTTAGGGCTCAATTCGCTAGCCCTGACTATATCTATTGGTGGCAGTGGCTTCTTCCAAATAAAACTCGATGTGGACTGTATGACTTATTACTTCGAGGTTTACAATTAAATTAAAACTATAAATATACGAGTAATAGAGAATATAATGCTGAATGACAGAGAGAGAGAGAGTAGTGTAGTAGTAGTATGTGTGAATTTCCGGCCTCCAAGGCCGCTTCTTATATCCCCCGTTCCGTCCGACGCCTAGCTGCTAACTGTGCGAGCTATGGGTGTCGGTGGTATGCAGGCCGTGAAGAGAAGGTGTCCTTCGGCTAGCGGGTCGGGGGGGGATGCTCTCTATCCGCAACAATATCTATGACATCGAATAGAAAATTGTCAAAATGTCACAATTTCCATATTCCTACAACGAGACAACTTTAAGAACAGATCTTAGCTTACTTCACGGGGCGTCACTATTGAGGGCTGGATTTTTCGACCCCTGTGGTGACATTATCACTACTCCACAAATAAAATCCACCTTAACACGAAAATTTAAAGTTGAAAATTGCTAAGCAAATTCTTTTCAGTGATGCTACAATGCGGAACACTATTGTGAGGATAATACCACGATCAAACGGATCCCCTATTGTGATACGAAGTGCTAGAGTAATTTCTACCATATTTCAAAGAAACTAAAGTAGATTTTGTGTTGTTAAAAATTGGGGTAGTAGTAAGTAAGGGTAAGCGATGTAAGTTTAATTCGGATTGTCATTGGGAACACTTAATTTTGATGCTAATATTAAGGGTTTCAGAATGTGTTATATTAAAATTGTCTATTGAACTTGGTTAATTATACGTAGCTTCTGTATTCTAGTCGATTATTAATGTCCTTACATTGTTGACTAGACAAGCCATCGATACTTCGTTCGCGTTGTCGCGACGACCTCATATATTTGTTAGTAAAATGCAACGGCGATACAAAGAAAACACAAGGCCGCAGCGTCATCTTTTTTTACTATATTCGTCTATCCCACCGAAACGGTGTCATTCATCGGGATACAAAGTATCCAAAGTTGACCCGAGATATATTATACGCATCGGTTTGTAGTCTCCTAAGGTTTGACCTTGGATTTAAGCTAGTTCTGTGTCAAATTTCATTTAAATCGGTTCAGTAGTTTTCATTTAATACTCTAACAGACAGACAGACAACATTTCTAAAAGTTGTATTCATCCCTTGGTTTTTCTCGTTTTTAATTTCATTTTAGAAACTTTATCTCTCTACAGATTTATTACATTACTAACTGTGCCCGCGCGTTTTTTTCGCGGAACCCTGCTAGTGAAAGTCCCGTCAAAAGCCGATTCACAGATATAGCTGGAACAAATTATTTTAATTGTTTTTCGCAAAACCTAAAAAAAGTAGCCTAAATTACTTCTTATAACATCAGCTATCTGCCAGTGAAAGTTCCGACAAATAATATTTTCTTAAGTTTTCGCGACTAGTTCCGTCAAAATTGGTCCAGCCGTTTCAGAGATTAGCCGCAACATACAGACAGACAGAGAGAAAATTCTAAAAATAGCGTTTTCTGTATCTCCTGGTCCGAATTATTCCCGCTGATTTTTTTCACATTTTTATTTTGACGTTACAAACAGTTACTTCAATTTTATTTATCTGTATGTATAGGATGTTTGACAGATTAATGTGAAATAATATATGCTAAATGTTTAAAATAAAAAAGCCAGAGAAAAATATCCGTGGCGCCATCTACTGTAGGGTTTAAAAGCTTTTCAGAGTCACATTTTTATTGTGCATGATGAAAGAATGACTAAACAGATATACAATGCAAAAGTGGATGGATGCAGAAGTCGTGGAAGGCCACGACACACCTTCCATGATCAAATTGATCGTGTACTAACAGAAGGTGATGTCAGGCCCTTAAGAACAGACGAGCGTGCATGACAAGAGTTATGCATGTCAAAGAAGCAAATGAGGTGTGTAAGAATAAGCCTGAATGGCGCTCTGTTGTTCGTGCCTACCCCGCAAGGGAACTGGCGTGAAGTTATGTATGTATGTATATATGTACATTTTTATTGTGCTAATATCATATCTGTTATTATTTTTTCAAATGTTTGTATGTAGATTGAAAGTCATCACTTCAAGTAGCTATATTATAAAGACTGAATTCGTTTCTGTATAATATCAAGGAGTCTTTATACTTTACGTATGCGGTATTGATTACATCAATACGATATCCATTTATGTATATTTTATATCCACGAATAGAGGAGAGAAAACCTTTTTCCTAAATCCAATAAACAACCCTTATAAAGGTGCATGCAAAACAATTTGAGAAATACATTCTATCAAAAAAGTATCGGAAATGGATGATTTGTTTATGGTTCCAAATTCATTTTTGTTAAATTGGGACAACTGTTTTTCATTTTGTCTTGGAGTCTGAGTTGCATCAGAAATTTAGATTAAATGCAGTGTTCTTTTCTTTGAAGTCGGTTAGACTCTTCAAAAAAAGGAGGAGGTTCTCAATTCGTCGGGATCTTTTTTTTATGTATGTTCACCGATTACTCCGAGATTCATGATCCGATTTACGTGATTCTTTTTTTTTTTGACGCGGAATAGCTGCCATTTGGTTCCCTAAAAATTTAACATAGTTTGGCCCAGTAGTTTTCATTTTATGAAATTTTTTTTGTTCCCGTTTCTTGTGACCTGTATTTTTTAAGGAGCGATATTGGATATTGTGGAAGAATTGCCTTGCTCTGGTAGGATATCAACGTCTTCAACTGAAGTTAACGTCGCAAAGTGAAGGAAATAGTGACTGAAAATCCTCTTTCAACTCTGAGAGAAATAGCCGCTAAACTTTCTTGGCCTTACTTATAATCGTTTGTTGAATTTTAAGAAACTGCTCAGCAACTGATTACTGAAAATCTTACCCAGAAACTCCTCTTTAGTCGAATATTTTGGTTACCACTTACGTTAATCATTCAAATTTCGTTTATCTGTGCTCCTCTTATTTTATTTTTATTCATTTTTTTATTTCAGGAGATCAGCAGACAGGCAGACGGCCCACTAGATGGAAAGCGGTTACCATCGCCTATGGACTTTTGCAACACCAAAGGTGCTACAAATGCGCTGCTGCTCTCTTAAGGGAGACTGGAACCTGGTCACTAATGCCGGAACAACTCAAGGTTGTTATAGTGACATACTATAGACCAGGGGTGGTAGCCATCCAGTCGGGCAAATGCCCTTCCACCTGGCTGTGGGTTGTTAAGTCGCCTCTTACGACAGGCCGCCCGGCCGCAGGAAATTGTATTCTATCTCCGTTCCTGCACGGATCAAAAGGATCTTATGTAAACAACAGGTAATACACGTTTATAAGTGAAAAAAAAAGATATTAATTGATTATAGTCTGATTTTGATTCTCTTACTTAAGAGATGCCTAATCGTCTCTTAACGAGATTATTATGAGTAAGGCCGTCTGTGTCTCACGAGTCGATCCGTATCATTTTAACTAATCACTTGGGTATGAAACATGTTGCCGGTCAGCTAATTCCAAAAGACCTTAATTTTCTCCAAAAACTCAATCGCATAAGAGTCACTGAGGACATGCTAGAACGAGTCAATTTTGACACAGCATTCATGAAACGCATTCTTACTGGTGACGACATGTGGGTTTACAAGTTTGACATGCAAACTAGTCAACAGACTTCGGAGTGGCGCCTTCTAACTGATCCCAAACCGAAAAAACCACGCCAAAGTCGACCAAAAGTTAAAGTCATGTTGATTGTTTTTGACTATCGCGGTATTGTGCACTGGGCAATTCTTGCCGGAAGGTCAAACGGTAAATAAAGTATATTATTTGAACGTTATGCGGTGTTTAAGAGAGCAAATTCGATGAAAAAGGCCAGATTTGTAGAAAGAAAATTCTTGTATTTTGCACCACGATAATGCGCCTTTGCACAAGACCATCATTGTGAACGAATTTTTGACCAAAAACTCAACAAATACCATTGAGCAACCACCTTATTCACCAGATATGGCTCCAGCTGACTTCTTTCTTTGTTCTAAACACAAATTACCACTTCGTGGCACCCATTTTCATTTGGTAGAAGATATAATGGAGTATTCGCGACGCGAACTAAACTCAATTCCGGAAAAAGCGTTTACAAAATGTTTTGATGATTGGATTACTTGTTGGCGTAAGTGTATCGTTTCTGAAGGAGCATGCTTTGAAGGTGATAAAATAAATTTTTAATGAATAACTAACACTTTGTGTATTATTGACCTTTTCTCGGTACTTTTTTGACAGAGTAGTTTAATATATAAAATTCTCGTGTCGCGGTGTTAGTTACCAAACTCCTCCGAGACGGCGGAACCGATTTGTATGAAATTTTGTGTGCATATCGGGTAGATCTGAGAATCGGCCAACATCTATTTTTCATACCCCTAAATGATAAGGGTGGTCTTCCCCTAAATATTTATTTTTTATTTTTTTGACAATTTGTTTTTTTTTATGATTTGGCATTAAAAAATACATACAACTCAAAATTTTCACCCTTGACCACTAACCACTATTTTTTAATAGCGATATTAGTGTTTTAATAATTTTCTACTGCGATGATTTAGATTCCAATTTGAACCAGGTAGATGGCGCTGCAATCGGGTACCGGAATTTAGCTGTTTTTTTCTGTTGTATGTGTTCAAGTTTGTCCCGGAATGGTTTAAATTACCGATTGGACTCAGTAGGTGGCGCCGCGATACTCCTCCTAAACGGTGGGCCTGATTTTGATGAAATTTTTTGTTTGTTCAAGTGGATTTGAGAATAGTTTAGATTAACATTTGGTCCCGGTAGATTGTGCTGGAATCGGGTTCTAGATTTTTATTTTTTAAAGGCAGGATAACGTCTGCCGGGTACAGCTTGTATACTATAAAATTTTCGTATGTTCCAACGAACAGAATATTGAGTATGTGATAGCAAACTATATGTACAGTTTTGTACACTTACTTTTACATTTAGTGTTGGATGCTGGTAGTACTTTGTTGCTTTTTTTTTAAATCGCCAATCTCCTCAGTCGTATGCCAAGACAGAGATTTTCTTTTTCGTGTCTCTTTTAAAATCCTATCTTTTTAATTTGCTTAAGGGAAATAAGTCAGAAAAATAAATTATCAGTAATTTATTATTGTGTTGGTATCTAGGTGTCCCCAGGGTGGTCTGTTGTATGTAACCCAAACTACGACCGTAACTTGCCTAGCTTATGGATGTAAGTATAATGTGTGTATTTGTCTGCCGATATATTTATTTCTTTACCTATTAATATGTATGTAAGTCGTGGTAGCGTAATGGTTACCGCACGTGTCTCATACGGAACGCATGCACTACTTAGGTAGTTTTCTGACCTAATGTGTATATTGTTACAATTACCACGCGCTAACAACGGTGAAGGAAAACATCGTGATGAAACTTGCACATTGAGATAACCGATGTGTCAAACCTGCCAAGCCGCCTTGGACAAGCGTGGTAGGTACACTATCCGTTCGCCTATAGTAGGAGGTCGGTTCTCCAGCAATGGGACGATAATGGGCTGTTACTATTATTACTATGTACGCCACGAATCCTCATGCTGGGCGCCAACCTAGACGCGTCGCTATCACATCACTCGTTGTGTCGCCCGTTTCTACGCTCAATTTCGTGGACAGGCTTTTAGCCTTGTAGTTGTCCGTGGGTGATTGTAACTACTTTTTTTTCTCCCTCTCTCCGGACGAACTGGATTGTCTGGGCTTATCACTTTTTTGTTTGTTTTCTTTTTTTTTTCTTTTGTATTTTATTTTCTCTTTTTTCTTTATTTCCAAATTTTGCAAGAGTCCTTACTTACTAAACATTCCTGAGCTATTTTTATGTTTTCGTACTTATTTTTATATCTTAGGTATTTAACATTTTATACCTTTACAGTTTTCTTATACACATATTTGTGTCTTCACTACGGTATTTTATACAGCCTTACTTATAATTTTTTACTACTTATCTATATATTTTCTAACTTTATACTACGATGTCTTATTTACTATTTCTTTTCTTTCTTATTTATTGTCTACTATTATGCTTATTTCTAGACTGTAACTACTTACAGTCCAGTGAATCGTCTCTCTATTTGCTTACATACATACATACATAACTTCACGCCAGTTCCCTTGCGGGTTAGGCACGAGCAACAGAGCGCCATTCAGGCTTATTCTTACACACCTCACTTACTTCTTTGACATTCATAGCTTTTGTCATGCACGATCGTCTGTTCTTAAGGCTCCTGACTGCTTACATACAAACATGAAAATAACGAATTTCAAAATGAATCTGTTACGGCCAAACTTACAACATAATTTTACAAACAAATAAATGTAAAATTATTCAAATACACTTAATACACGACAATGTATCCACTCTAAAGAAACTGACAAAAACATCGAGTACAATACAAATGGGAATCGAAACCGGACCCATGTGGTTGAGTACAATTGTCAACCACTCCACATCAGCGCACACGTCATAATACCGAGATGTTACTATGCAACTGTTGTGTTAATTGATATACAAATTATAGGGGCTTGCCTCAAGGCATCAAAGATTATATTTGGTAAATAGAAGCAGAGGGGTCAGTTTTAATAATCGACCATAATATTTGTAAGTGATGATTGACAAAGTTCGAGTGCGTATAACGTCTTCAAAAAAGTAAGTTTATTGTCCTAGGAACTTATTGAGAATCAAAGTCGAAAGAAAGAAAATGGTTTATTTAGAGTTAATGTGATAATGTGTCTACATATATATTTCAACTAGATGGAGTTGTAATAACTAAATCCACTTTTTAATTACAATTTGATATTATATTACATTAGAGTAAGTAATGTTGCTATAATAATTTTCTTAATATATTGGAAACAGATTAAACTATTGTCGAGCACCATTTAGCTGCGTTATTATTACGTATCTACGTAATAATTATTATATTACAGATATTAACTTCAGTGCCAGCTTTAACATAAACCTGGTAATTTTAAAAACCTACATATGGAGTGTCGTGTATGAATTAACATTTCATAGAATAGAATAGAATAAAATATTCTTTATTGCACACAAGAAAATAATACACATGAGTTAACAATCATATAACTAGTACAATCAGCGGTCTTATCGCTAAGAGCGATTTCTTCCAGACAACCTTTTGGAGATAATTTCACATTTGTAATAATGGGTCGGTATTCAGTGCGCATAGTTTAAATATATATGCGCACTATATATATATATATATATATAGCGTGACCAAAGGGCTGGCCTATATTTAGGGCAACGTATTAGCGTTGCCATACAACGCGGGAATGCGGCCAGCATTTTGGGAACGCTCCCCACCGAGAGCGATCTGGACTACATCTTTTACTTGTAAATATGTATATAATAGTAGTTACTATTGTAATACACAGTTTAAGTTATTTGTAGGTTATTGTGACTATATTTACTTATATATATATATATATATATATATATATATATATATATATATATATATATATATATATATATATATATATATATATATATATATTAGTAGTAGTAAATAAAGTACTCATACAAATTTATATACAAATATATGTACATAGAGTTTCATAGTTGTTTATATTAAATTACAATATTATAGATGTTAATTAAAGTGGATTTTAATTATCTTTTTTTTTAATTGCTGGAATACAGCACACAGGTTGACGGCCCAACTGTGATGGAAAGTGATTACCGTCGCCTATGGATATTTGCAACACGAAAGGACCAATGTGCCGCCTAAGTCGTAGATGGGACTGGAACCGGGTCACTAATACCGGAATACAGCTCAAGGTTGCTATGGCGGCATGCTCTAGACCAGAGATGGTAGCTATTCAAACAGGCAAATATCCTACCATCTATGGGTTGTTTTGTCGCCTCTTACGACAGGACGCCTGGCCACAGGAATTAGTATTCATTCTCCGTTCCTACATGGATATAATATGTAATATATCTATTATGTTGGTGTCTAATAAAGAATATCTATTGAATTGTATTTTAATATAATTAATTGTTTTACTAATAAATATTATTATAGTATAATTTTTCTCTAACACAAAACTTAAGTTTCCAATAATAATGTACTTTAGTTTTCTGCGTAATTATATGCCATCTATTTTCTTACTTAACTACAGATGATAATAAGTAAGTACTATTATCTAGGCAGAACTACATACACTGTCGCTAGTCTTTGACGTTACGCATGTTAAAATTATAACAAATGCATCGATTGTGTGCAAAATCGCAGAACAGTTTCTTACACTTGATAGCTTTACTACAAAAAAAATGTCTTTACAATCAATGATGTATGTAAATATATTATCAATATGAAGAATATTGTTGTTATGTATGGTTTTAAATTCACCGTTAAAATATTATTCTTTTACTAAGTTTAAATTAAAACTCCAACTCGAATTTTTTTTTTGTTATTGCATGAGTTCAACAGACAGGAGGACGATACCTATAATACCTATAGGTATGGTGAAAACTATGTTAAACTTGAAGACCGATAATACAAGTGTAATGGTAGCACAAAAAATAATCATGTGTTCCATCAGCCTGTCTGACGTTATCTAGCAATGGAAAAACTGTACCAATATGTTGTCTGTCTCTTTCTTTTCACCTTCTCTCAATTATTCTGGTTCGGCACAATGTGTATTTTTCCTCCATACTCACGCTACCGATGTATGGTGGAAATGCCAATAAAGCGAACGGGAAAACACTAAACGGGACATTGGGAAATAGAGTACCTCTCCCTTTTTAAAGTCGGTTAAAATTAGAGAGGTGTGACCCGCGAGCCGTGAGGAGAACTCTAGTACCTACCAACCATTTATATTGTGCTAGCTTTAGCAGAATTTGCTTTCAAAACCCTCCGATTTTGAAACATTCTTCATTGGTGCTCCGCTTATATTGGTCTTAGCGTGATGATATATAGCCTTAAGCCTTCCTCGATAAATATACTATTCAACACTGAAAGAATTTTTCAAATCGGACCAGCGGTTCCTGAGATTAGCGCGTTTAAACAAACAAACAAACTCTTCAGCTTTATAATATTATTAGTATAGATAATTACCGTTTCAAGTGAATTTTAATACAGTTCTGTGAGTATCCTTTAGCATTATTATAGTTATATGTGAAAAATAGAAAGAAAGTACAAGGATTTTTACTTATAAATACATACAGTGTAAAAAATATGCACATTTTTATTTTATTTTATTGCAGTTCAGCAGACAGGCAGACGGCCCACTTGATGGAAAGCGGTTACCATCGCCTATAGACAATTGCAACACCAAAAGCTACAAATGCGCTGCTGCTCTCTTACGGGAGACTGAAACCTGGTCACTAATGCCGGAACACAACTCAAAGTTGCTACGGGACATCATTTAGACCAGAGGTGGTAGCCACCCAGTCGAGCAAATGCCCTACCACCTGGCTGTGCGTTGTTTTGTCGCCTCTTACGACAGGCCGCCCGGCCGCAGGAAATTATATTCTTTCTCCGTTCCTGCACGGATGAAATAATAATATAAATTCACTGCAATGAGGCTAGAAAATCAGCATTATGCTGGATCAAGAGCTGACACATCGCTGATTTTCAGTTCCAGCCTCCATCAAACCAGAATAAACGCAAACAACCTATTATTTACCTTCATGCAGGTAATTAGTAGGTAATAAAATAACATAACAATTTATTTTTAACCACAAAATAAACATTTCATATCAGTGAAATTTGCGCAGAAATATTTGCATAACCATTATCTAATTTAATTATTATTGTTGTTACATTGTTGGTGATAATTTGTTGACTTAATGTAGAATATAATAAGTTAATATTTGCAAAATAAACATAGGAGAGATGATAGAGTCTAGACTGGTTAAATGTTAGTTTGTAGTCATTGTATGTCATAATTATAGCTTTGAGTGATAATATCAAGAATTTCACATAAAACATAAGGCACACACTGCACATGCACTTCCTCACAATACCAACATATAACAGATACACTCTACATTAGTATAAGTTTAATATTAAAACTAGTTTTTTTTTTTTATTGCTGGAGTTCAGCAGACAGGCAGACGGCCCACTCGATAGAAAGCGGTTACCATCGCCTATGAACATTTGCAACACCAAAGGTGCTACAAATGCGCTGCTGCTCTCTTAAGGGAAACTGGAACCTGGTCACTAATGCCGGAACACAACTCAAGGTTGTTATGGCGACATACTTTAGACCAGGGGTGGTAGCCATCCAGTCGGGCAAATACCCTACCACCTGGCTGTGGGTTGTTTTGTCGCCTCTTACGACAGGCCGCCCGGCCGCAGGAAATTGTATTCTTTCTCCGTTCCTGCACGGATAAAAAGAATAAATTAATGTAAGTTATTCTTAAGGTACACCACAACATAAACATGCATTCATTAAATGTCACACACAATAACAAAAGTACTAAATAAGCGTGTATAACTTCTGAACTTTTTCTTAAATTTAATTGTCAAAAGAGGGTACGGAACTAGAGTCCGTAGAGTTGTTAATAAAAAAAAAATACCAACAATTTTAAGTTCCCACTGCTGAGCTCTGCCATCTCTATTTAAAGAGTAACAGATAAAATACCCGCCATGCTCACCTAAGGCTAGTGAGTTTTACACATTGGTTTTTGTGTAATCGATAAATGCTTTATATGGTTCGGTAGTCAAATGAAGAAAACAGTGAACGTTTGATATTTATTTGATTTGACCTGAGTTTATGCCTTTATTATGTATGGACTAACACGCTGGTCGATTCATCAAATCGATAATGTCACATCACTACGGAACCAACACCTCACTAAGAGTCAAGACTCTGTGGTCCAAAACATATACCAAAACAGACATATCTTAATGGGGTATACTACACGGTTAATAATATCTCGCGATACTCGTTTTATCACGATAATACTAATGCAATATTGATGGTATCGCAGTATCATGATAATATCACAGGTTATCCGGATATTTTGAAATCCACGATACTAAGGGGACGTGGCTTCAATATTATTGACAGTGTAAGTGCATCGTGATATTTTCTGTCAGTACGTACTCACCGTCATGGCGGAAGGAGGCAAGCAGCATAACGAATTGAACCCCGACGACGCCGAATCTCAACAAAATGACGAACTTAAAAGTGATTTAAAAGAGTTTCTTCTTTCATACGAAACATGCTCGTCTCTAAGGAACCCTAGAGACAAAAAATATTTAAAAAAATTAAGACACCTGAGAACATATATCATTCCTCTGCACGTGGAAATAACGGCTTCAGAGATAATACAGGAGGTTTTTAAGCATCTGAAGCTTCTCCAGTTGCGATGTACCGCAATGTTACAGCAAGATTTTCTCTCGGCGATATAGCTTGTCTCATATGTGTATCTTGTATAGTAATACAAGGTGAAACCTAGTTTAAAAGCTTCTCAAACAAGTCTTCACTCATTCCAAAATAATTAGTGTAATCATTCAAATCGTCGCCCAAGAGCATTTCTTGTGTGATGTTCAAATGAGTGTATTGGTTTCGTGTTTAAACCCAGTCTTTCACCCAACGCTTTCTGCGACGTTTACTTGTCAACGCACTATAGCTAAAACTAACTTTCTCCTATTATCCATGATTTCAGAAACACAACTAGATTTCAGTAAAGTCAACGCATTACTGAAGTGGTAATATTGATGATAATATTGATAAGTGTATTCACTTCAGTATTTGCGATCTTGTGATAATATCGAGATTCCAGTATCACGATATTATTGACTGTGTAATATACCCCAATAAATAATAAATTGTTTATATTCAATTAACAATCTTTCATCCAAAGAGAATTTAACATAACGTTATACTTTCAATGCAATATCATCAACACACGCACTTATCCACTTTACTTTTAAAACCTTTAAATAAAATGTAATATTAAATCGGCAGACATACACACATTATACATTTCTAAACAACGCAGGTTACGCTTGAGTTTTGGATGATAACTATATACAGTAGACAATTCAGTGGCAGATCACAGATACTTGAATAGAGTAAATAATGGAAAATTCTTTGACGAAAATTACCCTGCCGAAAATCGATCTTGGGATCTTATTCTGATAAACTTAGCGGCTCACCACTTAAACCGCAGAGACCATCAAAATATTTTGGATGTACCGCTGTTAAAAAATATGTCAAGTACCAAACAGCATGTATTAAATAGGACAAAACGTTTGTTTGAACAAACCATTATTAAATTCCAAATTAAACAAATACTAAGCAATTTATCAGACGTTGCTCTGCACTACACGGCCATTACAAAATTAATTGAAGTAATAACAGGTGATGTTGCGGGTAAAGTTGGAAAATGTTACTTCTACGAGTCGGACGAAAGAGAGAGCACATAAAGTGATTAAAACTCGTATATGTTAGCGCATGATAAGAAAATATACTAATTTTAATAGTTCTTAGTATTTCGTTTTTTTTCTTATTTCATTTACAGAACCAACGAAATAATAACTTGAAATTAGTTGTCATGAATAGTTTCGACTCATAGCCGGTTTTTATATCTTATTATTTTTTCACTTACCTTGCCATCGCGTCAATTTTGTATAGAGCTTATGCCAAATTTTAACCACAGTAAGGCAAATGAACGGTGGGTAAGATGTAGGAACGGACTATCAATCAGTTTAGTAGGGCGTAGAAATATATATTCATATTGTCATTACAAAAGCTCACTAGGCGGTATCATTGGAACGCTAACTTAAACTAGACATACTGTCGTTAATCAACGAGATTATTGTGATTTTATTTTATACTAATATACATTAGGCAAACAAGTTGGATATAAATCCGTATAGTGCAGTCAAATCGTATGTATACTTATTTACTTACCCGCGAGTAGTAGCCGCTTACTTTCATGCTTCTTCACATCATCGAAGACATCCAAAAATTATCTGCTGCAAAGCGTATTAACTCATGATAGTTTTCTTGTTCTTATACTATGTATTATATTAACAGCTGCTATGATCGATGTCGACACTTTAGTTCTTAATTGGTGAATTTCCGTCGAAACGATGATAAGGGTTTAGTTCGCCAGTTTCACAAGTTAAGTCACTTCTTAACTAATTTAAATGTAATCAGACTTTACGTTTCAGAGTATGATTAGCTTTCTTACAAGGGCTTGCTACTTATCCGATAACAGAGAAGTTCCTCTACAAAGTATTTAATACAAGTGACAGGATTAGCCGAAAAATACTGAATTTAAAGTTTGACTGCAACTCATCGCCGTACACAACGCGGTGCTGGTACCTACGCTCACGTATGGATGCGAGAGTTGGGTATGGAAGAGAGAGCCTGAAAGTAGAGTAAACGCGGTCGAGATGCGAGCACTGCGCAAAATCTGCGGAGTGACGCTCGCGGACCGCGTGTGTTGGTCTGAAAGAGAGTGTCGGGGTGATTAAGGAAAGGAATGCTCCGGTGGTTCGGGCATGTGGAAAGAATGCATCAAAATACCATGCGATCTCAGTACAAAGTGTCACAATGTTTTGAAACGAGAACTGAAATTATATTGTGTTTGGATAACACAAAATTACTACGATTGCGTTACTACAGTCGAGCACATAATTTAAATAAACTTTTATACTACACAATGTAGCTTTTATTTACAAAAATCGTGTATTTTATAGGCTGGCTAACAGGCATCTTATATTTTCTTACTGTTAGCATGCTCTTTCTTACGTCACATACATGGACTAATTTATTGCTTCAAAGCAAGGTTACATTGTCGAGTAGGTACTCCATGTACGCGATAAAATCTGTCAAATATTGAAAACAGATATTACAATCGAAGATGCATCTTACAAACATGTTCAGGATATAGATTTTTCATTATATCATGTAGCAGTTAAGGTTTTTGTATATACAGTCTTATTTATAATTAAGGAAGCAAACACGTCAAGAGTAAAACAACTCTTCCGAGGGTATTATTTTGTACTGAATATTTTTGAACTTCGAAAACCACTTTTTGGTACATAGGTACATTCATCATCATCCTAGTGTCAGTTCCAGTTTGCATGCTTTCTTAAAGTAGCTTTAATTTCGTACAGCTGACGCAAATTAACGATAAGACAATTATTAAAGCAACTTCTGTACACGAAAGTACACAAATCTCTAAACAAATAAAGAGACAAAAGTTTGTTTTTTCTGAGACGAAAATTTATGTGAGTTTGTTTTGCATTCATCCAGTATTGTTTATTTAACAGCAACACGGCAATTGTGAAATTAAATGTCACCATTTTCAAGTTTCTAGATCATATCATAATAATTCATCTTCACAGTACAGATGTAAAAGTGAATTTACTTTAATTATTGTACAGTTGTGATACAAAATGTTCGCCACTTTTCAAATTGATTTATTTAACGTTCCGCGGGCACATGTTACCTTTTCAAAGTAACAGACTGTTCCACAGAAAGTTATGTTTGACTATTTGACAATAAAGATTAATATTACTTAGATCAAAGTTGTTTGATTTTCTATCTTGTCTAAAAAGATAGTTTAGAGATGTAAAACCTTTTTATTAATTTTAATATTAATTATAAGCGTAATGATTACATCATCTTTATTTCTGATGATTAAAACTGTTGCTCTAAGAAAATTGATTAGACACATTTTTTATTGCGTGAGTTCACGAGACAGGCAGACGGCCCACCTGATGGAAAGCAGTTACCGTCGCTTATGAATATATTTAACACCAAAGATGGTACCAATGTGCTGCCGCTCTCTAAACGGATACTTGAACCTGGCCACTAATGCCAAAACACAACTTAATTCCGGCACTAATGCCGGAACACCGCCATAATTTTTAAAATATGGGTGGTAGACCTGTAAAACCTTTTTATTGGTTTTAATATTCACGTTAAGTGTAGTGATTATATTCTCTTTGTTTCTTATTGTTAATTGCAGCTTGTCATTGTCAACACTGTAATTTTATTTTTTCACATTTCTATATTTTATAAACGTAAGATAATTATTAAAACGTAATAACATATTTTTATAAAGTACATACATACATACATAACTTCACGCCAGTTCCCTTGCGGGGTAGGCACGAACAACAGAGCGCCATTTAGGCCCATTCTTACACACCTCACTTGCTTCTTTGACATTCATAACTCTTGTCATGCACGCTCGTCTGTTCTTAAGGCTCCTGACATCATCCTCCGCTAGTACACGATCAATTTGATCATGGAAGGTTGTGTCGTGGCCTTCCACGACTTCTGCATCCATCCACTTTTGCATTGTATATCTGTTTAGTCATTCTTTCATCATGCATTCTTTCCACATGCCCGAACCACCGGAGCATTCCTTTCCTTACCTTCACCCCGACACTTTCTTTCAGACCAACTCTCTTTCTTACTTCGGTATTACGAACGCGGTCCGCGAGCGTCACTCAGCAGATTTTGCGCAGTGCTAGCATCTCAACCGCGTTTACTCTAGTTTCATGCTCTCTCTTCCATACCCAACTCTGGCTTATGTTTATAAAGTAGTAGTACATAATATGTGTTTGTGCTATCTGCTCTCATATTTTTGGAAAATAAATTACCGATATTTGTATAAAGTAGTCAGTGTAACATATGTGTTTGTGCTGTGTGTCCTCAGGTTTTTAGAAAAAGATTACCGATTATCAAAATTTCTTCTATATAACACTAGCTACAATAGTATACATATATAATCACCTGCCTCTTTTAACGTGACACTCGTAAAATCAACACTAAAGGCGTTGGAGCCAACACCAGCAAGAATAGAATAGATTTATAACGTTGACAGTGTTGTTTTTTTTTCTCATGCAAGCAAAAGTCGACTTTAAGGTGACAAACATTTTTATTCCGCGACTGTACATATGTTTATCGCTTGGAAAGCCATTTATAATTTATATATTTAAAAGAAAGAGCGTGAGACAGACAAACATGAGAGGAAAAAATAACAATAATTATATATAACGAAGAATAGTACAAATATTGAGAATCGGTATGTATGATAGTGAAGCGTGGTCTATAGGTACTTAAGCGACATAGCAAAAGCAGCATTTTCTACTATGGATATGTGGAATCACGCGAAAGAACCGCGTTAGGAACTTCCGTATCTGCGGCAAACTTCACGTCCGTTATTCAGCAAATAAACTGTAGGCGTCACTTGCGCTGGTACAGTCACAACGTACGGACTAAAAATCTAGTCGTTTCGCCTTCCGTAAGTGCCTGTAGAGAAAGTAGACGACAGAAATTCTGGTTTGAACTCGTGTAAATTTATATATGTACCAATAGACGAACAATAAAGAATTCCAAAAATCACGTGTAACGGAGAAAACGTCGAAAAGCGGACTTTGAATTTAAACAAAATTGTTTGAAATTTCCCGCTAGGATGTTGGGGTGCCAATGACGTCGTCGTTTAATGCTGATTTTCTACAAATTGCTATTCAGTCTTTTAAAGAAAATTAACGTTAGGTACTTTATATCGACTTTACTTATGTTAAGATTTAACCAGCAGTACGGCAAACGAATGTATTGTAAATAACTTCGTTGGTTCAGCGATCTAAAGTGAAACATGAGTATGCCACTTTGACTCGAGGTTCAGTCAGGTCAGCCTCCACTGGGGAAGGGTTCCCAAAGATGAGGGCGCGACGCTGTTCCGCACGCGCTCATCTCTCCTCCTGTAGGGTGCCTTATAACCGCCCCACGCCAAGGAGAGAACGAATTCGCCGGGGGCATGCCTTCCCCCAGCAGTGGAAGAGGCCTGCAGGCCGCCGCCCGCCAGGCCCTGCGAAATGGCTAGGCTAAATAATTGTGGCCTTGGTATAAAAGCGAAGGACGGAACACCGGGGGGTTTTAGTGTGTATCCCTGACCGAGGCATGGCAACAGCACTTCTTGCTTGCGGTGCTAGTGCCACCCAAACATGGCGAATCCCACACTCCCTACTACGTTTCCCCCGCGGTGGATTGTTCTCAAACGCATTTCCCCGCGTTGTCAAGCTTCACTCTGTGTTTCCAGTGATACCTCCTGTTGCGGACAGAGAGCACCCCCTTGACCCGCCCGCCGGAGTACACCTTTTCTCCACGCCCCGCATACCGCCGACGCCCATAGCTCGCACAGTTAGCAGCTAGGCGTCGGACGGAACATGGGACGGGAAAGCGGTCTTGGACGCCGAAGTATGCACACATACATGAATTACACAAGCACTTGCACTTAATGGCACTACTCTCTCTCTCTCTCTCTGCCATTCAGCATTATATTCTCTGTTACTCGTCTATGTATAGTTTTAAATTAATTGTAAATATCTAAATAGTAAGTCATAGAGTCTACATCGAGTTTTATTTGGAAGAAGCAACTGCCACCAATTCCTACTTAGGACGGATGTTTTCTAATGTATGTCTTAAATATATAAATACAAGAATTGTCCATAATATAACTGTAATATACAATTATAGTCGGACGTCCGGAATTACATATTATGTAGTGATATTATAAGAGTTCCATATATGTAATTTGGCAAAGTAACCTCATTAAATTAGTATTTTACTTAAATATCATTAATTAATAAAAAGGATAAACAATAAGAAAAAGCTGCACATACAAAGATGTAATATTTTTCAAGGTTATTTTTACTTAAAACAAGTTATACAGAAAACAGATGTGTCGAAAGTAAACTGCATAATAATATTATTATAATAATTATTATATTCGCTGTTGGTAATTTAGTGACTTTATTATACAAAGTTTTAATTGTAGGACAGCATTTTAGGCACCCCACCCATAGGCTTCGATGACCTAGGCTCTGTATTCTACCTCTAGACTTAAAGGATTATGAATAGTATACAATATAACGAATCGGCTTTAATCAAGTTTTCTATATTCGTCAAGTTACAATAACTTATTTTTATCAGGTATTGTGTGCTTAAAATATAATATCAAGGATATGTTGAGAAAGATATCATTGTATATATATACTTATTGCTACATATTTATTAAACTAATATTCGTGTAGAAACGGAGAAAGGATATTATTTCCTGCGGCCGGGTGGCCTGTCGTAAGGGGCGACGAAACAACCCACACCCAGGTATTAGGGTGTTTACCTGTCTGGATGGCTACCACCCCTGGTCTTAGAGTATACCGCTATAACAACTTAAGTTGTTTCTGGCATTAGTGGCCAAGTTTCAGACTCCCTTAAGAGAGCAGCAGCGCATTGGTAGCAACTTTGGTGTTGCAAATGTCTATAGGCGCCGTTAACCGCTTTTCATTAGGTGGGCCGTCTGCCTATCTGCTGACTCGTGCAAAAAAAACCCCAAAATCGGGCCAACCCGTTTTTAGGGGAAAAGTCATTATACCCGCCTCACTTTTGCTTGGTGTACCAATCCATGGTAGCTTCCACACATCGGTTCTCTCCAAATGCAGAATTAATAATGATGATGAAGGGGTGAGCCCCGATAGGGTGGAGGAGCGAGATGGAATGCTCCTCCGTCTTAAAGGAAGATCTTCCAGCGAGGCTAATGTTGTTCCTTGCAGGCCTAGGCCCATTTGTTATAGTTGAAATTTTGTATATATTCTTTGTATGTTTCGGGAAACGTTTGTGACATCAATTATTGCACAGCGCCATCTATTGGCTTGTAAGTGTTCCACTACAATTTTTTAGTTTTCTTTCTATTCTTGCACCTTCACCCAATTATTTGGAATCGGCACAATATGTATTATTTATATATTACAATATGTATATGTATTCTGACATATATCCTCCGTTCACGTCTTCCTCCCCACAATCCATCCATCTCTTGTCTACATTTACATTTTTAAACCTCGTATCCGTCCACATTACATGCTCATCCCACCTTATATTGAATTCTACCTATAATCCCACAACACGTATAAGTAAAATACTGAGCCTGAAGAAATATGAAAAATCATATTTAAGCTTTTGTTAAGAAATACTAGGTTACTTGCTTCTGATTTACGTTTGCATTTTTACTTCATTCGGAGAGAAATGAAGTATCGTGAAAGAAGCTCCGAAATGGCTCGAGAGATTTTAATGAGTATTTCAGAGATTATAACACTAATTTGGACCTAAATTTTCTCGGATATGTTTCATTCCGACATTTTACAGAGCTTGGATTTTAATAATAATAAATCTTTATTAATGTAACTATATTATATCATATTTTGTTTTTACCACTCTAAGACCGTACGTAGACGATTAATTATATTATGCATGCCATGTTTACATATACAGAATATAGTGTTAAGCTATGAAACGGTTTAGAAAGTATATAAAAAAAGCTATGTTTATAATCGATATTCAATTTTGCAGACCAATATAAAAAATAAACACATGTTTACATAATAAATAACAGTTCGTTGTATTGCAAAAGTATAAAGGTACATACATACATACATACATAACTTCACGCCAGTTCCCTTGCGGGGTAGGCACGAACAACAGAGTGCCATTTAGGCTTATTCTTACACACCTCACTTGCCTCTTTGACATTCATAACTCTTTTCATGCAAGCTCGTCTCTTCTTAAGGCTCCTGACATCACCTTCTGCTAGTACACGATCAATTTGATCATGGAATGTGTGTCGTGGCCTTCCACGACTTCTGCATCCATCCACTTTTGCATTGTATATCTGTTTAGTCATTCTTTCATCATGCATTCTTTCCACATGCCCGAACCACCGGAGCATTCCTTTCCTTACCTTCACCCCGACACTCTCTTTCAGACCAACTCTCTTTTTTACTTTGGTATTACGAACGCGGTCCGCGAGCGTCACTCCGCAGATAAAAGTAAAGCATAAAGGTCTCTAGACGAATTCTCTCACTGCGAGCATTCGTCTGTAATGTATCGTTACAGATCCGAGCATTACAGTAAGCAACTTGTAATGTTACAATCTGTAACATTTTGATACAACTTCTAAGACAACGACCGCTCCGTCTGACATTGTGGAATCAACTAAATGCTTAAAATCGAATCATAAACATTACATTACAGAAGAATGCTCGTCAATCCGAGAGGCAGTACTGTAACGTAATGCTCAAAATCAAATCACTAATGTTACATTACATGCGAATGCTCGCAGACACTTTAAAACTGTGTTGCCGTGAAAATCTCACCTCAAGACAATGTTGTAGGTATTTTAATAGAGTTCAGAATACATTAGAAGCTTTATAAATTTAGCAATTGTCATGGTACATACATGCATATAATTATATACTATCACGTATGTTTCCCATAGGGGTAGACAGATACAGTGGATTTCCACTTGCTACGATCTTGACATTAATCTACACGCCCGTTTATTACAAGTGCTTTTTACCTGGCCAATATTTGACGTAGCGACAACAACTAATGAATAAAATAAATACGGAAATATAGTTACACAAAACGGTATGAAATATAAATATTATTCACTCATCGACTGTAACAAATAAACAGTAATTGACACAGCTGCAAAAATTTTAATTGTGCATATAAATTACATTAAAATATTATGTATGAAATAAAATTAATAGCAAAAGTATTATTATATTATTTGTGTAAATATTGTATGTGTGTATTGAACATAACATCAGCCACACAAGGAAGCAGATGTGTGCTTATTGTTTTATTTATATTATGTATATACTTACCTACTCTTTATTTTCACTTTTACACGAGGTAGCCAGCCTTCTGGGTACTTTTCTTACAGATGACGCTGACCTATTTGTATCTTATTAATAGTAGACTATTAATAAGATACTAAGCGCCGATTTTTCAATCATCAGATAAAAGTTATCAGTTAAATAAATTATAAACTGAGTGAATTCAAAAGTGAAACCCTTCAACTATGTATTTTGTTCATGGAATTGACATTTTAAATTTTTCCATATTATACTTTATTCTATGGATAACTTTTATTTGGTGATTGAAAAATCGGTAGACATACATAACTTCACGCCAGTTCCCTTGCGGGGTAGGCACGAACAACAGAGCGCCATTCAGGCCTTTTCTTACACACCTCACTTGCTTCCTTGACATTCATAACTCTTGTCATGCACGCTCGTCTGTTCTTAAGGCTCCTGACATCACCCTCCGCTAGTACACGATGAATTTGATCATGGAAGGTGCGTCGTGGCCTTCCACGTCTTCTGCATTCATCCACTTTTGCATTGTATATCTGTTTAGTCATTCTTCCACATGCCCGAACCACCGGAGCATGCCTTTCCTTACCTTCACCCCGACACTCTCTTTCAGACCAACTCTCTTTCTTACTTCGGTATTACGAACGCGGTCCGCGAGCGTCACTCCGCAGATTTTGCGCAGTGCTCGCATCTCAACCGCGTTTACTCTACTTTCATGCTCTCTCTTCCATACCCAAAAATCGGTAGAATGAAATATAAATATTATTTAGTATATATTTAGTACCGCAGCATTAGATAAGAATGTAAGTTATCATTTTAGTGAAAACTATGTAGGAATAAGTTAATTTTTATGCACCCGAACGACTTCAAACCTCTCGCGGGATATTTCCCGCGGGATTTCCGAGATAAAAATGTCATACATTTTATTAGGTGCATAAAATTTGCTATCGATCAATGAAAAAATCGAATTAGAATTCGATATTTTTCGCACTCAGGCCATTTTAAATCGTTCCCTAAAAAAATTCCCGGGATAAAAAGTAGCGCAGATTTTAAGTCAAATAATTAGCTGTCTATCAGCGAAAACCGCATCGAAATCAGACCAGTAGTTTTTACGTGAATCCCGAACAAGCAGAGAAAAATTTAAAAAAATTGCAACATTTTCTCCATCGTTTATTAGTCTAATCCAGTTGTTTCTTTTTAAATAGCTTCAATGAACAGACACGGCATGTTTAGAATTTTATAATATTATATATAGATAAATTAAATACATACCTGTTTTCAACATGAAACCTATTGTATTCCTAGGTATGTTTAATGCAATAAGTAGACGTATAAGCTAATTTATAAAGTGTGAATTTTAGAGATGCCTTGAGATTTTGATCCCAGCTCAAAGAAAGGTTCACTCCAACACTACCCCATTGTAATACCCCTGAGTAGCTAAGTGTAGATATACTAGTATGCGCCACGTTGAAAAATGGCGGTGACAGCGCGCTGGAGATTCTCAGTCTGTTGCGACGCGGCACAAGCGGCGTAACAATTTCAGGATTTTTAAGTTACTGTATTTAAATCTAGTACATCTACATACAAATAAGACTCCACCATACAAAGAAGACTCATACATACATACATAACTTCACGCCAGTTCCCTTGCGGGGTAGGTACGAACAACAGAGCGCGATTCAGGCTTATTCTTACACACCTCACTTGCTTCTTTGACATTCATAACTCTTGTCATGCACGCTCGTCTGTTCTTAAGGCAACGGACATCACCTTCTGCTAGTATACGATCAATTTGATCATGGAAGGTGTGTCGTGGCCTTCCACGACTTCTGCATCCATCCACTTTTGCATTGTATATCTGTTTAGTCATTCTTTCATCATGCATTCTTTCCACATGCCCGAAGAAGACTCGCGTACCTAAATGTGAGCTGCTATGCAGAATTAAAGATATGAACACTACCTCTGTTCTTTTCTGACTATCATCCACCTGTTCTATATCATGCTAACAATTTAACGAACGATTTTAGAGAGCTCACTCATTTATAAATACTTAAATTGCCTATAAATATAAAAATAGTGTGAAAATTGTTTACAAGTCAACTAACATCATACGTACGCCGTGCGTAAGTGGCGGCGGCTAGTAGAATTTTACCGCAAACGTTTTCCAGGTGGTAGGGCATTTGCCCGACTGGATGGCGACCACCCCTGGTCTAGAGTATGCCGCTATAACAACCTTGTGTTGTGTTCCGGCATTAGTGACCAGGTTCCAGTCTCCTTTAAGAGAGCAGCAGCGCATTTGGAGCACCTTTGGTGTTGCAAATGTCCATAGGCGATGGTAACCGCTTTCCATCAAGTGGGCCGTCTGCCTGTCTGCTGGACTCCTGCAATGAAAAAAACAATGTTGCAATTACCACATAATGATGGTACCGGAAAACTTCGCGATGAAACCTGCACATATTGCCCATGTATCAAACCCGCTAAACTTGCCTGCTGGTTATTATTTATTTATAGACTAGCTCATGCCCGCGACTTCGTCCGCGTGGTATTTATTATTCCTTCAAAGCTGTTTAAGTAATTAAAGTTTTTTTTAACTATCCCACGGGAATTCTTTAATTTTTCGGGATCAAAAGTATCCTACATGTTTACCAGGGATATAAGCTATCACAATACAAAATTTCATTTAAATCGGTCCAGTCGTTTCGGAGATTAGCCCGTACGACCTTGAGTTGTGTTCCGGCATTAGTAACCAGGTTCCAGTGTCCCTTAAAAGAGCAGCAGCGCATTTGTAGCACCTTTGGTGTTGTAAATGTCCAGAGGCGATAGTAACCGCTTTCCATCAAGTGGGCCGTCTGTCTGCCTGCTGAACTCCTGCAGTAAAAAAAAACAAACATGCAGACAAACAGAGAAACAAATTTTTTTTAAAAATCTAAATTTGTTCTATATCACTTCTTACATCCCCCTGACTCGGTTTTTAGCATTTTTTTTCATTGTACAGAAATTCGACCTCTACAGTTTTATTATATGTATATATAGATTACTAGATAAGGTTAAAAAATTATCATTAAAAACACTCAATTTCATTCATATTGTATGATTTATGAATTATTAAAACAACAATTTACTTTAAACTTTACACAACGTGTGAGGCAGATGTAGTGCAGTTAAACAAACAGACAAACGGGACACCAAAAGCTCCTAGATTAATCTCCTTATCATTATCATACGGAGTGATAAGGGCCGCGAATCACGTCATTTGTCACCGATATGGGTGGTCTTATTCTTTCAAACAGAATCTGAATAAAATACTAGTAACTAGCTGACCCGGCAAATTTCGTACCGCCTCAGAATCAATAAATAAAAAAGCTGAATGATAATTGCAGAATGTTTCAACTTTAGTAAAAAATGTGGTCAAAACTTAACCGGAACGAACATCAAACGTTTGACATTCAAAACCCAAAAAATTAAAAAAAAAACTTCACTTGTAAATTTAATTTGATTTCTGAACGACTTTTAAATTTAATTGATTTCTAAATAACGGGACGAACATCAATTGTTTAACATGTAGGAATAATTTCTTAGGGAAAGCGAAATTGTTGTTTTTAATATATTCCAAGCATTTTTTTCATATTTACTCACCTTTTAAACCTTCCCTGGACTTTCACTAATAATTCAAAACCAAAATTAGCCAAATCAGTTTTAGCGAGACTAACGAACAGCAATTAATTTTTGTATATAATATACCTACCTAATATAGATTTGCTAGTTTGCTTACAGTTCACGAACTTGCAAGTATAAATGTATTTAAAAAGCTATAAATAAAAAATAAAGATCGATAGACGTCATACGCGACCAGAAGACTGTCCTGCAGTTTAGGCAACGCATAAGCGTTGTCGCGGTCAGTGTTTTGGGAATGTTCCTCAATGACGGTGATTCATTTATAATTTAAATAAATAAAATAATAAATGCCTCAGTGCGAATGACTGGAATGGACAGTATACCCGCCACGCTTGTCCAAGGCGGCTTGGCAGGTTTGACACATCGGTTATATCGATGTGCAGGTTACATCACGATGTTTTCGTTCCCGATTGTTAGCACGTGGTAATTGTAAAAATATGCACATTAGGTCAGAAAACTGCCTAAGCGGTGCATGCGTTGCAGCTAGGATGTGCGCTTGCCATTACGCTACCACGACGTGACTCATTTACTATTTTTAAATTAAGCTGTAGATATTATTATAGCTATATTTTAGGTTCAATTTTGTTTAGTAATTATAATTTCAACATAATAAAAAATAAACATCATTATATTTAGAAATTAAAAAGAATATGTTACTATAGAAAAAATATTTTAAATTTCGATCAGCTTTTCAGTAGCCGCCGTCTTCCGTGATCACGGCTACTGAACAGTGGCCGAAATGTCGGAATAATAAACATCAAATAAATTACGGCGCTTGGAACAGTTAAAACGTAGTTTTATTAATTTAAATAAAAAGTAGTAGAAAGTAGAGTAAACGCGAGTACTGCGCAAAATCTGCGGAGTGACGCTCGCGGACCGCGTTCGTAATACCGAAGTAAGAAAGAGAGTTGGTCTGAAAGAGAGTGTCGGGGTGAAGGTAAGGAAAGGAATGCTCCGGTGGTTCGGGCATGTGGAAAGAATGACTAAACAGATATACAATGCAAAAGTGGATGGATGCAGAAGTCGTGGAAGGCCACGACACACCTTCCATGATCAAATCGATCGTGTACTAGCAGAAGGTAATGTCAGGAGCCTTAAGAACAGACGAGCGTGCATGACAAGAGCTATGAATGTCAAAGAAGCAAGTGAGGTGTGTAAGAATAAGCCTGAATGGCGCTCTGTTGTTCGTGCCTACCCCGCAAGGGAACTGGCGTGAAGTTATGTATGTATGTATGTAAATAAAACTGTATCGCACAGCTTTCCTAACAACCTTAAGCTCCCGCCAAAAACTACACCTATAATGGAAAATATTTAACGTCGCTAATTAAACATTACAACCCCAAAGTGTTTAGTTACCAACATAATTAAATAAATAAAAAATATTGTGCACCAAACCCTGCCCTAGCTTTTGTGCCATTGTAAAGGAAAGTTACAAATATTCCAAATTTTATAAATAATTATTACATTTACGAGTAATAGTACATTATGGTACTAGTGTGTAACATTGGTGATTACCGCCGAGGCGCCATTGAGACTCGAGCCGTAGGCGAGGGTCTTAAGAGAGCCGAGGACGGTAATCATCAATACACACGTGTATCATACGACGTTTTTCAACACACTTGTGAATAAAATAACAACAAAAACTCATTTTATTTAGTAGATAAAAAAAAGTTATATATGAGTGAAAGTTTTATTTATTAAACACGTACGAGTTAAAATTATCTATTTAAATAAGAAGTTGCATGAAATGAGCAAGCAATAGGAACATTAATTTATTTGTTCTATAGAACACGATCTTTTTTTTTTGAATAAAAGCTTTTTTAAGAACAAAGCAACTCAACCAATAAAATTTAGAACAAAAATCTATAACTCACTAGCGAGTTATAATGTTTTTTACTCACACTTTGATAATGGGTGTCATTCTGTGCCTAATTGCGGTGACCATAGAGCCACTTTATGAGCAAGTGTGTTGAAAAAATCATTATACAATAGTGAATGCATCCAACTCATTTTGTTTCTACCGTGTTCGCCGATATCCAATAAGCGATCGACGGCCATCTTGCAGTCAACTGAGTCGGCTGTGTCACTTTTACTGCGCCCATATTTATATTTTAATATAAACCCAACTAGTATTGCTTTAAGTACTCAGTCTAGCATTTATAAATGCAGCAAATATAACTTTTGCAATTTATTTTCCCAATTCGGGAACTACCTTTGGATTATTTTAATAAGCTTTGCCAGAAGACAAAAGAAGATACCTGAGAGGCCTACCAACATAACTGGAACGCTGCCTTCTCTGCCTAGGGGAGTGCGGTATATCAGACTGACTGAAGCGGAGTCTAGCCTAGATGAACCTTTTGTTCTTTTATATATACATATATGTTATTCGTTTTTCTTCACAGTGCTTGTTGTATATATATTTCAGTAAATTAATTATAAATTATTCCTTTTTTTTGTTTTTGTTCCCATTTAAAGTGTGACACCATATTACTGTCTACGTCCCAAGGCTGTCTGGAAGAGATCGCTGTCAGCGATAAGACCGCATTTGTACCTAATTCGAAGCTTTGTATTATTTCATTGATTTTATTGTACAATAAAGTATATTCTATTTTATAATTAAAAACACATTATAATCCTCATTATTTTATATTTATATTCCTTAAAATTAACTTTACACAAAAATATACTACAAATTATAAATAGCATTAAATTACAAATTTATTTATACAATACAAGTAAATGCTCTTATCATTGTCAAATTGCAATATAAATTCTTTTGGAATTTCAATTTGTATTTTTTTTCGTCTGATGAACTAATTGAACTATAACTTCCAAGTTATATATTAAATTATTTACAAATAATATTAAAATGAATATTATATGTACTACATGACAATCCCAGTACCTAAATGTTTGCCTTCATATTTAAGGCTTGTAGCAACGCCAACGTACTTAAGGACTAATCGTTACCAATTGTTCAGGCGAAAGCAGGAATTCCATAGACGCGGTCATCATTTATTGTATATAAGATAAAGCAGTATATAAAAAGATTATAAATCAAAATTATTTATCTCTCTTCTATAGAGATGTAGATATTTTTCATCTCCTGTTTTGATAAAAATTGAAGGATTAAAATAGGTTCATGTCAATAATTTGGAGGTGATTTGGTGACTTTTTTCTTAATTTAGAATGACTGTGGAAAAATTACGGAAAAACCATTGTGTGAGAAATTATGTTTTTTTTTTTAATTATTGATCAGTAATTAACAACGAAACGTTTATTCGTTTGTGCCGCACTTTCGACTTTTGGCGATAATAGGAGCCTTAAGCCTCAGTCTATATTAGACAGTTCATTTATATGTTTCAATTCGGATGAATTAATTAAACTGATCCATAATATAATCATAAACTTGAATCATTTCAATGACATTGACTACCGTCGTGTCCTTCAGATGGCCTTTCAACTAAATTGATACAAATCGGTTGATCCGTCTAATACAGGGATTCCCAACGTGGTCGATATCGACCCCCTGGGGTTGAAATCGGTTTCCCAACAAGGTCTATTAATCGACCCCTATTAATTAATACGAGCTCTTATTTGAAACTTTCAAGATACTCTATAAGTTGTGTTACGTGTACCAACTTCTTGTAAGAATGGCTAATATTTTAGTAGGAAGTATCATTGTTGTACTTTTTAAAAACTCAACTAGTCGATAAGCGTGCATAAGTTCGTACAACATGAAAAATTCGACAAGTCATTAAGCGTGGACAAGTTCGTACAAGATAATGAGTTCGAGCGTACTAATTACGTAATTTTGATTTATTACGTAATTTTAATGAGAAAATAATGTCAAGTTTATCCAATTAACCAACTGCAAAGTTTTAAATTGCTATTTTGTATCAATACGAAAAATAGTTTTGGAATCCCTGGAATAATATTAGCCTTAGCTTCTAAATTTGAAAATTTATAAAGAAAATTCCGGTACAGCAATAAACAGACTGCAAACCTTGTTTCCTGAAAATGCGGTGTACAAATTATCTAAATGTCATATTTTATACTATTTACATCATAAAATATGTAAACAATAATTGTGTTGCTATTTATAAGGTCTTTCTTTCAAATGTCGTTAATATTGATTAAATATAAATAAATAAAAATATTACAGACATACTTTAAGTAAAAAAATATTTATTTAGTTCTGATACGCTGTTTAGTTCAATTGATTGGCTGATTTAATTTTGATCTAAAATATATTTAAAAAATAACTCAGTAATAATATAATTAAAATAATAACCCGGTTTATAAGTTCTTAGACATATTGTATGTAATCACATTCAAAATACGATAATGAAAAACAATTTTTAACTCTTTCTTAACGAATCTATAAACCTCGTATGAGTATTAGATATGAATAAGGGGATTAAACATAATACAGAATTGAAAAGCTTCTTTGAATTTTTCCTATATTATTCTTCATCTATAGGTAATTTCTGTAAACATTTTAATATAGGTATTGATAATATTTAATATAATAAGGTAATCCGGACAATAAACTATTCATTGATTATATAGGTTTTATTCCTGACTGATATAAGCTAAATGCTGCTAATTCATTGAAGTGAAGTTGCTATGGACTAGACATGAAAAGTAAAAAAAAAGATATTAATTTTTTAAAATTAAATACTATAAATAAACTAAGTCTAATTAACCGGCATTAGTGACCAGGTTCCAGTTTCCTTTAAGAGAGCAGCAGCGCATTTGTAGCAACTTTGGTGTTGCAAATGTCCATAGGCGACGGTAACTGCTTTCCATCAAGTGAGCCGTCTGCCTGTCTGCTGATCTCCTGCAAAAAAAAAAAAAACTAACAATAAATCCATCTTGGGAATTAGTCAAATTCACGAAAAAATTTTGAACGCACTTCATACAATACACGATCATTTGACTTTAATAAGTGAACATATTTATATATATAATTTTACTTCTATAGGACCGTTATGGCGGAATAATTCTGTTAAGCTAATAATTAAGAAAATTTAATACTTAATTGAAGAATACCAGCACTTGTTAGAGATAACGCGCTGTGTCAACTCCTAAAAAGGCCAGACTAGCAGACTAGCATGCAACCTGAATTAAAACATGACACTACATCATTATATAGTGTCATGTTTTTGACATTGACTGCACTAAAAACCGTGATAAAAAGTAGGGGTGGCCGCTATACATGCAAATGAGGGCTGAATTTTTTTTTCAATTAGTTATCTTAATATATATATAAATTACGGGTCACATTGTTTGTCCGCGATGGACTCCAAAACTACTTGACCGATTTTAATCAAATTTGCACACCGTGTGCAGTTTGATCCGACTTGAAAGATAGGATAGCTTACATTTGGACCCGGTAGGTGGCGCTGGAATCGGGTTCTAAATTTTATTTCTTCAGGGCAGAACAACGTCTGCCGGGACAGCTAGTAACTTATAAATAACAATTACGATATTTTTTATGGGTTTTTATAAGTCATAAAAGTGTGTGTCAACATATGAAGAGACATTAGTTTTCAACGTTGTAAAAATTTATCACCCACTCTTTAGTTTTTAAACTATAAAGTGGAAGAATTTGAAAAAATATTGTAACGCTTAACATTTAACAAAAAAATCATTCAAATAATATCCATTGAATTTTTGACATATATGATATCTTCAATGAAATACTTTTTATGACATATAGCGAAATGACGTAAACAGTGAACATTTGTCACATCTGCAGATGCCTTCAAATTTCGTGGACTGACGCTTTGACGGCCTCTGTGGTTGAGCGGACTAAGCCTTTGCCGGCCTACCTCACTACATCGCAGAGGCTCCGGTTTCGATTCCTGGTATAGTAAATTTCGGAAACGTATTTTCTCCGTTATTTACTATGGTCTGGGTGTCTGGGATCGGCCCCAGAGTAGTCCGTTGTATATTACCCATGACACAAGCGTAACTTGCTTAATTTGGTGATATACAATGTGTGTTTGTCTGCCGATTATTATTACTGCCTGATATTTTTAACTTATTATGCATACCTGTACCATCCTGTACTTAGATTATTTTATATTCGTTCTAATTAAAATAAGTTAAAATGAAAGCGAGCATTTACTTGCTATCTTAATCTAAGTATTATTTAATTTTACAAAATAAAATTACTAAATTAATATTTTACACATCATAACTTTGTACATAGAATGACTAGATTATTTATTTATAAGTCGCTACGATTCTTAATTACATTTAAATTGGCACATTTCTTCATATAATACAATATTTTATTTTTAATCAAACAAATAAAAAAATATTAACATAACAAACCACTTTTAAGACAAATTCGTTTAATATTATATAAAATTTTCCATTATTATTATTATTAACAAAATTTAAAAAAATACAGAATACAAATGATATAATATACGAAGTTTATAAGCCCGTAAAAAAAGTTGATTATTCATAAACGCATTATTAATGCTATTGTAAATAACATGTTTTGATAATGCATTTATAAGTAACACTTTTTTAACGAGCTTTTAAAGCTTGTATAACTATATAATAAGAGGATATGTATTTTCAATTTCAAACAGAGGTAACGCTACTACTTAAGGTTAAACGATATTGTAGAGTTTGATACTATATACAAATTTAACTTAAATATCAAATAATTTATTTAACAAACAATGTTTTTTTAATTTTTCGAAGCCATTTTGACAAAAACATAAACCTTATAGTAGATATATGTCTATCCGTCCGCGTCTGTGTCTGTGTGTGAAAATTCCAAAGTCATTTTTCTCAGAAATTGCTTTGTTTGTGTCTTCTATATGATATTACTTTTGAGCCCCATAGTTCAAATAAACTGAATAAAGTGTGGACTTAAAATAATAATTCAGATGATAATTTAACTGAACAAGTAGTGTTGAATAATTCTAGACGTATAGAATGTTTTTGATTAATAGCTTTTTTTAGACTTCTGGCGACAAATGACAAAAATACTGAATACTTACATTATGTTACCAATTTAGCTATTAAATGTCAGAAATTTCAAAATAAATTGAAAAAAGAAAACTAAAATTTTTCAAATGCGACAGGAACAAAACAGATAGGGCAAAGGGTCAGCGTTGCCATGCCATGCAACGTGGAAATGCGGCCAGTATTTTCTGTTTTCAGTTTAAATAAAATATTCTGTGTTGACCAAAGCTTTTTTGTTTTTACATAAAAACACAATTTATAATTTATAAGTGTAGATATTTATGTGACACGTATTTATTTTACTGCATCTTGTAAGGTTCGCTTGTATTATCAGTAAAACAATTATAATCGATAGCTATGAGGCCAAACCCAGTCTCTCAGAATCGTGTAAAGATTATGTAAGAAATTAACCCTGTCTGGAATCGAGATTAGCATCTGTTAGTCTCGTTAACCAAGTAGGCCACCCAGGCCATAAGAAAATGTCCACCATCAAAATTGTTGTAAATTCAGATTTTAAAGATTTACGGTCTTATTCATATTGAGTTGGAGCATGTTTGAAAGCTTGTTTAAGAACCATAAACAAGCCTTCAAACTTACTGACTCAATATGAATAACACCGTTATAATTTAGATTAAAATATTTAAAACAAAAGAACTTTTTACTTTGGAAATTTTACTAGTTTTACACTTAGTATGAAAATCAAAGGCGTTGTTTAATCTTATGCCTTTTTAACATTCAGCACTAAGATACTTAGAAAAATATTTTATGTACATATTTGACGTACAGTTATTATTGTATTCCTGTCTCTTTATTAATAACTAGCTGTTACCTGCGACTTCGTCCGCGTCGAGTTTAATTTAATTTGCCTTCCAGTGCGGCGACGGCGGCGGCGTGTGCGTGGGCCTTTCAATTTTTTTTCTAAAATGAAAGTAGCCTAAGTTATTCCGTATAATATTAGTTACCTGTAAGTGAAAGTGCCATCAAAATCGGTCCAGCCGTTTCAGAGATTAGCCGGAACAAAGAGACAGACAGAGATATAAAAAAATTAAAATTTTGTTTTTTGATATGGGTACTGTATTTACTTTCATATGCGTTTAGTAAAAAGCTGTTATTTTGACATTACAAACAGACACTTCAATTTTATTTATTTGTATAGATTTTATACTTTTTGTAAACTAACTGAAAATTGGTTAAGGTCCGATTCCTACCGATCGTTCATTTGCCCTACTGTCAGGTAAATTTTGACATAAGCTCCATACAATTAATGTCAGAATTCAACCGATGGTAAGGCAAGTGAATAGTAAGATATGGACACCGGCCATCAGTAAATGAATTAGTAGATTTTCTATCATTGTAAAACTAAATCCCCATATACTTAAAAACTATTTTTCATTTGTGTATCTGCCTAGAGTGCCTAGTGCGCTAGACCGCAGACGTCCCGCATTCAATTTCCGGCGGAGTAAATTTCGTCGGCCCCAGAGTTGTTTTTCGCTATTACTAACATGTATAATTTATTTAATCTCGGAGGGAATATACAATATATACCTACTTAATAACACTTCTTTATAGTTCTTAAAGAAGCGTTCAAACTTATTCTAACTCTCTATGAATAACACCGCAAGTCTGTCTACCGATAAAAATGGATTAATTTATTTATTTAGGGCCGCTTGCATAAGATTGCTTAAATTTATTTAAGAAACACAAAACGTTTTTAACATACAATTAGCGTCTTGCGAAACGCAAAATTTGCCGCTAAATATGTTTAAAGAACTGTCAATACGTTTTGTGTAAAACATATTTAGGCAGTTTAATACGATTAACTAATTTTATTTAAAGACGATCGTTATGCAAGCGGCCCTTATAGTCGCTCTTTTTATGGCTCTTTTAGCGCGGCTGTTACCTCTGTTCGAAACTTAAACACACAACATTTATTATTTAATAAATAAAATAATATGTAATAATTCTAATACATTAATTATGAAATTAATATAAATATTATAATATTTCTCTTTGGTCTTAATTTATATTACGGACGATTCTTACTTTGTATCAAGCAAATATTTAACAACGAAAAAAAAACTGCTGTAATATTATGTAAAGCCAAAATCAGACAGATCATTTCTGTCTTTCAGTCTTAATAGACATGGGGCAAATAATTCAAATTAACTTTTTTAATGGCTCAAAAGTCTTATAATAGCTTTATTAACTGCTTAAATAAACAATTATAAACGTCATTCATTTTACCTATTATAAGTTCGTTTATTTCTTACAATGTTATATGTCCCATTTATATTGAAATTGAAAAACTAAATTGAACCTGCCTAATTTCAGCCTAATTTATATACCTTAAAAGTGTATGGTAACTACTTATCAATTTGGTCGATATTCAAAATTTACTTACATTTCAACCGGACAAAGCAATGATTCGTAAAGTCCGTCGCGAACAACCTCGCGTCGCTAATCATTTGTCTACACCAAGCTTTTTAATGTTGCAGCCAATTGTTGTACATTATTGGAACTGGGTTCCTGAAGATTGAGATCCCGATTCTACGTTGATAATTTCTCCGTCGGCAACGGCAGACCTATGCTGTTTACTAAAACACGGATTCAAGGACTTGCCGACTTCATCAGTAGGATCAATCTTGCAATAGATGCGACTGGTCTCTTAGAACTTCAGGTAACTAATTTACAATGCACCCGCTTATAAATCTCGGTAGTGCTGAGTCTTTTATACAATATTTAAATCACTGAGAACACTTATTTTCAGCAGTCAATGGGAGTGAATTCGAAGATTCCTCGAGACATCTCAAAAAGGAGAAGGACTGGATCCACACCCATTTAGATACATTCACCTAGCCCAATCATCGGGAGGACTGTTCCCCTGATGGAGAGGAGAGAACGCACTTCTCCTAGGCTCGCTGCTGCTGTCCTGAGATCCAATAATGGACTCAATCGAGAACCCATTCCGTGACCTCTTGCTTCTAGGATCTGTTGTTTCTGAAAGTCTCGGCGGGAGTGGAATAGGCCTTAGCGTTGCTGGTGGTGGTCGTGGGAGTGTCAGTAGAGGCGTTGGTGGTAAGTAACAAGGCAATGGAAGTAACGGAGCGTATGCTTCTCTCGCCAGCATAGCTACAACAGCGTGAGCATGCTGCAAAGACGGAGCTGGTCGCTTGTATCTCTTGCGACGTCTTAAAAAACTACCATTGTCAAACATATCCTCAGCTAATGGATCAAGGGTCCAATAGTTCCCCTTTCCAGGGTTCCCCGGTTCTCTGGGTATCTTTATAAAACAATCATTCAGACTTAGGTTGTGTCTGATAGAATTCTGCCAAGCTGGAAACTTTTCCCGGTAGTAAGGGAATCTCGTCATAATGAACTCACATATGCCGCTAAGTGTTAACTTCTTGTGAGGAGACTGCAGAATGGCCATCGTAATTAATGCTATGTAAGAATACGGGGGTTTGATTAACTGGGACGATGATTTCTGCTTTGGTTTCTTTGGTGAAGATTTGCTGTCAGTCGGACTGGTAGCGTCGTACCGCTCCGAGTCACTATAAGTCGGGGGCACTTCAGGAGTATCCTCGTCGACGGATACGTAAGTGTCGTCCTGGGGATATTCCTCCCTATCGTCGCGGAGATAGTGGGGCAGATATAACCGCGGTGGCGGTCGCAAGTCAAGGGGCAGTTCGCCTTCGATGATCATGTCGCGGTATTGGGCAAGATCACAATCTTCCATGCTGGTGTCACATGTCAGTGGTGCGGCGGGTCGCGTGGCGCGTTGGTGACTGCGGCCGCGGCCGGGCGCGCCGGAGGGCTGCCCCTCGAAGCCCCGCCTCCGCCACGCCGGGGTTAGTCCTCCCGCCGCCCCAGGGCCGCGTTTACGTTCCAGTAAACACAACAATTGTCGTTATTATTATAGCGGGTCGGAGCTTTGTGCATGAATTTCAGGCCGTCGACTAATAATTATTAGGCCTCTCGCCGCTTATCGATTCAACTTTGTTGCGGTATTTATTTTGTGTCTTATTTCAATGCTCTCTGTTTTATTTCTTGAGAACTTTGCTACCTTTATTTTTGTAAACGATTTCATTTCGAATACGAACTCAGACAATGGTAGATATTAATAAGTACCTTATTTTTTATACTTGGTATATAAGTATATAGTTATTTACGGATTATAAATAGTCAATATAAAATATAATGACCTACATTCTCATCATTATACCTAAACTGTTAACTTTTTACGTCGCTTCTTCTAAATAATAATAATAATCATCGATGTTTTTTTCTTTTGAAATTATTAAAAAATCCAGATTATAACAATGGAGTTCCCTCGCTTATCATAATAACCTAGTTCTACAAATATAAATATTATTATATAAGTATTATATTATATAAGTATTTTTCTAATTATAAAATTAACATGCCTAATTTTAATCTACAACATTAAAAATCAAACTAATCTACTCAAAATAAACTTAATTACAATAAACTATACTATAAGTAAAACTATACTTACAAAATAAAATTCTTATTTTATAACAAGTATCAGATAGATATCATTGCTTACAGGAAATGTATGCAAGAAATAAATATTGATAAATAAAATAAATAAACTCTTCTCAAGCAAGCATAGCATAGCGATTACTACGAAGAACATAAAATAAATATAAATCAGATAAAAAGTCATACAATATCCTAACAGATTATACAAATAGAATAGATACAACGCGTACAAAAAAACGTAAGAAGTTATTCTCAAAGGACTGTTTGGCAAATACATTTCCATCCAATAATCCCGCCAGAGTCAAGTCTCTTTATTCGAACAAGAAAATATATATATCGCATATAAACGCGAGAAAATTCTAGTATTCCATTCAGGTAGAATATCTTCAAATAAAACTGCCGTAAAAAATATTCGCCGACAACGAACCGGCTTGACAATGCGAGCGGCTCTCTACAAAACCCTCGGTATATGTTTGGTACCAAAACATTTACCCCTCAGGCGTTGAGGGAAAAGCTACAAGGGGGGAATGTGGGGCTAGGGGCTACGGGGCCATAGGGAAAGAGAGAGAAAATAGCCGCGGCCAATGAGCGCCGTGTCCCCACAGGGCGTGGCGACCTAAAGCTAACATGTCAGGGCGGGGCACTAGATCCTATTATTGTCTGGCAAGGCAAATAATATTTTGCACAATGTACACATTGGGTTAAGGGGGTTTTGGGGGGGTTGCTAATTTATTCCCAACTTCGGTTACGGCTTGTTTTTCAGCTTTGCAAGCTTGTTATTTAAATTGGACGCTGTCAGTTATTTGTGTGTCGTGTTCTGTACAGGCAATGTTCTTAATGAAGGAATTCGGTTGTTTTGCGAATATTACTTGTGCATTAAAATTTGTATTATTTTTGTTTAGTTTTTCGAGCTTTATTGGGTTCTATAGAGAAGCAGCAATAATGTAACCTTATAGTTTTATCTAGTCCTTATATTTCTGTATATAATAATAACATCAGCCCATAAATGTCCCACTGCTGGGCTCGGGCCTCCCATTATAGGAGGAACGGATAGTACTTCCGCCACGCTTGTCCAAGGCGGCTTGGCAGGTTTGACACATCGGTTATCTCGATTTACGGGTTGCATCACGATGTTTTCCTTCACCGTTGTTAGCACGTGGTAAGTGTAACAATATGCACATTAGATCAGAAAACTGTCAAAGTGGTGCATGCGTTCCAGCCAGGATCGAACCCGCGCCCTTTGAGCTTGGGATGCGTGCGCCAGCCAGTACGCTACCACGACTTATTTCTATCTATATACTGTATATTATAAATTTACGTTTGTGTTATGGGTAATATACAATGGATTACTCTGGGGCCGATCCCAGACACCCAGACCATAGTAAATAAGGGAAAATTCGTTTCCGAAATTTACCATCCCTGAAATGGAACCCGGAGCCTCTGCGTTGCAGAACGGTGGGCCGGCAAAGGCATAGCCCGTTCAGCCACAGAGGTCGCCATATTGAAAGAAGTAAGGAATCAAAATACGTCACTCGTAACACACTCTCTGATTAATGTTGGCACTATCAATCCGTTATTTTTTTATATATATATAAAAACTTAATTAAACGCTCATATTTCGCCCAACAATAAATAAGCATCGCCATACAGCGCGGCAATGCAGCCAGCCTTCTGGGTACGCTCCCATCTGGCAGCGATTTGTTACACAGTCTATAATCGCTTGTACTTTATAACTTAGTTTATTTTAGTTTTTAAAAGACAATTTTATATGTTAATTTAATGTATAATTTATTTGTTTTATTAATTAACTATTCAACAATCATAACTAACAGTCATACTACTAAAACTTTGTAACTAAATCAAACCAAACATATAATTAAACGCTTCAATCAACATTATATGATTTACCTAAGGCGGGCACTACATTATACAATTTCCAGAGCGCTCGGTGAACTAGCGTGTTAAAATTGAATGGTGTAAAGGCAGTTTAGGCAGTTATGATTCAATCTAGTGCAATCGTATGGGCTGTGCCACTCTTGCTCATCTAATGCATTAGCTAGCGCACCAGATTTAATGCTCTGCAAATTGAATAATGTAATGCCTGCTTTAAACATTCTATCCGTGCAGGAACGGAGAATAAATTTAATTTCCTAGCTAGGTGGTAGAGTATTTGCCAAGCTGGATGGCTACTACCTCTGATCTAGAGTGTGCCACCATAACAACCTTGAATTGTGTTTCGGCATTAGTCACCAGGTTCCAGTCCTTTGGTGTTAGGAATATCTATTGGCGATCGTAACCTCTTTCCACCAGGTGGGCTCTCTTCCTGTCTACTGAACTCATGTTATAAATAAAATAAATACACCATACTGCGTATCATCCAATCGTGCCGCGCTTGATATAGTCAGATTTGTCCACATCAGTTTAAAAAGAACGGAGAGCATAGTTTTCCCTTGAAGGCTGATTACATACTGATTTAAATAAAAGAAACACGAAGGAACGTTCATTCCTACTATTTTTCCAGATCTTACTTAAGTCTAAATATATTTAACACGATTATGTACACTAAAAAATAAATTAACCCTTCAGCTACATGTATGGTAGTCAATATCACAGGTCCCTACTAATTTTCAATCACTTAGACCCAGTAACGTTACGTTTACACGGAGACATCAATTTCTAAGCCGGATCTGTTCTTTTGCAGGTCACAATGAGGAAAGATTTGTATTTTTGTATGTTTGTAACGAATAAACTCAAAAACGACTGGACCGATTTCAAAAATTCTTTTACCATTCGAATGTTACATTATCCGTGATTAATATAGGCTATATGAAAAATTAGAGATCCCTATTAACATTTCAATAATGTAACCCAACAATCTAAACAAAATACTTGGCGCTGGAATCGAGTTCAACGATTTGGTGAAATTTTATGTGTTTTTCAGTGGGTCCCGGAGTGGTTTAGATTGACAATTAGACCCGATAGGTGTCACTGGAATTGGGTTTTAGGTTTTTATTTTTTCAGGGCAGGACAACGCCTGCCGAGATCGCTAGTACATACATACATAACTTCACGCCAGTTCCCTTGCGGGGTAGGCACGAACAACAGACCGCCATTCAGACTTATTCTTACACACCTCACTCATATATGTGTGTATATATATATATGAGTTTACACTTGCATTCGGTTTTAAGATCCGGCAAAATAACAGAAACGGGCAAAACTTCATATACGATTTTGCGGCAGCAATCTGATTCGATCACACGTCAAAATACCGAATACGATTCGGTTTTTTGACGTGCGGGGGCGCGCACACGGTGGGGTACTTTCAAATGGTAGTAAGAGACTGAGCGTTTTCCTGCAAAAACCGAATTACATATTCACACGGTGACACCAATCGGGTTTTTCGCGGAAAGACCAAACCTATGCCGCGTGAACAGAAAATTTGGTTCTACTGTATACGGTGTCAATCCGATCCGGTCAAACTGGACTCCATGTGAACGTAGCTTTACTCCGAGAAACATGACTGTGACATACAAAAACAGACGTACGGACATGTTCATTAATTTTTTTTATTTTTTATTGCAGGAGTTCAGCAGACAGGCAGACGGCTCACTTGATGGAAAGCGGTTACCATCGCCTATGGACATTTGTAACACCAAAGGTGCTACAAATGCGCTGCTGCTCTCTTAAGAGAGACTGGAACCTGGTCACTGATGTCGGAACACAACTCAAGGTTGTTATGGCGACATACTTTAGACCAGGGGTGGTAGCCATCCAGTCAGGTAAATGCCCTACCACTTGGCTGTGGGTGGTTTTGCCGCCTCTTACCACAGGCCGCCCGGCCGCAGGAAATTGTATTCTTTCTCCGTTCCTGCACGGATAAAATAATAAAATACAACAACTCCACTAATTCTTCGAAAAGTAATTGTACATACATATTTCTGTATGTATTGAAATCGAAACCCTGAGATAGATAAATCTGAAGAAAATGAATTTTATCTAGACGTGTTGCCTACCCCGCAAGAGAACTGGCGTGAAGTTATGTATGTATGTATGTGTTGCTGGTGAGTTTCTTTCTACGTCTTCTCCTTAAATAGCGATAATACGTTGGTTAGCAGTGTAATTAGAATAGGAAGTATATATAAATTTTAAGTTATATGTATGGCTTTCAAAAAGTATTCTCCAGTGGAACTTATTTGGTATTTAAAATTGGAAATAGCTACATAATCCTAAAATAGAAAGCTAGTTTTCATATTCATAGAAAAGTCTAATTAAACGATGAAAAAGAAAATCTTTAGCTTCAAAAGTAAACTTATTTTACAGCCTAGTTTACTCCGAACGAACTCAAAGCTATGCAAGTATAAGAATAATCCCGGCTCAAGGCGTCTTATCTCCATATTGAAATGTTTGCGTAGTTACCGGCCAGCATGATGGATTATACTACAAGCCATATTTTAAATAGACTAAAGTGCCACAAAGAGATCGCAAAAAATTTCAAACATTTGAAATGTGGTTTTGGCGGATGGACGGAATAAGTTAGAAAGACAAGACTAACCAAGAAGTGTAGGATATTTATTTTTGTAGGTAATTTATTGTAGATGCAGGTTAGACCGTGATATTTTTTTTTATGTTTAAGGCTTGGCAACTAGGTCTTTAAGCCAGGCGCCGTTGTATTGTAGGCTACAATCGACGTCATTCAACCGAGTTCTTGTGAAAACTCGAAAGGCCACATTTGGCTATATAGTTCACATTTCTCGCAAAAATACATAATTACTACTCAAAAACTATCAATATCCTACAACTATTATTCATTTTAGAGTAATTTTACACATTGTTAGAAAATAAAACTGCACAGCACAACGTCTCCTTTCAGTTCCCGCCAAAAACTCCTATGATATCTCCTGACGTTGAACCAGAGATGTGACTCTTCTAAGATACAAGCATCTGAAACACAGATACAAGATACAAAATACGTGTTTTCATCTTGTATCTAGATACTTCTTAGAAATGTACTTTGTATCTTATATTAAGTATTTTGCAAATACTTTGTTTGGTAAAATATTTTTAGTTATAGTTACCTACGGCTTTATTTACATTTACTATGCCACCTTATAGTGTACATAAAACTAAACGCACATTTTAAATTTAAATCAACCTCACAACGTGAAACCAGATAGAATTCTTATTCTAATTTCATACAAGATCTTTGAACAGCACAGAAACTTCTTAGTGTAACCATGAAAATGTAGAAATTATCTCCGTTGAAGGAAAATGAAATACACTTTGTAAGTGAATATGTAGACTGTTCAAAATTAATAGCAGAAGGTATTCAAAGCCTGCAAGGACGAGATATTTGCTATGGTTGGCGATAGTCAATTGCTAAGTTCAATAAAGTTAGGATTTCTTTCAAAAAGTATTTTATCTTTAAAAAGTATTTAGAATATACGTATTTTGTATCTAGTATTTCAAATACCATTTTCAGAAGTACTTGTATCTGGTACCCAAATACTTTTTTTAATAGTATCTTGTATTTTGTATTCAGATACTTTATATGGGGTATCTTGTATATCTCTGTGATGAACGTAGATATAGTCTAGGATGAAGTAGGCTTAGCTAGAAGGCGCACCTATTCACGCGAGAGTTGGACATCTAAATTGTAAAATTAAATATCGGGTAAAACAGACTCCGAGAATTAATTCAATTTTGCGGTTCGCATAAAGACGGTAGTGCTTTGATGGTATTATAGGTGGTAGTATACCATTTCGCTCTATGACCAACAAATCCCCTGGGCAAAGTACACCAAATATCTTGGTGTCACCCTAGATCGGAACTTGCGCTTCAACGAGCATATCACTATAGTCCGAAATAGAGCGCGATTTGTGATGGGTCGTTTAGCACCCATGATAGACAAACGAAGCAAAATGTCCCTCAGACACAAGCTTACTCTGTATAAAACATGCATCCTCCCGATCATGACATACGCGAGTGTGGTATTCGGCCATGTCAAGCCTGCCCTTTTAGATAAACTGCAAATCGTGCAGAATAAATTCATGCGCAGAGCCGTCGGTGCTCCCCTCTATATGCGTAACGTCGACCTCCACCGCGATCTGGAGCTTCCCTCCATCAAAAACTACATTACGTCGCTCTCGCGTAAGTATTTCGATCTCGCGCCGCACCATCGAAATCCGCTCGTCGTGTCCGCTTCCGATTATAAGCCTCGTCGAAAGGCTCTTGTGCGACGACCGCGTAACGTCTTGACGGACAGAGTCGACGTTATTACGAAACGGCTGGCCCGGATCAGTCCGCCCACGGTTAGAACAGTAGGCTGGCAGGCACCGACAGACAGACACAGACGGCGGCGTCTCAGACGCCGCCAACCAAGATCTCTCCACGTCCCCGTGAGGGACGCTAGGAGACATAGCTCACCCCACAGGATAGACTAGGCGTGTTGCTGGGAAGTTTCTTTCGCCGTTTCTTCTCTCCCAGCCATAACACGTTGCGAAACGGCAGTAAGATAGCGTAGGCCACCGCAAACCACCGATCCCGGCCCGCCGTGATCCTTCCCTTCGGGCTTTATATTACTCGTCGCCCGTTCTCAATTAGTATTTTGTGTCGCCCTATGGTGGGCATCATTAAATTCATTCCCCATTCATGGCAACAGTCCAGCCGAGGTAAAACTCCTTAGGGAGCTCCCTCGAGCAAGTTGCCCCCCCGGGCTCGAGCGCCTTCGCTTCGCGAAGGCACTCGCCCCAAACACCCCGGTAAAGTTGTAAGGTCTTCGGACCAACAACATAAAGTCAAGTCCAATAAAAAAAAAAAAGGTGGTAGTATATCGGTGCCGCATGCCTGTGCGTCTATTTGCCCGATGGTGGAAAGGAAAAAGTGGGATCAGATGTATCCGATAGTAAACCGATATGACAGCATATTGGTTTTCTGAATCAATACGTAACGTACCTACCCTGTAATGATGTTCGAAAGTTTGAATTTTATGGAGTTTTTGGCGGGAACTGAAAGGGGATGTTGTGCTGTGCAGTTTTATTTTCTAAAAATGTGTAAAATTACTCTGAAATGAACAATAGTTGTAGGATATTGATAGTTTTTGAGTAGTAATTATGTGTTTTTGCGAGAAATGTGAACTATATAGCCAAATGTGGCCTTTCGAGTTTTCACAAGAACTCCGTTGAATGAATGACGTCGACTGTAGCCTACAATACAATGGCGTCTGGCTTAAAGGCCTAGTTGCCAAGCCTTAAACTTAAAAAAAAATTATGGAGTTTTTGGCGGGAACTGAAAGGGAATGTTGTGCTGTGCAGTTTTATTTTCTAAAAATGCGTAAAATTACTCTAAAATGAACAATAGTTGTACGATATTGATAGTTTTTGAGTAGTAATTATTTGTTTTTGCGAGAAATATGAACTATATAGCCAAATGTGGCCTTTCGAGTTTTTACAAGAACTCCATTGAATGGTGTCGATTGTAGGCTACAATACAACGGTTCCTGGCTTAAAGGCCTAGTTGCCAAGCCTTAAACATAAAAGGAAAATTAGTTTTATCATCGAATAACTGGTCATTGCCTATCGACTTTGACGCCGAATGATGGGCCACTAAAGTGGTAGATTATAAATTTCCATCCAGCAGAGATGGAAATGTTGAGATGGATGTGTGGTGTTATAAGAATGGATAAGGTGAGAAATGAATACATAAAGGGGTCTTTGAAAGTAACAACCGTAACTGAAAAATTTAAATGAAAAAGATTAAGGTGTTACCTTTGGGTCAAATACAAAAAAGTTTTACATGTCTACAAGAGAAGACTACAAATGTTGGAACAATATGTTTATACGTTTTAATTCGCAAACATAGATTACTGTATGAAAAGTTGTTTCATTTTTACATGTTAATATAATTAATAAGTTTATTTTTTGTTATTGGATTATTTTATTTATTATTACTTTGACTTTGAGGTATTCAGTATCCGAACAGTCTACAATAGGAGACATTTTGGTTTAAACGAGAGCAACAAAAATGAATTTATTTGTTAAAATACCAAAGACTGTCAAATCTAACATACCGACAACATCCCTATTAATATTATAAATGTGAAAGTAACTCCGTCTGTCTGTCTGTCTGTTCCGTTTTCACGTAAAAACTACTGGACCGATTTGGCTGAAACTCAGTATATATATATATATATTCGATGCCGAGAATGAATATAGAATACTTTTTATCCCGAAAAATGGGATAGTTTCCGGGATAAAAATATATTTGTCTTTCTGTTTGTTATGCTTTTACGGGAAAAGTACTGGACCGATTTAATTGACATTCGGTATACATGTAATTTTAATACCGAGGGTGGACAAGGGATACCTTTTATCCCGGATAATGGGATAGATTTATGTAAAGGTTATCCCAAAAAGTGGGATAGGTTTTTTGTGATTTTCCATTTTCGCCATTTTGGTCATCTTTGTCCGATATGTCCGAGTTATCCGATTTGTCCTTTATGTTCGAGTTCGATTTTCCGAGTTGTCCGATTTGTCCAATTTGTCCGATTTGTCCGATTTGACCAATTTTTTCCGAAATGTCCGAATTGTCCGAGTTGTCCAATTTGTCCGAGTTTTTCGATTTGTCCGATTTGTCCAATTTGTCCGAATTGTCCGATTTGTCCAATTTGTCCGATTTGTCCTATTTGCCCAATTTGTCCGAGTTGTCCAATTTGTCCGTTTTTTGTCCATTTTGTCCGATTTGTTCTTTTTGTCCTTTTGGTCATTTATGTAGTTGTCATAGACGGGGGATAAATAAATATAGCTAGGACGGTTTGAAATAAAGGTTGAAAGTTTGGATAAGACTAATCATTTCTCAAGTTTATAGATATAAACATTCATCATCTATAAAAAATGCGATAGTAAGTCGATATGTCTTTCCGTTAAGTTTTCGCGGAAAACTACTAGGAAAGGATCGGTTTTACTGTAATTTTGATTAAATGTAGTTTTAATACCGAAAATGGACATAAATAATTTTCATGCCCGGATACGGGATAGTTTGCGATATAAAATGAAATTAAACTTCCGAGTGCAAATATCACTAACATAAAAATTAAGTACAATGTAACCTGTATTAACAACTGCTGCTCTTTAAACAAGAAGGACGCGCTAGAGGTTGACCCGCGGCGCAGCCGCGGCGCAAACTCTAGTAATCTTATATACCTAATAATAAAAAATACAGGAACAAATAATGTACATATGGAATTTATATAACTTGAATACTATCTTCCGTTTTTGTGTTTGACCCCTATGGACCAGGGGAAAGTAATACGGAAAGACCAAAGAAAGAAAGAGAAAGAGATGAAAAGAAATAATGAAAAAAAAGAGAAAGAAAGAACCAAATGTGAAAAAAAGCAGGGATAAAAGTCAAGTTACAAGACGTTAAAGCAAACTGGAAGATTGTAAAGACAGACCAAAAAAAAATCGATGGATTGTCTGAAGGACAATAATGATGATTTGTGGTGTGACATCGGGAGTATGCAAGAATACGGGAACTATAGAAAAAAAGGACAATTTAGGGCCGAACTGAAATGATTGGGATAACACGGAAGAAAAGAGATTATATAGTACCTATAAATAATTAATAAAAATCTGCATTTTAGGTATATTCCAAACCAAGTAACTAAATCTATCAACCGCTCACTTAAAAAATGTAACTCCAAAACTAGTCCATACCCTAAATTGCTAGTTAAAAGGAAGTTACCAAGAATGTTTAGTTTTTAACTGATTAAAAAAAAATATATATATATATATAACGTGAAACGAAAGAGCGACTTAAGAATATCCGGGAGCGCCATCTACTGATGTAGGATTAAGAAGCATTTCAGAGATATATACTGAGCAATTTAAGGTATACTAGTAGCCATACTATTTGACAAAACAACGTTAAAATTTTAACCTTAAAATTTTAATTTTGATAGTTGTACTCGTGTATAAAATCGTCAGCTCCATCTACTAAACAGAAGTTATACTATTAACACAATTTTTTAAGAAACTAATAAGCTTCTGTTGTTGATTTCATATATTTACCGCTAGATGTCACTGTTCAGCATGAGAACATTCAAAGCAAAGTACGCTTAACCTTTGTTCAATTTTAATACCGCTTCAGTAGATGACTCTACATGTTAAAAACAACACGCAAAAAGCGTTACTTTAGAAGGGCTCGCAAAGTTTTCTACCTAATATTTTTTTTATGATAGATAAGAAATCTTCTCTTATAAATAAAAATCAATGTTTGTATGTTTGTGCTCAGTGCGCTCCTAAACCATTGATCTCATTTTAACATTTTATTTCTGTGTCTTAACTGTAGAAGCGTAAGTTTTAGTTAATCTTAAGAATCTTTTATTTTTGGTAGCCATGGAGTGCAACACTGGTGATCTATCACACAGATTTCTTATAAATCTATTTCAGGCACCAGTCTTACACACTAGGTTTCTTAGTGAATCTGTTGTGTTGAGAAATGAATAAAGTGTTTATTATTATTATCATTTCGTAATTTTTACTAAAATTTCGTAATTAACTATATTAATACGAAAGCCTTAAAATATGAAAATTTGAATGCAAATGTATGGAGATATACTCGAAACTCACTTAGAAAATTATTCTATTTTTAAATACTTTTTAAATTTTATTCTTGGATCGTGTGTTTATGTAGAAAATCTCATGTTTAGTGAAATATGACTTTTAGAGTAGCCATAAGAACCTTATTGTTTGGATTCAGTACTTAGAAGTTATGGGCGATTGCGAGACATTTTAACAGTCGAAAGAATGGCCATCAACCCAAACCCAACGACCCAGCAATCAATCAGCTTCTCAATTAACAATCGAGATAATTTTCAAGTTTTTTCCAGAGAGCTATGATAATTATGAGGCACCTCAAAAACGGCGTAAACATGGCAACGCATCGGCTACCGTAGGCACAAACTACTATGGATACTACGTATACCGTAGGCCGTGTTTTGTCACAGATACTTTATAGACAAAGTACAATTTTTTTTTATGACATGTCATTTTTCTGTATGGATCAAACAAAAAGGCTTTTTAATTTGTTTTGTGTATAAATAACAAGTTAATTTTAATCAAACTACGGAGAAAGCATTAGTAAGTTTCTAACGTCAAAATGACTTACGTATATTCAGTCCTGTGAGAGGGGATTTTCTATACGATATAATGGTAATAAAATTATAAACATATAGATCAATAATAGAAACGACTTATCTTAGGAGCAGTCTGCACTCGTTGACTTGTACTTATAAGTCGAGGAGAGACTTATGAGTACATCTATTGACGACTTTCATCCTCATCAGTAATCATCGATTACGAGTGAAAACAATCGACAGTTATCAAATTGTTTGATCAATCGATTTGAACTTCTCGTCGTCACGCTTTGCCTAGTGTCAGTCAAAGCTGGTGGGGCGTTATAGGTGGCATGCTAGTGCCACCTCCGACCTGACGAATGCCACACACGGGTCGCGAACTATCCCCCAAGGTTCTGCCCTTGTCAAGGCTTATGGTCCTCGAGTTTCCCCTGGCTATTATTCTAAAAGTTGAATATTCATGAATTAAAACTGACGGGATACATAAATCAATGAAAAAAAGTAACAAGTTTTAAAAAGCCATATTTAAAGATGGAGAAAATCCCGTTGTTTTTTTAAATACTATTATAGATATAACCTTTTACAGTTGCTACCAAATCTTAGATGAAGCCATAAAAATGTCATACATAATTTCAAGTTTAGGCTCGAATATAAATTAATAGTCGAGGAAGGTTCTGTATATAGTATAGAATAAATTTATTACCGGCTTTATGGCAAAGCCTTAGGTGAGTAGCGACACCTCGTACCCGAATCAGAGGGGCCAAGGCAAGGCCCCCGCCTCACACCAGTGCTTGCCTTAGCCAGCCCGCCGTAATAGAGATCGCTAGAGCTAAAACTCAAGCTCCAGGGCTGGAAGTGATAGATGGCATAACGTCGGAAATAGCTTCGGTGAATCGACACCTCTCGACACCCCTTAGCCACGCATACCCATGTTGCCCCTCGCCAATTTGAACGTCATTTTTTTTGGATTACATACAGGGAGTGGCGAGTCACCGTTCGCCCATTTTATCCATGTTCCCCGAACATTGCAACGGGCAGATGCCCTAGTTTCCCTAGTCCCAGATGCCTAGTTCATTAGCAGTTCATTCCAATAGCTCGGTATCTTTTATTCTCATTTCCAATACCAATAGTTCCAAGCTGGCCAGGGCTTGTCCTTGGGTGTATTACTATATAGTGTATACAGCGATACTCGCCGGTCACTGTCACGTCACATTTACATCAAAGTCAAGGAGCCTCTACGTGTTGGCCTTCCCGTGGCCCCACCCAAACCCTCCAAAAGACCGGGCCATTTTTATGGTCCGCGGTTTTCAAGGACATACGAATAATAAACTATATTAAATTATTAACTCCTATTTATCGCGCTAATTAATTCACAATTAAAGCTAATTAATTCACAATTTCTAAAACTAAAAAAAGCCTACAAACTTTTCTAAGACAGTACAAATGAGATCGTTCTAATAAATATTACGTATGTTAAGAACTCTTTCGTATTTGCATTCTTAAATTATTTTATACTAACTTCTGCCTGCGACTTCGCCCGCGTGGAATAGTTAAAAAAAAGTAAGTTAAAAAAACCCCGATTTTGAAACATTCTTCAGTGGTGCTCCGCTCCTATTGGTATTAGCGTGATAATATATAGCCTATAGCCTTCCTCAATAAATGAGCTATCTAACAGTGAAAGAATTTTTCAAATCAGACCAGTAGTTCCTGAGATTAGCGCGTTCAAGCAAATAAATAAACAAGCAAACTCTTCAGCTTTATATATTAGTACAAGATTTAAGACAATGACGTTTTTGTTGATCCTAGATATGTATAGTTACCAACTATACATGTCTGTCATTATCTTTGTCCAGCATATTATTTCAATATTCTATCTGAATTTATACAGTCCTTAATAACGTAGGTACCTGATATGTGTAAACTGTTTGTTTTCCCCGTTTTTTTAAACCAGTTTAAATAAAAGCTTTCTTATAAAAAAAGTTTTTTCAGATATTAACTTTATTAAGTATTATTTTTTAAATATTTGCTTGACATTACTTTTTTGCTGAAAAACAAAAAAAAAATGTTTCTAATTTCTTTGATTTTGAATTATTTTATTTACTTGTACTATCATCAGGACTGAACAAGCATGCAAAATTACATAGTCCATTCGTATTCAGCTTATAAGATTTGACCTAAACGAACAATCTCAACTCACTAACAAACATTGAAAATTAAATAAAAAATGGTAAAAACATATGAACTTTATAGAATAATGTCCCTACCATTTTAACATGCAACCCTAAAATATGAAATCGATTTAACATCACGGTTGAACAATAATAACGCATGAGTTGTTTTTTCAAAATATCGTCAAACGATATTGAATGCGACAAAGGAGCTTCTAATCCATTTTTTGTGTAAAGGAATGCCGCTTCAAAGCTCAGTAGCCATCAGAGTGACACCTGTGGAAGATGGAGGCGTGGCGGTGCAGAACCAAGTTTTCTTTTCTGATAGTCGCTATAAAAGATACCGAACATTTAAATAGATCGACCTAGTCAATGTCGCATTTAATAAGAAAAGATGTAAATCAAATTTATTAGCTTGCCGCACTTATTATCAGATCGCCAATTTAGGTTAAATTATTCCTTAAGTTAGGTTGCCTGGAAGAGATTGCTTTAAGTGATAAGGCCGCCTATTATTCTTATCATGACAATATTGTAATTGTGCATTTTTGTATTGTAATTGTATATTTGGTGAGCAATAAAGTTCTATTAGCAGGACGCGTCAGGACTAAAGAAATGAAGAGCCTTAATATTCGTAGTTTTAAGATTGGCATATAAAATCGAGTACATCAAGATAAATTTTAGTAGACTTAAGTGTAATAATTTTATTGTATAAACACCTAAGGTACAATGGGGCTGCTATATTCTTTTATAATAAAAGTCCCTTCTAAAAAAAGAGCTTGGAGAGCCTTTGACGTAGTAGAGCTATGCTGGAATCAATACGATTATGAAACATTGTGCAATAAATTTTAAAACAATGTTTGTATAAAAAAACTTGGTGGCGGACGGTGATGCGTTCAGGAGATTCATCGCTTTCCCGCCTCCATTTTAAGTATATGGACAGTATACTCACGAGGCTTATCTAACAGCTGGTTTACCGTAAAGATCATTTGTATGAGCTAATGTTCTTCTGGTGTATACAGGATCACATCCAAAGTAATGCACATATGTAATTTCACGTCAAATTCAAACAGCCATGCTGAAATCATTTCTAGATTACAGCTCTTGGGGCCGCCTCTATTGGTGTGATACTACGCTCTCACAGAATATCGGCGTGAGAGTTCCGTTGACCCACTTCCCCCTTTCCCTAATACATTCCCCTATCCCCTTCCTCCTGTCTGAACTTTCTATCCAATCCCCTTTATTTCACCCTAAAGGCTGGCAACGCATTGGCTTCGCTTCTCGTGTTGGGTAACCACTTCCCATTAAACGGGCCGTCTACATGCATGCCAGCTTCGCAATAAAAAAAATAGTGCATGTATACGTGGTCTCTGAAAACATCTGCAAGCCCATCAATGCTGGTGTGGCCGAGGGTTGCGTGCTGTCGCCAAGGCTGTTCATTTTGCATATCAATGATATGTTGTACATCGACAACATTCATTGTTATGCGGATGACAGCACTGGCAACGCGCATTACTCTGGACGTGCAAGTTTCCCTCGATCATTTGTGGAGGAAAGTCGGGTTAGACTTGTGTCTGAGATAGAGAACTACTTAGAGAGAGTCTCTGAATGGGGGAGACAAAACCTTGTCCATTTCAACCCCACGAAGACTATATCAACTTTTATAAACAAATGTTCGCACAGCGCTACAATATGGGGTTTTTAAAAATGGTATCCTAAAATTTCTTCGAGGCCGGCAGCGCGTTAGTGACAGCTCTGGTGTTGCAAACGTCCATAGATAACGGTAACTGCTTTCCATCAGGTGGGCCGTGCCTGTCTGCTGTACTCCAGCTATTAAAAAAAATCTGCAAGCAGTTTCGTTGACGTTTTTCAGATGTGGTGCTGGAGAAAAGTGTATTGCGTATACCCTAGATGCCACAACGAATCAACGCATTGGTACTACGAATAAAGAAGCGCGGCCTATAGTCGTGCGGTCGGATCTGAGAGAAGTCGTATAAGTAATCCTTCTGCGCACGACTAGCTAAGTATATACATAGCAACAGTCAGAAAGTCAATAACTATGGTACAATAGTCATTATCGCATAGTCGCCGCAGTTAGACGACATGCTGGCATGCACTAAGAAACAGACACAGAGGGCAGCGTCTCAGATGTTGCTAATCATGGTCTGTTCACTACTTTATGAGGGACACCAGGAGACATAGCCCGCCATGGTATAAACTAGGCGTGTTGCTAGAAAATGTTGCGAAACGGCGCAGTAACGTAGTGTAGGTCACCTCCGGTCTCAAGTACAGGCCTGCCGGGACCCTTCCACTTGAGCTTTATACCACCCGTCACCGTTTATAATCAGTTCACAATTGTTGCTCTTTGGCTGTTGCCATAAGAGAGGGTATCACTTTCTCATGGCAACAATTCTTCGAGCTGGTTGCATTCGCTTCACAGAGACCCCGAGGCCTCGAGACCTCCGGTCAAGCTGTAAAACCTTCGGTCCACCAGCATAAAATCATTTCCATCCAAATATGTTTTTGAACTTGGCTTCACTTTACACATTTGAGCTATATAAAAATATATTTTTTTACGGCACTTTGTTCTCTTATGCCTTCTATTTAGAATTAGATGAATAATTAAATAATATTAATGACACGGTCCCAATTTCATTTGCATAATGAATTGATGATAATTACAACGGCTTTAAAATGATGCGGCACTTGTATAAGTTTTTAATTGATTTAATTACATAATTGCTTTTTATTAGCATAAAGATTAATAGACCTAATGAATGTTAAGATCGTAGTTGTTTTATTAGTCGATATAATTGCAACTAAGACCTTAGGCGGTTAGAGGGCGGATAAATAAAGGTGGGTAGGTCCAGATGGATAACAAACCTCGGACCTAAATACCAGTCTGACAGTACCGGCAATCTTGCGCGGGACCACAAGATTTGCATCCACATGCATCCGAATGGGGAGTAACAGATCCGCGCAGCCTTATCCATCCTTCTGATGATTTCCCAGTGTAAGAAGCAAGAGCTATCACGCACCCTTAGTGATGGCGGCTGGTGGAGAAAAGCGAAGTTTAATGATTGTAAGTTAAATCCAATAAGACTTATTAACCATATTGTATTTAATAGACAATTTCTAATGACCGCTTCCTATATCTTACCGACAGAAACCATTTCGAATCTCATAGGAAAGAATTTATTTGCGTTACTATCTGTTAAAATTTGACATAAGCTCCATACTAGTAATGTCAAAATTTAACCGACGGTAAAACAACTAGCTGAATGAATAGCAAGATATAGGAGCCGGCCATACGTGCGACATGCAAATAGCCACTTTTGTCTATCAGTGGCTTAAGGCACGCGCTCCCTTAGGGGCTGGCAGCTAACTTCAGCACCATCCAATAAGGGTGCATTCCAAACTTCCTAAAGGCGACATAATAGACCTCCAGATTTGCTAATAAATTTTCAAGGGCGCAAAATTGAAATCTCGCTTGGGTGTGTTTATGGGTTCCCAATCCCAAATAAAAAAAAATAGGAGATGAAGTTAGAAAAACCAGGACAATTCAGTTTAAAAACACGATACAGTAATAGAGTTGCAATAGATAAATTAATTATTAATATGTAGTAAAAATAGGTTAAATTAAATTCAAGTAACGATAATAATCATATTTTATAATAATAAAAGTATTTGAATAAAATTATACGAGTAAAATCTTTGACACTCACAAGCCGTGACGAAAGAATAGGCGCTTTCAAAACACAGGACGCAGCTTAAAAACTATCCAGGACATCCCAGGACAAAACATAGATATACAAAAACTAAGACATGTACTGGGTAAACAGAATGGTTGGCAACTCTAGTTTATGACCTTAGCTGGTGGGATAGTGTCTATAGTTCGTGCCCAGGTTTTGGACGTTTATAGTTTTTATTTTTATACAACTTTTTGTGTAACAAATTTTATAAAGACTGAATAAGCTTTTTTAATCACTTTTATAACAAAAATATCATGAAGATAGCCGCGAGTTCTGAAAAAATAAAAGTATATCACGCGTGTCGCCGGCAAATGCGGCACGTTTCCGAACGAAACAACAGTTTGAGCGCGCATGCGCTTCGTGTTTGACGTGTGGTTAATATCAAAATTTTCTTTGCGTATTTATTTCGTAACATCGATACATAGTGGTAGTGTTATTATTTAATTTTTCTCTGTTATTTTATTGGAAAATAAACAAAATGGACAGAAACGAACGTAAAACGAACAGTCGTACCCATTCAATAACAGTTGACCGTGAATCTCGGTTTGTTTTGCGAAAGGTCTTTTTGGATTTCATTATACTATTTTGCGGTAAGTTATCAAACATTTATTTTAAATTTTCTTGCCAACCGTATCATAAACTACCTACTATAAATTGTTATAAATTTATATATTTCTTTTTCATGATATGTAAATCTTTTTGGAATAAAAAGCATAGATTTCGCCATAAAAACGTTTCATAAGCCACAAGTGAAAGAAACACAATTAAGTATTTTGTTTACATTTTAAATATTCATTGCCTTTTGTAATGACGAAAACTAGCGATATGACTTCACAATACCTATCCATTTATAAACAACATTGTTGGCAGATTAAATGAAGTTGATAAAAATATAGTTAAATAACAAATTCCACCTCTTTTTTTTTTCAGCAATGTAGTTTTTACTCTTTGTTCTATAAATTAGCAATATTATTGTTATAACTAAATGAAATTGTGCATGTCCCTGTCTACACTCAATGAAGAGTTCTGTTATAGGTGAGGTCACCATGTCTCCAAAAACAATGAAATGAATCTTGATCAATTTTTTTTCTAAATAAGCTTTTTTAAAAATGTTTTTAAATACAAGCTTTTGAGATCCTGGATATCATGTAGCAGCAGAGTGCTAGCCAAGACAAGTAAAATGTGCCCAAACACGATAGGTCTATCTTGTTTAGTACAGGAGTTCCTATGGCCACCTTCCGACTCCATCATCAGATCAGCTCCATGGTACCATATTATTGCATTGTCATGGGATATACATATGCATGCAAAATTTCAACTCAATCGGAAACCGGGAAGTTGGTCAAATTAAATTGCAAGATTCCACCCGAACTCGCATACATACTTACATAGGTGCATCCATGGTAAGTTAAATAAAAGCTTGTAAAAAGTATTTGTTTAGCTCTGCTGTGAGGACATTTTTGAATTTTCCATCTCATTTGTCCAAAGGGACATATATTTTCAGTCTTTGTAAGTCAATATTTACCCACCTATTAAATACAGAATTCATTAATGGCTGGTTCTTATCTTACTATTAATTTTCCTTATACACTAATATTTTACATAATCTTCATACAAGCCTTAAGAACAGACAGGCGTGCATGGCAAGAGTTATGAATGTCAAAGAAGCAAGTGAGGTGTGTAAGAATAAGCCTAAATGGCACTCTGTTGCTCGTGCCTACCCCGCAAGGGAACTGGCGTGAAGTTATGTATGTATTTATGTATCTTCATACAAGTAATGTGTATGAAGATTATATTAATTTTTTACTGACGGTAAGGCAAGTGAACAGATAGATATAAGATCTGGCTATAAGAATAAGAAATCTACTATATATTTTTTTTGCATTAGTGGCATCAGGCATGGTATTAGTGGCCAGGTGCCAGTCTACCTTTAGAGAGGCAACACATTGGTAGCACCTTTGGTGTTACAATTATCCATAGGCAATGGTAACCACTTTCCGTCAAGTGGGCCGTCTGCCTGTCTGCTGAACTCATGCCATAAAATAAAATAAAATATTTTATTAAAAATAATAGATTTATAATAATATCTATATTTACATAATAGATCTTATAATAATATCTTATACTAATATATAAAGCTGAAGAGTTTGTTTGTTTGAACATGCTAATCTCAGGAACTACTGGTCTGATTTGAAAAATTCATTCAGTATTATATAGCCCATTTATCGAGGCAGGGTAGGCTACACATCATCACACGAAGACCAATTGTTTTTAACTATTTCATGTGGACGAAGTCGCGGGATATTTATTCTTGTTTTATATGTTGATTTTATAAAAATACTTTCTTTTTATGTACACTTCCTATATAAAGAATCACTTTGTATGTGAAAAATATAAATACTTATATTTAGTTGTACTTATATTTACTAAATACTTATATTTAGTTGTACTTATATTTACTAAATACTTATATTTACCTACATACATACATAACTTCATGCCAGTTCCCTTGCAGGGTAGGCACGAACAACAGAGCGCCATTTAGGCCCATTCTTACACTTACTACTTATATTTAGTTCAATACTTTTTAATTGTATTTGACTAATTTTATTGGTTCAATATATTCGGCATTGAGTGTTTTAATTTCCTAGTAAAAGAGGAAGGACATAATTTTTTTTTTGTGTAGGTTGCATTTAATTTTAATTAGATTTTTCATGAGCATTGCCATATGGGCTTTTTTAGACAGAGTGTCTTTACATTACACACAGGTGATGCGTAGTAAGCACTTTCCTTCAGGTTGGATGTTAACCTGTTTGCTGTACTTCAATAATAAAAATCAAAGATTAAATTAAAAGCTGTGTGCCATTAGTTTCATTCTATTGTGTTGCCAACATCTTTAGCATTTTATCTATGTAGATGTCACAATAGATATGAAAAATGGATAATTGAAAGGCAGTCCACAAACTATGAAGAAAACTAAACAGTTGATGTTCATCATATCTATGAACCTCTTTCTTATACATGAAAATACACATACATAGCTAATTATATTTATTATTATCTATTTACTTCTATCTATGACGAAAAGAAGATTAATGAAGAGTTTCATACAGATGAGATTGACAATGATGATTGTGGGGACTATGGCAAAAACGATGCTTTGCATAACATAAGCAAGTCAGCAAGGGCAAACCCAGGGTTCTAAAGTACTTTATTAAATTTTTGCGACTAGTACGCATAATTAAAACTACGTTTTAATGGTTTTAAGCGCGAAATTTTATTTGATTTTCATTTCGATGTTTCAACTCGGTTTCAGTAGCCGTGGTAAAAATTGTATATAATAAATTTAACATAACTCATTCGTTGGTATATTGAACATCATTGATATATCCATGCAGGAACGGAGAAAGAATACAATTTACTGCGGCCAGGCGGCCTGTCATAAGAGGCAACAAAATAATCCACAGCCAGGTAGTAGGGTATTTGCCCGTTTGGATGGCTATCACACCTAGTCTACAGTATACCGCCATAACAATCTTGAGTTGTGTTCCGGCATTAGTGGCCAGATCCAGTCATCCTTTAGAGAGCGGCAGCACATTGGTAGCACTTTTCGTGTTACAAATTTCTATAGGAGATAGTAACCGCTTGCCATCAGGCCGTCTGCATGTCTGTTGAACTCATGTAATGAAATAAAAAAAAAACTTCAACGGACAAGTGGAAAAACGAATGGCAACTGACAAGTGGCAAATCGAATCGCAACAAAATTTTAACTTGAAGTTGTACGGGCATATTGTTAATGTCCAATTTGAAAACCTGCCCGTAAAACTTCAAATTAAAATTTTGTTGCGATTCGTTTTACCACTTATCCGTTGAAGTTTCACTTCTACTATGTGTCCCAGCACACATTTCGATTTTTCGCAGGTTTACTGCAAATTATGATTTGGTTAGGTTGGGTACATTTTAATGAATGCATTTTTATCGAAACATATTTTATTTTATCAAAGAAAAAAAACGGAATTTGATCCGGAACCAAAAAACGCATCCATAGTATACTCTAAAATTATGCCGCCTCTCACCACGTCTAGTCTAAATTTATGCCGCTCGTCCACGCGGCTGTAACCCTTTTTCGTGACGGAAAAATCCTTAGACCCCGTTTATATAGAAGTTTCACTTCAATAAAAGATCTGAAAAAATTCAATCCCTGAGCGTAAAGTTAGTAACATTTTAAAAGTGTCAGGGAACCACTCTAAAATGAAGTACAAAGTATCAGTCAGTGACATCAATACGAGTATTATTATTTTATTAATCTGAATGAACACACTCGTAAACTGGGCACAGGGTCAGCCTGCGACGCGTCGCATCAATGCGCCACTGTACTTCATGAGAAACATGCGCGGCCGCTCGTCCCGAACTAACGCTGTGGTGTAACTTTTGTTACTTACATGTTTTGATTGGCGGGGTTTATTTAGCTTTTATGAATAGGGAAGTGGACTGTCAAATCAATTGAAATATTTTTATAAAATTACAGAACGTCGCAGCCTCATAGATTTGGTACGAGCGTAGCTACCTATGACGTCATAAGTAGGAACCAGAAAAAGTAATTAAAATGATTTCTATCATGATATTTTAAAATGATGAAAGAATGACTAAACAGATATACAATGCAAAAGTGGATGGATGCAGAAGTCGTGGAAGGCCACGACACACCTTCCATGATCAAAGTGATCGTGTACTAGGAGAAGGTGATGTCAGGAACCTTAAGAACAGACGAGCGTGCATGACAAGAGTTATGAATGTCAAAGAAGCAAGTGAGGTGTGCAAAAATAAGCCTAAATGGCGCTCTGTTGTTCGTGCCTACCCCGCAAGGGAACTGGCGTGAAGTTATGTATGTATATTTTAAAAGTTAGATTACCTGTTTTTTATATGTAAAAATATTAGTATTTATTGTAACGTGTCCGCTCCCCTATTGCATTTTTTATTCCGGAGTTGGGCAAGCGACAGCCTGAACATATTCTGTCCATTTTTCTAAATCCAGAAGCATTATTTTTAAACTGTTCTTTGAATTAATCGCTATTTAAGCTCTCTGAGAGCGACAGTTAATAAAATTTTATTAAAATAATAATAAGTAATTTACATAATAGTTTCATTATCACGTCCGTATAGAGAAAAACGATCGGAATCAATAATAGTTTTTTGGAGGTCTACCATTTGCAATAACAATAAATTGCATTACATCGTACTCGAATCGAATTGTTTAAAAGCAATATATATCTATTTGCAAATCAGTGGGCGGTACTTTTGGCAAGTGGGAGGATACAAGGATTACGTCAGAAATACTGAATAAAATACAGATTTTTAGTCGATTATTATTGGCGAATCCATGCATAGTTTATCATTCTATATAATGTTGATCAACTTTATAATATAAACAAATTTAATTGTTAAGAAAGATTTTATATTATGTGATTTTTTCGCTGATTATCTGCTTATTTATTATTTAATGGCGTTTTTGATAGTTCCGATGGATTGTCATATAATAAGATGATATAGAAATATGAACATTTTTTTAATTTATTATTAAAATATATCAAAATAATCTATATAAATATGTCAAAATAATACAGAATAATATGTAAATCACTATATTATAATACTGTTACGAGTTGCAGGACTCGAATTAAAATGACGTTGGAATTACTATAGAATTTATTATAATTATACAAACACGTATAACACAGGTACAAATATAACTGAACACAACTAGTCCATACGTAAAGCACGATACAATAACACGCGCGAAGTCCGTCACTAAATAGTTTACCGAATGTACACAAGTCTTGCGCCGCTTGTAGTTATCGCTCGACTGCCTCGTCCATCAATCCATTGCATTGCTTTATATTGCCCGGATGCAATATGTCTGCTCCGCCGCGTGACCGAATTTCCTAGAATCACACCTGGCTAATGACTGCCATAAAAGACTACAATACATAATAGGCTGTTTTTCTAATCACAAATTTTAAACAGAAAGTAAACAAAAGTCCAAATGCCAAAAAGGTAATAAAATGAGTTTCTACAGACGCAGGTGTGAATTTGCCTTTGCCGGCACCTTGGTTGTAACAATAATGTAACGATTTTGATGGGAAAACTACAAATAAATTATTAAACTTAAATATAAATATTACCTTCCTTTTAAAGCTTATTTTTGCAAATATTTTACTAGCAACTAATGATTTAAATATCCGCAATATTCGTAATATATAATATATTTTTTTATCAGTGTACATAGTTTTGTGGATTACTATTAGTGAGATTTTGAACAATTATAACAATATCCCTTAGTATCCCCTTGGAATGTCTAACATCCTTTGAATCTTTTGGTTTTGAGCTATAATTAATTTTTTTAGAACAATCAAGCTGGTGTAGCTTGTTTACTTATGAGGTTTTGAGCTTAATTTGTTTCAAGAAGAACTGTTGAGTAGTAGTTTTTGGTACATACATACATATATAACATCACGCCAGTTCCCTTGCGGGGTAGGCACGAACAACAGTGTCATTCAGGCTTATTCTTACACACCTCACTTGCTTCTTTGACATTCATAGCTCTTGTCATACACGCTCGTCTGTTCTTTAGGCTACTGACATCACCTTCTGCTAGCACACGATCAATTTGATCATGGAAGGTGTGTCGTGGCCTTCCACGACTTCTGGCATCCACTTTTGCATTGTATATCTGTTTAGTCATTCTTTCATCATGCATTCTTTCCACAAGCCCGAACCACCGGAGCATTCCTTTCCTTACCTTCACCCCGACACTTTCTTTCAGACTTTTCTTTCTAGTTTCTGGTGTTTGGGATATTTCGATTATAAATCATTTTTTAAGGTTTCTTGACTAAATAACAAAATTAAACCCAATGGAATGTTTAGCACCCTTTGAATGTTTAAGTTTTGAGCTATAAAGTGGAAAACTTTTAAGCTTATTTATTTATTACGTATTGACCTTAATTGGTTTGAATAAGATCTGTTGTAAGATTTTTTTATTAAAACCTGGTTTTTAAGGTTTCTTAGCTAAATAATACAAAAGAGGACTTTCATCGGCTTTGCGCAAACAATCAATGTGTATGATTCGATATACGCATTTGGCTGATTTTATTGTTGTTAATAATTAAACAGACACCTAACATTTACGAAATTTTACAAAAAATAGAAATTCTGTTGAAACACAAGAAACAATGGAACGTGCCTACAAAGGACCTAGTTATCTTGGCAACGTTATAAGAATTTTTAAATACCTCGTATGTAAGGTTTAAATGTTTGAAATCAGCAATTTTAAACCACAAACGTTTTGCATATTCAAGCAATTTAAAAACATTACCTTGGAAACAAATGCCGTGTACAATTTTCGCATACAATAACAGTAGAATGTGTAGTTGTATTTAATATTCATGTACACGTAATGTTAAATAATGAATATACGTTGAATAATCAAAATGTAGGTATGTGATATATGTACATAAGTTTTTCATATATTCGTTTTCTAAGTATCACGGTTGGGATTTAATTTGGGTTATAGTTATAGTGAAAGAATGACTAAACAGATATACAATGCAAAAGTGGATGGACGCAGAAGTCTTGGAAGGCCACGACACACCTTCCATGATCAAATTGATCGTGTACTAGCGGAGGGTGATGTGAGGAGTCTGAAGAACAGACGAGTGTGCATGACAAGAGTTATGAATGTCAAAGAAGCAAGTGAGGTGTGTAGGAATGGGCCTAAATGGCGCTCTGTTCGTGCCTACCCCGCAAGGGAACTGGCGTGAAGTTATGTATGTATGTATGTTATAGTTATACGTACTGCGCCTTGGACACAAAACCGTTAAGATAAGAAAAGTCGCAGAACTAGGTTTTTTTTAACTGGTACGAGAATATTGTCTCACGCTATAATAAATACTAGTGGTCGAAATTCGACCATAATTAATTTAAATGATAAATTTGAACATTACTGAGGTCCTGTTGTGAAAGACTATAACTTCTATAATCACAGATTTCGCCAAGGCTACACTGTTAATTTGACTTTAACAATAAACAAAGAGTATATATGCGTGTGTGTGCCAAATACATGGTAATGTGTGTAATGTTTTTTTATTGATTTAATGTATTTTTGATGCATAATTTAAAAAAAATATTGGCATTCTGCACTCCTTCTCTATATAAACGATAAGTGTGCGAAATTTCATACTCCTCCGACCAATTTTCATAAAAAAGGGTACAAAGTTTTTGCTTCACGTATTAATATAATGATTATGTATTATTAATTTGAATATCACGGGTTATAACAATGGCCCGGGCTTTTGGAAGGCTTGCGGGGGGCCATGGGAAGGCCAACACGTAGCGGCTCTTTGACAAATTTAATGAAAACGTGGCGTGACACTACTATTATTAATATTGTACAGCTATTGCTGTTGTTATACACATATTAATGATGTACATATTACATTATCTTACATTATTTTTTAAACGCTGCGGTACTTTGGGTCTCGGGAATCCCGGGAGAATTTTGAGTCGAGCGTGGATGAAGTCGCGGCATATGCTAGTATTATTATAATTATGTAAAAATATCGTTTTATTTCAAATGCAATATTCTATATCGCTTAGTTTGACGGGCTGTATAACATTAAGTAAATACCAATGTTTCACGCTTGTATGTGCACAGGTGTTTGAAATGAAAATCATAAGAACAATGGGATATTTGCCATCTGACCTTGGAATGTGCGAATGGGTCTTGACTTTACTCAAATAATACGAGCACAATTAATAACATTTTGCTGCTTTTATGACTTGAAATTTGATTCGACGTTTAAAGGAACACAGTATACCTGTATTTATATGCTGGAATACATAAGTCTGATTGACGGTCCATCTGGTGGAAAGTGGTTACCGTAGCCTACACACATTTTGCACACCAGACGGGCCTACCAGTGTGCTCGCAGGGGGGAATGTAACCTGGTCTAGTGAACCTGGCGGAATGCTGTAGACCAGGATGGATGAGGGTTGCTTTGTCACTCCTTATGATAGGCCGCAGAAATTAATACCTACTCTTTCTCCATTACTGATTCCTGATTATACTCATTCAATATTTTTGAATAGTCGTACTTATTAAAGTACATACATACATAACTTCACACCAGTTCCCTTGCGGGGTAGGCACGAACAACAGAGCGTCATTTAGGCTTATTCTTACACACCTTACTTGCTTCTTTGACATTCATAGCTCTTATTAAAGTAGGTTAGTTAAAAAAATGATAATAATATGGCATAATCCACTTAATGCAAGAAAGCTATGTTTGAATATTGTGAAGCAGGACACATAAGCTAATGAAATGAGAATTAAGGTAGTCGAAGACCGTCTAAAGTAGAGTAGATTGCAATAAAAGTCAATTCCGATTATAGCTGTTGTTGGGTATGATAACATTGTTTTATGTTTAAAGAAAACTGTAAAGTGGCACGCATATCCGATGGAAAGTGGTTACCTCCACCGATACATGTATGCAGCATCAGGAGCATCCATAATACGATGCTGGCCTCGAAGAAATTTTATGATGTTCTTCAAACAACCTTATGTCGTAGTGCAGAGGGAAACTTCGAGAAGAAGGTCCTTCCAGATCGTTATTTTTTTAAATTTTAGTTTTTAGTCACAAAAGAAACACCACATGGGTTAGCATAGGCAGTCGCCCGATGAAATCTTTTTCTGAGGACCGCATATTTCCTCTATTTGGTAGATTAGTGTGCAGTGGGTAGTTTTCGAAAGCGCCAACATACGTCTATGCTCAACTAGCCCCGCTCTACCCTGTCTACGCGATATAAACGTTGTTGAGAACCGTTGCGTAGTTCAGCGTAGCAGTTCAAGGAGTTCAGAGTGAACATTCCGTTGATGGGGAGCAGTGCCTTAGAAAAACAAAATCGCTTGATAAGCACTGGCTGTATCCACCCGTCACCTTTGACCCATCTTCGTCTACGATTATACTAAACCCTCTCTAAATGTACCCATTAGCGTGGAACTCACTGCCGGAGTCAAAAACAAAGTAATAGATATACAATTCTTGCAAACTGATAAAATGCTTGCAGATATTTTAACTAAGCCTCTGAAATATAAAGCACACCTAGGTGGTCATCGCAATTAGGTTTAGTTTAAATATGTAAATGTTTTCATTTTTAAGGTTATTACTTTGTAGTATATTGTATTGTTTTCCATTACTTTTATGATGGATCCACACGAGGCCAAATTATATATATATTTAAATTAAAATGGGACTAGAAAAAATAAAACACCATTTTTTCCTCACGTTCTCTCTCTCTCAGTATTAAAATATTTAAACAAATAAGTATTTATTCCGCAACAACTTTGTTTTTTGCCTTGTTTTCATATTTTCTTTTATTTTGTCTATTTCCATTAAGGGGGGTATGTTGTAAAACCTCATTAAGGCTAATGTCATGGACAAAATATAATTAATGTATGGAATACAATTGAAATATACTTCAATAAAAAATGTCGAAGTAGAAGCACAATCTTTTCTTCAAAGATTTTTACATATTTTTCCCAAACCTAGAACCTGGGTGTCTTGAAGTCTCGTGTGAATAGGTACCGCCTAGGTAAGTGTGTTCCATCTTAGACTTCAGCGAGATCATAAATAACGTAAATCCATACTGTAATAAAAAAACATAGCTTGTCTATTTCATGCTAAAGTTCTATAAGTATATCACTAAAGCAGCAACAAGGACGAACCAGCCCAAGGGTAAGTTGTCAGTTAGACAATGCGGCTTCACAATCAAATTCCTCACCACATCTCGGGTTAATGCAATCAAAGTGCGTGTACGCAGGATGTGAACCGCAGGGCACACCGCTCCGCCAAACAAAGTGGCAGGTAATTGGTATCGTGTCAAAACATCCGACGCACCGCCCCGCGACCTGTCAGATTAAGCGTATCCGTTAAGGAGGTATCAAGGGCGGCGGTATGATTGATAGCGGGAATCGATCAAGGTAATAATATCCAGGATATTTAACAATTTGCGGCCTCTATGGGTTTTGGTTCGCTTTAGCTTCGGCTGTGTATCTTGTAGTCATTATTCCATTTTGTTATCTATGAATAAAACATCATATATTCACATATCGATAGCTTAATTCGCAAATCAGTAACTCATGTAAGATTTGCTGCTTTTTACAAGAAAGCATAAAAGATAAAAATCAAAAATATATTATCTTATTGAAAAGATATAAACTATACTAACTGTAGGTGTTATATTAATAAAAATAAAGTACAATTATGATAACTTCTACTATTTAAAAAAAAAAAAATATTGCAGGAGTTCAGCAGACAGGCATACGGCCCGCTTAATGGAAAGCGGTTACCATCGCCTATGGACATTTGCAACACCAAAGGTGCTACAAATGCGCTACTGCTCTCTTAAGGGAGACTGGAGCCTGGTCACTAATGCCGGAACACAACTCAAGGTTGTTATGGTGACATACTTTAGACCAGGGGTGGTAGCCATCTAATCGGGCAAATGCCCTACCACCTGGCTGTGGGTTGTTTTGTCGCCTCTTACGACAGGCCGCCTGGCGGCAGGAAATTGTATTCTTTCTCCATTCCTGCACAGATAAAACTACTAACTACTACCGTCACTACTAATTACTACTAACTTTATTTTTAAATGTTTCATATTACAATAACAAAAATATCGTATTTTACATGTTTTCTAAAATTTACTAAAATGGTATAAACTAGTTTTGACGATTTAAGTACCAATAAACAAAATTTTAAGTTAATTGTTTAACTGTATTATACCCAATGGGTCATGTATTCAGCATAATGTTAATTTCAGTAACCAGCATAGATGCATATGATGATTGATAGCAAGCTCTATCTGTAAAAGCGATTGGAGGAACACCAGCGTGAGAGTGTTTTTAACGGGTATAATCCAAAGTTCGCGAGTCCCACATTAGTTCACTGACGCCAGGTAATGACGTGTGGAAAATCGTTCCCATCTCGATTAAAAATAACCAGAGTTAGTCTTCCCCTCGTATCATTTACAGTCGGTTTCTATCTTACTATATATCCATTTGCCTTACTACCAGTTAAAGTTTGATATAAACTCTATGCACATATATGCCAATTTTTGATTATGTACCTTAATCAAAGAAGTCAATTTTTTACCACTATTAATGCTGATATTAGACGGATCAACCAAATTGAATGCAAGTGATTGAAAAGCACAGAACTGATGAAGGTATTCAATGACGTTGAATGTTTCAAGTTTGTGTGTGTGTATGTTTGATTCATCCAAATTGAAAAACAGAGATGAACCGTCTAATTACAGCTTAAGGTAAAATAATGGATAGTATGATATAGAAACCCAGTATTGGTATAACGTCATTGGCATCTACATAAAAAAAATCCAATACCTGAACATTAATATCCGCTAATAGTGGCACCGATGCTTTATCAAAATACTGTGTCCTGGGGCGGTTTTGTGTGAGAATCAAAAAATAATCCTGCCAGCAACACAGTGTTCACGATTTTGACATGATCTCCTTTACATTAATCTTCAGAAGTCATACTTGTTACGTGTCAGTTCTTTTTAAATTACGGGTAGTTTCGAAAAGTATTAAAGTAACCTTTCATACTTGTGATTAACTTTAGATATATTTACATACATACCTACATACGAATTAATCTATACGTGTTATAGACGGTTGCTTTTTAGCACTTTGCTATATTATGAAACCAGTAAATTAGATTAGGACTTCATTTATTAAATTTATGCGATGTATTGCGTATTTCTTATTTCTTCAAAGCTTTAAAAGTGGACAGTTATTTTAAAATTACAAATAGCAACAGTGTTATTCATAAACGTTGATTAATTTTTAAGCAATACTTTAAATTGTTATTTAAAGAACACTAACACACTTTCATAAACACTATTTAAATTTAATAATCTGTTTAAACAGTTACTTAAGTAGCTGTGTAGTGTGTGTGTGTGTGTGTGTAGTGTCAGATTAAACAACATCACCCACTGTATATCTCTCTTAAGTAACAAAATGGCGGACAAAGCTATTGTTGCATTTAACAGCTTGTGCTTGATTTTGTGAAGATTGAGACAAAAAATGGAATCTTTAGGTATGTATAAATTCAGGGGTCTTCGTGCTAAGGTTTATAAATACAGGATGGATCCTATGATGCTGTATGACGAAGTAGAATTGAGAAAAAAATAAAAGTTTAAAAGGAAAATATGATGATTTAATCATTGATCTAGTGAAAAATGGCATTGGTTTCCTTGTTTTCAATTATCAGATTGTTTTTAATTAGTCGTACCAATAAAGCCTGCAAAAACAAAAAATTGAGTAAACGGGCATGAAAACAAATTTGGCATTTTACGTCATTCAATCTAAATCATTTTGACATTCAATCATTTGAAAATGTATGGTATGACTTTTGGTAAGAAGATTGCTCGTACCGCCCATATTCCACCAAATTCTAGCTAGCGTATAAAAGTTAAGTAGTATTTAGTTAAGCAATGTAAAATTTTTGGTTATGAATAAGAAATTTTTAAATAATGTTTAAGGCTTAATCACATGCTTAGTTAACTAATGTTTAGAACGTTAATTAAGATTTTTTTATGAATAACGCTATGTGTACAAACATCTCCTCAGATGAAGAGTTGAAGCGTAGTGAATGGTGTAGGTAGCTCATGTAACCTGGGCAGCAATATAATAAAAATAAAGCAACAAGGTTATATTATAGTGTTGTGTTAAGATAAAGGTAAATAATCTGCACTATAGAAAAGGGAATAAAACTAAAGAAGTTTCTAACAAAAAGTATTTACATTATATACGTTAAACGCAAAGTTCCCATGCATTTTAGGACTAGAGTACTATCATTTCACATCACTATTATCGAATAGTAAATAATACTAGTAATTTTCTACACAAAACGCATCATTGAACGAAAATTACCTTTCAACTTAAAGATTTTAAGTACATAAGTAGTTTAATAGATTTAAGTGTTGACCATTGAGGAACATAGAATAGAGTTGCCTCAGTGCTTCTATAAGGTACGCCCGTATATGAGAAGTTTGCTAACAATATGACGTACAACATAAATATGTATTGTTGTTATTATTTCAAATTGCCAAATAGCTTACACTATTTTGGATTTTTCTTTGAAAATAATCAACTTGATATTTAATTAAATCAAATTCAAAGCGTCTTTGGCACGAGTAAAAAATAGTTGATATACTTCCTAACCAGATAGTAATCGTGTTAAATATGTATTATTTCTTGAATAATAGAAAAATCTTCTATTACTACAACTTGAATAGTCGCAAAAACTGCGCACTTTTTGAATTAACGTAATAAAAGAGCGCGAGAGGGGCGAATAATTGTGTCAAGGATTGAAACGATAAGCAATTACGTATTTAGCTAATGAGCATATTTGTGACAATTTGATAGATTTGACTCCTACTATAAAAATTTGAACTAACTCAATCTCTCTTACAGGTATTTTGATTTCAACTATTCTGTATCGTAAAAATATTATTTTTTTGTTTTAAAATACAATAACTATTTCTAATTGTTTGTGTAAATGACAGGTCCAATTGTAACACTATTTTTAATCCGTATTATATTATTGAAGAGTAACTCCGTTTTGTATTTACCTAGGTACCCAACTGTCGGTCTCAGCTTTATCTTTATGAGTCAAACGTGTTGCTTTTACAATAATTAGGATACGGCTATATCTTAGGGCATCGAAGCCGACAAAGTCACTTAGAATATGGTAATCAACAGATGGTGTATTTCATTTACATGTTGTTAGTTTCTACCTATCAATATTCATGCAGTACGCTGTTTGAGATACGTAATTTTTTAAATAATTACGTATGTATCTCAAGCAGCGATAATGCCTACCTCTCCGCTATTAATATTAAACTGGCTGTTATTGGAAAGTTGGTTGATGAATGCACATCAATAATATTAATGCGAATATAATAATATTATAATAATATTAGTCTGTATTCGCTTTCACGAAGAAACCACATTTCAGATTTTGCTGAAATTTGATTTCTATGTAGTCTCTATACCGGGAATGGATACAGGATATTTTTTATTCCAGAAAATAGGATAGTTTTTTTTATTGCAGGAGTTCAGCAGACAAGCAGACGGCCCACTTGACGGAAAGCGGTTACCATCGCCTATAGACATTTGCAAGACCAAAGGTGCTACAAATGCGCTGCTGCTCTCTTAAGGAAGACTAGAACCTGGTCACTAATGCTGGAACACAACTCAAGGTTGTTATGGCGACATACTTTATACCAGGGGTGGTAGCCATCCAGTCGGGAAATGCCCTACCACCTGGCAAAATTATAGTGTATTTAATCGGATAGTTTTAATTTTCCGGGGGTGAATAAGGCCTCGATAACAACTTATTGCATTGTAACATGTGTGAATGCTCAACTAGGAAAACTAGAATTTTCATAAGTAAACAATAAGAGATAGTCAAATGAAGTAAAATACTTTTAAGGGTTCCATAGTCTTTTTGGCAGAAGCCTTATGAAATTGCTATCTGTCTGACTTTCTATGTCACAGTCAGTTTTCACCGAAAATACTGCTTTATAAGTATATGAATAAACTTTGAAAGGAAGGTGTATTCTATATACATAGGGCCTACAAGGGTCGTCTTTGGCGAATCGCTTAGTGAAATTGACACGTGTCTAGATATACTGGTAGTCAGAAGACATAACATATATACTTTATGTTACATACATACATACATACATAGCTTCACGCCAGTTCCCTTGCGGGGTAGGCACGAACAACAGAGCGCCATTCAGGCTTATTCTTACACACCTAACTCGCTTCTTTGACATTCATAGCTCTTGTTATCATAGCTCTTGTTATGTATACGCTCGTCTGTTCTTAAGGCTCCTGACATCACCTTCTGCTAGTACACGATCAATTTGATCATGGAAAGTGTGTTGTGGCCTTCCACGACTTCTGCATCGATCCACTTTTGCATTGTGTATCTGTTTAGTCATTCTTTCATCATGCATTCTTTCCACTTTATGTTGATACTTGTAATGTTCATTTTTGTATTGCATGAGTTCAACAGACAGGCTCACCTGACAGAAAGCGGCTACCATCACCTATAGTCATTTGTGACACCACCTGTGCTACCAATGTAATAATAATAATCGGCAGACAAACATGCACATTGTGTATCCCCAAGCTAAGCAAGTGACGCTCGAGTTATTGGTATAATACAACGGACCACTTTGGGGCCGATCCCAGACACCCAAACCATAGTAAATAATAGAAACATCCCAAAGCCTTTGCGTTCCGGCCGGCTAAGTCAACCACAACCACAGGTACGTCAATGTACTGCCGCTCTCTAAAGGGAGAGTGGAACCTGGTCACTAATGCCGGAATACAACTCAAGGTTGTTATTGCGGCGTACTCTGGACCATGAGTGGTAGATATACAGACGGGCAAATACCCCATCGCCTGGTAAAATCATATGAATCTGCGATAATGACCTCTTTAGGCCCTCTACTTCACAATATGGTAGCAAAGTCTTATATTTGGAACAATATGTTTTGTATTTTGTTTTTTCTTTGTTAAGTTTCGGGATAGAGGGCCGCTTTCTTAGGTTTCTCTGAATTTATTTTGCTTAATCCAAGACAACACGATAACCCAGCATTTACAGTCCACCGCTACCAGGTAGGTGTAATATTCTGCACAGTTTTGCACAGCCGCCATACGTATACCTGAGGGTTCAAAAACTTTTTCAGTGTGCACAATGTAAACTATCGTCAGATGTTGAAAAATCATAATTATGTTCCCTAATACATTTTTTTAATTTAGGTTGTAGTCAGCTAAATATATGCAAGCTTTCGTACTCGCAATTTTTTTTATATAACTATCGAGTAGAAAATTCTGAAATAAAATATTTAAGTGTTGGAGCTTAACAGAAATTGGTTTGAACAAAAAGTGTTGAAAATTTTTGAGATATGAAATATAATGAAAACAGTGGACAATATTCACCTCTGTAGGACTCTTAATCTAGCGCGGATTTGAACGCATTTGACAGATATTTTTTATTAAATTTATTTTAGCTCTAAATTAATATTTTAATGACAACAAATCGTTTTTGCTTATTCATTCAAAATTAAATAAACTTATTCTCGAATGCATTATTAATACAATATAATATAATATAATATAACACTTCATATTTATCAAACAAAGCAGTACTAATTGGCTTTTTAAAATTTTATGTAGCTACAACATTGTATGTATGACATAATACTCAGTTTATTCTTGGAACTTCTGTGACTCTCGTATTAAAATAAAACCTCATCATATTTAACATTTTTCAATTAGTTAATTAATTTGTTCAAAATGTAAAGTAATTGATAATAAAAATGTTAATGAACAGCTGTAATATGTCTTATGTAATTTGTTCTACCATGCTTGCTTACGTTCGTCTCATAATTTATTAGTTGTGGTTTTTTTCTAATCTTATTTTAATATTTCATTTTTAAATACATTAACATTATATTGTTAGGCTGGTTGTTTGCATTTATTTGAATTCGCTATGAAATATAATTAACCGAAAATTTGAGAAATTTATTGCCATAATTAAAAAGTTCTTACTATAAGAGAAATAAACAACGCGTTCTTCTCTATATGTAACAACCTTACGACGATGGTAGTTTCGAAAAATTTTGACAGAGAAAGGAATGCTAACATCATATTATAGGCATAGCCTAGTTTAGGTATTAGTTATCATTGTTTTTGTTTCTAACCGACTTCCAAAAGGAGGAGCATCTCAGTTCGTCTGTATGTTATTTTATGTTTGTTACGCGATTTCTCCGTCAATTGTGAGCAGATTTTGTTTATCTTTATTCGAAAGGATATACTTCTGAGGTGGTCCCAATTTCACTAAGTCTGGATCTGATGAGTGGATCCTAGGGAAATCTAGAGCAACCCTCGTTGAAGAGCACCGAGCGCCTACACTCTTGCAAAGGCAAAACATGTATACGCGTGCCAGTACTACAATTTCTACAGGCGCTTAAAATATTGCTTCTAAAGCTATTCAAGCAACTAAAAAGTAGATATTTTTTTTTTTTTTTCAAACTAAAAAGCTATAATAATATATATTTCACTACATATTGAAGTCGGTACCAAGTAAAACATTAAAAAAAACAACAACGATATTGCAAAATTCGCCGACTTCAAGATGTTGTTGAAAATACTTTTGCTTTGTATTGTAAGATAGTTGCGTTTTTGAATTTATTATATTTTAGACTAGCTGTGGTAAGTTTGTTCCCACCGGAATGGGACTTTATCTATACTATATATAATTTTATAAATGCGAAAGTTTGGATGTATGTTTGTTGCTCAATCACGCCAGAACGGGTGAAAGGAGCTGGATAAAATTTGCCACAGAGATAGTTTATAGTTTGGAATTGCACATAGGCATTTATTATTTCGGACAATTGTACGGTTTTCGTGGTACAACACTAACGCAAGCTAAGCCGCGGGGAAAAATAGTGTACAGTGGACCCTAGATAATCCGGCCCCTGTTTAATCCAATGGCACCCTCTGTAATCCAACATGCCTATCAATCTACATATCGATGGCTCCTACGTACACTATCGTAAGTCCAAAAACACGATTTTACAGGAGAGCGATTTAAAGATAGTTTTGAGTGCTATTCAACTAATTTTAGAGACACAATTCTAGTTTTTTCACCATATGTATATAAAGTTAGATATATTCTAATGATTTAAAATTAAACTGTGAATTAATAGAAATTATGGAGATATTGCTGTTACAATTTTGTACGGCGTCAGTCCACAGACTTCAAAAATCGTAACTGAAACATACAATTATTTACATCGTGTTTTAGTGAATCAAAAGTATCGTATGAGCTATATACTCCATTATTCTTGGAAAAAGTTACTTATTTTTGCGCGTATGTAAAACATACTATACTTTTGGCTGTACCGTTTATAAATATAATTATTGTATGTCTGTACAAAACCAGATAAAAAAGTCATTCCTTGTTATTAATATATCATTTTTATTGCTGGATTACAGTAGACAGGCTGACGGCCCAACCATAAAGGAATGTGGTTACCGTTGCCTATGAAAATTTGCAACACTCAAGGTGCTACCAATGTGTTGCCGGACCTGTAGAAGGGACTGGAGCCTGGCCACTATGCGGAAACACAACTCAAGGTTATCCGTGCAGGAACGGAGAAAGAATACAATTACCTGCGGCCGGACGGCCTGTCCTAAGAGGCGACAAAACAACCCACAGCCAGGGGAGGGCATTTGACCGACTGGATGATTACCACCCCTGATCTAAAGTATGTCGCCATCACAACCTAGAGCCGTGTTCCGGCCTTAGTAACCAGGTTCCAGTCTCCCTTAAGAGAGCAGCAGCGCATTTGTTGGTGTTTGGTGTTGCAAATGTCCATAGGCGATGGTAATCGCTTTCCATCAAATGGACCGTCTCCCTGCCTGCTGAACTCCTGCAATAATAAAAAAGGTTGTTATGGTGGCATACTCTAAACCAGGGGTGGTAGCCATCCAGACGGATAATTAATGCCCGAAAAGACTTTTTAACTTTTTATTTTACCTTCCACCACCGTTTAAATTCTAGTTTCAATTTTTTGAGGCTAAAGTCGAATTTAGCTTATTTATTTATGGATTTCAGTCTATAAACTTGGTATGGTCCAACTTTACAACATTGTAAGGTTGACTGTCTTGTCTAGCCCATCCACTAAGTTGCGCCACTCAAGTGGAGTATATAGGATTATATATTATTTTTTGGCACATCTTTCAATTAAGGCGTAAAGCCATCGCCTTCTTACTGGGTCTGGCCTTTCTTTAAATGTTTGATGGTGACATTGTATTTCTATGACAATATCAAATAGGCAGCAAACACAATTCGGTTCCTGTTTTGACCTCCACAATTGTCTGACTAAAACCTAAATTCGATAGCACGTGCTTTTACTCCACTGATTACAAAATTTTTCAGACAACACACCTTGTTGGCACCTCTTTTGCTTTCAGTTTCGTGCCACATGTTCATACATGTCAACCTCTTCATATAGGTTGTGTTTTGGGAAAGCTATGAGTAGTGTTATTTTCATGTTCAATTTTTGTACGGGATCTAGTGTTCGTGTATTCGTTACATGTATCAAATTAGTTTTTCTTTGGATTGAAAAAGCTTATCTTAAAGTTATGATAGGCAACAGTTTTTGTATTGATGCTATGTTTCTTAGTACATTTTAGGATCAAACCAATTCAAACCATTCATTTTACATAAGAAATAGCTTATAAAAGTTGAAGTCACTATGGTAGTCACTTATCTAGGTATAATCTGGTCGTATATTTTCGAACATAATGAACTTTTATGGTTGTAAGCATTTAATATGGTCGCATACACTTTTCTTACTTCTTTTGCTTGCCTTGAACGTCAGTTGTCATAGTGTCTGATATGGAGTCGGTTTTTTGAAAGGCTGTTCACAAACTGTTCGCTAATCGACAACGTTGATAAAAATTTCTTCTTGCATAAGTTCATTTTCTTTTGCATTTTCACTACTAGCAAGAGATAACTTATATTTCATCGTACTTATATTTTCAACAAGATTTAGTATTAATACAAACGCGTTTCTTGAGATTTTGGCCTATTAGATTGGACATATAAACCCATTGTTTATGATGATCGCCTAATTTACAGAAATCATTAAAAATGTGTTTTTCTGTTATTGTTTGACATATTTTCGATACAGTTCAAGCGACATTACAAGGTGATTTTATACTTTTCGTTGGTTTCTTATTACCTCTACGAGTTAAGTCTGCTTTACCAATTTTTTCTTTTCGTATCTATCCACTTAGTCTCATATTTCCTTCACCATTACCTTGGCCATTTCTGAATATGTTTTTTTATTCCGACTGAAGTTTGCCGAATTTGCTTGGGGTGTAAAATAGTCAGAAAAAGAAGAAAGTTAAAATATATGTAAGTAGCTGCATACCCTCTAATATTTATATATACCACCTTTGACCAATATAATCTCTTTTATTCCTGCCACGGGTTGTGATCAAGAGATCGCTTCTTAGCGATAAGACCGCCCATTGAATATTTTTAGGCTATAAGTTTTTCTGTATTTTCTGTAATGGTGTACAATAAAGTGTTATCTATCTACCTAAAGTTGTGATAGCGGTTGTTGTATTGTAGTACCAATAATATAAGGGCAAAAATCATTTATACAGTCGGCAATTAAATGGTTAATGGTACATTCAGGGGAAGATGGTTGAAATGTCTTTCGGGGTTTCAAACAGTGAGCTGAATCATAAAAAATTTCAAGAAAGTATTCATGCTTTGAGTAGGCAGACAAAGTAGCAGTTCCAACTAAATCCTCGCCTGAAAAAAAAAGTATTTTGATAAATTCATTAAAATTAAAATATATTTTGTATTTACTACAGCAGTGTAATATTTCAGCGTGCTTCTAGAAAAAATAGATGCAATAAACTTACGCTTACAATGATGATCATCATTGAACAGTAAAATTGATGAAGTTTTGTGTAAATCGCTGTGGATTATTTAAAAAAAGTTCTTCAATTTCTGACAAATTAACTCCCTCAGGCAATGGTGAATCTGAAATAATAAAACTTAAACATAAGATTTGCTAATTTCTGTAATTTTTACGAAAGGAAAATTAAGGTAATCGTATATACCATACTTATTAATTTACAAATTACCGAAGTATATAATAGTAAGTTACACATACCAATTACATCGATATGAACCACGATAATAATAGTAACTAGTACATACGATAATAATATTACTTTAAAATCCGGCGTAAAAAATTCTATGTATTACATACGATAATTATATTGCTCAAAAATACCACGTAAAATATCCTATGTGTTACTTACGATATATTTTTTCTAGCAAATAGTCGCGTACATAATCTTATGTGTTACTTAATATTCTTTTGACCAAATAGTGTCAAGAACTAAATAAATATACAAAATATATATAAAAGAGTTATGCACGTTTATAACTTACCTTAGTCTCTATCAGATTCCTGTAAACTGAAATGGAAATCAGAATACTCTTCGTTTCTATCAATAAAATCGGATACAACATCATTAAATGAGGTCGATTTAGAAGCAATATCGAATATTTTGAAACCTCTCGAATATAGTTTTAAGCAATTAATTGAACATAGGTTATACTCATTTTTTAAAACATCTGTCTTTGTAAATTCATAGACGATAAAATTATAGTTTGTCGGTAAGTATGAACGCACATACTCTCTCCACGTATAAAACCGTAAGTGATATCTACTACAGGTAACGACTGCTTACGCGTTCGCCTCCCTCCCCCGTAAAAGATCGTATAGGACAATGCGCCAGTATACGGCGCTTACTTGCAATACATACGATTATATACGGGAAAAAACTTTTTTATTTTTAGTGATATTTAAATACTTGTTTTTGGAATCGATGGTAAATAATTCATTAATTATGAATCACTTAAAACATGAAAATCGCCATTTTGTGGCTTACGATAGTATACGTAGGAGCCATCGATATGTGGTATAATTTGTAGTTCAGGTAGAATCTCATCACTTTGATTTGTAATTTGTCGGATTCCGAAGTACCCTTTAAAAAAAGCCGGATTGTAGGGGTCCGTGGTGGTTGTTCCCGATTGAAACCACGAAAACTCAACCTACATAAAAAAACCCAAATCAACCCATTTATATTCTCAACTCAACCCACGACTTATTTTTAATAAAATTTTCTATCTCAACTTAAATATTATTCCCAATTCAACCCAAAGCAAAAACAATGGCAATCAAGTATATATATCAATCAACCTATAGAAATACAAAACAAAAATTTGTGTGTGTGTGTGTGTGCAATTCACACGCAGTAGAAGTGAAACTTCAGAGAATATACTCACAGATAATTTCTTCTCTAACTTTTATTTATAATATAAATATAATTGCTTTACCCTACATCCGTCAACATATTCTAATTCAAAATAGACTTCTTAAGTATCGCTTTATATTTTTCACTGTTTTAGTCTAAAAAATATTATTATCAGTTTTATTTCGGTCCAAATTGGATCTATGTCTAATCATCGGTCTTATTGACTCTCTAATCTGTGCTGCACAATGTAAAACTCGTATCTCATTCTTTCGCAGGCTTAGTCCTATTTATGTGTTTATATCTTTTAATTGTCGGTTTTCCGTTTCATCAAGTTTCAAATCACAACGAATCTAAAGAAGTTTCACTTCAAAAAACCCAAATAAACCCGTTTCTATTCCCAACTCAACCCACAGCTTATTTTTAATAAATTTCCTATCTCAACCTAAACGTTATTCCTAATTCAACTCAAAGCTAAAATAGTGGTAATCAAGCATATACCTAAATAATTACAAAAACATCAAAAAAATACAGTGTACAAATTAAGACGCCATGTACTCACCATCAGCCAAAGACGGAAAGTTTGTTTACGAAATTTACCATGCAATGCAAATGCAATTTACCAGAATCAATCCCGGCTCAGCATTTCAGTGCGCTAGGCCGATAAATCCTATGCTTTTATATGTCTTACGCTATGCACTAATCAGGCGAATGGCTGATAAATGGATTCTTTTAATGTCAATGATAAGGTACCTTCAGCAATCAATCTTAGGATGCAAGCTATATTTACCGTCCAACCCGTTCCGGCACAGAGCCGATCGTATTAAATTACGAAGCAGGTGTAAAACTACTTTTTTCATTGATTGCTTTTGCTATAATTATTGTTGCACTATTTTTACTTGGTTGCACTCAATTGCTTGCTAAATCGTAGTCTATATATTAATCGTGAAGCAAAAACTTTGTACGCCTTTTTACGAAAATTTCGCGTACGGAGGAGTATAAAATTTCGCACACCTATAGTTTATTTAGAGAAGAAGCGACTAATGGTAATATTTTTTTTCAAATTATGCATAACAAATACATTAAATCAATAAAAAAACATTACACACACTACCATGTATTTGACACACGCATAAATACTCTTTTTTTATTGTTCAAGTCTAATTAACCCTTAAGACAACTATCGATATACCAAAAAGCCGCAAGACTAACACTATCACTGTCTCGTAATATACCAAGAAAATATACCCATTTCATACAAATCATACAACTCCTATATAAACAGAGTGAGACAACAATATAATTAACGATCACGTGCACAAACGCGATCTGCACTCTCATCGCGGACACATATGTGCTAATAGTGAGCTAAAGGGTTAACAGTGTAACCTTGGCGCAAACTGTGATTATAAAAGTATATAGTCTTTATGAACAGAACCTTAATAATGTTCAAACTTTAATTAACGCCCCTTTATGCACTCTACGATGTCTCTGCTAAAAGCTGTAATCAAATCTCAGGGGTCCACACGCATTTGGGGATGCGGTGGACCTAAACCTCTGGTGGTAAAGTGGGTCACTCTGCTTCCCAGGGTAATCCGAGCCTTGTTGCGCGAGTGAACATAGGTGTAACTACGATCAAAATCTAATTTTCTTCCTCCTCAATCGCGGGCACATGGGACGCAGATTCAGTGGAGTAGTTGAGAACGTCTGTATCAGTCACACACACGCTGTGCGGCGCTTAATCTAGCTGCGTAAAGTCTAACCCCCCACTAATGACCCAGTATAGTATGAAATGTATTATTTTATTCCTGTGTTATCAAAAAATAAAGAGCTGCAATGTGACGTGGTAATAGTAGACAATCGCTGTAGCCGATCATATTCAATTAGTTGAATCGAGACACGTTGTTATGCGCAATATACATACAAGCATGTTATAGACAAAATACATACATACATAAATAACTTCACGCCAGTTCCCTTGCGGGGTAGGCACGAACAACGGAGCGCCATTTAGCCTTATTCGCGCGTTTAGATTTTTGTCTGTTCTTAAGGCTCCTGACGTCACCTTCTGCTAGTACACGATCAATTTGATCATGGAAGGTGTGTCGTGGCCTTCCACGACTTCTGCATCCATCCACTTTTGCATTGTATATCTGTTTAGTCATTCTTTCATCATGTATGTTATAGACAAGCATGAGTTATATTTTTATTCTTTTTATTTAAATCATAAAATTAACAAAATATTTATACTGTATATTCTATGTAGGTATATATTATAATTTACAGATTAAATAGTTTTTAAATTAAACTCATTAAAATATTCTGGTCGTTTTAGTATTACGCCAAAAGGAAGGTTTGCACTGAAAATCAGCGTTGTGTCGGATATTATGCCGGCACAGCAATAAGCTGAGTGCAAACCTTGTTTGCTCAAAATGCGGCGTACAAATTCTCAAAATATGTTTTTATTTTTAAGATGCATGTTTCTTCAAATATTTTTTTTCTTTCTTTCTTTCGATCAAAATAGTTATTTCAACATAGTTCTACCACGTCCGTTTAATATTTCCCATACATACATACCTAACTTCACGCCAGTTCCCTTGCGGGGTAGGCACGAACAACAGAGCGCCATTTAGGCTTATTCTTACACACCTCACTTGCTTCTTTGACATTCAAAACTCTTGTCATGCACGCTCGTCTGTTCTTAAGGCTCCTGACATCACCTTCTGCTAGTACACGATCAATTTGATCATGGAAGGTGAGTTGTGGCCTTCCACGACTTCTGCATCCATTCACTTTTGCATTGTATATCTGTTTAGTCATTCTTTCATCATGCATTTCCCATTTATGTTATACGTATATGAATAGTGTTGTAATTCTAAAAATATTTTATTCTGTGACAAGTATTAACTTCACAAGTGGTTGCAGCCAAGTTCCCACGTGTGAGCGCCCTTGTAACAATATTTGCATCCACAGACGATATTGGTAGCGTGTAAAGCGCTTTACGGTTAGCAGTTGCATACTTATCGGTCTCTTTGAAAGAAATAGGCACTCTGGGCGTCTATATTTAGATATATCGGAGTATCTGCGTGTAATTTCAAAATGGCAAAATTTGTATAGCCCGCCCAACTTATTTGTGAAAAGGCAAAAAAATGTAACTACAGCCGCCATGTTGAAATTTCATACGAATTAGTAGAATAGTTCATTCGTTAACTGCGTTATTTTAAAGTTATTAACAAGACGCGTTTGGCCACAGGCAATAATTATAATATTATCCCAGATGGAGCCCGAACATTGTAATATATGATTATCTTAGATTAATGCAATACTCGTATATTCAAATCCCTGATGAATATTTAAATAGATTAACAACACCGGAGCAAACACAGCGCCGCTCTTCATTTCACAGACAGATATTCACAGATTAAGTTGTTAAAATCTGCTATTTATGTCTATGCCTGATCATAATTTTTTTTTTTTTTTTTTGGAATGTTGTTTTTTTTATTTCGTATTTGTCTCTAATAGGCTACGAAACGACTTGATGGGTATTGAACATTTTAGAAATTAAAACAAAAATAGATACATAGAATTTTGTACAAGTAAAGAGTCAATCTACTCGTGCAGGAATGGAGAAAGAATACAATTTCCTTCGGCCGGGTGACCTGTCGTAAGAGGCGACAAAACAACCCACAGCAAGGTGGTCGGGTATTTGTCCGACTGGATGGCTACCACCACTGGTCTAGAGTATGCCGCCATGACAACCTTGATTTGTATTCCGGCATTAGTGACCAGGTTCCAGTCTCTCTTAAGAGAGCAGCAGCGCATTTGTAGCACCTCTGGTGTTGCAAATATCCATAGGCGATGATAACCGCTTTCCATCAAGTGGGCCGTCTGCCTGTCTGCTGAACTCATGCAATAAAAATATATAAAATAATATAACATTGGTTATTGTTTAAACAGCAATTAAAATGATTTCAATAACGACATTTTAAAAGTACCATAGATGGTATTTTAATGCCTGTTGTTAATTATGTACATAAATAATATTAGTATTTATTGTAACGTGTACCATCTTCAGTAAAAAGTTAGTTTTTAATTGAGTATAAAAACAAATAGATTTGAAACATGCATACATATTAATAAACTCCTCCTCTATTCTGTATTATTAAAACAGTAATAAATATTACAACGCCTCTCACTACGAAGTCAAGCCATTATTATAAAGACCATTTTTACAATAAACACGTAGGAGTCGATTCATGTTTCTTTTTATGGGTTAATAAAAGAAATGACATTTCTAATATAAAAAAAATAATTTGCTTATTGAATACTTGACAGTTTAATCAACTGAGATACGTTTTATCATCTTACCAAACGTCGGGCGTCGCAGCCTCATAGATTTTGTACGGATGGTGTACTCCTCTATGATGTCAAAGTTCAAACGAGTCAAATTATTTACTAATTATAGTTTATACAGTTATTAAAATTATTTCTATCATAAAATTTTACGCGCACATAATTCTATGAGCGTTGTCTTAGAATAGGAAGCGGACAGTCAAATCAATTGAGATACTTTTTATCACCTTACAACACGTCGCAGCCTCATAGATTTTGTGCGGAGAGTGTTCTCCTCTGTGATGTCAGAGTTCCGAGGACTAAAATTATTTATTAATTATTGTTTATAGATTTATTAAAATTATTTCTATCATAAAATTTTAAAAGTAAAACAAAAACAAGGCATTTTAACGCGCACACAATTCTATGAGCATTGTCTTAGAATAGGAAGCGGACAGTCAAATCAACTGAGATACTTTTTATCATCTTATAAAACGTCGCAGCCTCATAGATATTATGCGGGTGGTGTTCTCCTCTGTTGTGAGGTCAGAGTTTTAACGACTCTAATTATTTATTGATTAATGTTTATAGAGTTGTTACAATTATTTCTATGATAGAATTTTAAAAGTAAAATAATAAGAAGTAATTTTAACGCGCACACATTTTTATGAGCATTGTCTTAGAATAGGAAGCGAACAGTCAAATCAACTGAGATACTTTTTATCACCTTACAAAACGTCGCAGCCTCATAGATTGTGTACGGGTGTACTCTTCTGTGACGTCAGGGTTCTAATGTATCAAATTTTTATATTTATTATTATTTGTATCATAAAAATTGAAATGACAGCAAGGTAATTTCAGTCGCATATTTGTACCAATTTTTAACCAACTTAAAAAAATCTTAGTTCGTCGTGTAAATATTTTGTTTAAAGCAAGTGTAATAAATAAATAACTATTACTGTTTTAAATATGCAACAAAGAAAACAGAAAATTGTAATAAAAAATAAAACCAATTTAAGTATCCAATGTCCTGCTGGGACATTTCAGGATATTTAATTTCCTAAAATGAAACCTATATTAATTGACATGAACTGAATTAGACACGCACGAACCCAGGAATTGCTCGCCCACATTCCAGCCAGGATGTGCTTTAGGGCACCAATTGAGAGCGACCCAATAAAACGTAGTCTGATTAAAGTAAATAAGGAAATCGTGCGACTGGAGTTTGGATGTCGTTTATTATGAACCAGCCGTGCTCGCCACTGCGTTCGTACGGGACTTAAAAGTATAGATTATTTAAAAACAAGTGTCTTTTAATTTTTTTCAACGAATACGAGTAAAATATTGTGGCGACCGAGGGTTTTTTGTATTCTGATAGTGGGGCCTTAATTTCTACTACAGCGGTGTAGTCGACACTTGCATCATACGGCATGTTTTTGAACCAGCTTACTCTAGCTGAATTTCGACCCTGCGCCACTGATAGATAGTATCTATGTCTCTTCCATACATTCAAATTCAAATTCAAATTCAAAATAAGTTCCACTGGAGAACACTTTTTGAAGGTCATACATGTAAGTTAAAAATTTTTTTTTTACTTCATATTCTATGTACACCGCTTCGCAACGTGTTGATGCTGTAAAGGAGAAGAAGCGGCAAGAAACTCCCCAGCAACACGTCTAGCTAAATATTGATTTTCTTTATATTTCATATTCTATTTATATCTCAAATTCTTTTATTTAATAAGTATTGTACAGAAGTATGTTACAGAATCACTTTTTGAAGAATTAATGGAGTTGTAGCAAACAATGCATACTCAATAAGACCAAGACAATAAAAGGAAAGAAAAATAATATTATAGTTATAATAATGACATGACGTGCTAAAATGTTATGCTGCAATATGTCTCCACAAATTCCTTACAAGCATGGCAAAATAAAAAATAAAAACGTTATACAAAATTTAGTATAAGAGGTTGGAGCTAGGTGCTATGTAAATGAATTTTTGTCATTTAAACATTCCTAAAAACGCTCTGTTGTTTTGTATGACTCTTGTTCAATTGTGTTTATATTTTAGTATAAGAATCTTAATCTACTTTTATGGGCATGATGACGTGTTTGCAAACAATTGACGCTTTAATTGTATAGATCTTATATTCCCATGTAACGTGTTATTAGTGAAAGTTTATTACAAATTGTTCACAGCTATCTTAATTTCCATCAGATTTATGTCTGTCTGTATTATGTATGTCTTAGAGTAAACTGACTGACAGACAAACGGATATTACGACATTATATTGCTTCCGTTCTAATCATAAGAATAATTTATTACCTAATGTTTTTATACATAAGCCGTTTGGTTTAGGTAGTATCAATACTAATTAATGATAATTTTGCTTCGTTAGGCGTGTAATATTAAAACTACAATCTCGACAAATAAACAAATCACAATCATTATTATAATAAGCTAAGAGTCAAGATCCAAGGGTGTAAGGGATTAACGGGATCACGTCAGAAGTAGCTTCGGTGAACTTGCAGCCCACCTCTCTACACCCCTTAGCCACTCACACCCATGTTGCCCCTGTCTTCTAGGGCATTTTTAGGGGCCCATGCAGGGAGCGGCGAGTCACCATCTGCACATTTTTCCATGTTCCCCGAACATTGCGACGGGCAGACGCCATAGTCCCCATATTCCCAGACCCCCAGTACCCCAGTACCACTAGCAGTTAACCCCAATAGCCCGGTACTTTTTGACCTCATTTCCCATAATAGTCCTACACTGGCCGGGGCTTGTCCTTGGGTGCATTACTATATGGTGTAGACAGGGATAATCGCCGGTCAGTGTCACGCCACATTTACATTAAATTTGTCAAAGGGCCTCTACGTGTTGGTCTTTCCGTGGCCCCACGCAGGCACTCCCAATCTTCGGGCCATTTTTATGGCCCGTGGTCTACAAAGACATACAATTATAATAAATGTAGAATTTCATTCATAAATAAACAATGACAATAATATTGAATATCTTGTTTAGTTTTACAGTATATTATTTTATTTGTCATTTTTATTATTATTTTTCAAATATTTGTACGTAATCAAAAATTTTACATTAAAAAAATTATAAAAGCATTATTTTACTTAAAAATGTAGAGTAGTAGTAGTAGAAGTGAAACTTCAGAGAATATACAGGCGCACATAATTATATCTACAACGCTTAGCAGACACGTGTGCACTGCACACACACACATTTCGCATTTCTATTATATTATAGATGTCTTTATTCTTAGGTATTTTGACCCTTATTCATAATAATTCAATCTAACTTACACTTTAAACCACTAGCATAAAGTTCAAAATTCAATGTACTGTTACGCATGTATGTGTACGTATCTGTTGATTTACGTATAAAAGGGTATCTGCCTTAAGTATATACATATAGAGCTAAAATTCATTTGAAATCTTTTAAGTTTTATTTCAAGACTCAAATCAAAACGATTATAAAGAAGTTACACTTTAAAAATATATTAAAATAGTGTTCATGTTTTTATAAAAAGAAACAATCAGTTTACGATATGTATTTAATTTAAAAAAAAAGGTTTAATTTTGTCTTTCGCCGGCAGCGGGGCCTGAGATTCAAGCCAACGGTGGCACAGGAACCTCCTCACAATTTGGGCCGTGTCCAGTACTGCTGCCTTCTATATCTGGCCCTTCACTCAACAGTCTAGAGAGAACCTCTCAAGATGTTTTATTATTATTGTTAACATATTCATTTACTCCCTTATTTATAAAAGTTTTCGTATACGTTTATCGGCCTAATAGTCATCCTAAAAGGACGTTAAAGAGTGTTTTTCATGTGCAGATTGTTTACGTATTTGTATTGTATTAATTAATCTATGGTAATTGGATGTTGCTAATTTATTGGAACTACATACTATAGAAGCTGAGAAATGAGTACATATGGGGATCTTTGAAAGTTGCACTCGTGACTGAAAAATTGAGAGGACGAAGACTAATGTGATATGGACATGTAATGAGGAGGGATGACAGTCATATGACAAAAATAATGTTAAACTGCAAGATTGATAGGTACAAACGTAAAGGTAGACCAAAAAAGAGATGGATAGATTGTGTGAAGGATGACGTAATGATTTGCGGTGTGACAGAGGACGTATGTCAGAATTAGAGGAGGGTCAGATCACGTCAAGTGGACCTACCTTTTACCACTTGATGATAGAAAACTTATTAAAATATAATTATCGAAAGTAGTCATACCTAAAAATCATCCCTCAAAACAGTTTTTGAAAATTTTGAATTTAATAACAATTTTTTTTTACAATAAAAATTTTCGGTACTTTAAATTAAAAAATTAATTATAAAAAAGCTATTAAAGATAACTTAACGAAATTTTCAACGATTATAGTAAAATATCTATAATAGCACAAATAATTCTTTTGCAAATTTCATTTGTTTATTATCATATTTTTTATTAACTTTTAAATAAACAAATTTAAATTTTAATGACTTCTCAGTACGATGTTTTTTTTTAGTAATACGCGTTATACATTTAAGTTCTTTATTTCGAAAGAAAATTTCACTGCCCGGTATTAGTTTACATAATATAAATTTTTATATGACGCAGCGACGAGCAAGAGTTATGAATGTCAAAGAAGCAAGTGAGGTGTGTAAGAATGGGCCTAAATGGCGCTCTGTTGTTCGTGCCTACCCCGCAAGGGAACTGGCGTGAAGTTATGTATGTATGTATGTATGCAGCGACGAGCGGTGCAAGTGCTGCGCGCTACTGAGCTTAGATGTTAAGGCTATAGATCGCTACAGATTACACAATTATTTAATAAATAATGTTTATAGTTCAATTTTTTTATATTTATTTATATTTTTAACAATATTTGTTACCGGAATTCACTTTTTTTATATTTAGGAATAACAAATGAAAACTGATTGTGAAGATATTTTTTTTTTATCTGAAAATATTAGTCAGTTGGAAAAATATTTTTTAATACATACCTCGAGTTAGGCAAATGGTGGACACACCGCTGCCCATCAACCTGTTGACTACGCAAATACCAGTCATCGTATCAGCAAATAATTAGTTTAATTTATAATAATGTTAATATAATTTCAATTGTAATAAGTTAGTCTTGTAAGAACAGTCATACAAATGTTATCAGTTCTGACTGGACATGCTAGTGTCACCCCGACCTGGCGAATCCCACTCACGGGTCTGCGAATTATTCCCCCAAGTTTCTGTACCTGTCGCGGCTCACGGTCCTAATCGGATTTCCCCTGGATAAAAAAAAGTTAATTGGAACTGTCATTATATTTTTTTTTATCGCGCTCTTTCAGTCTGCTTTCATTCGCCGGACTATAGTTGCTGTAGCCAAATTTTAACAAATCTATTAACAGATGCTTAATAAGAATTTATATTAATAAAGGTTGCATTTTATAACCTTGTTATGTAAATGACCTTCGCGTGTATAATGTACTTTTAATTAATTATTAAAATATTGTAACAAACGGAAACTATAAAACAGCGGGTTACGTTGAAATTTCAATAACAAACTCAATACAAATAACCAATGAACATAAGCTTATTGAATTAGTTCAACCGGTACATTTGTAAGATTAATGACAAGTTTACTGGTTGTTTGTATATATTAATAATTTCATTCCATCGTTAATCGTTTGTATTAAATTATGTAGACAGATATATGAACTGGCGACTCTAATTCACACAATATGTATAAAACCTAACGCTTTTATTGCAAAAGAGGCGTATTTATTTGTCTAATTTGAATTTTAATGACTTACTATCTTATTTTCGTTACTACTTAATAGAAGTTTTGGCTTTAAAAAATATGAAATTTATCTCGACGCATATAGCTTCTATAAATTAAGTTATTTTTGTGGGTCATCCAAAGTGACTAGCAGACAGATATATGTAGTTCTCACAGACGGTCTAGATATACTAGGCTTGGGTTTTCTCTTTGTTTTCTACCGTTTTTCAAATCAACCGGAGACACTTTATCATCATATAAAGTTTGCCGCCTCATAGAATTTGTACGAGTGCACAAAGTCATAACGTTATAAAATTGTACAAGTAAAAACAGACAGAGCATTAATATTTATTCTTTAGATAGATAGATAACACTTTATTGTACACCATTACAGAAAACAGAAAATCTTATAGCCTAAAAATATTCTAAATGTGCACAATGGGCGGTCTTATCGCTAAGAAGCGATCTCTTCCAGACAACCCGTGGCAGGAATAAAACAGATTGTATTGGTCAAATGTGGTATAAATAAATATTAGAGGTTACGCAGTTACTTACATATATTTTATTTATTTATAAACATAAGTATGTAAAATATTATATAAGTAAGAATTATACTTAATAGACTGTATACGTATGTATAAATATACGTAAAAATATCAAATATCACTATGTTGTAGGTAGTGCTTTTTTGTCATGTTCTTAAATATTGTTAGTGATTTAACTTGTCTAACAGTAACAGGTAGCTCATTCCAAAGTCGAATAGCCTGTACAGTAAAATAATTATTGAAGAAAGATGAATGATGCTTGGGAGTCTAAGATTCGTAGTAGGTCAAACGGGTAAATTGTGAGAGGAAGAGACGAATTCAAAGCGTTCTTTGAGATTATACGGGGTTGTGGGGAAAAACAGCACACTGTAAAGGAGTGAAAGAATATGAGTATTCCGGCGAAAACGAATTGGCAACCACTTGAGTTTTTTACGAAATTCAGAGACGTGGTCATATTTGCGTAACCCAAATATGAACCTTATACAAAAATTTTGGAGGCGCTCAAGCTTATTAAGTTTACATTAAATAAAATTATTTCTGTGATATTGAAATTTTGATGACATTTTAAAGTTAGAATTATGTTTTAATGCCCGATCTATTATGTATAGAGTGTTAGTAGGTTATTTGTCGCTCGTTGTCAGTTTTTCTGACGATGAACTGATCGGTTGCGAAGAAGTAAACGACGGGACGACAGAGACGACATCTCCGCTCCGAGCGAACCGCCGCCGCAAAAACGAGGGGAAAAAGATTTAGGTGGCATGGGCATGTAATGAGGAGGGATGAAACGACGGGTAAAAATGTAAATGTAGACAAAAGATGGATGGATTGTGTGGAGGAAGACGTGATCATTTCTTGTGTGAGGAAGGACATATGTCAGAATAGATTAGTGTGTAAGGAAAATACATATTGTGCCGACTCCAAGTAATTGGGTGAAGGTGCAAGAACAGAAAGTAAACTAAAATCATCATTATTAATCCTGCATTTGAAGATAACCGATGTGTGGAATCTACCAATCCACCATGCACAAGTGAAGCGGGTATAACGATCTTTCCCCTAAAAACGAGTTGGCATAAGCTCAGCAGTTTTTTTTGGGTTTTTTTTATTGCACGAGTTCAGCAGACAGGCAGACGACCCACTTGATGGAAAGCGGTTACCATCGCCTATGCACACTTACAACACCAGATGTATTGTACAAATGCGCTCCTGCTCTTTAAAAGGAGACTGGAACCTAGCCACTAATGCCGGAACGCAACTCAAGGCTGTTATGGCGGCATATTCTAGACCAGGGATGGCAGCCGTTCAAACGATAACCTACCACCTGGCTGTGGGTTGTTTTGTCGTTTTTTACGACAGGCCGCCTAACGCAGAAAATTGTATTCTTTCTTCGTTCCTGTAGTGAGACATTTAGAGGCTAGTGTTATAATTTTAAATGGATTTCCATCAGATAGTCTGTCTGCTTACCTATTTTTATAAAGAAAATTTAATACCCAAGTAAAAAAGTATTTTATATATAGAGATCCAGAGTTTACGCAAAAAAACCTCGTAAAGAACTAGTAGGAGACATAAATTGCGTTAATCCCTATTAATATTTCTTATATGAATAACCGTCTTATCTTCCCTTTACTTATCTTTATCTTACAAGTTACACCGAGACATTTAGCTAGCAGGAGCGTAAAAGTTTATCCAAAGCGATATCTATACCAAATTATTGGAATTTCAACTTTATTTTTAAGTACTGAAGCTTTCAAATAGAAATTTGCCTGTAAATAGGTGTGCTGTGTAAGCCAGGGATTCCCAAACTATTTTGGGCAAGAGACCCCTTTTCCAAAATGAACTGATACCTCAAACCCCCATAGCCAAATTACTTTAAAAATCTTATCTCAATTTTTTTTTGGTGATGTCAGGAGCCTTAAGAACAGACGAGCTTGCATGACAAGAGTTATGAATGTCAAAGAGGCAAGTGAGGTGTGTAAGAATAAGCCTAAATGGCACTCTGTTGTTCCTGCCTACCCCGCAAGGGAACTGGCGTGAAGTTATGTATGTATGTATGTATTTTTTTTTGTATTGATACAAAATACTTAGGTACCGTTTAAAAACTTTGCGATTGGTGAAATGAGTAAACGTGGCATCATTTTCTTATCAAAATTTAACAAAATAAATAAACATAAAATTCAGTAAATATTAAGTGTAATTAATAATTATTAATACAAATTACATAAAAATATTTAAATAGGTAATTATTAAAAAAAAACACATTTGTACATGTAACACAACTTATCTTGAAAGTTTCAAATAAGAACTTATGTTAATTATTGTGTCGGTTTTTTGACCTCCTCGACCCCCAAAATCGGTTTTTGTTTATGTCGACCCTTGGGAAACTGATTTTGACCCCATGGGGGTCGATATCGACCACTTTGGAATTCCCTGGTGTAAGCCAAAATGTCAGATGCTTTGTTCCATGTCAAGATTGTAAGATTCGATCATAAGTTTAAACGTATGTAATTTTTCATTCTCAAGTAACTTTCTTGTGTGTCATTTATTTGTTCGTAAGTAATTTATTTTGTATACGTAGTCGTTGATCATCCACGCATGCTATTATTCATCCATGCTTAATATTATGAATGCGAAAGTAACTTTGTCCGTCTGTTACGTTTTCATGCAAATACCACTCGGTGTAAATGTAGTCTTGTCGATAAAGGACATAGGATACTTTTTATTTCGTAAAATGGGATAGTTTCCAGGATAAAATGATGTGAATTTTCCGACCATGAATATTAATAAAAAATTAACGCTTGTATATCCCACACTATTTTTCCTTGCTTGCTTGCACTCAAAATATATACATCCCTAAATCTGGAGGACGGACAGATTATTTTAAGTTAAATATATCTCGTTTGTGTTATGAATAACACACAGAAGACGATTGTATTGTGTTAAATAATCCTTTATATTTATTATGTCTATTTTATAGCAAAGGTTAAATAGTGCACAAAAATTCAAATCTGTAAAATGTTGGATTTTATTAATACTTAAAATCCAGTTTAATTTAATTCATAATTTATTTGCAAAATGCGTAGGTGTGGTTTTTAATAAAAATGTTAATCTGCTACTGAGACGCCTTTTAGTTTTCTTTTGTCGAATTCTCATAAATCGGTAGGTAGTTAACACCTAGAAAGAGCGTTGTAGGGTTCCGTAGGTATTTTGGCAAAACGGAATCCATAGCGCTTGTATAGATTGTACTGCCATCGCGCGACTGTTCTTTGAATTTCTATCGTTCGACAGTAAAAGTGCGATGGTCGCGGCGCGGGCGCATATAGTTTATACAGATTGTCGGCGTGGTGGCGGTGTCGTGTACACACGCGCTTATGTTTTTGTCATGCTTATCTATCCGTTTATCTTTGTATGTCACAATCATATTTTTAGGAAATTACTGGGTGTATGGGAGTGAAATTTAGTAGAAATATGTATATCATGTATGCTGCTTCACAATGTATATGGGAAGGTAACAAATGTCTAGACATCGATGCATATAAAGATATCGTGAAGCTTGAATTGCGTACTAATAAAGTCTCGAAATAAAGGATGCTGATTATCACGCGTAGTGAAAAAGAAAGCATACCTCAGGCTTCGAAGCGAACGCTTTGAATACAGCAAGGATGTAACGCTCAGGTGTTGAAGATGCTGCCGCTATACAAAGCCTTAATGAAATCGGGAACAAATTAAGAGTAGAGGTGGCCGCCATATTGTATACTGGTGTGACATACTGTCATCGGATTTTCAAAAACTATAATGATGTTGCTGAATTACATTTTATTTAAATTAATAGGTGGCGAGATGTTCGCTGCCAAAATCGTAAAAATTCTATTCCCCCTATTTTTTTTTTATGAGGTAGAAAAGTCTGAAAATATTTTAGGCGGTAGGTAGGGTTAAAAAAGGCTGCATAAATTGTTTGAACAAAATTAGTCCAATAGTTTTTGAGGTATGAAGGTATTTTCGATTTAAAACTTCTTTTATGGTTCTAGAAGGAAAAATCCAAGATTTGTATTAACATGAAAAACGACTCAAATACAAATTAAACAAAAATTCACATAAAAATAAATTATATGTCGATATTTCAGTTAACGGTGTTGACAGCTCTGCAATATGTTGTGATAGAATTAAAAAAATCTCAACACGGTGGTTCTGTGGTTAAATATAATATTATAAAGAGGAAAGATTTGTATTTTTAACCGACTTTAAAAAGGAGAAGGTTCTTATTTGTCTCTATTTTTTTGTTTATTTCTCCGTCAATTGTGGACCTATTTTCAAAATTTTTCTTTTAATCGAAAGGTTCCCGAATTGGTCCCATTGTCACAATGTCATGATCTGATGAGTGGATTTCACGGAATTGGAGAAACTCACGGAAATCATATATATATTGCGTGTGTTGAGTGGGTGGGTCCCGGGGGGTTTAGATTCACAATTAGATCCGGTAGGTGGCGTTGGAATCGTGTTCTAGATTTTTTTATGGCAGGACAACGTTTGCCGAGACTGCTAGTAGTTAAATACTTCAACGGACTAGTGGAAAAACGAATGGCAACGGATAAGTGGCAAAGTGAATCGTTTTTCCACAAGTCCGTTGAAATTTCACTTCTACATTTCGCAGGTTTACTGCAAATTATGATTTGGTTAGGTTAGGTTAGGTACATTTTAATAAATGAATTTTTTATTTAATCATATTTTATTTTATCAAACAAAAAAACTGAATTCGATCCGGAATCAAAAAACGCATGCATAGTCTACTCTAAAATTACGGCTGTAACGCTTTTTCGTGACAGAAAAATCCTAAGACCCTCGTCTATACAGAAGTTTCACTTCAAAAAATCTGGACGTGTTTCATACCTACGGAACCCTTAATTGGGCGTGAAGCGACACGCACTTGTTCGATTTATTGAAATTCGATGTCAACAAGGAGTGCCCAATGGTTCATAATGTTTATTCCTATTGCTATTTTTGATGACGTACGCTCAAAGGTGGAAGTAATAACTGTATCTTTTCAATCAAGTATATATTATGTTCATATTAGGTGATTGGTGAATAGTCGATTACCTGTCCTTCTATAATCGCCACGAGTTCATGGTGATTATAAAGATGGACCCCATTCATCTATACTTCTGTACTAATATTATGAATGCGAACGTGTGTTGACGTTGAATAGCCATGCTGGAATCTTGATTATAGCTCTTCGGGCCGGTTCAATCGGTGTGATACCACGCTCTCACAGAATATCGACGTATAAGAATTAGCCTTGAGATAACGTGCTTAGTAAATACGATGAGAGTTCTGATGGCTCACTGCTGCCTCTCCCTAATTTACCTGCCTCATTCTTCTATACCATGTCCTTTACCCCATTTCTCCTATCCTATCCTTCCTATCAAATTCAAATTTAAAAGTTTTTATTCAAAATGTACCACTGGAGAACACTTTTTGAAGGATATAAGTTAAAATTTAAATTTACTTCCTATTCTATGTACACCGCTTCACAGTCTCGTCGCGGCATTCGTACGAGGTGACCGCGTCTAATTATTCGTCTATATTCGTTGCACAAACCGGTTCTGCATACCTATTAGGACGCACTCTCGTGCACCGCCGCCTGGCTATCGTAGCTGGGTGTCGGTTATTATGCGCTTATTTGTTTTACGGCAACAAACAATATGACGGATAACGGAGAACAAGAAAATATAGACGGAGCAATGCATGACAATATGTCACGGAGTCAAACACCCAAGAGGGACAGAGAGAGCGATGAAGAAGACGATGAACAACAAGATTGGACGGTGGTGAGAAGAAAAGAGAAAAAGCTTAAAGCTATAATTGAGATGTACGTGACGTCTAACGAAGTTTTGCCCAAACTCTTTGCAATGGCGAAGATCTTCAAATCAATTGGCGTAATAGGTGTTAACAGAATAAAATTTATGAATTCTTATAAAATTCGGATTGACGTCGACAGTGAAACCAGTGCCCAGAAAATAGAATCTAGCCAAGAATTAATAGACAGAGGATGGAGAATTAGTCGGGCTATGGAGACAAACCTATCATTTGGTGTAATAAGAAATGTGGAGATGAATGTGGAAGAAAAAGAAATCATAGAAAACATAAGTTGCCCAAGTAATGCCGAGGTATTGTCCGCTTATCGTCTTAACCAACGCAATAAAGAGGAAGATGGATGGGTAAAAAGTGAAGCGGTTCGTCTTTGTTTCAAAGGTTCATATCTTCCTGCTTATGTTTCAATTCATGGAACGAACGTTAAAGTTGAACCTTATGTCTTTCGAGTATCACAATGTGGGAAGTGCTGGAGACTAGGCCATTCTACTAAAAAGTGCCCCAAAAGTAAACCAGTATGTCCAAAATGTGCTGGTGAACATACCAATTGTGAAACGAAACAATTTAAATGTGTTAACTGTGGTGGTAACCATATGGCATTAGCTAAGTCATCATGCTCAGTTTTTTTAAAAGAAAAAAAGCTACGAGAGATAATGGCAGAGTTCAACTGCACCTACAGGAGAGCTTTAACTATATATGTCCCCCCACCCTGCGCAGAGTCAATTGACATCAAGGATACTAAATTTAAATCTAACTTTATGACGTCATTTGATGACTTCGATCCACCCAACACGTCTGAAATAAATAATGAACCAACGTTTGCAGAAGTCGTTAAAATTAAGCCAGATATTGTCCATAAGAAAAAAAAAATGAGGCAAAGGCCGAACTCACCCTATGCAGGTGATGAAAGGTCATATATGGACGTTACGAGTAACCCAGGAGGCTCCAAGCGGGAAGAAGAACCACACGAAGGAAATGAACAGAGAAACGTAAATTTTAAAGAACTTTTGAAGAAATTAAAGGAAGCTATATTTATGAGAGGAGCAACTATACATACTAAAATAAAGATGGTTATTAAATACTGTATAGAATGGATGGTTCTTTTGGTGGTAGACTACATTCCTGATTGGCCAATTTTACAGAATATTATGGATTTTATATGCAACAATGGATAACACTAAGAAAAACGTACTTAAGTTAAATATTATTCAATGGAACGCGCAAAGTTTGAAACCTAAGTTAATTGTATTAGAACAGTTTTTAAGCCAAGAAAAAATTCATATTGCGGCGCTCAGTGAAACTTGGTTAATATCAGAAATGCAAACAAAGGTAAACGGCTACAATATTTTCCGCAATGATAGATACGATGGTTATGGTGGTGTAGCTCTTTTAGTTCATAAATCCATTAAAGCAACTGAGATAAGATTTAGTAATATCCACTCCGGCATAGAAATAGTAGGTATAAAGATACATAACTGTAACGGAATAGAATACATAGTGTCACTGTATTGTCCGCCATCAGTTCATACTAATCAACGCGATTGGGATCTCTTATTTTCGATGTTTAACAAAAAAGCTATTATTTTAGGCGACTTTAATGCACACCATTCAATTTGGTCAAGTAATTCCAATCAGAGAGGATCACAAATTTTTGATGCAATCATGGATAATACATTCATTGTTTTAAATAATGGTGAATCGACACGAATAAAGTTGGTAAATAACGCTTTACAACAGTCATCACCTGATATAACTTGCGTAACATCTGACATTGCTCTAAATTTTAACTGGACTACCTGTAATGAGACACTGGGAAGCGATCACCTTATTATTAAAATCACATTTAACCTAAATACAAAATTGAATGTGTCATTAAAAAGAAACTACAAAAAAGCGGATTGGGGAAAATATTCAGACAAGCTCAAAGGAGACTTCAAAAACTTTTCTATTACAGAAGATCTTCAATCTTCGTATGATAATTTTCTTTGTTATATTAACGCAGCGGCAGATATTCATATTCCTTCTATTAAGATAAATCCAAACCCAGACTCAAAATTTTTATCAAAACCTTATTGGAATGCAAATCTATCTAAAGTTGTAGCCGAACGTAGATTAGCTCTTTCTAAATTTCGACGTAATCCCACACCAGCTAACTTAGTGATACTTCAAAATAAAGTCAGTACAGCACAACGCACAATACGCTATGAACGAGACAAAGCTTGGCAAGAATATTGTTCATCAGTTGATAGTAGTACATCCCAAACTGAATTATGGCGTAGATTAAAATGGTTTAAAGGTATTAAAGTTTCAAGACCTTGCATAAACGAGGACGATGCTAACCAAATGCTTCGAAATTTAACTCCGGATTATGCATGTTCAAATGTCCCAAATTTTTCATCGTCTAACAACCAACTAGAAACTATTATTTTGAGGCAGGAGTTAGATAATTGTTTGCGACAAAAAGATACTTCTCCAGGAAACGATCAGGTATCCTATTCAATGATAAGAAATCTTCCTGAGGACGGAAAAGATATATTAACAGCCCTTTATAATAAATTTTATAAATCTAGCTTTGTGCCCACACAATGGCGTGATATTTCTATTGTTCCAATCCCAAAACCTGGACGCGACAGTCATACTAGCGCCGGTTTTCGACCAATATCTATGATCTCCTGTCTCTGTAAAATTTTTCACAGCATCCTAGTCAAAAGATTAGAGTGGTTTGTCGAGAAAAACAATATTTTAGCATCTAACACTATTGGCTTTAGGAAGGGGCTATCAACCTTGGACAATTTAGCTTGCTTGGTGTCACATATTCAATTGGGATTTTTAAAAAGAGAAACTACCATAGCGTGTTTCATCGATGTTGACAACGCGTATAACAATGTAAACATCACATATTTATTATATATTTTAGATAATATAGGGGTTGGTAAACAGATGTGCCAATATTTATGGTCCTTCTTAAAAGAAAGGAAGCTCAAAATCCAATTAGAGAAGTCTTCGTTTTGTCGTAATACGCAACAAGGATTAGCACAGGGAGATCCTTTTTCACCACTTCTCTTTAATGTTGCAACACTTCATGCTTGTCGAAATATCAAAAATGTTAACATCTCACAATATGCAGATGATTTTGTATTGTATATTACATGTAAGGTAGTGCAAGAAGGTGCCCAAGAATTACAGTTAGCGGTAAACAGATTGGAAATTATTCTTTCAGATATTGGTTTGACTATAGCTCCGATGAAAAGCAAAATATGTATCTTTAGAAAAAGTTATTTAAGAGAATTGGTCAATATTAATATTAAAAATAACACACTTGAAATAGTAGATAACTTTAAGTATTTAGGTCTCTGGTTGGATTGTTCACTACGTTGGGCAAAGCATATTAATGAAATAAAAGAAAAAATATCTAAATTCATAAATATATTTAAAATTTTAGCTGGGTCAGGTTGGGGAATGCATCCTCGTAATTTAAGGAAATTATATATAGCCTGTATTAGGAGTAAATTGGATTATGCGTGTTTTCTTTATGGGAATAGCTGCAAAACACACTTATCTAAATTAGACCGACTACAAAATCAATGTATGCGTGTAATAGGAGGATTCATACGATCAACAGCCATTCATGTTATGGAATCTGAGCTTCATCTTCCACCTCTAAGCATTCGTCGATACTATCTTGCGGGTAAATATTGGTTACGAAGAAAGTCGTACCATGAAATCAATATAATAGATACAATTAATGAACTGAGTGTACAAGGTCAAAATATATTATGGAGAAACAGATCCAAACCGGTATTAGTCACAGTTCACGAGCAACTTAAAGGGACACTTATATATTCTAGTTGTAAAAATGAAATGTTTTCATTAGATAAATGGGCTAACAGTATGGATACATCGAAGATAAAACCTGGTATTGAATTTCTTAAGCAATCTAAACGTAATTATAATCATGTTTATATAAGAAAGTTATGTGAAATGTATTTGGCAGAAAAATATTTAAATTATTATAGAATCTACACAGATGGCTCTATAGAAAATGAAGGAGTAGGTTTGGCTATATATGATCCTCAAACCAATACATCCGTTAAAATAAGGCTGGAGGTAAAAACCGCCATCATGAACGTAGAACTAATAGCTATTGAGGAAGCTATTGCGTATGTTAGCTCTCTCGAAGGAGGTGATTATGTTATATTAACGGACTCAAGAAGTGCCCTGCAACATATTATCAAGTGTACGAAGAACTATCGCGGGACACCAATAGCATATCGTATTTTAGGGTTACTTGATAAAATGCCACCCAATAAAAATGTTACTTTACAGTGGGTACCTTCACATGTTGGCCTGTCTGGCAATGAATTGGCTGACCGTCTTGCGAAAGAAGCTATTACAAATGGTATAACTATGCATTGGCTACCATATCACGCTGATGTCTTGACACTAGTGAAAGATAAATGTAAAGAACTTTGGAAAGAGCACTTTGACGAGAGATCACTGAGTAAGGGTATTTGGTACAAAACAATACAGCCTTGTTTGAGTAGAACGCCTTGGTTTGAAGGATTGAATATGGCCAGATCAGATGTAGTCACTATCTTGAGGCTTCGGTCCGGACACATTCCATTAAATAAATTCGCTCACCTCATGGGGAAAACAACCTCATCAAATTGTACAGAGTGTGGAGTGGTTGAAGATGTCTATCATATTCTAATGGAATGCACCCGGAACGAAGTGGAAAGAAGTAACTATATTGAGCGTTATAATCTAAATAAATTAGATATAGGTCTCTGTAATAGCATATTGGCGTTCCCTCTAGCGAGAGAAGCCAATATGCTATTAAGGATAGTTAAAATAGCACTTAAGAATAGATAAGTATCAAATGCTGTATGCTTTTCAGCTAAGATTCGCACCTACGCCCTTTGAGTTTGGGAGGTGAGTGTACCTACTAACCACTAAGCTACCACGTCTTTACTGTATTTACTAACACCTGCCCGCGAAATTTGGTTCGCTTCCAGGACGATGACGTATTTATTAGTGAATAGCAACGGGTTAAAAGCCAAGCTTCCAAGCTTTTTTAACAGAGAGACAAAAATTCTTAAAGTTCTTTTCCATTTTGAAATGCATTTTAGGTACAAACCATTTGTAGATTTATGTTTTGTATCCTGTATCTATTAACATGACAGAATACAATTCAACATTTACAAGCCTGTTTTGTTGTACAGTAAATAAATTCACTGCAGCCGACACCTCCTGGGCGGTAAGGCGTGTCAGGTCTACCCCAGCCATTAATATGAATCGAAGCAAAGATGCCGCCTCGAGATTGTATGAAACAATTATTTAAAGCAGCACAGTCTAAAGTCAGATTCTATGCAAAGTCAATTTGATTTGTGTGGAACAAATAGAATGTACGTTTATAGGGTCCCGTGGCCAATTTTGGCAATAACGGGAGCCTTATGATATCTGACAGATAGATTACATTTTATTGCTTACCAAAATAACAGACGCAATACATTAATTATAATATTTTTAGGCAGAACAATAGGCGGCCTTATCGTTTATGCCCCAGTTACACGAAGCTAGTTTTCCAAGCTAGTAACTTTGGCTTCGTTTCTACAGAACTATCTTAATTTATAGACTAGTAAACTAGCGTGTCAAGCTAGGGTAGTGTAATAGGATGGGTTCTATTTTTTGCGCTAGTAGCACCCCCACCACTAATTTTACTATCTTAGCTTGTGTACTAGCCTTGTCTGGTCGGTGAAGCTAGTATCCCGTTGGCTAGTGAGCAATGACTGCGCGTTTTGTTTTTATCATAAAAGTGACTGAGCCTCCTATATAACTAACTAGCTTCTGCCCGCGACTTCATCCGCGTGGAATACTTAAAAAAAAAAAATTAAAAAGCCCCCCGATTTTGAAACATTCTTCATTGGTGCTCCGCTCCTATAGCTCCACGCACGCTCCTTAGCGTGATGATAGCCTTCCTCGATAAATGGGCTATCTAACACTGAAATAATCTTTAAAATCAGACCAGCAGTTACTGAGATTAGCGCGTTCAAGCAAACAAACAAACAAACTCTTCAGCTTTATAAATTAGTATAAGATGCCGGACGAAAGAAAATTAAAAAGATCTCCAATTTTAGTTTTGCTGGTAGCGCTTCTCTCATTAATGTGTCCATTACTTGTATTTTTGGCGTCACAAGGCTCAACAGATCGGATGACATTCGCAGAACACTCCTGTGTTCACCTAGATCTTCGTTGCGAAATTCTTCTAAGAGCTATACAGATGATCCACGTTCACTCTTCAAAATCCATAGTCATGTCTATACACGTTTTCTAAGACTTCTCTCAGTAATTTATCTAGTGCGAATTGGCACAGTTTCCGAAGTAACTGTTTCAATCGAATTTAATTTTTTTTACGAATGCAGTTCATTTTATTTCAATGACGTGTTGTTACTTTAATTTACTACAATGGTACTGGCATCAAATTTCCGAGCATCATGTATACAGCACTGCTCATTGGCAGGTCAGGACAGCAACCCAGGGTAGTATATCGAGGTTCTAGCTTGGAAAAACTAGCCTTATGTATTCCGGGCATTACTTTAAGAGGCTGTGTATGTACGTCTGTATCTTTGTCATAGACATTTTTAATAGGGGCGGGTAGCTACTGTAAAAGCCAGCTAATGAGGACCTGATCAGAAAACAGTTACTGCTAAGTTGTCAGCTACTTCGCCAACTGGGTAAAGGTTGTCGAATAAAACCGACAACTGAGAAGTTAGTTACTCTTCAGCCATCGGTTGTCGGTCGGCGAGTCATTCATCGATTAGACAAAAAGCCATCAAATTGTTTTTTTAGCCAGCTAATGAACTAATACTAATAGCCAATGGAATTTCCGCTAATGTTTATCAGAAACTATTGGACTTAGGATGAAATTCAGCAAGAAGGTGTATTTATGTTATTGTCACCCGTCCTTCCTTTTTTAACTCTATTGTATCCGTGTAAGAACGGAGAAAGAATTCAATTTTCTGCTGTTGGACAGACTGTCACAAGAGGTGACAAAACAACCTACAACTAGGTGGTAGGGCATTTACCTGTCCCACCCTTGGTCTAGAGCAGTGTTCCGCAAAGTATGTACCGCGGCACACTGGTGTACCGTGGTCATTAATTGGTATGCCTCGGAAAAATAAGATTATGCTGCAATTTAAACTAGGTTTGTTGATTAATAATAAATATTGTTTCGACGATTAATAAATAAATGTTGATTAATATTACTTAAAAAATGATTTTTATTTATGGTGTACCTCCAAAAATTTTCGTTTCCTAGATGTACCTTGAATACAAAAAGTTTACGGAACACTAGTCTAGAGTATGTCGCCATAACCTCGAGTTGTGTTCCGGTATTAGTGGCTAATTTCGTTCCCCTTCGAGATCGACAGTACATTGGTAGCACCTTTAATGTTGCAAATGTCCATAAGTGATACCGTTTACCATCAGGTGGGCCGTCTATCTATCTGCTGTACTCATGCATTAAAAGAACTAATGTAAAAAAGTCATGCTGAAAGTGGTTTTAATGAAAATTGTTTTGAATATGACCCATTCACTACTTTTTAAGATAGGCTTTTAAAAAGTAAAGAAAATACAAAAAAACTTACTTATGAAAAAAGAGCTGATGAGTTAATTAAATGTGTTTTCAAAGTATTTATGAATAAAAACTTTTTTAGAATTACGTAGCCAAATAACAAAAAGAGTGAACGTTGTGTCTACAGAACCATTCCATATGCGCGGTCCAATACACACTTGACCGATTTTATATCATGAACATTAAGCATATAAATGAAAAAAAAACCTTATAAAATATTTAATTAAGATCTAACTGTGTTTTAAACCGAGTTGATTAACAACACTAATGATTAAACTGGTGTACGTTAAGTGATGTTACAACAATTAAAGCGGTTTAAGTGATTTATTTTAATGTTTATTGAGCGGTTAATGGTTTCTTTTTTTGGATCATGTTAATTTTACGCTGAGTGGACTTAATAGGTACAATTTAATTTCCTTATAATTTTTTTACGTCAAGATTTGGCGAAAGAACGTGCGGTAAATTGTTAGTAAACTGACCATTCATAAACCTTATAGCAGAATGATGTTAGTTCTATTGCATTTGCATTAAGCGCAATACACACCAAAGCCGCCGAGCCGCCAACCAATGTCGGCGAGCTACTTGGCGGCATCACTCGCGCTTGCCTACGCAAGTCGGCGCGCAACACTCGCGGGCACAAGTTGCCGACATGATTCCTTTCATATAAGCCGCCAGGTTGTGTCGGTGGGTCGGCGGCTTTGGTGTGTATTGCGTTTTATAGCTACTTCAGTAGTTGAAGTTAGTAATTAAAATTAAATATAATTCTTTTAATTTACTAGTATAAAAGTTCTTTTATTGTCAATGATATTCCCGTTTTAAACGCGCTACCTATTGCTCTATACATACATGTATCTATGTGTGTCAAGAATGACAAGAGTGACATAGCGTTGAACTTCAATTCCAGTCCTAATCAGGTGGCTTAAAATAGCCATTGTAGCAGATTCAGTGTAACATACATACATACATAACTTCACGCCAGTTCCCTTGTGGGGTAAGCACGAACAACAGAGCGCCATTTAGGCTTATTCTTGCACACCTCACTTGCTTCGTTGTCATTCATAACTCTTGTCATGCACACTCGTCTGTTCTTAAGGCTCCTGACATCACCTTCTGCTAGTACACGATCAATTTGATCTGGAAGGTATGTCGTGGCCTTCCACGACTTCTGCATCCATCCACTTTTGCATTATATATCTGTTTAGTCATTGTTTCATCATGCATTCTTTCCACATGCCCGAACCACCGGAGCATTCCTTTCCTTACCTTCACCCGACACTCTTTCAGAACAACTCTCTTTCTTACTACGGTATTACGAACGCGGTCCGCGAGCGTCACTCCGCAGATTCTGCGCAGTGCTTGCATCTCGATCGCCTTTACTCTACTTTCATGCTCTGTCTTTCCGGATACATATAACCTGGGTGTCTTCAAGTCACGTGTGAATAGGTACCTTCTAGGCAAGCGTGCTCCATCCTAGACCATATCTTCGCCCCACATAAGGCAAGATTGTGGTCAAACGCGAACCTATACTACAATAAAAAAAAAAATGCTCTCTCTTCCTGTTATTGTAATTCAGTATAACGTGGAATCTAATGCCAATATGCCACGTATAGTACTATATCGAGCCTGTTATTAAAGAATATTGTAAGCGATGTATACAATAATTTTATATATACCTATAATTTTATACATAGATCTCCGATTTTTAGTATAGTCATAATTTTGCCCGTATCGCAGATATGGACTTAAGGGTTTTGGTTTTAGGATCTAAATTATTTTAGCTGTATGTTGTAATAAAAAACTGAAATACCTAAATTCTGTCGTTTACGATTTTTCCATAACAGGCTCGATATCTAGACGAATGTTAACTTCGCAATGTTATTCTACAAAAGTGGCCAATTTAACGTCCCAGGCCGACAGCTTGCCCCTTCTCTAACAAGCAAAAGAAAAATTAATTGCATAGATATATGATATGATACTTATATACATGTGATATATATTCATATGATACACGATTATGTTATGATTACCACAACTGTCTCTTGACGTCACAACGATTATGCTTATTAAAGCATAACAGCCTTCCGTGTGTTTCCTATAATTATTTATTTACACCCTGCGCAGGAGTTTGTAATGAGTCATTAACGTACCGCTTCATAGACCAATGTCAATGTTACATGCACTCGACACTTCGGATTTCAATGGATAATGAGCCTTATTGTAATTGCTATAAAGTTGATTATGCATTGAATGTTAGTGTGTACAGATGGTTGTATAATTGTAATTAAGATTTGTTTACGACTATTGTAATGTCCATTAAGGCGGTTGTCTTGTTAATATGAAGCTTTCTTCTTTGATAACACCGACGGTTTTTGGGTTCCGTAATCATGATGACTATTATGGCTGATGGGGTGGTAACCCCAGGGCACCAATTCTACTATTACAATATCGTTAGAACGATCAACCACTGGCGTCATAATTACTGGGGTTCTTTTTCATACAACCATTCTGACGATATTACAATAGCAGAATTAGGGACCTAGCGAAGAGCATGCCCCATAACAACTTTGAGTTGTGTTCCGGCATTAGTGGCCAGGCTCAAGTTCGCCGTCGAGATCGGTAGCACATTAGCAGCACCTATAATGTTACAAATGTCTATAGGCGATGGCAACTAATTTCCATCAGGCTGGCTGTCAGGCTGTCTGCTGCACTCCAGTAATAAAAAAAGTTATTGCAACAACACTCGGTTCCTGTAAAGTCGTCATATTCTTCCGTCTATATATTTATATACATAAAATATGTTAAAGCCGTTTATCTCAAAAAGTAGATACGAATAGTATTTTATTAAGTTTTGGCGACTAGTGCACACAGTAAAACTACGTTTTAACGGTTTTAAACGTAGTATTTTATTTTATTTTTCTTCCGACGTTTCGCCAACTTTTCAGTAGCAGTGATCACGGAAGACAAAGATGTCATTACGCACATTCTAACGGTTTTAAATACGGCCTTTTATTTGATTTTTATTTCCATAATAACCATATACAACGATTAAAATTAAATAGTTTGAATGGAGCGTTAGGTAAACTTCTAGGTGCTAAGAACCTCAGCCAGAAGGCCCAGCTCGCCGTACACAACGCGGTGCTGGTACCTACGCTCACGTATGGAAGCGAGAGTTGGGTATGGAAGAGAGAACATGAAAGTAGAGTAAACGCGGTCGAGATGCGAGCACTGCGCAAAATCTGTGGAGTGACGCTCGCGGACCGCGTTCGTAATACCGAAGTAAGAAAGAGAGTTGGTCTGAAAGAGAGTGTCGGGGTGAAGGTAAGGAAAGGAATGCTCCGGTGGTTCGGGCATGTGGAAAGAATGCATGATGAAAGAATGAATAAACAGATATACAATGCAAAAGTGGATGGATGCAAAAGTCGTGGAAGGCCACGACACACCTTCCATGATCAAATTGATCGTGTACTAGCAGAAGGTGATGTCAGGAGCCTTAAGAACAGACGAGCGTGCATGACAAGAGTTATGAATGTCAAAGAAGCAAGTGAGGTGTGTAAGAATAAGCCTAAATGGCGCCCTGTTGTTCGTGCCTACCCCGCAAGGGAACTGGCGTGAAGTTATGTATGTATGTATGTAAAATTAAATAATTAAAATGAACAAGTTGGGGGTACGTACGTACTCACGTGATCACGGCTACTGAAAAGTGACCGAATCGACAGAAAACCGTTAAACCGTAGTTTTAATTATGTGCACTCGTCACGAAAATTAAGAAAACATAAATTAATATTATTACTATAATGATATTTTATGATTTCAAACTCGTAAAAAATGTGTATCCCACGCTCTAACTTTTAAATTATGGGCTAAACATTCTAAAAAAGAAGTAGAAGTGAAAAATACTTTCAACTAAAATTAGTTTGAACAAAGTGGAAGTCGATAAAATGTTTTTTTTTAAAGTATTGTAGCCAAATGAAAACATTTCTCTCCGTGCAGGAACGGAGAAAGAATACAATTTCCTGCGGCCGGGCGGCCTGTCGTAAGAGCCGACAAAACAACCCACAGCCAGGTGGTAGGGCATTTACCCGACTGGATGGCTACCACCCTTGGTCTAGAGTATGTCGCCATAACAACCTTTAGTTGTGTTCCGGCATTAGTGACCAGGTTCCAGTCTCCCTTAAGAGAGCAGCAGCGCATTTGTAGCACCTCTGGTGTTGCAAATGTCTATAGGTGATGGTAACCGCTTTCCATCAAGTGGGCCGTCTGCCTGTCTGCTGAACTCCTGCAATAAAAAAAATAATAAAAAAACTGAATGTTTGTTTTATCTACAGAAAGAACCCTTTACTGTGCTTGGACTGACATCCACTTGGCATATCTTAGTAGTGAAAGGACGTATTCTAGGTGATTAAGTAATGTTTATGTTATGGTAATCTTAAAGGAGTCAGCCGCTACTGTTAAACTAATGTTCGGAAAGATAATTAAGTTTAGATTTGAAATTCAATTTCTTATAGTCCATTACGGGTAGTATTATAAATTCCTTTAAGGACGTGCCTGTACATAACCAACTACGCTGAATAAAAAGAAATATTGTTTCTTTATTTTTCATTTAATTTTCTTTTTTTTTAAATTCTACACCGTCTGTGTATCCAACCAAATTGAGAATTCATGAATATTCAAGTTTACGAGTAATCTTTAAGCAAATGAGTACAAAGCCGTGGTAGTTTGGTTCGACTCCCAGCCGGAAAGCATGCACCGCTTAGGTAGACTACTGGCCTAATGTGCAAATTGTTATAAGCACCGCGTGCTATACATGAAGGAAATATCGTGGTGTAACCTGCACATCCAGGTAACCGATGTGTGAAACCCGCCATACCGTCTTGGACAAGCGCGGTGGGTGTAACGTCCGCTCCCCTATAAATGGGAAATTTATGGGCTTTTATTAAATGAGTACCAGGTGTATGGCTAACCCACATAACCACCACGAAGCCAGTGTCAGCCAAATTGCATGTCTTCGACTGATGCTAGCAACCTTAGTTTTAAAATGTCATGATAGCAATAATTTTAATTTCGGTTAAAAACAACAATTAGCCCTATTTGACTACTTTTACTTGTACATAACTTAGGACGTCATAAGTATGTAGCTTCCAAGAATTTGTACGCTCGTACAAAATCTTTGATGTTGCGATGTTTTGTGAGACGATAAAAAGTATTTTTAACTAAACTAACTCCGTTGGCTCAGCGAGCTAAAGTGAGTCTTGGCCTCCGAAATGAGAGCACGCCACTTTCCTATGTCCTGCGCAGTGTCTTGCCAGCTGTGGGCTGGGTACTGCGGTCAGGTCAGCTTCCGCTCTGTCCTTTCAGCGATGCTTGGGACGACCAACCTGTCGCCGACCGTCTCGTCGCCCCAAGAATGCTTTCTTCACTCCCCGATCCTCTTCCATCGGAGCCAGCGGAGAGGGTGAGATTTTATCTCCCTAATTATGTTGGGCTCGGCCATGATGTCTTCTATTTCGGAGTTGGTTCGGTCCCTCCAGCTGCCATCTTCTTTTATTGTTCGGCCTAAGATTTTTCTGAGAACCTTCCTCTCTGTTACCAACAATTGGTTCTCCTCCTTAAGTGTCAGGCCTCACAGCCGTATTTGGTCTAATGATAGTTTTGTAGACGCGAATTTAGTTTTCCTGCTTAGGAGCCTGGACACTAACATCTTATGTAAGGCAGCACTGTACCTGAGGGCATTATACTTAGGAAACCGAAAACGAGAGAAAAAAAAAGTATTTTAGTCGATTTAACTGTCAATTACCCTATTCTATGCCAACGAATTTCTCGAACCCATTGGTCATTGCTTTCTTGCCCTTTTTTCAAATACCCGTACTTATTTATACTGAATAGTAAGATATATAAAACCCACATAAATCGACTACTCAGGTGACAGTACCACCAGTTGACAATTTAATGGTTTAAAACTAGTCCATAAACAACGAAACGAAGGAAGTCGTCTAATTAGAAGTATCGTAATACGACTCCACGTCGTCTGTAATCTTTTAACGATTTAAGAAAATACATATAATTGAAGAATTAAAAATATACGCCGAGTTTAATATAACCGGTTCATTATAACATTTGTCGCAATACGTGCTGCGTGTAAGATGTGTTTTATAATAGTATAAATTTTCAATTTCATTATGTAATAAAGAGATCCTGGTTAAGTGTCGGTCAAAATGCCCATGAGCGGTAGCGTATTAACGGATAAAGAAATTAATGAAACCTTTATATACATACATAAAATATGTTACTCTATAAGCCCGAACTACGGTAGATGTCCGAATATATTTAAAATGAAAAAATTTTTCAGGCTTTTCTCATCAGGGTTACCAATTCTTATTTGTTAATCCTAAGATTTACCACTGTCTTTTTTATATTGAATTGGTTCGCGTTTGAGCCACATTGGGCCCGATGATAAAAGCCCGAAAAAACTTTTCATTTTAAATAAATTTGAACATTTACAAACGCTTGTTGGTTAATCCTACGATTTACCGTAGTTCGTTTGTTGTTCACCATCACATCTTTTTTTAATGTTTTTTTTAAACTTATTTTCAATAAAAAAAGGTTACAAGATCATGCGCCTAACTGCAGCGCAGTTTGTCGGCAGCTTTCTTGTGGATCGCATTAAAATATACCTTATAACTTCTATTTTATATACTTAAGTACACTTTTTTTAATGTAAATTATAATATAAATTAATTGAAATGCTTGGATTAACCAATTTTTGTATTAAGTCTTGCTTTATTTACCACCGTTATCTAAAGTACATATATACCAAATCTCTTGTGAATTCGTTTAATACGTTTCCATTGATTCCTTAATGATAGTATCATCTCACCGCGTACATATACCATCACTTATTATATATATACAAAACAAGCTATAGCACATATACACAACGAGATACGGCACCATCATTAAGGACACAATGTTAAATAATGTTACTTAATATACGTTTTAAACTGTTTGGTTATATTTTCCGTTAGCATATCTTTGGGTATCTCATTATATATCTTAGGACATGCCCATCTCCTGGTCCTTAGCCCGTAAAAATTATTTACTTTAGTTATGTCATATTTAAGTTTATTAGACACTTGTCGGGTTGGATATTTCCGCGATATTAATTTATTAAATTCAGTGTTCTCGTGTTGTTCGAAAATTATATTTAGTTTAAACTTATATTGTATAGGCAATATTTTACAAATTAAAAAAAAGATCGTAATTATTTTTAAAATCTTCCTTTACTTTTCTATCAACAAAATTTTGCAATAGGTATTCTCACTTGTAAATTTTTAACCTTATTCAAATGAGTCGGTTACGCATTAGCTGATGCTACCTTAGTCAAATGTAGCATCAGCTAATGCGTAATATATAGGTAGTATAAATAGTAAACTTCTACTAACTGTTCATTTCAGGTTACTTATTTTAGATCGTATTTTTTTTACAAACTGAGTCGACGTGCATGTCCGAAGAAAAGCGATTGTCTATCGTTAAACCTAAATTATTGTAACTACTAACATACTTTATTGAATCACATTCATAGTTTATCATACTATTACGAAGACACTCGTATGTGTACCATTTTAAATATCTAATTATGTACAAAGGACGGTCTTATCGTGACTGACTGTGCGATCACAACTGTTTCCCATAGCGGTAGGTAGAGATGATTGATCTTCACTTGCACTTAGCATTTCGCATTTAGCGTTTCGCTTCATTCACCTTCATTAATCTGTTTACACAATCTTGTATATTTCAGGCTGTTTTTATCTGACCCTACGTCAAAACATTGAAACGATTTTCTGAAACTTTTACCGTAAAATTTGATAGTCCTTTCCAAAAAAGTAATTTGACTTATATCTTTAACGCGAGAATTAGCTATGCAATTTGGAAGAACTCAATATACTTGTACTTTTAAAATTAGTTCCTTTCATATAAGATTTTTATAACATCACTAGCTTCTGTCCGCGTGGAATAGTTTAAAAAAAGCCCCCCGATTTCGAAACATTCTTCATTAGTGTTCCGCTGGTATTGATCTTAGTGTGATGATATGTAGACTATAGCCTTCCTCTATAAATGGGCTATCTAACACTGAAAGAATTTTTCAAATCAGTCCAGTAGATCCTGAGATTAGCGCGTTTAAGCAAACAAACAAACTCTTCAGTTTTATATACTAGTATAAGATTAAAGATGCACAAGTGTATAAAGATGAAAAAAGCGGAGACTTAAGATCATCTTAGTCGTATATTGAAATTTATGTTTAATATTTTATTTGTCTTTAATACCAAATACTATTTTCAAAATCAATCATCAAATCATCGCTCATTCTTTAAAAACCTTAAAGAAGCCTACAAACTTAATCTAACTCAACGTGGATAAGACCGTGTGACTATTATTAGAATACTGAGCCTAGGTCATCGAAATCAATGGGTAAGGTTCCCAGAAAGCTGGCTACGTTACCCGGCTGGATCGCCATCCTGATCCACTGTCCGAGGTAGGAACCAGCCTTCTGATCATTTTAACAATCGATTAAGCATTTTAAGATCTCATGGCATTGCCATAAAGTCTATTCCATTCTTAAAGCGCTAATTTTTAAGTGAATTTGAAGTTAAGGTTAAAACGCGATAAGCTTGCAGTGATACAGCTTTCCATGTTGTCTTTTAACAACTGCCCTTAAGGGCATAAAACTCGTTGATTTATAGTGGCGTTTTATTGTGGCGCGAATGGATAAGTTGAATTAGATCTTGTACAGTATTTTATTTATAGTTTGTTGACATTGGTACTAAAACTGAAACATTTGGTATTATTTTCTCAAGTGGAGATTTTATTTTCTTTGGCACACAGTAGAGAATGAAATTCAGAGTTTTCATTGTAGAATTTAGTGCTGATAACATTTGGTTCCGCAGTCTTGTCTATAGTTACTTTTTTTTTCAGGGTTCCGTAACCACTTTTACAAAAGCGAAATGATTGTGCTTTTGTTATTACCGTCTATCAGGTTGCTCAAGAACTACTAGGTCTATATGAATACGTACATATAAAATTTGACAGAAACTTGTACTATCAAGTTTTATACAGTAAAATAGCGATATCACCAAAAAAGCGGTGGCCGACATACATGTAATTAAGGGTTTAATTATTTTTTTTGACCATACTTAATAGTTCGATTTCAAAAAAAGCGTGATTTTTTTAATTTTTTTTTTTGAGTTATTATATTAGCTTCGGAAACTATTAGAGAGATATTAGCTAACAATCCTACAAAATTGTGTCCCGCCTCTAACTTTTGTATTATGAAATGGAAAATTAAATAAATTGAGGGTCTAGAGCTTTTCAACTGTTTTCGACGAAAATTGGTTTGAACATTACCCGTTGAATAATTTTTCAGATATGGGCTACTTTAGATTAAATGCTATATATGGTTACGTTACCAAATGTCGAAAACATAGATTTCTCATCTCTACGGAACCCGTCATAGTTCGTGGACTGCCAAGCACTTGCCTAATTAGTGGCCTTTACCTCTCGGAAGCCTCGAAAATTCAGTTAAGTCACCTTCAAACAAGTTTTATTACGTACGTATTTCTTCAGTTAGTATTTTATTATTTTACCAGTACTTAGTATTATTATATTGCTTCACAGATGTGGAGATAAGGTAAACCGTCAGACAACATAGAGTAATTTATGTACATCATTATCTACTACACAAGGATTTTTCCGATGTTGCTCATAAAAAATAGCTCAAAGAATTCTAGACTTTATACATGTTCATTTGCATTAATTAGCTTATTAAACGTTTGTTTACCAAGAATCTAGTTGTGTTGGTGGTCTTATGATTTAATATTCTGCCCGTCGTGCCTATTGACAAATTACATTTAAATTTAGTCTCAGTTGATACATGTTTGGTTTGCAAAATGTTATTGATACACATTACAATTGATAGATTTATGTTTATATCAAAAATTAAAAATACCAACTCGTTTTTCGTGATGTATTAATGTGCCAATTGTGCCTAATAGTTAAGACCACCGGAGTTTGTCTGTTTTTGCTTTATTAATGAAGTGTTTGGGATGTGCTTTGAATATGTTAAGCGCGTTTGTATTTGAGCTTAATCTTATAGTTAAAAGCAAATGTATGGAGATTGAGTTCACCTGAAAGCTTGTCGTCTAGGAATTCGTTAGTGATTACAATTTTTGTTGTGATGAAACATATTTTTTGAAGTTCATTATTTAAAATTAAATACATACCTATATTTCCTTGATTGGTGTACATCTCTTCGGATTATTTAAGTGCGACTGTTTTAAGATACTCTTCAAGAAGCGTAGATTTATTTGTGTCATTATCCCTTGTGCATTATTTACATCGTACTTCTCTTTTCATAAATACGTTCCATAAACAAGGATAATACAAGGATAATGGTCGATGATGTTATGCTGGAGCAAGTGAATGAGTTTGTATATCTTGGATGTGCTTTTAGCAGGGATGGAAGGTACACCACTGATATAGAAAGAAGAGTGAATTTGGGGAATAGTTTGAATGGAGCGTTAGGTAAACTTCTAGGCGCTAAGAACCTCAGCCACAGCCAGAAGGCCCAGCTCGCCATACACAATGCGGTGCTGGTACCTACGCTCACGTATGGAAACGAGAGTTGGGTACGGAAGAGAGAGCATGAAAGTAGAGTAAACGCGGTTGAGATGCGAGTACTGCGCAAAATCTGCGGAGTGACGCTCGCGGACCGCGTTCGTAATATCGAAGTAAGAAAGAGAGTTGGTCTGAAAGAGAGTGTCGGGGTGAAGGTAAGGAAAGGAATGCTCCGGTGGTTCGGGCATGTGGAAAGAATGCATGATGAAAGAATGACTAAACAGATATACAATGCAAAAGTGGATGGATGCAGAAGTCGTAGAAGGCCACGACACACCTTCCATGATCAAATTGATCGTGTAGTAGCGGAGGGTGATGTCAGGAACCTTAAGAACAGACTAGTGTGCATGACAAGAGTAATGAATGTCAAAGAAGCAAGTGAGGTGTGTAAGAATGGGCCTAAGTGGCGCTCTGTTGTTCGTACCTACCCCGCAAGGGAACTGGCGTGAAGTTATGTATGTACGTTGCCTAAACTTCTTGATATTAACCAGCAGCAGCAAACAGAGGACGAAATTATGAAAATACCATACGCTTTATAGATGCTAAATAAAATAATAGAGGTGGATATAAAATTGTAACCTCTACAGTATCTACTTTAAATTTTCTGCTTTGATTTTCATTTATATCTACCTATATAATCATCTAATCCACGTGAATATAAAACTTTATTTTATTTTATTTTTTTATTCATTGTGTAGTTTAATTGCATCAATTACCTTATTAAATGCCTATTGATAACGTGTCGGGTTCTGACAACAATTTTATGCATTAACATTATCTCCTTTGGCTCTATTGAAGAATTAAGTTCAAGTTTAGGTTGCGATACAACCTGTTTTGTTTGCAAAACGTTTAAGTCCATTATAATTGGCAGATTTATGGGTGCATCATAAATTAAAATTCTATCGCTTTCTTCATGATCTATTGATATGGCAATTTTAGCTAATATTGAGGACCACCCGAGGCTGTGTGTTTTTGCTTTATTAATGAAGTTTTTGGGATGTGATTTGAATATATTAAATGCGTTTCGTCCCGTTTCTTTAAGCTTAATCTTTTATATATAGCTGGTATTATAGTTATACTCAAATTGTGTTGTAAGTTATGTTCTTATGAACAGCTTGTTACTTAAAATACGTTGTCATATTCTAAATTACCTTCGTTAGGAATAATTATATTCTTAAATAAATGAGTAAAGAAAGAAACGTAATCAACTTTATTAACTATTATCATCAGAACGAGTACTTGTAACACAATGATAATTAAAAACGAACGAGTATAAGTTACGGCTTCATAAATCACATTTCCCCATCCAAGTGTTTGGTTTATTGCTTTATTATGACAATAAAGAGTACAAATGCAAGACCGTAGTTAGGAAACAAAAAAGTATGGAAGTATTTATGAAGATATATGTTGTTAGACAAGTCGAGCTTAGCGCAGTTAGTTTTGATTAAGTGATTATGAGTAATAGAGTAATTATGGGTGTGAGTATGTTTATGAGGCATGTTTGATATACCTATGTTTCTTTTTAGAACCCAATGGCTCGAGGTCAGAAAATATCATATATGCACATATACTTAACTTGGTTTATATTACTTGTTTTAATCCTCATCCTAAAATTAGAGCCTATGCGAGACAGGGTGACAGACAAATTCTAAAATCGGGCAAGTGCGTGTCGGATCACGCACGTTGGAGGTTACAGCAGAGGTGATGACCAATCCATCTCTTTTTTGGTCTACCTTTGTACCCGTCAATCTTCCAATTTACCATAATTGTTGTCACGTGACATTCATTCCTCCTTTTTACATGCCCATCTTACATACTACTTACATACATACATACATACATAACTTCGCGCCAGTTCCCTTGCGGGGTAGGCACGAACAACAGAGCGCCATTTAGGCTTCTTCTTACACACCTCACTTGCTTCTTTCACATTCATAACTCTTGTCATGCACGCTCGTCTGTTCTTATGGCTCCTGACATCACCTTCTGCTAGTACACGATCAATTTGATCATGGAAGGTGGGTCGTGGCCTTCCACGATTTCTGCATCCATCCGCTTTTGCATTGTATATCTGTTTAGTCATTCTTTCATCATGCATTCTTTCCACATGCCCGAACCACCGGAGCATTCCTTTCCTTACCTTCACCCCGACACTCTCTTACATACTACTTACTAGGTGTAAATTAAATTTCTTTGTTTTAAAGAAACTTGCTTCGATTAATTAAATGCCCTGCAGTAATGAAGCCGTGAAGCAATTATGGCCGCCGGCTATCGTAGTTCCTTGGAATTTTCTACTGAGTGTAGTAATCTTTTCATTAACTCGTAAGATTGCCAAGGCCAGATTAATTTAAAAAGCGTAGGTTTAATAACTTAATCTTTTAAGTAAACATTTAAACAACTTGGTTTGTGTTCTTTATATATGAAGATGTTAATCTCGTAATGTTTTTTTTTATTAATGTGCTTAAGTACGTTTGTATGTAGGGTGAATATTTCAAAGTGGGCAAAATCAAAAATGCCTTGACTGACTTCACGTACATGTTGTGTCGACCCCGAATAATTTGGATAATGTCACTAAATGTAATGTGTAATTTCACTAAATTAAAAAGCATATTGCTATAAAAGGGATACTACGGTATTGAAGAATACTTAAATGACTAAATACTAAATAACTTCTTTCACATAGCAGCTCGCCCCAACCTCTTATACTATATTTTGTATAACGTTTTTACTTGCCAAGCTTGGAAGGAGCTTTAGCCAGGTGGTAGGGCCTTTGCTAGGGTATTTGCCCGACTGAATGGCTACCACCTCTGGTCTAAAGTATATCGCCATAACAACCTTGAGTTGTGTTCCGGCATTAGTGTCAAGGTTCCAGTCTCCCTTAAGAGAGCAGCAGCGCATTTGTAGCACCTTTGGTGTTGCAAATGTCCATAGGCGATGGTAACCGCTTTCCATCAAGTAGGCCGTCTGCCTGTCTGCTGAACTCCTGCAAAAAAAAGTAATTTATGGAGATATGTTGCAGCATAAAATTTTAGTACGTCATGTCATCATTATAACTATAATAATATTTTTATTTCCTTTTATTGTGTCTTTGTCTTATTGAGTATGCAATGTTTGCTACAATCCCATTAATTCTTCAAAAGTCATTCTGTAACATACTTCTGTATAAAACTTATAAAAAAAGAACGAGATATAAATAGAATAAGAAATAAAGAAGACCAATTTTTAGCTAGACGTGTTGATGAGGAGTTTCTTGTCACTTCTTCTCCTTAACAGCAATAACACGTTGCGAAGCGGTGTACATAGAATAGGAAGTAAAATTAAATTTTAACTTATATGTATGACCTCTAAAAACTGTTCTCGAGTGGAACTTATGTTGAATAAAAACTTTTGAATTTAAATTTGAAAATCAGTTTACAATATTAATCAAACAAAAATCCTCTCCCTCCCTTCTCCATTCCAGTCTCAAACTGTTCAATCTTGTGGCAATTCAAAAGTTATTTTCTTAAACAGTTTTAGATACCTACCCATATTTTGATATAAGTTCTTTTTTTTTGCTAGAGAAGAAAAGGCAGACTGTCTGCTGTGATTGTAACTGGTTATAGTTTCCTGTGGTTTGAAGCACCAAATGTACCTACTACGATTGTGTAACCCAGAAAAGGGAATGGCACCTGGTTGTTATGGAGGTATGCTTTAGACCAGGGTTAGTGGCCATCCAGACGGGCAAATACCCTAGCACCTGGCTGTGGGTACTTTTGTCACCTCTGAATACAAGCTGCACGACCACAGGAATTGTATTCTTTCTCCGTACCTGTACGAATAAAATTAATTATTTCATGAAAACGATGCTTGAAAATGAAATTGTATGATAAAACATCAGCCCACTTAAAGTTTCCCCTCAAAATTTCTGATGTAATCTCATATAAATGACTGACAGCTTCTCTAATATTAAACTTCAGAAAACACTATTTTTCAAAGTGCAATATATCTCTTCACAATTGAAACGGTACAACCATTACAATCTCCAAAGAAAGTTTTCACAATAACTTAAGTGAAATCACTTGCTCTAACATCACACAACACGTAAATCTCAACAAAAATAAACTTCAAGAATAGTTCTAGTAGGACCGGGCTGTGTTTTGTTTATTTAACATAAATAAAACATTATTTCTCAATCTCATTGTATACGAAAATAACTTAAAACATGCAACTAGGATTGGCTAAATCTCTTTGAATGCAGTAGTACCTATTGTTGCACGAGGATTGAAAGGTTTTCATACTTGATGTGGTACGTATATATTTTTAGTCTTACATTATGTAGATAGATAGACAGACAACACTTTATTGTACACCAAAACATGGATAAATAGAAATAGAAAAATACAAGAGATAGTACAACGGGCAGCCTTATCGCTAAAAACTGATCTCTTCCAGGCAACCCTTGGCAGAGATTAATGGATTTTTAATATTGACGGTGGTGCAGTTTATAAATAATGATAAATGATAAGTATACACAATACATATAAGTACAAAATGAATATAAATATATATACACATTCGAATACACACACGTATATATACATATTATGACAATACAAACATGTATCTATTTACTAATCAAAACAGTTTTTCAATTTTTTTTACTGCCGGAAGTGGGCAGACACCTGTCGTACTGATTAACGTCGCCTACGAACGTTTGCAACACCAGGGGCAATGTTAATGCATTTAAGATGGGATAGAGAGAATGATGGGATGAGATTGGATAGGTGTAGGAGGAGACGAAGTCCATGCACTGGAACTCCCACTCACCGTATGAAAACGATCATTTCAAGGTTTATCATTTTACGCCGATACTCTTTAAGAGCATGGCAGCACACCGTATATGGGTCAAACACAAAAACGGAAGATAAAGTGTTCAAGGTACATAAATTCCATATGTACATTATTTGTTCATATATTTTTTTTATTGTATAAGATTATGTTGTGGGTATGTTACATTTGACAGTCTTTTGTATTTTAACAAATAAATTATTTTTTATTGCTCTCGTTTAAACCAAAATATCTCCTACTGTAAGACTGTTCGGATACTGAAAAATAATCTAATAACAATAAATAATCTTTTTAATTATAGAAACGTAAATATTAAACAACTTTCCATATAGCAATCCATGTTTGCGAATCAAAACATATAAACATATTGTTACAACATTTGTAGTCTTCTCATGTAGACATGTAAAATTTTTTGTGTTTGATCAATATACGTAGTAACTGTACGTAAGACAGCTGTAATTCCTACTTTTGTTTTAGTCGCATTTACAAAATTACAATAAAAAGTGGATGTAAATTACACAATAAAATATATGCACATACATATTATCTGTCATACATATAATTATATGCGTTATACGTGTAACATTTTGAATTATTACAAGTTCAACACTAGAAAAATAACGTATTTAAATCCGTGCAGGAACGGAGAAAGAATACAATTTCCTGCGGCCGGGCGGCCTGTCTTAAGAGGCGACTAAACAACCCACAGCCAGTTTAAATATGTACAAATTCGCCAATAATTAGTCACCAGGTTCCAGTGACCCTTAAGAGAGCAGCAGCGCATTTGTAGCACCATTGGTGTTGCAAATGTCCATAGGCGATGGTAACCGCTTTTCATCAAGTGGGCCGTCTGTCTGTCTGCTGAGCTCGTGCAATAAAAAGAAAAACTTTTTTGACATAAATAAATTGTGGGTAAGTATCTCGTCATCTAAGCCGAATGCATGTGAAACATAATCTCTAGTCTTTTTACACTAGCAACGTCCTAACGGTGTCTAAGACTGATTAAGATCGATCCTGTTAAGATAACTAATGAAGTTTGTTTGTTATTGAAATTTATGCAAAACAAAGCTACACAATAATGGCTAAAGATTTAACTGTATTTTCTGTATATGAATAGTGGTTACGTGGCTTTGGAAGGATTAATAAATGTTGATACTTTTATTTATTATGTGACGTGACATGATTTCTAGATTAGTGCAATTATAATCCTCATAATTTAAAAACGTTTTGAAATGACATTCTTATAGTCTTAAACAGAAATAACATTAAATCTTAAGAATTGTAGGTCTTTGTGTCAATGTTGCTAGGTTGTGTTTGACGGCCTCTGTGGTTGAACGGGCTAAAGCCTTTGCCGGCATACCTCACTGCAACGCAGAGCTTCCGGGTTCGATTCCTGGTATAGTAAATTTCGGAAACGTATTTTATCCGTTATTTATTATGGTCTGGGTGTCTGGGATCGGCCCCAGAGTAGTACGTTGTATATTACCCATAACACAAGCGTAACTTGCTTAATTTGGGGATATACAATATGTGTGTTTGTCTGCCGATTATTATTATTATTTACATATATATTTTATTTCCAAATTTTTTACATTTTTCTTATAAAAAATACAAATTTATTTATAAAAAAAATTATAAAAAACTGATCTTCGCCGGCAGTGGGGCCTAGGGTCCAGGCTACCGGTGGTTAAAGCTCCAGACACAGGAATCTCCTCACAATACGGGCCGTGTCCAACAGAGCTGCCTTCTGCATCCGACCCTTATTATTATTATTATTATGTGAAGTTAAGTTTTATTATTTAATTCGGTTGTTTTATCTATTTCTGGGGATGTCGGTTATAAATTTTATTACTCGTGATTTTTGTTTTAAATATATTTAAACTATTAAAAATATTATTAACAACAGCACGTCTCAACGGAAGAAAGTTATGACAGGTCGTAATGTCGCTTTTCATTTCGTATGACTGACGCCCGCTGAGTACTTTGATCCATTGTTATTGTAATTTATGACAAAACAAAGCCTGTTTAAGGGTAAATGTGTTCGTGCAACTCGGTCGCGAGTACAGCTATTACTTTTTTGCATAATGTAACTGGATGCGATGGTTTGATACTTTTAGTTTATTTGTGTATTTAAAGGATTTATGCCTACTTATAAGATCTAAAGTAATTCAGTGCGGTCCAGGGAGTTGTGATGCGATTGTTCAAATAATAAAAATTACTCACATATTATACTCCTGATTAAGTGAAATAAAAATTAAAAACCTGTATTTTAATTTTCATTTAAATTCTCTGATGAGTCATACATTTAAATGTAGTTTATGTTATGTTTATTTATAGTCCTGGTTGCGTAATAGCTAGCGTACGCGTCCCAAATTCAAAGGGCGCGGATTCGAATCCTGGCCGGAATGCATGCACATTGTTACAAATCACGTGCTAGCAACTATGAACGAACACATCGTGATGAAACCTGTACATCGAGATGATCGATATGTCAAACCTTTTAAGCTGCCTTGGATATCATGGCGGATAAATTGTTCGTTCCCCTAGCGGGAGGCCCGTGCCTAGCAATAAGACGTTTATGGACTGTTATTATTATTTTTACCTTTATGAGCTATTTAATTGGTATTTTAATACACACACACACACACACACAATTATTATTATATTAATTTAATTGTTGTGTATATTATATGCAGCAAAAAATACATTTTGTTTTTTTTTTTTTTTTTTTTTTTTTTATTGCAGGAGATCAGCAGACAGGCAGACGGCCCACTTGATGGAAAGCGGTTACCATCACCTATGGACATTTGCAACACCAAAGACGCTACAAATGCGCTGCTGCTCTCTTAAGGGAGACTGGATCCTGGTCACTAATGCCGGAACACAACTCAAGGTTGTTATGGCGACATACTTTAGAGCAGGGGTGGTAGCCATCCAGTCGGGCAAATGCCCTACCACCTGGCTGTGGGTTGTTTTGTCGCCTCTTACGACAGGCCGCCCGGCCGCAGGAAATTGTATTCTTTCTCCGTTCCTGCACGGATGAAAATGACGGTTTATTAGATAGTATAAAACAGTGTCGCTTACCGCGTCAATCTTTCTGTCTGTCTGTCTCTCTGTATATCCGCTAACTCCTCTTAAACCACGCAAGGTATTTTTAAGCAGTTTTTATCATCAGTTAGATAATTTGTCACTGACGGTTTTTATTAAAAAAACTGCATAGTTGACTGGTTTGGCCTGCGGCGTAGCCACGGGGAGTAATCTAGTTTTTCATGATTCTTGAATGACGTAATAATTATTATACCTAATAGATATATTTTTATAATATAATGTGTTTTTTAATAAATGTAGGTAAACAATGCTTAAAACATAAACATAAAAGTTGTAGTAGTTGTAAATAAATTATAAACACTGTATTGCCTATTCTGATGGTTTTTGTGTGAATGAAATAAAAATAGACATAACACGTAAATATAAACATTCCAAAAGAATTCACATTTACTTTGAAATATTCATTATCTTTGGTTTTTAAATGAAAAATCAGAAACCATTTATATGAGACATGAATATGGAATGATTGACGGACCAAACACGAATATCAGTGTATCATGAATATTTATAACTTTGTTTGATGTCTATATTTCTTCAAAAACAGAATTGCTTAAACAAGTTGTTGCAGCAACTTTGTTTGCGTGGTCTATCCCCCCACTCGGGATAAAATGTATTTTTTTTAAGGCGGGTAAATGCATTTCGCACACTACCGGGTCCCTTGCTAGGGATTAGACCAAAGCGATGAGAGGTGAGCCACGAATAGCTACCAAAGTCAATCGCCGGCTTGTGTGGAGACTCGACTAATCAATACTCCACTAAAACCACCCTCCTCCCATGTGCCCCGCGCTCATGGTAGGAAAAGCGTGAGACTTAGAACGTAGTTACGCCCACGCTGATCCTAGCGCATCAGTGCTTGAGAGTGCCCCGGAATCAGGGCAACACTCACTTCGTCAACAGGGGGATGACTCCTCCGCTCCCTAGATGCTGAAGGGCTGGGATAAAATGTATTTTTTTTTTTGAGGCGAGGGAAAATGCTTAACCGATTTATGCATAAACTGGGTCGTTGCTAGGGGAACGACACAGATCGGTCGAGGGCGATAACTATGCAGCAATAGTATGCTCTTGGCAGTGCTCCGTCCGCGATCGACGTCACAGAATAGTGTGGAAGACGACGAGCGTTGCTGCACGAGCGAGCAACCCCAATACCTACTACAAACCCCCTCCTCCCTGTCGACCCTGCGCTTTTGTTTGTGTTGGAAAGGCTGAGATTTAGAACATAGTTACGCCCAGCCGATCCAGCGCAATAAAGTGCCTGGAGTGTGCCCTGGGAGAACACACCCCACTTCGTTGTGCGGGGGTAGAAGGTCCTATGCTCTCCTAGCAAGCTAAAGGCCCCCCGCGAGGGATAAAATGTATGCTTCAACTTAGGATAAGATATCTACTTAAGTTTCCTAGGTTCATTAAGGTTGGATCGAAAAATGTTTCCATTCAGCTGTGATAAGAATGTTGAGATGGATGTGTGAGAAAGAATTTATCATTATAAGTAGTAACCAAGACTTAGAAATTTAGAGAAGAAAATTATGACGCCATGGGCATGTAACGAGAAGAAATGAGAATCATCTGCCAATAAGAATGTTAACCTGGAAGAATATTGTTGGTTATAAGATTAAACCCCAAGATATAAATAAATGGATTATGTAAAGGATGCCATGATAGTTTGTGGTGTGATAGAAGACAAATGCCAGAATAGAGAAGAATGGAAGGAAAAGAAAGACATACTGGTCCGAAATGATTTGGCAAAAGTACAATAAATATTACAAGTTCTTTTGAAAGAGGTAATGTCAACAAGTATTTGTGAATGTAAATAATATTTTTAGGCCCGCGCAAAAGGTATGCCGATGACTACTTATTATTATTGTATATACTTATGTAAAGTATTGTTACACGCCGGCATAAGTGGATGCACACCTGCCTGCCATAAAATACACACTTTATTACCCGCCGGGCGTTTAAGCTAGTAACATTGAAACTGTTTTATGACTATCGTCTTTTGTTTACTTTGTGTTTAAAATTTGTAATTAGAAAACAGCCTATTGTGTATTTTACTCGTTTATGGCCGTTCGCAGGCGTAATTAAGCAGGTGTGCGGATTACGTTTTTTGGGAAATTGCGTCGACGCTTGCCAGGTAGACATATTGCATCGATGCATTATAAAGCAATGGCCCAATGGAGACATCGGCAGTCTAGCGAGAACCAGGCGAGACTTGTGTACATTCGATAAACTATATAGTGACGGACTTTGCGCGTGTTATTGAATCGCGCATTACGTTTGAACTGATTGTGTTCAGTTTATTTGTACCTGTGTTATACGTGTTTGTATAGTTCTAATAAATTATATAGTAATTCCAACGGCATTTTTAATATTTGGTTCAGGCATGTGGAAAGAATGCATGATGAAAGAATGACTAAACAGATATACAATGCAAAAGTGGATGGATGCAGAAGTCGTGGAAGGCCACGACACACCTTCCATGATCAAATTGATCGTGTATTAGCGGAGGGTGATGTCAGGAGCCTTAAGAACAGACGAGTGTGCATGACAAGAGTTATGAATGTCAAAGAAGCAAGTGAGGTGTGAAGAATGGGCCTAAATGGCGCTCTGTTGTACGTGCTTACCCCGCAAGGGAACTGGCGTGAAGATATGTATGTATGTATTTTTAACAGTATATGCAATAATAAATTTATTTCAACAACTATTTATGTTACCTTTCTTGTCAACCCTACTGACCATCAACGCGTGACATCATCAGGTTATCGGCAAACCTTCTGCGCACGGGTATGCTTTCACAGATTCATATTACGTATCTGACAAGTATTTAGAGTGGAACTATATGCTGTGTTTTACATCAACCAGTAGGTATATCTAAACGTGTCAATTGCAATCAGCAATTTTATGAAAGCAGACGCTTTAGACCCCCTGTTCTTTCTTACTTGCAAATAGACTTGTAACACATCGTACATTCCGCGATAAAAAAATCCATTCAAAAGCTAATTATAAGAACAGTTATGTTCAATCACTAGAAAACAGTTGTATCAGAAAAAATACTACACGACTCCATAGCGTCTATTTGAGATGATATCGATCTGGTAAAAGCCAGCAGAGCGGCTGAAGATTTTCTTCAAATTCCATCTTAATTTATGGAACATGTTTATGTATATGTAGATAGTTGAATTCGTGTTTAATATAATTTCAATTTAAATAAATATCTATGTGACCATTGAATTCAAGATTGATAGTAATTAAGTATTTGATGAAGTTTTTTCTTCTGTAAGTTAGCTTGCCTGGAAGAGATAGCTTTAAGCGATAATGCCGCCTATTGCTTTTACCAAGATAATATTATAATAGGTTATTTGGTGAGCAATAGAGTGTTATCTATCTATATTAAATATCATGGAGGAAAATTACCAGCCCCCCTAGAAAAGTGGCATTAGCCGTAAACCAGGGATTCCCAAACTATTTTGAGCAAGAGACCCCTTTTCCAAAATGAACTGATACCTCAGAACCCCATAGCCAAATTATTTTAAAAATCATATCTCTAGGTTTTTTCTATTAATAGAAAATACTTATCAATTTAAATATTTTGCGGTTGCTTAAGTGAGTAACTTGGCATCTTTTTCTCATCAACATTTAACAAAATAAATGGACATAAAATTGAATAAATATGTCAATAATTATTAATACAAAATACGTAAAAAATACTTAAGTAGGTAATTATTTTTAAAAAAAACACATTTGTACGGTAACAGAACTTATTACAGTATGTTGAAAGTTTCAAATAAGAACTTGTGTTTAGTTAGTAGGGGTCGATTTTTAGACCTCGTCGAACCCCAAAATCAGTTTTCGTTTATGTCGACCTGTGAGAAACCGATTTCGACTCCAGGGGGTCGATATCGACCACTTTGAGAATCCCTGTCCTAAACGAATAGAATAACATATGGTAATAACATATCGTTTACGCTTTGTATACGTTTAGCGATAATGCCATTTGTCTAGGGGGGAAAATGAAATGATAATGAATGTATTTATTTCAAAATGGAGTCTTACAGATTACTTATTAAAAGACATGAGGTCTACCACCGCTTCCAAAGCAATTTTAGTTACTGTTAAAGGAAAACAAGCGGCGTTACAAACTCCCCAGCAACATATCTTTACTTCGTAATTATTATCATTCATTCTTCAGGTCTTCTTCCACATGTAATACAGCCACGATGTCAATATACACGTTACATAATACAAAACGTAATAAGTAACTAACAAAGAAGGAAATAAATGTATTTGAAGCATAAACTTATTACAACATAACATTCGCGTTATTGACCGCCCATTAAAATATTATTCAAACTGGAGCCAAAACATCAACAATTGAGGTTTCCGATTACTGTACACGATACGAGAAGTAATTCTATTTAATATGTTGTGTGGTTGCCTTTCAAATAAAAACATTGATGCATGAATGGGCGCGTTGTTGCCGACTTCGGTTGGCTTGTTAAGTGTAGCGATAGCCATTGGTTGTGGATTAAAACTGATACGATGTAATATTGGACCATGTGAGCTTCTATCAAATGTCTTACTATTGGTTGACAAATGATTTGTATGGAGTTTATGTCAAATTTTAAACAGTAAATTACCAGAAACTTTTTAAACTTTTTCTCATTGGATTATAAGAGCTACTGACAAATGCCAAATATTTTACTATTGGTTGACAAACGACTTGTAGGTTTATGTAAAATGTTAAACAATAGTAAGGTAAATTGATGGATAATAAAATATAAAAATCCAGCACAAGTCACAAGCTAATAGAAATGGCGTAAAATATATCACCATATATTGTAATTTCATACTTAATATATGATAGAATATTCTTTATTGCAACAAGAAAATAATACGCATGAGTTAAAAATCATTTAACTTGTACAATCGGCGGTTTTATCGCTAACAGCGATTTCTTCCAGACAACCTTCTGGAGATAATTTCATATTTCTAATAATGAGTCGGTATTCAGTGCGCATAGTTTAAAATATATACATATATTAATAGTAAATAAAAATACAAATTCATATTTATTTACAAATATATGTACATAGAGTTACATACACATACATAAATTACTGTTTACAAATTTAGATAGTGATCTTTGAGGAGTTTATTAAAAGATGTAAGTGACTTTACACTTCTGATGCTCATTGGTAATGCATTCCATTACCTTACCTTACTCCTTTAGTGTGCAAGCTCACAGTAAAATATTTCTGACAAAATTGCGTAGTATGTATTGACACAGAATACATTTTGAATATTAAAATATAGAATAAAGGCGCAAACTAACGTCGGTGGAAATTTTCGGAGTTTGTCTAAGGATATACGATATGTGACGGTTATATCTTAATCAATTGTATACTGTTCTAATAAACTGATTAAATATCTAATTTTAAAACTTCTTTGTCACTTTAAACCGCCAACGAACATTGCCGTAGGATCCCGCTATATCAAGTACACCAGTCGAACTGCATCCAAACATCGGATTATTTATAACGTAAATTCCGAACAAACATACACGGACAAATATAGTTTAATCGGTTTTCTTTACAGGAAAAGTCCTTTAACAGTGTTATAATATTGTTACAAGTTGCGGGACTCGAATTAAAATGCCGGTAGAATTATTATAGAGTTTATTAGAACTATACCAATACGTATAACACAGGTACAGATATAACCGAACACAACAAATCCAAACGTAATGCAGAAGGTCGTAATTCAATAAAACGCGCAAAGTCCGTCAATATTAGATTCCTAAATGTACACACGTCACGCCTTGTTCGTGGTTCTCGCTCAACTGACCCACTCTCTCCATCAGGCCATCGTTTTATACTGCACAAATGCAAATGTGCCCGTCCGGTAACGTTGACCGAATTTCCTAGAATCAGCTTGTACTTTATAATCCGTAACACCTGGCTAATGGCCTACAAGCGGCCGTAAACGAGTATAATAGAACCATAGGTTGTTCTTCACAATACTAGAAACGTATGCCAATAAATAAGTAAACAAAAGAAGATTATCATAAAAGGATTACAACTAGTTCAAATGCCGACAGGTAATAAAATGTGCTTTTACAGACTACGTGGAACTTGTCATTGTCGAAGCCTAAGTTGTAACAATATTATACAAATGCCTACATAGGAATTTACTTATTACTCCATACATAACACGTAAAAGTAGAATAAGAGATTATATATTAATTTTACTCTGGGGCTTGCACAAATATATAGCTAGGTATATATATTTCTATATAAAAAACGCAGCGAATAATATCTCATATAATTATAAGGTATATAAATCACTGGCGTGAGGCAAGCTGTGAAATTGTTTTGTATATTTTATATAAATTTAAATAAAACATACAAACCAAATTACAAATGTAAATTTACAATCTTCCTTATTAAGTCTGAATAAAATAAATCAAAGCTCATCTTAATCATAAATTTCTGACAGCTGTATAACCATATATAGAAAATCAATTATTCCTTCTAGAGTACATTGTTAAATATAAAAACATTCTAACATTTTGATTTATACTGTGATTAGTCACCACGAGAACTAATTAATGATTTATAACACCAATTGCTTAAATCGACACATCATTAAAATAACACTCTGCGTAGCGATAAATAATATGACGTATAAAAAAAAACGATTTTATATTTTAAACAATTTCAATTTGAAATTTGAAATGATGACATCCTTTGATCAATTGACCGTGCATTAACTGATCATAATTTATTTCTGAGTTTCGATAGTATAGTATAGTTATAGTAATGTTCTAAAATGGTTTCGGTTTTGTTTTATGGATAAAACTGTAATTCGATTAAAATTGAAAATCTTTTCAAAATTTTGAAGTTATTAACTTATCTGTGCAGGAACGGAGAAATAATACAATTTCCTGCGGCCGGGCGGCCTGTCGTAAGAGGCGACAAAACAACCCACAGCCAGGTGGTAGGGCATTTGCCCGACTGGATGGCTACCACCCCTGGTCTAAAGTATGCCGCCATAACAACCTTGAGTTGTGTTCCGGCACTAGTGACCAGGTTCCAGTCTCCCTTAAGAGAGCAGCAGCGAATTTGTAGCACCTTTGGTGTTGCAAATGTCTATAGGCGATGGTAACCGCTTTCCATCAAGTGGGCCGTCTGCCTGCCTGCTGAACTCCTGCAATAAAAAAAAAATTAAAAAAAAAAGTTATTTTATATTTTTCTCTTATTTTAGGATAGTAAGTCGTTATTAGCCGGTTAATTTCTGTCTATCAATTTGAATGAAAAAATCTTGAATCATTCAACATCATTAAATATCGTCGTATTCTTTCGGTTTTGTGCCCTTCAACTAAATTGATTTAATTTGGTTGATCCGTCTAATCTAATATCAGTATAAGCGCATTGAAATATAGCTCTGTTTTGTGTAAATTTCGCATACTTTTTGTTTTACAAATCGTTAGGCGGGTACATTATTTGATTAAAGAATTAATCAAAGCGACATAATCACATAATATATAGGTGACGTTTTATCCGTCAATGTTAACGTGAAGTTTATGTATGTTGTTAAATCCGTAGATGGCGTTGTTGTCGATGGAAACTATCGATTAAGCTAAAGGTGTTAGAGCCAGAACCAGAAAACATCTACCGCGTCCTAATAAGTTAATCTTAGATTTTGATATTCGAAAATAGCAAACATCTGCGACATAAAACAGTAATGCAATATTTACCATAATTTAGACAGTAGAAAAAATAATAATAAATAACAATTTAACACGCGAAGCGTTCAGTTCCTATCGATGTACGTAATTGGGGTGCTTTGGTCATTTAGTATGGTCGATCGCTCAATGACCCCGCTCCCGACGCGGGTGCAGAAAGCATGGTGTTCGATTTTTAAATATTGTCGTCCATTAATTTGTAAAGGGGTTTGTAAACATAACAATTCTTTTTTATATAGTTTCAAGTAGTTTCACCCGCATTTCATGTTTAACCAATGTAAAAAGAATTATACATACATCGGCTGCTTAATCCACTTACACAGTTTTAGATAGCATTACGGTGAAATCATTTTAGTTTGTGATAAAAAAAACATGACAGAATTATAAGGCTCTAAAGAAAAAATATACAAATATCAAAATATACCTACGGTCTATTCGCTTTTACATTTATATGTACATATATTAAAATGGATGTTTTTTCCATGGTGTTCTATTAAATTCCAGTAGCGTAACAATTAATCACTCCATTATCAAGTTTAAAATTTCATCTAAGGAGATCTTGCAAACCTGTTCGTTGCTTATGTTATCTAAATGCTTATTCCACTTTTTGTATTGTGTAAGTATGTAACGTACTGACAGATACTCTGTAAGTAATGAATAAATTTTCATGTCATTGACCTAAAGTTTGGCAACTACTCTTGCTTACATTTTGAAGATTAGTACATCAAACAACGTTCGTTTTACGATATGGGTGCAGAGCTAAAAACGTGTAAGCTTTTTACGGCGGGACACAGATTTGGCCTAAAAATGTTGACTAAGCTAACAACAACAGTTCCAAAGTATTTTAAAATTGTTCTCTCGCGCATACTTCCGAACTATATTGTTACGAGTTGCAGGACTCGAATTAAAATGCCGTTGGCATTATTATACAGTTTATTAGAACTATACAAACACGTATAACACAGGTACAAATATAACCGAACGCAACAAGTCCTAACGTAATGCAGAAGGTCGTAATTCAATAACACGCGCAAAGTCCGTGACTAAAGAGATCACCGAATGTACACAAGTCTCGCCTTGATTATGATTCTCGCTCGATTGCCTCGTCCCTCAATCGAGGCATTGCTTTATACTGCACAGATGCAACATGTATGCCCGGACGCGTGGACCGAATTTCCTACAATCAGTTTGTACTTTAAATCCGACGCACCTGGCTAATGACTGCCATAAAAGATTATATATAATACACAATGGGGTGTTTTCTAATCCCAAATTTTAAACAGAAAGTAAACAAAGAAGTTCAAATGCCGAAAGGTAATAAAATGTGTTTCTACAGGTATGCAAGTGTCAATTTGTCTTTGTCGGCGTCTAGGTCGTAACAATATGATGGAATAGAAAAAAAAAAAGATATATTTAGGATAAGATACAAAGAAATAAACATAAAAATCAATTATGGTGTCCGAAATATGCTCAGCATAATACTGGTTTCACTACCACCGCTGATCTACGGTAAGAACCACAAGCGATGGCGCGGGTTGAGCTTTCAAAGCATGTAAACGTTCAAAGTATTATGAAGTAAACGTCGTCGCTAATATGGAGGCCGCCATTTTACGTGAACTGATTTTTAAACTAGTCATCATATTATCATAATATTTAATAGCTTAGCTCTTATCGGTGCAGTCTCAAATCATTTCTATTCTCAGCCAGATATCTCACTTATTTGTACGATAGCACACTTATCTTTTCCTTTATTTCGTCGACAGACGCCCTCTTAGGTCTTCCCTTCCCTCTTTTACCTTTCATTTTGCCTTCATTATTTTATAGTGAAGGGTTCGTGTCGTATGTCCACACATTCTTGTGTATTTTCCTCTATGGTTCTTATAATAATATTAATAAAATTAAAGCTGCTTCTCTCAAGTGATCTAGGTTGCCAGAAGTTTCCTGTCTTTTTCTCTCTTTAATGTACTTTCGCTTCAAAAATATATAAATTTAAAGTTCAGTAGGTGTATATGTATGATTTGTGTTGTTTGATGGCGCTAGCACTGTTTGACATATTTTACTTTTTTAGGGTAGTCTTATATTCTTATCAGATTAAGTTTCATCAGGATCTCCGTGCTGTCAACTCGATTAAGACAATTATGTTGTCCGATTTGTTAGTACTTCTTTTTTTCAAATGTTTTTAACAGAGCCAGCAGCGATATAATGTACGTACGTGTTACTTGGCAATATGCCAGTTTCGGTCCTTTTGAATTGATTTTCTTAGCATAGCACAGCGGGCACGATTACCTAATATTTCTAACTAAACTTTACAGAACCGTATCTAGCTTGACTGAGCAATTTTCTAGCGTAAACTGTTGTCATTAATCACTTCAAGTTATCTTAACAACAAAATATCGACGTGTTAGAGACATAACTAACTAATAACTAACTAATGATGAATGAAAGTTCCTATGGACCACTTCTCACTCCTCCTCCTAACCCATCTACCCTATCCCATCCCTCTATTCCATTTCCTTCTATTCCATTCCCTTCTATCCCATTCCTCCTGTATGCTCCCTCTATCTCATCCCAAAGACAATGCCTTGGTTTCGCACCTGGTGTTGGTGTGTAGGATTCCCAGATGTGTTCGAAAAAAAAACCGGGCAAGTTTTAAATTATTTTTAATTAACGTATAAATTCACTGAAGACTAACTTCTTAGTTTCTAGATATTCATTGATTAGAGTCTGATTCTGATTTGCTTACTTAAGAGATGGCTAAACATTTCTTAACGAGATTATTACAAGTAAGGCCGTAAATTTGCATCGAATGTTAAATTAAGAGTCAATCTTCTTTTTCATATTAGTACTAGATGCCACTGCTTTTAATAAAGTTTTAATTGCCTGAGATAGCATCTTTGAATTCATTGCAACTAGCAGTTATATTAAAAATAACGTACAATTCACTTTTTACAGTATTTACGGCGAGACACGAGAGTTTGCCAGATAATCAACGAATTTGCTTTAAAATCGGTAACCAAGATTTTCTTGTCCTTATAAGCATAAAGAAAACCGGACATCGGCAACTCTATCCTGGTTTTTTTATTTATTGCTGAAGCACAGTAGACAGGCTGACGCTCCAGCTGGTATGAAAAGTGGTTACCGTCGCCTAAAGACGTTAGCAACACCAGAGGTGCTGCCGGTCTTGAAGGAGAAACTGGAACCTAGCCTCTGATGCCGGAACACAACTCAGTTGTTCTGGCGACATACTCTACACCAGGGGTGGTAACCATCCAGTCCGGCAAATGCCTTACCACCTGGATGTGGATTGTTTTGCCGCCTCTTACGACAGGCCGCCCGGTCGCAGGAATTAGTATTCTTTTTCCGTTCCTGCACGGAGAGCCGCCTGGTGTCGCAAACGTCTATAGGAATCTGCAACCACTTTCAATTAGGCAGGGCGCGTGTTTTTTTTTTTAGTTTCGCAATAAAGAGAAACGATTTTGGATACATTTACGGCTATAGTGAGTAGAGTTTTTCAACTACTAAACAAACGGGAAAGTAAACACACGGCTGACATAAAACCTCATACTGCATTCTTTGCTACCGTACCCACTTATGCTTCACAAGGTGTAGATTACTTGACGTATGTAATCTAAGACTAGCCTACGTTATGCAACTGACGGGTCGTTGGCCCAATTGAATTTGACGACGTCGACCGCAGCTCGATGTATTAGATTCGTATGAATTATGATTCATAGAGGCTCGTGTTTGCTTTGTAAATTGTAAACCGAGCTATGGACATTTACATAATTGTTGTGACACTGTTTATCTTTCAATATTAGAATGCTGTAAGATAATTCACGATTGTATGTAGTTATAGAGTACTTACAAGCTTGAACTCTATTATAGTTGTGCAGAGAGAAGTCTTACAGGTATTCAGCGGATTCTTCCAGGCATCCCGAAGCTGAAATGAGCAGACTAAAGTTCATATTGTTTAACTATATGTCTAAAAATATGGTAATTGGTTTATTGTATTTGTTAGTTTGGTGAGCAATAAGGTATTATATACCTATTTATATTATAATAGAATTACTAATAAACCGTTATTCTATACTTTCTATACTAATATTATAAAGAGGTAAAGTTTGTGAGTTTGTGAGGTTGTAGGGGGCAATCTCTGGACCTACGAAACCGATTTTAAAAATTATTTTACTGTTCGAAAGCTACGTTAACAGGGAGTGTCATAGGCTATATAACATGACGCTATATACCACGGGAGCGGGATAGAGTGCGGGTGAAACCGCGCCGGGCCGCTAGTATAATATAAAGAAAAATACCTATGCAAACAAACATTACCATAACACACCATAGTCCAGATTTAATTTACGTAGATAAAGTCGATAAGAAAACACATCTAACAGACATTATAGAACCATCTAATCATAATATACTATAGCCAAAGAGATAGAAAAGTTAAAGTAGTATCTTTTAGAATAGAACTAAGTTTCGTAGGGTACAAAACCTGCTGACACTCAGATAATCTTAAGCGCAACCAGAGTATAACAAAAATAATACGTTTATTGTAAAAACAAGCAGCATATATACCTCATTCGTACTAGGTAAAGCACAAGGCGATACGGCATTCGTCAGAAACGCAAATACACTAGAACCACCCACACGTAAAATAGTAATGCCTATAACGCGACAATCAGAAGACAGTGCAACCATCAGAAACGCAATAATAACAACACAACATGCAATAACAGAGAGGGGAAAAAAGTAAGGAAAATATGCAGAAAGAGTAGATAGAAACAAACATACACCACAGACACGCATACCATGAAGAAACAGTAGTGGAAATATAAATTCCCAAAGACAACGAGACGGGATAGTTTTAAAAACCGTCAAAATAAAGTTAAGAGATAGTATCTTTCACGCTTATTTTGATACCGACGCATAAACATCCCACTGCTGGGCTCCAGTTTCTCATCTTAGGGGAACGAACGATATACCTAACATGACTGTATGGATTTCACATATGTGTTATCTCTAAGCGCAGAGATATTTGTTCACCAAGTTTTTCTTCGCTGTCCAAAGCACAGTAAAGGGCAATGCCCATTTTGGGTCCCCCTTAAAATCGGATCAACCTTAAGCGAATATCTTTCTAAAATCTTATATTATTTTTTATGTTACTATAGTAAAATTATATACTTTCTTAACCCAGCACAGAAATTTCATAAACATACTTTTGAACGTCGTAACTTAGAATTTTTGGTTTTCTAAGAAATATTGTTCTAGAAATATAATGATTTCTCCTAAACCTGGTTCAATTATTTAAATATTTTTAATTCATATGATAATTATCAATCAATAACTTTTTATTATGCACCAATATAAAAAGAGACCTTACAGACTAAAACTATGTCTCATTATGCACAAAGGGCGGTCTTATCGTTAAAAAGCGATTTCTTCCAGACAACCCCAGGAATGAATTGAGAATATAATGATGATGGTGGTATACATAATACATAGTACAATTTCTTATATTCTAGGAATAAATATATAAATGCAATATATACGGATGTTCTATATATTAAATAAATATATACTTAATATACATAATATACATATACAAATCTACAAAAATATATACATGTTTATAGATAAATATATATGTACATACTCCAAGGACAGGTAATATTTTCTGAATTATTTAAATTTTCTACAAAATGACTGAATGATTTCTGAAAAAATTATAAAGGCTCGTGCAATATTATATGAAACTCAACTCTTCTAACACACTGGGCAATGGCCTTTAATAATTTACACATTAAATAACAAAAGCTGACTTTTATATAGCTTTTTAGCAATAACAAGCTATTTAATGTTCATGTTTTTAAAGATCACTTTCAAATCAAATTTTAAATTGTAACCATTTTGTATAATTTAGTGTTTTGAATACTTCATTATGTAAATGCTAATGTGTTAATCTTGTAGTAATATCAAAAAGCGATCGTTGTCAATATCCTTAAATATATGTACATATATAATTTATTTATGACAGTCTTGGCGGTTTTGCGGCTAAGGTTTAATTAAGATTTCACTTTTTGTATCGTTGTTTCCTGTTGAACGGTAGTTAGAAATATAGGGCCTTACTTATAATCGTTTCTTAAATTTAAAGAAACTGCTCAGCAACTGATAAGTGAAAATCTTACCCATAAACTCCTCTCTAGACGAATATTTTGGGTACAACCTACGTTAATCATTCAAATTTCGTTTATCTGTGCTCCTCTTAGGTAAACAACAGGTAATACACGTTTATAAGTGAAAAAAAAGATATTCATTGATTAGGGTCTGATTCTGATTCTCTTACTTAAGAGATGCCTAATCGTTTCTTAACGAGATTATTATAAGTAAGGCCGATAAGTTCTATTATTATATAATAATTAACAGCATTTAAGGATGAAGCTTTGTTAAATTCAACTAAGTCAGGACTTAGCTGATATCGATTTTTTTATTGCCAAAAATAAAGATTTTTATTTAATAATAGTGTTTACTGCATGATTCCGCGACTCTGCAGCCATTTTCCAAAAGCTATACATAAGTTAGCCCAAGTATGTCTACGTTTAAAAATAACTTAAAGCAATTATTATTAAAAAAAAGTTTATTATTCCGTTAGTCTTTTTGACAGATAATTTTAAATATTAATGTCAAAATGTCATTTTGACATTAATATTGTCACAGAGTATTATTATTATTTTCTGCTTATCATTAAGGCGATTAATCTTCATTATTTCAATTAAAATTATGATACGTTTTATTCTATTTTCTTTGACTTTAATAATTTGACACGATGTACTAAATTAAATTGTCTTCATTTAGATTTAAGTATAAAATATGGGGCCGGCTGAATATAGATATACCAACGACTTATTGTAACAACTTTTATGCTATCTTTATTCGCAATAAAATAAGTTTGAAAGAAAAAAATCAGAAGGCCCACCTGATGGAAAGTGGTCGATGCTGTCACCTTGTCGCAGAATAGGAAGCAAACCTATTTGTGATTATCTAATCGAGCGTAAGAATGTTCAAGGTAAGAATGCTGTTAGAGTTCTAAAAAACTTGTCACTATTAAAGGAAGAATACCAGCGGCGGTAACTCGATTGTGGTTTATCCATAAACCGCCCGTCGTTATTTCAACTACCATCAATAACACGATGTCAGTTTTACGACAAATCGTAAAGAATCTGGAAGTGGTCTAAGATGTCGAAATCTATATATATATATATATATATGTGTGTGTATATATATATATATATATATATGTGTGTATATATATATATGTATATATATGTGTATATATATATATATATATATATATATATATATATATATATATATATATATATATAAAAGAAAGTCATAAGTGGATGGGTGCAGAAGTTGTGGAAGGCCACGACACACCTTCCATGATCAAATTGATCGTGTAGTGGCAGAAGGTTATGTCAGGAGCCTTAAGAACAGACGAGCGTGCATGACAAGAGTTATGAATGTCAAAGAAGCAAGTGAAGTGAGTAAGAATAAGCCTAAATGGCGCTCCGTTGTTCGTGCCTACCTCGCAAGGGAACTGGCGTGAAGTTATGTGTGTATGTATGTATGTAAAAGAAAGTCGTGTTAGTTACACGAACAACAGAGTGCCATTTAGGCTTATTCTTACACACCTCACTTGCTTCTTTGACATTCATAACTCTTGTCATGCACGCTTGTCTGTTCTTAAGGCTCGTGACATCACCTTCTGCTAGTACACGATCAATTTGATCATGGAAGGTGTGTCGTGGCCTTCCACGACTTTTGCATCCATCCACTTTTGCATTGTATATCTGTTTAGTCATTCTTTCATCATGCATTCTTTCCACATGCCCGAACCACCGGAGCATTCCTCTCCTTACCTTCACCCCGAAACTCTCTTTCAGACCAACTCTCTTTCTTACTTCGGTATTACGAACGCGGTCCGCGAGCGTCACTCCGCAGATTTTGCGCAGTGCTCGCATCTCGACCGCGTTTACTCTACTTTCATGCTCTCTCTTCCATACCATACGTGTTAGTTACACTACTTATAACTCAGAACGGCTGTATCGATTTGGCTGAAAATTGGTGGGGAGGTAGCTTAGAACCAGGAGACGGACATAGGATACTTTTTATCCCGTTGGAACCGGTAGGCGGCGCTGAGATCTGGTTCTAGAATCCTCCTATGCACCTGGTGCGATTTTGGTGATTTTGTTTATGTGTGTCTGAGTGGGTTCCCGGATGGTTTAAATCCACAATTGGAACCGGTAGGTGGCGCTAGGATCGGGTCCTAGATTTTTATTTTTTCCGAGCAAGACAACGTCTGTCGGAGCCGCTAGTATTTTAATAAGTATTACTTATATTCTTTATATGGAAGAACAACTTGTTGAAGAATCGTAGAGTCATCCTCGTCCGGGCGTTAAATCTCAGTTGTGTTCTGAACGTTTGCTTCGAAGCATTATTTCATTTTCCAATTTTTTCTTCTCCGCTACCTAACTAACATTTTGTCTTAAAAACAATAGGGGATTGAAATTTGTATGGTACACTCATAATTCCTCAATATAGAGATTTGAAAATTTGTGATGAGCTTATTTTTATGAAATAAAAAAAATCGAAATGTGTGCTGGGACACATACTAGAAGTGAAACTTCAACGGAACGGAACGGAAGTGGAAAAACGAATGGCATCGGATAAGCGGCAAAACGAATCGCAACAAAATTTTAACTAAAAAATTTAACGGGCAGATTGTTAATATACTTGTCCAATTTGAAAACCTACCCGTAAAACTTGAAATAAAATTTTTGTTGCGATTCGTTTTTCCTCTTGTCCGTTGAAGTTCACTTCTACTATGTGTCCCAGCACACATTTGATTTTTCGCAGGTTTATTGCAAATTATGATTTGGTTAGGTTAGGTATATTTTAATGAATGCATTTTTTATTGAAACATATTTTATTTTATCAAACAAAAAAAACTGAATTCGATCCGGAACCAAAAAACGCATCCATAGTATACTCTAAAATTATGCCGCCTCTCACCACGTCTAGTCTAAATTTATGCCGCTCCTCCACGCGGCCGTAACGCTTTTTCGCGACAGAAAGTCCTAAGACCCGTTTATATAGCAGTTTCACTACAATACTTGTGCCGGCATCATAATTGCATTTTGGCGTTATTCAGAAAGTAAAAAAAAAATGCGGGCGAAGTTGTAGATAACAGTTGTTCTAATACACATCACTGTGATATTTATTTCGTATTAGAAATATTAGGATATTACTAATGCTTGCAATGCTATGCAAACGAGTCCTGGAGTGGAGACCACGTCTCGGCAAACGTAGCGTAGGACGCCCTCCAGCCCGGTGGTCTGACGACCTGCGCAAGATCGCCGGCAGGGGCTGGATGAGGAAGACGGGAGACCGGGATATGTGGCGCGTACTTGGGGAGGCCTACGTCCAGCAGTGGACTGAGAGTGGCTGAAGAAGAAGAAGAAGACTAATGCTTGTATTGACTTTTCCAGTTCGATAATTTCTTTTTCAACACACTTGCTCATAAAGTGGCTCTATGGTCACCGCAATTAGGCACAGAATGACACCCATTATCAAACTGTGAGTAAAAAACATTATAACTCACTAGTGAGTTATAGATTTTTTTTAAAATTTTATTGGTTGAGTTGCTTTGTTCTTAAAAAAGTTTTTATTCAAAAAAAAAAGATCGTGTTCTATAGAACAAATAAATTAATGTTCCTATTGCTTGCTCATTTCATGCAACTTCTTATTTAAATAGATAATTTTAACTCGTACGTGTTTAATAAATAAAACTTTCACTCATATATAACTTTTTTTTATCTACTAAATAAAATGAGTTTTTGTTGTTATTTTATTCACAAGTGTGTTGAAAAACGTCGTATGATACACGTGTGTATTGATGATTACCGTCCTCGGCTTTCTTAAGACCCTCGCCTACGGCTCGAGTCTCAATGGCGCCTCGGCGGTAATCACCAATGTTACACACTAGTACCATAATGTACTATTATATCTGTGGCAGTCCTCATTACGAATACCTGCTGTTTTTTGTCAGTCCCCACTGACATGTTTTGAGTGGAAACAATCCGTGAAACAATAGTTTTTTTCTTCATTCTAATGGGGTCAGTTTTTACTTTTTAAGCGATTGTCCATACTACATACAAATTGTCTATTGGCCACAGAAATATTGATTTTTGTATATTTTAGTATGATATAGTTAAGTCGTGGTAGCGTAATGGCTAGCGCACGCGTCTCTAGCTCAAGGGGCGCGGGTTCGATCCTGGCCGGAAAGCATGCACCACTTAGGCAGTTGTCTAACCTACTGTGCATATTGTTACAATTACCACTTGCTAACAACGGTGAAGGAAAATGTCGTTATGTAACCTGGACATCGAAATAACCGATGTGTCAAATCTGCCAAGCCGCCTTAGACAAGCGTGGCAGGTATACTGTCCGTTCCCCTGTAATGGGAGGCCCGAGCCCAGCAGTGGGACCTTTAAGGGCTGTTATTATATTAGAAGAATTTATTAGAACTATACAAACACGTATACTACAGGTACAAATATAACTGAACACAACCAGTCCAAACGTAATACACAATGCAATAACACTGCAATAATATAAAAAATAGGTCGCAACGTGTGGTAATTTATGGTCTCCACTCTGACATAATTTATGTAACGTCCGGTGTTGCCCAAGGATCAATTTTAGGGCCATTGCTTTTTGATATTTTTATCAATGATATTAATCAGTGTTTTAAACAAACTAATTTCTTGATGTACGCAGATGACCTCAAAATTTTTAAAGAAATTTTTGCAATTCAGGATTGCATCAAACTTCAAGATGATTTAAATTCACTTTCGGACTATTGTGTAGAAAATAAATTATATCTCAGCATAAATAAATGTAAATCAATTAGTTTTTCAAAAAAAACCAACAAAATCGACTTTACATATTCACTGTGTAGTAACCCTCTAGAAAAAGTCACAGTAATAAAAGATTTGGGCATCTTTTTGGATTCCAAATTGCATTTTGATTTTCATGTAAACTATATTTTAAATAAGGCATTCCAATTATTCGGCTTTGTAATGCGAACATGTAAACCGTTTAAGAGACCTTCTTCATACCTTCTGCTATACATGTCCTTAATTCGATCTCAGCTTGAATACGCCACAGCCATTTGGAACCCATTCTATACCAAATATAATAAGCAGTTAGAATCCGTTCAACGTAAATTCTTACGTTCCGTTAACTATCGCTGTTTCCATTCTAAGTCCTCGTACGAGACACTCCTTAGTAAGTACTCTATGCATAAACTTGAGACAAGGCGAAATCTCCTGGATGCTATGCTTTTATACAACATTTGTCATAATAAATTTGATTGCATTACATTATCGAACCAAATAAGTTTTAGGGTTCCGCAAAGATTTCACGTGATACGGAAGAACCGTACGCGTGATATGTTTGCGGCTAAGATATCTAGAACTAACGCAGGTGAACGTGCCCCAATTAACAGGATAATGAAACTTTACAATGAATATTATACAGAAGCTGACATATTTTTTCTAACCCCTTCTTTGTACAAAAAGAAAATTATAGAGTTGTCAATGGACGTACCTGTTACCCATCACTAACAGATATCAGTTAAGTACTGTAGTGAATTTTATGTCTATTGACGACTGTATACCAAATCTTTCATTCAATTCGTAATTCTCTGGGTAGTAACTGACTGACAGACAGACGGATTTATTTCTTAATTTTTCTATTATAGTTGTGGGCAACATCGCTGGTTGCGCCACGAGTAATATTTACCTATAGTTTGTATTTTTTAGTTTTCTTAGTGGTGTAATTGTTCGTTGCCCTAAATGATGCTCTTTACGAAGAAGTTATATATTTTAGCACTATTGTTAGTTACAAATTTAAATTTCTTAACATGGTATGGTTTTATAAAAAGCGTATAACTAGGATTTCTTTATTAATAAATTTAAGCGCAATAAAACAAAGATTAGTTACGGTGCTTTAATAGCACTCGTTGTTTTCTATAATTGTTTGCCAATGTTCTTAGCTAGTTTCACGAAAAGAGCGTCGTCTACGATACCTTTAAGGGTTAGTATCTATTTTTAAATCTCTTAGGGGTGTGCTAGGCACGTTAATTGCTGGGTTCTGGTATATTGTGTAAATGTGTGTTTGTGATTTATACTGTGTTTAGTGTAAAGATATGATGATGTTGCTAGATTTTTTTTAATGGTCTATCATTTAAAGCTTACACCGGCCCACAAAAAATGTGGTCTGTATTTTTGACCAGACCCATTTATTCTTATGTATTTCGATGGGTGGAATCCGAATTTGGGGTCCCTTTTGTGGGCCATGTTATTGTACAAGTTGTGGCATAACTAAATTAGGTACATGACACAATCTACAATAAATTATAGAACGACCATCTTTTGCCCGTGGCTCCTTTTATGTATATTTTGTAGACAGGGTGGGGGACCGGCCGCTGAGAGTTTCACACGCCCTGCTTAGAAATGTCAAACTTAATTTTTAATTCAAATTTTCGGAACGCGGTCTAGCGAAGGCGGAACTAACCGTGTGAGCAACACATTAAAATTCCGTTGTCAATCTCGTTGGCATGACGATGTATTGGTTAGTGAATTGCAACGGTGGCTCCAATAAAACGCGATCGGATAACAGTCGGGTTACTCGGTAATATTATGTACTTTTTCTGGATGAAAGTGACCCTATGTCCTTTTCTTTTTTTTATTGATGAAGCACAGCAGACAGGCCGGTGACCTAACTCTGATGGAAAGTGGTTACCGTCGCCTATGGACATTAGCAACTTCAGAGGTGCTGCCAATATGCCGTCGGCCTCAAAGGGGAAGCTGGAATCTGGCCACTGATGCCAGAACCCAACTCAACGTTTTTACGGCGGCATACTCAGATTAGACCAGGGGTAGTAGCCATCCAGTCGGGCAAATGCCTTACCACCTGGTTGTGGGTTGTTTTGTCGCCTCTTATGCCAGGCCGCCGCAACGCAGGAATTAGTATTCCTTTTCCGTTCCTGGCCGGATTCTATACCCCTGAGAACGTGTGAAATTTCGTGATGGTCTGTTGCGGATAAAACGTTACAAACAAACGCACATTCGCATTTATACTATTACTTTGGACGAGGAGAAATACATACATATGTGTTATTGTTTATTTATTTTAAGTACTAGCTGATGCCCACGACTTCGTCCGCATGGTCCAGTTTTTTAGCTATCCCAAGGGAACTATTTAATTTTTCGGGATTAAAAGTATCCTAGGGTGTTGACCAGGGATATAAGCTACCACCATACAACATTTCATTTAAATCGATCCAGTCGTTTCGAAGATTAGCCGGTACAAACAGACAGACAAACAGCGAAACAAAAATTTGAAAAAAGTCTAAATTAGTTCTATTTCACTTCTTACCTGACTCGGTTTTTAGCATTTTTTTTTCATTGCACAGAAATTCGACCTCTACAGTTTTATTACATGTATGATATGTATTTTGTAATAGTTAATATTACACAATACATAGACTTAAAATAAATAAACTAATAATAATAAATAAATAAAATGAATTAAAAATATATTAATTTATTTAATATTTATTAGTACAGATTAATTAGCTTCGAGACATTTTGTTTATAGTAGTGTACTGTCAGCACATAAATAAATAAACTAATTCTTTTTATATATTTTTATAGACAGGTACCTAATATGATACTAGTGATATTAAACGATATTAAATTAATAAATATTAATATTAAACATAATTCTTAATACTACATTTCAAATTTATAAGTCCTGTAAATATACAAATACTACTACAAACGCAAAAACGTCTCGAAGCTAATTTACCTGTGTGTGTGTATGTGTTTAAGGTACATACCTCCGTCATATACTTGCGATTCCTTTTATAAAATCCATAGTCCGAGATGTCTGAAAGAGATCACTCTAAAGCGATAAAACCGCTCATTGTTCCTGCCTTCACAGTTTAATGCGACTACTGTAAATTGTTGATCTGATGTGTATGTGGTGAACAAGAAAGCGTTTCTATTCTATACATTTTCATTTATCCCGGAAATCCAACAGATCGCGGTTTAAAGTAGGGTAGAAAATCTAATTGCGTCAGTAGTTTCACTTTAAGTTTATGCGTGTTGATTCAGAAGTCCTGAAATAGCTTGGCATAGAATTCCACTTGTTGGATTTCAAAATGAATGATATATATAGGTACATGCCATCTTTAGGCCCTATCCCCATTAGACGAACACTGAGCGGCTGTTTGCTTCCAGTTTGCTTCCCTTTAATTTTTAAATGGAGTGTACATACAGCGCGTAATGTACGCAGTTTGCGGCGACTTGCTTGCCGAGCGGCCGATTAGCAGCTAACGATACGCGCAGTCGCCAGCGCAGTTCGCTCCCTACGCCGGGGCGCTAACACTGATATATACTAACCGTTTACTTTACCTCCCAAGAGTTTGCAAGCGCTTCGCGGCTTATACGCTACAGTTTGCCGCTAACTCGACATTGAGTTAGCGACCGATTCGCCGCTCAGAATCAGCTAGCGAACAGTCAGCCGCTCACAGTTCGTCTAATGGGGACACGGCCTAACTGTGCCAATGTGCGTATCCATTAGAACTCGTATTTGAAACTAAGCTAAAATAATCTATCCATATAATAAATTACCGCGCTTAAAACTGTTAAAACGTAGTTTTATTATGTATACAGGTCGCGAAAACTTAAGAAAAAATTAACGCGACCATAGTTTCGTTGGCACCTGATAGACACTGATATACATTTTCTTTATTTGTTTCAGTTGGTTTTCTAATCCTAGCATACTATCTATGGGGTACACCGTACAAACGTGGCTTCTTCTGCGACGATGAGTCCCTGAAACATCCTTATAAAGAGTCAAGTGTCACGAATGTTCAGCTTTACATCGTCGGTCTTGGTCTTCCTGTGTTGACGGTGAGTTAGTTTACTCCTACTTTTCATTACTTAGACTAAGGTAATATATGTCAAGCAATCAAAATTACGAGGCAGTAATGTCTGCCAAGGAAAAGGCGGGGTCTTCCTGCACTCATGAAACCAGATGGCATCGGAGAGCCTCTAATGACCTTCGGTCCGACGTCATTAGAAGCACTGCCGCGGATGACAGATCTCAAGGTTATACTCGTAACATCTGCCATCACTCGCAATAAGCATGCCGAGATACGGGCCACCAGGTGTTCCTCTCACACTCTTCTAAGGCAAAGAAAGCCCGCTGGAGGGTTTATACTCCTCAGCAATTTAGATGACGGTTACCTGTAGGTCCCGTACCTGGAAGAGTTATGGAGCGGAATATTCTACTATACTACGATTTTGGCTTAAGGTGATAGAAGCAACAACGAGGTAGTGTTAAAGGATTTTTAGCAATCGCTGCGAGTGCCACACAATCTCACTGCTTGCCACTGAGTAGTAAGGTGTTTTGTAAAACATTTATTTACTCTCACAAAAAAAGGCATTTGAATATAAATGCTTCTATATGTGATACGCCAAGTTTATTTATAGAATCTGAAAAAAAAATGTTCATTCACATTTTTAAACATAATTTATGTACGGATTTAAAAAAAGCACCATATGCATAACTAATACAAAATTGTATTTCATGCGATAACTAGCTGACCCGGCAAACTTCGTACCGCCTCAGAATTAGTAAATAAGAAACGATGATTTCTGAACGACGGGACGAACATCAAACGTTTGGCATTCAAAACCAAAAAATAAATAAAAAAGAACTTGACTTTTAAATTTAATTTGATTACTGAACTACTTTTATATTTAATTGATTTCTAAACGACGGGACGAACATCAAGTGTTTGATAGGTAGGATTAGTTTCTAAGGGAAAGCGAAGGTGTTGTTTTTACTATATTCCAAGCATTTTTTTCATATTTACTCACCTTTTAAACCTTCCCTGGATTTACACAAATAATTCAAAATTAGCCAAATCAGTCCAGCCGTTCTCGAGTTTTAGCGAGACTAATGAACAGCAATTGATTTTTATATATATAGATTATAATAACATTCTATAAATCACAGGAATTCTTACAACAATAAACTCACTAAATGCAACGGCAACTATAACTCAGTCTCCAAGAATGTCAAAACAATACGTAGACGTTGGGAAATGATCCCGAAATACCTATTTATAGAGCAAACTTGGCTAACTGCTTTAATTTTAGACTGACATTAGACAATATTTGGGTGAACCACTTCCGAGCATGTCAGTGACCGAGCGGCCACGTCCTAAAACTGTGAATTATTACGTAAAAATCTGTCAAGATGGTATTTTAAAAGCAAGACAATTGTTCCGTATGCCTTTCGTCGGAAACGTAACTGAGAATTGATTTGACAGTGTGGTTGAAATATTGTGTATCTATTTTCTATCGCAAGCTAATATAATATTATTATATAAGTCTGATATACATTTGCATTAGTTAGGGGGCGTCCTTTAATTACTTAAGGCATTTAAGGAGCGGTGTGGGTCAAGCTGAATTCTAAATTTACTTTGAAGAGGGGGGCTTGTCTCGGCGAATATCACGTAATTTTTTCCACAAGGAAATGTGTCAAATTGCAAGGTAATTCAGGAAAAATAAATAAAACTTGTTTCTTTACTAAAATATGGTCTATGTCCTAGATAATAATGTTAGTCGTAGTTTGTCGCAAAGTAGCACAGTAGCCCTTTGATTGTTTAGGTGCCATTGCCAGCTGCTTTCCGTTCACATATATTTGAATCCAATGCACTGTAAACACATTTAGAAAAATCTCACGTGAGATTGGGGGACGAGGGATTGTACCAAATCTCACGATAGATTACCAGGGGGATGGGGGGGTTGGAAAATCGCCAAAAATCCTCACATAATTAAAGACCGCCTCCTTAAGAAATGATTTAACACGCGAATAAGTCCTCATCATCGTTTGACGACATGTGTGTACGGAATAATTGAAGAGTTTGGAGGTTGGCACTGAAAATCGGGTTTTATGAGGACGCGCAGGCGCAGGAGGGCAGATTTTGACCTTCGGCCGACGTGAGCGGGCGGCGCGGGTGGCTTCCTTGGTAAGGGTCTTACACGTCAATAATGCTGTCACGTCGAGAGGATGACGCGTCGTGGTCGGCGCACGCTCATCTCTCCTGCCGTAGGGCTAGACATATTACCACCACACGTCGGACAGAGAGGGACGACGCCTGGGGCTATGGTTCCCCCAGGCAGCCGATATGGTCCCAGAGGCCCTCCCCTACCAGGGTATAGAGTTAGTCGAGCTTCCGCTTTCCCGTAGCCCTGGCATAAGAAGAAGAAAGAACACCGAGGGATTTTAGTCTCCCTAACTCGGGTATAATAGTATTACTTCTTCGGGAGTACTAGTGCCATCCTAACGTGGTGAATTCCACACGCCCCCGCCTCGTTTCTCCCCGCGGCGGTTAGTCCTCAATCGGGTTTCCCCTCGTTAAAAAAAGGGGTCGGGTTGGGTTGGGATTTTTTATTCCGGTACAGCGTATTGCTGAGCAGTCAAATTTATTAACTGAGCAGTCGACGTTTAATTTTTTGTGAATATTTATTATGTATTTTTTTTATTTCTAACGTTTGCGTCGTTTTTTATGTTAATAAAATATTTTCTTATCATTCTTACATGTCGTTAATCGACAACTTGACATTTAATATATTATCTAGAATATGTCTCTAAATAATAAAAAAATAAGGATAGAAGAATGAATTGCTGCGGCATTTAGGAGATTAGGAGATTATAATTTTCATCAATTTTCTAACGAATTTTTTAACGATAGCTCTGAACGCCTAAATTGCTCTAGGCGATCAGAAGATTTGGTGAGATAACAAAGTTACATACATATAATCTATTATAAACATGTATTAATTATACTAGAAAACAAATACAGCATGGGTAATAAAAACTATGTTACAACATTCGACGTATCAGTATGAAATTTCAATGCTTACTCCATAATAAATTGGCCAAGAACGCATTGAATCACACAATTTAAGGGTTCCGTAGACGCGATGAACTTTCATCTTTATTGTAATTTTGCTGCGAAATTCTAATGAAAAAATAGTATAATCGAAAATACCTACCACATTTTTCGAAAACTACTCAAGGGGTCATTTTTTAAAAGCTAATATCTCACACAGTATGGATTGAAATAAAAGTCATACCTAGTAGACACATATATATATATATATATATATATATATATATATATATATATATATATATATATATATATATATATATATATATATATATATATATATTTAATCAGAAGTATTTAGCGACATACAGATTACATAATTATACTAAATTTCATCCATATTAGCCTAACAACCTAATTGCTATTAAAAGGAAAATGAATGCATAAATTTAAATGATAAATTTTATAAAAGTAACAATCAAAATTTTTAATAAAATAGAAATATGTGTGTATATATATATATATTATATATATACATACATACATACATACATAACTTCACGCCAGTTCCCTTGCGGGGTAGGCACGAACAACAGAGCGCCATTTAGGCTTATTCTTACATACCTCACTTGCTTCTTTGACTTTATTATATATATATATATATATATAACTGTGTGTGTGTGTGTGTGCGTGTGTGTGCGCAGCTCGTCGCATATACAATATATTTTGTTCTACGCTGATGATATACGCGATATCCTGGTCGTTGTATCTATAGAAGTTAAATACTGTTAATGGTGGAAAATTATAATAAACCACTTTTACATAACAAATACGTGTGCTCTCGGCTGCAACCAAAATGGAAGAAGAAAACAACAGTGTTGCAAGTTAAAAAATAATATTATGTTGTGTTGGTGTTGCCAACATATGTACATAAAATGTCTTGTTATCATCTTGCTTTCGTTATTTGACTCAAAATTCAAATATTCCCATTCAAAAACAAGGAGGCAGTGACGTTTTGTACGATAATAAAAATCGTGTCATATGATTTGACTGCCAAATACCCAATAACATAAACAATACAATGGTGCAAGGAAATTATATGACTAAAAGATTTCAAATAGTCCCCGCTATGCTAAGGGGGGGAGGGTGCCAGGTCTACTAAGTCTACAAATAAATTTTAAATAATCGGTACATAAAGACACACATTGTATATTCCCAAATTAAGCCAGTTACGTTTGATATGGATAATACACAACGGACTACTTTGAGGCTGACCCTGGACACCCAGACCATAGTAAATAACGGAGAAAATTCGTTTCCGAAAATTACCATCCCAGGAATCGAACCCGGAGCCTCTGCGTTGTTGCGAGGTAGACCGACAAAGGTTTAGCCCGCTCAACCACAGAAGCCGTCTAACTATGATATACAAACAGGATGGACGGACTGGAAAGATCGAAAAACTTTATTTGAAGAAATAACGACGTAATTACATTCCTTATACATTATTATACACAGCATATTCTGAGAATTTGTACGCCTCATTTTCAGCAAACAAGGTTTGTACTCAGCATATTGCTGTGCCGGAATTATATCCGACACGACGCTGATTTTTAGTACAAACCTTCCTTTAGACGTAACTGCTAACGTGATATTTTTATTAACGTGACAACCGAACCCAAAAAGTATACCGTTCACTTTGATACTGAACCCTTAAAGCCCATAGCCTCGTATCATATGTAAATATTGCCCTACTTTGGGACATCGATTATGTGTTTACACACCCATAACCTTATTATGGGCATCCACTTATCACCATTGTTGGTTTATACTTTATACACGGCTTTCAATTACAGTGCAGGGCAGTGGTGAAAGTGGGTGAGATATATTAATCTTATTTTCGAGTACAGCGTCAATTACCAAAACATTTACAGTTGTATCAATTACCATATATTTGAATTGCATTTCGTAAAATGGTGGCATTTAATAATGGCCACTAGGCCGCCCGTGCTCGAAATTCGACCATAATAATTAATGTCAAAGACTATACTTCTATAATCACAGATTTCGCCAAGGCTACACTGTTAATTTGACTTGAACAATAAACAAAAGAGTATATATGCTTGTGTGTGTCAAATACATGGTAGTGTGTGTATTTTTTTTTTATCGATTTAATGTATTTTTTACATACATATACATAACTTCACGCCAGTTCCCTTGCGGGGTAGGCACGAACAACAGAGCGCCATTTAGGCTTATTCTTACATACCTCAACTTGGTGATAGGGCATTTGCCCGACTGGTCATGGCTACCACCCCTGGTCTTAAGTATGTCGCCATAACCTTCTGCTAGTAGTTGATCAATTCGATCATTGAAGGTGTGTCGTGGCGTTCCACGAGTTCTCCCTTAAGAGACTTTTGCAGCGTATATCTGTTTATTCATTCTTTGGTGTTGCAAATGTCCATAGGCGATGGTAACCGCTTTCCATTAAGTGGGCCGTCTGCCTGTCTGCTGAACTCCTGCTATAAAAAATTAAAAAAATATAGTGTGTGTAATTTTTTTTTATCGATTTAATGTATTTTTTATGCATAATTTTTAAAAAATATTAGCTTCTTCACTTCTTCTTTATATAAACTATGAGTGTGAACTCTGTCCGCGCAACTTTGATAAAAAAGGGGTACAAAGTTTTTGTTTCACGTATTAATATATAGATAAATTGTACTACTCAATCTCTGAGATATGTGTGTAGGTACGTGTCATACAACAAAACTATCAAAGAAGGTCGACATCAAATCAAGATACGGCATATATATTGTATAAACTATTCACACAATATCGAGCGGCTAACGTGTATTAAACGATAAACGAACTATACCTAAGTCGTGCGCAGAAGGATTGCCGATGATAACTCCTCCCACTTCCTACAACCACGACCCGGGGTCGTCCAGTTCTTAGTACTACTTAGACAAGCCCCGGTCCCAGTTGTAGGAAGCGGGAGGGGTGATCATCGGCAAACCTGCGCACGACTTATGTGTCTAGCCCGGTGTAATATGATTTACTATGCTATGTTATTAGTATACCCTAGTCAGGAATCGAATCGGCTGATTGTGAAAATGTAGTGTCTTGTAAAGAGAATGAAACACCCGGTATGATAGATATGTAGTGGAAGACTTACAAGCCAATAGATGGCGCTGTGCAATAATTGAGGTCGCAAACGTTTCCCGAAACGTATAAAGAACATATACAAATTTCTGACGATGATAGATGGGCCTAGTCCTGCGAGCAAGAACAATAGCCTCGCTGGAAGATCTTCCTTTGAGACGGAGGAGCATTCCATCTCGCTCTTCCACCCTATATGGGGCACTCTCTTCAGATGTAACTCGCATATTGGACTGGCGCATCCAGTGACACAAAACTAAAAATTGCCGTAACTACCCTCTATTCTTTACACGACATTAATACACACACAACAGAAAAAAAACTGTAATATTACGCCAGTAGATAGAGTACCCTTATTTTTCATTTTGACATTGCTTCACAGAAATTGATACAGGTGTTAGTTTTTACAAGCTTTTGTTTAACTTCCAATGGATGTACAGTCAGTGTTTTATAGAAAGGAGCGGCCAAGATGGTTAAATAGATAAGAACATCGAAAGTGATCATTAGTATCGAAACAACCAAGGTAGTCTAATAGTTCGCATCAGCCTTCTTGACCAAAAACATCAGTACACCGACAACGCCAAATACATGAGTACATTCAAGTCATCATTATTATGTTAACAACCACCTTGCCAAAACAAAGATACACTCTAGAAAAATGAATTCTATTCTAAATGTGATTTTGCACGCATATGTATATCGCGTGAGAATGCAATAATATGGTACTATGGAGCTGATCTGATGATGGAGTCGGAAGGAGGCCATAGGAACTCCTGTACTAAACAAGATAGACCCGTCGTGTTTGGGCTCGTTTTACTTGTCTTGGCTAACATTCTGCTGCTACATCATATCCAGGATCTCAAAAGCTTGTATTTAAAAATCCTTTTTAAAAAAGCTTATTTTTTCAATATCAACCGATTCGTTTCCTGGCCAGTGTAATTGATTTTTTTTTTAATCTAATGATACCATTTTAGCTTTCATCGAAAGCAGCTTCGAGACTCCTTTGAGTATTTTTCTTTATTTTGTGTACTTTAACATTTGGCCTCGAAGGCCCATTTGAATAATTCACACTGTATATGTTATAATTACATTCGGCGCCAAACTTTATGTTTTACTGTGCGATCCAAATAAGAATAGGAATGTCAATAACCTCTTTGTCAAATTTCACTTGAAAAGTATGGTTTGCAAAAAACTTATTTGCATATCAATAATAAATAGTCTTACATCAAATTTAAATAAAAAGGTTAAATTAGTAGTAAATTGTCTTAATATAATATTTACTTATTTAAAGTCACAATATGGCGCAAAGTCGATCCTATTCTCATTTGAATCGCATTATACGTAGTATTACTTCACTGCCACATAGACGGTAGTTCGTATAAATCATGTATTGCGAAGCCTTTTTTTTACCAGGGGAAATCCGCTTGAGGACCATAAGCCGCGACAAGAGCAGAACCTTGGGGGGATAATTCGCGACCCGTGTGTGGGATTCGCCAGATCGGGGGTGGCACCAGCATGCCCAGTCAGAACTGGTGCCCACTAAGCCGGGGACTCATCCCCTGGCATCGTCATGATGTATTGCGAAGCCTGCTGCAACCAAACTGGAGAGACCATAAGCTTGAGCGAGATACGCTGTGGAATTGTTCTTAGTTTTACTGCCGCTTTGGAGCTATATTACTGTTCTGTACTGTGCCAGTCACTTAACCAAAACGACTATGATTTTTTAAAAGAGGTCCTAAAATACTTGTCGTGTTTGCTTTAAACCATTGTTTGAGTTGCGTGGGGTAGGTAGTTGTGAAAATATTTGTCAGCTTTTTTCAAAGTGTCTTAATTTGTTTCTTTTTATTTTAAGGAAACTCCAGTAAACTTAATAGTAATTGTTGTCATGGGGGCTCAATGGCTAATACGGGCGTCTTAGCCATAGACGGGACGGAGTTCGCTTCTCATTCGAATTATAAGAGTCGGAAATTCCGAAGCATGACGAGCGACACTCTCCGTACAAACAGACTTTTAATGTAATATTGTTACCATGTGCTGATGGTGTAGCGCAATGTGAAGATGCATACACAACGAGTTTAACGATATGTGAAACTCGCCGATCCGTCTTGCACAAGCGTGGCGCGTATATCGCCCCTTGAAATGCAGAAGGACTTAACAGCACTGTTAGGTACCCGAAAATCTCCTAGTTTTATTTACTTTGTTAGTAATAGACAGCCAGAAAAATCTGTATTAAGTATATTTCTGCGAAAGTCATAATTACCAAATAGTGGCGAGTATACTGTCCTGTTCCTATACATGGGAAGCCCGAGCCCAGCATTGGGCCTGTTATATATTACTATTATTATAACCAATAGTAGATTGTTACTTAGACATGAGATAGTTTGGCGCACGAGCGTATCGAGGGCGCTAATAGTTCGAGTGCCTAAATAGGCCTTTCACCCGAGGTTAACGCTACTTTTGATTTTGAATATACGGGAAAGTAAATTAAAACAGATTAGTTAAACAAACAACTACTTGTCTAATGAAATCGACGTTAAATCCATATCTTAATATGTTGTACTCATTTAATACGTCACATATGAAACGCCAAGTAAATTTATTTTTCTGTAGCATTCTACTAGCCAGTATTTTTTTTATCTCTGATGATAGTAATACTTATGTAAATTAAATAATAATTTAGTGAAAATTAATTTGTAAGTATAAAATGATGTTACAGAATTGATGATATTGTTTATTACAATTTATGCCGCGATTATTTTTTATCGCCTAGTCCTCCATCATAGTTCAAGACAGAGTCTTTTCTTTTCTTGTCTTGTTTTATTTATCTGATTCTAATACACTTTTTTAAACAACTCTTATTTTCTAATACATTTTTTCTTAAATACTTTAGTTACATATCTATTTAGTCTATTGTACGTTTGTTTATTTATACTTATCTATCTATTTCTTTCTTGTTTTCTTATCAACTTTATCTATTTACATTATTTTACATTTTTTTTAATCCTCTCTCCAAGCGAACGAGATTGCTCGGGTTTTTTTGCTTTTAGGGGTTTTTTTTATAATTTCTTGTTTTTTACTTTCCTTTTCTTTTTATCTACCTTATTTTACATTTAACAGCGACTCTAAAAGAAGTTGTGACATGACTCGTATGTATTATCTATGGATCGCAGTTTTTAAATTTTTTGACAGCAGGGAAAATCGTTTCCCAGTGACGAAAAGCATTGTTTTCATCTTTGTGATCAGGCAACTCCAACCGTACTTTTAAAATAAGACAAATGAAATTACATTTCTTATGTGATTATTGAACCGACGGATGATTAACCCTTTAGCTCACTATTAGCACATATGTGTCCGCGATGAGAGTGCAGATCGCGTTTGTGCACGTGATCGTTAATTGTGTTGTTGTCTCACTCTGTTTATATAGGAGTTGTATGATTTGTATGAAATAGGGTATATTTTCTTGGTATATTACGAGATAGTGATAGTGTTAGTCTTGCGGCTTTTTGGTATATCGATAATTAACTTAAGGGTTAATAACCGGTTTGCTATACGTTATCAAGCGTTCACTTGCCTTATCATTGGTTGATTTTGACATTTACTTGTAAGGCGCTTATCTCAGGTTTTAACCGATAGTAAGACAAATGAACGGTTGGTAAGATATAGAAAAAGGTCATAAACAGTCAAAGTTTCCTTTGTTAATATTAATAAACATTTACATTTATTTTTTAAATACTTTAATTTAGTCCAGTTGTTAGATTTTACTTCAATAAAACACATTTGCATATATTCTTATCGATTCAACATCCGTAGTTACCTGTTGTTTTGTATAAATTAAAAGTATAGATATTAATAAATTACTGTAAACCACAAATTTAATTTCTACGATTAGATAAGCTGTGTTCACACCGCTACTGTTAATTTATTCCTCTGTAAATGGAGCCACGCCTCAATAAAGTATTGAGTTAATATAATCTGTAGCACGATCGAGCTTTTAAGCAGGTCCATAAATTATTATATTATCTTGTACCCCGGTCTGGTATCTGACAGTTTGAATAAATTCTAAAATACTGATTTATACTGTGGGTGATAAGCATGAAAAAACACTATAAATAACAATCGTAACTAGCCAATTCCAGTCCACTGCTGGTCGAAGCTCTCCCCAAGTTATTTCTCATATTCTGGTCCTTTGCTCTCCTCATCCAGCCACCTACCGGCTACCTTCAGTCCACTTGACCGGAAAGCTCCCTATATACGTTACCGAGATGCAGTCTTTACTCCAAAGGACATAAAACTATTGCGATTGGAGAATAGCTTAGTGAAATTGTCTAGATATACTCGCAGATGTAAGATATAGCATAAAGTTACACTTCATTTTGGTACTTATTATATACGAAATACGAGTCTGCGAAAGCGGCCGATTTAGGCCCCCAGGAGACTTTTGTTTCATTGGCAGTCGGTCTTGCGACAGACGTAACCGGCCCACTGCCATTTCAGCTGGCGAATTCTTTAAGCTATTTTCGCAACCTTGGATCTCTTACGGCCCTATTGACAAGAGGCATTCTCTCTGAACGAACAATATGAAAATGTATGGGAATGACATAATACTTTTTTGCATGCGTTCAGCAGACCGCTCACCTGATGGAAAGTTACCGTCGCCTATGGAAATTTGTCACCAGTGTGCTACCAGTCTATAAAGGTAGACTGGAACCTGTCGACTAATGCCGAAACACAACTCAAGGTTGTTATGATGGCATACTTTAGACTAGGGCTGGTAACGCAGTCGAGCAAATACCTTACCACCTGGCTGTGGGTTGTTTTGTCGCCTCTTACTAATTCAAATTTCAATTCACAGCAATATGCTGAGTGTAAACCTTGTTTGCTGAAAATGCGTCGTACAAATTTTCAAAATATGCTCTGTGTATAATAATGTATAAGGAATGTAATTACGTCGCTATTTCTTCAAATATTTTTTTATTTCTTTCTTTCTTTCTTTCTTACGACAGGCCGCCCGGCCGCTGTAAATTGTATTCTTTCTCCGTTCCTGCACGGATAAAAACTTAGCGTAACGATATATCTTACATTTTCTGTTCTATTCGTTTAGCGCTAACGCCCCTCCTCATTTGGATAAGGCTATGAGTTGCAATCGAATGAATAAAAGCAATGGACTTATGAGACGTATACTCGGTGCCATTGAGTTCAGTCTACATAAAGCATAAATCTATCTGAAACAATTCGATTGAAAAGGTACTAATCGGCCGTGACATAAGCAGCGAAGGCAATGACTAGAACCAGCCAGGCACTGTCTCTTTAATCTGTCAGTCTAACGACCTCGATCAATCAATTATACTACGCTATTTATGGAACCGACTAGAACTATACCCATATTAGGTTGTATCGTATTGACACTATAGGAACTTGCGACGAAGATAGCTATTTTCGTTCTACTTCACAATTATCAATAACCGGTGGGCACTGCAGTCATAGTCCTGCCATGAAAAAATCAAATCCTAGAACCCGATTGCAGCGTCACCTACTAGGTCCAATTGAGTCAAAATTAATGAATGAATGAAAACTCTTTATTGTTCACCATAACTTAAACCTAGAGAATTTAATATGAATACATTTCCATTAGAACAATGGGCGACCTTATCGCTTATCTCGATCTCTTCCAGGCAACCCGGTGTCCAAGGAGACATTAAAAGAAAAATTAAATAGTATTTGATGATTTAACTAAATTAAAAGTAATTCAATCGTAATTAAGTATAATTAAAGAAAAGACAAAAAAAATAAGATGCTACATATACATAATTAAATAGATTATAATAAATAATATAGATTACATATACCTACATGCGATCAATAATATAATTCTATTTACTGCAACAAATTTTATCCTGGATAAAATTTTAAGTTCTGGTTACTTATTAGTTCAGACACTCGCCCCGCAGCCGTTATCACTGCATTCGCATGAAGACAGCGTCGATAATTAGCATAGCGTTTATTGTCCATTTTAGATTTTATGTAATTTATATTTGGATTCCATACATGATTGTGTTAATTAAATATCTGATACAAGTGTGAAAATATGAATATTAATGAACAGAAATATACAGAGACTTCTATATGTATGCCAAATTTTGAATCTCTAGCCGTAATAATACATGAGATAATCATATCAGTTATGACAGACAGACAGAAACACATTGTAGAAGACTATAAGTACCCTTACCTTACCTTTTTACCTTTAAGTATCGGAAACCTAGGGACGAAATCCTATATTGGTTTACGATACACCTTCCATTCTGTTATGATAAATAGGTCAAGCAAAGAATGACAGCGCAGATAAATTTAGGTGTTATCATTTTGACAACGACAATACTAGATATCATCTAAATGGAGAGAATTAGAGGCCTCTCAAGACGATGATCATAGATGTTATGACCAAAAAAGGTCGATGACGAGATAGAACATCGTGACATTAAACCTCCTCTCCTATGCTACAATGAAATAATGCTTTTAGTACCTAGACCATTGTAGTGTAAGGTTTATTTAAAAAAGTAGCAACTAATCATCATCATCAACTCACTTACCCATTGGCTGACGCTCTAACCGTACATACCCCAGCTATTTAAAAAGTTCTATAGTTATAATGTCAAGTTAGATATGACATTAATTACATAAAAAAAGAAAAGTTAAAATCGTATCATTAAACTTCTGATATATGATAATAACAAATTTAATTACTTTTTTTTAACTTTTCGCGACTAGTATACATAATAAAACTACGTTTTAACGGTTTTCAGCGCGGTAATTTATTAGATTTTTATTATTCCGATGTTTCGGCCATTTTTCAGTAGCCGTGATCTTTCACTTCCGTCCGACATCCTTGTCTTCCGTGATCACGGCTACTGAAAAGTGGCCGAAAAGTCGGAATAATAAAAATCTAATAAATTACCGCGCTTAAAACCGTTAAAACGTAGTTTTATTGAATTTCAATTACTGTTTAAATAATAATTAATTCACTCTCTGCTTCCTTTTAATCTTACAATGATAAGGCGTCAGAAGTTTGTACGCTCGTACAAAATCTGTAAGTTGATAAAAGGTATCTCAGTTCATGTGACTATCTGCTCCCTAATTTTTTTATTTTATTGTATGAATTCAGCAGACAGGCAGACGACCCACCTGATGGAAAGTGGTTACCATCGTCTATGGACATTCACAACACTAAAGGTGTTACAAATGCGCTGCTGCTTTTGTAAAGGATACTGAAACCTGGCCACTAATGCCATTTGATCAATATAGGATTACCTTGGTCTATACTGATTCGAGTTATACCAGTACGTACACGGGCAGAACCAGTGTTACCTCTATTTGGTTTATTAATAACGCCACCCATCAAGTGTGGTAGATGAGAATCTATTTTATCAATACGAGCTTTCTTGTCTGTATTTATTCATGTGATTGGTAGTTTCGAAACGTGTTAAAGATAATATTTCGTTTTCTTGTTTGAAACTTGTAAATTGTTAGCTCGGAGTTTGTTCTTGCATGGGTTATTACGCTTGTAAGCAGTGTTTTCTTTGGATGTTTCTGTAGTTAGAGTCGTTCTGGCATAATTGCACGCTTTGGCTTCTCGCTTGTCTTCAATTAGAGCTGGGCTAATTAGATGTAGTTTATTTGAACACTAGCTGTGTCCCGCGGTTTCATACGCGTGGTGATGGAATATCGTTATATTTTGGATAATTCACACTATATGATAATAAAACTACGTTTTAACGGTTTTAAGCGCGGTAATTTTATTTTATTTTGGTTTTTCCGACGTTTCGGCCACTTTTCAGTGGCCGTGATCACGGAAGACAAAGATGTCAAGTGTCAACGAGTATTGTTAAAGTTTTATTTAGCCTACCGCCAACTTATTAATTTTAATTATTTAATTTTATTTTTAATTTTGTTTATGGTTATTATTTACTCTATGGGAGCCTAATCTACTTTACTACCGCTTCTCAACATGTTATGGCTTGAAGAGAAGAAGCGGCGCAAGAAACTCTTCAGCAAACATGCCTAGCTCTAATAATTTTATATAATATTAAAATAGGTGGAAGGAAAAATAATGTTATGTTTACAAATTATAGCCTATGTGTTGTTCTGATGTGTAATATATATGATTGTTTTTGCGTGAAAGAGTAACAAACATATATCCACACATCCATACATTCTTACAAACTTTCGGGTTTATAATATTAAGTAGGACTAGGTGCTCACGGACTCGTTTGCGAAGCTTTGGTACTATACTCGTATATTCGTCGGATTATTTTTCCCATGTATAAATCTATACGTCTTTAAATATCGATGCTTAATTTTAAGTGCTGTACTCATGCCGGTTCGTTTAAATTATACAATGTCTTAGTTCTGTTTGCTCCTTATAATGTAGCGGCTTTTCGCAGTTTACTCAAAATCAAGACCAAAAAAAAGATAGATGGATTGTGTGAAGGATGATATGATGATATGCGGTGTGACAGAAGAGGTATGTCAGAATAGAAGAGTGTGGAAGGAAAAGACATATTGTGCCGACCCCAAGTAATTGGGATATGGTGAAAGAAAAAGAAGACTCAAAATGTTGAGGGGGTACAAGCCAAACGGACCTCAGATACGATTTTTTTATTTTATTGCATGAGTTCAGCAGATATGGAGCTGGCCCACTTGATGAAAAGCGGTTATTATCGCCTATTAGTATTTGCAACACCAAAGATGCTACAAATGCGCTGCTAATCTCTTAAGGGAGACTGGAACTCGGCTACTAATGCCGGAACACAATTCGAAGTTTCGATGACGACATACTGTAGACCAGAGGTGGTAGCCATCGAGACGGACAAATACCCTACCACCTCTGGCTGTGGGTTGTGTTTTCGCCTCTACGATAGGCCGCCTGGCCGCAGGAAATTGTATTCTTTCTCCGTTCCTGCACGCATAAAATTCGGATTCAGCGCCTCGAAAAACAAGTAGGTAGGTGGGTCTGGTCAAATGTACAGATAACAATTTTGTGTACATACATACATACATACATACATAACTTCACGCCAGTTCCCTTGCGGGGTAGGCACGAACAACAGAGTGCCATTTAGGCTTATTCTTACACACCTCACTTGCCTCTTTGACAATTTTGTGTGCCGGTGTTATTTGTGAATTATAATTTTAACTTAAAGTAGAAATACCAATATGATATCTATAATATTATAAAATTGTAATCATGCCGTGTCTGTGTATTGAAGCTATTTAAAACATACAACTGGACTATAAAAATGACTATATAAATGATGGAGAACACGATGCAATTTTTTTTTGGATTTCTTATCTATATGTTTGTTGGGGATTCACGTAAAAACTACTGGGTCAATTTAGACACGGTTTTCGCCGAAAATTTTTAGATGCTTAGAGCAAGTGATTAGACATAAAATCTGCGCTACTTTTTACCCGGGGAATCCCGCGGGAACCTTTGTGGGAAACATTTAAAAAACATAATCATATTCAAAAGTGATTTTTGTACTGACCGAGATCAAATTTTATGTAATAAAAAGTGTAATATTTTTTATCCCGGGAATCCCGCGGAAACTTTCCCGGGAGCAGATTGTGCTTAAGAAGTAGCTTAGTCCGACAGAGTTGTCTGTCAATGAAACGAACTTTTTGAAATGCTGTGGTACTTTGTGTCCTGAGAATTTCAAGTCAACCGTGGACGAAGTCGCGGGCATATCCTAATTTAAAATAAAACTATCGTATACAAATTCAATACAAAATTCGTAAACAAACAGATACTTTAATCTATAACGACTATATATTCGCCAGGTGGTAGGGCATTTGCACGACTGGATGGCTACCACCCCTGGTCTATGTCGCCATAACAACCTTGAGTTGTGTTCCGGCATTAGCGACCAGGTTCCAGTTTCCCTTAAGAGAGCAGCAGCGCATTTGTAGCAACTTTGCTGTTACAAATGTCCATAGGCGATGGTAACCGCTTTCCATCAAGTGGGCCGTCTGCCTGTCTGCTGATCTCCTGCAATAAAAAAAAACAAATAACTGTGATGGACACGAGATGTAAAAGCAACAACGGTCCGAACAATTTCACTATGGTATAACATAGTATTTACAGCATGTAGTTTGATCAAAAGACATACTATACTTGTCCATAATTGCTTTAATTTCGATAAAAATATCGAAGTGCTTGATTACTTGAAATTGGATCAATCGGCTCAGTTCCGAACCGTAATTGCATCTCCATTTGCAAGTAATACTACCATTATTATCGGCCAATAGTACTTGATTGTAGTATGTAAGTTGCCTTATACTGCATTCACTTGCCTTATATATTCTTGATTACAGTTCTTAGGGCGTGCTTGATCGGTGTGATACCACACTCTCACAAAAAATCTAATCTCATATAGGAGTTTTTGGCGGGAACTGAAAGGAGATGTTGTGCTGTGCAGTTTTATTTTCTAAAAATGTGTAAAACTACTCTAAAATGAACAATAGTTGTAGGATATTGCCAGTTTTTGAGTAGGAATTGTGTTTTGTGAGAAATGTGAACTGTATAGTCAAATGTGGCCTTTTGAGTTGTCACAAGAACTCCGATGAATGGCACTAGCTGATTACCTACAGTTCAGCTGTGCTACACATAGGCTTAAGAAAATGAAGAAACTATATTGTAAACTAAGATTTAGCTTAAAGGCCTAGCTGCCAAGCCATAAACCTAAATAAAAAATCTAATCTCATATCCCATTTCTTCTATCCCATTTGTCTTGCTTGATCCCTCTATCTCATCCTACCATCATATCCCGTTTATTCCATTCTAAGAAAAGAAAGAAAGACTTTATTTGAAGAACTAGCGAAGTAATTCTAAACGCGTTGACTTCACCTTTTGTGTTACTAACGCCTAAAGGCGACGGTAACCACTTTCCATGAGCTGGGCCGTCTACCTGAGGCCCAATCCTGATATTACTATCTCGACAAAATAATCATAATCGGCAGACAAACACACATATTGCATATTCTCAAATTAAACAAGTTACGCTTTGCTTGTGTTATGGGTGATATACAACGGACTACTACTCTGGGGCCGATCCTAGACATCCAGACCATAGTGAATTGCGGAGAAAATTTGTTTCCGAAGTTTACAACGCCAGGAATCGAATCCGGAACCTCTGCGTTGCAGTGAAGAAGGCTGGCAAAGGCTTGGCCCAATCAACCACAGGGGTCGCCGCCAAAATCGCTGGACTCTGTCGTTTCAATCGTAGTCTTGCATGTTTTCGTTACTTTGTTTATAACGATGGCGTGAAGTTAGTAGCATTTCAATGTAAATTATGGATGACGACATTTCTGCTATAATACCAATTTTATTTCTATTGTATTCTGGCACGATATCGAGAAGATAGATAGATAACACTTTATTGCTCACCAAAATAAACAACAGGCGGCCTTATCGCTAAAAGCGATCTTTTCCAGGCAGGTGGTAGGGCATTTGCCCGACTGGAGGGATACCACCCCTAGTCTATAGTATGTCGCCATAACAACCTTGAGTTGTGTTCCGGCATTAGTGACCAAGTTCCAGTTTCCCTTAAGAGAGCAGCAGCGCATTTGTAGCAACTTTGGTGTTGCAAATGTCCATAGGCGATGGTAACCGCTTTCCATCAAGTGGACCGTCTGCCTGTCTGCTGATCGGCAATAAAAAAAAATTAAATAAAAAGGCAACCTAGCTTAAAAGAAATTCTTAACTAATCTGGCGATATAGATGGAACAGAAAAAAGATAGGACTGTACAGTACGAGAGATACGTACGTATGTGCGAGAAGATATCGTGGATTTAGTAGAATACGATTTTTTGACAATATCGCAATGGAATCATACTTTGAATATAATAATAGCAGAATCGGGCCCCTTTTTTGCAGCAACGCAATAAAAAAATCCACATAATATTTCGTATTTTAGTAATTATAATGATAGATGCCTAGTTTATAGAGCGACTTTTGTATCGTCTGATGTGGACGGTTCTTTATATGACTGTGTAATCGTCATGTCGAATTCAGTGTTATACCAGATTGTAATTTTTTATAAACTATTGAAATTATAGGAATATATCAATAAAAAAGCTTTTAAGAAATAGCGAAGTTAATTAACGTGGTAATGGTCAAAGTAGAATGAATTTAAATTACATATCGAGCCTAACGCTATTTTATCATAAGCGACATTTGGAAGCGAGAGTTGGGTATGGAAGAGAGAGCATGAAAGTATAGTAAACGCGGTTGAGATGCGAGCACTGCGCAAAATCTGCGGAGTGACGCTCGCGGACCGCGTTCGTAATACCGAAGTAAGAAAGAGAGTTGGTCTGAAAGAGAGTGTCGGGGTGAAGGTAAGGAAAGGAATGCTCCGGTGGTTCGGGCATGTGGAAAGAATGCATGATGAAAGAATGACTAAACAGATATACAATGCAAAAGTGGATGGACGCAGAAGTCGTGGATGGCCACGACACACCTTTCATGATCAAATTGATCGTGTACTAGCGGAGGCTGATGTCAGGAGCCTTAAGAACAGACGAGTGTGCATGACAAGAGTTATGAATGTCAAAGAAGCAAGTGAGGTGTGTAAGAATGGGCCTAAATGGCGCTCTGTTGCTCGTGCCTACCCCGCAAGGGAACTGGCGTGAAGTTATGTATGTATGTATGACATTTGGACCTGAGTTTATGTTTTGTTGCAAAAAGCATATTTTTTTTTATTGCAGGAGTTCAGCAGACAGGCAGACGGCCCACTGGATGGAAAGCGGTTACCATCGCCTATGGACATTTGCAATACCAAAGGTGCTACAAATGCGCTGCTTCTCTCTTAAGTGAGTCTGGAACCTGGTCACTAATGCCGGAACACAACTCAAAGTTGTTATGGCGGCATGCTCTAGACCAGGGGTGGTAGCCATCCAGTCGGGCAAATACCCTACCACCTGGCTGTGGGTTGTTCAATCGCCTCTTAGGACAGGCCGCGCGGTCGCAGGAAATTGTATTCTTTCTCCGTTCCTGCACGGATAAATTTTAAACTCTTATTTTGTTTTCAGACTTTTAGTTCTTGATCCAGTAGACCCTACTAGTCTAATATAACTAGAAATGAAAGTCTTAAGACAAAATAATAATAAAATACCTTTTGCAACAAAAAATATATTTAGGTCCAAATGTATATTGTTTGTTTAAGTTTTTTTATTGCGAATCTGGCAAACAGGCAGACGGCGCATCTAAGGGGCCATCCATTCATCACACGTCGACGAAGTGGGACATTGTGTGACAAGGAGTGGGACAGGTCCTAAATTTCGTGACGTCACATTTCAAAATCTAATATATTTAATATCGTGCCTACCCCGCAAGGGAACTGGCGTGAAGTTATGTATGTATGTATGTATGTAATATATTTAAACTTTAAAACGCGACATTTGATCTATTTACGAAAATCTTCAGAATATTTCCAACTCTACATGTATGAGCATAAGGTTTAAATTATAAAAATAAATAATTGTAAGGGAAATAAAACTAATTACGGAACTGGTGTTTTAATTCAATAAGTTCTTCATGTAAAATTGAAAAATGCGTGATGTCACACTAGGGAGAGAGGAGTCTCACAAATGTGACCAGGTGTGACAAAGATGGGGGAGGGGTCAAAAAATCATGAAAATCGTGTGACGTTTTTTATGGATGGCCCCTAATGGTAAATGCTTACCATCGCCTATAGACATTTGCAACTCTAGAGACGGAGTCAACGCTTTGCCTACTTTTAGGGTCGAGGATGAACTAAAGGAGATGTTACCGAAAAAACGGGATAAGGGAATGCAATACGAAACGCACATTTCACTAATCATACGAAACGCGATTGGCTCAGGCAAACCGTTTCGTGCCGATATTCTGTGAGAGCGTGGTAGCTGTAGTTGAGATAATGCTTGAGCATGACAACCGCGCCAGGGATAAATAAAATGAAATTTATTGTTTTTTCGGAATTGTAATAACTTTGCCTCTAACTTGTAACTTTAAAAGTTCTGAAGAAATAAATAACGGTGGGTAGAATTAAAAAAAATATTTTCTTTATATGCGTCGAGTGGCTTTGGAGGTATGGGGTATTTTGGACTGCTGCTTTTTTGGGTTTTACAAATCTAATGAAATGTCAAAATAGTGGATGTTGTTTTACCTATGCATAACCTTTATTTTTTATTGCATACGTTCACCAAACAGACTGACGGCCCATCTGATGGAAATCGGTTAACATCGCCTATCCACATTTACAACACCAAAGATGCCACCAATGTGCTGCCGCTCTCTAAAGGGGAACTGTAACCTGATCACTAATGCCAAAAAACAACTCAAGGTTTTTATGGCGAAATACTCTAGCCATCCAGACGGGCAAATACCCTACCGCCTAACTGTTGTTGTTCTTGTCGCCTCTTACGACAGGCCGCCCAACCGCAGGTAATTATATTTTCAACATTGTTGTCACAATGTCACCACAATTTAATTGCACAATGGATACAGTTCAGTCATTATTCTTAATTACAGTTTTAATCTGTGACATTATTACGAGATTTCATTATTAGATAACTTGTATTCTCACACAACAAAAAGACCAACCTCTGTGGCTGAGTGGTCTATGCGAAACTCGTAAGCACGCAAGTTCCCGATTCAATTCCCGGCATGCCAAATTTCGTAAACTTTTAAGATAAAGATTTGAATTGTAATAAAATACAATGATGTAATATTAGTATGTAGTGTCTACCCATATAATTTAATTTACTAAAAATTGTACGCCTAACCGGCAAAACCAACACCTATTTGTCAATTAATATAATAAGTTATTCTTAAGGTACACCACAACACAAACATGCATTCATTAAATGTCACACACAATAACAAAGTAACAAACAAGCGTGTACAATTTCCTAACTTCTTAAATTTAGTTGTAAAAAAGGGTACGGAACTAGAGTCCGTAGTTGGTAATAAAAAAAAAACACCTATTTGCGTACCTACAATGTGTTTATGCAATAAATTATTTAATTTATTGCATAAACTGGATGGATGCAGAAGTCGTGGAAGGCCACGACACACCTTCCATGATCAAATCGGTCGTGTACTAGCAGAAGATGATGTCAGGAGCCTTAAGAACAGACGAGCGTGCATGACAAGAGCTATGAATGTCAAAGAAGCAAGTGAGATGTGTAAGAATAAGCCTAAATGGCGCTCTGTTGTTCGTGCCTACCCCGCAAGGGAACTGGCGTGAAGTTATGTAAGTATGTATGTATTATTTAATTTACTCGGCGGAGCCATAAAACACGCTAAACAAACAGACACATAAACCAATGTCAACTTCCCTAATGTCTCTGGTCACCTTGCATAAAAATCAATGTAGTAGTATAATAATAAATTCACATCTGTTTTCATATATGAAAATATTTTCACAGCACTCCCTACTAATATCGCGTAAATGGGCACATCAACCTTGACCGCTAGCAAACGCGGCAATTTTGGCCTGCTGCCAGTAAGTGACTGGTATTGAATGATAATGAAACATATCCCTTGTTTTTGATATCTTCACATCATAATTTCAACACATTGTATGATATACTGTTACTGTCATCTGTGAAAAAGGTTTTTGCATAAAATTTCGTTGTATAATAAAATATAATCTCTTTTCTTTCACCATATCCCAATTACTTGGGGTCGGCACAATATGTCTTTTCCTTCCACACTCTTCTATTCTGACATACCTCTTCTATCACACCGCATATCATCATATCATCCTTCACACAATCCATCAATCTTTTTTTGGTCTACCTTTAAATTTGTACCCATCCATCTTGTAGTTTAACATTCTTTTTGTCACGTGACTTTCATCCCTCGTCATTATATGCCCATACCAACTTAATCTTCTTCCTCTCAATTTTTCAGTCACAGGTGCAACTTTCAAGGATCCCCTTACGTACTCAATTCTAACCTTATCCATTCTTGTAACACCACACATCCATCTCAACATTCTCGTCTCAGCTGAGTGGAGACGTTTGTAGTTTATCACTTTAGTGGCCCAACATTCCGACTCGTATAGCATGACTGGTCGTATGACAGATTTATATATTGGACCTTTTAGTTTCAGTGGCATTAGTTTGTCGCACGTCACACCGCGACCACACAATAAAATATAATAACAGCCCATAAACGTGCCACTGCTGGGCCAGTAAAGCCGCCACGCTTGTCTAAGGCGGCTTGGCAGCTTTGACACATCTGTCATCTCGATGTGCAGATTGCATCACGATGTTTTTCTTCACCGTTGTTAGCTGTGCTAATTATAACAAAATGCACATTACGTCAAAAAACTGCCTAAGTGGTGCATGAGTTCCGGCTAGGATTCGAACCCGCGCCCTTTGAACTTGAGACGCGTGCGCTAGCTATTAGGTTACCACGAATTCGTTGCGGTAAAGTCGCGTTGACATGATCATAATTTTATCTTGCTTACAGCACTTAGGGCTGACTCGATCGGTATGATACAACGCTCTCACAGAATATCTGCGTGAAACGGTTAACCCTTAGCTAATCAGGTTTAGTACGTTGCGAGTGCCCATGACTCACTTCTTATACCAACTTCCATATCCCTTCACTTTATTTCATCTAGTTTCCCGATCCCTCCTATCTCACCACCTCGATTCTATCCTAAAGGCTGACAACGCAGGGGTTTTGCCCCTGGTGTTGCGCATGTCTATGAGCGACGGTAACCACTTTTCATTACGTGGGTCATTTACCTAAAACTAAACGCTTTGTGATAAAATAAACAATAACTTCAAACCGGTGTAAACGGTTTACAACTCACTCGGACTCACTCGTATCGATCTGATGAGATTCACTCAAATTTTTAAGATTAAATAATAATTACATACATAACTTCACGCCAGTTCTCTTGCAGGGTAGGCACGAACAACTGAGCGCCATTCAGGCTTATCCTTACACACCTCACTTGCTTCTTTGACATTCATAACTCTTGTCATGCACGCTCGTCTGTTCTTAAGGCTCCTGACATCACCTTCTGCTACTATACGATCAATTTGATCATGGAAGGTGTGTTGTAGCCTTCCACGACTTCTGCATCCATCCACTTTTGCATTGTATATCTGTTTAGTCATTCTGTCATCATGCATTCTTTAAATAATAATTAATTAATCATTTTTTTTATAAAGACAGCACAGTTTTTTTATTGCTGGAGTACAGCAGACAGGCTTACCAGCACACTTGATGGGAAGTGTTACCGTCGCCTATGGCCATTTGCAACATCAAACATACAGAACTTTAAAAAACTTTATTATGAATAATGTACATTTATCAGAACAACAACTCTATGCGGAAGAGACGACTGTCATTGGAATGAAATATTCAAGTGCACTTTTCCACTTTAGTGTTGCATGAGTCCTTATCGTAGAAGTCAATGCAAATCCATTGCTTTTATCACGGCCTTGTCTGGATGATGTCTATGTAAATATAGTCACTAGATTTAATGCTACGGTGTTATCACTATCAACTCTGGCTACAGTCCGATTAATGTATTCTAATTTTGAATAAATTTTATGTTGAGCTGATATCACACGGGTCGCTTTTGTATTTCAATTTGGATGAGGCAAGCAGTGATGAATTTGAACATGATTCAATCAGTATCAGTGAATGTCGTCGTTTCCTTTTGTTTGAGCTTCCAGAATTCGTAGTCGAGTTTGGCTACATTCCATTAGATACTCACAACGACCACGTTCAGGATCACGATTTTTCCCGTTCCATTTGCTTGCCCCCGTTACAATCGTAAACCCAAGTGGATCGGTTATTCGACCAAGCTCTTGACATGGGTCGTTGTAAGCGTTGTGCGATCGAAAATGATGACGTCGTTAGTGACTTTTCGCCACGACGACAACGGCCGCGGTCGCCGGGTGGAACGGCAGACGGATCATTTTCGGCGTTGTGAGCTACTAATGAACGCGCTGTTCATAGGCGCTATATTACTTGAGAATTTTCTAATTTAGTTTATTACACTTTAAGCCGTTGAAGTTGTATTCGCAGTTGAAGTTTGAAGATGATGTTGACGTGTTTGATGTTAAGATTAGGTTGCATTCGTGACTCCCGTGGGACGCGTTACAAACCGCCCGACTTGTAAAGAGCCTAAAGATGCCGGGGGTTAAAAGTAGTCTGGCATTGGATGAGACCATTGAGCCACCGCCTGCCAAGGCTAGAGGAGAGGCGAGGCTATTTACCCTTGACCCTGGTGTTAAAGGTGAAGGACGGGATATCGAAGGGTTTTAGCTGGTATCCCTAATTGTGGAGTGGCAATAGTATCTTTAGTTCTGTCTAGAGATGCTAGTAACACCCCGACCTGGCGAATCCAACACTTGGCTGAGGGAGTATAGCTCGGCATGTGGTTTCCATAAAGGGTTAAATGATCTATATCAGGATTGGAAACACTCTTGCAGTTAGTCTGCTATGTCGGACACGAGGGTTACCGGGGATACAAGAGTTCCTCACGTGGTCCTCCTGCGTGACTCCTCCACCATATTCAATGTAGTTTTGTAGTACAATAATTCCCCCTACTTAGCTAGCAGGTGGGACGGAACAATAACTACGTATACGTACGTACGTTATACATATTTATAGTCTGTGTGTTGGGAGGTTGGTAAATAATGGATCTTGAAGTGTGACTCTCAAACAGAAGTCAATAAATAACAATTGTAAAATAGCCTATCCCCAAGTTTGCGTAAGTCAGGATAGCCTAAGTATTACAGTATTTAATATTGATTCAATTGGCGTTAATGTTTTTTATAAATATTAACGTTTTTGCTTGACTTTTTTTATTTAATAATATTATAGTATAAAATGATTTCACTAATGTGATACATTTATCCTTTATCTCTCGTACACCTGCTTGCTGTAAGTGTTTTTACGACAGTAGTAATTAAAAACTGTTTACTGTCTCGGATTCCACACCTAAGATTCACATACCAGAGCAATACGTTTGTGGTATTGTACGTATCTACGCTATACTGCTATTTTAGCACTGGTTATGTGTAGTATAGGAAGGGTTACCTACAATAAAAAAGGAAAGTGGAGTTTCTTGTAAAACTTAGTGTTACATTGTTATACTTACATTAAAAATGTAGTTTTGTTTCATTTCTTTTTATTTAACTAGGGTAGTTGATTCTCAAGATATATATTTGATATATTATTCATCATGCGGAGTGACGCTCGCGGACCGCGTTCGTAATACCGAAGTAAGAAAGAGAGTTGGTCTAAAAGAGAGTGTCGTGGTGAAGGTAAAGAAAGGAATGCTCCGGTAGTTCGGGCATGTGGAAAGAATGCACGATGAAAGAATGACTAAACAGATATACAAGGCAAAATTAGATGGATGCAGAAGTCGTGGAAGGCCACGACACACCTTCCATGATCAAATTGATCGTGTACTAGCAGAGGGTGATGTCAGGAGCCTTAAGAACAGACGAGCGTGCATGACAAGAGTTATGAATGTCAAAGAAGCAAGTGAGATGTGTAAGAATGGGCCTAAATGGCGCTGTGTTGTTCGTGCCTATCCCGCAAGGGAACTGGCGTGAAGTTATGTATGTATGTATGTATTATTCATCATTGGAAAAAATCGCAGGATTTAGTATGTGTATAAATAGCTATAATAGTTTTGTCGATATAATTATAGATAGTCACATAACGTATTAATTATTATTTAACCAATGATTAAAATTAATGATATGTTAACGCTATTCTCCATCCATACATTCGATTTTGGGCCCAACAAGGAGAGACGATGGCTGCTGGGGGGTCCGAACCAACGTCGAAATTGAGAGTCTCCTGGCCGAGCCTAACATTATAGGAGAGAAAAAATCTCACCGCCTCCGTTGGCTCGGTCGCGTGGAATGGACGGGAGAGGTTCGAAGCGTGAAGACTGCCTATTTGAGACGATCGAATGGGCGGCGTCCGGTCGGTCGCCCCAAGTACCGCTGGAGGGAAAGAGTGGAGGCTGACCTGTATGAGCTTCAAACCCATAACTGGCAAGAAATCGCACAGGACAATAAAAGGTGGCGTGTTCTCGTCTCGGATGCCAAGACACATTTTGGGTCGCTGAGCCATCGGACTTAGTTAGTTATTTTTTAATTTTTTATTATTATTAACATCTCTACGGACTCGAGTTCCGTACCTTTTTTTACTACTTAATTTCTATGAAAAATTTTAGAGTCCATACACGCTTATTGTTTATTTTTGTTACTGTGTGTGACATTAATTTAGTAATTTTTATATTATGGTGTACCTTAAGAATAACTTATTATATTAATTTATTCTAATTTTAATACTAAACTTATACGAATGTAGAGTGTATCTGTTACATGCTGGTGTTGTGAGGAAGTGCTTGTGCAGTGTTGGCCTTATATCTATACTTATATATCTATACTTATATATATATACTTAGTTAGTTATGTTAACGCTGGCTTTACATGTATCAATATTGTATAATACTTTTATATATCTTCTACTCAATTGTTAAAACTTTACCAGCATTCTCGGTAAAGACATACATTACAGGGCATGTCCGAAAATATTGGATATATATCGTATATTGTTATACGGCAACCCTACATTAGTAATGTTTATCGTTTATTTTTTGGTTGGTTGACATTAGCCTATTTTAGTTACGAATGACCTACTTGTGCATCAATTAGCAGTTGTGTATCGTATTTTTTTAAAGTACTTCGCGTATACACACAAAGGTCAACAAACAAAAAATATAAAATTAATCTTTGAATAAACTGTTACATACAGATAGTTTAACATCGGTGTGAAGCGGTTGATCTTGATCTAATCGAGTTTTAAGCGATGAGTGAGAGTGGCCCACTTCTTCTAATACCAATCCCAATTTCATCCCTTCTATCCCACACATACCTTCTGTCTTATCTTATATCTCAATGTCAAAGTTTATTTCTTAAACATGAGTATTTACATATCAAGTATGCATGATGGTATAAAAATAAATGTGCTCATGTTTGGCCAGTTAAGCATAGAAAAATTACAGTTATTAAAATATGTCCTACAAACAATTTCATAACAATAACTCAAAAAGAATGTCATAAAAAAAATAGAAAGAAAGAAAAGATTTATTGACTAAAAAAATAAAATAAAATAAAAAATACGACGCTATACATACAAAACAAATAATACATTCACAATATAATATAATAATTATCAAAATAAAAATATAATAATTATTACTATACTAACTATTATTTTATTAATATATTAATACTAGTGGTCGCCCGTGGTCGAAATTCGGCCATAATAATTAATTTTGAAGTTTTAACATTATTAAGTTTCTGTTTTTAAAGACTATACTTCCATAATCACAGATTTCGCTAAGGCTACACTGTTAATTTGACTTTAACAATAAACAAAAGAGTATATGCGTCCGTGTGTCAAATACATGGTAGAGTGTGTAATGTTTTTTTTTAATGATATAATATACTTTTTATGCATAATTTTAAAAAATATTAACATTTTGCACTCCTTCTATATTATAAAGTATAAATGTGCGAATTTTATACTCCTCCGTCCGCGCAATTTTCGTAAAAAGGGGTACAAAGGTTTTGCTTCACGTATTAATACAATGACAAAAAAATATCTTAACCTGTTTATTCCATCCTAAAGCCTGGCAATGCGTTGGCTTCTCCCATGGTGTTGCAAACGTCTACTACAGAATACTCTCTAGGCGATCGTAAGGAATTTTTTCCAGTATACTTATATATCAAGTTGCGGTGTACGTGCGACTGAACGTTCATGTCTATGCCAAGCATAGTGACTTGCATACGCACTTCACTTGGCATAGGAATGACATGAAACAACCCACAGCCAGGTGGTAGCGTATTTGCCCGACTGGATGACTACCACCCCTGGTCTTAAATATGTCACCATAACAACCTTGTGTTGTTTCCGAAACATAAAACACAATCTTGAGAAATCGGGGATATTGACGCATGTCATGGGACCGCTAATATACAATAAACTAACGAGTAGGATAACGGAGTCACCATTCGTCGCCTCATTTAAATATACGGCTCAGAAAATGGTCAGTCGAGCACACCTTTTATAGTCATGAGAAGTTTATGTCCTACAATATGACCTAATTTTAATTTTATTTGTGACCATATGTAATGTAGAAATTGACGTGTTATACATATATATATATATATTATTGTTGGAATCTCTAACAAAAAGTTTTTATTAATTTGGTGCGGCATGGTACTAGCCACCATACCTATTGAATGTTTAAATTTAGAACGCAGATGTTCTTTTGTTTTTTTTTATCTGCTGTTCCCCCGTTTATTATTAAAATCGTCATTAGGGACAGACTAAATTAGTTTTAAAATATTTGCTTAGCAACTACTAAAAATAATCAAGGCTTTCGTAACCTTTCCCATCGTTACAATTTGAATTTATCCTCAATTTCAAAATAGATTTAGTATAACACCAGCAACCATACTAAATATAAAGCCCGTATCATCACCTGCAAATTCAGCGATAGCTATCATTGACGCAATATTTGCTATTATCATCGCGTCTGTTTACAATGTACGAATACGACTTTTGATGTAACAATCTCTTGTTTGTTATAGACTCTTTTCTGAGATTGATATAATGACAAAGATGTTAGAATATCATCAGATGTCTGATGTGTCATGCGCGACGTGAAAACTACTTTGTTGTCTATGCATAGAGGGCTGCACTCTCCGTCTTGTCGTTGATATGTGTAGTTACTGGTACTGATGAGTGTGTCCAATTGTAATATTAATATGTGATTATTAATAAATAAGTCTCAAACAGTGTTATGAAGTCTTTAATTAATGAAGCATGCTTTCACACATAAAAATTCAATTAAAGAGTCAGTGCTTTCAATCTCATAGAAAGTACCATACTTTATTTGATTAAAGGTGTCGTTTTTTCTATATAGTTTTTTAATAAACCCGAAGCCTATTGGTTTTATCGAGATCTACATCTCGCTTGGTCGAAATCTCACAAGGCCAAAAGGCTTGCCTGTGCTTGGGGAACGCATCAACGTTACCATCCAGCGCGAGAACACGGCCAGCGATTTAGGACCTACACTAGTAGTAGTTTTTTTTAGGAAATTGGGTATTTGACATATATTACAATATATTCTAGAATATTATTCATATAAAAGAGCAGGCCTACCCCGCAAGGGAACTGGCGTGAAGTTATGTATGTATGTATGTAAAAGAGCAGGCGTCAAAATGTCTTATTATCATATTATTATTACTTTCAACAGTTCATTAAAGAAATAATTTTAATTATACTTTAAACAAAAATTAATAAGATATTTGACTCGTTAAAATTGTGACGTCATAAGCCAGTATTCTTACAGAAAATCAAGGAGGCTGTGACGTTTTATGCGATGCTAAAATGTGTCTCAGTTGATGTGGCTGGCAAATACCCCATTATACTTATATATTAATTATTATATGTGTAATTAAAAATAAAATGCTTATAGTCAAACACTTTATATTTTTAATTATAGAGAAATGTCATTTAATCATTTTTTAAACGGTGGCCAGTGAAACGTGGTCGAAGCCATGAGGAATGAACGTACTTAACGACCTTTGTATTTATATAAACCTAGAGTTTCCGCGCGTCTACGTCGATTGAAATCCCCAGGGAGTAGCTCTATATTACTCACATAAAAACTAAATTAGGTTTTTTTTAATATATATATTAGACCTAAAACTACTACTGTTTCTTGTTCAATTCACTACAATAACAAAGAACCTAAGTCCAAGTTTAAACAGCTACCCAGCAAAATATAGAGATGAGTCGAAGCCGACCTAATTTGAAATAATACAACGAATGACATGTTGTTTTTGAAAGTATTTGGTAGTGAATTGAAAAAACGCGATTGCATCACCGTTTATTTATATATATAATAATAGCAGCCCATAAATGTCCCACTGCTGGGCTCGTGCCTCCCACTATAGGGGAACGGACAGTATACCCGCTTGTCCAAGGCGGCTTGGCAGGTTTGACACATCGGTTATCTCGATCTGCAGGTTGCATCACGATGTTTTCCTTCACCGTTATTAGCACGTGGTAATTGTAACAATATGCACATTAGGTCAGAAAACTGCCTAAGCGGTGCATGCGTTCCAGCCAGGATCGAATCCGCGCCCTTTGGGTATGGGACGCGTGCGCTAGCCATTACGCTACCACGACTTTTATTACCGTTTATTTAATCTATCTGAATCTGAGAATCATGTACTAGAATGATGATAACCCCGCTTTATTATCAAATCAGAACTAAGCACTAGAATGATGATAACAATTTCTCGCCTCTGCTCCTATTTTTGATATAACAATATCCCTGCTGCACGAATAAACCCATGAGATTTCCGTGCCACAGTTCAAATGTTTCTAATGTATACGAATTTTTTTTTTTTTTTAAGTTATGAATGTCGAAGAAGATATTGCATAAGATATTGCATAATAATAATAATAATCGGCAGACAAATACACACATTGTATATCCCTAAATTAAGCAAGTTACGCTTGTGTTATAGGTAATATACGACGGACTACTCTGGGGCCGATCCCAGACACCCAGACCATAGTAAATAACGGAGAAAATACGTTTCCGAAATTTACTATACCAGGAATCGAACCCGGAACCTCTGCGTTGCAGTGAGGTACGCCGGCAAAGGCTTAGCCCGCTCAACCACAGAGGCCGTCAAATGAATATAAGCATACTGGATAATAAATATAAAAAAAAAAACTATTTTATGGGAAAGACATAATTTATCAGGATAAAAAATATCTTAAGTATTGATTTGGGATATAAGCCAGCTCTGTGTCGAGTTTCATTCATATACTTTCAGTAGTTTTCAAAAAGCACGCGATCGCAATGCCATATTTATCGATATTGTTATCTATCGCGCGGAAACGACGCCATTTATTTTCGTGATAAAAAGTACCCTAAGTTACGTCCCGGGATACGATGTAGCTCTGTGTCGAATTTCATTTAAATCTGTTCAGTAATTTTCACGTGATGCTCTAACAGACAGACAGATAGACGAAATTTTGAAAATTGCATTTTCGGAATCTCCTGGTCCGAATTAGTCCCCTTAATTTTTTTCAGATTTTTAAACGCAATGTACAAACTCGAACTATTTACAGGTTTATTATATAGGTACTATAGATAGATTGCGGCGTTGTCATTGTCGTCGCTATGACGATTCGCAACAGTGGCGCCAATAAAATGTGATTTTATTTAGACGAAAGGTAAACTTCTCTATACCACTGAAAACGTGTGTGCAAAATTTCGTTACGATCTGTTGTATAGTTAAAGCGTGCAAGCGGAGGAAACAAATCCACGTCTGTGATTTTTTTTTTATTTATTTTTTTATTTCGCCAACTACCTCCGTCATTGTGCAAGACAGAGCATTTTCTTTTTCGTGTCTCTTTTAATTTTTTAATCTAATTTTAACTACAGAATAGGAAAAAGGGGTGGGATTTTTAATTATTTCCTTTCTTTTTCTTTTCTTTTCTTTTCTTCTCTTAATAATCTTACTTCTATTATATATGTTATACATATGTTTATGTTACAAAAGTCTTATTCTTACTAGTGTTACGTCTGTGATATTAGTTAGATTTGTATTATTATTAATTCAATTAATCATCCGTGCAGGAACGGAGAAAGAATACAATTTACCGCGCCTGGCCGCGGTAAATTGTATTCTTTCCTTGGCCTGTCGTAAGAGGCGACAAAACAACCCACAGCCAGGTGGTAGGGTATTTGCTCGACTGGATGGCGACCACCCCTGGTCTAGAGTATGCCGCCATAACAACCTTGTGTTGTCTTCCGGCATTAGTGACCGGGTTCCAGTCTCCCTTAAGAGAGCAGCAGCACATTTGTTGCACCTTTGGTGTTACAAATGTCCATAGGCGATGGTAACCGCTTTCCATCAAGTGGGCCGTCTGCCTGTCTGCTGAACAAACAAATCCACATTCGCGTCTGTAATATTAGTTAGAATTGTATTATTATTAATTCATTTAAGTGCGAGTAAATTTTATAATATTTCTAAATGGATTTAAATTATTAACCTTGCGAGCTACATTCACAAGGTGAAATAACTAAATCCCTGTAATTGCAGTTTTACACAACAGAAAACATAATTTAAACAACTGTTTATTTAGTAAAATTACATACGTAAAACTTTCATTTGTTTATTAATAATATTTTAGTAAGTATTTAAGTAGTTATTTTAGTGTTTAGTATTTAGCATCTACCTTTGGTGATTTTGGTGTATGTCATGGTTGAAAAAGCGTGTCCTCTTAGTCAGTAGACATAAAGTATAAATTGTTACAGTTGCCACGTGCTAAAGATGAAGGAAAACGTCATGATGAAACGTGCGCATCGAGATAATCGATGTGTAAAACCGCCTTGGATAAGTGGAGCGGGTTTACTGTGCATTCTCCCAAAGAAGTCGGGAGGTCCGAACCCAGCAATGGGACGGATGTGAGTTGTTATTATATGTACGTCATGGTGTCTTGGTGGCTAAGGTACCAGCTTTTATGTCTGTAGTCAAATTAGTAAAATTGTCACTTCTACGGAATCCTTCATTCTTCGTCGATTGACTTTGAAGTGATTTACTACAGCAATGCAGTTGCCCTAGTATGCCTATTGATGACGGTAATGACTAATCACTTAACATCAGCTAGATCGTTTACCAGCTTAATTATCAGAAAATATATATTTTTGTAGCTGAAGTAAAGCAGACAGGCTGACTGTGCACGTGATGGAAAGTGGTTGTTGTCGTCCATAGACATTTGCAATATGAAAGGCGCTACCAATGTGCTGCTGGCATCCAATGGGAGGACTGGAATCTGGCCACTAATGCAAGTACAACAACTCAATTTTTTTTATGACGCCATATATACAAATTACCCGATTAGCATAAAATTTTATATATTGATGCGAACCGGTCCTTTGCAGGTGTTTTATTGCCCCTTTACATCTATTGTTCGTAAGACGTCATAAAACCTTCTTTCTTCTGTTTGTATTTCATACAAATTCATGGAATCTGTAAAGCTTATAAATTAAGGATTCAAATGAATGGTAGACATGTTGCTAGGAGGCCATGTCTAATTTACAAATGGATAGGGTCGAGGAAGGAGTCAGTTTAGTTTAGACTGCGAACGAAGCGTTACCTAGTATACTTTCGAAGCCACATTTTTTAACAACAGATTACGAGCTTGCGCGACTTATGTGATTACGACTTTCTGCCCTACGGTTTTGTTTTGTTGTATTCGATTGTACTTGTAAGAACAGTGAATTACGTGTGTGTACCTCTAAAAAAATTTGTCACAATTCCGACATTTTTAAGTTCACACCCCCTAAATTTCTAACAATATGTTGAACATAGGATACTTAAAAACCCCCTTAATGGGATAGTTTTCATCGGATACAGATTCAAAAAATTGGAAGCAAATTCGCATGGTGAGCCTGGGTCAAAATATAGAAGCAGTAAAACTAAAAGCATGTTGAAATATTACACAAGATAAAACGGTAATAGTTTTAATAAGACAGCCCGATTATAAACATTCGTTGTGCAAATACACAAAACTAAATGAGGATCTTAAAATTCCTGACCGTCTGAAATGTTTGGAAATATTTGTAAATAGATTGTTACACCCACTAGAGATCAGTTTAGATGTTCTTATTACGCGTTGCTTACGTAAAGAGTTGAAAGATTAAGATTGATTATACCATTCTCCTGTTACTTCGTTGTATCAAAGCACTATTTCAAAGTTTGTTTGCTTTTGAAACGCTTTAACGCGTTGGTGTAAAAGTTTTCTTCGATGTTCTTATTTGGGAACTTATTACTAGATGCAAGAAATTTAGAACTAATTTCAAGATTTCGTATCAAATGGCAAATACCCAACTGTATATAAGACATTGTTCCTTCAATATAACAAATCACCATTTTTTATTTATTTCAATTAAAAAGTTTTTATTCAAAATAAGTTCCACTGGGGAACACTTTTTGAAGGTCATAAGCCAAAATTTAAATCTTCTTCTTATTCTATATATACCGCTTCGCAACGTGTTATCGCTGTTTAAAGGATTCATTGAAATTAATTGTTAATTTTGTTTTTTTCTATAATGGGGTTTTGTTCGGAGATCATCTTGCATTTTGACTGTCCTTAGTATATTATGGGATGTTGAACAGGAAAAACTATTTTTATCTGTTCCGACAGCACGTTTTACAAACTAGGAAGTTATTATTCGTGTCAAAGCGACATTGGTTTCTAATAATAGAATGCGGGTTTTTATTACCTCTGCTCTTTATGAACTTCCCACAATAACTTTTCGAGTCTATCAATAGATCAAACACTTCGCTTAGGAGTGCCTTTTGTAATTGTTTACATTTCATAAGATTCCTTCTTTATTTGAGTTCAGTTAGTATTTGGCCTTGGAAGCAAATTTCTCACAATCTATTTCAGTTAAGATAAAATTCGCTAATAATTTCAAGACATTTTAACATTAAGACATTTTCAGTGTACTTATGTATATACTGAATTGGTTATTTCAATCCTTCAGCTTTAAGTATTCAAAAAAATATAAAGTGACATAATTATGTACATAGGCGGTCAGACAAGATGACCTAAGATTTCTATTCTCGTCAAAATAATTATGGATCCCTATAAACTGCCTTTTCTATTCTAATCTAAATCTTATTGAAATCATCTTCTACTCAATGCACAAGAAACTATCATTCAACATTTTATTAGTTAGGATACGTATCCATACTACGTGACTCGTTCGGGGGGGGGGGGGGTCTCCAAATTACCATGCTTGGTCTCCGGGGCGGGGGAGGAAGCTTAGGTTTTCTAGGGAAATCTCGCGCTTTTTCAGATTGGCGCGCAGCGTTAAGCGTGTTTTAAAAGGCTAATGAGGCAATTTTTTCTTTCAACTTTCTGTGTGCAAAAATTATACAAAACCATTTTTTTTTTTTTAATTGCAAGAGATCAGCAGACAGGCAGACGGCCCACTTGATGAAAAGCGGTTACCATCGCCTATGGACTTTGCAACACCAAAGGTGCTACAAATGCGCTGCTGCTCTCTTAAGGGAGACTGGAACCTGGTCACTAATGCCGGAACACAACTCAAGGTTGTTATGGCGGCATACTCTAGACCAGGGGTGGTCGCCATCCAGTCGAGCAAATACCCTACCACCTGGCTGTGGGTTGTTTTGTCGCCTCTTACGACAGGCCGCCTGGCCGCGGTAAATTGTATTCTTCCTCCGTTCCTGCACGGATGATTAAATGAATTAATAATAATACAATCCTAACTAATATCACAGACGTGGATTTGTTTCCTCCGCTTGCACGCTTTAACTATGCAACAGATCGTAACGAAATTTTGCACACACGTTTTCAGTGGTATAGAAAAGGTTACCTTTCATCTAAATAAAATCGCATTTTATTGGCGCCACTGTTGCGAATCGTCATAGCGACGACAATGACAACGCCGCAATCTATCTATAGTACCTATATAATAAACCTGTAAATGGTTCGAGTTTGTACATTGCGTTTAAAAATCTGAAAAAAATTAAGGGGACTTCCACTATCCAGTCGGGCAAATGGCCTACCACCTGGCTGTGGGTTGTTAAGTCGCCTCTTACGACAGGCCACCCGGCCGCAGGAAATTGTATTCTTTCTCCGTTCCTGCACGGATTTTTTTTACCATATTTTTGCATTAGCACATGAAAGCTAGAGGGGAAAGGGAAGGTCGGGTCTTGGCAAATACTACGGTTAGTAACCGACTCGAGACGAGGGTAACAAATTGTTTGCGTAATATGAGAGAAAGAGAGAGAGAGAGAGAGATAACGCTTTATTGTACAGCATTACAGAAAACACAGAAAAACTTATAGCCTAAAAATATTTTAAATGTGCACAATGGGCACTCTTATCGCTAAGATCTCTTCAAGATAGCCCGTGGTAGGAATAAAACAGATTCAATTTGTCAATGGTGGTATATATAAATATTGTTACAACCTAGGCGTGGACAAAGATATATTCCACGTACAGATTTGTAGAAGCACATTTATTACCCGTCGGCATTTGAACTAATAACATTGAAACTATTGTAATTCTTTTATGGTCGTCTTCTTTTGTTTACTTATTTATTAGCATACGTTTCTAGAGAACAGTCTATTGTTGTATTGTAATCATTAGCCAAGTGTTGCGGATTTTAAAGTACAAGCTGATTCTAGAAAATTTGGCCCACGTTGCCGGGCGGACGCATTCATCATTGCATTTGTGAAGTATAAAACGATGGCTTGATTGAGGGAGGGGGCAGTCGAGCCGAGAACCACGATCAAGGCGAGACGTGTGTACATTCGATAATCTATTAGTGACGGACTTTGCGCGTTTTATTGAATTACGACCTTCTACATTACGTTTGCATTTGTTGTGTTCGGTTATAGTTGTACTGGGTTTATACGTGTTTGTATAGTTCTAATAAACTCTATAATAATTCCAACGGCATTTTAATTCAAGTCTCGCAACTGGTAACAATATTATACGGTATGCAGTTACTTACATTATATTTTATTCAATAATAACCATATAAGTGTGTAAAATGTTATATAAGTAAGAATTATACTTAATAGACATATATAAATACACCTATTAATATTACAAACATAATTATATACTAATATGTTGCAGGTAGTGCTTTTTTGTCATGTTCTTAAATATCGTTAGTCATTTAGCATTATTTAGATGTAATATGAATAGGGTACATTCCATTATATCACTGATTATCATCATCACCAGACTTATGGTATATGACGTCTAATATATTCCTAACCAATATTGCTGTCAAACACAAAGTAAAAATAACATTAGGCTTCTAATAGTCTGTGTTGTGGATTCAAAGGGCTGACATTCCGGCTTCCCCTTTTACGATGTCCAAATACCAATGCGGTTAAACTATCCTAAATACACAGATATTTAAATTTTTCAAGCGTTTAGCCCCTTAAATTGACTCAAAGGTCGTTTTAACATCTGTTTGTCGGCACTTAACGGGCACAATAGACTACAAACTGGCAAATGTACATAATTATTATGATGCAAGAAGAAAAAACGTAATTCTGAAAAGCTCCTAAATTCTACGTGACTAGATAGCGCCACATGTAATATTGTTTCGCTAAAACATCAGTTTTCGTTTTTTAGACCAAATCAGTCTTTAAAGATCGAATATCTAAATAAGTTTCTTGTTTCACAGTTAAACAAAGTATCAGAACTAAATCACTAGGTTACCCTATTATAATGTTACATACATACATAACTTCACGCCAGTTCCCTTGCGGGGTAAGCACGTACAGCAGAGCGCTATTTAGGCTTATTCTTACACACCTCACTTGCTTCTTTGACATTCATAACTCTTTTCATGCACTCTCGTCTGCTCTTAAGGCTCCTGACATCACCTTCTGCTAGTACACGATCAATTTGATCATGGAAGGTGTGTCGTGGCCTTCCACGACTTCTACATCCATCCACTTTTGCATTGTATATCTGTTTAGTCATTCTTTCATCATGCATTCTTTCCACATGCCTGAACCACTGGAGCATTCCTTTCCTTACCTTCACCCCGACACTCTCTTTCAGACCAACTCTCTTTCTTACTTCGGTATTACGAACGCGGTCCGCGGGCGTCATTCCGCTTAATATTATAATGTTACATACGTAAAATTACGATGAATCAATTCCAGTGGCATCAGTCATAAGAATACCTGTGTAACAAGAAATAGCAAAGGTCCTATAATAAGTCCTTCCCTCCGCTACACCTACAAGAGTATAAATATAAAGAATTAAAGATAGATCAAAAAAGAGATGAATGCATCGTGTGAAGGATGATAATTTGTAATGTGGTAGAAGACGTATGTCAGGATAAAGAATAAAGAAGGAAAAGACATATTGCGCCGATTGGTGTATCTGCTCCCAATTGTTTGGGCGACCCCAGACAATTGAGAGCAGCACATCAACCAAATTACACTTGTAAAATAATGTGGGATGGTTTTAAATAGTAAGTCGTTCAGAGACTCGTACAAATAGTGTGTTTGTGACATGTTTACAATTTATAGAGGCCGTTACGGAAATGGTTCGATAATCTGAAGTTATGTCGGCAATGGACGGTAGTCGGTAATCTTTCCTACTTTTTATAAACATGCTTAAGTTAGAAATTCTTTTAACAACGATAACTGGAGCAGTAAATATTTTCTAAATCCCTATTTCTGTGAGAGTTAATCTGGGTGTTATTGGAGAAATTGGAAAAGTATTTAACGTCACTATTAAATTTCAGTTAGGTTTTCTCGTCGGGGATTTTAAAACATAAAGTTGTCACAGAAATCATTTTATAATTTAATTTAATTTATATTGCTTTGAAGACTACATCTTTCAGTTTAAAATAAACCCTGCGGCTGGTATCTAAGTTGGATCAGGATACATCACCGTATATAGAATACATTTTTTAATATTTAAACTTAGCCACCAATATGATTGTGAAACTTCGTTGGGTCCCATAATATTCCTGTGATCCCTAGTAGAGAAATGAACCTAGGTAACGAGGTTTAACACAAGTGTAGTTTCCATTTCAATCTCCAAATGCTATTCCGATATAAATATTTGTGATGTGTTCTTTTTTAGATCCAGGTACAAGTGTAAAGGTAGACCAAAAAAGAAATCTATAGATCGTGTGAAGGATGACATGATTATCTATAGTATGACAGCAGTTGTATGCCAGAATAGAGAAATATGGAAAGAAAAGAAAGATTTTTCAGACCCAAAAGTCCAAAATTGAGAGAAAGGTTTCTACTGATTTGGTCCATAAATACTATGTGTTTTAAATAATTAAATGTCAAGAAGCAAGAGAATAATGATTGATCTCTTGCGTCATCTAATTATATGACATTTAAAACCTTTTCAGAGTTATATTTTCTACTAAACGTGTAAAATTCTTAGTATTCCTTTTCAATTATATTAGTGATGGTTGACTAAGTATTGGATACGATAGCTTTGATTATTTATTGATCTTGTTTATTGAAATAATTCGTGTAATTACTTTCGTCCGGCGTTGATATATGATTAGATCCGTTATGAAGTTATCCGGTGGCCAAGAATATAAAGCTGCTAAATTCAACGTATGTCCGTTCGTTCAGGTTTATTTGCCTATTTATTAGCGACACAGCGTCGCTGTGTGGTCGCTTGTTTACATTATCGTCTTATTTACTGCCGTGGTGTTAGTTAGGTCGAAAACAATTTGCTACAAGCTTGGCTGTGAATCAAAACCTACTTAAACGGCTATTGCTTCATTGAACTTTCCAGTTGTCATATTACCAGAAACAATTCCATGCAATGCATATAAGGTCTCGTAAAATACAAACTTGTTTATAAAATATAAATTTTATTAAAAATGTAGATGTATACCAAGTGTGTGTCTGCCAATAGTTTTCAAATAGACTGATGGACATGACGACTGTATATAGTATCTGTTTTTATGAAAGCTGCTTTTCGAGCTACTACAAGAAGAAAAGTAAAGATTTGGCTGATACTGAGATGGATGTTATAGGTTGAGCTTTCGCCTGATGCTTTTTTACTTGAAGATATACTTGAATATTCATAAATACTTGACTAGATATTCAAACCGTGCTAAGTCATATTTTAAAAGAAAAAATTACCAGTCTGCATTATAGCTACAACATTATTGTTACCATTAGGAAAGCTATAAATTTTCATCGCACTATAATTACTAGTAATTATTTTCTCATCTGACTCGTGAAATCTTAATAAAAGCAATCTAGGTGATTTTCGCTATGACAGCTGACAAAAAGTATCTCAATCGACTTGACAGGCAACACCTATACTGTTGTCTTTATCTCACTCAACGGACGATGATAGATCGTCTTCAATTATTATCATTATATTCATGTCATAAGAAAGCGTAACTTTTGTCTTTACATTTCAAACCGCTCCATTGGACTTGAGTTATTCGACGCGAAAAACGACCGGCCACTAAACGATGGTACTGATGAGATTTTATGCAATTAATTTACATAATATTAATTAGTTTGTAAACACGCGACTTTAACATCGATCGTAACCGATGTTTAATGTATTACAAAATGCGAAGTAATTATGGCTCATCACGAAATTTGCTAGCGATGTTTTTATTTCTTTGGAACGGGTTTTATAAATGCAGAAACGGAGAAAATAATACTAATTCTTGCGGCCGATTGGCTTTTTTTTTAGGCAGGGGAAATGCATTTCGCACACTACCGGTTCCTTTGCTAGGGATTAGACCAAAGCGATGAGAGGTGAAGCCACTGAAGATAGGGCAGCCACCAGAGTCAATCGCCAGCATGTGTGGAGACCCGGCAAGGTACCTCCCTCGATATGGAGAGGTCACCCATGGGCAATACTCCACTAAAACCACCCTCCTCCCATGTGCCCCGCGCTTATGGCAGGAAGAGCATGAGACTTAGAACGTAGTTACGCCCACGCTGATCCTAGCGCATCAGTCCTTGAGAATGCCCCGGGAAGCAGTGCAGACTCGCTTCGTCAACAGGGGGATGACTCCTCCGCTCCCTAGATGCTGGAGGCCCCTGGCGGCCAAGCGGCTTATCCTAAGAGGCGACAAGAACCACTCGCAGCCAGGGACCAATTCTGCTATTACTATCTCGCCAAAATCGCCGGACACTATCGTCTCAATCGTAGATTTGCCTGATCTCGGTGTTCTGTTAATCCCAATGGAGTGCCCGTGGCACGCCGCTCTATCTTTTAAATATTTATATGCGAAAACTCGCGAAATAAATGTTTATAATTTTTGTAGCTTTTCAATATTCATTTCGGATAACGCCATTTCTGCTAATGCTACTACCATTTTCTTGCTAATAAAACAAAATAAATCAAACCCCTCCGTTCGGGAATTGTTTTATACTAAACTGAATTTTTCCAAGAAAACGTAATCTGCACATCTGCGGCCATAAACGGGTACAATAACAATAGGATGTTTTTTCCTTAATTACAAATTTTAATAAAAAGTAAACAAAAGAAGTCCAAATGCGGGAAAGATAATAAACTACAGGTGTTCATTCACTTTGTCGGCGTCTAACAATAGAAATTTAGTAAAATATATAATAATAAGTTTAATTTACCACGTTAGGTAATAGTTCAATGTATATTCTTACTTAATTTAAAGTCATGTTAAAATTAAATTAAATTTAATTCAAAAGTATTTATTCAAAATAAGTTCCACTGGAGAACACTTTTTAAAGGTCAATACATATAGGTTAATATTAAATTTTACTTCCTATTCTATGTACACCGCTTCGCAAAGCGTTATTGCTGTTAAGGAGAATAAGCGGCGAGAAACTCCCCAGCAACAACACGTCTAGCTAAAAATGTATTAACTCGAAACTTTTCTTTGTTTTAAATATTTTTTATGCAGAAATGTGTTATACAATTACTTTCGAAGAATTAATGTAGTTGTAGCAATCAGCGCATACATACTCAGTAAGGCAGACAATAAAAGAAATGAAAAATATTATTATAGTTATAACAATGACATGACGTACTAAAATGTTATACTGCAACATTTCTCCATAAATTCGTTACATGCTTGGCAAGATAAAAATGTTATACAAAATATAGTATAAGAGATTAGACCGTGCTGTCATATAAATGAAGTTTTGTTATTTAAGTACTCTTCAGATGGTTGGCAAGTACCACCTGTTTGGGATTCGATCATCAAAACTATTAAAACCCAAACCCAGCAAAAGACCAAATACCCGACCTCAAGACACTGAGCTCGTTTTGCGTGCACCGGAACACAAACTAACTTGGTTGATAATTTCTTTTTCTTTTTCCTCCTACCCATTTAAATATTATACAAAATTATTAGAGCTAAGCATGTTTGCTGAAGAGTTTCTTGCGCCCCTTCTTCTCTTCAAGCCACAACCTGTTGCGAAGCGATGGTAAATTAGATTAGGCTCCCATAGTGTTAATAATAACCATAAACAAAATTAAAATGAAAAACTTGGCGGTAGGCTAAATAAAACTAACAATACTCATTCATACTTGACATCTTTGTCTTCCGGGATCACGGCCACTGAAAAGTGGTCATAACGTCGGAATAATAAAAAAAATAACAACAAAAAAACGTTGAAACGTAGTTTTATTAAATATTATATAACTATGAATTGAACTAACTTACTAAATCATACTTAGATATAAACAATATATACAGTTAATAAAGAAAAAATCTTATAAATAAGATATGGGTCCCGGGTCGCTGCCCGTTAAGAACGTTCAAGCTCCAAAAATGCTGGCCGCGTTTCAAGTAAAGTTTTTGTGTTTAATTTTTCATATTACATTCGCAATGGATATGCGTCCTCATTAAATGTTATTAACAAAGTCAATTGACAATCCATTCCAAAAAGTTTATTAAGTAGTAGCTAATCTAGCAATTTATCATACACGCGTTACAATAAATCAAAACCTGCGGCGATCCATTACTCGGTCGTTTAGATTAGCCTAGACACGATGATGTTTATCTGTATCATATGATAATTAATACATACATTTACACCGTGTTTAATGAGCGTAAAACCAACTTGATTAATTCGGTATAAGTTGCTATAACTTTCGTAGCTTGTTAACGCTCGTTGTTGTTATTAAATTGTTTATATTATTATTTCGTGTCTTCTCATATTTTTTTATATGAAACAAGTAAACATTGTATTATAATTCTATTATTATGCGGCTTTTGGAGTCGAGACCCTGGGACCATGGGGGCCTGAGGCGCACAAGCTTTATCGAGACATAGTCAAACGTCTGGTGGATGTCTCACGTGAGCAAAAACTGGTTTATACCTCGGACAACGCATCAGCATTGCCATTCAGAGAGGCAATGTGGCCAGTCTTTTGGGCACTTTTCCGACTGACAGCGGTCTAGAACTAGATTTTATACTTTAATTTTAGTTTGAATATATAGTTTATTTTTAGTTAAATTTTTTGTATAGTTTAATTTATTTATAATTTAGTTTATTTTTAATTACCTATATAATAGTATTATAGTTATCAAATAAAATAAAAAAATGCCGTTAGATTTGTCACAAAGTTTATTAGAAGTACACACACGTAATTCAAAGGTCTCACAAGTACAACCGAGTACAAGTTCAAACCGTAGGACAGAAAATCGTAGTGCACTAGCTAACCCTTCGTTCGCAGTCGTAACACGAGTGACTCCTACCTCGACTGCCCTACCCTATCCACTTGTAAATTAGACATGGCCTCATAGCAACATGCCCGTTCCTTTGAATTCTCAATTTATAAGCTTTACGGGTTCCATGACTTTGCATAAAATAAAAACAAACGAAAGAAGGTTTCATGACGTCTTGTGGCGGCATAAACAAAGAGATTGCGCGAACAATAATAGAATAAGAGATAGCGCGTTAATAAAACACCTGCAAAGGACCGGTTCGCATCAATATGTATATGTCCAATTTTTGTGACTACTCTAGATATATTGTCCATTAAAACAATAACGTAAGCTCAGCACATAAACGTCCCAATGTTAGGCTCAATGTTATAAGAGTGTTTTATTTTTTATTTAAATACAATATTATAACAATACTAGCTTCTGCCCGCGACTTCGTCCGCGTGGAATAGTTAAAAAAAAAGTAAGTTAAAAAAAGCCCCGATTTTGAAACATTCTACATTGGTGCTCCGCTTCTGTTGGTCTTACCGTGATGATATATAGACTAGAGCCTTCCTCGATAAATGGGCTATCTAACACTGAAAGAACTTTTCAAATCAAACCAGTAGTAGTTCCTGAGATTAGCGCGTTCAAGCAAACGAACAAACTCTTCAGCTTTATATATTAATATAAGATTTAAATATTAAATTTTCCTTAGTTTAATATTGAGTACTGCTCTAGATTGCACTTACTTAAATTAGCAATTATGCAGTTGTGTTATTTCCAAACTGATTAGGCATGGAACTCTAAATATGCATCTGTAAAAAGGTATTTTCTTCTTAAATCCAAGGTCGTTGATTGTTATCATGCTAATTACCACAATGAGCGCGTAACAGAAAACGTAATATAATAAAAGTACAGTAAAGAAAAAGTTATTTAATTACGAAAAGAAAGTAAATTATCTAGGTGATGATTTCAAAAATGAAAGTTTACGAACTGATTTATTAGTATTGATTATTAGCAATGAAATAAGAGTACTAAGAAGAATTCAGACCAATTTATGGTTAAAATCTGACATAGGTATAAGCTCTATACAAGTAAGAAGACTGCTTTGAGTAAACGGTGGTCTTCAATGCGAAGGACGTGCCCACACTACGTAAGTTGTCGCTGTTTGAGTAAAGCTGGAGGATTGCATGCATTCCAGAACGGCGCAGACCTTCAGTATTGGGCACGCGATCTTGCCATTTGATATTAAGGATTGACCTTTCGGAGTTGTTACAAAGCAAACGGAAACAAGGCGGTCCGTACTTGCGTTATAAGGACGTGCTCAAGCGTCATCTAACTGCATGCGACATAAAACCGACAAATTGGGAAGAGCTGGCTATGGAAAGGTCTTTTTGGCGATCCATAATCTTTAAAAAATTCAAGGCTATCGAAGAGAAGCGCTAAGAAGATTTGGATACAAAACGTCAAACTCGCAAACAGCGACCCAAGTCCTCCTACAGCTATGCGTACAACGCCGCTGAACAACTACATTGTGCGATATTTGGCCGGGAATTCAAAACCAAATTTGGTATGGCCATGTGTCCGGGCGGCCTGTCGTAAGAGGCGATAAAACAACCCACAACCAGGTGGTAGGGTATTTACCTGTCTGGATGGCTTCCGCCCGTAGCCTAGAGTATGCCGCCATAACAACCTTGAGTTGTGTTCCGGCATTAGTGACCAGCTTCCAGCCTCCCTTTGGAGAGTGGCAGCACAGTATCTCATTATGTCTATGTTTTACATAGTTACATATTTTTTTTATTGCAGGAGATCAGCAGACAGGCAAACGGCCCACTCGATGGAAAGCGGTTACCATCGCCTATGGACATTTGCAACAGCAAAGTTGCTACAAATGCGCTGCTGCTCTCTTAAGGGAAACTGGAACCTGGTCACTAATGCCGGAACACAACTCAAGGTTGTTATGGCGACATACTTTAGACCAGGGGTGGTAGTCATCTAATCGGGCAAATGCCCTCCTACCACCTGGCTGTGGGTTGTTTTGACGCCTCTTACGACAGGCCGCCCGGCCGCAGGAAATTGTATTCTTTCTCCGTTCCTGCACGGATAGGATATATGTTTATTATTGAATAATATACTATAACTGCATATAAGAAAGAGACTTGGTCTGAAAGAGAGTGTCAGGGTGAAGGTAAGGAAAGGAATGCTCCGGTGGTTCGGGCATGTGGAAAGAATGCATGATGAAAGAATGACTAAACAGATATACAATGCAAAAGTGGATGGATGCAGAAGTCGTGGAAGGCCACGACACACCTTCCATGATCAAATTGATCGTGTACTAGCAGAAGGTGATCTCAGGAGCCTTAAGAACAGACGAGCTTGCATGACAAGAGTTATGAATGTCAAAGAGGCAAGTGAGGTGTGTAAGAATAAGCCTAAATGGCACTCTATTGTTCGTGCCTACCCCGCAAGGGAACTGGCGTGAAGTTATGTATGTATGTATGTATGTAACTGCATATCATATAATACGTATGTATACCACCTGCGACACATTGAATATGTTTTATTCTTGTCACGGGTTGTCTGGGAGGGATTGCTTCTTAGCTATAAAATTGCCCATTGTGCACATTTAAAATATTTTTGGGCTATAAGTTTTCTGTAATGGTGTACAAAAAATTGTCATCTCACTCTCTCATTAAAATTAACAATAAATCAAAGTCAAGATCATAAAGATTTAATCTTTCCTTTTCTTTCGTGGGACTGGATACTTTAACCCTTTTTTTTTATTCAATTTTTTATTGAGACTTTTCGTCATCAATGACGATGTCAGCCTCATAGGTGATGGCAAATTTACATTTTTTAATATATTAAAAAAAATATAAATAATTCAGCCCATAAATATCCCACTGCTGAGCTCGGGCCTCCCATTATAGGGGGAACGGACGTATACCCGCCACGCTTGTCCAAGGCGGCTTGGCAGGTTTGACACATCGGTTATCTCGATGTGCAGGTTGCATCACGATGTTTTCCTTCACCGTTATTAGCACGTGGTAATTGTAACAATATGCACATTAGATCAGAAAATTGACTAAGTGGTGCATGCGTTCGGGCGAGGATCGAACCCGCGCCCTTTGAGTATGGGACGCGTGCGCTAGCCATTAGGCTACCACGACTTTTTAATAGAAAGAAAGAAAGAAAGAAAGAAAAACTTTATTTGAAGAAATTGCGACGCAATTACATTCCTTATACATTTTTATACACGTAGCATATTTTGAGAATTTGTACGCCGCATTTTCAGCAAACAAGGTTTGCACTCAGCATATTGCTGTGTCGGAATAATATCCGACACAACGCTGATTTTCAGTGCAAACCTTCCTTTAGGTGTAAGACCAAAATGACCCAGTTTTATTAATTAAATAATAAATGAGAATAATATTTAATAAAAACTAATTCTACTTATATAATATATAAATTGTGAAAAAACAAATAAATAAATTTTAATAAAAAACCAACAATAAATACGTTGCTACAAAATTAAAATAAATACTCGTGTATCAACTTGTATCGTATCATTTATTCGAATACAATTCGCTAATGCTTGCCGAGTGTTAATTACCACATTCCGTGTGCCACGTCACTGGCATGAGGCAACAAATGACATTTTACTTCATAACCTATAAAATACTGATTGTGTTATTTAACTGTTAAGATATGAAATGTTTAATATATATTATTTTCACTGTATATATAGGCTGTGCACAAGACTGACTCGCGTTACAAGTAAGTTGTCAGACAGTGATATGTGTTTACTGCATATGAGTTTCTTGTTTATTGAAAGTAAAATATATTAAATAAACTTAAATATAATTTTAAACTTAACTGTAACTAAGTTTTAACCCTTGAGACAAAGACAAACGCGATCTGCACTCTCATCGCGGACACATATGTGCTAATAGTGAGCTAAAGGGTTATTAAAGTCCACAGTCCCTCTTAGATGCTTAAACAAGATTCTCTGATTACTCTGCTCTTATGAAAACAGTTTCAGGTTTCGTCTTTGATTTACAACATTTAGTACTTTCCTAAAATGGCATGCTAAGTATACAAAACATTATAGACTATGTTTATAAGGGAAGGAATTTTGTTTATATTCATATCGAGTTTCCATTAGTAACTATTAGTGCTCATTTGCACTTTGTTGTTCATTTTTTGTCTCGTTTTTGTGTTTAGCTTTGTATTTTGTAGGTTGTAGTCTTTTTAGCGCAGGTCATGGTTGTAGTTCATGTTTCATATGGAACAAACACTCAGCAAGCAAAATTTCAAAAAGTTAAAGTACACACCGCTTATTTTGTGGATTAGTGTTATTTATAAAAAGATTTTTTCAATATGCATTTCATGTTTTTGATACTTAATTTCATTTCTTGCCTGAAATCGAATTCAAAGTCTTTGCATTACACATTGAATTTTGCAGTCCAATGCTTATTAGACAATAAGCCACAGACACCGACTAGTAAATGGTATTTCGGTTCCTTAAAACATCAATAGGGAATTTTATTTACATATTATGTAATAATAATTATGTACATAAATTGTATAACCCCAATTAATAGGAAGTTATCTAATATGCACACGACTAAAGAGTATACCGCCCACTGCAAATTTATTCACAACGTGCTGTTATTGTGGAATGTGTCACACAATTTGTCTATTCTGTCCCATTAAATTGATAACAAGGGATCCGCAGGAACTATAATTGGATCAGTGATAGCGTTGTCTGTATACATACATAGGTACTTACCTATAAATATGCGTGCAGATGGAAGATTGCGTATGACCCGACCCTGTACTGCATTGTATCTGCCCACAAGGCCATTGCGAAATCTTAAAAGCGAGAGTGAATCTTTAATTGTTGCAGTATTATTGGAATTTCGATGATATGTTGTATGAATACCTTCTTTTCTTATATATAAAAATCAATCACTGTTTCTAAAATGCGCAAAATCTGCGGAGTGACGCTTGAGGACCGCGTTCGTAATACCGAAGTAAGAAAGAGAGTTGGTCTGAAAGAGAGTGTCGGGGTGAAGGTAAGGAAAGGAATGCTCCGGCGGTTCGGGCATGTGGAAAGAATGCATTATGAAAGAATGACTAAACAGATATACAATGCAAAAGTGGATGGATGCAGAAGTCGTGGAAGGCCACGACACACCTTCCATGATCAAATTGATCGTGTACTAGCAGAAGGTGATGTCAGGAGCCTTAAGAACAGACGAGCGTACATGACAAGAGCTATGAATGTCAAAGAAGCAAGTGAGGTCTGTAAGAATAAGCCTGAATGGCGCACTCTTGTTGTCTGTATGTATGTATGTATGTAATCACTGTTCCTTAGTCTGACTAAAACTCAAAAATGGCATAATTGATTTTGATGAATTTTTTATTTGAATGAGTGGGTTCATGAATGAGTATTCATAATTAGAACCGGTAAGTGGCGCTGCAATTGGGTTCTCGATTTGTATTTTTTATGGGCAGGATAACATTTGCCAGGTCCGCGAGTACAAGATATAAATCTGCGAAATCTCCAAAATTTTCTACTACTAAGTAGAAAGTAAGAAGAATTTTTCCGCCATCAGCCAAGTGCAGTCAACTGCACGTGGCCCTCCCCAAGTCCGCACCACACAACCCGGTCCTCCGCCTTCCTCATCCAGCACCCATCGGCGACCTCAAATAGTTCAATTTAAGGATGCAGCAGCAGTGTGAGCTTTTTCTAGTTTTATATTTATTTATATAAGTGTAGGTATTTTATAATATTTTTACATATATCATATTAGTATAATTTTTATATTTTATTAATGTATGTATAATATAACATGTATATACATACTTATAAGATACTGATTCGGTAGTGAGAATGCAACATACCTCTTTTTTTATCAAATTTCTTGTCCATCCAAAGGTTGTCTGGAAGAAATCGCTAATAGCGATAAGACCGCCTATTGTATTGTAAAATTTTATTTCTGTTAACTGTATATTTTAAAACACAATAAAGCATATTCATTCATTCATTCATTCATTCATTCAACGGTTGAAATAAGAGGGAAAAATAAAAAACCAAAGACATTATAACTAAAATACATTATGTAGCAGATCATTGCCATCGGGGAGCGTGCCCAGAAGGCTGGCTGCATTGCCACGCTGTATGGCAATACTTATTTGTTGTGCAAAATATGAGCCAGCCTTCTGATCACGGGTAGTGTCAAAGAGTTTCTTACATATGTCTTTAAAGAAACTCTTTGCCGACGGACCCCACGGGCCTAATGTTTCAACCCCAAACGGCACAAATATGTAACCCCTTCCTAAGGCTCCATATTTGCGCCGTTTGACGTCCTCAGCTGAAGCGGCAGCGTTGCCAGCCCCTGACTCGGTCATTGGAAGATGTGACGGGGCCAGTGTGTCAACACAGGTCGCATCCCACACTAGCGGCCGCCCCATCTTCCAAGGGACGAGTGACATTCCGTCCGGTCTCTTGCCATCGTCACGCACCAGGCCATTTGGTTCCAGAATGGCCGGGACGCCGACGCTGACAAGAGCTCGGCGAATGATGTCGTTGAGGCTGGCATGACGAGATCTTCTTCCTGCGCTTTTTAAACATGACAACCCGTGGTGTCCAAATCGGTCTACCATAACTCCACATTGACAGTGTCGTCTTGCGTTTTGGCATAGAAACTCATCGTTAGATTTTCAGTGAACATTCTATTATGAAAAAAATATTGTTAGTCCATTTCATTCATAATGAAAAATATTTATTTTAATAAATTCAATTCAAATAAAAAACAAATAACAGCCCATAAACGTCCCACTGCTGGGCTCGGGCCTCCCACTAGTATACTCGGTACGCTTGTCCAAGGCGGCTTGGCAGGTTTGACACATCGGTTATCTCGATGTGCAGGTTGCATCACGATGTTTTCCTTCACCGTTGTTAGCACATGGTAATTCTAACAATATGCACATTACATCAGAAAACTGACTAGGAGGTGCATGCGTTCCGGCCAGGATCGAACCCGCGCCCTCTGAGCCTGGGACGCGTGCGCTAGCCATTACGCTACCACGACTTATATAAACTACTAGCTGTCCCGGCAGACGTTGTTCTGCCCTGAAGAAATAAAACTTAGAACCCGATTGCAGCGCCACCTACCGGGTCCAAATGTAACCTATCCTATCTTTCAAGTTGGATCAAACTGCACACGGTGTGAAAATTTGATTAAAATCGGTCAAGTAGTTTAGGAGTCCATTGAGGACAAACATTGTGACACGAGATTTATATATATTAAGATAGGTGTGCGAAAATTCATACTCCGTCCGCGCTATTTTCATAAAAAGGGGTACAAAGTTTTTGCTGTGTTTTTGCTTCACGTATTAATATATAGATAATGCGAATGAAAACTAAAACGAGTAAGTTATCAACTTATCTATCATGTTGGCTAGGCGGATTTTTTTTTATAATTATTATTTATAATCAACCAATATTTTTTTAATTAAAATTTTAAACAAGAGTCCGCAAATATTTACTGACTTTGCAACAAAATAATGGATGAGATAACCTCGCTCTATCTTTAGGTCGATTTATAAAAAAATTACCACCCAAGTCGTACCGATTCAAAAGCATGTGGCCTTGTGCGAGTCGGACTCTTGCATGGAGGGTTCCTCGATAAATTACAAAGCATATATTAAATGTCTCTTCTGGCCGGTTCCTATATATTACTACTCATACACTTGCCTGACCATCGGTAGAAATTTGACATTACTTGTATAATAATAATAATAATAGCCCCCCCGTTGTCCCGCAGGGGGGCTTTGTTCCCACAGGGGGGCTTTGTGGCGAAGCCTTAGGTGAGTAGCGACACCTCGTACCTGACTCCGGGGGCCAAGGCAAGGCCCCCGCCTCCGTGCTTGCCTTAACCAGCCGGCACAGAGTGGAGATCGCTAGAGCTAAGACTCAAGCTCCAGGGGTGGAAGTGATAAATGGCCTAACGTCGGAAGTAGCTTCGGTGAACCTGCAGCCCACCTCTCTGCACCCCTTAACCACTCACACCCATGTTGCCCCTGTCTTTATGGCATTTTTTGGGGCCCGTGCAGGGAGTGGCGAGTCACCGTCTGCCCATTTCTCCATGTTCCCTGAACATTGCGACGGGCAAACGCCATAGTCCCCATATTCCCAGACCCCTAGTACCATTAGCAGTTCACCAGAATAGCCCGGTACCTTTTGTCCTCATTTCCCACAATAGTCCTACACTGGCCGGGGCTTGTCCTTGGGTACATTATTATATGGTGTAAACAGGGATAATCGCCGGTCAGTATCACGCCACGTTTAGATTAAATTTGTCAAGGGGCCTCTACGTGTTGGCCTTCCCATGGCCCCACGCAAGCCCCCAAAAGTCCGGGCCATTTTTATGACCCGTGGTCTTGAAAGACATACAGTATAATAATAAAATGATTTATTTGCCTCAAAAATAAGTAACAATCTTAAATACAAAATGAAGACATTACAATTTGCAGTCTTATAAACTAAATAATTGTTCGTGCTTCTACTAGCTCCAAAACTAGTATTAACTGTATCTTTGGAGCTGTGTATGGAGTGTATAATAAGGCAAATGAATGGTTGTTAAGATATAGAAACAGACCACGAATCAACACAACTATGAAAAGAAACAGGTTTTTTTTTATGAAATTGTAATTATCCATGATCACACGTGTTGGGCCGATTTCACATTTCACCATCGGAACTCTAGAACATAGCTATATTCCTATCAAGTATCAACACATTTCTCTGGCGCTGTCAATAAATCTAACAGGAATGTATTTCTTGTTAATTGCATCGTACATTACATTAAATGCCTTCAAGATTTATGTTTAGAGAGTGCGAGTTAAAAATGTCATAGTGCCTGCCAAAACCTTGATAACAGAGGTCACTGTATGTGTGGTCCATCCAATTAACGCTTGGATAACAGCCGAAAACGCAATAAAACACAGTACTTAAGATAAAGTAATTTATACATAAAATTATTTATTGCAAGTGTTTCGGAGAATTTGTCAACTGCGTGTGACGTTTAGCGTTTTTATTTTCACTTTGCATACAAACTGTGTTTTTAAAGCTTTTCGTTGACAAATATTGTCATTGTAATGTGCTTCAACTTTCCAACGAGATTTTGCTTTTTTAATGTATATTTTATTTTTTTGTGTTTTGGAGAAATAAAAACATCTTATCACATGGATATGTTTCTTGATTTTCTCTTTTATATAGGTATGTCACGTCCGTGGATTTTTTTATTTTTATTGCAGGAGTTCAGCAGACAGGCAGACGGCCCACTTCATGGAAAGCGGTTACCGTCGCCTATAGACATTTACAACACCAAAGGTGCTCCAAAGGCGCTGCTGCTCTCTTAAGGTAGACTGGAACCTGGTCACTAATGCCGGAACACAACTCAAAATTGTTATGGCGGCATACTCTAGACCAGGGGTGGTAGCCATCCAGTCGGGCAAATGCCCTACCACCTGGCAAATTTATTTTAATTTAGCAAGGTTAAAACTTTGCGTACTTCACGTACGTGATAAATAAATTATGTACAGGTAATAGATATTACAATCGGAGATGTATCTAACAAATGTATTCAGGATATATTTAAATACGACTATTATTATTTATTTTTACGTAGCAGTTAAAATTTCTGTATACATAAATATATACAGGCTGAATATTTCAAGTGGGGTGAGTTAGAATAATGCTGATAGCGCAAAAATTTACGACATGAAAAACACTTAGATGTACCAACTTACATAGTGGAAATGAAATGAAATTAAAATTTATTTGCATATGACATGGTACAATACAAATATACAGGTCTTTAATTATAAAGATTATGCCCGCTACTTCGTCCACAATTGACTGGAAATTCCCGCGGGATTTCCGGGACACAAAGTTTCGCAGCATTTAAAAAAAGAACGTAAGCTATCGTTTTAGTGGAAACTATGTCGGATTACGCTAATTTTTATGCACCCGAACTACTTCAAACCGCTCCCTGGAAAATTCCCGCGGGATTCCCGGAATAGAAAGCAGCGCAAATATTAAGTCTAAAAATTTTCTATCGATCAGCGAAAACCACATCGAAATCGGCCCATTAGTTTTTATGTGAATCCCGAAAAAACAGATAAACAGACAAGAAATATAAAAAAATGCATCATGTTCTCTATTGTTTGTAGTGTATTTTAGTTGTTAAAAAGCTTCAATGTACAGACACGATATGTTTAGAATTTTATAATATTATACATTTATTATTTAAATACATAAGTCCACATGCCATAGGGCGTGCAAATATTATACTGCTTAATACAAGTTATAGTAGATAGAATTATGTTAAATACTATTGGTGCTACTACGGCAAAACACACAGACGAGAATTCTGTTAGAGTTTATCAATCTCATACCTATATTATTATAGCATCTATATCTAATTCATCTTTCTTTGTCTTGCTCAGATGTGCCTGACGGAATGGATAAGACTGCGTGACTACATGGGCAGCAGGTCCCGAACAGTCCTCGGCAAGAAAATACCGCCGTGGGTCTGGGAAGCGTACCGCGTAGTCGGGGTCTTCCTGTTTGGATGTGCCTGCCAGCAACTTACCACCGACGTGGCCAAGTATACTATAGGAAGGTTGAGGCCGCATTTCTTTGATGTAAGTCCTGTTTTATAACTTATTAAAATTTAGTTAGTGTTTTTTTTTTTTGCATGAGATCAGCAGACATGCAGACGGCCCACTTGATGGAAAGCGGTTACCATCGCCTATGGACATTTGCAACACCAAAGTTGCTACAAATGCGCTACTGCTCTCTTAAGGGGGACTGGAACCTGGTCACTAATGTCGGAATACAACTCAAGGTTGTTATGGCGACATACTTTAGACCAGGGGTGGTAGCCATCCAGTCGGACAAATGCCCTACCACCTGGCAATTTAAATGCAATTTATTCCTTAAAAGATAGAAGTGTAAATATTATACTGGTCGCAGACATAATATTTGAGAAAATTCTCTAAATTATTTATAATAAACATTATAAAGGAGCTGCGTGTCACGGAAATGAATATGCTTCGATGGATGTGTGGAGTCACGCGAAAGGATCGCGTCAGGAACTCCCGTTTCCGCAGCAGCCTTCACGTCCGTGACATAACAGACAAACTGCAGGAGAGTCGCTTACGCTGGTACGACCACGTTTTACGGAAACCGGCTCGTTGGGAACAAATCTCTAGCCATGCCGCCTCGGCAAGGTCCCGATCGAAGGGGTAGGCCCAAGAAATGCTGGCTTGACGTTGTGAGGGATAACATGCGTACCAATGGTCTCAATACAAGGGATGCCGAAGATCGCGCGAAGTGGAGAAGAAAAAGTAGGAAAGCGGACCCTGGGCGTCGAAGTGATCGCTCCGAACGCAACCGAGATTTAACGCTCGGATGATGACGATGATTGGAAAGACTGTTCTAATTAGATTAATTAATTATTGTAATTGCTAATTGTTGTCTTAAATTATACGAGCTGAATATCAATAAACATATTGTTCAAAATGTAACTATGAATGATTAAATATGAATATTCTACATTGCACATAATGTACATAGTATAAAAAATAGGAAGTCTTGTCGCCACAGGCTATATATCTTCTAATCATTGAATTAGTTACACCGACAAACAATATCTTAGTCGAATAAAATGTTCTGTCTGTTAGATACGTAAATAATATTTATCAAAATGTATCAAATTTATGACACTCTTTAACAGAAACAATAGGTTCACATGGCACTATTGCTTATACAATATTTTGATTCCCTGAAAGTCTACAACGAATACCGACCTAAATAAAGCTTCCCGGAAGTGCCTACTTAACACATTGTAGACACGGCACTATTGTCTGTGTACATAATAATGCGCATCTCGTCAAAGTTTTTAATCACAGCCGCGTTCGAAGTGGAAAACATCACGCAAGTCAATTGATCATCTCACCGTGGGAAGTGTACCTTGATGGAGTTCCAGAACTTGCTAATGATAAATCAATACTGTATCGAGCTATTGATTATTTAGTCTTCAAAGGAAATATTTATTATTGCATGTTACGTCATAAATATTTTAATTTATTGCTACATAACTAACTTAGAGTAGTCCAAGTACGTCTGTTACGTCACGTACATGGACCACTCTAAGTTTTGATGCCGCTAATTATCTGGCAATAAATTTATACATGTACATGACGCAACATTGCATAATTATTAATTCTTCTCTTTTTCTTTCATCTCCCAATTATTTGGGATCAGCACAATATTTCTTTTCCTTCCATACTCCTCTATTCTGACATACGTCCTCTGTCACACCATAAATCATCATGTCATCTTTCACACAATCAGTCCATTCCTTATTTGCTCTACCATTACATTTGTACCTATCAATTTTGCAATGTAATATTCTTTTTGTCACGTGCCTTCCATCTTTCCTCATTACATGCTCATACCACCATAATTGTCCTCCTCTGAATCTTCCAGTCACAGGTGCATCTTTCAAATATAGTTATTGGTTAAAGGTGCCATTTCTGATAATATTTCGTTTTGCCAATCTATGGTGTGCAAGCTATCAAGCTATCATTTTACTGGTTGTAAATTAATATTAACAAAAATTTTGTAAAGATAGCGACATCACCTTTGATCTTGATCACTATGTTCTTAGGTTCCGATCCTAATGTTATTTAAAAGAGGGAAGACTATTTTAATATATTGTCAGTATTACAGTATTACCACAGGTATGTAAAATATTACTAAAAGCATTAAGTTGTTTATGCGGTTTCAAAATAATTTCTAAGTTTTATTACCGTACCTATGACAGCGTATTGCATTTAGTTAAACACAAATTACAACATATTATACCTAACTTATTAACATGGGTTAAAGCTTAGGCAATTTAAATTTATTAAGATATTATATTGCGTTACACGAAGTTGCAAAATTCCTATAGTTACTGCCTAAGAGTGCCTTTACAAACGAATTTCAATTGAAACGTAAACAATTTTACAACTTAATGCAGTCGACACGGTCTAAAGGTTCATGTAACATTAAATCCCGATTGTGTTAGCTGTGTATTTTTTTTCCCTGCTTCACGCGGTCTTCAGCTTCCTTTATTGTTAGACCGCTGATAGGTATTGTCATCCTTCTCAACGTCAGCGTCAGCAGTTTTTAGACCTACTCATACTACCGGAACCTGTTAGAACAGGTAAGTACAGACAATTGTTTACTACATAACTAGCCGGTTTTCTTGATACATGGTTGGACCAAAGAAGGATATTCGCTTGCAGTCAAAGCTTATCTATTGTCACGATACATATAATATTTTACTATTGCTAGAGTATGCAAAAACTTTTATAAATAAACTATTGTCTTATGTAGTCATTGCTATGGGTAATTTTAACATTACAAATTTTCACGAATTAATTTTATCCGTACAAGAATAGAAAAAGAATACAATTTCCTGCGGCCGGGCGGCCTGTCGTAAGAGGTGACAAAACAACCCACGAGCGACCACCTCTGGTCTAGAGTATGCCGCCATAACAACCTTGTGTTGTATTCCGGCATTAGTGACCAGTTTCCAGTCTCCCATAAGAGAGCAGCAGCGCATTTGTAGCACCTTTGGTATTGCAAATGTCCATAGGCAAAGGTAACCGCTTTGCATCAAGTGGACTGTCTACCTATCTACTAAACTCCTGCAATAAAAAAATTAAGCCTATTTTAAGCATAAAATTATCAAACTTAATTATTGTATAAGTCACGTTCATGATATAATGTGCAGGCACCGTAAAAGTGAGTCGATTCAATTACATTGAATTACAAATTCAATGTCTCAAGTTGTCTGCTTGAATGAGCACCCACTAAGTAATACCGAAAAATTTTAGTACTCATTGCCGGCCTGGAATCGATTAAGTTATTTTTATTCCAAACAGTATTAATTAACACAACAAGCAAATGTTTTAAACATGTTTTATCGTTGTGGCATCAAGGTCTTATAAAACGATTATTACAATTACAGACATAAAGAAACAATGTCTATATACGGCAACGTTAGGGAGTATAAATCCAAAATGCATCTTACACATATTTCATTACTACATACAATTTACCGTAACATTTGTGATGGTCAAAGGCAATTGTGTTAACCTAAGATTCACACAACAAACAGATGTTTTAAAAGTGATTTGTCGTTCTGGCGTCAAGGCCTTTTAAAACGTTTATTGCTATTACTGGCATAAAGAAACAATTTCTATATATGCTAACGTTGATAAATATGAATCCAAAATGCATCTAACTTTTGTGATGGTGTAAGACAATTATGCCAACCTAATATACTCAGCTTTCTAATTCTGTCACTTCAGCTTTTACACCATCCGTTGCAATTATGTTCTTAGCTCCAATAAACTCTCTAACAAGTGAACACGTTATCTACTTCGACAGATTGAAGTCAAGATTAGCTCCTTAATAGACATGTTTAGTCGTTGCATCCGACACAAGGCCTACTGCATCTAATGCATTAGACTGAATAAATAAATTGACCTTAGCATTTCAACAATTGAATCCGTTCTAGACTGCGTTTCGTTCATTAGCTGTTTCCGACAGAGTCATAGGTCTTGGATCATCGTCTGCGTCTATTTGTGGATTTGAAATAAAATTGGAAAATATTTGTTGCTGCATTGCTATTATTATTTTTGAAGTCGTTTTAATACTTTTAACTATAGTTTAATGTGCGTACATATTTTTAAATACTTCTTAATCGTTGTGCGTAATATCTAATATCTGTATCAATGGTTTGTATACTTATATATGTTTCCTTTTAATCAATAAATAATTTTAATTAATTGAATATCATGATATTAAATGTAAAGGATACGTGTTATGTTAGGGTTGGTTCTCGTAAAATATACATATAATATGGTCTTTAGTTTACGATTATTTATAATATTATGTTTAATGCAGGTCTATTTTCGATGAGTTTGTATATAGGATATTTTTTATCCCGAAAAGTAGGATCTTTTCCGTGATATACAAATTCAAAAGGTACACGAAAAAAGCTGCGTGGCGTACCCTTATTGTTATAAGTTATAAAACTGATTATAAGCGATTTATGTTCAATTTATTTTGTTACATATTATTTTATTTCAAAAGTCTAATAATGATAATTATCGGCAGATAAACACATATAGTATATCCCTAAATTACGCAAGTTACGCTTGTGTGGTGGGTCTTACACAACAAACTACTCTGGGCTCGATCTTAGACACCCAGATTACATTAAATAACGGGTTTTTTTACGAAATTTCCCATGCCAGGAAGCAATCCCGGAGCTTCTGCGTTGTAGTGAGGTCGGCAAAGGCTTAGCCCTTTCAACCACAAAGGCCGTCCAAGTTACTTTATAGTAACCATACTTTTACTGTTGTACTTATATACTATACATATCAAAAGGTTGTTTAAAAATTTAATATAATTGATAGCTTGATTTAAGCAAAGTACAAGATAAACTTTTTGAGTAGTCTTAAATTTTTCTTAAAAACCCTTCCCTAAACGTGTATTTATAATTGTTTGTTCAATTATCCATAAAGAAAACCGGACATATGTTAAGTGTAAATTTGAAATATATTCTCTCTGTCTATATTTACACATCTTGTGTTGGTTTTAAGCGACTTTTTTGTGTCTGGGTGGTTCTCCTTAACCATTGAATTGAGTTTGAAATGATACGATCAACAATTGCGGACGGACACTCTTTTCGCAAATTATTTAACGTTAAATAAGTAATACTTAAAAAATACTCAAATAACTAGTTGAAAGTTAGCTGAAATAGTAATAAATTAAATCTTATAAAATATAAGTAAGTATAGAATTAATTGATTTTTGAATCCATACTAATACATAACTTTGTTAATCCTTCAGAACCTTATGAATTCATACATGGATAATAATCATAGCCTATATATTCACTTCTTATAATAAAGAACTTAATTACACTTTTTACTTTAATCGTTTTTATCCGAGAAAATGAGATAATATTTCGCGGTATACGTATCCAAACTTTACATAAACGAAGCGAAGGAACCCATTGTCATGAATGTTGCATTTTCGATTAAGAGGATAACCAAAAAAACTTGTCCCTAAAAAAGTTCCCTAGCTTCCATGTTATATACTGTTACGACCTGAAAGTGAACAAAAGACAAATTCACACCTGCGTCTGTAAAAACACATTTTATCACCTTTTTGGGATTTGGACTTCTTTTGTTTACTTTGTGTTTAACATTTGTAATTAGAAAAACAGCCCATTGTGTATTGTAATATTTTATGGTAGTCATTAGCCAGGTGTGATTCTAAGAAATTCCGTCCACGCGGGCGAGAAACATATTGTATTTGTGCAGTATAAAGCAATGCCCCAATAGCGAGATCGTAAGTCGAGCGATAACCAGCCGTGACGCAAGACTTGTGTACATTCGGTAATCTATTTTAGTGACGGCCTTTGCGCGTGTATATTGATCGTGCATTACGTTTGCACTGGTTGTGTTCAGTTATATTTGTACCTGTGTTATACGTGTTTGTATAGTTCTAATAAATTATATATTAATTCTAACGGCATTTTAATTCGAGTCCTGCAACTCATAACAAGACATTCAAGGTGTGCGCTAGTATAGATACAAGAACAGCTCTGGTTGGATAGATATATTTTTAATACTTATTTTGACAATTTATCTTTAAATCATCATCAGAGGAAAAACAAATTTAACTTTGCAAGAACTCGATAAATTAAAATTACAGTTATAAAATAAGATTGTGATCTCTGTCATAATTCTTAAACTTATGTTTGAAAAGGTTAATCTTTTGTCCGACTCACAGCGCTTTTAACCTCATCTCATGTCTCCGCGAACAATGGGCACGCAGCAAATTTATAAACGTGTGTCCCCTATACTTTAAGTAGGTGCAGCCAGTATAAATAATGCAAGGCTGCGCTTCACCGCCGGCGCTCTTGTAATTTTGACTCATTGCGCGAACGGTGGTGTCGACAGACTGTATGAGGTGAGATATTTAGTTACTTTCTGTTCTTCCATGATTAACACTGACAGTTATAAAATATATTTTCCTACGCGGATGTTTTGAAGTATTTTTTATTGCTTGAGTAAAGCGAACATGCTGACGGCCCACCTGATGACCTGATGGAAAGTGGTTGCCAACGCATGTGGACTTTTGCAACATCAACATAATGTATCAAGCGGATGCCGCCTCCACCAAGTCCTAGTGGAAGGAAGAGGCCCACAAAATGCTGGCTTGATGACGTCTCAAAACGGGGTATGCCCAAGACCACGGGAAGTGGAGAACAAAAAGTGAGAAAGCGGACCCTGGGCCTCGGAGTGAACGCCCTGGACTCAACCGGGATTTAACTCTCGGATGATGATGAATGAATCATGCGGATTGATTTTAGATAACGGTATTGAAAAATTCATACCGCAACTTTTTGATTCATCAGTCAGTGCTTCGTACGAGCTTTGAATTAATTTACAACGCGTTTTATAGCTTCTCGTGTATTTTATGAGGTATATATGACCTTGGCGGTTTTCCTTAGATACTCGAAGCATTCTTCTTTTAGGTTTAATATTATTTTTTTGATGTTTATCAGTTATTAGAAGTTTCCTCCACTTCTTTAAGTGTTCAAATTATTAAAATTAGATTTTTTTTAATAACATTATTATTAACTCGTACAAAGAAGAAAACCTTTAAAAAATAATTCATACGTCGAGCTCTTATCAGTGCTGGCGTTCCCGCAGTCTTGGAACCAAACGGTCTGATTCGTGACAATGGCAAGAGACCCGATGGCATGTCTTTGATCCCTTGGAGTCTGGGAAGGCTGCTGGTGTGGGATGTTACCTGTGTTGAGTAGAGCCTTCACATCTCCAGGAGACCGTAGTTGGGGCCGTTCTCCCTGCCATTTCTGCTGAACACCTCAAACGGCGCAAATAAATGAACCTTGGAACAGGTACATATTTGAGCCGTTTGGAGTGGAGACGTTCAGTGGACACTTGGCCCCCGCGGACTTTTTAAAAACATTATAAAAACGGCTGGTCGAGGCCACAGGCGACCGGAAGGCTGGAGCTTACCTCGCTCAAAGGATTAGTGTATGTACTCAGCGAGGTATTGTTGCCAGCCTTCTAAGCACACTGCCCAGCGACAGCGGTCTGGTCGGGCTGGATCGATTGTAGTTTATAGTGTTTTCTTTACTCTTTAACGTATTGTACATATATGTATTTGTTAGGGATTTATTTATAGCGTAGTTTTTGTTGATTGGTCAATAAAATACTTTATGTTAGATATATATAATATATTAATTTAAATGAATACAATTAAATACTAAAAATAAACTAAATTATAAATAAGTTAGTATAAATTATGTAACAAACCGCTGCCAGACGGAAGCGTGCTCAGAAGGCTGACTGCATTGTCACGCTGTATGCCAATTCTGATGCGTTGCGTGAAATACTAACCAGCCTTCTGATCACGGAGGGCATCAAAGAGTTTCTTACGAATTTCTTTGATAAGACCCTTTGGCGATGGACCCCACGGACCTAAATTTTCTACTTCAAACGGCACAAATATGTGACCCCTTCCTAGGGATCTATATTTGCGCCGTTTGGGAGCTTCAGCTGTTGATCTAGCATTGCCAGCCCAGACTTAGTCATTGGAAGATGTGACGTTAATTTTTGTACTAAATTTTTTACTTCATATTTTATAATTTATTTGGATCAAAATATACTATTATACATAAACTGTAAACTAGTACAATGGCGAAAATTTAACCTACTTAATAAATTAATGTTCATTAGTAACTTGTAATAAGCCGTCACGTTCGTGCTTCCCCTTGGAATTCAACGCACAAATAATGGAATTAATTGGAGCCTTATGGGGCTTAATTTTTATGACTATCACGAACGCAGCCACTTGAACGCACCCTTTTAACGATGACAGCCTATAGTTGGCATAGTCATTCACTTATTAACAATTTTTTATACGTATCATAAAAATCGTCCAATGCGAGTCGGATCACGTATCGAATGGTTCCATAGAAGCGACGAACGTGAAAAATGTTTTACTATTTGGCTACGAAACCCTAAAAAAATTTATCGAATCGAACGTACCCCTAGACCTTAAAAAACTAAATACCTACTTAACAATTTTCATTGAAAGTATTTTTTAATAAATTATAACCAATCTGTTGTTTTACAGATTCATTGTTAAAAAGTAAGAGGGGAAACACTAATTATTTGGAAATCTCCTTTCTTTTTCCATCCAAATGTACCTAATATGTATATCTTATGCCGGTGTTGAGGTATGTTGCGGAGATCCTACTATCCTATCCGACTGTTACGAGTTGCAGGGACTCAAATTAAAATGATGTTGGAATTATTATAGAGTTTATTAGAACTATACAAACACGTATAACACAGGTACAAATATAACTGAACACAACCAGTCCAAACGTAATGCACGATTTAATAACCACCTGGCTAATGACTGCCATAAACGATTACAATACACAATAGGCTGTTTTTCTAATCACAAATTTTAAACACAAAGTAAACCAAAGAAGTCCAAATGCCGAAAAGGTAATAAAATGTGTTTCTACAGGGCTGCAGGTGTGAATTTTCCTTTGTCGGCACCTCGGTCGTAACACTACTAATATTATAAACGCGAAAGTTTTTAAGAATGTATGTACGTTTGTTACTCTTTCACGTAAAAACCACTGAATGGATTTTTGACGAAACTTTACAATAATATAGCTTACTCATCAGAATAACACGTAGGCTATAATTTATAAAGATATAGTGTTAATTATCCAAAATATAACGATTTTCCATTACTAACGCGGGTGACACCGCGGGGCGCAGCTACTCAGTAATAATACATCTTCAGGACAAATAGTTTAATTAAAAAAATTATAAACCTTACAAATAGTAAGTACTGCTAACACACAAAATTAAGGTACATTGTGGGAAATCTACTTAACTCGATTTCTAACACTCAAAAATTTATTACAATTCGAAAAGATAAAAAATAAGCAGAAAAATTCATGAAATGTAAAAAGCAATTTTATTTGTCACTCCAGGTGTTAGTATCGTTTTTATGCTATGTTCGTTAAGAATCGTTCGTGATATCTTGAAAAGTCCTAAGCATCCAAATGAATTAAAGGGTTGTTAGATGTAGTCAGAGACATGAAAAAATGTCAATTTTAAATTTAAAAAAATTGCCAGTAAATTATTTTATTCTATAAAATTAAAAACAGCATCATGAAATAAGGTTTCGACTTGACTTGACAGAAATTTGAAAACGAAAAAATTCATACTTTTAAAAGTAATGGCTGTTTGTGTTGATCCAGTTCCAACCGAAGCTCCTTGCAATGAATCATCCAATCCAATCTAATGGAGATTCATCCAAAATCAATCGGAAAAAACCCGTTTTATTAATAGATAATCTAGTGCTTGATCGAAGCTTTTTTTTTAAATTAACAAAATGGCGGCCTCAGGATGTTTTTTCCAGATTTTCGTGAAAAAACAACAGTTAATTGTTAATAAAAAATCGAAATTAAAAGAAAAATCCTTCGATCAGGCACTAGTTTTTCATGTTTTCACATAAAAATTGTATAAATTTCATTGAAATCTACCGAGCGGTTTTCGAGCTACAGTGGTCACCAGTTCAAAAAACACAGTTTTGAGAAAAACGCATTTGATGTTTTACACTACGCTCTCAAACGTTCCAGAGCACCGGAGAACCCTAATGCTAATTATCGAACAACTCGAAAAGTATTTGTCGGATTTACTTCAAATTTTCAGAAAATGTTCCTAAGATATTATACTTTAAGAAAATTAAAAAAAAATTTTTTTTTGAAAATTTTGACTACATCTAACCCCTAAATTTGGATACAAAATTCCCTAACATTTGTCTATTCTATGTATAAAAATTCCAATACAAATTATCTTATTAAATAACATTGAGTGAAACACGTTGTCATTCATGTCTCCTTTTAGAATACTTAAACCGTCATCTGCGCGAACGCACTGTTTTGATTTAGTGTGCGATCGCCGCTGTCTTTTTGGAGGCCCTTTGAAGTGCATTTACGTGTCAACATGAAAATTAAAATTGTCATGTCATCCGACAGTGATATGTTGTTTCTTGTTTACTTTCGTTCTCGAATGATTTGCGAAAATATATATACGTTTAGATGTAACAGGGGGACGGGAAGTTTGTTATTGATTGAGTTGGTAGAGCTTTGTAATTCGAGATTTGAATGAAGTCGTGGTAGCACAATGGCTAATGCACCAGTATTATTCCAACGACGTGAGCTTAACACCTGTACAGTTATCATGCACTACTTAAGACGATATTTTTAACATGATTGATGTATTATTTACAGCATATGTTTTAACTATTATAGTTATGCCACAATAAGTGTTCATTTATTTTAAAAATTTAATTGAAATGCCGCCGCTGGGAGAGTCTCTTTATTTGTCTCTTGTTATTCATCCTTATCAAAATAAATTACTTCATATTCAAGACTGCTTCATTACCGTTATATAACTTTTTGAATTATTCAATTCGGACATTCCATTCGAAAGATATCACTAGTTTAAAAATGTAAGTATTAGAAAAAAGTTGCGTGGTCGCCGCTCACCCTGCTCGGCTAGCTAGGCAGCACCTTATGCGATGTAGGCGTCACTAGGGTAGGGGCCGTACGAGAGGGGAAATATTTTGAATTCTCTTAGTAGGTAAATAAACTCAACAAACAAGTTCTTTTTAGATACCCGTGCGAAGCCGGGGCGGACTGCTAGTAGATATTAAAATAGAAAATATTTTAAATTAACTATCTGAACCCGCAATAATTTGACTATTATGTTATATTTCAAAAGGCGTACTTTCACCTACATACATACATACATACATACATACATACATAACTTCACGCCAGTTCCCTTGCGGGGTTGGCACGAACAACAGAGCGCCATTTAGACTTATTCTTACACACCTCACTTGCTTCTTTGACATTCATAACTCTTGTCATGCACGCTCGTCTGTTCTTAAGGCTCCTGACATCACCTTCTGCTAGTACACGATCAATTTGATCATGGAAGGTGTGTCGTGGCCTTCCACGACTTTTTCTTCACGACGTTTAGTCATTCTTTCATCATGCATTCTTTCCACATGCCCGAACCACCGGAGCATTCATTTCCTTACCTTCACCCCGACACTCTCTTTCAGACCAACTCTCTTTCTTACTTCGGTATTACGAACGCGGTCCGCGAGCGTCACTCCGCAGATTTTGCGCAGTGCTCGCATCTCGACCGCGTTTACTCTACTTTCATGCTCTCTCTTCCATACATACGTTACTTTTAATTCCAAAAAGTGAGTTTTCGCGGAATATGGATCCATTTTTATTTGATACAAAATTACTACTACCTTTTATAAGGGCCAGGCAACATTACAATTTGCCCTTAGTGTACAACAAAAAGGACAACATTGTCGTTCCAAAGATGAACACAATTTTGGTACTGTATTTATGTTTGTGACAATCACAAAAAATGATTTTCTATTATATTCTTATAATAACAGCCCACTATAGGGGAATGGACAGTAGACCCGCCACGCTTGTCCAAAGCGGCTTCGCAGGTTCGACCATCGGTTATCTCGATGTGCAAGTTTCATCACGATGTTTTCCTTCACCGTAGTTGTAACAATATGCCCAGGTCAGAAAACTGCCTTAAGTGGTGCCATGCATTCCGGCCAGAATTCAAACCCGCGCCCTTTGAGTGTGGGACGCATGCGCTAGCCATTACGCTACCACGACTTAACGTTAATTTTCGTCCTATTAAAGTTTACACCTCAAATTCTATTTAGAAACATATGTAGCTTATCATGAAATCCTCCGTAACAAACAATCTCGAGACGTGCTACATCCAAAATCCTAGGATTATTTAAAGTCGGATATATTTTATTTTTACATCGAAATTTACGAGCTGTAGTTGTGTTCAACGCGTGTATTTCTATTCCCTTTTTATGATTAGTGCGGGCTGTCTTCGGCGTCTATCTTAATTAATATCATATTTATTTGACTTTCCATTTGTTCGTCCATTTTTAACCGACTTCAAAACAGGACGAGGTACTCAATTCGTCTGTATTTTTTTTGTATGTTCGTTACTCGATTTCTCCGTAAATTGTGGATCAATTTTTAAATTTTCTCTTTTAATTTTTAGGTAATCTCCCGAATTGGTCCCATTGTCACCATGTCAGGATCTGATTGAGTGGATTATATATATAAAAACGTAGAACCCTATTCCAGCGCTAAATATTTTTTTTATTTTAGATTAATAGCTTATAGATTATTGAAGTTTTAGTAATTTTTATATAGTCTATATTAATCAGGGAAAATGTAGCATTCAAATGGTGAAAAAATTTTGAAATCGGTCCAATAGTTTTTAAGTTTATACATACAAAACTACAAATCTTTCCTCTTTATAATATTAGTATAAAAAATCTTATTTCAAACATTGTTGGTAAGTTCACTGTTCGCGAGAGATAGACGAATATAGCCGATGAGACGACGGCCTGATCGCTTTTTATTGGCGCCACCATTGAAATTCTCTAATAAATACATACATCGTGATGGGAACGACAATGACAGCGATAATTTTAATGTGTTGTTCTCATGATTAGTCAGTTCCACCTTTGTTAGCTGGCGTTACTCGTATTTATGATTAGGTACTTTGCATTAAAAATTAACGTTGACATTTAAAAAAAAACAGGTTAATTTTTAAGTCGCACATATATAAGTGAAACAAACACATTTAAATGAATAAGAATACAAAGAGAAAAACAACCAAAAAGTATAAAAATACGTATACATGCGAGGTATATAAAATTATGTCCTAAAAATTGATTCAAACTCGGCAAAAATGTTGATATGTTAAACTAATAAACAAACGGTGATCTTCCGCTTGAATTTAGAGCGAAGTCACGGCAAACTGTGTATCATATTTTTTTTTTTTTATTATATTATTGAGATAATAGTGTGAAATAGTTAAATAAATTTACAAATATTTGTAATATAAAATTCCTATACAACCCTGAAGAAATTTAAGCATACATATAATAGTTTTAATGATATGTAAACAACAGACTTGATAAACAAAGTTTTTTTTTTTTAAACAGCCTTAAAAAATATCAGAATTATATTATGCTGGTTTCGTGTCTTTGGCCCGCCTGTGACTTTTTGTGTTCACCAAGAAACTTCTTGAGTTTGACCCTAATCGCCTGAATTGACTGCAGGTTCCTTATTGGAGGAGGAATGTTGTTCCAACATTTTGAAGCAGCTTATTTAAAGCTGCGAAGAAGAAGAGAGAGTATGAAAGTAGAGTAAACGCGTTGAGATGCGAGCACTGCGCAAAATCTGCGGAGTGACGCTCGCGGACCGCGTTCGTAATACCGAAGTAAGAAAGAGAGTTGGTCTGAAAGAGAGTGTCGGGGTGAAGGTAAGGAAAGGAATGCTCCGGTGGTTCGGGCATGCGGAAAGAATGACTAAACAGATATACAATGCAAAAGTGGATGGATGCAGAAGTCGTGGAAGGCCACGACACACCTTCCATGATCAAATTATTCGTGTACTAGCGGAGGGTGATGTCAGGAACCTTAAGAACAGACGAGCGTGCATGACAAGAGTTATGAATGTCAAAGAAGCAAGTGAGGTGTGTAAAAACGGGCCTAAATGGCGCTCTGTTGTTCATGCCTACCCCGCAAGGGAACTGGCGTGAAGTTATGTATGTATGTTATTTAAAGCTACCTTTGAAAGAGGTTGAGGAATTTAAGAATTGTAACATGCCCACTTCGTCGCATACATATCCCTTTTTAACCCGAACAGAGCCGCAGGCAGAAGTTAGTTTCTTATGTTACGGTAAATGCTCAAAATATCACTTGAGAGTTTTATCAAACTTTATTCAATCTGCTCTTATCGTAACGTATGTTTGGTGAACATACACGTAATATACCTTATTCATTAACCTGCGTAATGGGCTATCACTAGATTAGATACGCCTTGGGATGACGTTCCACTTTAAAAGAAAGTTCAATAACTTTAACGTGTTGCTATAATATTAGTTTGTATTAATCGAATCTTCTTTCGAATTCCGAGTCAATTCAATCTTTCAATTCTCTAATAGGTAGTAGTAGTTTATGTAGTCTGTAGACAAGCTATATATTAAAATATAAATTTAGAATCGATTTTCTTCACATATTTTCAACTAGCTGTGCCCGCGACTTCTTTCGCGTGGAATTTTGTTTCGCGGAACCCTAATTTTAAAAGTAGTTACTCCTTATAACATCAGCTACCTGCCAGTGAAAATCCCGTCAAAATCGGTCCAACCGTTTCAGAGATTAGCCGAAACATCCAGAAAGACAGACAAAAATTTTAAAAATTGCCTTTTCGGAATCTCCTGCTCCGAATTATCCCCCTGATTTTTTTCACATTACAAACAGACATTTCAATTTTATTTCTCTGTGTAGATTGTAACTGTTTACTCTTTCGTGCTGAGTTTAGTTTTCTTATATTATTCGATAGTTCACGATTCCGACGATGAATAACAAATCCAAATCAGACGCCCTGTACGTGACATTCGATACGAATTCAACGAATAAAAGTGTTTGTTTACACAGTGAACTGCGGGTCAAGATGACTGAGATATCTTCGACATTCGACTTAATTCCTCTTAAATGTTTCTTAAAACTGATCGATTGTTTAAGTTAAGATGGTTATAAATTCTTAACTAAGTATTTAACTTTATTTTGTTTCTTGGGGATCTTCTCCATTGTTAAGATTTTCTAACAGATTTCTAATAATCTCTTTTCTTTCAACTTCCCCAAATTATTTGGGGTTGGCACAATATTTCTTTTCCTTTCACACTCCTCTATTGTGACATACGTCCTCTGTGACACCACAAATCAATCATATCAGCCTTCACACAATCATACATCTCTTTTGTTATAACATTACCTTTGTACCCATCAATCTTGCAGTTTAAGATACTTTTTGTCACGTGACTTTACCCATACCACCTTAATCTCTCTTTTATCCGTGCAGGAACGGAGAAGGAATACAATTTCCTGCGACCGGGAAGAGGTGACAAAACAACCCACAGCCAGGTGGTAGGGCATTTGCCCGTCTCGATAACTACCACACCTGGTCTAGAGTATGCCGCCATAACAACATTGTATTATGTTGTCTCCTTTAAGAGAGCAGCAGCGCATTTGTAACGCCTTTGATGTTGCAAATGTCTATAGGCGATGCTAACCGCTTTCCATCACGTGGGCCGTCTGCCTGTCTGCTGAACTCATGCATATTTTTTTAAATTAATCTTCCTCTTAATTTTTCTGTCACGGATGCAACTTTCAAAGATCCCCTTTATGTACTTATTTCTCACCATACCCATTCTTGTAACACCACATATCCATATCAACATTCTCATATCAGCTGAGTGGAGACGTTTGTGGTCTATCACTTTAGTAGCCCCACATAAGGACCCGTTTATCATGACCGGTCGTATGACAGGTTTTTATATCTGACCGTTTTTAATTAAACGATTTCTAATAATAACCCCTACAAAATATAACAAATCACACTTTATACTATGATGTATTTAGGCATAAATTGTATACACTTTGGTCTTGTTTCCTACCAAATCCACAACGACTCAAGGTTGATAGTAGTAAATTGTTCTTATCTGTAGCAATGATTAAAAACGCTTTTATTGTTCACCAAAAATTAAATCTACGTTCTTAAAAACTAGGCACAATAAATGTTGAACAAAGGGCGGCCTTATCGCTTAAAGCGATCTCTTCCAGGCAACCCCCTAAACTAAGGAAAATATTAAACATGACAAAAGTTGAAGACAAAATAAGCAATATGAAACATTCAAAACGAAGAAATAAATAAATAATAAACTTTATATACTGTACAAACATAAAACATACATTCAAAATAAGCAGCACTATTAGGGCTGAGATGACCAAAAATAATTTAACTTAACTTAAACTCACCATTGAATCACTCATTAACATTGAATACTGTCAATTCTTGACATGTCGTTTGAATTATGTGCCTTCCAATCAAATTGATTCAATTTGTTTGATCCGTGAACATTAGCATTAGCTATTCAGCCATGATGTCATGGTATTTAATGGTCAATAAAAAACAAATAATTCATCATATTTATCTCCTTACCATCACCATATCGTAATCAAAAATATGTTAATAAACTTAACTCCATCACGCAGTGAACTTGACGTTGGGTTACCGATGGTATTTATTGCGCGGGCGCATTAGCGGCGCGTTTCAAACAACCAATTAGCGCTATCTAGTGAATGAAAGATCGAACGCGACATCTGAATGTGGGCGTGTGGTGTAAGGTACAAGCTTTAAGCATTTACTTCTAAATACGCTCGCAATGTTTTGTTAAATAACCTACACTACATACACATTAGAAGAATTTTCGTCGCCTTATGCCGCATACAGATTAACTCTGATCCTTCAGTCGCCGAACTTTTCATGCGGTACGTTCCGCAAGTGTGTTGCTAGGCTAACGACAAACCTACGAAACGTTCGGTGACGGAAAGTTCGGCTAAATACGCTCGCAATATTTTCTTCAATAATCAATGACATATTAGCGGAATTTCCGCCGCGTTACGCTACATACAGATTAGTGCCGATCCTACGTCCCACGTGTGTCATTAACCTTAGTCTCCATTATTTCATTTTACTATTAATAGTAAAATGGCATTACTTATATTAAATTTTAAACAGAAAAACAAGACAAACGATAAAATAACGTCCTATCATCTCAGGTTTATTGTATATTCACGCTCAATGAAGAATCAAATGTTTTAGTAATTTTGCTACAGATTTCTATCATTTAAGTGAATTTACATAATATTTTGACATACACTCAATACTACTACTGCTATAAGCTATTCGAGACTACAATTTATAAATTACCATTTTCAAAGTACTTTTTAATCTGTGCCATTTAAAATTCTTTCCGATTTTTCTGCCACTTAATAGGGATGCCGATACATGTTACAATAAATTCTGACATTATTGACATATAAAATAAAAAAGCGTTAAAGTAACATGTTACTTTTTACATATTATGTTAGAAATATTTTTTATTAACGATTTCAACAATATATAATGTGCTATTTGACTCCTTTTCCTTGTGGAAATTGACTTTAAAGTTTGTACGCTTGTAGAAAAGCTATGAGGCTGTAACGTTTTGTTAATAAGATGATAGTAAGTATATAAATTTTCAAATAAACTTTCCGCTCCCCTATTGATTTATTTAATCAATTAAAAGATTTTATTATTAAAAAGCACATGGAGTTTAAACACAACTTCAAACACTAAAACTACAAAGTACAATAACCTAATTTACAATTACCTTTATTTATTTTGGGTCTTTCTTCATTTGAAATTGACAGAGGTCTTTGCTATCGCCGGTAATGTATCTGATTCCCAAAAACCCTCTAAAATATTAGATGGCGAACTTGGTAGTTCAGTTGGTAAACCCGAGTATGCCATTGTCATTTCTACTACTGCTATATTGCTACTCTCCAGCGCTAGGTTCCGTAAAAGATTACAAGATGAGGGAAATGAAGCCACCCCGCTACCGTCTCTGCCTTGTACTGAAAGACTTTGGTTAATTGGATCGGTTTTGTAACATGAGTTTGTAATTGAAGTGAAGTTGATACCCAAGATCCATACGGACAGACACCATCGACTGTCTCGATAACCACGGATTTAGAATATATGTAATGAGAACGACATTTATTTATGAGTGGCTTTGTTGTTTTAGAAACAATATTTAGCTTTTATCTTTTGTTAAAAATAAAAATGGTTGTTATTTTGTTAAGGATTTTAATATAGTGTAAGTGTAGTAATTGTTTCGTGGGATTTATTTATATAAATCAATAAATTTCTAATTTTAGGTTAAGGTTGTAATGTCGATGGTTATCTCTATAATCGCTATAAATATTATAAACGCGAAAGTTTGTAAGAATGGATGTATAGATGTATGGATTTATGTTTGTTACTCTATCACGCAAAAACTACTGAATGAATTTTGATGAAACTTTACAGTAATATAGCTTACACATCAAAATAACACATAGGCTATAATTTATAAAGATATAGTGTGAATTATTCCAAATGTAACGATTTTCCAGTGCGAACCACGGGCGCAGCTAGTAAATTATAAGATTCAGTTCTCTATAATTGTTTTAAGGAAGATATCAATCTCTCTCAGTAAGATTTTATCGCAATGTGCTAAGCCATTGCGATATCTTATATCTTTGGAACTAACTTTAAATAGTTTTAAAAATGTTGTAATAAATAAATACTTAAATAGGTAATTTAATATAATTTAACATATATTTATTATTAAAATGTAAGTAATCGTACAATAATTATGTATACCACCGTCGCCACTCCTAATCAGAATATTCTTGCCACGGGTTGTCTAGAAGAGATTGCTTTTTAGTGATAAGACCGCACTTTGTACCCAACTAGACTAATACTAGTTCGTAAGTTTTTTCTGTAATGTTCTTCTCTTCATCATTTTATTTCTTTTCTCCGTTATTTTATTTTTGGTGTAGAATAAATATTTATCTATATATCTATCGATGTAATCGCTGGCATTTAAATTGGAAATCGTGTATGGAATCGCAGTAACAAATTGCAAGGAATCTTTTGAAAATATTTTTTTTCTGAAGCCGGCAAGCAGACAGACGAGCTACAAGTTTGAAATTGGTTAGATTAGGTTAGTTTCTTATTCGCGATAGGGGCTCGACGTTGACCGGAGGCACGGCACTCTGACGTTCCACCAGACGCAGGTACTGACCGGGCACGGCTGTTTCTGCCGGTACCTGTGTCAAATAAGGAGTGAGACATCGTCTGGGTGCCATCACTGCAGTGCCAGCGTCGAGGACACGACGTTGCATACTCTACAGGAGTGTCTAGCCTGAGACGTGGAGCGCCGGGTCCTCGGCGCAACCATTGGAAATGACCTGTCGCTCGTGGCCGTGGTCCAGGCCATGGTCAGGGGCTAAGCCCAATGGGACGCCGTCGCCTCCTTTTGCGAGGCCGTCATGTCCGCAAAGGAGGCGGCGGAGCGGGAGAGGGAGCGTGCAGCCGCGTTCTTCTCCCGCCGAAACAACCGGTCACGGCGCCGGAGTGTGGGTGACGATCAGGGGAAGCTATAAGGCCGTCACCGCATCCAAAGCCGCTGAATAGGAGGCGGGTCTGTGCCCCGCACCGCAAGACTTCCCACACTCAAATGGGTTTCGCTCGTAAAAAAAAGGTTAATTTCCTATAGATATTTACAACACCAGGGGCGATGCCAAGACATTGCTAGCCTCTAGGATAGGATAGAGACGATTAGATAGGAGGGATATGAATAGAGGGGAGGGCAAACTACGCTCCGAAACTATAACCATAAATTCTAATGACAGTAACTACTTTAGGCTTATTTGTTAAACTTAACTATACATAGCTGTTGTATACTAAATAAAAAGATAATTAATTAATTTCTTGTTTTATTTAAATCTTTTGTGTGCGCACCCGTTATACAAAAAATGGCAGAGAGAAGAGAGAGCATAGATAACGTTACATTGTCTTTGGTAGAGAGCGAATTAAACGTTTGGATAATTGACATTAAATTCTACGTTCGGATACGACAATAGCATTCTATAAGTATCTTATAATAATATTCAAATATTTACAAAAGTATCGATATAATATCTAGATCTATTGTTTAACATGTGCACTCAAAAATATGAATCTAAGCATTAACAATCATCATATCTGTCAATGATACCATCTGGACACTTCAGATAATTGCACTGACAATGGCTATAATAGAACTCGTAAGTGTAATATAACTAAAGTTCAATTCGCAATGGCAGCTGTATCGTTATTAGCAAATAAATAAGCTATTCTATTGATGTAGGGTACTTAGGGTTGTCACAATGAAACCAAGCTAAATGATTGTACGATAGGTGTATTGTAATGTAGCATAGAGTTATCTTTAAAAAATTAAACAATTTTCTATTTTATATTGAGGTCTCAGAACTAACAACTCTTACAATTAAATATATATATAAATAATCGTTTATGAGCCTTCACGATGCTCACTTGCTGCTTCAAACTAAAGGTGTGCATATTATAAGTCGCTACTGACGAACACGGTAGAGAGGCATGGTTTACAACGTATCTGGTTAAGGAAAGTCCATTGAAGTGTACACATTATAAGTCGTAAGTCGCGGACGTGACCTTAAGCGTTCGGACGCCCTAAAGTAATCTGGAGAGTGTGTTACGGTTCTGGTGTGCACATTGTTCGGACGCGTGACATAATGTGTGGGCACCTTAACTACACTTTACTAAATATTGATAATAATCCTCTGACGCGTTGCGTTTTGATAGTTGTGTTTCCGACGTTTAATCCGATAAATATTTAAGTTTCAACTTTTGCGTCATAGAAAAATTCCGAATTGGTTATGATTGACGTGAAATATAATGAAGAATTTCCCTGACAACTTAGTATTTTTTCAAGTTTGGAGTTTTGTTATATTTTTAAATAGTTAGTTATAATTCTAAAAAAATTTGAGTGCATGACAGTCGTACCATTAAGCCTTGACTAAGAACTAGATTATTATACTTAAATAAATAAATATATATATTTTTTTTACCTTAACGATTGATTAACATGCTTCTAATTTGCATTACAAATGGATTCATTTTTTTAAATTATTAATTTAAATTAGAAATTATTAGAAATAAGCTCTTACGGTAAGAAGTTATTTACGGTATTATGAAGAAAATGAAAATCAGATTCGAGTTTATTTCCAAACGGTTTTAAGAGATTTTAAAGGGTAGGTGGGAAAATCCTATAACTTAACAAACTGTCATAGATTAGTAACAATAATATGATAAATTTAGACAGAGTTCAACAATGGTTGGTTTTTTTAAAATTCAGTCGTATATTCCGAACTACCTCTTTATGTTCATACAAAATAAGTATATAAATATTATTTCTTAGGTCAGATTCGTCATTTTGCTATAGCACCTATTGTTATTAACAAGTTTGTGGCGATCTTGTTAACAGAATTATCGTACAAAGCTATTTATAAATTCAGAGATTATCATCAAAACTACTTTTTAATGATTTAAGGTGCGATTTTAGTAGAATTTCTCATTATAAATTTTACTATCGTCAAAACACGGCTTAATTTGTCATACAGTCGTAAAAACCAATATTAAATTTTAATAGCGTTTAATACCGTTAAAATTTCGCGATATCTTAATTATAATATACTCGTAAAAAAGCAATGGAAATAAATGTCAAAACATACTTAGCAAACACATTCTTATAGCTTCATCTAAGTGGTTATTGTGGTGATAAATACAGAAAAACTGTAAATTATCACTTTGACGACGTAAACAGGATTGTTTTGTTATTCTTATCGCGATTGATTCGGAGTCCTACTTTTGACACTTCTTTTTCAGAAGCATGGTGGCATCAGAGACGTGTCTGCGGCAAAATTCCAATAAGGTTATTCATCCGCATAGCCTATAACCATATGCTTTCTATTCAGTTCAATCCCAGTCTGAAGTACTAGTACTTTTCTGATTATATGTTCCAGAACTAACTTGGAGCAAGAGATAGTGCTGAACAGAAAGGAGTGGAGTATTCTCATTTCGGAGGCCAGGACTCATGTGAATCGTTGAGCTGCAGCAGTTAGTTTTTAGGCCGCGTCCTCATTAGGCGAACAGTGAGCGGCTGACAGTTCGCTAGCTGACTCTAAGCGGCATATCGGTCACTAACTCAATGTTGAGTTAGCAGCGAAGGTAAATGGTTAGTATACAACGCCGCACAGTACTCTAGCGTAGCGAGAGAACTGCGCCGCTGGCTGCTAATCGGCCGCTCACTGAATGTGTCGGCAAGCAAAACGCCGCAAACTGTGTACATTACGCGCTGTATGGACACTTCGTTTAAAAATTATAGGGAGGCAAACAGTTAGCCGCTCACTGTTCGTCTAACGGGGACACGGCTATAGTTTAATTTTTATTCTAGTATAAACTGAAAGTTTTGAATTGAACGTAGCATTTGAAATCGGACATGCCAACCCTAGATGCGTAAGAGTTCGTCGATCGGTGCTTTATTGACTATAGAATCCCACGCTTGCGGATTGAAATTATTTCGTTTGTGTTTTTATATCTTTCAGCGGGTATTTATGTTCTTTGAATTGTATTTTTGATGTAGTGTTGAGACCAAACAACTTAAATGAGTTATCGTATTCATGGCTACCAGTTTTAGAGTGTATTTATAACTTGTTGAATATAAAACATAGAAATTTATTGCATTTTCACAAATCACGAAATTTTTATACTCGACAGATGCAAGACTTTCTCGACATATTGTGAATTATAATTACCACGTGCTTGTAGTGAAGAAACCTCGGGAACACCCATGTGTAAATTAATATTAATTCTTCTTTATGGTTCTGTAGCCAAATTACAAAAACGAGGGGACGTTTGTGAACTCTGTGGAAAAGTAAGAGGTCCACAAACTTCACAGCACTTCTTAATTTATTTTAAGGTTCGTTCATAACCTCTACAACGCTTCAATGAGACCAGACACGCACTTAGCCGATTTTTTTTGGCGGCCTCGGTGGTTGAGCAGGCTAAGTCTTAGCCGGCCGAACTCGCTGGAACGCAGAGGCTCCGGGTTCGAAATCTACCATGCCAGGAATGGTAGATTTCGTAAACGAACTTTCTGTTATTTACTATGATCTGGGTGTCTGGAATAGGCCCCAGAGTGGTCCGTAGTATAACACAAGCGTAAATTGCTTACCTTTTTTTTGAGTTTACTATGTACACACCTGTAACATTCATATCAATGGAGTGGACGAAGTACATAACCCTTTGATATTTTACTGTGCAGTTTTAGGCTTGCTTTCATAGTAACGAACCTTTGATCATAACTACATAGCTTTATATGTAGTACGTATATTATACTGAAATAGAATTATTACACATTAACACACTTCTCATCTTAAAAAAATCTTTCAACATCTCCTTTAATATAGGTATTTAGATTCTTCCGCGTCAATGACCTTGTTTTATACTATAGGTAAACAATAGAAGAATTCACCGTAATAGCCTTAGAAAGTGTTCTAACACATAAGCCCATATTGGACTTGAATAAAGTAAAATGATCGGCATTGTTCACGTGATTTTTATTACTCATTGTTGGCCGGTTGCTATATTTTACTATTGGTTCTTATGCATCACTAGTTAAACTTTGACAAAAGCTCCATACAACTAATGTCAAATATCTACCGGTAAGGCGACTTAATGAAATTTAAAATAATAAATGGGCCATGAATAACATAAACATGCAAAGGTTAACAGCCTGAGAGTTATAATCTATCTGAATGAATTATTACGATGGTGAATTACTTCAGACACATACTATTTCATTAACTATATCATATTTTTATTTACATACTTATAATATGGTTATGTAAATTTTGAGAATATTTTACATACATACATACATACATAACTTCACGCCAGTTCCCTTGCGGGGTAGGCACGAACAACAGAGCGCCATTTAGGCTTATTCTTACACACCTCACTTGCTTCTTTGACATTCATAACTCTTCTCATGCACGTCTGTTAGAATATTTTAGTTATTGTTATAATTTTAACAAAAATAAAACCATCTTCTTTCTACAATATCATGAAGTCGGTGCCTAGTAAAACATAAAAGAACAACAACCAACTTACAAATATAGTATTTTTTATAAAAATATAGTATAAATTTGACACCGATTTCAAGATGTTGTAGAAAGAAGTCGGTTAAATATATTTTTTTTTGTTTTTAGTATGAAGTCAGTTTTGTTTTTGTTAGCAAAAAATATTTTTTACTTTTTACTTGTTCAAATACTTCAATAACTTTAGAATTAATATATTAAGCACCTGTACAAATTGTACGACTGGCACGCGTATATAAATTTGCCATCTCACTCTTCGGTGTATATGCTCTTCAACAAGGATTACTCTCGATTTCCTTACGATCCACTCATCAGGTCCTGACTTGGCGACCATGAAACCGCCTCGGGAGTATATTACTTTTTCCTTTATACTTACGAATAAAGGAAAAATAGTCAAAATCGATCCAGACCGAGAAATCGCTTAATATGCATATAAAAAATTAAGCGCCTAGAGAAATTATAATACCTACACGTGCATACAAGCTTTTTTTTTCAAAAATTTAGGCGCACGGCGTTCTTTAATTAGGGTTATTCTCGGTGTCCCTGGGATCCGATCCACTCATCAGATCCTGACTTGGTGACCATGGGACTACCTCGAGAGTATGTATACACTTACGAGTAAAGAAAAAATTTGAAAATCGGTTTACAATTGACGGAGATATTGTGTTACGAAGAAGTTAATAAACAATTTTCGTCAGTTTCTCCAATTCATTGATATCCAGTCATCAGATCCTGACATGGTGGCCATGGGACCAATCCGGGAGTATAACTTTTCGTATAAACAAAAAAACTGAAAATCGATTCACCATTGACGCAGAAATCGAGTAACGAACATACAAAAAAAAACAAAGATAAATTGAGAAGTTCCTCCTTTTTGACGTCGGTTAAAAAAATTGATGTTCTGACCCGTGTTAATAACTTAAATGTATGAATAAATTAAAATATGTATTATTATTTAAATTGGGACCATAATTAGATACTAATAAACTAAGCAGTAGTGGTGATAAATCGGTTTGAACATTATCATTAACAAGTTTTACAAAACGTGTAGTTATTCTAGTCGATGTTGAAACTCATTGGTTGAATAAAACGATAGCTTCCAGAGTTCTGGCTCACGGCAAGAATCGTGTTTCTGGTGAGCAAAAAGTGTTTCGACGGACAACCCTGGCTAAAAAAAAAAAAAAAAAAAAAAAAAAAAAAAAAAAAAAAAAAAAAAGTTTGGTGTCAAATTGGGGGTTCTCGAGTACGCCCGATCGTTCTACGCTATCAGTTTTTCGATATATGCTGTATTTACAGAGATAGCTTTTTTTAATTCCGTGCTAATTACAGCACTAATTAGCTACTCATTTGTTTATTCTTTTGTTAATTACTATTTCACGTTCACTAATTACCCTCGTCCGATACTCCCTATTGTTCTTAATGACGTCAACAACGACTTCAAAACAAAAACAACATGTTCTTTTCTTCCTCAACCTTTATTTAAAACAGTATTTGTACAAATCGTATACTAATATATCATTAACGAGTGTTTCCTGGCTTTCGAATAAATTGGTCATATCCGTCATACTATATCCATGAAACTTATAGTATAAGTATACCAAACAGTATGCACCACATACTGAAGTCCAGTCATTTTGTATTCTCTTAGTATTGAAATGCCATTTTCTACAATTCCTATTTAGAAAAGCCAAGTGGAATCCTACAGGTGACCGACCAAAGGAATCGAAGTATTGTCCAATGTTGTGTTGGTCTATGTGCATGGCTACCCAGTGAGAACCTGGCTGGGTGCTTGGATCCAGATTGCTCACTAAGAACGTAGGCGCTTCCATGTGAATTGGTAAATTGTTTGCTGCATACACGTTCCTCTCTAAAGATGGGTGAATTTTGCATAAACATTTCTGGATCTCGATTGTGTTCATATTTGTAACCAAAGTGCACACGTGCTACTCGATGAAGAATACTATTGTAAATGTTCAACATAATCTTGTGAACTTATTATGTAAAGGAAGTTGTAAATAAAAAATATGAAAGCTATGTTGACAGTTTTATTTATTGATATCTTTCTTATGATTAATACATATAATTCTATCTTAACTACTATAGTCTACGATTACATTGCGGTTCTTATCTATTTCAATAACATTATCGAACTCGGCATACACAATACAGTTAATAGTTTGTGAAAGAGCAGATTCAAAACGAATTTCTAATCTCACGCTACCATTCCTAATCAGATTCCAATGACTTGAGGAGTTAGCTGATAAATCAGGAGTTAAGTCAAAAGCTAGCAGACAGTAACCTTGAGCGTACTGTTCCCTAGATATCCCGTTACCTTCGTTAAGAAAATGTATACCCGTTCCAGAGAATAACGTATGATAGGCTGTAGTGAAAATATTACTCTCAAATGATGGTTGTAACGCTTTAGAAGGTATTTGCTGACCATCAATGTATAAACAAAATGAACTCATTTCATAATTCTCAAAATTAAAAGGATTTTTAGTAAGACTACCATTAAACGCTGCATTATTAACAAAACCAACTATGCATCTTTTAGGTACCTGTCCCAGGAATATATTATCGAGGGTCTTTCCTTGAACCCCTGATGGTATCGTTAAAACTTTGACTTCAGCTCGAGTAATAGGATATTTTGCAGTAGTAGAGGCTAAAACTTTTTGATGTGCGAGTAAAACAGTTGGGCTGATTCGAGATCTACGGACAATAAGAGTTGCATCCATTATGCATACTTTTAACTTTAAATCGTTCGAAGAAGCCATCAAGTTAAACGTTTCTCTCGATCGAACTAATTTTACAGACATATCAACACTTATCATAACGATTTATTTGACAATAATTATGTATCATAACCATTTATTGGTCAATAATTACAAATTAACACTTATCGTAATGAGTTGTTTGAAAACTATTGTAAGCATCATTTTATCATAACGATGTATTTGCATGTCATTTGTTAATTAGATTTAATGGGATGACTCCAACTATATAAACTAAAAATCAAAATAAAATATTATCAGTTAACTGTAGTAAAGTAGTCAGTGGAGTGTATTTTCGTGTTGTGAAATTAAATACTTCAGATCTGAAATGCAGGTAAGATATGTCACTTAATATCACCACTTAATATTTTTTATAATTATTAAATTATCTTCAAAATGATAGTACAATTTCTTACAAATTTTGTTGTTTCAGAACCTATTTGAAGAAAATACATTCAAACAGTATTATTACCAAACACTTTCTGATGAAGAGAGTAGCAATATCGATAATTTGAGCATTGTTAAAGATTCTCCAAAACAAAAAAGAAAAAGAGACGAGGAGGAAAGTCTTGACAAGTTTTTTGAGTTTTCAAAAAATAAAAAGAAAAAGCAATGTTCATCTGTATCCCGAGCTCAACCAAACGGTGGTGTTGCATATTTATCGACTAATAGAGAAGATGCATGTTCCTCAACGCACTTAATAAAAATTGAAGTGTATGAATTGAAAACATTAGCAAAAATACCCAGCAGTGAGCATTGGAAAAACGCCACAATAAGAATTAAATATTATACAGATGACAAAAACAAACATTTTGAAAGCATCAAAAAGACTGCATACAATATCACAAAAGAAATTTCCATGATTGATTCATGTAAAAAATTTCATTATAACAATAGTGATAATAAATAACAAAGATTGTTTACTACCTTGCTCTAGTACTTAGCTAATTATATTATTGTGTAATTTTAAGTTAAAAATAACAGATTTATACCACTTCTCAGGTATATAAGTAGTCTGTGTTATCCGAAAGTGATAACCATTTATAATTTCAATCTTGTTGCTACATCATCGCAAAATGGAACGTGTTTGTGTCAGTGCTTTTTTTGTGTCGTCGGAGTTTGAAAGCAATGAAAATGATAAGAAACGTGAACTTGACGAAATGTGTGAAGATAGGGATATGGTGGAGTTATGTGAAAATGTTGAAAAAACGGATATATTCGATTCTGAATACGATCAAGAGCTGTACGAAATTTGTACCATGTATGAAAATTTATTCGATTCTGAATATGACACCAACCTTTATGAAATTTGTACCACGATTGAGAATAATGTCATGTAAGTATAATTTAATTACTTATCTTATTTAACTTAAAATACTTACATTTTTACTCGCTAACTTTCATCTATATTTTGCTTAAATATAATTTTTATTTTTTTACAGTCAATCATCATCCCATTCAGTACAGACAGGACAAGGAGTGTTTAAAAGAAGCATTGAATCAGACAACAGTAATAGTGACGCAAAGAGACAACGACACGATGAACCTTCTACCAGTACAGATAAGTTACATTGTGAAACGTGTAATATACTAGTTAATAGAAGATATTTTGTTAATCACACTAAGAGCATAGTACATAAAAATAATATATTAAAATCTCATTGCTCTCTAGATAATGTATCTGTTGTAGATTCAGCTTTTGGACAGCGTATCATATCTTACAAAGTTAAAAATAAAAATCAATCTGATTCAGTGTTCCAAACACCGGAATTGTTTCTTGAATTAATTAAAAGTGATATATTTTTTTTGATTGATGAAGTACTTAAACAACATTCTACTGTTAAAATAAATTTTATATTACATGCAGACTTTGTTCAAGAATCAAAAAATCTAACTAATTCATTCGATTTTCAAACTAGTAATTTCATTATTTCTCAAGCGGATGATTTAAATATTTTCATAGTATCCTTGCGTGACACTTTAGTGCATAAAATAAGTACTTTTGAAAAGAAAGATAGTGGATGGAGTCTCACAAAAATAAATTTTATAGAACTAAACATAAACAAATATAATCCACTACGTGGAAATTCATATATTGATTTACCAAAAGATATCAAAGATAAAAAAGCCGTTATAAACGTTAATAATTCAGACAATTTCTGTTTCAAATGGGCATTGCTCTCAGCATTATACCCTGTTAACAAAAATTCAGGACGACTGTCATCTTACACTATTCATTCAAATAAACTAAATTTTCACGGTATTTCTTTTCCAGTTAAATTGAAAGATATATCTAAAATAGAGAAACAAAATAATTTAAGTATAAATGTTTTTGGGTTGGAATATGATATCAAACAAAAAAAACATTCTGTTGTTGGTCCGCTTTATTTTACAAAATGCCGTAACAGTACACATATAAATCTATTATACTTACAAAATGGAACAGTCGGTCACTATTGCTACATAAAAAACTTATCGCGATTAGTAAGTAAGCAAATATCGAATACAAACGGTGTTGTAAATATATGTGATGGGTGTTTGTTGCGCTTTTCCACTAGAGACAGATTGATTAACCATCAACAACATGATTGTTCGCACATCACTACAAATTTACCTAGCAGTGAAAAAACATTAAAAAATTGGTTCGGACAACCTATATCAACCGATAAACTAAAATTCGATAAGTTCCAAAAAAAAATTAAAATTCCCTTTGTTGTATACGCTGACTTTGAGGCATTTTTAAACCCCATTATAACATGTACTAACGATCAATCAAAATCAAATACTAACAACATTCAGAAACATGAGGTTTATAGTTTCGGTTATTATATCAAATGCTCATTCGATGATAGCTTATCAAAGTATGAAACATACACTGGACCAAACTGCACTCAAGTATTCATGAATCGTTTATATGATGATTTAAAAACTATTTGCAGAAACGATTGTTTTCAAAAACCACCTGAATCACTGTTAACTGTAGATACAAATACTTGTTACATTTGTGAAACTGATTTAAAGGCTGAAGAAGTTTTAGATATTGATAAGCAATTAGGTGTTGTACATGAAGTATGTAAGAAAAAGTTCATTAACCCTAGTTATATTCCAGTCTTTCTACATAATTTAAGTAATTACGATGCACATTTCATCGTCCATGCGCTTAATTTTGTTGAAGGTGAAATCGATATAATTCCTCAAAACAAAGAAAAATATATTTCGTTCTCAAAACACGTAACAATAAACAATCAAAAGGTCACCTTAAGATTTGTAGATTCTTTTAAATTTTTACCATGCAGCCTCGATCAGTTAGCAAAAAACTTAAAAGTAGAAGAATTTCGTGAACTAAAAAACCACTTTCCTGATAAAGAAGACTTCAATCGTCTTTGTAAGAAAGGTGTTTACCCATATGAGTTTATGACTTCGTTTGACTCTCTAAATGTAACCTCTCTACCAAGCCAAGATAAATTTTATAGTTCGCTTACGGATACCAAAATTTCTGATAATGATTACAATCGTGCACAGGATGTTTGGCAACACTTTGGTTGTCAGAACATGTTAGACTATTCAAATTTATATCTAAAAACAGATGTGCTATTGCTAGCTGATGTTTTTGAAAATTTCCGTGACCTTTGTCTCAAAACATATGGTTTGGATCCTTCCCACTATTATACAGCACCGGGTTTAAGTTGGGATGCTATGTTAAAACAAACAAAAGTTGAATTGGAACTACTAACAGACATTGACCAAATTGCTTTCATTAAAGCAGGTATCAGGGGTGGTATATCTCAATGTAGTAATCGACATGCAAAAGCTAACAATAAATATTTAGATGATTTTGATGAAAATAAACCTCCATCATACTTGGTTTATTTTGATGCAAACAATCTTTATGGTTGGGCCATGTCTCAGTACCTTCCTGAAGGTGCTTTTGAATGGGTGAGTCCGGAGACAAATTATGAAGTTACTGATACATCTGAATACGGTTTCATTTTAGAGGTTGATTTGGAGTATCCTGAGAAACTACATGATTTACATTCCGATTTACCATTGTGTCCTGAAAATATATCAATAGGGGGTACAAAAGAAAAAAAACTAATACCAAATTTAAATAATAAAGTAAAATATAAAATTCATTATAGAAATCTTAAACAGTGTCTTAAAATGGGTATCAAATTAACCAAGATACATCGAATATTAAAGTTCCGACAAAGCCCCTGGCTAAAAAAATACATTGACTTAAATACTGAACTCAGAACAAAGGCAACATCAGATTTTGAAAAAGACTTTTACAAATTAATGAACAACTCAGTCTTTGGAAAAACAATGGAAAATGTTGATAAAAGAGTAAACGTAAAATTACTAACCCACTGGGAAAATCGTGGTAAAATTTTAGGTGTTCAGGATCTTATTGCAAAACCTGAATTCAGCAATCTGTCAATTTTTTCGGAAAATTTAGTAGCAGTCCAATTACAAAAAACAAAAGTTTGCTATGATAAACCCATTTATTTAGGTTTCTCTATTTTAGATATATCAAAAACTCTAATGTATGAGTTTCATTACGACTACATTCTAACTAAGTTTGGTAATAATACAAAATTATTATACACTGATACCGATAGCTTGATATATCAGATTTTCACAAACGATTTCTATGACAAGATTAAATCCGATCTTTCATTACGGTTTGATACATCTGATTATCCTACGAATAATATATTTGGTTTTCCACAACTCAATAAAAAGAAACTAGGTTTTTTCAAAGATGAAAGTAATGGTAAAATTGTCAAAGAATTTGTAGGATTAAGGTCAAAAATGTATGCAATTCAAACCGAAAACAAATTGATATCGAAAGCCAAAGGTGTCAACAAAAGTGTCACAAAAAGGATGACAATGCAAAATTATAAATCATGTCTTTTTGATAGAAATATTAAATACGATACCATGTATAGATTTAGATCAATTAAACATACAATATTTACCCAGCAAATTAACAAAGTATGTTTATCTTATAATGACACAAAAAGATTTATTTTACCTAATAATGTTGACACCTTAGCATGGGGTCATTATAAGTTAAGATAAAATATTTAAATAATATATAAATGTAAATAGTGTATAAGATTAAAATAATTTTAAGGTGTAAATTTTATAAACTTTATACAACATAAAATTGTAACAAATGTTTTTTAGGTAATATTAATGTAACTAAAATATCTTTGTAGAAGGTTAAAAATGATTTTAAATGTAAATAACTTATCTTAGTGTACTCTAAGTAATATTTTTTTTAATGTATAATGTGTGTATTTTTAAGAAAATAATTGAAATAAAATTAATGTCTCATACAAAATGACTTTATTTATTTATCATACCTCATAGTGTTGACACGTACGCTAGGATGTTTCACTTTGTTCATCCGTTCACTTCCATAGTAGCTGGTCCAACTGGCTGTGGAAAATCAAATTTTGTTACAAATTTTATTAAACATGTTAAATATATTTGCAACACTTCTTTCGATCAAATAACATGGTGCTTTGATGAAATGCAACCTTTGTACAATTTAGAAAACGTAAATTACTATCAAGGCATTCCGGACCTTAATATGTTTGATGGCAAATATCCAAATCTTATAATTATTGATGATCTCATGAGAGAATCGGATGGACGAATAGTTGATATATTCACTAAAGGTAGTCATCATAAAAATTTAAGTGTGTTTTACATAACACAAAATCTATTTCACCAAGGTAAAGGACAAAGAGATATATCGTTAAATTCAAGTTATATTATTTATTTTAAAAACCCACGTGATAAAACACAAATTCGGTATTTGGCCCGTCAAGTATCTCCAGAGAATCCAAAGTATATAGAAGATGCCTACAGAGATGCAACCAAAGAGGCACATGGTTACTTATTGATTGATCTGAAACAAGGTACAAGTGATATATGTCGAATCAAAACCAAAATTTTTCCATCAGATGGGTTATGTCATGTATACATACCAACAAAAGGGTTTAAATATGCCAAGAACAGCCAAATCCCCATCATTTATTAATAATGTCGCGAAGTCTCAACACGCATAAAGATTTGTTGTCAGCGTTACATAAGTTGAAACCAAAATATAGAACAGCTCTTTTAAAATCTTGTGATGAAGATGAAATAAATTGTATTTGTGAATGTATTCATAACGTTCTCCAAGGAAAGGTACCAATTGAAGAGAAGAATAAGAAAAAATTAAAAAACTACAAATCGGTACTTCGTAAGTTAGTTCGCAAAGGGGTAAATAAAGCAAGGAAAAGTATAATAATACAAAAAGGTGGTGCATTCCTACCAATAATATTGGGTGCAATCTTAAGTGGATTAGTTGAATCTCTTGTAAAATAAAAAATAACAATGGAGCATGCTAAAAAGATGTTGCTCGTTGAACCAAGTCTTTTAGAGAAATTAAATCATCAAAATAATGATAATAATAACCCTACATCCCGATTAGATAATGAAATGAAAAACATCTTAAACAGTGATATGGATGATAGAAAAAAATGTATTTTGTACTTACAAATATTGCAAAGATATTTACACTTCCATGAAGAAAATCGACGACCTATTGAATTGCCCATAATATCTAAAAATATAGATATCACTGGAACAAAATTAAATATAAACGATGAAGCTGACATTAAAGAACCAGTCTCTACTCAAACATCAGAGATAGAAGAAAAACGTGAAGGGCACACCAACAGTAAGAGTAACCCTCTTTACACAACAAATCAAATTCTGAGTCTAATACCCAAAACCTATTCTAAAAAAGGTGAATCATTGTTAAATGTGATTTCATTGAGTGAAAACAAAATTCGATGGAATAAAGATGGCACAGTGGTTATTGATGACAAGAATATTTCTGGGAGTAATATTGTAGACTTGATCAATGATTTACTACGTCCACTTAAGAAAAATGATCCTATAGGATGGGAAGCTTTTGCCAAGGCATTGCATGATATAAAAATACCCTTGTCTTACTTGGGTAATCCACAAAGAATAGAATACATAAATAAACTTAAATTGCATGAACTTGGTCAGATTTCTACGGATGAAGAATTTTCTACTCCTCCTAACAAATACACAAAGAAGATTCGCAAAAAACTTGATTGGGAGAAATGGACGCCATACTAGACGATCGTGTAATAGACCCATTAAAAATGATTAATGAAATATATTATGATGCTTCACATCCTGCTGGTTATAGTAGCATAGAAAAACTAACTAAAGCGATGAACGGTAAAATGACTAAAAGTGATGTTAAAAATTGGTTGCAATCACAAGAAACATATACATTGCATAGACCTGTACATAGAAAATTTCCTAGGAATAAGTATGTTTTATCTAACTTTAACGAACTCTGGCAAGTTGATTTGAGTGATATGAGAACTTATTCTAAGTATAATGATAATTATAACTATATACTTTGTATTATTGATGTGTTTTCGAAATACGCTTATGCTAGGGCTATAAAAAATAAAAATTCTGAAACAATAAAAAAATGTTTTGATAGTGTATTCAATGAAGCTAATACTACTCCTACTCACATACAATCTGACAAAGGTACCGAATTCGTTTCCATAGATGTTCGTAGATACTTTAAAAGTAAACATATAAATTATTATACCACAAACAATCCTGACATTAAGGCAAGCATAGTAGAGAGATTTCAAAGAACTCTAAAAATGAAAATGTGGCGATACTTTACTCACAAGAACACTTACAAATATGTCGATGTTTTACAAGATTTAATAAATGCCTATAATCACAGTTATCACTCCAGTATAAAAATGTGTCCAAGTGATGTTAATTCGAGTAATATAATGACCGTTTGGAATAATCTATACGATAGAAAAAAAAATGCAAAAAGCCCAAATAATTCATTACCAAAATTTCACGTAGGAGATCATGTAAGAATCACTAAGTACAAACATATATTTCAAAAAGGCTATGAATCTAATTGGAGTGATGAAATATTCATTATAACTTCAAAAATAGATAGATCACCATGGGTGGTCTATACGTTAAAAGATCTAAAAAATGAGCCAATTGTAGGGACATTTTATGAAAGAGAATTACAAAAAGTTACGTACGACCCCACTTCATCTTATAAAATAGATAAAATTATCCGTTCTCGACAGTCTGGTAACAGAAAAGAAGTATTAGTCAAGTGGAAAGGTTATCCAGAAAAATTTAATAGTTGGATTTTAGCATCTAGTTTAAATCAAATATGATAAAAGAAAGTTTTTATTTAACATTACTTAGCAATAGTTCTATGGAATATTTTCCAGAAAACAAAACTACTTTGTTTTCAACAAAGTTACCAAAGTCCATAATACTTGAAGGTATGTGGTACGTGGGCGTTGTAGAATTTCAATATCCATGTACAATGTTTACTGTTCAAGAACATGAAAATGTTGTTTATGTGACTAAAATAATGCAAATACCTAACGAAGAAACAACTTCTCTTGTCTACTACAAAACTCGTATTCCAGCTACAAATTATGACAATATTAAACATATATTGATGGCGTTAAACAATATAGGAGAAAATGTAAGATTTCACTATGATGAACTATCTAAATTTGTCAGTGTAACAGTAATGGATGAAAATATCAGATCTTTATCATTATCACCCCAGCTGTCACTTCAACTTGGATTTGAACCTAATAAAAATCTGGTTGAAAAGGGTCTTGGAAAATGTCCAGCTAATTTGCATTTAGGTTTACCACCGCAATTATTTGTTTACTGTGATATAATTGAACCACAAATTGTAGGGGATGTTATGACCCCATTGTTGAGAATTATACAATTGGATCCGTCAAAGTATATCTATGGAGCTAATAAAATGCATGTATTCTCGCCACCTCACTACTTACCTGTAATGCGGAGGGAGTTTGATACAATTGAAATAGATATAAGAACAAGCACTGGTCAAAAAATACCATTCCAGTTTGGAACAGTGTGTATAAAGCTTCATTTTAGAAAATTATAATAATGTCCTCCCAAGGTAATAGAATAACTTGCCCCTACGAACACTATTATTCACATCAAGCTGGATCTGGAATCGGAGTTATTTACAAAGGAGCCCCATACCAGCGTGGACATGGAATCGGTAGCTTTTTAGGCGGGCTATTTAGATCAGTTTTACCATTACTGTCCAGTGGAGCCCGAGTAATTGGTAAAGAGGCTTTAAATGCTGGTGTAGGTCTCCTATCTGATATGGTTAGTTCACGGCCTATGGAAGAATCAATTAAAACCCGGCTTAAAGAGGCCAGTTCGAACTTAAAAAGGAAAGCAGATGCCAAAATTGATAGCGTTATGTCTGGTTCAGGGTATAAAACAAAGAGGAGAAATCAGTCTTCATTCATTTCACCATCAACCGCCAAAGCAAAAGCTGCTAAGAAAATAAAAGTGAACAAGAAAAAAATAAAAGACATTTTTTCTTAAAATAAAACAAGATGTCTTTTCTACATAGTCATTCTTGCGAGTGCATTAAGTCAGAATTAGATTTATTTGCTTTACCTTCAACACAAACAAGTATCGAAAGTGGATTATGGATACATTACAAACCAATTTCATCTCTGGCTGATGATGGGCCGATAGAATTTCAAGTACCAGGAGGAGGAGATGACTACATAGATTTATCTCATACATTAATACATATAAAAGCGAAAATATTACATCAAGACTCCACCAAATTGAATTCATCAACAGTGGTGGCTCCAGTTAATAATTGGTTACATTCACTTTTCAACCAACTTGATGTATATTTAAATCAAAAACTTGTTTCACCTCCGAATAACACATATGCATATCGTGCATATATAGAAACACTATTGAATTATGCTCCTGCAGCTAAAGACTCCCACCTTACTTGTGGTCTTTGGTATAAGGATACATCTGGAAAGATGGATTCAACTGATGATTCCAATGAGGGATTCAAAAAGCGACAAGAGTTGGCTAGTGAAAGCAAGGAAATCGAAATGATTGGACATTTGCATGGTGATTTATTCAATCAGGAAAAATTTTTGATTAACGGTGTTGATATGTCTGTAAAATTAGTTCGATCGAGAGAAACGTTTAACTTGATGGCTTCTTCGAACGATTTAAAGTTAAAAGTATGCATAATGGATGCAACTCTTATTGTCCGTAGATCTCGAATCAGCCCAACTGTTTTACTCGCACATCAAAAAGTTTTAGCCTCTACTACTGCAAAATATCCTATTACTCGAGCTGAAGTCAAAGTTTTAACGATACCATCAGGGGTTCAAGGAAAGACCCTCGATAATATATTCCTGGGACAGGTACCTAAAAGATGCATAGTTGGTTTTGTTAATAATGCAGCGTTTAATGGTAGTCTTACTAAAAATCCTTTTAATTTTGAGAATTATGAAATGAGTTCATTTTGTTTATACATTGATGGTCAGCAAATACCTTCTAAAGCGTTACAACCATCATTTGAGAGTAATATTTTCACTACAGCCTATCATACGTTATTCTCTGGAACGGGTATACATTTTCTTAACGAAGGTAACGGGATATCTAGGGAACAGTACGCTCAAGGTTACTGTCTGCTAGCTTTTGACTTAACTCCTGATTTATCAGCTAACTCCTCAAGTCATTGGAATCTGATTAGGAATGGTAGCGTGAGATTAGAAATTCGTTTTGAATCTGCTCTTTCACAAACTATTAACTGTATTGTGTATGCCGAGTTCGATAATGTTATTGAAATAGATAAGAACCGCAATGTAATCGTAGACTATAGTAGTTAAGATAGAATTATATGTATTAATCATAAGAAAGATATCAATAAATAAAACTGTCAACATAGCTTTCATATTTTTTATTTACAACTTCCTTTACATAATAAGTTCACAAGATTATGTTGAACATTTACAATAGTATTCTTCATCGAGTAGCACGTGTGCACTTTGGTTACAAATATGAACACAATCGAGATCCAGAAATGTTTATGCAAAATTCACCCATCTTTAGAGAGGAACGTGTATGCAGCAAACAATTTACCAATTCACATGGAAGCGCCTACGTTCTTAGTGAGCAATCTGGATCCAAGCACCCAGCCAGGTTCTCACTGGGTAGCCATGCACATAGACCAACACAACATTGGACAATACTTCGATTCCTTTGGTCGGTCACCTGTAGGATTCCACTTGGCTTTTCTAAATAGGAATTGTAGAAAATGGCATTTCAATACTATGAGAATACAAAATGACTGGACTTCAGTATGTGGTGCATACTGTTTGGTATACTTATACTATAAGTTTCATGGATATAGTATGACGGATATGACCAATTTATTCGAAAGCCAGGAAACACTCGTTAATGATATATTAGTATACGATTTGTACAAATACTGTTTTAAATAAAGGTTGAGGAAGAAAAGAACATGTTGTTTTTGTTTTGAAGTCGTTGTTGACGTCATTAAGAACAATAGGGAGTATCGGACGAGGGTAATTAGTGAACGTGAAATAGTAATTAACAAAAGAATAAACAAATGAGTAGCTAATTAGTGCTGTAATTAGCACGGAATTAAAAAAAGCTATCTCTGTAAATACAGCATATATCGAAAAACTGATAGCGTAGAACGATCGGGCGTACTCGAGAACCCCCAATTTGACACCAAACTTTTTCTTTTTTTTTTTTTTTTTTTTTTTTTTTTTTTTCCCTTTTTTTTAGCCAGGGTTGTCCGTCGAAACACTTTTTGCTCACCAGAAACACGATTTTTGCCGTGAGCCAGAACTCTGGTAATTTGGGGATATACAATGTGTGTGTTTGTCTGCCGATTATAAAAAAAAAAAAAAAAAAACTTAATCATTTTGAAAAAATAATTTAAAAAAAGGTTTCGTGAAAGACCATGTAAGATGTCGAAATGTAAAATGCAGAAAATTTTAAGATAATGTCTTTCGTGTACTCCCTGAATTTTTCGTTGAAATCCGTTGACTGTTTCGAGGGTTACTTCAAACAAACTTACTGACGAAAATTTTAAAGTAGTTTTTTTTTTATAACCGTGGGTATTGCACCTCTAAAGGACCGTAGGCTCCGAAAGGCAGGCACACTTAACTACCAAAAAGTTCAAAAATTGTAATTACAATAATCCTACATATACCTACGTAACGACTCCATAACACAGCCTATATCTAAATGAATAACAAATGTGTATTATTTTAGAGAATTTGTTTTTAAAATAAATAACAATTTTTCGAATTGAATAATAACTTGTATCAAATAAATCAGATAGAAATTTAGCTTAATTAATATAATAAAATATACCATCAATTTAAATAAATTATTGATATTGTATTAAAATATTAATTACGTAAGCTTGTTAACTAAATATTTTAATCGACGCATATAAACGTCGTTGTAGGTAAATGATTAGTTAATTTGAAAGCACTTTGATTGCCAATAAATATTCAATAAAATAACTCAAAATTGTATTTTAGTAACCGTTTAATATTCATAATGGTAGAAATTAACAACTCTTATTCGGAAGGTACATTTTTGTTGTATAATATATCGATTAAATTATAATTAAAAGCTATAAATGAGTACATTCAAAAAATGTGTTTGTCAGCTCAGACAAACGACTGCAGTTTATTCCTAAATACGATTCTCTTTGAATATGCACTGATTATTTTAGATCTTATTACAGTGCATTAAAGTTTATCCGTGCAGGAACGGAGAAAGAATACAATTTCCTGCGGCCTGGCAGCCTGTCGTAAGAGGCGACAAAACAACCCACAGCCAGGTGGTAAGGCATTTGCCCGACTGGATGGCTACCACAATAACCTTGAGTTGTGTACCGGCATTAGTAACCAGGTTCCAGTGTCCCTTAAGAGAGCGGCAGCGCGTTTGTGGCACCTTTGGTGTTGCAAATGTCCATAGGCGATGGTAACCGCTTTCCATCAAGTGGGCCGTCTGCCTGTCTGCTGAATTCAAACAATAAAAAAAAAAAATTGAAATTGTATAATAAAAAAAATACTTTACGCTTTTGAGTTAACGCTTGTACTCATATTATTTCACTCCTCATACAATTTCCATACCGGAGGGCCTTATATGGAAATCGATTCGGAAGAAGTAAACTCCAATGACATACATTTAAGATGCGATTTTTTTATTCAGCACATTGGCATGAAAGAAGGATACTATTTAGAACTGACAATGGATCAGTAAAATACGTTAACTTGAACATTTTCTAAATCCTAGATTGCGCATTAGTGACCTGATCCTATATCTTATCAACCGTTCATTTGCCTTACTATCGGTTAAAATTTGACATTAGCTCCTTACAAGTAATGTCAAAATTCAACCGATGGTAAGGCAAGTGAGTGATTAGTAAGATATGGGAACCGGTCATTATTTTCTATTAATTTTCTAAATTATATGTGTATGAATATGAAGCTTATAAACGCTTTCAATCTCTAATTTTAACATCTTATACTAATATATAAAACTGAAGAGTTTGTTTGTTTGTATGTTTGTTTAATTTAACGCGCTAATCTCAAGAACTACTGGTCTGATTTGAAAAATTCTTTCAGTGTTAGATAGCCCATTTATCGAGGAAGACTATATAGGCTATATATCATCACGCTAAGACCAATAGGAACGGAGCACCAATAAAGAATGTTTCAAAATCGGGGGATTTTGAAAACAAAATCGACGCGGACGACGTCGCGGGCACAGCTAGTCAAATATATTTTAGTAATAGGGTTTTTGTAACAATACATCGATGACAGCTATAAAAGTAAATAAATGCGTGACAACATTTACACTATTATTACGAACAATTTATTATATTACATTATCACCCATCTCGTTTCTACACAATCTATTACACAACAATTTACTTACATCAGATCTACTGTCTCATTTCAACATTCAATTTTGACAGCCCCAACTTAATGTTCCATTTTAATTAAAAATTATGACGCACCAGTATTATACCCTATGTTATTATTAACAAAAGTATCTACAGAATGGTGTAATACGTTGATTTGTTAGCGTTCACCCCTAGTCTGACCTTCTGGATTGTCCACTGTAACATGATCTGCAACGTTATTTATGTTCTCTTGAAGAGCTATTGAATCAAGAGGTTCATTTAATTCTGGTCCTGTACCATTCCCAACAATAAGTCTGTCTGCATGAATGGCAGTCAGACGTCTCTTTTCCCTTTATGTTATGGTGTCACGGCCGTGGATGCTATGGATTAGTACAGCCACCATGAAATCGTTCTATTGAGATTTTTTATGACCATTCGGGTTTGTCACATGTTTGGTTATTGCTTTACCTGTATTAAGTTCGGATTATTTTTTGTTTTATTAATAAGAACATTTTTATATGTTGCGTGAATTATATCTAACTAGAGGTCCTGGCAGACGTTGTCCTGCCCTGCCATAAAAAAATGAAAATCTAAGATCCGATCGCAGCGCCACCTACCGGTTCCAACTGTGAATCTAAACCAACCGGGAACCCACTCAAACACACACAAAAATCATCAAAATCAGTTCAGGAGATTAGGAGAATCCTAGAACCCGATCCTAGCGCTACCTACCGGTTCCAATAGTAAATCTAAAAATTCGGGGCCCACTCAAACATACACAAACAAATCGTCAAAATCGATAAAGTCGTTCTCAAGTTATGCGCGTACATACATTTCTAAGATTCATTTTTATTTATACTAGTGGTCGCAGTGGTCGGAATTCCACCATAATTAATTTAAATTAAAGTTTGGACATTATTAAGGTTCTGTTGTCAAAGACTATATACTTCTATAATCACAGATTTCGCCAGGGCTACACTGTTAATTTGACTTTAACAATAAATATGGCTACCACCCCTTGTCTAAAGCATGTTGCCATAACAACCTTGAGTTGTGTTCCGGCACAGGTGACCAGGTCCCAGTCTCCCTTAAGAGAGCGGCAGCGCATTTGTAGCACCTCTGGTGTTGCAAATATCCATAGGCGATGGTAACCGCTTTCCATCAGGTGGGCCGTCTGCCTGTCTGCTGAACTACTGCAATAAAAAAAAAACAAAAGAGTAATATATGCGTGTGTGTGTCAAATACATGGTAGTGTGTGTAATGTTTTATTTATTAATTTAATGTATTTTTTATGCATAATTTAAAAAAAATAGCATCTGCACTCCTTCTTTATATAAACCATGCGTGTGAAATTTCATACTCCGTCCGCGCAATTTTCGTACAATGGGCAATAAAGTTTTTGCTTCACGTGTTAATATAATGATGATAGATTAGGTTCATTACTACATGTATATTACTTTGACTAATATTACTGGGATAATTGCATAAGTAGCAGATACAGGTCGAATAGCAAAATATTGAAGATATGATATCATGGAATACAAAATATACCTTGTGTATAATATGACGTTACTTCTTGATTTTAATAATGGTGACTTCTCAAATACATTCGTTTAAGTCACCTATGGGCCCTAATGTCAGAGCCTAACCGAATTTAGTTTTAAATTCTCTGTCACAGCTGACACAACTCATATAGGTAATTGGCCAATGGCTTTTTCCGTGTAAAATAGATATTCGATATTCGAGAGCACGGGTCTCCTGCGAATTAGGTGTTTCATTAAAAGAACTAAATCAGTGCTAGTCATTAATTACTAACATAGACATAAGGAAAAAAAAACTAATTACTAATAACATTATAGTGTGTATATTTTGTGTATATTTGTATTAGACTGTTTATTCGTGTATGTATATTTGTATTGGACTGTGTTATCTTTAAATAAATAAATAATAATTATTATTATATACAATCTTCCGAACGTTTATCTTCAAAAACCTTCAGTTTTTATGGATTACATATTGGTATGGTATGGTTATGGTATACAGATGGCAATTTTGAAACCGAAAACTTAATGTAATTTGAAAAACAGTACAACATGTCTTTCAATTGATTTGACACGGTACAGACGTTTGCTCAATTAATAAACTTTTAAATCTTTCCAACTGGCGAGATACTTGATCAAAATAAAAAGGACTTCAGATGTGCGGTGTTCCATTGAGTGATTGTTGATGCTGCACTTTTATTACTCACAATTGATAATGATTGGTTAACTGAAGGGGAATACTACAATCGTGTACTAAATGATCGAATCGAGGTTTTTGGGTTCGTTGTTGGGTTTCGACATATTTATTTCATAGCCGAAAACGTATGTAGGGCACCCACCCCTTAACGTTTTATTGTGGAGCTTAGGCCTCATTTTATGAGAATAGATATCAGCTTTTTAGGCTGATTAACGATTTTTATACATCACCTTCTTGATTTGCAGAAATTTTCACTATGTTTGTCTTCATCGTCAGCACTTGATATTTGTAAATATGCGTAGATAAAATAAATTTCGAGACCTCGTCATTAGAATAAGATTATCAGTGGCTACAATAACTTTTAAATACAATCTAACTTGTGTTTTAATTGTTATGTCTTTATCTAAAGATTTAATGTAAATATCTATTCTACAAGCGTCTAATCCTATGTCAAATAAATTCACGATTAATTTACTTCGCCATTTAATAGTTTTAGTTAACGCACAATTGATTGCATGCAGCTGTCACTCTCTCCCAGTGCTATCCGGCACTGACGAGACAACATAATTAAGTCTGACACTCTATGGCACCATCGCAAATATGCGATTAGAATTATTACATAGATGACAGCGGGAATGCGGATATCTTTCATGTTAATTTTTATTTTCTGTTTCTCAGGGCTACTTATAGACATAAAACCTAAAAACGGTAATTTATAATTAAGCATCGTATAAATAGCAATTTAATTTATTTTCAAATCTCAGAAAGACACACATTCTTCATTGTTCACATTGTTCACAAGCGCATTCTTCAACATTTTACTCCAAATTCTTTGCTGTGTACGCTGTTTGCCTTTGGAACTCTTTATCCGTAGATGTCAGAAAAGCTAAATCGCTTGCCATATTTAAAAAATCTATCACCTTACAACAAACAATTACCTTAGTTTACAATACATTATATATTTTTCGATTCTTCTTAACTTTGTTTGCTGTTTACTGTCCATATTGTACTGTTCTTTCTTATTTTATTTTACTTCTTTTTTATTTAATTATATTTAAACATAAGTTGTTAAAAGTATCCTCGAAGTCAGTTGCCTGGAAGAGATCGCTTTAAGCGATAAGGCCGCCTTTTGTTTTACCGTAAAATTATTCATTTTGTGATTGTTTATTTTGGTGAACAATACTCGTAAAGTGTTTTCTAGCCTATTCTATTCTAAAAACACTTTAATTTTATTTATTAACGAAAATTTAATTGTAAGCATAAATGTTTGCTCAATCGGCCTAAAAGTAATCATTTTAATAACATCATCCAACGTGGGTAGATATTTCTTTTCGTTCCATCGTAACTTTAAAATTCTTTACTCCTACACGCAATTACTGGTCTCATCATAGATGATTGCTCGTTTAATAACGGGAGATTGGTTTAAACTTGGGTGTGGTGAAATTTTAATTCTTAGACAATTTTGATAGAAAAAATGTGAATGATTTTTTATTGTACTATACTCGTAGATTCTCGTTTAATAACGGGAGATTGGTTTAAACTTGGGTGTGGTGAAATTTTAATTCTTAGACAATTACAAATGGCGCTCTGTTGTTCGTGCCTACCCCGCAAGGGAACTGGCGTGAAGTTATGTATGTATGTACTAGTTTGATAAAAAGAACAATAGAAACTAGACTCAAGCTTAAACTATTTTTGACCTAACCTACCAATAATTTGTTTTCGCGGAAGTCAATACAGAGTATTAAAACGTGCCCAAATCGAAAACAAGGTTAGTCAAAATCTATCTTAATGGGTAACCCCATTTCTAGTCACAAAAATAATTTCGTAATTTTATGCTAACTTCGGTTCGCTAACTTGTGTTAGCGAACTTCAGAAATCTCTTCATTTTCCTGCACCACTTAATAAAAAAATGTGTGTGTGTGTGCAGTTCACACCCAGTAGAAGTGAAATTCAGAGAATATACTCACAGATAATTCTTCTATATCTTGTATTAATATAAATATAATCCCTTTAGCTTACATCCGTTAACATATTATAATTCAGAATAAACTTCTTAAGTATCAGTTTTATTTTTATCCAAATTTTAAATGTAACAATGTAAAACTCGTATCTCATTCTCTTGCAGGCTTGGTTCTATGTGTTTATCTCTTCTTCGTTTCATCGAGTTTTAAATCACGATTCTAAAATAGTTTCCTTAAAAAAATGACATTACACAATGAAATAAATAGTCAAATAGTGTCGGCTGCTCTAATATGAAGAAAACTAGTGAATTTTTTTCAGTGTAATGTATAGTGTCACAGGTCTTGAAAAATTATAATAATGATCCTTTGTTAGTAAGTCGATTTGTGATGTAGTAATCTACTTCCAAAGTGGTACACAGCTATTTGTATTTTGATGAATTTGAAATTAAATATGATAATTAATACTACTAGTATTGAGACTCAGCATTCTCTTTACCTTTTAAAAATCATCGCAATCATTAAATTTTAATAATTGTTTATCAAATTACTTTGGCAACACATAATGAGGCTATTAAGAAATACGTTTTTGAAATTCGATTATCTGTTATTATTATATTCTCCTGATTCAGACGGCGTTGTCCATTCAAAACACATCAATCACTGCCTTCCATTGTTTGGGCTTGCGTCATGACTCTTAACGACAGATTAACTTCCTGTGTTGTCAGGCAGTAAATTTTAAATCCTTCATGTCATAAATTCGCGTTAACTAGGCAAAACACGCACCGGCTGAACTAGTGTTACACCTATATAAAAAACATCTAACTCCTGCGGCTTAACAAAACATAATGAGTCTTGGCCTCCGAAATGAGAATACTCCGCTCCTTTCTGTTCAGCGCTGAACAGTGTTACATCTCCATTATCGAAAACACTGTCTTGTATAAGGGCATCTTCTAAACCGATATTAGACGGTTCATTTATGTCTTTTACTTTGGATAGAACAACCAAAGTTATGTATATAATTCGTGAATCATTCGATATCATTGATCATCGTCGTGTATTTTCATTTATATACCATTGAACCAAATTGATTAATTTTGGTTGATCCGTGTAATATTAGCATTACGTTAATACAAGCTTTCAGGGACCTAATTCTGCTATTATTATGCCGTCAAAATCGACGGACACTATAATCATAGAGTCTCTAGTAATCTAGTAGTCTTAATCATGGGTTGCCTGATGTTGGTATTCTGTTAATACCAATAGCGCCCGTGGCACGCCACTCCATATTTATAAACATTTATATTGAAACTCGCGAAACAAATGTATATATTTTTGGTAGCTTTTCAATATTCATTTCAGCTAACGCCATTTCTGTTAATACTTACTTACTCCGTTGGCTCAGCGACCCAAAGTGGTTCTTGGCCTTCGAAACGAGAGCATGCCACTTTTATCGGTCCTGTGCGGTTTCTTGCCAATCACTGGCTCCTAGCTCCGACAGGTCCGCCTCTACTCTATCCTACCAGCGATATTTAGGACGGCCGACCGGACGCCGACCTACCGGCCGTCCCAAATATGCTTTCCTCACGCTGCGATCCTCTTCCATCCGTTCTACGTGACCGAGCCAGCGGAGGCGGTGAGCTTTCTGCTAATGGTAACACCAATTTTTTTTCGACTATTATTCTACCGCGACGATATCGAGAAGATATTGTGAATTTAGTAAAATACAAATTTTTGACACTAGCGCAGTGGAATCGTACTTTGAATATCTTCATAACGCCAAGATATTGAAATAGTAGAATTAGGCCCCAGTTGTATCCCAGAGAGGTAGAAAGAGATTAAAGATCTCGAAATGCTGCCATCTGGTAATAAGACCTTGAAGCTGTGACCGCTATGAACAACAACTAAATACGACCATTGAAGAGGAACACTAAGGATCGACTACCGCCCAGTAAAACACGAAACTCGTAACACGCTCTGCAATCACAAGTGACGCCGCTAGTTCGTCCATGTTTTTATAGAAAATGTACATACATACATACATAACTTCACGCCAGTTCCCTTGCGGGGTAGGCACGAACAACAGAGCGCCATTTAGGCTTATTGCACGCTCGTCGGTTCTTAAGGCTCCTGACATCACCTTCTGCTAGTACACGATCAGACAAAATATAGAAAATGTCAAATTCTAAATTAACACTACCAATGATGTAAGTTTAAAAAATATGTTTCAAATAATAACGTCACTTGAAAGTTTTAATTGAGATTTTCTATGAAAACGTGGGAGAGATTATGTTGTTTAATAGAAGTGAGGTTATGCTGTAAGCCGTACTACACAACTGACTTTTGAAACGTGAAAAATACTTTTTATTATAGAAAATGGTTTATTGTAAGTATTTTTATAAGGGAAAGGAAGATGTAATTTATGTGGTGCTACGCGTTGGTGAAGTATCAGATCTTCAAAAATCATAACGTTCTATAACGAGTTTTGTATTGAAGTCAATTGGCTTACGCCCCTTAGATCCCTGCACCCGGCTGTCAAGCACCCCTCGCATCCCCGGGTAAAGACGGTCCTGACCTATGAAATACACCATAAGTGAAAACCATTGTAATTTTCAGTTGTAACCGAAGATATAGCTTTGCGTTATCGCTCTTACCTATATAATTATTTTTAATGAGACATGTATTTTCACTTATCAAACAGGTTGTAAATTTTCTACTATTAACGAGTATTCCATGTCCAGATATTTTGTTTTACGATTTTCTATACATATATAAGAATAAATTTACGTCTCCTAAAATTTACAGTCTTCTTTTTATCCGCTTTAACCTTAAGGTCAGTTTTTTACGATTTGATGTAAGAGGTATCAACGTAAATAACGGCTGTGTTAATACTTTTAATGAATTAATTTTATATGCTGTGACACTGATAACATTATTTAACGGCCATTTCTAATGCTCTTTCTCCACCTGCGTTAGTATTCGTGACTGAGACGACTGAGCTACGTTAGTATATATACATACATACATGGGTTATCTGTCGATCTTTGACGTCGTTAACAATGTCGCTTCTCAAATAACTTTAATAGTTTTGACTACATTTGTTTGAAACTAGCCTTATCCCGCGTGTCGGAGAGGCCTATTAGGTACTACTTATGACAGGTACCTATATTTTCTTCCGGCTTTTCATTGGTAAAGAATTGATATCACTTGTATGGACTTCATCTCTAATTATAAGTAGTAGTAAGGCAAATCAATGGATACTAAAATGTAGGTATGCGGCGTTGGTTGACCACACATACTTACATAGACCCGCACTGTCTGAGAAAACATGTCCTGGAGTGAAGACCGCGTCTCAGTAAAGGTAGCATAGAACGCCCTCCAGCCCGGTGAACCGACAACCTGAGTAAAATCGCCGGCAGGGACTGAATGAGGAAAGCGGGAAACCGGGATACGTATCGCAAACTTGAGGATGCCTATGTCCGCATTGGACTTCGTTGGCTGAAGAAGAAGCCTAAGAAAACATTTTTAGGATGTCGAGCCCTAAAAATTAAAAAGAAATCGTTATTGTCTCACTCCGTTTCCTCTCTGTCCGTATGTCATAGCTGATTATTTGACCTTTTCTTAAAAATACCTGTATACTGTCACCGTTACAAATGAGTAGAATCTTACATTCATTTAGGGCCTGATTTAATCCTGTAGGCTGTTTACAACGTGGCGTTGTACGGGACCGACGAATGCTCCAAATAAAAATGCACTATAATGCTCTCGTTCAGAAGCCTGAGGCGCCGTACAAAGCCTACGGCCCCAACTACTCTACGGCTTTTGTAAGAGACCACAGCCTTACTAAAGTTAATTTTTATCGTAATTTAAACTTCGAAATGTATAGTCAAATCAAACCAACAGTCTAAGAAAAAACTCAATTTAAACTAACAATAAACTTTCAAACAAATCAAGATTATAGAAAGCAGAATCAAAACAATGCTAAAAGGAAATAAAAGCACAATAATGACTAGTCATTTGCGGACAGGCGAATCGGAGTGTGAAAATATTGTGGCATTCATTCCATAAGCTATTATGGCGTGGTACGTGCCTTGGGCTTAACTAGACTGGTTCCTTTAGAGTTACGCTGAGAGTGTACAAACCGAATTCGTACTAGTCGCGACGAAACATGCCGAAAGGTTGCTGGAACCGATTCAGCTTGCTTCTGGCTTTCTAGGATTTCTCAGCCATTTCTGAAAAAAACCGGACGCTTATGTTAAGATGCAAAGTATCATATATCCGTTCTCACTCTTGAGACTTACATATAAATACTAAATTTCATCCAAAACAGTACAGTATTTTTTTCGTGAAAGTATAACAGACGTGCACGAGTGTTTTAAAAAATAAAATTTTAAACCATGAGTTAAACATATATACATTATATTCATAATAACATTTGTATAAATAATTTTCTATTAGGTACATTGCAATCTAAAATAATCCCCCGAATAACTTCTCAGAATCAAAGATCTACTTGAATATTGGGCAAATCCCAAAGATGTTAATGTTTCCAATATCTTTGGAATAACCCATCCTCAAACAAATGTTACACGGAATATTAATATTGATCGTCCTTTTAATATTTAAGCCGAAAGGAAAATATTTTTCAAACACTAATCAGAACAGGATTTAAGCACAATCATAGAATCAAATGTGATGATCTTACACAAGATTGCGTTGATCTGGTTAGAGATACGATTCAATGCGAAACTAATACGGCGATAAGATAACATTCGCAATTTAGTTTAATGGTTTAGATCATTTGGTTGATAATTTTAAAATCATGTTTATTGAAATAACTTACTCAAGTAGTATTTAGTTTATTATAAAAGATTTCAACACTAACGTCCACACTCGGAGAGTTTTTATAATGAGTTACTTAAATAGGAATTGTAACTTAAATTAGGCATATTAGGATTTTCGTACAATATAATAGCCGATAATTAAGTGCTGGTGTGAAATGTAGGTTTAATAGTAAGATTAAAAAATTGCATTGTCCCATAACTGAGTCTGAGTGCGCGCTTGTCCAAGATGAATTCTCCAGGATCAAAAATCACGCATAATAGTCTACACTGTGACCTGTATTGTATACTATTCTATGTAAAACCTAATTACATTACATGCTAGTATCGTTAGTAATAGGTATAGGATTAACTCTAAGATTTCTCGTGACTCATGATGAGTCATTTCTTAAAGGCGGTAAACTCCAATCCAATAAAATAGTAAAACTTTTGACTATTCCATTATGTTGAAAAAGACCAAATAACCAATACCATCAATAGTCAACCTTCAGATATGTGATAAAAATCTAACCTATTAATACTAAAATTCGAAAACAATCAATAGATCTGTATAGCATGTGGGTTTTTAAAAAGGGGGTAAACAAATTAATCCCAACGAAGTAAACGAGACATCGGCTTCCTTGGTGTTGCAAGTGTCAATGTAACAACTTCAACACAATACAAAGAACGTTATGGTCTCATATTTTCTACACGATATTATACGTTTTAAAGGCCAGGCACACGGACTTAATAACATTTCTCGATTAGACCTTAAGTTCCGGTTATCTAACGTCTATGATTCACTATGGTTCATCCTTTACCTGTGTAATCAATTTGTCTTGCCTAAAGGTTCCTATGTAAAATACTTGTTTATGACCATTTTCCTTCACATGTGAGAATTTGATTTTGCACCGTTGTTTTTGTGTTCCAATTACAGGCACTACATCAGTAAATAATTGTTACCTTAATTTGTTTCTTTAATATACTTTCTTAGTTGGCTCAGTCAGCGACCTAAAGTTGGTCTTTACCTCCGAAACGAAAACATGCCATTTTTCCCTGTCCTGCGCAGTTTCTTGCCAATTATCGACTCGTAGCTCCGACAGATTAGCCTCCACTCTGTTTTTCCAGCGATTTTTGGGCCGGCCGACCGGGCCCCGACCTACTACCGGCCGACCCAAATACATTTTCCTCACGCTGCAATCCTCTCCCATTCGTTCTACGCGACCAAGCCAGCGGAGGCGATGAGCTTTTATTTCTCCTATTACGTTGGGCTCGGCCACAAGATTCTCAATTTCGAGGTTGGTTCGGATTTTTGTTTTTGTTCAATATGCTTTAACTATTTCATGTTTAGATTACTATATATTTGTACCTATGTTTTTTAAAGTTTTGATTGTTACCCATAATCAAACGTAACAGAGATTACACGTGAATATTAGATTTTCGTTTACATTTTTATTGCAACGTTTTGACTATTTCTCGGTAGCGGGGTTTACCGATTATGTCAGCTATTAGACGTTGACGACTAGGTACTATTAAAAAATTTGGTGATTATTTCTGAACTTGTTTTATGGTAACCAATTTTTGTTTGTTTACTATCTACTCTGTAGAAGCACACTCTGGAGCTATGGCTCGTCATAGTGAAATAGACAATCACATTAAAGTTTTTTAAACACATTTTTACTCATTGAAACATTAATTGTTTTAATTTTGAAAATTATTGCAATTTTTATACAATTCTTCTGCTGCATTTTGCTTCGTATCAAAAGTTCTTATGATAATCCCTAGTGTACATACATAATGCTTATTTATTATTTTTTGAAATAGACTATCGAGCAGATAAACATGAGTTGCTTATAATGAAGCATTAAATTCATACAAATCAACACCACGCAGACTCACTTTGATCTAAAATGTCATAGATATTACTGTATCTCCTTTATCTAAAGCTGAAACGTTTGACGAAGTATGATTATTTAACAGACTACACGTTTCAAGCCTAACCAGTTAATCCATTTTCATGATAAACGATAACGTTTGATATCTTTGGACGCAGCAATAATTCATATTAAACCAGACGCTATTATTGGAAATGTTCTGTCGTGGCTGTCAGTTTATTAATCGTGCTGGCGACGAACAATGTGTACTGAATTTAAAAAGCCTAAAAGGTTGTACTGGTAATCTGGAGGGTATATCGATCAGTGCAGCTGATAGCTGTGTTAATGTGCATTGTATTGAAGTACTCCATTGTTTGGTTAATGCACTTTTGTGGCCTGTTAATGGTAGAATACCATCACGGGTGCTATTAATGAAACTTGTCTTGTCGACATATTAAAGGGTGCTGAGTATTTATATGATCGGTACAATTAAGTAAGATCAGAGAGCCTTTGAAGAAATGCTTACATCACGTTCGTCATACGAATCTGCGAAAGTGGCTACTGTAGACCTTCTGCTGAAAATTCAGAAAACAGAAAAAATTATTATCTTATCTTCATCGATATTTTTAACTTATATATAGTGGGGTAATTTACCTGTCACAATATTATATATAATGTAAATATATGTGTGTTTGTAATGTATTTGTAACCAGTGCGACAACCTTATGTCCCAGGGTGCAACTATAATAGTCATCTCCGTCCGTTCGTTTATCCTCGAGTCTTATCTTTGTACATCAGTATATTTTTTCAGAATTTACTGAAAATATAAAGTTGAAATTAAGTATGTATATGTTAACAGAAACTAAAGATCAGGACTGGCCGTCATTTTTAAGTGAGAGTTGAAATCATATTTTAGTGTATATAGTCGTGTGTAGACCTTGGTTCACTACTGCAGAATAATTGTGATATAGAGAGGGATGTAAGGAGAAGAATAAATGTAGCATGGCTGAAGTGGAGACAGGTAACCGGTGTGACGTGCGACAAACTAATGCCACTGAAACTAAAAGGTCAAATATATAAATCTATCATACGACCAGTCATGCTATACGGGTCGGAATGTTGGGCCACTAAAGTGATAAACTACAAACGTCTCCACTCAGCTGAGATGAGAATGTTGAGATGGATGTGTGGTGTTACAAGAATGGATAAGGTGAGAAATGAGTACATAAGGGGATCTTTGAAAGTTGCACCTGTGACAGAAAAATTGAGAGGAAGAAGATTAAGTTGGTATGGGCATATAATGAGGAGGGATGAAAGTCACGTGACAAAAAGAATGTTATACTACAAGATCGATGAGTACAAATTTAAAAGTAGACCAAAAAAAAGATGGATGGATTGTGTGAAGGATGACATGATGATATGCGGTGTGACAGAAGAGGTATGTCAGAATAGAAGAGTGTGGAAGGAAAAGACATATTGTGCCGACCCCAAGTAATTGGGATATGGTGAAAGAAAAGAGAAGAGTCGTGTATAGATCTTGAAAAACCATGACCATTTCTTTCAATGATGTTGTTTGTATTCTGTCTGTGTCTGTTTCGCCCCTGGTGTTGCAAACGTCTGTAGATGATGATAACCAGTTTCATTAGATGGGCTGTCTGTCTGTATGCTAGCTTCGCAATACAAAAAGAATTTCAAATCAAATTCAAAAGTTTTTATCTAAAATAAGTTCCACTAGAGAGCACTTTTTGAAGATCATACATATAAGTTAAAATTTAAATCTACTTCCTATTCTATATACACTGCTTCGCAACGTATTATCGTTGTTTAAGAAGAAGAAGCGGCAAAAGACTCCCCAGCAACAGCTAGCTAAAAAACATTGTTCATCTAGTTATTTTATATATCTTAGGCTCATTTTTTTAAATGCATAGATAGAAGTTGTATTACAATTACTTTTCAAAGAATTAATGGAGTTGTAACCAACAAAAAATATTGTTACCGTCGCATTAGTGAAATACTAAGAATTCATACTGCGATAAATCTCCACAGATTCCTTACATGATATGCAAAATATAAATGTTATATAGAAGATAGCGATCGAGCAGCTATGTAAATGCAATTTTATTATTTAAATATTCTTCAATAATGTAGTATCTTTTTTTCAGCAAGATAATTTACAATTTAGCTTTAAATTTAATGCAGGACAGATCTAACACTTCATTTGGAATTTTATTGAACAAGCGTAAACCCCCAAGAAAGAAGACAGCATTTTTTGTAATCAGAAAGATGGCATAAATTCAAACAACTCTACGGAATCCTTCATAGTTCGTGGACTATCACGCACTAGCCCAATTTATATTTCATAGTTAGTAAACCTTTCAATACATTATGTCTCGATAATCAAACAGTCGGCCACTATAGTGCGAAAATAACATTTATTAATAGCTAATAATGTAATTTACATATCGTGTATTTATGCTAATGTCGCACATTGTCTATGATCATTGCGCGTACGCAGCTCATTTTAGCTTTCCCTTTCTGAGCTCGCAGTGCCAATTTTGTCATTAGACGATCGGTTGGCGGACGCCATACGAATTATTAAATAATTATTTTCAGGGTTCTTTATCCCTTTTGGCAAGATCGCAATTGCCTACATATATTATCTCCATATAAGTCTCTCTTTGTACAGTGCATTCATTTTTCTTATACATTTCCAAGAATATACGAATGAAATTTGCTTGTAAAATTAAAAGTTGGTTGGTTAAGGTAGTACACTAGAAAGAAGCAAGGTCGAAAGAGCAGCAAGCAAAAAAGTAAGGTTGGTGTGAGAATACTTAACGTGGTGTGTACTTCCTGGAGATCAGTGGACTGTCAGCGGTTATCGTGTTGATATTTAGGTTTTAATAATTAAAATACCGAGAAAAGGTAAAATAAAATAAATAATAATAGCCCGTAAATGTTCCACTGCTGGGCTCGGGTCTCCCGTTATAGGGGAACGGACAGTATACCCGCCACGCTTGTCTAAGGCGGCTTGGCAGGTTTGACACATCGGTTATCTCGATGTGCAGGTTGCATCACGATGTTTTCCTTCCAAAAAAAAGGTAAAGATGGCCATTTATGACGCAACTACGAACAGAACGAACAAAAAACAAAATAAAACACAACATATTCAGAATTTAAATGCCAACCATTGGTTAAGAACCATAAAGAAGCCTTCAAACTCACTCTAATTCAATATGAATAAGACCGGTAGTGTTTATAGTAGTGCTATATAATGCTATAGTGAAATTATCTAGAAAATAAAGATAGGTATCGTTAGTCAGATGTTGGATGAACTCTTGAATGACTGTTCTCGAAGTCACTAGGTGAGGAGACATTAGCTGCTGAAGTCGTATATCGTAGTATGCATTCACTTGCCCTACCCTCAGTTGAATTTCGTTAACTGCTAGTAAGGCAAATAAACGGTCGGTAACATATAGGAACCATAGATTGTGTCGTCGTGGTGGGACACCTCATGAGGTGGAAAATTCGTAAAAAAATTATATATATTTTATTTTATTTTATTGGAACATCAAACAGCTACATTATTAAAATTAAATACAAAATTACAACTTAAATAAAATATTAATCAATAATGCAGCCCACAGCGCTGTCCACAAGTTAAAATATAAGATATATTTAAAGGGATTTTGGTAATGGTTGGGTATGGAAGAGAGAGCATGAAAGTAGAGTAAACGCGGAGATGCGAGCATTGCGCAAAATCTGCGGAGTGACGCTCGCGGACCGCGTTCGTAATACCGAAGTAAGAAAGAGAGTTGGTCTGAAAGAGAGTGTCGGGGTGAAGGTAAGGAAAGGAATGCTCCGGTGGTTCGGGCATATGGAAAGAATGCGTGATGAAAGAATGACTAAACGTCGTGAAGAAAAAGTCGTGGAAGGCCACGACACACCTTCCATGATCAAATTGTAGCAGAAGGTGATGCCAGGAGCCTTAAGAACAGACGAGCGTGCATGACAAGAGTTATGAATGTCAAAGAAGCAAGTGAGGTGTGTAAGAATAAGCCTGAATGGCACTCTGTTGTTTGTGCCTACCCCGCAAGGGAACTGGCGTGAAGTTATGTATGTATGTATGATTTTGGTAATCGCTAGGCTTAATATTAAATATTTACTTATTTATACAAGGAAGGAAAAGAAAGCTAGTAAAAGAAGAAGAAGAGCAAGGAGAAAATAGAAATGGAATTACTGTTGTGTTAGTGTTTTGTGAACCAGGAATTTGAATTTAGAAGGTAAGTTGGCAAATATGTCTATGTGTTCAAACAGTTTATTATGGGTAGTAATATCATGAACGGTGGTAGTTAATATCATGGTTTGGTAGTGTTTGGTTAAGGGGTATTTATCGATTCAATATTTTTTTATGATTCCGTACTCAAATGAAGAATACAAAGATGACGAGAAACGTATGTCACCTCTACGGAACTCTTCATAATTCGTGGACTGGCACGCACTTGGCCGATTTTTCTTTCCTCCACCGTTATGGGTAGTGAAAGTTGACGGCTTTTTATTTAATGAGTTTAATGTTCTGTCTTTAATTTCGATGCCATACATTTGATAAGTTATAAAAAAAAATCGGTCGGCTTTGAAAAAAAATCGGTCGGAACTGGTTGTCATTATACAGTTATTTTTCATGCTTTTCTCACATCAGCGCCGATATGATCTTTCTATTTTAATTTGTTACCAATTAACGTATATTTATCAAGATTACAGATAATGTGATGATTTTATGCTCTTTATTAGTTGATCTTGATTTTTAATGAGGCGTATCTAATGGAGTCTTCCACCATTTTTAGGATTCCGACTCGATTTTGGTAAATACGAAAAACTGTCCGTCCGTCTGTCGTTGTGTCATAATCAATTTAGCTCGGAAACTTTTGGATATTAATGTTGTATAGTTCTTGAATGATGTTTATACATTAAGAACCAGTTCACTGCAATGTAGGTACTAAAAGAAACGTATCACATTACTAAACGTTAATCGTTCTACTAGTTCGCTCGGTAAGCGCTCAGTTCACCCAACAGACTCAAGATCAACTACATAAAGTCCCGGATTCGATTACTAATAAAGAAGATCGAGAAGTTCTAATAACCGAATAGTTCTATTAACGTGAACTAGTTCAGTGACCGAATTATAATAAAAAGGAGCGTTCACTTGGATGACTAAATAAACACAAGAGTATTAGGTATATGTATAATGTGTATGGATGTAACACTTTTATACGATGATTCATCATCATTATTCGTGCGTTAAATCCCGGTTACATTAGGATCATTTGCGTCGGAGCCCAGAGTCCACTCGCCCACTGTTTCTTCTTCACTTCACGCGGTCTATGACATCCCTTCTTTTGAAATCAGTGTTACGCGTACCATTCTTCATAACGTTATATTTAGCTTTCCTTAGGCCATCCCCTACCACCGGGATATTTGTTCCCCACATAACGAAACGATTTCCGTATAACGCGGGCGTACTTGTACTTTATCTGCTATATCTCCGACATGAAGACTGCCGCGGGTGCGAGAGTTCCTGAAGTGTTTTCAACCGGATGAGTCCACACGTCCACCACAGCATATTCCTTTCCGTGACAAGTAGCTACTGCTTTTGTCGGTTGAAAACCGGACATATGACAACTCTAATTCCAGTCTGGCCCCACCACGTCAATGGTTTATCTTTGTATAGATATACATATTACATTACTCGACTATTCTTAGAAACACGGTTGCGGTTTTATGCAGTTAATTTGAAAGAATACGGAGAATTCGGATGTATTCCTATTTGTATAAGCACCCACAAAAGCCTCGACTAGTTTTTGCAAAGTGCTAATTTCAAAATTGATGAATAATAAATATGTCATTGCGCTGATATTATGCAAAGTACTACCTTAAGAAGAGTAGAGAGCTATGGAAAAATGCATAATCGCGTTATGCAAAATACGTGCTGGTGTAGAATCCACTACTCTCACTTAGTTTACTTATTTCACATTCGTATAGAATTTTCCTAAAATGAAAACAATCTGCCTTTTTGTTGGCAAAATTACTGTTTGAAACAATTAAATGAATTAGTCATGTTACAAAATAAAAAATGCAATAGAAATTAAACAGAAAAATAATTATTAAAGTTAATTGTGCAAGTCAATTAATATTTTAAACTTAACAAAAATATATTCACATATAAACAAATACACGCACCTTAATAGAACTATTCGGTTATTAGAACTTTTCGATCTTCTTTATTAGTTATGCATGACAAGAGCTATGAATGTCAAAGAAGCAAGTGAGGTGTGTAAGAATAAGCTTGAATGGCGCTTTGTTGTCCGTGCCTATCCCGCAAGGGAACTGGCGTGAAGTTATGTATGTATGTATGTATACAAATACACAAACCGAGGCAACCTGGATGTGGAGGCATGGAAACGTCTGGATGTCATTGAAATTAATACTCTTTTTTTAAACACTCGGTAAATATTCAATTCAATCCGATAACTTTACTTCAAGAATGTAGTTTTACAGAGATGATGTGTAATTGTAAAGGCACAATATGATTATAACAATTATATAATAACAGCCCATAAATGTCCCACTGCTGGGCTCGGGCCTCCCATTATAGGAGAACGGACAGTATACCCGCCACGCTTGTCCAAGGCGGCTTAGCAGGTTTGACACATCGGTTATCTCGACATAATAATAATATAAACCCGCAGGGGTCTTTGTGGCGAAGCCTTAGGTGAGTAGCGACACCTCGTACCTGACTCCGGGGGCCAAGGTCCCCGCCTCCGTGCTTGCCTTAGCTGGCCGGCACGGAGTGGAGATCGCTAGAGATAAGACTCAAGCTCCAGGGGTGGAAGTGATAAATGGCATCACGTCAGAAGTAGCTTCGGTGAAACTGCAGCCCACCTCTCTACACCCCTTAGCCACTCACACCCATGTTGCCCCTGTCTTCTATGGCATTTTTGGGGCCCATGCAGGGAGTGGCGAGTCACCGTCTGCCCATTTTTCCATGTTCCCCGAACATTACGATGGGCAGACGCCATGGTCGCCATATTCCCAGACCCCTAGTACCACCAGCAGTTCACCCCAATAGGCCGGTACTGTTTGTCCTCATTCCCCACAATAGCCCTACGCTGGCTATTGTGGGGCTTGTCCTTGGGTGCATTACTATATGGTGTAGACAGGGATAATCGCCGGTCAGTGTCTCGCCACATTTACATTAAATTTGTCAAGGGGCCTCTACGTGTTGGCCTTCCCATGGCCCCACGCAAGCCCTCCAAATGTTCGGGCCATTTTTATGGCCCGTGGTCTCCAAAGACATACATTATAATAATAATAATCGGCAGACAAATACACATATTGTATATCCCCAAATTAAGCAAGTTACGCTTGTGTTATGGGTAATATACAACGGACTACTCAGGGGCCGATCCCAGACACCCAGACTATAGTAAATAACGGAGAAAATACTTTTCCGAAATTTACTATACCAGGAATCGAGCCCGGAGCCTCTGCGTTGCAGTGAGGTAGGCCGGCAAAGGCTTAGCCCACTCAAGCACAGAGTCATGCAGGTTGCATCACGATGTTTTCGTTCACCGTTGTTAGCACGTGGTAATTATGACAATATGCACATTAGGTCAGAAAACTGCCTCGGTGGTGTATGCGTTCCGGCCAGGATCGAACCCGCATCCTTTGACTATGGGACGCGTGCGCTAGCCATTACGCTACCACGACTTAATACCCATATAATTATGGTATGTAAAATAAATATGTACTAATATTAAATAATTACATAAAATACTTATTCAACAACAATGTCAATTAAGCTTAATAGAGTTCAAATCGGTTTTTAATAAGTCACTAATATACATATACCTAGTTATATATAAATGTTTACATTTTAACAGAATTGTATAAAAATGAACTACAAATTATACGGCGATAAAAACATTGTTAACACACTTCTTTAAAGCACTCGTACTTTATAAAACGAGTTCAAGTAAGTGAATTTTGAGTAGTTAATAACCATATAGCAAGACTCAGTATTTATAAGCATTTCGTGCGTGTAAGGTTGAACATTACAGGTATGGAGTCGTGACCGAATGAGTACAGGGCTGCCTAAGTTAATTTGAAAGTGTGATCCAATGCATCACGATTGGATTTCTAGATCACGATTGAATCCATTTACATCACTAGGGGCCCGATTATAAACTATATAGGGCGCGTTCCTCTTGTACGTCACAACGCCCAAAGTGCTCCTTTAGCCGTTCCACATAGCGACCGCGGTCGTTATGGTTGTCACGAAAACGTCACAAATGACGTCACGATTTTTGCTCACGCAATGCTCATAACGAAGAGGTGGGTCGAATAATCCGTTCCATTTGAGTTTATGATTGACAATAAGATCTGGAAACTGCTTAGGCAGTTTTAGATGGTACCTGAATCTTGTCCAGGATTCAAACCGACGTTATTTCAAACGCGTATATGTTAACCACTAAGCTACCACGCTTTCATGTAGGTATTATAACTCAAATTTGAATTTGTTACAATGCTAATTATATAGTCATAACAAATTGCATTTCTTACAAATGTGATTGCGCGTCTGACATATGTACGTATACGAAAGGTAAATGTAATTATGTTGATAAAAAATAGTTGGCAGCATTTATTTTGCAATCAGCCGCTCTTTAAATATGCTGCGGTACGAAATTAAATGTAATTGATTGTGTAGACATTTGTTTAGCAATTTATATTCTAACCATTAATTATTCAGCCCACGAAAATTAAATAAAAATATCAAATGATTGAAAACTGCCCACATACACTAAAAATTCCATAGAGAAGATGATTGTCAACTATTAAGTTTTTCATGTCATTCATTAATCGTGTGGTGTGTTTTCATATTCTGTTATTAATTGTTCAAATTCATTCGCATAAATCGATAATTTATTTTATTTGTAACCTTATTTTTTAAGATATCATTCTTTTCCAGATATAATTTACGGCTAATGTTTTCCATTCTATAATAGAAAAATATCATATCTTTTAAGCCGTACCTCAACTCATTACATTTCTTTGGCCCAAAAACCCCGTCACCTTTAGGGTGCGTTCCTTTAGTATCTCACAACGCCCAAAATGCTCCGTCTACCGTTCCACAAAGCGATCGCGGTCCTTTTGGTCGTGGCAAAAACGTTATTAATGACGTCATCACTTTCGATCACACGGCGCTCACAACGACCCGTGTCAAGAGGTGGGTCGAAGTGGGCGTTGGTCGCAGAGCATTAATTTTCTCTATCTCTTGACACTGAAAAAGGCGCGATTTTCAAATTAACCAATGACATGTATTTCGTCGTTTCACATCATCGCCCCATAATCCGTTCGACTAGAGTTTATGATTGTAACGTCCGCAAACAAGTGAAACGGGAAATATCGCAGTCGTTGTGAGTCCCTTCTGAAGCGTAGCCTTAGAGATTGTTTGTTTAACTTCTTTGTCTTCGTTCACACTGTATTTATCATATTGTTTGGCAGACTATTTATCTCTCTTTTCGGAGCACGACATACATACCTAACAACCTTAATTTACTTTCACGGCACCTACTATTTGCTCGTACTGCTTCCGCCCTACGGCCATCCCGCCTCCGAGTCTCGTTTCCATGATCACTAAATTACCAAACCGTTTCCAATATGCCAAAATGGTAAAATAAATACTTTGCCCCGTTCGTGAAAGGTTGAAAGTAAACAGCCACTTGGCAAAGAGAATAGTGTTGTACTAAATATCGATATATCTGAAAAAGTTTATAAACTTTCGAAGTAATCGTTTAGTGTTGTATGCTCTAGACTCAACACAAACTAGACAATCTTTATATAAATAGAAGAGTAATAAATATTTTATAAATTTTTACACGCGTTATAACTATATAATGTTAGTATATTAATGTAGATAGATAGATAGATAATTCTTGATTGTACACTAAAGCATATACAAACAGAAGTAGAAAAAGATAAAAGATAGTACAACGGGTGGCCTTATCATTAAGAAGCGAACCCTTTCAGGCAACCCTTGGCAGGGATTGATAGAATTTTAATAAAGACTGTAGTGCAGTTAATGTATAATTACATAACATGGTAAAATTAAAAATGTCAGTTGCATGAATAAAACAGTTGAATAGTTTCACTTTTGAATTCACTCAGGTTATAATTTATTCCCCTGATAGCTTTTATCCGGGGCTTGAAATACCGGTAAAAATGTGGTACCGTTATTAATGCTAATTTCAAATAACAGTAAAAAATAAATACCGTTATTTCTAGCCATTTTACCGGTAAAAAATATAAAGTTAGTACTATTTTTATCGGTAATTTTACCGTTATAACTATGTTTTGTTACCATCGTCGCTCTCTTTCACTCGCAAAGATTGTTAAACAGCACTGTGCGAAGAGCACACGTAATATTTAGAGTTTGTTTGTCGATTTTTTTTTAATTGCAGGAGTTCAGCAGACAGGCAAACGGCCCACTCGATGGAAAACGGTTACCATCGCCTATGGACATTTGCAACACCAAAGTTGCTACAAATGCGCTGCTGCTCTCCTAAAGGAGACTGGAACTTCACTAATGCCGGAACACAATACAAGGTTGTTATGGCGGCATACTGTAGACCAGGGGTGGTCGACATCCAGTCGAGCAAATACCCTACCACCTGGCTGTAGGTTGTTTAGTCGCCTCTTACGACAGGTCGCCAGGCCGCAGGAAATTGTATTCTTTCTCCGTTCCTGCACGGATAAAACGGATTGCTTTGTTTTGGTAACAAGCCGTCATAATAAAACCAATTCTTAAAAATGGCAACGTCGCTTGAAATAACGTCAAAATTACCGATACGTATAACATCATAAAAGTTACCAAGTAACGGTAAAAACGTATACCGGTATGGCAGTATCTTTTTCGAAAATACCGGTAATTACCTATATTTTAAAGTAATTAATAAAGTCTTCAAGCCCAAGCTAATACATATATTTTATACTTGCATAATTTTCTTTAAGTCCGCTTAAATAAACACAGTATTGTTCACATATGTGTACCACGTATTTTACAAACTGCACAACAAACCCGGTGTATGCTCATTAAAGTTCTGTTATGCTAAGAAAATATAGAATTCAAGCCGATAAGGCTTAAAGATATCTCGAGGAAAGAGTGGCGTATGGAATACTTATTTTGCTTTTAGTACCACTTTGAAGTTATTACGTTAACAGAGCACACGCTCGCAGCTAAGGCTAGTAGTCACTCGTACCTTAGTGATTTATCCGTGCAGGAACGATGAAAGAATACAATTTCCTGCGACCGGGCGGGCTGTCGTAAGAGGCGACGAAACAACCCACAGCCAAGTGGTAGGGCATTTGCCCGCCTGGATGGCTATCACCCCTGGTCTAGACTATGCCGGCATAAGAACCTTGAGTTGTGTTCCAGCATATGTGGCCAGGTTCCAGTCACCGTTTATAGAGCGGCACTGGTAAAAATTCAGGTTTGAAAAGCCCCTAAATCTTAAATTTTCTGAGGTCTCCACAATTTAATTTAATTGATTAACGAAATATTTTTGTGACAATGTAAAAAATACAGTTAAACTTTATAATAAATTACTTCCTTTACCTACATACATATTAATACGCCTGTTTCCTATAACGGTAGGCAGAGATGATGTATTTCCGCTGGCTACGATCTTGACATCCATCTTTTTCATCTACTGTCATTAATCTCTTCATACATACGTATTTCAGCAAATATCTTTTCAACACATTAGCTCAAAAATGCATTTTTTTATTGCATGAGTTCAGCAGACAGGCAAAGGGCCTACTGGTGGAAAGCGGTCACTATCGCCTTTGGAAATTTGCAACGTAAAGGGAGACTGGAATCTGGCCCCTAATGCCGGAACACAACCTAAGTTTGTTATGGCGGCATACCGGGGGTGGTAGCCATCCAGACGGGCAAATGCCCTACCTTCCACCTGGCTGTGGGTTGTTTTGTCACCTCTTACGACAGGCCGCCCGGCCGCAGGAAATTGTATTCTTTCTCTGTTCGTGCACGGGTAGAAGCATTTAAGAAGCCTGTATACACTGTTCGAAAGTTAAAAATTACGCACCATATAAGGGAACGTGTGGAAAATAGGTACTTAGGTGAAAAAAATACGTATCAGAATTCCACCAAGGAGTTTCACATTACTTCATTGATTGAATAATCGAACCTCCTTGGAAGCTCTTTTGATCAATATATTTGTCTCACTTTAATACTATAGAGAATATGAGACGAAAGAAGTAGTTCTAGTTTTCACCACGAGCATGTGACGCCATTTGCTAATGCGAGCCATTTTTATATTACAAACGTCAAACTTTCTGACTGATATTTATGTTTGTTTCATTACCTGTTGTACTGTTTTCTCGTGTCAAGTCGTGGTAGCGTAACGGCTAGAGCACGCGTCCCTAACTCAAAGGGCGTGGGTTCGATCCTAGCCGGAACGCATGCAGTGGGATATTTATGGGCTGTTATTATATATATTTATTTATTATATACTGTTTTCTCGCAATGTACTAAAATACGTTGTGTGATATATATATAGCACGGGCGGTTGTTGATTTTTACAAACTCGTTACTATGTTAAGCCGTCGACCTGATCTACTCGTTTGTAAAACCAACTTACCGCACTAGTATCAATAACTATTATAAACTAATATTGTGACTGATTTCGTTTAAAAATATGTTTTAATTTTAAGCACATTAAATAGGTATCTTATAAATTATAATATGATATCAATGACTCGCTATATCTGACTTGCAAAAATGACAAAATAACTATAAAGAAATAAATAAATAATAAGTGAAAAATCCCATCTCTAATATACAAAGAACTATATGCAAAATTATTAAAATTACAAACTCGTTCTGACAGAGTTTAAACAGCTTGATAGGATGATTGACGTATAACCAGTATTAAATTGAAAAGTCTAAAAAATGTGAAAATACCAGGTTGAAGTAAGGTAACTGGTAGTTATCGGTACGTTAAATAAAACTTATAATAAGCATAAATCTCATAGTATTCTTGTAAAGTAATAACGTGTATAATGTTCTGGACTTTTATTTTTGCGCATAATTTTTAAAGTTTCATATTCATATTGGCAAAAATGGAAGATTACCTTTATATTCAAATTCAAAAGTTTTTATTCAAAATAAGTTCAACTAGAGAACACTTTTGAAGGTCATATATATAAGTTGAAATAAATTTACTTCCTATTCTATATACACCGCTTCGCAACGTGTTATCGCTGCCAAGCAGTAGAAGCGGCACGAAACTCACCAGAAACACATCTAGCTGAAAAAATGTTTTTCTTCTCGCTTTTGTTTTTAAATAAAGCTCTTTTTTAAATAGATTTTATACAGATGTTACACACTATATTAAAGGAGTATTCTATATTTCACTTTGCCCTTTTGCATCACCGTGTAACAAAATGTCTCAAATTGAACATACCGAATGTCGTGAAACTCAACGGCAAGCAGGTGGATTAAAGGCTAGATTATACCAGTTCTAGCAAAAAAAACCCAGGTCACTTAGTTAAATGACTAAATAATTGCTGCGGCTTAACCGCCCAAAATTAGTGCTGGCCCCCGAAACGAGAATACTTCACTCCTTTCTATTCGGATCTCTCTTACCAGTTATAAGCTTGAAGTTCGCGCAGATCAGCCACCACTACGTCGCTTCAACGATATCTGGGGCAAATTCTGCTATTTCAAGTGTCTTGGCATTGCGATGATATTCAAACTAGTATGCCATTGCGATAGTAACAAAAATTCGTATTCTACTAAATCCACAACATTATATTCCCAATATCATCACAGCAAAATAATAGTAAATTGGTATTACCACTAGCAGAAGTGGAGTTAGCCGAAATGTATATTGAAAAACTACTACGAATTTGAAACATTATTTCGCGAGTTTTCACTTATAAATATTTATAAAGATAGAGAGGCGTGCCATGGGCATACTACTAGAATTAACAAAATTCCGAAATCAGAGTAACCTACGATTGAGACGATAGTGTCCGGCGATTTTGACGAGATAATAATAATAGAATTGGGCTCCTGGTCATCATCACTTTAAACCACTCCCAAAAAAATTTCCGCGGGAATTCCGAGATATAACGTACCGCAGATTTTTAGTCCGGAAATTTGCTATCGATCAGCGAAAACCGCATCGAAATCGGTTTAGTAGTTTTTATGTGAATCCCGAACAAAAAAACACTAAAAAATAAAAGACTACACATTTACAATTTTATAATATTATAGATTAATATTCATTGATTACATTTAAATAAAGGATAATATGTATAAAATAATGTATAAATAAAGTTTGTTCAAATTCAAATATATAATATACTACCCGATTCCAGCGCCACCTACCGGGTCCAAATGTAAGCTATCCTATCTTTCAAGTCGGATCAGACTGCACACGGTGTGCAAACTTGATTAAAATCGGTCAAGTAGTTTAGGAGTCCATCGCGGACAAACAACGTGACACGTAATTTATATATATTACGATATTTACTTCAAAATGGAATCTTATATATTACTACTTATTGAAAGTCATGAGTCTACCACAGCTTCCAAAGCAATTTTAATTACTGTTAGAGGAGAAGAAGCCGCGCAACAAACTTCCCAGCAACATATATTTACTTCATAATAATAATAATTATTATTCATTTCTTTTTAATGTAGTTTATACAAAGTTTAACAAAGTCATTTATATGAATGATTACTGAAAATGCTTGGTGGCGATTCTTTAAAGATAATAAATATTATTTACATTGTTCAAGTTATTTAAAACAAATATAAAACTCATTAACGATTCCACACTCATTTAAAAAGCAAACCTTCCCACACCACAAGATACAATCAATAAACACATTATCGTTTAAAATGGAAATAAATGCAAGATTGCCAGTTTAACCACTATGAAGCCGTGCCCCGAGGCATATCGGGCATCTCAATGTTTTTAAAGACATGAAACTTAAGAAATGTTGATTCAAGAAGCGATTTATTGCACGAACGGAAAAAAGAGCAGCAAGATTGTCCATCAAAGTACAGACGCTAAGAAATACTTGTAATTTATCCATACTATAATAATAGCCTTTCCAAACATTTATTTTACTTTTGACAGCGCGTTGACGGATCAATTTAGTAATGTCTTTCCTAATGCGTTACCGACTCGATTTGTTATAAATATCGACTTCATTTATAAATAAATTTTAATCAATTACCTTATATATATACTAGCGGACCCGGCAGACGCTGTCCTGCCTTTAAAAAATAAAATTCTAGAACCCGATCCCAGAGCCACGTACCGGTTCTAATTGCGAATCTAAACCATCCGGGTACCCACTCAAACACACAAAAACAAAATCACCGAAATCTCTCCAGGTGATTAGGAGGATTCCAGAACCCGATCTCAGCGCCACCTACCGGTTCTAATTGTGAATCTAAAAGAGTAATATAATTTTTTTTGTTCTAAGTCATGACAAAATAAGATTAAAAATCTTGCCAATAAATTAAAGTTTATAATTAACTAATAAAAAATAGGGGTTGATCGTAGAGGGGTGAAAATTTAGGGTTGTATGTATTTTTGTATGTTGTATCATAAAAAAATAGAAATTAAAAATTTTGTCTAAAAAATAAAATAAAAAATTTAGGGGTGGACTACCCCTAACATTTAGGGTGATGAAAAATAGATGTTGGCCGATTCTCATAGATACCGGATAAGCACAAAAAATTTCATCAAAATCGGTCAAGCCGTTTCGGAGGAGTATGGCAACGAAAACTGTGACACGAGAATTTTATATATTAGAAGATGTATTTGCTAAAAATACTATATTGTGTAATAAGTATACCCGCTAGGGAGAATTTTTTTTGTATATGTCACGTAAATCAAGATTATATTTTTTTAAATTCTATAACAGCCACATTTTAATATCTTCTCCATCCAAAGGTTGCCTCTAAGAGATTGCTTTTATACTCTGTTTCACGAAAGAAGTCCCGCAGACTGGCGCAACGATCGCACAACAGAAGGTTAGCAAGATAAAATCATTTTAGTAAGATTCCGATTTAACAGTATTAGTAAATATAATTATATTATAATCTAACATTTACATTAAAATAATTGATTACAGAATTAAACAATCTACAATAGTGTCCACTGCGGCAAAAGTGTAACTTATACTGGTGAGTTGGTACACATCACTGAAGTTGATTTTCACTTAAAATTAAGTATATATATATATATGTATCACATTTTCCTCCTTCCTAAATATTATCTATAGATTGTAGAGAGCGATGAGTCTCTCCTGCTATTTGCCAGGTGGTAGGGTATTTGCCCGACTGGATGGCTGGTCCTGTCTAGACCCCTGGTCTAGAGTATGCCGCCATAACAACCTTAAATTGTATTCCGGCATTAGTGACCACGTTCCAGTCTCCCTTAAAAGAGCAGCATCGCATTTGTAGTAGCTTTGCTGTTGTAAATGTCCATAGGCGACGGTAACCTCTTTCCATCAAGTGGGCCGTCTGTCTGTCTGCTGAACTCCTGTAATAAAAAATAAAAAAAATATTAATGTACTAAGGATGCGTCATAATATTAATGGTTGTTCGAACTAGTGGATTTTTATATTAAGCACTGGCTGAGTGACTGACTGACATTTATTTTAATTATTAATATTTAACTGTTCAAGTTGTTTTTATGGATCTATGTCTCTGAAAATAAGTGAATAATTTTTTTTTTTTTACTTGCGAGGAGATTTTTGAACACAGGCCTGATTTGCCCATGTTGTTGGAAAGCGGTTAATTCCAGGTCTGCCTCCCAGACATCGATTGCAACCTACCAGCGAACAGCTGCAAATGCGCTGAGCACTGCAACTGCTTAAGGGAAACTGAGAACCTGGTCAAGGAACGCCGGAACACATTCTCAAGTGGACATTCGTCTATCTCCGCGTACATACTTGTATTTCTCAGGGAGTGGTTAAATTCATCCAAATGCATTGCAAATGCCCTACCACCTGGTATTATATAATTATTATTATACTTACGAAAAGCTTTTTGAACATATTCCTGGTTCTTTGCTCATGTTGTTTTTTGTTTTAATTCCAGGTCTGCATCCCAGACATCGATTGTGACCTACCAGCGAACAGGTGGAAATACGTAGAGCACTTCAACTGCTTGGGGGATAATGAGAAACTGAAGAAGGAAATGCGGCTGTCATTCCCTAGTGGACATTCTTCTTTCTCCGCGTACACAATGCTGTATTTTTTTATTTATTTTTTAGACAAAATTTTTAATTTCTATTTTTTTTACATGATACAACATACAAAAATACATACAACCCTAAATTTGCACCCCTCTACGATCAACCCCTATTTTTCATTTGTTAATTAGAATAAACTTTAATTTTTTGGCACTGAGATTTTTAATCTTATTTTGTTATGACTGGTTGAGATTCGCAATTAGAACCGGTACGTGGCGCTGGGATCGGGTTCTACAATTTTATTTTTTAAAGGCAGGACAACGTCTGCCGGGGCCGCTAGTTTATCTATAAATTATAGTACATTGAAAAGTTACATTTAGAGTTGCGTTTTTCAGGGGACGCAATTTTATTTTTTTGTTGATGTAGGAGTGAGTATAAGTTTAAATTCAAGTTTGTGGGGTCGCTAGCTTTGTCCCCCGGCTGCCATCTTGGAAAAAGGGGTGCAAAGGGTTTTCGCGCTGTATCTCGTAAACTAAGCAACTCTACAGAAAATTTTATAAGATATTGGTGTAGCAAATTAAATTGTCTACAACTTCAAAAAACGCACTCTAGGCCTAAAAAATGTAACATTTCAGTGGACTATTAACCATATAACAATAAAGGAAAATAAATTCCAAAAGTCATATAGCACTTGTGTCATGTCTAAGATTGCATTGTACGATTTGATGAGCATTAAGAAATTTCTTTAGTTATTGTGTTACTCCTTCGTCGTGCAGATGTACCTTCAGAAACGCTTCACGTGGCGTGGGTCGAAGCTTCTCAAGCACGGCATACAGTTCATCCTGCTGCTTCTAGCATGGTACACCGTCATGACTAGAATTTCGGACTACAAGCACCATTGGAGCGACGTCATGGCTGGTTTCGCTATTGGACTGCTCTTCGCTATTGTTATTGTAAGAGTTTTTTTATATATTTCTTACGTCGCCAGCCAACTGTTATCCATTGCTGGACTCACGCGCCCAATTTGGTGCCACACATACCGATTCTCCACTTTTTTATCTAGTCGTATACACTTAGATGTACTGTGCGATCCAAATAAGAACAGGAATGTCAATAACCTCTATCTGTCATATGTCGCTTTTAAAGTATGGTTTGCAAGAAACTTATTTGCATATCAATAATAATTAGTCTTACATCAAATTTATTAAAAAGGTTAAATTAGTAGTAAATTGTCTTAATATAATATTGTAACGTAGCAATATTACCACACGCTCTAGCGTGCAAAAGTATCGTCGCTTGCCTCGTCCTCGCCGCGTCTCTTGCCGCTCCCATCCGGAGCACAGGGGCCCGCGCTCCCGACAAAAGGAGGGATTCGAAAAAACCGCAAGACAGGGATGCAACATCGCTCATAAGAAACATCGATATTAGGATATCGATGTTTTCAAAATTAATATATCGATGTTAAAAATAGCGACGTTTATGAACGATATATCTATGTTTTTTATCACCATTTACATAAGCTTTTTAACGCTTGTTCCTGTGATGCAATGAAACCTCGTTTTTTTTAACATCGATGTATCGCTCAAACCACCTTAGAACACCTTTCTTAATTCTTGTTTTCACTAACATCATCCTTTTATGCCGCTGTTATTCCATCTTTGTAATCTTTGCATCTCAATGCTCTCATCCTACTAAATACTATGTTTATACTATTTATATGTCTTTTCCCTTACCCATATTCACTACCGTACTTACCGTACCATTCAACAGCGTGGGCACACACTAACATCCCTATCACCATTTAAAATAAATGTACATCTAAGAAAAACGGTTATTTTTAATAGAAATGAAAAAAATAGATATAATAATCAACTTTCATATTATAAATTATTACTGGCAATAATAAAAAATATTAAAAATAGAGCGCAAGATGGCGCGTTACGTCTATGTACGATAAAACATCGTTCTTGAACAACGATATATCGTCGATGTTTTGGTTCCAACATCGATGTTAAAACATCGATTTTTATGAACGATACATCGATGTTTGGAAACATCGATGTTTTGTTTGCATCGCTAAAGACAGTCGTGCGTAGGACACAACACAAGTCGTTCGCGCGTCCCGACTCCGGTGCCCGCGCGAATACGTTTCAAATTAGTTCCTTGTGGTCAACAAATAATGTTAACAATATTACAATATTTAATTATTTAAAGTTATTTAAAGGCACAATATGGCGCAAAGTCGATCCTATTCTCATTTGAATCGCATTATAAAATGTATTTCTTTCTCTTTTAGGCTTAGAACGCACCGCGATTAAACACGAGAGGTTTAGCAATTCGTTTTAGTGGAAATGGTTACGGTACCTTAAAAATCTAACTTGAAATTCCCTCCAAAATTAGAAGACAGTAAATAGACTTCGCCTAAAGACTGGCATTCCAGGCCATCAAATAATAAAATATATATAATTTCTCTTTCAGTTCCTATTCGTATCGGACCTACGCAAGGCACCGCGCTCCTCCCGCACTTTAAATTTAGAAGCAGAACTTCACACAAGCAACGGGAACACTCGGGGAGTCCCCAGAGCGGCGGTCTGACCCTCACCGACCAGCTCGCCAGATAGGACTGAGCCCCAACAATGACATGAACCAACAAATAATATATCATGGATAGAAACAGAACATGCAAGTGACGTGAATATGTGAAATTTAGAACACTGATTTACAAAAAAAGTGAGCAAGTACAATTTTTATAATGATAAGTTATACTTGACATATGTTGCAATGTTTCTTACATTTTCGAACTATTAAAACTCGTATCTATTGAAAGTTAAATTATATAGAATTTTTTAGCAGCTGACAAGAATAGTAGAGTATAAATTAATTGACGACATGGACGTTTAATAATCTGCGCTAAACTTATTTGCTTTTCGAGGTTAACTGAATTACACTGCATAGTAAATGACATTCTATTATACCTAATAATAATATAAGTTACTTAATTGACTTACAGTTAATTACTCATCAAAATAAACAATTATAAAACTGCATAATTAAAATATTTTCTTAGCGAAAACAATAAGCGAACTTATCATTAAAAACTGTCATAATACATAAGTTAACTTAGAAAGGCAGTATTTTAGTAAGTGATATTGTATTAACAATAATCTCTTCCGCAGCAATATTATTAAAACTTGACTACGTATGAAATAGGTAAAAGCTATGTTTATTAAACTTTCGCTAAAATTCAATTCTGCTGCAAATGTAACCTTCAAAAGGATATCTTACTTTGTAGCTAATAAAAATTGAAAAAAAAATATTATTGAAACTAAGATTCATAAAAGTAGCTAGCAAGGACGATGTATATTTATAATAATGACTTCAAAACTAGTTTGCGTATAGCTGTTATTTACATTACACAAACATCCATTTAAAAACTCAATATTAATTACTGTATTCGAAAGTGCGTCGCTCGCTCTTTTTTAAGGTTAGTGTATTGTACAGTCTAGCCACAAAAAAAGGAACCTTATTTCAGTTTAATCAACGTCATCGTTGTTAAGAATTAGAATAATTCAAATTATAATATGTTTTTCGTTTATGAGTTTCAAATTAAGGATAACCAATGTTTAACCAATAGCGGACTGTTTTGTAAAATATGGTGTTCTTATTACTAGAGTTTTTATTTGTTTTGGAAGAACATAAAAGAGTGACTGTTACAACCCGCAAGAGTTAACTTGAGACTTCGCTCGGATGACGTAAGCGCGAGGTATTGACGCGTCGTTGGCAAGAACGGTAAGAAGGCGGGGGTTGGGTTGGCGAGAGCGGTAAGAAGGCGGAGGTTGGGAGGGGAGAGCGCATTCCGCTTAGATCTCAAGTTAACTCTTGCGGATAATACATAATTATACAAACTGTGTAATAATTTATATAATAAAATATTACTAATGATTTTATTGTTTTAGATTACACTTTAATTATTGTACATTTATTACTCATTGAGTCTCATTGTATATAGTGTATAAATATTGTTGAAATGTTTTCAAGTATCGCACGGCGCATCGTTAAAGGTAAACCATTACCAAATGATTTGTTCCAGTAATGTATTATTACTGCCACCTAAAAGTTAGATGGCGTTAGAACTTTTGCGTTCTCAAAAAAATTAGCTTGCTATATACAATATTGTGTGTCTGTTCAGTTGATTGCAGTTGAACGTGTTTGTTTAAGAGTGATGTTGAAAGTCTAAAGGAAAAATGTGAATATTTGGCGAAACATGGTTGCACGACAAGTAAATATTAATAATAAGAACAGTAGTAAATATTTCTGTTTAGTAACAGTCTATCTTTAAAAATGCTATATGTATAACGATTTAGCTTCTAATTTTGTATAACTTGTCTTTCTTCATTTAAAATTATTTTTCTAATCCTATTAAAACTAAGATATGTATCATATTCATTAACACTTCATACTTATAGAAATACAGACTATATTTTATATATTAAGATGTACCTATAATCGGATTCATGGAAAAAGAGTACTAGGAAATTTTCTCAACTAAATATGTGACACTATTAACGATCTTGAGTCCAACATTTTTAAAGGGTTTATCAAGTTTTGTCTCCTCTTGCGTTTTGGCATAGAAACTCATCGTTAGATTTTCAGTGAACGTTCTATTATGAAAAAAATATTGTTAGTCCATTTCATTCATAATGAAAAATATTGATTTTAATAAATTCTATTCAAATAAAAAATAACAGTCCATAAACGTCCCACTGCTGGGCTCGGGCCTCCCACTAGTATACCCGCTACGCTTGTCCAAGGCGGCTTGGCAGGTTGAACACATCGGTTATCTCGATGTGCAGGTTGCATCACGATGTTTTCCTTCACCGTTGTTAGCACGCGGTAATTGTAACAATATGCACATTAGGTCAGAAAACTGCCTAAGTGGTGCATGCGTTCCGGTCAGGATCGAACCCGCGCCCTTTGAGTCGGGGACGCGTCTGCTAGCCATTACGCTACCACGACTTATATATTATCCAAATTCAATTCGTCATGTTTTAAAGTTTAATTTACGTAAGTGTTATGTATAATCAAAATGAATGCAAGAAAAGAAAGACTTATATCGCCTCTAAGCATGTCTATATAGTGCTATATTTTCAAAAAGCCCCTAGATCGTAATTCATGGGTTTTATTAGAATTACAATTTTAACTGGGGATTGAACTTCCTAGTATTCTTATTCCACGCCTACACCAAATCATATAGAAGATAATAACGATGTTTCCATTTTAAAAACTACTTTTATCCGTGCAGGAACGGAGAAAGAATACAATTTCCTGCGGCCGGGCGGCGTGTCGTTAGAAGCGACTAAACAACCCACAGCCAGGTGGTAGGGCATTTGCCCGACTGGATGGCTACCACCCCTGGTGTAAAGCATGTCGCCATAACAACCTTGAGTTGTGTTCCGGCATTAGTCACCAGGTTCCAGTGACTCTTAAGAGAGCAGCAGCGCATTTGTACCACCTTTGGTGTTGTAAATATCTATAGGCGATGGTAACCGCTTTCTATAAAGTGAACCGTCTGCCTGTCTGCTGCACTCCTGCAATAAAAAAAAAATACTCTGTAATCTGTGCTACAATTATAAACACACACGTAACCATTGCACAAATTGATCATAAATCTAGCTAAAACCTTAGCTAGAGCTATGTCTTTATACTTCATTCTATCTACTTAAATACGTTCTTTGCTTTATATTTATTGATTTACCAGAATTAACAGTTAAATAGTACAATTATTTTTAAGTACCAATAATTTTTAATTATATTTTGAAACAAGTTTTTTGTAGCGTGAAGTGTGTTGAACATAACATCTGTATCTATGTTAATGCAATTTTATTTTAAAATTTATATCAACGTTAGGATATTAAAACTTGTTCATATTTACATTCTTGTTAGAATTTTATTTAAAAAAAATATACATTTATAAAATTACTATGAAATATTTAAAACTATTCATAATTGATTTAGATTGATAGACATGTTATAACTAGATTTTGACAATAAATTAATTAGCATAATTTTAAAGTTCTATTCAAAAAAAAAATCGGCGTAAAACAAGATAATTATGTAAAAGATACACAGTTTTAATATCTAAAGTCTTTAAACTCATTTACATATGGCGCCATGGATATTGACCGCAAAACATTACCATCTTAGTAGTCTAGGAGAATAGCAAACCTGATAGTGAACAAACTATTTAAATGGTTGAATAAATTAATCTTGAACATGTTCTTGAAGCAGTCTTTGCCAGGTCTTTCCCATTATTATTTGAACTAATTTTTGTTATCGCAATAGTTAAGTTGTGGAAAGAAAGCATTAAATTTTTGCTACATTTTATCAGAAAACATAAGACATCTTGAAATCATAGTTACAAAGCAAAACTGTAAATAGTTTCTATTTATTTCTCTTATCTCAATCTAGTTCTATATATGGAGGGCTTCATAACAAATAGCCGTACAGACAAAAGTTCAGTTTTACACAAGGGACAAAATTGTAAATAAAAGAAAACTAGTTGATTGTATAGGGCTGTAATTTGCCCTTCTATTTAGGTACACTTGCATACTGGTAAGACTTTCTAAATTGCAACATTATATATTAACATCAACATCATTATATAGTAACATTAAGATAACATGGCATATTTGCGTATACGCCTATTTGTTATGAAGCCCTCGATGCCGATATGTGTTCCATGTTTAAGGTGGCCAATATCCCTTGCCCCTACTGTAATTTTTATTTATTTTTGTTTGTTTTACTAACACCTTTCATGTCTCGAAGACAGTGAGGAACGTATTTTTATTCTGTGATATAGTTTTGTAATAGATTTAAAAAATACATAATATTCATATTACGTCATTATAAGTAAAGTAGATAGGGGTTCTATTTGATGTAACCAAATTTGCAACACTGCACTGATTTATATGAAACTAAGGCAAATTTTGGTGATTTTATACCAAACAAAAATAATAGTAAATTAAAGAATCTCCAATTGTATTTAATTTTTTTTTTTTGAGGTAGTTACATCAAAATAAACTCGCGTTCACTAATTTAGGAGAAAGAGTTGTGGTTTGCTGTATGACGTATATAATGTTTTTTATTTTAATATCCTTGAAATTATATAATTACATCGATCAGCAAAACAGTTATATAATAACTACACTGTTTGTTGTTTGGTTCAAAATACCCTGCGGCAAGAACCGTTTATTCATTGTAAAAAAAAGCCGTCATTATAATATTATACAACTCGTTTAAAACTGTTGTTCGTCTCTCTCAGATAAGTTCCCTGAATAATAAAGTTCTATTTTGAGGAAAAGTTAGTAAAATCAGTGTAAGCGGGAACTTGAAAAATGATGTTTTGCTCCACAATGTTATCTTCAAAATATGAGCAAAACTTTAATGCGTGCTTGAAGTTCGTACACGTCATTGCGCAAAACACACATTAAAAGGTTGACAGACAGAGCTGAGGGGAGAGTGTTGCGATCTCGTTCGGCCGCTATCCGAGCTCGCATGCCATCTCTTTCGCAAAACACACCGTAAGGTTGTGATAAACGCTCATATTTGTCTGGACTTGCGCAAACTCACGGAACAAACTTCACTCGAAGCACATTTTATTTTTACGCGTACTGTATAAATGTGTTGAAAAATACTGTTATCAAAGCATTCTTATTTGTCGTTAATAAATGACCTATTTGTTGGGTATGAGGTGAAGGGACAGTGGTTTATAACAGTCAATCTCATCCTGATGACTCTTATGAATACATTGCTTAGATTGGCAAATCTTGCAAAACAATGTTTAAAAAGCTCATGGCCATAGCTAAATTTTAAGACCAACGTTGTTTTGTGCCAACCAAACAACAAAGTTCTTGTGCGTCTCGTAAACAGTAAAAAAAATTACAGAACACAGTTCTTACTTCCAAACAATAAATATCCTATAAAAATTGTTAATTCTTCTAACAAAAATTAAAAAATTACTGCTGTGTTTTATGTACAAATTGAATTGGTAGACCACAACTCTGTTTATAGTTTATAAGACGTACATAGGTGCTAGATAAGTAAAATAAAGTTGTAAATTATTTAAAAAATAGTTACGTTAGTGTTTAAAGTTTTATTAAATTTTAAACACTTGCATATTTTAAAAAGTTAAAGGTATATGCACTGCCTGTTAAAATTCATGTATTTTAGCTACATACGGCAGCTTTATTTATTTTATTTACAATATTATAAGTACATAATGATTTAATGTTGAAAGCATAATAAAAACATTGTAAAAATGTGTTTCTTTTTTATTTCGGCCAGCACGCCATCTACTCAAAATAATAATTAATATTTTAACAAAATAAAGCTAGATGTCGCTGTATGCATAAATAATCTTCGCAATTCTTCTTTTTATTACAATTGATGAAGCTATATGAAGGCTAAATAAATTTTAATTGGGATGTTTATGATATATCTGGTAATAATATTAGAAAATTAATCTGAAACATCACAATAGATGCCTAACGCGCCGTAATAGTAGAACCGTGATTAGAGCGAGACAAAACTCACAGTACTTATTTTGTTTCCAACTCCAAAACATAGATGGGTCTGTTTTGCTAATACTTTAACTGTGTAATGCAGTGTTGTATTTCAAAAAACAATGAAAATCACTTGACTGAGTTTTGTTTTCAGCCATAATCACAATAAAATAAAAACAATGCAAGAAATTAAAGTCTCAAAGATTGTCTTTTGCCATATTTCTTCATTATGAAGTAACATCTACCCACTTGATTACTATATTATCAGTTTCATTCTACCTTTTATCGTACAATGTCGTGTTTTAGTTGCGTTTTATAATAAATAGTGGTGTTTAAGTCTGAAATAGGCTATGTTGACGTGAACCATGGCTATGGATAGGATCATTTGGAAGATTATATTGGATTTTTTAGTCCTGGCGTGCGGTGAGTGACCTTTAAGGTTACCTATGTTGTCAACAGCTGATTCATTTTTACATTGTGTTTCCTTTCACTTCACGCGTCATTGTTATAATAATGTTTTCGTTGACATTTCTGTTTTGACTAACGTATTTTTCAAGTGTAACATAATTTTCCTTATATTAGAAGCTAGTATTAAATATTAATTAAAAACTTATATTATTGTTACTTAAGATTATAGACAAACAAGTAGTCTAAAGTATTTAGATTATATTCGAATTTTTGTATTTTATCTATGATTTAAATTATCTTTCTGCGTCTATTTTTTGATAACCGTATATCAAAAAATAGACGAGACGGTATGGTATCAAAATTTACGTTAAGAATTTAAATATTCTTACAGTCCGCGCCTTTGGCATTTCCTATAGTTGGCTGCGCAGTAGATGCTTTTTCATACAAAATCAGATATTGCTTAGAGTTACAAATATTATAGAGGAGGCATAAATTTGACGTGGATTATATTAGCAATAACTCTTAATTAGGTATTTTACTCTCTGGTTTCCTTATAAAGACGTTATTGCATTAAAATTCTTATTAGTTTGCTGCCCTTGACCTTGTCTCTAATTGTTTCGAACCAGATAGGAAATCTATCGTAGTGTGGTTGTATGATCTAATCCAGAGGTATGACTGGTCTAGCTCTCAGGTATCTACACCAACGCATTTAAACTATCTGCATACTTATTACTTGGCCACTTCGTTCGCGTACAAATTAATCTATTTCATTGAGACGAGAGTCTGTTTGGTATTTTTTTTTTTTTATTGCAGGAGTTCAGCAGACAGGCAGACGGCCCACTTGATGGAAAGTGGTTATCATCGCCTATGGACATTTGCAACGCCAAAGGTGCTACAAATGCGCTGCTACTCTCTCAAGGGAGACTGGAACCTGGTCACTAATGCCGGAACACAACTCAAGGTTGTTATGGCGACATGCTTTAGATCAGGGGTGGTAGCCATCCACTCGGGCAAATGCCCTACCACCTGGCATGGTATATTCCGGCAATAGAAAAATAACGTCTAACAAACTAGGTCTAGCCAAATTCAAATCAAAAGTTCGAAACACGAGTCAATTGGTAACGGGACTAGGAAGCTGATAGGCGATAACGGCTTATTCAATAGGAGGTTTCATCAAAGCCAAGATCATCGACGCTGAATCGCTAGTTTGTCGGTATTCTCAAGGATGCACTTCAGCGAGTGTGCTGCAGAATTGCACGAATTCATTCCTTCCTCACCTTTACCACTGGACAAGCAGACGTACGAGCTTGCGCCAGTGATATATGATGAAAATACTAACCAAACGGACGAAGCGCTTTGCTTCCAATTTCCTAATACGTACCGCAAGGAGTAAAACACTTTTCCGCTTAGGTGTCTTCAAACCTCGTGTGAACAGGTTTTTTCTAGGTAAACGTGCTCCATCTTAGACTGCATTTCCACCTGATATGACCGTCAAATTTGAACCCATGCAATATAAAAAATAGCTCTTTGAAATAAAATCTAATACTATAGTTGGACCAGATATCAAATACAATCAAAGTCACGTCTGTAAGGACAGGATTACTCACCTGAGTAGATATCGCAGCGACGATGACAGTAAACTAATCCTCGATGACACACAGATATCGTCGTGTGAGGTCATTCAACCTAATTTACATACATTTACCGGAACATAATATGCAAACATGATTAGTAACGTAGTTTATTTCAAGATTCAAAATATTCATTCAACCAAGTCGCAAGCCAGGTCTATTTTTTGAATAAACGGCCAAGGGTTCCAATGAGTCGATGAACGTGTACTCTTTTATTCGTTTAAGTCTAAATAAAACATTTAATCCCTATTAATATTATAAATGCGAAAGTAACTCTGTCTGTCTGTCTGTCTGTCTGTCTGTCTGTCTGTCTGTCTGTCTGTTCCGTTTTCACGTAAAAACTACTGGACCGATTTGGCTGAAACTCAGTATATATATATTTTCAATGCCGAGAATGAACATAGGATACTTTTTATCCCGGAAAATGGGATAGTTTTCGGGATAAAAGTATATATGTCTCTCTGTTTGTTATCCTTTTATGGAAAGACTATTGGACCGATTTGGCTGATACTGGGTACATATGTAATTTGAATACCGAGGGTGGTCAAGGGATGCTTTTCATCCCGGATACTGGGATAGATTTATGTAAAGTTTATCCCGGAAACTAGGATAGGTTTTTTATTTGTGGTTTTCTTCATTTTGTTTATTTTGGTCAATTTGGTCGTTTAGGTAGTTTTGGTAGTTTTCTTTGGCAGTTTTGATAGTTGTGGTAGTTTTGGTTGGTAGTTTTGCTGTTTCGGTAGTTTATGCTGGTAGTTTTGGTAGTTTCGGTTGTTTTGGTAGTTGTGGTAGTTTTGGTAGTTGTGGTAGTTTTGGTAGCTGTAGTAGTTTTGGTAGTTGTGGTAGTTTTGTTTTGTAGATTTGGTAGTTTCGGTAGATTTGGTAGTTGTGGTAGTTTTGGTAGCTGTGGTAGTTTTGGTAGTTTTGGTAGTTTTGGTAATTTTGGTAGTTGTGGTAGTTTTGGTAGTTATGGTAGTTTTGACTGGTAGATTTGGAAATTGTGGTAGTTTTGGTAGTTGTGGTAGTTTTGGTTGGTAGATTTAGTAGATTCGGTTATTTTAGTAGTTGTGGTAGTTTTGATAGTTGTGGTAGTTTTGTTAGTTGTGGTGGTTTTGGTAGTTGTGGTAGTTTTGACTGGTAGATTTGGAAATTGTGGTAGTTTTGGTAGTTGTGGTAGTTTTGGTAGTTTTGGTTGGTCGATTTAGTAGATTCGGTTATTTTAGTAGTTGTGGTAGTTTTGATAGTTGTGGTAGTTTTGATAGTTGTGGTAGTTTTGTTAGTTGTGGTGGTTTTGGTAGTTTTGACTGGTAGATTTGGCAATTGTGGTAGTTTTGGTAGTAGTGGTAGTTTTGGTAGTTGTGGTAGTTTTGGTAGCTGTAGTAGTTTTGGTAGTTGTGGTAGTTTTGTTTTGTAGATTTGGTAGTTTTGGTAGTTGTGGTAGTTTTGGTAGTTTTGTTAGTTCTGGTGGTTTTGATAGTTGTGGTAGTTTTGATTGGTAGATTTGGTAATTGTGGTAGTTTTGATTTGTGGATTTGGTAGTTTTGGTTGGTAGATTTGGTAGTTTCGGCAGTTTTAGTACGTTTGGTAGTTTTGGTCGTTTGTGTAGTTTACACAATATTTAGTTATATAAATAAAAGTAGAACGGGTTGAAATAGGGTATTAAAGTTTGTATGGGGGACCAATCATTTATCAAGTTTATAGATATAAAAATTCATAATCTTTAAACAAATGCGACTTTTACTCGATCTGTCTGTCTGAATACCGAAAATAGACATAGATACTATTCATCCCGGTAGATGGGATAGTTTGCGATATAAAATGAAGTAATCTTCCGAGGGCAAATAGCACCAACATAAAAATACAATACAATATATCCTGTATTAACGCCTGCTCTTAACACAAGAGGTACGCACTAGAGTTTGACGCGCGGCGGAGCCGCGGGGTAAACTCTAGTAAAAAATATTTCTAAAACTTTATGATCAAAATACGTTGTCGTCATAACAACACGAACGAAGTTTTGCTGGTATACGGTCCACCAAGGAAAGCGGTTACTGTCACCTATGGACATGCAACACCAAAGGTGCTGCTACCAATGCGCTGCCGCTCACTAAAGGGTGACTGGAACCTGGCCACTAATGCCGGAACACAACTCAATGTTGTTATGGCGGCATACTCTAGACCAGCGATGGTAGTCATCCAGACGGGCAAATACCCTACCACTTGGCTGTGGGTTGTTTTGTCGCCTCTTATAACAGGCTGTCTGTCCGTAGGAATTTGTATTCTTTCTTCTTCCTGTATGGATAAAAAGTAGTAGTTAATAAACAAGCAAAAGGCCTTGACATTTTTTATTAAGCCCTAGCATACAACGCTGGCCTTCATTTGTTAGTCTCTTAAAGATAGTAAATTTTATCATTAGATACATTGTATATCTAATATCGTATATAAATGTATTAATAACCTTCAAAATGATGTTTTTGTGGTTTATTGCCTCTTCATAATTATATTTGAAATTTATATATTTCAAAAACATCTATTTTCACATGAAGAAAACGATTTTATTCTCAATTACTATATAGTTTGGTTAATGACAGTAGAGACTGAAAATGCGATTTAAAAAATATTAGTATGGCAACTCCGAAATTACCATCGTCTATGACTATTAATTAGTACATACAATACGTGAATTAACCTTGTTTTTCTTCGAATTCAGCGTCTTTTTGTAGCTTTAACTCGAATTTGAAAATCATACAAAACTATATAACTTCACTTTTAATGGCTTTATTCATGCTTTAACTCGTAAATGCCAAAAACACAATTACACCAAAATAACAACCAATTCGGTTTTTGTTGTTTTCTGGCTTCAACGACTTTGGCATTGATTTTGCCAAGGTCACGGTAAAAGAGACAGGTGAAAATATACGTTATTTGTAACAAATATTAAAACTTTTTTCAAAAACCTGAAAAACAATTATGTTACACTAACTACTTGTATAAAAATATGTTATTCAGTGATAAAAATCTTAACAAGACAGTCAAGTCTTGGCTCGGGCCAAATAGGTTTATTAAAAAAACACAAAATACGTGTACGACCGAAATGCAGGTCTCTCGTTTAATAATGAATAATCTAAGAGACAAAAATTAAAGTTAATAAATGCTGACATGCGTTTGTGGGCCTTTCGCTGGAGAAAGCTTACTCAGCTAGTCGCCCGCAGACGCATGTTTACTAATCTAATACAGATGGTCGGGAAGAGTTCATGACGAGACTGACAATAACAACGAAAATATTTTGGTAAAATCACATTGACATTGTATTTGTATTGCCATCTACAAAGTTTGCAAATAATTCGAGTGTTTACTTTCATTAGCCAAACTCTAGTTTAGAGGTGGCGAACATTTATATATCAAGGTGCCATTTTTTGTATAGAAATGTTAAATGAAGCCATAGACGCGCCATCAAATAAATTTGACACGATTATTGGGAAAGTTATAATACTAAGGATGCGTTCCTTTAGTATCTCATAACGCCCAAAATGCTCCGTCTTTCGTTCCACAAGGCGACGGCGGTCGTTATGGTCGTGGCGAAAACGTCTCTTATGACGCCATCATTTTCGATCACACAGCGCTGACAACGACCCATCTCAAGAGGTGGGTCGAAGTGGGCGTTGACCCCAGAGCATTAATTCTCTCTATCTCTTGACATTGAAAAAAGCGATTTTCAAATCAAACATTTGTGTATTTCGTCGTTTATGACATCAATGCCCCAAAATCCGTTCCACTCGTATTTATGATTGTAACGTCCGCAAGCAAGTGGAACGGGAAAAATCGCGGGCGTGAACGTGGTCATAGTGAGTCCCTTCTGGAACGTAGCCTAAATACTATTCAGATTAAAAATCTTTATTTACTAAAAAAAATCATTTTGCAATGTATAAATGTTTCAGTTATACGCGTAATTCAAATTAAGGTAACATTAGTGCGACTTCTGTTGTTGCAGACTAGATGACAAATAACTTCTATTATAATGTAAGATGTTACTTTTAGTAGAATGCATACTGAACTGGAGTCATCTGTCAAACGTTTCTTCTGCGTTCGTTCGTAATATAATAAATACTTCATTTATTTTTATTTTATTTAAGTTTATGCCTTGGCAGCTAGGCCTTTAAGCCAGATCTTAGTTTACAATATGGTTTCTTCATTTTCTTAAGCCTATGTGTAGCATAGCTGAACTGTAGGTAATCAGCTAGTGCCATTCAATGGAGTTCTTGTGACAACTCAAAAGGCCACATTTGACTATACAGTTCACATTTCTCACAAAACACATAATTACTACTCAAAAACTATCAATATCCTACAACTATTGTTCATTTTAGATTAATTTTACACATTTTTAGAAAATAAAACTGCACAGCGCAACATTCCTTTCAGTTCCCGCCAAAAACTCCAATAAATACTTCGCAGCGAACTTTGTTATTAGTGACGTGCCCAGAATATTGTGTCGCGGGCTCTCAATGGGACGCATGCCGTTGGTTCGCCATCCCTGCTCTAGTTGTACACTTTTTCTTCACTTGGAAACGACCTCGTAACATAACTACAGGAAGAAGTAGTTAAATATAATATGGTTTTACCGTTTGCCTTGATTATTTTTATTTAGTTAATATAGCCGTTATTATATTAATGTGGATTTAGTGCTACAAATAAGGAAATGGACTGTCGATTCGTCTTATTCTAATTTAAATCAACTATCTTATATATTTATTATATAGTATAGTATATTATATATACTTAAATCTTCTAAGTCAACACTGACCACTCTACCGTCTTTGTACTGCCTACAATAATATCTGCCACGAGCTTGATATTTTCAATGCATCGGTTAAGCACATCAAGAAGTTTCACACTCCTTTTAAATTATTTATTTAACTTCATTAATTATTAATTTCTTCTTTTTTTTCTAAATTACTATGTACTCAATGTCTTTATATAATGCATGCTGTGTTCGCACCAAGAAGGCCAGTCAGCAACCATATTATCTGTGCTCTAGTTTTGTTTAAAAGTAAGTCGAGTTAGCCAGTTTGCGAACCAAACTAAAAAAAAATGAATTTATAGATTATATTATAACTGTGAAATAATTATTCAAATTTCAGACTATTGGTTTATTCTAGCCTCACATATATATGTGTGTATATATATATATATATATATACACTATACAATCTAATAATTTTATTGACGGTCGCAAGAATTTATAAAGAATGTATGCAAACATTTTATGAGATAACGGCGGCACGAATTTATTTTATTTCCTGGACGACGTGGCGAGCGATTTGACGTGCGTGCGAAATAGGGACACGCCACCAGATTTAAAGGAAAAGTTTAAATTAATAAAAGTTTGTATAGGCCGAAAGAAGGTTACTTAGCGCTACCACCTATGATAAGCTATTGTATAAAACAGTCACTTCCAATAGAGATGAACACACCCATCCATGCGATCTTGTTTCAGGTAGCAGGTCCTTTCTCATATACCAACTATGTGGTAAGAAAGGAACTGCTACTTTATCACAATACATATTATCGTTGCAAATAAAACTTACTTGCAAAATAGCGTAGAAATATGCTACCTGATATCGATGATTAAATTATCAGTTTGCCGGTATTTCATTATATTATTATAAAGGCACATGTACATAGGTGCTTGTCATAGCTTGAATATATTAACTATTAAATAATAAACGTCACATTCACTGTATATATATATATCTTTATTGCGAAGCTACCAAAAAGGCAGGCGGGTCACCTAATAGAAAATGATTACTGTCACCTATAGACGCTTGCAACACCAAGGGTCCAATTCTGCTATTACAATCTCGTCAAAATCGTCGAACACTTGTCTCACATTCGTGGTTTTGCCTGATTTCGGTATTCTGTTAACTCGAATGGCGTGCCCGTGGCACGTCACTCTATCTCTATAAATATTTATATACGAATACCTACTCGCGAAATAAACGTTTAAAATTGTAGTAGTTTTTTTAATATTCATTTCGACTAACGCCATTTCTGCTAATTATAATAGGTACTATTTTTCCGTCGCGACGATATCGAGGTGATATTGTGGATTTAGTGGAATACAAATTTTTGACATTATCGCAATGAAGTCGTACTTTCAACCTCTTCGCAACGCCAATCAATCAATAACTCTTTATTGTACACCAATACATAAAAAGAACTTACAGACTAAAACTATGTTTCATTATATACTAATACTAAGAGCAGCAGCGCATTTGTAGCACCTTTGGTGTTGCAAATATCCATAGGCGATAGTAACCGCTTTCCATCCAGTGGGCCGTCTGCCTGTCTGCTGAACCCCTGCAATAAAAATAAAAATAAATAAGGGCGGTCTTATCGCTAAAAAGCGATCTCTTCGAAACAATCCCAGAATTTGAGATTATAATGACGATGATGGTATACATAATACATAGTACAATTTCTTATATTCTAGTAATAAATATACATTTATTACTATATTTAATATATATATGAAATAGATATATACATAACATACAAATACATATCTACAAAAATATGTAAATGTTTATAAATAAATATGTACATACATTTAAATATCATATATATTCATTATCAAGATATTGAAATAACAGAATTGAGCCCCAGGAGCGATGATAACGCGTTGCTAGCCCATAGGATAGGATGGATAGGTCAGAAAGGAGGAAGAGATAAAGGGGATGTGGTAGTTGAATGAAATAGGAGGATAGGACTGGGGGCTGGCGGACATGCGGTGGAACTAACCTCTATTGGTGAAGTGGGTCACTGTGCTTCCCGGGGTGACTCAGGCCTTGATGCGCGGACGAACATAGGTGTAACCACATTCGAAAACTCATTTTCTTCCAACTCAAGCGCACATGGGAGGCAGATTCAGGTTTAGTGGTGTAAATGAGAACGTCTGTATCAAAGTCCACAAGCCCTGCGGCGCTTAATCTCGCCACGTAAGGTCTAGCAAAGGACCCGGTATTGTATAAATGTATTCCCCCGCTTCAACAAAAAAAGGGGAATGGAGAACATGGGCCATCGGAACCCTCACTCATCGTACTCACGCTTAGCTCAACGCTAACCGTTTCACGACAATATCCTGTAAAAGCGTGGTACCACACAGATCGAACCTGCCGTAAGAGCTATACTCAAGATAATGATTCCAGCTAACGCTATCCACGTTGGACACCAGCACAGTTCAAAATATCTATCTATAATACTATTAAATTTTAAAAATGCCGTGTCTGTATATTGAAGTTATTAAAAAAACAACTACAATATATAAACGATGGAGAACACGATGCAATTTTATTTTAGATTTGTCTGTTTATTCGGAACTCACGTAAAAACTACTGGGCCGATTTCGATGCGGTTTTCGCTGATCGACAGCAAATTCTTAAAAAATTATGCTGCTTTTTATCCCGGGAACCCCGCGGGAATTTTACCGGGAGCGATTTGTAGTTGTTCGAGTGCATAATAATTAGCTTGTTCCCACACAATTTTCACTAAAAGGATAGCGCTTACATTATTTTTTAAATGTTGCGGCACTTTGTGTCCCGGGAATTTCAAATGAAGCGAGGACGAATTCTTTTTTTTTATTTTTATTGCAGGACATCAGCAGACAGGCAGACGGCCCACTTGATGGAAAGCGGTTACCATCGCCTATTGACATTTGCAACACCAAAGTTGCTACAAATGCGCTGCTGCTCTCTTAAGAGAAACTGGAACCTGGTCACTAATTCCGGAACACAAGGTTGTTATGGCGACATACTTTAGACCAGGGGTGGTGGCCATCCAGTCGGGCAAATGCCCTACCACCTGGTAAAAAATTCGCGGGCATATCCTAGTTACTGTAGTTACAATTAAAAACTGAGTTAAGTAGGTAATTTTTTTCGCTTTCAGTGGCGTTCCCCCTCTTAGCACTTCTACTATGGGGCGAGCCGTACCAAAGGGGGTACTTCGAAGATGACATGTCGATTCGCCTCCCGTTCAAAGACCAGACGATATCTGAAGGACTATTGGCTGGACTTGGCTTCGGACTAATCATATGTACGGTAAGTGACTAAGTATTTGTACACCGTTTTAAATAAATAAAGGAATGTGGTCATTAAACTTGGACAAATTATTAACTTCACGCCAGTTCCCTTGCGGGGTAGGCACGGACAACAGAGCGCCATTTAGGCTTATTCTTACACACCTCACTTGCTTCTTTGACATTCATAATTCTTGTCATGCACGCTCGTCTGTTCTTAAGGCTCCTGACATCACCTTCTGCTAGTACACGATCAGTTTTATTATATGTATAGATATATATGTGTGTGTGTGTGCGTGTATGTACGTATGGGTGGGTGATTCAGAAAAAAACGAATTTTGCTGAGCTTCATCCAATTGTAAAGTTATTTCTTTTTTATTTATTTTTTTATTAGATCAAGCTCTGCAAAAGTTCGATCTGTTAGTACCAACGCTGATCTTCTGGTTCAACATTACCTAACTAACCTATTAAAATATTGCGGTTCATTCAAATAATTATAATTTAAAGAGGTATTTCACAAATGACATCAATATGAAACTTATATACCACTCACTAACTTTATTCGCACAGGAACGGAGAAATACAATTTCTTGGCCGAGAGGCCTGTTGTAAGAGGCGACAAAATAACCCACAGCCAGGTGGTAGGGTATTCGCCCGTCTGGATGGCTACCACCACTGGTCTAGTATATGCCGCCATAACCTTAAGTTGTGTTCCGGCATTAGCGACCAGGTTCGAGTCTTCCTTTAGAGAGGGGCAGCACATTGGCAGCACCTTTGTAGTTATAAATGTCCATAGGCGATAGTAATCGCTTTCCATCAGATGGGCCGTCTGCCTGTGTGCTGAGTTCATGCAATAAAAGAAAAACTCGATAGAACGTATCTACAGCTAATAAAATCTTAGATTACACAACCATTTTTTATCATTTCACTTAAATCTTATACTAATATATAAAGCTGAAGAGTTTGTTTGTTTGAACGCGCTAATCTCAGGAACTACTGGTCTGATTTGAAAAACTCTTTCAGTGTTGGATAGCCCATTTATCGAGGAAGGCTATAAGTCTTATACTAATATATAAAGCTGAAGAGTTTGTTTTTTTGAACGCGTTAATCTCAGGAACTACTGGTCTGATTTGAAAAATTCTTTCAGTGTTGGATAGCCCATTTATCGAGGAAGGCTATAGGCTATATGTCATCACGCTAAGACCAATAGGAGTGGAGCACCAATGAAGAATGTTTCAAAATCGGGGGGTTTTGAAAACAAATTCCATGCGGACGACGTCGCGGGCTCAGCTAGTTGTTATATATTTTTTATAACGGGTAACGATTTCTCGCGTTCTTTGTTTACTAAACGGACGTTCTACAATAAAATTCAATAATCTTATCAGCCACTTGTAAGATACAGCTTAATCGCAAAGTAATTATCACTAGACATTGCGTGCTATCAACTAGAAGAATACTAAGGATAACCGTCAAGGGCTCAAGTCTGTAAATCAAAGTGGCAATTGAGTCAAATTAGAATCGTCACTTTTACCGATCTTTGTAGTTTGGAAACCATCTCGGTCCAATATTGAATCAATCTTCATGTCTTGAGGAAAGTGACTCTTTTAGTAGTCTGTAAACATATGGCAGTCGTGGCAGCGTAATGACTAGCGCACGCGTTCCAAACTCAAAGGGCGCGGTTTCGAATCTTGGCTGGAACGCATGCACTACTTAGGCAGTTTTCTGATACATATTGTTAAAATTACCACGTGCTAACTCTCACGCTACGTTCCATTAGTAGCTCACAACGACCTCGTTCACGACCGCGATATTTACCGTTCCACTTGCTTGCGAGCGTTACAATCGTAAACTCTAGTGGAACGGTTATTCGACCCACCTCTTGACATAAGTCGTGAGCGTTGCGTGATCAAAAATGATGACGTTATTAGTGACGTTTTCGCCACGACCATAACGACCGTGGTCGGACAATAATACATTTATTTTCTTTTACTTGACTTGACTTTAAATTTGCTTTCCCTCAGGTGGTAATAACCGAGCTGGTACGTGACAAGCAAGGCAAGGGCGTCGGTGAGAAGTTCCTCTTGGGCGGTCTCGTGTCAGGTTGGATCTGGGAGAGCTACGCGACCATAGGCATCTTTGCTTTTGGAGCCGCCTGCCAGCAGCTCACGTCGAATTTAGCTAAATACGTCATTGGAAGATTGAGGCCTCATTTTTATGACGTAAGTTTAGATGAATTCATTTTCGAGTAACCTTCGAGACTTGTCACATGTTGAATGTAAGATAAAAGATGTCACATATTTGATGTCCAACCTCGCTGAAAATGCAGCCCCGTTCTTGTATCTATATATAAATACGTGAAGCAAAACACAGCAAAAACTTTATACCTCTTTTTACGAAAATTGTGCGGAGAGCCGCAGAGCAGTATGAAATTTCGAACACTCATAGTTTATATAGAGAAGGAGTGCAGATTTCTAATATTTTTTTAAAATTACCACCATGTATTTGACACACACACACGCATATATACTCTTTTGTTTATTGTTAAAGTCAAATTAACAGTGTAACCTTGGCGAAATCTATGATTATAGAAGTAGTCTTTGACAACAGAACTTTAATAATGTTTTTTTTTATAGGGCCAAGTTAGCCTTGCTATTTCCCTTGACTTAGTCAAGGACTATATGAACAGTTATTTATTTTGTATAACTTTATATTATTTGTTTATTATATGTATGTAATATTATATGTATGAATCAACTTCCTTAAGTCTACTTGTAAATATAATATATCTAGTATAGCCATGTTTATACAGTTGTTTCATCCACTATATTTAATGTTGTTGTGTCAGCTTGAATTTGTTTTGTTTTATTCCTCTTAATAGCATTATTGGCGTAATAATGTTCAAACGTAAAATTTAAATTAATTATTATGGTCCAATTTCGACCACGGGCGACCACTAGTACTTATTATTAAGTCATTAGTCAACTTAAGAAACATCAGAAGTTCGACATTAAATCAGAAAACACAATTGAATTGTTCCTTGTGCGTTATTTTATCACCCTGAATGAAATAAAGTAGGCCTATATATAGCATTGCTCTAGCTAGGGTATCTATAATATCTAAAAAAAAAACAAGGGCGCAGTTATAGAAGCTCACATAGGGCGCATAAAAGGCTATTTACGGGACTGCTACCCATAGTCGCTCAAGACTATAAGTAGAATAGTAAGCATAGGTCATCATCTTCTATGGGTAAGGTGCCCAGAAGGCTGCCTACGTTTCTTCGCTGGATCGCCATACTGATCCCTGGTCCGAGGTAGGCACCAGCCCTCTGATCACCTGAAGAGTCCATAATCAAATCAGTCATTACAGCAGATTATATTCAACATGTCGAGTTCAACCCTTGGGCTTTTATCCTCCAGAAAGTAAAGTATTCAATTCATTTCGATTTTTGAAAATACATACACATTTATACAACTAATAATTCCTCACAATGTACCTGCGGAGTAGACCAGATTTAGTCACGCGGGAAACGCCCGTTAGTGTACGAATCGTGTAAGCGGAACAGAGCTAACAACTCTTTTTTTTTATAACAAAACTTATAAAAAAAAAGAATTTGAGATATGAATAGAATATGAAATATAAAGAAAACAATATTTAGCTAGACGTGTTGCTGGGGAGTTTCTTGCCGCTTCTTCTCCTTTACAGCATCAACACGTTGCGAAGCGGTGTACATAGAATAGGAAGTAAAAATTAAAGTAAAAGTGTTCTCCAGTGGAACTTATTTTGAATAAAAACTTTTGAATTTAACTTTGAATTCGTCACGCGCGCACGTCTCCCGTTCCGCCTCGGCAGTCCGTTATTCGTGTTCGTTGTGTTCGTTCGTTCACCCGGTCGATCTGTATTTTTTCTGTGACAGTGCAGTGAAAAGTGCGTCATCAGGTGGTTTTTCCACCAAATCGTTCGTCCCCCTCAGGGACAATGGACGGCGTGGAGCCCTCCCCATCGTTGCTAGAGGGTTTGCTGTCGTTTTTACGACAGCAATTCCCTCAAGCTCTCGACCAATTTTTGAGGACTCCGGAGTCCCAATCAATGGTGCCCGTTATTTCGGAACTTAATTCCGAGAAACCTGTGTCCCGCGAGTCACACGTGCAAAGGGCCCCCGCGCAGGCCCCCCTCCCCGCACCCGCATCTGCCGCGACCATCGCACCTGCCGCGACTAGCGCACGCCCCGCAACCCCCGCCGCCGCGCTTACCGCGGTCCACCTGCACTCTGCCGTAGCGCCCGCGCCCCCCGCATCCATACCCGCCGCGTTACCAGTGCGCCCGCCGCCCGCACCCCCGCTCAACGATGCCCATCGTGTGGCACCAAAGTCGCGCGCCTCGTTTTCTCGCGGTTCCGCATCGACAAAACCGCGTTCGAGCTCTGCGAGTTCGACGACATCGCGTTCACGTTCGCCCATCCATCGCGTAATCGATTCTCGTCGAGAAATCGATTTATCCTCTGAAGGTCCGCAAAACCTCAGGGATGCCCCTCTTCCACCGGCCGATGAAATTACTCCTATGGATGTCGCGCCTCCCGCGAACATCCCCTTAGACCGCGAAGACGATGACGGTTTTATAACCGTTAATCGTACTAAAAAACGTAAGACCCAGAGGGAGGTCCCCCCCAACCCCGCCCCAACAGCGGGCACAACACCGACAGCGGCACCTTCCAGCCGCCCTGGGCCACCTTCACAACGCCCGCCGCCACCCCTGACCATCCGCGAGAAAGCCCATTGGCTTCAACTCGCTAAAGAACTGCCAGGTAAGGCAATCTCCATAAAGGAAGCCCGTGATACTCAACACGGCATCAAAGTTATGGTCACGTCTTCAAGTGACCACCGCGCCCTAACTACTTTATTATGTGACCGTAAAATCGGTTACTACACTTACGCCCTGCCAGAAGAAAAACGCCTTCGGGCTGTAATCCGCGGACTTCCTCAGGAAATTGAAAGTTCCTATATTCTAGAGGACCTTAAGTCCCAAGCCCTACCAGTGCACGAAGTGCACCGTATGCACAGAGGCGACGCCACAAAGTCCCCTCTAAACCTAGTATTGGTTGTCCTCGACCTCTCCCCAGAGGGGAAAAAGATCTTCGATCTTGAGAAGGTCTGTGGCCTCTCTGGCCTTCGTGTGGAACGTCCACACGAAAAACATACACTGCGGCAGTGTCATCGCTGCCAACTTTATGGGCACTCTGCCCTACATTGTCAATCCCGTCCCAGGTGCGTCAAGTGCCTGGGCGACCACGGGACCTCGGAGTGCACTCGCACCCGGGACTCCCCGGAGCCACCGAGCTGCATCCTCTGCGGCCAAGCGGGTCACCCCGCTAACTACAGAGGCTGCCCTGCCGCCCCCCGACCCAAACGTAAGGTCGGAAAGGGCAATGCCCAAAAAGGCACTAGAAAAGTGCCGAACAAACCCGCATTCGTGGCGGCCCCCCCCCCCAGTGGTAAACCACTGGACGGGTCTTCCCACGACGGAAGCGTTCCCTCCGCTAAGGACGCGTGCCCCAGTTATGGCCGGCCTACCCTCGGCCACCCCCGCCCCCGCCCTCGCCCCCATTTCTAAGGGACCTTCAGGGCCATCGGCCCACCACTCTATAGCGGAGGACTTAGCTTTGGCGACTAAATTCGCCAAGAACTTGCCCTTCGACCTGCAAGAGGTCCAACTCTTGGCTCGGAAACTGAGGCAAGTTTCAGAGTCAACACAACCCTCCCTCCGGGATCAACTCGTGATCGAAATGGATCACGCGTACCTCCTCCAAATACTTAGATCGTTGTAACTAAACAACCTAGTCAAATTATTGTTACCGGTAACAAATGGCGCATGTAGGTAGAAATAAACCACGCTCATTGACTCTGGCGACTTATAACGCCAATGGCCTTCGAAACCAGCGCGACTTGGTCCATGACTTCCTGGTTACCAATCAAGTAGATATACTACTAGTACAGGAGACCTTCCTGAAACCGAGTAATAGAGATCCAAAGATCTCTAACTATCGGATCACTAGACATGACAGGGTAGGCCGTGGTGGCGGCACCCTGATCTATTTCAGAAGATCCCTACACTGCATGCCTGTAGTCACCCCCCCACTAGACGGTATGGAGGTATCCGCCTGCAGACTAGCAATGACTGGCCACCAACCTCTAGTCATAGTTTCAGCATACCTCGCATGCCAAAAAACCCTTATTAAGAAAGACCTAGAAACCCTATTCAACTTAGGCCCGGCTGTTATTATAGCCGGAGATCTGAATTGCAAACACGAGCAGTGGAATTGCAATACCACTAACCCCAATGGCAGAGCCCTAATAAATATATCAGACAATCTTTTGTTTGATATACTAACTCCCATGACCCCCACAAGATACCCCCCCAACCGCGACTGGGGGACCCCAAACACTCTCGACCTAGCATTACTGAGGGGCGTAACCCTTCAGTTCCATTCGATCGAAACGATGGACGATATCGACTCGGACCATCGTCCGGTTATCCTCAGATTAGGACCACAGACAGACCAGACATCTGAAACTAGGACCTCTGTGGATTGGTTGAGACTTGAGACCCTCCTCAAGGCAACCAGCTCACAAGACCTGGACCGCATCCCGGACCACATCGTGTCCCGCCATGACACGGAGACGGCAATCGAGGCCCTCACCAGCCACCTTCAATCCGCAGTGCGGAACTCGTCCAGGCAGGTGCCAGTGGAGGATGACCGCCACTTATGCCTGCCGGACGAGGTGAGGGTACTGCTGAGGGAAAAGAGAGCCGCCTCCAGAGCTCACGACAGATATCCCACCGAGGATAACAGAGTCCGACTCCGCGAACTAGAGCGCGAGGTCAAACTACGTATCCGGGAAGTCAGGGAACAACGTTGGGACAGAACGTTGAGGGATATCGAGCCAACTCACCAGGCATACTGGAAGCTGGCTAGAGCTCTCAAATCAGACACCCTTACTGTCATACCCGCGCTAGAAAGAGCCGACAACACCGAGGCGTTCGATGACGAGGAGAAGGCCGAGTGCCTTGCTCAGAGTCTAGAGCTTCAATGCTCCCCCACTACGCAAAACGTCGACCAGTCACACCTGACGGAGGTAGACTCCGAGGTCGAACGTAGATCCTCCTTACCAGCGGAAACCACACTCGACACGGTCACGGTCGAAGAAGTGCAAGATCTGATCAAGTCTCTCAAACCGCGAAAGGCCCCAGGGACCGATGGCATCAACAATCGCGTTTTAAAACTCCTACCCGCCCATCTAATTATAATTCTAGTGAGCATCTTCAATGCCGCCATAACAAACTGCTCCTTTCCCGCGATCTGGAAGGAAGCAGATGTCATCGGTATTCACAAGCCGGGAAAACCGGCTAATAAACCGTCTAGCTACCGTCCAATCAGCCTACTGAGCGCACTCAGCAAGCTTTACGAGAGGGTCATCCTCTCTCGACTTAGAGATTTTGCCTTCAGCAAACATCTAATACCCGATGAGCAATTTGGCTTCCGTGCCAGACACTCATGCGTCCAACAGGTGCACCGCATCACGGAGCACATATTATCTCACTTTGCCCATCGCCCCCGCCCTATAGGAACAGCCGCACTGTTTCTAGACGTAGCAAAAGCCTTCGACAAGGTCTGGCACAACGGCTTGATTTACAAGCTGTACCAGTTCGGTATGCCAGACAGACTCGTGCTCATCTTGCGAGACTTCCTCCTAGGTCGTAGCTTCCGTTTTCGAGTGGAGGGAACGCGCTCGTCCCCTCACCCACTCACAGCCGGTGTACCACAGGGCTCGGCCCTGTCGCCACTACTCTTCACGCTGTACACCAGCGACATCCCAAAAACTCCAGATGTGGAGTTGGCCCTCTTTGCGGATGACACCGCACTCTATACATCAGATCAAAACCGACAAATGGCTTGCATCCGGCTGCAGACAGCTGTCACAGAACTAGGCGAATGGTTTCGCAAATGGAGGATAGAGGTAAACCCGGAGAAAAGCGCAGCAATGTTCTTTTCCCCGGGCACGCTTCGCTCCCCCAAACGCGCTAGCCTTCGCCTAAAAACCATTTCGCTCTATGACCAACAAATCCCCTGGGCAAAGTACACCAAATATCTTGGTGTCACCCTAGATCGGAACTTGCGCTTCAACGAGCATATCACTATAGTCCGAAATAGAGCGCGATTTGTGATGGGTCGTTTAGCACCCATGATAGACAAACGAAGCAAAATGTCCCTCAGACACAAGCTTACTCTGTATAAAACATGCATCCTCCCGATCATGACAGATCTCTCCACGTCCCCGCGAGGGACGCTAGGAGACATAGCTCACCCCACAGGATAGACTAGGCGTGTTGCTGGGAAGTTTCTTTCGCCGTTTCTTCTCTCCCAGCCATAACACGTTGCGAAACGGCAGTAAGATAGCGTAGGCCACCGCAAACCACCGATCCCGGCCCGCCGTGATCCTTCCCTTCGGGCTTTATATTACCCGTCGCCCGTTCTCAATTAGTATTTTGTGTCGCCCTATGGTGGGCATCATTAAATTCATTCCCCATTCATGGCAACAGTCCAGCCGAGGTAAAACTCCTTAGGGAGCTCCCTCGAGCAAGTTGCCCCCCGGGCTCGAGCGCCTTCGCTTCGCGAAGGCACTCGCCCCAAAGACCCCGGTAAAGTTGTAAGGTCTTCGGACCAACAACATAAAGTCAAGTCCAATAATAATAATAACATGTCGGAAACCTATCTGCACTTTTCTGCGCAAACTAGACGCAACTAAAACAGACAACCTGAATTATGTACCTATAAGTTGTGTAAACTGTACATACTTCGTTTCGTTAGTCAAATGACAAAAGGGAGGACGGTCGTCAGTCACTTCTATGGAATACTATAATATGAGTAGACACGCATTTTATAATTGTACTATATTAGAGTAATCATTTCAGCTACTTATTTATTATATTACTATGAATAAGAACGTGACACTTACCACGTAATACTATCTATCACACGATAGTTCTGAAAATGTTGCACTGTATACTGTATAAGGGCGTTATCAAATATACTTTTAAAGTAATTTTAATTTGTTATCACACCTGTTACTTGTTAATGAAAAAAATAGACCACCTTAACCATGAAAGAATGACTATTAATAAATTGATAATCGCTCAGAAACAAACATTAAACCACAATAATTTATTAGTCTATTATGGTCTTAAATGGATTTAAGGGGTTTCAGGGCCTTTAAGCGACAGAGTTTCGTGCGATGTCTGAGACTTATCCGATGGCCTAATTCCCCACCCCGTATCTCATACCCGTATTGCAATCCCCTATCTCATGCTCATCTCATTCCTCCCGTCTGACTCCTCCATATCATGAGTTGAGTTGTCTGCCTGTTTACTGGCTTCGCAATAAAATAAAGCTAACCCGAGAGTTAAAAGCGTGAAAAAAAGGAATGACAATGGTCCAGTAAAAAACGTATCTCGTACGTAGTATATAGTATAATCATTATCATTATTATTTGTTTAATTTTTATTTGTATATAATTATAGGCTATTTCTAGTGTTAATTTTTTTTAGTTTGTACGTATTCTATCTCTATATCTCTATAAATATTATAAACGCGAAAGTTTGTAAGAATGGATGTATGGATGTATAGATGTATGTTTGTTACTCTTTCACGCCAAAACTACTGAATGGATTTTGATGAAACTTTACAGTAATATATCTTACACATCAGAATAACACATAGGCTAAATTTATAAAGACATGGTGTGAATTATCCAAAATATACCGATTTTCCATCACCACGCGGGCGAAACCGCGGGCTCAACTAGTTAATTATATGTATTCAATCCCAAATTCACAAATAAATTACCTCCTTAAATAGTCATAAATCGAAAGTCCTAAATTAGCATCTTTAAAGTTTCGTATAATTTCATGCAGTGTTTTTTATGAGTTACATATTTTACAACCCGAGGACTTAGCATTCTTTTTGAATGTACACTGTGTTCAAATATTAAAAATTATTTCTTTAATATTTTTACTGATATTTTCCAGGTCTGTCGTCCAATACCAAATCCCTCGTCGCCTTTAAACAGCTTGGACTACATTCAAGACTACACTTGCTCTGGAACCAACGAATATCGGCTGAATGACATGAGGTTATCTTTCCCAAGCGCACACTCGAGTTTTGCTATGTATTGCGCTTTCTTCTTTATTGTGAGTTCTGATATTCTATTTCTTTTTTAATGCTGATATTTGACGAATCGACTAAATCGAATCCAGAAGCGTGCTCGTCGCGATCCCCGCTGGCCCAGAGGGCCACAATTCTGACCAGGATTCACCCGAGTGCAGTGCACGATAGGGCGTCCCCCGCAGGCGACGCTCACCGATGCGCCCCCGTCGGTGTGGATTCTCGCGCATGCGGCGAAGGGGGCCGCCACCCTTCACGCAGCGCCAAACCTGGCGGGTCGAGAGGAGCAGAGTGCCGTATAGGCACGTGGAATGTGAGAGGTGGAATGAAAGATAAGATGGACGAAATGATTGATATAATGAATGAGAGAAGCCTGGATGCCTTATGTCTGACAGAGACAAAGCGGAAGGGGTGCGACGTCGATGACCTCCCCGGTGGCATGCTTGCTCTGTGGTCCGGCGTGGACCTGGACGAGCGTGCAAGTGGGGGGGTAGGCGTCTTACTCTCATCCCGCTTTGTGTCTGGAGTAAAAGCTTATTGTCTGGTGAACCCGAGACTTCTCTGGGTCCGCCTAAAACTGGGGATCACGCGAGTTTTTCTGGTCGCAGCTTATGCTCCCGTAAGCTCAGCGGATCCCCAAGAACTCGAGAAGTTTTGGGAGTCTGTGAGAGAAATTCTGGATCTGGCTGAAGGGAACGAAAGACTAATTATGTGTGGTGATCTTAATGGCTGGGTGGGGACCAAACGAGACGGCCTTGAGGCTGTCCTTGGACCCTATGGTGACAAGAGAGTGAACGATGCTGGTAGGCCAATCATAGACGTATGCATGGAAAGAAACTTGCTTGTGTCGAACACACTATTCCATCATAAGGATATTCACACGTATACATGGAGAATGAATGATCAGAAAAGTATGATTGATCTGATTTTAATTGATAGTCGCCTCCGAAACACAATAATGGATACAAGAGCCTACAGAGGCCCCACTCTTGAAACGGACCACTACCTGGTGATAAGCCGGTTTGTGGGCCTTTTCAAGAAGTGGAGACACTGGCGAGTGCGTACCAATTTCGGGGAGCTTGAAAGAATAAAGTGTGAAAAATTGGAAGATGTTAGTGTAAGGAGTATGTATGCGCGCCTAGTCGAAGAAAGGCTTGCAAAAGCGGACTTCTCCGACTTAGATGTGGATAATGACTGGGATAGTATGAAGGAAAGTATAGTGGAAATCGCCTCTGCAAGAATGAAACCAAAGCTTTAGTGAAAGAGAAGCGTGAAAGAATAAAATTGAAAGAAGAAGAGAAGCTGACGGAGAACTTCGAGGCGAATACCAAACTCTTTTGGAGAGAGGTTAAGAAGTCTCGGGGTTGTTCGTCAGCTTCCAGAATGGAAAGAATAAAATCTAAAGCAGGGGACGTTCTTGCTAACCCACAAGAGGTATTAGCGCGATGGAGTGAATATTTTAGAGAAATGTATGATGATATCCCGGATGCTGGCACCACGACTGAGTCTGTGACCGACTCCGAGGAGTCAGCATCCGAGATCACTTTGGAAGAGATCGAATGGTCGATAAGAAGTCTGAAAAATGGAAAGGCAGTAGGAATCGATAGTGTGTCTGCTGAGATGATCAAATATGGTGGAACCTGCGTCCGGGACGCTTTCCTGTCCTTATGCAACTTGTGCTGGAGGACGGGAAAGGTTCCCAAGGACTGGAGGCGCGCTGTCATCGTGCCCTTGTATAAAGGCAAGGGGTCACGTATGGAGTGCGCCAGCTACAGGGCCATCAGTTTGATCAGCACAGCATCTAAAGTGTATGCGAAGATTATTGAAAAGAGAATGAGAGTTGTATCCGATGGATTACTGTGGGATGCACAAGGTGGTTTCAGAAATGGAAGGGGATGTATGGATCAAGTTTTCTCTCTCCGCAATATCGTAGAGAAGCAGCTGGCTATGGGCCGGAAGGTTTTCTGCGGTTTTGTGGATCTAGAGAAAGCATTTGACAGGGTTGTGCGGAAGGACCTCTGGGACATATTGCCCGGATATGGGATTAATGGCCAATTGATGCGTGCTGTGCAGTCCACTTACGAGGGCTGTATGGCATGCGTGCGAGTGGAAGGCAGCCTGTCGCCCTGGTTTGACGTCAATATTGGCGTCCGCCAGGGCTGCGTGCTGTCGGCTTTGCTGTTCATCCTATATCTGGACGATTGTCTCCAGAGAATAAGATTGATGGATGTTGGGGTGCGGATGAGTGATCTAGTTGTAAGCACCTTGCTTTATGCGGATGATGCCGTGCTTTTAGCCGAATCGCCATCAGAACTGCAAACACTAGTCACAATGATGAAAGATGACTGTCAGGCGAGAGGCTTACATTTGAATGCGAAGAAAACAAAGGTTATGGTGTTTGAAAGAGAAGAAACCAGAACGAATGCAAGGATAATGGTCGATGATGTTATGCTGGAGCAAGTGAATGAGTTTGTATATCTTGGATGTGCTTTTAGCAGGGATGGAAGGTACACCGCTGATATAGAAAGAAGAGTAAATTTGGGGAATAGTTTAAATGGAGCGTTAGGTAAACTTCTAGGCGCTAAGAACCTCAGCCAGAAGGCCCAGCTCGCCGTACACAACGCGGTGCTGGTACCTACGCTCACGTATGGAAGCGAGAGTTGGGTATGGAAGAAAGAGCATGAAAGTAGAGTAAACGCGGTCGAGATGCGAGCACTGCGCAAAATCTGCGGAGTGACGCTCGCGGACCGCGTTCGTAATACCGAAGTAAGAAAGAGAGTTGGTCTGAAAGAGAGTGTCGGGGTGAAGGTAAGGAAAGGAATGCTCCGGTGGTTCGGGCATGTGGAAAGAATGCATGATGAAAGAATGACTAAACAGATATACAATGCAAAAGTGGATGGATGCAGAAGTCGTGGAAGGCCACGACACACCTTCCATGATCAAATTGATCGTGTACTAGCAGAAGGTGATGTCAGGAGCCTTAAGAACAGACGAGCTTGCATGACAAGAGTTATGAATGTCAAAGAGGCAAGTGAGGTGTGTAAGAATAAGCCTAAATGGCACTCTGTTGTTCGTGCCTACCCCGCGAGGGAACTGGCGTGAAGTTATGTATGTATGTATGTAGATAAGGATCCGGCCAACCGAAATTAACTCTCCAAGAAATAACCAGACGGTATTGGGTCGTTACTCGCAGAACAGGCTGGTTACAGTTAGATACGCAGGGGAGCAAGTTACCAGAGCCACATACAAAGGCTTTGTACAAGGATCTATTTTGGGACCTGTTACTGGACCCATTATTACAGGGCTTAGAAGTAAGAGGAATACTCTTCTTGCTTATATCGCCACGCCTATGTCAACGATGTTGCTGGTTTCCGACGGAGGCACAGGACTTCAGGTAGAGAGACAAGCCAATGCCACGCTCACCAATTTTCAGGAGTGGGGTGTTAGTAACAAGTTGAAATTCGCATCGCACAAAACTTGTGCGATGGTAATTACGCGGAGACTTAAATACGACACCCTAAAACTGAGCGTGAACGGGATTGACATTGACATGTCGCGGCAGGTAAAGGCCTGGCGTTCATCATAGATAGTGGCTTGACGTTTAACGCCCATGTGAGCAATGTTTGCTCCTGGGCTTTTGGGCCTCTACAAGCTGTCTAGAACTGTCAAGGTGTGCTGGGCCTACATCCGGAGGTGATTAGATCTATACCGCCGTAGCGGAATCGGTGATCATGTACGCAGCAAGCGCCTGGTCTCTAGCTACGGTGAAACTGTGGGTGCGTAAGTATCTTGTTGCATTGTACTAAGGGGCTTCACCTAGAACATGCACTCGCCCTTGACTCGTAAATAGCACTGGCAGTAATACTCCCTCTAGATTTCCGCATACGAGAGGACACTGCCCTTTATGAGGCAAAAAGAGGAGTTGTCCTGTCAATGCTTGGGAGGTTGAGCAGACGATTGTCACGAACGGTAGTAAAGTTGTAGGGAAAGTGGAGGCATCATCGTCCTTTTGGAACAATGATTTTGTCGATGTGTTTGGGCTATGTGCCAAAGCAAGCGCGAAAGTTGACTAACTTCGCATGCCCTAACAGGTAGGGTCAAGTCTGCACCAAGATCAAAATGTCTATACGGAGGTTGGCATAATTTACTTTATTGTTGTTCTTTAATTTCTAGTTCTACGTCCAAGTGAAAGGCAAGTGGCGCGGCTCCAAACTTCTAAGACATGGTGTCCAATACGCTGTGCTGATAGCAGCCTGGTATGTGGGCTTATCGCGTGTTGTAGAGCATATGCACCACTGGAGCGACGTTGCAGCCGGATTCTTGATAGGCGCAGTGTATGCTATTCTTGTGGTGAGTATACCTGCTCTATAGCATAGTCAGTGGAAATTTCATAGGGAGCTTTTAAGGGGCTACCTAAATGATTGGCTATCTCGCTCGCACGTTATCATATTTTTGAAGATATAAATCATAGGTTTCCAACGGGGGCAGTGGGGGTGGTAGCGAGTCCAAAGGCAAATGGGGGCGGTTGCGACGTACCTACCTAATTAGAAATGTAATATAATACTTTGTAAATACCTCTATTTTCATGAAGCCATATTATCTAGCCATAGTTTATTTTATTACACTGGCGTACAATTTACACCTATGTTTACTGCAATATTTTAACGGTTATCTACACCATAAATAAGCATAATTATATATTATAAACATCATATATTATCTGAAAGGGGGCATAACAATACTTTTTTTGTAAAGAAGTCCATAAAAAGTTGGGAACCTCTGATATAAATTGACAGAATTTATTCACAAAAAATCTGTATTCTACGAATCTTAAAAACCAAAGGAATCCATATAAACCTAAACATGAATCATTCAATCTCATTAAATACCGTGGTGACCTTTCTATTTTGTGCTTTTTAACCAAATAGGTTCAATTTGGTTGACGATTGGCTCGTCTAATATAGGCATTACTTACGAGTATGGTGATCACTCATAATTTTAGCTATTTCGCAGTTTTAATTCATCATTGTATAGAGCCATATAGACTAAACCCTATCAAACATCAACATAGAATCAATAGTTTCCGAGGAATATAACTGTTACATACATAAATAGACAGACGGACAGTCATAATAAAAACATAAAGGTTCTAATTTTACTAAAATCGTTATCGTAAAAAAGAGCTCGGTTGTAACATTTTTTGCCTGAAGCAGGCCAATAGGCAGACGTCCCACCTGATGGAAAGTGGTTACCGTCACCTAAGGACGTTTGTAACACCAAAGATATCGCCAACGCGTTGCCGATCTCTAATAAAATTTATAACGCCCTTCTTAAAAAACCTCCTGTCATAGTGCAAAGAAAAAACCGCAGCGGGAAGTTTCCTCCAGATGATTGTTGTACGCGGAATAAATGTTCTAGGGAACCGTTGCATAGTTGAGCGTGGGAGCTCAAGGAAATGGGGGGTGAACATCCCGTCGCTAGCGAGCGGTGCGGTTGTAGGAGTGAAGCGTTGGCACCAGATCTAACAATTCCTCGGAACACTCCCCGTTCTACAGGAGGTAAAATACGCAGAGAAACGCAAAGTCTCTTCTAAGGCTAAGCGATTCTAAACCGCCTGTTAATATGGGATCGTTGACCATTCGAACGACTTGTAGGACAACCTTTTTATACGTTTATTTTTCTATACACTTTTTACATTTTATTGACATTGTCATTCTTATGTTAGCCATCGAAATTATTCTCTGTATTTTATTGTAAAACTGGTAATTAAATAATTCGTCTTTAAACAAAGCCTATCTTCTTCATTGCACCAATCCGCCACAGACTCAACGCTGGATGAAGTCGACGAGTTCAGTCGAGTGAGCAGTACTCCATATGCGGTCTTATGCGTAATTAATGTAATTTTTAACTATAGAGAAATTAATGACATTTTCAGTTCATTTTCATCCTGAAACCGAAGAAGTACGGCATACCGGCAACCTGGGAGCCGCAGCCTGCTCCGCACAACACTCTTCCTAGGCCGGTCCTGTCTCGATGACTACGATTTCTGAACAACGATGATGCTGATATTCCATTAACAATTTCTATATCCAGTGACTGAGTTTCCGATTCAAATTAAATTTAAATTCAAAAGTTTTTATTCAAAGTAAGTTCCACTAAAGAACAATTTTTGAAGGTCATACATGGTAAGTCAAAATTTAAATCTACTTCCTATTCTATGTACACCGCCTTGCGACGTGTTATTGCTGTTTAAAGAAGGAGAAGCGGAAATAAACTCCCCAGCAACACGTCTAACTAAAAAAGATTTAGGATTTTAGGATTAGTTTCCATTTTTTATGTTGAACCAGAAAATATTCCGAAGTTTCTGATTTTCAAAATTATAATGTACTCGGCACTTGCTATTGCACTTCGGAACCACGCACTGTTCAGATTGCCTATCTGCAGTGCAAGCGTTCTCTTTGTTACGACTTTGTTAGATGGGTATGTCTGTCAGGATTAAAACAAATCATTGGAACACGGGTGCCCATTGAACCACCGTTGTAGCAACATAATCCATTTCTCTTATCTAATGATTAAAAATTTTGTTGCATATCCTGGTGCTACTCAGTTAATTTTGAATAGAAGAAAAGTACTAGGAATACCAATATTAGTACTTTATATATCACTAGTATCGATTATCGTAGTTTTTAACCGCCTTCAAAAAATGAGTAAGTTTCTTTTTTATATGTATAGCCGTAGCGTTTTTGTTTATGAACCGTTCTTGATGATTCGTTTTGCGTTGGATTAAGTAAAGCTTCAAAATGGTATCATTCAAATCTCATAGGATACCAACTACGTAACTCATTAGTGAAAAATAAAAAAAAATCTGCCAAAAACGAAACCAACTTTAACAGTTACTAAAAAGCAAAAAAAATACAATCTACATTTTGATATCTGTCCCCAGTAAAACAAAAAAGCAATAACAAATTTGCATAATATAGTAAATTTTACGTTTTACTTCGCACTGACTTCACAGTGTTGTAGAATTTTTTTTGCTTTGTAGTTACTAGTAGTAAGTTTGCTTATTTGCTAATTTTTTTTACTGATTTGTTTTAAATATTCAAATTTTTACCTTCAGGAGAATTGTAGGCTTTCTCTAAATTAATTACTGAGCGTTTGTCATTCTTTTGTATTCTTTTTTCATATTACAACTGGGTAGGTATTACACAAGGGACCACACTGGGGCCGATCTAGTAATACCGAGAACAAACTAAATAACGGAGATTGTACGAATTTAACTATAACAGAATCGAACCTTTCAACTCAGAGTCTATTAATCCAAGCAGACATCTGACCACAGAGGTCATCTCTAATAGGATCAATTAGTAAAAACATTTGTTACCAATTAAAAGGCAATATCAATTGACTTAAATCAATTAAGTCTGTCATCAGTTTTTATAAGGAAGTTGATGTATTAATTAATGTATAAAGACATTAAAAGTGGCTGGATTTTTGAAATCTATGAAATTTTCTTATATTTTTGCGACCTATATAATTGAAACTATGTTTTGCGCTTTTAACGCGCGATTTCATTTTTTATAACTTAGATGCTTCCTTTAAGTTCTTACAGATTATTGCGCCGAATATTATAAGGTCGATTGGGTGATACTTACACAACTAAGAGAGGTGTTGTGTTCTCGTTCTAACGCTATCCAGACTCGCATGCCATGTCTTTTGTACTCTCAGGTGTAATAATCTTGACACTTGATTGAATCTGCGCAAAATTACGGATAGCTGCTCACGAAGCGCATTTATGTTTTGCGAGTATTAGGTACTAGTCAGACGTTGCAACCACTTTTTGGTAGGCTTAAATACAGAACGATGTCGATGTCAGGTGTCAATAACCTAGCTTTATTATTATATTAAATAGTTGAAAAGTAACATTATAATATAAAGCTTAAAACGATTAAAATTAAGTTTCGATTAATAATATTTTTTTATACATTCCTTAGTATTATTATTTAGTATAGGTATAATATATTAATTATTTATATAAATTACAGACAGAGTCACAAGTTCGATGTTGTTAAAACAGGGATTAGTTTTATTTGTAAAGAGTAAAAGTACAGTATTATATATAAGAAGTTAAATATTTATATAAAAGTTATATTTATTTATAAATTGGCCAAACTATGTCACATTTTTATGAAAAAAAAATATAACTACATATAAAATATACAATAAGCAAAAATAAGAAGTACATATAGTAAGAAAAATGTAATCTATGCAATAATTCAGTAATAAGTTGAATAAAGCTTCTTACACAATATATGCAATATGCGACACTAATGATAACATAGACAGAAATAAAAGTATTTATTTAAATAAAATATAGAGTATTACAACTGGCTTGTTTTAATTAACATGTTTGAAATAATTACTGTTATTTCTTGTCCACACAGTTTGTAGCAAAATAAAGACATTTCAGTATATGTAAATATGTACGTTAAACTAAATGTTAGTAAAAATATTAATTTGAAAATCTTTTAGAATAAGACCCACGGATATGCATGATAATGTGTTCATATTAAACAGTATTTCGAATACACGTGGCAATGCAGCTTCACGGTGCCTTCTATTTAATGGTTTGTGTAATTAGTTTTTTTAAACAGTCTTTGCCGTAAATAGGGTCCCCGGTGCCCAGGCACAGGGCGTAGACTCTGGGAGGCGCAAGAATGGCCAGACCAGGCAGGACTATTATTTTTTCGGTTTGCTCCTGATAAGTTCCCGCTGCGTCCCTAGTGCTCGATTCCAACGCGTACGTACCTACATGCCAGTATCATTAAAAACGTCTGTTAAATTAGACAAAACATTGCACTTATTGTTTTTGGCAGCGCACGAGCCTATTTGTGTTCTAGTTCTTTAAAAAAATAGATTTTCTTCCAAAATATTAGATAATTGGTCCATCAACAACAAGGTCCTTGTGCGTTATTTTATCACCCTGAATGAAATAAAGTAGGCCTATATATAGCATTGCTCTAGCTAGGGTACCTACAATATGTAAAAAAAAACAATGGCACAGTTATAGAAGCTCGCATAGGGGGCATTTACGGCATTGTAAACTGTGTTAGAGCAAAGATTAGTTAATATATTATACATGGAGCGAGAAAGTTTACCGAAATAATTTTTGGTGTCTTAATTTCAAACAATTTAAAGGTTTTACGTCAATGAAGGCCAAACTTAATTATTGTCTTCTTAGATTAAATACAGTTTGGTGGCAATTACATTTACGTTTTTATATTGTATTGCATAGAATGTACACCTAGCTTAAAATATTTTTTCTTTAAAACTTGACAGTTCGGAAGATAGTACCGATTATTATTTTTCTTAAATTTGTTATAGGAAACTTGACAATGCGTTTAAAATGCAGTGTGTAAAATCAAGTTTTATAAGTAGAATACGTTTACAGACCTATTCTACTTATTAACTTATATAATTTAACTAATTTAATATGAGCTTAACTTATTTATAGTATTTTTTGTAAAGTTACCAATAAACAAAGTTTACTAGATATTTTTTTTATTCCTCCATTTACTAAAATAAAATTTAGCTCCGCACTTTTGGATACTTATTTCATGTACCTCTATATTGCGATAAATAATATCCAAGGAACTCATATTTATATATACACCTATATAGTTTCCGGCATGATTTTTGAGCGGTCACGTTTTCTTAGGAACAGTGAAATTTCGATCATTTTTTTCAAATTAAGTTGTAGATATGTCGATAAATCTCATTACATTAGCTACGATCAATGCGTAAAGCGATCCCGCTCGAGATTCGTGCCGGGAACTATACATATATTATCTGACCAATTACTTCTCGCTTGTTTGACTACATATTCATTTATGGCCTGTTCCTATATCGTGCAGGAACGAAGAAAGAATACAATTTCCTGCGGCCGGGCGACCTGTTGTAAGAGACGATAAGACAACCCACAGTCAGGTGTTAGGGTATTTGCCGTCTGGATGGCTACCACCTCTGGTCAAAAGTATGCCGCCATAACAACATTGAGTTGTGTTCCGGCATTAGTGGCCAAGTTTCAATATCCCTTAAGAGAGCAGCAGCACATTTGTAGCACCTTTGGTGTTGCAAATGTCAATAGGCGATGGTAACCACTTTCCATCAGGTGGGCCGTTTGCCTGTATGCTGAACTCGTGCAATAAAAAAAATCGTATTGTTCATTTACTTGCCTTTCCTTTAGTAGATATTTGACATTACTTATGTGTAGGAACCGGCCATTACTAAAAAGTCATTAAATTTCACCGATGCTGTTGGTAGCAACTGTGGTACCATTGCAAATAACCATAAGTGACGGTAACCACTTTCCATCAGTCTGTTGTACTCCAACAATTAAGAAAAAGAAAAAATATTGTTGAAAATAATTTTAAACTAGCAGGTTCTTAAGAACTAACCGATAAGAACTTCCAGAAGCAGTTCTTCCTAGTTGTAAAGCAAATACAATCCGACGTTGTTCATCTCTTACTTGGCGGATTTTTTAAATTGTCTATACCTTATTTCAGGTACATTGGCAATACAGTACATTGACCTTTCCATCGTCCGATCAGGGGTGACAAACCCTTTCTACTTATATGTAGGGTTACTTTTATAATGTAGAGGATTTCTTTATGATGTGTGGTTTATCTTCATAATTATATTACCCCATTGGATGGGCTGACGCACCACTGCCGAAGGCATATGGCTCAATCGCCATAGGAGCTGTGCTCGTCCACTGGAGAAGGGATGAAAAAATAAGACGAAGAGTATATATAAATTTCTTCTGTTCGTGTGTATGTCACTAAACTCCTCCTAAATAGTTGAACCGATTTTGATGAAACTTTTTCATGATAGTTTAGATTTACAATTGGACCTGGTAGGTAGCGCTGCAATCTGGTTCTAAATTTTATTTTATTTAAGACAAGACAAAGTCTGCTGCACCCACTACTATATAAGTATACACAAATCTTAACTGCTACATGATAATAGTAAATACCTATGCCTCTCCGATGGTAATATCTGTTTTCTACATATGGCAGATTGTTATCAGCTACATGGACTGCTAGAAATTGTAACTTTGCTCTATAGCAATAAAATAATTCACGTACATGACATAACACACAATACAGGCAGACGACACACCTGATGGAAAGTCCTAACCGCCGCCCATGGACGATTGTAACACCATAGGTGTCGCCAAAGCATCGTCAATTTCGAAAACGTTTTATAACAAACGACCTTTTAAGTGACCACATAATTATCGTAAGATAAGGGAAATCCCTCAGCGGGTAGTTCCCTCCGAATCTGTCTTTATTGTCCGCAATATAACTGTATTGATGATATGATAGTCCTAGGAAACGAGAGTCAACATCCAGCGGAACGTCAACGATGCCAACAACCAGGCAGGTGGTAAGGGTATTTGCCCAACTGGATGGCTACCACCCCTGGTCTAGAGCATGCCGCCACAACAACTTTGAGTTCTGTTCCGGCATTAATGATCAGGTTCCAGATTCACTTAAGAGAGCAGCAGCGCATTTGTAGCACCTTTGGTGTTGCAAATGTCCATAGGCCATGGTAACCGCTTTCCATCCAGTGGGCCATCTTTATCCGGGAGTGCAAGGGGTTCGTGGCACCGGAACGCAGGGTCTAAGGGACACAAGCCGATTGATTTATTTAAAAAAAGTTATTAGAGAACATCATGAATTTTAAAAATCAGGTTAGTAAATAAGGACACTTAAACTATCTTCACCAATGTGTAGCGCCGTATAGAATACATCCTCCTGACAAATCTCGTCTATATAAAATTATAAACCAAGTCATTTTTGAGAAAAATGACAGTGGCATTATAAAGACAGATGGATATGACGAATACATAAGAGTTCCATTTTTGCAAAACGACTACGAATCCTAATAAATTAAGCATAAAATTTAATTGTTTTTTTATTCGGGGAGGGGCACTAACCGATATTCACACCCCGGCGGCCAATATGCTAATGACAGCCCTGCCAACAACCTATTTTCACAAGCGCACCATATAACTTTAATTTTCTAAACCTTTTCTGAATCCGATATAAAAAGATACCTGGGGCCCAATACGGCTATACTATCTCGTCAAAATCGCCGGACACTATCGTCTTAACCGTAGATTTGCTTGATTTCAGCATTCTGTTAATTTTAATGGCGTGCCCGTAGCATGGCACTCTAATTATTAATTTTTTTATAAGCGACAACTCGCAAAATAAATGTTTAAAATTTTGGTAGTTCTTCAATACCTAACGGCTGTCATTTCAGCTAAGGGTAATATCATTTTTTTCTGTTATTATTCCACCACAACGATATCGAGAATGTATTGTGGATTTAGTAAAATGTGAATTTTTAACACTATCGCAATGGAAGCGTACTTATAATATTAGCAGAATTAGGCCCCAGATACAGGTGCATTTATGGTCCAATCCTATATTTTACCAACCGTTCATTTGCCTTACTATCGATTAAAAATTGACATAAGCTCCATACAATTTCAAAATTCAACCGGTGGTAAGGCAACTGAATGAATAGTAAGATATAGCAACAAGCCATGAATAAATGTTACAACAGAATAAAGTCCCTGTATATTTTATTGTACTCTTACATAAAAACTACTGCCTCAGACGAACAGAATAAGTAAACCGAACCCCCAGTTCTCTAAAAGTGAAGCCAGCTAAAGGAAGCCGCTTGCGCTGTAGTGCGATGCGAGAACAAGTATTAAATAATCGCATTAGTATAAAGTTGGGATAGTTCCTATTAAGGGCTATTTACATGGAGAGAGTTTATTGCACATTTTTGGGCGAAAATCGTATACTATTTTCGTAGACGATACTCTTGAGACAATAATCGCGTTGACATATTTACATTCAACCAAAAAACAAAAACTCGCCTTCGAGTATGTCATACGACAATTGTAAGGTAGTTATCGTCAAGAATTTTGCCTCCAAGATACGATTGTTGAAAGCAAGAAAAAAACATTATCATGGAAGGGCGATAATCGCCTGTGTAACGTAATATTACATATATTTTAAAAATAATTACTAAAATAATAAACGCGAGCATCGCCGAGTGATACACTAACTTTTAGTGGTCTAAGCAACCGGTCGCGGCGGCTCGCAGGCCGCGCGTTTTGACAGCACATCGGTGCTCGATGGGTCATTTTCGTTGTAAAATTTGAAACAACCAGCACGTTATTTAATCTTAACATTTATTAAGATAATTATTGCTTTCTTGTTAGTCAATTTAAATTTTAATTAGTGTTTATAACCCACGTTTCAGGTCCTTTTGTCCCCCCCTTCTTAAAATTTTGCTTGGAGTTTTGTGGAAAAGAAGTGGAGGACTCATTGAGCAGTGCACCTAGAAGGTCATCTCCGGCTGTCCAAGATACCAAGCCCAGTACCGTCGGCACCACCCCTGGACCTGCGGACACTTCAGGGCAGTACCGTCACAAAAATCGAAACGACAGCCAAGGCAAAACTAACCCCGCTCGCTTATATATTTTTTTTAAATTTAATACATGTATGCGGTATAGTTAGTCGTATTATTATATTACCCGCTACACCTGGTCATTGAATATTGACATCTCTATGTAAACAAAATACAAATACCGTGCTCGTGTTCATCACCGAGCTCGAAAGGCAAGTCACGCATTCAAATCAGTTCAAACTGACTTGTATGGTACTCGCATGAACTTGAAATGTCATACGAGTTCTAGTTTAGACAAGTCGAGAAATCGTAGGCAAATATCGCAATGCGATTTGTGTCGTACTGTAAAGGGTAGATGACATTACATTTAATGCAGTTTATACTACACCATCAGAAATAAACATATGTAGAGTTAAGCTATTAATTACAAAATGAAATACACATCTACAAGAATAACAAGAGTAGGAAATGATAACTACGCAAACGTTTTACTATTACAATAATATAAGATAACAATTATTAATAACAAGGAAACATAGCAAGTAGCTGATGTAATGATAATAATTTGTATGATAATCTATAATATTACAAAATTCTAAAAATGCCCTGTCTGTACATTGAAGCTATTTAAAAAAAAACAACTGGAATCCACTATATAAACGATGTAGAACACCATGTATTTTTTTTTCTTGTCTGTTTGTTCGGGATTCACGTAAAAACTACTGAGCCGATTTCGATACGATTTTCGCTGATCGACAGCAAATGCTTAGACTTAAAATCGGCGCTACTTTTTGTCCTGGAAATCCTGCGGGTATTCTTCTGGAGATGATTTAAAATGACCAAATTAAAAGAAATCAAATTCCAATGTGATTTTTTTACTGGTCGATAGCAAATTTTGTGTAATGAAATGTGCGATTTTTTCATCCTGGGTTTCCCGCGGGAACTTTTACAGGAGCGGTTTGTAGTTGTCCGGGTGCATAAAAATTTGCTTATTCCGACAGTTTTCACTAAAACGATAGCTGCGGTACTTTGTGTCTCGGGAGTTTTAAATTAAGCGTGGACCAAGTCGCGGGCATATCCTAGTACAATATATTATCCAGGATCGTAATAAGTAAGCTAGATGTCTCAGACATCATATTTGCCATTGCACAAAAGGAGCCAAATAGCAGATATATTGATGCTAAGTAAAATTGCACAGTCTAAAATAGGCTCGCCTTATTTATTATCTAAAATATGTTTAAAAGTGCCAACAAGACTATTCCGGAATCCAATACAATTGTTTGTTCCTCGGATATCTCATAATTATAGGGCAAATTCTTATTTTAATCGTTTTACTTTTCGATTAGCTGCGAGCCTTCGCTTGGGGGCCCTATGTTGTGTACCCCATCGTTGCCAGTGTGGGAGTATGGTGGACCCGTTTATATAGTGTTGGTCGAAGATCTCGCCATGCCAACCTCAATGACATTGTAGCCGCAGACGTCCGATCACCACGGCGGCCGTTCGCAAATGATAGGCAAGCGCGCCGCTTCTAGTCGGCCCCCGTGTTTCCCTCCGCATATACTTCGCCTCACCTCACCGCGACACGTGTAATCGTTCTAATGCACTTATTATTATTAAATGTTATATTTTGTTTAGCAGCTAAATGTGTGATGTAATATAAAATATTAATCGGTATTTTTACCCAATAAATACGCATTTCTAAATTGCAATTCAAACATATTATTAGTATTTCATTTCCACCTGAATACCTCCAAAACATCATCCGCCGGGCTCTTGTCAGCGTCGGCATACCGGCCGTATTAAAACCGAATGGCTTGGTACGCGACGATGGTAAGAGTCCAGATGGTATGTCACTTATTCCTTGGAAGATGGGACGGCTGCTTGTTTGGGACGCGACATGTGTAGACACTCTAGCGCCGTCCCATATTCCAATGTGTTAGAGGCTGGCAATGCTGCTTCAAGAGATGAAGCTCTCAAACGGCGCAAATATGAAACCTTAGGAAGGGGTTACATATTTGTGCCGTTTAGAGTTGAAACATTAGGTCCGTAAGGTCCATCGGCAAAGATTTTCATCAAAGAGATTTGCAAGAAACTCTTTGATGCCACCCGTGATCAGAAGGCTGGGTCATATTTCGCTCAACAAATAAGCATCGCCATACAGCGCGGCAATGCAGTCAACCTTCTGGGCACGCTCCCATCTGGCAGCGATTTTTTACACAGTCTGTAATAGCTTGTACTATTTATACCTTAATTTATTTTTAGTTTATAATTGTATTTATTATAATGCGATAGAATAATAAGTTTGTGCTAAAGAAATAAGTAAGTATACTGTAGCGTTCCAAAATAGCACGATTGATGTCGGTTCTATCTTATAATAATAGGTTGGGGAAAATGTCTTTTCGCATATAGTATGTATGAACTTGTAATAAGATCTCTTTGGCTATACTATTTGTATCTGGCTGGTTTTGGTATCATTAAAAAAATTAGGAAAATGTGTGATTTTCATTTGTTTTTATTATTGTTAAAATGAGTGAATCTAATGAAGAAATTCGATACATTTTAAAATTTTACTACAAAAAAGGTAAAAATGCAACACAAGCCGCGAAAAAAAATTGTGTTGTTTATGGACTTAATGCAGTATCTATGAGAGTAGCGCAAATTTGGTTTAAGCGTTTTCAATCCGGAAATTTTGATATCAAAGATGCACGTCGCTCTAGTCGCGCTGTTACGGACAAAATTAATGCCATTTTTGAAAAAGTGGAGCAAGATTGGCATATTAGTAGTTACGATGTAGCTGGAGAACTGGGAATCGACCACAAAACGGTTTTGGCGCATTTGAAAAAAGCTGGGTACACAAAAAAGCTCGATATTTGGGTGCCTTATGAGCTCACTGAAAGAAACCTAATGAACCGTGTACTCATTTGTGATTCTTTATTACGACGTAATGAAACCGAACCATTTTTGAAGAAGCTGATAACTGGTGATGAAAAGTGGATCACGTACGACAAGAACGTGCGAAAAAGATCGTGGTCAAAGGCCGGTCAGGCTTCACAGACTGTGGCGAAACCCGGGTTAACTGGCAACAAGGTGATGCTGTGTGTATGGTGGGATTGGAAGGGCATTATTCATTATGAGCTGTTACCGCCAGGCAGGACCATCGATTCTGAACTGTACTGCGAACAACTGATGAGATTAAAGCAAAAAGTTGAGAGAAAGCGGCCGGAATTAATCAACAAAAGGAGTGTGGTTTTTCACTATGATAACGCTAGACCTCACACATCTTTAGCCACTCAGCAAAAATTACGAGAGTTTGGCTGGGAGGTGTTAATGCTTCCGCCGTATAGTCCTGACCTTGCACCTTCAGAGTTTTCACCTGTTTCGGTCTCTGCAGAATTCCTTAGGCAGTGTCAGGTTAACATCACGAGAGGACTGCCAAAACCACTTGTCGCAGTTTTTTGATCAGAAGCCCCAAAATTTAATAGCAATGGGATCACGTCCCTACCTACAAGATGGCAAAAAATTATCCAACAAAATGGCACCTACATACTTTAGTCAAATGTAAATAAACTTTATAAAAAAAACCTTTTGAATTTTTATATAAATTGCGAAGAAACTTTTTCCCCAACCTAATACATCGTGTGTCAATTAGTCTTTTAGCTGTTACGCATGATATAGATTTACTTATTACTAGTCCACAAAATCTTAAGACGTTCCTGGTAAAGCATTGGTCTGAATATTAACGGGTTGCATTCAATAGGTCAGTTTTAAAATAATTTATTCTCTTTTTTAATTTCCTCTTTTTAATTTAATTAATAGCATGTAAAGTATTTACTAACAAGCATTACTGCTATCTATATGTGGAAACAATTAAATGGTTATAGATTTTTACTAGTATGTACTTAGTTATAAACTGTTTCTAGCCTTTTTTCGGCAAGCTTTTTTATCAAATCATCTATAGCTGACGACGATTTCCGTTTTTCTGGATTTTCTGCCCGTATAGACAGATAAAGACAAGTCTGATAGCCGTTCCTGTTGGCCCAGCAGTTATTTCCAAATATGTCTTTAATCTATAAAAGATTGTGGATAACATTTTAGGAATTTTTGCTTACACACTTTCGGGGCCTCTGACGGCTGATACGGTGGTAGCTACACCCCTGGTTGTAAGCGTCTAGTGGAACGCACCTTAGGGAGGTGTTCCCCGACGCAAGCAACACTATTTCCATCAGTTCTACGAAACCCCTTTACAGATCTACATTATTGCAAGAACGATAATTAGTTAAGAGATTGTTATAATTACGTAAATATCCATGGAAATATGTAAGCCATTATGACTTTCAATTGAGTTTTTGTCGCTATAATAACCGTCACGCAACTGTTTTAAATATATTTAGATTGATTTTACGCTTGCCATTTGTATTATGGCCATGAAACCTATACTTATTATATCGATCTGGCATGGTTTGAAAGAACCGCAAACTATATAAATAAAAATAAATTTGTTTTGAATACTTTTCTAAATTATTGTTTAGATTGTGATGAAACTTTGTTATTTTGTAGGATGTTCTGAGGACACCCGCGAGGGTTTCTGGCTCAAAACACAGCGCAACACAATAGCCCATAATTGTCCTAGGTTATCAGCAGTATACTGACAACGGATACTGAAGTCCTTTGGTCACATAGCCCGCCAAAACCCAGATAACAAGGAGAGATTTGTGGTCACGGGGAAAGTTGAAGGCAAGAGATCTCCAAATAGTCGGATCGACCAGGTTGCTGATCAGCTGGACATATCGATAAGTTCGGCCCCTCAAACCGATCTCGGTGGAAGAGAGCGCATATTCACTGCTATTAAAGGCACGATCCTCGGCAGTGAGGGAAAGACTTAGAAGAAGAGAAGAATTGTCCCAGTGCTAGGCTCTTGCCTCTCTTGTTGAAGGGGTGTGGCGGTTTGCACACTTCGGTTACGTCAATGTTCAACACGATGTTTTCCTTCAGCGTCAGCACGTAGTAATTGTATCAATATGTACGTTAAGTCACAAAACTGCCTAAGTAATGCGTGCTTTTCAGTCAGCATATGAACCCGCGCCTGTCGACTTTGGGCACGAGTTAGTTAAAAAATTAATAAGTCAATACAAAGAACTCTCTAAACATCTAATAGATTTCTACATCAGTGCGCTTTCGTGTCCATCTGAGTTTTCCCCTTTTTTTTTTTTTTGGCCAGGGGTAATCCGTTTGAGGACTAAGCCGCGACAGGCACAGAAGCCTGGGGGGATGTTCGCGACCCGTGTGAGTGTGGGATTCGCCAGATCGGGGGTGGCACTAGCGTGCCCGGTCAGAACCGGTGCCACGCTATTGCCACTCCCCAGTTAGGGATACCCACTAAAACCCCTGGGTGTTCCGTCCTGCGCCTTATGCCAGGGCTACGTGAATGCGGGATTCCCAACTCCGCGTGCCCTGGCAGATCTGAGTTTTCCCCTGGCGCATGCCGGTATAACCGGGTATACATTCAGCCAATAAACATCAATGAAGACGTTCGTTGGCGTTTGTGGAAAATGAAATCAACTGAGATGCTTTTTTCATCTTACAAAACGTCGCAGCCTTATCAATTTTATACGAGCGTACATACTTATGACTTCATAAGTGTGTACAAGTAAAATGAGTCAAATTCATTATAATGTTTTGAAAATAATTAAAATTATTTCTGTGATATCTTGAAAGTAAGACATGAAGATGTTATTTTAAAGCCTGTTCTTTTATTAGGAGGATCGAAGCGGGCTCTCACAGTATCCCACAACCTGTACATCTTTACGATACACTTTACAAAAAAATGATCAGAGATTTGGAATTCACATTATAATTTAAATTCATTTCGAGATGTAGCTATCATTAAAATATCAATTTGGAAATGAATAGAAAAAAATACGACATGCTATTTTTATCTGTGCAGGAACGGAGAAAGTATACAATTTCCTGCGGCCTGGCGGCCTGTCGTAAGAGGCGACAAAACAACCCACAGCCAGGTGGTAGGGCATTTGCCCGACTGGATGGCGACCACCCCTGGTCCAGAGTATGCCGCCATAACAACCTTGAGTTGTGTTCTGGCATTAGTGACCAGGTAGGTTCCAGTCTGCCTTAAGAGAGCGGCAGCGCACTTGTAGCACATTTGGTGTTGCAAATGTCCATAGGCGATGGTAACCGCTTTCCATTAAGTGGGCTGTCTACTTGCATGCTGAACTCCTGCAAAAAAAAATAAAAAAAATGCTAACGCTATCTGTTGAAAATTACAGTTAAAAACAAACTAGCTAAAAAAAATCTTGGAAATCTTCGTAAATAAATCCGCGCTTTTTTATATATAAATAATAACAGCCCATAGACGTTCCTCCCACTGCTGGGCTCAGTTCTATCACTATTGGGGAACAGACAGTATACCACGCTTATCTAAGCGGGTTTGGTAGGTTGTGCCCGTGGATCATCTCGATGTGAAGCTTTCATCACGATATTTTCCTTTAACGTTGTTTGCACGTGGTATTTGCAACAATATACACATTAGGTTAGAAAACTGCGAAAGCGATGAATTCGTTCTAGCCGGGATTCGAACCAGCGTCTTTTGAATTTGGGAAGCGTGCGCTAGCCATTACGCTACCATGATTCTCAATTTTTTTTTTAATATATGTATAGATGGTAATTCTAACATCTTTCGCAACACGTGCCCGCACTTCTATTACACAGTTCATGTCAGTCCGTATTATATCTCATTATTTACTGATTACTAATTATAATTATCAATTGTTTAGATGATGTATATAGTAAGCAATCTTTGCACTTTGTATCTTCATCAATGTGCAAGGAAATGTAGACTTTGTATTAAAGATAAACAGGAAAAGTGTAAAGGGGCAAATTCTACACGCCGAGAGATTACTAAAGTGTAGTTTACAAAATAATAAAATACAATATTTTCTTAAGTATTCGCGATTTGTATACATAATAAAACTACGTTTTAACGACGTTTCGTTCACTGGCGGTTCACTGAAAAGTGGCCGAAACGTCGGAATAACCAAAATGAAATGTAATTCAAATATATCTTATAATTACCGCGCTTAAAACCGTTAAAACGTAGTTTTATTAAATAAAATACAAGTCATGTAAAGAGTATGTTTTTCTATTTTAGAACAAGTTTCTTGTCAGTTTTACTAATGTATTTTCTAAATTAAATTTAAATATCTATCTAAAAATAAAGTAACTTATGAATATTATAATTTTATAGGCTAGCTGTTGCTTGTAGATTCTTTCTTTCAGATTCTGATTAAAAATGGTCTTAGTTTGAAGAGTCAATAAGAGTTAAAGTTAGCCCCTTTGTCACCCCGTTAGGGGTTGAATCCTGGTAGCTTAAAGGTTAATAGCGCACGCATTCCAAACTCAAAGTGCGCAGCTACGAATTCTGGCCGGAAAGCATGCACTGCTTAGGCAGTACAGGATACTGCCTAAGTAGTGCATTAAATCAGGACCTAATGCGTATATTGCAATTAGTGAACGAAGTCTCACTTGTAGACAAGATCGTCTGACTTTTAAACAAACCTGTCAGCCGGAGTCAGGACGTAAGGAACTACTGTCCTGGTTGGGCACTTGGTAAGTGATATCTTGTGCATTGTGACTTTTCCTGTCTTAAGTAGGGATTAGCTTAGGGTTTTGTTTCGAGGAAATATTTTTCACTTCACCGTGAAGAAAATTTTTTCGGAGGCACGCGGGATGTAACGACTAACGTCTTTAGTCATCATATATATTAAGAAACTAGATGACTCGGTAAACTTCGTACAGCCTCAGAAAAATGCAAAATATTTCAACTTTAGTAAAATATGTGGTGAAAATTTTACCGGAACGAACATCAAACGTTTGACATTCATAACCAAAAATTGAAAAAAATGCTTCACTTTTAAATTTAATTTGATTTCTGAACGACGGGACAAACACCAAATGTTTGACAGGTTAGTTTCTAAGGGAAAGCGAAATTGTTGTTTTTACTATATTCCAAGTATGTTTTTCATATTTACTCACCTTTTAAACCTTCCCTGGACTTCCACAAATAATTCAAAACCAAAATTAGCCAAATCAGTCCAGCCAGAGTTTTAGCGAGACTAACGAACAGCAATTGATTTTTGTATATATATATAGATATAATTATTTGAAATAGAAACGTAGAAAGCCTCGCAAAACAATGGAGAACAGAATTGTATCGGATCGCGAGCAGAACACATGATTGTAAAAGGTATTTCTTCGTAGATAATATCTTAATATATATAAATTACCTGTCACGTTGTTTGTCCGCGATGGACTCCTAAACTACTTGACCGATTTTAATCAAATTTGCACACCGTGTGCAGTTTGATCCGACTTGAAAGATAGGATAGCTTACATTTGGACACGGTAGGTGGCGCTGGAATCGGGTTGTAAATTTTATTTCTTCAGGGCAGAGCAACGTCTGCCGGGACAGCTGGTAAACTATATATTCTCTGAACCAGTCTCTTGGTCAAGATCCCGGCCAGCTCAGAAACCGCCTTGAACACACGTGGTGGGCATACTGTCCGTTCCCCTATAATGGGAGGCCTGAGCCCAGCAGTGAGACTTTTATCGGCTGGTATTATTATTATATAGGGGTTGAATTTTCAACAATCCTTTATTAGTGCGCACCCACAGCATAGGAAGAATTATGCAAAATTTCACGGTCCTAAGCCCAGTAGTTTGGACTGTGCCTTGATACATTAGTCAGTAAGGTTAAGTAATTATATATGTATGGATGTACTAAATCTTTAGGCTTTAATTAAGAAATTGTAGATAGGAAACAATATAATTAATATTAATTATTTATGTTTTCTTTGTTGTATTTACATACATACATACATAACTTCACGCCAGTTCCCTTGCGTGGTAGGCACGAACAACTGAGCGCTATTTAGGCTTATTCTTACACACCTCACTTGCTTCTTTGACATTCATAACCCTTGTCATGCACGCTCGTCTATTTTTAAGGCTCCTGACATCACCTTCTGCTAGTACACGATCGATTTGATCATGGAAGGTGTGTCGTGGCCTTCCACGACTTCTGCATCCATCCACTTTTGCATTGTATATCTGTTTAGTCATTCTGAACCACCGGAGCATTCCTTTCCTTACCTTCACCCCGGCACTCTCTTTCAGACCAACTCTCTGTCTTACTTCGGTATTGTTTATTTATAATAAATGTGTTATATTATAGTATCTTATCTCCTATAGGTAATGTAGGGCTCGATAACAACAGTTTTCCATTGTCAACTGTCGCGATCAATAAACTGAATTTCTATAATCAGTTACTGGGTCAATGTCACAAGACACTAAGTTATTTTTGCCATATATATAAATACAGTGATATTATTTATAGATATCGGTTTTTCTGAGTACGATATATCATCAAAACAAGTACATTTACGTTGGACCTCGCATTGTTTTTGAGTGCAACATACGATAATACCGTATTTGATACACGTCTTTAAAACAAACAAGCGTAAGTACTTATCGAAAATATTTTCTCTATGTATCGTATTGCTTTTGAAGTTTTTATAATATCTATTTGTAAGCAATACATGTTTTCTAGTCACTGCCCTATGCGTAAATATATTATAGTATGTTGCCAGGGCCGTCTTAACTTTATTGATCGCCAGGGAGCGAATATCAACTCAAAAAATTATATTGTTACGAATTTGTGGGATGCAAATTAAAATGGCGTTGGAAATATCACAAATTGTATTATAAGTACACACATGTAATTCACAGTTCTTACAAATACGACCGAAGACAGCAAAACCAAACCGTAAAGAACAAAATCGTTATTACATAAATTAGGCAAAGTCTATCGTTATTAGATACTCGCTCCGAAAGTACACTAGGTAACGCCTCGATCGTAGCTGAAACACAACCGACTCATTCCCCGACTGACCGACTTTATATATTTGTACAATAGCCTAGCAACATATCCACTGGTCCTTGGAATACTTAATTGAAGTGAAACTTCTATATGGACGGGGGTATTAGGATTTTTTCTGTCAAGATAAAATGTTACGGCCGCATGGAAGGAGTAGAAGGTATAATATCGCGTGATGTGAGATGGAATAATGTTAGAGTAGACTATGGATGTTTTTTTTTGGTTCCGGATCGAATTCAGTTTTTTTGTTTGATAAAACAAAAATAAAAATGATAAATAATATTTGATAAATAAAAAATGCATTAATTAAAATGTATCTAACCTAACCAAATCATAATTTTCAGTAAACATGCGAAAAATCGAAATTTATGCTAGGACACATAGTAGAAGTGAAACTTAAACGGACAAGTGGAATAACGAATAGCAACAAAATTTTAACTTTAGTGAGTATATGGATACTGGAATGGTAATGGAATGATAAAGGAATGGTCCTTTCTAAGTTTATTTTAAACTACCGATCCTAAAAAATTCATCTTTCTTAAAATCGCGTAAGTCTGGGGTGACTGGGATCTTGGACTATAAATTCTTTAATATGCGCATTGCACAGCTGTATTGTTTGGCAATAAATATTATTTTCTTTCTGCTTGCTTTCTTTCCACTTTAATCCCTATCCCTATTAATATTATAAATGCGAAAGTAACTCTGTCTGTCTGTCTGTTCCGTTTTCACGGAAAAACTACTGGACCGATTTGGCTGAAACTCAGTATATATATATATATTTTCGATGCCGAGAATGAACATAGGATATGTTTTATCCAGAAAAATGGGATAGTTTCCGGGATAAAAATATATTTGTCTTTTTGTTTGTTATCCTTTTATGGAAAGACTATTGGGCCGATTTGACTGAAACTCGATACATATATAATTTGAATACCGAGAGTGGCCAAGGGATGCTTTTTATCTCGGATAGTGGGATACATTTTGGGATAGATTTATGTAAAGTTTATCCCGGAAACTAGGACTGGTTTTGTGATTTTGTCCATTTCGTCCACTGGGTCTGCTGGGTCCACTGGGTCTACTTGGTCCACTGGGTCCACTTGGACCACTGTGTCCACTTGGTCCCCTTGGTCAACTGGGTCCACTTGGTCCACTGGGTCCGCTTGGTCCACTTGGTCCAATAGGTCCACTTGGTCCACTGAGTTTACTGGGTCCACTGGGTCCACTTGAACCACTGGGTCCACTAGGTCCGTTGGGTCCACTTTGTCGACTGTGTCCAGTTGGTCCACTGGGTCCATTGGGCCCACTGGGTCCACTGGGTCCATTTGGTCCACTGAGTTTACTGGGTCCACTGGGTCCATTTGGAACACTTAGCCTACTGGGTCAACTGGGTCCACTGGGTCCACTTAGACTACTGGGTCCACTGGGCCCACTGGATCCATTGGGTCCACTGGGTCTACTTGGTCCGCTGGACTCACTTGGTCCACTTGGTCCACTAGATCCATTGGGTCCACTGGGTCCACTGGATCCACTGGGTCCAGTTGGTCCACTGGGTCCACTTGGTCCACTTGGTCCATGTTACCTATTTTGTCATTTTTGTCAACTTTTGTCATTTATGTACTTTACATATAGACGGGGGTGGTATAGTTTGCGATATAAAATGAAGTGAATCTTTCGGGGGCAAATACATACAAATTTAATACAATGTAACCTGTACTACTGGCTCTTTAAACAAGAGACACGCACTAGAGGTTGACCCGCGGCGCAGCCGCGGGGTAAACTATAGTTATATATAATAGCGACATTCGGATATTGCGACGTAATTATACTTATCCCTTCATCGTCTTCATAACCAAAATCCACAAAACAACTACCTTCTAACTTTCACTTACAGAGACCTAATAATTTTTTAGGGTATAATGGCGGTAGTATAGACAGACTGACATGACAATTCTATAAAGGTTCTACCAAAATGGCTAAAGAGGCCTAATAAAGGAAAGTAGGCCAAAAAGGGTAAAAATAATGCGTAATTTCGCAGTATTGCACGTCATATTATGCTTGTCGACGAGACCCTTATCATATTATTATATTTTCGTACTTACCCTATATTGATATGTAATAAAAAACAATATGTTGACCCCACAAATCACGTCAATGACTGTTCTCGGGTGATAGATGAAAGCTGACTTTATCATTTTAAACATTTACAGTCATTGTTTTCGAATTAAAAATATCATGCGGATCAGTATGGCGATCCAGCGAGGAAACGTAGCCAGCCTTCTGGGCACCTTACCCATAGAAGACGGTGATCTGGGCTCAGTATTCTACTTATAGTCTTGAGGGACTATGAGTAGAATACAATACAAATAAGTTAAGTTTTTTTGCATTGTATTCGATTATATGTAATTTAATAAGGGCTTTATAAAATAAAACACTACATAGTCATTAAAAATATAATTGCTCAAATTGTTTTATGATTCCATGTCTCCGAATAAAGCAATAAGTTATTATTATTTTTAATTTATGTTTGTATGTTAAAGACCACGGGCCATAAAAATGGCCCGGATTTTTAGAGGGCTTGCGTGGGGCCAGGGGTTGACCAACACGTAGAGGCCTCTTCGACAAAAATGAAATTATGGCGTGACCATGACCGGTGAATATCCCGGAATGTCTACATAATATAAAAATTATTATTTATTTTGTATTATTTCAGAATTATTGTAATTTTTAAGCTTCCTATACCTAGAACGTAATCAGTATTATCTTATTTTGGTTTTTGCCTGTTTGTTTGACATAGGTATTTTTGTATTGTTGAATTTTGTCCTTAAATTCAACAATGCTCCTATAGCTCAAGTTAATCAAACTAAGCTTATTCGTAATACACAGTGGAACACTCTGGGATCGATTCCAGGGACCCAATTCTACTGCTAACTATCTCATCAATGTTACCAGACACTATCGTTTCATTCGTAGGTTTGCTTGATTTTGGTATTCTGTTAACTCCAATTGCGTGCCCGCGACACGCCACTCTGTCTTTATAAATTTTTATAAACGAAAAATCGCGAAATAAACGTTTAAAATTTTATTAGCTTTTAATAGTCATTTGGGCTAACGCTATTTTTGTTAATTGTAATACCATTTTCTTCTGTTGTTATTCCGCAGTGACGAGATGATATGACGAGATGATGGGTAAATTTAGTAGAATACGAATTTTTAACATTATCGCAATGGGATCGTAATTTGAATATCTTCGCAACGTTAGATATTGAAATAGCAGAATTGGGCTACAAGCCCACATCACATCTCACAAGCCCGTGAGACCTCTAACAACTATGATAACAAGTATCGATAAAGACGATAAGCTAGTTTATATATAGGTATTATAATCCTCTAAAAAATGTAAAATATTTCATACCTTTTAAAAAGTTGCATCATTTCAAGGATAAAAAATATTTTAATCCTAGATATGATATAATTATTGTGATCCGAGACAGTCCGTCGGAAACCATTTTAAAAAGAAGAATTAAAGAACACTATCTATCCTAATTAACTGATATATATGTATGTGTGTTTTATATATGTATATACTAGGTATGTATAGATATATGTGTATGTAAATTTACGTATGTATGTAGTTTATAATGTAATATTTATTTTCAATAAGTATTTTTATGTAACAACTTTCATGTACACAACCCTGCCTCTTGTCTTCCCACTCTCGCTAGACCCATAGGTTTGTTGGAAGAAAATTATTTTTAGGGTTAAGCTCGCCTTTGTACATCACCACTACTTTGTAGTTATATTTGTAACTATTTTGTGTACAATAAAGAATAAAGAAAGAAAGATATAATTATTATTTAGATAAAACAATTGAATAAAATAAGGTTTATGAGGATAATTAACGTAATGTCGGACAGATTAGAAATGTTATGAACATGTCTATAGATATGTATCATCCTACAAAAACAAAAGATAAGAAGTGAGTATTTTCGACCACTTATCTCGCCTGATAGGAGTCATGCCGTCATGCGTCAGAGGCGGTCGCGTGTGGTGACTGACGCGTGTGGGGGGCGTGTCAAGACTCGTGTTTAAAGTTCGTAACATTTATTTGTGTCATTATTACATTGCTTTTTGGAGATTATCATTTGAAGCGCAATTTGAATAAGTTTGACCAGCTTTAGATGGGTCTGAAGTCGAAATTACACGTATTTATTTCTGTCTTTCAATTTGTAAAATGAGATATACAAAAACAAAACGATCTTAAGTGTCAAAAAGGTCTTCTTTTATGTTTAAGTTCTTTTTTTATTTTACTGTATAAAGTTCCAAACTTTATTATTTGTACTTCAATTACTTATTTATACATAACAATATTATATATTTTAGACATAAGTCTGTGCTTGAAAGTCCTCTATAGTCTTAGAAACACCATTAATGGCCGGTTTGCCTTACCATCGGTTGTATTTTGACATTACTTGTATGGAGCTTATAACGAATATACGGTTGATAAAATATAGGAACTGGCCGTAAATAACCAGGTAAGCTGTAAAAAATCACATATGAAACCAATTCATCCAGTCCATCCGTGCAGGAACGGAGAAAGAATACAATTTCCTGCGGCCAGGCGGCCTGTCGTAAGAGGCAACAAAACAACCCACAGCCAGGTGGTAGGGTATTTGCCCGACTGGATGGCTACCACCCCTGGTCTAAAGCATGTCGCCATAACAACCTTGAGTTGTGTTCCGGCATTAGTAACCAGGTTCCAGTCTCCCTTAAGAGAGCAGCAGCGCATTTGTAGCACCTTTGGTGTTGCAAATGTCTATAGGCGATGGTAACCGCTTTCCATCAAGTGGGCCGTCTGCCTGTCTGCTGAACTCCTGCAATAAAAAATAAAAATAAAAAAAATTGACAAAAACCAACCAGTTCAATTAAGTTCGTTTCCTTTTTAAAGTTGACAATGTCTCATTTCTATCAAAATTGAAAGGCAGAATTGAATCGTCTATGTTCAGTATTACTATTTTACGTAACTTGCATTTTCCATCGTATTTAATTCTGTATTTTTCTTTAACACTTGTTGATGATAAATCGTAGTATATAGCTGTCGATGACAGCCTCCTTACAGCTTTATATTGCTTAGAAACTTATATTGCTTGATTGTAGTCAACAACAAGAAAAACAATCTCGAGTAAAAAATCATTAAACGCAGACAATGTACTGTTAATAACATAATTTGTTATAAGTAATACCACCTACTATTCTAATAATTGCAGGTTGTAAGTAATTAATAATGGAGACTTCAGAGTCCAGAACAGATTTCTGCACACTGCAGCTCCGCTCTATATGTGTAACGTCAATCTGTATCGCGACCTGGAGCTTCCCTCCATTAATGACTGCTTCATCTCTCTCTCTCGTAATTTCTTTGACCTAGGCCCCACCACCCGTATTCTCTGGTGATGGAAACGGTCATGCAGAATGCTCCCACGAGCCAAAGTCCTCACGATCATGAACCCTCACGAGGCTCAGAACATCAGCCTGGCATAACAGACGCCAGAGAGCCCCCGGCCCACCCATACAACGTTAAATCTACTAATCAAACTCACTCATTACGGACACAAAGTAGCCACACAAGACTAGTTTAGGCGTATTGCTGGAGAGTTTCTTCCGCAGCTTCTTCTCAACCAGCTATAACACATTGCGAAGCGGTTGTAAAGATAGACTAAGATCGGTTCCGTCAGCGGAGTCGGTGCTTGTTTCCCCACTTTTTCACTTCAGTCTGGCTTAGCGCATTCAACCTTTTATGGCCTAATCCGATAAAGTCGTCTCCCACCTCCCGCAGCGGTCGAGCCGAGGTCGAACCTCTCAGGAGGTGCCTCCTCGAGCGCGCTGCTTCCAGGCTGAACGCCTCCGCTCGCACAAAGGCGATCAGCCCACCAAGTCTGGTATCGCTGAAACAGTCAGCTGCGGTACAGCTGGATCCTGCACAAAAAAATATATCATACTAATCGTAGTATGATATATTAACCAACATCGGTTGGTCGGTGCACATGTCACCGTAGTGCTTTAATTAGCTCTAGCTAGCTAATTTTTGTTCGTCGAAAATCGTAACTTATAATTATTTGTAATTTATCACTAAATACTCCTAAATAAATTAGATGATAAAAAAGCGCGGTAGTCATCGTTCTGAATTCAAATAAAACAATTCTCCAAGTTCTACGTAGATATTTCATTATATAAATTCTGCAAACAGTACATATCGCAAAGATCAATTTCCTATCTGGTACATATATATGTCGTCGTCAAAGATGCACTATTCAGGTAGTTTTTTCGGACCTAGTGAACATTTTGTTATACACACGTGCTGACGGTTAAGGAAAACATCGTGAAGAAACTGCCAATTCACCTTGGATAAGTATGAAGGTTACAGGATAAGAATTCGCCTAATATGGAAGAGGCCCAACCCAGCATTCAGACGCTTATAGTTTGATATGGTATTTTTATTACATACATACATACATAACTTCACGCCAGTTCCCTTGCGGGGTAGGCACGAACAACAGAGTGCCATTTAGGCTTATTCTTACACACCTCACTTGCCTCTTTGACATTCATAACTCTTGTCATACACACTCGTCTGTTCTTAAGGCTCCTGACATCACCTTTCACCACCTATTTTTATTAGTTAGAATGATATCTTGGAATATCGCATAACAGATAACTTTATTAAATTCACTAATATTTTAATCTCCATACAACTTGTAAATGAGTTAATCAGAACACACCTTCTTTCACATAACTTTTTTTTTGAGGTTAATAATATTTTTTTATTTGTCATCTTTCCATCCACGTTCTATTATTGAAATTTAAATTAACAAGTCATCATTACTCATTATAGAGCTAGAATGGTCGTGAATTGCGTAATCCCTAAAAGAAGTTAGAATAGTAATTTAAAAACAAGTCATATAAATTCGATCTTATTTTTTAATCTTGATGTGTGTTATTTTCATTATGCTGGGGCTTCATCTCCGTCAGTGTTAAAGATTTAAGCTGTGACCGAATGCGTTTTATTGAGAGCGTTAAAAAATAACGTTGTTAATGCATAGCCACTTTAGTGTATATACATACTTTATCTGTCAATATTTAAAGTCATTAACAATGTTGCATCTCCAATAAGGTATTAAACCAACACCATATCTGCGTGAAACGGCCTATATATGTAACTCTATCGCACATGAAGCCCCAACTGTAAGTGTTTTATTATATTATATATTTTATTCATACAAAACTTTGATTTTCGTAATTTAAATTCGAAGTTAATTCTATACATTTGTAGCACCGAGAGGTTTAAATGATACTTCAGATGGCAGACAGTAGTATTCACTGTCAAGTGCTTATGTGAACTGAAGTCAATTCATGTTTTTTCTTAGATTCATAGGATATTTTTTTTTATATAATACAAAAAATAAAACGAGAATTTTAATTTCTACCGTTTGAGGTCAGATTATAAATGTCCAGGTGATTTTTTTATTTTTTTTATTGCAGTAGTTCAGCAGACAGACAGAGGGCCCACTTGATGGATAGCGGTTACCATCGCCTATGGACATTTGCAACACCAAAGGTGCTACAAATACGCTGCTGTCCTCTTAAGGGAGACTGGAACCTGGTCACTAATGCCGGAACACAACACAAGGTTGTTATGGCGACATACTTTAGACCAGGGGTGGTAGCCATCCAGTCGGGCAAATGCCCTACCACCTGACTGTGGGTCGTTTTGTCGCCTCTTACGACAGGCCGCCCGGCCGCAGGAAATTGTATTCTTTCTCCGTTCCTGCACGGATGTTCCCGATCCTATGTACGGCTAAGGGGGTCGCAGGCATCGCTTTGCCCATCTTCTCCCGATAACGCAATGGGGATGTCGGAAGAACCTCCTAGCGTGCCACACCCAGTGCCGTAGGATGTTCTGATCTCAGTGATACCCATCCTTGTCAGCTTGCATCGAGGCTTCACAATACGTTTGATTACGGTCCCGTGACGCGTCATTAGGATGCGGAGGGAACGCTAAAAGATTTAGTGGCCGTCGGTGCTTGCAAATCTTTCTATCACCAGAAGCTTGTGTGTAGCATTGGCCGTTGGTGACCTCCCTCGGGCCTGAGGGTATACGTAAATGTCCTCCCCCAGCATTAACAACAAAGAGGGTATAGGACTGCCCATTTTGGTGACTGATATTTTCGGTATATTTGTCCCAAGTGGTTTCGCGTGTTATATACATAGGTAATCTCGATGTGCCAATTTCCTTATGAAGTTATTATCCTTCACCATTAGAAAGTTGTAGTTGTAGCAAATCGAAAAAACTCCCAAAAAGATACATAGCCAATAAGCTAGTACGGCTTTTCTTAAGGTTAATGGACCATTATCCCATTCTGAGTGTGGCAGTGAGATTGTAAAAAAAAGTTTAAGGAAAAAACATAAGGTAAACAATGAACGTGCATGATTAACACTTTAATGTCCTATTGTTATAAAATTAGTTATTTAAGATGCTTGTAAGCAAGAAATTTTCTCATAATAACAACAAGTTAACTTACTTCCGCAGTGGTTTATTTCAATAATATTGTGTGGTGAAATTTTTTTTTTTTATTTGCTGAAAGACCGACAACACGAAGCCTTTTATAACAAAAGGATATTATTTATTAAGGATTTTGCACAAGGCATAAAATACCTTTTAACTTTGATATAAGAGCAAATATGATTAAAAAACCAATAAGTATACCCTGTTTTTTATTACAAGATATATTATTGGTTATAATTTTAGTTAAATTGTGCCTTTAGATGATTAATATAAAACATTTTCTACTGTAATATCTAACTTTAGAAATAGCTTAAGTTAATTAATTAAGACAATTAAACATCATTAGTTAGTTGCAACATTCATAGCAAAAATCCTGTTTATACTGTAGGAAAATGATCTGCTAAAGGTGCTCCCTTACAGCGAGCATTCGCCTGTAATATAACATTTATGGCTAGATTTTGAGCATTACGTTGCAATGTTGCTTCCCTGACTGACCAGCTTTCGCCTGTAACGAAATATTTATTATGATTCTACTTCGAGCATTTAGTTGATTCCACGATGTTTTTAGCCGTGCGAGAACGGAGAAAGAATACAATTTCCTGCGGCCGGGCGGCCTGTCATAAGAGGCGACTTAACAACCCACAGCCAGGTGGTAGGGCATTTGCCCGACTGGGTGGCTACCACCCCTGGTCTAAAGTATGTCGCCATAACAACCTTGAGTTGTGTTCCGGCATTAGTGACCAGGTTCCAGTTTCCCTTAAGAGAGCAGCAGCGCATTTGTAGCAACTTTGCTGTTGCAAATGTCCATAGGCGATGGTAACCGCTTTCCATCAAGTGGGCCGTCTGCCTGTCTGCTGATCTGTAATTAAAAAAAATGTCAGACAAGGCGGTCGTTGTGTTACAATTTGTATCAAAACATTACAGATTGTATGCACAGGTTGCGCACTGTAATGCTCGGATCTGTCACGTTACATTACAGGCGAATGCTCGTGCTAAGGAAGCACATTAAGAAAAACCAGTGTATGGTTATGTTGGTTTAAATTATAAATAATAGATACCTACTTAAATACTTTTTTATTGAAGAGAGACTTCTTTAGAATCGTGTGATTTGAAACTGGACGAAACGAAAAAAGCGACCCTAAAACGAGATATTTAATAATTTAAACTCTATGCTCATAAAGATAGAGTTAGAAATATTTTGAAGTATTGAAGTTCATAAATCAAATTGAAACTAGAGCATTTGTTTCCGTTAGAGAATCCAATTGTGTGTTTTGAGTTAACATAAGCCTCTCGTGTCACTTGTTCAAAGTGAAAACATGGAATCTGAATAATATGTGTAATAATAAATTTTAAATATGTATTTAATAATATTTACCAGGTGGTAGCGCATTTGCCCGACTGGATGGCTACCACCCCTGGTCTAAAGTATGTCGCCATAACAACCTTAAGTTGTGTTCCGGCATTAGTGACCAGGTTCCAGTTTCCCTTAAGATAGAAGCAGCGCATTTGTAGCAACTTTGCTGTTGCAAATGTCCATAGGCGATGGTAACCGCTTTCCATTAAGTGGGCCGTCGGCCTGTCTGCTGATCTCCTGCAATAAAAAATAATATTTTCTTAAATTTTCGCGACTTGTACACATAATAAAACTACGTTTTAACGGTTTTAAGCGCGGTAATTTTATTTGATTTCGGTTTTTCCGATGTTTCGGCCACTTTCACGCCACATGGCCACTGAAAAGTGGCCGAAACGTCGGAAAAACCAAAATCAAATAAAATTACCGCGCTTAAAACCGTTAAAACGTAGTTTTATTGTATATGTATGTAATATTTTGCATTAAAATATAAAATAATTTCTGAGCTTGGTAAAAATATTAAACCTTATAATTATCCTTGTGATATATGTAGCTGTAACATGCCTAGTGGCAACACCAACAGGACACATGATTAATAAAAGATGTCAGACAAGCTCATGTGCAAGTTTTATTTAATTAACATATAAAACATGGTGTCAGGTGTAAAAACCGAAAGAATGTTATAAAACCAGTAAAACTAAACAGTTGAAAATGGAAGGAATAAAGCCACCGAATGGTGTCATATTAACGGGCCCAGATAACAACTGGAGTACGTTCAAGCAAAAATTTTTGTTGTACTTAAGTGCGGCAAACCTGTCTGGTGCTTCAGAGGCAAGAAAAGTAGCCATATTTTTAAATTGTGCTGGGGATGAAGCGCTGGAAGTGTACAATGCTTCAATTGATAAAAGATCGGAAAAAACTGAAATTCTTAATGACTTACTCCAGATGTTTGACACTTATGCGTCACCCAGAAAGAATTTAACGCTGAATACATACGAGTTTTTACAAATGCGACAAGAAGAGCATGAAAATATCAATCATTATGTAACAAGGTTAAGAAACAAAGCCAGGACATGTGAGTTAGGAGAACTTAATAACAGGTTAATTATAATGATGATAGTAGTAGGATGTGTTAACAAGAGTATAAAGGAAAGACTGTTAAGAGAAGAAGACTTAGATTTAGAACAAACATTGAAGATATGCAGAGCAGTGGAAGCTGGAAAAGCTCAAATTGAACTTCTTGAAAACAAAATTGATCTATCCATAGCAGGTCAAAGTTGTGAAGTGGATGTAGTAAGAAAAACTGGAGTCAGACCTAGAGGGAAAGACTGTAACTATTGTGGAAGTACTCACATGCCGAGGATGTGTCCAGCGTTTGGTCGTAGGTGCCTTAAATGCAATAAATATAATCATTTTGCTGCGATGTGTAAAGCGCCTCAAAGAAATACCAACACTTACAAGTATGATAAGAAAAAAGTAGATAATCTTGAAGAATATAGTGAAAGTAGTGATGAGCTCAGAGTCGGAAGTATTATGAGTATGGAAAGTTTAAAAGTTCAACCTTGGTTAGAAACGTTGAAAATCAATGGAGTTCCAGTAGTATTCAAGCTGGACACAGGAGCAGACTGTAACACATTACCATTGCAGATTTATAATAAAGTCAAAGGGAATAGTATATTAAAAGAAACCCAAACAGTGTTGGTTGTGTACAACCAACAAAAGATAAAAGCTGTAGGTTCAGTACAACTTGACTGTGTAATTAAAAATAATGTAGTGAAAAAGTTATGTTTTACAGTGATTGATTTATCAGCTCAACCAGTGCTGGGTTTACCAGATTGTATGAGGCTTGATTTTGTAAAGCGAGTTGAAGGAATAACACTATGTAATACAGCTAAAATTGAGTTTATAAATAAAAATAAAGATGTTTTCCAAGGACTGGGACGAATTGGGTGTTATAAGATACAATTGAAAGAAGCTGATCCTGTCATAAAACCAATTAGGAGAGTTCCATATGCTATCAAGGAAAGACTTAAAGAAACCTTACAGAGATATGAATCTAAAAAAGTTATAGAAAAAGTAGAAGAGCCAACAAAATGGTGCAATAATCTAGTTATTGTAGAAAAACCTGATAAGTCCCTAAGGTTGTGTCTTGATCCAAAAGATCTAAATAAGGCCATAATGCGGGAAAATTTTCAGATACCATCACCTGAAGAAATTTACAATGACTTACCTGGTAAGGAAGTGTTTACTGTCCTAGATTTAAAAGATGGTTTTTTTCAGGTTGAATTGATTGACAAAGATAAGGTGTGTACATTTGGTACGCCATTTGGCCGATATAGGTTTTTAAGAATGCCATTTGGAATAACATCTGCTCCAGAGGTAATGCAACGTATAAATAATAGTATATTTAGTGACATTGTGGGAGTACATCTGTATTTTGATGATCTTATAGTAGCAGGTAAAGATCAGAAAGAGCATGATATGATTTTACAAACTGTATTAGAAAGAGCTAGAAAGTATAATGTAAAGTTCAATAGTAAGAAAATTCAATTTAGTCAGGACAGTGTAAAATATGTAGGATTAGTTATATCTAAAGAAGGCATTAAAGTAGATTCTGAACATATAAAACCCATCTTAGAGTTGGAAGAACCTAAAAATGTAAAACAACTGCAAAAATTTTTGGGAATGACTAATTATCTTAGTAAATTTATACCACATTATACAAAATCCACCGAACCGTTAAGAAGTTTGCTAAAAAAAGAGAATGACTGGCATTGGGATAGTAATCACCGAAAAGCGTTTTTAGAATTAAAAGAAAAATTAACATGTACACCCACCCTAGCCATTTAAAAAAAAAATGGTATTCTAACATTACAGACAGACAGTTCTAATGCAGGTTTAGGAGCATGTTTATTACAGGAAGGAAGACCCATTTCATTTTATTCAAGATCTTACACTGAATGCCAGACCAGGTGGGCTCCCATTGAAAAAGAGTTGTTTGCAATTTGTGCCGCAATGGAGAAGTATCATCAATTTGTTTACTGTAGGAAAATTGTAATCGAAACTGATCACAAACCTTTGGTTGCAATCTTAAGTAAAAATATAAATAAAATATCTGCCAGGTTACAACGTATGGTACTCAAACTTTTAAAATATGATTTCACAATAAAATACATTCCAGGTGAAAAAATGTTTATAGCTGATTACTTATCTAGAAATTTTATTAAAACAAATGCTCAGGAGGAACCTTTACTTAGAGAATTAGTTCATTGTGTAGATTCTGAAATAGTACATGGTTTAGAGCAAGATTTACCCGTTTCTGACAAAAGAATGTTACAAATTCAGACTGAAACAAAAAATGATTGTAATTTGAACCAAATATTAATATGGTTTAACTCAAGTTGGCCAAAAAATGACAAGCATATTGTAGGTAAAGAATTAAGAGTATTATACAAGTTAAAGAATGACTTAACTGTTAAAAATGGCATTATTTACTATTATGATAGAATACTTATACCTAAGAGTTTAAGAAGAGAAATGCTGTATATTATTCATGAAGGTCACTCAGGGGTTGTGAAGTCTAAAAATAAAGCTAGGAAAGTCTTGTATTGGCCAGGAATGTCAGGTGATATAGAAGAATTTGTTTTAAAATGTTGTTCTTGTGAAAAATTTAGATATTCTTGTGTTAAAGAACCTCTCATGTCACATGATATTCCAGACCTACCGTTCATGAAAGTGGGTATGGACATTTGTCATTTTTCATCTAAAGATTATCTCATTGTTGTTGATTTTTATTCAAAGTGGATAGAAGTAAAGGAGTTAGAGAATAAAACAGCTCAGGAAGTTGTTAAAGAGTGTAAATATATTTTTGCCACACATGGAATCCCAAAGTGGATAGTAAGTGATAATATGCCATTTAATAGCTTCACTTTTAAGTTGTTCGCCAATGAATATGATATCAAGTTAATTAATTCTAGTCCTAGATACCCTCAGTCCAACGGTCTAGCAGAAAAGGCAGTAGGCATTGTCAAAAATATGATGAAAAAATGTATGGACAGTAAAACTGATTTTAGTGTGGCCATGTTGCATTACAGAATTACTCCAGTCGCTGGGCTAGATTTCAGCCCATCACAACTTCTTATGTGTAGAATGCTACGAACAAACCTTCCTTGTTCTAAAGCATATCTTGAGCCAGTTATACCTATGGGAATAAAACAACAAATTGATGTGAACAGAGAAAAATCTAGGACTTACTATAATAAAAATTCTAGAGTAAGAAAGTCATTTATAGAGGGAGAAAATACACTTATACAAAATGTCCCAAATAAAAGGTGGTATCCAAGTAAAATTGTTAAGAAAGTGGGTCCTAGGTCTTTTGCTGTAAAAAATGAAACAGGCAATGTATTGGTCAGGAATACTAGACATATTAGAAAATGTAAAAATGAGTTTAAGGAAAGGAATAATGAGTTAGAGGGTTATTTAAATGAGAATAATATTAGCAACCCTGTTTCTTGTGCAGCCCCTGAACTCCCTGGTACAATTCCACAGAGTGCTGTGGAAAGTAATGAAGGAGAAACTAGAAACACAAGATCAGGTCGAATCATAAGAACTCCACGACACCTGGGTGATTATTATCTGTATCAATAAAAGTGTAATTAATGGGGTAATAATTAACATATAGAAATTTAAATAATATTAAGGGGGGGGATGTGATATATGTAGCTGTAACATGCCTAGTGGCAACACCAACAGGACACATGATTAATAAAAGATGTCAGACAAGCTCATGTGCAAGTTTTATTTAATTAACATATAAAACAATCCTAATACACCTAATACTCCATATTTATCTCCTTCTCTCGTAGGCGACTTTTCTAAAGTTTCACTTCTGCCGTATGTGAATTGCACACGCACACTTTTTTTTGCAAAGTAGAATTTTCCTGTGAATGAATGAATGGAAACTGTTTATATTGTTCACCATAAAATTTATATGGATTTACATTTACATCAGAACAATGGGCGCTCTTATCGCTCATAGCGGTTGCATCCAGGCAACTCGGTATCCAAGGGTCCTTCCATATATTACATAACATGTTAGGTGGGAAGGTCTACGAAATGTGACATTGTGTGACAAGGGGTGAGAGGGGTACCAAATTTCGTAACGTCATTTCAAAATCTTAACCCTCAAACGGGGATCAAAAATATTATTTTTTTCCAAAATCTGGCATCAAAATTGCCGCGCCAAAACCAAGAGCATTATATCGTCTCTTTTATTCTAATACAAATTCTATGTAGTAAGAGGGAGAAAGCATCAGTTGAACGTTCATTTCAACTATCTATATTTGACCACAAATTTGTGGTACCTCCCTACCGTCTGTGACAGTTCGGCAACAAATTTGTGGTGGTTCCGTCTTAGAAGGTTAATATATTTATTTGACATTATGTCTATAGAGTTTATTGGCCGGCTTCTATAGCTTACCAACCGTTCATTTGCATTCATTGTATTTGCAGTAAGGCAAATAAAGGGTCAGTAAGATATATAAAAAGCTCATAAAAGAAATATTAAACAATATTAGGTGGTGTTTTAAACTAAAATACAACTATTGTATAACTAGTATTCGTAATCAACTATTAATAAAAAATTAAAAATAAACTACTATAGCCGTACATAATTAAATAGATTGGATGAGATGGATGTAGGGCACCAATAAAAAGGAATTATTCAAATAATGTCGTTCCACATTCTCGTTTCTTGCGAGAGTGTGTTGCGTCTACTACATTTTGCACAACTGTATTTTTTATAGAGTTATCCTGTGCAAATTTACGTAACGTGTTAAACACGTGATATTACCTCGCAGGCGGTGAACAAGTTTAATTTTCATTATAATATTTAATTTAGTAAGTAAATGACCATGAACACAATTTTAATACCTGTGAAACAGGTTTTAATACAACTTATACAGCATCTATAGAGCGAACATGTTGCTTTGATTATTAAGTTCATTAAATCATTCTTTTTGTTTTCATCATTCATTCATTTTTATGTCTGTTCAACTGGGTCCCGGGATGGTTAAGATTATAGATCTCCCGGTAGGTGGCACCGCTAAAGTCTTCCTAAACGGTGGGACCTATTTTGATGATTTTTTGGTTTTTATTAAAGTGGATATGAAAATGGTTTAAATTAACTATTGGTCTCGGTAAATGTCGCTGCAATCGGGTTCTAGATTTTTATTTCTAAGGGCAAGACAACGTTTGCCGGGTACAGCTGGTATTATATAAAATATAAAAGTCATAGAATAGCCAAAGTAAGTGTAGTAACAGAAGTATGCAATAATTATATTACGTCACGTACGTGGAATAATTTATTGGTACAAATTAACAAGGTTAAAACTGAGTAGTCCATGTACGTGCTAAAATCTGCATATACAGAAAACAGCAAAAACCTTCGGAGATGCATCTGTGAACATGTTTAGGTTTTACATATTTTCACGTAGCATTTAAGATTTCTGTATATATAGCCTTAAGTTTAATTATCTTAAATTAATTAAGCAACAAATACATCTAGAGTACAACACTCGTCGTCTTATTTTGTACTCCCCTTTCAAGCGGTCGAACCTAGCTCCTGCACGGCGATAGAGCCATTGGCTCTCGCCTAGTGGTGTGTCACCCTATCAAACTTTGTTGTGCTTCGTACTCAGCTGGGTGTCCTTTAGGGTGAGAACCAAATGCGGCGAGATGCATTTCGCACACTACCGGGTCCTTTACTAGGGATTAGACCAAAGCGACGAGAGGTGACACCACGAATGGGCACCAGAGTCAAATCGCCGGCTTGTGTGGAGACTCAAAGACTCAATACTGCACTAGAATCACCTTCGTCCCATGTGCCCCGCACTTATGGTAGGAAAAGCGTGAGACTTAGAACGTAGTTACGCCCACGCTGATCCTAGCGCACCAGTGCTTGAGAATGTCCCGGGAAAGGCAAACTCACTTCGTCAACAGGGGTGAAGACTCCTCCGCTCCCTAGATGCTGGAGGGCCCCTGCAGCGGTATTACGGGAGGAGATCTTGCGCATATCTGCGCCTCCGGAACCCCGACTGACGTCGGTACCCGCGAGGCGCATGCACCTCTCTCCCTTTCTCGTTCCACACTATGTCGCCCCGTGCGCCAAGTTTGATCACCCCGGCTGAGTGACCACAACACTTACATTCTGGCCCGCTGTATCCCCTAGTTACAGCGGATTCCTGTGATAGTATCACGGGACAAGATTTTGCGCATATCTGCGTCACCGGGGGCTAACCTGACGACGGCGTCCAGAGGTCGCAAGCGCAATCCTCTCCCTCCTCTCTACTTATTTCAACCTCCACATAATACTTAACTAGCATCTAATACAGAGTCAGTTAGTAATCTCATTAGTAACATAACTTAGTCTAAAAATAAATTAATTGTCATGCAAAAATACAACGACTTCTACAATGTCGAATGCTTTTTGTATTAAGATTATATGAACAAAAACTTGATAAGTTATCAAAACAGTAAACACATCACCACCACCACGCACCTTTTAAGTGTAACTTTGCTGAAGGGATTATAGTATTACTGTCTATTATGTCTAGTGTATATCGCATTCCAATAAAATGATAGTCGTGATCATCATTCCTTTCTGCGTGACTACTAGTGTTAATATGATTTATTTTATTTAACTTATTTGGGAAACATAAATAATTAATATTCTTAAATATAATGAACAAAATTTATCAATTAAATTTTTATTAAAAATTATTTATACCTATCTATAAACATTTGGCTCAAACGATTACAATAAAATAAATGACTCAACGTTACAAGAAAATTACTTTTTAAATGATGTCATTATTTATAATATATATAGTGTGTTAAAATATAAAAAAGGTACTAAAATAATTATTTACTGAGAAAAGAGAGACAAAAAGAATAATGGGGTCAAACTCACCGCTTTTATCGAGACCTATCTACACGGTTGATAGAAGTTTTAAGCGACCAAAAGGCTGGGTTATATTTTGGGCAACGCATCAGCGTTGTCATAAACCGCGGTAACGCAGTGTTTTGGGAACGTTCCCAAATGGCAGGGACTTGAGACCAATTTATTATTTGTATTTTTTTAAGCTTAACTAATTCTATATATAGGACGTGACCGCATCCTTGCCGTTTCCCGTAAAGAGTCTGGTTTCTGGCTCCAAGCTATCCCCTCCCCAAGTATAGGTACATTGATGGATAACAATGTCACCATGTCAGGATCTGATGAGTGGATTCCAAGGAATTAGAGAAACCCACGAAAATTGATAACAGACTTCTTCGTAACACGATATCTCTGTAAATTCTAAACCGATTTTCATATTTTTTACTTGTAAGCCTATACTTCCGAGGTGGTGTCATGGTCACCAAGACGATCTGGTGAGTGGATTCCAGGAAAATCGAGAGTAACCATTATTTATTAAAGAACACCGTGCAAGTAAATTCTTGGAAAAATCTTGTATACGCGTGTAGCTATTACATTTTCGACAGGCGCTTAATTTTTTTATATTCATGTTACGCAATTTCTCCTTTAATTGTGGATCTATTATGATTTTTTTTTCTTTATTCGTAAGTATATACTCCCGAAGCGATCCCATGGCCACCAAGTCAAGATCTGATAAATGGATCTCAGAAAAATCAATTTTCCAAAAAGAAAGCTTGTTTGTGTACGCATGCCAGTATTACACTTTGTACAGGCGCCTTAATTTTTTTGTTTTGTAGTTACGCGATTTCTCTGTCATTTGTGGACTTATTTTCACATTGTTTTTTTTTACTCCCGAGATGGTTCCATAATAAGAGAAAAAGTTTTAAATATAAGTTTAAAAAAGAAATGCAAGGAAAAGAAAGCCCGGGGAGATACAGAATAAATAAATACCAACAACCGTGGAAGTTAACTGAACTGTACCTTGACCCAATGTAGGTGAATTGTGTACACTATATAGCTAAGTCTCGGGTCAATGATTTCACGTAATCGATATTCCTACCATTCACAATAAAGATGTTTATGTTTACATTTAATTAGTTGTTGAATACCAAATACAGAATGTTTGTTGATAATAATTGTTATTCTGGTCGCAATGTCGTTCGATAAAAATGCGATTGGTTTTTTCAGTGTTTAAAAATTTAACCTAATACGAAGAAGGTTATGGTCACTGGCAAAATAGAAGGAAAAAGATAATGAGGCTGTAGAAAGATGCATAGGTACGATTAGATCCGCACCACACTCCATGACTACATATACGACGAACTGCATATTGCCGTTGATGTCCCATGAAAAAGTAGTGGAGAAAGATCACGACCCTCAGTCATTTCTTGAGGAATACTCAAGGACGAAGATCGAAGAAGGAAATTATTTCAAAAATCATGATCCTGGAAAGTTATTTTTTTATTAATTTTTTATTGCAGGAGTTCAGCAGACAGGCAAACGGCCCACTTGATGGAAAGCGGTTACCATCGCCTATGGACATTTGCAACACCAAAGGTGCTACAAATGCGCTGCCGCTCGCTAAAGGGAGGCTTGAACCTGACCACTACTGTCGGAACATAACTCAAGGTTGTCATGGCAGCATACTCTAGACCTTTCCTGGACGTATGAATATGTTGTTGAGAAAAATGAGGCATTTAAGCACTATAACAAACGATTCATCGGAATACTCTTTATCATATCACCAACCTCTACAATTAACACTGGACTGGCTGCTGCCTATTTTTGTATTTTGCAGCATATTTTTGTATTAATTCGTAATGCCACTTGCGACAGTCTCTGGAACTAATACTGTAACTAACTAAGTAACTTTTGACTCACACTCAACGCGTTGCCTGTCTAATAAAAGAGAGATAGTGCGTTGCATAGCCGGTACATTTACAAAGAAATGCAATAGTATGGAGTTAGATAGCTCCTCTTTATAGTAAACTAAGGATTGTGATTATTTATTATATTAGGTGTTACCTTTAGAGACTCAAATAGAAATAATATAATATCAATGCGATCAGGACACTTTGACATTCTTAATGGACAACCGTAACCATGACAGCCATTATGTGTTACGTTACACTCCGCTGGTCATGATAAGTAGCCAGTTCCGCTCGGCGTACGATGTACATTAAATATTCTACAGATAATCTTGATTGGCTGGTAGAAAAAGGTGAAAAATGCACAGTTTTAGTAGTAGAACTTGAGCAACTTGATATGTATTGATAGCTACGTTACACCAAGTAGGCGTATTTGATGATAGGCGTATTCCATGTGCATCCATATCTTATCGAATACGGCGACTCACAAACTATAGGACCTGAGAGGCTGAAGACGCCGGAGGCATGGTCTCCCCTGGCAGTCGATATGGTAGCCGTGCCACCGTCTGCCAAGGCATGCGGATTTGCCCTTGCTTCCTCTTTCTCGTAGTCCTAGACTAACGCGAAGGAGAAACACCTAGGGGTTTTAGTGAGTATCCCTAACCCGGGTGATAACAGTATCTCTAATTTGGCGAATCCCATACTCCCTCCCCCAAAGCGTTTCCGCCGCAGTTGGTAATCCTCGAAAGGATTTCTCCTAGTAACGAAAAAAGAAATAGGCGAATTTAAGGTTCGACGACCGTTCTCGCCTGTGATAGTACGCTTACTAAGGTGTCAGACTGGCTAAAAGGTCGTGGAGCCATAAACATAATGTACCACCAACATTTTCTTGGAATAATCTGATAACAAGGCGTCTATCAAACCGATTGAATTCTAACTTTTGAAGTATGGAAAGAAAAATTACAACACATTCATGGTGGATAGAGCTTAAAAAACAATCTAAAAAATCAGTTTAAAACAAGATCCGTTGACAGGTTTTCAAGGTATAGGTTATATACCACGGCAGTGGTGCGACTTGTGCGCTTGCGGACAAGAGGACGGCGAGTGTTAGAAGTTTTGCCAGAACATTTTTATTATCTTAATATATATAAATTACGTGTCACGTTGTTTGTCTGCCATGGACTCCTAAACTACTTGACCGATTTTAATCAAACACACCGTGTGCAGTTTGATCCGACTTAAAAGACAGGATAGCTTACATTTAGACCCGGTAGGTGGCGCTGGAATCGGGTTCTAAATTTTATTTCTTCAGGGCAGAACAACGTCTGCCGGGAGAGGTAGTATTATATAATTTCTCAGCTTAATAGATTTTGTATGACCGTATCTACTTATGACGTCATAAGTAGGTACAAATAAACGGAGTCAAATAGCACATTGGTTTTTTTTTAAGTAAATTAATATCATGATATTTTAAAAGTTAGATGATACGATGTTATTTTAACGCCTGTTCTTTTTTTTTTTTATTGCAGGAGTTCAGCAGACAGGCCGACGGCCCACTTGGTGGAAAGCGGTTACCATCGCCTATGGACATTTGCAACACCAAAGGTGCTATAAATGCGCTGCTGCTCTCTTAAAGGAGACTGGAACCTGGTCATTAATGCCGGAACACAACACAAGGTTGTTATGGCGGCATACTCTAGACCAGGGGTGGTCGCCATCCAGTCGAGCAAATGCTCTACCACCTGGCTGTGGGTTGTTTAGTCGCCTCTTACGCCAGGCCGCCGGGCCGCGGGAAATTGTATTCTTTCTCCGTTCCTGCACGGATTCTTTTGTAACATGTAAAAATTTTAGAATTTATTGTAACATGGGTCCGCTTCCCTATTTACAAGTCTTGTATGTAGGTATCGACAATTTACAATATCACTAGATTTATTGTATACTACCGGTCTTTACAATTAACGGTGATATATAAAAATAACAACAAATTTTTATCAACACTTAAGATAGCTCAATGATTTTTTTTCCCTAAGCTTTTCACACAATACACTCTGAACTACCAATCCGTTACCCGATAATGCGTAAAACCAGATAGGTCTACCTCCCAAGCATCCCTTATCAACATTGCAGACTGTATTGATATTGCCTTGATATATAAGCCCTAACATAACTCGTATGATTCAGTTTTGATCGAACGCTTGACGAGTGTGTACGTCGACGATGGCGAAGAACGATACATCGATCAGTATTTTGAGGAAAATTGTTGTGGATGTGTTTATTTTGGCCGGATGTAAGTGTATTTATAATATACATAGTTTTTAATGTGAAGCTCGTGTTGATTAAAGTGGAAATACGAGGATAATGAAATAAACATCAATTTAAACGTCTTATACTTGTATTGTTCGCGAATATTTTTCAGCTTATAATTTTTGCAAATTATAGTCGTAAAGCATCGCCATACAGCGCGGCTATGCAGCCAGCCTTCTGGGCACGCTCCCATCTGGCAGCGATTTGTTACACAGTCTATAATCGCTTGTACTGTATATTAAATAATAAGATAGTTTAGTTTATAATTTTAGTCGTAAAGTACTTGTATTTTTTAATGTTTACACGAAACAATACTTAAAATTTATTGCGGTTAGACCAGTTAAGAAGTATTTTACATGTAAGTCAATATTTTCACCTGAATCCAGATATAAATTAAATAAAATTGACATTGTACAGAAAAGCCTTCGTTAATATCCATAAGAGATATACTTACTTAAACCAAGTATATTGCTTCGCTTAGGCAACGATAGTGCCATAACGGTTTCTACGCGAATTCTGACATATAGACTTACGCAATATAAATAAAATATATAAAAATACTTTTAATTTTTTTTTTTTTAAATCATAGTTTTTAGACAGATACATACATACATACATACATAACTTCACGCCAGTTCCCTTGCGGGGTAGGCACGAACAACAGAGCGCCATTTAGGCCCATTCTTACACACCTCACTTGCTTCTTTGACATTCATAACTCTTGTCATGCACGCTCGTCTGTTCTTAAGGCTCCTGACATCACCCTCCGCTAGTACACGATCAATTTGATCATGGAAGGTGTGTCGTGGCCTTCCACGACTTCTGCATCCATCCACTTTTGCATTGTATATCTGTTTAGTCATTCTTTCATCATGCATTCTTTCCACATGCCCGAACCACCGGAGCATTCCTTTCCTTACCTTCACCCCGACACTTTCTTTCAGACCAACTCTCTTTCTTACTTCGGTATTACGAACGCGGTCCGCGAGCGTCACTCCGCAGATTTTGCGCAATGCTCGCATCTCAACCGCGTTTACTCTACTTTCATGCTCTCTCTTCCATACCCAACTCTCGCTTCCATACGTGAGCGTAGGTACCAGTACCGCGTTGTGTATGGCGAGCTGGGCCTTCTGGCTGAGGTTCTTAGCGCCTAGAAGTTTTTAGACAGATGTTTCGTCTTAAACGCTTTTTCGTCTTAAACGACATAACGATATATACAATAGCACATTTGTCACATGACAAATGTGCTGTTGTATATATCGTAGATGTCTACGAAGCCCTTTACATTGTATGGACTGACAACGAATTAAAGCTAGTTTTTAAAGATACGCAATATCTTTTGAATATCTAAAGAAAATATTCGATGGTCTCTCGAATAAGCGACAATACCCACTTTCCATCAGGTGACCTGATGGAAAGTGCCTGTCTGCTATACTCTAATTATAAACCATGAATAATATTTTTATAAGTGTAGCAATCATTGTAATATAATGAACTTAATATTGAACGACTGTAGACTCAAGGTTAAAAAGAGAAATTAAAAACTGGCCAAGTTAGTGCCTGTACTATGTAAGGTAAAGGGTTCCTTGGTAATATAAAATGTTCAATTTTTATCGTTTTCTTACTAAACTCTACAAAGTCTCTTTACAATGTTTTGAAAGGAGACGGGGCCTTTTCTAAATCTGCGATTAAATAGTTATTTAATCACAGATTTTCTTATATTACGAGTATTTAGTTAAATATAAACTAGTACTGTAAACATAACTACAATATAATATACAGCTTAATATAAAAAAATATAATAGTGAAAATTACTAATAATATGAGTCCCAAATCATCTTCAGTAAAGGCTTGTAGCAATGCCTACGTCATTGAGGATTTTTAATAATAATAATAATAATCGGCAGACAAACACACACATTGTATATCCCCAAATTAAGCAAGTTACGCTTGTGTTATGGGTAATATACAATGGACTACTCTGGGGCCGATCCCAGACACCCAGACCATACATAGTAAATAACGGAGAAAATACGTTTCCGAAATTTACTATACCAGGAATCGAACCCGGAACCTCTGCGTTGCAGTTAGGTACGCCGGCAAAGGCTTAGCCCGTTCAACCACAGAGGCCGTCTTTCGGTAGGTAACGAATTTTTGGGCGATAGTGGAGATTCTATAGACGTCATCATTTTTCAGATGAATAATATAAGGTATTATACTATATTAAAAGATGTATATATATATATATTTCTCTTTTATAAAGATGTAGGACTTTTTCTATTCTGTTTTGATAAAACTTATAAGAGCAAAATTATTTCATGTCAATAATTTATTTGTGATTTGTTGGTAAATTATTGATTAGTAATTACCAACGAAAAGTTGTTTCGTTTGCACCCCACTTTCGACCTCTTGCAGCGATAGGAGCCTTAAGAAAGTTTCCAAAACGCTGGCTGCATTTCCTCGTTGTATATAACGTTAATGTTACCCTAAATATGAATTGATACTTAAATATTTTAATTCAGATTTTCTATAAAAGCAAAACTGGACTGGTGGTCAACTATGACTGCAGATCGTGTTATGAGTTACGTTTCTTACTAGGCAATTGTCATTCATATGCTACATACGTGACGATAAATTGTAGCGATTTCCGACTGTGCAGTTATGCCCGATTTACATTATTCCAGTTCAGCGATCGAATCCAGCGCTGGGATGCAACTGGAATAATGTAAACCGGCACTGGAATGTATTTATTCCAGTGAACAATCTAGCCACCGTTCGTCGCGATCGTCGGAGTCGCGATGAAACAAATTGTACAGTAAAAAGGTGTTGGTTATTTTTGCGGAACTGCGAAGAAGAAAGGTTTTACATTGGTGAAAAAAGTAACTGAAGACCAAGATTTACAGTTTATCAGTTTCTACAAAGGAAATCCGTGTTTAAAGGATATATCATTACAACATTATAAAAACAAAGCTATGAACTAATCTGATTTACAAAAAAAAATTGTGACTTGGTATGCAAGTTGAACTTATCAACCTCATCAATAACTTGTTGTAACAGTAATTGAGCAAGTTCAAAACATTTTCATAACTGATTTCTTTCTGAAATCATTGTCACTGTAGTGTTTACACTTCAACGGTTTCTAATGACTGCAATAATGTAGACGATATAATCCAATCCAATACTGCGCTGGATTGACTCGCTGGATTACTGGACTGGAATAATGTAAACAGGACATTAAATCGAACGCCTCTAATGTCAACACGCCACCGATATCGGCGTCGATCTTCACTTCGCCGCAGAAGTTCGCGCAAGAAACATGTAACCCAAGATGGAAGATGTTCAGAGAAGTTCAGCGAGCTCCATGACGGACTGCGAAACTGAGCGGCCGCCATCACAAGATAAAACAGTGCAAATGCAATTAACAACGATTTATCGAATAGAAATTGCAACTGCCGATTTGTCAAACACACGATTTACACAGATTAATCCAGAGACAGGGGCGAAGCTAGTGCCGTATCAGCCGTATCAATGATATGGGGCCCCCAAGCCATAGGGGCCCCGAAAGTGTGTTAGCAAAAATTCTTAAAATATTATCTACAATTTTTTATAGATTACTAAAAATTTTAACCGACTTCCAAAAGGAGGAGGTTCTTAAGTTGATAAGTATTTTTTTTATGTATGTACACCGATTACGCTGAGATTTGTGATCCGATTTACGTAATTTTTAGTTCGACGCAGAATAGTTGCCATTTGGTCCCCTAAAAATTTAACATAGTTTGGCTCAGTAGTTTTCATTTTGTGAATATTTTTGTGAAAAAAAAGTCCATTCCGTTCCGTATGTACACCGATTACGTTGAGATTTATGATCCGATTTACGTGATTCTTTTTTAGTTGGATCCGGAATAGGTGCCATTTGTTCCCCTAAAAATTTAACATAGTTTGGCTCAGTAGTTTTCATTTTGTGAATATTTTTATGAAAAAAAAGTCCATTCCGTTCCGTATGTACACCGATTACGTTGAGATTTATGATCCGATTTACGTGATTCTTTTTTAGTTGGATCCGGAATAGGTGCCATTTGGTCCCCTAAAAATTTAACATAGTTTGGCTGAGTAGTTTTCATTTTATGAACATTTTTTATGAAAAAATTTCCATTCCGTGCCGTATGTACACCGATTACGTTGAGATTTATGATCCGATTTACATGATTCTTTTTTAGTTCGACGCGGAATAGTTGCCATAACATAGTTTGGCCCAGTAGTTTTCATTTTATGAACATTTATTATGAAAAAGAATTCCATTCCGTTCCGTATGTACACCGATTACGTTGAGATTTATGATCCGATTTACGTGATTCTTTTTTAGTTCGATGCGGAATAATTGCTATTTGGTCCCCTAAAAATTTAACATAGTTTGGCCCAGTAGTTTTCATTTTATGAAAAAAATTTCCGTTCCCGTTTCTTGGGACCTATATTTTTAAGGCGCGCGGCACCTTTCGTAGCACTACCCATAGTTAGACACTAAAAAGTAACAAATAAAAAAAATTCGTTTAAAAAAACCGACTTCAAAAACTAAAAAGTATAAAATAACTTATTTCTAAAGCTATTTTTAACTATAATATCTTATTTTTAATATATATTATCCAAAACATCCTGAAGTCGGTGCTAAGTAAAACATAAAAAGTACTATATTTTGAAAATGACTAAACATCGACTTCAAGATGTTTTAGATAATATATATTAAAAATAAGGTATTATAATTAAAAATAGCTTTAGAAATGAGTTATTTTATACTTTTTAGTTTTTGAAGTCGGTTTTTTTAGAATAACTGCTGGGCCAACAGGAACGGCTATTAGACTTGTCATTATTGTCCGCTATAGAAAGAAAATCTAGAAAAACTGAAATCGTCTGTATACAGCTATGTTTGATTTGATAAATAAGTTCGCCGAAAAAAATGTATTTTTGAATTGTTTGTCCAACTTAGCTCCTAGAAGCATTAGTATAAGTAATAACTTATAATCTATATATAGTTATTTTAATTCAATTCCAAAATTATTTGTTTATTTTATAAAAAAAACTTTACCCGTTACCCTTCTTTTGGGCCCCCTAACACATTTTGATACGGGGCCCGTCCATCTAAGGCAAGCTACGCCACTGTCCAGAGACTAGTGGAACATCACTGTCCAAGAATTCGTAGATTTAGTTTTATCAATAAAGCTATGAAATATGTTTTTCTAATAACTACATTTAAAATCTAGAGATAAATTGATAAAACTACGTTTAGAAACGTAGTTTAATTATGTATACAAGTCGCGAAAACTTAAGAAAATATTATGTGAACCAGTATAAATTGATAATTTAAAATTATATATTGCAAATGCTCATGTTAAGTGTTTATTTTATTGGAGTTGATGGACATAAAGATAAATTTCAAACATTGAGTTATATGTACTGAATTCAAACAGGTTTCACCGTTTAAATTGATAACGCTCTTTTAATAATATGAATTGGGTTTTTTTTGCTATTAATTCTCAGATAGGTAGAATTTTTTATTTAACTTTAGTTGAGCCTACAGCTTATAAAGAAACCAGTTTGAAATCACAACAATTCTAAAGAAGTTCCACTTCAAAAATATTTTTATCCGTGCAGAACGGAGAAAAAATACTAATTCCTCTAGCCGGACGGCCTATAGTAAGAGACGACTCAAGTATCCAGTCGGGTAGAGCATTTGCGCGTCTGGATGGCTTTTTTTTATTGCATGAGTTCAGGAGACGGGCAGATGGCCCACCTGATGGAAAGCGGTGGACATTTGTAACACGTTGCTGCTCTCTTAATGGCGACTGAAACTTGGCTCTAATGCCGGAATACAACTAAAGGTTGTTATGGCGGCATACTCTAAACCAGGGTGGTAGCCATCCAGACGGGCAAACACCCTACCACCTGGCTGTAAGTTGTTTTGCCGCCTCTTACGACCGGTCGCTCGTCCGCAGGAAATTGTATTCTTTATTCGTTGCTGCACGGATAATGGCTACCCATGTTCTAGTCGCTTATTCTTTCATCTTCGCCCAATTACTTGGGCTTGGCACATAAGCTCAACAGATGGTAAGACAAGTGAATAAATAAGGGAACAGGCCATTAGCTGTCAACCATCGGCAGTCGTTTGATGAATAGTTCAACCACTAGCCGAATGCCCATCTGGTTTTTAACCGGGTATTGGGCCACAATTCGTGGGATAGATAAGTTTTTGAAATTTCAGTTGGTAACGCGTCGCTACCTTAAAGCTTCAATTTAGGAGCTAAAATCACGCGTGCAATAAAGTACGCTCAACACTGATTGATCAGTACAAGCGTGATATAACAAAAAGTCAGAGTACGATTTCCTGCGGCCGGGCGGCCTGTCGTATAGGGCATTTGCCCGACTGGATGGCTACCACCCCTGGTCTAAAGCATGTCGCCGTAATTATCATATTTAGATTCCCGTATACTTATATATAATATTGCCAGGTGGTCAGGCATTTGCCCGACTGGATGGCTACCACCCCTGGTCTAAAGTATGTCGCCATAATAACCTTGAGTTGTGTTCCGGCATTAGTGACCAGGTTTCAGTCTCCCTTAAGAGAGCAGCAGCGCATTTGTAGCATCTTTGGTGTTGCAAATTTCCATAGACGATGGTAACCGCTTTCCATCAAGGGGGCCGTCTGCCTGTCTGCTGATCACCTGCAATAAAAAAAAATATGTAAAATTTGATTTTTTTTAATCCCTCGCATGCTTCCAATTATTTGTTGTCCGCAAATATGTATTTCTGTTCTGACATACGTCCTCTGTCACATAACAAATCATCATCTCATCCTTCACACAATCCATCGATCTCTTTTTTTGGTTTACCTTTATATTTGAGTCCATCAATCTTCCACTACACCAGTAGACCAATAGAGACCAATGTGCGATCAGTAGACCAATAGAGCTGTGTCTAGAATATGCCGCTATAACAACCCTGAGTTGTGTCCCGGTATTATTTCCAAGTTTCGGTCTACTCTTCGAAACATACAGCACATTGGTAGAGTCGTTGATGTTGCAAATGTCCGTAGGCGACTGTAATCACTTTCCATCAGATGGGCCCTCAGTTTAAGGAACTAAGTGATCCATTTTTCACAATTATTTTGCAGACCTCCCTCCCCCTGAACGGGTCACGTAGTATGGGTACGTTCCCTTATCTGCTGTACTCCAGCAAAAAAAGCAAAGGCTTAATAAATAAAATACTGTTAGATTATTTAATGCGCTATTGTCCAATGTCTATTCAAATATTCTTGTTCCGTGACATAACTATGAATACTTTATACCTTATGTGTAAAGGTGTAATGGCTGCCTAACACAGGTGCGGTTTCCGATAAATGTTGACTGTATTTATTTTTTGTCACATTCCAAACGTTCTAGTTCCGTATAAATATACGGAACGTGCGCAAACTGTGTCAAGATAATTAGAATTTGCTACGATCATCATTATTAAGTAAAATACATTAGCGTATGATAAATAAGTTTTTTTGTTGGCTGAAACTGGCTAAAAATCAAACGGCACACCTAATAGAAAATGGCTATAGGTGATGTATAGAGATTTACAATAGTGGAAGAGAGCAAAAGAGTTGCCAGCCTTTAGGATAAAACGAAAGGTTGGGATAGTAAGGGTCCCTTTCCACTGGATATATGCAATGCTGCAAGAATGTAAAAGCTAAGCTACGAAACTATGTGACGAGCGGAGAGATTAAGATGTGCTACGACAATGCGCCGCGGCAAGGTAGCTGTGTGAGGAAGTTGCTCAGCTATGCGACGTATAGACAATAGGGAGGAGGGCACGGGGAGCGGCCTGCACATAGCTACACCGCACGCGACCATCCATAGCCCGCATCCATAACTCCCATTGATTGCAAGTATCCACAGCACGCATCCTTTCATATTAAAAACGTAGCTTAGTTGAATCAGTTTCCACCAATGCTATACTATGTGGATCAATAAATATGACTGATAGATATCAAACGCATCTATAGGACGTTGCATAAAATATGGATGGAAATGGCATGTCAGATGGAATAGCAGAAGGGGAAGGTATGCCACCGGAACTCTCAATCACCGTATGAAATATAATTAGCTGAAGCCTACAATTTACGCCAGTATTCTGTGAGAGCGTGGTATCATACCGATCGAGTCGGCCATAAGAGCTGTGATAAAGATATATTGTTCCCAGCATTGGTCTACCACGGCAGATTCTTTATCATCATAATTCTAGCTTAAACCCCGGTTGGATTCAATGATACAGCGTCGGAGCAAGAGATCTGCTTTCTTAGTTTCTCTTGTTTACTTCACGCGTTCTCTGGGATTGATGGGATAATCCTTTTACCTTTTAAATAAAAGTAGTAAGAAAAGATGTAAATAAAAAACCATGTACGATTATTTAGGTAATTATATAAATAGACAGTTAAATAATAGAAATGTAGCAAAACACATTGACAGATAAGCATAGATAATAAAATCTTTATTAGTATCTAAGATGTATTGTAATAGATATTAAATTTTGTTATAAAAAGAAAAAACTAAATAAGTAGAGGACGCCCTTTATTAAAATTGGCAAAAATGATGACACAAGAAAATAAAAATCTCAGTCTTAGCCAATGACGGTAAAGATGGCGAATGAAAAAAATCCTTTAACCGGGACTTCGCGGAAGCGACATGGCTAGAGATTTTTCCCCATGTAACTAACCGAAATAACTATAAAACTGTTCACACTGTATTTAATCGGTTAATCAGTATAGGACTTAACGATCAGTCTTGATTTGGTGTAAGGGGAACTACAGTTCATGAACAATGAACTTTTACGAACCATTTCACTACACTGACCTAAAAGAAACGTTTCACATTTCCAAACGTTAATCGATCCGTTAAGCCGTTACTAGACGGTTCATTTCTGTCTTTCATGTTGGATGCATCAACCAAAATGATCAATATAAACTTAGCCTTGAATCATTCAACATCATTGAATACCGTCGGCCGTTTCCTTTCGATTCTGTGCCTTTCAACATTTATTTTCTCTTTCTTTCCAGTAACAATATGCGTCTTCGCAACTGCACTACTCATGCCGCGGTTTACGAGAGGATTCTATTGTAACGATGAGAGCCTCATGTATCCTTACCACAGCGATACTGTCACTACCATAGTGTTACGAGTAGTTGGATTATGCCTACCTATCTTAGCTGTGAGTATGCAGCCTAGTTATGTTCTTAACATTTATATACTTATACTGCCAGAAATAAGACGGAAATGCAGGAACTGATGAGGGACTTCAGTCTGAATCTTGTGGATATTGATGTTATGTAGACGTTTCTGTTTGATCCCACGCCTGAAATGTCCCGACGCTATGGCTGAGTGGTTTGATTGGAGTACTTTATCTGTGACTACATTTTTTAGAGTGAGACAGTTTAGGGTACGATAGGTATGACGTATCCTTATGGATACTACCTTAAAAATAAACGAAATGAACATACTAATACAATAATAACTAAAAGCCAAAAAGCTATAGCGTTAAGAGGTCTGTAAAAGTTGTATGTATATTAATTAATATGTTAGTTATATAAATTAGCCATATGTTAACCCATACACAATAAAGGATTCCGTAAAGGTAACAAACGTCTACTATCGCTATGGTTGTAGATATTTTGATAATGAAGTTCCAGCCGAGGTACGCTTGCAGCGTAATTAAGTGGGCTTTTATTACAGAAGATTTCATTCCTTCAGAGCCTGCAGTACAAAGGTAATTAATACCTCTGCTGTTGTAGATGTCTATAAGCGATGTTAACCACTTTTCATCAGGTGGTCCGTTAACTAATTTGCTGTATTCCGGCAATAAAAATTGCTATCAGTACTGAATAACGTTATTGTTTAGTACGTAAGTCCACAATAGGCGTGGGTTTATTTACGTGCATACCTTACAATGTAAGTTGAGACCGACACTGCTAGAATTAGCTCAATTCACTCAATTGTAATCTTGTTATAGCCCCTTTGGTGTGACTAAACCTGTCTTGGAAGTGTTATTGTTGCTGCGAACTATTATTGTTCTTTATTCCCCTGAGAACTTTTGAATTTATTGATATAAAATCGGTAAGGGAATAGATTTTTCTTCTTATGCAACATAGGTCGCATTCTGAGAACCTGAACTGAATGCCTATAGATGGACGTACGAACACCAAGAAGAATCCTCAATGTTACTGATATGTAAGTTGTCTAACAGCTTTGGACAAATCTTGCTGATACACCGAAGGTTTCACTGAAAAGGGAAAATTCAACCTAACAGTGGGAAATTTATGGGTTTATTATTATGATTAAGGGGCGTCCTACATAGGTTCACCGACAAACTGATGCTCGAATTAGTACAGTCCAAATACACTCTTTCAGAAAACTCCAAGTCCAAGCTGAGAACCCAAAATACTGCAAAAAACATTACATTTCCAAATGTCATCTTTACAGTTCTTTATCTGCGAGTATGCGTATTTACACAAAGAGCGCAATGACGAGCATTGCTTCAGAATTCCAATCCCTGCGTGGGTCAAAGGCTTTTACTGCACGGCAGTTTCCTTTGGAATCGGAGTCTGCTTTGTTGAGATTGCCACCAACATTTCCAAGAACACAATTGGTAGACCACGGCCTCACTTTTTAGACGTAAGTATACACTAAGTAATTCTAATTTATTACCTAATTCTAATTTATTAATAGATCTTAAAGCAGTTTTTTATTGCCTACCTATAACGTCATAGGTAGATCGTATAAAATCTTTAACCTTATAAAAAGCATCTAAGTCGACTTGACTATCTGCTCAACTATTGTCTTCGATTCCTGAAGTTTGATCATAATGCAAAGAGATAATTAATTATAATACTAGGGTAGTTTAATTGATAGGTCCCAGCATAATATTGGGAGATTAATGCTGTTCTGTTGCTATTCCTGAGTATAGATTACTCGGATATACTCGGAAAAAAATAGTTACTTATAAAAAATAGAAAAGATTTCGGACGAATTCAGAACCTGCTTCATGTTTGTCTGGATTTTTTTTTATTGCAGGAGATCAGCAGACAGGCAGACGGCCCACTTGATGGAAAGCGGTTACCATCGCCTATGAACATTTGCAACACCAAAGTTGCTACAAATGCGCTACTGCTCTCTTAAGGGAGACTGGAACCTGGTCACTAATGCCGGAACACAGCTCAAGGTTGTTATGGCGACATACTTCAGACCAGGGGTGGTAGCCATCCAGTCGGGCAAATGCCCTACCACCTGGCTGTGGGTTGTTAAGTCGCCTTTTACGACAGGCCGCCCGGCCGCAGGAAATTGTATTCTTTCTCCGTTCCTGCACGGATAGAAGTACATGTTGTTATATTTGATAGTTCTTTATTCGCGCTCTTTGGCATTTACAAAATTCTTACGAAAAGTTGTCACGACACTTTTTGCTATAGTAAGCTATTGTAAGCTGTTTTTATTATTATATATATATATATATATAATTTATTTTCGTTTCGTCTTTCTATTTCGCATTGAACAGTGTGGTGTCGCGACGATTATTTTTGTTGAGTGTATACAGGTTTTTTGTACATAATAAATAATAAAAAATAGAATCCCAAACATATGTTTCCTACTTCAGTTACCACAAGCCAATTATTACTAAAATTGAGCCTACTGATTAAGTTTATATTACATTATATTTGTTAATAATAAAAAAAAATTTATTATAACTTAAATAAAAAAATTACAATTCCTTCTCTAATTATTATTATACAATTTCAACTTTAATGCAATGAAATAAAATCTAAAATATCAATTAGTGTAATAATATACGCTGTTTTTGATACTATTTGTTTGTTTATGTATTTCTTTCTATACATAGGTTTTTGATAAAATTTCGATGGTTTTCGATGCTTATCGACACACTTTTTGAGACGTTTTGAGAATTTTTAAGACATTTTAGGAGAACTTCGTTCCAAACATGTGTCCCAAAGACACCTCATTAGATCGTTTACGAAGATGGCAAATGGACGACTTCGATTTTTATAACACATAGGTATCGAAAGTATGAATTATCGGTTTTATTCATAGAAAGTTAGAGTAAGTATGAACGCTTCTTTATGGTTCTTAACGAAGCGTTCAAACTTACTCTAACTTTCTATGAATAAGACCGTATGTGTTTATATAATAAAATCTTTTCGAATAACTTAACTAACTATTATGTAAATCAGAATTTCGAATTTAATATAATAGATATATTCTCAATGCGCAAAAAATGTTTGCTAATTTAGTTTTCCATATGTTTATTTTTAGGATAGGCATATCTTTCTCTTTATAATATTAGTATAGATATACCTATATCTATACTAATATTATAAAGATAAAGATTTGTATTTTTGCATGTTTGTAACGAAATCACTCAAAACCTACCGGACTTATTTCAAAAATTCTTTCACCATTAGATTGCTACATTATTCCTGAATAATATAGACTATATATTTATTACTAGAAAAAATTAGGGATCCCTATTAAAACTTCAATAATGTAACCCAAGGTGTAAAAAAATTTGCTATAGAATGTCTTTCATGGAATCGGATGCTAGATTTTTATTTTTTTAGGGCAGGATAACGTTTGGCCATAACCTTAATCTAATATATATCATTGATTTAAAGAATCTCTAGTAGCTACAGAAAACAATAGACGGTCTTGTCAAGAAAAGCAATTTCTTCCAGACAACTTTCGGATTAAATTATGGAATTTAAAATTATGTATTATATAGCAGAACACCGCCAGGATGAATTACCTAAAGCTTACTAAAAACCTACATCATAATATTTTATATATGTAGGCTGTTTTGATAATATATTAAATTTAAAAGTCTGTTTCGATTTCAGATGTATATTTTATGTATTTACAGCTTTTTATCTACTTAGATTTCTAGACATTATTTATGTATAATGTTTAGGTTATTTATATTAGACATATGTAAGGCGAGTGACATGTGTGATTTTTAATAATATTATGTAGTGATGAAATGAGGTTGTAATGAATGAAAATGTTTTGTCAATTGCAGACATATTCCCAGACACAAGGAAGTATGTACAAAATTAAGTTAAGACTAGTAAAAGATTAAGTACTTAGTAGTTAGGTGGTACATCCACATATTATGTAGTGATGAAATGAGGTTGTAATGAATGAATGAAAAGACTGTGTTAATCACGGACATAGGATGTAGATATATTGAACTAATTTTATTATACCTAACAGTTATATGGTGATAAGATGCAAGTTAAAACATATCAAAGCATTAGGTTTGAAGTGACGTTTAGCTTCAGTATGGAAGAATATTATTTTTCTATGGCCTTAGTATATTGTAACTTTTATTCTTAATATAGTGGAACGTATAACTTCGCCCTCTGTTTTATAAAAACCAACTGTATATATTTTCAGGTCTGCCATCCCTCAATCGACTGTAGCCTACTAGAATGGCAAAATCGATATATCCAAGCCATCGAGTATACCTGCACTGGGAATCGCACGCACCTGTTCCAAGATATGAATAAATCCTTCATGAGTGGCCATTCTTCTTGGGCTGCTTATACTATGTTTTATTTGGCTGTGAGTATATATTTATTTATTACTTGACTAAAACAATTTTACCCCTGGTACTTTTTAATAGCAAAGTGTCCTTAGTGCGACTGTAACCATAGAAGAACTTCCGTGTGTATTCTTTTAGAAATTTTTCGATTTTAGAAATTAAATACTATTATAAACATATTTACAAGTAAAAGATGTAATCCAGATCTCTGTCGATGGGGAACGTTCCCAAAATGCTGGCCGCATTCCCACGTTATATGGCAATGCTAATCCTTTTCCCTAAATATAGGCCAGTCCTAAATTGAAATTCTATTTTTTTTTTGTGTACTATTTAAATTCCGAGGGCCTTAGGCAGATTCGTATTACGAGTATGACCACTATTGACAAATATCAGAATTAAGTGGTACTTGTGCTATGTTTTACTTCTACCAGTATAAATCTAGTAACGTGTCAATTTCCACTAAATGGTTCGACTGTGCTGGAGGAAATTCTAACACAGCCTTATACCAAGTTGCCGACCGCATAAGTTAACTTAACTGTTTTAAAATTTATTTATTTAATCTAATCTAGTGTTTCTGGTCAAACTCCTCCGAAACGGCTTAATCGATTTTAATGACTTTTTGTGTATATTTGGTAAATATGAGAATATTTCGTAGTACTCACCCGCCTTTGGTGTTTTTTATTTATTTAGTTTTATGGCATAACAACCTTTGTCGGTTTTTTTTTCTAAATCTACATTACTAAAATACAAGTACCTACATAACTAATTTAAATTAGGTGATATAACAATTATTTTATTATATTTTTATAAAATGCCTGCTTTTATTAAATGAACATTCTCTAGATTTTTCTTTTTAGATTTGTTTAAAAATCTTAAAATTATTTCACAGTTGTACCTTGAGAAGCGCATGGTATGGAAGGCAACCCGTGTCCTCCGCCACACTCTTCAGTTCGTTGTTGTGATGCTAAGCTGGTTCACAGCCTTATCGAGGGTCAGCGATTACAAGCATCACTGGAGCGACGTCCTCGCCGGCTACTCTGTGGGGATTATATTCGCTGTTATTATGGTTAGTTTTTTATAAGTATCAATTCATGCTTACTCCATCCACAATACTATTCTAAAACCGATTACTTTTTCAATAATAAAATCTCTAGCGATCATAATGACATTTGATAAAGATATTCTTTGGAAATCCGGAATGGTCATAATATAGTGTGTTGGCATAAAAGTGCTAGGAAACACGCGATGTTTCTACGAACCCCATATAGGGGTACGTTTATGAATGTTAAAACAAATGAAAGTCAACTTTTAAAGTTTGTTCCCTTCCCACACCCTTAGGGATGATGTCCACCAAACGGCTCGCATCGCATCGAATCGGATTTTACAAACTTTAAACGATATAAAATCGTCTGCACAGTATTTAAAGCCTAGATTACCAAGTAGTGACGTAGCTTGTCTTAGACTGGCTCTGTATCAAAATGTGTTGGGGGGCCAAAGGAAGGGTAAAGATTTTTATAAAAGAAACAAAAAATGCTAGAGTTGAATTCAATAATTATAACAAGAACTCTTAGGAGCTAAATTAGATGAAAAATTCAAATCAAAGATACACTTTTCTCACCTTTTTTTCTGCAAACTTATTTATCAAATCATACATAGCTGAAGACGATTTCAGTTTTTCTAGATTTTCTGCCTCTATAGACAATAATGACCAGTCTGATAGCCGTTCCTGTTGGCCCAGCAGTTATTCTCAAAAATATTATTAACCGATATTGTGGATAACATTTAAGGAACTTTTGCTTACATACTTTCTATCATTGACACGGCTTATATGGCGGTAGCTACGCCCCTGTTACCACGCCGCGCACAGCAGATTGACCGCGGGCGTCTTCCACGACACACGATCGTAGCTGAAAGTATGCTGCGATGCGCGATCGGCTCCGTTCGTCTGTCGACACACCCGATTGGATCCTTTCGGCTGTCGTCGCGTTTAGTCCTTTAAATTATAACACGTCAAAACAGTAGGAATGAAGCTATTTGACTAGCCGCTGAAACAGATACGTTCACAAGCGGTGTCGCCGCATCCGTTCGTATCCTTTCCGATCCGCTGCGATGCGCGTCATTTGGTGGAAATCATCCTTTAGATTAAAACTGATATTCAAAATATAGAGACCATATAAGAACATAGGCTATTTTTTATTTTACTAGAATAGAATAGATAACACTTTATTGATCACCAATATACAAATACAAAAATGCACGATTACAATATTGTCTTGGTAAAAACAACTTAATACGCGGTCTTATAGCTTCCAGGCAAGCTAGCTTAAAGAATATTTTTAATTGTGGAAAATTTGTGAAATTTAACAATACGTGAATGACACCCAATTTAATTATAATTTACTGTTGAAATGACTATTGCCAATCTGTTTTTGAAGTGAGATTTTTATGGAAATATAAAAATAGAAACGACAGACTATTTGGCAATTTGTGGACCTCATTCCTCGACTACGCGACGTCACTGGTTGACAACGCGGCATCAACCTGTGGACGGCGGCGTTTATCAAGTACCGAGTAGCTCTGATGGTCTGTGACTATGACCTTACACCTAAATTCATATAACTATTTAAGAATAAACATTTGGATATAACTTCTTAGTATGTATATTTCTCTATTTACAGTATAACTGCACAGATTGGGTCCAGAAGAAGAAGAAACACGCTCCGTTACCAGTCTACGATATATCCCTCGCAGCGCAGAATGCTCACCAGCAAAGTTTACCCCAGAGCCCATAATATTGTATAGTATAATTTTTAGAAGTGTAAATTGTATTATGGTTATTGTGACATCTGTAAATAAGATCACGTATATAAAGTTCCTTAATTTGTAATGGGATAATAAACACGCATTAATATCATACTTACGGGTAGCGCTCATATAGTCTCTTTTTTTGAGATATTGTAAAGCAAGAGTTCATCATTTTGGCGAATATATTATTAAATTTGTTAAAGTTACTTTCAAATATTATAAGAGGTAATAAAACTACGTCTTAACGGTTTTCAGCGCGGTAAATTATTTCATTTTCATTATTCCGACGTTTCGGCCACTTTTCAGTAGCCGTGATCATGGAAGATAAAGATGTCAAGTGTTAATGAGTATTATTAAAGTTTTATTTAACCTACCGCCAATTTGTTCATTTTAATTATTTAGTTTTAATTTTGTTTATGGTATGGAGCCTAATCTAATTTATCGCCGCTTCGCAACATGTTGTGGCTTGAAGAGAAGAAGCGGCGCAAGAACAAGTTGGCGGTAGGCTAAACAAAACTTGAACAATAATCATTGACACTTGACATCTTTGTCTTCCGTGATCACGACTACTGAAAAGTGGCCGAAACGTCGGAATAATAGAAATCAAATAAATTACCGCTCCTAAAACCGTTAAAACGTAGTTTTATTATGTATACAAGTCGCTAAAACGAAAATATTATTTTAAGAGATTCTGAACTTGTCCTAAATAGTTAGGTTATTTAGAAAAAAATATTTATAAGAACAGTGCAGCTATAAAGAAATAGGTTAAGAATTGAAAATATTTTAGTCTCATAAAAATTAATCAAATATTCAGACTTGCCACACAAGGCAAATTCTCTAAAAATGTTTTGCCTTTTTTAATATACATTAATTTTGTGTATACCTAAATTTAAATTTGTTATCTTCTAAAATATATGCCAACAATCAAGCGGCATAAACCGGCCGCTTTCGCAGGTTCGTATTGTCATTTGTTATCGAACATAGAAATTTATGCTATATCTATATACAACTCCACGTGTCAATTTTATTTATGGCAGTACTTGTTTATGATAACCGATGTCACAGGATTCATGAAATTTATGGTTTAAATATAATTGTTGTTTCAGATCTTGTTAATTATTTATAAGAATACAATTATATTTTTTTTAATGGCTGTGCTAGTTAGTCGTTTAAGTTATTTGCGTTGTATCAACGCTTAGTATAAATTAGAATTATTATAATTATAATATTTTAAGAGTTATTGTTTTTTTTATACCTTTTGCAAAAGACCAATGTATCAATGACTCTTATATGATTTTATAGTTTTGTTTTAATTGAATGAGTTTAACAAACAGGCAGACGGCCCACTTGATGGAAAGCGGTTACCATCGCCTATGGACATTTGCAACACCAAAGGTGCTACCAATATGCTGCCGCTCTCTAAAGGGAGACTGGGACCTAGCTCCTAATGCCGGAACACAACTCAATGTTGTTATGGCGATATACTCTAAATCAGGCGTGGTAAACATCGAGACGGGGAAGTGCTCTACTACCTGGCTGTGGGTTGTTTTGTTGCCTTTTAGGACAGGCCGCCAAAACGCAAGAAATTGCATTCTTTCCCCGTTCCTGCACGGATAAATTCTGTATCATTTATTTATATATTATGTACTAGCAAAAAGCGGCGCTTTAGCAGGGCTCGCGAAATTTTCTACCTAGCAATAATTAATTAATTACTGATTATTTATTTGTGCGTACTACTTACAAGTAAACTTACTTTTAACTAAACAATATTCTGTTTACATGTTTACATCGATATTAGTTCTTTAGTTTTCAAACAGATGGCGTTAGGAATATAGTAAAGTTATAATTAATAAAAATTGTTATATCTTTTATTTTTACTTGTATATAAAATAATATTTTTATGATAGATAACACATCTAAAAATAAATCGAAATTACAAATCTGAAAGTGTGATAGTTCCTCAGTAAAGTGTACCACAAAAACGCATAGAATGTGGGATAGAGTTAGACTCGCTTCGTTCGCCCTGATAAGGAACCATTCATGAGTTACGTCACACATTAAGGGAGGCGAGGGGGTCGACATTGTGTGACCATGGGGTGGGAGGGGGTCCTAAATTTCGTGACGTCACATTTCAAACTCTTATTTAAGCTTTAAAGCACGAAATTTGAACTATTAACTAAAAACTTCAAAATATTTCCAACTCTATCTGTATGAGCAGTGTTTAAATTATTATAAAATAATTTAAATGAAAATAAAACTAATTACGAAACTGCTGTTGTTAATTTAATAATTTCTTGACGTAAATCGAAAATATGTAACGGCACACTAGGGACACCTCTCACGAATGTGACAAGCTGTGACAAGGACGGGAAAGGGGTCAAAAAATCATGAATTAGTGTTATGTTATTTGTAGATCTCCCGTAAGTAAGCTGATAATAGTACACAGGAAGCTTAGTATCACTTGAAAACACTAAGTAAGACATTCAGTATATTTTATGATATTGTGAGAGCGGTACTAATAATTAAAAATATAAACAATAAAAAGTGGCCGAAACTTCGGAGTAAAAATCCAATAAAATACAGCTCTTAAAACTGTTAAAACGCATTTTTAATAATTGAGATATAAATTATTAAAAGACTATGTAATATAGGTATTTTTTGCAAACAGACAAACAGTTTATAACAATTTTTTGATATACTATACTTATTAATACTTACTTTGTTGTAGTTGTCTAAATTAGTACTTTGCAATCTATAAATCAACCATGAACTTGAAATGACATTATTAGTAATAGTTTTTATTTCATTTTAAATTCATAAGAATCTCTAAAAATAAAAAATAATCGTAGAAACGTATGGACGCGCATAACTTGAGAACGACTTTACCGATTTTGATGAAATTGTTTATGTATGTTTTAGTGGGCCACTGGATGGTTTAGATTCACAGTCGGAACCAGTCGGAGGCACTAGTATCGGGTCTTAAATTTTATTTTTGTTTAAAAATAAATAAAAATAGTGCCTGTACCAAAACTAATAGCAATACACCGATGTTAAAATGTTTGCGTGAGAAAACCTAATAATCCACAAAGCAAAAGCGTGTCCTACGCAGAGTGAAAGCTTTTGTAATGTTCACTAACATTCGCTGTTTTTATGTTTTGGCGATAAAACGCTAAATAATTTGAAAAGCTTAAAATGTTGCGTAATGACTTTTTACTTAAGTCATTATAGGTATCTTTTAAACTAGTTACTTTGAATAAAATTCCATAATGGAACGTACTTATACTACGTAACCCGTTCAGGGTTAGTTCTTCAAAATCTTATCCGTGCAGGAACGGAGAAAGAATACAATTTCCTGCGGCCGGGCGGCCTGTCGTAAGAGGCGACAAAATAACCCACAGCCAGGTGGTAGGGTATTTGCCCGACTGGATGGCTACCACCCCTGGTCTAGAGTATGCCACCATAACAACTTTGAGTTGTGTTCCGGCATTAGTGACCAGGTTCCAGTTTCCCTTAAAAGAGCAGCAGCGCATTTGTTGCACTTTTGGTGTTGCAAATGTTCATAGGCGATGGTAACTGCTTTCCATCAAGTGGGCCGTCTGCCTGTCTGCTGAACTCATGCAATAAAAAAAAATAAAAAAATACTAGGGTTGGTCACAGAGGAGGAGGGAGAGCTTAGGGTTTCGTCACGTACTCAATATCCTTTGGGAAAATTGCGCTCTATTTCAAATATTGCCGCAGCATTTAGCGCTTTTTAAACAGCTAATGAGCCAAATTAGTTGTTATTTAACTTTCTGTTTGCAACAATAATTTAAAACCTTATAAATTTATGAATTACTACGTGAAAACTAGCTAGGGTGGTTTTGAGATATATTACGGGTGGTCAACGATTTATATTTTTTTCTTAAGCGGTCACCTCTTAGGCGGTTTTCTGACGTATTTTGCATATTGTCACATTTACCACGTGCTAACGGTGACAAAATACATTGTTATGAAACCTGAAAAACGAGATAACCGATGTGTTAAACCCATCAATCCACCATAGACAAGGGTGACGGGTATTAGGAGGTCTTTATTGACTCTGTGTCTACGCAAGGTAATTGTAATATTTGTAGATCTGCTGACTTTTATCCTTTTGTGTACTACTATGTGTACTCATAGAACAATGTATTATAAGTTAATAAATGATTTAGATCTTGTCGTGATTTTTATTAATAATAATACAATAATAACAGCCCATAAATGTCCTACTGCTGGGCTCGGACCTCCCATTATAGGGGAAATGGACAGTATACCCGCCACGCTTGTCCAAGGCGACTTGGCAGGTTTGACACATCGGTTATCTCGATGTGCAAGGTACATCACGATGCTTTCCTTCTCCGTTGTTAGCACGTGATAATTGTAATAATATGCACATTCGATCAGAAAACCGTCTAAGTGGTGAATGCGTTCCGGCCAGGATCGAACCCGCGCCCTTTGAGCCTGGGACGCGTGCGCTAGCCATTACGCTACCACGACTTCATGATTAGTGATTTCTATTAATAATTACAATATATTATAGTTATTTTTATTATTGATGCCTACCCTACAAATTAATCCACATGTAAGGATCTATCTTATCTTAAATAATAAGTCACGTTTTCGAGAAAGCTAAAATATCAAGTAAGTGTATATTTCTTATGTATACAAATATAATAAAACTACGTTTTAACGGTTTTAAGCGCGGTAATTTTATTTGATTTTGGTTTTTTCCTACGTTTCGGCCACTTTTCAGTGGCCGTGATCACGGATGACAAAGATGTCAAGTGTCAACGAGTATGGTTAAAGTTTTATTTAGCCTACCGCCAACTTATTAATTTAAATTATTTAGTTTTAAATTTGTTTATGGTTATTATTTACTCTATGGGAGCCTAATCTAATTTGCTACCGCTTCGCAACATGTTATGGCTTGAAGAGAAGAAGCGGCGCAAGAAACTCTTCAGCAAACATGCCTAGCTCTAATAATTTTATATAATATTAAAATGGGTGGAAGGAAAAATAAAAGTAATTATCAGTCAAGTTGGTTTGTGTTCCGTTGTACGCAAAAAGAGCTCACAGTGTCTTGAGGTCTGGCAGCTGGTTTTTACTGGGTTTGGGTCTTAATAGTTTTGACGATTGGATCCCAAACATCCCAAAATCAAATAAAATTACCGCGCTTAAAACCGTTATAACGTAGTTTTATTATGTATACAAGTCGCGAAAACTTAAGAAAATATTATGTATACAAGTAATTAATTAAAACACAATTTTAATTCGTGAGGAGGTCTATAGGTCCGTTCCCATATCGCATCGCATTTGCATAATCAAACCACTATACGAAAAGGTGATTTTCACTACAAGCGTTTAAAGTTTTGAAATTAAAATGAAACACCGCTGCAAAAATACATTCAATAAATCAAAATCGTTTTAAACTTGAAACTACTGGTCTTATATTGAAAAAATTATGTACATAATATTTTTATTATAGAAAGTTCTACATTCCTTGGTAGATGAACATTTGATTTATTCCAGAAAATATCGATAATTGACATAAAATTTAGAGCTAGCGAGGCTGAGTGCAAAGTTTGTAGTTATCCGTAAAAATACCAAATCATTCAAACAGAAAAAGTAATTACTTCAGTTCGTACTTCAAAGTATTTCGCTATCAGAAATTGACTACACGAGGCACAGATCATCGAGCACATAACTTAGAAATACGGATTCAAGCTAATATATGTCGTAAAATATTAAACATAAAATACAAAATAGCTTGAAGATATCCATTAAAGAAGCTTCGTGTAATAGTTGGTAAAGTTTACTTTCCCCAGTGGACGATTTCGACCGGAATGTCTCGATGTGCGGACTGGCCAGGTTGCCTCGTCTTACACCTGCTCATAGATTAAAGTTTTGCGCAGGTGGAATAGTAGGTACATTAGGTGCCAAACTTTACCATTGCTTCAAACTATAGCTACAGCTATAAGAACTTTTTTATAAGAATAAATTTTGCACTGTGTGTATTGCTGATTAAAGGTAACAGCTTAGCGCGGGCTATAAAGTGGAAGTTAGTATGCAATTTTAAAAATTACTTTTAGACCTACATGTAATGCCAATTCTTCACACTAAATCTCGAAAGTTTAAACATTAGGTTAATATTGCACGGTTTACTTCTGTCTTTCAATTCGGATCATACTTAGCACGTAATTTAATTTCGTTGTATCCTTTCAGTTCTGCGCCTTTAAAGCAAATTGATTTTGTTTAACCGTGTAATATCAGCCTTATCATTTCACAGAGCACATAGTAGCGACGTGTATATACACGTACACACGTGGATGCATACGAACACGCACACTCCTGGAATCAACTTCCTGGAGTTGAAAAGTTAGATAATTTTTAGAAATATAAAAAAGTTTAAGAATTAAAGTAGTTAAATAATTCCCTCAAATAGAGTTATTAAACGGTTAATTATGTGCATTTGATTAGACTTAACTTACACGTTCGTGAAGTAACAACCACAAGTGTATATTTACGTATAGTATTGCTATATACCCTTCTTTAATACACCTATACACACTACTCTTTTAATATTATGTTTAAATTCTCAATGGCGTGTTCCTTTCGCATGCACGTCAAATCTCGTGTCAACCACAAACACATCGCTCGTATCATTATAAATATCATATAAAATATAAATGCTATAATTAATATCACACGTCATTGCTATTTAAATATACGTATACATAATTATAGTGCTGTATGACTGATACTATAAGTTAATTGCAGCAGTAAATAAATGTAAATAATTGTGAATCAACTCGAAGCAAAGAGCCCCGTCCAATGCTTTATACGAGTACGTGAGTTCCCCTTTTCCTTTTTTATTTATCTGCTTCAAAATTGTCCCGTTTATTTCTTTGTATTTAAGCAGTCCACTCATATACTAAATCCAGCGCCACTACATATCCTGTACGTTGAAGGAACCCATTATTGGAATCGCGAATAACAAATATGATTGAAAAATCATTATTGTATTTTATTTTTATTGGTTGCAAAGTTGGCTCGCTCATCGTGCGAAGCATGATTAGATCACAGCGATATCGAGAGAGTGTGGTATTATACTGATGGAGTGAACTGTATCGACATATTGATCCTGGCACGGTTCTACCACTTTAATGATTCTTTTTTTTTATTGCAGGAGATCAGCAGACAGGCAGACGGCCCACTTGATGGAAAGCGGTTACCATCGCCTATGGAAATTTGCAACACCAAAGTTGCTACAAATACGCTGCTGCTCTCTTAAGGGAGACTGGAACCTGGTCACTAATGCCGGACCACAACTCAAGGTTGTTATGGCGACATGCTTTAGACCACGGGTGGTAGCCATCCCGTCGGGCAAATGCCCTACCACCTGGCTGTGGATTGTTAAGTCGCCTCTTACGACAGGCCGCCCGGCCGCAGGAAATTGTATTCTTTCTCCGTTCCTGCAAGGATAAATTATTTTGTTTCAATTATTCTTCAGTTATAAATGCATATCAACAAACGCCTATTCATTATATTATTAATTTATTACGCTATCTTTACTCTGGGAATTTTCATATTATGTCGTCTTAAGAATATACACTGTTTACATTTAATTTATGCTTGATGATGATTAGCAACAGATTATTTCAGTATTTTTATACAAAATTAATTATTGCGCAATCTTTTGCAAGTGATCTTTAAGGCCAATTTAATAAATTCGTTAATGAAATAACTACCTTCAGCAAGGCTCCGTACAAAAAAAGTATAGATCGCTGAAGAAATGATGGGATTTATTCTTTACTTTACTCCTCAGAGAAATTCCACTCGTATATCCACAAAAGCAACAATTGCACCTTCTGCGAATTAAGGCTCTATTACAACACCAAGCTAGCATAAACAATTACGGCCAGCCAGTGTTCCTCCGGCCCCCGCGAAAGACAGTCGCCATCTGTCGTCACAAACACAAAACAAGATTCATTCGTATTTTCATAATTCTATTATTAATTTACAAGTATTCAAAAATATATAAGGTAAATAAGTGGTTATAGTGCTGTGTTGTGTTAAGTGTTTTTTTTTCTGGGTGTTTTTTGTCACCGTCTTAAAGATGTGGGAAATTTGTTGTGAGCGTGTTCGAAATGTTAAAATGTAGAGTTAAATTTATAGTTTTTGCTACTTTTTAGAATGTTAAGTTTTGCGTTAATCACGGTTGTGTGTTATGTTTTTGTATTGATGTTTGTAATTGAATTATTAGATTTCCCATAGCTATTTCATATATATACTTAAACCAATGTAAAAGTAAGTTTGTTTACTATGACCTTGATTATTTTCTTACACTAAATTTCATGAATTACTTTTCATGACCTTAGACAGTTGTTCTTTGAAGTCCACTAGTGGGAAATTTATGGTCGAATATTATTATAGCGATGAGACGAATAGTCACTATAGGTATGAAGTAGTAGGTTCGATTCTCATAAATGAAAGTAATACACACATCACAACCATAACTTTTTAGAACATCTATCCAGAAGTTTTTGATGTAGGTGACATTAACACCAGAATGATAATATGGTTTTCAAATATAATTTAAAAAAATAACTGATATGTTTCTAAAGCCTATGTAACTAGATGATTTAGTAGAGATTAATCTTCTTTATTTCTTTTACATTATATATATTTTTAGGTTAAATCATATCAGTGCAGGAATAGAGAAAGAAAATTAATTCATGGGGTCGGACGGCCTGTCGTAAGAAGCGACGTAATAACCCATAGCCAGGTTACTACCTGGCTATGGGTTATTACGTTAGCTTTTTAGTGGTAGCTATCCGTCTGGATAGCTACCACCCCTGGTCTGGGGTATGCCAGCAACCTTGAATGCCAGCACCCTTGGTGTCCCAAACGCCCATAGACGATGGTAATCACTTTCCACCATGTGTGTGTAATCACTTTCATCCGTCGTGTAACAATCTACTAAAATGATAAAATGTTAAGCACGTGAAAAATGACATATGGCGCCTTCTAGTTACGTGGGTTAAGAGAGTCCCTAAAGACAGTTCGCTACCTTGCTCGAGCGTTAATATTTGAAAATACAAGTTAACAGAGTTTACTAACGACAAATCTGTATTCTACGAAACTCAACAATTTTATTATGAACGTTTTACAGAAATTTGGTTTTGATGTCATATACATTTTAATGTATAAATAAATATCTTGTGAAAAAGGAACTATGTATGAAATTCAAATTCAAGTTATTAGTCAAAGTAAGTTCCACTGGATAGCATTTTTGAAGGTCATACATATAAGCTAAAATTTAATTTTACCTCCTAGTCTATGTACTCGCAGCGCATTATTGCTGTTAAGGAGAAGAACTCAAATTTCTTTTTTTAATCAATTTTATACAGAACTATGTTACACAATTACTTTTCGAAGAAATAATGAAATCTTGCCTGAATCAAAACTATTTTCTAGTGAAACATTGGAAATATTATTGTTGAAATTTTTTAAATACAGACAGACGTGTATGGCGATTTCGCGAGGGTTACGTTCTTGCCTAAATGACTATGGAAATCCAAAAAAGGGTTTTATACAAATCATAAAATTACATTGATCGTATACTAGCAGAAGGTGATGTCAGGAGCCTTAAGAACAGACGAGCGTGCATGACAAGAGCTATGAATGTCAAAGAAGCGAGTGAGATGTGTAAGAACAAGCCTGAATAGCATTCTGTTGTTCGTGCCTACCCCGCAAGGGAACTGGCGTGAAGCTATGTATGTATGTATAAAATTACATATTCCAAATCGTCAATTTAATGTCTCATCTGAATTTAATGGACCGTGATCGTAATTTAGACAACATATTATTGATTTTTCCTGTATATCAACTTTGAATTTAGTTTATTAAGTGTCAAATTATTAGATATTAGACTAATGAGATATTCATTAGTGTAATGCCTGCGTTTTAATGGGTTACGAAAACTCCTGCCAAAGTCCTCATTTGTATCATTATAAATATGGAAGAACAATATTCTACATTATTTATTGCTTATTAGATCATTTTGGTATTTGATGTACACACGATTATTGCAACCAATTATAATATTTAAATATCAAATGGCCGGCTCCCATATATTGCTAACCGTTCACTTACTACAGGTTAAAATTTGACATAAGCTCCATACACGTAATGACAATTTTTTACCGATGGTGAGGTAAATGATTGAATAGTAAGATATAGGAACCCTTCAGGCTCATTAGTCATCTTAAGGATACGGATCGATCCATCTTTATCCCAAGAAATCTCATCCCACATAAAAAACTGGAATCATCCCAAACCTATTCCTATCTCAGCCCATATTTATTTTGTTAAAGTTTCTTAGTTTAATCCATTCTGTTTCCTACTTGTCCGAAAGCCAAACATCCTATCCCTTTAGGAGCTCCTCAAGATTTATTTTTCACTTGGCAATTATCATGCTATAGACATATACAAGTGAATTTTTTAAGTGAACCTTCAAATCCAAATCGGAAACCACAGTCGTCTCCTCCGGACAGTCCCCAATTTGAAATCTTTTCCCAGTCCCTTGAGAAATACTCAATAAATTGAACAAAATCAATATTAATTGGTCGCCTCTGTAATGTCTGCCAACACGCATTAATTTGAAGTCCCGGTTTCCCTATTTGAAGCCGAATCCGAACTGTTGAATTTGGTCCCTCTGCATAAGGACGAGGAAGAAGAATACGAAAAAGAACAACCGCCAATTCCAGTCACATTGAACGAGGCAAGGAGATCTCTTACTACCCTACGCTTCTACGCCCTCAGAATATCCCATAGTGTAGCTTGTCTTATACATATTATTATCCTGATCATGAATATGTCAATAACCTCAAACGACTTGGCAGATATTAGTTTTACTTATCTTTTAATTACCCGCATTATTTGCAATTTATTAACACCAACATCTTTTGGTCTTACTTGAACACAGCAAACTGTAATGACATACATAATCAAAACAAAATCTAAAAAACCTGATTAAAGATTTACAAGATATGTAGATAGAAAGATAATACTTCATTGCTCAACAAAATAATTAATTACAAAAAATGCATAATGACAATACTTCTTGGCAAAAGAACAGATGCTTATTGCTAAAACGATCTCTTCCACGAAACCTTAACTTAAAAGAAATTATTATCTAATCTCGCTAAATCTAATACTACCATCCGTGCAGGAACGGAGAAAGAATACAATTTCCTGCTGCCAGGCGGCCTGTCGTAAGAAGCGACAAAACAACCCACAGCCAGGTGGTAAGGCATTTGCCCGACTGGATGGCTACCACCCCTGGTCTACAATATGTCGCCATAACAACCTTGAGTTGTGTTCCGGCATTAGTGACCAGGTTTTAGTTTCCCTTAAGAGAACAGCAGCGCGTTCGTAGCACCTTTGGTGTTGCAAATGTCCATAGGCGATGGTAACCGCTTTCCATCAAGTGGGCCGTCTGCCTGTCTGCTGAACTCCTGCAATAAAAATAAAATAATAATATGTAATGCAGATTAATCAACACATTGGCATGATAGGTTAAATAATTTATTTAAACATAACCGAGCATGAGAGTTTTAAGCTTATCATTTACAATATAGCCTTTAAGTCAACCATGCCGCCATAACAACTTTGAGTTGTGTTCCAGCATTAGTGACCAGGTTCCAGACTCACTTAAGAGAGCAGCAGCGCATTTGTAGCACCTTTGGTGTTGCAAATGTCCATAGGCGGTGGTAACTGCTTCCCATCCAGTGGGCCGTCTGCCTGTCTGCTGTATTCCAGCAAGAAAAAAAAAAAAAATCTGATATGAGAGGTGTCTTTTCAATCTCTCCCCTCAGAGTGCCCCCTTGCACAGGCCTCCTCCAGCTCACCAGTGCTGCCTGTCTAGCGCAGCAAGTCGCAATTAGGATCCAGCAGTAAGCTTGATCTCGTACTCTCAGCGCTTGCCTTGTCTTCCCCTTCCCCAGCCAGGTTGGCTCCACAAGCTTTTCATTTTGTAACACAAAAAAAGATTTTTCCACAACATTTACAAATATTGGTAGACAATTTTGAATTAAATTAAAATGGTCTGTTACCGCGATTCATTTCTTTAGCGCTCGTGTAGACGACACAGCCGACATACCGCCGCGCTGCTATTCTGTGGATTTCTTTGTGCCAAGTCCATCCTCGCCTACCTGCGCCCGACCATTGACACCTACTTGACAGCCAAAGGGCGACGGCGCCTATGCATTCTTTTGTACACGTTCAATAAGATTCGTACTGTTTTATGCGAGTATTCCTTCCAGAGATTTTCAACGCTTTGATTAACACTTCTGGGCCTTTTTTCAATTTATCCCACAAATGTTCAATAGCATTGAGGTCACTCATCTTTCAATCAGTCAATGCCAGTACTCTTAGGATAGTACTCGACGTGTGTGTCTGCGAATGAAATTATTACCTGCTCTTTATGAAAATGGGATGATGAGGTCAACTTATCAGGGGCCGTTATATCTTACTATTCGTTCACTTGCCTTGCCATCGGAATTTGGACATTAATTATATGGAGCTTAGGTCAAATTTTAAACGATAGCTAGGTAAATGAACGAATTGGTAGGATACAGAAACGGTCCATAGCTTGACAATGGTGACAGTACTTACACCCAGAATTACTATCTCTGTTTTGCCCATCAAGCTTAGCCCTCCCCATATCATCACATTCAGTTCATTTGTATGCAACCAGCTACTTGTGTGTATGTGTACATTGCATATTTTCAATTCACTGGTATGTTTTGTAACCTCTGTCCAAATATTGCGCCACGTATCCTGTGAGCACAAAAACTGCATATAGATTACTGTTAGTGAGACTTGCAACGTCTTATGAATTCAATATGCACTATACTTTATTAAAATGGACTAACCCCGACCCGCTTATTTCCCTGCAGTATAATAAAACCTATTTACCAAAACTTTCACTGACAAAGAAACAACTCATTTAATACGTGAAGCAAAAACTTTGTACCCCTTTTTACGAAAATTGCGCGGACGGAGGAGTATGAAATTTCGCACACTTATAGTTTATATAGAGAAGGAGTGCAGAATGCTAATATTTTTCAAAAGTTATGCATAAAAATACATTAAATCAATAAAAAAAAAATATTACACACACTACAATGTATTTGACTCATAGTCTTTTGTTTATTGTTAATGTCAGTTAACAGTAGCCGGGCAACCACTATTCGTCTTTTTTTAAATGTAGTTCTATTCATTCGTTTGCCTTACCATCGGTTGAATTTAGACATTAACTGTATGGAGCTTATGTCAAATTTTAACCGATAGTAAAGCAAATTAACGGTTAGTAAGATTTAGGAATCGGCCATTAATAAAAATCAGTATATGCAAATAAAATTACATCTTAACTATTTTTATTATTCCGAAGTTTGGGCCACTTTTCAGAAGCCGTGATCACGGAAGACAAAGATGTCAAGTGTCAATGAGTATTATTAAAGTTTTATTTAGCCTACCGCCAACTTGTTCTATGTATGTATATTAGTCGCGAAAACTTAAGAAAATATTAAGCAATATATGCATTAATATTGGCATTAAAAGGATAGAACGACCCTACGCCTCACAAAGTGACAGAGAAGAAGGCCATAAATAAAGAAATAAATAAATTAGCATTTATATTGAAATCACAGAAAGACACTTACATTTTATTTATTACTATAGATATATTGGGTAATAATTTAAATGAACCTGCCAGACAGAGTATTCTTTTATAAAACTGTCTTTAATATTCCTCTTGTGCTTAGAAATTATACACAATACTCTATATGATAATTTATGGTCTGCTTGATTCAGACATCTTTAATTAACAAATATTTTAAACAAACACAAAATGAATCTAAATTTTTTATTTGCATTTGTATTACAAATATTATAAGTACGTACAAAGCTTTGTTTAAATATTTATGATATTTCGTATTATTTATATTTGATGATTAATCCCCTGTATCCGATTCTAAAGGTATTTTTTTATAGCTTGAGTACAGCAGAAAGGCAGACTGCCTGCCTGATGGAAAACGGTTACCGTCGCCTATGGACATTTGCAACACCAGACATGTCACCAACGCGCTGCCCCCTCGAAGAAATTTTATGACACCCACGGAGAAAACCACGGCTGGGATCTCATTCCAAATCTCCGCGATGCGCAAGAGAAACGTTCTGAAGAACCGTTGCGTGCAAGAGCGAAGCGGCTCAAGGTAGTGGGGATGAACGCCCAGCCGATGGCGAGCGGTGCGGTGGTAAAAAGAAGACGAAGGTACCATTCTGAACAGTTCCTCGGAACACTCCTTACTGTGCGTAGAATACGCAGAGAGACGCGTTTCTTATCGATATTTAATGAATTCCAAAGTTATCTCTGACCCCAGTCATAAAAATCCCGAAAACTGGATGTTAATATTATTTATCTATTTTATATTATTTTTACATCAATTCTAATTACTTTTAAAAGATTAAAAATTCGGTCAAGAGCGTAGCATGCCACGGAGTCATGAAGGGTTCCGAAGACGTGAAAAATGTCCATTGTTTTCGTCAATTGACTTCGGAACTATGAAACAACTAGCCAAGACTAATCATTTATGGCCGGTTCCAATATTTAACTATTCATTCGATTGCCTCACTATCTGTTGAATTTTGACATTCCTTGTATGGAGCTAATGTCAAATCTTAACCGATAGTAAGGCAAATAAACGGTGGGTAAAATGTGGGAACCGACCATATAATAATCTTTCATAATTGCATAATAAAAATTTAACCCTGGTTACATAAACAGTTATTTGGCATTTTATTACACCAATATATCTTCTAATATATAAAATTCTCGTGCGGTGTTTCTTACCAAACTCCTCCGAAACGGCTGAATCGATTTGTATGAAATTTTATGTGCATATCGGGTAGGTCTGAGAATCGGCCAACATCTACTTTTCATACCCGTAAATGATAAGACTGACCCACCCCTAAATATATTGTTTAATTTTTTGTACAAAAATATTAATTAAAAATTTTTATGATTTGGCATTAAAAAATACATACAACCCTAAATTTTCACCCTTTTACTACCAACCCCTATTTTTTAATAGCGATATTAGTACTTTAATAATTTTCTGATCTCGGTGGTCGATAATTGATCAGTTATTATTTTTTAAAGGCAGGACAACGTCTGACGGCTACAGCCAGTAATGCTATATAGACTACACTTTCCGTCCTGTAAAGGTCATCAGTATAGTCTCAGTAGTTTCCGACAAACATGCCTAGGTATCACGTAAAAGACGAATGGGCATAATTATAACATAAAGGCAGGGCCAGATTTCGGAGGGAGGTCAATCCAGAGGTCGACAAATTCCAACATCGCAAACCACTGAGACGTCCAGTAAGTACTTAATTACTTTTCGCGGGGCACGTAGGCATAGACTAAAAACCACAGACGCACACGTGCGTGTCCATTGTCGATGTCTTAAATGATGATGTTGATTAAGGTAAAAAATATAGGCGAGTGGGGCATTTCTCAGTTTTTTGCCCCCGTCAAAAAAAAATCATTCTAGACCCGAGGCTGTATAAGGGTTTTAACAAAATCGCTGTGGAACCTTAAAAAACAAGATTTTATAATGTAGCTTTAATTAGATGTATCTATTGTACATTTTACGACTGTAGAGTAGTTTCGCGCCTACTTAAGAATTTAATGTGATCATACATCCCACAATACGGAATGAATGGATTTTATTTAAATTGAAATAAAATGTCAGGGCCTTTACTTCTGTGATAAATTTAAAATATAAAATCAAAAGTCAAATGAGCCGGATTCTGTTGATAGTTGAAAGGTAAATGCGATATTTGTTGACGGATTTGTTTTCTAGAACTACTCTTAGCTTGATCCAGTGTGTACTCTAAGTATTTAATTTTGAGGACAGATGTATCGAAAATATGGTATCTCAAATATAAGAACAGTAACGAAAACATGATATCGCCTCTTTGCTTCAATAACGTGATAAGTCCGATAAACTGTTTTTCTTTTATTTGATAATCCGATTTCATTTTTCTAAAAAACGTGAAATCTTTTATAGTACATTGTTTTTAAATCCCTTCCACCGGACGAACAAGGTGGGATTTTTGTGTTTTATTTCTATTTATTACTTATATTTTTAGATTGAGAGTAAAAAAGTTATTCGCTTCAATACAATTCTTTTTTGAAGGTTAATAAAACTCTTATAAAAATTCAATTTTCAAGATAACACATTATTGACGCAAAGAAGCGATATAACAACCACATGAAAGTGTGATATTACAAATTACCAAAAAATATCGGAAATATAATTAAACACAAATTTTAAAAAAGCAACGAAAATATGATAACTCAAATGAAGGAACTGTAACGAAACATGATATCGCCAAGGCTTGAAAATATCATATCACAAATTAAAGAAAAATAACGAGAATATGATGCCACCAATTAACAAAAAGTAACGCATATATGAATTCCAAATAAACGGAATGTACCTAATAAAAACTTGATATCCCAAAAATAAATGAACGAAAAGTAGGTGACGTATCACACAAACTTAAACTTGACCTTTACAAAAATAGAGATTTTAGGATATAGAATTATTGAAAATCCGTACAGGAACGGAGAAAGAATACAATTTCCTGCGGCCGGGCGGCCTGTCGTAAGAGGCGACCAAACAACCCACAGCCAGGTGGTAGGGCACTTGCCCGATTGGATGGCTACCACCCCTGGTCTAAAGTATGTCGCCATAACAACGTTGAGTTGTGTTCCGGCATTAGTGACCAGGTTCCAGTTTCCCTTAAGAGAGCAGCAGCGCATTTGTGGCACCTTTGGTGTTGCAAATGTCTATAGGCGATGGTAACCGCTTTCCATCAAGTGGGCCGTTTGCCTGTCTGCTGAACTCCTGCAAAAAAAAATATATAAAAAGAGTAAGTTTAATAACTTAATTTTAATATCATATACAACTAACTAAATACGGCCTATAAATAAAAATCGCCAGGGCTGAGAACTACATTTATTCGATGGAGATACAGAAGTTATTGAGTAGAACTCGCCCAGTTTATCTGTGAACAGACAAAAAATGGAACTACAGCCGCTATGTTGAAATATCATACTAATTAGGACTGCCTGTTTTAAAAAAGTTTATTTACGGCAATATACCGCTAAAGAAGAATTTTTTCTATAGTCAATAACTATAGCATTATCCTAGATGGAGCCCGAGCATTATAATGTATGATTATCTTACATTAAGGTGATATTATTCATAGATTGGCAACACCGGAGCGAACACAGCGACGCTCTTCATTTCACAAATGAGTTGGGAGCATTATAACAAAATTGACACATAATATGTCATTTTGTATTTGACGTTTGGGCTGTAGTTCACAAATTCATATTCCAATAAATTCTATTATGTTTCAAGGGGATGTGTTAGTAACAGAAGGAATTAACAAACAAATACACTTTCACGTTTATTACTGAGGAAGCAGGAATATCAAAGTATGCAACACTTACTTTCGCATTACACAAAGTCACGAGTTAAGGCTAGACATTTCTCTTCAAACATTTTATTCAAATATTATCCGGCATATTTACACAACACCTGTCGCAATCAATCTAGTTCGTCCGATACGAGCATTGTATCTGGTCGTGTATCGGTATGCTGTATGCCCACTATTGTTTGAAGGCAAGCGAGGAATTCCATATCACTATTATAGGTATTATAACATGAATACAATTATAACTGTGCAGGTACGAAGAAAGAATACTAATTCTTAATTAACGATCTGAATATGTAATTTTATGTGCCTGTGTATTAATGTATGTATGTTATATATCTATTATTTATAATAACAAGCAGTTACTAAGTCGTCACATGATTAGGAATTTAATTATACGTATTATAGTTTTACGTAATTATAGTTTAATTAACTAAATAAAACTATATACATAAATTAAAATTAAACTATAAAATCTAATGTCAGACCGCTGTCAGTTGGAAACGTGCCCAAAAGACTGGCTACATTACCTCGCTGAATGGCAACGCTAATGCGTTGTTTGAGGTATAAACCAGTCTTTTGGTCACGTGAGACGTCTACTAGGCGTTTCGCTATGTCTAGATAAAGTTGGTGCGCCTCAGGCTCCCATGGTCCCAGGGTCTCGGCCCCAAAAGCCGCAAAAATGTAACCATTTCCGATGGCGGAAACTTCATATTAACTATATTATATATACTATAAAGCAATTCTATGTATTTATGCTATAAACACTTAACTATAGTATTATAAAATTCTAAAAATACCGTGTCATTGAACATTGAACATTGAAGTTAAAAAACAACAACTGCAATACACTATATAAACGATAGAGAACCCGATGCTATTTTTTTTTATTTCTTGTCTATCTCTTTGTTCGGGATTCACGTTAAAACTAATGGTCCGATTTCGATGCGGTTTTAGCTGATCGACAGCAAACTCTTTGACTTAAAATCTTTTTTGGGAATAATTTTTCTGAGAATGGTTTAAAATGGCCAGATTAAAAAAAATGATCTGCAATGTGATTTTTCACTGATCGATAGCAAATTTTATGTAATAAAATGTGTAATTTTTTTAGCCCGGGAATCCCGCGGGAACGGTTTGTAGTTGTTCGGGTGCATAAAAATCAGTTTATTCCGACACAGCGATAGCTTGGATTCTTTTTCGAATACTGCGGTATTTTGTGTCCCTGGGAATCGCATGGCAATCCCGCGGGAATTTCAAATCCAACGTGGACGAAGCTGCGGGCATATCCTAGTAACTTGTAATTTTTTAAAACAAACCTGCACAGTACAACATCGCCCTTAAGTTCCCTCCAAATATCCTAATCCTAAATACATTAACGTTAGTCGTTGTACTGACAGTTATTTCGATGAATGAACACCAAATAGGTTTGGAAAAATGTAGGAGCGACAATAAACAATAAATGTAGATGAACATTTTGGCCTGCATTGGTCAATATGTGGAGTCTCAGTGTGGGTGAATGAGTGGGAAGCAGGGCTGATCAGTTGCTCAACGCTTAATCTTGTTCAATGGTATATAACATTGTGATAGAATGAGAACTAATTATGATATGTATCTGTCGGTTCAATATATCACGGCCTTGTTTGACGGAGTATTGCGATTTGGTAACTTCAGCCTGAATAGTAGTACCTAATAACTACGCAGCCGCGTATACGTACAGACTGTAGCGTATTCAATAGATCACCTTTATCTGCGGGTGGGGGACAACTTACTAATCATAAAATCAAAATTTATGCTTATTAAAAGTGTTATAGATTTTAAATTATCGGCCATTTTTAAAAATTATGCAGCTTTGTTTACCTTTTTTGGTGTAATTTGTACAAATCTAGATCTTTTTCGGTCTGTTTTTTGAGCGTTATTCTTGAATCGGTATATGTACTATCAAATGTGTTTCGATATTTTGTAATACTGCTTAATTTAAAATCTATTTTTTTTTTATTAAATTAAATCTTTTGTACATTGAATATTTTTTCTTCTGTTTGGGCTCTTGTGTTATAAAAAATGTGTTGCAGGATTATTCATTAATTACGCCACAGTCTGTATAATAAGTGATGGCTAAGCGGTAACCTGGTATCAACGCTGTAGGCTGCATACGGCGCGCGGCAGTCGACACGACACGCCATACACTGAAAGAATATATCGTGTCCTTATCTGCATGATTTGATATACCTCACCAGTCGACATTTCTCGCTACGTAGCGTAGTAAAGAAAGTAAGAAAATATTTATTTAGGACAAGATATAAAAAGGCATACAAAATAGTAAACATAACAATCAATTGTGGTGTCCTAAAAATGCCTATACTCATTATAATGCTGTTTTCACAACTGCAAGAACCTATAAGTGATGCCACGGCTTAGCTCTACAAAACAAATTTATGAATTAATTAACCAATCAGATTATTGCGCAGCAAGTCGAACTGGTTAGCGGTCACCTCCTTTTGTGAGGAAGTTATGTCGCAGAAGGAGGCCGCCGAAGGAATAAGAAAGGAGGTTGAGCTGGCGAGCCCCTATCGCAAATGATAGACGGCGATATAGTGGGGCTGGGGGGTCGAGAGACCCTCCAGGCGTGCCACACCCAGTACCGTGAGGTGTTCTGGTCCCAGGGATACAACTTCTTGTGGACTTGCATCGAGGCGTCACGGCAGATCATACCTATGGTTACGGACCCGTGACGCCTGAAGAGCCTGAGTGCCGCTGGAAGGTTTAGTGGGTAGCCTGGCAGATAGTGCTTGCAACTTTTTCTATTCTCGTAAGCTTGTGTGTAGCGTCAAACATCGGGAGTTCCACGTACCCATCGGTAACCTCCCCGGAACCCGAGAGGATTGCAAATGTATTCCCCTAGCTTTAGCAAAAAAAGGCTGCGTACGACGTGATGCTGTACTCAACTGACGAATGCTTATTATGAAATTCCACTATAGTGGTCGTTTTCAGACGCCTTGGTATTCATACGTACGCTGCGACCGCTGTTATTCTCAAGTATTCCAACGTAAAGATGTCGCGTTTTTGACGTTATCAAACAAGTCTGTTATAAGCGGCTTTCAGCACCTGTATGGGCTTATTGGTTAACGCGCTCAAACTCGCGTTGCAAGTGATGTCGATTCGAATCCTAGCAATATTATAATAAGAAAACATTAATTATACTATGAACTCAATCTATGGATGTCCATGATTGGTTGCCAATTATTTTTGAGAAAAATAACGTATCACATTTTTTAAGTAGGGAAAGAATAAAGTATGTGGAAGAATTATTATTTTTTCAAAATTTTATTTATTTTCTAGCGTCTAGACATCGCGTTTGAAACCCTAGGTAATAGTAATAGTAGGTCACTGTCACCTCAGACAGATGACTTATCTGTCACATTAAGAATGACATCTAACTTTTTATTCAATAATTAATAAAAAATAATTATTTTAGTCGTACACGATTGCGTTGCGTTGGTTGCGATAGTATAGCGATTATCCATGTGTTTCATTTTACACATCGCAATAAAGAGTGGAAATAGAATTTTCACATACTTTATTTTTATGCAAATATATAAAGTACATTTACCAAAAATAAAGTAGGATACGTTATTATAAAGTATGGTTGGCAACTCTATCCATGATGTCCATGACAAATTTTCTTCTTTAATGAATACCATGAATCATCTATAAAAAGCCATTTTTTAATAACATTCTTGAATAAATATTAATAAATCGTCATAATATATTAGTTTCTCCACGATGATGATATCATAGCTAAACGATTACAAAATATAATAAACGTAACTTTGATCGATTAAGTTATATTGAGTATTTTATAACGTTATGTTCTCATTTATAAATTACGACATTTTATTACATTAATATAAATACGAAAATAATGGATGGCGGGCGCGAGCCGTTCTTTCTAGAATATCGATGTTCTTATGTTATGTGCCTGCTCCGTCTGGGATAATATGACTATCACGCACATATAGGGTTTAATACATTATTTGTGATTCGACATTGTTATTAATTGTTAATGACGTGAAACATTGAGAGATAACCTATGTACAGGGCGGCAAAATAAAGTAGAAAATAATAGGGGCGCCACTTTCGCAAAACTCCGATATTAGGTCAAGAGTAATTTCGATACTCACTAGTAATTTTTAGTTCGACATCAAACATCGTGAAGTATCAAGCTGCTTTAGTTACGCATTTTATCAATATAGCCTATGATGTTTACTTTAATAATAATGACTATAATTTAGTAAGCAATGCGTTAACACCTTGTGATAGTCAACAGAATAATTATTTGATTAAATGAAGCTAAACTAACCATTATAACCTATTAGTCGGCTGTTCTTAGAATCGTCGAATTATAACGGAAAGATTGTTGCTTCAAATTCCACTAGACATCCTTGGTAAACTTTAAAAATCACTGCTCACGTGAAACTTGGTATTGTTACATGCGTATTTAGTTATTTTTTAGCGGGTTTCAGGCTCGAGTCAACGTTAAAATTAAAATAACATGGATAAATTAGCTTTGTTTCTGATTCACTGACCTTGACTATAGATAAAATAGAATATTGCTAGAAGGCATAAAATTGTTCATTTTCTAGACTTTTGGTCGAGTTGTATATTTACTAATGGACGTAATCTTTAATGGAGTTATTTTTAACGCTATAATCAAGACGCGTTTGGCCACAGTCAATAACTATAACATTATCCTAGATGAAGCTCGGCTATTAAAGGATGATTTTTGTATGTCACACACAATTATTGAAATCAAATACACAATTTAAATAATACTAGCCGTACCCGGGAGATGTTGTCTTGCCCTTAAAAAATTAAAATCTAGAAACTGATTGCAACGCCATCAACCAGGGCCAATTGTTAATCGAAACCATTCTCGAATCTACTTGAAAAATACAAAAAAATCATCAAAATCAAAAGAGGTGGTCAGCGGCGCCACCTACCGGGTCAAATCCTGAATCTAAACCATCCCGGGATCCACTTGAACCCACGCAACAATAATTTCACCTAAATCCTGGAACCCGATTGCAGCGCCATATACCTGGTTCAAATTTGAATCTAAATCGTCCCAGGACCCACTTGAACACACACAAAAATAATTCACCTAAATCAGACAAATGGAAATGAGTTTAAATGCACCATTACCGAAATCGAAAGAAGAAAGAAAGATCATAACAAATTAATGGCTAGACTGATGTTCTGACTGATGTTTTTTTATTTATAATTTTTTTATATTGATGAATATCATATTTTAATACTTATTATCCTATTCCGGACGAAGACAATTCCAAAAATACAAAAATCATAAAAATTGTTCCAGCCGTTCTTGAGTTATAAATGGTGTAACTACACGACATTGTTTTATATATATAGATTTAAATGTCTGATTCAACTTAGTAGCATCTAAAATTAGTAATAAAATAAAAAATATTTTAAATTAACCATCTAAACACACAATTTATGTATAATTTTATTCGAAATGTTATCTAAAAATCAAGGTACTAGATTCCACTCTTAAAAATAGTGTTAATTATTCTCTCATAAATTCTAAAAACCCGATAATCTAAGCGGCTTTACTATGCAAAATTTTACAAATAAACAGAAAACAACTTTAATTAATGCAGCTTCATAATGCCACATATCGTGTTGATATCAAACCACTTAATTCAGAAGTGCTTTTTCTTTTTTTTCTGCATACTGCTCAACGTAAATATATATGAATATTACACCGGGTACTTACTTAAGTTGCCGCTGTCTTTGATGTGTGGTGTGATTAAAGAAAGTCAGCGGTTTTTATGGCACGTAGAAAAATCTATTCGTGCAGGAACGGAGAAAGAATACTCCTATATAATATTTCCTGCGGCCGGGCGGCTTGTCGTAAGAGGCGACAAAACAACCCATAGACAGGTGGTAGGATATTTGCGAGTCTGGATGGCTACTACCTCTGGTCTAGAGTATGCCGCATTCTTTTGACAGACTATCTCGGATCACATGAGGAAGGGCGTTCCATAATTTGACTGCATGAATAGAAAACGAACCGTTAAACTGATATACCATTCTTCCTGTTTGATCACTTTGTCACATCATCCAGTCTCATCCTCTTTATCCCAGGCCCTATCGTTATAAAGGCTGGTAACATAAATGGTTGCTGGTGCTGCAAACGTCTATAGGCGACGGTAACCACTTTCCATTAGCTGGACCGGTTGCCTACTTACCAGCTTCGCAATAGAAAAGTCTAATAAATAAATTATATTATGGAAGGACTTGAGAATAGAGGAGTGTGGAAGACATATTATGGCGATCCCAAATAATTGGGAGAAAGTGAAAAAAAGGAATAACCATGTCACTTTCAAAGATCCCTTTTTGTAATCGTTTTCCTACCTGCCTTTATTAATGTGAATAAGAAGGAAGCAGTGTAAGGTAGAAGTTTCTATCTTGCACTGCATTTGACGCCGATGGCAACATTAGCACCACGCAACCGGCACGCGTGGCGTTCTCGAAGCACTAGGAAGAAAACCGTTGCAAACCATAAATAGAAATTACGAAACCATTACGACTATTTCCATTCCATACAATGAAGTAATGTTAAGTAAGTTATAAGGCAATTGGAAATTAGTTTGTTTGTTGTCATTGCGGAATATCGCTCACGTATTACCACGTAATACTAGAAAGAATTCTTTCCACGTTGCATATACATAATTTAAATTAGGCAATTAATATTTATTTTTCTTATTGCCGAAATAACTACGAAATATTCTGCGTCGTCAGGCTATCCATCGTCCATTGGTGGACGTAGACCTCACCTAGTTTGTGCCACTTATCCCGGTCCTCCGACTTCATCACCCAGCCCTAACTTGACTTTATGTTGTTGGTCCGAAGACCTTACAACTTTACCGTGGTTTTTGAGCGAGTGCCTTGCTCGAGAGAGCTCCCTAAGGAGTTTTACCTCGGCTCGACTGTTGCCATGAGAGGGGGATGAATTTAATGATGCCCACCATAGGGTGACACAAAGCACTAATTGAGGACGGGTGACGGGTAATATAAAGCCCGAGGGGAAGGATCCCGGCGGGCCGGGATCGGTGGTTCGCGGCGGCCTACGCTATCTTGCTGCCGTTTCGCAACGTGTGATGGCTGGGAGAGAAGAAACGGCGAAAGAACTTCCCAGCAACATGCGTGGTCTATCCTGTGGGGGGGGGGCTATGTCTCCTATCGTCCCTCGCGGGGACGTGGAGTGATCTAGATTAGTGGCGTCTGAGACGCCGCCGTCTGTGTCTGTCTGTCGGTGCCTGCCAGCCTGCCGTCCTAACCGTGGACGGACTGATCCGGGCCAGCCGTTTCGTAATAACGTCGACCCTGTCCGTCAGGACGTTACACGGTCGTCGCACAAGAGCCTTTCGATGAGGCTTATAATCGGACGCGACAAGTCGTAGGTCCACCGGGCTGAAAGACATCCTATACTTCGTTTGCCGAGTTGTGGTCTCCACTCCAGGAAACTTCTGCTCCATCGGCCATCAGTCCTGCGACAGACGTAGCCAGTCCACTGCCACTTTAGCTTATTCGGTCGGTTATTATAGTTCTCTTAGGGACCAACCCTAAATTATGTCACACGTAAGGGGTTGTCACTTTTCAAAATCTAATATATTTAAGCTTTAAAACACGAAACTTGAACTATTAGGTCTTTACATATGAAATTGGCGTTTTGTAAGGTATAACGTCGATTTTTTTAAATATAATATATTTATTTAATCAAAGTATGTACCATTGCTATCTATGCACTTCTGCCATCTCATCGGTAGTTCATTGATCCCTTTACTAAAAAAGCCATTCGGTCGGGAATCAATAAAACCTTTGAAGGCGCTTTGGACTGCCCCATCGGAGTTGAATTTTTACCCTTGCAAGAAGTTATCCAAATCTCGAAAAAAATGGTAATCTGTTGGAGCAAGGTCCGGGGAGTACGGTGGATGTCTTAGACATTCCAATTGAACCTCCTCTAATTTGGTAGCCGTCTGTTGTGCAGTGTGTGGTCTAGCGTTGTCCTGAAGCAGCAGTGGCCTAGAGCGATTGACCAGCCTCGGTTGTTTAGCAGCTAGCTTTTTCATCATGGTTTGCAGTTGATGACAATAGACATCCGCCGTAATCGTCTGGCCAGATTTAAGAAAGTTGTAGTGAACGACACCGGCACTAGTCCACCAAACGCTCACAAGTAATTTTTTTTTAGTCAATTTTCGCTTGGGGCAGGATTTGGCTAGTTCGCCAGGGTTCAGCCATTGCGATGAGCGTTTCCGATTATCGTACAGGATCCACTTTTCATCACATTGTGCCGGTTGAGTAATGTAACGCAGCTGTCGACGCGCGTTTGTCGGTTTGCTGCACTCAATTCATGAGGTATCCACCTTTCTAGCTTTTTCACCTCCCCAATTTGCTTCAAGTGAATTAAAACAGTTTTATCACTAACACCGCAGCCTGCAGCTATCTCGGACGTAGTTTGCGATGGATCCGCTTCCACAATAGCTTTCAATTCTGCATTATCAACATTGGTCTCCGGCCGTCCACGGGGTTTGTTCTGCAGGTCGAAATTTCCAGAACGAAAACGTTGGGACCAAAAACGCAGTGTGTTTTATTTTGCGACACCGCCGCCATACACATTATTAATCCTTCGAGCCGTTTCGGCAGCACTGGTGCCACGATGGAACTCGTACTCGTAAATAATGCGATATTTCAAGTTTTCCATTTTGCAAACTGAGTGACGCAAAGAAAAAACCAAAAGAGGAAAAACAAATGAATTACGGTTTTCAAAACACAAAAGCATAAGTAAACAGCTGTATAAATTTGAAATTGGAATTCCTAACCAAAGAGGAGATAAATTTGAGATCAAAGTGGCCAGTACGACAAAACGCCAACTTCATATGTAAGGACCTAATATTAACGAAATACTTCAAAATATTTCTAACTTTACTTGTATGAACATAGTGTTTAAAATATAAAAAAATAATTTAAATGGAAATAAAACTAATTTCGGAACTGCTGTTTTCATCTAATAATTTCTTAATGTAAAACTGCAAAATATGTGAAGTCACACTAGGGAGGGAGGAGTCTCACGAATGTGAAGGAATTAAATTAATGTGACGTAACCCATATTTATGGTTTTATTCATCAAAGAGACAGCTAACATAGCTCCCTCCTTGCTATTGGCGAAATACTATAATTGTCTTTCTATAAACATTTAATAGTTACTTTCGGCTGTACCAATTTTTTAGGGTTCATAACGAACTAGCAAAATCGTTTTTTTCTTTAATTTAGTGCTGTCCATGTGTTGCAAACATTGTACTAGGACAAGCGGCAACTTGATCCTACCCGGTAACATAGAAGGGGGGGGGGGGGCCTGTCTAAAAACCACACTAACCAAGGTAGTGATGGTTAAAGTATTGTCTCATGACCCTGTCTTAAGGTTATAGTAGGAACACCAGGGTTATTTTATTTAATATCTGGCACCTGTTACGAGTCACATACTCGCTGTACCTCAGTAGTGAGCCGTGTATTAACTACGAGTATTTCCACCTCGCAACAAAAAAGCAATAATTGGCACTGAATGTAGGTACAACTTGAGATTTGGAATAATTCTATACTATGTATATATAAACCGCTATACAGTGAGCGACGATTGTTACGACAAAAAAAAATGTAACATACTCAGTCTTCGCAGAGAATTTATGACTCTGCGTTATTCGGCCACCTATATAATTCCAGGTTCATTAATTTCCTACCATCGCAGCTTTCCATCGATCAAGCGCTTCGCTCTATAGTACCCAGTTTCACCAGACCTTCTGTTACGTACCCTACAATGATTTGAAATAACTTATCAGACAATGTTTTTCTATAACGTTTGTATATGATAATTTTCATAATTTATGTTATTTATCATACCATATATATAAATAAATAACAGTACAACATCCGTCCGTCGTAGGGTGCAGTTGAAAATTAGCATCAGGCACCTGTTGCCTGGTATATTTGGTACCATCGCGAGACTTTTTTTTTGGTATATACCTACATCGTTTAATTCATCGCTATGTGAAGACCAAATAAAGGTTTTTTTTCTTCTTTCTCTTTTATGAGTTTTTTTCTTTTAAAACATGCAGGACTTTGGGCAGCTTGCCTATTGTAGTCCAGCTAAACAAAAACAGTCAAATCTAACTGATGGTTTAAAAATGAACGTGTTTACACAGTTCAATATGGTTTTTTACGTCAAATATAAGTATAATGTACTTTCTATACAAAGTCACACGTTATAAGAAGGGTCAGTTTAGTAAGGGTGGACGCGATCAATAGTGAGCCAGCGTACATTCCTAGAGGAGGAAAGGTTTCACGATTACTTATTTAACTTATATACATATATCTAATATATTAGTATTAAGATATAAAAGTAAAGGTAGACCAACAAAAAAAGATAGATGGGTTCTGTGAAGAATGATATCATGAATTGGGGTGTGACAGACCTTATGCTAGAATAGAGAAGCATAGAAGGAAAATACATGTTTTGCCGACCCCAAATTAGTAGAAGGTGAAAGAAAAGAAGAACAATATCAATATATAGTATCCTCAGTTTTATTTTTAGAGTCCGCGCCACTAAAGAAATCCCACGAAAAATAAAGTTATTAAAAGTGGCAGATCCGCTATTTGATAGAACTTTGATCGTAGTCATAAAATAAATTTACAGACTTAATTATGGATATTATCTATTTATTATTCAGTAATTACCTACCTCCTTTTACGGATTAGCAAATAATTACTCTGACAGGGGCTTCGTTTCATTAGGGACTCAACGACCACGCGCACGACGCGATGTTTCCCGTTCCACTTGCTTGGCGACGTTACAATTGTAAACCCAAGTGGAACGGTTATTCGACCCACCTCTTGACATGGGTCGTTGTGAGCGTTGTGTGATCGAAAATGATGACGTCACTAGTGACGTTTTCGCCACGACCACAACGACTGCGGTCGCCTTGTGGAACAGCTAACGGAGCATTTTGGGTGTGTTGAGCTACTTATGGAACGCACTGAGGATTAAGTACGGCGCTCGTAGCGCCGCCCGGATCTGTCTCAGCTTTAGTCGCCTGTCTCGGTCGCTGAAAAAGGCTAAGCGGACTGTAGTTATAGGTATATAAATGAATACCAGAAAGAAAACGTTCTGTGATTGCGAAATGCACCTTTATTGGAGGCTGTTTTTTCATAGACACGTTGATCATTGCAATTCAGCAACCATTAGTGTTCCTAAATTTAAAAAACAAAATTATAAATACCAAAGCATCCGTCGTTAACGAGTAGCAAACTTCAAAATCTACCTTAACTGTTACACACAGGATTTTATTAATATTAATTCTTCATAATTTATATTACTTGTACGAATGAATCTTGTTAATAAACTTGTTTTTTTTTGAGTAAGTGTAGTGTTGTGACAGTGTCATAGTGTTGTGCGTCGAATGATGAGTTGATTTTTAACTTTTATAATAAAAAAATAAACATGTATCGTCCAAACTTTTACGAAAGTACTTGCTTTCGTTGCAGTGAAATTGTTTATCAAGTGGACAGAGTTGGACCATTGAAGGATTTTACGTTCTTTCATAGTGGGTGCTTCAAGTGCGCTGTTTGCGGAACAAAACTTACTTTGAAGGTGAGCCTCTTAATTAAAACTGTTTTATTAGCCTGACCTATGTGCGTGTGTGTGCAAACCCTTGTAGCTTAGTATTTAGCGCAATCGTGTCCCAAATTCGCACTGTGTACTGTTAACACTCACCACTACGTACCAATGGTCTCAAAACGGGGAATGCTGAAGACCGCGCGAAGTGGAGTAGGAAAAGTAGGAAAGCGGACCCTAGGCGTCAGAGTGAGCGCTCCGAACGCAACCGGGATTTAACGCTCGGATGATGATGATGACTGTCAACACTCACCACTCTACCGTCTTTGTACTGCCTACAATAATATCTGCCGCGAGCTCGATATTTTCAATGCATCGGTTAAGAAAAGGTCAAGAAATTTCACACTGTTAATTATTTATTGAACTTCATTATTTATTTAAGTCTTTTCTTTTTTTCAAAACTTATTATGTACTCGCTGTGTATATATAATGTATGCTGTGTTCGCATCAAGAAGACCATTCAGCAACCATATTCTCTGTGTTCTAGTTTTGTTTAACAGTACGTAAGCTGAGGTGGCCAGTTTGCGAAACAAATAAAAAAAAATCAAAGGTCGTGGGTTCGAATCTTGGAAACCACCACCGCCACACGACGCGATAGATCAATGCTGGAATTATCATCATGACTTAGCTCTTAGGACAAGCTCGATCGGTGTGATAACAAACTCTCACAGAACATCGGCATGAAACGTTTTGAGCTAATGGTGTTTCGTGCTATGATATATGCTATACCATACCCCATTCTTCCTGTCTGATCCTCCTATCTCATCCCTTTATCCCATTCCTGTATCAGATCCCTCCTATCCTTTTCCCCTGTATCCCTTCCTAAAGAGTGGCAACGTGTTGCCTTCGCACCCGGTGTTGCAAACGTCTGTAGACAATGGTAATCACTTTCCACGTGGGTCGTCTGTCTGTTTGCTACCTTCGCAATAAAAAAAAATCACTTAGGCAGTTTTAGACCTAATATGCATATTGTTATAATTATCACGTGCCAACAGTGACGGGAAACATCATGATGAGGAGGTAACCGATGTGTCGAACCCGGTAATCCGCCTTGGACAAGCGTAGCGGCTATACTGCCCGTTCCTCTAGAAATGGAAGGCCCGAGCCCAGCAGTGGGACGTTTGTGGGCTGTTATTATTATTACCTATTATTCCTTCAACTTTATTTTTAATACATATCGCACACTTAATAAAACAAAGAAGTAACTCAAAAATCATGAATTTGTAGATTACATTATAAAACGTAAGAACTTATCATCTATAAACTTCTAAACATCCCGTGTTTGTGTACATTTGAGTTATTTAAAAAACAACAGCTGGAATACACTATATAAACGATAGAGAACACGATGTTTGTCTGCCTATTTGATTGTTTATCGGTTTGTCTGTTTGTTCGGGATTCATGTAAAAACTACTGGACCGATTTCAATGCGGTTTTTGCTGATCAAAAACAAATTAAAATCTGCGATACTTTTTAACCTGAGAATTTTCCTGGGAATGATTTAAAATGGCCAGATAAAAAAAATCGAATTCCAATCACATTTTTTACAGATCCATAGCAAAATTTATACAATACAATTTGTGATATATTTTATTCGGAGAATCCCGCGGGAATTTTCCCGGGAGCGGTTTATAGTTGTTCGGGTGCATAAAAATTATCTTATTCCGGCACAGCTTTCAGTAAAACGAAAGCTTAAATCGTTTTTTTTAAATGCTGTGGTACCTTGTGTATCCCGTGAGAATTTTATGTCAAGTATGGACGATGTCCCGCGCAATTTGACCGTTGGTTGGCCAAATAAGGGACTGTCCCTCTTTTATCTACTAAGTACTGCGACGAGTGAAGGAAACATATTGTTTTAAAAAGAGAAATAAACCCCAATAAATGGTTTTATTGATAAGAGGTGAGATTTATTTCTCATATTTGTAAAGTGAATTTATTTGAACCTATTTCGTTCTTTGACAAAAAATAATCTTGCTTCGCTGGTGTATTTCAATTTAGTTTCTTCTTCAGAAATTGTTTATTTTTATTAACGATGAAGTAAAATAAGTACGACTCTATTTTTTCAAATTATTTTACTTGAATATAACTTCTTACACATTCAGTTAAAGTTAAAGACCATTCAACAACTTGAAATTATTTTATTTGAGAATTTATTACCAATCAAAGAACAACTAGTAACATGACAAAACTTTAAACACTCGTTCTCAAAAAACATAATTTTTAAGATATTTCTTAGTTTTGCGAAGTGTGCCATATTTATATCATATGTATTAAACGGACCACTGACTGGCTCAGTGCGCCAGGCAGTGATCCGTCTTGTGTACTTCATGAACAATGACCTATTAGAGACCGTAATTCGATTGCTAACAAACATCGAAAAGTTCTAATGACTGCATAGAGTACTATTAACATGTTAACTGCCATGTCGGGCTGTATATCCGACAAGTAATTATTACCATTCCGGCCTTGTTGGATTATATGACCGACAAACCATATCTAACTTGAACGTGTCTGTGAAGCCTGTTGGGCGTACTTGCAATGATTTCATGTAAACAGTGAGACCTGCGCGGCTTCTCTACACTGGTGGAGGGGTTGTAAACTTTCAATGAGAGAAAAATGCAATAAATGTCGAAATATTGCATGCATTTCATCCGTGCAGGAACGGAGAAAGAATACAATTTCCTGCGGCCGGGTGGCTTGTCGTAAGAGGCGACAAAACAACCCAGGTAGGGCATTTGCCCGTCTCATAACAACCTTGAGTTGTGTTCCGGCATTAGTGGCCAGGTTCCAGTCTCCATTTAGAGAGCAGCAGCGCCTTGGTAGGGTTTTTGTGTGGGAAATGTCCATAGGCGATGGTAACCGCTTTACATTAGGTGAATCATCTGTCTGCTAAACTCATACAATAAAAAAATATGTAATTAAACTCAAGAATATATTCAACGTAAAATTAACATGAGATGCTTTGAATTTTTATTATTTACAGAAATGCAATTATACACATATGTATATGCATACATATCTGATATAGCTAAATTTGCAACGTTGTCCCCCCGAAGCACGTTGTTGTAAATGTGAATGAAGTAAGGATTTAACGAATTGTATAAAAGTTTACAAGGTCGGATAAATGTCAGTTAGAAGGTCACGATGAGACCCGTCTCAAGGTCGACTACTTTTAGCTATCTGGGAAATAAAAGTTTGATGGCATTTTACACACTTGAGAAGATATTTAATTTTATATTTATTAGTTTATTATTTGAAAATTAAGTGTAAAATATAATAAAAACGATTGAAAATAGTATATTTCCTTAAGTTTTTTCGCGACTAGTAAACATAATAAAACTACGTTTTAACGGTTTTGACAATCAAATTGAACGCTGCGCTTAGAATCGCTGAAACGAAATTTAATTGCGATCGAAAATGTTGAAATTCTAAATAAACATCTTGATATGATTAACATTATTTATTAAAAACTATTCTTTCTACTTATTAAAGTATCATAACATAAGTATAAAACAAAATTATTGTCTACTTTTTCACTTCTATTCAATTTTAAAGTTTATTCACACGTCACAAATTATTGATACTTGGATGGTATATATTTAGGACCGGAATTTGCACGAATTTCACACTAGTTTTATTTAGTCAATCTTTTGATAGGTTAGTAATGTTTTGTTATGTTTGCTATAAAAGTTTAGTCCCTGTAAATTATTTTATTTTCAGGAATTGTCATAAGTAGCTTTCTTTGATAAATGTAAAAGAATGATGTATTTTGATGAGGAGTTCATCTAAAGACAGGTAACAAAGGTTGCTTAAGCCAATATTAGACTGTTCATGTCTGTCTCTTAATTTGTATCAATCAACCGAACTGCTACATATAAAATTATAAACATAAGCTGGAATCATTCGTTGTCATTGCATACCGTCGTGTCCTTTCAGTTTTGCGTCGTTCAACCAAATTGAACCAATTCCGTTGATTTATCTAACAAAATAAAATTACATATAATCGAATACAATGCAAGAAAACTTAACTTATTTGTATTGTATTCTACTCATAGTCCCTCAATACTATAAGTAGAATACTGAGTCCAGATCACCGTCTTCTATGGGTTAGGTGCCCAGAAGGCTGGCTACGTTTCCTCGCTGGATCGCCATACTGATCCGTTGGCCGAGGTAAGCACCAGCCCTCTGATCACCTGAAGAGTCAATGAGTCGTTTCGACAAATTTTGGTAGAGGCTCATGGCCTCAGGACCCCACGGTCCAAGCGTCTCGACAGCAAACGGCACAAACATATAACTCTCACTAAGGGTTGCATATTTGCGCCGCTTGAGTGATTCGGCTGTCTCCGCCGCCGAACCGGCTGATCTAGACGTGTTTGGTAAATGGGATGCGGCCAACGTGTCTATTTCGTTGATCCATCTAATATCAGAATTAGCTCTTTATCAATTTCATTTGCAATGAAATGAGATCCTGGTACCAATGTCACTAAGCTACTAGGAATTTGTAAAACATGTTTTGACGACGGGAAACCGATTGAGGACTAACCGTCGCAAGGGAAACGCGGTTTTTATTGCATGAGATCAGCAGACAGGCAGACGGCCCACGTGATGGGAAGCGGTTACCATCTCCAATGGACATTTGTAAAGACTCTAAAAGGAGACTGGAACCTGCCCATTAATTCCGGAAAACAACTCAAGGTTGTTATGGCGGCATCCCCTAGACCAAGGGTGGTAGCCATCCAGCCGGACAAATACCCTACCACCTTCCTGTAGGATGTTTTGTCGCCTTTTACGACAGGCCGGCCGGCCGCAGGAAATTATATTCTTTCCTACCTGTAAACCTACTTTATATTTATCATTGACTGCCTAATTGCAATAAATCAATGCCTCTAACCGTGAAAATAGCATATTACACAATTCAGTTTGTATTATAACAGTTCAATAACACAGCTATAACATTATCGTCGCTATATTAGTGCCTGATTCATTGCATGCAGTATTATATTGTGGCAGGTTGACTCAATTTTACTGATATAGAGGTCGCTTCTCTTCAAATTTAATTAAAAATGAATTATTAAATGATAATACAAATAAAAATTTGCACGCTGATTTAATTAAATTGTCAGTTGAGTTTAAATGTCTTTAAGTGAAAACTTCTTTAGGCGCGCTGAGCATTTTATTTTGTGGAGTGTGTAATGTCGGGTTCGGGTAATGTCGGCTCGAGTTTTCTAAAGGAACAAGAGCGTTATTTTCTAGGACAGAAATCAGACACAATATTTTGAAGCGAAACAATTTAAGCTTGTGTAGCGGGTAACATACAACAGACAGATTTGGTACTACTAGTTGCAGTAATTTCCAGACCTGAGTTATTTCAGAAGTAATTTTGGACATGTTTCCTGCAGAAATCGATATATAAACATTAGTTATTTTAACATTTTTTTAGAGAATAAGAAACGAAATTTTTTAAATTAATTTTAACTGTTCATAATAAAAGCAATAATACGAATCTAAGCTGTCTTAAAAATAAATAATATTAACAATAAAACTATAGTTAAAATATTTGTCCCAAATCATTGTTATTTGTTGGTAAAGTTCCCAAAAGCATTAACGCGTTAGATAGCTATAAAATAAATTAACTATTTTTTATTATCTTTTGGTTAAATAAGGCGTTTTAATAAAAATTAAGTCTTAGAATAATTAGCTTTATGATAAGTAAGTACTTAATAACTTATCTTGCAATTTCGATGTTATACCTCCGAGAATTCTGTTATTTTTGTCTATAATATATAATATTGCATCTTTATTCTGGTCCTTTTATACAAAGTTTCGTGAACAATGGTTTTACTCCAAAATCGTAAAGCGATAATAATTAAATACAATAACATGGAAATAACATTTTTAATTTATAAATCCCAATCATTACGGGCCGTTGTTGAACAGTTCTGACTCAATACAATGCTTAACACGACCAATATAAAAAGGACTACATTAATATGTCAAGCGCGTGATTATTGTATTAAACAACAAGTGAACTATAGACCAATATACAATGGACATTTGACAAAAAGATTTAATAAAATGAATGTCACTGATATGCTTAATTATGACAGACAATACAATTAGTTCACAATGCGTACTAGTTGGTTGGTATAACACTTTTGATTTTTGGATTTTCACTTTCAAAAAGGACATGACTATAGCTGGAAATTGGTTACTTAACTAATCGGCAGACAAACACACGTATTGTATATCCCCAAATTAAGCAAGTTAGGCTTGTGTTATGGGTAATATACAACGGACTACTCTGGGGCCGATCCCAGACACCCAGACCATAGTAAATAACGGAGAAAATACGTTTCCGAAGTTTACTATACCAGGAATCGAACCCGGAGCCTCTGCGTTGTAGTGAGGTAGGCCGGCAAAGGCTTAGCCCGCTCAACCACAGAGGCCGTCAAACTCATTTTTAGCGACGAGCAACCAGGTGAACAACCAGATGATAGCTATTTGGCTAATGGGTGGAGGACTCGCTAACTGACAGCTGACGGCTAAGCCGCAAACTTGTCAGTTGTCGGCGTTATTCAACAACCATTATGACCAAACCATTCCATTAGCCAGCTGGCGATTTGATGGGATAACTCAGCCGTGGCTATTTTGTGACCAACGCTGTTTTGCTGCTTTTTACAATAGCTACCCATCTCTAAACCTTCTTCTAGAGTCAAAACATTTACAATTTTAATTTATCGACATTTAAAAATTCAAAAACTCATTAAATTACATACCTTAATATTTTGATTTGTCATCCAATACTCCAATGTTCGAATGCAAACCTGTGTTTTGGTTGTCACTAGAGAAAGCCGTTTATCCGTGCAGGAACGGAGAAAGAATACAATTTCCTGCGGCCTGGCGGCCTGTCGTAAGAGGCGACTAAACAACCCACAGCCAGGTGGTAGGGTATTTGCTCGACTGGATGGCGACCACCCCTGGTCTAGAGTATGCCGCCGTAACAACCTTGTGTTGTGTTCCGGCATTAGTGACCAGGTTCCAGTCTCCTTTAAGAGAGCAGAGAGAGACAGCGCATTTGTAGCACCTTTGGTGTTGCAAATGTCCATAGGCGATGGTAACCGCTTTCCATCAAGTGGGCCGTCTGCCTGTCTGCTGAACTCCTGCAATAAAAAAAAATAAAAGAATCAAAATATATGTTTTGGTCTTTATTGTCGAATGGGCTAAGCCCTTACCGGCCATTCGATTCCTTTGCGGGCGGCGCGGGTGGCTTGGGGAAAGGGTTCCCGCAGCTAATAGGTACTGCCGAGATGGAGGCGCGCTGAGAGTGCAAGACGTCACCGGGGGCTTGCACCTTCGGCGGTGGAAGAGACCTTATGGACCGCCGCCTGTCAAGGCTTGCGAAACGGCTAGGCCAAATACTTGTGACCATGGCATAAGGACGAAGGTTACGTTCATGCTATATTGTCCTATGGTACTTTACTTTAGGGCAATGCTGTTAACATAGAGGCTATATTTGTTTTATAAAAGAGAGCCATGAGGTCCATTTACTATCTCGGCCCTCGGGAGACTCTCAGAGAACACTAAAGAAATCGGAATCATGACGGTCGCCTGCCAAATATATTTTTAATAATACAATTTACATTCGTAATAATATGAGTGCTTACAAACAATTAAGGATCTTCACAATTTCAACACCAGGCATAATAATAGATGCTGCTATCTTTCAGACTACAAAAAGTACTATCTTCTTTCTCGGGGGCTGGTATACTCTTCTTCAATAAAGTCCCGAATGAAGTGTGTTAACACCGACCAGTTCCGTCGGGGAGAGAGGGGATCGCGGCGCAGTCCGCCTTACACCGTCCGGCGACGCTTGCGCATACTAATACAGCTAATAAAATTCATATAATTCAAACAGTCCACTGATTATACAAGAAACCCACACCACCTCCAGGTGGAAGCTACAAAGTGTTAGATCTGTCCTTCAGTAAATTTAAAGCTAAATTGAAAAGTACCTTGCTTAGAAAGGGTCAGGTACTACACTATTGAAGAATACTTAATGACAAAACTGCATTTACATAGTTGCTCGCTCCAGCCCTTTATATTATCATCTCTGTAACGTTCATATTTTGCATAACATGTAAGGAATCTATGAAGATTTGTCGCAGTATGAATTCTTAGTATGTCATTATTGCGACGGTGACAATATTTTTTGTTTGTTACAACTCTATTCATTCTTTGAAAAATAGTTGTAATACAACTTCTATATGTATTAAAAAAGAAAGCCTGAGATAATATATAAATAAATATGACGTAAAAATCTTTTTTAGCTAGACGTGTTGCTGGGGAGTTTCTTGCCGTTTCTCATCCTTTGAACAGCGATAACACATTGCGAAACGGTGTATGTAGAATAGGAAGTAGATTTAAATTTCGAAGTATTCTCCACGAATTCGGGAACTTATTTTGAAAAAATAAATTTAATTCGAACCATGGAACACCGAGGGGTTTCAGTGAGTATCCCTAACCGCGGCGTGGTAATACCAGTTCTTACTTGCGGTGCTCGTGCTACCTCAACATGGCGAGTCTCACACCTTCCACCGCGTTTCCCCAGCGGTGGATAGTCCTCAAACGGATTTCCCCTCGTTAAAAAAAAAGTTCATTTCCTGCCATGGTAAATATTTTAAACGAACTTTTGGTTATTTGCTATGTTCTGAGTATCTGTATTGTTACGAGTGTGGGACTCGAATTAAAATGCCGTTGGAATTTCTACAGAATTTATTAGAACTATACAAACACGTATAACACAGGCACAAATATAACCAGTACAAACTCCACGATTCAACAACACGCGCAAAGTCCGTCACTATATCGCTTATCGAATGTACACGTCTTGCTTTGATCGTAGTTCTCGCTAGACTGACGATCTCTCCATTGGGCCATTGCTACACCGATACAATATGGCTGCCAGGCCGCATAGATCGGATTTATTGGAATCAGTTTGACACACCTGCCTAATGACTGCCATAAAATATGACAATACACAATGAACTGTTTTTGTAATTACGAATTTTACAAACACAAAGTAAACAAAAGAAGTACAAATGCGGGATGGTAATAAACTGAGCTTTATGGCAGGCAGGTGTGCATTTATCGTTGTCGGCATGTAACAGTATATTATGCACGTAACTAGCTTGGATACATTTGTCTGTATGCATTGTTTTTCCTTAAAAGATCATTTTCGTACATTAAAAACAGAATTTTTGCAATGAATTACATATTTAATAATGTTTAAATATCTTAAGTCAACTTAAATCACATCTAAAGTTAGATATTACAGTAGACAATGTTTTACATTAATCATCTAAATACACACAATAATAATACACAGTTTGAATAAAATTTATCTTGTACGGAAAATCAAGATATAGATTACGTAGGATCTGGCTTTACAAAGTGAAACACTTTGAAAAGTATTTAATTTTACTATTCAATGGATCTTCTTTAATTTAATCCGTGCCGGAACGACGGAAGAATACAATTTCCTGCGGCCGGGCGGCCTGTCGTAAGAGGCGACAAAACAACCCACAGACAGGTGGTAGGGCACTTGCCCGCCTGGATAGCCACCACCCCTGGTCTATAGAATGCCGCCATAACAACCTTAAGTTGTATTTCGGCATTAGTGGCCAGGTTTCATTCTCCCTTTAGAAAGCGACAGCACATTGGTAACATCTTTGGTATTACGAATGTCCATAGAAGATGGTAACCGCTTTTCATTAGGTGGTGCGTCTGCCTGTTTGCTGTACTCATGCAATAAAAAAAATTAATTTATTTTTCGTTAAAATTTATCAGAATTTTCTGTCACAGTATTTTCTTAAGCTTAACGGTTTTAAGCGCGTTATTTTAATTTATCAGAATTTTCTTTCATAGTATTTTCTTAAGCTTAACGGTTTTAAGCGCGTTATTTTAATTGAGTTTTATTCCGACATTTTGACCACTTTTCAGTAGCCGTGATCACGAGAGAAAACTACTACTACTACGATTAGAATTTCCTCGACACAAAAAAGTTCCAAACGAATACATTGTTTTCTGAATAACAAAACACATAATCTACTTTCAGAGATTTCAGTCAGCCTGTACGCTGTGCACACTAAAATCGTGACCAAATCGTGACCAAAATATAAACCGACACGCATTCAAAAATTGTTCAATTATCTTAATGTCATTGTTAGTTCTGTTTGATGTTGGAAAAACAATGTAAAAAAATTGCAATTGCCTTTTTTTATAAACAATCAGTTTTACAGTTAACTGTATACAGTTAAATGATGGCATATGGTGCAGTGTTATAGAGTGGTTCAGTTTCAAGTTGAATGGGGTCTGTGAGTCACTCGCCGTGACCGCAGAATCGTGTGTGTGTTATTATGAATCATTATTTTATTTATATTTACATTCATTGTATAATATTTGCTTTTTAATTCGTTAAGATATAAATAAAGCTGTATACAACATAATGCAAGTTGCGCAACATTATGATGTTTTAGACAACGAGCCATAAGAATGACCCGGGTTTTTGGTATGCTTTCTAAAAGTGCTTTCGAGAATATACTTTAAATGAAGTACACTTACCAGCTATTATCCTAGTATACATTATAGAATGCACCCAAAGACAAGGCCCGGAGATGGGAACAAAACTAACTGAGCTATTGAGATGAACTGATTTAGAGTTGAGAAATACCTAATATTATTTATAGCCAGTTCCTACTTGCCACCACCTTGTTACCACATGCCTACTGTTGGTAGATATTTGACATTACTTGTATAGAACTTATCTCAAATTTTAACAGGTAAGTAAGATATAGGAACCAACTATAGGACCCACAGCCTATGCACAAGACACTTGTATAGTTTGCGTTAAGATCACGCAATAAATATCAATCATCCAGCCTACTAAAGACTTCTAAAAACTTTATATATTTTTTCTAGATTCCATAGGCAAATGTTCATCCTTCGTATTCACATCACTGTCTGTATGTCTCAGACATCGTTCTCGAGGGTTCCATAATTCACTCTATAGACTATAAATTCTTCCCGAAGTACCTATCTTTTTGTTGTGATTAGGAACTCTTTGGCATCAACTAAAACCGGTAAACATTTTAATAGTTGTTGCACAACTTTGCATATTTACTTTGCACCAACAATATTATAACAACAACAGCAAAAAAATAAGTCTTTTGGGAATAACTGTACTCATACCAAACCTCTTCTTACCCGCAGACATACTACAACAACCAGCATTGGACAGAAGACAAAGAAGTATACTGCTCAAGTCACGTGCCCAAAATTGGTCCAGGTCACTTGGACAACTCCTCAGTCGGGATCCGCAGCGCACTCAACGTACCAAGAAGCAATAACTACGTGAACGAGCAGATAAGGGGACAGCCTAGAAACAGCCATGATACTGAATGTGAGTATAGTTTTATTTATAAGCCCGCTCATGGTTTACTATACTTATATCTCTTGAAAGGATATTACTATTTACATGAATATTAAATTAAAATAACAATTAATATCAAACTAAAACTAACTTAAAACATATAATTAAATACTAAAAATAAATTAACTTATAAATTAAACTATACAATAAATTAAACTAAAAATAAACTATATATAAAAACTAAAATGTGAGTATAGTTTTATTTTATGAATTCAAGTCGACCACGATCTTATCTGGTGTTAGGTAGATCATATCGCCTAATGATCTAGTATAGAGCAGATTTACCTAGAAGGTATTTCACAGGAGATGCTGTAGACATTAGAAGATACAAACGCACTAAGATGGAATGTCTAAAGGATGACATGAAGATTTGTGGTGTAATAGAGAATGTATGAACGAATGGAGAGTATGGAAGGAAAAGTCATATTGCCGACCCTAAATGATCGATGAAAGTGAAAGGGGAACGATTCAAAATGTCCACTGTCTACCGATCCCAGATGCCAGTGCACCTGATTGTTCGATCTAAGGGTAACGGCGAGATCAGTTCAAAAAACCCTATTGCACACTCTTTAAAGCTTGCTACTTACTGTGAATCCATTAATGACGAGTCTCATCGTTTTCAATTTACCAGTAACTCTTTTAATAAGGCTACTTTACGACCGCCATCTTAGCTTCCAGGATTCGTAACGATGTTTCATTTTCCAACAGTGCGTAACAATTCTAATAATATTAAACCACAAAAAAACCATTTAATGAGTAATTTTTGACATGTCATAAATATCTTGTGTGATGTATCAAAAATTCCTGTTTACACTTCCACGAACTATTTATTCCATTTTGTTATACATGAAGTCATAGAGGTAGAGTAACGTTAATTTTTAAGCAAAAATCACAGACCTAGAATATAAAAGTTCTTTTCTTTTGCATAAATTCAGCAGACAGGCAGACGGCCCACCTGATGGAAGGCAGTTACTATCGCCTATGGACAGTTAAAACACAAAAGGTGCTACCAGTGTACAGCCGCTCTCTAAAGGAAAACTGGAACCTGGCCACCAATGCCGGAACAAATCTCAAGGTTGTTATGGCGGCATACCCTAGAACAGGGGTGGTAACCATCCAGACGGGCAAATACCCTACCACTTGGCTGTGGGTTGTTTTTGCACCTCTTACGACAGCCTGCCCGGCCACAGGAAATTGTATTCTTTCACCGTTCCTGCACGCATAACAGTCTGCTGGATTCGCAAATAAATTTACAAGCACCTCCTCTCTAAGCTATTGGTAGCCGTTGATTCACACTTTTGTAGATTAAGATCGCAATATTTCTTGTACCATCTGATCTACCATACGGAAGAATCATCCTTCCAGGAACGGAGAAAAGATATCAATTCTTACTGCCGGGCGGCCTGTCGTAAGAAGCGACAAAAGAACCCATAACCAGATGGTAGAGCATTAGCCTCTCTGTGTAGCTATCTAGAGTATGCTGCCATAACATCTAGAGTTGTGCTCCAGCATGAGTAGCTAATTTCCAAATTTCCTTCTAGCACGGCAGCACATTGGCAGCACCTTTGGTGTTTCAAATGTCCATAGGCGACGGTAACCAATTCTGAATCGAGATAAGTATGTTTTGCCACTAGGCAACTTACTTCATTAAAACCTTGGCAAAAACTAGCTAACCTCTAACTGTTTACTTGAGATAGCCAAAACAAGTGGCAGTAGGTTGTTCTAAAGAGTTTTACTTTAAATCGATTGATTCGGTGTTAAGGCTTACAAAGGCTGTTGCATCGGAACAATACTTGACCTTGCAGCGTTGCCATTGTCCTGGTTTATTGACCACTGCCAATCCGGTTGGTTTACACCTAATGGTATTTTGTTATGACTAGGAAATTTTGTATGGTTCTTTGTTCGAACACAACTTTGCAAGTTTCTAAAGGGGACGTACTCATTGCAAATCATCTAAAACCGATCCTCATGAAACATGTACTGTTTGACTTTTTTGTTGACTTTTAAATTATATGTATGATCATCAAATATATTCTCCAGTAGAACTTTTTGAATAAGGTACTAAGATCCCGGATGTTTTTAATCTATATTGTGCAGCCATACTAATAATCAAGTGATTTTGTACGAATGTCTGTTTCTTGTTTTTTGCAGTTTTGGGTTTGAATGGATTAAACTGAAATTTTGTTTGTATACTTTGTTTCGATTACAGGAATGTCTATAGCACAATTTTTGTCCTGAAAATAATGAAACTTTCATACGATACAGACTCAAAGTTTCTAAAAGCAAAGCTGCGTTGAATGATCTATTGAGGTTATATAATCAAAGGATCTATTAGTTTTTTCTTAAACATAAACCTTTTTTCATATCACTTTTGACCAGTGGTTTTCGGAGGAAACAAGAATTGTTTTCTAGAAGGATTGTATGTAATTTATTTTATTTAATTTTGTGTTTATACCTAAAATCTCAACTGCCTAGTGAAATGTGTTTTTTTGAGCTGCCACAAGACCTCCATTGTTTTGCGTCAGTCCTACAACTTGGCTGAGGCTAGGTTTACATGATATCTATACAGATAAATAAAATTTAGGTGTCTGTTTGTAATCTAATACATAAAATTGTCGTATCGCGGTGTTTGTCACGAAACTCCTCCGAAACGGCTGAACCGATTTGTATGAAATTTTATGTGCATATCGGGTAGGTCTGACAATCAGCCAAAATCTATTTTTTATACCCCTAAATGATAAGGATGACCCACCCCTAAATATTTCTTTTTATTTTTTTGTCAAAATTTCCTATTTTATTATATTTATTTTATTTATGTAAAAATACATACAAATGTATGGAGTAGGGATGATAACAATAAGTTAGTAATATGGCAAAACAACGTTTACCCGGTTAGCTAGTATATATATATATATATATATATATATATATATATATATATATATATATATATATATATAATAATAACAGCACATAAGTGTCCCAGTGTTGGGCTCGGCCTCCCATTATAGGGGGTCTCCCTATAATGGGAGGCTTTGTAATGTCAAAATAAAAATGTGCAAAAAATCATGGCTGTTAATTCCGATCAGGAGATTCCGAAAATGCAATTTTTAGAATTTTGCTGTCTGAATACTCCGGCTAATCTGTAAAACTGCTGGACTGATTTTGACGGAACTTTTACTAGCAGATGTTATAAGGAAAAACGTAGACTACTTTTAAAATTAGGGATCCGCGAATAAAAATTCCACGCGGACGGCGTCGCACGCACAGCTAGTAATAAATAATTTAAATAAGACAAAGTGTTTTGTTATCAGTCCATAAAATACTTAAAATAGAAAGTTCGAAACACTGTTGTTTTTATTTTGTGATTTCTAATAGGTCTTTTCCACGCAAACCATCAGCTTGGAAGTTTTTTCTCCGCAAACTATTATACACATGCCGAGTTATAATTTTCGAATGAAAATATTGCACTGCGCATACGTTTAGCTGTTTTTTAAGTACTTTTGGATTCGTGTTAGAAAAGACCTTCTGAACAATGTGAAAGAAGGAGAGAAGTAAAGAAATGTAATTACATCGAACTATTCTAAAAAAAATCAAATATCTGAAAAACCAAACAAAAATTTAAAAGAGGCCATAGATTTATTTTGGCCATCATAATGACGTCAGAGGTGTTAAAAATCGCGTCATTTTGCAATAAAATAACGTCATCGGTTCCGATAAAGGTTAGTTCGTGGGTGCGGCAGTAACGGTTAAGATTTCGAAACAAAACTGTTAAAAACTGAGGAACTATTCAGAATGATGCTACCGCCCTTTTTTTACCTCCGCACTACTCGTCTTCGCCTGGCTAATAACCGTCACTTCCTCCAGCCGTTGTCAAATGTTACGCAAACATCCTTAAAGTCATTGCTCTTTTGCTAGGTACTCATTAAGGAAAATCTCAAGTCCACTTGAGGGTATCCCTAGGGAAAAGGGTGCTAGCACAACCCTACGATTGGGATTATTCTTAAAACGATGTCCTAAAATTCCTAAGAGTCCGGCAGCGTATTGGTATCTTCTCTTTTGCAAATGGCCTTGTCTAGAGTTCTGCAGCAATAACGACCTTGTTTTTAATTAAATATATTTATATATTGTCGCAAAAATGCAACACAAAAACCGTTGTCTCCATTAATTCAATTGTATAAAAAGCAGGACAAACGGATAGTCGGATGGACTATATAGATATAGATATTTCATAGTCATTCTCAAAATATCTCTAAATGAATGACGTCAATTTGCAAGTAATTTAGGGCTAGCCATTATACATGTAATAAGTATGTTGCCGTTTATCTGCTATGTCACGGATATGAAAGCTGCCACAAATTGTATAGTGAGGCAAAACTATAGAAACCTTATTCACATGGACAATAATCATGACCAGTAACTAACTGTACAGCTACACAAACATTTCTGCTTGCGTCTGCGCATTCCGCAATTTGTACTATACTAACTCATACACAGATAAAGTTATAAAGCTCTTGAACTTCGGCATACTTCGGTTATCTGCGGTCATAATCGGATGCTAGAAAGAGAGGCCATTGACAGAGTAGGTGAGGAGAACTTGTTGCAAAACGACCGGTCACATTCCAACGCCTGCAGCCCAGTGACCTAAAGCACCCTAAAGTCAATATTCGTACCTTTGGATACGGTTTGGATTTGGACAGTTATTTTAAGGAATGTAAGCTTGTATATATGGCGTTGTTAAAGGCTGGTATATTTGTACATGATTAGTTAAATGGTCCGTGAGCGTCGCGGGACGCATGACGACAGGAGTTAAAACAAAAATGAAGGTCGCAATGACAACATTAATTCAACGTCTATGACCTTGAGAGCCTCAAGAACTTGCAGTCTTTAGCTTTTTTTGTAAGTTCGTGACCACGATCACGTGTGATATCCGTGCGTGTATGGAGAAGGAATATTAAAGGCTTGTGGTTGGGCGGCCTGTAAGAGGAGACAAAATAACCCATAGCCAGGTAGTAGGTAATGTACCCGTCTGGATAGGTACCACCTCTAATCTAGAGTACGCAGTCCTAACAACTTTGAGTTGTGTTTCAGCATTAGTGGCCAGGTTTTAGTCTCCCTTCGAGCCCTGCAGAACATTGGTTGCAACTTTGCTGTTGCAAATGTCTCTAGACGACAGTAACCGCTTTCTATTATTTTTTATTTATTTTTTTATTGCAGGAGTTCAGCAGACAGGCAGACGGCCCACTTGATAGAAAGCGGTTACCATCGCCTATGGACATTTGCAACACCAAAAGTGCTACAAATGCGCTGCTGCTCTCTTAAGGGAGACTGGAACCTGGTCACTAATGCCGGAACACAACTCAAGGTTGTTATGGCGACATACTTTAGACCGGGGTTTAATTAAGAGGGCCGTCAGCATGTCTGCTGCCTCCAACAGTTAAAAATATGTTTATTTTTTTATTTATCGCCCCTCCTGATTTTATGACGACGTCTGGGTATTTATGTCTCTTTATTTCTCTCCTTTCAAAGTTTTTGATTCAGTTTAAAATCGGGTTTTTTTTAATTTTGTGTTATGTCTCATATCGCCCATTAAAAAAACGTAACTAAACACGGACAGGGCGTTCCATTTGTAGCTCACAACGCCCAAAATGCTCAGTTAGCCGTTCCACAAGGCGACCGCGGTCGTTGTGGTCGTGGCGAAAACGTCACTAATGACGTCATCATTTTCGATCACACAACGCTCACAAAGACCCATGTCAATAGGCGGGTCGAATAGCCGTTCCACTTGGGTTTACGATTGTAACGCGGGCAAGCAAGTGGAACGGGATAAATCGCGGTCGTGAACGTGGTCGTTGTGAGTCCCTAATGGAACGTAGCCTGAGTAACACAGGTGGTGCCACTACTCCGTTAATAGTTATATCTTGGCGTTGCGAAGATATAAAAATACGGTTCCATAGAGATAGTTTCAAAAATGCGTATTCTTCTAATTTCACAATATCTTCTCGACATCATCGCGGCACAATAGTAGTAGAAAAAAAAATTATACCTATTGTCATTAGCAGAAATGGCGTTAGCCGAAATGAACATTGGAAAGATACCAAACGAGTTTTCGTTTATAAAGATAAAGTGCCACTGATACGCAATTGGAATTAACAGAGTACCGAAATCGGGCAAACCTGCGATTGAGACGATAGTGTCCGGCGATTTTGGCGAGACAGTAATAGCAGAATGCCCAATTCCCTGGTATAAACTCTACATCAACATAATTTTCCGTATGTAACGTATTGCATAACATTGTAACGTGTACCCCATAATTCGCCGGAAATCATTAAGGCTGTCGCAAACCGGCTTCCATTTTGCAAGTCAACTAAATATGGAGTGTAAATTGCTTTAAGAATGAGAAATCTGTATAAAAAGCATTTAGGACTCGTTTTAATTTACCGGTTGTTGTATTAAAATGTGTGTAGATTTTCATAATAAACGGTACAAAGTTAAATGTTACCATAAATAATAAACGATTAATAAATTGTCTTATATTAATAATTGTTTTTTTTTGTTCAAATATATATCAGTATTTTCTTGAACGCTGTAAGGTTTTCTAAAATTTGTATACTCAAAAAATACCAACTTTATAACCATACTAGCGGTCCCGGCAGACGTTGTCCTGCCCTGAAAAAATATAAATCTAGGACCCGATCTCAGCGCCACCTACCGGTTCCAATTGTGAGTCTAAACCATCCGGGGACCCACTCGAACACACATAAAATATTTCATCAACATCGGTAAAGTCGTTCTCAAGTTATGCGCGTACATACATTTTTACGATTCATTTTTATATATTAGATTTTAAACAAATAAATTTATTTGATTTGATACAAAATTTATTAAGAAAATCTGTATTTTGTTTGTATCCAGTATATTAATATTTATATATTTTATTTTGGCCAATTTAAAGAATATATAATATTTTTTATGAATTATAGCCTATTTATTATACTTTAAAATTTAATCAAATCCAGTCAATAGTTTTTGCGTGAAAGAGTAACAAACATTCAACTATGATCACAAACCATTTCTTTCATAACATTCATAAAAAATAAAACATTCACATAATTATAGATACGAAAGTTACTAATATGTTTATTTATAACTTTTTGACGATTCAGCTGAACAAAGATAAACTTTTGTGTCAAAAAGCCATCTTGAAGATGGTGAAAAAAATTGAGCGGGAAAACTTAATTTAAGTCAAGTAAATACATGTTTTAGTGTTACCCTTGCGGTTTTACTTTACTCAGAAAATAAAATATAAATAAGGGAATAGTCGCGGATGATAGGTAGTCTAATATATAACGGGGTATTTGAAATGAATGCGAGATGTTTACAATAACTAATAAATTTTGTTTTACATATTTGGTATGACTGTCTGTTATAAATTTATATTAGCGACAGATTGAAGATATAAAGCCATTAATATTGTTAATAAAAGTCATTAATATTGTTAAATATAGGTACCGTACTAAAAAATAACAGTGCAGGTAATAATAATGACAGCTCATAAATGACCCAACGGCCTCCAAATGTTTTAAATAATACAGCATTGATGGAAGGTTTTAACTTAGATTAAAAAAGTATAACTTCATAACTGAAAAACAAAAAATAAACATTTTCTACAATATCTTGAAGCTGATGTTGTATAAAATACTTATTGTTACGAGTCGCGAGACTCGAATTAAAATGCCGTTAGAATTACTATAGATTTTATTAGAACTATATAAGTACAAACACGTATAACACAGGTACAAATATAACCGAACACAACAAGTCCAAACGTAATGCAGCAGGTCGTAATTCCGTAAAACGCGCAAAGTCCGTCACTAAAAGTTTCTCGATTTAGAACATATGTCTTACTTCGCTCGTGGTTATCACTCGACTGCCTCGTCCCTCCACCGGGCCATTTCATTATACTGCACAGATGCAATATGTCCGTCCGGCTGCGTGGACTGAATTTCCTAGAATCAGTTTGTACATTAAATCTAACACACCTGGCTAATGAGTCGACCGCAACGGCCATAAACGAGTACAATAAAACAATGGACTGTTCTCTTGAATAATTAGTAAACGCATGTCAATAAATTAGTAAACAAAAAAAGTCCAATTGCCGAAAGGTAATAAAATGTACAGGTATGCCGGTGTGAATTTGTTTTTGTCGGAAATGTGGATACTACTTAGTACTACTAGTGGACATGATCTATGCGGACGACATAGGTCTAGCTGCAAACTCTGCAAAACACTTAATACGTACTTTAAATACGTAGACACGCACTTTAGAAAAGTTCGACCTAAGAGTTAGTAGGAATAAACCAGAACATATTTGAAATGTTCTTTCAGCGATAATAATACACCAGAAACTATCTCCATTGGGTCCACACCTATCCCTACTGTATAAAAGTTCAAATATCTTGGTTACATACTTACACCTGACGCTAATGTGAACAACGATGTGAACCACAGAATAAGCATCTCATCACAAAAATGGCGATCGCTTACAGGTGTGCTGTGTGATGCACGCATTACCATACGAACTAGGGTAAAGTATACAAAACTGCAGTCCGTTCCGTGCTATATGTATCCGAATGCCGGACAGCTAAGAAAACACACATACAAAAGGCACATACCACCGAAATGGAGATGCTTAGATGGACAGGGTAGCTCCAAAGGCGCTCCCATCGGGGATAAAATCACCGAAAATCGCCTCCGTTGGCATGGCCATGTCGAAAAGCGAACTAAAAACCATGTGGTACATATTGCCCTAGACATACCAGAGCGAAAGGAAGGTAGAGGCCGCCGCCATTGACCTGGTGGTCGAATATTAAGAGAGACCTTAAAATAGCCCAATTGCCTGAACCGACCACCCAAAACCGTATCTATGTTTTGGCGCAGGAAAGTAAAGAGACCCGACCCCAAAAATTGGGATAAGAAGTGGAAGAAGAAGAAGAAGACGTTACTACTGAAAAGTAGGTTTGGATTTTTGTAAAAAAAATATTTTCTATTTTTGAGTTACGCAAAAATTTGAATAGCTTTAGAAAATAAAAATATGTATATGATACACGTTGAACGTGACTATAATATTCGAGAGATGTTCTCAATTTCCCTTGGATGCACTAATCAGATCCTGACTTGGTGACAGTGCTATCGGCACTCAGGAGTAAATTCTTTGGAAAAAAAAAATGAAAATAGGTTCACAATTGACGGAGAAATCGCGTAACAAACATACAAAAAACAAAGTCAAATGGAAACCTCCCACTTTTTGAAGTCGATTAGAAACAAACGAACAGACATTACCACAATAAAGGCCTTACTTATAATAATCTCTTTAAGTAACAATTAGCTATCTCTTAAGTAAGAGAATCAGAATCAGACCCTAAAACGTGTATTACTTGTTGTATACCTAAGAGGAGCACAGATAAACGAAATTTAAATGATTAACGTAGGCTGTACCCAAAATATTCGACTAGATGAGTTTATGGGTAAGAATTTCACTAATCAGTTGCTGAGCAGTTTCTTTAAATTTATGAAACGATTATAAGTAAGGCCCTCAAAGGCTTCTGTTTTAACAAGGAAACCCTAAACACACTAAAATTATTATTCCTATTAATGTAATTCAAATATATCGTAACACAACTGTTTCTTAACAAAAACTGTTTTACCTACTTAGAAATTGAGATATTTGTATTTACCAGTTTACCTACTAACGTGTGTTCCTCGGTCGTTGGCACCATTCTTAAATTATCATAATCTTGATTAGAATTTACAACCATATTATCTGGGGTACAAAGTTCATTTTCATATCTGATGAAATGGATTATGATATAACATGAGTTTTGCTCGTAACTGGGCATTACCAATGAATAACATTAATTTAAATACCAATCAAGCTAATAAAATTAAATGATAAATTCATAGAATCGCGTAATTTATTACTATTTCGTTTTTAGTACCGTTTTGTAAAGTCGCTTTTATATAGTATGTACTGTCGCGGAATGAAAATGTTCGTCATCTTAAAGTCGACTTTTGCTTGCACGAGTACAAGATACAATACTGCCAACATTTTAATAAGTGTTACGTTTATAAAATGTAGAAACGTGAAAAAAGAAAATTGCAATGTTGTTAATGACAGACGCTGTGATTAACAATAAGAAACAAAGAGGATATAATCAAATCAATAAAAAGGTTTTACATGTCTAAACAATCTTCTTAGACAGGATAGAAAATCAAACAACTTTGACCAAATGATTTTCAACATAATTTTTTGTGGAACATTCTGTTCTGTGACTTAGTTTGAAAAGATGTGTGTGACGGTGTGCTCACGGACCGTTAAATGAATTAATTTGAAAATGGCGAACATTTTCATAACACGACTGTGCTAAGGGAGTCTTGTTTGAATTTAAATATTTATAACCTTAGCTTAGCTATTTGTAACCTAATAAATAGAAGTATTAAAACTAGAATTTACCCTAAAATCTTAAAAGAGAGTTGCGTTAGAGCAATTTATAAAATTCATGGCAGTAAACCCGATTGTAATTTTATAGACCGATAAAAACTATTTATTTAGGTCTAAAATAGCACAATCCATTAAAAAAAGTTTAATTAAAATTTATATCTGAAAAATTACTTTCTCGAACAATTGGAATGATTGGCTGTTTGTACGCCTACTACTCAATACAAAGATATTTTATATTTAAATCTATTTGTTTCAATTATGAGTATGCATACAATGTACAGACAAAAGTGCAGTCTTACACAAGGGACTAAATTGTGAATAAAACAAAACTAGTCGATTATATAAGGCTGATATTTGGAATACCCTATTTTTTAGGCACACTAGAACACACAAGACTTTCTAAATTGTAACATGCATAATTTTTAGTAAACTACAAAAAAAAATGCATTTTTGCGTATACGCCTATATGTTATGAAGCCATCGATATGTATTCGGGGATACACCGTCCATTTTTGCTGCTGAATACTATCTAGCTAATTTTCCATGAGTAGCTTCATTTTGATGAGGCATACAAAACAGCCTTCAAACGTAACTAAAACGCAAAAGATCTGCAACAACTTAAAACCAGTGCAATGTACAACATAAAAATATTTTATATTTTGCAAAGTTGTTGTTATTTTATGTTTTACTTGGCACCGATTTCAAAATGTTTATCAAATAATCTCAAAAATAATAATAAAAAACACAATCGAATTGAGAACCTCCTCTTTTTTTAAGTAGGTTACAAATGTAAGCTGTTATTATTGTCCACGAGTGCACAATATATTCCCTTACTTTTATAGACCATTCGTCATTCCACAACAATCTACCTGAAGCCCACCTCAGTCCACTTATGAATGCAGGATCTGTTGTCCACCTTGAAAATAATAACATGTTAATATATAATAATTATTAATAATGAATGAACTGGTTTGTATACATCTAACAAGGTACTGATTAGTCGTGAAATGACGTGCGCTGTTTGCACAAAGACCAACTCTTACGCATTAAATCTGGGCGACATTGGTCTTGGTCAGTGTTTATTGTTACGAGTAAAAAATTGTTTTAATGGTACTTAGGCGTAGTAGAGCCATGCTGAAATCATTATATCGATTACAGCTCTTAGGGCCGGCGCAATCGGTGTGATACCACGCTCTCACAGAATATCACCTTGAAACAGTCAGCCTTAATGTTCGACCTACGTGATGAAGCATTGAGAATACCTACCTGGCAACTTTAGAATAGTAAATAGATTCAAATATATAAGATACTGTCCTATTGTCTGACATACGAACAGACAGACATAAGCTTACGATTACCAAGTTAATACCTAAATATATTGTCTTGCTCATACTCTGCTATATTTAATTTTAATATACTCCACACAAAAATATAGCCAATCGTGTTTCGCACGGTGAGTGAGAGGTCCGATGTCCTAATACCCCCTCTCTCTATCCCATCTAATTTAACTCATGCCTTCTGTTTAATCCCTTTATCAAATTCCCTCTGTTCCCTCATCCCTTAGTATTGAGAAAAATCAACAAAACTGAACAAATTCTTTAAACGGCCTGGCCAAGCCCTGGGCGTTGTAAGTGTCAGCTAAGAGCGATGCGTTGGGAAACACAACAAAAGTAATAAGGTGAGGTAGAGTGTGGCCAGCGAGTCGTGACACACACTATTTATTCAGCTTCTTCCTATGCCAACACTCATATGTGTCAAATGAATAATCACAAACAGCTCTTAACGTGTTCTTTTTTGTGTAAAACTTTCAATAAGCAATGGCGAAACCGTAACGAAGTAGTTACATTAATATAGAAACGCAAAAATACCAAATCGGGTTTTTCATGTTATATTTAATATTGCCAGTTGAAGATATTTGGATTTACCGACATTTAGTTATACCACGACTCGCTGGCCACACTCTATTAGACATACGACGAGTCGTAGCGGGCGGCGCTAACCAATGACCCTTGTGTCGCTTGTCGCTAAACCCAAGAACGTGGTTAGGCCAGAAAGCCAGAACTTATAAAATTGAAAACAAAGATTTTCGCATAAATTGTCATATCTTATTAACTTTTTACATTGTTTCAGTATCACCTACAAGAACAACAAATGGTGGCAGCGTACACGCCTCACCTGCCCGGGAATTGTCCCGGGATACCCCGGATTACCAGTATGGCCGATTCGACGCAAGCGCACTCCACATCGCGCATGCGTTGAAGCAAACTGAACTACAAAAGGCGTACCACAGACCGAGAGAGAAGCCGATCGACTGTTATTTGGTGAGGTTTTATTTAAAAAATTTCTTCAAAAATACGCGACCATACATAAAAATCTATATGCACAGGCGTATTGAGAACTGTATAACGCAAATATTAGAGGAGCGTGGGGGAATGGGGCATATTAAAGAATATTATTAATAAAATATTTCTGATGAATACAAAATCACCGAGAACACTGCAGTGGGTTATAATGATTAAAGAACGAGGCGGTGTTGATATTGCAAATTAGCGTTGTGCTGGATGCAAATCTAGCATAGCTTTATGCCTAGTGACCAGTTCCCTACCTCGCTCGTTGGAAATGTGCAATAACCAGTTACAATTATTATCTCGTTTATTAACTAAAAAATGTTTGAATTGTATTTATTTTTCTCTATTGTCGCATTTCAGTTAAATAAATTATTTTCTTTCATTCGCTATACTGATGTTCCTGATGCAGGGAAAGGGAAGTTCCTTTCACACTACATCAGGGTGGCTTAATAAGAAAAAGAGCTAAAACCTGTAAGTAGGCCACGCTATAAAGGCGTCGTAGATACGTAGTGTAAAAAAAGTTTAACTTATCTAATGTCTAATTGTTTCAACGTTTTGCGTTTAGATGTACTATTATATTTTAATTTACATTATGAAAGAAAATTGTTTTTGTTTTCACCATCTGCTGATTGCACAAGATTTACCAAGTTTAATATCGATGTATCTCATTAAACGCGTGTATCCGGAGAACGTAACCGCAGACGCCTTAAGTACACCGCCGACCTTGCGATTGGCGCCGTATTCATTGTACAGGCGTTTTTGTTATCAATGAACTTAGACATAGCAAAATTAACGACATTTTAATTATAGTGACATACATTTAACTTGTCTATTGTAATAACATTTAAAATTTGATATACCTACATAAATATATGAATAGAAAGATGGACGGGCATGACAATTTTAAAAGCATTCAATTTTAGCCACAACAACTCAGTTGTACTATTTCAAAACTTGGTAAGTACTTTCCAAGAAGTGTCACACCACAGTCACAGACGAATAAAATGAGTAAACTGAGCCCCGAGCTCTCAGAGTGAAGCTAAATGTTAAATAGGAAACCCATCGTACCGCAGGGCGTTACGAGAACTTACGTCGTCAGCCATTCGCAGTCCACTGCTGGACGTAAGCCTCCCCAAGTCGGCGCCACTCATCCCTGTCCTTTGACTTCCTCTACGAGAACTTAGTATTTAATAATCGAATTATTATGTATAAAGGTGGAATAATTCCCAGTGTATTACATTACTATTACCCACACAGATTTATTAACCACAATTTAAGGATGCAGCAGCAGTTATTGTCAGCTTTTTTCTTGTTTTATATATTTATTTATGTAAGTGTATTGTATAATATTTTATTTACATATATCTTATTAATATACATACATAGTTTCACGCCAGTTCCCTTGCGGGGTAGGCACGAACAACAGAGCGCCATTCAGGCTTATTCTTACACACCTCACTCGCTTCTTTGACATTCATAGCTCTTGTCATGCACGCTCGTCTGTTCTTAAGACTCCTGACATCACCTTCTGCTAGTATACGATCAATTTGATCATAGAAGGTGTGACGTGGTCTTCCACGACTTCTGCATCCATCCACTTTTGCATTGTATATCTGTTTAGTCATTCTTTCATCATGCATTCTTTCCACATGCCCGAACCACCGGAGCATTCCTTTCCTTACCTTCACACCGACACTCTCTTTCAGACCAACTCTCTTTCTTACTTCGGTATTACGAACGCGGTCCGCGAGCGTCATTATTAATATATTTTTTGTATTTTATTAATGTATGTATATATTTATAAGATACTGATTGGGTAGTGAGAATAATGCAACATACCTCTGTTCTTATCAAACTTTTTGTCCATCCAAAGATTGTCTGGAAGAAATCGCTAATAGCGATAAGACCGCCTATTGTATTGGAAAATTTTATTTCTGTTAACTGTATCTTTTAAAACACAATAAAGTATATTCATTCATTCACAGACGCAAACCACGTGTATATACTACATCAGTTTACAAGTTATTATAATTATATAGTACTAATTACATTTATAAGTTCATCTGAGACCATAGCAAAAAATAAACTGCAACGATATACTATTTTGAAAGTATTTATGAAGCTTGCTGGCAGCAATATCATATTGTGATATAGTCTTCTTTACATGTTTTGGCAAGCAAAATCCAGCACCAAGTGCCTAGTAAGACAATGTTACTTAAGAGGGTCATCGTCTCTGCCTGACGATGGCAGAGCCGGTAAGGGGCCTCGAGCTACTTTACTACTCTTTGCCCCGGATCTAAGCTACGGACCCCTAATATCTGTCTCGACTTGCGATTTTTCTTATTTGTAACAAACCGCAAGCTGTTACAAAATTGCATTTAACAACCGTAGTTGGTATTGTAATAGTAATTGTGTACTGTATTTCATATTCCACTCCTTGTTGGTTGTTTTCTCAATTGCATAAATACATAACTAGAGCGTGTTACGCGGCTTCACTTGTATACATTTTGAATTTATATCCAGCAGAAATAGGTTAAACTACACCATTGTTGGTACAAGTGATTGGCATGCTGACTATTTGCTCAAGACATTGAGAAATATGATTATATATTTTTTATTTTGTAACCATATAAAAATTTTATCATTAGGGAGAGCGGGGGGGGGGGGGGGGTTTATTAAAAACTACGTTTCAATGGTTTTCCGAAGTACGTGCTTTTATTATGTGTAGGTACTAGTCGCATACTTAATAAAATACTATAAAACGTATTCTATGGTCAGTAACTATTACAATCAGAAGAAAATACAGACTAGAAATGACACTCGTCCACATAAAAAACCTGACTAAAAACCCTAGATAGCGTTAAACTAGCGCAAAAAATCTTTTTTCTCTTGAAGACCCTAATTAAGGGAATGGGTCCGAAAATCAGCGAGTGTAATACATACATACATACATAACTTCACGCCAGTTCCCTTGCGGGGTAGGCACGAACAACAGAGCGCCATTTAGGCTTATTCTTACATACCTCACTTGCTTCTTTGACATTCATAACTCTTGTCATGCACGCTCGTCTGTTCTTAAGGCTCCTGACATCACCTTCTGCTAGTACACGATCAATTTGATCATGGAAAGTGTGTCGTGGCCTTCCACGACTTCTGCATCCATCCACTTTTGCATTGTATATCTGTTTATTCATTCTTTCATCGAGTGTAATAAATACGTAATTTTAGAAAGAAAGACGAAAGAAAGAAAATATTTATTTAGAACTACAATAAAAACCACTTAACTATTTAAATAAAAACATACATACATACATACATACATAACTTCACGCCAGTTCCCTTGCGGGGTAGGCACGAACAACAGAGTGCCATTTAGGCTTATTCTTACACACCTCACTTGCCTCTTGACATTCATAACTCTTGTCATGCACACTCGTCTGTTCTTAAGGCTCCTGACATCACCTTCTAAATAAATAAAACCTAAATAAAAACAATAAGTAAATATAGTCCTAAATTGGCGTTAGCTCAGCAAAATTGCCGGTTTAGTTAACCAGCGCTAATCTTCCGCTAGGGCCATTAGTGACAGGCAAATGAAAAAAAAGATATGAAGTGAACGTACCAAAATTATTATTATTTTTTTTCTTTATTTTTTTTTTATTGCAGGAGTTCAGCAGACAGGCAGACGGCCCACTTGATGGAAAGCGGTTACCATCGCCTATGGACATTTGCAACACCAAAGGTGCCACAAATGCGCTGCTGCTCTCTTATGGGAGACTGGAACCTGGTCACTGATGTCGGAACACAACTCAAGATTGTTATGGCGACATACTTTAGACCAGGGGTGGTAGCCATCCAGTCGGGTAAATGCCCTACCACCTGGCATAATAATAGAAAGAAAAAAATACCATACCAACAATAAGTAAATATTAAAAAACTAAATACATATTACTTATATAACTTGACAATTTTACCTATTATCTATAAATTTAAAAAGAGCGATAGAAAAGAACTTAAATAAATAACACAACATTTAACACACACTGACATGACTACCACAGCCAGGATAGGAGGCACATGCGCACCATCATATAGCGCTGGTATCATGAATAAGATCGGCTTGGCGCACTTGAAGGTCATCTTGTGTAAATAAAAGAAAGTCGTGTTAGTTATACTATGTATAACTCGAGAACGGCTGTACCGATTTGGCTGAAAATTGGTGGGGAGGTAACTTAGAACCAGGAGACGGACATAGGATACTTTTTATCCTGTTGGGACCGGTAGGTGGCGCTGAGATCGGGTTCTAGAATCCTCCTAATCACATAGACCGATTTTGGTGTTTTTGTTTTTGTGTGATTGAGTGGGTTCCCGGATGGTTTAGATTCACAATTAGAACCGGTAGGTGGCGCTGAGATCGGGTTCTAGAATCCTCCTAATCACCTGGAGCGATTTTGGCGATTTTGTTTTTGTGTATTTGAGTGAGTCCCTGGAGGGTTTAAAACCACAATTAGAACCGGTAGGTGGCGCTGGAATCGGGTCCTAGATTTTATTTTTTCAGAGCAGGACGTCTGCCAGGGCCGCTAGTATAATATAATATAATAAATATATCTAGGAATAACCCCATTTTCAAACTTACCCCAAAACCCCTTGTTGCAAAAATACATAGGCGGCAATGACTATTTTATACCATTTGGGGCGTCAGAGCGGGGCTTATCTTTTTTACCCTAGCTATAAATATGACTAAATAAAAATCATATAAACAACCAAACAAACTTACTTTCATATTTATATATGTATACATATTAGTACGGATTACGCTTATTAAAATCATAATTATAAATCTTTCTGGTTTGTTTGCAATATCATCAAAGAGCTCGCGCGCATGCTTGCTCTTTGGAGTAGAACCGATCGCGTGCGCCCGAAGAATGCGCTTCTGTTGTATGGCGCAAGTCATAAAATATGTCGGGTGATTTATTGTTATTATTACACTCGATGTGTTAATTAATCGTTGATGGCTTTTAATTAATATCAAAAACGATTCGTAAATATTTTTGTTCACGGTATTGTGTGCGTAGCTTAACAGTTATAGTAGCCGTTATGTAAATAGCTGAGCTGTACCAAATATTTACTTTGGTGGGGCTCAGCTATTTACATCACAGAGATGCTTTAATCTATATACATATAATAAAACTGTAGAGGTCAAATTTCTGTACAATGAAAAAAAATGCTAAAAACCGAGTCAGGGGGATGTAAGAAGGGAAATAGAACTAATTTAGATTTTTTTCAATTTTTTTGTTTTTCTGTTTGTCTGTCTGTTTGTACGGGCTAATCTCCGAAACGACTGGACCGATTTAAATGAAATTTTGTATGGTGGTAGCTTATATTCCTGATAGTTTTGATCCCGAAAAATTACAGAGTTCCCGTGGGATAGTTAAAAAAACTTTAATTACTTAAACAGCTTATTATACAACTTATACTTATACAACACCTAAGTAAGTAAAAAGTAAAACCTTACAAAAACAGTGTCTAGCATAGCGTATTTCATCATCATATTAAATAAACTAGATGGCGCTGATAGTTTTCTACATCGCGATCGTGACGCGGACGAAGTCGCGGGCATCAGCTAGTCTTAAATAACAATACGTCGGTTTCCGAGTAATAACAAAGCTAGTATAGGAAAGAGGACATTTAGATAATGTACAGTCTAAACTTAAAAAAAAAAATACAATTAAATACTAATAATAAACTAAGTTATAAATAAGTTAATTAAACTGTGTAACAAATAGCTGCCAGACAGAATAAATATAATATAAAATCTTTAAGCGCCTATTTTTCAACCAGCAGATAAAAGTTATTCGTCTGATAAAATAAAACATGAACAGCGATTTTAAAACAGTTGATTTTTTACTCGTACATTTAAGTCAGGTTGTAAGTTATTTGACGATACGTAATATATATCTACTTAAAAAATCGGCCCTACATTTAGTAAAATTCAGTTATGGCGGGTTCCTATATCTTACTCGTAAAATTTGACATAAGCTCCACATAGGTAATGTCGAAATTAAACCGACGGTAGGGCAAGTAAATGAATAGTAAAATATATATAGAAACCTTAATGAGCTTAGGAATGTTTATAAACAGATAACCTCACTTTTATATCGTACTAGCTGCACCCGGCATGCGTTGCAATGCCACATTAAGTAAAAAGTTGTTTGGTTGGATATTCTTTTTATTAAAATGTTTTTATATAACATCTATTTTTATTTATATACAAATGACGATTAACGACGCAGGAGGACTAAAAAAACAATTTACTTATAATTACATATAGTATAATATTTTCTTAAGTTTTCGCGACTTGTATACATAATAAAACTACGTTTTATTATACATATAGTATTTTAATTGTAATTTTTAACTTTAAAATTCTATATCTTAAATTATCAACTAGTGGTCGATTCGATGTGAGAATCAAAAGTATTCGTTGCAGCCTTGGCTCGTGCATCAGTCTCCTGGAGCTCATGCTTCGGAATCATCAGTAAGCTAGATTTGGTAATATGCCATGATGACCATGTAGTCTACGTCAGCGGAAATCATACTACCAATAGGTATAACATACATTTTTGGAGCCAGAAACCTTCGCGGGTGGGCCCTCAGAACACCGTAACAAAGTTTCATCACAATCTGATCATGGTTTAGGAATGCATCGAGAACAAATATATAAACACTTACTTTTATTTATATAAATTACTATTAAATACTAAAGATACTCGTATTCTTGGCTGGAAGCAGTTGTGCGCTCAAATATATTGGTCAGGGTTGCTAAAAATAGATATAATTATATAAAAAAGTAAACTTACCTTGGTTATACTTTTTTCCTTTCAAAATTAAATGTTGTATGAGTAAATATGTTTATAAATTAATATTTTATCAGCTCGTAAGTGTCCCACTGTTGCGCTTCTAATGGATGGTCTGCTTTGCACGCTCGGTGCCACCATCGCCCCAAATCAGATCGATAGACGGATTGCACACATCTGTTATCTGATCGTGTAATATCATAGTATTTTCCTTTATTGTCAGCCTTTGCTAATTACAAATTCATACATTTTTATTCAAACTTAAAACTGATGCTGAACATTGTTTTGTAGCTAGGGCGTTTTTTAAGTTATTAAAAGATTTTGGCGGAAACTTAGCGTGATTTTTTGCTTTATGGTTGTATTTTCTAAAAATGTGTAATATTATTTTAAAATGAACAATAATGACAGCTTTTGAGTTCTTTTATTTGTGTGAACAATTAAGTGTTTTTTTGAGAGAAATGTGAGCTTTTAAGGTGTCACAAGAATTCAGTCTATTGGCGTCCATGCGATATCCAAAAATGACATTACACATTTACGAAGGAGGAGGGGTTCGACGACGTGTGACATTGTGTGATAAGCAGTGGGAGGGGTCCTAAACTTCGTGGAGTCCAATTCAAAATCTATATATATAATCTAATATAATTAAGCTTTAGGACACGAAATTTGAACTATTATCGAAAACCTTCAAAATATTTCCAACTCTATCTGTAGGAGTTTAGTGTTTAAATGATTAAAAAATAATTTAAATGCAAATAAAACTAATTATGGAAGTGCTGTATTAATTTCATAATTTCTTGATGTAAAATTGCAAAATAAGTGATGTCACGTTAGGGAGTGAGGGATCTCTCGATTGTGACCAGTTATGACAAAGACCAGGGGGGGTCAAAAATCATGAAATTCGTGTGATTTTAATTGTGGATGGCTCATAACCAGAGACCTACTGTTTGGCTTAGCTATACTGAAGACTTAATAGATCAGGCGAGGCTATATGGACCGAGTACCTTTGCCTACCATTGTGGCATATAGTACCACTATTATAAGTAATACTGGTAGTATTTGGTCACAATGGTAAAACTAAATTTAATTATTCTCTACTAACTTTTAATTATAAACTAATTATAATTCGTTTTAGCAGGAAGACTCAATTCTTTTGAATCCTCAACTAAATAGCAAAATACTATTAACAAATGTAATTTCCCACTAAAAGCCTATGTCTTGTGCTTAATACTTGAAAATACCTATAACAATTCGGGAGTTATCATTTAGCGTGGAGAAAAGCAACGTGACTTCTCGATTATCTTTATGAATGAGGTCGAGCGGACTAAGCCTTCGAGTCTCTGGGTTTGGTACCTAAGCATGATAAATTTTAGTAAACGAACTTTCCATTATTTACTATAGTCTGTGTGTCTGGGATCGATCCTAGAATGATTCGTTTTGTATAATACAAGAACTCGCTTAACTTCCGCAGACAAACACACAGAACGTGTGTTTTTGGTTGTCGATTATAGTGTCCCACAAAAAATAAAAAGAGGTATATACTACTTTCGCCCAGATCCATCTCTTATGTATTTCGATACGCTGAATCCGAATATGAGGGGGGTCAGTTTGGTTCATACACCCTCAAATTTTTGAGAGTGTATCGACCAAACTAGCCCCAGATTCGGTTTTTCGGTCTATAAGCCCTCAAAAATTTGAGGGTGAATGGACCAAACTGATTCAGCGCATCGAAATACATAAGAATGGGTCTGGACGAAAGTACATACCACTTTTTATTTTTTATGGGCCGGTGTTATTATTAAAAGCGTTTTAAACAAGCTTCAGATCTAATTCAGTAATGAGGCCAGAAGATGGACTGTTTAATGTTTTCGTGCTATATTATTTCATATTATATATTACCTATCTCTCTTTATCTCTCTTCTTTCACCTTCTCCTAATTGTTTGGGGTCAGCATAATATGTCTTTTCATTCCATACTCATACCATCCATTCTCTATTCTGACATTTTCTTTGCTCTTGTTATCGATAGTTTTATTCCAAAAACCTAAGATCTGTCATTTAATATCTTGAATAAATTAAAACATCTGGTAACCTGGTTATCATAATTTTCTTGATTTTACTTGTACAAGAAACGGGGCTTATAAGCATTGAAAGTATGCTTACATAATCTCAAAGATATATCTGTGTATAAAATTGGTATCTCCTTTACAAGAATCGGTAGTTCCCTTCCATTATGTAACCATTGTTATGCTGGGAACATATGGAGCCCCTTTCTTGCTCTATAGGCAGCTGTAATTACCAAGCGGAACAAGAAATAGTATTTACAAAGTACAATTGTTACTTATAAAGCAGTAACGGGATGTATTGTCGTGTCGATACGTGTGTATCGCGTCTCATATGCGCCATGTTGTTAACAAATAAATTGATTGATGTAATCAATTAAGAACGCTCACCGCCGACAGCGATTTGGAGTACATTTTTTACTTATGGGTTTATTTTTTAGGTTCAGTTTTACTGAAAGTATTATTTAATTTATAATTAATTGTATGAAGCGACATGTCAATACGTGTCACGCATGCTCTACCATGTCAAAACATGATATGGCCATGCTGGTAACATTATTTTGATCACAACTCGTTGAGCCAGGTCGATCGGTGTGATTCTACGCTATCACAGAATATCGGCGTGTAATGGTTAACCTTGAGCTTATCGTGTTTCGTACAATGAGGGAGACTTCCAATGGCCTACTTTCTCCTCCCCTTATATCATTCTCTCTGTCCAATTCCTCCTGTCTCATCTCCTATCAGACTCCTCTATCCTAAGTTTCTTATTCAACCCCCCCTACCCCTATATCCTATGCTAAAGCCTGGCAATGCATTAGCTTCGCCCCTGGTCTATAGCCTGTGCCTGTTTCCAGCTTCGCAATGACCTGCTTGCCGTCCGCAAAGGTGGCCCAGTGTGAAGTACTTACTGCACGCAACTCGAACAACACACGAGACCTTTTGTTTACGAGGCAAAATTTACGGACTTATCATAGTGTGGGAATCACGGAGAGGGCGTGTGGAGACTCGCCGGCCTGTTGCCAGAAAACCTAAAACTTCTCATGTTCCTCCGGTCGCAGTGGCCTATTGCCTGCCCGCATAAGCCCAGGCAGCCGCCGGCCCAAGAGGCCTCATCCATTGTCACCGCAGAGCGCTAAGCACCCCACGGCAACAGAATGTGGAACGCGGCTGTTTGCTCACGGCGCTAGAGGTCATCCAGGCCAAACCAGCGCCAGAGTCTTTGTCTGCACGGGGCGGGTTAAGCCTCAACCTCGCTCTCTTCCGAGACGTCGTCATAATAATGTCGCTGTCTTGGGCAAACGGTGATGTCGTTTCTTGGGGAAACTAAACGGGGCTACGGTCAGGCCCAGCCGGGATTGTCGCAACTTACGGCGTGGCGGCGGTTTCACGGCTCCACACAACCCGTAGAAGTTGGCCTGACGGCCGAACAGCCTCTTCTTTCAAACACACGAGACCAACTTCAACCCTGACACATTATAGAAACTTTGCAATTCAATAAATCTTCACACTTCGATTAGTACACTCAGCTCGTGTATCTCGAAGCATACGTTAATTGAATAATACATAAGATGTCCCATCGGTACGGTCGTGGCCACAACGGAAGAGCTAACTAGGACATGGTCCTTTCAAACGCTTGCAGTGAAAACCGGATGCATTAAAGAATTTTGCAAAGGGTGTGCCTAGTTTATTAGAAACTTATTTATAGCTTCATAAATCTAAATGCCTTATGGGAATTTAATTGCGATAATTCTCATAATATATATACTGGATTTCTTCACTTGCCTAACCGTACCATTTCTAGAAATTTAACACTATTTGTATAGAGTTCATATGAAATTTTACATACATATTATCACGCCTGTTTCCCATGGTGGTAGGCAGAGCCTACAGATCTCCAATTGCGACGATCCTGACACACAACTTTCGCTTCATCTACTTTCATTAACCTCTTTCTTTATACATTCACGTTTATTTGAGATGCTTGTTACCTGACCGCGTTTTAATACTTCGGCTATTTGATCATGATGTGTATGTACGTCGCGGTATACCGGTACCAACTCTACCATTCACAATACACTTGTTTTGTGATTCTATTTTCATCCATCCTCTCTACTTGCCCAAACCAACTTAACATTCCTATTTCAACTCTTGTTATGACACCTTCTTTCAATCCACAACGTTCCCTTATTACACTATTCCGTGTCATATTGTTACAACCTAGGCCCCGACAAAGACAAATTCCACGTGCAAATCTGTAAAAGCCCCTTTTATTAGCTGTCGGCATTTGAACTAATTGTAATCCTTTTATGATCGCCTTCTTCACTTATTTATTGGCATACGTTTCTAGTTATTGTAGAGAACAGCCGATTTTTCTATTGTACTCGTTTACGGCCGCTTGCGGGTGCATCATTAGCCAGGTGTCGTTCGGATCATGCGGATTACGATTACTAGGAAATTGTGTGGACGTTGCCGGCCGGGCACATTCGCATTTGTGAAGTATATAACAACGGCCTGACTGAGAGAGGAGGCAATTGAGCTACGACTATGATACGGGCGTGGGGTGTGTACATTCGAGAATCTAATAGTGACGGACTTTGTGCGTTTGATTGAATTACGACCTTCTGCATTATTTGGATTTGTTGTGTTCGGTTATATTTGTACCTGTGTTATACGTGTTTATATAGTTCTAATAAACTCTATAATAATTCTAACGGCATTTTAATTCGAGTCCCGCTATCTCTTAACAATATCATTCATGCTTACTTCACATATACTTCTCAAAGCTCTCATTTCAGCTGCGTTTACTCTACTGAATTATTTATGAAATTTTAATCAGTAGTATTCAGGATCTCAGAATGTGTTGGAAGACCATCGGCGATATTTTTCTCTTACTTTTAACCGATTTTAAAAATGAGGTGGTTCTCAAATCGACTGTATGTATTTTTCAGATATTCAAGTATTTGCGTAACTAAAAACTAGAAAATAAAATTTATAATAAAGAACAAAACCGACAAGTAAAATAAAAACTAAATGGATTCTTGGGTACTTAATGCGAACTTGTAAGCCATTTAAGAATATAAAATGTTTAAAAATGATATATTACGCCTATGTTCGCAGTCATTTAGAATTTTGCAGCAGTGTATGGAGTCCTAATTATTACATACATATAACCAAAATTGAACGTATCCAAAAACTTTTTGTCAAACATTTGAATTTCAAGTTTAAAAACCATTTCAATGATTATACTGAAGCTTGTCTACATTATAATCTTATCCCCCTTAGTGAAAGAAGGCATTACCTCGACATTACCTTTTTGTACGATATCGTTAATTCTATTATCGATTGTCCTGCTCTCACTTCGTCTTTGAATATCTATGTACCACAGCGTTACCCTCGTAATTCTTCCTCACTCAAACTGTTTGCTACCCCTGTTTCCAAAACTAACTACGGACAAAATGAATATCTACGTCGTTGTACAAATACCTACAACAAAGATTTTAGTGACATAGACATTTTTAATTCATCGAAACAAAGATTTAAGTCATTAGTAGTTAATAAACTTATTAATAAGATTCAAATGGAATGCAATGTTCGTATTTAAACTTAGTGATTTAGTTGTATTTAGTTTTCCCGTCAAAAGTTTCACAGTATTAGATATATCGAATAATTAATTTTAGTGTAGTGTAGCTTACCATTTGTTTCTGTTCCTTTTTCTAATTTATAAGTATCCAGTTTTGGTTTAGATTTATTGTTATTTATTGTTAGGCCTTAAATTTATGGTTATACTGTCGGATACTTTTTAAAATAAATAAAAAATAAATAATAAAAAAAAAATACTATCTACAAAATCTTTAAGTCCGTGGGGAAGTAAAATGTAAAAATTACTATATTTTGCAAATTTGTTGTTGTTATTTTATGTTTTACTTGGCACCGTCTTCAAGATGTTATTTACAGAGTTTTTTTTTTGTTTTTAGTTACTTTTGAAGTCAGTTTTTTTTTTTCATTATATTCTTGTAGGCTCCTGACATTTTATCACCTACAGGGACATTGGCAAAATCAATGCTATTTACTTCGAAACCAAATTAAGTAAGATGTAGGAATTGGCTGTAAATCCATACATTTTAGTTTAATTAGCACCGAATTTAAGATATATATGTTGTAGAAAATTACATTTTGATAACTACATTAAAGACGGATAGATGGATTGAAATGACTATTTTATGTGGGCTTCATTGTTACCAAAATGACTACGCAAATCTTTAAAATATTAAAAATACGGCTTTAAACAAAGAATTAAAACAAAAGACAGTGATTTTCTTCCATGGTAAATATTAATATTTTTGAATCATTATCCAAATTTTAGAGTTGCATATTATAATGGACTTTAAACATACAAAATTGTGTGTATAATTTTACCAACATAATATCTATGTACCTATATGTGTATAATCTGTATATTGTATGATAGAGTAACAAAGTGCGGTTTTTTTTGGCGGGAACTGAAAGGAGATGTCGTGCTGTGCAGTTTTATTTTCTAAAAATGTGTAAAATTGCTCTAAAATGAACAATAGTTGTAGGATATTGATAGTTTTTGAGTAGTAATTATGTGTTTTGTGAGAAATATGAACTGTATAGTCAAATGTGGCCTTTTGAGTTGTCACAAGAACTCCGATGAATGGCACTAGCTGATTACCTACAGTTCAGCTGTGCTACACATAGGCTTAAGAAAATGAAGAAACTATATTGTAAACTAAGATCTGGCTTAAAGGCCTAGCTGCCAAGCCATAAACCTAAATAAATAAATAATAAGTAACAAAGTGCATGTTTTTGTTTAAAGATGTACCATTACGGCGAAACGTGAAATCTTGTCCATCCAGTACTTTCCACTTTTCAACAAACAACCGCATTTGAGTGCAACTATGAATGAGTCGGACAATGTAAGCGACTTGTAGGACCATGGAACGGCCTTGCGCCCACGCATATAAGCTAACATAAAACACGTATAAACTCGATACTGAGGTTAATTGACTTGCAATTTGTGCTTATGTGTAATCTATTTATACAATAGTCCAATAGACAAACAAAGATTTAATTCATTTTCGTCAATTCATGTCAACAGCGTTGCGGACACATGCTACAGTAAATTCTAATATTTTTACATATAAAAAAACTGGACGTAAAATAACATCTTACCATCTTACTTTTAAAATGTCTATCTCTCTTGCTTTTCACCTTCTCTTAATAATTTCAGGTCTTCAAAACAAGCCTTTTCCATCCACATTTCTTTGTTCTTACATAAGTCTACTGTCACACCACAAATCATCATATCATCCTTCACACAATCAATCCATCTCTTTTTTGGTCTGCCTTTACATATGTACATTTAAAATATCGTCATATGAATAATTTTAATTACTTTTCAAACAATAATATAATGATAAAACTAGCGCGGTAATTTATTTGTTTTTTTTTTTATAGCAGGAGATCAGCAGACAGGCAGACGGCCCACTTGATGGAAAGCGGTTACCATCGTCTATAGACATTTGCAACACCAAAGTTGCTACAAATGCGCTGCTGCTCTCTTAAGAGAAACTGGAACCTGGTCACTAATGCCGGAACACAACTTAAGGTTGTTATGGCGACATACTTTAGACCAGGGGTGGTAGCCATCCAGTCGGGCAAATGCGCTACCACCTGGTAAATATTATTAAATACATATTTAAAATTTATTATTACACATATTATTCAGATTCCATGTTTTCACTTTGAACAAGTGACACGGAAGGCTTATGTTAACTCAAAACACACAATTGGATTCTCTAATGGGAACAAATGCTCTAGTTTCAATTTGATTTATGAACTTCAATACTTCAAAATATTTCTAACTCTATCTTTATGAGCATAGAGTTTAAATGATTAAATATCTCGTTTTAGGGTCGCTTTTTTCGTTTCATCCAGTTTCAAATCACACGATTCTAAAGAAGTCTCTCTTCAATAAAACAGTATTCAAGTAGGTATCTATTATTTATAATTTAAACCAACATAACCATACACTGGTTTTTCTTAATGTGCTCCCTTAGCACGAGCATTCGCCTGTAATGTAACGTGACAGATCCGAGCATTACAGTGCGCAACCTGTGCATACAATCTGTAATGTTTTGATACAAATTATAACACAACGACCGCCTTGTCTGACATTTTTTTTAAATTACAGATCAGCAGACAGGCAGACGGCCCACTTGATGGAAAGCGGTTACCATCGCCTATGGACATTTGCAACAGCAAAGTTGCTACAAATGCGCTGCTGCTGGTCGATTTTGTTATTACGACGTTTCGGCCATTTTTTCAGTGGCCGAGATCACAATACTAGTCTTCCGTGATCACGGCCACTGAAAAGTGGCCGAAACGTCGGAATAACAAAAATCGAATAGATTACCACGCTTAAAACCATTAAAACGTAGTTTTATTATGTATAATAATCGCGAAAACTTAAGAAATTATTAAATAATATAATGAATGCACTATTTGACTTTATATCTAAATAACCGCTGTTTCCGAATTAGTTCAAATTTGGTTTGCATAACAGTTTGTTTGTATGACTGCTGATCAATGAAAATAGGATTTCCGGGACACGGCATATAATTCATTTTTAGATCTTAATGTTATTTAGATATAACATAATTTAATATCTAATTATAACAAAACTTTCTTTTCTTGGCATTCTAAACTTCCGTTCCCATTGCGAGACTTCCCTCGCATTTTTATAACAGGTATATTATGTTTTTTGTATCAGAACAATCTTTGGAAACTCCTATATAACCGAATTTTACATGAAGTATATATACATAAGAAACAATCATATACGTATTACTGGTTAACGGCGATATTCTTTCCTGATTTTACTAATAACTTTGTAGGGCCATATATACTACACATTCATATCGAATTTCGGCCATATACACCCAGCAGTTTCCGAGAGAAATGTCTGTAACTTAACAAAGATAGACGTAGGAACGAGACAATTTGATAAAGGGTTGAGTTTTTTGTAAAATGGCTACGGCACTATAATAACATGCTTATATACATCTCATATTATACATTGTATTTACAGCGAACTGTTTTTACGAACAAAACACTTTACTTTCCTCCAACACGAAGTTAACCCACATAATCCAAACATTTCCCACCTTAAAAATGTTCACTGCATTGTATTAAATAATGTTACGGTATTTATACACTTCCTCAGAGACGTGGGAATGTCTCAATGAGAAAGGTCAATGGGTCGTCTGATTCTTTTTTCAAAAACGCGATTCAACTTTTTTTCGTACGGTTACCGTTCTGTTATTGTTCTTGATAGATGTTCTTAATTAAAACTCGGTTTTTAAATCATCGTGTTAATTAATGGCTTTGGTAGTTGCGTATTGACGTTTATTTTCGACCATAGATACCATAGACTTGTGGTTATAAAGCTAAAATGTTCACATTGTTTGTAGTATTTGAATAGTATATCAGTCAAATGCATTGATATTCTTTTTATGAACTTACAAAACACCGAAGCCACCAAGATGTTGTACGTGCATTGCAAATTATGACGTCATTTCTATAATGAGTTTAATTATAGTTTAAACAGTGCTTAATTCAAATTACTTTTATATTTACTTTACTTTTGCCAGGTGGTAGGGCATTTGCCCGACTGGATGGCTACCACCCCTGGTCTAAAGTATGTCGCTATAACAACATTGAGTTGTGTTCCGGCATTAGTGACCAGGTTCCAGTTTCCCTTAAGAGAGCAGCAGCGCATTTGTAGCAACTTTGCTGTTGCAAATGTCTATAGGCGATGGTAACCGCTTTTCATGAAGTGGGCCGTCTGCCTGTCTGCTGATCTCCTGCAATTAAAAAAAAATATTAATATTTTAAAAATATTGTGATGACATGGTATTTTAACACCCGCTCTTTTATCTAAACATTGTTTAAATACTTATGTGTGTGTGTGTTAACTACTCCATTTATTTTTTAAATGTGCAATCGTAGCTTCCTATAGTAGGTAGAATTGATATTTTTGATATCCTTGATATTTTTTGGTGGGAACTTTTAAACCTGTATAGTTTAGTTGTATGTCACTGAGTTATAATATCGATACCTCGGGGCTCAAAGGATGTAACCGCCATTTCAGCGAAATTTACTTTTTAATGCAGCCCTACTTAATGTTTTCTCCTCTATCGATCAGTATATGTAAAGTCTTCCAATTCGCCAAAAAATGGTGTTTACAACCCCATTTTTTGTATAAAATAAAACATATATTTATAGATTTTGTGTCGTAACAGCCACCAATGTTAATGATCATAAACGCGAGGGTAGTAAACGACACCGTAGATGATACAATTAGTTGTCTGAGTTGATAAATTGATATACTAAGTTAATAAATAAAATTGAAATTACATAGGCAAATAAAGAAAGAAAAGAATTTCTTATTTTCTCTCTTTACTTGATATTTAATCAACCGTAGAAAACAAAGCAACAGTCTACAAACTGATAGAATTAGTAGGCAAATTGGCAGTTACAACCATCTCTGACCACACATCCATAGATTTTTAGGGTGTAAACGCCCCAAACATGCAATTTTCCGGGGCGTATAGGAAAGCTGTTTTTGTTACTTTTAAATCCAGTTTAAATATAATTTAACAGTGTTTTGCATCATAAAATTTTATTCAAAAAAAAAAGATCGTGTTCTATAGAACAAATAAATTAATGTTCCTATTGCTTGCTCATTTCATGCAACTTCTTATTTAAATAGATAATTTTAACTCGCACGTGTTTAATAAATAAAACTTTCACTCATATATAACTTTTTTTTATCTACTAAATAAAATGAGTTTTTGTTGTTATTTTATTCACAAGTGTGTTGAAAAACGTCGTATGATACACGTGTGTATTGATGATTACCGTCCTCGGCTCTCTTAAGACCCTCGCCTACGGCTCGAGTCTCAATGGCGTCTCGGCGGTAATCACCAATGTTACACACTAGTACCATAATGTACTAATATTTTGTTTTTCGGCTCTCCTGAAAACACGAGTTTTGGTGCTTACGCCCTTTGAGCCCCAAGGAATCGATATCTGGTTTTTCCGCCATATGCTGCTTATACAGAGCGGACATGTAGTTTCGTTTGGACCTGCAACATTCTCAACTTTGTTGTTAGATGACGTAAGATGTAAGCGGTGTAAATAGCGCCAACTTGAGAATACGTACCGCCAGCAGGGTAGTGTTACAACTGGCTGGCCATTGGCATGGACGCAAAGGTTCTGTAGAACGTTTTTCTTACGCACCGTGGGGATTTGGAATGAGCTCCTAGTTGAGGTTTTCCCGCGGGTCTCATAAAATTTATTGTTGGTGAAATCTTTGGCATCGCAAACGTCTATAGAGGTAACCGCTTTCCATCAAATGGAGCCGTCAGCTTGCTGCAATACTCCAGCTATAAAAATATCTTAATTCGTTCTGTCGATGCCTATTTTATCCAAGATCTCGCCAAAGTCCATACATTTGCAAGGATTATAGGAAGGCCACTTAGCTAGAACTAAGCAAGTTCCATTTATAAGTAGATGTATTTCAATTAGATCAGGGATTCCCAAAGTGGTCGATATCGACCCTCTGGGGTCGAAATCGGTTTCCCAGGGGTCGACATAAACGAAAACTGATCTTGGGGGTCGACGAGGTCTAAAAATCGCCCCCTATTAATTAACACAAAGTGTTATTTGACACTTTAAAATACTGTTATTACGTGAACAACTGTGTGTTTCTTTCAAAAAATAATTACCTACTTAAGTATTTTCACGTAATTTGTATTAATAATTATTAATTACACTTTTTACTGAATTTTATATCTATTTATTTACCTAAATTTTGTTGAAAAAATTATATTAAATTTATTTACTTAACCAATCGCAAAGTTTTTAAATTGATAAGTATTTTGTATCAATACGAAAAAAGTAGAGATAGGATTTTTAAAGTAATTTGGCTATGGGTCTGAGATATCAGTTTATTTTGGAAGAGAGGTCTCTTGTCCATAATAGTTTGGGAATCCCTGAATTAGATCCTTTGAAACATATAAACAAATAATATATAAAGGAAGTAAATAAATGCATTAACAATGAAAACATGCAATTACCTGTTAGACGTAAATCGTAGATAAGTATGAGCAATAAATCATGGCGGCGAATCAACAATGGTGTTTGAGTTGCGCGCGCGCAGTTCCCTCGTGGGAAATGCAGATTAACTGTTGTGCCCCGATTGCTGATTAAACACACATACACAAGGTTATATACATACATACATAATTCTATTTATCTATTAGAAATTAGATTGTCGTGATATTTGGTAATTACATAGATACTGCAGATAACAGGGATATTACCTAGGATACTTTTTATCCCAGAAAATATTAGTGTCTGAGGGGAATTAGGTAACGAACTAAAGGAAATTATGTATTATGTTTTCTTACATTTACATACATACATACATAACTTCACGCCAGTTTCTTTCATTTAAAGGCATAATAATCGAATATTATTAAAAAAATGGTTCATATGAGAAACAGATTTGAAATTTACGTGAGCGAGACCGTATGAAAAACCCTAGGTATTCTATAATTTATCCCGATTGATAGAAGTTACTCAATATTTCTTAAGTTCTTTTAAAATAGAATCTCATCAATTCCGGTGCCCACGACCTATTAAATAGCTAATTCTAGCATCCCACATGGTTCCCACATACGAGCACTCTTATTAAATACCTTATACGTGTAACAAAGCGCCGGTTGTTATAGCAGTTTCATTAAATGCATCTTTAGAATAGAATTAGAATAATTTATTGCCAAAAATGTATGTATGTACATAAGGGGCCATTCATAAAATACGTCATACGTTAAGTCGAGTCGAATAAGGTCGACAAAATTGTCCCTGTTGACGAAGTGAGTCGTCCTGCTTCCCGGTGCATTCTCAAGCACTGATGCGCAAGATCAGCGTGGGCTTAACTACGTTCTAAGTCTCAGGCTCTTCCTAGTGGAGTATTGGTCCATGGTTTACCTATCCACATAGAGGGAGGTACCTTGCTGAGGCTCCACACATGCCGGCGATTGACTCTGTTAGCTGCGCTATTTTCAGTGGCTAACTCTCATCGCTTTGCTCTAATCACTAGCAAAGGACCCGGTAATGTGCGAAATGCGTTTCCCCCGCCTCAAAAAAAAGTCGACGAAATGTGACCAGCTGTGACAAAGGCGGGGGAGGGGTCACAAATATCATGAAATTCGTGTGACGTAATTTTTGGGGGCCCTCCAAAGTAAGGTGTTTTGGTAAACGACGAACAGATTTTTTAAGAAATTTACCCTGCCGAGTATCGATCACGAGACCTCTAAGTTCTAGTGAACAACACGGATCAACGCTTGCATCACTAGACCACAGAGCAATGTATGCCATTGCTTTGTGGTCTAGTTATGCAAACGGTAGTAACATACCAGGGTTTTCCCAGCTCCAATATTTTATGTTACCACTGTTCGCCCCGGGAAAATTCCGAGTATCCCTATAAATAAACTATCCCATTTTCAGGGATATAAAGCATCCTGTATCTATTCTCCGTGTTCAGACTACATATATACCTTACAGCAAAAACGGTCGCGTACTTTTTCCGTAAAGGTGCTACCGCGAGCATTCGCCTTTAATGTAACGTTACAGATCCGAGCATTACATCGCAACCTGTAATGATACAACCTGTAATATTTTGATACAACTTGTAACACAACGACCGCTTCGTCTGACATTGTGGAATCAACTAAATGCACAATATCGAATCATAAATGTTTTGTTACAGGCGAATTCTCATCAGTCAGGGGGGCAGTATTGTAACGTAATGCTCAAAATCGAATCATAAAAACTACATTACACGCGAATGCTCGCGGTAAGGGAGCACCTTAAAAGTGTAACAGACATAGTTACTTTCGCATTTATAATATTAAGTATTAATGATTATTTATAGTACCTATATGCCTACATGAAGACACGCATGTATTTAGTATATGTTAATTAAATAGGAACCATCAGCGAGGCATGACAGGACCGTTCATCGAGTGTGTACTTCTCGTAACAATACAGTTGCAAACGTGTAACACAACATCATAAAGTAGCTATGCCCACGACCTCGTTCATCGAGACGGATACTTATCGTTATATTTTGACCAATATAAACAATATCTTTATTAATTATCGTATGTGTTATGCTAACGTATAAGGTATATCTATATAGTTTCATCAATATTCGTTCAGTAGTTCTTGCGTAAAGTGTAACAACAAGCATTCATACTCAAAAACTTTCTTTGAACAGTAATTTATTAAACCAAAATATTATATATAGAAAACTTAGTTATTCTATCTATAATACGTTAAAAGTAGAAGTAGTACTGAGCCTAGGTCACTGTCTTCTATGGGTAAGCTGCCAAGAAGGCTGGTTACGTTTCCTCGCTGGATTACCATACTGATTCGTTGTCCGAGCTAGACACCGGCCAGCTCTGATCACCCAAAAAATAAATGACACATTTTGATAGCTTTTTGTAGAAGTAACATACTTTCTTGTTTATAATATCAAGCTTCAAAACTAGATGACGTGGTGTTCCAACAATATGTCCTTGATTAATTGCAAGTCTTTTTGAGCTGAAACGGAGAAGGAATACTTATCTCTTGCAGTCAGTCAGCTCATGACTTTGTGATGGTATTGATACGCATTTTAACGTTTTTTTAAAATAAGTTTTGATGTGTAACAATGTTATGCCGGAAGTTATGAATCGACACTCATTTAATTGTGTAATACGTCATACTTCCTAAAATTAGGTCGAACAATAGCCACTTATTCCATATTAGCCTCAATTTATCAGCTGCGTAGCAATGATGTTGTACAAATTTCCGGTATACATTTCATAGAAATACTACGAGTACACTAGGAATAAATATCGCAAACCCATACCATTAATGATTCACTTTTTAAAGCTGTGAAGAAACTTGCTGAACAAGTTTAGGCATAAAATAACCATAATAAAGTTAACCAATAAATTAAATTAAATTATAAAAGTACCTCCTTCGCCGGAGAACAACAAGATGTTCCTTGGCAGTGGATGAGGCCGTTAGGGCACCGCTTGCCAGGGCCAGCCGAGGGGCTGAGCCATGTACTCGTGGCCCTGACATTAGGGCAAAGGGCGGAATACCGAGGGGTTTAAGTTGGTATCCCTAACTGTGGTGAGACAATAGCATCTCTAGTTCTGAATAGAGGTGCTAGGCTCACCCCGACTTGCCGAATCCCACACACTGACCGCGATTTTCACCCTACGCACGGCTGATGACCCCCAATCGGGTTTCCCCTCGTAAAAAAAGAGTACCTCCTTTGTAAATTCTTCCTCCCAGCCCTCGCCATCATCAAAACTAATATTAATTCAAATACAGAACGCAATAAATAAGCGCGATAGGTTTTAAACATTGACAAGAATAATGAAAACCCTGTAAATACAGTGAAACCTGTATAATTGGAATCTGAAGGGACCTATATTTTATTATCACTTATAGAGGTTTTGCATTTACCCAGTTTCCCAAATAGGCAGATTAATTTGACAGTTGTCTTATTTATCAGATTACCTCACTATGGGAGGTCGAAATGTATGGTACATCTTCATGTAAAGAGGCGAAAACGGTAATATGGAATATTGTGGAAGGGATTAGACTGTAAATAAACGTGTCATAACTTGTCGAAACCTGATAAATTGTGTCACTTGTACTGTGCACCAAAGTCCCAGTTATATAGATAAACATTGAAATGATCTAAGAAATCAAGTCTCATAATAAAACTACGTCTTAACGGTTTTAACCTCCTGGCGCCCAGGTTATTCAACGCTTTCATGAAGTAAATGCCCAAAGTCCTTAAAAAAGGTTTCAATGGCGAAAACCCGAGACTTTGAACTTTAAATTTTTTACCTTACAGTAATCGCACAAGTAGGATATTTTTTTCTGGTATCAAGTGAACGAGGAGAAGCAAAAAAAAAGGACAAAAATATATTACCTTTTGGTAAGCCTTTGGGTCAAAAGACTAGACTTCAAACATAACTTTTACATCATCAATTTTATTCAACTACCTACAAAAATATTAAAAATGAAATTAATCTTTAAAAACCAATTTAATAACAAAAAATTCTTTAAAATTAAGAGATAAAATTATTTTATTATTATTTATTTAAAACATTCGAAACGATCATGTTAGTCCTTATTAACCCAACGGTTTATTAAAAGGTCTTAAACTTTGAATTATGATAATTTTCACTATATCTCAGATCCATATAAAGTTTTGATGTAAACAGGAAATATAGTATATAAGCAACTACTTTTGATAAGCATATGAACACAAATCGTAGAGATTTCATGAATAGATTAAGATTAATTTTCACGCTCGACGATCTTGTTCTATGTTAAGTCAAGAGAGACAAATTTCTTTTGTTTTTGTTGGCATTGTTGCTTGGTCATACACAAGCAAAAACATCAAACATACGCTCAGAGACATCACATAATTAAAAGGTGGTAACTTGAAATTAGTAGCAATGGTTAAAGTTGGGGTACTTGGAATAGTAGTACCCTGGGCGTTCATTTGATGAAATTGGATTTGGTGCTGGGCTATAATCACTATTTCAATGAAGTACTTTTTTAAGTACCGTGGGCGCTTATGCGCGGTGATTTATTTGATTTTTATTATTCCGACGTTTCGGCCACTTTCAGTAGCCGTGATCACGGAAGACAAAGTCAAGTGTCAATGAGTATTGTTAAAGTTTTATTTAGCCTATGGCCAACTTGTTCATTTTAATTATTTAGTTTTCATTTTGTTCATGGTTATTATTTACTCTAAGGCAGCCTAATCTAATTTATCACCGCTTCGCAACATGTTGTGGCTTGAAGAGAAGAAGCGGCGCAAAAAAGCTCTTCAGCAAACATGCCTAACTCTAATAATTTTATATAATATTAAAATGGGTGGGAGGAAAAATAGAAAAAGAAATTATCAATGAAGTTGGTCTGTGTTCCGGTGCACACAGAATTACCGCGTAATAAGTAATTACCGCACTTAAAACCGTTAAAACGTTATTTTATTGTATATACAAGTCGCGAAAACTTAAGAATATATTAATCAAGTCTCAGTTAAAAAGGTTTGAATATTCCGAGTAATAGAGGCATTTCACTGCAAACTATTGCATTATTATTTTTATTATTTATTATTAACTATTCGGGACCTCATTGTAATTATCAATAACAGAGGTTTCTCACATATCAAGGGCCCATTTATTGTGTTACTAGCAGGTAAAGACTGAAAAGCTCCTTAATTAATTCTTTACGACTGAATGTTGTCCCAGGTCTATCTTATCTCGCCTTTTCACGTTTCATTTTTTCTATTTTTAGCCAGAAGTGCTTGAAAATATAAAATAATCTTATTAAAATTTTCTACAGTGGTTTGGTCTCAAAATTTATTTGGAACAATAAAACGTCAAAAAAGCAGGAGAAGAATAATGTGTGGCGCCATCTATTCGTATCTACAGAAACTGGGAGCCACTATTTTACATGTACACATTTACTATATGCTTTTTAATATATTTAGATTTCTAAAAGTGTTTATTAGAACGTTTAAGAAAACTACTTGTCATTTATTTTGTCGTTAATATTTATTATTTAAAGAAATCTAATATCCGGAAAATGTGTTTTTGATATTTTTTTCGTAGAGTATATTGGAAAAATTTCTTGAAGTACTATGGGAATAAGCTTCCTTTCGGCTGTCAATTTATCTCAAGCTCTTACCTTCAGATAATTATTTTTATAATTCGTATACTTTTTAATCTACAATAAAAAAATTACGTCACTCAACACCAAAGAGCAGCAGTGACAAATACACGGCAGTATGACTAGCTTGGCCCATTTTCCATATTTAGCCATGTAATCTTGTCCTGCTGTGATCGTCGAAATACCCAAAGATAGTAGTGGACACCCACTTAAATGAGATTAAGCCTCTTGGAATAAAAGTTATACTGTGATCAGTATGTTTGCGTCACCTTTAACTATATCAGTAAATTCTAGTCGATTTTCTTTTAATCGTCTATAGAAATGTCATTATAAGAAAGAGTTCTATACATACATACAGGTAAATAAAATTATAGTGTGTGTTTGTAATGTCAAAACACCATTATTAACAAGTCTTATTTATGTTAGCTATATATATATATATATGTGTGTGCGTGTGTGTGTGTGTGTGTGTGTGTGTGTGTGTGTGTGTGTGTGTGTGTGTGTGTGTGCGCGCGCGCGCGCGAGCGCGCGCGTGTGTGTGTGTGTGTACGTGTGTACGTGTGTGTGCACGTGTGTGTGTGTGTATGTGTGTGTGTGTTATGTGTATGTGTGTGTGTGTGGGGGGGGGGGTGTGTGCGTGCGTGCGTGCGTGTGTGTGTGTGTGTGTGTGTGTGTGTACATACATTAATTTACAGTTGTAATATAATAAACTTATGAAATATAATATTAATTTAGAACTAAGACGATAATAAGTCTCGCCAAACAGCAAGGGTGGCCCGGCGAATTTATATATAAAAATTTCAAAATAACCGCTCTTTAATAAACGCATATGAAAGTATACACGCTACTTATATAAAAAAATCAGTAATAACATTTTTGTCTGTCTGCATGTTCCAGCTAATCTCAGAATCAGTGGAAATTATTTTAACCGAACTTGCATTGGTAGATAGCTGATGTTATAAGGAGTAATTTAGGCTACTTTAATTCAGGGTTCCGCAAGAAATACACGCAGACGAAGTCGCGATTACAGCTAGTTCTAAATAAAATTGCTTAATCGTAAATAGATAGAAGACTACTTTTTTTGGCTTTAGTCGCTTTTTGCACAATTATTATTATATGTATAATTGTATAGATCACTTAGGATTCGTAATATTGTGTTTGTCAATTCCACTATTTAAATGTGTTGCCTAAAATGATTTGAGCCAAATGACGATGAGCAGTGGTTTTTTTTCGCCTCTATGGAACCCTTCGCTATATGTGAACTGCTACACACTTGCCAGATTTTATAAAATACATCATGCTAGATCAATTGTAACGGTCTAATTCATAAAGCGTTAGAGTAATTCTGAACGCTTCTTTATGGCTCTTAAAGAAGTGTTCCTGTAACTTACTCTAACTCTATGAATAAGACTGTTTATTGTGTATTTATGATGGGAGGAGATATTCGGATCAAAAGTGTTTCTTTCCTCTATAAACATAACCCTTATCTGTGCGTGAATTGACACAATCATATTGAGACAACTTTTACTTGCAGATTTCGAGCACTGTTAATAACCAGACTGACTAGATGTATATACCCGTGCGAAGTCCAATTAAAACAAAAAGAATAAAATGATGTTGATCGAAACGGTTTTAATGCAGCCATTTAAGGAAACCAAAGACAATGGAGTAGTGTGTGAATACCAGTACAGTTTCCTTGTAGTACCGTGAGTCAGTTTGCTAAGATTTGATCACAAGACAAAAGATAACACCTGTGTATAAAAAAATTATGTACGGGTGACTCATTTGTAAATTCTTAGTAGCTCAAATTTTGTTTAAGTTTCGTACTCCTGTTAAAAATGGTGTTCTAGAGTGGAACTATATTTTCAAAACCATATATTAATTGGTTTGAAAGTAACAATAGTTCTAGTATATTGATTGTTTGAATTTTGAAAAACCGGGTTAAACATATTTTAGAAATAAATCACTTGCAAAATGTTTTTAATTTAATTTTTCTATTCTATTTGCCTTACACCTTTTATGGATCCAGCCAGTACCTATTGCGTGGTTAGTGTAAAACTTAAAAATGTAGTAAATTACTAAAATGTTTTGTTACATCATTTTACATTAACGTTCATAGACGATTCTATCATATAAATTCTAGCATTTTAGAAAGAAAGAAAATAGTTTTATTTAGGACACATCATTCCAAAAGTAAGTGTTATAAAAAAATGTTTCAATCATAACTGTTTTTGCGAACTGATTACAAAACGAATTCCAATGTTAGAAGATGTAAATTTTTTGCTCATTTGAGATCATTTGAAATTCGAATTGAGAACGCGTGAATTCCACCCTAGATGGTCTGTGGTAAAAGCATTTCCCTGTAGCCTTACGTAGACAGCACATGTTCGGATCTGTTGCGTTTGGTTACACAATCGAGCGCCAATCACCCGGCCGTTCTTAATTAACAACTTTCTATCGAGTCAACGACCACGGTAGGCTGAGCGTCGACAGTCGACACCATTGCTTCGCGATTTTTATGAAAGAAAAAAAATATCGGAATGTAAGTACGTGACATTGCTGGATTCGTTTGTTCGTTCGAGAACAGTAAATATTTGTAGTCAATTTGAACAAATAATTTTTTGCGTGAACTCCGCTTTTTGATTTGTCGATGTAGAAGCGATTTGTCGATGTAGAAGCGGCGTGGAATCGGTATGCTCGGTATACTCGGTACCGCGTGATTCGCTCTGTATGCGTCGCTCCCGCACTGACAAATCAATCGGCTTTACTTGAATTGTAATTTTTTGTATTTTAATGTATTTTTATTTCTAAGATTACATACACAGAGAGAACGACACAGATTATGCGAAGTATGTATGTATCTCTTAAATTTAATATCTGACTTCTTATCGAATCGTTGACTAGCCGTTTCACTTGGTACCGGAATAAAAAGTAGTAAAGAGTATGTATAAATTGTATTGATTCTACCTTCAAATTGATATTAATAAAAAAACTTCATAGCCTCAATATGACAATGTCACGGTTAGTTTTCTTCGTAATATAACTTTACACGGCTAGTGGGTTTAGCCAATGTTAAGTGTTTAATAGTAGATTAATAATCTTCAAGCGAATAGACACAATAATCTCATCAATTACCAATATTTTACAACCGTAGTTCATTTTTAACTAAACTTAACGAATCTAAAAGACACTTAATATTTTAAAATTGGGTGGACGACATAACATATCATGTTATAATAAAAGCTAAAATTATTTACTTCGGTATAAAAGGACGTGCATTAAAATAAACCCTACCATCATCTTACTTTTAAAATATCTTGATAAAAATATGCTATTTGATTCTTTAAACTTGTAATGTCAAAATTGCTGATATAAAATTCAGGAGGTTGCGTCGCTTTGTAGGATAAAAAAAAGTGTCTCAACGCTCAGTTGATTTACATATCATCTGCACTATTTAATAGAAGACGCTGTAAGGCAGAATAAAACGAAGGTTAAATCATTGCTGTAACTGATATCATTATTACGTGGAAATAATAAACACAATTTAAATTGCCTGGACTAAGCAACACGACGAGTGCTAATTTGCAAATAGGAAGCCATTTTGCATCTCGGAATATTGTCTCAATTGTACAATTGCATTTTCACATAAATATCAATTTAGTATAAATTGTAAATAACTATAGAATTGTTTATTATAACATCCATTTGTTTTAATTAAACTAAATTTTAACTGATTTCACTGTTTCGCAGTGTCCAGCCCACGCCCACAAATGAAACTTGAAAAGGGGACGGAAAATACTTTAGTTAAGGGCTATAAATAAAAATAATATCAGTACATAGATGTCCCACTGCTGGGCTAGAGCCTCCCATTATAAGGGGAACGGACAGTAAACCCGCCACGCTTGTCCAAGGCGGCTTGGCAGGTTTGACACATAGGTTATCTCGATGTGCAGGTTGTATCACGATGTTTTCCTTCACCATTGTTAGCACGTGGTAATTGTAACAATATGCACATTTTTTTTTTATGGTAGACCCGGTTGTCTCCATCTTGTGGCATGACGGAGGTACTCTTTTCGTTTATTTTTATTGGCTATTTATAGGTTTCTATTTTTTCCTATCTCTTTAGCTACTTGTTACATGCAAAAACTAATACGGGATCAATATGCACATTAGATCAGAAAACTGCCTAAATGGTGCATGTGTTCCGGTCAGGATCGAACCCGCGCCCTTTGAGACTGGGACACGTGCGCTAGCCATTACGCTACCACGACTTGCTCTATAAATAAGTGGGCTGATAATTATTAAGAACTAAAATTTAAACTGATGGAAAATGTGAGAACTATTAGGTAGGTACTATTTCGACGAATAAACTTTAACTTAATTTAAATGTTTATTTAAACCAACTACAGGTACAACTTATCGTGTTATCTATACAAATAAATAAAATTGAAGTGTGTCTGATTGTAATGTCAAAATAACAGCTTTTTACTAAATGCATATGTAAGTATATACGGTAGTTACAATACGTAGGTACTAATATCTAAATAATATATAAAACATCTAAAAATAAAATTACTATTATATACATATTGACAGATAAAAAATGGATTCCAGGTCACTGTTGGTGGGGAGTGTTCCCAAAATACTGGCCGCATTTAAACATACGGTACTTATATCAAAAATCAATTTTAATCATTTTTTAAATTTTCGTCTGTCTGTCTGTTTGTTCCGGCTAATCTCTGAAACGGTTGGACCAATTTTGACGGGACTTTCAATGGCAGATAGCTGATGTTATAAGGAGTAACTTAGGTTACTTTTATTTTAGAAAAAAAAATGAAAAGGCCCACGCTCACACCGCCATCGTCGCCGCCGGAAGGCAATTTAAATTAAATACCACGCGGCCAAAGTTGCAGGTAACAACTATCGAAAAAATAATAATATCGTGGTTTTTGAGAACAGAAATGACATTTCCAAACTTAGCTTAAATTTAAAACATTTTCATTTATTACGTCTAGCGATACATACATACATACATACATACATACATACATAACTTCACGCCAGTTCCCTTGCGGGGTAGGCATGAACAACAGAGTGCCATTAAGGCTTATTCTTACACACCTCACTTGCCTCTTTGACATTCATAACTCTTGTCATGCAAGCTCGTCTGTTCTTAAGGCTCCTGACATCACCTTCTGCTAGTACACGATCAATTTGATCATGGAAGGTGTGTCGTGGCCTTCCACGACTTCTGCATCCATCCACTTTTGCATTGTATATCTGTTTAGTCATTCTTTCATCATGCATTCTTTCCACATGCCCGAACCACCGGAGCATTCCTTTCCTTACCTTCACCCCGACACTCTCTTTCAGAACAACTCTCTTTCTTACTTCGGTACTACGTCTAGCGATCACTTATGAAACTTTCGTCCCCAAATTTATTTATATTATTTTCAAACACTTTGTTTATTACAATCTTTAAATTTCACGGTCTTAGCGAAGAGAACATATCTCTCGTATATTCCTTTGGCAACACAGCTCCGCTCCACATCCCTCCGCTTGTTTCAAGACAAATATCAGTTCTCTTCTTTTCTTCCCTCCTCTTATCTCTGCATCCGTCTATAAACGTCGTAACAATATATAGCAAGAGTTCAACAATACGCCTATCATACAAAGTTACGTTACCACACCACAGCGACAATACGGCGCCCTTAGAAAACAATAAGATTGCATCCCACTGAATAAATTTCATGGTTTTTATACCAACAAGGCGATATGAGTTACATAAATATATTACGAAAGATTTACGGTCGTATTCATAGGGAGTTAGAGTAAGTTTGAATGATTTTACAGCGGCCCTCCAGCATGTAGGGAGCGGAGGATTCATCTCCCTGTTGACAAAGTGAGTTTGTCCTGCTTCCCGGGGCACTCTCAAGCACTCATGCGCACAATCAGCGTGGGCGTTACTACGTACTAAGTCTCACGCTCTTCCTGCCATAAACGCGGGCCACATGGGAGGAGGGTTTTAGTGGAGTATTGTCCCATGGGTTACCTCTCCACATAGAGGGAGGTACCTAGCTGAGTCTGCACACATGCCGGCGATTGACTCTGTTAGCTGGGCTATCTTCAGTGACTAGTTATCATCGCTTTGGTCTAATCCCTGGCAAAGGACCCGGTAGTGTGCGAAATCATTTCCCCCGTCTCAAAAAAAAAAGTTTGAACGATTTACGGGGGTAACAGTGGACCTTTACCTCTGCTGTACGTAGTGGTGCAACCCTGCTTCCCTGTGTCTGTACTATTCTTGCACACTAAGACATCACGGTGCAGTAAATTTGTTTTAAATCCCGTGGCGTTCTCATAAAGTGTATCTTCGTCGGGACGCAGGTAGATTTAGTGGGTAATTCGCCGGCTCTCTCCTCGGAGGTGAGGCACCAATACCACACAAGAGTCCACAGTACGCTACAGCTGGCCTCCCCTTGTATCCATGGTTCGAGTATGTGTCGCAAGAAAAGACATTCCCCTGCGTCATAAAAAACAAGTTTGGACGCTTCTTTATGGTTCTTAAAGGAGTGTTCGAACTTACTCTAACTCTCTATGAATGAAATCGTTAGTGTTAAATTAAATAACATTTGATAACATCACCCTTTCCTTTCACCTTTTACCAATCATTTTTGGGGTTGTTCAGTAGATTGGTAGTTTTACCAACTTATGGTTTCCATCGGCAGTTTTCGTTTGTGCAGAAAAGTGCAGACCGGTTTCCGATATAAATAAATATTTTGTAATTTACTCGCAAGCGGAAATGGCAGTGTTGCTTTCTATGCATTCTTAGCTTTGTTTCGCTTACACGATTCGTATACTGTTGATTGAAGTTTCCCGCGATACTAAAATTGGTCAACTGCGCAGTTGCCCGATGTACATCGGGAGGAATTATTAATTGTGTAAAACTGTACACAGAGCTTTTTCATAGCGGTTTATTGTGGTAGATGAAGTACTAATCGCTGTCTGGTTTTAATAAAAGATAATAAACCTAAAAAGTTCTGCAAACGTGAAGTCGTAATCATAATTTTTATTTTGCTAGATTGTAGTACAAAAGATTATAAAATGATTACAATGACAATGGCATAACAAGATTACGGCTTTATACAATCAATAATTTTCATGGTGGGCATTCATATTATTGTTTTATTTTTAACTTTTTACACTATTTTTTTATTATTATAAAAATCAAAAATACATTGTTATGTAATAATTAAAATATTCCATTGTATTTTTCAATTATATTAAAATCTTTGAAAAATTAACAGAGACATAAGGGAATATTGGTTACTAATATTTATTCTTTTATTCTATCTTACATACATACATAACTTCACGCCAGTTCCCTTGCGGGGTAGGCACGAACAACAGAGCGCCATTTAGGCTTATTCTTACACACCTCACTTGCTTCTTTGACATTCATAACTCTTGTCATGCACGCTCGTCTGTTCTTAAGGCTCCTGACAACACCTTCTGCTAGCATACGATCAATTTGATCATGGAAGGTGTGTCGTGGCCTTCCACGACTTCTGCATCCATCCACTTTTGCATTGTATATCTGTTTAGTCATTCTTTCATCATGCATTCTTTCCACATGCCCGTACCACCGGAGCATTCCTTTCCTTACCTTCACCCCGACACTCTCTTTTAGACCAACTCTCTTTCTTACTTCGGTATTACGAACGCGGTCCGCGAGCGTCACTCCGCAGATTTTGCGCAGTGCTATTTAGAGTTAATTCTATCTTGATCGATAAAAAAGTAAAGGTAGTCCAAAAAGAAATTAATAGATTGTGTGAAGTGGACTATAATTTTTGATATGACACCATAGCTCTAGTTCTTGTTTTATTGCATGAGAATAGCTGACAGGCAAACGGCCCACTTGATGGAAAGCGGTTACCATCGCCTATGAACATTTTAACACCAAAGGTGCTTACCAATGTGCTGCCATTTTCTAAAGGGAAACTGGAAACACAACTTAAGGTTTTTATGGCGGCATACTCTAGAGTACTCTAGACCACCAGACAGTCTACAGACCTACCACCTGGCTGTAGATTGTCTTTTCGCCTCTTTCTCCGTTCCTCCACGGATATTTTTTCCATGAACCTTGACAATTCCCGCTAAATAATAAGGCTTGTTTAGTCTGATGGACGAATATTGTAATATGGATTTCTTAGACCTTAATGCTTTAAGATGGATTTAGATTTTTTTAATTTATGCAAATCCTAGATTAAAACATAAACACTTTCAAAAAGTTCATAATGTGTTATTATTTTGATTGATGGTTTGAGAAACAGGAAAAGCTTTCGCCTGGGTGTCTGATTACATTTTTGCATATATTTCAAATCAAGCGTTACGCAAGTGGATACAATATGCCAATAGATGATTAACTCGGCAACTTTAAAAAATAAAAATTGAATTATTATTTGCAATACTTTGGTACTAATTAAACGTAGAAAATCATACGTAAACTGATTTATGAAGTGAGAATCATTCCCAATTAAAAAGGATTATCATATATACCAGGTCTTAAGTCATTTTACTGTTAAGGTTTACTATGTAAAACTTCGGTATACTTTTAAAATTTCTTTTAAAAATGTTCGTTGTGCTGAGTTTATGAGCTAGACCAGTACTCAATTCCTTTCTGTTTGTCTATGAACCAGACCAGTACGTAGGTAATTCCTTATTGTGTGTTGTATAAATTCCTTTATGTTTATTATTTGTTTCTAGTGTTGCTTCTTCAATTAGGTAGATGATGAATCTATATAGATTATTAAAATTGAATTGCCTCTTTGTAATGTCAATATAAAAATATGAAAAAATTCAGGGGGGGGGGGATAATTCGGACCAGAAGATTCCGACTATATAATATTGAAGAATTTTGTCTGTCTGGATGTTCCGGCTAATCTCTGAAACGGCGAGACCGATTTTGGCGGGACTTTCACTGGCAGATAGCTGATGTTATAAGGATTAACTTAGGCTACTATATTTTAAGCTTCCGCAAAAAAAATCACAAGGACGAAGTCGCGGACACAGCTAGTTCTAAATAAAATTGCTTAATCGTAAATTAATAGACGACTAGTTTTTTCGGCTTTAGTCACTTTTTGCACAATTATTATTATATGTGTATATTACCTAGGACTTGTAATATTGTGCTCGTCATCTCAGTATTTAAATGTGTTGCCATAATACATTTTTTTTAAATATGGCTCTGAAACAAAATAATGATATTAGTGGATTTTTGTCGCCTCTGCGCAACGCTTCACTATACCTGGACTGCTACATACTCACTTGCCAGATTTTATAAAGTAAATCATGCTAGATCGAAATCTAAATATTTATGATGGGACGTGATATTTGTATGCAAAGTGTTTGTTTCCTCTATAAACGAAACTCTTATTTTAGGTGGCCCAAGATCCTAGTCACCCCAGACTTACGTGATTTTAGGAAAGATGAAATTTTTAGGATCGGTAGTTTAACATAAACTTAGAAAGGAATGGATACTCGCTAAGCTGAAAGCGGGCCCCTTTTTCAGGTAGCAGGTATCAAAGGTGGAAAAAAACCATGCTAACTTACGTCAAAGAACAAAGGCTAGTTTTTACATATGTCATATATGATATTGTTATAAACAAAGATATACAGTTGCCAGATACTTTCTGTGCGCCATAACTTTTGACAGACACTTTTAAAAAAAATGTGGGAACTACGTCATTTTAGGAAGGCTGAATTTTATATATCATCAAGTTTTTTTTCGTTTTATTGCAGGAGATCAGCAGACAGGCAAATGGCCTACTTGATGGAAAGCGGTTACCATCGCCTATGGTCATTTGCAACACCAAAGTTGCCACAAATGCGTTACTGCTCTCTTAAGGGAGACTGGAACCTGGTCACTAGTGCCGGAACACAACTCAAGGTTGTTATGGCGACATACTTTAGACCAGGGATGGTAGCCATCCAGTCGGGCAAATGCCCTACCACCTGGCTGTGGGTTATTTTGTCGCCTCTTACGATAGGCCGCTCGGCCGCAGGAAATTGTATTCTTTCTCCGTTCCTTCACGGATAAAGTATACTATTTTAAAATATTCAATGAGCCAGACAAATCTGACGAGCCAAACATCCTCTCAGACTCGTTAAGAGTTCTGATATGCGAGGAAGTCGAGACCTTTATAATATACTATTTAATATTAAAAGGAGAGTTAGAATATGAGTATTCCGACGAAAATGAATAGGAAGCCTCTTGAGCTTCATACGAAATTCAAAAACATGGTCATATTTTCGAATATAGAATATTATACATAGTCAACACTTAACGATCGTATTTTGTTTCATATGAAAACTCGGCCATCACACATCGCCAATTAACTCGCTTAATAGACATACAACATGTGCATTTTCTTACAAAGAATTCCGTTTGGAAAAAATCCGTGGCCGGCCACCGTTGAATGTGGAAAGCGTGAAATGTAGATGATCGAGTGCCGTTTTATAACGTCACTTGTACGTGTGACAGTGACATTAAGATTTTTACATGGACTGACACGCACTTGGCCGTTTTTATACAGTTCTATTATAGAAGGTGGAGGTAAGGAGAAAATGTTCGTTACGTTAAAGTCGACTTTTGCTTGCACAAGTACAAGAAACAATACTGCCAACATCGAAATTTGCATTATAGACGAAATGAAATGCAGGTTCCATTTCATCTATAATGGAAAGCTAAAAGCAAAAATGAATCGTACAATAACTTCGGGGAATTTTTGTAATCGACTTTAACAGAAATAAGCATGAATCTACAAAGGTTGTTCTCTGTAATCTGTTAATAAAATGATTTTTTGAGACATAGCTAAATGCTATGCATAGCTAAAAATCATTTCTTTTTACGTGAGCGTGACGAAAAGACTGGTCTACCTCGGGCAACGCATCAGGGAGGTAATGTGGCCATTCTTTTGAGCACGTTTCCAACTGACAGCGGTCTGAAACAAGATTATATAGTTCATTTTAATTTGTATATATAATTTATTTTTAATTTAATTGATAACACGTTACATAATCATGAAATTAAATTAATATTTTTTAAATTGAATGACATATAATATTTTCTTAACTTTTCGCGACTCGTATACATAATAAAACTACGTTTTAACGGTTTTAAGCGCGGTAATTTCATTTGATTTTGGTTTTTCCGACGTTTCGGCCACTTTTCAGTGGCCGTGATCACGGAAGACAAAGATGTCAAGTGTCAACGAGTATTGTTAAAGTTTTATTTTAGCCTACCGCCAACTTGAAAATTCTGAACGTATGTAAAACCTTATTTTTATTTATATTGGACGGACCATTTCTGTCTTTCAATTTTCTAAATGAACCAAAGTGATCTTGAATACCATCGTGACCTTTCCGTTCTATATCTTTCAACCAAATTGATTCAATTTTGTTGATCCGTCTAATATCAATCAACATTATATCGGCTTATTAAGGATATGAAAATTAAGGTAGACAAGACGAAAGTTATGGTGTTTGAAAGAGATGAAAGGATGACAATGTGTAACGTACAGATAGGAAATGAAAGACTAGAGCAAGTTAGAGTTTGTTAACCTACGGTGCCTGTTTACCAGAGACGGCAAGCATGAAAGTGATATTGAAAGAAGAGTAATGACAGGTAATAAGATGAATGGAGCATTGAACTCTTTTAAGGACAGCCGCAAAGTGTCTGTAAAGGCACTTCTGGCTATCCATCAAGGGGTATTTATTAATACCAACGCTAATGTACGGCAGTGAAAGTTGGGTATGGCAGAAGAAGTATGAAAGTAGGATAAATGCAGTTGAAATGTGAGCTTCGAGAAGTATATGTAAGGTTAAGGTAAGTGATATGATAAGAAACAGTGTGATAAGGGAGCGTTGTGGATTGAAAGAAGATGTAGTGACAAGAGTTGAAAAAGGAATGTCAAGGTGGTTAAGGCGTGTAGAGAGAATGAATGAAAGCAGAATCACAAAACAAGTATATGACAGGTGCCGGTAGACCAAGGCGTACTCACCATGATCAAATTGAAGATATTTTGAAGAAAGGTCAAATAAAAATCAGTTTAAATAAGCGTGTATGTATGAAAAGATGAATGAAGGTTGATGAAGCAAAAAGTGTTTGTCAGGATCGTAGTCGTTGGAGATCGATCATCTCTGCCTACCCCAATAGGAAACAGGCATGACAATATGTATGTATGTATTATAGAAACCGGGCTACGAGACGAGCGCATAATATTCGACCTTGCATCCTAGGCGAGAGTGATAAAAGTGAATGGTATTCAATAATATAGTATATATAGTATCCTTTTATAAACTTGAACTTTGTTCCGTCAGTTCACTGCATATCATTTGTATAATAAGCGTTATGAATTCATTATGATTGACCTATTGTTTTGTTGTTTTATTCTGCGGTAATTTAATTCTTGAGGACTGTTAATTAGTTGATTATTTAGTCAGTATGCTATAGATTTTCAACTAGGTAGCGTTGCCACGCTTGTCCAAGGCACATTGTCAGGTTTCACTGATCAGTAATCTCTGTGCTTGTTCGTCATATTTTCCTTCATCGTCATTATCTATGTGACATGGTACTTAAAACTACTCATTTTAGGGACTCAGTAGCGGAGGTATTCACATCCATTAGGTGTGACGACGTAGGTTTGAATCTTACTACAACATGCTGGCGACAAAAACATCGTGAGGAAACAGGCCCAGCGCGGTTACCGATGTAAGAAACCCGTAAACCAGATTTTGATAAGCGTCACGGCTTTATTATAAAATCCGTGAGTTATGGACTAATATAAATACTTACACAAGGTTAGAAAAACTAAAAATTCATAGTTTAACTTGGTTATCATTATAAGTGAAACACTTGTGCCAATATTTAGCTTTGACACTCGCCTTGTATTAGTTAAGTGAAATCACCAATGTAAAAATTGTACTTAACTCATTTTTTGCTTAGATTCTGCACCTTCTTTTTAAATCTTTGCATGATTTCTATATTTAAATAATTTCAATTAGTTAATTATCCATGTGTATTGAAACTTTATAATAATCTTTAAACAATTTCGACGAAGTGAAATTCGTGTGACGTAATTTCTGGATGGCCCCAAATCCCGCATGTAGCAGTAGCATAAAAAGCAATCTTTCAAACTACCATAGAGACAGATTTTTAATATTAACGCACTGAATCTGATCTTTATATATATTTAGAAAAATACATAAACAGAAAAAATCTTACTTTTAAAATCTTGATGGAATGTTTGCCACAACGTTTAGGAAAATATTTTTTTTAGTAGACACATGCAGCCGCGTTCCGTTAGTAGCTCACAACGCCCAAAATGCTCCGTTAGCCGTTCCACAAGGCGACCACGGTCGTTGTGGTCGTGGTGAAAACGTCACTAATGACGTCATCATTTTCGATCACACAACGCTCACAACGATCCATGTCAAGAGGTGGGTCGAGTAACCGTTCCACTTGGGTTTACGAGTGTAACGCCGGCAAGCAAGTGGTACGGGAAAAACGTGGTCGTTGTGAGTCTCTAATGGAACGTATTCATGGAGGTCTGAACGATACGTCATAAATGGATTGATAATATAATACTTAAAATATTACACTATAGTCTTATCAATAAACGCTTAAATTGCTCAACAACCACGGTCTTCTGATAAACCAACGAGGTACTATAAAATGAGATAAGATTGTCACAAAATCAGTGTCATTTGTTAAAGAAGTTTGATTACTAATTTAAAATTCGTTAATTAAGGTTGTCTCGCGGCTTTTCTTGCATAAACTTCAAGTTCGCCTGATGTTACTGCTCCATTTGGGATAATGTTATAGTTAATAACCGTTTCATGCAGATGTAGCTATGGGTGTAATGCGTTATTTGCGATGCGATATTGTTATTATACCCTTACCAAGCATTTATTGACACCTCGATGACGGATCAATTAGTAATGTCCTAATGCATTACCGACTCGATTTGTTATAAAAATCGACTTCGTTTATATATAAGTTTTAATCAATTAAACTTATCAATATATTTTTCCTGAAAATACTATATCTTGTAATATATATATATATATATATATATATATATATATATATATATATATATATATATATATACCCACATTTCAATGAACATATTTTACATATATTAAATAAGCCATTTTATAAGCACTTATAATAATTGCGATATAATTTTTCTTTAAAGTAGAATTTTTTTTTATTTTTAAATCGTTTACTTTCGATTTATTCCGTATAGTGTCGATGATTTAATAGTCTGTGCGTTACATGACTCACATAATATCACTATTACGTCACCCATCACAATAAAGTACGGCAATTTTGTCATTTGTTTCATGTGGGCTTTACTGTCAAAACATATGTAACTTGATAGACTTTCAAACGTCAAAAGTAAAATAAACGCTTGGAAACAGTATAATTGTTACAATGCTAAGTTACAGTGTTAAATATTGACAGATAAGGTATGTATAATGTATATGTTATAGTCAAACATCGAAGCTCTGGTGCTCCTAGGTTTGACTAGTCTGTCAGGTCTGACATAAAGTCTTAGACAAAGTGCAAATGAATGAGGTTTTTCTGCCTTTGGCTAACGAATTTTTGTCTAACCTAGGAGAGACTAATCTATAAATTCATTAAACATGTAACACGTACGAATCGACGTTTGACCGAGCCTGCCTTAGTCGCTTCTAGAATCGACTAGGCAAACCCCGAAAAAGATTATTTTACGTTCGCCGTTTGACTAAAAAGTTAGGTACTTCTAGGTATGACTAAAAATTTTAGTCAAAGGCCCAAATTGGAATTTATTTCGGGTTTTGTCGAAACGCCTCGGTCAAACCTAGGATAAACCAGTCATTTTGGGAAGAGACTGCATATCGACCTCTTACTATAACATACACACTATTCGTAAACGGCGTTATTATTAACGCTATAAACAAGACATATTTAGCGACAGTCAATAACTATGACATTATCCCAGTTGGAGCCCGAGCTCGAGATTACTATCCCTTTTTGGGATAAAAAGTCATAAATAAATAATTGACAGACAAACACACACATTGCACATATATCCAAGCTAAGCAACTTACGCTTGTGTTATGGGTAGTTTACAACACACCGCTGTGGAGCCGATTTCAGACATCCTCCAAACTGTGTGTGTGTTCCCAAGAACTCGGTAGAATCAAATTATGTAACAAAAATTTATTTAGCTTCCCTCTCATAAAAGTCGCATCGTTCCGCAGAAACTATACCAGTTTTCAGGATAAAGATCAAGAGTACATACTTAATACAGGCACACCAAATTTCATGATAATCAGCTTATTTTTAAAGCCACGAAACAAACATCCAAAATAAGCAACACCAAAATATTTATATAACCATTACGTAGGTCAAATACAGTGAGACCATTTTAACTTTGCTACCGCCTTTGTTTAACTATTTCACCTGTATTTTTACATAGAGATTCATTCATTCATTTTCAAAATTAAATATTGTACGAAGTAATTATAATCCAACGTTTGTGATTGTGCGTTGATGTTTAAATATAAATGGCCGGCTCCTGTATCCTACTAACCGTTCATTAGCTTTGGCATGGAAGAATAGTATTATTTTACCATGTACTTGGTTTAAATTTGACATAAGCCCCATATAAGTAGTCCTACTACTGATCGTAAGGCAAGCGAATGAAAAGTTGGAACCGGCCATAAAAGCGGGCAGCGTGTGATATTTCTAAAATATTAAAAATTTTACGAAACCAATGATAGAAAGTAAGTAAATATTTAATTTATACAAGCTATGAGGTTTCACAAATTTTAAAGAGTGCTAAAATTAATCTATAATTACAGATCGCACTCAAAGAGTTTACAGTTAATTTTAAAAGGAATTAAAATTTACTAATACATTTAAGAGTAGTAGTGTTGTTATTGTCGTTATTTACGATTTTTTTACAGCAAATTCTTTACTTCCCTAAGAAGTAAAATAACGTATGACTAATTAGGATTTATATATTCACTCTTAAGATTAACCGTATACTACGTGACCCTGAGTGCGATGGAAATGATTATACTTAAATGTAAACATATATTGTTGTTTTTTACTTAGGAGATAAATTTTTGAATAAATTTTTAGCCATTAATTCAAAACAATTTATACTTTAATATCTCACTTTAGATGTTCCTTACGTTGACTAGGATATTTAAATATCATTAACTAGTGTACCTATCTAATCGATTGCAAAATCGTGTGTTGTATGTACCAAAATCATCTGCGAAGGCAAACAATGTGTAGTAACACTTAGCCTTCATTTAAGCAGAACACGTTTACTTATGAAAAATATTCAGTCTGAACGTGTGAAATATATCTGGAATTTAGATTAACAATATTTATAATTTTATACAAAACTATTTTGAAACGTTTTATAATAAACAAAAGCACTAGACTAATTAATGACTAGGTCATTAACAACAGTGTTGATACAAAAATAAAAAAATATTCTAAATACTTCACACAAGAAGTTTCGCACATCTTTTAAGTGTTACGTTGTACTCATAATGGACAAGAAGAACAAAAATTACACTTAATAAATCAAAAACACGTAATAGTACAGATAATAAATTGTTCAACTATCATCTTGAATGTACAAAAAACTAATTTGTATTCATTACATCAACTTAGATGCAAGACGAAACAATTTCATAAATAAAATGTACGCAACATTTAAATATAATTAACTTACTCGACCTGAATTGCAAATAAATGTTGTAAAAATGTTATTTTCTTACAAAACTACTTATTACTTAAAATTGTCTTAATTACATTCTAAAAACACCAAACTTACTATCTCTAAATGGAGCGTTCAAGGCAGCAGATAAACTAAGTCCTATAATTTTTCTACTATCCCTAGGTGCTATTACACCATCGTCCCATAGCCTAGCTGTGCTGTAATATGGAAGACCTTCCTTTTCAAACTGAGCTTCTAGAGGTGCCCTAACTTTCTGCTCATCCGCATCAGTCCAGGCCTTTCCTTCTCTCAGCGCTTTCTCTTTGGCTACTAAAGTCAACACAGTTGCTGCCTGTGGTCCACCCATGACAGATATTCTGGCATTAGGCCACATGTATAAGAAACTAGGAGAATATGCTCGTCCGCACATACCATAGTTTCCAGCGCCAAAACTACCACCAACAAGAACAGTTATTTTCGGTCCTTTAAAACAACTGACTGCTGTTACCATTTTTGCACCATTTTTGGCAATACCTCCTGCTTCAGCTTCTCTGCCAACCATGAAACCGGTTATATTCTGTAAAAACAACAATGGTATGTTTCTGGCTGCACATAACTGAATAAAATGAGATCCTTTTAAAGCTGCCTCGGATTGCAAAACACCATTGTTTCCTATAACTCCAATAGGATGTCCGTAAAGTGTAGAAAATCCACACACTAACGTATCACCGTACAATTGTTTGAATTCATGGAACCTACTGCCGTCTACAATTCGGGCAATAACTTCTCTAATGTCGAAAGGCCTCTGAATGTTCGCACCAACAATGCCATGTAGCTCTTCAATATCATGAACTGGTTCGTCGACTTTAAACGTGTTTATCCTAGCAGGCTGATTATTATTCCAGTTTAAGTTTGCAACTGCATTCCTAGCTAAATGCAAAGCATGTTCGTCATCTTGTGCATAGTGATCTGTTACTCCAGATTGACGACAATGCAAATCTGCACCACCTAGATCTTCCGACGATACACTCTCGCCCGTGGCCGCCTTAACCAACGGCGGGCCAGCTAAGAAAATAGTACCCTGGTTCTTAATAATAATACTCTCATCTGACATGCTCGGAATATAAGCCCCACCGGCAGTGCATGATCCCATTACGACGGATATCTGAGGTATGCCTTCCGCCGACATATTGGCTTGATTGTAAAATATCCTTCCGAAGTGTTCCTTGTCAGGAAACACGTCCGCTTGGTCGGGCAGATGAGCGCCGCCGGAGTCCACGAGATAAATGCAAGGAAGCCGACATTCTAGGGCAATCGCCTGCGCTCGCAGATGTTTCTTCACTGTAACAGGGAAATACGTTCCTCCTTTAACAGTGGCGTCATTAGCAACGATCATGCAATCACGACCGTGAACCTTGCCAATCGCTGTGACGATACCGGCGCTGGGTACTTGGCCCTTGTACATGTCGGTTGCCGCGAGTGTGCTCAGTTCCAAAACGTCAGAGCCCTCGTCGACTAACCGGTTAATCCTGTCTCTGACGAGCAGTTTTCCTCTCGAAGTGTGCCTCTTAACCGCGTCCTGGGGCCCGCCTTTGATGGCCTCACTAGTTTTCAACCGCAGCTCGGCTACTAATTCGTCCATTTTTGTTTTATTTTCTTGGTAGTACGGGTCACTCCGGTTCGGTTCGGTGCCAATGACGGTCGCGTGGCTTCGCCGGCATTGTGCTGATAGCCGGCAGATCCCCCTTACTAGTTTGAGCATTTTTAATATATAATTTGACGCAGAATCAAACACGACCGGTCGGCGAGTCGGTGCCGCGCTACTGGCAATAGCGTTGTACCGTTATCAACACGATTAAAATCGTACAAAAACAAATTCCACGACGAACGAAGCTAGCTCTTGATAAAAACATGCATTTTAAGTATGGATATGGAACGATAATGTACCCCTTTGTAATGTTTACGTAATAACATGTGTTTATTGTACAAACAGAAAAACTCCTTTCTTATGAACTCAACAGTAGCTTTTTAAACAATTTAATTTCATAATTGTGCCAAATATTTTCTTTCTTTATATATTGTATAATGTTTTAACTATTTAAATTTTTTTAACAATAATGTACTTAATAAAACTACGTTTTAACGGTTTTAAGTGCGGTAATTTTATTTGATTTTGGTTTTTCCGACGTTTCGCCCACTTTTCAGTGGCCGTGATCACGGAAGACAAAGATTTCAAGTGATGTCCTTGCGTGAGGCTATTGAAATCACAAAACACCCAAATTTCAATAGAGAAGTTGGTTGGCAAGTACCACCTGTTTGGGATCCAATCATCAAAACTATTAAGAAACAAACCCAGCAAAAACCAGCTGCCAGACCTCAAGACACTGAGCTCTTTCTGCGTACAACGGAACACAAACCAACTTGACTGATTTACTTTTATTTTTCCTTCCACCCATTTTAATATTATATAAAATTATTAGAGCTAGGCATGTTTGCTGAAGAGTTTCTTGCGCCGCTTCTTCTCTTCAAGCCATAACATGTTGCGAAGCGGTAGTAAATTAGATTAGGCTCCAATACAGTAAATAATAACCATAAACAAAATTAAAACGAAATAATTAAAATTAACAAGTTGGCGGTAGGCTAAATAAAACTTTAACAATACTAGTTGACACTTGACATCTTTGTCTTCCGTGATCACGGCCACTGAAAAGTAGCCGAAACGTCGGAAAAACCAAAATCAAATAAAAAAATTACCGCTCTTAAAACCGTTAAAACGTAGTTTTATTATGTATACAAGTCGCGACAACTTAGAAAATATTAAATAATGTACTTAACATTGCTGAACTAATTTTTAAGTATTTATTAAGTAGGAGTTAATATGTTATAATCATTGACAATTATTCGTCGGTTAGTTATACAATGACAGTAAAGTATATTTTGAAAGGAAATATATATCTACTCTGAAATAGTATAGACCTTGAACGATTTGAATAACTTAGTTACAAAAATTTGGCCATATAAATATTGTAAGGCTTCTCGTGCGGTTTCGGTCGTGAAACTTTCCCATTTTGCAGTATGAAAACGATTCAAAATTAAAATAAGGTAATTTTTTCCCTATATTTTTCTTTGAAATTGTTTATTTCGTAGTATTAATTCTGTGTCGGCCTGCAAATTTATCTCTAATAGAAGACTCCGAAAGGGATCGATAAATATCTCGCAGGTTTAAGGCTCCTATTACCGCAAAAGGTCGAAAATGGGTAGCAAACAATATGAGACGTAACGTGGTTTTATTCGTGATTTTTCTATAGTTACTTTTTATTAAAAAATATGAAACCATTTCACTCCTTCAATTTTTATGAAAACTATGTAATAATATTATACAATATAATATTTATAAAAGAGAAATAAATAATTTGGGGTTTTTTTTATATTTTACTTTATTTTATTTACAATAAAAATACAACAATAAAAATTACAATAACAAAGCATCTAAAAAACGACCTCGCCTATGGAATCCCCGCTATCGCCCGAAAAGTTAGTACCGTAAAACTTCAAGAATGTTGGCGTTGCTACAAGCCTTAAGATGATATGAGTATAGATTTTACAAGTTCAGCAAACGATGTTGCGGAGAGAGCTAGCCAGATATGAAAAATAACGTTCCAAAACTTATGTTTAATAGCATTTTTATTCTTACAGGTATAATTGGAAGATTACTCAATTTGTTGTTTCTGTTTGATTCTAGGATCGAGATGAACAAACCAAACTGGAAATGAAACACAGGCAAGAAGAAGATGATTTATACAGAAAATTCTCAAAACACCGTGAAGAAGAAAACAGAAGAATACGGGAAGAAATACAGGTATTTATTTACACTAGTACTACTACTATAATTATCAGAATGCTAGCCAATAGAACTAAATAAAAGATTCCAAAACCTAAATGATTTTTATGAAAACAAAGCTGAAAGGGCCGGTCAATAAATCTGTCATTGGGTCTCCCTTTTGTATAAAAATGAATAGTGGCCTTATCGACAGAAAAGAGCGGAAGAATTTATTATTAGGCATTTTAATTAAATTATTAGAAACTCCTGCTCCGCGACAGCTTTCATGTCCGTGGCATAACAAACAAATGAGACTGCAAGAGATTCACCGGTACTGGTACTATCTTTACGGAAACTGGCTTGTTATTTGTGGACCAAATGTTCATCCATACCACCTCCTCCATGTCCTACTGCTAACGGCATGGCTAGCCAGGGCAGTCTGGATGACATTTTCTCACAATAAGACACGCCAATAACAGTTCGAAGTGAAGAATAAAAAATATAAATAGACATCCGATTTTATCACCATGTCGTTTCTATTATAACTAATTTCTTTTTTGCAGGATGAATGGGAACGCGAATTGGAAAGGCTCACAAATAGATTCCAGCAAGAGATGCAGGTCAAGAAACGGCGGCCGGATGCCGAGCTCGGCGCGTTGACGTTACGGCATCAACAGGAGCGGGCAGATTTAGAGAAGAACATGACATTAAGAAGGGACAAGAAGAAAGAAAGCTTGACGAGAAAAATGCTGGAACATGAAAGGTAGTTTTTTAATTAATTTTATTATTTGAATTTTAATATAAGTAACGGTCTTCATTTTCATGAATTACCAAAATCTGTAGCGGGCAAGTTTTCTGTTGCTCTAGAATGGGATAACCCGGATAATATTGTTGAATCAATTTTATTTCTGGAATTAAAAACTTTGGATCACTCAATATCTGTATATTAAATTTTATTAATATCTTAATTATTTATATTCTATGTACGTCTTTTAATATTAATTTATGGGTAAGGTTTAATATTAGCTTAGTCTTACACCACCACTACATTTTTTCTTGGCCACGGGATTACGTAGATCGCTACAGTACATTCTACTCTTTGAAATATGTATTAGGTCGCGCTTTCTTCTAATTTCTTTTTATAAATATCTAGGTTTAAGTTGAATAGTTTTCATTCATTCATTCTAACATTCTCTTCCGATCGAGGACCGCACCAACAGACAACGCAGCAAGACAACTGTCATAACCACTATGCCATACGTGCCGCCTATCGAATTAGATTTTTCGAGTCGACGGCGATCTCCCTTAACTGGACCTAGATCAAAACTTCGTCACGTCAGTTGCTGCGAAACAACAACATTGATCGATAAACAGCATGTTGTGTGGGAAAAGTAGGCACTCAACAAATATAATTTTGCTTGTTTCGGGAGCACATTATCACAATGCGCTGAAACTATTTCACAATTTTTTTTCCACCTTAGCTGCTGCGGATCAACAACACTTATCGATAAAAAGTCAATTTTGTGGGTAAAATAGACACTCAACAAATATATTTGCTTGTATTGGGATCACATTATTGTATTGGGTTCCAATTTCCTTTGCTAATTTTCTGCCTAAGTTACTGCGGTTCAAGCACAATGATAAATAAAGTAGGCACTCTACAAGTATACTTTTATGTGCCTGTTTTAGAGCCCGGGTGAACACGATATGCCCGACTAAGATACTTTATTTGTTTTCTACTAGACTAGTTACAAAAAATTTACCTAAGTCCTATTTTGGGGGCTATGTTATACTAAGCCAACAAGTATACTTAACAAGGCTTGTAACGGTCGCACATTGTCGCATTATGTTAAACTTCCGTTCGTCAATTGTCTGCCTTCTCAATTACTGCGAATCAGCAATATTGATCAATAAAGGTTCAATTTCGTTGGAAAAATGGGAACTCAACAAATAAACTTGCATGTGTCGGGAGTAATTTTCGCGTCAGGCTAAAATTTTATTCACCCATTTGTTGCCACTTCAGCTTCTGTGGATTAAGAACATTAATCGATAAAGGGTCATCTTTTCGGGTATATAAACACTCAACTAATACCTTTGCTTGTATCGGAAGCACACTGACACATTGCTCTGAAATTCTGTTTATCAATTTTTTGCCTGGTTGGTTGCTGCAGTTCAAAGGTATTGATCGATAAATGGCCAATTTTGTGGGAAGGATAAGCACTCAACAAATATACATTTACTTATGTCGAAACACATGTGGTATTGCGCTAAAATTTCGTTCACCAATTTCCCACCACCTAAGTTGCTACAGATCAATGACACTGATACAGATAAAGAGCTAATTATGGGCGAAAATAGGCACTCAACGGTTTATAGTCGCATTCCGTTACAATTCCATTTATCAACTTTCAGGGCAGCGACAGCAGCTTTAGTAGAAAAGCAAAGCCACGAAATGATGGAGCTGATCCAAGAGAGACGATCAGAGTACATGGCAGCATCATCTTTATACGTGGATGGTGAAGAAGCTCCACCTTACCCCGCAAGGGCTCCCCCACCGCAACCTCCTCTGGTGTCCAAGTTCCATATTTACACGGACCCCGTTGAGTTCACTGAAGTGGATAAAATAGCTATATCGGTGAGTATGGGTTTTTCTTTTAGTTTGAGATTTATCTAGAACCGATACATCCTTGAATCGATACTCTTAAGTATGTAGAAGTTCTCAAGAACGTTCTCGTGCTTTTTAAGGATTTGTAATGAAGTCTCGGTCGAGGTGTTTCCACAGCAATACGGTATTTATTTTTGTACCAAAATGTTCCTTTGAGATCGTCATCTTGTTCGTAACGGCTAGGTGTTGCAAATGGTCATAGGTGACAGTAGCCATTTTATTCTCGTGGACGTTAGCTTGGCATATTCTAGCAATACCAAAAAGTTTGTAGGCATTCATCTCGGCATAAACAGTGAAATAAAATGATCAACTTGGTGTGCTATCTATTCTATAAAAATTATTATATCTATTTTTTACTACTACTGAGTCAACGCCCCAATTCTGGCAGATACTAACCCATCTACATTTTATTGCTGTGGAAAGACCCCTTTTATTTTGCCGAAAAGTCCCTTTAGCAAGAAAACTCCTAAAATGGACGCCCATTGAACACTTGAGCCCGAAATGTGCTATTACAATTGTTTAATCCATCTTAGCATGTGTATTATGAAATCACCATCGACTATTTAGGCACAATTGTAATAGAATTTGGGACTTTGGGCGCCAAGTGTGACTAAAGCAACTTTCAGTATATATAGCGTTGATATTTCTTTAAGACCTGACGAAATTTAATATGCTTGATAATTCTTAACCCAGAAAACGGAGCAGTTTGCACGAATAAAACTGAGACAATACCTAACTTCAATAATATATATATTATTAATTGTAGGTAGCGCAAGAAGATCAGAAAACCTTCACCGACCTCGTCCGGCAGTTAGTCGGCAGATGTGCAAGCGACGTCGAAAAGGCGAGGACGATATTCCGCTGGATCACTGTCAAGAATCTGAACAACATCCAGTTCGATGACAACCTTCGCGGCGATTCGCCCTTGGGGCTGCTCAGGGGCATTAAACACGGCACTGAGAGTTACCATGTTTTGTTTAAGAGGTTATGCAGGTAGGCCGAACTGGATATCAGTTTTCTTTCATTCCATCAAAGCCTTTACCAATCATCAATCCCATCCTGGCTATAAATGTGTACCTCATGCAATTGTGAATATAGTCTCCATTGAGGTTCCATTAAAAATTATTGTAAGTCATCTTTATTTTCATATTTCTGCTATTTGTATATCATGTAACAGAAGCTCCATCTCGAGTCACATCAGCGCCGGAATTCTTTTGACTGCTAAAAAGGACACATTTCAATTCTTACTTAAAATATCAGTATCCTGCAGTAAACATAAAGCTATCAGTATCTAGATTTTTTTGTTATTAGACTAATATATAATTATATACTGTATATTACAACATAAAGTGCCAAAAACTGTCCTTGCAGCTATGCGGGTCTTCACTGTGTGGTCATAAAGGGCTACAGCAAGTCTGCCGGTTACCAGCCAGGCGTGAGATTTGAAGACAATAGGTTCAGAAACTCGTGGAATGCAGTATACGTGGCAGGCGCGTGGAGATTCGTCCAGTGCAATTGGGGGGCGCGGCATCTGGTCAACGCTAAGGACGCACCCAAACCTGGAAACCGGGGGAAGAGTGACAGCTTGAGGTGAGTTTGGTGACTTCAATTATACGAGTTAATAGACCCATATGTAGAATAATGCATTATTAGAAAGTAACGCATTATACTACTATAATCAACAATCTTGAAACAAAACAGTGTTATGTAAAATATAATGCCCATAACCCAAAAGCGTAAGGCTAATAAAAACGATACAAAAAATCCTTCATGATCTTATTTTCTTAAGGAGGTGGAATAAAAGAAATGTATTTATCCAATCACGCAGCTTGAAAAGTCAATTTCACTGGTTGATTTTTTTTTTGGATTTTATGACTTGGCAGCTAGGCCTTTAAGCCAGATCTTAAATTCAGTGTAGTTTCTTCATTTTCTTAAACCTATGTGTAGCACAGCTAAACTGTAGGTTATCAGCTAGTGCCATTCAACGGAGTTCTTGTGACAACTCAAAAGACCACATTTGACTGTACCGTTCACATTTCTCACAAAACACATAATTACTACTCAAAAATTATCAATATCCTACAACTATTGTTCATTTTAGAGTAATTTTACACATTTTTAGAAAATAAAACTGCACAGCACAACATCTCCTTTCAGTTCCCGCCAAAACTCCTTCACTGGTTGAAATTTTCAACGGAAACACACATTGGGCGCGTTCCTCTAATATCTCACAACGCCCAAAATGATCCGTCTGCCGTTCCGTTCCGTGGTCGTGGCCAAAATGTCACTAATGACGTCATTATCTTCGATCACGCTGCACTCGCAACGACCTATGTCAAGAGCTGGGTCGAAATGACGTTGACCACAGAGCATTAATTCTCTCTATCAATTGACATTGAAAAAGGCGCGATTTTCAAATCAACCAATGACATTTTTTTATTTCGTCGTTAATGACATCAACGCTCCATAATCCGTTCCACTAGAGTTTATGATTGTAACGCCCGTAAGCAATTGAAACGAGAAAAGTCATGGTCGTGAACGTGGTCGTTGTGGAACGTAGCCATTGTCATCCGAGCGTTAAACGCCCAAGGCGTTTTACGCGTCCCTTTCGAAGCCTGGAGTCTTAGGTTTTATTCTCCACTTCAGACGTAGTCTATCATCCCTAATTGTGAGAACATTGGCACACACACAGACACGCAATTCTTTCTTCAAAATAATATCTACAACTATTTGAAAATAAAACTGCAAAACATTTAAGTTTCCGTCTAAATTTCCTGTGTCTTTTTATTTTACGGCGATGAATATGGAATTCTTTCTATAAACTCTTCTTTCTTTCCCCCTGTATAATTGATTAACTTATTTTTATATTCTTTTATTCAATACCTTGTCGTTTCAGATACGAATACGACGACCATTACTTCCTGACGGACCCCCGGGAGTTCATCTACGAGTTCTTCCCGCTGCAGCCGGACTGGCAACTCCTCAAGACGCCAATCTCGCTGCACGACTTCGAGGAGCTTCCCTTCGTGCGGTCGCTCTTCTTCCGCTACGGTCTCTATTTCAGCGATCCTAATACCAAGGCCGTTATGTACACTGACTCCACTGGTAAGAAGATACCACTAGTAATGTTTACATTTACTTTCTTCATTAAAACCTCGGAAGTAGTCATCTGTACCTATAGATTATTAAAAACATGTTTTATCAGGTTCTATATACTTACGTGGTTCGGGCATGTGGAAAGCATGCATGATGAAAGAATGACTAATCAGATATACAATGCAAAAGTGGATGGATGCAGAAGTCGTGGAAGGTCACGACACACCTTCCATGATCAGATTGATCGTGTACTAGCAGAAGGTGATATCAGGAGCCTTAAGAACAGACGAGCGTGCATGACAAGAATTATGAATGTCAAAGAAGCAAGTGAGGTGTGTCAGAATAAGCCTGAATGGCGGTCTGTTGTTCGTGCCTACCCCGCAAGGGAACTGGCGTAAAGTTATGTATGTATGTATGTATGTTATATACTTAATCAATACTCGATACTAAACTTCCCTAAAAACAAATTACATAATATTCAAAAAGTAATGACATACAAAAATAATTAACCAAAACAGTCAAAAATAGTAAAGAAACTTAGTACATCTAAAAGCGAGAAAGGAATGATCTGTGTTGCCAACTAAAGGGTTTTGGAAATTTACAGAATTACGTTTTTTATTAGGCGATTGTTATTCCTACTGTTGTTCTACTATGTATTATAGGCGACGCATTATGAACTGAGGCTTCGGGTCATAAATCATATTTATCTATCTGTCTCGCTCGCACTTACAGCTCTTATGAAGAGGTGTAGTGATGTGCGTAAGAATTGTAGAGGTGCATATCGATAACGTGATAGGTACGATCGATATGCTAAATTATCTTAAGTATTAATAGGAATAATTTTTCGCGAAAATAAAAGTTTTTAATTTGTAAGATGAAATGTTTGTTTCGACGTTTTTATAGTGTATTGCTGTGTTGTAAAGAAGAGCTACCTGCTAGCAATGTCAATAAAACAATTTCCAATTGTTTAATCCGCGTGGTGGCATTGTAAAGAAATCCCTTAAAAACTTGCCACACCTGCGCCCCTTTGTCATAACAATATGCTCTGCAAAGTTCAAAAATGAAAAGGATAATGACATCTGACACTAATTTTGTATTTGACGTGTAAGGTGCGGCGACTATGCGCATAGCCATGCCGGCACACATGCAGAGCTCGCTGATCTTCCACTACAACCTCAAGTTCTACGACACCGAGGGCGACGGCTTCGACGGCGTCAGTCTCAAGCGATTCGTCATGCAGGTAAACTAATCCTATCAAAATAGTTTTGATTATTCTAGTATTAACTAAACCACTTATCAATTTTACCTTGTGACTCGTCCGAAACAATCAACTCAACAATTGTAAGTGAATCACTAAAATCTGAGGTTTTTAAACCTGACATGTTTTTCATTGCATTGCATTTGCATCTCGCAGGTTTTCTATTTCAGGTACTTAACGAAAAATGCATGTGTGTGTGTGTGTGTGTGTGTACACTGAATTTTATGGAAATCTGCTTATCCGCGTGTCTATAGAGCAACGACTACACAAAGATTATCAATAAAGTTATTTGACGTAGTGGGAGAGTCGCATTTATGTTCTTCTATTTAAATATGGCGCTGCGCAATTTATGAATGAAGCCAGTGTCCATGAATATGCAACTCCCAAATAATCTTCCCAGCATATAAAGCACTAAGGAAAAACCTCACCTATGTAACAGAGACTTCAGCCAAATTATCGATTCTTGACTAAACGAGGCAATTCATCTGGCAACTCAAAAAATCACTTTACACTATACAGTTGAGACTTTCAACACAAATATATTACACAATTCTAAAACAGTCAATATTCTACAATTGTAGAGGAAAGCAGGGGCAGAGAGGGCACGTAAACTGTTATAGCATAACGTAGATATGAAGTAACACGAACTTTCTTATAATATTAATATTTATTTCATAACGATAGCATGCAATCAAGAGCAAGTTTTAGAGTAAAGAAAAAACAAGGGAAGTACAACAAGGAATAAACAGTAAACAATCTAAAGAGGTTGATTCCAGCAAAACTGTTGTTTATTTTTAATTAATATTTGAAGTGAAACTTCTATATAGACGGGATCTTAGGATTTTACTGTCACGAAAAAGCTTTACGGCCGCGTGGAGGTAGAAGGTATATCGCGTGGTGAGAGGCGGCATAATTTTAAAGTAGACTATGGATGCGTTTTTTGGTTCCGGATCGAATTCAGTTTCTTTGTTTGATAAAATAAAATATGTTTAAATAAAAAATATTCATTAAAATGTACCTAACCTAACCAAATCATAATTTGTAGTAAACCTGCGGAAAATCGAAATGCGTGCTGGGACACATAGTAGAAGTGAAATTTCAACGGACAAGTGGAAAGACGAATGGCAACAAAATTTTAACTTGAAGTTTTACGGGCAGAGTGTTAATGTACTTGTCCAATTTGAAAACCTGCCTGTAAAACTTTAGGTTAAAATTTTGTTGCCATTCGTTTTTCCGCTTGTCCGTTGAAGTTTCACTTCTACTATGTGTCCCAGTACACTTTTTCTTTAATAAATCACTAGTGGGCCGGGTATACATTGACCTACTTACCGGTTCCAATTGTGAATTTAAACCATCGCGGTACCCACTCAAACACAATTTTTTTATCAAAATCGGTTAACAAGTGTTTCGAGTTTTATCCAAGCTAACGAACAGCAATTGATTTTTGTATATAAGGGAAAATTAGTCTTAAAGTTCCTGCCTAATATAGCATCCATCTTAACGTATTTCTTTTTCAGTCTGTGGTGGGTAACGTGGTCTCGTTCAGGGTCCACGCGCCTTGCAGCGGCGCATTCCTCTTAGACATCTTCGCGAACGCAGTCACTCCACGGGAGTACCTCACTGGAGAACCTATGAAGTTCAAGAGCGTCTGCAAATTTAAGGTAGGAGTTTAGCTAATCAGTTCCACCTGTTGTCATGCACTCCATACTCCATACGTACCTACATATCGAACCCTGGCCGCCGTTTTATCGTAAGCGACATTTGGGCCTAAATATATATTTTTTGTTGCAAAAGGTATTTAAAACTATTTTTTTTTTCTAAAAGTCTCAGTTTTTAATTCAGTGGGGTCTAATCTAACAAAAACCGAGTCTTAAAACAAAATAATAGTCTATATCTAGGTCCCAATATCGCTTACGATAAAATGGCGGTAAGGCACGATAATTACCTGTTGAAAAAAATTTTTTAAATATTATTTTGTTTTAAGACTCAAATTTTAATTAGATTGAGACCCTATTTATTAAAAAACTGAGTTTTAAAACAAAATAATAGCTTGAAATACCTTTGGAAATGTAGCCAGCCTTCTGGGCCCCATACCCATAGAAGACGGTGATCTAAGTATTGTAATTAGTCTTGAGGAATTATGGGTAGAATAAAATACAAATAAGTTAAGTATTCTTTTATTATGTTAATTTATAAAGTCATTGTAAATACCTTTTGCAACAAAAAGATATACTTAGGTCCAAATGTCGCATACGATAAAATAGCGGTAAAGGCTCGTGTGTGCATGATAATTTTATTTAATTGAACTCATTTCCCCAAATTTTTTAGTTTGTCAGCTATTTGAAACTTTTTTCAATTTTGAGTAGTAATAACCCTTTTATTACATTTTTACAACTTCACCAACTTGAAATATATTTTGTAATTTTGTTAAATGTGCCTATTTATTAGAACTTAAAATTGCATAATGCTAAAGGGCACAACATTAATCCTAGATGATTTTTGACACAATACTATACTTTGAAATGTTTTAGTTTTTACTTCTATAAGACACTAATATAATACAGAAAACGTAACTTAGTTATATTGTATTCTACTTATAATCCTTCAAGACTATAAGTAGAACAGTGAGCCTAGATCGCCGTCTTCTATGGGTAAGGTGCCCAGAAGGCTGGTTACGTTCGCTCATTGATCGCCATACTGATCCGTTGTCCGAGATAGACACCAGCCCTCTGATCACCTGAAGAGTTGTTTTGATATCTCTTTGTAGAACCTTATGGTCTCAGGATCCCACGGTTAAATATTTCAAAAATAATTTTATGATTTGCATTATTAGATATCATTTACAGATATGCTGCGCAGAACTTCAAACTGTAATGGTGCCGCTTCCGGACTGCGCAAGCGGCGAATGGGGACCAACCAAGGCCACTAGGCTATTTGGGCTGGTACCCATTACGCATCAGGTATATATACTTAATTAGTTTGTCCAAAAATTCAAAAATTTTGTAAAGTTAAAAAAAAAACTTATTTCTCTAACAGTTCACTTGCTGTTTTGATGAAAGTCCTGCATACTTAATAATTTTTGTCAAAATTCATCAACATCGAACTCTTTTAATACAATTTTCAAACTTATTACTTTTCCAAGTTATCTATAGTCATTTGGTTTCTTATCCGTGTAATTCAATCCGGCAGAGGAAAACAACCTTTCAATGCAATTGCTCGATGGTATGAAACAGATTTTTTTTAAAGGAGCAGGGTCTGTACATTTTTTTGCGATTTCTTTCAAAACGGTAGTTTGCAGTTTTTTCCAAAACTGAAATATGAAAACCTTACAGATTGGGTGATTTCATAGGATCATATAGGACATCAAAACAAGATATAGATACTAGATACATAGTAGGAATATATTTGTTTTTTAATTGTTATTTTAAGTAAATTTGAAAATATGGTTTTTTCACAAATAATAAAGAAATAAACGCAATGATTTGTATAAATTGACATGTATTTAATATGAAAATAAATTGAAGAAACAATATTGCGTATTATAACGTTATAATTGGGATATCATAAATGACAAGAAGGAAAACAAAAAAAAAGAAACGTTTTATAAAAAAGGTTGATGACCAAATAGGTTTGGACAGATTATTCTCGATTACGATGAATCGTATTCGTAGGTAATTGCTCCACACTTGTCCCATCATTAATAAATATGAGTAAAAGCGAAATTAACTCTATAATATGTATTATATTATAGGAAGCACTAGTGTTCGCGGGGCGTGAGCTGGAAATCCAGTTCCGGATGTCACGTCCGTTGGCGGACTTCATGGCGACACTGCACAAGAACAGCGTCGACGAGAAGCGCCTCTCTAAATACGTCCACCAGAACGTATCCGACGATATCGTGTCCTTCTACATCACATTCCCCGAAGAGGGTAAATATTACGCTATTTTTTATTAATATGTATAATATAATAATGTCAGCTCATAAATGTCCCACTGCTGGGCTAAGGCCTCCCATTATAGAGTATACCCGCCTCGCTTGTCCAAGGCGGCTTGGCAGGTTTGAAACATCGTTTATCTCGATGTGCAGGTTGCATCACGGTGTTTTCCTTCACCGTTGTTAGCACATGGTAGGTAATTGTAAATTGTAAGAGATCGAACCCGCGCCCTTTGAGTTTGGGACGCGTGCGCTACCCATTACGCTACCACGACTCCTTTTTAATTGACGAGTGGTCCTAATTACGGGCGCTTTTAGTGTCATGCGGATTTGCTCATGCACGTGAGATTGCATGCATGCGTAGCACCCGCGAAGAACTTTTCATAATTATGTGTATGCAGCAGTGCCCTTAAAGAAAATTTCTAAAATATCAAAAAATTGCCATAAGAAATGAAAATAATGCAACAACAAAAAAATTATGGACTTACAATTTTCGAGAATTAGCGTGCCCCAAAAAAGAAGCGACAAAAAAAGGCCTGTGTGTATGTATTGTGAAGCGTGACATCGCACGCGGGACAGTTCTGAAGTTGGCGTGAAAACGCATGCGAGCCGATCCCGCGTGCGTGAAATCCGCACGACACTAAAAACGTCCTTATTATTTTTTTTCCAAATGGAAAGATCATGTATAACAAACATTTTTTTATAACAAAGCATTCTTCTTTTAATTTTTTTCGCTTTTATAATTGAAACGTTATATCAAATTAAAAATAAATTTTTGACGTCGGGGTAATGGAAATGGAATGCTAATGGAATTTGTCTATAAAATGTCTATAAATCCGGGTTTATTGGTTGAAGTATCAATATAATATCACTTTTTATTTTCGCTATAATTTTAAATTATAGCGAAAATAAAAAGAAAAAAATACTTTATTAATGATCTATCCATTTGATTGGATTTGTGTCCCACACAGAGTTGCAGTTTGGAAAGCTGTACTAATTTAGGAGAGAAAATAATAGATTAGGCTGAGCCAGATGTCACAATGACAGAATGAATAATGAAAAAAATAGACACAAAAAGTCAATAGGATATTTAAAAACACTTTTCTAAAACACATACCAGTTGCTTTGATAGTCGAAACGCAGGTATTAACACATTTATTAGAAAAAAATGAATCGAATCTGTGTCGTTAATTTTATACTTATCGCCAACCAGGTGGTAGGGTATTTTCCCGACTGGATGGCGACCACCCCTGGTCTACAGTATACCGCCATAACAACCTTGTGTTGTGTTCCGTGCATTGGTGACCAGGTTCCAGTCTCCCTTAAGAGAGCAGCAGCACATTTGTAGCACATTTGGTGTAGCAAATGTAAATTGGGCTGTCTGCCTGTCTGCTGAACTCCTGCAATAAAAAAAAAAACAAAAAAGTCCTGCAGACTCAACGCTACAATCGTCGTCATAATGCTGGCAAAATAATTATCTTCTGTCTCTCTCTCTCTCTCCGTTCCTAGCTACATTACCTAATATTTTTTTTACGTTTGTCAAGTATTACTTTAAAAAAATTATGTTCATATGAATAACAGGCGAAGATCCTAGACCAAACAGTCTCATCATTTGTATTCTACATGTCGGCATTGGAAATGTTTTTTTTTTGTTAATTTATCCAATTTTATTTTAGGTCAATACGGCTTGGATATTTACACGAGAGAACGCGGCGGACCAACGACAATACACCAAAACGGCTCCACGGAAAAAGAGAAACATCTACTTACGCACTGTTGCAAATATCTAATAAATAGCAGCAAAAGGAATTGAACTCTATTACGTTGGAATATAAGCGAGAGTTGCGTGCTAAGTGACGTCATTAAGTTTTTCTTCATTTTAAAAGACACCGAGAGATTGCGTAAAGAATTGGGAAATCTCATCAGAATATTGTATGCTAATGGAATTTGTCTATAAAATGTCTAGAAATCCGGGTTTATTGGTTGAAGTATCAAATAGATGCCACGAATATCCGGCTGCCATTCGATATTCGGCCTATTCGGCCACTTTTTAATTATTGGATATTCGGCCGAATACCGGATCATAAAAAACACACATGTTGCTCAAAAATTGTATTGTTATATAAAATAATTGTATATACAATGTTGAATGCGATTTTGATTATTTTTTATTTAATATATTTCGGCCAGTTTTAAATGCCAGAATTAAATTTTATAACAATTTGGAATCGCGCTTAAAACCGTTAATTACGTGAGAAAATCCTTCACAAAATAATTGCTTCAATACTAACCTGCTACGTGCAATTGCACATATCTTACGCCGAACATTCGTAGCCGAATATTCGGGCGCTTCGGCCGAGAGCGTGGCCGAATACCGCCAAAACATTATTCGTGGCATCTCTAGTATCAATGTTTGAAAAGCTTACTAGTAATGAATACGTCTATTTCCGTCCTATTTTAACCAGCAAATAAATACTACAGCCATATAAATCCTTATACAAAAATCATCCAAATGCGTTTGGGTCCAAAGACAATGAAATGCTTTGTAGAGGCGAATCATTTCTGTTAATTCAATTACAGAACACTAAAAAACTCTTGATAGAAAATACCCCTCTATATTTTAATGTTAAATCAATTTTAACATTACTCATTGACACTTGACATAAGTCTTCCGTGATCACCACTACTGAAAATTGGCCGAAACCGAAAAAAAAATTAAATAAAATGCCGCGCTTAAAACCGTTAAACAGTAATTATGTGTACATGGTACTATTATAACCATTCCAAGCAATTATTTTACTTTTGAGAGTTCGATGACGTATCATTTAGTAATGTCCCCTAACACATTACAGACCCCATTTGTTATAAAAATCGACTTTATTAATAAATATTTTTAACCAATTCTTTTTCTTTATAGTAGAACATTTTTTATTGTCAAATCGATTACTTCCGATTTATTTACGTATAGTGTCGATGCTTTAATAGTCTGTGCGTTACATGACTCGCAGAACATCACTATTACATCACCCACAACAACGAAGTACGAGAATTATGTCATTTGTTTCATGTGGGCTTTACCGTCAAGAAATATGTAACTTGATAGACGTGCAAACGTCAAAAGTAAAATAAACGTTTGGAAACAGTATAGTGGCGAAAACTTGAGAAAATACAAAATCAATTTTCGTTAAGTTTTCTACTATACTACTATTCTACTGCACCCTCAGACGAGCGAAATAGATAGACAGAACCCCCGAGCTCTTCAGAGTAAAGCCGGCTAAATTTGGAATAGGAAGCCGATCACGCCGCAGTGCGTTACGAGAACTTAGTATCAAATAATCAAATTAATATGGATAAGGGCGAAAAAGTTTCCAGTGAATACTTTACTCTTAACGACTCAAGACCCAAACCACCTGTATACCCAATAAATTTACACACACAAGTTTGTAAAGAATGCCTCACTTCATTTGACGCTATCACGTAGGCCCCGTCTTCTATACCTTCATCTGTCTGAGGCTGCACCTGCATTTTCTCAAAACTTTCCACCTTACAATTCAGAGTCGAGACACTTTATGAATGTAAGAAGCGAGTATCAACTAATTTAAACAATAACGTATTGTGATATAAGATCCTGTGTAACGCGACGACCAGCAGTATATTATAAATTCAACATGTACAGTATCCATTGTTTTCCTTAGGTCATTTTCATACATTACCAAACAGGATTTTTGCAATGAATTACTTTATTTAATGATGTTTTAATATCTTAGACAACCCAAACCACATCTAAAGTTGGATATTAGAAAATGTTTTACATTATTCAGATGAATAATATAAAACATTGTCTAATATCTAAATTTAGATGTCTTTAGATAAATACACAATTTAACTAAAATATATCCTGTAAAAAAAAACAAGGTATACATCGCTTTATTGTTATAACTCGGCAATTAAAAAAATAAGAAAAAAAGGTCTGTCCGTTGTTATAAAATTTTAATAATAAATATCCAAACTGTTTACATAAAAATAGTATTAATGTTATTTTAAAAGGAATATACTTCTCCATTACAGATAATAAATGATTTAATTAAAGTTTTACTACTTTTAAAACAACCATATATATATTATGAAAGTAGTATTACAAATATAAATTATAATATAAACAAAGGCCCAATAATTATGTCTATTAGGGGAGAAGTAAAATGTGTTAAAACAATAACAAAAGCTATATAAACCGTATTAAAATACCTATAACATATATCCGAGCTATTTTCACTAATGGAGTTGAAAACGTGTAGGAAAGAGATGGATATATAGTAGTACTTTCGTTATTTACATGTCACTAATTTAAAGCAAGACAGCGATACGGAAAGGTGTTATTTTACGAACATAGTATGTATTTTCAATTGAGTAGCATAATTAGACCAAAATTTTAATGACTGTAAATGTATATTTAGTCTTATAACTCGTCTGAAACAATAGAAAGCCAAGACTTTTTTAATTTCAATTTATATGAATAAAAGAGCTGTACTGAGTTTTTATTTTATCACGGTTTCTAAAGCTTTGGTTATTGCATTGAGTATGACGTCACGATTTAAAATTAATTTAATTTAATATAATAAGTACATAATGAAGGTTGTGTTTAAGCAATCTAATTGCTTTCTATACAAATTATAATTTCGTTATTTTTGTATAATAAAATAAATAAATTAGGTTTTAAGTATTTTAATTGCGGCAGTCTTCGGTTGATAATTTAAAGCATTATCAAATTTTAAAGCTCTATTTTTCAAAATCAATTTGTACTTGCAGTGAGTGTTATATGGAAAGAATGAGGTAAAAGAATAACTATACAAGTGTACTTTCATCGATAAATTTAATGGAATACGTTAAAGGCAGAGAACTTGAAGGCCACTCAAGTATTAAGTTACAAGTGGAAAAAAACTACCACACTCAGAGTTTAAACGATAATTTACTAAAATGAAAACAACCACACCCACAAAAACTCACAGCCAGATGGGTATTTGCCCATCTGGATGGCTACCACTCCTGGTCTAGAGTATAACCACCATAAAAACCTTGAGTTGTGTTCCAGCATTAGTGGGCAAGTTATATATATATATATATTGATGGTAACTGATATGAAATACACATTTAAATGAGAAATTAGTTTGACTTTAAATTAACGGACTATTATATGACTCTAAGTACGGTAGTATATAAGTTATAGTTTTCGTTTTATTTAACTTTACTTAATGAATTGACGACTTTCCATACAAAATTAGATATTCCGCAATTTAATATTACAGCTTTTTTTTATTTTTATTGCGTAAGTTCAGCAGACAGACAGAGTGGCCCACCTGATGGAAAGCGGTTACCATCGCCTATGGAAATTTCTTACATCAAAGGTGCTTACCAATGTGCTGCCGCTTTCTAAATGGAACCTGGCTACTAATGCCGGAACACAACTCAAGGTTGTTATGGCGACATACTCTAGGCCAGGGGTGGTAACTATCCAGACAGGCAAATACCCTACCGCCCGGCCGAAGGAAATTGTATTCTTTCTCCGTTCCTGCAATAATAAAATAATATACAATTTGAAGAACACATTAAATTCGGCGGAGGCACAATATGTTGTATGAATAATGTCTTATAAAACATTTACACAGTTGTTGTCAAATGTCTGGTTAAAACTGACATACACTTCATACAAGTAAAGTATTTTTTTTACCAATGGTAAAAGTGAAAAATTGGATATTAATACTTAAGCGGCATTTAAACGTTCAAGTGGAAAAGATTTATAGCAGTCCGAGGTCTACAAGTTTGAAATTAAACCTACCAAATAAAAACAAATGTACATAAAATAACAAATTATTCAGGTTAATTACGTTTTTAAATTACATATACTGCCAACTGATCACATACATACATTCACTTTCTGTGTTCATATAACTTCTTTAACACATTCAGTGCGTTATGGGATCTAAAGGATCTCTTATGGATTTTCATTCACTGTGACGCCCGAAATCGGTTATTTCACTTCAGTCATCATGTCCATATTTTTGCGTGTATGATAAACACACGCACACTTCCCGTTTAAAATTTGTTTCGTCGTTGTTTTTACAGAATCGACTTTATGAGGCCTTCAAGTCTCATACGAGATCTAATAGATCTCAAACACGCTGGCTGAGTTCTTTAAAAATGGCAATGCACTGAACGTGTTAAGAAATTAAATTAAAAAACATACGCTTATCATAAATTTCATTAAAAAAATTGCTCTATACATTTTTTAAATAATATATTTTTTATACCTGAACACGACGATATACAACGCTAGTATAGTGAATTTAACATTTAATTTATATATTTTTTATTTAATAAACACAGCAATGTATAATGTAAATTTTTATATAAAATATATGGCATGTTACTTTTCTAAAGATTTTCTTGTTTTATTGCGTATACATAACAGCTGAGAACCTAACGAACTGGTTTTCGCAGATTCTCCAAAGTCGACCGCTTTAGACCCAATCTTCTAATTATAAATATATTCCCAATTTTTTTGGGAACAATGTCACAATAAATTCTATTAACAGTTAAAATACACGGTATTCGTACAAAAATTATAAACCAATCATGGATTCACTGTTAATCTGTCATTTATTTCAAAACTCACTCTACTGCTTATGAGGATATCTTTATTTTTATTAATGTATGTATGTGTGTATATATATATATATATATATATATATATATATATATATATATATATATATATATATATATATATATATATATATATATTAAGATACTGTTTCGGTAGTGAGAATAATGCAAAATACCTCTTTCTTATCAAGATTTTTTTCCATCCAAAGGTTGTCTAGAAGAAATCGCTAATAGCGATAAAAGACCGTCTATTGTATTGTAAATTTTTCTTTCTGTTAATTATATATTTTAAAACACAAAGCGTATCCATTCATTCATTCATTCATCTGTCAATTGACAGTGGTCACTTGAGTCATATTCAAATTAATGAAACACGTTCACCCAAGTACCAGCTTGTTTTAACTTAAAAATAATACAACACCTTTTAAACACACAACCCAAAACATGGAGCAAAAACAGCACATCACAGTATTTAAGTAAAAACTATTGTCTAATGTCAAGTTATGGCCATAGATATCTTGAGTATTTCGATACATTGCCTACAAAGTATGCTATTAGTCCAAAAAGGGATCTTTCACTAAAAAATAATTAAGAAAATCCTACACAAGACCGAAGAAAGTCTTGTTAACTTGTTGTTTATCTCTCTCAGTTCTATATTTAACTATTCCCAAAAAAATTCTTACACCTAAATATTTGAGCACCTTTACAAATGTGGACGGAACATTTAAAACATATTGCTCTAAATTAGGCTCCTTCTTTATAACATTATTTAAAAAAAAATCATAATGCATTTTTATACTAAATCCAAAACTTCATGAAAATATAGAATAGCGAGCAATTTCTATTTTACAAATAATAATTATTTGCTCAGATTAAATATACTTAGACATAAGATACTTAAGATGAGCGGCGTAACTGAAGAGTATATATACAGGTGAACTTTTCAAGTGTGCCAAATCCTCAACTATACAAAATAGCGAACAGTACTTAAAGCAGTACGATTAGAATTTAAAGAATCAATAACCCTAGTCTGGAATCAAATCGCCTAATTGTGTAAAAAGAAATACATAAACTATTATTACACCAACCGTAGTGTAGCTTATAAGAATTAATATTTGTAAAGAAATGTTAAATGTCAAACCAAGGTCAAACGTAAGTACACCCTGTATATATGCGATTTAATTATTTTTTCATGGTAACTTAGTTCCACCAGCAACTCATTCTGATGATATGAATTCGTAACATACACTTCACGGGCTATTTTGCTGACCTAAAATGTATATTTTTACAATTACTCCATACCGATTATGAAGGAAAACATCTTGAGAAATTTACATATTGGTGATATATGAAATAACCTAATCCATATTGAACAAGCGCGATGGATATATCATCTGCTCCATTAAAAAGGGAAAGTCTGGTCCCAGCAGTGGGACAATAAGTCCTGTTATGGTTAAAAAAACAGTCAAATCTCCTGAAGTATAACTGTAGTTTAAAAATAGCTATGTGTATTAGATTATGTCTAGTATAGGGGAAGTTTAGACAAAGCAACATTTTGCTTACAAAATGTAGATTATCACACCAATCCCTTATTGGCGTTCAGTGTCGCCCTCTGTTCCACTCCTCGTATTAATGTACCGAGAAGCCCCTCCATTTCATTGGCCGTCTCACGCAGTTGAGTGTTGTCAAAACATGAATCTGAAAAAAAAGTCATCATTGTTCACATGACTAGCCCAAAAATCATGCTTCTCTATATTCTATTCCTTTTCTTACATAAGGTCTGCACGACTTGTTTATCTAGCCAAGTGTCACGTATACAGGTTGGAAACTTTCAGCAGGTCAGTAAGGGGAAGTACCTTAACCGTTGCTGCTACACGAAAATGGTCTTCAAAGATTATCCATAGGATTTTGTGGAATTTTGATCCCCATTCACACTTTTAAAAAAATGGCCATTTTACATTAAAAAAAATCATGCCAATCGAGCTTGTTTCTAATACCAATAAAATACTTCTATGGGGCCAACTCAGCTTGGAGAACTAAAAGTTAGAAATTACAAAAAACTTTTCCCATACATATTGTATGAAAACGGTACTTCCCCTTACATGCCCTTACTGCCCCACTGAAAGTTTCCATCCTATATATGAAAAGTCAAGTTTTCAATAATCTTCCAGAACAAAAGCCTCGATCCAATAGGGGAGCAGACAGTCAAATCAACTAAGACACATTTTAAAAGCTTACAAAACGTCCCAGCTTCATAGAGTTTGTACGACTGTACCATATTACGACGCCATAAGTAGTGTAGGTACATGTAAAATGAGTCAATAAGTAGGTACGAGTAAAACGAGTTAAATAGCGTATTTGTTGCAGCGGCGCTGGGCTTAAGATAACAATGGACTATGTCAATTTTGTAGGAAAAGAAGTGTTGGGCAATTTAGATAGTAATGTGAGATTGAGCACGCACGTACCTAATTAATGGGCACGAAATGTTCTGCATTTCATTCCCATTAATTAGGTACGTGCGTGCTCCTCACTTTCACTTCTTCACTTTAGTTCACTTGATAGTTTCTTTATACATATTTATTTTAATAGCGAAACGTGGTTTATAGTAAAATATTTTACTATTTTATTTTATTTTCATATTATATATGTTTATTATATTTTATACTTGCAGTGCGGATCGGGTTATTTACGTAATATACACGTCTATGTGTTGCGGGAGCAATATATGTTATGTTATGTTATGTTATTTACAAAGTGAATCGATTTTTAATTTATTGGTGACATGACAATGAATGCCTGATTGACGTGCGTGCGAAAAAGGGAACATGCCGTCACATTTAAAGGAAGAATTTAAATTAATAGAAGAAAAGTTTGTATAGGCCGAAAGAAGGTTACTTGGCGATACCGGCATTAATTATTATTGCCTGAATTTTTTTTTATCATGATATTTTAAATGCTAGATGATAACGTGTTATTTTATCTGTAAAAATATTAGAGTTCATTATAACATATGTCCCCATCCCTATTGAAAATGTCAAACTTGTGTCAAAATGCATACATATATTATTTTTAAGTGTAACATATCCGTACACCGCTATGAAAAAAGTTTGTCATCTGAAAATTGTCAATTTAATCTGTGCGATTAGAAGAAGAATTGAAGGTTGGACTGAAAATAAATCACGAGAAAACAGAATATCTCCACATGAAAAGATATAGAAATATTTATTTGCCACGCCAGTACCTTCATATTGGATATCTTATACTAATATATAAAGCTGAAGAGTTTGTTTGATTGAAAGCGCTAATCTCAGGAACTACTGGTCTGATTTGAAAAATTCTTTCAGTATTACATAGCCCATTTATCGCGGAAGGCTATAGGCTATATATCATCACGCTAAGACCAATAGGAGCGGAGCACTAATGAAGAATGTTTCAAAATCGGGGGGTTTTTGAGACAAATTCCACACGGATGACGTCGCGGATACAGCTAGTGTTATAAATTGGGGGGTAGCCAAATTCAAATATCATGGCTGCACAGTCACCGACTCAAACACCAGTGAAGATGAAATATATATACATATACAAAACGCCCTGAGCTGTTGTGCAGCCCTGCATAAGGTACTATTGGCCAGGCTACTAAACAGAAAGACCAAAATCAGAATTTATAAAGCCATCATATGGCCCAACATGATGAATGGGTGCGAAACTTGAGAATCAGCTTTTAGTAGCCCAAGAAAGGTGCTCCGTAAGATTCTAGGTCCAACAAAGAGAGAGGATGGTAGCTGGAGGGTCCGAACCAACCTTGAAACTGAGAATCTCGTGGCCGAGCCCAACATAATAGGAGGAATAAAAGCTCACCGCCTCCGCTGGCTCTGTCACATAGAACGGATGGGAGAAGATCGCAGTGTGAGCAGCCAATGGAGTAAGTTAGTAATCTGTGCAATTAAAATCGTACGATAGTTCCTTAGCCTTTGTGGCTAAACCGAACCAATACATACATACATAACTTCACGCCAGTTCCCTTGCGGGGTAGGCACGAACAACAGAGCGCCATTTAGGCCCATTCTTACACACCTCACGTGTTTCTTTGACATTCATAACTCTTGTCATGCACGCTCGTCTGTTCTCAAGGCTCCTGACATCACCTTCTGCTAGTACACGATCAATTTGATCATGGAAGGTGTGTCGTGGCCTTCCACGACTTCTGCATCCATCCACTTTTGCATTGTATATCTGTTTAGTCATTCTTTCCACATGCCCGAACCACCGGAGCATTCCTTTCCTTACCTTCACCCCGACACTCTCTTTCAGACCAACGCAGATTTCCGCAGATTTTGCGCAGTGTTCGCATCTCGACCGCGTTTACTCTGCTTTCATGCTCTCTCCGAACAAATAAAGACACCGATATAGAATAAGTAAAAGTAGAAGAGGTAAAATTCAAGAGTCAACTCACCGTCCATAGCAAAGTTATTTGTCAATATCTGCTGTAGTCTATCCAAGACCGTGTCCAAATCGGCGTTCAGTTCCTTCATCTTGTCATTGCTGTTCTCCACACTCTGTATGTCCGCTGCAAACTTCTGTTCCGCTGAAAGATTACTCGTTTCCGTCGTTTTCTGCTTTGACTGTTTGTGAGCCGTTGCGTCTGTCTCTGTAATGGATTCTATCTGTTTATTGTTTCTCAAAGAGTTTTAAGTCGCGACACACGAAAGGACCAAAAAGTTAAGTCTTGCGACCGCTTCACTAGAAAATTATAATAATATGTAGAAGATGCTGGGAGTTTTTGGCGGGAACTGAAAGGGGACTTTGTGCTGTGCAGTTTTAATTTTCTAAAAATGTGTAAAATCACTCTAAAATGAACAATAGTTGTAGGATCTTTATAGTTTTTGAGTAGTAGGTAATTATGTGTTTTTATGAGAAATGTGAACTATACAGTCAAATGTAACCTTTCGAGTTTTCACAAGAACCTGGCTTAAAGGTCTAGTTGCCAAGCCATAAACATTAAAAAAATGTAGATGCTGGATCTTACATGAGTGGTAAAAAAACAGTATTTATAAGAAAAATATCGGTGCGTTTGCACATATATAAAAGTGCGTCCTGTGCAGGTGGATGCTACTGGTCAACTAACTGGGGTAGGGGGATGTACTAGGTTATATGCGCAAGCTGCGGTTCTCCTTTTATTAAACGTGAGTATATGTACATAGATGTAAGTTTATATTTATATATCAATATATTTTTAATAATATACTTATATATTTCAGGTCCTGATTGGCACGTATCGTCTACAATAATATTTTAATTAATAGTTTATTTATATATTTGATTTGTTTAGAGGTCTTATTTTTTTTAACAGACTGCGACCCCCCCGATAGTCGCAACCTCAACCAGTCCGAGAAACAATGCCTTAAATATATGTGGAAAAATTGGAGAATAATAGCTGGAGACAGGGATAATTGGAAATTATTGGGACTCCACACCGCAAAGGCAACTTGCATTGTTTAATGTATAAAACACGTATTTATTTTACAAGTAGTGTAGTGGAATACTTACAAGCCAATAGATGGCGCTGTGCAATAATCGAGGTCGCAAACGATTCCCGACATGTACAAAGTACAAAATATATACAAATTTCTAACAATAACAGATGGACCTAGGCCTGCGAGGAACAATAATGGCCTCGCTGGAAGATTTTTCTTAGACGGAGGAGCATTCAATCTCCTCCTCCACCTAGTTGGGATACAATATGCCCGCAACTTTATCCACGCTTGATATGAAATTCCCGCGGGATTCCCGGGACACAAAGTACCGCAGCATTTAAAAAAATGTAAGCTACCGTTTTAGTGCAAACTGTGTCGGAATAAGCAAATTTTTATGCACCTGAACAACTACGAACCGCTCGCGGGAAATTTTGCGCGGGATTCCGGGGATAAAAAAATCACACATTGTAGTACATAAAATTTGCTATCGATCAGTAAGTGAATCACATTAGAAGTCGATTTTTTTTTTAATTTGGTCATTTTAAATAATTCCCAGAAATATTCCCGCATACATACATACATAACTTCACGCCAGTTCCCTTAGGGGGTAGGCACGAACAACAGAGTGCCATTTAGGCTTATTCTTACACACCTCATAATATTCCCGCAGGATTCAAAATAGCGCAGATTTTAAGTCTAAGAGTTTGTTGTCGATCAGCGTAAACCGATCGAAATCGGCCCAGTAGTTTTTACATGAATCCTGAACAAACAGACAAGAAATCTAAAAAAATTGCATTGTCAAAATGGCATCGTTTAAATAATCTATTCCGGTTGCTTTTTTTTAAATAGCTTCAATATACAGACATGGCATGTTAAAAATTTGATAATATTATAGACAACTAATTATTATGGTAGAAATAAAGACTTTTTATTTTAATAGAATGAATTATATTAACTCACCATTATACCAATTGCTAATATCGTTCATGGAGACTGAAGATATACTATCCGATGTTGTATGCACTACAATCGGCTTCAAAGCGTCTCCTGACACTGTCAACAAATTCTGACTGTCCGTCTGTTTCGATACTACCGAAAAGTTTCCAGAATCCAAACTCAATACCCTGGGTTGATTCTTTAAATTCTCGTTTACCTTTGATTCTTTGTCACCAATGACCGGTATTGGGCTTATTAAGTCAAATGCTTCTTTGCTTTGTTGATCACTCGTCAAATGTTGAGTATATAAACTATCCTGTATAACAAATTTAAGTAACTTATTATTCATTCATAAATTTACAAAAGTCAAATAATAATTATGATCATAAACAGACATATATTAAAAATTAAAATAAATAAAACTATATTCACAGATTAAAATTAAACTATAAACTCATATATATATTTTGCACAACGAATAAGTATTGCCAAACAGCATGGCAATTTTTTTTATGGCAGGTCAGCACACAAGCAGACAGCCCACTTGATGGAAAACAGTTACCATCGCCTATGGACATTTGCAACACCAAAGGTGCTACAAACGCGCTGCTGCTCTCTTAAGAGAGACTGGAACCTGGCCACTAATGCCGAAACACAACTCAACGTTGTTATAGTGGCATATTCCAAACCAAGGGTGGTAGCCATCCAGACGGGAAAATACCCTACCACCTGGCTGTAGGTTGTTTTGTCGCCTCTTACGACAGTCCACACATACGCAGGAAATTGTATTCTTTCTCCGTACCTGCACAGAGGTAATATCTTCATAAATGTTGTAATGTCCATTTCAAATAGGTCATTGTCGCTGACACAATCATAAAACTTAACTTGTAGCATTATCTAAACTATCCTACAAAATAAATATTGATTAAAAAGAAATATATATATATATATATATATATATATATATATATATATATATATATATCCTGTTACTACTTTAAAATGATCTTATACTTAGAACCACGATGTTTATTTCTCTACTAGCCTCTGCCCGCGACTTCGTCCGCGTGGAATAGTTTAAAAAAAGTAAGTCAAAGAAAAACCCCCGATTTTGAAACATTCTTCATTGGTGCTCCGCTCTTATTGGTCTTAGCGTGATGATATATAGCCTTCCTCGATAAATGGGCTATCTAACATTGAGAGAATTTTTCAAATCAGACCAGTAGTTCCTGAGATTAGCACATTCAAGCAAACAAATAAACCAACAAACTCTTCAGCTTTATATATTAGTATAAGATTGATGTCATTTCTCTCACACCATCCTATTTGAAATAGACTGCAATGCGTGAGCGAGACAGCAGACTCCATTTAGACCTATTTTTAATTACCTTCACTGTTTTAAGCCTGTTTATTTGCGCTGTAATCTGATTCAAATGTGTTTCCACCCTAATTTTGAGAGCATCGTCAGATTCCTTCGATGCGTCTTGAAATTGGCATGAAAGTTCTTTTAATGCTCTGTAATTAAATTAATATTACATTTTAGCATTAAACATTTTTTGGCAACATAGGCGGGAAATTTTAAATTACACAACTCGTCAGTTAGGCCGCCTGCAAATGGCCCACCGCCCACAGCCACCAGTGCTGCACCGGTGTCTGTGGTCAGCAGCCCATTTGCGCCCAGCCTTAAATCGTGACGTTAAGGTATACGTTCAGATTCTGAAATTGTAGGCGAATATGTCTTGTTGTTGTGTTTAAAGTTTACAAAATACCAATATACATATTTAACAATATCACTCTACAAAGTCCCACTGCTGAGCTTGGGCCCCCATTATATGGGGAACAAACAGTATACCCGCTACTCTTGTCCAAGACTGTTTGGTAGGACACATCAGCTATCTCGATGTGCAGGTTTCATTATGATGTTTTCCTTCACCATTGTTAACACATGATAAATTTATATGAGTATGTTTGAATATTTAAAATTAAATTAAAAGAAATGTTTCTGATACTAATGGTGTTATTTTCTCAATAATATATTGAAACAACAAAAAATAAAATTATAAAATGAACAACCAATGTTATTGTGTAACGTCATTGTGCACATTTGAAAAAGTTCTGCATGCCAAAATGACACAAAGACCAGAGTATATTACATAGTTTATAAAAAAATGTACCCTACCAAGATCGAACCCATGACTTATATATAGGGTCTTTCAACAAGGACGGGTCGATGTTGAAATTAAATAAAACAAGCTGTATGTGAGATATTAAATAAATATTTTTTTTATTTGAAAGGCCCATTTATGCCATTATGTGTGAAATATGACATCGTGTAAATGTCCACCGCAGCTTCGAACGGCGGCACGGATCCGAGAGGTCCAATTTTCAATAACTCTACTGCATATATCCGGCTGAATCCGAGCGATGGCCTGCGTTATGTTGACTTTCAGGGCATCGGTTGATTGCGGATTATTGGCATAAACCTGCGGCTTAAGAATACCCCACAAGAAAAAATCTAGCGGGGTCAAATCGCACGATCTTGGTGGCCGATTCACGTCACCTCTGCGAGAGATAACCCTACCCTCGAACCATTCATGCAAAATGTCCATTGTGTCGCTCGCTGTGTGGCACGTAGCGCCGTCTTGTTGGAGCCACAAATTGTCCACGTCCATATCGTTCAATTCAGGCCAAAAGAAATTGTAAATCATTGATCTGTAGCGCTCGCCGTTGACAGTAATGGCCTCGCCATCATCGTTTCCGAAGAAGTACGGACCAATGACGCCGCCGGACCAAAATCCGCACCAAACAGTAACTTTTTGTGGATGCATTACCACCTGGTAAACCTCATGTGGGTTGTGGTCGTCCCATATACGGCAATTTTGCTTATTAACAAAACCATTCATCCAAAAATGCGCCTCGTCGCTAAAGATGATTTTTCGGCCAAAATCGGGGTCCTCTTCCAAACGTTCTGTAGCCCAGTCAGCGAACAAACGGCGTTGTCTATGGTCATTCACTTTGAGCTCCTGGGTCAATTGGATCTTGTACGGGTGTACGCCCAAGTCCCGACGCAAAATTCGCCAAGTTGAAGTCTGCGAAAGGCCGAGTTCTTGTGCACGGCGAGAAATCGACTGCGTCGGAGTCTCCTGCACACTCTCACGGACAGCAGCGATGTTCTCGGCCGATCTGGCGTTCCTTTGACGTAAGGGTGTTGGTTGGTTGTTTATCGAACCAGTCGTCTCGAATTTGGTCACCAAACATTGGAGAGTCGACTTTGAAGGGCCACCGCGTCTGCCGTAAAACGGACGTAATGCGCGCAACGTTTGCACTAACGAACACTCATTTTGATAATAAAGTTTTATCATTTGGACGTGCTGCTCAATCGTGTAACTTGCCATGGTGATTTGGCATCAGTAACTGAAGAAATAACAACGCATTTGACAGTTGCCGCCAAAACAACATGGCCACCACAAACTGTCAACATCGACCCGCCCTATTTGAAAGACCCTTTATATGACTTAGATTAGGCAGATCAACACGCAGACCACTAAACAATAGAGCACTAACAACTTTAAAACTTACATATGCTGACTTTCTAATTGTGTTATAACATCTTGTAGAACATATATTGGATTGTTCTCTCTCTTGCCCGACGCTTTGCCAACCGTAGAGGTGACAATGCCAGAACTCCTTCGTACAGACACTTTCTCTCTGTCAGACCTCTTCAATAGCTTCTTGGAAGTTTTTCGCTTTTTCGTCTTTGTACAGAAAAAGAACCCCCTCATTCTGTGTATGAAGCCTAGGCATTCTGAAGATTTTATCTGTAAATAAATAATTCATCGGGACATAAATAAATTATATTATATCTATATATATGAAAGAAACTTCGTGTTAGTTAAACTATTTATAACTCAAGAACGGCTGTACCGATTTGGCTGAAAATTGGTGGGGAGGTATCTTAGAACCAGGAGACGGATATAGGATACTTTTTATCCCGTTGTAACCGGTAGGTGGCGCTGAGATCGGGTTCTAGAATCCTCCTAATCCCCTGGAGCGATTTTGTTTTTGTGTGTTTGAGTGGGTTCCCGGATGGTTTAGATTCGCAATTAGAACCGGTAGGTGGCGCTGGGATCGGGTCTTAGATTTTTATTTTTTCAGAGCAGGACAACGTCTGCCGGGGCCGCTAGTATTATTATAAATTTCATAGAGAGGAAAATTCTCAGAAAAATCTTGGGCCCAACAATAAAAGAAGATGGCAGCTGGAGGGTCTGAACCAACTCCGAAATAGAACCTCATGGCCGAGCCCAACATAATTGGAGAGATAAAATTTCTCAGTCATGTAGAACGGATGTATGGACCTACCACGGTCGGTGACCGGTGGGTCATCCCAAGTATCGCTGGAAGAATGGAAGCTGACCTGAACGCACTTCAAGCCCACAATTGGCAAGACACTGCGCAGGACAGAGGAAAGTGGCGTGCTCTCGTTTCGGAGGCCAAGACTCACTTTGGGTCGCTGAGCCAACAGAGTTAGTTAGTTAGTTGAACATAAATATATTTTTTTTTTATTGCAGGAGTTCAGCAGACAGGCAGACGGCCCACTTGATGGAAAGATGTTACCGTCGCCTATAGACATTTACTACACCAAAGGTGCTACAAATGCGCTACTGCTCTCTTAAGGGAGTCTGGAACCTGGTCACTAATGCCGAACACAACTCAAGATCGTCATGGCAGCATACTCTAGACAAGGGGTGGTAGCCATCCAGTCGGGCAAATACCCTACCACCTGGCTGTGGGTAGTTTTGTCGCCTCTTACGACAGGTCGCCCGGCCGCAGAAAATTGTATTCTTTCTCCGTTCCTGCACGGATAGAATTATTCTGGCTAAATTAGTCTGAACATAAATTAATTTGACTGAAAATAAATGAAACTCATGTTTTCATATATTACTTACATTTTAGTACATGCCTCGAATTTTACATACCAGAAAAAAATACCCAAATTGTTATGATCCCAAATAAAAATTTATTTAAAAAATTCCTGGATCTCGACACCCTGGTCACATCTTAAGACAGGCCTCCGGTCACAGGAATTTGTTTGAAGTTATGTCCAATGATGAGTGTCAAAGTTAAATAAAAATACAGTTAAAGTCAAATACAAAGGTTACCTGTCCGTCGACGATTTCGTGCACTAAATGAGTTTTCTTATGTCCCTTTACTTTCAATAAATCCCTGTCATACAAATAGCATTTCTCACAGAAATGTTTATCGTTACACTTCGAGCACTTGAATTTTAGCACCTGAAATCAATTAAAATAGTTACATACATACATACATAACTTCACGCCAGTTCCCTTGCGGGGTAGGCACGAACAACATAGCGCCATTTAGGCCCATTCTTACACACTTCACTTGCTTCTTTGACATTCATAACTCTTGTCATGCAAGCTCGTCTGTTCTTAAGGCTCCTGACATCACCCTCCGCTAGTACACGATCAATTTGATCATGGAAGGTGTGTCGTGGCCTTCCACGACTAATTAAAATAGTTCTTGGTCAAATATTTTCTTAGGATTTCATTACTGTAATAGTTTATATATCTAAGATATTTTAGACATATTTTTACAAGTACACCATCCTAAATAAATAAAATAATTTAAATTTTATAATAATATCAGCGCAATAAACTTCCCACTGCTGGGCTCGCAATTTCTTTAGTTGACGGGGGTACGGACACCCGCCACGGTTGTTTGACACATTGCTTATCTCGATGTGCAGGTGTCATCGCGATGTTTTTTCTTCACCGTCAATAGGCGGCAATTGTAACAATATACACATTAAGTGTCAAAACTACCTAAGAGATGCATGCTTCTTCCGTCAGGATTCGAGCGAGTGTATTAACCACTACACTACCACGACTTAATAAGATAAAGAGTGTAGCCAGAGTTTCGAAGAGAAATCTTTTTTACTCTTTGAAACTGTTACAATATAAAAATAATTCATTTTTAATAATGTTAGTAACTTCTGTTATAATATTTAAATGGACTAGGCTAACTTAAAACAATTAAATATTAAAATTAAACTAATTTATAAATAAATAATGAATCATCTAATTGTTATGCAAATAAATATAAACTTAAAAATAAACTACAAACTATACAATATAAAAACTAAAACTAAATAAAAAAGGGGAAATTATCTAAAAATAAGTTATTGGTCCCAAACCACTTTCACTTACTGGGAACGTCCCCAGAAGGCTGGCGGCGTTGCCACGTTGTATGGCAATGCGTAATCTTTGAGCGAAATAGACGCCAGCCTTCTGGTCGCGTGTGACCTCTACTAAACGTAACCATTTTTAAGTAAAATATTTCCATTTTAACCATAGAATAAACATGTCAAAATTTTGTAGTAAAATTTGATAATTAGAAATGTTTCCACTGTATTAAAAATACCTGTATTAGTGGCTGATTGCATGCAGCGCAGCTGGCAGTTGCGTTCGCGCAGTTCCGGCTCGCAACCACTCTCGCCGCTACCGACAGCCATTTGGTGCTGCTACAACTCTGCACACCCCATTCGGCTACTGTGTGTGCACTTACGCCTAGCATACCGGCACTCTGGATTGGAATTACAAATTCAAGTTTTTATTCAAAATTATTCAAGACGGTGATCTAGGCTCAGTATTCTACTTAGAGTCTTGAGGGACTATGAGTAGAATACAATACAAATAAGTTTTCTTGCATTGTATTCGATTATATGTAAATTAATATAGCTTTGTACAATATATGAAATGTAATATTCAAATATTAAAACATTGCACCTGATATCAGGTGGAAATACACTCTAAGGCAGGGCTGGGCAAAATACATGGTTTCCTTTAATTGAAATACAAATTACAAAATACTTTCTCCCATGTATTTAAAATACGAAATACAAAATACTTTTAAGTCAGGTATTTGAAATATAAAATACAAAATACAGCGTTTCAACTATATGTATTTAAAATACAAATACAAAATACAAATTACAAAATACCGTCAGGTGTTGGTTTATGTAAATAAAATACTCACAAAAAATCAAATAATAATTATTATTAGGTCCTTGCCTATGTAACTGCCGTTTTTCTGAAATAAGTTAACCTAATTTTATTATATTTTTTTTATTTTAATCTCCACGGCCTTGAAGATAGGGATATTTCCATCTTGTTCTTCTTCTTCTCCGTCGTCACACTCTTGGCAGAGTGGTCGTGGTCCTCACGACAGAGGTGGTGGCAAGCTTCACAATTCGTCGCCATTTCCATCTTGTAGGTACGCGTAGATTTTGGTGGTTCCACCCGGATCTATGCGTGATTATATCGGCCCCATGGCAGGGAATGCACAAGGACTGAAACAGCTCGCTTTTTTGAACTCTTTCATGAGGTGACCGACAAAGTTTTTGGGCAGTATCCTTTTGCAGAGGTAGTCATACTCGAGAATTTTAATGCTCATTACGCTGAGTGGTTGGGTTCCCCGAGAACTGATCTGTCAGAGACTACTGCCTACGAATTTGCTCTCGCCAATGGATTCACTCAGGTGATTACGGAGTTTACCCGAATACCGGATAGAGTGGATCATGAGTCTTCTTTGCTGGATCTTCTGCTGACCACACACCCTGAGAACTACCAGATCTCCTTCAGTGCTCCACTGGGAACCTCTGATCATTGTCTGGTATCTTTGGTGGTGCCCCTTCCTATTCCCGATCGGACTCGTCCCGCTGGACGACGGAAAGTGTGGTGATACAGGTCAGCAGATTGGGATGGACTCCGTGAATTCTATGCATCCTACCCATGGAGGCAGTTAGGTTTCTCGTCGGAAGCTTCTGATCCGAGCGCAGACTGGATCGCCGATGTAGTACTGCAGCGAATAGCATGTTTAATTCCAAACTCAACTGTACTTATCGGTGGTACGAGTAAACTACAATGGTTCAATAAGTACAGCAGTGAAGCTGTAAAGCTAAAGAAACAGGCTTATTTAGCCTGGACTGCAACGCGGGCTCGTCAGGCTCCAAGTCTGACCTGAAAAAGTGATACAATGCCGCCCCCAGGTCCCTCAAAAAACAGCTCGCAAGAGCAAAATTCGATCACATCGACAGAATTGGTGAGTGCCTCTCTAGCTACTCTTCTGGGACTAGAGCTTTTTGGGCCCTCACCAAAGCTGTCCAAGGAAACATTTGTCGGGCGTCTCTTCCACCTCTGTGCACAGTGCACGACCGTCTGGTACACGCCGCCAAAGATAATCTGTATGAAATCTTTGCGGCCAATTCAACTCTTGAGACATAGGAGAAACTTCACCTACAATCCCTGAGTGTGAGTCTAGAATGTCGGAGGTGCGCTTTACTCAAAAAGCAGTCCGATGTGCTCTCCTCTCCCTCGACGTCAAAAAGTCTTCTGGCCCTGATAGCATTCCTGCCATTGTGCTGCAGACGTGTTTAGCTGATCTGTCCCCAGCCAGTCCTTGCCCGACTTTTCACTCTCTCTTACTACAAGGGTTGTGTCCTCGCTTCGTGTAAGATTGCCCATGTGCACCTTGTCCCCAAAAAAGGGGACGTAACAGACACGTCGAATAGGCTTATAGCAATAAGCTTTTTGCTCTCAATGGTGATGGAGCGTATTATCAACGCGCAGCTCTTGTGTTACCTCGAAGATTCCCAGCTGCTAAACGATCGGCAATACGGCTTCCGCCACGGTCGCTCAGTTCGGGATCTCTTGGTTTACCTAACCCACCGTTGGGCTGAAGCCATTCAGAGCAAAGGGGAAGCACTGGCAGTTAGTCTAGAATTCTAGATATTGCTAAGGTCTTCGACCGGGTCTGGTACAGGGCTCTTCTAACGGAGCGGCCATCGTTTGGGATACCCGAAGGGCCTTGCACCTGGATATCCAGCTTTTTTGATGAGCGCAGCATTCACGTCGTTGTCGACGGTTGTTGCTCAAGTTTCAAGCCCATCAACGCTGGTGTGCCCCAGGGTTGTGTGCTATCGCCAACGTTGTTCATCTTACAAATCAATGATATGTTGTCTATTCGCAACATTCATTCCAATGCGGATGACAGCACAGGCGATGCGCAGTACTCTGGTCGTGCAAACTTCCCTCGATCATTTATGGAGGAAAGTTGGGTTAGATTTGTATCTGAAGTAGAGTATTCCTTAGAATGAGTCTCTGAATGAGGGAGACAAAACCTTGTCCATTTCAACCCCAAGAAGATATAGGTCTACGTATTCTCTGCCAAAAAGACTCCATTCGAGCAATCGCTTCAGTTCCAAGGAACTCCCCTTACCACCTCCAATAGTATTGGGATCCTCAGTGTTGACATCGCGAACGATGTTCAGGGGCCATCTTGAAGGCAAGGCAAAACTTGCTTCTAAGAAGCTGGGAATGTTAAACCGGTCCAAGCAGTATTTCACACCGTGGCAACGCTTTGTGCTTTGTAAAACCCAGGTGAGCCCGCATATGGAGTACTGCTCACACTTTTGGACTGGAGCACCTGGCTACCAACTCGATCCCCTAGACTGTATTTAACGTCGAGCCATTCACGTTGTTGATGATCCCACACTCACAGATGGTCTAGATAGGCTTGGCCTTATGAGAGACTTCACTTCTCTCTACGTATTGTACTGACTGTATAACGAGGAGTATTCGGAAGAACTGTATAGAATGGTGTATTATTCCTCTTTCTACCGATTTCGATATCACCCCCAGTTCTTTAAGGCGCTTCGCTCATGTACGCAACGGTTCTGTAGAACCTTTTTCTTGCATATCGTGGGGATTTGGAATGAGCTCCCAGCCGAGGTTTTTTCACAGCGCTACGATATGGAGTTTTTCAAAAAGGGTGTCATAAAATTTCTTCGAGGCCGGCAGCGGGTTGATGAAATCTCTGGTGTTGCAAATGTCCATAAGCGATAGTAACCGCTTTCCATCAGGTGGGCCGTCAGCCTGTCTGCTGTACTTCAGCTATAAAAAAAGGTCGAAATTTGCCAAATGGAAGCGGAGAAACCAATAACAAGTGGTGCGTTTATTGTAGTATTCGGTCATAAAGGCCGTTGATGTTGTTTGTCGCTCTTGCCGCGTTGCTGCCACGATGGTACCCTTATTCCATAATTACTCTAATTTTAAACTATCCATCATGACGAAAAAGATTCAAATGCGAAGAAAACATAACACTTATCAGTAAATAAATGACTAATTTTTAAAAAAGAATTTCATGTATTCAAAGTAAAATTAATTTGAAATTATATATTTTAGCCAAACAGATATATTTCTTTTAAATGGCCAGTACTGCAGAACTTACCTAATATTTAGCGGTCACCATTTTCTTATGAAACTTATGAAAGCTATTGAGCGCTATTTTCTGAAGAACACACCCATCAATAAGGTAGCTAAATGTATTTTGTAAAATGTATTTTGCAACCATAAGTATTTGAAATACTAATTACAAAATACCTCAGCGTCAGGTATTTGAAATACTAATTACAAATTACATTTTTAAGAAGTAATTGAAATACAAATACAAAATACGTATTTGTATTTTAATTACGTATTTCAATTACAAGTATTTCAAATACTGCCCAACCCTGCTCTAAGGTGTAGCACGCTTATTCAAGCGAGACTTGAAAAAACCTATTTTAAAAGTAGAAGCAAAGTTTTAGGTCCGCTTGGTTGGTATTTAACGTGTTACTATTTTTCTAATAGTTATGTCATACATTGCAATGAGTTCTTGCCAAATAAAATGTTTTTCATTCTTTCTTGTGTAACTAGATAGCGCCACATTAGTCTTCTCTCGCTGTATGACACGTCAATTATTTAAATTTGTACTCTGTAGATATGATTTAGTCATATCCACAGAGTACATTAATAGGAGAATCGTATCTCAAAAACTGTTCAATGCATCTTGTACATTTTTCTTCAGATTTTCGTGGTCTCTACCTTTCAATTTCACATAAAAATAGGAAATGTTATTGCAAGATTGAAAATTGAATTTGGTCTATCGTCTTATTAATATTAACCGAATTCAAAAGACTAATTTTTAAATTGAAAAAGAATACTATATAATAAAAATGACGAAAACAAACATTTAAACCTGTTTCTGGACAAAATTTTTTTTTAAGACAACTTTAAAAAACTATAATAGATTGTTTACTTTTTCAAAACAACTGTCAACATCTTGTTGAATTTGATCACAATTGGTCTTGAAATAAGCGGGTAAAGCCACAACATGGCTGAGTAATGCCGCCAGCCGTTTCGGTGACACGCAGCCATTGTGATCGGCGCAGCAGTTTGATAAGGCTGTCCACTTGTCAGCAGCCGATTCCTCACTTAGTATTATGAGGAGCGTCTTTGCTGCAAGAACTCGGACCGGGTCTTTTCTGTCCCTGCTCAGAAAAAAAAATATTATATTATCAAAACAACTCATCATCAGAAGGCTGGTGCCTACCTCGGGCAGTGGATCAGTATGGCGATCCAGCAACGAAACGTAGCCAGCCTTCTGGGCACTTCACCCATAGGAGACGGAGATCTAAGCTCAGTTATTCTATTTGTGTTCTTGGGGGACTATGAGTAGATGTTAATATAAAGCGCCATTTAGGCTTATTCTTAGATACCTCACTTGCTTCTTTGACATTCATAACTCTTGTCATGCAAGCTCGTCTGTTCTTAAGGCTCCTGACATCACCTTCTGCTAGTACACGATCAATATGATCATGGAAGGTGTGTCGTGGCCTTCCACGCCTTCTGCATCCATCCACTTTTGCATTGTATATCTGTTTATTCATTCTTTCATCATGCATTCTTTCCACATGGCCGAACCACCGGAGCATTCCTTTCCTTACCTTCACCCCGACACTCTTTTCAGACCAACTCTCTTTCTTACTTCGGTATTACGAACGCGGTCCGCGAGCGTCACTCCGCAAATTTTGCGCAGTGCTCGCATCTCGAACGATGTTTATAATTGTGTTTATATTGTATTTAATTTTTAAGTTTTTTTTTGTAGTGTATATTTAATTTGTTTGCTTGAATTTACTCTTATTAAAAAAAATGTATGTATGTATGAATGTAAACACATTAATTTTATTCGGAAAACAAACAGTTTATAGCTAAGTACATACGACAATTTATAACCATTTAATTGTTTCCACACATAGATATCCACAATGCTTGTTAGTAAATACTTTATAAGCAATAACAATTAAAATAAAAAGAAGAAATGAAAAACAAAGAAATTATCATTTTGAAACTGACCTATGAAATGCAACCCGCTAATATAAGACCAGTCGTCAATACGTCGTTATTTCTTCAAACCGAGTCTTTCTTTCTTTCTTCTTATAGCTACCGAATTAGAGTTATCTATATTGCTTGCGCATTACCAGATAATTGGAGATATATTAATTGTCAAAATTTACATGCAACAAATCTTAACAATAACATTATTGTTACGAGTTGCAGGACTCAAATTAAATTGCCGTTGGAGTTACTATAGAATTTTACAACTATACAAACACGTATAACACAGGTACAAATATAACTGTACACGACCAGTTCAACGTAATGCACGATTCAATCACACGCGCAAAGTCGGTCACTAACGTCTTGCTTCGGTCTTGGCTATCGCTAGACTGACGATCTCTCCATTGGGGCATTGTTTTACACTGCACAAATACAATATGTCGCCCGACAGCGTAGACCGAATTTTTTAGAATCAGTTCGACACACCTGGCTAATGACTGCCAAAAAAGATTACAATACACAATGGGCTGTTTTCTAATTACATATTTTAAACACAAAGTAAACAAAAGAAGTCCAAATGCGGAAAGGTAATAAAGTGCGCTTTTATGGTATGCAGGCCCGAATCTACTTTTGTCGGCGTGTAGGTCATAATATTATTTTATTTATTTAAGTAAATTAAAATTAGTCATAGTTTGAGTAGTCAAAAAAATTTAAAGGTAGCCCCTTTCTCATGCCCATTTATTATACATAAACAGAAGCAGGTGCATAATACTTTGTTCTACTTTGAAAATTATGGGTTTTCTTACAAACATTCATCCCCTTAGGGGTTGAATTTCCAAAAGCGCCTTCTTAGTACGCACCTACAGTATAGAACAAAGCCGCAAGTTTCATGATCCTAACCCCATTGCGTGCGTTGATATGAACTGCTTATGTATACTTTAATAATTTTAAATAACTCTAAATAAACATTATTTTCTTTCTTTCTTCTTTCTTTCTGATATGTCAGGCAATCAGTCAGTGAGCAATTATTCACATTGGAATTCGATTTTTTTTAATCTGGTCATTCTAAATTATCCGCAGAAAACGCGCGGGTGTCTCAGGATAAAAAGTAGCGCAGATTTTAAGCCTAAAAATTTGCTGTCGATCAGCAATCAGCCCAGTTGTTTTAACGTAAACCCCGAACAAACAGACAAACCAACAAGAAATCCAATGTTTATATAGTCTACTCAAGTTGGTTTTTTTGTTTAATAGTTTCAATGCAACGGCATGTTTGGAATTTTAAAATATTATAGATGAAGCTAAATCAATTAAGTCTATAGATTTATGTTATTTTGTAAGTATAGCTTTATTTATAGTTTAGTCTAGTTTATTTATTTTTAACATTTAGTCTTAAATTATATTTATATTTTACTACATTACATTATATATATCATATGTATGTATGTATTTTCTATAGTATATATTCTAATTTTGCTTCTTTTATATTATCTTCCTTACCGTGTCAACATAATTAAGTCTTATTTTTAAAGTTGAGTTAAATATCCACATTATGTCAATAGTCATCCTCCATGCTCAAGTCTTACAGATCGCCATTTGTTCCGAAAAAAATGTGTTTAAACTATAGATTGTATAATAACAGATGGTATAAAGACATTTTCTTTAAATCCAAACTACTAATCCCACACACAATTTCCCGCGGCCGGGCGGCCTGTCGTAGAGGCTACAAAACAACCCACAGCCAGGTGGTAGGGCGTTTGCCCATTTGGATGGCTACCACGCCTGGTCTAAAGCATGCCGCCATAACAACCTTGAGTTGTGTTCCGGCATTAGTGGCCAGGTTCCAGTCTCCCCTTAGAGAGCGGCAACATGTTGGTAGCACCACTGGTATTACAAATGTTCATAGGCGATGGTAACCGAAAACTCACAAAAAGTTTCCTTCACACTTATAACAGCAGTGTGTTAATAAAATACTACATTTAGTATTTTATGATTACATAATGTGAAGTAATAAGAATTAGAATTTATCATAATATTGCAATTAAAACATGGGAATGAGGCCATCATTACAGTTACAACTCTCTATATTGGTATACAACTGCATAAAACACTCATATTAAGCCAAATTACAATTTCTTGTCAAGTAATGACGAATGTTTGTCATGTTACTGCTCCATCTGGGATAAGATTAGTGTTAGTATTGTATTATGCAGATGTATTGACATTAAATTTTGACAATTAACATATGTGTATACACTGTACTGTAGCTATTTGTTAATGGCATTATTTTTAATGCTATGAAAATGAATGGTACTTATTTCGAAAGGTTATCTTAGACATTTCTTATTGAAAGTTATAAATCTACCACCAGTTCCAAAGCAATTTTAGTTACTGTTAAAAGAGAAGAAACCGCGCAACAAACTGCACAGCAACATATTTTTACTTTACACATTAGAGAGTGGCGAGTCACAGTCTGTCCATTTTTCCATGTTCCCCGAGCATTGCGACGGGCAGACGCCATAGTCCCCATATTCCCAGACCCGTAGTACCACTCACTTCACCCCAATGGCCCGGTACTTTTTGTACTCATTTCCCACCATAGTCCTACACTAGTCGGGGTTGTCCTTGGGTGCATTATTATATGGTGTAGACAGGGATAATCGCCGGTCAGTGTCACGCCACATTTACATTAAATTTGTCAAGGGATCTCTACGCATTGGCCTGCCCATGGCCCCACGCAAGCCCTCCAAAAGTTCGGGCCATTTCTATGGCGCGTGGTCTTCGTGCACAGACACTAAAAATAACATTATCCCAGATGAAACCCGAGTACTACACTAGAATCTATAAAATGATGTACTAATGTCATCATCACTAGTATTAAATCAATTAAGCCCAGAGTCTGTTTTCCTATTTTCAATTTCAATTTGATGCCTGTCATATGTATATAAAATATATCATATAATAAGGTTGATTTTATTCGTTTGTTCTCATTTCATAAGCATGAATAGATTTTCATGTTTAGATACTGCAAGGAGGCAGTATAAATACCTGGAGTTGAAATTTTTTATTCCAGACTAGAGTTTGCCCCACAGCTACACCGCCTATCAAATCCTAGACAGTAGCTTTATTTTACTTAGACAAAAATCGGTTTTTTACATATAATTGTAAGAAGGAAAATAAGTTCGTATAGTCTAGACAACTGTCCAGCAAGACATAGAGGTGAGTCGAAACCAATCTGATTTGAAGTAATACAAGGAATGACATGTTGTTTATGACAAAATAGGTATTTGTTCGTGAATTGAAAAAATTGATTGCAGCACCATCTATTTTGCTAATCCGTCTATTCTAAGGAAACAACTTCATATACTGGGATAAAATGTATCCTGAGTGTAACTCGGTTATAAGCACTATATCGAATTTTATACATTTACATTCAGTTGTTTTCAAAAAAGATGCGATCGGAGCGCCATCTTTTTCGCTATTATCGTAAAAAGTATCCTACGTTACGTCCCGGGATATAAGCTAGCTCTGTATCAAATTTCATTTAAATCTGTTCAGTAGTTTTCACATGATGCTTAACAATTAGACAGACAGACAAAAAAGCTAAAAATCGCATTTTCGGAATCTCCTAGTCCCAATTACCCCCGGATTTTTTTCACATTTTTAAAAGCACTGTACGAACTCGAACCATTTACAGATTTATTTTAATACATACATACATAACTTCACGCCAGTTCCCTTGCGGGGTAGGCACGAACTACAGAGCGCCATTCAGGCTTATTCTTACACACCTCACTTGCTTCTTTGACATTCATAACTCTTGTCATGCACGCTTGTCTGTTCTTAAGGTTCCTGACATCACCTTCTGCTAGTGCACGATCAATTTGATCATGGAAGGTGTGTCGTGGCCTTCTACGACTTCTGCATCCATCCACTTTTGCATTGTATATCTGTTTAGTCATTCTTTCCACATGCCCGAACCACCGGAGCATTCCTTTCCTTGCCTTCACCCCGACACTCTTTCAGACCAACTCTCTTTCTTACTTCGGTATTACGAACGCGGTCCGCGAGCGTCACTCCGCAGATTTTGCGCAGTGCTCGCATCTCGACCGCGTTTACTCTACTTTTATGCTCTCTCTTCCATACCCTTTATTTTAATAACAGTATTTATTATATGTGATAGTTCCAATGAAAATCAAAGTTATGAAACAAAAGCTACTCATACCGCTAAGTATGCAAGAAATAGTCTATTATAAAATTGTAAAAGCTAAGGCTCACCGAAATATACGAGATCTAAAAAAAGTTTGATTGTCTAGACACTTTTTACACAATTTTATAAAAATTCTTTCAGAATGAAAGACACACTTTAACATCTATATACTTAGGTACTAGAGTTAACTCTAGGACTACACGCCAGCCGGGGTCGCGGAAGAAAAGCTCACGCATATCCCGTGACCCCGGCTCATGGCGTCAGGTGGCACCAAGGGGTTTTAGTGGGTATTCCGGCTTCTCTAGCCGGCGAGTCCCACACTCCCCCGCCGAAGTCTCCCCGGCGGGGGGTCCGCACATAAACTTTCAGTGAAATATTATCTAACCAATGGTGAAAACCACTGAAAAATATGTTGCTTGTTTTAGGAGCAGTTAGTGGAGATACAGGTAGACAGTTAGACAGACAGGCACGGAAAGAACATTCTTTTATACTATGTAAAATCATCAAAAGGAACTTTGCATATCAAGATTAGCAATTTGTTGAAACTACTAATACCACCACCAGTGTGATGGTCTACTGTTTGTTCATGTTAAAAAATGTAGGGAATCCAAAGGTGAAACATTTCTAAACTGCCATCATTCTTATAGGTGAAAATGTATATTTATAACTTTGTCAGTGGATTGTGTTACAATTTTATATAAGAACAATTTCCCCTTGATTTCGTTCACACTTGACTTGAAAATCCCGCAGTATTCCAGGGACACAAAGTATCGCAGCATTTAAAGAAAGAATGTAAGCTATCGTTTTAGTGGAAACTGTATCGGAATAAGCAAATTTTTATCCATACACACTTCAAACTGCTCCCGGGAAAATTTCTGCATGATTGCCGGGATGGAAAATATCACATATTCTATTATATTAAATTTGCTATCAATCAGTAAAAAATCACATTAGAATTCGTTTTCACAGAAAAATTCCCGCCGGATTCCCAAGATAAAATGTAGCGCAGAGTTTAAGTCTAAGAATTAGCTATTGCTCAGTGAAAACCGCATTGAAATCGGCCCAGTGGTTCTAACGTGAATCCTGACCAAACAAACAGACTTGCTATTAATAAAAATAAAATAATTACTCCAATTATTCATGTATATTTTAAGTTAAATGATTCATAATAAATACCTCGCCCAATGTGAAGATAAATACAAATAAAAAAAAAAGAAGCTCCATTAGCATGAAGAGTGCGAATTAATCACCCACAGAATACATTTCGACAGATATAATTTATAGGGATGGGCCGAAATTCGTTCCACATTCGGTCTGGCCGAATTTCGGCAGTTTGAACTGAACTTCGGCATTCGGCCGAAATTCAGTTTGAATGCCGAACATTCGGTGCAAGAAAAAAGTAAAATACCTACTTAAACTATTTTGACTGAATTTAATAGAAATCATATCTATCATAACCATAAAATAAAATTAGGCCTTTATATACTTATGGTCATTTAATTCAGTAAGGAACATGTAAACCTTAACTTGCAATGTGATAAATATTAAATAAAGTTAGTTCTTAATTGAGTCTTTTCTTAATTAAATAGACATCAAATTAAAACAAAAATGAAATAAACTTATTATTCCTCTAACAAACATCAGTAAATAGTGTAACTGCTAATTCTAATGCGTATTTTGAATGAAAAAAGAAACACTTGTAAGGGACATCAGCAATTATAACTTTAATTTGTTTTAAAATCATTTTTTTAGGAACTAAACATTAAGAATTTCAAATTACGAAATGGTGTATTTTTTCAATCAAAGGTCTAAATCTATTCTTTTATCCACCTACTTGTACTTAAAATTTATTAGAGGCAGGTGTAAAAATGCCAATGATTCCGTGTTATCAAGTCACGACTGTCACTTTCAAGAAAGTGTGGCGAAATCAAACCAAAGTTCGGCCGAATTTTTTGTTTTAACCGAATGTTTGGCCAAAATTTGTATTAGGTTCAAACCACATTCGGCCCATCCCTAATAATTTACTAGAAATCTAAGGAAAAATGGCATAGTGTTCTCCATAGTTCATAGAGTCCATGCCAGTTGTTTTTTATAATTAGCCTCAATTAACAGATACAGTATGTTTAGAATTTTTTAATATTATAGATGGAATGATAGAATTAATTACAATTCTATACCTGTCATAAACATTAAGTAATAAATTGATCAACAAATCCACAGATAGATCCACGTCTCCATTGTATAAGCCTTCCTTTTCAGCAACAAAATAAATGTCAGCGAGAACAGCCTCTAACTCTGCAGTATCAAGAGACAGACTGCTCTCAGAAAGACTGAGCTGGTGACGGGAAAACACTCCTGTGCTGATACGAAGTGGGGGCACTATAAACAATAAATTCATAAACATACACATGTGACTAATATTTTTTTATATATCTTATACTAATAAAGATGAAGTACAGTTTTGCACACTAATAATTTCTCCCGATGTACCTGATCAGTAGACCAATTTTAATAGAGTGGGAAGTGTGGGACATTCTAAGAATTGTTTAATTGGAACAGAGGTAAGAATGCATAGCCAGCAACATTACCATTTCCACTTGCAAATGAAGTTCAATATTATTGACATTTCGGAAACCAGTCTACATTCTTCTATGCAAATGAAAACTGTCAATCAAAATTATAAGTTGTGTAAAATTGTATCTGTCCTATATTTCAATTTAAATCTAAAAATGTAAGCTAAATCTGCTATTAGCATAATAGTGTTGCGATACAGCGAGGTAATGTGGCCAGTCTTTTGGCTACATTTCCAACTGACAGTGGTCTGGGACTAGATGTTATAGTTTAATTTTAGTATGTATATATACTTATTTATAATTTAGTTTAGTTTTATTTAATTATTTGCATAATGGCTGTTTTTAAATTTTTGTCTCTCAGTCTATCTGAAAGTTTATCTTCTGAAACACAAAGTATATTAAAGGTATATTGTAGAATCTTAAACTAATAAAGCTTAAATTGAACTAACATCCATTATGCACAATCTACCATAACCTCTTTATAATAAGGAATTAAAAGTTATTATTAATTATACAAACATCACAATTATGAAACAGGCTTTATCCAAAACATCTAACACTTAAATCAGTAGGTATTATACATGATAAGAGAATTATATAAATTCCTTTCAATTTGAAGGAATATCTACATCAGTCCCATGACAGAATTATAATGAAGTTTAACAAGCAATAACGATATATAAAATATACATAAACACTGGCTTACCTCTCAGATGTTTTTGTAGCGAAAATATCTTGAAAGCAACACGATAAGTACTGTATTTGATACCGTCATATTCCTCAAGAGATTCCATAATCTTTCGAAATTCCGGATGGTCATATTGCTGGTTCCCAGTTATTTCGCTACAAAATACAAAGTTGTATAGTTCCAGTTGTATACTTGTATTCATTCATAAATAGTGAAAGTTCTACTTACTCAACGTAGTAGGGATAACCCGCCTCATTTTCAATCTTTTTCCAACCGTTTAAACTCATTTCCACGCTTCTAAATTATCATTTTTGCCTCAAACTTGTAATAGAAGACTTTTCGATCAATTTGAAATAAAGTTTCAAACCAAAAACTTAGTTTTCAACCGACCTCTCTGATTTTTGAATACTTTGTAATATTTGTTTTTAATTTCGTGAAGGTCACCAACATTCACCTATACTTGAGATTGGAAATGAATTTCATAGGCTTAAAACTACTAAGCCCAATTTTTATTGGTGTTTTTAATAAACTTGGAACAACACGTTTGAAATATTTTTCTAATAGTTTATTCTTCTTACCTAATATACTCAAATAACTTTAGATTTAAAATAGAAACCAAATACCTATAAAGTGTAAATATAAACAAAATAAAACGTAAACGGTAGCTGGCTCGCAAACCACTCAAAATAATGTTTTTGTTTAATATTAATGAAGTATACTAAAATTCAAAATTAAAACGCTTCTGTTATGATCTGCGTGAAATGGAACATCAATGTCATTAGAATGTTCTCATTGTCAGAAATATTACGCTTACGGAGAAACTACCAATAAAAACGCGTAATTTGTTGTTTATATTTTATTACAACCAATCATAGGTGCCCGTGCAATTGTAATTTTTTCTGCCATTTTCTTCGTGTAAAGGAGACGCCATTTTGCAAGCGTCACTTGGCGGCGTGTCGAGTTTCCATATTTTAGCCCGATATACGTGTAGGAAAAACAAAGCATTGTTTTGTTTTGGTGTAATATGTCGTATCAGTCGAGTGTAGCGCAAGACACTCTAGCTGCAGCTCAATTAGAAATGGCCGGTAACCCTAATGCGTTGGCCTTACGGCGACCATTCGACCCTGTGGCACACGACTTGGAAGCTAGTTTTCGGTTGACAAGATTTGCTGATCTCAAAGGAAGAAGTTGTAAAGTGCCTCAGGATGTTCTTGGGAAGTTGGTGGAATCACTACAACAGGACTACTCACAACAGGAGCAAGACCAGTTTATGCATGTGGCGATCCCGCGCATTGGCATCGGTCTCGACTGTTCGGTGACGCCGCTAAGGCACGGTGGACTTTGTTTAGTGCAAACAACTGACTTTTTCTACCCCTTAGTTGACGATCCTTATATGATGGGCAAGATCGCGTGTGCCAATGTTTTGAGCGACCTTTACGCGATGGGTGTAACGGAGTGTGACAACATGCTTATGTTACTCGGTGTGTCAACAAAAATGACCGAAAAAGAGCGCGATGTTGTTATTCCCCTCATTATGCGGGGTTTCAAAGACTCTGCATTAGAAGCTGGCACTTCGGTGACTGGTGGACAAACAGTCATTAATCCCTGGTGCACCATTGGGGGGGTCGCAACAACCATCTGCCAGCCTAATGAATATATAGTCCCTGATAATGCAGTGATGGGTGATGTATTGGTGTTAACAAAGCCCCTCGGCACCCAAGTAGCTGTGAATGCTCATCAATGGCTGGACCAGCCTGAGCGTTGGAATCGCATAAAATTAGTTGTCTCTGAAGAGGATGTAAGGAAAGCTTACCATCGGGCAATGGATTCTATGAGTAGGCTCAATCGCATAGCTGCACGTCTGATGCACAAATATAATGCACATGGCTCGACGGATGTCACTGGTTTTGGTCTGCTAGGCCATGCTCAGAACTTAGCTTCACATCAGAAGAATGAGGTTTCTTTTGTAATCCATAATTTGCCAGTAATTGCGAAAATGGCAGCAGTGGCCAAAGCTTGCGGTAATATGTTCCAACTGTTGCAAGGGCATGCACCTGAGACATCTGGGGGATTGTTGATTTGTTTGCCCCGTGAACAGGCTGCAGCATATTGTAAAGACATTGAAAAGCAAGAAGGCTATCAGGCCTGGATCATTGGTATTGTTGAGAAGGGCAACCGCACGGCCCGCATCATTGACAAGCCACGAGTTATTGAAGTGCCAGCTAAGGATTAAAACTGATACAGTTTGAGACATTGTGAATCTTTCAGATTTTTTATTATGACTTAAGAGCTGAATTAATCTAAAATGTTATGTTAATTAAGTATTATATGATTTTAATATAACTTGGGAACCCTGCCCTGAAAATATTTTGAGTTGTGTTTAAGTTGTTCAATGTTGAACATTTTTTTAAACAATATTTTAACATTTGTCACTAATCTACTCTCATAATGGCCTTTTCGTATGAATACATTGTATTGTTGTGAATTGAACATAATTTTAGCCAAACCTTAATTGTGACTTCCCGAGTTGTATATTGGTTCTTTAACTTTTAAAAAGTGGAATGGCAATTTCTTACTTAAATCAAGATTCAAGAGATTGATTCATTTAAAGCACTCTTTAAGTTAATTATCTCTTAAACTCTGAATGTGCCCATTTAGGTTTGTGTTCATTAAAACTTAGTCTCGAGTCAAACTGCAGTGAATGTTTAAAACAGTAATGTAATGCAACCAAATATGAGTTCGGTCAGATGTAATTCAACAAGTATTGAGGGCTGCTTTTCAATAAATTATGGAAAGTGCTTTCATGAAACTTAGTTTATTTCTTTTAAAGATATGTTTTAACAAGACTGTATCATGTTATATTTCAGATAGATTTTACCTAAATTTAAAGAGATAATTATGATATGAGTTATTAAAGCACCAAAATTTTTGTTTATTATTTTCGAAATATATATATTAATTAGATATTGGTAATTTTAACCACAATGTAGTCATTGTAAATCAATTCCTACTTTCTGGATAATTTAAATAAATCATTAAAATCACAATTTTGAACAAGTTACTTTAAAGCACTTTTTGTTGTTAATACAATTTTAAATTGGTTACAATAAGTCAACAATGTAAGGCAAAATCATTATAAAACTTACTGATATTACATGATTCAATTGAGTCAATCAGGCACAAAAACTGAAAGGATATGACTACATTGAATAGCTCAATTTTATGTTTACATTAATCACTTTGGTTGCTTCATCCAAATTGAAAGGCAAGCGAACTGTGTAATATCAGCAAAAGGTAATAATATATGATTCTAGTGACTTGGTGTTTTTAATTTTAGATAACAATATCAATGTTAAGAGTAATTCCATTAGGTACCTCAGTGTAAACCTAATTCTATTTGCAGCTTGTTGAATGTTTCTACAAGTTGTGAGATAATTATATGTACTAGAATAAAGTTATTTTTCAGTCTATTTGCTTTTATTTACTTAGTACCTTATTAGTGATCCTTAACCATTTTGGCTAATGGCCTGTTCATACATTATTCTTCATTCACTTGCCTTACAATCGATTGGATTTTGACATTACTTGTGTAATTGTGTTAAAATCTTATGTCAAATTTTAACCGATAGTATTGCAAATGAACAGTCTGTAAGATATAGGACCGGCCATAAAAGAGTAACTATAAAATATCAATAGGTGTCCCCTCTCATCTAAATTAGGGTTAATACTTTCAATAAAAATTAGACAAGACCGGTCGAGTAGTTTTTAGAATTTGGTATTATCCATAAAAAATTCTAAGGTTTGGTAAATTGAAAAACAAACGCTTATCGTCTACAAAACCAACATTCGTGATACGACACACTTGGCCGGAGAGTTGAATTTTTTAAAGCGTTTATAGATAGTCGTGTAAGACGTCGTTAGCCAGAGCTTGAAAAATCATTACGATCTTTAATAACTTGTTATTGAAATAAATCAATTTGAGTCTCCTAAGTCCCAGCGCCCGGGTGCCACGCAACCCCCGAATAAAACAGCCCTGACCAAACCTAGTCTGTATGAGATAGTCCAAAAGATGAACAATGCTGTGCCGATTGTAATTGCAAATTCGAATGTTTTTATTCAAAATAAGTTCCACTGAAGAACGCTTTTTGAAAGTCATACAACATATATAAGTTAAAATTTAATTTTACTTGCTGTTCTATGTAGGTATACCGCTTCGAAACGTATTATTGCTTTTAAGATAAAGAAGCGGCAAGAAACTCCCCAGCAACACGTCTAGCTAAATATTGTTTTTCTTTATATTTCATATTCTATTTATATCTCAAATTCTCTGTTTTTATACAGAAGTATGATGTAGAATTACTTTTTGAAGTATTAATGGAGTTGTATCAAACAGTGCATACTCAATAAGACCAAGACAGTACAAGGAAAGAAAAATATTGTTATAGTTATAATGACATGATGTACTAAAATGTTATGCTGCAATATGTCTCCATAAATTCCTTACAAGCTTAGCAAGATAAAAACGTTATACAAAATATAGTAGATATAAGTGGTTGGAACGAACTGCTATGTAAATGAATTGCTTAATGAATGCAACGATTCAACTAGCCGACACCCACTGTTTTAACGAGGGGAATCCCATTGCAGATTTACCATCGCGGGGTATGTGGATTTCGCCACGTCATGTATCATGGTTCATCCTCGTTATTGAAGTACTACAAAAATTGTTCGATTCAATACATACATACATACATACATAACTTCACGCCAGTTCCCTTGCGGGGTAGGCACGAACAACAGAGTGCCATTTAGGCTTATTCTTACACACCTCACTTGCCTCTTTGACATTCATAACTCTTGTCATGCAAGCTCGTCTGTTCTTAAGGCTCCTGACATCACCTTCTGCTAGTACACGATCAATTTGATCATGGAAGGTGTGTCGTGGCCTTCCACGACTTCTGCATCCATCCACTTTTGCATTGTATATCTGTTTAGTCATTCTTTAATAAGTTTATTATTAAAGAAACTATGTTTAAATAAAAAATACAAGTTATATTTAGTATATAATATATATTTAAGTCAAATCAATTTGAATGACGCGATATTATAACATTTAATTATTAATAAAAATAAAATAGCAATATACAATAAAAATCATTTATTTACCACAACTGAAATGGAGAAGACCACAGTACATCACCATTTAAGAATTATAGCAAATATAATATAGGTAATAGAACTAAAATTGCACAAGAGGCGTGAAAAGTTGTCTTTATTGCTTTGTGACACAATTTAGTACTACCATTAAGCGCGAACACAATTATTCTAGAACCCAATTAGCAAACTTTTTTTATAAGTTCGAGTTCAACATTACATTATTTTAAATTCAAAGTGGTATTGAACTGCCTTCTGCAAAATACTACAAAGTTCTGCGTGAACAGGTACGTATTCCAGAACTATAAAGTCGTACGCAAATTGATGCTTAAGATGAATTTTATTTTATTTGGGGAGCTCAAGGCTGATTTACATTTGCATTAGTTAAGAAATGAGTTAAGTTGGGAAAACTGCGAGTTACGCCCTTATCACTATACGGACAGATGTATGGCTGGTTCTTATATCTTACCGACCATACATTTGCCTTACTATCGGTTAAAATTTGATTCAAACTCCATACAAGTAATATCAAAATTCAACAGATGGCAAGACAAGTAATTGAATAGTAAGATATAGGAACCGGTCCAGGTCCGGCCAATTATCTACTTGTGGCCGGTCCTATATCTTTCAATACAGTCACTTGCCTTACCATCAGTTGCATTTTGTTGCATGAAGCTGGGATCTTATGTCAATTTTTGACCGATAGAACAGCAAATAAACGGTCGTTAAGATAGGAACCGACCGAAATATCAAATTTCAATCGAAATTATATTTTCTTCTGAATTAACAAATCCATAAATTGAAACTAGATTTAATTTAATTTGGAAACTCATGATGTTTTGCTATATCAAAACTGTATGCTCTAACGGCACGTCATAGATGTCGTGGGAGCGAATCAGTTCTAGCCAATCAGTCGCGCATGTCACTTATTCCTTTCATTTCATTTTATTTCGACGTTAAAATTTCACCCTACATCATTTTGGTCATTCGTGCCGGATGAGTGTTGTGAACTTCATTCAATAGAAGAATGACTTATGATATCCTATAGAAACTTAAGATGTACAGTACATATTTGTGAAAAATAAATACGCCTCGAATGAGGTTAATCCTGTGAGTTTACGCAGGACCATTCATATATTGTAACGTAATGTTTATTACACCTGACCGTGTAGTGTGAAAGGAAAGCCATTCGAATCCGAATAGCGGACGAGCAAGAGCGCAATACCCACCCACTTCAGGTCTGTACGTACCACGGATAGTCCGCGCAATAAAAACAATATAGGGACAACCTTTTTGATACGTTTATTTTTCTATACATTTTTTACATTGATATGACATTTTCATTCTTGTCGATTCCTTACGAAATTAATATTGAAATCTAGATATTAAATATAACTTGAAACAAAGCCTATCTTCTGCATTGCGCCCAATCCGTCACAGACGTGTACGAACTTCAAGAACGCATTTAAGTTTTTCTCGTACTGAAGTGCTATTTCAATGTTACATTTTTTACTAGGTGATGCTGTTTATTTTTTATTTCATAATCACATTCTGAACACGTATATGATAAACATATTTTGAATGGCCAATAAATCTCATATAACTATTATGAATAACAGATGCTCTGATTGCAAGTTACTTGTTCAAGTGGCAGGAAGTTTGACACACTTCTCTTATGCGGTTTTTTCAACATCAAAATGCAACATTAGGCGACTTATTTGATCAATATGCTCATAAGTTATGTAAACTATAAAAAAATATTTATGCACGCTCGACCTGCTCACAGTAATAATACATAGATCTTTACTTTACAGAAAGGCTCAAACAATAAAATCTACGTCATGAGAATAAACTAGCAACTTTTTTATATGTTGAAATATACATTTTCTTCTTGATTATATTCCTTTATATGTGCTATAAACGTAAAATATCTTGGTTAGGTCAAGAAAATGCTTTTGTTCATTATGGAAGTAATACTTAAATCCATATCTGGCTACTCTTATAGGTCCGGTTGAAACAAGTATATTTCATAAGCTTACAATAATGGAATGAAAATAATTTACTTTATTATTTACTGTGTAATGATTATTTTCATGAAATGGCACTTTTAGAATGACAGCTTATTATTAAAGTTATTTAGACAATTACATCTAAAACTGAGGTATTATTTAGATATGTAGAAATACAGTTACTTGTTTTCTCGGTAAATATGGTCCAAGACGAACTCTACGCATGGTTATGCCTGATTTCGGTAACAAAAATTGAATTGAAAGATTTTGTGGTTATAGTAATCTGGCAATTATAGAATCCTCCTACTTCATATACTTTAAAAAATAAACCAGGAACGTTATGATGCACCTTAACCATTACTATCAAATATTGAAAAAAACAATCTATCCGAAACGGTATCCGAGTCTGATAATCTGATATATAGATTTCGGATAGAGGTGGACTCTATTTTTATTACTGAAAAAATTTAAACGTTATATGCATTATGAACTTCTGACAAATTTTTACTCACGAAGGCAATAAACTAGCCGTCAAATTGTTACCTTGTAATTATTTGTATTTACGTTTTGAAATTCCCAAAAAAAAACCCCCGATTTCAAACTACATATAAATTCTTGATGACATATAACAAAGATAGAATGTGAAGTTAGGTGTGATTGGAGTGACATTGATAAGGAACATGCGCGGACGGCGGCCATCTTTGTTCAATTACTTTGCTTATCATTGTAGGAGTAAAAAAAATGTCGTCATACAATCCAATTGAGCTAATCGTAGTTTATTAGCCGGCTAAAAAACCAGCTGACAGCTATTTGGCTGATGGATGAATGAGTCGCCAATCGATAGCCAACGGTTGACGGCTAAGCCGTAAAGTTGTCAGTAATCGGTTTTATTCCACAACCATTACCTAGTCATTAACAACTTAGCTGTATTTTGTAAACGAACGTAAATTATCTGACTTTTACAATAGATATCCTCCTCTACAATCTACTGCACACCATTAACATTTAAGGTCCAAAGATTATATAAGGTTTTATCAACAGTATGTCAGCGAAGATTTTTAATTTAGATTATTAATATTTTAATAAACTTTAATTTTAAACTGTCATCCACAAGTAAAATAAATGTCCAAAATCCATAAAGAAATCACGTCAAAAGTTCGAGCTTAAAATTAGGAATCCAAATGTCAATACAAAACGCTGTACACTCGGTAAAGTCCATAACTGAAGCACAGTCCAAACTGTTGGCAATGAGATGTTTCAGTTCAAAGGAGAGTTTAGACAAGGTCTCTTGCGCGGTCTCGTCTCATCGCCGTTCTGTTCAATATGGCTCTGATCGCGTTTCTTTGGGGAATTATTATTCTGAAAATAAGAATACAGAAATTCAGTCATAATTTTTTTTTCAGGGCTGTAATGCCGTGTTAGCCTTGATTATGCCAAATCTAATCTCATAGAAAAGGCAGATAGAAAAAAAGAAAGTTGACTAATAATTTACACAAATTTTCAGCAAATCTGAAATACTACACATTGTACATATGTTAGGCAGTATCTGCGTTAACAGCGTTATTTTTTTGGCTAAAAATAAGACACATTCTGCAACAGTCTAAATTTTAACACTAACGCAGATGAAGATGCAGCAATATTAAGACTTCCATATTTTATTTGTTTACAATAATAATAGGTCACAAGTTGGCATGTTATATATTCTGTAAATAACATTTTAATAGGTTTAAATAGCTTAGTATTTATTAGATGTGAGGTGATTACCCTAATGGGCGGAGGAGCGAGATGGAATGCTCCTCCGTCTCAAAGGAAGATCTTCTAGCGAAGCTATTGTTCAGGCCTAGACCCATTTGTTATAGTTGAAAATTTGTATATATTCTTTGTATGTTTCGAGAAACCTTTGTGATCTCAATTATTGCACAGCGCCATCTATTGGCTTGTAAGTGTTCCACTACAGATATGGTGCGAATTTAGTACATTTTTAAACTTCCAAAGGAATATGGCTAACCGGGCTTTCCCTACAGCACTGTTATCATTAGTTCCAACTGTGTATCACACAGGGGACTCTTAGTTACATACATTTATTTTAAAAGGGGTGAAGTTTTCACTGCAGTTTGAATTTTAAATAAATTACAAGTACATTAACATCCATAAAACTATGAACATTTTTATAGAAGTGACAATGTCCACTATTTTCGTAATTGGGACCTGGAAACAGAAAAATAAACTCCCTAGACTGAAATTAAAAATGTATTAAAGTTATAATAAAAAGTGAGTTGATATAAAAATACTTTAGTTCTTGTTATGTAATTAAGATAAACATAATTACTTATAAATCATTAAGGGATTAGGCCACATTAGCATTTTCAAAAAATCAATATATATATTTACTGGTCCCTAGATCCTAAAAATGACGTTAATGGCCAATAGTAAGCTGCAGACATTGCAGATTAAAGGTATTGCAAAAATATTTATGATTTTCTAGTATTCAAAGCTTCAAAACACGTTCACAAGTGCATTATTCAATTTGGCCAAAAACATAACTTAGACCATTTCCAACCGATTCATTTGAAATGATGGATATACCTTGAAAAATACTTTATATGGAAGTACGTTGTACAAAAGTCCCAAAAACTCCCAGTGAAGCGAAATTAAACAAAGTGACGGATGCTATTTATTGCATAGTTCATTTGTTATTAACAAAATTATTTGTCGATTTTTTAAGCGAATTTTGTACCTTCCCTCTTTAGAACTACACCATGTGGCCAAAGATCAATATATTGAAAAATCCTACGTACTTCTATAGCTGTTATTAAGTATAATCGAAAAAATTCATTGGCTCATTATAATGAAAAAAATACATGAGCTGTTTGACGGGTCGTGGACCCTAGAAAAATGGAGGCATCATAGCGAAAACGCTGCACAGTCGCCATTTTGTAATTAACCGCTTAAAAAAAATGTTGTATACAGTCACTGATACGTATGATAAGCAGCTTTTTTTGTAATGTCGATTTATATTCTAGTTTTTCTGAAAAAAAAACCCCAAGAAAACCTAACATTTTCTTAAGTTTTCGCGATTTGTATACATAATAAAACTACGTTTTAACGGTTTTAAGCGCGAAAATATATTTTATTTTGTTATTCCGACGTTTCGGCCACTTTTCAGTGGCCGTGATCACGGAAAAAAATTATCAAGATATTTTTCTTTCCACCCATTTTAATATTATATAAAATTATTAGAGCTAGGCATGTTTGCTGAAGTATTTCTTGCGTCGCTTCTTCTCTTCAAGCCATAACATGTTGCGAAGCGGTAGTAAATTAGATTAGGCTCCTATAGAGTAAATAATAACCATAAACAAAATTAAAAGTAAATAATTAAAATTAACAAGTTGGCGGTAGGCTAAATAAAACTTTAACAATATTCGTTGACACTTGACATCTTTGTATTCCGTAATTACGGCCACTGAAAAGTGGCCGAAACGTCGGAATAACAAAAATAAAATAAATTTCCGCGCTTAAAACCGTTAAAACGTAGTTTTATTACTCAAGAAAACCTATTTTTTCAGTCTCTAGAGTGGCCTAACCCCTTAAATAAACAATTAGCTGATTACCTTTTTCTCCCATTGCTGATGCAAATATCTTAAAAGGATATTTGTTTTTTCTGTAACTATAACTGAAAAATAAAAAGAGAAAGATTAAATGTTTGTTTTTGATGAACACACAAACTTTTTGTATGCACTAAATTAGAATGTAATATTTTGGAATATGTTTCTGTTTTTGTAAGTTGTTTGTGCCACCAAGGACGTTACACTTGGAAATATATCTTGTAGCAATAAAAACCTGTCATATTTATTACTTATATGTCCATTCTTGTTATAAGATCAATATATTGCCTAAAACATGGTACATAAAAAAGATGGTAAGAACATTCTAGAAGATCACATGTTTTTGCCTCAAGTGTGTGCAAATTGCTATCCCTATACATACATACATAACTTCACGCCAGTTCCCTTGCAGGGTAGGCACGAACAACAGAGCGCCATTCAGGCTTATTCTTAATTGCTATCCCTATAGTTATGATTATTTATTCTGTATTATTAATATTACAATGATATTATAAAAACAACTCTTAATTTAAAAATATATTAATAACTATTTTTTTATATTATAAATATGAATAATAAATAAATAAAGTCATTATTTAACTTATTTATATGTCATAAAAATCAAAATTAATTCTATTAGTCAGGAATAAATAATATACTAGGGATGTTCAATAAAAAGTGATAATGAGTATAAAACAATTATCTTTTACTAAATGTTATTTTACTTTTTGATCTAGTCACCTTTCAGGTTTATACACTTTGTATATCTTTTTTCTAAAGCTAAAATTCCTTTTTTAAAAACTTTTCCTGATCTCTTAATAAATCGTGTACCATGGCGACTACTGCATCATCCTCTTCAAATTTATGGCCCCTGAGATGTTCCTTTAACCTATCACCTATTTCCGCTAGGTCCGGTAAATATAGAGGAGTTTCCTTCAATTCAAAACCAGCTTCTTAAATGGCAGCCATCGCAACTCTGGACTTGTACGCAGGGGTGTTATCTTGATGCAACAAAACAAGTTTAGTGAGTGTGCCACTCTGCTGCTTACGTATTTCCTCACAAAACTTTGTTATTTGTCCTGCATACAAAGTCCCCGTAATAGTGACTCCATGGTTAAGGTATTCGATCATTACCAACCCTTGGCTGTCCCAGAAAAAACAGCCCATAATCTTACCGGCGGATGGAATCGCCTAAAATTTACATACTATATACTTAGTCTGGCCATAAATACTGTTACAATTAAAAAGAAACAAAATATTGTATTTGAATTTGGAATCTGTCATTTTTATATGATTGTTCATTGTGTTTTCTCATTTTGGCGCCAATAGATTGTACAACATTTTGCCATATTAAAATGGAATGAGGCGATAAAGAGAACCGAATCGCTGTGATTGCATTACACAAAGTAGATATGGAGCCAAATTCAATTTTTAAAACTCTCCATACACTTGGTATTAGTCAAATATCTGTGTACCGGGCTTTTAATAGGTACAATAAGACCTCATCTGTTTGTGACAGAAAAAGACCTGGCCGTCCACGTAGTGTTCGTACGAAAAAAGTAGTCAAAGCAGTAAGGGAAAGAATTCGAAGAAATCCTGTCCGAAAGCAAAAGATTTTATCTTGGGAGAGAAGATATCACCTAGAACCATGTCGTGTATTTTAAAAGATGACTTAGGACTTGCAGCCTATAAGAGACGCACTGATCATATCTTAACTCATAATTTAAAAAAGAATAGGGTCGTAAAATCGAAACAACTACTGAAGGGGTAGACAAAGGGAGGTCACAGAAAAATGTTGTTTACGGATGAGAAATTTTTTACAATTGAGCAACATTTTAACAAACAAAATGACCGTATTTATGCTCAAAGCTCTAAGGAAGCTTCGCAATTAGTCGACAGAGCGCAACGTGGGCATTATCCGTCTTCAGTGATGGTTTGGTGGGGTGTTAGCTATGAAGAAGTGACTGAGCCATATTTTTGTGAAAAACGTATCAAAACATCGGCACAAGTGTATCAAGATACTATTCTTGATTAGGTAGTTAAGCCCCTTAACAACACCATGTTCAATAACCAAGAATGGTCCTTCCAGCAAGACTCGGCGCCGGGTGACAAAGCTTGTTCCACGCAGTCTTGGTTGGAAAAGAACGTTTCGGACTTCATCAGAGCTGAAGACTAGTCGTTAATTAGCTGTATTATGATTTATGGTCAGTTTTAAAGAATATGGCTTGCTCTAAACGCCATGATAATTTGGAGACCCTAAAACAATCCATACTATTGGCAGTGAAGAATTTTCCCATGGAAAGAGTGCGTGCTTCTATTGATAACTGGCCTCAATATTTAAAGCACTGTATTGCAGCTAATGGCGACCACTTTGAATAAGCTTTTTATATTTTAAATTGTTTTATATTTATGTATTAAACTAACACACTGTAAAACTTATAAATGTTATTTGCAATAGAAAAAAATATCTTTGTTACAATATTTATGGCAAGACTAGGTATATTGTATACATACTTTACATGTTAGTTATGGACCAAGGCTACCCATAATAACTTTAGTTCTACATATTATGAATTTTACATTTAAAACTATGGTATTAACAAAGGTAGCACTAGAATTTTATTTTTTTTTAAGGCGGGGGGGAAATGCTATTTACGCACCTTTGCAAAGGATTAGACCATAGTTGATCATGGAGGCTTTACCCTTTAATAAGGGGCAATCCAAACAGTAATCAACCAGCTTGTGTGGAGAGTCCGAGAAGTTGCACAGGCAACAACCACTACCCACTAAATCCACCCTCCTCCCATGTGCCCCGCGCTTTTTATGTAGGAAAGGCTGAGACTTAGAACATAGTTACGCCCAGTCCGATCCAGCGTAAAAAGTGCCTGAATGTGCCCCGGGACACCTTCCATGAACACATCCATCTTCGTACTAGGGGAAGGTGATGAATCCTTTGCTCCCTTGATAGCTAAAGGCCCCCCCGAAGCGGTAAGCATGTCAAAGAAGCAAGCCTGGTATGTATGGGGAAGCCAACATGGCGCTCTGTTATTCGTTCTTACGCTTAAAGGGAACTGGCGTGAAGTTATGTATGTATGTATGTAACATTATTGATACTGGAACTTTGAAATCGATCTATCATCCATCATCATCCATCCAACATATTGGATAGTTATATTTTATTTTCTTTCAACTTTGCAGGAACTATCACCAAAATAGTTTTCTGTATTGATTGTGTATGAATGAATGAATAATAATAATATAATAATAATCGGCAGGCAAATACACATATTGTATATCCCCAAATTAAGCAAGATACCCTTGTGTTATGGGTAATATACAAAGGACTACTCTGGGGCTGATCCCAGATACCCAGACCATAGTAAATAACAGAGAAAATATGTTTCTGTAATTTACTATTCCAGGTATTGAAGCCGGAACCTCTGCGTTGCAGTGAGGTATGCCGGCAAAAGCTTAGCCCGCTAAAACCAAAGCCCATCAAAGGCCGAATAAATTGTGTACTACCTATAATAAATTAATACACAGCTATGATTTGGATATAACAGGTATCTCGGTGTCTGGTTTTAGGAACAAACTCAATGATCTATATTTTGTATTTTAGTGTGTATGTGTATACAGGTTTTCTTAGTGTTAGATAAATTTTTCATGTTTAAATTATGTTTTTTCTCTGTTTTTTAAGTCTCTGATTAGATATCTTAATTTATTTCTATCTGTAGTGGCTTTTTAATAGCTTACTATCACTAATGTGTTATTATTATAATGTAAACAGCTGCTAGTCATCCAAAAATTGTAAAATAAAATAAAAATTAAAGTTGAGTAAGTCAAGTATTTATGAATGTTGATGAAGTTATATGGATACCTCATAAATCCATATAACTTCTTGTGAATATTATAAAAATAAAGTGTTAACAATTTCTCATTCAAAAATGTATCTTAAACAGTTTTTACATAGAGTGGTCAAATATAATACTTGACCATAGTAATGTTTTATTCAAATAAAATATTGCATTACAATTAGGTTATACTAACAAAGAATCATATTAGCCAAATATGCTAATATTTTAAAATTATATATTTGTCTCTGATGATTATTTGTTACTGATTAAAAACAATGTGGTCTAATTCCAAAGTTATGGACGAGATCTAAATAGCTTTGACTTGAAACTATCACAACTTTAATTTGTTTTGTGTATTAGACGAAAATTAATATAATCGAATTTTAAATGTACATCTATTTTGTATAAACAGGAACATAAGAAAGGACTATCAACTATGGAATAAAATTACCAGAATCGCATACTAACTTTGCTCAGAAGGTATTTCCTTAGTTGGTAGGTATATTGAGGGCCTCTTAGAACAATTCCTAATTCCGTGATCCGTATTAAATAATGTGAAGTTGTGTTCGTCGTAAGAAGGAAGATCTTTCAAGAATTCGATTACCGACTGCCAAAAAACAAATTAATTACTAAACGAAAGGAACCAACCAAGGACTAAGCATGGAGTTAGTTACTTTAATTCACAAATTATAGATACTTACCATTTTAACCTTAATATAATAATACCGGCAGGTATTGTGAAATAACAAACTATTTGATAAATGAGATATGAAAGTGAAAATAATAAAAATAAAATATCTCAAATGATCGCCAACAACAGCAAACAAGCAGATGAGAATGACAGTAGTAGTAGTTGTTGTATTCGCCACAAAGGCAGGCAAAGGAATCTAGTCCATACAGCCAATCCTGATGTTTAAGTCTTCGTATAGTAGTCGCGCAGTTGTATTGTAGGCTACAACTAACACCATTTAACGGAGTTCTTGTGAAAACTCAAAAGGCCACATTTGACTATACAGTTCACATTTCTCACAAAACACATAATTACTACTCAAAAACTATCAATATCCTACAACTATTGTTTATTTTAGAGTAATTTTACACATTTTTAGAAAATAAAACTACACAGCACAACATCTCCTTTCAGTTCCCGCCAAATACACCAATGATGAGAATGACAATTTTGACAATTATTGTGACAATTAATCGTCGGTGTTGCTATTATAAATGGAGACTCAGATTGCTTTTTTTAATTTGCCAAATTTAGGCTATGACAAAAGTAGTTTATTCTGTCCTTACGAGCATATTAATCTGTAGGATTGTCATATTGATTTTAAACGTTTCGCAGATGCAGTTGCTACAATCTTTTAAATGTGAATTTTATACCTCAGACACAGCAAAATATTGAGTAGGTCTTTGACTGACACTAAATAACTGATTTCTTGTGACAATCCGTAAAATTATATTTCACTAGACAATAGAGTTTTTTTATTTACATTTTTTTTTGGATTTTATGGCTTGGTTTCTAGACCTTTAAGCCAAGTCAGTTTTAAGTTCCCACACAAATATAACATACAGAGGCCCATTCACTATCTTGCAGTACAATTGTCCAGAGGACAGAGCCTGCCCTACTCAAGAGTTATCCTGCTCTGTGTTGCCGGACGCAATGCATACTGCAACTACATACACAATCCTGCATTACGCGGCGGACTGCTAGATGAACTGCCTTAAATAACAACAGCCCATAAACGTGCCACTGCTGGGTTCGTGCCCCCCACTATAGGGGAACGGAAAGTCTACCCGCCATGCTTGTTCAAGGCGGCTTGGCAGGTTTGACACATCGATGATCTCATGTGCAGGTTTCATCACAATATTTTTGTTCACCGTTGATAGCACGTGGTAGTTGTAACAATAACTGCCAAACAGAATAGCAAGTGAGACCTTTAAGTATTTTGCTTAAAAAAATCTGGTTTAAACGCCCAGTTGCCAAGTCATAAACTCAAAATAGTTTCAAAAACAACACGGTTCATGTTCCCGCCAAAAATAAAAAAGCAGTAAAATTTAAGCGGGAAAGTTCAAATTAAGAAAGTAGCTAAGGAAAGTAAATAAATATGCAGGGTTTAACGGCTAATTTTAATCGAACTTATAATCCAAATGTGAGGCAAAATGCATTGACTCATATAAAGAATTTACTAAGATCTCGAGAAACCACAGGGCAAAACCAGGCTTGTGAATATTTGACAAAAGTTTTGAACCATTACCATCCAAATTCTAATGAAAGAGCATATATGGTTGATTATTTATTAGAAAATGATATTACATACTTTCTCTGCGAAGCTATTTCTAATTTAAATTTTGAACTGTTCAAGTGAGTACTTTTCAGTTTACGGGTTTTATAACGGAATAAATATTAAAAGCCTCTTATGGAGGCGAGCAAGTTATCAACTCCTTTAATATGATGTCAAGGAGTCAGTAATTAACTTATCATAGGTATACTACGTTCCTACAGAATACTAGAGAGCAATAAAAAGTATAACCGTAAAGATTATTTAACTTATTATAACTGACACTTTAGATAATAATTTGTACAATTTGTAGTTAAACATTTTCGAACAAACGCCGGTCTATTTGGACGAGAAACGAGGCGTCAACGCCCTTCATTGTAACAAATTCTATGTTTACCTATAGTATGCGTTAGTATGCTATATTTTTTTATATTTATTTACAGCATTGTATTTTAAATATAGATATCCACAAATGGATTTTAATTAGGTACCTACTATATAAAATTTCTAATGTAGAAGTCTGATAGTTTTTTCATAAAGTATACCATTACACGTGGTGGAATAGTGTTAGGGCTTTCTCGCTCGGCTTAATTTTGAATATTTTATTACGTAGATCTGTATCATCATGTTTGCGTCTCCTTTGGCATTCTTCTACCTTTTTCGAGAAAGAACACGCGGCTCAAGCAATGTCGGCTGTGGTGCGTGCGCTTACATATTACTCTGGGAGTGGTCCAAAATACGCAGTTGGTGCCTGCTTGCATTTTCTTGATGATTTACTTAATGGGTAAGAAATAATATTACATTAAACACAAACAAACAAAAAAACATTGATGGCCGATTCCTATATCTTAGAATTCATTCAATTTCCCTACCATCGGTTGATTTGTGACCTTAGGTGTAAACCTTACGGAAAGTTATGACCGATAGTAAGGTCGGTAAGATGTTTTGTTCTGGTCCGGTTTCTATAAATCGGGCCTCAATAACATCACATACAAAAAAACGGCTATACATACTTACAGATAAAAATTGGACCCAGATCGCTTTCATGAGAGAACGTTCCCAAAATTCCTATGTCAGCCCTCAAAGTCTCAACCTGAAAAGTCACAAATATGTATCCATTATCAATGGATGCATATTATTTGCGACGTTTCTTGGTGTATGGCAGGTAGCTCTTTCGACAGATACAATTGTGCCTGGACGATGGGAAGCCGCTAAAATATCAACGCATGTTGCGTCCCATACATACTATGGGGCGTGCAATCTTCCAAGGCACTATCGACACTCCGTCTGACAGAATCCATTCGGTTCGAAAACAGCTAATAGCCCGATAGTGATAAAAGACCTACAGATAATGTCGTTGATTGTAGCATACGATGACGATCTAGCTGTACTCTTCAAATAGGAGCCATGATGACCCAACCTACCAACTCTATTCAGACACCGCCAACGATGTGGGACTACGAAATCTGGCAGTAATCCTCAATGTAGTGTTCTACATCGAGGATTAATTATTACCTGCACTGGATCTAAGCATTTTTGAATTACGATCCAGGGATCCTTAGATTGGCCAAGTATAAAGCCGAGAGCCCCAACATATTTATTTATTGCGAAACCAGTAAACAAGTAGACGACCCAGCTAATGGAAAGTTGTAATCGTCGCCTATAGACGTTTGTAACTGCAGGGGCCCAATTCTTCTATTTCAATATCTTGACGTTGTGAAGATATTCAAATTAAGATTCCATTGCGATAATGTCGACAACTCGTTTTCTACTAAATCCACAATATCTTCTCGATATCGTCGCGGTAGAATAATAGTAGAAAAAAATTGGTATTACCGTTAGCAGAAATGGCGTTACCCAAAATGGATATTGAAAAGCTACAATCATTTTAAACAATTATTTCGTGAGTTTTCGCTTATAAATATTCATAAAGGCTACAGTAGCATGCCGCAGGCACAACATTGAACTTAACAGAATACTGAAATCAGACTAACCTACGATTGAGACGATAATGTCTAATAGTAGAATTAGGCCCCAGGAGCGAAACCAACGCGCTGCCAACGTTTGGAAAATCAGAATGGAGGAGGGGAGGGTTCAGACAGGATGACTGGTATAGAGGAGATAGGATATCGGATTGTATTAAGGGGATGAAACAGGGAAGATGGGACAGCGGGAAGGGGAAGTGGGTCTATGGAACCCTCACACACGCACGAAACACGATTAACTCAAGGCTAACCGTTTGGCATCGATATTCTAAGACTATTCAAATCGATAATGTCACATCACTACGGAACTAGCACCTCACTAAGTGTTAAGAGAGTCAGTTTTTGGCGGGAACTGAAAGGAGATGTTGTGCTGTGCAGTTTTATTTTCTAAAAATGTGTAAAATTACTCTAAAATGAACAATAGTTGTAGGATATTGCCAGTTTTTGAGTAGGAATTATGTGTTTTGTGAGAAATGTGAACTCTATAGTCAAATGTGGCCTTTTGAGTTGTCACAAGAACTCCGATGAATGGCACTAGCTGAATACCTACAGTTCAGCTGTGCTGCACATAGGCTTAAGAAAATGAAGAAACTATATTGTAAACTAAGATCTGGCTTAAAGGCCTAGCTGCCAAGCCATAAACCTAAATAAATAACTGAGTGTTAAGACTTTGTGTTTGAAAAAATATATAAAAACAGACGTAACATTAACAAATTATAAATTATTTATATTCAATTAACAATCTTTCAATTTAAAGAAAATTTAAGACTACGTTATACTTTCGATGTAACATCATCAACACAGCGATCGAGCCCAGCCCTAGCTAGGGCTGTAATATGGAAAGGATTAAAATAAACGGCCAATTCTACATATAAAGTTGCTATAAAATTTATTTGTTTCACAGGATATCCAGGACCGAAACAACATCAGCATTATCGCATCAAAGCGCATACAGTGCTGTACAGTTACTAGCCTGCTTAAACAATCTCCCTCATCATATAAATACAAACCCAATGACTGTTTTATCAAGCGCTTTAGTGCTGCATGCTCTCATTTCTTACCAGCCGACGGACTTGATCGTACAAAGCTCTTTAGTTAATTCTTTATTTGAAGTATTAAAGAAATGGTTTTCTTTGTTAATGGCAACCCTTAATCAAACGGTCTTAAAAGGAGATGAAGGGAAACCTGGAATGTTTTTTGCCGTTCTGTGTCAGCTTGGAATTGACGGAATAGGGCGAGTATTTTTTTAAGATTTTTAGCTTTCCGATGTCGTTATTTCCTAGAAATTGCTACTAGACACATTTAGGCTCGATCCACACGATGATGCCGTTCACGGTTTAATCTTGCTTTGGTTTCGGTCCGTCATATATCGCTGTGTCTACATATCGATTGCTTCAGTCAAATGTTCTCATCGACGAACTGGTACCGGCGAGATATCGGATCGGAACTAGAGCGCTACCATAGTGAGAACTCTCTGATTCTTTCTCCTTTAAGAGTTTGACCGGACCGAGACCGGGGCGAGATAGAACCGTGTAAATTGAGCCTAAAGAATGATGTATAATACAGAAGCTGCTGTTACTATTTTTATTTCTAATGTAATAGACAGTGTCGTAGTATATATAATGAAAAAAAAAGAATTTTGCGCCTCATTAATGCTCATGTTGCAGAAATCAAAGTAATACCTCGTAGAAGATCTTTTAGTGTCCCTTGCAAGTACCCTAAATGGAAGTCTTAAATAAAATAAAACAGAAAGCGAATGATGACATTCATTTATTTATATTAACTTTTCCGATATCACATCTTATTTTACTATATTAAAATTGTTATTACACTAAGTTAAGTGTTAACTAATTTTAACCCTTAGTACACTATTCTGTATGCAGGACCTATAGAAGAAGAGCGTCACCTAACTATAGATTCTAGCTTTCTTTTTCCCGGGGCCGTCTTTACGACAATAGGCACCGAGGTGCCAAAATCGGTCCAAACTACTCAAGTCAACAATAAGATTTTAAACTTATGTAAATTATAATTAGGTTGGTACATTTTCAAACATGGATTTTTTTGGTTTTTCAAACTAGCACACTTTTAATTATATCATCTGATTAAAACTAACAGATTATGTATGTGTGTGTAGGTATATGGCGATTGGCTTCGGCTCCCTAGGTTCTTAAGGCCGGGTGCCACGTACCCCCTTGCATCTTCGCGTAAAGACGGCCCTGATTATAGTAATAAATTCTCTGTTTGTCCAGTTTAGTGAAGGGATAATCTCAACAGTCTTGTATATTTTTTTTTTTGGCGAAACTGACAAGTACGCAGACGGGACGGTTCATCTAATGTAAAGTGGATACCGTCACATAAAGACGTTTGCAACATCAGAAACGCAGCTAACGCATTGCCAGCCTTTGAGATGGGATAGGAACGATGGGATTCTCTCACTCATCGTACGAAAAACGATTGACTCAATGCTAACTTCATGGTGATATTCTGTGAGATCGTGGTATCACACTAATCGAGGCGGCCCTAAGATCTGTAATCTAGAGATGATTCCTAGGATGGCTTTACTACGTCAAAAACCAAACACAATTTTTTGTTGCCGCAAAACGATACCTACTAGCTACATTTTAAAACATTTAAATAATGTTTCATTACAAATTATAATTTGTATCAGGCTTATAATTAAAACTACCTCAAGTAATTAAGCTACGTAGATACTTAAAAATGTAATTATTCTAATTATAATATTATTATTTTCTGTTATTATGATATTATAATTCATAATAATATACATATAAATGAAAACTTTCTTTAGATTCGTAACATTACTAAATCGTAGCAAACAGAAAGTGGATTTTGTACAAACTATTATAACTGATGAACAAGAAATTAATACGCTTAAGCAATGCTCTATTGAAATTGGTAGCTGCATACTACAAGTTTTGAACGAATTGATTATATTTACCAAGGTATCTATCCATCTTATATTACATACATAGGGTCGTTTTATGGCCGGCTCCTATATTTAACTTTTCATTCATTTGCCCTACCATCGGTTGAACTTTGACATTATTTGTATGGAGCTTATGTCAAATTTAGATATAGGAACCGGCCGATAACCAACCATAGTGGACACCGCGCGCCGGTTGCAAAAATCAGCATCCCTTCCAATAACAATAAATAAAACTAGTAAAACAATATAGTCAATGAGTTTAAGTATGTCCCTGATTCCATTATATTCAGTGCTCAAGTTGTGATGATGTTAAATACTTTTCAGTATTAGCAGGCTAAGTCTCTATGCCCGGGTGCCACGCACTCCTTGCTCCCCCGTAAAAACTGCTCTGTATATATTTTTTATTATATTTGTAAAATATTTTAACGGTGTAGGAACGGAGAAAAATATTAAAATACTTATTCCTGCGGCTGGGCTCCCTGATGTAAGAGATGGCAAAACTTTAATAACCCTGAGTGCGATAATTACTTAGGTATATACGTAATCAAGCAACTATAGTGGTTTCGATATGAATTATATAGAAAGCGCTTGATTAATTGAAAAAGCAGAAACTACATAGTTCACTTCTGTCTTTCAATTCGGATGAAAGAATCAAAGTGATCCAATGTAAACACAAAATTGAGTCATTCAATGTTATTGAATGCAATATAATTTCCCTTCGCACCTTGCTACCAATTTTATTGTACCATGACATAATAGTATTTCATATAATATTCATGATAATTTGATTGCATCGCTTTAGTAAGAGTCTCCATTATTCTTGAAAATTATTATGCTGTCTTTATATTAATCTGCCAGCGCTGCTAATGTATTATTAAAATTAATTCGATATAATTTAATTTTAAAAATTAAGTGCGTGTTATATCATTAGTGGAGTTATAAAGTAGTGCCAGTCAGTGGCTAAGCATCCGCGTGTTACTTCGACCATCGTCTCGAGCTTCTATATTCTCGCGTGAACGCCAGAAATGATCAATGCTCTTAAATCAGATTCAAGTGTGATGGACACGTACGGGAAATTTTCACGCTCACGCGCTCTAAATATTGTGAAATTTGGAAATATTATCAAATCAGAAAATATTGTGAAATATTAATTTTTGGATAGCTAAACATACTTACAAATAAAACCTTAAAATAAATCAACTAAACTATACTATAAATAAAGCTATACCTACAAAATAATATAATTCTATAAATAAAAAATTGACTCCAAATCGCTGTCAGCGGGGAGCGTGCCCAAAATGCTGGCCGCATTTCCGCGTTGGATGGCAACGCTAATTCGTTGCCCTAGGTGCAAGCCAGCCTTTTGGTCACGCGAGGCCTCAATTAGACGCGTTGAGAGGTCTCGATAGAGGTGATGAGCTCCAGGCCCCCAAGGCCCCAGGGTCTCGACCCCGAAAGCCACAAATACGTACCCACTACCAATGGACACATATTTGCGACATTTCAGGGCTTCCTTGTGAAATTAGAAAATATTGTGAAATTAGGAAAAATTGTGAAATTAGGAAGAAATGTGAAATTAGGAATTATTATAAAATTCGGAAAGGTTTGTAGGGTAGCCTAGAGAAGATCGCTTATGGCGAGAAGAGCGCTAATTGTACTTTTACGTATGTGCAATAGTTATTCATTCATTCATCCCATTTCTACGGCCTTGATGCAAGTGACAATTTACGATGATTGCTAATTGGGATGTTGGGGACACATGTAGCAATAATTTCTAACCATTATTAACACTTAAAAGAGCAGGCGTTATAATAATATCTTATCACCCTTTAAAATTGGACCACGATAGAAGTAATTGTTTAAACAATAATCGATGCGCTGTTTGACTGTTTTTATTTCTAGAAACTTATAATGTTATATAGTACAATATCTAGGAGGTTGCGAAGTTTAGTAAATTGATAAAAAAATTCTGATGATACAAGACATATTAGGTATATTTCCTATAAAATACGTTTTTAGTACCTAAATATAGCGCTCCTTCTGTTTTTTTTTTAAATAAAAAACACCATAAAGGTTTATACTATATTATGTTGCTTCTTTAGTAATATACTTTAATATAGTGCGTATTGCATTAAATACACATACTTGTGTATGATACTAGTGAGATAAGTTGATTTTTACAAAGGAATAGCCGAATGTAAGCCCGAAGTCGAGGGCCTACCATGGTGACGAGTTTGTAAAAACCAAAAACCGTACGTGTACAATTAGTAATGAAACAAACAAATATCAGTCGGAAAGTCGCTACAATCTTTGAAGTTTATAATATGAAAATAGCACGCAACTGCGGCGACACGTGCGCGTGGTGAAAATTAGAACTACATGTTTTGTCTCGGTTTTTTTCTTTAGTATTAAACTCAGACAAATGTATTGATCAAAAGCGCTTCCAAGTAGGTTCGATTATTCAGCTTAGTTATTATAGTGATGTGAAACTCCTTAGTGGAATTCTTATATATATTTTCATCTAAGGACCAATATAGGTGAGAGTAGTTATTTTACCGAACGTTCCATTGCGTAATTTTTAATATTCGAGCAATGTATGGCTATGTAGGCTTTGTTAATATATTTTTTGAGCAAATGTGTTGAAAAAATATTTTTTAAGAAAAGATAAAACTTGTAAATGTTATATTGTAAAAAACTAATTTGAACAATTATTTTCGTATTTCATTAAGCTTCTAATATAATCACTCGTTTATTTTAAAGAAAGTAGAAATAAAACTAAAAGTAAATCTTAAAAATAAGCTAGAAGCTATAAATAATCTATAACACACGAGTACAAATAAAATTAATATAAAATTGAAATTATAGTTTCAAATTTATGTCAGAATATTTTTAATTGTGAATTTATATTAAAAAGAGTTTTGTAAATTTGTTGACATCTAAAATACATAATGCAAATTTTAACAATGCCGATATTATATGATTCAAGTTAGTTGAAAGTTGCAGAACTGAAAGGAAACTATAATATTCAATGTTATATTTAGACTCATCACTTTGGTTGACTGCTCCAAATTGAAAACAGAAATAAATCGTCTAATATTATCTTAACATAACACTCTTATTTGTAGGTTCACCAGTCAGAACTATCGAATGAAGAATATGAGATTTTTCTAAAATTATTATTAAAAATTTTCTACGAATTTAACGGGGACATCCAGAATTCTTTAACAGATTTCAGCGATATGATGTTGTCAAATAGTTATCTTGCTATATTACCACAAGTACAGATTCAGAGGTAGGCAACAATTATTTATTATGGCCCAGCTCATGTAAAGTGGTTACCGCCGCATCTAGACGTTTGCAACACTAGAGCCGAAACTAACGCGTTGCCAGCCTTTAGGGTAGGATAGGGGATGAGACAAAGGGATAAGATAGCAGGAATGAGATAGAAAGGATGAGAGGAATAGAATAGGGGAATGGGATAGAGTAAACGGGATAGGGGAGAAAGAGGGGGACTATCGGAACGCTCACTTACGACACGAAAACCGATTAGCTCAAGGATAATTTTTAAATTTATTAAGGACTAGCTATGCGCACGACTTCATCCACGTGGCTTTTTTTTCGCGGATCCCTACAGAAAAAAGCCTAAGTTACACCTTACATCATCAGATATTTGCCAGTGAAAGTCCCGTCAAAATCGGTCCAGCCGTTTCAGAGTTATTAGCCGAAACAACCAGAGAGATAGACAAACAAACAAAATAATAATAAATTGATATTTAATATAAGTGCCGTATATACTTTCATATGCATTTAGTAAAAAGGTTATTTTGACATTACAAACAGACACTTAATTTTATTTATCTATATAGATTAGTTAAAATAAGTTCTTTGTGTTTTTTTATTACCAAAATCTGCGAAATAAGTAGGCACTTGATGGAAAGTAGTCATCAACGCCAATGGATGTTTGCAATATTGGGAAAACTGCCAACGCGTTGCCGGCCTCGGAGAAATTTTCCAACCCCCTTCATAAAAGACCCCATGTTATAGCGCAGAGGGAAAACGGGATGTTCCCTCCCTCCAAGTCACTATTGTACGAGGAATAAACGTGCTGCGTATTTGAGCGTGGTAGCCTAAGAAATGAGAGTAAACATTTAAACATCCCGCCGATGTTATCTTTAAGATTGTACACTTTATTTATAAAAAAGTATTTAAATAAATGTTACCATATAATCTAAAAAGTAACTAATAAGTAATTTAAATATAATATAAATTTGTTAAAAGTATTCATACTAAGAAAGTTTCCATTAGCACTTTTCTTATTGTCTCTATCAATTAGTAATAGTGTTCTTCTTTAATAGCTAGCACATTACATTACACTTTAGTGTTTTTGTTCATAGCACTAGGTCGAACAGTTTTGTCCCTTTGAGTCTTGTCGTTATGCTCGTGTTGTCAAGATTGTAGACTTGGCCAATTTTATAACGTATGTTATATATTCTAGAGACGACCCTTCAGTACGGAAGTACAGCACTCTGCTTCTTGGAGAACTGCTCAAAGTTTTAGCGATCAAATATTTAAACATCAACGAAAATATGGAAAACACAAGCGCGAACGACATACACGTCAGTGAAAGTTTTTATATAGTTTTATTTTATGTGATTTTTAAAACGTACCAAACTTTACAAGAAATTTTAACAGCTGTTACCTGTTATTGGAAATAGAAAGTGACCTATTTTTGTCAGTTTTAATTTTCACTTGTGTAATACTTATTTCAATGTTAGGTATTTTTTTATATGACAGAGATTCAAAACCAACCAATTCACCTTGTATAGAGGGTCCTTGTCGTCAAGAAATTACTAAGATGCAGCATCCAATTCTTATCTTGTCTGCATCATCAGCCATCGGTCCTGTGACTTGTGACAAATGTCATCGGCCGACTGCCACTAAAGCTTATTAATTTTTTTATTATTACTGAAATAAATCAGACAAGATGATAATCAACTTAGGGAAAGTAGTCACCGTCGCCTATGTAAATTTCCAAAAGAGGTGCTACGCATATGCTATCAGTCTCAATGAATTTTTTCTGATAATAAGAAAACCCATGTCATCTAAAACATCGATATGAACTGCGCAAGGGAAATAAAGAGTTTACGTTGTATGTCGGTGACTTTGGGTCACTAATTGATGTCCCCATTTCCGTAAAGCATTCTACACACCTAAGCTGCCGGGCCGGCGACTTGCGCCCACGAGTATTATCCAGTGGCACGCATCCGCTCATTCTACTACTACGACTACGAAAAAGTAATGAGAATAATAGACACTTGGCAACCACTAATTGTGAACGCTACATGCCGCGGCTGTCGTGTCGTCGGCAAAATTGTCCGACTCGCTATTTCTAAAGCCATCGGGTCTATCTGCCGGCACCAGCCCGAGGGGTTCGGGCCGGCGGGCCCCCGTGTGTAGACAGCTTAAGAGAACTGCCCAACATAGGCTGCTGAGTCATTTTAAACCCTATTCTATGTGTCCACGTTTTGTCATCGTCTGTTATGACAGGTAGGATGTACTTACTACTCATAGACATACTTTAAGCATTACATAATGGTACAGCCATGAAAAATGTATACCAGGAACCAACATTTAATTTTTGCTTAGGGTACCTCGCTCGAAGAATTAATGGTCTAAGCCTTATAGGTAATGACCTGCGACAGCGATCTGGTTGGGCTGGACCAGTTTTTTTTAGAGATATTTAAGTTCTATTTATAAGTAGTTTATAGTTTAATTTTGATTAAGAAACGTTAAATTATAATTTTAAACGTATTTTAGATCTTCTTAATTAATTTAAACTTTTGAATCGATATCTAGTAGTGAATGCATATCCATATCTAATTTATAAAATGTGTTGTTTAAGTATGTCTGTTAAAATTCTACCTGATACTCTGCACCACCTACGTCGCCAGATTAGGTTAAATTCATACATACATACATACATAACTTCACGCCAGTTCCCTTGCGGGGTAGGCACGAACAACAGAGCGCCATTTAGGCCTATTCTTACACACCTCACTTGCTTCTTTGACATTCATAACTCTTGTCATGCACACTCGTCTGTTCTTAAGGCTCCTGACATCACCCTCCGCTAGTACACGATCAATTTGATCATGGAAGGTGTGTCGTGGCCTTCCACGACTTCTGCATCCATCCACTTTTGCATTGTGTATCTGTTTAGTCATTCTTTCATCATGCATTCTTTCCACATGCCCGAACCACCGGAGCATTCCTTTCCTTACCTTCACCCCGACACTCTCTTTCAGACCAACTCTCTTTCTTACTTCGGTATTACGAACGCGGTCCGCGAGCGTCACTCCGCAGATTTTGCGCAGTGCTCGCATCTCAACCGCGTTTACTTTACTTTCATGCTCTCTCTTCCATACCCAACTCTCGCTTCCATACGTGAGCGTAGGTACCAGCACCGCGTTGTGTATGGCGAGCTGGGCCTTCTGGCTGAGGTTCTTAGCGCCTAGAAGTTTACCTAACGCTCCATTCAAACTATTCCCCAAATTTACTCTTCTTTCTATATCAGCGGTGTACCTTCCATCCCTGCTAAAAGCACATCCAAGATATACAAACTCATTCACTTGCTCCAGCATAACATCATCGACCATTATCCTTGCATTCGTTCTGGTTTCTTCTCTTTCAAACACCATAACCTTTGTTTTCTTCGCATTCAAATGTAAGCCTCTCGCCTGACAGTCATCTTTCATCATTGTGACTAGTGTTTGCAGTTCTGATGGCGATTCGGCTAAAAGCACGGCATCATCCGCATAAAGCAAGGTGCTTACAACTAGATCACTCATTCGCACCCCAACATCCATCAATCTTATTCTCTGGAGACAATCGTCCAGGTATAGGATGAACAGCAAAGCCGACAGCACGCAGCCCTGCCTGACGCCAATATTGACGTCAAACCAGGGCGACAGGCTGCCATCCACTCGCACGCATGCCATACAGTTCTCGTAAGTGGACTGCACAGCACGCATCAATTGGCCATTAATCCCATATCCGGGCAATATGTCCCATCGATTCCTCCTGCCTTTCCACTTTTCAGACTTCTTATCGACCATTCGATCTCTTCCAACGTGATCTCGGATGCTGACTCCTCGGAGTCAGTCACAGACTCAGTCGTGGTGCCAGCATCCGGGATATCATCATACATTTCTCTAAAATATTCACTCCATCGCGCTAACACCTCTTGTGGGTTAGCAAGAACGTCCCCTGCTTTAGATTTTATTCTTTCCATTCTGGAAGCTGACGAACAACCCCGAGACTTCTTAACCTCTCTCCAAAAGAGTTTGGTATTCGCCTTGAAGTTCTCCGTCAGCTTCTCTTCTTCTTTCAATTTTATACTTTCGCGCTTCTCTTTCACTAAAGCTTTGGTTTCGTTCTTGCAGAGGCGATAAAAAATTTTCTTCATCTCTTTCATACTGTCATTCTGTTGCAAAGAAGCAACATAATCCAGCCAGGCTTTTCTCTTTCTCTCTACGCTGGATTTAACATCCGCGTCCCACCATTCATCACCTTTCGTTGTTATGTGCCTCTTTGCGCATCCACATGCTTCTTTTGCGCTTTCCACTATACTTTCTTTCATACTATCCCAGTCATTATCCACATCTAAGTCGGAGAAGTCCGCTTTTGCAAGCCTTTCTTCGACTAGGCGCGCATACATACTCCTTACACTAACATCTTCCAATTTTTCACACTTTATTCTTTCAAGCTCCCCGAAATTGGTACGCACTCGCCAGTGTCTCCACTTCCTGAAAAGGCCCACAAACCGGCTTATCACCAGGTAGTGGTCCGTTTCAAGAGTGGGGCCTCTGTAGGCTCTTGTATCCATTATTGTGTTTCGGAGGCGACTATCTATTAAAATCAGATCAATCATACTTTTCTGATCATTCATTCCCCATGTATACGTGTGAATATCCTTATGATGGAATAAAGTGTTCGACACAAGCAAGTTTCTTTCCATGCATACGTCTATGATTGGCCTACCAGCATCGTTCACTCTCTTGTCACCATAGGGTCCAAGCACAGCCTCAAGGCCGTCTCGTTTGGTGCCCACCCAGCCATTAAGATCACCACACATAATTATTCTTTCATTCCCTTCAGCCAGATCCAGAATTTCTCTCACAGACTCCCAAAACTTCTCGAGTTCTTGGGGATCCGCTGAGCTTACGGGAGCATAAGCTGCGACCAGAAAAACTCGCGTAATCCCCAGTTTTAGACGGACCCAGAGAAGTCTCGGGTTCACCAGACAATAGTCTTTTACTCCAGACACAAAGCGGGTTGAGAGTACGACGCCTACCCCCCCACTTGCACGCTCGTCCAGGTCCACGCCGGACCACAGAGCAAGCATGCCACCGGGGAGGTCATCGATGTCGCACCCCTTCCGCTTTGTCTCTGTCAGACATAAGGCATCCAGGCTTCTCTCATTCATTATATCAATCATTTCGTCCATCTTATCTTTCATTCCACCTCTCACATTCCACGTGCCTATACGGCACTCTGCTCCTCTCGACCCGCCAGGTTTGGCGCTGCGTGAAGGGTGGCGGCCCCCTTCGCCGCATGCGCGAGAGTTCACACCGACGGGGGCGCATCGGTGAGCGTCGCCTGCGGGGGACGCCCTATTGTGCACTGCACGTCTGTGAACTCGGGTCAGAATTGTGGCCCTCTGGGCCAGCGGGGATCGCGACGAGCACGCTTCTGATTCATAATGGCAAATTATTTTTGTGTTACACATCATGTTCACGAAGGTTATTAGATGACTATTTATAACCCAAAGATTATCCTGCGCTAAAAGTCAGTGAAATTATTTGTAATAGTAGACTAGGAACGATTCGATAGGTTCATATTGGGTAGTAGGCTTTATGTATAATCCAAAGTGTATATCAGTAGTAGGAACTACGGGGTAGGTACACGGGATAGTTTAATGCAGGGACTTAAGAGCAACTAAACCACTTGAAAAGGGCTATTATAGAAATAATAATATTCATATCCAAATGTTTTTATTCAAACTAGTTCAGTTTGATTATTTTCTGAACTAAAATTTGTTTTTTATCATATTAATATATTAAATTATTTCTTTATTAGGTTTTAATGGAGATGCAGCTAACAGAATATAGACAAAATTAATATCTTAATTATGACAATAAAGAGTTATCTATAATATTACTAGCGGCCCGGCGCGGATTCACCCGTGGTCTGTCCCGCTCCCGTGGTATAAAGCGTCATGTTATATACCCTATGACACTCCCTGTTAACGTAGCTTTCCAACAGTAAAATAATTTTTAAAATCGGTTTAGTAGATCCCGAGATTACCCCCTACAACGTCGCAAACTTACAAACTTTACCTCTTTATTTAATAATAGTACATATAACTCCGACCGAAGCATCTGCTTTAAAGGATATTCAGTTTTTTTTACATCCTCTGACGATATTTGCAGCACGCATTCTGTCAATTCTATGTCAAACGTCATAAGGTTACATTAAAAAGTTTATATTGTCCAAAGCGCTAAGGTTAGATTAGAAATAATTTTATATGATGGTTAAGTATTCTTAAATTTTCTAATTATCCTTCACACAACTTACATCTTATCGGTCACGATCATATATAATTATTTTAGGTACTTTATTTCAATACAATTGTGCCGTTGATAAGAAAATATAAAAAACATAGTGTAAAAATATCTCCGAAAATGATTCAAAATACTTCTTTTCAAAATCCATCTCTTTGTCCAACAATATGCTACAATTGGATCCGTAGGAAGTCTAAAACGTAATATAAACTAGTTTAAGAAAACCGAACACACAAACATTACATGTCTGTTTTCTATAGATTTTTTCAATTATTCATATTTCATAAATAAAAAAAAAACCGTCGTAACAAAAGTCCCCAAATTTTGGAAAATAAGTCACACTTCTTACCTGACAACATCAATCAATTCGATAACCTTGAAAATGTCGAAATTAAATTTCACGTTTTTACAAAGAAATCATGAGAAAAGTGTTAAGTTTTCCGATTAAATCACATCTCATACTTATCCTTTCCCGTTTTAAAATAGTTCCGACACATTTTAATAGCGCAGGCCGGCATAATTATTTTTTTTGCGAGAGCTCTAACCAGTAAAGTAATCGAAACGACACTAACAGGCGTGGGAAGCCATTGAAGACAGTGCACCAATTTTGGTGCACTGTTTTTGGGCCGTTTTTGTGCAATTGATGCGTGATCTAGACGTTTATATGATCTAAGGTTAAATTATTCCTTAAGTTAGGTTGCCTGGAAGAGCTTGCTTTAAGCGATAAGACCGCCTATTGTTTCTCCCATGACAATATTGTAATCGTGCATTTTTGTAATTGTATATTTGGTGAGCAATAAAGTGTTATCTATTCTATTCTAGTGGAAAGTGCCTGATATTATATGTTTTCTATCCTTTTGGAAATTATTAGAAGTTTGCTTAACTTACAGATGGGGCTAGTGGAGTTACAATATGGAGTAGAAATGCAGCAAGTAATAATAACCCAACTCAAAAAGGCACAGCCATACGGCCTACTAATTTATATTTATTTTTATTGCCAATCAACGGACAAGTACTTAATTTGTTTTTTATATAAATATTATTTCCAGTGAATATTTTAATGTTTATTAAGACATATGTCATACTATAACTTTATGTTTTCATTTAAAACCGATACAATACCTCAAAGATGAGAGCTAATTAAAATACTGAAATTGTTAACTATTTATTTTCGAATTATGTTGTGCATATGGATACCCACAATTGTCGTTAGAGACAAATTATTCATTATGTTTGATAAAAAAAACTATTTTTGATTTTCCTTGCAACTTTTCTTTTTGTATCCGAACTCTGAAGGAGTTACCCTAATTTTTATTCCTTTTCAAATTTTTCTTCTTGTAATTGCTATGAGTTTTTTCAAATCATATACCTATTAATACAATGCTCATATTAGATAAATCAATTCAAATTAATTAATTTGTATGAAAGGCACATAATTGGAAACACGAGACGGTATTCCATGATATTGAATGATTCACATTTAATTTTATGTTTATACGGTTCACTTTCTTTGATTCATCTAAATTTAAATACAGAAATGAACCATCTAATATCGGCTTAAGAAAAAAAAAACAGTTTTATGAAAAATATTCGTATGTCCCGTACAACAACTAAGATTACATGTAATGTTGCCTATGTCATTTTCTCTGTTATTTGTTATCTTTGTTGTGTGACAATTAATTATTAACCATTATTCCAGCCCGGTGGAAGTCATGGCGCCACTACTACCGTACTTGGTGGATCATATATTGCGACTGCCAAATTCATTCAAACCACCGCATTATATAATTAAGGCTCTCTGGCTTGTTTTCGCTGTAATTATTATTTTACTAATGATGTTAAATCATTTACTATCTCTCGGAACCTTTTAATGTCAGTTCTATTTCTTACTTTAAAACCAGATGTCAACAATATCGAGTGGTTCCCCAACCTCACTAGACGAGAGAGTATACTTAGAAAAGGCGACCAATAGGCTGATTTTGATGCTACATCCGGAACCATCGACATATTACACACACAATCCAGTCATATTACTATGGGCGTTCACATCAAAAAGGATCCCTAAACACGTACAGATGCAAGTTGTAAGTGTTTTATTTATTTATTATGGTTATTTGAATAGAATGTACCTCGTCCCTAGTATATTTAGTAAACACGCTGGAGCTCACCAACAGCGGCTTAATCAGCATGTGAATGTCGAGGCCATCCAGCTCATCGACTACACAGACCTAATAAGAAGACTCAAAAGCATCAAATCTTTCGAATTAGTGTTGTAAAACTGTCAAGACAAAGTGACGAGTGTGTGTGCTTAGGTAACATCAAAAAAGAGCACATGAACAAAGAGATTTCCCCTTAATAGATACAATAAAAAAAGTGTTATTGGACATATTCTTAGTGTAAATAATTATATTTAGTATTTTAGGTCAGATTTAAATTACTCATTAATTTTGTTTGTTAAATTAGATTCTAATTTTAATTTTGTATCTATAAGATGCAGCATTCAGAAAAAAAATCGACAACCGAGGACATTTTTTTATTGCAGGAGTGCAGCAGACAGGCAGACGGTCCACTTGATGGAAAGCGGTTACCATCATCGCCTATAGACATTTACAACACCAAAAGTGCTACAAATGCGCTGCTGCTCTCTTAAGGTAGACTGGAACCTAGTCACTATGCCGGAACACAACTCAAGGTTGTTATGGCGGCATACTCTAGACCAGGGGTGGTAGCCATCCAGTCGGACAAATACCCAACCTGGCTGTAGGTTGTTTTGTCGCCACTTACGACAGGCCGCCCGGCCGCAGGAAATTGTATTCTTTCTCCGTTCCTGCTAAGGCATAAGGCAAAATATGTTTTTGTGCAATTATATGTGTAGCTAATATTCATAATAAGTTACTTAACGAAGTGAAGGAGTGTACTAATGCAAATGTCACTGAAAGAAAAGTAAAAAAACATGTAATTATATTAACATTTAATATCTTATAAAAACTTTTGAAAATGTTTTGTTATTTTCAACCGATTTTACAAAAACATTAGGTTCTCAATTCGTCGTGTTAATAAATATTTTTTATCTATGTTCAGATTTTGATTATGAACAGATTTTCCTATTATTACGAGTACGGGACTCGAATTAAAATGCCGTTGGAATTACTATAGAATTTATTAGACCTATACAACCTTCTGCCAGGTGGTAGAGCATTTGCCCGACTGGATGGCTACCATCCCTGGTCTAAAGTATGTCGCCATAACAACCTTGAGTTGTGTTGCGGCATTAGTGACCAGGTTCCAGTCTCCCTTAAGAGAGCAGCAGCGCATTTGTAGCAACTTTGGTGGTGCAAATGTCCATAGGCGATGGTAACCGCTTTCCATCAAGTGGGCCGTCTGCCTGTCTGCTGATCTTCTGCAAAAAAAAAAATACAAACACGTATAACACAGGTACACATATAACCGGACGCAATAAGTCCAATTGTAATGCACAATTCAATAACACGCGCAAAGTCCGTCACTAAAATGTACACACGTCTTGCCTCGCTTGTGTTATCGCTTTTTCTGCCTCACCCCTCCGTTCGGGCATTGATTTATACTAAACTATTCAATATGTCTCGAGACAATACTCGACCGCATAATAATAATTTCTAAGAATCACACCTGGCTAATCACTATTATAAACATTACAATACACAATGGCCTATTTTTCTCATTACAAATTTTAAACACAAAGCAAACAAAAGAAGTCCAAATGGCGAAAAAGGTAATAAAATGTGTTTCTACAGACGCAGGTGTGGTCTTGTCTTTTGTCGGCATTCGGTCGTAACACTATTATATTAATGTACTCTGTGATACAGCTTCAAGATAGTTTCATATTCAAAATATATTTCATATAAGTGAATAAGGACTTAAAGCGGCTGCTTTAGCAGATTCGTGTAACGAACGTGACAAGTATGAAAATAAAGTAAGACACAATGCTATGTCTTACATTTACCAGTATGTCTAAACACGTGTCAATTTCACTAAGCGATTTTCCAAAAATAACCCACTTTAGGTCTCTGCTGTAATGTTCTTTTGAGAATAAAACTATATATAATTTATTTCGAGTTACGAACAACGCATAATGACATATCAACAAATAAACTATTCAAATCCAAAACCAAAATTTCCTGTGTTTGAAGTATAGATTTTTACTTTATGCTTTGTCATGTTCTGTTTAATACAACACAGCGGTCTTTGTAACCGGAGACGGTTTAGACTGTATCAATATGGTATCAAATTTTTTTTAGGTAACGCAATGGCTGGAAACTGGTGACTCATTACCAACAGAACTGACAAACAAACCGATTTTTTTGGATATTCTCCTAAAAATACTTGTAACGAGTATAAGTGAGACTGTTATAGAAAATTGTATGGACGCCTTACAGTTTTGTTTGACTCATGATGGAAGGGAAGAATTTGCGACAGTAGTTTGGAGTATGTTACCCGATGTACTGTCGAGAGGATTGATTGATTTTGATAGTAGTGTTGGTAAGTTCACCTACATATATGAACACCCCAGGGAAAAAGACGAACTTGTCACTTTATTTTCGAAAGTAATCTGTGAATGCAATTTTGTAGCGATTTTCCGGTACTACACGATAATAAACCAGACTGGGTAAAACACGAATTAATCTTAGAGATCTTGACGTTAACAAAATCGCATGTAGGGAAAAGTAGCATAGCATACCTAAAAAGTCCAGAGAAAAAACAGGTTTGTCAGTGACATAATATGTCACTTTTCCCTGTTAAATCTGACTTGAGATAGTTTTTTTAATTTTTTATGCTTGACACCTTTTTGATTTTTATGTCGTCGTTAGCCAATTACAGTCCACTGCTGGACGTAGGCCTCCCTAAGTCGGCGCCACTCATCCTGGTCTTCCGCCTTCCTCATCCAACGCCGTCAGTCCATCGGGATGGTATCCGACACTACGTTTAACGAGACGTAGGATCCACTCCAGGACTCCTCTGCTACATCGGCCATCGGTCCTGTGACAGATGTTACCGGCCCACTGCCACTTCAACTTGCTAATTTTGCAAGTTATGTCGGTTAACTTGATTCTCTTACGAATATCCTCATTTCTAATTCTATCCATAAGAGAAACACCCAACATAGCTCGCTCCATAGCCCGTTGAGCGACTTGGGATTTTGTTTTATGGTGAAAGGTATGGGTTTCCGAAGCACAAGGTTCCAAACTTAAAAATGCGATACCTCACAATCAATGTTGCTTGACAAGTATTTTTCTCTGGGGTCTTCATATGTTATCACGCATTTTTCCCATAGGGGTAGGCAATAACGATGACCCTCAACTTAGTACGTTTTTGAGATACATTTTTCGTTTCATCTACTTTCATTAAAATTCAAAAGCTTTTATTCAATCATTGTAAAACACTTTTTGAAGGTCATACATGTAAGTCAAAATTTAAATCTACCATCTGTCCAAAGAAGAAGAAGCTGCAAGAAACTCCTTAGCAACACGTCTAGCTAAAAAAGATTTTTTCATCATAATTATTTATATATTGTCTCAGGCTCTTTTTTTAAATTACATATAGCCAAAAGAAGGTTTGTACTGAAAATCAGCGTTGTGTCGGATATAATTCCGGTACAGCAAAAAGCTGAGTGCAAACCTTGCTTGCTGAAAATGCGGCGTACAAATTCTCATCTGTATAATAATCATAACATATAAATAATGTAATTACGTCGCTGTTTCTTCAAATAAAGTCTTTTTCTTTGTTTCTTTCTGCTTCTTCATTAATTCTGACTATTCTTTAAAACATCTGCGATTTAATTGTTGTAAGTGTAGGTACATCGCGTTCTACTCGCACCAACTCTACCATACGCATTGATACCATCATGTTTATTTAGTACAACTATAACGTAGAAAAAAAAAAAAAAACAGTTTCATAAACAAATTTTGCTTTGTTTACTATGTCTGCGTGTCGGCGATTGGCTTCAGAGTTGTCCGCTGTATATCTATTGTCCATAACAAACGCGTAACTTGCTAACTTGGTGATATATGTGTGTTTCACTGTCCTTAATGAAAATGCGTGTAATACTACATGTGGTTAACCGATTTCGAAAATAAGGTTTTCAACTCGAATATGTTTTTTTTTGGTATATTTGTCAGGCGATTTCTTGGTCAATTATGGCCATTTTTGTTATTCGAAAGAGTTTACTCCTGGTTTTCTTATAAAATCTTTCTACAGGCATTATAGGGACCAACATTTGCTACATTATCGACTTAGCAACAACGGTACTACCAAAACAATTAAACCCAACATTGTGCATCAACATAGCAATATTGATATCTGCGATATATTCTAAAAGCCCAAAAATTGATGTACGATATCATTTTGAATATGTTTCTTTGAAGCTTAGTCTTTGTTTGCTGAAATTCGCTGATAAGGAGAACGACAATAGAGGTAAAGAAATTTTTATATTTTACTTAGAGTTTGGTCGCAGGAGATTGTATTCTTTCTCCGTTCCTGCCCGGATAAGCTTAACCTTCTATCTAGATCAATACTGTCCAAACGTCTTTGGACATATAACTTATTTAACACGCTTTTATTAGCTTCACCTGTATGTATAAGTATGTATGTCTTGTATGTAACGCAAACTTGAACGTCAGTTTCACCCACTTCCAAAATCTACATTAACACAATTGCAATCGTGGGCAAAAAAAAGCTAAGACTTTATAATTTCATCATAAACTTTTATTTCATTTAATTATGAAATGGGTCTGTCACAATCGTAAAAGAAACCAATAAATGAAATTGAAGTTTCAAAATGCCAATGTTTAAGTGGAAACTGTTAAACGGATTTAGCTGTGAAAATACGAGTTCAGTATTGACAATATGTATGCGCTTAGCCTTAGAGGCTTACGGAAGCAAAATTTACAGGCGCAAGCCGAGCCTACGTAAACGTAAAATTACAAAACTCGGTACTGGCCATATCTATCATGGCGTCACTAAAGATGACACCATCTACTTGGATTGTCATTAGCAGTACTTATTCTTCTTTCATAGTCTCTCTGATTCTTGATCTATTGATTTCAATGATATCAATAAAATTCCTTCTAACAGTTCTGACAACATTTATGAATCGCTCTGGTTATATGACTCGTGTTCTTTCGGCATCAAATAGTGCAGACGACGGCGTCGCGTGCGCAGCTATGGAATTACTTTCCTATATCGTATATTATTTTAAGAAAAATAATTATCAGGTACGTATGTTGTATAAACTTTTTAAATAAATAGATTAAATAAGACTATGATTATAGAATATTAAACAAAATTTGGTTTTCTTACGTGGGAAACAAAAGTGTAGCAATGCCACCTTCGTCAGGCCCGGGTAGAACTAGATTAATTGAAAGTTGTTATATATTATAAATAAGAAATTGGTTGTTAGAGATAAAACGTCAAGCCTCGCAATGAGAGATACTAAATTTCATTTAAAGTGGAGAAAAAAGTAGGAAAGCGAAATTAAAAACTCAAACCCAGCGATTGATAAATTCTGTCTTCAAATCAACATAAAAAGTGGACAATAGTTCTTAGAACTGATTAGTTTTAACGAAGAATAATGAGTTAAAAATCTCAACTATTTAGGGAAATATCTTTTTGAGCTGCCCTAAGAACTACATCGGTACGTTGTTATATTAAACTAGCTGACAAGTCGAAGAGTTACTATTACAAGAGTTACAACAATTTTGTGTATGCTTACTCGATACTGACCCACTCTTATATATATACAAAATTATCTCCTGAAGGTTGTAGGGAAGAAATCGCTACTAGCGATAAGACCGCCGTTTGTACTACATAGTTGAAATATTGTTAACTTTAATCTATACTGCTTGGTATATACTGTTTCTTCTGTGCAATAAAGAATATTCTATTCTATTCTAGTTCTGTTCCTTTCTGTTTTGTTCCGTTCAGTTCTTTTCTATTCTATTTTCGTCACATTTTATAATGATGTAATTAATTCAGCAAATATATTTTCAGCCAAAATCAGTTATACATATACAAACAGACTTGATAATTCAATCACTAACACGAGATGGTTCCACTGAACGTGGTGCCTCTTTACTTCAACTATTATACGTTATTATTAATTCTGGTGTGAATGCGCCCCTTGCTTTGGCATACGATTTTGGAGACCAGCCTTGCACAATGCAACAGCATAATGCGTTAAGAGCATTAATGTTTAGGATTCAAATATCACTTTGCAGCGTGGTAAGCGGTTTTGTGCAATTTTCTTACAGCCAAATTATATATATAGGTACATAAATAATAAAACTCATAGAATGAAGAAAACTTAATTTAATTAAGCCTAATTAGGGACGGGCCGAATGTGGTTTGAACCGAATACGAACTTCGGCCGAACATTCGGTTAATACAAAAATTCGGCCATATCCCAACCCCTCTATCCTATTCTTTCTGTCTGGTTAATTCCTGTATAAAAATTATTAAATAAAAGAGCTTAACATAGATAAATAGGAAAAAAACAGTTTTTAGCAGCTAGATGTGTTGCTGAGCAGTTTCTTGCCGCTTCTTCTTCTTAACAGCAATAACACGTTGCGAAGCGGTGTACATATACCTAATAGATAGTAAATTTAAAATTTAACTTATATGTATGACTTTCAACAAATGTTCTCCAGTGGAGTTTATTTGGAATTTAAAAAAATGAATTTGAATTTGATCCCTTATCTCAGCCTAAAAGCTTGCAACGCGTTGGTTCCGTCGTGTTACAAATGTCTATAGGCGACGACGTGGTAACCATTTTCCATGAGCTGGGCCATCTACCTGTTTGCCAGCTTCTCAATACAAAATAGTTATAATTTGATTTTTTTTTGTATATAGGAAGAGCCAAATTCTCAAGCAGTGAACGGTTGGAATATCCTTAATTCGATTTTCAAACACGCAATCGTGACAAAGAACGATACGAAACTAGTAGCCCTCCTGACTTCTCAACCTTGGACAAACATCCTCATACAGTTTCAACTATCGCAAAAAATAACCCAAGAATTCCTAACTTTCATTTACAAATGGTTGATTCTACTCAAAATAACCTTAAAGAACTCTCAAGAAGTTAAGATTAAAATTTCGAAGCAGAACTTGTTCATTAATACTTTAATTCAAATTAAGAAAAAGGTTCATCTCGAAGAAGAACCAAAAGCGCTCAAAGAGAACGTAATGGCAACTGTTAAAGAAATATTAGATCAAAGTGGAATTAAAATTAATTGAAATCACAAAGCATAGTAAAAATTACATGGTTTTGATTCTTAAATGATTAAAGTTATTTAAATGACGAAGAATTTAATATACAAATTAAATTATTGAAACTATCAAAAATTATTCAATAAATAATTTAATTAATTACAATAAAAACGAAGTACAATAAGTATAGGAGTTGATTGTATAATTATTTAAAATTAGAATGAGTTTAATAAAAAATAAAATTATTAGAAGTAAAAGACAACTTTTAGGTGCATTTTTAATATTAAATAAATTCGGCCAAGCGTATGACAGTCGACGTACAAAGAAGATTTCATAGAGATGATGAATTTAAAAAAAAATATTGATTAAAAAATGTTTTTTATTTTATTGAACGACTTCAGCAGACCGGCAGGCCCACCTAATGGAAAACGGTTACCGTCACCTATGGACAATTATTATTATTATTGGACTTGACTTTATGTTGTTGGTCCGAAGACCTTACAACTTTACCGGGGTTTTTGGGGCGAGTGCCTTCGCGAAGCGAAGGCGCTCGAGCCGGGGTATCACCTATGGACATTTGTAACGTCAAAGATGCTACCAATGTGCTGCCGGAGATTGGAACCTAGCTACTAATGCCGGAACACAACTTAAGATTGTTTTGGTGGCATACTCTAGACCAGGGGTGGTAGCCATCCAAACGGGTAACTACACTACCACCTGGCTGTAGCTTGTTTTGAACAGATCAATTAGTTTTTGAGATATGGAGTACTTTCCGTTGAGTACGTTTTTAGGCTTTTGTAACCAAATAATCGTTGGTAATGTGTTGGTAATCGGTACGGAACTCTTCCTGGGTAGATTGTTACGCACTTGGCCAATTTTATATTAAGTTGTTAACATAATTATAATTAAATGTGTCTGTAATAATTAGGTAGGCAAGTCTAAAAAACTAATTAAATAAAGGCTTTATCTGTTTTAATTTTTTTGTGTAGATAACACTATTCCTAACAATTGCAAAAATGCATCTAAAATAATGACAATACTTTCTTGTATTGGCAAAACAATAGGCGGCTCTACCGCTGGAACCGATATCTTCCAGGCAACTTAACTACGGAAATTCTTAGTGAAATATACGTAAGTATATGTAATATACATGCCTAAATTAATTTGGAAATGAAATACAAATTCATACAGAATTATAATAATGCGTATTAAAGTCTTAAAAACTAACAAAACGAAACAGTTTTGAATATACGTAACGTCTATGCGTAACTAATAATTAGCTTTCTATTTTAACGATTGTCCAAAATATTCCGGAACCGCTTTCCATACATCACTTTCAAAGGACCAGAGAAATTATAGCACCAGCCATATTATATATACGAACGGCACTTGATACGCATAGAAATGAGAGTGAAAATGAAACAGTACATATCATTTATTAATTCCATGTATCACCTATTTGATATGCGGACATAATCTTTTATGGGGTTTTTGTGAATGATTTTATTCTAATGATATCTATGATGGTGTTATAACGAGTGGCCGTGTGTGGTAAACCTCCTATATAGAGGGTTCCTCCAATACAAAACTGATGTTGAAAGCCCTCATCGGCTCAATTATACTTTTTTACAAATTTAAAACATCGGCTCTGACTATCGCCGGGTGTTATCTTATGTAAAATACGTGCGCGTGTGACTAAGTGCTTAGCCCTATATTTTTGATTTTATAAAATTTTATCGAAAAGCCATAAATGGCTATATTTGTTCAAACGTTTTTAAGAAAGCAAAAAATATTGTTGCTTACTTAGAGCAGTGTAAACATTAATCATATCGCGGGATAAAAGTCTATTTGTTTCAAGCATCATTTTGAAAATGTGTCAGAAGAGTTTGAACTTTCAATTAGAGTGCGTTTCATGAAATAAGTCCCGCAACAAAAAATGGAACTATAGTTTATTCTCCATGTAACGTCACTCGATTTAACGACAAACTCCCTTAAGCGTCCAAATCACTTGGCTTTGGTTGGTTTAGCTTGTCTTCCATACAATGATACACTCTATATAGCATTACATCCAATCTGAAAACGACAACAATTAAGTAAAAAAGTACCTTTTAAGGCCAAAATCAGTAAAAACTGCGCGGCTGTGTACATTCTTTTATCGCTTTATTCTATTCCTATCCCGTAATATACTCGACTGTAGGCATCACGTATACCGGAATTTTTAAGTACTTCCTTTATCACCAAGATGCCTCAATATAGCAAGATATGACTAAAATAAGTTTTCATCCGTGCAGGAACGAAGAAAGAATACAATTTCCTGCGGCCGGGCGGCCTGTCGTAAGAGGCGACTTAACAACCCACAGCCAGGTGGTAGGGCATTTGCCCGACTGGATGGCTACCACCCCTGGTCTAAAGTATGTCGCCATAACAACCTTCGAGTTGTGTTCCGGCATTAGTGACCAGGTTCCAGTTTCCCTTAAGAGAGCAGCAGCGCATTTGTAACACCTTTGGTGTTGCAAATGTCCATAGGCGATGGTAACCGCTTTCCATCAAGTGGGCCATTTGCCTGTCTGCTGATCTCCTGCAATAAAAAAAAAAAAAAAAAAAAAAAGTAAAAATATACGATAAAATTACTGGTGCAGCAAAAGACGTCAGGCAAAAATAACAGACTTCTCTCCATTTAACGCCAACTCTCTATAACACCATAAAATGCACAATCCCTTCAGTGTCGTTATATAGAGTTTACACTATAATTATAACAGCCAGCCCAGCCACGTTGTCATGTAGTTTATCAAAATGTATTAGAAAAGAAAATGCTACAGCTATATAAAACTCCAATGAGCAATCACGTCATAACGATCATAATTGTATAGTCATTTTCACGTCACGAAAACCTACCACCGTTTTAAGAGCAGACCATGCACCAGGCTGCGGTTTCTAGAGAGCGTCCAGTCAGACGCAGACCACCGCGCAGTAACGCGCGCTCGCGACCAACAGTGGGGTACCAGTGAAGTGAGAGTGATGCTAATGTTCACATTTATCTGTGTTTGATTGATTATGTTTGTACGGACTTTTAGCATTAGAAACATGTATGGTAAGTCTGTTAATTATCATTTTTTTTTACTATAAATTTTAATTTATAATAATATCATTAATATTCAATTTAATTTAATTATGTATCGAATTTATAATGAATATTAAGACAACACCTTGCAACGGACTCCTAGCTATTTATACGCAACGCTAGAAGAGAAATACGCGCAAGCAATATTTTTACGCATTTCTAACTATTGATGAAAACTATACCGAATTTTTACAAGTTTATATCCGTTTTTGTAAGTTCATAATTAAAAATTAATATTACTGTAAAAGTAATCTTAATTTTCAAAACAATATTAATAATTTATGTTAGTTCAATTTTAATAATATTAAATGGAATTTTATCCAATACACAAATAATATTAATTACAAATAAACCAAATTATGTTCTAATATTTATTTATAGGTAACTGCAAACATTCCTAGTGTTTTTCAAATTGATATTATTTTGATTGATATTATAACGATATTGATAGCGTTGTTAGCCAAAATATTGATTGCATTTCTTCACTAGATTTAAATTTAAAAGTAACGACATATTTTACTTCCGTAAGTCCTGTATAAATTATTTATAGAACACCAAGGCGCTAAGGTCTCGACACTAAAAACCACTATGTAATGTATAATTATATACATTTTCTAAAACTATACTTAGTTAAGTTCATTGCACTACTTATTTAGATAATGACGTCAAATGTAAGTTGAATTTCAAAAAGTAAAAGCGATTACTAGACCTTAAAATTACTCGTGAATGACATAAAATTTTCTACTTTAAGCAAACTGTAATATCTCTAATTAAAAGCAGCTAAAGCGGATACTGAGCATTATTTAATTCATAAAATAAATTACGTTTACATTATAAATACATGCCTCTTTTTACTGCTCTCGTAAATCATCTACGCATAATTATATAATAACAATTACTAAATTATATTGCCAAAAGACATGATTTCTTGGGACTAAGATAGCCATGAAGATATATGTATGTATGAATGACTATGGTACTTAGTTATATGTATAATTAATAGTGACAAAATATTACGCATTTTTTTTTAAATTAATCTATAATTATTAGGTTCTTAAAATGTGAAAGTATATTTGTGTATTTGTTATTCCCCATTCGTGTCTTTACATATTTACAGATTTTCTCGAAATTTGGTCTATATAGCTTCGATTTCTTAGTTTTAAAATATCGCGATTGGAAATATAATTTTAAAAACTATTTAAACAATAATTAACATACTATTTAATTCGTTTAAGTCAAAACGTCAAAACTTACTAGTCTGATGATCTTTGTATATATTTCGTAAGAAAAGCGTAAGTTACGCTTGTGTTACGGCATAGTTTCGGGAAATAAAATGTATTTGGTATGTGTACTCATGCATTTATTGAAATAAATATATATACAACGAACCACTCTAGGACCAATCCCAGAGTGGCCGTAAACAGAAAGTTCGTATACGAAATTTACCATACCAAGAATCGAACCCGGAGACTGCATTCTAGTGAGCTCGGCCGGCAAAGGCTTAGCCCGCTCAACCACAAATACCGTTAAGACTTTCAATTATTGACTACTAGCGGCCCCGACAGATGTTGTCCTGCTCTGAAAAAAAAATCTAGGACCCGATCCCCGTGCCACCTACGGGTTCCAATTGTGGATTTAAACCATCCGGGGACCCACTCAAACACACAAAAACAAAATCGGTCCATGTGATTAGGAGGATTCTAGAACCTGATCTCAGCGCCACCTACCGGTTTCAGCGGGATAAAAAGTATCATGTCCGTCTCCTGGTTCTAAACTACCTCCCCACCAATTTTCAGCCAAATCGGTACTGCCGTTCTTGAGTTATAAATAGTGTAACTAACACTAGTTTCTTTTATATATATAGATTACATCTAAAAATATGTCTTTTAACTTAATACATTAGATAATAAAAGCAAAATTAAATAAAGAAGCAAAAAAATATATACACAACCTAAAATACTCTGGATGGCCGGTAGGTCGGCCGTCCCAAGTATCAATCACGAAGGACAGAGTGGAGGCTGACCTGTCTGAGATTCGCGCTGATAATTAGCAAGAAACTGTGTAGGACAGGGTAAAAGATCCACTTTGGGTCGCTGAGCCAACGGAGAAGTAGTAGTAGTAGTAAAATACCCTAGCAATATAACCCTGACAAAAAATCTGCTTCAGAAGATGGAGAACGAAAAAAGAACTTAGTACATTAATGGTCTAAGGTCTAAGGGTTTTCTAACAATTAATTAAAAGTCAAAGTATTATTTAAGAGCTAGGTTTATTACTTGGGCAGAATTATGTTTTTTACTTGGACAATTATTTTTTTCCTTGTTTTTTTTGTTGTTGTTTTGAAGTTTGGAAAGCATTTCGAGTAAATTTTCGAATTTACTATACGTATCTATGTACGTATCTAATTTCGATTAGATACCTGTCATAGTGAAAGTAAAAAAACATCAACTCATCTTCTGCTTACAATAATGCTGATATCAGACGGATCAATGAAATTGATTCAATTTGGTTGAAAGCCACAGAACTGAAAGGACACGATGTTCAAGACATTGAATTGGTTAATAATTGACATAAGCTCCATACATCTTATGTCAAAATTGAACCGATGTTATGGCAAATGGATGACTATTAAGATATAGGAACCGGCTAGTGATGAACATGACAAGTATCGACTATCATCTTACTATTCATACACTTGCCTTAACATCGGTTTTTGAAAATTTGAATTTACTTGTATGGCGCTTATGTCAAATTTTAACCGATAGTAAGACAAGTGAACGATGTGTAAGATGTAGGATGTTCCAAAGTCGACCGCTTTAGGCCCTCTGATGCCTGACACTGGCAATAATCGAGTAGAATAAAGAATAGGTTCGATAAACAACAAGCCAGTTGCCAATCAAACAATAAAATATGATAAGAACAAACTTAGCAAAATAACAGCTAGGATAAAAATGTACTTACAAATAGCAATTCAATGCAAAAGTACCGTTAGATGTGCATCCGTTACGGAAAGTGCGTCTTAAGACACGCAGAACCAGATCACGTCTTCATACACTTGTTAAGTAGGGCTAACTCATAATAGCTAGTATTAAATCATTTTTATGTTGAAATCAAGGTGTATGTAGTCATTTAAGAAAAAATCATATGTAAGATTATAAACGTAAAAATGTAAATAAATAAATTATAAAAACAGTCATTTATTATTAGATATTGTATAAATAGCAATTAACAGAAGCGATAGTTCCCCCTCTTCAGTGATCAAGCCGAGATCGAGCCTCAGAGGAGATGTCTCATTGAGCGAGCTGCTCTAGGGCTGATTGCTTTATTTTTATTTTATTTAAGTTTATGGCTTGGCATCTAGGCCTTTAAGCCAGATCTTAGTTTACAATATAGTTTCTTCATTTTCCTAAGCCTATGTGTAGCACAGCTGAACTGTAGGTAATCAGCTAGTGCCATTCAACGGAGTTCTTGTGACAACTCAAAAGGCCACATTTGAATATACAGTTCACATTTCTCACAAAACACATAATTACTACTCAAAAATTATCAATATTCTACAACTGTTGTTCATTTTAGAGTAATTTTACACATTTTTAGAAAATAAAACTGCACAGCACAGCGTCTCCTTTCAGTTCCCGCCAAAAACTCCCAGGGCTGATTGCCTCTGCTCCCACGAAATCAGGAAGCCAACCAAGCCCGATATTGCTGAATCAGCCATCTGCGGCTATTCGAAAATTTTAATTTTTTTAATCGCACAGATGCTTCAATTTTATTTATTAGGATAGATTAGGTATTAATTCATACCTTTAATTAATACTTGCTTAAGAAAGTCATTAATGTGAATTGGGTACCATTTTATTACCATACAGACGTTAATCTCACAGAACTTTTGACAGGTGTCAAAATGATATTCGATCCATCAGTCGCGACATTTTAATCGAAGAATAAAATGTCGCAAGCTTCTATATGTGTTTTATCTCAAATACTATTATTTAAATTACAAAACGAAATTCGTAAATGTGATTGGAAATTCTTTAATTTTCGAATTATTTCACGTAACTTTAGGAATTTGCACTTGGGTAGTTCGCCGTGTTTTATAGTTTTAATTAAGTACTTAAAACTTGTGTGTTAAATTTCAAGTGACATATGGCCTATTTACTTGCCATGTGAACTCCGTTGCTTGGCTTTAGTAAAACCTGAATTTGTGATTGACCTGTTAATTGACACATCTGACTAAGCTGTATGGACTTAGTTCTTTTACCTGATACTGTGGCGAATTTAAAAATAACACAGTTCTCTTTTCAAAATGCTTTTTTTTCGCGATATTTGTTAATTTTCATGCATACTTTTAATGACAGTACAATCATGAACAGAAATGAAGTATTTTGTTCATAGCACCTTGGAAAATCTTTACACTATGAATCAAAGTCTATACGGACAAAGCCGCGACGATTATAAAAACACATCTCAACATGAGACATAGTAATAAGCTATGCCGTTTATATGTATCCGTGAAACTAGTTTTTCTATTAACTAGTTTATTGAGAGTGTTATGAGAAAAAGTTGTAGAGATATTTTTTCTGCGTAATATGCAGATAGGTGAAATTTTGTCATAATGTTACCACATCTGGCATTTGCTTGAATATTTTTAAAGTGCATTTTTAATTTGATTTTTAGGGTTCCCTAGCCGTTTTAGTGAAAATGTTGTCATGTTCATCCGTTTGTCTATAGAAGTCAAACATTTTTTAAACCTATAAGTGTATTAGGATAGGTTTTTTAGAATTAAGTTGGTTGTACTCTAAGCCAAATGCTAAACTATATTATAGAGACAGAATAAAAAAAAACAATTCGGGGTGGCCAGCTAATATTAAAATATACATACACAGCTACGTAAATATCTACATAAATATAAAGTTACATACTTGATATAAACTCGTTAAGTATACAGTTATGAATGATATATAGATACGGTGATACGGCGCATCGCACGCTAGTGAGAACGATTTCACTGACGTCCTTACATCGCAGGTGGCGTCAAGTTTTTTTAAATGGCCGTTTCTTGTATTTACCAAACGGTCATTTGCCTTACTATCGATTAAAATTTGACACAAGTTTCACACAAGTAAAGTCAAAATTCAACCGACGGTAACGCAAGTGAATGACTAGTAAGATATAGGAACCGGCCATTTATCAGTGCCGACTAGTATGGGGATTTCCTGGTACCAGATCGTTGCGAACACGATTAGTGCAATCGTATGTACAGTACGCGTAACTAAATCGAAACACTTAAATACGCTTCAAGTAAAGTTAGCGCCGTTAGTTTCTACAGGCTCAGTCAAATGTTAACGTTTATTACACCTTACCGTGTGTTGTGCGAAAAAGATGGCATACGAGTTCGGATAGCGGTCGAGCGAGAGCGCAACACTCTGCGTTCTCCGCTCTGTCTATGAATTGTGTTCTGTACGCTCTTAGCTCGTACGAACTTCAAGTCCGTATTTAAGTTTTGCTCGCACTTTACACGGCGATTTTTATGTCAGAGTTCTTAAGCTGCATGGTGTAGCATAAATTACTTTTTAAAAAAGTCTAGAAATCTCAAAACGCGAGAAACAGTTCGCGGCGCATTGTCTAACATAAATCAACCATATATAGCGTTTCTTTACTGGTCTGTAGAAATATTGTAATATAGATTTGCAGATCGTATATCTGCCGGTAGTCTACTTAATTAATGTTTCTATTTAAAATTTTATAAGTTTAAGAACATCATACGATATTATATGCAAACGTAAATCTTATAATTAGACATTAAGCACCTCTAGATAATTTGCAGTGGATTAACAGCATATTAACATAATTACTTAATTTTGTTAAACGGACGCAATTTTGAAAAAAGACGCTGGCTTATTAAAATGGAAAGCAAAGCGTAAACTATTACTACAATGAGTTTCACTTTTATTGTTTATTGTGTACTAAATTTGTTTCGTGACACGCAATATCTGTGATTTGTTTTGAATTTTAAATAACTGAGTACTCAGTGTATTATGATTTTACTATTTACATTTGAGGCTTTCAAGGATTATTTGGATTTTTTGATTGGTACTCGATAGGTTTTTTTTTTGAAGTAAAACTTCTTTAGAATCGTTGTGACTGGACACTCGATGAAACGAAAAAGCGTCACTAAAAAGAAATAAACACATAAATCTATAGGACCAAGCCTGCGAGAGAATGAGATACGAGTTTTACATTGTGCAGCAGAGATTAAAGAGTCAGTAAGACTAACGATTAGACATAGGTCCAATTTGAACTGAAATAAAAATGATAATATTTTTTTAGACGAAAACAGTGAAAAAGTGAAGGTGACACTTAAGAAGTCTATTTTGAACTATAATATGTTGGCGGATGTAGGCTAAAGGAATTATATTTATATTAATAAAACTTAGAGACAAATTATCTGTGAGTATATTCTCTGAAGTTTCACTTCTACTGCGTGTGCACTGCAAACACGCAGACACACAATTTATGCGGAGGCCTTAATCCTTTAAGTAGTATCATGGCAAAATCAATATTACTTTTTTTATTGCGAAGGTGATAAACAGGCGGCCCGGCTCATGGAAAGTGTCTACTGTCGCCTATACACGTTTGCAACACCAGGGGCGAAATGAACGCATTGCCAACCTTTAGGAGGGGATAGTAAAGATAAGATAGGAGAGACGAGATAGTGGGGATGGGATAGAGAAGATGGGATACTCACTCATCATACGAACACGATTGTATCAAAGCTAAGCGTTTCATTGTATTAAAAATAAAGTATAATTAATATTGATTAAATGTGTATAATAACAAAAATATCCATAAGAGAATTGGTTCTCTTGCCTTGGGGCAACCGATATAGCTCGACAGATGAGCAAGTAAAAAGCAGTGGTCCGGTCATGTAGCGTAGGACGCCCTCCAGCCGGGTGGATCAATAAACTGCGTAAGATCGCCTACAGGGGCTGAATGGGGAAGACGGAAGACTGGGATCGTAGTGCAGACTTGAGAGGAGTATGTCTAGTAGTGGGCTGAAATTGACTGGCTGAAGAAGCTGGATTTTTTTTAATTTGCCTTCTCCATTATTGGTTAAGATGGAGATTTTTATTTTCTTTTTAATACTTCTTTTGTTTACTATCTAGGGATTTTTTTTTATTGCAGAAGTTCAGGAGACAGGCAGACGGCCCACTTGATGGAAAGCGGTTACCATTGCCTATGGACATTTGCAACACCAAAGGCGCTACAAATGTGCTGCTGCTCTCTTAAGGGAGACTGGAACCTGGTCACTAATGCCGGAACACAACTCAAGGTTGTTATGGCGGCATACTCTAGACCAGGGGTGGTAGCCATCCAGTCGGGCAAATACCCTATCACCTGGCTGGGGGTTCTTTTGTCGCCTCTTACGACAGGCTGCGCGGCCGCAGGAAATTGTATTTTTTCTCCGTTCTTGCGCGGATAAAAGGGATCCTGCAGGGATAAGTAAGGGGGGAAATCTTTTTATTTTATTTTCTTTTTCATTTCTTCCTTTTTTTTTAACAAAACTTAAAATCTAACATTTTGCTTAATACTAAGGGAAACTGGATTTATCATTAATATTTATAACTAGGATATGATTTATTATATGCCTATGCCTTATTGTGTACTATCAATGGTGTGTCTCCCTATCCAACAGGGGGGGCTAACCAACACCTTCGCGCCCCTCAACATAAATCAACCCCTACATATAAATATGTAATTGAATAGTTCTTAAGTATATATTATTTTATAATATAACAGGTATGCGGATTTAACTCTCCGCAACTTTGCTTCACAATACACGACTTCATGCGACAGGAATAAATTCGAATATACTATAACGCTCTTTCAAAATCTATGTGACTGACATATAAAATTATCCCCGTTGATTTGACTCTCCGCATAAATACACGACTTCATGCGACAGGAATAAATTCAAGATTTCTGTGCTGCAGTCGAATATACTATAACGCTTTTCAAAATCTATGTGACTGACGTTGTGTATGATAAAATCTAATTTGACTCTCCGCAACTTTGCTTCACAATACACGACTTCATGCGACAGGAATAAATTCAAGATTTCTGTGCTGCAGTCGAATATACTATAACGCTCTTTCAAAATCTATGTGACTGACGTTGTGTAAGATGATAAAATCTATCCCCGTTGATTTGACTCTCCGCAACTTTGCTTCACAATACACGACTTCATGCGACAGGAATAAATTCAAGATTTCTGTGCTGCAGTCGAATATACTATAACGCTCTTTCAAAATCTATGTGACTGACGTTGTGTAAGATGATAAAATCTATCCCCGTTGATTTGACTCTCCGCAACTTTGCTTCACAATACACGACTTCATGCGACAGGAATAAATTCAAGATTTCTGTGCTGCAGTCGAATATACTAAATCCATGAATTTGCATATTGAAAAATAAATAATACTATTATAAAGAAAATCAGTTAAAATAATTAAGTAAAATAAGTTGTGATCGTCTAGAACTCTAGACGACTGGACACTTCGTTAAAATTAACCCGCAACTAACATTGTGTAAGAACGAAAGTTTTTTCTATCACAGTAACTAACATTAAATAACATTTCCTAAAAATAAATTGCAATACTACCACAAGAGTTCAGGAACTAATAAAATTTATATAATAACGCAACCGCACTGTTTGAGGTGGAAAAAAATTGATAGCTCAATTTTCCACTTGAACTCTGTTACGTGGTGGGAAGTACGGATGGATTAATTTGATTAATTTTGATTAATTTTATGAATATATTATTTATTTTATTCACAACATATTTCTACAAGTATTCAGAACATAAAATATTTTAGAAAAACCTATAAAAAAATTATTACACATTGACAAATCAAAAATGGATTCCAGGTCAATGAATGCGGGGAAACCCTAGAAAGTAGCTCTATTTTACTTATATAAAAACTTGATTGGTTTTTTTATACGCATACACTGAAAAATCAACTAACTAATAATAAAAACAGCTTAAAAACCCGTTACTTGATTGAGGAAGAATTAGCGGATATACAAACATACAGGCAGGCGCGGAGACTTTATTTTATATTATGTAAAGGAGATATAATCTAGCACAATATAATTAATTAAAATTGTATGGTTAAAAACTAGTATAGAAAAGACAGACAAGCTTCGCTGACAATCCTGACATAGTAATCTGTATCCGGTCAGAATGTATTAGGTAATTTTTTATCCATACTAATATTATAAATACGGATGTAAATTTGTTTATTACCTTTTTAATGAAATAACTAAACGAATTTTAGTATAATTTACAAGGAGGTAGATTATATCCTGGGATAGGACGCATACTTCGTTTTGTCTCAAAGGGGATGAAAATCTTTATCGGATAACTCATAATTCATATAATATTTTCTTAAGTTTTCGCGACTTGTATACATAATAAAACTACGTTTTAACGGTTTTAAGTGCGGTAATTTTATTTGATTTTGGTTTTTCCGACGTTTCGGCCACTTTTCAGTGGCCGTGATCACGGAAGACAAAGATGTCAAGTGTCAACGAGTATTGTTAAAGTTTTATTTAGCCTACCGCGAACTTGTTAATTTTAATTATTTAGTTCTAATTTTGTTTATGGTTATTATTTACTCTATGGGAGCCTAATCTAATCATAATTCATATTTAGGCTTTTTTACTTTATTCAGAAAGTAAACAGGTAAATGAAAATCCGTGATCTCCCGTGTGGCGCGTTACACACCGCCTGCCAGGGCCTCGAGGAGTGGCAGAGCCATTTATTTGTTGTGCTGGCATAAGGGCGAAGGACGGAAAGAAGAAAGAAAGAAAGAAAGAAAAACTTTATTTGATGAAATAGCGACGTAATTACATTCCTTATACATTATTATACATAGAGCATATTTTGAGAATACGCTGCATTTTCATCAAACGAGGCACTCAGCATATTGCTGTGCCGGAATTATATCCGACATAACGCTGATTTTCAATGCAAACCTTCCTTTTGGCGTAAGACTAAAACGACCCAATTTTGTCCCACAGAACATCGAAATAAAAAAAGGAACTCCGTGGTAAGCTTGGGTTATTCTCGATTCAACCCATGACGTCACATCCCGCAAATAATTTTTTCCCAAATCAACCCGTTTAAACCCACGACAATATTTTTATTTTAATCATTCCCAACTCAACCCATTTTAAAACTAGCATAAAAAGTCAGAGATTTTGTGTACGGTCTTACCAAAAGTCATAGTTGAAAAATCTTAACACAAAAATTACTTACTTACGCGGTACTTTTTATCCCGGGAATCTCGCGGATTTTTTCCTGGGAATGGTTTAAAGTGACCGTGTAGAAAACATTTTTAGATTCCGAGGTGATTTTTTCTGTAATAGATATCAAATTTTTTGAAATAAAATATGCTATTTTTTATCCCGGGAATCTCGCGGCAATTCTCCATGGAGTAGTTTAAAGTGGTGAGGGCGCATAAAAATTGTCTTATTCCAACACAATTTTCACTAAATCGATTTATTTCCATGACGTGACATAGCAGATAAAGTATAAAAGAGCCGCTACGCCGCGCGCGGGTACGCATGTTTTACGGAAACCGCCTATTAGTTATACATAAGGGAACGCCGCAGGTAAATAGCATGACCAACTCCGTGGACCCCGGGCAGGTAGCAACCCGCACGTGTCTCATTCACTACCAGTAGCCAATTAAGCCCCCGGCATAGTCATGGTCCTTTCTTGCGTGGAGCGTGTAAGGTTGCTCGAGGAGAAATGAGCGCGCAGAGCATCGACACGCTCTCATCTCGGCGGCAAATAGAGCGGGTGGGAACCAAGGGAGCTAACGGCGACCGTCTGACACTCTTTTGACAGGAGCGGAGCAAGGATACTCTCATACTTACTTGACACTGACGGGCACGCAAATGGAGGACATGGCGTCGCATCCGGGTATGCTCCCAAACATCGATATAACCACTGCCGGGGGCGAAAGGTCACATACGATAAGTGTGAAGAGTTCCCGATGCATTGCCGTGTCCTTGTCGTGTACATGTCATCTCCGCCAAACCCCAGAGATAAAAGGCCTATCTCAAGAAACGCTAGCTTGACCTCGCCATACCATAACATGACTTCAGTGCAGGGATTATCATTCTAAATACTTAATTAGTTTGTATATTTTTTTATTACCAATTCAATTTGAATACATTTCGATAACAATTTTGAAGCGAAATCGAAATATTAGTTACATATTATCCGCCATAAATGTTTCCGTTGTAAAATAATTTTCTACAACTTAGCTTGCCGGCTTTCTAATTACATGGATATTGGTGGTAAGAACAAACTCTTCAGTGTAAGGCTCTTGTTTACTTTCCATGTAATTATTATGTTTAATGATAAGTTTAACTATCTTGCTCAGTTTGGTAAAGATCTATTAATTTTGGTTTTCTTGTAGTATGACGGCCTTTGTAGTCAAGTGCAGAAGTCCCTGGTTCGATTCCCCTTGTCACTTACAGCCGGTTCATATATCACAATCATCGTTCATTTGCAATTTTTTACCAATGTTATGTAGTGCAAGTAACAAATGAATTAATAGTATTACCATAACGTCAAAATCAGTGCAGGATCTTGTAACTAGAATTTTTTTGGTTACATTATTTTTTTCTTTGAAATTTTAATGAAAACGTAGTTTATTATGTGTACTAGTCGCGAAAAATTAAGAAAATACTGTGTTTATTATTTAAATATCTAGATTGCCAAATAAAAAAAATATTTACGTAACATACAATAAAATTACAATCATAAACATAACACAAGAACGTTACGTGTTATGAAATATTACACTTGTCACACTTATGTTAGTGTCATGACACTATCAAATAGTTATAGTTCCCCTTTTCCGGACGTTATGGAATAATTTCTTCAGTGAAAGTGTTCGAGGACTATGTTTGTCATGTTTTATGTGTTGTTGTGACTATTAGCATTCTATAATGCAATCGCTTAATTGTTTTTATCACACAATTAAGCTCGTAACTCTCTACAATGTAATCTATGTTTGCGTAGTGCAATGTTTTCATATGTTTCGGTTTTTATTACATATTGCAATACTTCTAGGCGCTAAGAACCTCAGCCAGAAGGCCCAGCTCGCCATACACAACGCGGTGCTGGTACCTACGCTCACGTATGGAAGAGAGAGCATGAAAGTAGAGTAAACGCGGTTGAGATGCGAGCACTGCGCAAAATCTGCGGAGTGACGCTCGCGGACCGCGTTCGTAATACCGAATTAAGAAAAAGAGTTGGTCTGAAAGAAAGTGTCGGGGTGAAGGTAAGGAAAGGAATGCTCCGGTGGTTCGGGCATGTAGAAAGAATGCATGATGAAAGAATGACTAAACAGATATACAATGCAAAAGTGGATGGATGCAGAAGTCGTGGAAGGCCACGACACACCTTCCATGATCAAATTGATCGTGTACTAGCGGAGGGTGATGTCAGGAGCCTTAAGAACAGACGAGCGTGCATGACAAGAGTTATGAATGTGAAAGAAGCAAGTGAGGTGTGTAAGAATGGGCCTAAATGGCGCTTTGTCGTTCGTGCCTACCCCGCAAGGGAACTGGCGTGAAGTTATGTATGTATGTATGTATGCAATATTCTTACATACTGCAGTTTGCAGTATACGACATTTTAAATTTACATAGCAATTTTAGAAAAAACGGTGTCCATTATAAAAGGTTTGTCTGGCTGCATTTGTGTGTTATAGCCATTACTCTAAAAACTAACGTCTCAATATAAACGTAATTTATTAAGATGTATTTTATAGATATCTACTAGCCTTGTTATGATGATGATGTTATGCTGGAGCAAGTGAATGAGTTTGTATATCTTGGATGTGCTTTTAGCAGGCATGGAAGGTACACCGCTGATATAGAAAGAAGAGTAAATTTGGGGAATAGTTTGAATGGAGCGTTAGGTAAACTTCTAGGCGCTAAGAACCTCAGCCAGAAGGCCCAGCTCGCCATACACAACGCGGTGCTGGTACCTACGCTCACGTATGGAAGCGAGAGTTGGGTATGGAAGAGAGAGCATGAAAGTAGAGTAAACGCGGTTGAGATGCGAGCACTGCGCAAAATCTGCGGAGTGACGCTCGCGGACCGCGTTCGTAATACCGAAGTAAGAAAGAGAGTTGGTCTGAAAGAGAGTGTCGGGGTGAAGGTAAGGAAAGGAATGCTCCGGTGGTTCGGGCATGTGGAAATATTGCATGGTGAGGTGTGTAAGAATGGGCCTAAATGGCGCTCTGTTGTTCGTGTCTACCCCGCAAGGGGACTGGCGTGAAGTTATGTATGTATGTATGTACTAGCCTTGTAATCATCAAATATTCAAAATTGACCATTTAGATTCTGAATAGCGATTTAGGTGCTATAAAAGCTATTTGTGACTAACTATGTACTCGATGCCTTAGGGTCCCACGTTCTTAGCGTTACCAATTCAAAATTTGGCGATCCAGCGAGATAACATAATCAGAATTTATTTATTTAATTTGTTTGGAAAACATACAATAATTAATACTCTTAAATATAAAACACAAAATTAATACATATATTAATCAAGTTTCCACTAAAAAATAATTTATATAATAAAAAAAAAGTTGGTTCGAAAAGTTAATTACAAAAAAAATACAATTATACGAAAATTACATAAAATGTCTATTTAACTTACATGAGATATTGAACAAACAAAAAAAATGTCACCAAAATAATTACTAATAAAAGAGCGATAAAAAGGAAAGTATAAAAAAAAATTATGTCATTATACTAAAAATTGTAAGTCTTAATGACTTACAATTTTAATAAAAAAATATTGATTATAAATGATAATGACATAATTTTTAATCAATCTAAATTACAACATTTTTTAATTTGGGTTTTAAATTGATATAAGTTAACTATGAAAGGATCAATACTAGTAAATAGTGCATTGTATTGCTTACAAGTGCGGTAAAAAAAAATTGTTTTGTGTTAGTTTTTATAAGTTGGAATTTTAGGAACCTTACCCATTGACTTCGATGAATTGGGCTCAATATTCTACTTATAGTCTTAAAAGGTTATAGGTAGAATTTATAATAAAAGTAACTTATATTTTGCCTATGATTCTTGGAACCGATTTTACAATCGCCAGATAAAAATTATTCGTAAAATAAAGTACTACATTAAAAATTAGAAATGACTGTTGCGTGAATGATACAGTTGCAGTGTTGCATTTTTGAATTCAATCAGGTTATAATTTATTCCACCCATAACTTTTATCTGATGATTGAAAAATCAGCTCTGAGTTATAATAGTTTATCATTTTGTACATTTTGAATTAAAAATTAATAATTATCTGTAATTTATTCAAAATAAAATCATAAAACGAGAATAGTATGTCAAATGATGACTGCCGCTTGCTTATCCTTATTAGAAATTTAATTATAAAAATTTAAATGACAGTGTTATAAGAACTTTAAAAAATCCTATTAAATCCAACCGAGATTATTAAGACGATTACGTCGACAGCAAAAAGAGGCCATCCACAAATTACATCACACGAATTTCACGATTTATTGACTCCTACCATGTCCTCGTCACATCTAGTCACATTCGTGAGACTCCTCGCGTGACGACGCGGGCCCTTAGTGTGACATCACATATTTTGCAATTTTACAACAAGAAATTATTAAACTCAATCAGCAGTTCTGTAATTAGTTTTATTTTCATTTAAATTACTTTTTAATAATTTTAACACTGCTCATACAGGAAATATTTTAAAGTTTTCGTTAATAGTTCAAATTTTGTGTTTTAAAACTTATATATATTAGAGTTCGAAATGTGACATCATGAAATATAGAACCCATCTCACCGGTAATTTATGAATAGCCCCAAAGGAATTTTTAACAGGAACTCAAAGGGTTGTGCAGTGCAGTTTTATTTTTTAAAAATGTCTAAAATTACTCTAAAATGAACAATCGTTGTAGGATATTGATTGTTTTTGAGTAGTAATTATGTGTTTTTGTGAGAAATATGAACTGTATAGTCAAACGTGGCCTTTCTAGTTTTCAGATGAACTCCGTTGAATGGCGTCAGTTGTTGCCTACAATTTAACTGCGCTACCTGTACGAAGACTTATACATCAGAATTGACTGTATGAACTAAGATTCTCTTGCCTGCCTTTGTGGCGAATCTATACTCGACAGCAAAATAAAGCACAAAAAATGTATGTCAAGCGACGACTTCCGTTTAACCTCAATATAAAAACTCATTTAAATATTTACAAATAAAGAACCAGATATCAAAACTATATTACTTCTAAAAGAGATTATTAATTCAATTACGTGTACGTAATTATTTCTTAGAATTTCATAAGTTGATTCAGTGAATTTCACTTTAAGCAACACTATAGCCGAAGATTTCTCTTGCCGAATTTATAAATACATAAAAGCATATCAAAATCATAGAGCTCTTTGCTATTTCTTTTACATTCGATAACTTGTATTCTTGATATATGTGTGATTGACAGCTCAAACTGTTTGGATTATCATAATGAGTAGGGGTTTTTAACATGTTGATAGTGGTGATTGTGTAAGTTTGGCTGGAACGGAACACGATTGCACGTTTTTTTTGTTTCTATTTTAATTTGATAATTTTAAATCTTAGTTTGATTTTTTTAATGATTATAAAACTTACTTATCATCTCACAACTCTATCATGTTGTAAAATAAATTATTGTCCACATTCTATGGAATGAAATGCATGTCTATATTCAATTATTCATTGATAAACTTGAAAAAAGTGTGAAAATAGGAACGCTAATGAATTAAACTGACCTACTTGCAGTATAAACATTGACAGTAAATATCTATGGGGTTACACAAATAGATACAGTTGTTTTATTCTATTCAAAATCTATAATGGCAAGCCAGTGGGCATACTCTTGTTTTTCTTTAATTTTCGACTTATAATTTTCGGATAAAGCCATACAGTCTTATTCATAGAGAGTTAGAATAAGTTTGAACGCTCCTTTAAGGACCATAAAGAAGTATTCAAATTCACAATAACTCTCTATGAGTAAGACCGATAATTATAATATCGAACCCCTATTGCTAACGGCAAGAAAACATTTTTTTTTCTAATTTATGGTCTGGAAGCTAGGCCATGGGCCAGAATTTTATTTTTTATTTTACAACAATTCTTTGGCCTAGCAGCTAAGCCTCTGAGCCTGATCTTTATTTTCTATGTTACTATAATTCCTAACACATACTCGTATAATTCCACATTAAATACGAAAGCCGTGGTAGCTTATTGGTTAACGCACTCGCGTTCCAAACTCAAAGGGCATGGGTTTGAATTCTAGCCGAAAAGCATGCACCACTTAGGAAGTTTTCTGATATAATATTGTTACTATTACCACGTACTAACGGTAAAGGAAACCTGGTGATGAAACCTGCATATCAAGATAATCGATGTGTCAAATTCGCTAATCTGCCTTGGATAAACGTAGCAGGTATACTGTCCGTTCCTCTAGAAAAGAAAAAATTGGAAGCCCCAGCCCAGCAGTGGCGCGTTTATGGGCTATTATTATATTATTTTTTCACAGAACAGAGTTTTCTAAATTCCTGCAAATAAATAATATTATCCAAAAAAACTAGGCAACTTTGTTTGTTAATGGCTGGATGAACTTGAAAACTGCTTGCCCTTGTCAATGAAAAACAAAAGAAAGTGTTTTAGTTTATATCCGTTAACGGAGCGGATCGAAGTCGCATCACGTAGCCGAAGCGATGAAACACCGCGATGGAAAGTGGTGACGTTTCACATCGAATACCATGGGGGAAGGTCACAGGTAGCGAATATTGATGAACCAAGTGCATGCTTGCGCAATATTTTGTTATGAATTTCTAATGCTGGTAATGTTCAATGTTTTATTAAGTTTTCAAATGTTTATTTCCAGATTAACAGTCTTATTCATAAAAAGTTATAGTAATTTTGAACGCTTCTTTATGGTTCTTAAAGAAGCGTTCAAACTTGCTCTCACTCTCTATGAATGAGACTGTAAGACTTTAAAAATTAGTATTCTCCCACTTTTTCTTCTCCACTTCGCGCGATCTTCAGTATCCCTTGTTTTGAGACCGTTGGTACGCATATCATCTTTCACGACGTTTAGCCAGCAACTCTTAGGTCTTCCCCTTCAACCGGGTCCTAGAGGAGGTTGCATGACTAGACATTTGTAGAACGCGATAGAGCCATGCTCTAATCGCCATCATGATTACAGCTCTTAGGGCCGGCTCGATCGATGTGATACCACGCTCTCACAGAATATGGGCGTGAAACGTTTAGGATTGAACTAATCGTGTTTCGTGCGATGAGTGAGAATTCCGATGACCCCCTTGCCCCAACCCCATCCCCCATTTCCAGAAAGAAAAGAAAATAAATAATAAAAGACAAAGAAGATAAAATACACAAAACTAAGAACATAAAATACCCCTGAAAAACGTGTGCGTCAGAAAAAGGAAAATATTAAAAAAAAAACCCACCTCCCTATTCCAGTCCCATCCCATTCGTTCTGTCTAATCTATCCTATCTTAAAGGTTGGCAACGCGTTGGCTTCGCCATTGGCGTTGCAAACTTCTATAGGCGACGCTAACCATTTTCAATGAGCTGGACCGTCTACATGTCTACTAGCTTCACAGGAAATAATTAACAAGAAACGTAGCCTTACCAGCTTAGAAAACTCTATTCTAAAACTCTGCATATTGTCTGCTATGTCACGGGCATGAAGACTACAGCGTATACGGGCGTGCCTAAAGCGATATTTCCGCTTGACTCGTCCACCGCAGCGCATTCAATTCCATGACACACAGCGCTTTCATGTGTCGCTCAATCATTTAAAAGGATAGGTCTAATGATGGGTATATAGCCACTTGGCCCGGGCTGCTAAGATACGAGCCTTGACGTGGTGTATGAGGTTCCCGGACGCGCTAAATACAGACAAATATCTACATAGGTATGATTGTTATCATACACCCTATGATTAAAAAAAACTAGGAAGCGTAAGTGTAATCGATTAAACTCTTACACAATGTATTTGAACGGAGTACAAAACATTTGTACATGGAAAAACAAAATGCTTACTACAACAATGTATCTTCCCACAGATAACTTTTCAAGGCAATGAAAGTTAAAGATTTTACGCCGAATCATTGTGACGATGTGAATTTTATCGATTGTTATCTTTCCAATTTGTTTTTTTTGAGGGACTAACTCTTGCAAGACGGGTAGCCCTGATGACAATTCAATATCATTAACAGACTATTGAGTAAGTAGTGCCTAGTATTTTCGTTCTTCTTAAGCCAGGTACTCATCTACAAGCCGTAACTTTACAGATACGGTAACGATCTCTAATGTGTACGCAGGAAATGATTTTCTCTCGCGACGTCCAACTAGCCGTCTTTGACCGTTTACTCAATAGCGAGCTGTAACTAACCAGATAGTTTTTTTTTTTTTGAGGCGAGGGAAAATGCTTAACCGATTTACGCACACACTGGGCCGTTGCTAGGGGAACGACACGCGTCGGTCGGGGGCGATAACACTGCAGCAATAGTATGCTCTTGGCAGTGCTCCGTCCGCGATCGACGTCACAGAATAGTGTGGAAGACTCCGAGCGTTGCTGCACGAGCGAGCAACCCCAATACCCACTAAAAACCCCCTCCTCCCTGTCGACCCTGCGCTTTTGTTTGTGTTGGAAAGGCTGAGATTTAGCACATATTTACGCCCAGTCGATCCAGCGCAATAAAGTGCCTGGAGTGTGCCCTGGGAGAACACACCCCACTTCGTTGTGCGGGGGTAGAAGGTCCTTTGCTCTCCTAGCAAGCTAAGGGCCCCCCGCTGTAAACGGAACCTAACTCAGGGAGGGAAGTAATGCGCGTACCTGCCTCTCCGGGTGCCAGCTGATGGCCGGCGACCTCGAGAAGACGCATTAGCACGCGCTGCAGGACTCCTCTCCCTATTGCGTTCTGCGGCGTCCTTGAGTGACATTACTGTCTACCAGATAGACACAGTAATCAGGTTCGTGATGTCGTCTTTGACGGCCGACTGACGCGGCTAAAACCGACAATGATCAGCTCGTTGCGAGCTACGCCCTCGTATACGCTATGATTTTTGGGTACAGGATCGTGCAACGGTTACATTTACAAAATGAGTACGAGGTTGCCTTCGGCTCCCTGCGTGCGCGTTGCGTTCCGTTCGTGGCAGGCTCACGAGCTACGTACACAGTAACAGACAATGGTTACGGCTCGCAGTTGAGTACCAGGCTTTACATGAAGAACAGATAAAGATCACAAACCATACTAACTCGTAATAACTATGTGCTAGTCAAACATATCAAAGTGTGAAAGGTTATTTGATTTAAGCAACGTTTTGTGACGGACTCAAATTATAAGTTTTTCCATCCTCACATTAAGGAAATAAAAAAAAACTTGGTTTACGATTATAATCTACAGATGTTCTTCGTTTTCAAATTTAGTATATTATTTATTAATTATCCTGTTTTTTTGGTTTAATTGAAACTTAAAATTTTTCCTAAGACACATTTTCAAAATGTCGCTTTTAACACTCGATATAATAGCTACTTAAAAAAAATCAATATCCAACAAATATTGTTATTTTTAAGTAATAAAAGTGGACAGCACAACACTACCCATCAGTTGTCGCTAAAACAAACAAAAATCGGCATATTCCTGCGCGTAAGAGGCGTCAAAACAAGGTCCCTGGTCTAAAACATGCCGCCATAATATTTTTGAGTAGTGCCGGAGCACTACTCAAATATTAGTGACCAGGTTCCAGTCCCATCTACGAGTCCGGTAGCACATTGGTAGCACTTAGAGTGTTACAAATGTTCATAGGCGACGGTAACCACTTTCTATCACAGTTGCCATCAGCCTGTCTGCTGTACTCCAGCAAATAAAAAAATTGAAACGGATTTGTCTATGTCCATATCCAGCAGTTATTGACCAAATCTCTGAAAAATGTTTATAAAAAAATTCACTTACTAGTTTTTTTGTTTTGCAATATATTATGCAATATTAATATCAACGCTAAAAAATAATATACTTCTTAGCAATGTTTTAATTGCTTTGCAATTATATAAAACATCAACAAAACTATCTCATTTACTTCTTAGCCTTATACAATTGTGAACCGAATTTCTTTTTAGGGTTCCGTAATTATTTTGCCAAACGAATTTTTTATTTTCCGTTCATTCCGTTCCGTCCGTCCGCCTTTGTATTCCACAGTTATTTTCAATGAAACCATTGGGTATATACCAATGCGGGCGTTACACAATAATTTAGTAAAACTGCGAAGCAACTAAAAATATTAACGTAAAGACTGGTCTACACGTACATAGGTAGGTAGGTATTACTAAAAGCATCGTTTACATGGATTAAGTCACTTAAAATTTATTTATATTTTGTGTCTACATATAACTCAGACCTTAAATATTAAATCTTGTCAATGTACTTACGTAGTTGTATTAAATATCTTGGAAAAATTTAAAAAAATCTTGAAAAAATCATGTCAATTTTCTTGAATGATTTTTTAACGTAAGACAATAACTTCCGAAATCTTCATCGCTCTTTAACTATTAAGTGGAAAATTCTGCAAGTCTAGAGATGTTAAAAATAATTTCAATAAAAATTGGTTTAATTTAAACAATATCCGTAATGTAATTTTTAAGCTATTTTATAGTTCCATAGCTAAATTATAATAACAGTAAGCTCTTGTCACATTTAAACCGAACGTCAACCGCGATCTTAACTAACTTAGTTTAACGTAACTCGAATAGCTACGCCAGTTTTTCTCACACGTGCGTCCAACGCATGCCAGTTAAGCTAGGTAAAATAGTCAAACTAACTTATTTGTGTAGGCGGATCTAACAGTACGCAAACTGAGCTATATGCCTCTCACCCCCTTATCTTACCGTTCTGACGTCTTTTGCTAGTGTTGTTTGGTTAGTGACTTAAAATAATAAAATTAAAGTTTTCATCGTCTAAATCCTCCACTTGTTTTCCAATATTGGATTTACTTGTTTATCCAATATCTGTGTTTGCGTTTTTTCGGTATGAAATGAGCAATAATCAATATTCGTTTACGGAACCCTTTATAACTGACAGACTAATACACGCTTGCCTGATTTAATAATTAAAAAGGTACAGTTTAAAAAAAATATGTTTAAATTAGCATTCATCATAGCAAAGTAAATCTTCACAGCTGACCAATAGAAGTTAGCTTATATAATAACAAAATATTTTACAAATTTTAATTACGGTAATTTAATGCTAACTATGCGTTTATACAGCCTCGTTTGTTAAGTCCCGGATACTGCCCACTGGGGTATGAAGCTCTTCACCTATTAGGGGCCATCCACAAATTACGTCACACGAATTTCATGATTTTTGACCCCTCCCCCGTCCTCGTCACAGTTGGTCACATTCGTGAGAGTCCTCCCTCCCTAGTGTGACGTCACATATTTTGTAATTTTACATCAAGAAATTATTAAATTAAAACAGCAGTTCTGTAATAAGTTTTATTTGAATTTATTTTTTAACACTGCTCATACGCATACAGAGTACAGACACAAAGTTAGAAATATTTTTAAGTTATTCATTAATAATTCGACATTCGTATTTTAAAGCTATTATATATAGATTAAACTAAACTAGTGGTCGCCCGTAGTCGAAATTCGACCATAATAATTAATGTGAAAGAATATACTTCTATAATCACAGATTTCACCAAAGCTACACTGTTAATTTGAATTTAACAATAAACAAAAGAGTGTGTATATGCGTGTGTGTAGTAGTAGTAGCGGTAGTGTGTGTAATGTTTTTTTATTAATGTATTTATTACGCATGATTTAAAAAAATATTAGAATTCTGCACTCCTTCTCTATATAAAGTATAAGTGTGCGAAATTTCATACACCTCGGTCCGCGTAATTTTCGTAAAAAGGGGTACAAAGTTTTTTCTGCGTTTTTGCTTCACGTATTAATATATAGATAAAAACTATACATACAAATTAAATTTAAACTATAAAATCTAGTGAGACCTTTTAAAGCTTAAATATATTAGATGTTGAAATGTGACGACACAAAACTTACGACCCCTCGCACCCCATGTCACACAATGTCACGCTTAGTTGACCGCCTCCCCTGCCTTACAAACAGCTATCAGTAACAGCCTATTATATTATATACTCGTATTTATTATGTACCTATCAGCTATCCCTATATCATTTCATGAAAAAGGAGCCTGCCATAAATTACGTCAACGTTAAGGGGGTTGACGAAGTGTGATATTGTGTGACAAAGGGTGGGAGGAGTCCTACATTTCGTGACGTCACATTTCAAAATCTTTAAGCTAATTACGGGACCGGTGTTTTAATGTAATTATTTCTTGCGACCTTATTCATAGAGAGTTAAAATATGTTTGAAGGCTTATTTAAGATAAAGAGTCAAAAATTATTATTCATAAACACATATTAGCGTTAAAGTACCGTTAATTAAGGCATAATAAAGTGTTAAAACTCATTATGGACAAAACGGTATTCATAATCGCATATTAGTACTAAAACGCTCTAAAAATCTAAATATATACGAAAAACTACTTAATCTTAAATTTTTAAGCCAACGGCGGGATATTCAAACTTATTTTCTTGACCTACCCACCCTTAACTAAGCAACGGTTCTCTAGAACGTTTATTCCGCATTTTGGGGGTGTTTCCTCTGCTCTGCGATATGGGGTCATTAGGAAAGGCTTCATTTGTTCCAGGTTGGTAGCGTGTTGACAATGCCCCTGGCGTTCCAAATATCCATTTTTTCAGCAGACAGGCTGACGGCCCAACTGTGATGGCAAGTCCATTAGCAACAGTGACCACATTTGGCAAGAGAATAAATATCCACATCCCGACGATTATTCATCTTAATATATTACATTCACATAATTAATATGAAATAATTTACATGGAGCGTACGTGCTAACAATTTTACGACAACGACCAATGAATATTAGCAAAATGACATCTATCTTCCTTGGGATATGGTTGAATATTCTACAGTATAAAGAATAGTTCTCTCTAAAGATAAGAGCATAAAAATGCTCGCCACTGTTTTCTCGATATGAATAGCTGTAGTGAAACGTGCCACGGTCCGTGGCACAGCACGAATTGCCGGGAACATTCAACTCGGTGGCAAATAATAAGTCCATGAAAAACTAACCACGCAACTCCTTAATAACATACGAATCGTACGAAAAGGTTATATAATTGGCACACGCGAAGATTAAGAAATTGCTTATTTCGATTTACATATAAATATTAAGAGAAATGTGTTTGAATTCGTGAACAGTAGAAACGAGGAAATGGGACTAAACACGCACAGGCTAATCTTTAGCCATTTGAACGCCTCTATGTAGCACCGATTATGCCGTCATCTATATTAGGATTTTTCCGAGTAATATGTTTTATTATTAGATTTACAATCGATAATTTCTTTTCGATAATTTCAAAAATTCCTTCCAACCACCAATAAGATTTTGCTTGTTCAAGCAATTTTACTACCCATCCTTGACTATGCGGATGCCTGCTATCTTAATATTATCCAAGATCAACTCATCAAACTTGAGCGTCCAAAATGTTTGTATTAGACTCATATTAGCTGCCAATCTCATTTCGCCGGAATGCTTATCTTCTACATTTATAATATCGTACATTATTTATACCCTATACTCCTCCTTACCTTAAGAAATGTTTCAACTTCCTTCATACATCACACATCTTCGATTTGCGCTCCTCTAATAACCTCCTGTTAAAGGCACTTGCACATACTTCAACATTTTACTCCAAATCCTTCACTGTCCAGGCTGTTTGTCTTTGGAACTCTTTACTCGTAGATGTCAGAAAAGCTAAATCACTTGCCATAATTCAAAAATCTGTCAAAAACCATTACCTTAGTTTATAATAAAATATATATATTTGTATTCTTCTTAACTTAGCTGTTTACTTTCATCATGCATTCTTTCCACATGCCCGAACCACCGGAGCATTCCTTTCCTTACCTTCACCCCGACACTCTCTTTCAGACCAACTCTCTTTCTTACTTCGGTATTACGAACGCGGTCCGCGAGCGTCACTCCGCAGATTTTGCGCAGTGCTCGCATCTCAACCGCGTTTACTCTACTTTCATGCTCTCTCTTCCATACCCAACTCTTGCTTCCATACGCTTTTTTATTTTACTTCTTTTTAATTTAATTATACCTAGACATAAGTTGTTAAAAGTATCCTCTCAATTAGGTTGCCTGGAAGAAATCGCTTTAAGCGATAAGGCCGCCTTTTGTTTTTCCGTTAAATTATTGTAATGTTTATTTGGTGAACAATAAAGTGTTTTCTATTATATTCTATAATTTTATCTGTGCCGGAACGAAGTTTGTATATACTAATTCCTACGACCGGGAGGCCTATCGCAAAAAGTGACACAACCAGGGGCTTGCTTAATTCCGCTATTTCAATATCTTGGTGTTGCGAAGATATTTAAAGTAAGATTCCATTGCGATAGTGTCAAAATTTCGTATTCTACTAAATCCACAACATCTCGGTATCGTCGCGACAGAATAATAAGTAGTAGAAAAAAAATGGTATCGCCATTAGCAGAAATGACGTTAGCTGAAATGAATATTGAAAAGGTACCAATATTTTAAACATTTATTTCGCGAGTCTTCGCTTATAAATATTTATAATGATAGTGTTGCTTGCCACAGGCACGCCATTGAAATTAACAGACATACCGAAATCTAGCCGACTTACGATTGAGACGAGTGTTCGACGACTTTGCGAGATAGTAAAAGCAGAATTAGGCGCTAAGGCATTTGTGTCTGGATTGGTACCATCCCTTTTTTTATACAGGGGAAATCCGTTTGAAGACCGTGAGCCACGCAAGGGGGAAAGGTCGCGGCCCCTGTGTGGGATTCGCCAGGTCTGGGTGGCACTAGCACCCCACGTTGTGAGATGTGAGATGCTATTGGCACGCCGCGGTTAGGGATACCCACTAAAACCCCTGTCCGATCCCGAGCGTCCTTTGTCCGGGCTGTGGGCTCGCTCGCACATTCACCACCAGCCCGGACGGACGGCGGCCGGCCCCTTTGCGGGCTGGCCTCACCATTTTTAGCCGGAGATCTGGTTATCTCCGGCTCCTCGGTTTTACCGCGAGGTGAGAGGGGGCGCGCGTCCCTCCTCTCCGGCCTTCATGTGCGGGCGGGTCCGGTTTCCCCGCCGGTCGCCCGCATGGCAGTAGCCTACAGCGGCTGGAGATCGTCATGGACGACCTTCCGACGCCGCCGCCGGCTCTGGCGAGAGGGGAGCGTGGCGGACTGCTCGCTCTCCCGCTCCGCCGCCTCCTTCGCGGACATGACGGTCTCGCAGAAGGAGACGGCTGCGTCCCATTGGTACCATCCCTAGTTTAGACTCTTTAAGTGACGACAACATTTTGTTACCCATAAACAAATGAATAAAATATTATTCGTTGTATTTATTCAATATTAATAATTGAAAAAATCTTTGGTTTTCGTTGAATGATTTTTCTAATAAAAGTAAACGAGAGGTGAAACTAACATATCATGGTTTGGCGCATGAGCGTAGCGAGGGCGCTAATAATTCGAGTGCTGAAATAGGCCTTTTACCCGAGGTTAACCACTTTGCTTTTCATTTCGAATATGAGGAAGTAAATAACTGATTAGTCAAACAAACGACTACTTCTCTAATAAAATCTGACCTGATGAAACATTATCACGTACGTCACATAAACGTCAAGTTTTTTTTTTCTGTGGCATTGTACCAGCCAGTATATATTTGTAAATTAAATAATAATTTAGTAAAAAGTAATTTATAAGTATAAAATGATGTTACAAAATTATTCATATTTTTTGTATTACAATTTCTGCCGCGATTTAACAGTGGCTGTAAAAAAAGTTGAGACGTGAGTCGCATGTATTATCTATGATTCGCAGTTTTCTAAATTTTTTGACAGCAAGGAAAATCGCTTCCCAGGGAGGCAGGGACAAAAAGTGCTGTTTTCATCTCTGTGATTAGGCAACTCCAAGCGTACTTTCAGAATATGAGAAATAAAAAGTTTAGTTTAGTAGTCTTTATTGAGTTTGTTTTTCTGTTTATTCAAGATTTATAAACATTAGACCAAAAGATAGGTAACAATGTTAGCTATAAGGGAATGTAATAAAACCGAATTCGCAAAATTTACGGTAATTTAATTTTGATATGAAGGGGACGGTATGTATAAATTATGCATATTATGATCTTCAAATTTTTTTGTCTGGAAGACTACAGCTACATTAAAAAAAAACAATTTAAAAAAATATAGTCATCAGAATGAGACTATAACGGTGTCTTTGTATCTTTCAAAATACGAACTCTAAGCAGGGTTTTTAAATTATTCTAATATCATAGAAATTCACATAGATTTTCCATAATCTTGATTCGACACAGAATACAGGATACTATATTATATAAAAAATCAAAGAAACTTGCCGATTACGTACAATGATCGAATTCGAAATATTCATCATCTTGCATAACTTAAACATGTGTGCCGCTCAAAAGATTAATCTGACTTTCACTGCCTAAACCAATAAATGCTCAATTTTATGGGCTTATTATATATTCAATGCTTCTAATTTGTTTCATAAAAAATGTTCAAAGCCCGTACTGTGGTATGGTTTTATCGATCTTTGTGCTGTGTCAATTCGCTACAGAGGCCTTTTCTTAGATCATTATAATACCTTTATGGGCCTTCCTCTCAGACGCCTTTCATCGATCGTTTTCGTCCGAGCAGCTCGAGTTAATAAAATTTTAGATAAAAGAAAGAATTAACACAGACTTCTTTAAAACTACAATAATATAGTCCATATACGACAAAAAGAAAAAGTAATTTAAGCAGTGAAATTTAAAAATTAAGTATAAAAAACACAAGCAGAAAGATGTTACATATATACATAACTTCACGCCAGTTCCCTTGCGGGGTAGGCACGAACAACAGAGCGCCATTCAGGCTTATTCTTACACACCTCACTTGCTTCTTTGACATTCATAGCTCTTGTCAGAAAAATGTTCTAATATGAAAATGAACGACATTTTAGAGTAAGCTATTTAATATGATGCTATGAGTTCTAAATCCTCTATAGCAGCAATTAAACAACTTATTTTCATTTGAAGAAGTAGGATAACTGATCTTTGCCTCCAAAGCGAAACCTTAAGACAATAAGATTTATTGCAGAAACTTACTTAGATACGTTAAGCCCATCGGGCTCTAAACTAATTTACGAACTCTTACGACTGTTATTAAAAAACACTTTTGAGCTAGTGTGTGATAAGTAAAAAAAATATAGAGCTTTCTAAGATACTTTCAATTAAATTTTTATATATACAGGCTCACAGCTCATCTAATGGAAAGTGCTTACCGTTACCCAAGGATATTCCCGTCACCAAAGGTGCTACCAATGTGCTGCCAGCCGCAAGGGGAGGATTGCTGAAATATAACTCAAGATTGTTATGACAGCATACAGTAGACTGGGAGCCCAATATTACTATTTTAATAATCTTGGTGTTGCGAAGATACTCAAAGTACAATTTCATTGCGATAGTGCTAAAAATTGGTATTCTACTAAATGCACAATATCTTACCGATATCGTTACGGCAGAGTAATAGTAGAAAAAAGTGGTATAATCATTTGCAGAAATGGGGTTAGCCGAAATGAATATTGAAAAGCTACCAAAAATTTTAAACGATTATTTCGCGAGTTTTTACTTATATTTATAGTGGTGTGCCACGGGTGGGCAATTGAAATTAACAGAATTCCGAAATCAGGAAAATCTACGATTGAGACGAGTGTCCGGCGATTTTGATGAGATAGTAATAGCAGAAGTGGGCCCAGGGGTGGTAGCCATTCAGACAGGAAAATACCCTATTATCTAAATGCGGATTGTTTTGTCGCCTCTTAGAAGAGCCTGTCTGGATGCACGAATTAGGTAAATTTCTTTCTGTGTTCAAATGAAATCCGTTAGATAAACAGTTTTCATAGATACGGAATGTAATCGATTTAATCCTTTTTTTAGGGTCAATAACTAAATGACAAAAACCTTCTACTTAAATGTGTGGACTTGCATGTATGCTTAGCTGATTTATATCTTCAAAACAGTTGCTATTCCCACGCAAATTATAATTATTATTATCTTATGCTTCGAATCAACGTACCAATTGATTACAAAATTTCGAAAAGTATCGGAAGGCGTGTGAAACGATTTCGCGGTTGTTGATGTCTGTTCTGCTCTACATAACAAATATTTACTTCTTTTTGTATGTCATGCCATATATTGGCGTTTATCTAAATTGAATAATTAAGAGTTCCTTTTTATTTCATATTTAAAGGTCCTATGAAGGTAAAAAAGAACCCAAGGGGACTCGCAACGATTTTTTTAATGAGTAGATATTCACTTACGGATTTCTCACCGTGTGGGGATCACGATGAGGGCGTGTGGAGATTCGCCAGCCTGGCCCTACCCTAGTAGAGGTAGGTTACCATTGGCGGAATACCCACTAAAAGTTCCCACGTTTCTTCCATTCATCTATAGCCAGGGCCACGGGAAATAGCAATCGCCTGCTCACGAGACGGCTTTATCCGCACACACACATTAACAACTCCGCTTCCTCATACAGCGGCCTTTAGTGCGGGCGGACCCTTCCCTGGGTTTTGCCCGCGGCCGTTTGCTTACGACTCCATTCCAGGCCTTCATAGTCATGTTAATCAGTGAGTTATGTCTCGGATAGCCTGAGCGTATCTCATCGATGAGTGATGCGCCTCCAGACTGCGAATGGCAGGCGGGAGTGAGTCAGCGTCATTGTAAAACAGGCTTTCATCGTCCTTGGGAAATCGATTTGGCCTGCAGTGACGTATAGCCGGAATTATACAGCCCATAGTGGTGAGAGCAGTGACCACACAGTGACAAAAAAAGGTGTTATTAAGAATAAGTTTTTGTTTAATTTACAACGAGCATAGAGGGAGCCAACCATCAAACCATGAACCTCCACATATGTTAAATATTTTTGTTTATCTTGACCCTTTAAATTTTTTGAGTTGTGACACTAATGGAAGTGCGATTTGATTGAAGCTGCTTAAATAATGTCTTCAAACAAATAAGTAACAAAATTACAACAACCAAGAATAATAAGTACAAATCAAAACCATGGCGAATACAGTAAGCCGACTTTCCCAGCTATCACTTTAACGACGTCTAATCAAACTTCCATGAGTTATTATAGTTTTTGAATGATCGTCAAGTTCTTTTATTGTCGTTTCAAAATTATCATGACACCATGACCTGCCATTTTTCAAACTCTGTATATACAACAGGAAGTATATTATAGAAAGTTTACAATCATGACATGACAAATGAATTGTGGGATAAATATAAAATTATGTGAATATGAGAGAAAATATAAGTGAGATTGACGGCCTCTAGTGGGCTAAGACTACCGACTTACCTCACAGCAACGCAGATACTCCTGCGCAAACACTCCATCCTGGTATTGTAAATTTTATTAAAACCTGCATTTTCAGATTATTTATTAAACGTGGTGTTAAAACAGTGGCATATTTTTTTAGAAAATTATTTTTAGATATTCTATTTACTTTTCTATATCTATTGGTTTTTTATGTTTTTTTTGGGAGCAAATTGACAAACGATTATGGTATTTTGAAAAAAGAAAGAAAATAATATTATTTAAGACAGCTAAACTAATATAAAACTAAGTGTTAATAAAAATAAATAGTTTATCTGAGTGTTGTCGTTCTGAAAGTTTGTCTTTAACATTCTGATATTTTGCAATTTAGAATATAAATAATTACAATGTCCATATTTTACGCGGATAATGTCGTGAGCTCACCTAGTTTTTAAACGATAAAGCTTAAAGAAGTAGGTTTGTCGGTTTGCAAATGCTGCAATGTGTCATACACGAACAGGCAAGGAAGTGCATTGTAAAACTACTATTATCCAAGTAACCCAAAATCACAAGAACTAATGTTATATGAACATGCGAATCTAAATGTCAAACCAGTCATAATCTAGAGTAATACTGACGTAAAACACAAGTGATCTTTCTTTAGACCATTACCAGCTTACTCTATGTTTAACTACGTTGGATTTTTTTGAAGAATGATCTGTCATTCTTATGTAATATTCTCGGCCATTAAATATTAATATATGTACTTCTATCATTAAAATTGACAGGGCCGTACTTGGGGTATTTTATATGTATCTATTATTACCAAAAACATATATTGGTTACATATGAGTAATATCTACAATATATTGGTTTCATAAAATTATTATTAACTGTAAAACAATCTTTATTTCAATGTTTTGAATGCTCGTATTCAAACTAAGATTTATGAAGTAGTTATTAATATTAACATCATAATAGGTAATTCTAATTGGTTGTGTGCAATAATTAGTTTGCAAGATTTAGAAATGAACTATGAATAATTCTAGAAGTATTAAGAAGTACAATATTTCTCGTCCACAGGTGTGCGACTATGGCTGGTCGCGGCGACACTGCAGGCGTTGCTCCTGGCTGCAAACTGCATAAGTCACCACAGGCGATCAATGGTGCCCACTCCGGCAGTAAGTATACAGTTCTATTTTAAACTTACTGTTTTTAGTGGTTTATTTGGCGTTATAACACACTTATGGGCCGGAACACCTACATACCAGACGGTATCCAGCGTCGCGCCGTTCGTATCGTTGACGATCCTATACTAATAGGCGGTTTAGAACCACTTAGCCTTTGGAGAGACTGCGTCTCTCTGTGTATTCTACCGTCTGTACAACGGGGAGTGTTCTGAGAAATTCTTTGATCTGATGCCAACGTCTCACTGTACAACCGCATCGCTCGCCAGCGACGGGATATTCACCCCCATTTCTTTGAGCTTCCACGCTCAACTACGCAACAGTTCTCTAGGACATTTATTCCGCGTACAACAATGATCTGAAGGGAACTTCCCGTCGCGATTTTCCCTTTGCGCTATGACATGAGCTTTTTTTAAGCAAGGCGTTATAAAATTTCTTAGAGGTCGGAAACGCGTTAGCGACACCCCTGATGTAGCAAACGTCTATAGGTGATGGTAACCGCTTTCCATCAGGCAATAAAAAAATATATAAATGTATGTCCGTTGTTAATGAAAATCATCAAATAATAATATAATTTCTCAAATTGCAATCATCAATTTGTGTGTGCGAATCCAGAGATAAAAGTAGAATTCTTACAAAGTGTAACGAGGCCCGATGAAATTAATAATTTAATTTATCTCTAAGGAGACAAAATAAGCGTATGTAAAACTAAGGAAAATAAAAACTAGTTAAGTTTCTGTAAAAAGAAGAATCTTCATTAAGGTTATTATTGGTGAGAACTTGAAGATTTTTCTTATTTATTCAAAGGTAGCAAACAGGCAGACAGCTCGGCTCATAGAAAGTGGTCACCGTCCCCTATAGACGTTTGCTAGCCAAGGGTGAAGCCAACGCGTTGTCAGCCTTTAGAATTGGATAGATATATGCTATGCAGTTTTTCCCCAAAAATATTAAACGTCAACAATAAGTGGTTGTACGATAACATTTTTAACAAAGAATTCTATTTTTGTGTTAACAATATCAACTGTTTATAAAAAAACTACGTTTTAGCGGTTTTAGTTAATTTATTTGATTTTTATTATTCCGACGTTTCGGCCACTTTTCAGTAGCCGTGATTACGGAAGATAAAGATTTCAAGTGTCAATGAGTATTGTTAAAGTTTTATTTAGCCTACCGCCAATTTGTTCATTGAAATTATTTAGTTTTAATTTTGTTTATGGTTATTATTTACTCTATGGGAGCTTAATCTCATTTACCATCGCTTCGCAATATGTTGTGGCTATATAATAAAAAGCGGCGCAAGAAACTCTTCAGCAAACATGCCTAACTCTAATCATTTTATATAATACTAAAATGGGTGGGATGTAAAATAAAAAGAAATTATCTTTCAAGTTTAATATTATATAAAATTATTAGAGCTAGGCATGTTTGCTGAAGTTTCTTGCGCCGCTTCTCAAACCACATGTTGCGTAGCGGTGGTAAATTAGATTAGGCTCTCATAAAGTAAATACTAACCATAAAAAAAATTAAATAATTGAAATGAACAAGTTGGCAGTAGGCTAAATAAAACTTCAACAATATTCATTGACACTTAACATCTTTGGCTTCCGTGATCACGGCTACTGAAAAGTGGCCGAAACGTCGGAATAACAAAACTCAAATAAATTACCGCGCTCAAAACCGTTAAAATGTAGTCTCATTATGTATACTAGTCGCCAAAACTTAAGAAAATATTATATCAACTGATTAGTGATGAAATGTGCTTTTCAAAGTTACCACAAAAACTCCCTCGGTAGGTGTCAATTAAAGACCTATAAATTGTCTAAGGTTGTCGGTTGAAAAATATTTGGAAACTAATAGTCATGAACACAAATCGTGCTAAGCTTTATTAAAAAAAAGTTAATGAAACACTCCTATTAATGATATCACTACTATGAATATTAGTTCATTATCCTTTATTTCATTTCAGACATTTCCAGTTTCAAGGAGCGGTTGGAGACCAGTCATCTCATCAGGCGGACTCTTATACTCCTTTAACACAGCCCCTCTACACCAATCAGGCTACAGAATTCCCGTTCCAGTGATAGATCCAGGCTTAGATTATACATCAGCTCGACCTCTCCCCACTAGAGAAACAACAAAATTGTCATCAGTGCCTCAAACGTACAAAACTACAACTATACGAACACTACCGTCAACTGTGCCAAACCAACCAATAAATTCCTACCTGAATCCATTTGCGCTACCAAATAGTGCTATAGCCCATTTTAAATATGTGGGCAATTACCCTGTAGAACTCCTAAGGAACCCATACAATCCTTTTATACGTCAGGTTTATACCAAATATCCAAATAAATACAAACAACCTATACAGAATCTGCAGCAATACCAGCAGCTCACGAACGTACAGCCAATCCAATTCGGCCAATATCAGGTGCCTAAACCGGTAGATGTTTTTGCAAAACCAGTCGAAAACTTCGTAAAGCAAGATGCTAAAAAGCAACAGAATACACTAATGGAAATATTTAAGCCCGAGGTTTATCAGGTCCCGGTAATAGATACCACCCAAAAAGCAGTTACACAGCAAGTGAAGACCGCACAACAGCAGCAGAGCTTGCTTGGGAACGTCGTTCCGGCATTCAACGCATATCCACATTTCTCGTTCCAGGACGCATTACATCCACCGAACGTGTTAGGTGAGAACATTTTAATATACTACATTAATTCGCTATTTTGTGAAGAACCTTTTCGTAATAATAACTCAGAATATTTCTTACTCGGTATACCCGCCACTTCGTTTACACGGAACTTGAACTTGTTTTTTTACGTACAATTTTAATTGAAATCGGTTGACTGTTTCCTAACAAACTTTCAGATTGAAACAGCAAAAATTTTAAAAACGGTCATTTACAAAATTAGGCATGGTATAAATAGCATTTTAATACCTATAAACACCTAAAATTTGGCATTTTCTTTGAAATAACAGTCAGACACTTCAATTTTATTTATAAAAATTGATTTATTAGTATTATTTCGACTGACGATTATGAAATTCCAAACTTTTCAGGTACATTCGGCTCATTTGGAGTGCAGTCTACGAAGGGAAGAGAGCCACCGCACCCAACTACGAAAACGACTTATCTCCCACCGCAACCGACCAAACAAACCATCTTCAACTCCTTTAGTTACAACCCTACTTACAAGTCAACACCTACTCAATTTACTACAACTACCCCACGATACTCTACTACATCAAATTTTAACCACTTAGCTTTTGGATCTAAGTACAGGGATTCTAAATTGAGACCTACTCCGTATTCAAAAACTACCTTCCCCTCAAAGATTGATCCTAATGCTGGAGCAAAGACGGGCTTCAAGCCAAGCCCTTATGATCCTTTCATCAAACATTATCAGAACGACTACAACAAAGTCACTACATACAAGCCTGTACACCAAACTACTACTTTAGCATCCACTTTGTTCGAATACAGTTTCCCATTGAAAACGCAATTACAAAATTATTATAATCAAGATTCGAATAGTAAATATGAGAGCAAGAAAGTTATTGATAATATCGCCGCTGGAGTAAATCAGCAGACAAAGCAATATACAAGCGCTCCTCAGAATTCAGAATTTGACGGAACTCTTAACACTCCATACCAAGCTACTTATGAAGTAACGGAGAGTACAGAGTCTGATCATATTTCTCATTCATCTCAAGATCCTTGGACACCATCACCTCAAGTTTATGATTTTAGTGATCATAGAACAACTCCAGAGCCAACCAAAATACAAGAGTTCGTTGAACCAATATTAACCAAACCTACAACGACACCGCTTCCAGCTTTGGAGGAAGAATACACCATAGTAACTGAAGCAGAAAGGGGCTATGAAGACTCTTTGAACTACGATAAGAACGTCGAATCTCAAAGCAGACGACCATTGGGTGATGATTTCGAGCCAATTGAAAAATATAAACTTAAGGATTATTACTATAAAGTTTCGACTCCTTCATACGATAATTATAACACCAGACGAACGAAAAAGCCAACTGAAGCTACCAGAATCACTATTTTTGAGACTACTACAGAAACTATTAGACAACCTAATGATGTGCCAATTGAAGCTTTACCGACATTGCCACCAAATCAGCATTTCAAACGTCCAAATAGTCCTGACGCTGTAGACAAAGATAAGATCCGTAAGCGGAACAAGAGTAGAAGACGACGTCCTATACAAGGAAATCCAAACTATACTAGAGCTGAAACCACTACACGTGCGACGACTACACAAGTTACACGAGAAAGTTTTAAAACTGATCCTATTCAGACAACTGAATCTGAGGAAGTTTATACCATCAGACCTAGACCAAGACCCACTAAAATTACATATGAAACGAATCCGACTACCCCAAGTATCACTACGGATTTATCCACTAGCGCTATACCAACTGTCACTCCTACAAGACCGACAATTGTAAAGAAGCTTGCAGCTAGGCGTCCAATAACAACAACTACAGACAGAGCTGAAACAACTACTTTGTACAAAGAGGATGAAACAAGTAACGATTCTTCTATTATGAAAATTGGTAGTAGACTACAGCTTCCTAAGACTACTGTAACAGTTTATGAATTTAGGACATCTCAACCACCAGACTACACTCATAAGCAAGACGAAAAAGACACACCTACAAGTGACGTTACAGTCAGTTTAACCGATACATTTAATACTAACTTAGAATCTGTTCAGGAGTTCTCATTCCACAAAGACGTAAAACCTATTGAAGCTATTACATATCATCCATATACTGAACCTACTACGGAGTACTTTAAAACAACTAATTTAGGCACCGAAATAACGACACTTAGTCCTGAAACTACATCGAATACCGAGAGATCACTGAGACCGAGATTACGAAACAAGTATAATCGACCAAAGTTCAGCGTCAAAGATTATAGAAGCAGAATGAGTTCAACGACAAGCACAACAGAGAAATCTATAGAGAATATTCCAAGAGTCCGATTCCCACAAAGAAGACTACCTTTTATTGAAAATGGAAATGACGAAACTACAACTGAACGAAAACGATTCACGCCTAAAGACCCAAGGCATAGATTAAACGGAACAGAGCTTAATGAAGAAACTGAGAAAGAGATCCATTCATTCAGACAGTCTACAAGGCAAAGGCAGACAGACAATGAAGGAACAGCTCTTAGAATATCTTCCAGAATCCGCCAAAGTCAACGAAGAAGGCCTACGGAAGAAACAACAGAAAATCCCAGCACTACAACAGTTCATAGCAAGAGGCCACTAAGAAGGAAAGTGGTGCAAGATTCCGAAACTGGTGAGTCAGTTCAGGATTTATCGGTGACCGAAAACCTTGAAAAGAGTGATATTAGTTCCGAAAAAAGTCATTCAGAGAGTGCTATAATGAAGATTGCTGATAAAAAGCAACAACAAGATCATATCGAACATTTATTCGAACACTCGAAGAGAGTATCAGATCTTACGTTAGCTGCTAGTAAAGATTACAACAAGCCCGGAATGTTTAAGACTGCTTCTTCTAATAGTAGGAGAATACCAAACTACTTTACAATAGCGACTGATGATCCCATATTACCGATAGAAGCGTTCTTCCCACAGCTCAATCAAAAGAAGGAGTCGTAACGACCCTTATTTAGATATTTGATACCAAATCCTTTTTCACTGCCAAAGCTACATTAAATGTAGACTGTTAATTCTATGTAGATAGCTATCGGCTGGTTGTTTATGATTTTGATTAAGCACACGACACAATTATAATTTTTATTGTAAATGCTCAATTTAGTCTTTACGTGAATGTTTCTTTAGTATTTTAATTAAATCCATAAACAACCCAAGCGTTGTTGTAATGTGACTGTCCCTAGAAATTGTTTCCTCATACTTTGGTGCTCGTTTATAGTTGTTAAGTATATATAAGTAAGTTATAGAGAACGCTATTTTAAGATTAACATTTTATACTACATGCTAGTATGATTAGTTTAATTTTAAACTCTAAAATCTAATTTCCTCAAAGTGAAACTAAACATTTATATAATAATGACAACACAGATGTTTTGTCTTATTTGTTACTACATTAAGGTTACGAACTAAAAATCTTGAAATTAAACATGTATTTGGGCATCGATTGTTCTCATTAGTATTAATCTGAAATTATATTCACATTTTGATACGTATGATGTAATAAACTATTTATTTTGCTTTAAGTGTGAGTGAGTGAAATATTTATATTAAAATTAGTTTTTAATGATGTAAATAAATTATTTTCTTTACAAAACATACTTTATGTAGTATTATTTATTACCTAATGAAATATGCAGTTGCAATGCAGTATTACACAACTAAAAATTTCTCCTGATGTACCTGCGCAGTATAGCAATTTTAATAAAAGCGATAGTGCACGATTCGTGGAAACGGGACAGAGCTAAGAATGCAAAGCAAACAACACTCTGCCTTTTGTCGTTGCAAATAAAGTTAAATATAGATTATTTAAATGTCGCAAACCGATCCGCCTTATCTGCGCAACCGAAAACTCCCGATCGGAATTATCATTTACGTAATATTGTACCTGTTAGCATGAAAGAAAAATACTAGCAATATGTACAGTCGTGGTGTGAAAATGTTCTCCAGTCTCCAAATTCATTCTTTTAACGTTGCGCGAGCACGTGTTACCTTTTCAAACTAAGTCACAGATCAGACTGCTAAACAGAAAATTATGTTTAACTATCTGACAATAAACTTTAAAATTACTTAGATCAAAGATGTTTAATTTTCTATCACAACTAAGAAAATTATTTAGGCATGTAAAATCTTTTTATTGATTTCAATATTTACGTTAAAGCGTAGTGATAATATCCTCTTTCTTTCTCATTGTTAATCGCAGCGTCTGTTATTGTCAACATTGCATTTTTTTTTCATGTTTCTATATTTTATAAAAGTAACATTTATTAAAACGTTGGCAATACTGTTTCTTGTACTCATGCAAGCAAGTCCACGAAGATTTTCATTCCGCGACTGTACATCTATCCAATCTTTTGTTAATCTCGACATTTAGACGGCCTCTGTGATTGAGCGGGCTAAGCTTTTGCCGGCTTACATCACTGCAACGCAGAGGCTTCGGGTTCGATTCCTGGTATGGTAAATTTCGGAAACGTATTTTCTTCGTTATTTACTATGGTCTGGGTGTCTGGGATCGGCCCCAGAGTGGTCCGTTGTATATTACCCATAACACAAGCGTAACTTGCTTAATTTGGGGATATACAGTGTGTGTGTTTGTCTGCCGATTTATTTATTTGTCTTACCATTAGTAGAAAATTGAAGTTATTTGGAGTTTATGGCAATTTTTAATCAAGTTGTTAAACATTCTTACCAGTACTTAAATTACACAATGCCAGATAGTGACGCAATTCTATCTTATTTTACGATTTTTTTCCATTGCCCGAAGCAGGCAAACAAACAGGCAGTCTACCTGACGGAATGTGCAACACTAGGGGCGATGCCAACCGTTAGGGGAGGATGACAAATGCGGAATGAGATAGAAGGATAAAATAGGAGAGATGGGATAGCGTTTTAGTATCATTCATTCATTCACAATAGGTCAGAAAATATTCATTCACTTGCCTTACTATCGGTTGAATTTTGACATTAATTATATGGAGCTTGTGTCATATCTTAACCGATAGTAAGGCGAATGAACGGTCGGTAGGATACAGGATTCGAACTCGCGCCGTTTGAGTTTGGAGGCACTCAGCTAGTTTTAAGCAGCTATTACTCCTCATGTACTAGCGCAGTAAACCAATTTTAGTAACGCGGGACTGTGTATGAATCGTGTACGCGGAACAGAGCTAAGAATCCATAGTAAGTAACACTGCCATTTTCGCTTGCGAATAAAGTTCAATATGGATTATTCACATGTCGGAAACCGGTTTGCACTTTTCTGAGCAAACGAAAACTGCCAATCGGAATTATAAGTCGTGTAAAAGTGCACCACGGCTTGGTTAGAGATTAAAAAGCATTTATTCGAAACTACCCCCCGTATCTTAGGGAAAGTTCTGTGGGCTCTTTCACAGTTACTTTATTAATTGGGCGATTGTCTTCCCAGTGCTTTCTTACAGGCTTAATGAGTAAGCTTATCAGGGGCACAGCACCCGCCGTATCAATTACGGGGCATCCAGGCTACAAGGGCCCGGAAAATGTGTAAGCAAAAATTTTTAAAAGTTATCCACAATATTTTTTAGATTAATACCATTTTCGAAAATAACTACTAGGACAACAGAAACGGCTATCGGACTTGTCATTAATGTCTATAAAGGCCGAAAATCTAGAAAAACTGAAATCGTCTTCAGCTATCGATGATTTGATAAATAAGTTTGGCGAAAAAAAGGCGAGAATAATGTATCTTTGATTTGGATTGTTTGTCTAACTTATCTCCTAGGAGCATTAAGTATAAGTAATAACTTATAATCAATATAAAATTATTTTAATTCAATTCGAGTATTTTTTGTTTATTTTATAAAAAAACTTTCCCCTTCCCTTGGGCCCCCCCAACACATTTTGATACAGGGCCCGTCTAAGGCAAGCTACGCCACTGAAGTTTATGAAAGGATAATAAGAAAAAAATATGCAAATTTATTACCAATGCTTTATTAAAGACAGTTACGTATTAACCGTGTAAACCCACTTCTCATGCGGCTGTAGCCTCTGCTTCCATTTTGCCCATTTTCTGTATACATTTAATGGCAGCTTGGTGTATAGTTTTGTCCAAAGAATCTAAAAACAAATTAACAATACATCATCTTCACCCTTTAATTACATTACGGAAAATAAATATTGAGTGTAGAATCTCTTTGGACAGTGTAGATTTTGACATAACGTAGAAAAACGAATGTAATGTCAATTGAGGAAGAAAGTATATTGGGTTATTTTAATAATTATTTCGGAGCTTTCTCTTTTATAATATATATAATCTTCGATATATCCACCGTCCTGATATCCACATTGAAAATAACAGTGATTTAATAAAAAAAGGTAAACCTTGTTTTTCCTTATTGAATATTTTTTAAATTAAATCATCTATTTCAATGGTTTATTGAAAACATTTTCTGCTTTAATATCTAAATTTAGATGTTTCTTAAGCTGAGTAATTTCTGGTTTCTTTATTTTATTAACCGTTCATTTGCCTTACTATCGGTTAAAATTTGACATAAGCTCCATACAATTAATATCAAAAATTTCTACCGATACTAAGGCATGTAAATGTATAGAAGAAATAGGAGTCAGCCATAAGACACTTAACATCATCAAATAGTGTAAATGATTGCAAAAAATCTTATATTGTACAAAAAATGATCTTGCAATTTATGTAGAAAATGGTGTAATACATAACTTAAAGAAACTTACATATTTTATGTTGACCTTTCACCGGGAAACGTAATCTCAAACTGATGGGGTTTGAACAAATGAACGCGTACGGACTGTCACAGTCGCCATTGGGATACCTGAAACAACACCAAAGCGAATATTATTACTCGAGTATCTTCCTTGAATGTGTCAGTCAACTATCATAATAACAATTGCAATTACCAAAAGTTAACGTTGAAGGAGACATCGTGATGAAACCTGCACATCGAGATAAGCGACGTGGCAAACACGCCGGTCCACCTTGTACAAGCGTGTCGGTTATAACATTCGTTCCGCTATAGATGGAAGGCCCGAGCCAAGCAGGGACAATTATTTAATAACAAAATATCATATTCTCTGACAAGCAATTCACATTTTTTAAAATTTTTAAATAACAAAGTATTTTATTGTTGGTTTTATTAAAATTTATTAATTTGTTTTACTAATTAAATATTACATAAGTAGAATTAATTTTATTAATTATTTAACAAAATTGGTTCGTTTTGGTCTTACGCCAAAAGGAAGGTTTGCACTGAAAATCAGCGTTGTGTCGGATGTAATTCCGGCACAGCAATATGCTGAGTGCAAACCTTGTTTGCTGAAACTGCGGCGTACAAATTCTCAAAATATGCTCTGTGTATAATAATGTATAAGGAATGTAATTACGTCGCTATTTCTTCAAATAAAGTTTTTCTCTCTTTCTATTTTCCGGCGCTGGCTTTATCATGGTACGAAATAAAATAGTTTGCATGGGACGTCTATGAAAAATAACAATTAGCATTTATTTATTTATTGTATTATATAAATAAGCTCGGCAGAGCCGTATAAACTCAGGAAGCCTTTATTCATTACAATTCATCATGGCATGGCATGATGTGTGTGGGTATATTTATGAAATTAACATCTTTTGTGATCTTTACCAAAACAATGTTTCTATTGCTTAAATAACAATCATCCTCTTGATATTAACACTGTCGTCGTCAGCCATTCGTAATTCACTGCTGGACGTAGTCCTTCCCAAGATGGCGCCACTCATCCCTGTCCTCCGATTTCCTCATCCAGGGACTACCGGCGACCTTGCACAGGTCGTCGGTCCATCGGGCTGGAGGGCGTCCAACACTACGTTTACCGAGACGCGGTCTCCGCTCCAGGATTTTTATGTCTTCGTTAGCCAATTACACTGGCTGCTGGACGTAGGCCTCCCTAAGCCAGCGCCACTCATCCTGGTCTTCCGCCTTCCTCATCCAACGCCTACCGGCGACCCAAGTCGCAAGTCGTCAGTCCATCAGGATGGAGGGTACCTATCCGACACTACGTTTAACGAGACGTAGGATCCACTCCAGGACTCCTCTGTTCCATCGGCCATCGGTCCTGCGGCAGACGTGACCGGCCCACTGCCACTTCAACTTGCTAATTTTGCGAGCTATGTCGGTTACTTTGGTTCTCTTACGAATATCCTCATTTCTAATTTTATCCATAAGAGAAACACCCAACATAGCTCGCTCCATAGCCCTTTGAGCGACTCGGAACTTGTGGACCATTCCTGCTGTCAGTGTCCATGTCTCGGCTCCGTAGGTCATTAACACTAATTACGTTATAATTCACTTTGATTGAGGCAACGGATTGCGGTTCTTCGAATACTTGGTGCGCTGGCGACCATTCTCTAGAACAGGTTATATTATATCTTCCTTCTTTTCCTTCGTTCCTTCGGCTACCTCGCTTCCTTAGCCACGACGCTTCGCGACAGTGACATTGACAACATATCACTCTTGACAGTGTGACCGTCACGTTTCAATGAACCTACTACATATATAATATGTGCTTTATTTTTTTTAATATTAATTATGTTATTATTGTTTTCTGCTTTTTTTTCTTTATTATTATTCCTTTCACGTATACGTTGACTATAATTTTCATTTTGCTTTATTTTACCGTGGGTCGCAAGACTTTTGTTATTAAGGATGTGGGCACTGAAAATCAGTGCTGTGTCGGACGACTATTATGGTTATTATTATTAATTATTAATAAAAATATATATATATGTGTGTGTGTGTGTTTTTCTTTAATTTTTGAAAATTTATCTTGTTAATTTATATTTTATACAATAGGAGTTTCTATGACCAGAAAATATATCTTTATATTTTCACATTTCTGATGACAATGATAAAACAATTAGAACTGAATAGAATAAAAAGTATGTTCTATAGAATTAAGCTAGTGATTGTAGTTTTAGTACAGAAATCAAAAGGATGTCTAAAGTTATAGCCAGACCAACTAGTATATAAATACAGACCAAATAGATATAAGTACAGCATATTTACCGTTTAATATATTCTTCTTGGGGTAGACAGTCTTCAACGGTGACACAGCCGAGCAAACATCCCGTCGGGTAGAACGAAGGAAACTTAACCTGTTGATCTGTAATAATCTATAATATTATAGAATTCTAAACATAGTCATGTATAGAATTTTATAATAAATCTGTGCCGTGTCTGTAAATTGTAGCTGTTTAAAAAAAAACAACTAGAATAGACTATATAAACTATGGAGAACAGAATGCAAATTTCTTTGGGAGTCACGTAAAAACTACTGGGCAGATTCGATGCGGATTTCGCTAATCGACAGAAAATTCTTACGACTTAAAATCTGCGCTACTTTTTATCCTGGGTATCCCGCGGGGATTTTTCTGGGATTTATATAAAATGGTCACATTGAAAAACAAAATCGAATTCCAATGCGATTTTTTCACTAATCAATAACAATTTTTATTGAATAAAATGTATGATATTTTGTATCTCGGGAAGCCCGCGAGAATTTTCCCGGGTATGGTACAAATTACATTGCATAAATAAATATTACAACGATAACTAAGTCCTTTTTTAAGTTATGCGATACTTTATATTTCGGGAACCCCGGGAATGTTATTCATTATATTAACTCGAATCAGGTTGGCTTCGACTCACCTCTATGTTTTGCTGGGCAGTTATCTAGATTATATGGACTTAGTTTCTTTGTTATTATTATATGTTTTTATATTATATGTAAAAACCAAATTAAGTATTTATAAAATAAATAAAAGTTATATTACCGCAATTACATCTTTTGTTTTTAATACAACTCCATTAACTTTTTGAAAGTAATTGTATAACAAGTTCTACATGTATTTAAAAAAAAGAGACATAAAAAATATTTTTTTGCTACACATTTTGCTGGGGAGTTTCTTGCCGCGTCTTCTTCCAAAACAGCGATAATACGTTGCGAAGTGGTGTACATACAATAAATAGGACGCAGATTTAAATTTTAACCATTTAAATTTTTTTATTGCATGAGTTCAGCAGACAGGTATACGGGCCACCTGATGGAAAGCGGTTACCATCGCCTATGGACATTAGTAACACCAAAGGTGCTACCAATATGCTGCCGCTCTCTAAAGAGAGACTGAAACCTGGCCACTAATGCCGGTACACAACTCGAGCTTATTATGGCGCTATACTCTAGACCAGGGGTGGTAGCTATCCAGACGGGCAAATGACCTACCACCTGGCTGCGGGTTGTATTGTCGGCTCTTACGACAGACCGTCTTGAAGGTTAGAAATATGTTAAAATTTAAATTTAAAATGTTCTCCAGTGGAACTTATTTTGAATAAAAACTTTTTAATTTTAAGAATAAAAACAATTCGCATACTAAAATTCTAATACGATTACCCATTTTAACCATAAAATGTTACACTTTGTTTTACGTTAATATCTAACACCATGAAGAAAGATTATATTGTTACAACATAGGTTCCGACAAAAACAAATTCCACCTGCATATCTGTAAAAACACATTTTATTAGCTGTCGGTATTTGAAATATTTGTAATTCTTTTATGATCGTCTTCTTTTGTTTACTTATTTATTGACATACGTTTCTAGAGAACAGCCCATTGTTTTATTGTAGTCGTTTATGGCCTCTTGCGGCCGAATCATTAGCCAGGTGTTGCGGATTACGTCGACTACGATACGGACAAATAACTCTAAATAAATATTATTTTCTTTCTTTCTCTGAAATATTTTGTGAAAACCTCACCTGGATATAAAACCCTGTGTTGGTTCTCAATGGTCCGCACTAACTCGTGGTCTGGTGGTTTGGCAGTGGAAGCTATCCACAGCCGCCCGCGATGGTTCGTGTACCAGGTGCGACCTTCATGGCTACAATATAAACAAATGAGTGGCCATTTTGGCTACAAGAGACAGCAACAAGCCAGCCAGGCCGAAAACTGTGTGCTATTCGGCCGAAAACTGAATACCAAATCGTAAACATATTACTAAAAAACCGCACATATTACTCAAAACTCTATATATTTCCATCAAAAATTGATAGCTAAAATGCGATTTAAATAATTTTTTAATATTACGTTTCGGCCAGTTTTTAAAATGGCAGAATCAAATAAAAAAAATTAAAATCGCGCTTAAAACCGTTAAAACATAATTTTAATTATGCGTACATATCGTTCGTGAACATGTAAGTAAACAATATTAGCGCGTATTAAACATACACTACGTCGAATATTCGGCATTCGCATTATATGGCTACAAAATAAAAAAAAGATTTATTAAGAAAATGTGTTGATTTTAGTTAATAGGTAACACTTGCCAATCATTGTATATGGGTGCCAATGGTTTAGTTTGCCTTATAGGTATACTTAAACATACAAAGTACATTGTGAAAATCAGTGTGTGAAATATGAATAAATATTTTTTCATAATGATGGTTTTACACGCAAATTGTCTTGTGTTGTAAGATATTGCGATTGACAATTTGTTTTTCAGGTAATATATAAATTTTAAAAAATAACCACTCAGACAGCGACAACACCCCACTCTCCCCCTTGCGGGGAAGCGAACGATCATCGATGGCTGACGGTGGACCACCGCCGCCCTTCTCACGCTCAGGGTGCCGCGCCACGCCTCCTCCTCATCGTGGCTTTGTGCGACTCACATATTGTGTAAATCTCGGGAAGAGCTTACTATAGAAATGATCCTATGAAGTAAGGTCTTGTCGAATGTTTGATGTTTCGCCGACCTCAGTCGACGACTTAAGATCACGTTAGCGAGATTAAGAATTTGCCTGCAAGGGAACAGAGCCATCTGTTGATGAATTAACAAAACTACTACGTGCTCTATGTAACGACGCAACCGAAGCACAGCTGCGCGTGCGCTAACGAAAGTAGAAATGCTTATGATTTTAAACCGGTTATGTCATATTATAATCGTTAAAAATAAAGGCAGTATGGTTACGTGGGTTAATGATCACTAAATATACACCATTATTAATATTTCCATTCTTTATAGTTGCATTTCCAAAGATGTAAAATAACATGTAACAATAAACAACGCCATCTATCGACACACTGCAACGAACATCTGATCCATGTGACGTCAATTATCTGCTAGCATAACATATTAAATTAGAGAAGGCTCATTCAGGTCAAAACTCCTGAAGAGTGAACTTGGTACTAATGGGTTATTATTTAGTGTAAGCTCTAATTTTACCTATTCATATTAAATCCATTAAAAGCATAAATATGCATTTTCTAAAAAAATATGAAATAAGGTTACTCAATATAACATTTTACAGGTTGGCTGTTAATTCATTATTCTTCACTAATTCTAAGGCAATTTTGGTTGTCGTTTGAGAAGAATTGGTGTGGCCTACAACTTTTTTTTGTATAATAATTCATAAAAAAATATAAGTACACGATAGTAAATAAATGTATAATTCATAACAGGGCATGACAAAGAGTCGTCTCGTGCAACGACAGTCGGAGTAGCTATCTGTACATAACTATTTTGTATCGCCGGCGGCGTAGTCGCACGTGTGATGACTGATAACGTCCCGGAATTAAAAATAGACTAGGCATAGACGCATTTAGGTAATGTTCATGAAGCATTTGAATTTTCATGGAGCAACTTGTACCTATCTGTTTATCGCGATAAAAAACATTATCTCGATATTATTATTCCCAATATTATATGTAGGTGTAGGTATGTAGGTTGTCTCAAAATATTAAAAATTAGATAAGTGTTTTTTTCTTTGCCCGAGCAATGTGTAATAGCTCCATTTTAGGGATATAGACGTAAAATTCATAACATTGTGTAATTTTGAATTGGTAGGGTTCAGAAATTAGTTATTTCGATGCGTAGATTTCAGTAGAAAAATTACCTATCCGGTCATGGTCATCGCCCAGAATTGGTACCAATGGTGATTGAAACGAGAAGCGAGTCCATTAGCCACTAAGCTACCAGACTTATTTATTAAGCATCTTAATAAAATTCATTTTATATAATTTTTCTATTATCTTTTAAACTAACTCAAAAACCCTCTACGCTACGGAGTAATCTCCCTTGATAAGAAAAAAATACCGACGGATTTCGGCAAGCTTTATAATTTACGAATGTTGGGTAAAATCGACACAAGCCGTTTTGCCTTGAATCGTGTCATTGAACTTGGTCTTGCGTTGTCATCTGTATGTCTATGTAGGTTATAAACCTAGAACATCACATTTGTACGCATGAGTGTGTATAGCATAATTAATACTACGACCACACAACAGATGACGCAAGTTGTTTCAGTACTGTTAATAGATGTCAGTGTGTAATATTTTATGATCATTTAATGATATTTATAAAATGAAAAATATACTGATTAATTAATAACAATCCATTTTAGGCTATTATTCTGCATTAATTTTTCCGATGTGTAATTAACATAACCGTGCTGCCATAACCTAACACATTTGTAATTTTGTCGGCGCTTGCGCATTATGGTTTTGAGGTCACATAGCGCACGTAGTAGTTCTGTTCATTCATCAACAGATGACTCTGTTCCATTGCAGGCAAATTCTCAATCTCGCTAACGTGATCGTAAGTCGTCGACTGAGGTCGGCGAAACGCCGAACGTTCGATAAGACCTTACTTCATAGGATCATTTCTATAGTAAGCTCTTCCCGAGATTTACACAATATGTGAGTCGCACAAAGCCACGATGAGGAGGCGTGGCGCGGCACCCTGAGCGTGAGAAGGGCGGCGGTGGTCCACCGTCAGCCATCGATGATCGTTCGCTTCCCCGCAAGGGGGAGAGTGGGGTGTTGTCGCTGTCTGAGTGGTTTATTTTTTAAACATTTTAAATTAGTAGTGTATAAATTATTTCTAATCTTAAATTATCTATTTTTTATATTTTTTTGAAATGATTATTTTAAAATTTGATGGGTGATGATAATACATATGAACACATAAATGATATTCGATAGCTGTCTATTAAGAGTCTTCATGAGATACATGGAAATAGCCTTCCGTCGATTATTATGGACATTATTGCCACGAGGAAAGATTTTTAATTTAATTCTTATGATGATTATTAAAACGCACAAGTTTAATTTACAAAAGGAACATTTTAAAATCTAAAATGCAAATATCTACAGTACAAGCAACTAGAAATCGTAAACCACTGATTAATGGCCAGTCTACTTTCTTACTTCTGATACACATTTTATTTCTTATTTATTCACTAACAAGTTTCAGTTACTTTTTACAAACACTACGTTTACAGTTAAATTTAGGTTTAAAAACAATGAAAAATAAAATACAAAAAAGCGTCATCCAGTTATACAACATTTCCAAGCTGTTTGAATTGATGTTTGTTAATTTTGTTATTAACCCATTATAATTCCTAGTGCTCTCCTTCCACAATATAAGACTGCATGAACTCGCACCTATATTGTGAACTTTAACTTGAACTAAAAAAAATCAACTCACAGCTTAATCCCCTCGACGAGCAACGAGGCCCAGGGCTGGTGCATCGAGAGACACCGGCCGGTGTCGGACATCTCCTGCAACTCGGGGTCTTGCACGCGAGGTGTCTGACACTGCAGCGACCTGGTCACAGCCGCGTACCTGCCGCTCTCTACTGACGGATCGTACTAGTTATTTTTGAAAAGAAAATACATTAATTATAATCAGCTGGGGCAAATGTCAAATCAATTTTATTGCGAACTAAGTGTTACATAGATCTTATACAATATAACTGGAATAGCACTTATTACTTAGTTGGCCCTTAATAAAATCTATCTATAATGTTATAAAATTCTAAACTTGCCGTCTCTGTACATTGAAGCTATTTAAAAAAAGCAACTGGAATAGACTATACAAACGACGGAGAACACAATGCGATTTTTTTTAGATTTGTTATCTGTTTGTTTGAGATTCACGTAAAAACTACTGGGCCGATTTCGATGCCGTTTTCGCTGATCGACATCTAATTTTTAGAATTAAAATCTCCGCTACTTTTTATACTGGGAATCCCGCGGAAATTTGTCTGGGAATGATTTAAAAAAGAATTACTGATCGATAGCAAATTTAATGTAATAAAATGTGTGATATTTTTTATTCCAAGAATCCTGCGGAAATTTTCCCGCGAGAAGTTTGAAGTTGTTCGGATGCACACAAATTAGGTTATCCCGCCACAGTTTCCACTAATATATATATATATATATATATATATATATATACATATATATATATATATATATATATATACATATATATATGTGTGTGTGTGTAGCTATAAGGACTACAAACGGCTTGTAACCAAAAATACAAAGAAAATTGTATGACTATCAAAGCGAAACGTGTAACTTGACACTTAGCATAACATCTGCAAAAATGTCCAAGTTTCAAACAAATAAGTTACTTTGACTTTGAGGTGATATCATAAAACAACGTCAAACGAAGAATTAATTTTAAAATTGATGGACATCTCGCAAATATGTGCATAATACATAATACATAGTAGTGTACCTAATATAAAGACGTTGTATTAATAAGCTTATGTAATCTGTACATTAATTAATACATGAAGCAAAAATACAGCAAAGACTTTGTACCCCTTTTTACGAAAATTGCGCGGAAGGAGGAGTATGAAATTTCACACACTTATACTTTATATAGCGAAGAAGCGCCATTCTTCGCTAATATTAAAAAAAAATATGTATAAGAAATACATTAAATCAATAAAAAAACATTACACACACTACCATGTATTTGACATACACACGCCTATGTATTATTTCAATTATTGTTCAAGCCCAAATTAACAGTGTAGCCTTGGCGAAATCTGTAATTATAAAAGTATAGTCTTTGACAACAATTTTTTATGGTCGAATTTCGAACACGGCCGGCCACTAGTGTATAACAAAACTACGTTCTACCTGTTATTATATTTTTATTCCGACGTTTCGGCCACTTTTCAGTAGCCGTGATCAAGGAAGACAAAGATGTCAAGCATCAAATAAAATACCACCCTTATAACCGTTAAAACGTAATTTTGTTACGTGTTCTTGTGGCGAAAACTTAAGAAAATACTTTCATGTACCTGTAGTAAAGGTGCGTTCACACCGGGCGCTACATCCCTGTCCGTGGGAACCCCGATGAACATCTCGTGCTGGGTACCACTATTTCCCCTATTACCACCGCTTGTTAGTTGTCTGATCTTCTCCTCATCAACATCCTCTATTGTATTGTCTTCGACAATTTGACGACCTGATTACAAAAAAGGCACCTTACATAGATAATTGAAGACATGAGTAGATGAAGGAGTTTTGTGACATTAAAAAAAATACATTCAAGGAAAATGTAATGTGTAAAATATGTAATGTAAACAGGCAAATAAACCATATTAGAACTTAAAACAACGCTTTTTGAATTTGATTTTGAAAATAATAAGTAATGAAGAAGTTATATGTGTAATAAAGTGATAGTAAAAGAGCTTTGTAGGTCAATTTATCAATATTTACCTATCGTAACATATCCCTTTCATTCACTCATGTCTTCAATTCTATTTTGTTTTTTTATATTATTTTTTATTGCAAGAGTTCAGCAGACAGGCAGACCGGCCCACTTGATGGAAAGCGGTCACCATCGCCTATGGACATTTGCAACACCAAAGGTGCTACAAATGCGCTGCTGCTCTCTTAGGGGAGACTGGAACCTGGTCACTAATGCCGGAACACAACTCAAGGTTGCTCTGGCGAGATACTTTTGTACACCAAAGCATATACAAACAGAAGTAGAAAAAGATAAAAGAAAGTACAACGGGCGGCCTTATCGCTACGAAGCGATCTCTTCCAGGCAACCCTTGGTAGGGATTTGTTTTAGGCTCAAAAAATTAAAAAATCTTCTATAATATTATAACATTCTAAACATATTGTGTCTGTGTATTGGAGCTATTTAAAAACAAAACAACTGAAATAGATTAGAATATAAACCATGGAGAACATGATACAATTTTTTTTAGATTTCTTGTCTGTTTGTTCGGGATTCACGTAAAAACTACTGGCCGATTTCGATGCGATTTTCGCTGAACGACAACAAATTCTTAGACTTAAAATCTTCTCTACTTTTTTCTCGGGAATCCCGCGGGAATTTTCCCGGGAGCGGTTTACAGTTCGTTTGAGTGCATAAAAATTAGCTTATTCCGACACAGTTTTCACTAAAACGATAGCTGTGGTACTTTGGAATCCCGCAGGAATTTCAAGTCAAACGTGAACAAAGTCGCGGGCATATCCTAGTAATAATATATTAATTTAAGCTTCGTAGTTAGCGCAAGCGTCCCAAACATAAAGGGAGGTTCGAATTCTGACCGAAAAGTATGCGCTACTTAGGCAGTTTTCTGACCTAATGTGCATATTATTAAAATTAACACATGCTAATAATGAAGGAAAACATCGTGATGAAACCTGCACATCGAGATAACCGACATATTAAAGGGTATACTTGTCCCTTCCCCAATGGGAGGCTCGATCCCAGCAATGGGACATTTATGAGCTGTTATTTATTATTATTGTATGTTTATTCATTTTGTTTGTTTTTCGTGTTTCCATTTGTGAAAAGTACATACTTACACAAATATAAAACCGATTTTAATGACTCTTTTTGCTTTGGATTCAGTAACGCTTCAGTATAGTCCCATACAAATTGTATTGCAATCGGATACCATCGTATACATAACTTAAAAGTGAAAAATAAAAAAAATTGAAGTTGTTTTCTTTTTTGCTAGATTAAAAAAAAAGTTTGTATCAATGAGGAATAGACATTGATATACCTAACTACATACCTCCAAAGTCGAAGGTCATCTTCTTGGATAGCCTCGAAGCGTGTTTCTTCTCATGCAAACTCTGCTGGTACTTGTCTAGCTTCTCCCTTTCAGTCGCACTCAACCACACGCTGCCAGCGTTGAAATAATCACTGTCGTCATCGGTCACTTTAGTACGACGCTCGCTGAAAACACCCGAATATTAGTATCAAAGAAATGTACTAGAAATGTGACAATGGCCCAGGGTCTCCAGGCTATGCATTAGAAATTTCAACAATTTGATGAATTTAATGAATCACAACTACAATACTCTTTATTGTACACCAACATAAGAAAAATAATACATTTTATTGTATTAACTATAAGGTAGTATAACGGCCGCCCTTATTGCTTAAAGCAATCTCTTTGCCTGGAAGACCTTTGGATAGACAAGAACTTATTAAAAGTTAATTGTTAGCGTGCAGTACAATAATATACTATAAATTATAATAAATAAATATAATATGCAATAGTATACTGTTAAGTAATAATAATATAATGGATGGGTATGGCTATAAAAATATATACGTACATACACATGTATTATATACTTATACACAACAAATAATAAGCACATTATACATATGAATATATATACTTAACCGCCTTATTATTATTTCACCAATTACATTAATTTAATGAACACCTTATTAACATTTCATCAATTTAATGAGACAACTTATTATTTCACCAATTTGATTAATTTAATGAACACCTTATTAATATTTCATCTATTTAATGAGACAACTTATTATTTCACCAATTTGATTAATTTAATGAACACCTTATTAATATTTCGTCAATTTAATGAGATAACTTATTATTTCGCCAATTTGATGCATTGGATGAAACACCTTATTATTTTATTACTTGCCGGCCTCTGTGGTATAGCGGGCTAAGTATTAGTCGGCCGAACTCGCTGGAATGGAAATGAATGGAATGGTAAATTTCGGAAACGAACTTTCTGCTATTTACTATGGTCTCGGTGTCTGGGATTAGCCCAGAGTGGTCCGTTGTATATTACCCATAATTCACATTGCAAAATTTTAAATAATCAGTAGTCTGGACGAAGGTGGAAATAATGTTGAAAGTTACCATTACATGCATACATACTGGTGAATCTAATAAAAGTATGTTAAAAATTATGTTACCTAGTACGATCATACTCGAGCAGCCTGTTCCTGTGCAGAACTGCCTCCTCCCATCCCTTAGGCCTCGACTGGTCCATGAGGGACTGCATCAGTTTAGCGCTTGCCTTAGTCTTCGCATTCAACTCTTTCTGCTCCTCCGGTGTGCATACCTTCAAATAGAAAAACAATGTTATAGAATGGCTTAATTTATTTCTATAGGTCACTAGCCCAGTAATTTTTTTATTGCAGACGTTGTCCTGCCTTTAAAAAATAAAATTTTAGAACCCGATCCCAGAGCCACGTACCGGTTCTAATTGCGAATCTAAACCATCCGGGTACCCACTCAAACACACAAAAACAAAATCACCAAAATCGCTCCAGGTGATTAGGAGGAACCCAGAACCCGATCTCAGCGCCACCTACCGGTTCCAATTGTGAATCTAAAAGAGTAATATATTTTTTTTTAATTCTAAGTCATGACAAAATAAGATTAAAAATCTTGCCAAAAAATTAAAGTTTATAATTAACAAATAAAAAATAGGGGTTGATCGTAGAAGGGTGAAAATTGAGGATTGTATGTATTTTTGTATGTTGTATCATAAAAAAATAGAAATTAAAAATTTTGTCTAAAAAATAAAAAAATAAATTTAGGGGTGGACTACTCCTAACATTTAGGGGGATGAAAAATAGATGTTGGCCGATTCTCATAGATACCGGATAAGCACAAAAAATTTCATCAAAATCGGTCAAGCCGTTTCGGAGGAGTATGGCAACGAAAACTGTGACACGAGAATTTTATATATTAGATGTTATGACAAAACAACTCACAGGTTGTAGGATATTTGCCAGTCTGGATAGCTATCACCCCTGGTCTAAGGTACGGCGCCTTAATAATTTTGAGTTAAGTTCCGCCATTAGTGGCCAGGTTCCAGTCTCCCTTTAGAGAGAAGAAGCGCATTTGTAGCACCTTTAGTGTTACAAGTGTCCATAGGCGATGGTAACTGCTTCGCATCAGGAGGGCCGTTTGCCTGCCTGCTGAACTCGTGCAATAAAAAAATACTCATTGGTGAAAATAATAAAAGTTATCCAATATAAAGTCACATACATACATTTGTATGTATATAACTTCATATTAGTATGATTTGAACATACTACCAAATCTAAGTTACTGCTGACTCTGCACCACAAGACTCGGCAGACTGACCAATGAACCAGGGCTGCAACAGCCACTTTTGATTCTACCATTGAATCAAACAATAGTTAATAATTTCATAAATAGTATTTTAATGGTAATTTTAAATATAACAATAATACTCTTTATTGTACACCAACAAAAAAATAGTAATGCATTATCTTGTTCAAGAGTATAAGGTAGTACAATGGGCGGTCTTATTGCTTATCGCATCAGGAGGGGCCACACACACATTACGTCACACGAATTTCATAATTTTATGACCCCTGCCCCGTCTTTGTTACAGCTGGTCACATTCGTGAGACTCGAGAGTCACAGTAAAGAGGGGACTCTCTAGTGTGACATCACATATTTAGCAATTTTACATCAAGAAGTTATTAATTTAAAACAGCAGTTCCGTAATTGGTTTTATATACATTCAAATTATTTTTAATAATTTAAATACTATACTCATACAAATAGTTGGAATTTTTTGAAGTTTTTCATTATTAGTTCAAATTTCGTGTTTTAAAGCTTAAATGTATCAGATTTTGAAAGGCACATATCACGAAATTTAAGACCCTCACACACCTTGTCACATTTTATGACCCCCCCCCCCCTTACGTGTGACGTAATTTAGCAATGGACCCCTATAAGAAAATTGTTTTTTTTAGTCCTGCTACACCTTAATTAATAATTAGTATCCACAATTTAGATTGTTTGAATGTAATTTGTTGTGTATATGTAGAGATACTACAACGACCCCGACAGCCAGCCTCCCTTTGCAAGTATCCCGGAGTCGTCCAATCGACTACTTATAGTTTTGCAGATGCACACAGAACATAATTTCTTATATATAAACCAAGTATAAAGGTTGGATACCAACAGCCAACCAACCGTGTATCTTTCATATTTGAACTTACCAGATTTCCACAGAACAAGCATGGACCAGACCCTTCTTGCTTGCAGACAATCCTGCCACACTTCAAACAGTTGTTAATCAATTCGTGCTTCGAAGCTTGGCAGTCGCAGTGGTGTCTGCCTGGAATTTAAACACACATTTCCTACTTAAAATGTCTAATAATGGTAATTTTTGGTGGCAAGATTAGTTCACTTTATTGTTTTATTTTCGAAAATAACATGTAAAGGGCGTAGTATGCAAAGTTGAATCATTCCATAAAGACAAAAAGCAAGGTGCACTGATGGGTTTCAAGTTACTAGTTTTATATGCTGAAAACATCCAAGCTATTTATCTTCTTTATTTATTACTAGTATTTCTCAGCGGCTTTCCTTGAGTTAATATGTGCGGAACTAATAATGAGAGCAACATAATATTAAAATTGCTTTGTTAAACTTGTTGTCATAGCAAAGTATTTGTAAGAGAATGGTATTAATTACACCAATAGAATGCCATCCTTTCAGCTATATTGGTCTATCCTTTGGGAATAGTCCTTTTTTCTAGATGAAAGGTAAACTTTCATACACCCTTGACAATATGTATGCAATATTTCAGAAGTCTTTCTGTGAAAGCATCACAAACACACGATGTACATTTATAATATTAGCTAGGATTGTAAACAAAAGAATTATATATACAACTACAAAATAGTTGTGAATTGTGATATACAAAACAGTAGGCAGGGTTTTGTATATTCACACACTACCTCATATAAAGTTAGAGTAAGTTTGAAAGCCTCTTTAAGGTTCTTAAAGTAGTGTTCAAACTAACACTAACTCAATATAAATAAGACTATATATCTTTATTATTTGTTACCAAACATATTTTTAGAAAACAGCTTTCTTAAGCCACCAAACTTAACTAAATAGAAAACATCACAGAATGAGTCTAACATCCTGTAAAAAATTACAAATAAATTGAATTACCTTTAAGCAAAACCACTTGAGCATTTTTCCCTTCCTGTGAATATAAATTGACATATTTTGTCTTTTTCTTGCCTTTAACTTCAGGTTCAACAGGATCAGGTTGTTTTGACTGTACACTGGAACTGACAAAGTCTTGTTGGGGCTTGTTTTTTGAGATTTTCTTCTTTTGTTGTTTCGGTAAAGAATTACCTGAAATTGTTGATTATAAGACAACAAGATTAAAGAAAATAGTACGTAGAAACTATAACACATTAGAATTATTCCATAAAATGTATTTTAATCTAATATCAGGTCATCAACAAAAATACCACATTTAGATGCTAAAAATAAATTCTATCTAACAAATGAATTATTACTGATGGCACTTTTATTTATTTATGTAAGACACTAGCACTTATGGTGGATCTGGGCAAAGAGTGACTGAACTAAAATATTAGGTATTATTTCTGGACTCTGTCTGAAAATTTATATGAAATAGAATCCTGAACAGTGCAAAAGATTTCAATAATTATAACATCAATAATCGGCAGACAAACACATATATTGTATATCCCCCAAATATAGCAAATTACATTTGTATAATGGGTACAATGGTACTCCATTGTATATTACCCATAATATGGGATCGCCCTCAGAGTACTCTCTGTGGCCATTCCCAGACACTCAGATCATAGTAAATAACAGAGAAAATTTGTTCCTGAAATTTATTAATAATAATAATATACCATACTAGGAATCAAACCCAGAAGCTCTGTGTTGCAGTAGGTAAGCAGACTAAGGCTTAGCCCGCTCAACCACAGTGGTCACCAATTTCATGATTTCAATGAAAATATTATGGTTTAAAACAAGATTTATATATTTAACTTTTGTGTACATTCCTTTGCAATGTTCAAAATTTTGTTAGAAATATAGTAATGAAAACTAGTATTTGCCCAAACCGAAAATTATATTCACTTTATAGATTTATGTTTTCAAGTTAAACAGTACATACATGCATAACTTCACGCCAGTTCCCTTGCGGGGTAGGCACGGACAACAGAGCGCCATTTAGGCTTATTCTTACACACCTCACTTGCTTCTTTGACATTCATAACTCTTGTCATGCACGCTCGTCTGTTTTTAAGGCTCCTGACATCACCTTCTGCTAGTATACAATCAATTTGATCATGGAAGGTGTGTCGTGGCCTTCCACTACTAGTTAGAGTTAGAAGTTAAATAGTAATAAAAATATATATGCCACACAATAGCAATATTTTTATTTATGTATTTAAATCATATAACTATCTGTCTGTAAGCCTTATTAAAATAAATAAATATCTAACAGGATTCAGAAGATAAGATTATAAAATTAAAGTCACACGGATGAAGTGGTGGGCATACAGTAGGATCGGTTTATAATGACATCAAAGAGCAGTGACAAACACATTATACAAAGCACAAAACATGTAGATAGTTACTAAGAAACTTATTATTATATAATTAATACATTTTGTTCCAGGCATCATTACTCATAAGAATTGCATCTAGCACTGTTATTTTTGTAGAATAGTTGTTTTAATTAGAATCAAGACAATTGATTATTTTAAGCACAACATTCCTCTACCATACCTCTAGGTGGAAATTTTCTTCTGCTCAATTCTAAATAGAAATTCTTGTGCTGTGGATTATCAAAATCAAGCAAAGTATTCATATGATCATGCAACTCCGTCTCATTGTGTGTAGACATCACATATCTGAAAAAGTAATTCATCCATATTAAAACAATATGTACAAATATTGCAGGTTGGTAATAAAATAGGTTGCCTGGAAGAGATCGCTTTGAGCGATAACGCCGCCTATGTATTGCCTAGAAAATATTGTAAATATGATCTGTTTTTGTAATTGTATATTTTGGTGTGCAATAAAGTGTTATCTCTCTCTCTCCCTCTACGAATATGTGTTGTTTAAAATGCGAGAGAAGAACTTCTGATGAAAGGAAGTACCATAGAATATTACTAAGTTTTAATTTCACCATAATAATGTAACAGTTTTGGGAAAAAGCTGTTTAAAGTTACCTTATCATGTAGGAAACCTATGGAAATGAAACGTCAATAAAAAATGCGTGCCACTGTGACGTCATTTGGCCACTAAACATGGCGGTTTTAGTGCTGTCCAGAAGATTTTAATGTTATTAGGTTTTATCGATAAACGTCCTTGGCTCATTTTATTTTCAATATTATTGAGTATTAATTATTTGTAGAATTTATACTTTAATAGGAAGTAAGTATATTGTTATGTGCAAAGATACTTTGATTTAGATGTGTGAAATCTAAGACAAGTTCGTGTTTCAAATTTATCAAGTAAACGATATGACGATTTTTAAAAGTTGCTACACTGATTTGATAAAGTTGTTTGACAACACAGTGACCACAAAACATAAACATATGGCGTAGTACAGGGCCATCTGCCCATCTCTAGCATGCTAAATTTTATCGTCGTTTCATATGTTGCCGTCTCGCTCGCACTTGCGTATATGCCGGAAAGGGATGGAAGCTTTATGTCGGCGATAAAACGTTAGCATGCTAGCTAGCTATGCTGTTTTGGATATCAAAATAAGAGTACGTGTTTTTCCTATGAAAAACACGTACTCTTATTTTGATATCCAAAACAGATTAATTAGATTGTAATAGAGAGGTAAGTAGTCTAAACTACTTACCTCTCTATTACAATCTATTTTAATTGTGTGCTGACTCTAAAGTAAGTAACACATTACCGCAACGCACCTCAAGATAGGTGCGCTGCACCATAAGTGAGAGTGATTCAAATTTTAAACTTATTAAGGGCCGCGTGATAAAAAAAAAACAAAACACCTTCAGAACATTTATTTAATAAAAAACGTCATTCCTTATGACTTACGCTCTAAAATCACTTAATTATTAAAAATTTCACGAATTTACAATAGTTTTTATTAAAGTAAAACTAATAAAGGCATAAGTTTATAATATGAGTTTTATTTGTACCTTAGATGTTTTACATGGAATACAAAATTCAAAGAAGTGACACCATCAGTTTTGGTTTATTCCTCTAAAGATGTCAAAGCATATTACTTTTATCTAAGTAGGTTCAATAGCTTCACTATAAAGAGTCTGTATATACAAAATCTAACATCTTCTCTTGAAGCTAAAGAACAGCAGAATCCTTAAATGTGCAGCATTTACCAAGGTAGAGGTGTCAGGACCGGCCAAAACAGGAATTGTTTCCAACTGATTTTCTTTTAATATGCCAGTTTTATGTTGGCTGGCATGTCGCTGCAAAATATTGAAATATTAGTTTAGAATAATTGTGTCCACAGTATTTTTTTCATAAAATTTGCTTAAATTATGACATTATTATTCAAATTGGGCAAATACATTTCTTGGATGGAATCACAGCCACAAAACCCATAAGTTTTTCTAAAATGGTTATATAGAATGAGAATGACATAGACTACAACTAGTAACTAGCATATCAGTAATAAGGTAGCAGCAACAAGTATATCAAAGGCTAAAAGTAAAAGTACAAATTTCAATTATACGAGCAGTCTCCATGAGTGAGAGGCACGAGAAGACATATTAAGGCCTTCGACTGCGAAGACGGAGCAGGAATTATATAATAAGCCGACAGTCCAACGATTATCCTGCTGATCATCGTCCCACCATACAAAACTTGTATATTAATTTTGATCCTTTTATAGCACGTTTTGTTATAAAATAATATGTATGTATTAAAATATGTATATAATTTAAAAAAAGTATATCAATACTAACTATAAAAGTATATACAGTATTAACGTACTCTTACAAATTTGAAGGGCACGGCATCATCTCGTAGTCGAGTCACATCCAGAGTTTTGTTGAAACATTTATCATCAAAATGTAGCGAGCAAATATAAATATATTTTGCATTTGGCTTTATATTTTCCATTCCAATGGCTTCCAGCCACTTTTTCTTTATACGCTCATTTCTTGGGATCCTATACAATATGTTTTAATTATTATTTTTGTATGTTTTAAGCGGGGTAGCATGATAAAATAAGAAATTTTATATAAGCAATCATATTATATCGATATCAAAGTCGATAAATAATGTACAACCCCAGCTAATAAATTAACATTATTTAAGCGTAAAAATATAGTTAAATAAGTTAAATCCATTCATGACCTATAACTGCACATAAGAACCTTGCTAATTATAATGAAAATCTTCCTTTATTTTCCCGGAAACATTAACAATAAGCAATATTTTTAATGTTATTTACAGCGTACCTGTGTATGGTTAAAGATGACTGATTTGGTGTTTTTCTTATGCCGCACCCTATTACACTGCACACGGACATATCTGCGACGTAATTATTTATATTTGGCTTCAATTATTTTAAATCACAAGCAAAATATTGAAAGATAATTAGTTATTTTCATTTATACCACGACTTTTTGACAGGACAAGTACCGGGTGCACTGACTGATAATGACATTTGGTGCACTAAACATGGCGGATTTTCGGCCTCATTTTCGGCCCCGTTAGGTATTTAGGTATATTCATGTTCCACTTTATGTGCGCACTGAAATACTGTTATATTGTTTTCCTGCGAGTTACAGTGCTGAGTAAGAACGAGATAGATATATGTTTATGTGTGTGTCTTCAAAATCTGTAAGTAACATGCATAATTTGCAAGCAAATATTTTGTTATTTTTAATGAAAAAAATGTATTCTTAAAATAAAGTAATAATTAACATTATTTTACTCTTAACACATTATCTATGCACAAATTCATTATTATACTGTAGAAAAAAGCCTCAACAAGTTGAGATTATTATTTAAAAAATATTTTTTCGCAGGTAAACAATGTCAATCTCACCATTCTTCCGTTCCCCAATAACAGATATAACTGGTGGGCTTGTCTCCCAGCAGCTGTTAGGCCGCTGTCAAAAAGAAGAAGCTCGGTACATGGACTGTCTTGAAGCCTATGGATTGGATAGAGGCAAGATCAAATGTGCATTCCTCTTTGATGATTACCACGAATGCCAAACATTGACCAAGCAATTTAAGAGATTTATGGTAAATATTCCATTGCATTGACATGTACCCAAATATTTGTATGACCATGTTTAGGTCAAATGCAATGAGACAAATCGACTATGTTTACCACCTTTTGTACAACTATTACCTGTATTTCTACAAATAAAGATTCATTTCATTCATTCATTCATTTTGACATAAGTTAGTAGCTTTGTCAGTCAATCTGTCAATAAAGAAATTTTTACTCAAATACTATATATTATATTAATAATTTATTCATATTTTTTAGTAAACATTGCAGCTGCTACTCAGCTATCTGGTATACAAATTTTAAGCAATAGGTGAGCGGAGTGTGTAAGGAGAAGGTATACTTACACTTTCTGCAACCCCTATGAGTAAACATAAAGTCACTTATTTTTTCACTAATATTATTGTAATGGGTGATAAAAGGTCGCGAACAATGATTTAGGTTAGGTTACCTTCATACTAGAACCAACTGGTAACCATTTACTATTTACTTTATAAACACAAACAGCTATGACACCTTAAAAGCCTTGACGCCTTAAAGTCTGATATGAAACATTTGTTTTATTTATCAATTTTGTGGATGACTAGCAAGATGGCTTTTTTTAATATGTAAGTGAATCAATATATTAATGATAACTGTTTTTAAATACATTGCAAAACAAAACCAATTTTTTAATATGGATTAAAAATAAATGTGATTATGTAAAAAAAATTATAATTTTGTCACTATTGGCCGACATTTTGAATATTTTCATGGTTACTCTTGTAGTGTATGTGAATGTGCTCTGTTGTATTTTTTTTCTGAAATTTTTGATGACTCACTGTTTTTTGCTTCTTTTTCTGTTGATTACTGGTTTTCTTTTGGATTCTGAAAAGATTGTTCAACTTTGGATCTTTGATATAAGTTTGCAATACTAGTAAAAAAATAAGTAAGGTTATATTTATTAAAAAATTAATATTTCAAGATCTCGAGACCATAGGGGCTGAGTAGAGATAGGTATGCCTCCCCTCTCTCTACTCCACTCCCTGCTACTTAAAATTCATGTACAGATTCATGGCTAGAATAATTGATTTTCTATCTAATCTAATGATACCATTTTAATTTTCAAAGAAATCAGCTCTGAGATTCTTTTAAGTACTTCTTGCTATTTCTTATAAGTTAAATCAGTTTTCCTAATTTTTAGGCTATGCGTGCAGAAAGGGACAGACAAATCGCTGAAGGGAAGCTGAAGGGTGATGAGAAATATATATCACCAAAAGTTGACAGTTATTAAATAATAGTTTTGGCATAAACGCTCATCTTGCAATCCTGTTCTATAGTTGTAATATAATAAAAGATATTTAATACTGTAAAATAGTATTATTTATTTTACGCAAGACAATGATGTACCACTGTCTAACTTTAACTACTGATAATCTTGTAAATAATAAAAGTATACATGTACACATCCTTCACCAACACACTTTCAGCACCATAAGTGAAAATAATTTGGATATAACTATTTTGTAGATTTTTTATGGTTTCTATACCTTTAGTCATTACTAATTGCTTCCTGCGGTTTCGTTTGCGTTTTTCGTTAAAATTCGCAATAGGAACACAACTATCATGGTCTGGCTTCGTGTCGCGTTTATAGCAATGATAAAATTATTCGGCTCGCTCTGCGTTCTGCTCGTCCCCGCGCCGCCAGAATCTATCACACAACCATAAAGGTAGGTATAATATGTCTTATATAATCTAAGCACATGTCTTATAGCGGTAGCATGTCTACTTTATACTTATTTTATATTTTTGCTAAGTTATACAGTATTTGCTATACTGATACAATTACAAACTACATTAATGTAGTTACATCAAAATCTATTCAATAGTTTCTTTAAAAACGTCTCTTCTCACGAACTTTCTCATTTATAATGCTGCTTCATCTGCGTTAGTGTTAACGATAGGCTGTGGCCGAATTCATTTATTTAAAGCGTTAAAAAATAACGTTAACGCATAGCCACATTAATATATATACATACTTTATCTGTCAATATTTAACGTCATTAACAATGACGCATCTTAAGTAACACATTAAACCCATCACCATATTGGATATGCATGAAACGTCCTAAATCTAATTCACGCGAACTTTTACGACCTCTTTAGAATTGACTTTAAAAGTTTTATGACATGACTTGGACATATTATAACCAAAGAGATATACACATTAATATAATAGGAGAGAGACACAAAACTTACATCACCTTACATTATTTAATAGACTAGAATAATATAGTTAAAATCAAGGAAACTTATTACAAATAATTGATTTGAAAGTAAAAATAAAATGGAAAGTATATCGCCATTACTTCGATCTCCGTTCAGTGACATAACAGGTGGAATGGTATCGCATCAAATCTTCGGCCGGTGTGCCAAACACGAGATGGAGGTCATGGAATGCCTCGAAGCTTACGGGTATGAACGGGGTGTTAAGAAATGCAGAGTCCTGATAGAAGATTTCACTGAATGCCATACTTTAAGGAAGCAGTACTTGAGGTTTATGGTACGTGACTTAGCATGGTAAAAAAGATGACTACATAAGTTATATATCATACATAAGTGATAAGACTACGTTTTTAGGGTTCCAATCCAAGACTAGGAACAGATACTAAATATAGCACACATGTAGATCTGACGAATTATAAAAATTTAGTGTTGATATTAAAATTCAGGGTTATAATATAAGTAAATATAATAGGTAGGTACCGCTCTCTAAGTATAGAACAGCATAATATATCGATAGTAACCGTCTACACGACAACTCACCACAAATTTTAAAGAAGTCTACGTATAATAATTAGATTGTACTCAAACAGAAATAAATTAATAGTGATCTTAGATAAAAACCGATTTTTTAATCACCAGATAAAACTTATTCATTGAATAAAATACAACACGGGAAAATTAAAGATAACTGTTGTATGAATAAAATAGTTGAATTGTTTCACTTTTAAATTCAGTCCACTGATAACTTTTATCCGATGATTGAAAAATCGGCACTAAAACAAAAAAAAGGGAACTTACATAACAAAGACAATGTAAGGTGTGTTGCTAATTTATTACGAAAGGCGCAAATGCGGTATTGTTATTACGATTTTTTTTAATTCGGTTGAGACTTAATTTATTTTTAAAATTATTTTAATCTTATAAGTAGACTATTAATTGTAACTCACATTTTCACTTGCATCAAATTTGGATAGCGCTATACATATACCACAAAAGGAACATCATATTTCTTTTTCACGATTAAGAACATAGGGTAGGCCCTATGTTCATAAGTCATCATTACATTCTTCAATAAACTTAAACAAATGAGATTGATTGAGATCAGCGTATTCAAAACTCTTTTCCAATATGTTTACTTACACATTCTGCTGAATTTTGTCAGAACGGATGGTACACCCGCCGAGGATCCTATCACTCTATCTCATATTCCATCCTTTGTATCCCACCCCCTGATTCCATCCCCTCTAGCTTAGCCTCCCTATCTCATCACCTCTACCCATCTCTAGAGACTAGCAACGAGTTGGCATCGTCCCTGTTGTTGCAAATGTCCATAGACGATGGTACACATTTTTCATCAGGTAGGCGACCTTATTACTACCTACCTCGTCAAAATCACCCGGACCCAATCGTCTCAATCGTAAATTTGCCTGATTTCGGTATTCTGTTTATTTCAATGGCGTGCCCATGACACGTCACTCTAACTTGTGAATATTTATAAGTGAATATTAATAATTGTTCGTGTCTACCCCGCAAGGGAACTGGCGTGAAGTTATGTATGTATGTATGTATGAATATTCGCGAAATAAATGTTTAAAAATTTGGTAACTTTTCAATATTCATTTCAGCTAACGCCATTTCTGGTAATGGTAATACAATTTTTGCTACTATTATTCTGACGCGATGATATCGAAAAGATATTGTCAATTTAGTAGAATACGTCTTTGATACCATCGCAATCGAATATCTTCGCAACGTCAAGATATTTAAATAGTAGAATTGGACCCCCCTGTTGGCCGGCTTCAGAAATTGGCATTAGCGCTAAACGAATATAATAGAAAATAGACGGGAATGGCACATTCCTAAAAAAATACTTCTGCTATTATTTGTTTGACACTTGGTCACTCATACGAACTCCAGTTTTCTTAGCCAAAATCTTTTTCTAAAGATCGCATTCTCTGTGTGAATGAGATCTTGATGAAGGGACTTTTGAATATATTTTTTTTCACTGACTAAAATTATTACACCCTTATATGATGTTCTTCCCTCTGATCTCCCCCGTCCTATTAACATCAATTTCCTGCTAACTCTAGTTTATAAGCAAACATGTCCATTGTCCATGTATTATGTAGATTTTTAACCAATAATAAATAAAGTAGTTAGTTTAACATATGTGTTTGTACTGTCTCTCTTCAGATTCTTGGAAAAAGATTACCGACCATCAAATTTTTTTAATATTTAAACACTAGCTACAATAACATACATATATATCACCTGTCACTTTTATCGTGACACTGGCAAAATCAATGCCAAAGGTGTTGGAGCCAACACCAGCAAGAATAGAATAGATAGAATTTAGCACTAATGCCCCTTGTCTACAGATCCTGTTGTTCTCTTTCTTTGGTATTAACACTGTATTTTCTTGTAGGCATTGCGAGCAGAACGCGACAAACAAATTGCAAGTGGAAAACTGACGGGAGACAAAAAATACGTGTCGCCCAGAGTCGATAGCTACTAATCAAATTTTCTTTAATCTATTACGGCCATTTCCTATTGCAAAAATATAAAAAAACGGAGTGTCGAATAAAGTTTTGATTTATTATGCATAAGTTTTTTCCAAGTCCTTGCAGTGTCCGCGCGACCTTTGCTGAAAGGCGAGCAGATTGAACGTTTAGACAAGAATTTATTATTATCTATTTTTTTATTTATAAGCTTTGATTTTATCCCTATTATAATATTATAAATACGAGATTAACTCTGTCTGTCTGTTACGCTTTCACAGAAATCTACTGAATTAATTTAGCTGAAATTGGGTAGGTATATATGTAATTTTAATATCGAGGGTGGACAAGGGATACTTTTCATCCCAGATAATGGGGTATCGCAGAAATTAGGATAGGTTTTGTTTTTTTTTTGTGATTTGCCATTTTCGTCATTTTGGTTATTTGGCCATTTTGGTCCTTTTGATTGATTTGGTCGTTTTTTTGGTCTTTTGGTCATTTATAGAACGGGTTCAAATAGGGGATGAAAGTTTGTATGGGAGACGAATCATTTCTCAAGTTTATAGATATAAAAAAATATTATCTATAACAAAATTTAATTAAACCATCCAATGATCGGTTTTGCTGTAATTTTGCTTAAATATAGTTCTAATACCGAAAATGGACATAAATACTTTTCATGCCGGGAGAGATGGGATAATTTGCGATATAAAATGAAGTGAATCTTTTGGCTGCAAATAGTATTAATATAAAAATTGTAACAATGTAACCTGTATTAATGTCTGCTCTTTAAACAAGATACGCCCTAGAGTTTGACTCTAGGGAAAAACTAGTTACATATGTTTCTTCTTAAAAACATTTCATAATAAGTGTGTATCGAACTATGTAGCATAATAGATTAATTTGCAACCAAAACAACTGAGATACTTTTTATAATTTAAAAAAATGCCCCAACTTCCTAAATTTCGTAGGAGAATAACAAGATATGACATCATAGATTTAATGAGTAAAATAGCGTAGGTATCAATAATTATGCAGTTCAAGTATAAGGACCTGTTCAGAAACAAAGTTTTCTGCGATAAAAAATAATTCACGCATGTTCCAGTCTCAACTTGCGCTCTAGGATCTCGCTTTGGCGCAAACCGCGTGAGTGATTGTGTGCATCTTTATGGAATGTATGAGCAAGGATATCGTGATTAAAACACGCTTTATGAACAAGGCCTTAAAACCCATCGCGCACTGTCGACTAGTCGCCGGCGACACAATCGACCGCAACTATTAGTAGATTATATGACTGACAGTGAGTATGCGCAATTGCGTACAAAGAACTTCTTGCCTTCTCTTCCTAGATTGAGGCAGGTTGGGGTTTCGTGCAAAATCTCTTTAGTTTCCACGTATCGGGCTACGACTCAACGGTAACGCCTTTCTGAGGCCGCTGCACCCACGTACATGTCTATGGTATTTTTTTTATTATTATTATTATTTTTTATTTTTTTAAGGCGGGGGAAATGCTATTTACGCACAATACCGGGTCCTTTGCAAGGGATTAGACCATAGTTGATCATGGAGGCCTTCCCTTTTTAAGGGGCAATCCAAACAGTAATCAACCGGCTTGTGTGGAGGCTCCGAGAAGTTGCACGGGCAACAACCACTACCCACTAAAACCACCCTCCACCCATGTGCCCCGTGCGTATTGTAGGAAAGGCTGAGACTTAGAACGTAGTTACGCCCAGTCCGATCCAGCGCAAAAAGTGCCTGAATGTGCCCCGGGAATCAGAACACATCCACTTCGTCAGCGGGGGTGATGAATCCTTTGCTCCCTTGACAGCTAAACGCCCCCCGAAGCGGTATTATTCTGGGTGGGAAGTCATGCGCATACCTGCGTTTCCGGATGCCAGCCAACCGCCGGCGTCCGCGTGGAGTCGCATTAGCACGCACAATAATACTCCCCTCCCTATCTCGTTCGGCGGCCTCTTTGAAAGACATTACCGTCTCACAAAAAGTAACCGCAGCCCCCAAGTATCGCTGCTATGCAGCATGGATTTCACCAGACTGCAGAGCGAGTCGATCGCTCCTACTTGTGTCTCGACTTCGGAACGCTGCGGCGCCCATGCCACGCACTCGACTAGCGTGTGAAACGCCGTGTCAGGTGCGCCGCACTGGCGGCATTCCGGGGAAGGCAAGCAGCCCACAATGTGACACAGATACTTATCGAAACACCCGTGTCCGGTAAGTATCTGTGTCATCCTGAAGGTCAAGGTTCCGCTTTCGCGGGTGACCTATTCCATCAGTTGCGGCCTGATTGCCTCCACCATGTAGCCGCCGGCCGCAGGGTTTTCCAGCTCTTGAGACCACATGGTGAGTATGGAGGCGGTTTCCCGCTTCCTGATCGCCTCGATTTCGACCTGGCAGAAGACCAGACCGCGAGCGAGAGCATCCTGTCGGGAGCGCCGCACTTTCGCCAGTACGTCTGCCTGGAGAGGCCAGGGCGGATCGCCTGCCAAAAGCGTCGACGCCGTCCGCGACACTGTACGGTATCCTCGAATGGTCCTCACGGCCAGGACCCGCTGCGCCCGGTGCAGCAGAGTCCTATTGTGGCGGTGAAGTGCAACGTACCAAACGGGTGCACCACCATACAGGGCCATACTCCGAAGGATGCCCGAGTAGAGTTTCCGAGTCGCACCCCCCGGGCCCCCCACGTTGGGAAGCAGCCGAGAGAGGGCGCCTGCGGACCTCACGAGTTTGGGAACTAACTGCTCAAAGTGCGCTTTGAACAGCCATTTCCCATCGAAAACTAGCCCCAGATATTTCATCTGGGGCCCTACTCTAATCGCCACCCCTTGAACAGTAACGAACAAGTCCGCGGGGGGATTACGGAAACGCCTATGGAACATGATGGCCTCCGTCTTCGCGGGGGAGACCTTCAAGCCCAGCCTAGCTATACGATCTACGACGATCGCTAACCCGTCGTTGGCGAGGTCCACGGAATCCGCAAATGACGCAGCGCACGCCGTGAGTAGAGTGTCATCCGCAAAGCAGATTAGCCCTAGCCCGGGCAGGACCGGAACCCGAAGGATCCAGTCATAACCTACGTTCCAAAGAATCGGCCCAACGACCGACCCCTGTGGAACGCCGCACGCGGCGCGCCGCCGACCTAACGCTACATTTTCGGACTCGCCACCCTCCCAAAGGATATGCCGATCCTGCAGGTACGCGCCCAACAGCCTCGTGAGGTACGGGGGATCTCCATGCGCGCGGAGCCCCTCCCTGATCGTCTCATGAGGGAGTCTGTTAAAGGCGTTCGCTATGTCTAGCGACACCGCAAAAACGACATCCTTCGCTTGGACAGCTTCATCCGTGACCTTTCGCAGCGTCTCGAAAGCGTCCATCGTGGAGCGCCTCCGCCGAAACCCGAACTGCGTTTCTATAGCGTCGAGATGCTTCACGAGCCGCTCTGCTAAGATCTTTTCGAAGACCTTGGCGACCTCGTTCAGCAATACTATGGGCCTGTAGGCGGACGGATTGTTGGAAGGCCGACCTTCCTTGGGAATCAGGCACAAACGCCCCTCTTTCCATTTCGACGGGAACCGACCTGCGCAAATACAGGATTCGAATAGTTCTCGCAGTTGGCCGCGTAGATGTTTAGCAGCCAGAAAGAGGAGCCGACCTGGAACCCAGTCGGGTCCCGGTGCCGTCTTCCTGCCCAGGAGCCGGTCTAGGGCAACGTCTAATTCCTTCTCGGAGATGGAGTGAGGTTCCTCGTCCGAGGGGGTGTCGGGAACGACTGGACCCATACTGGGGGGAGTGAAGTTCCCCGAATCCGGGAAGAGCCCATCGATAACCGACCGGAGGACCCGGTTTGAGCGTTTCCGTGACCGTGGAAGTGCAAGGCCGCAACGTGTTGCGAGCCCCACGGTACGGACGCCCCCAAGGGTCCCGATCGAGTGTCTCGAGGAGCTCGGCCCGAGCCCGGGCTTTTGCCTGCAATATTGCAATTGAAAGGGCCTTTCTGGCCTCCCTAAACTCGCCCACGAGTCCGTTTTCTGCAACGTAGTCCGGAGGACGGCGCGCCCTGCAGCGTTTGAGTCTGTGACTGATGATGCGAACTGCCTTACGCATCTCGCCCAGCTCCTCGGTCCACCAGTGGATCTGCTTGCACGGAGGCTGCCGTTTGGTGACGCGAGGCATCGCCACGTCGCAAATCCTCGTCAGGGTCTTGCGCATGTGCTCTACCTGCGTCTCCAAATTCGCGAAATCCGCTGGGTAGGCCCAGCTTTCCGTGAGAGCCCATTCCTCAGCCTGCTCCGGGTCGAGCTTGGTAAGAGCCCAACGCGGGAGGAGAGGGGGGCGACGAACAGGGTTCGGACCGGAGGGGGGGAGAGCTCAAATCTGATATACCGGTAATCAGAGAGCGATTCCACCTCCTCCAGCACCCTCCATCCGACGACCCTGCGGGCGGCCGCATGAGTGGCGAATGACAGGTCGATGATCGATCCACCCCGCGCGCGCACGTAGGTCTGGACCAATCCCTAGTTCAGAATGGACAAGCCGGATTGAAGAGCCCAGTCCTCAACCGTCCGTCCCCTAACATCGGTGTACGCGTTTCCCCGGGATTGGTGCTTTGCGTTAAAGTCGCCCATGACGAAAATCGTCCTAGGTGACAATCTGCCTACAACAGCTTTGACGGCGTCCAAGTGAAGCTCGAACTCCGCCAGGGGGCGGTTTCGCGAAAAGTAAACGCCAATGATGACGATACTCCTCCCGCTCTCCGCCACCGCATAGCCCTTTCCTCTTTCCAGACATACATGTCTATGGTTTTTTTTTTTTTTTTGAGGCGAGGGAAAATGCTTAACCGATTTACGCACAAACTGGGTCGGGCCTAGGGGAACGACACGCGTCGGTCGGTGGCGATAACACTGCAGCAATATTATGCTCTTGGCAGCGCTCCGTCCGCGATCGACGTCACAGAATAGTGTGGAAGACTCCGAGCGTTGCTGCACGGGCGAGCAACCCCAATACCCACTAAAAACCCCCTCCTCCCTGACGACCCTGCGCTTTGAATGTGTTGGAAAGGCTGAGAATTAGAACATAGTTACGCCCAGCCGAACATGTCTATGGTATTACACCAGCTCTCGTTGGCCTATCTGCGGCTTTCGCGAGCTTTGCGTTGAAAGGTCACTTGCACGACATGAAAGCGACTAAAGCGACTGACTAGTCGCTTCGATCATTCAATCGTGTTCCACGGGCATATATTATGGAAGCCTTCACACGAGCAATTTTTTGAGACAAAATAGTCCAGTTTTTATATTAGCAACTTGACGTCCATTCTCCATAAATGTACAAAAAATACTGCTTAAATTCAATCGCTCTCGCTGCACCTGGTTTCCTAGTCTCGTTGTCAGCCAATCGTAGTAGACTGCTAGACATAGGCCATCACAAGACTTACAAGACAAGACGTACTTACCGGCAACCTTACACAAGACGTCACTCCAGTGAGCTTAAGCGCGTTTTACACAACGTAATTCCTCCCGATCTATCTGTGCAGTAGAACCACTTTTAAGTAGTAGAACCAATTTTAAGGACTCGACCGTGTATGAATCTTGTAAAAGGGAAGCTAAGTGTAGGGGGTTTTCCTACGTAGGATGTTAATGATAGAGGTTTGTAGATCTAATTGTTTATTGCTTAAATTATGGTAATGAAAATGATGGTGCTTATGATTATGCTCTAAGATCAATGGCTGTTTTGGCGACTGACCGAGTACGGTTCTAAACGAGTACTGATGCGAGTGATATGTTAAAATGCACGGGTCGGCGTAAACCTCTGACACGGCAAGGTATGGCTGTTGCTAGCCCGTATACTAAGAATGCATAGCAAGCAACATTCCGCCAAAAGGCGGAATGTAAAAATACATGCTTTTATTTAACTTGGAATGGATGTACCTATGTATGTATCTATGTAAGTTCGGGTGGAATCTTGCAAGTTAAATTTGACCAACTTTCCGGTTTCCGATTGAGCTGAAATTTTGCACGAATATGTATTTCGCATGAAAATACAATAATATGGTACCATAGAGCTGATCTGATGATGGAGTCGGAAGGTGGCCATAGGAACTCTCGTACTAAACAAGATAGACCCGTCGTGTTTGGGCTCGTTTTACTTGCCTTGGCTAGTATTCTGCTGCTACATGATAGCCAGGTTCTCAAAAGCTTGTATTTAAAAACCCTTTTTAAAAAAGCTTATTTGCTTGTGAATAAAGTTCAATGTAGATTATTTATTGGCAAACGAAAAAACTCTCGATCGGAATTATAATTTGGGTAAAACTGTAACTAAGTAGTTAGAGCATTCTCGCCTGATCCGACATGGGAAAGCCGAGAATACTGTTACATTCTCCTACTTTTTGGACTGTCAACAAAATTATCTTCCTTATATTCGTCGTTCTCGATACATTCCACCAAAACATGTAGGGCATCCTCTACTGTATGTACATATAATCTTGATTGCCGTCGACCAGTCGACAATGCGCAATGGCTTTAAGCTAGTCGATATCGGATCTAATCTTGGGTTCAATACACAGCGCTGTCAAATTTTTTGCGTCGCCTCAGAGTCACGGTCGGTCGGACGCTTTTTTGTTAGGAATTTTGGCGCCAAACTTGTAATGTAATTAATCAATATGTAGGTAGTACTCTTAACGTGATTGCCGATTAAAAATATATTATTTTTATTATTTATCTGCGCAGTAAATAGGAGCCGAAGGCGTGACTTGTTTTGTTGAAGAGTTGACCGGGTGTTGTTTGTTACTTTAATACTTCAATTTCGTGTTTATGTATGAGGGGCCTGAATAGGTGATGTTTGTAACGGAAACGTTCGGGATTAGATGCCATGTTAGTGAAACTGGGACTCTGACTCCGTTAGGTTAATATTAGAAATTTTTGATGAAATTTATGTGTAGAACTAGATATGGCCGCCGTTGGGTTCGCGTGATACATGGACTTTATATTCATCTTTTGAACTTTGCAAGATATTGAAATGAAACACAAATCTTTATATATCAAATTTTGTTCTTGTGTATGTAACGGAATGCCTCCTAAACTGTTGGACCGATTTTGATGAAATTTTTTGGGTATGTTCGTATGGGTCCCGAGATAATATAGGTCCTCAATTGGATCCGGTAGGCGGCGCTAGAATCGGGTTCTAGATTTTCATTTTGTCAGAGCAGGAGAACGCCTGCCGCCTACTGATTCAATTTCTGTTTTCATTTAACTCTGTAGAGCTGTTTTGTAGTCTATTCAAGACAAACTTTCGGTCCATACTCTGGCTGACAAATAATAATTCGAAAGACGGTAATTTATGATTAGGAAGCATATAAATATCAGACTTTATCTAAATTTTAGTATTTACTTTGTAATCTCAAACAAACATTTATTTATTGGTGTATATTGGAACAAAGAAATCATTTGTTAGTCTATAGTTCGACACTATTACATACTATTACGTATTATTTTGTTCTAGAAATCTAGATAACTTCAAACCCACAGGGTTGACAAAAATAAATCTTCGTAATGGGGAATATGTATGTAATTCAAATAGTAGTAAATTTTTTCAATATAATGTCTTTATTGTTGTAGGATTAATGTCTAAGGTTATTTTTGATTTAATTTCTTTTCATTTACAGATTTTAATTCATAATAAGTGCTAAAAATGTGTGGAATATTTAAAATCGCAAAACGCAATGCTATTGATCAAATGGAAATGTGACGTCATTTTTCATTTTGACATTTTCAGATTGTTAGCAAAGGTGAACTTACTGCGTAGTGCTTTTAGGTATTTGTGTTTATCTTAATTTATTAGTGTAGTTTCGAGAAATATCTTTGAAGATATTTTATCTCGTGTTTATAGCCTTACACCACTTTCGTTGTACAACTCGACTAAAATGTCTAGAAAATGAAATAATATTTTATCTGTAGTCAAGGTTAGTGAATCACAAACACAGCGAATTTATCTATGTTATTTTAGTTTTAACGTTGATCCGAGTCTAAAAACTGCTAAAAAAATAACTAAATACGAATGTAACAGTACCAAGTCATGTGAGTAGTGATTTTTAAAGTTTACCATATATGTATACTTAGTGTGTATGTATCCATAAATACTGTTACAATTAAAAAGAAACAAAATATTACATTTGAATTTGGAATCTGTCATTTTTATATGATTGTTCATTGTTTTCTCATTTTGGTGCCAATAGATTGTACAACATTTTGCGATATTAAAATGGAGTGGGGCGATAAATAGAACCGAATCGCTGTGATTGCATTACACAAAGTATGTATACAGCCAAATGCAATTTTTAATATGCTTGGTATGCTTGGTATTAATCAAATGTTTGTGTACCGCAATAAAAAAAAATCCAATAGAAAAAAATTCTTTGTTATAATATTTATGGCAAGACTAGGTAGTGGAATTTGAAGCAAAAATGTTTTCGTTATAATTCGACGATATTTACCAAAGAATAGTCGACATGATAGGTTTGTAATGGTTCATTTAGCTTCTTTTAATTAAATAATTGTTCTGTTAACTATCCCAAGGTGTTAAGCAAGAGGCTTACAAAATCATAGTCATTATTATTAAATTACCTAAACATCATAGGCTTTGTTGGCAAAATGCGTACGTCGTAACTAAAGCAAATTGATACTTAGGCGATGTTTGATGTCCTACTAAAAATTGCTAGTAAGTATCGAAATTACTCTTTAAGTTAATATTGGAGTTGCTGAAGTCGCCTAAAGTTTACACAAATTTGCGAAAGTGGCGCCCCTATTATTTTCTACTTTATTTTGCCACGCTGTACTTCGTATATTTTGACACACATAAAAAAATACTTTATTGGGAGTACTTTTAATGTTGGTTTCACAGTTTGGCACAATACATCTATAAGATAATTTTTTAACTTTTTCAATGGTCTGTATATATTAAATCTAGTTTAAAATTGAAACATGTAAACAATTGTATGAGAATGAACGATGACGTCATTAACAGCCTGCGAAAATAGTGGCGTTTAAATACTTCTACTAGAGATTTCCAACAGTATTTCTATTTTTACTATGATAAAAAGCTGTGAACAATGTCTTATAAATATAATAAAAAAACATGCATATTCCCCATTGTTAAAACTATCACGAGGGTACCTAGCTTCGAAAACTAACGGAGTTCTACAAACCGTAGCAAAGTACTTGATTTTACTTGACTCAAGGTCGATTTTTAAATAAAGCATTTGAATTGTTTCACTAATAAAGTCAGTCAGGTAATGATTTACTCGATGGATAACTTTTATCTGATGATTGAAATAATCGGCCCTCAGTATAGTTGAGTTTCATGTTCTAATGAATCAAATAACTTGTCAATTACTTGTTCTAGCTAATTCAATTTTAATACAAAACCTATCTATATAATGTCTAAAAATAATTCAAATGGGATACAGAAAAATAAAGCCATCCCTCTTTTACAAAGTCAAATGAATTATTCATTTAAACGTACATAATAATTATAATTCAATTAAATATCTGATAAGTAAAAATAGCTACAGGTTGAAACGCTATAAAAAAGTGTTTGTGCCAACTTGGTATTTACTGACAGGTTGTTTAAATAAATCGGTCAAGTGCTTGTCGGACCACGCATAGAGTACAACTCCATAGAAGCGCCAAACGTCCACTGCTTTTGTAATTTTTGTATGAAACCATCAAAAACGAGTTAATCAAATAGTTCAGCTCTCAAAAACTACTTAACTGATCTTGTTGAAATCAACTTTTGTTGAATTTTTTAAGCTTGTACTACATAGGTAAGATAAGTACCTACGTAAATTTTTTAACTTTTCCTCTTATTTTTATTGCATGAGTTCAGCTGAAAGATCCACCTGATAGAAATCGGTTACCATCGCCTATGGACATTTATAACAACAATGGTGCTACTAATGTGCTGCAGCTCTCTGGGAGACTGGAACCTGGCCACTAATGCCGGAACATAACTCAAAGTTGTTATGGCGGCGTACTCTAGACACGTTACACAAGTACAGGGGTGGTAGCCATCCAGACGGACAAATACCCCACCACCTGGATAAACTTTATTATTATTATCTATTTCTTCATTTCTTATTAAATTTTAGATCAAAGGCCTTGTACGAAAATCGATTCTTAAAGAGTAAACACCAAATAACCACACTATGCTTTTTCAAGATCTGATTGCGGATACCCCACGCGACGATGGTTTTTTAATTTTTATTGTAGTATAGGTTCGTGTTTGACCACAATCTCGCCCTATGTGGAGCGAAGATGCATGTGGTCTAGGATGGAGCACGCTTAGCTAGAAGGTACGTACTCTCACGGGACTTGAAGACACCAGGTTATAAGTAAAGTAATAATTATATAACTCATGCGCCATAATGAACATTGCGGCGCATGTAGACGACTTATAGAACGATTTACAAAATTACAAATTCAAATTGTCATTAATAAAGGATCATCGTACAATGTTGAGGTCGACGACCGCTGTTAATACTGACGAAATATAACCCAAGGTTGTGTCTGATCACGCCAAGGTAACGCCATGGCGCGATGCCCTATTAGAAAAAAAAACGTAACTGCGCAGGTCCTCGACCGGCAGATTTTTGAACCACGGACAGATGTTTCTTTTTTATCCAGGATGGCCAGGTCGATAGCATTAGTGAAAAATACAGTAGAACCTCTTTAAGTCGAACTTGAAGGGAGACGCCAAAAAATACCAGTTATAGAGTTTTCGACTTATGGAGGATTTCGACTTAAGCGTATTTTGTAAGGAAACATTCGACTTGTCACGCCACCGCGTAACGAACGATGATTCCCCGAAAAAGTAATTTACCCCGCACTTCCGCGTCTCAACGATCAGTCTGAATCGATCCGGCGTAAAAACATTCACGCATCGCGCGCGCATTTGAGATATCCACCCAATTGCAATACTAACCGGGTTCCAAGAGCTTGGTGATAAGTGGCAAGTGAATCTAGTTGTGAAGCGGGAGATATATAACAAGAGAACACGCACTGCTGCTCCTGTATCGCAGACGCTCCGGTTACTCAGCTCATATTATTACGGGTGAGTCCATTTATCTCCATTCCCTCTTACCCTTGCACCCTTGAAATCTGGCAATCGGCCAGATCATATGGTCTTTCGAACCGAATATTCCAACTGGCGACCTATTTATACAGTCTGCAACAACCGTATTTTGCCATTTTATGGTTAATTCAAACCAAATTGTAAATTTTCGCATACCTAAAAAGTTAAATAAACAATCATTATCAATCTGCCCATTTACCCGTTTTCTGCCCTTGTTTTTTCTTTTTTGTTTTCTTATAAACATATTACTTCTGCCCTTATATATTTGAATACCCATTCCACATTCCTCAGATAATTACGCAAATTGCTACACGATAACTATTTTTTGGTACGTAGGTAGGTTAATATAACCTCGAGTACGTATTCTGTACTTTATTCAGCACACCTATTCTCGAATACTTGCACTAAACGTGATATCGGATCGATATAATAATATTGAATATTATATTCGTTTCACTCGGTGTGGTTAGCTTGCCGTGCAACTTTTATAGCTTATATATAGCTTCGTGTTTATTAAGACTCAGCGCACACGACAGTTTGATATATATTTTTTTTCCTAATCATTTTTATTTATTTCGTATTTCTTACGTTTCTCTGGCTGCTTTCTTGCGTGTTCTTTATTAGCATTAGTAAAAAAAAAAAAAAAAAAAAAAAAAAAAAAAAAAAAAAAAAAAAAAAAATAAAATTTTTTTTTTTTTCGTTTGCTTTTCCTTTTCTTATTGTGCACTTCTCATCGTCATGCCTACCAAATCGCAATCTGCCATCTTTATGCAAACCCATAAGTACATAACTTTCCTATTAGAGATAGCTAACCTTATATTAAAAGGAGACAAAAAGTATAGTGTAAACGATTTCATAGGGCGCTTTACAAAATTGGACGATATAAAGGGCAAGTTGGATACAGTATATTATGAGATCTTGGACTCTAAAGACCTTGACGACAAAGTGGAAAAATGGTACTTTGACTACTACACCTCGGCTATAGAAGCATATGAAAAAATTTTGGTGGCAAACATCACCATCAGCTCAAGCATCAAACCAAGCTCGCCCACATTCTCCACGTCTACTGTTCTGCCCAAAATAGATCTACCCAAATTTTCTTCCAAGCTTGAGGATTGGCCATCTTTCATAACTATTTTCAAAAGCCTTACGGACACTGCCGGTAATTTGTCAGGTGCAGTTAAATTACACTATTTATTTTCTTGCCTCTCCGGAGAAGCTCTCAGTATGGTATCACACCTCAAGGTTACCGATGAGAACTACGATGTAGCGATGACAACACTTGCCAATCGCTACGAAAATCGCCGAGTTCTCATTGATAGGTTTATAGATATGATACTAGAGTTACCCCACATCACCACCCGCTCACAAATCAGACAGTTATTTTTAGCCCCTCTTATTTCAACCCAATCGGCGCTTAAAAACCTAAACTTACCACTACATGACTCAGACTACGTCCTAGTGTCAATAGTAGTGCGGAAGTTAAAGGGCGAGCTTCGCACATTATTTGAACGAACGCATGGGTCTTCAGACACTCTGCCCACCTTAAAGGATGTAATCACATTCTTAGAAGACCATGCACGTTGCACAGAAACTGAGACATATAACCCACCCCCCCCTCCCCTCAGCCCGACATACAGACAAACTGAACGTGCTTCTCCCTCAGCACGGTACCAACCACGCGCTTCTGCACCCAGACCAGAAATTCGGCACGTTCGTTTTCAGCCCACTACTTCCGTCCGCCCACCTTTAACGCGCCCTGCATATCCTCTACAAAGTCAAGCGTACCCTGTACAGTACGCTCAAGGATACCCACAGTCTACACAATATTTCGAGCCCATAGCACAAGATTCCGCCCACCCACCAGCACCGACCAATAATTATTACTGCCCTTGGTGTCACGTTAGAGGACACAGGTTGCTGAACTGCGGTGAATACCTAAGACAGCCTACGCAAGGGCGCTGGGATTTTATCCAAGCTCATGAACGGTGCCGTAAGTGTCTAGGACCCCATTACTCTGACGAGTGCAGATCCACAGGACGGTGTAGAGAATGTGATAGCGAGAAACACCATACCACCTTACATCGCAGTGGCTTTGAATCACCCACATATGACAATTCTCACCTCTTGCCCCCACAACTAAGAGGACAAGAACACACCCGCCCAACCACGGAATCAAGAAACTCTTCTCGTCGTAATTCACCTATTAATTCACAACAATGACTACCTGCTACTCACTTACACAATACTACACTACACCCACCCATACCATCGCTACAATATACACCATCCACTACATCACGTAAACAAAATAAATCCCAGTTTCATACTCAGCACTATGATAATAAAGTTTATCATAATAATCACTTGCCCGGCAGCCCTGTTACTTCCTCTGATAAAGCTAACCAAAATGACAGTCATATTTCAGCACATACTCAGCACATTACAGTACACGATCCACCAGTTTTATTACCCACTGTGTCCCTAGAACTAGCAGACAACGCTGGAGAATTTCATAAGGCAAGAGCATTATTAGACAGCGGTTCCATGCTAACCTTGTTAACTAAAACTATGACACAAAAATTACGTTTGCCTGTCGAGCACACAGAACTAAAAATTACAGGAGTCGGTAATCAGCAGACTCAAAACTCTAGTTCTTCAACTACCATCACATTCCGCCCTATTCACACCGAAGTCCCAGTAATTAGCGCAAAGGCATACATTCTACCAGATTTGACAGGTCTTTTACCATTAACAATGTTACCTGACGTTGTTCCACTCCTCGACTCGACACAGCTTCCCCTAGCAGACTCGTCTTATCGTTTTCCAGCCGCTATTGACTTGATTATGGGTTCTGATGTCTTGGGCCAAATTTTGGATGGTAACAAAATTTTTTTGGGCCCCGGCAGGCCAATAGCCTTCGGCACGATCTTCAATTTCGCTCTTTTAGGTCCTATCAATCCAAACTACACAAAGCCTGAGCCTCAAGTTAATTCAGCACTAGTAAATATTGACTGTTTACAACCCCAACACTCAAATAAAGAAATACACTCCGCTCTGGAGAGATTCTGGGAAGTCGAAGAAGTGCAATCAAAGGACAACTCAACCTCTGACGAGTGTGAGGAGAACTTTCGTTCTACCACCACACGTGATCCCACAGGGCGATACATAGTATCCCTTCCCTTTCTTACAAAGGCACCTAAGCTCGGTGCAACCCACGCTATTGCACTACGACGATTCCTTAATTTGGAGCGCAAACTCCAAAGAGATCCTACCCTCCGCTCAAAATATATCGACTTCATGAAGGAATACATTGACATGGGCCACATGGCTCTTTGTCACCCCAGCACATTCAAAGGAAAAGACCATTTTTACGTCCCGCATCATGGCATCTTCAAAGCCAACTCTGAAAAACTTCGCACGGTTTTTGATGGCAGCTGTAAGAGCTCTAATGGTGTCAGTCTTAATGACTGTCTGCACACTGGCCCACCGCTCCAACGTGATATTACTGACATCATTCTAAATTTTCGTACTCACAAAGTGGTCTTTAGTACAGACATCCAGATGATGTTTAGAAATATACTAGTTCACCCAGACCACAGACGGTTCCAACTCATTCTATGGCGCTCTTCTCCAGATCAACCTCTGCTCACTTACGCCCTGTCCACTGTCACGTATGGCCTACGACCCAGCCCCTTCCTCGCCAATCGATCTATTATACAGCTGGTCACTGATGAAGGTCACCGTTTTCCCCAGGCTGCACAGGTTCTTACGCACTCCATATTCGTGGATGACATTCTGACTGGGCATGATTCAGTTGACAAGGCAATAGCTCTGCAGACTGAACTCATTGAGTTACTAGCCCTAGGGGGATTTCATTTGCGAAAGTGGACCTCAAACTCTCGTCAGCTTTTAGAACGCTTCCCGGATGATCAATGTGACATACCCAAGGATTTTGATGTTGTACCCGACTCCAATGCAATCAAGGTACTTGGTATGCAATGGATACCCCAAACGGACGAATTTACATATCACATTTCGGTACCTACACTGGAAAAATTTACCAAAAGGTCAATACTCAGTACCATCGCTCGTTTATACGATCCTAGTGGATGGATCAGCCCAGTTATTTTCCGCGCAAAACTGCTCATTCAGCACCTATGGACTCTAAAGTTAGACTGGGATGAATCGGCTCCCAATGATGTCACATTTCAATTTCAGCACATTTTTGAAGACTTACCTCTACTCTCTGCTCTTCGACTCCCCAGAACAATTTGCACCAGCAAAGATTCCACCTACACCCTACACGGTTTTGCCGATGCATCCGAATCCGGATATGCAGCCGCAGTCTATCTTCATGAAACGAATATCACGGGTCAGGTACACGTCAGACTACTTGTTTCTAAATCCAAGGTAGCCCCCATTAAAACCCGACAGACTATACCAAAGCTGGAACTTTCAGCTGCACACCTCACTTCGCTGCTCATTTCTCGCGTCTCTGTTCAACTTTCTGCCCACATTACCATTCAGCAACACTTTTGTTGGTCAGACAGTACTATCGTACTCGCCTGGCTTAAAACTCCTTCTCAATCCCTACAGGTCTTTGAGGCCAATCGAGTCTCTGCCATTGCAGCCAATCCATGTAACCCTACTTGGAGACATGTACCCTCAGCTCTTAACCCTGCCGACTGTGCTAGCAGGGGAATATCAGCACAGGAACTCTTAGCCTATGACCTATGGTGGTCGCCTACTTGGCTCAAGGCCCCACCTGATACCTGGCCCACGATGCCCCCTGCTTTGGGTCATCACGTACTGCCTGGTCTAAAACCCAGAAAAATGGTAGCTCACATCGCGGTTCCTGATCTAGACACGGATTTACTCACGAGATTCAGCTCCTTAGACACACTTGTAGGCGTAACCGCATGTATTAAACGTTTTGCACACAATTGCTTGGTATCTTCTCACTCTCGCATCGTTGGTCCCATTACCGTAGACGAACGTAAGAAAGCGCTCTTACACTGGGTACGCTCAGTCCAACAAAATATGTTCGCTGAAGACATCCACCGACTGCAAACTAACAAATTATGTACAGTGCGAATACAACGCCTCTCGCCCTTTCTCAAGGATGGTCTTCTTAGAGTAGGAGGGCGCTTGTCCAACTCAGCCCTTAGATATGACACACAACATCCCCTCATCTTACCCAGTTCAAGCCCCCTTGTGGACCTAATTATAGATCATTTCCACACTATACACTGCCACCCGGGCGCAGATACACTACACGCACTACTCCGTCAACAATACTGGATTTTATCTGGAAGGCGAGTCATTCGTCACCGTGTCTTTAAATGTGTACGCTGTTTTAGGCATCGAGCTCAGCCGAATCCCCCTTTTATGGCCGACCTACCGGCTGATCGAGTCAGCCCACAACCGGTGTTTAGTCAAGTGTCCACGGATTTTGCCGGACCATTCCTAATTAAATCAAGTACTCTACGCAATGCCAAACTTCTCAAAGGCTACTTTTGTGTTTTCGTTTGTCTCGCCACCAAGGCAGTGCACTTAGAGGCTGTCTCGGAACTTTCTACGGACGCCTTTTTTGCGGCATTGCAAAGGTTCGTTAGTCGGCGCGGAATCCCTACCCTAATTCGCTCTGATTGCGGTACAAACTATGTCGGCGCAAGAAATCAGCTCATAGAAGTACAAAACTTCTTAAAGGCCAATGATGATAGAATTACGCACAAGCTAGCCACACAGCAGATCACATGGTTGCTCAATCCGCCCTCAGCTCCTTCTTTTGGCGGTCTGCACGAGGCAGCCGTGAAATCTACTAAGCAATTACTCTATCGCGTATTAGGTGAGCAGCATCTGACCTTTGAAGAATTTTCTACACTCTTAGCCCGTATTGAGGCCGTTCTCAACTCTCGACCACTCTGCCCTCTGTCTTCAGACCCTACAGACTTCGAAGTCCTAACCGCTGGTCATTTCCTTATAGGTCGCCCACTTACCGCATTACCCGAACATTCCCATGAATCCTCTCCTCCATCAACCCTACGACGTTTTCGCTTAGTGCAAGCGTTGGCTCAGCGATTTTGGACCTTGTGGTCGAAATCCTACCTGCACACTCTCCAATCCCGATCTAAATGGACTACGGAAACCAGTCGACCCAAGATTGGTGAGCTGGTACTCATAAAGGAGGATAATCTTCCCAGACTCCAGTGGAAGATGGGAAGAATAAAGAAGATTCTGCCCGGAAAGGATGACGTCGTCCGAGTCGTAGAACTCAGCACCAAGGATGGCAGCTTAACGAGACCAGTCACAAAGATTGCTCGTCTTCCCCTCGACGACAACAGCACTTAGTCAGCACTATAAATGGGAGCCGTCACCTTTTCCCCGGGCCCCAGGATGTTCACGCCACCGCGTAACGAACGATGATTCCCCGAAAAAGTAATTTACCCCGCACTTCCGCGTCTCAACGATCAGTCTGAATCGATCCGTCGTAAAAACATTCACGCATCGCGCGCGCATTTGAGATATCCACCCAATTGCAATACTAACCGGGTTCCAAGAGCTTGGTGATAAGTGGCAATGATTAATATAAATAGAATTCCTTAAGCCTACATTCGTCAATATATTATAATTCAAAATAAACTTCTTAAGTATCACTTTTAATTTTTCACTGTTTTAGTCTAGAAAATATTAGCAGTTTAATTTCGGTCCAACTTGGACCTATGTTTAATCATCGATCTTATTGACTCTCTAATCTGTGCTGCACAATATTGAACTCGGTATCTCATTCTCTCACAGACTTAGTCCTACAGATTTGTGTTTACTACTTTTTAGTGTCGGTTTTTCGTTTCATCGAGTTTCAAATCACATCGATTCTAAAGACAACAAAATATGGAACGTTTTACAATAAAATAAAAAGAAAATGAAAAAGGAGTTACAAAAAGTCATTTATTAAATATTTCAATGTTTTTTTACATTTTAGTTCCTTTTATTGATTACACTTTTGTGGTCTCATTTCTTTCTATATTAAAATTGCAGTGTCTTTATTCGTGCAGGAACGGAGAAAGAATACAATTTCCTGCTCGTAAGAGGCGACAAAACAACCCACAGCCACGTGGTACGGCATTCGCTGGACTGGATGGCTACCACCCCTCATCTAAAGCATGTCGCCATAACAACCTTGAGTTGTGTTCCGGCGGCATTAGTGACCTGGTTCCAGTCCCCTTTAAGAGAGCAGCAGCGCATTTGTAGCATCTTTGCTGTTTCAAATGTCCATAGGCGATGGTAATCGCTTTCCAACAGATTGAATATTTTCAAATAATATGATAAATTAGGGTCCGCTCTTTTTAGCCGATTTTGAAAAAGGAGAAGATTTTCCATTCCTTGTGTAGATATGTATAATTTTTTTGTAAGTTCAGACATAAGTTATTGTTTTTAAACCGATTTTGATTATTCTTTTTGCGTTGGATTCAGAACATCTTTCAGTATATTTTCATCATGGAAAATAGTTTTTTATTTATGGCATTATATAAATTTCATTATTATATGATAACATTATATATATATATATATATATATATATATATATATATATATATATATATATATATATATATATATATATATATATACTCTTAAAAGCAGCAAATAAAAACTTTCTAGAAAAAAGTAACCGACTTCAGCAGTAACTAAAAAGTCAAGAATAAATACTTTCTACTTGTTGAAGTCGGTGTCAAGTAAAACTTAAAAGACAACAATAAATCTGCAATATATATTGATTTTTAAGATTGAAATTGGTATCAACTTTAAGATGTAGTATTACAATGCTATAAAATATTTATATTTTGCTTTTTATTTACTCTTGAAGTCGGTTTATTTTTTACTTGAAAGTTTTTATATAAGAAAATATTTTTAGAATTAATTGTAATATAGATGTAAGGTAGATGACACCACCAAATTATGATATCGACCAATATGTAAAGGGTCGAAACACGTGCTCTCATAACCCAAGGTGGACAAACTACATCCACTATCTAAAGCTTTGTCCCTTGGGGGCCAAAAACCCACAAAAATGTGGTTGTCGAACTTGGAGGTATGCAAATTGCTGACAAGTAGGTAAAGATATCAAAATTTTACATTCGCGTTTTCTGAAATCAACACTTATATGAGGAGATTTTGGCGGGAACTGAAAGGGGAAGTTGTGCTGTGTAGTTTTATTTTCAAAAAATTTGTATAATTACTCTAAAATGAACAATAGTTCTAGGATATTGATCGTGTTTGCGTAGTAATGTGAAATGTATAGTCAAATGTGACCATTCGAGTTTTCACACACAATTCAATTGCGCCACCTATACGAAGACTAAATCAGAATTGGCTGTATGGACTAAGATTCCCTTGCCTGCCTTTGTGGCGAATTCTACGACTACTACTTATATGAAGCTCTTTATAGTTATTATAATAATAACAGCCCATAAATGTCCCAAGACTGGGTGGTTCTGCCATTTATAATAGAACGGTCAGTGTGCCCGCCACGCTTGTCCAGGGCAGATAGTGGATGGGTTTGACACATCGTTTATCTCGATGTGCAAGTTTCTTCAAGATGTTTTCCTTCACCACTACATGTGGTAATTGTAAAAATATGCGTGTTAGGTCAGAAAACTGCCTAAACGGTATATGCTGTCTGGCCAGAATTCGAACTCGCGCCCTTCGAGTTTAAGACACGAGTGCGCTAGCCACAAAACGATTATCACTAAGCTACCTGAGCTGAGTTTTTTTAGGGTTCTATAATAGTTATTTTGTAGGAATGATGCAGCTCACACTGAACAAGACCGGCAAGAAATAAGGATGAATGAAGGACATGAGGCTTCTACGATTAAGATTGAGCTAATTATACATTTTTAGAAAAAGTAGTGGAGTTCTTTATGTTATTATTTTTAATGTCGTTTTTTTTTAGATAGACGTTTGCAACACCAATAGCAAAGCCAACGCGTTACCAACCAATACAACCCACAGCCAGGATGTAGGGTATTTGCCCGATTGGATAGCGACCACCCCTGGTCGAGAGTATGCCGCCATAATAACCTTGTGCTGTGTTCTGGCATTAGTGACCAGGTTCCAGTTTCCCTTAAGAGGGTAGCAGCGCATTTGTAGCAACTTTGGTGTTGCAAATGTCCATAGGCGATGGTAACCGCTTTCCCTCCAGTAGGCCGTCTGCCTGTCTGCTGAACTCCTGCAATAAAAAAAGAACCAACCTTTAGAATGGGATTAAGAGGATGGGATAGAGGAATGAGATAGAGAGATCAGACAGCAAGAAAAGGATAGAAGTGATGTGAAGGCTTTCCTTCATCCCCATTCCCATCCCTTTGGATGGGATGGTATTGGAAGAGGGGGATGGGATAGAGAGCCTTAGACAGAGGAAGGAGGAAGTGGGCCATCGGAACCCTCACTCATCGCATGAAACACGATTAGCTCAAGGCTAACCGTTCCATGCTGGTGTTCTGTAAAAGCGTGGTATCATACCGATCGAGCCGGCCATAAGAGCTGTAATCAAATTAGCGATTCCAGCATGGCGTTGCCACGTCAAAAGTTTTGAAATTACTTTCAAAAATAAAATTTATTGGACGACTGGACGAAATGTGACCCAGTCTTCTGATCACGGATGGAGTTTCTTGCCAATTTCTTTAAGAAACGCTTTGCTCCAAACGACACAATTATGAAAGAATAAAAATACTTAATTTGAAGAAATAGCGACGTAATTACATTCCTTACATATTATTATATACATAGCATATTTTGAAAAATTGTACGCCGCATTTTCAGCAAACAAGGTTTGCAGTCAGCATATTGCTGTGCCGGAATTATAAATCAAATCCATAATGCACGTCTTCAACTGACAGCGGTTTGGCACGACATTTTATAGTTTAATATTAATTGGTAGTATGTATATAGGTTTCATCCTCGTCGTGGTCACCATTTTTAGTCCACTGCTGGACGTAGGCCTCCCCAAGTCGGCGCCACTCATCCCTGTCCTCCGACTTCCTCATCCAGTGCCTACCGGCGATCTTGCGCAGGTCGTCGGTCCGTCGGGCTGGAGGGCGTCCGACATTACGTTTACCGAAATGCGGTCTCCACTTCAGGACTCGTCTTCTCCAGACGTGACCAGCCCACTGCCACTTCAACTTTCTAATTTCGCGAGTTATGTCGGTTAACTTGGTTCTCGTACGGATATCCTCATTTCTAGTTCTATCCATAAGAGAAACACCCAACATAGCTCGCTTTATAGTCAGTTGAGCGGCTTGGAACTTGTGGACCAATCCTGATGTCAGTGTCCATGTCTCGGCCCTGTAAGTCAGGACGGGGAGGACCCACTGCTCGAAGACTTTCGTCTTCAAGCATTGCGGGATGGTATGATATAGTGTTATTTAATTTAATTTATAATATACTTTTTAATGTATTAATAAATCAAATCAAATATTTTTTATTGCGAACTAAGTGTTACATAAGTCTTATACAATATAATTGAGTTGAGTTGAGTTGATATTTAACAACGTCGCAATGTTAATATTACTAACTTAATCATAATTTATTTTAAACATCACAATATCTTCTTATTCCTATCTATCACTTAGATATTCCTGGACACTGTAATCAGACTTGGACCCACCATTCCAATATTTTTTGTTTTAATAAGTTAAAATTAATTTCTTGCATTATATTAGACTGTATTCTTGGTGCCATCCCAAAAAAATATGCCCGACACAACGCTGATTTACAGTGCAAACCTTACTTTTTGTCATGAGACCAAAATGACACAATTTTGTTAAACTAATTTTAATTATAAAATATTTAATCACTACATTTTTTTTTATAAAAACAAATAATAATAAAATACATTTTAAGTTCACAAAATAGATATGACAAAAATACTTACTACTTAGATTTTAATATTAGGAAGAAGATTAGATTTCATTTATTTTTTGATGTCATATAAGCTACTTATCGTTTTAATTTAAACAAATAATTTGTTATTGTGATTTGAATTCTGTAATATGACGGTAGTATAATAGCTTTTGTCATTTTTATTGTTATTAAAGTAATATCAGCTGATCACGCAGCTGAACTTGATTCCCGTGTATTCGCTCAGCCGATGGCGAGCGGTGCTGTGGTATAAAGAGGAATATAATATATTACATATGCACATATATTTGTAACAATTCGAGATTCTTGTATGCAAAATATGCTATACACATTATATATGAGACAGCATACATATGCAATGGCATCGAAGGAAAATCACAAAAAGACAAAAAAAGATTCGTGGCGTGTTTATCTCGCTTTTGGATAATTTAATCAAAAGGTCACAGAAGAAAAACTTATATTTGCATGTAATGACCTTATATCTGCCCGAGCTAAAGGTTGCACACATTCGAACGTACTGTTGCTACATATATGATCATAAATATGAGTTATAGTCAACCTCAGACGAAATAAAAATATAGACATAGAGATTTTTTTTTAAAAGGTGTGTACCGTCATGGACACCCTACCGTCCAGGAATAGCAGTAAGGTGATGTTGGACTCCCGATGGCATGCTCGGACCTACCAACTAAACCACGTCGGTGTTCCATCGCAACGCCGTAATTTCAGAGTCTTGGGAACCAAAGACACTTACGTTAACCCTGACGGCGTCGGCTCATTGAGTCCCTTTTCATGCAGACTGGGTGTTGTGCCCTCTCTGTGTACTTCACTAGCCACGCGTGCAGGAACTCATCTCAGCGCTTTTATTGGAGCGGTAAGACTCCTCATCACACTACCCAAGGCCATTGTCAAGGCGGAAGGAGTTGATGGTAATTCCCCCTGCAACGCCCTGGTCTGTGGTGGCAGATCAGTACTGCAGAAGCTGCATCTTCCCTTTCCCATTTGGCTGCCTCATTCTCTGACATCACAACGTTATAGAAAGTTTGGACCACTCTCTACGGTTGCGAGCGTGCGTTATGTAATATCCATCGGCGCGATCGGCATCCTATTCTAAGATCGATCTTCTTTAGCCGGCTTCACTTTGAGAGAACGAGACTCAGTCTTCCTTTACCGGTGTAAGCGGTCAACGTAGAGCTTGTCTCATATATTGGTACCCAACTATAAGGATAGGCCAAGGAAAAAATGGTTGCTCCTGGACGAATCTCTTGAGCACATCGTTGTCCGTAACCACGTTTTATAAAACTCTTGCTATATATGCTTGCCATTCAGTTTTGGCTACAATATCACTAATTCATACTCAAAGTTGTTATTAACAGGGCACTTGATATGGAACAATTCTTAATAGGAAGTCTAGGATTTAAAAAAACTGGTTAAAGGTGAATCTCCCGGCAAGAAAGCGCCCGGGAGATTCACCTTTCTATTTAGCAATCGATAACTACATACTTAATAAACAGTTTGTCACACATCATCAAGTAATGCGTTGCTTTTTTCTCACCTCGTTTAAATTAATGAACTGACCGGAATAATGATCTTTGATATCTTCATATTGCAAACGACAGGAAGAATATACAGTACACACTTAATAATTAGACGGGAACCATTGCACAATGATTCTTACCTCTTATCTGCCTAGTGTTGCTGGAGTGTTCCAATTTGTGCACGGTGATTCTTACTTTTATCTGCCTAGTGTTGCTGGAGTGTTCCAATTTATGCACGGGGATTCTTACTTCTATCTGCCTAGTGTTGCTGGAGTGTTCCAATTTGTGCACGGTGATTCGTACTTCTACCTGCCTAGTGTTGCTGGAGTGTTCCAATTTGTGCACGGTGATTCATACTTCTATCTGCTTAGTATTGCTGGAGTGTTCCAATTTGTGCACGGTAATTCTTACTTCTACCTGCCTAGTGTTGATGGAGTGTTCCAATTTGTGCACGGGGATTCTTACTTCTATCTGCCTAGTGTTGCTGGAGTGTTCCAATTTGTGCACGGGGATTCTTACTTCTATCTGCCTAGTGTTGCTGGAGTGTTCCAATTTGTGCACGGTGATTCGTACTTCTACCTGCCTAGTGTTGCTGGAGTGTTCCAATTTGTGCACGGTGATTCATACTTCTATCTGCTCAGTATTGCTGGAGTGTTCCAATTTGTGCACGGTAATTCTTACTTCTACCTGCCTAGTGTTGATGGAGTGTTCCAATTTGTGCACGGGGATTCTTACTTCTATCTGCCTAGTGTTGCTGGAGTGTTCCAATTTGTGCACGGTGATTCGTACTTCTACCTGCCTAGTGTTGCTGGAGTGTTCCAATTTGTGCACGGGGATTCGTACTTCTACCTGCCTAGTGTTGCTGGAGTGTTCCAATTTGTGCACGGTAATTCTTACTTCTACCTGCCTAGTGTTGCTGGAGTGTTCCAATTTGTGCACGGGGATTCTTACTTCTATCTGCCTAGTGTTGCTGGAGTGTTCCAATTTGTGCACGGTGATTCGTACTTCTACCTGCCTAGTGTTGCTGGAGTGTTCCAATTTGTGCACGGTGATTCGTACTTCTACCTGCCTAGTGTTGCTGGAGTATTCCAATTTGTGCACGGTAATTCTTACTTCTACCTGCCTAGTGTTGATGGAGTGTTCCAATCAAATTATATTTATTCAATCTACATAGTTTAAGTCCACCGGCTTTTATAATTCAGCTACTATGAATAGGCAAACATTCGTGATCGATATACTTTCTAAAACGATTTCGGTTACTGTGACCGCTATGTACTGTAGACGTTCAATCTCTGGTTTTCGTTCTAGTAGGGTAGGTACTCTTATGCGACTTATAGATATAACCTATTTTGGTTACGAATATGCAATCATACTTCAGACAGGTTATAATGCCACCAAAGTAATTATAGGTTATATTATAACAATGCCTTTTCATCGCGTCTGGTATCAAGCTTCTTTATTCGCCGATTTTCAAAGCCCTGGATATATTGTTTTTTTACGCGCCTCCGCTCCAACCTATTCTTGGCTCATGATTCTGTTTTCTGTAGTTTGTCACAATATTTCATGTGCCTCCTAATTACATCTTTGAACCGTAATCAGAATTAATGTAGGTACATAATATCAAATGGATGTAATATTTGAAGTTTTAATATGGATAATATTTGCCACGAAACCGGCGATTTGTTTCCATGTTTCACCACATTATCAGGGACAAATGTCGATACATTATGCATACGCGTCTGACTGTCGACTGTGAAATGATTTGTAATACTATAACATGTACACAAAATAACCATCACTCTTTACTGTTACTTTACTTTAGCACTAGATATACCGGCGATTGATTTGCGTACTTCTACCTATCGATTTCTTTGTTGTAGGGTTGTTCTGAAAATAAGGAATGCTAAAATCCCGCTAAGTGGAGAAGGGAAACTAAGAAAGCGGACCCCTGGCTTCGAAGCGAACGCTCTCTACGTAACTAGGGTCCACTGCTCCAAAGATGGTAATGAATGACTATAGGAGATTAATTACATAATACGTTAAATATGATACAATGAATCACTTGTATCTATTTGTTAAAATCATATTATCATGTTATTTTTTAGGTCGAAAAAGATATGCTTAAAGAAAACATTTCTAAGAAAACCGGTAACTTTGACTGATGGTGGTTTGGTCTCCAATACAATTTTAATAAGTAAAAGAAGTTATTACAACATTTGATTTCTTTTTAGTTATATTTTGAAGTGAAACTTCTTTAGAGTCGTTATGACTAGAAACTCGATGAAACGAAAAAGCGACACTAAAAAGAGATAACCACATAAATCTATAGAACGAAGCCTGCGAGAGGATGAGATGCGAGTCAATAAGACCGATGATTAAACTTTTGGTTGAAATTGGACCGAAATAAAATTGATAATAATATTTTTAGACTAAAACAGTGAAAAATTGGAAGTGATACTTAGGAAGATTATTTTGAATTGTAATATGTCAACGGACGTAGGCTAAAGGAATTATATTAATATAAAAGTTAGAGAAGAATTATCTGTGAGTATATTGTCTAAAGTTTCATATTTATTGCGTGTGAACTGCATACACAAACATTTTTTAAACTTATACATATACTTACTTAGTCCTTGGCTGGATAATTCTGAATTTGACCACAAGCTCTTCGTTACGAGGCCATAAAATCCAAAATCAAAATAAATATTTTCAACTATTTGTTTTCTCATTTCGTCACTGGCTAGTGCAAAGAGAACTGATAATTTATTTTCTTCTATTTATGTCAGGAGTTTTTGGCGGGAACTGAAAGGAGATGTTATGTTGTGCAGTTTTATTTTCTAATAATGTGTAAAATTACTCTAAAATGAACAATAGTTGTAGGATATTGATAGTTTTTGAGTAGTAACTATGTGTTTTGTGAGAAATGTGAACTGTAAAGTCAAATGTGGCCTTTTGAGTTGTCACAAGAACTCCGTTGAATGGCACTAGCTGATAACCTACAGTTCAGCTGTGCTACACATAGGTTTAAGAAAATGAAGTAACTACATTGAATCTAAGATCTGGCTTAAAGACCTAGCTGCCAAGCCATAAAATAAATAAAAAACTGTCTATTTATGTCAAGTTTAAGTGTAAAAATTTCAAAGTACTCATTACTAAATCTAAAATGTATCGATTATAACCTAAGACCTATGGTCGTCTAAGATTATAACATTTTCTCTAATTTTTAATCTAAGAGCTTGAATGTTTAAATCGTAATACCAACTTGAATGCTCTCCAACGAGCTTTACTTGAAGTGGACGAGTTATACAACAGAATTTAGATTTTTAAATCCTTTAAACCACAGCGGACAGTATGAATTATAATTTCAAAAATATTTATTTATTTTTTATAGAGGTGTCGGCAAACGCTTGCGCATAATAACTATTGGTATATAAACAATGTTAGGTATTAGGTATGTGTACATAACTAGATATATTAATATTAGTGTAATATATACATTGTATATTTTAAAATACTCGCCAGACAAAGGTCGTTGCAATGTTGTTAAATTTGATATAACTAATCTAATTTGTAATGCTAATTTTGATCTTAAAGATTAACTACTTTCACATAAAATATATGAACACCTGTATAATTTTGATAAACAAGTGTTTTTACTATTCGTAACAAAGGTTACTACAACGGAACACTACTTAAAACATAGTAGTTGATAATGATAACACTTCTTCTATAAAAAGAAACTAGTTTTACAGATTACGCGAGTGTACTATCTAATTTTAGGGTTCCTACGAATGACACTGTAGGAAGTTGTTTTTTTATCGGCCTCTGTGTTACATTTTCCGTTTTTTACTCTAGTCTGGGTGTCCGGAATACCAGCCATGTCCGTTGTACATCATCTATAACACAAGATTAACTTGATCAACTTGAAAATACAGTCTATGTTTGTCTGCCAAATATTTTTATGATCCGGACTTTTGGCAGGCTTGCTGCATTTATCCGTGCAGGAACGGAGAAAGGATACAATTTCAATACATACCAAAATAACTGCCGGCCAGTGTTACGCCTCATGTAAATTGAATTCTAAATTTATGGCCTATTTTTTTTTTATTGCATGAGTTCAGCAGACAAGCAGACGGCCCACTTAATGGAAAGCAGTTACCATCGCCTATGGACATTTGCAACACCAAAAGTGCTACAAATGCGCTTCTGCTCTTTTAAGGGAGACTGGAACCTGGTCGCTAATGCCGGAACACAACTCAAGGCTGTTATGGCGGCATACGCTAGACCAGGGGTGGTAGCCATCCAGTGAGGCAAATACTCTACCACCTGGCTGTGGGTTATTTTGTCGCCTCTTACGACAGGCCGCCCGGACGCAGGAAATTGTATTCTTTTTCCATTAACGGATAAATACTGTAATTGATTATAAAGAAATTGTGTGTGATGTAGCAAAGTTTATCTTGTAAAGAAAACATATAAAAAAAACCTACAGTCGAATTAAAAAGTTAGTTTTTGAAGTCGGTTCAATGTATATACATATACCTAGGTAGCAAACCAAAAAACAAAAAATGAAGTAGAGTACATTTGACTCACAGAGATCGCAGGGTCATTGCTTTTAAGTTCATAAAAACGTTATGCATATACTCGTAATAGTTTATCTACTACTACTACTACTCGTAAGTTTCTTTCTCGTTTAAATCCTCTATTTGGGATTAGCCACAGGTTGAAGGTAAAAAAGTGCAAAAACTAATTATATTATCAGGTCCACCTAAAAATAACCAGGCACTGGTTCAAAGCCTATTCGTTACTTCGCTATGACTATATCGGGATTTAAGGACATATTACTTTTTAAACAGCGGGAGTACAACAGACAGGCTAATAATCCACCTGATGGAAAGTGATTTTTGTTTAAATTCAGCACACAACTGTTTCGTGTGTCAAGAAAGGGAGCTGTTGTCCTAGATCACTATTAGAGACTATATGATACAAAATTTACTTATTTTCTAATATATATATATATAATATTATTACTATTGGGTTTTCTACTTATTATATTACTTTATATCTAAATATTATTGTATATGATACATACTTTTATTTATACTAGGTATATGATTGGATTAGGTTAAGAATGATTGGGAGTTGTTGTGTTATATTTGGAAGGGTTAGAAAGGGAGAAGGACATCTCGCTCCCGGCCGTGGTTCACACCATGGTCGGGAGCCGCACCGGATGGGAAGGCGTCTCCTCCTTCTGCGAGCACGTTATGTTTGCGAAGGAGGAGGCGGAGCGAGAGTGTGAGCGGACGTCTTTGCTCCGCTCCTGCCAAAGGCGGACGCGCCGAAGCCGGAGGTCGCAACTCGACCTTCGTCCACCGTAAGCTTGCCACTTGGGGTATAGGGGTTCTCACTCACCCGCACATGCCGTCGAGATGAGAGCACAAGTGTTCCGCGCGCGCTCATTTCTCCTCCCGTGGGGCGCATTACAGACCACCCCACGCCCGGACTAGACATGGACGATGCCGGGGGTGTGGTCACCCGGCATTAGAAGAGGCCTCATGAGGGTGGTCCACGCCTGCTAGGGCACCGCTGAGCTTGGAATCTCAATTTCCTGTAGCCGTGGCATAAGGCTTAGGACGGAACACCCAGGGGTTTTAGTGGGTATCCCTAACTGGGGAGTGGCAATAGCGTGGCACCAGTTCTGACTGGGCACGCTAGTACCACCCCCGATCTGGCGAATCCCACACTCACTTGCGCGAATTTTCCCCCCAGGCTTCTCTGTCTGTCGCGGCTTAGTTCTCAAACGGATTTCCCCTGGCCAAAAAAAAAGGGAGAAGAACATCCCTACCAGGCCACGCGGAGCTGGGAATCCCATTTTTTTTATAATGACTAGTTTCGCGTTTGACTGACATTGCGCCTGATGTCAGGCGGAAAGGCAGTCTTAGGTGGAGCACGCTTACCTAGAAGATCACGCGAGCCTTAAAGACACCTAGATTGTATTCTTCATGAAAAACAGACGACGGTAAAGAGTTCCACACTTCAGTGGTGCGTATGATGAAAGAGGAAGCATAGCACTTCGTCCGCTTCGTTGGTATTTCCACCATATATCGGTGGCATGAGTGCGTAGGTCTGCTTGTCCGATGGTAAAATGGTGAGGGAGGAACCAATTCATGTAATTCCGTGGTACACTCCCCGAAGTGTATCCTATAGAATACCGACAAACTAGCGACTTTACGTCGATGACTTAGGCTCTGAATCCTCTCGTCGTCTCGAAATTTACCCGTAACCCTGGCATAAGGCGCAGGACGGAACACTCAGGGACTTTTGGGGGGTATCCCTAACCGGCGAGTGGCAATAGCATGGCACCAGTTCTGACTAGGCATGCTAGTGCCACCCCAACTTGGCGAATCCCACACACGGGTCATGAACCATCCCCCCAGGCTTCGATGCCTGTCACAGCTTTTGGTCCTCAATCGGATTTCCCCTGGCTAAAAAAGGGGTAAAGAGATATTTATACTTATTTATTTAACTTTTACATAAATACATATTTGGGACAACTTTCCCGGGGCACCACCGGTAGCATGTCACAAGATAGATACAATTTCCCGTGATCACCCGGAGAAGCCTAAAAGGAAAGTGATTACTGGCGCCTATGAACATTAAGTAATACCAAAGATGCTGGTAGAGCCATACTGCAATCATACATAGTGAAGTTTGTCATCTTCACGCAATAAAAATAAAAACCCTAATTTTGTATTCAAGAGAAACACCCAAGAAGAGAAACACTCAATCTCTGTTATTTAAAGTTAATGAACCGTTATACGATTCTGAGTGCGGGAATGTGTCTCGGAGTAATCCTACGATGTACAGTTGTGGCATTCTAATGACCTGACTATAAAAAACAACTAAAAACTTTCGCATGTGAGTGTCCGATCAAGTAGACAGCGCGTCGCGTTCGCAAGGTGACCGCTAGTTTGGGTCAACAAAACATTTTGAACTTCTCTAAACCAGGATCTCGACTACATTATTGCAATTTTGAAATAATTACATCATGTTGGATTATTAAAAATTATGTTTTATTTTTATGACATTAAAGAAAAACAAGATTTTTCACGGAGTCATGCGCAGGACTTGTATAGTCGATATGTCATCAATCAAAATAAAAAAAGAATAGTTTTATTTAGAACAGGTTACATTACTCTAAAACTAAGTGTATAAAGTACATGAGTCAGGCCGTTACACACACACGCACACGGAGAGAGAGACACACACTACGGAATTTCAATTCAAGTGGGCCTTCCGGGCGAAATCCAAAACTATACGAAATAGTGAAAAATACTCAAAGGAGTCTTGAGGCCGATTTTGACGAAAACTAAAGTGGTAACATTAGATTTTCGAAAAATGAATTAAAACCCTAGTCAGGAATCGCATTGAAATAGCTTCAATGAATAGACACGGTATGTTTAGAATTTTATAGTATTTATACATTTAGGCAAGCTCGCTTTATGTTCAACCGCATCATCGTTTAATATTAAACGTGATCGTGGTCAAACGGGAAATATTTACCTATAATTAATAAAAGCTATACATGTATTTAATGACTAAATTATTGGTTAAAAATTTGTTACATACTTTATATTAATTTATTTGTAATTTAGTTTATTTTTAAGCTCCTTAACAACTAATAGTATTTTATTTTTAAGTTGTTTTTTGTAGTGTAGTTTAGTTTTTAAGATTTCTATAATGGGAACGAACATCCACTGATTTTGTCATTTATATTCATGACTAAATATTGTTCGAGTAATCTATACATATTATTTTATACATATTATAAAACTGTAGAGATCGAATTTCTGTACAATGAAAAAAAAATTGCTATAAACCGAGTCAGAAGGATGTAAGAAGTGAAATAGAACTATTTTTTTTTGTTGTTTCTCTGTTTGTACGGGATAATCTCCGAAACGACTGGGCCTATTTAAATGAAATGTTGTGTGGTGATTAGCTTATATACCTGGTCAACATATAGAATAATTTTGATCCCGAAAAATGAAAGAGTTCCCGTGGGATAGTTAAAAAAAATTCAATTACTTAAACAGCTTATTATACAACTTATGCACCTAATTAAGTATTGATAAACCAACCTATTTGTCCATGTTCCGAATCAGTTTGCGTTGAATGTTGTGTATAAAGAAGCATTATAAAGTATTGCGATCTATAAAATTTTAATTGAAGGAATAATAAATACCACGCGGACGAAGTCGCGGGCATCAGTAAGTAACAAGTATTACATAACGTATCCGATTCGTTCTTCAAATTAATTGCCTATTTAGTATCTTATAGGAATTGTAATGCGAGAGTAGGAAAGCAAACACAGCGTCGCATTTTCAAATGAAATAAGAGTCTTGAAATTTGATTTGTTATACTCAAATTAAGTAGTTAGTACGTAAGTTAGTAAGTAACCCATAAGACAATAAAATCTAAACCTAAGATTATAATATACGATAAAAGGAAGTCGTAAATTCAGTATTGGTTGTATAACTTCTTATAAGGGCAATCAAAGTACGTACTATAAAGTTCAATAACTTCTTCCGAATATTTAAAATAGTTGTTGTAGACAATTATTCAAGTCACGACGAACAGGGGAGACTGGGGTTAGATAACATTTTTCGTTTGCATTTTAGAGCCCAGGTTCTTTAATTAATTAAAGAACAGGTTATTAGTTTAACCAAAGTACAATATTAGAAGACTAGGAACGACAATCGCCTAGTAAAATTCATAACTTTGTCAGCTCCCAAATCCTACATGACAAAATGCTGGCACAAACATTGTGCATTTTCTTATTTAAAGCATATTTATCTTACAAATTAGTACATGACTTAAAATATTAATAGATTTAGTCAAATTTGATCTAAAGATATTATAATTAAAATAAAAAATAACATCTGAAAGGGAGAGAAGAATGACCTGTAGACACTATTTTGTTGGGTTTCTTTATTTTTGTACTCACTCATTTGCCCTATTTACAGATAAAATTTGACAGAAACTCCATACTAATGGTAAGGTAAAATAATAGACAGTTAAGCAGTAACGATTGTCACTCTTAGCATTCTTCTTCCCGGGCTTAAAAATTATTTCGATTCGAGAATGGTTTAGATTAACTATTGGTCCCGGTAAATGTCGCTGCAATCGGGTTCTAGATTTTTATTTCTAAGGGCAAGACAACGTCTGCCGGGTACAGCTAGTATATATATATAGTTGCACGACAACTGAAAAGTAATCAATTGTATCCTAGAATAATACCCGGTCTCCCCTACCAGCTATAATTGTAATGGACATTTTTTAAATAAGTACATTACATGACGCAACTTCCTCAAAATCGTATCGTCGTGAATCATATTACAATTTTTGATCATTGAATATTATGGTGTAATCAATTCAATATAATTGACCTTTGAGTTCAGTGATGAATGAACAGGAAAATGCATTTATTTTTGTACAATTTCACGGAAATATAAACTCTCGAAATGTTATTTATGTCATATGTTCGTTGTTAATAAAAGTAAATACTCGATCATATACAGGTAAGGGTTCCGTAGAAGCAAGATATGTGTATCTAGTGTTATTGAGCATTTGGCTGCGGATCTTTGAAAACTGTGTAATAAAAAAGCATTAATTAAATCAATGAATTTTGTTTTACCCTTTAAAGAATTATTAAGCCTCGTCTACCTTGAATTTTACAGAACATATCAACCTATATAATATGTACTTTGAGTATGTTGTAGAAATGACAAATGCGATCGGCAGTTTTTTATGTTGCAAGCTTGGTGCAACTCACCCCTATGAGTTGAATCCTATAGAATTTCTATAGAAACGGTCATCGCAGCTGTCATTTTAGTCCAGGTAATTAAGAATCAGAGTATATCAATCAATTACTCTTTATTGAACATCAATACAAAAAAATAAATTACAGACTAAAACTATGTCTCATTAGGCACAAAGGGCGGTCTTATCGCTAAAAAGCTATCTCTTCCAGACAGCTCCAGAAATGAATTGAGATTATAATAACGATGGTGGTATACATAATACACAGTACAATTTCTTACATTCTAGGAATAAATATATAAATGCAATATATACACATGTTTTATATATTAAATAGGTATATACTTAATATACATAACATAAAAATATATATCTACAAAAATATATAAAAGTTTATAGATAAATATATATGTACATACATTTAAATATCATCATTTTCCAAGGACAGGTAATATTTTCTGATCATTGTTTTAAATATCGGTAACAATTTTGCTTGTCTGATAGCAACTGGAAAAGCGTTCTAAAGGTACAAAGCCTTGACGGTAAAAGAATTGCTGTAGAAAGTTGAACTATGCGCAGGGATGTTTAGTTACAATTCAGTGGAAGGCCATAAACTATGGGAGCACGAAATAAAATCAAAGCGTTGTTTAAAATAATGAGGAGTATTCGGAACAAATAAGATACTGCAATGTACAGAAGAGAAAGAATATGAGTATTCCGGCGAACACGAATTGGGAACTACTCGAGTTTTTACGGAATTCACAGACGTGGTCATATTTGCGTAAACTAAATTTGAACCTAATACAGAAATTTTGGAGACGCTCAAATGTATTAAGTTGTCCTTGGGTTAAATCTAGTTTATAATAATATAGTATATGATATAGTAAAGTAGTAAAGGCGGCCATATTTCTTCGAGGCCGATACCCTGTTGGTGCATATCTCTGCAAACGTCCATTAGCGATGGTATCCGCCTTTCATCAGGTGGGCTCCCAGCCTGTCTGCTGTATTCCAGCTTAAAAAAATAATGTGTACCCACACACATTTTTTAGTCTATGTTTGTATGTCGCAGTCATTTTTCTCCAAATAATACGTAATTAAAATGATCGATGTGTATCGCTAGTCAAATTGTAAAAAAGAACGTATTGATAATATTCACTCTTGAGTTTCACAATTAAATACTGGTGGCAATACATCCGCTTCTGAAGTCGTAGACATTGTGAACCCTTATATACTTATTTATGCATTCAAAGTCAGTTTATTGGGACTGTATAGAAAAAAGTTAGGGTTGGTACTCCTTTCATGTAACTGCACCGTGATAACAAAAAAAAACACGTGTTGAAAAATTAACGGTCTTTTTCTTCTTTAAAAATAATAAAGAAGCCTACGAACTTATTCTACCTCAATATGAATGAGACCGAATAACTGTTGTTATTATGATATTTTAAAACCATTTAGTTATAATATAACCAATAAACGCGCTTCTGTGCAACGTATTCGACACACATGTCGAATTATAAACAAAATAAATGTTGAATTTAAATGTAAATCTTTCAAATTATTTTAACATTTAATTAACATACTCGTAGAATCGAAATTCCGCTAAAACTATAAGGTAATTCGAAAATGGAATAAATTTTAATTTGAAGGAATTATCGTCTCATTTTTTTATATTCAGTTTTGGTTTAATATCGTCTGCATATTTCAAGCAACAAATTGCGCATGAGTATAGATTTTTAGAATTCGGTCTACAATGACCGCGGCGCGTGCGAGCGCAGTGACCAGAAATGTGCGCTAACCTTAAGGCCCCGATATCGGGCCAACTTTGAATGCTGAATAGACCAACGTTGTCAAAGTACCTACCCTGTTACCGTCTCCGTAAAGCTCCGTAGCGCTCCACCGGCGCCCCAGTTACGTGTTGAGCAGCCCGCACGCGCGGTCTTCGTATAACTATAACACGCCGCGACTATAAAAGTACAATCGTTTTTCCGCACGGAAAATGAAATGAAATTACGCTATTTTTTTTTTAAATGTCGAATGTCACCTTGTTTGTTATTTCGTCCAGTTATCGTTAATTATTCCATTTATAAATATTGGATAATTTTTAAAAATCGAACGGATAATAATTTCAAATTCATCATATTGATTTGATAAAAAAAAAGTTTTTGCAACAAAAATCATTGTGAGAAAATGAATGTTATATTTACTGGACGAACTGTATCGTAATTCTTAATGACTGTTAAATAAATTAAAAGATGTATCAAAACTTAAGGAAAGTAAACATGATTATAACATTAATATTAATATCTAATTTGGTAAATGAAATGTTAGCAAACGATGAATATGTGGAATCTATACATTATTTGAATCGTAGTAAAGATCAACTAAATACGTTAACAGAAATGGTGTGTTATGACCTGGAAATGGACAGTATGGTAAGTTTTAATGAACGTAATATTTAAAGTAATTATAGAAGTTACAATTTTATTTTACCCTATACAAAAATTACTTTCATATTAAGAAGACTGTGAAATTTGAATAAGAAAATCAAGCAAGTGTTTACACACTTGTAGTACGTTAAGACGTAAAAGATTAATAGTTTACGTCGTGAACTATGAAGAGTTCGTAGAAGTGACAAACGTCTAATAGTTTCGTCACTTGGTTATAAAACCATAAAAAGCATTTAATCTGAAACACGATTCAATAACTACTTAACGAGTATTGTTAAAACCAATCTTTGTTTAATGTATTTTATTAAAAAAATTATTACCATAGTTTTTAGAAGTGAAAACTTCTTTAGACACATTGGACACTTTTAGGGTGGGGAAAAGTACTAAACTCGCGTGACCGCCACGCTTAGATACAAAGTATCCACTTCTGACATGCAGTCCTAGTCATTTTTTTTAGAATTTTCCACTATATAGTACAAAACTTAAAGGAAACGGATACAACTATCGCGGCCTTGGATTCTAATACCTTCTATAAACTTAAATTTAAAAAATTCCAAAGACATATACTGATTTTTTTTAAATAAAATCATAAATCATAACTGACTTCACACTGAGAAGCAAAAAATATATATTTAAACGACTTCTTTCTACAACATCTTGAAGTCCAAGTAAAGCATAAAAGAACAATAACAAATTTATAAAATATAGTAATTTCTATGTTTTACCTAACATCATATTTATTTTTTGTTTTTAATGAGAAGTCAATTTTGTTTTTGTTATAAAAATATATATCTTACTTTTTAGTTGTGCAAATTAAAATTAAGCACGTGTATAAATTGTACTACAACTGGCACGCATATATAAATTTGCCATCTGGCTCTTCGGTGTATATGCTCTTCAACAAGGGTTGCTCTCGATTTCCTTGCGATCCAAAAAGCAGATCCTGACTTGGTGACTATAGGACCATCTCAGGAATTAAAAAAGAAACAACTTGAAAATCGGTCCAAAAATTTAAGGAGAAATCGCATAACATGCCTACAAAAAAATTAAGCACATGTAGAAAGTGTAATACTAGCACACGTATACAAGTTTTTTTTTTGAAAAATGTAGGCTCACGGCGTTTTTTAATTAGGGTTACTCTCGATTTCTTTGGGATCCACTCATCAGGTCCTGGCGACCATGGCAACGTCTCCGGAGTGTACATATTTACGAATAAAGAAAAAAAAATCAAAATCGATCCACAATGTTACGCGATTTCTCAGTCAATCGCGTGACATGCATATACAAAATCAGCTCCTGCAGAAAATATAAGACCTACACGCATAAGCTTTTTCTCAAGAATTTAGGCGCACGGCGTTCTTTACTAAGTATTGGTTGCTCTCAATTTCTCTGGAATTTACTCACCATCCTAACTTGGTGACCATAGTACCACCTCGGGCGTACAAACTTACAAGTAAAGAAAAAAAATTAAAATCAGTTTAGAATTGACGGAGATATAGTGTTAGAAAGTCTGTTATCAATTTTAGTGGTTAATAAAATATTCTTTAGTTTTTAGTTGTGTAAATACTTGATTAGCTGTACAAATAATATATTAAGTGTCTGTAGAAATTGTACTACTGGTATGCGTATAGAAGAATGCTATCCCACTCTTCGGTGTAGGCGTTTGTCACCAAGGGTTCCTCTCGATATTAGATCCTGACATGGTGACTATGGGACCAATTTGGGAGTATAATTTTCCTTTCGATTAATTTTTTTTTTTGAAAATAAGTCTACAATTGACGGAGACAAAAAAACAACAACATACAGACTAATTGAGAACATCCTTTAGAAGTCGGTCAAAATCATCATGATAGAAATATAATTAGTTACTATTTATACGCTATTTGACACCATTTACTTGTATAAACTTATAATATTATAAAGTAACCCTTATTAAAGAACGCGCAAGGCCTACGTTTTTCGAAAAAAAACCTTGTATACGCGTGTCAATATTACATTTTCTACAGGCGCAAAATTTTTTATCACAAATAATTCAAAAGAATTTTTTTATTTGAATTGTCCTTAAATTTCTTGAGCTTACCAGTCGGTCGGTGACCTATGGGTCGTCTTAAGTATCGTTGGAAAGATGGAGTGGAAGCTGATCTGATCGTATCTCAAGCCCACAACTGGCAAGACACTGCGCAGGACAAGGGAAACTGGCGTGCTCTGGATTCGAAGGACTCTAAGAAGGTCGCTAAATTAACGGAGTTAGTCTTTACATTTATTGTCTTTGAAATTTTAGCGTCCCAAAAATAATGCCGCCCTAACCCGGCCTCACGGGCCTATACGTAAATCCAACACTGTCTATGACACCTTGTAAATGATAAAAATATATCAGATGATTTAACAGTTCACTCCCCTTTACTATTCGTAATTCTTTGTTGACATTGATGGCCGGTTCCTATATTATTCTAATCATTTACTTGGCGTACCATCGGTGTAATTTTGACTTGTATGGAGCTTATGTCAAATATTAACCGATAGTAGGGCAAACGAACGGGCGGTACGGTACGGTAAGGACCCGCCATAAGCCCACATCTAGGGCAGCGAGCAACAAAGTGACAAGGGAAATGGGCAGCACGAGTATGTAGTAAACACAAATGTCATACATACGTGGACTTATATGAAAAAAAGATAAGGATTTTGGAAAAATTGCTGAAGTACCTTAAGCTGATATTAGACGATTCAATTCGCATTTTCTTTGCTTTGTATACAAAACGTATATTTAATTATTGTGACAATAGCTGATTTAATCCCTCCAAAACATTTAAAATCATCAAAAGTACATGTCAAATTATTGATAACGTAATTTCAGTTTGTACTTTTCTCCATTTTCATGTATTATTATATACTGTACTGGCTTTTTTATATTAAGTAATATTATTTTTCTTCTCCACCTGCCTCTTCATAGGTACTTTGCCATTGGCAAAATCAGTGTCATTTACATTGAACCAACAACTGTGTTGTCCACAGATTCATAAGAACGCGTATAAATCACCGACCAAAATTCAGTGGCTAAAATTGCACTTAGCGTCACACCCATGTTTTCTAATTTCGAAATTGGTAAAATAAACACTGAAGGCGTTGGAGCCATAATTTAAACAAAAAGCTTAAAAAATGCTATATGAAAATTATAAAATATCCGTGCAGAATTGGACAAAGAATACAATTTCCTGCGTCTGGGCGGCTTGTCGTAAGAGGCGACATAATAATCCACAGCAAGGCGGTAGGGCATTTGGACATTTTTTTATTGCATGAGTTCAGCAGACAGGCAGACGGCCCACTTGATGGAAAACGGTTACCATCGCCTATGGACATTTGCAACACCAAAAGTGCTACAAACGCGCTGCTGCTCTCTTAAGGGAGATTGGAACCTGGTCACTAATGCCGGAACACAACTCAAGGTTGTTATGGCGACATACTTTAGACCCTGGTCTAGTGATGGTAGCCATCCAGTCGGGCAAATGCCCTACCACCTGGCTGTGTGTTGTTTTGTCGCTTCTTATGACAGGCCGCCCGGCCGCAGGAAATTGTATTCTTTCTCCGTTCCTGCACGGACATTTGGTCTGGATGGCTACCAGCTCTAGAGATCTCCGCTTTGAGTTCTATTCCTACATTAATGGTCAGGTTCCAATACCCCTATTTTCCATGAAGTGGTCTTTCAGCCTGTTTACTGTACTCCAGCTACAAAAAAAAGAAAAGTCAACTCTTTAGTGAAATCTGTTCGAGTTGTCCTAAGAAGTCCGTTGTATGTTCTCAAGACCTACAATTCCACTGAGATTAGATTTTAATAAGTGATCAAATTAGGTTTGGGTTTAAATGAGTTTTCTTTACTAAGACAGAAATTCCCTGAACAAAATAAGATCATAAACCAATAGCCATGAGTGATCCCTGGCCATAGACAAAATTTCCTCAGTTCAATATTATCGCGATGTGACGCTGTGCCATAACTGACTAATTAGTTCATTGGCAGGGTTATGAAGGTATTATAAATAACACAATTAATTAATTGTCTTTAATAGATAACGTATAATAACATGCCAATTAACCTGTCTCAAAGAATAAAACGAATTTTATGGGAGTCACTCTCAGTTCCGTTTTCTTTCTACTAAAGTTTCTTGTTCTTAATTATTTCTTGAATTTCCACCACTATAACACATCATCAGTCCCTTTTGTTGTTTGCTTGTTTGAGTGCTTTGGATGTGAAGAGATATCTATGAGCTATTACACTTAGGTTCTTTTAAGATAAAGTAAATTTTAAAAATACGGGACTCCCCAGGATTTGGAATTTACGCGAAAGGACCGCTGAGAAAGCCCTACATAATGTATAACATCACATCATGTGACGAAGAGATTACTTATACCTACATATTGTTACGACCTAGACGCCGATTAAAATAAATTCACCCCTGCATACCTGTAAAAACACATTCTATTACCTTTTGGCATTTGGATCTCTTTTGTTTACTTTGTGTTTAAAATTTGTGATCAGAAAACAGCCCATTCTTGTATTGTAATCTTTTATGGCAGTAATTAGCCAGGTGTTACGGATTTAAAGTACAAACTAATTCTAGGAAATACAGTCACGCGGCCGGACGGACATATTGCATCTGTGCAGTATAAAACAATGGCCCGATGGAGAGACGGGGAGTCGATTGAGAACCACGAACGAACCGAGACGTGTGTATTACAATCGGGAATCTTTTAGTGACGGATTTTGCGCGTTTTATGGAATTACGACCTTCTGCATTACGTTTGGACTTGTTGTGTTCGGCTATATTTGTACCTGTGTTATACGTGTTTGTATAGTTCTAATAAACTCTATAGTAATTCTAACGGCATATTAATTTAAGTCTCGCGACTCGTAACAATATGTAATTTTATAATTAAGCATATAAGCAAGTTCATTTACACTGAACTTTCAGACATAAATACTTGATTTTCATTTTGTCGTAGTACGGATCTAAAGGAATATCAGGTATACCCATGTTATAAGGAGGCCTTAGAAATTTGCACCCATGACTAAAAAATTGACAGGAATAAGAGTAAAGTAATGTGGTATGAGCATGTAATAACGATGGAAAGTCATCGTTGTCAAATCATCATCAAAAATAATGTTAAAGTATAAAATTGGTGAGTACAGGTGTAAAGGTAGGTCAAAAAAGAAATCGATAGATTTTTTGAATGATAATCTGATGATTTGTTGTGTGACAGAGGACGTATGCCAGCATAGAGGAGTATAGAAAAAAGAACATTGTGCTGTTTCCAACTGATTGGGAGAAGATGAAAGAAAAAGAGACACTTCTAGATTTGCACAATCACAGTATCACTTATTATATGAGAGCGGCAAGAACGAATTGATGAGCTCGCAATTCACAAGATACACATGAAATACAAGTATTTACATCGAAGTGGATGGATGCAGAAGTCGTGGAAGGCCACGACACACCTTCCATGATCAAATTGATCGTGTACTAGCAGAAGGTGATGTCAGGAGCCTTAAGAACAGACGAGCTTGCATGACAAGAGTTATGAATGTCAAAGAGGCAAGTGAGGTGTGTAAGAATAAGCCTAAATGGCACTTTGTTGTTCGTGCCTACCCCGCAAGGGAACTGGCGTGAAGTTATGTATGTATGTATGTATGTATGTATGTACATCGAAGTAAGACATTGTTTTGTAATTCATAGTACAAATTGTGAAACTAGATTTCATAAAAAGTTACAAAAAATATATACTAAAATTAATGCTATAAAATAATATTTTCTTAAGTTTTCGCGATTTGCATACATAATAAAACTAAGTTTTAACGGTTTTAAGCGCGGTAAGTTATTTGATTTTGGTTTTTCCGACGTTTCGGCCAGTTTTTAGTGGCCGCGATCACGGAAGACAAAGATGTCAAGTGTCAACGAGTATTGTTGTTCATTTGCTATAAAATACTTTTATTTTTTTAATAAATAATTCTATTGTTAATTTATTTCTTTTCCTTTTTACTTTTTAGGTGTTTACGTTGTGATGAGAAATTTGCATACCCCGAACTTTATAAAGTTAAAATACTTACTCCTACAATTCGCATTATCTTGGATCGGTCACCTTTGTTAACTTAGATATGTTAAACTGCATGCCTACGTTATTTTCTATTCCCCTGACAAACTGTATGCAAAATTTCATGATGATCGGTTGAGTAGTTAAGGCATAAATGCGTAACCATCAAACTCACATTGCCATATATAATATTAGTTAGATTAACGTTCATAGGTTTGGAGAAAAAAGTTATGAATATTATAAGTAAATAATTTTAATCGTTTAAGTTATGGGTACATTCATCTCGAGATTGAGTTACCGGACCTTGGGATGTTTTTGCATCTATTAAAATATACAGGTGTGTAAAGAGTTCAGACACCTAAACAGTTTTTTACCTGACCACACATAACTTTTATCGAAGTCCGGTGAACCTTTAACGGTTTTTAAATAAATATAAGGGGTCTTTAGCCTTATTAATAATCTCGCATGTAATATATTTGCCGCTTCGATCTGATTTGTGTTATTGTACGTAATTATTTCGATATAAATGAAAGATTATTGATGACAATAAAAATAATTTGAATCACACGATTCATCGTTAACTACATGGTCGTCTTATTGTCGAGTAATAATAGTATTAATTTCGTTTTTCATACATAAAATAACATGCAAAGTTCGTTGATATTGTTACAACCTAGGCGCCGACAAAGACAAATCCCACGTACAGATTTGTAGAAGCATATTTCTTACCCGTCGGCATTTGAACTAATAACTGATAACATTGAAACTATTGTAATTCTTTTATGATTGACTACTTTTGTTTACTCATTTATTGACATATGTGTCTAGTATTGTGAAGAACAGTCTGTTGTTTAATTGTACTCATTTACGGCTGCTTGAGGTTGCCTCATTAGCCAGGTGTTACGGATTATAAGGTACAAGCTGGTTCTAGGAAATTCGATCCACGTTGCCGGGCGGGCACATTGCATTTGTCCAGTATAAAACGATGGCCTGATTAAGAGAGGGAGCAGTCGAGCGAGAACCACGATCAAAGCGAGACGTGTGTACAATCGGGAATATAATTATGACGGACTTTGCGCGTTTTATTCACTTACGACCTTCTGCATTACGTTTGGATTTGTTGTGTTCGGTGATATTTCTACCTGTGTTATACGTGTTTGTGTAGTTCTAATAAACTCTATAATAATTCCAACGACTTTTTAATTCGAGTCCCGCTAGACTTGTAACAATATATATTATCTTTAGGTACCAGCCCGGCCAAATTGTAGTTCTTTGACGCCAAGTTATGGAGTTTTTATTGCAACTCTAAAGGTTAAATTTCACTAAATAATTCCTTTTTTTTACACGAATACATAATTACCACTAAAGCAATTAATATTCTTACATGTTACGGAGGTGCAATCAAATGCCGTAGTAATTATGATAAACTTTATACACTGAACTTACAAGGACCAGAGATACATACAATTCCGAATCGTTTGTAATTAACCAAAGACTTTTTTTTGCACCAAAAACGTGCATTAAAAATATCACTTTGAATTTATTTGATGATACTTCTATCGCAATTGAGACACTATTGCCCTCCATTCTCAAAGACCGTTCCATTTATTCACACAATATTTAAATAGAAACGGCTACATTGTAAAACTGTAGAGAACATTAACAAGAATCCTTCCAAAGCCACGCAAAAAACTAGGCAGATTAAGGTTGTTTAATTAATCCATATGGCGGTATTATAAAGCAATTTCTTTAGAATAATATTGACCCATAAATTCTCCGAAGTGTATGTGTGATTATCGTAACGACAATATCTTTAGGCGTCAAAACAACCCACACCCAGGTGGTAGGGCATTTGCCTGTCTGGATAGCTACCGCTCGTAGTTTAGAGTATGTCGCCATAACAACCTAGAGTTGTATTCCTGTATTAGTTGCCAGGTTTCGGTCCTCTCTTTGAAACAGGCAGCACATTGATATTCTAACACCTTTCGTGTTGCAAATGTGCATAGGCGACTTTAACTATTTTTTGTTGTAATTCAGCAAATAAATAACTTCAGTTTAATTGCATTACCGGGCATTGGCATATGCCAATATTTTTTTTTATTATTTAACTAAATATAATGAATTTCTTCAATATTTTACTAAAGAATATGAGAAAATGCATAAAAGACTGGAAAATCTACTTATTCCCACAACTACATTATTTTTAAGTATAAAATATGACTTGAATTTAAAAATATATAATGTTAATAAATTTCAATGTACTAATGATCAGTCTGATGTGCTTTATGGTAAATCCATAGGGAAGGTAAATTGTATTCAAGTTAGTAAATTACCATTAAACTGGACAAACCAAAAGCAATTGTTAGATTAGCTCCAGTTCTTTAAAAAACGGAAAAATGTTAAAAACTTACGTACTATAAAGGATAATAAATAGAAAAATCAATATTACTTATATATTATTCTATTCTAATCTGAAATTAACTGTTTTGGTCTTCTACATTCTTTGCGCTCTAGTGTGTGAGCTCCAATGCTTATACATCGGAGTGGCTGCTAGAGACAGGCAACTACCGCTTTTCGAAACTAATATAATAATGTATATTTATTAGCATAAAGCTGCGTTTACATTATGATCCAACCTCCGAATTGATGTTCCGCTTATTGATATATGGGCGTTCCATATTAAACGTTGAAAAAGATTGAATTGGCTTCGATATGGAAGCACCTTTACCCTGCATAGATGGCCATATAGCCATTCTTTTACAAAAAGCAAATTGCTCTCAATTTTCTTGATAATCTGCTAAAGCTTACCCGTGCAGGAACGGAGAAAGAATACTAATTCCTGTGGCCGGGTGGCCTGTCGTAAGAGGCGACAAAACAACCCACAGCCAGGTCGTAGGCCATTTTCCCGACTGGATGGCTACCAACCCTGGTCTAGAGTATGCCACCATAACAAATTTGAATTGTGTTCTGGCATCAGTGGCCAGGTTCCAGTTTCTCCTTCAAGGCCAGCAGCACACTAGCAGTACCTCTGGTATTGCTAATGTCCATAGGCGACGGTAACCACTTTCCATCACAGTTGGGCCGTCAGCCTGTCTGCTATGCTTCAACAATAAAAAATATAAAGCTAATTAATTATTATATTATTCTATTGCTTTATATCGATGCAGGAACGGAGAATGAATACTAATATCTGCAGGTGGCGAGCTTGCCGTAAGAGGTGACAAAACAACCCACAGCCAGGTTGTAAAACATTTGCCCGTCTGGATGGTAACCACCCCAGGCCTAGATTCTAGAGTATGCCACCACAACAACCTTGAGTTTTGTTATTCCGGCACATTGGTAGCGCCTATAGTGTTGCAAATATATAGTCGACGATTGCTGTGTACCATAAAGTGGGCCGTGAGATTATCATCTGGAGTTCCGGTAATAATAAAAGCAAACTAAAGGTCTTTGGACGCATATCCGATCTTATCCGAACACTCTACACTCTTCTCACTTCTACTCTTTGCTCACATCTCATGTTGTCACAAATATTTTTTTTATTAATCAGTGTTTAATTTCAGTACAACGTTCTCGTTAGGTATCTAACGGATTGGTTTTGAAATGCTTTGGAATTGTAAGCAACGACTATAACACGCGTGAGTCTGAAACAGTATTTTCAACCGCGTAAAATGCTTATAGGTACTTGGGAAGTATTTTACATTTTTAAAACGCGTAACCTCTCTGTCATACGTACAGACTAATATAATACCTATGAAGTTTGAATATTGGACTATTTCTGTAATGAATTAATTTTAAAAAATACGAAAATGTAAGTGTTCTATTTGCCTAACTGGTTCAAATCTGGCTCGAAGGATCAAAGAATTTTAGAAATTTATTTTTAATTAAATGATATAGGTACATCTTTATGTATTAATTCATTTTATTGACTGTTCAATATTTTTATAACACCTTAAATGACATACGAGTATTATTATCAAGTAAGAATAGAAAACTAGTGTGTGCACTGATCGTTTGTGCCCGAAAGATAAGAGATAGAATATTGCCAGTTATACGAATTATATTATATCTATAATATCTATCCATATAATAAAACTGTAGAGGTCGAATTTCTGTACAATGACAAAAAAAATGCTAAAAACCGATTCAGGGGCATGTAAGAAGTGAAATAGAACTAATTTAATTTTTTTTTTGTTTCTCTGTTTGTCTGTTTGTACGGGCTAATCTCCGAAACGACGGGGCCGATTTAAATGAAATTTTGTGTGGTGGTAGCTTATATCCCTGGTCAACATATAGGATACTTTTGATCCCGATAAAGAGGTCCCGTGGGATAGTTTAAAAAAAATTTAAACGCGGACGAGGTCGCGGGCAGAAGCTAGTATAATATATATAATAATATTATAGCTAACACATCCTATAAATTCAAAAACATGAGCGCGTAAGAAATATATTATATCAACCATATAACTGCTTAGGCTATTTTATACCCTCCTAGCTAAAAAGATGGAAGCAATGCGTGTTATTTCTGCATGATTGTTGACAAACAAATGCATATTATGCTCTATGATTCATCCGTCCATATCTAGAGTGCGACGTTTTTCAAACTCAAAACAATACGTCTACGTTGCAGATTTTAATCAAAGGAACGTGAAGCCTAATCCCTGCCATTAGAGTAGATAATAAAATAAAATTTATATCAGAAAGTTTTGGAATCTTCGGCGCCATTTAATTGCACGCTCTGCAAAATGTTTATTTGTGAATTAGAAAAAGCTTACGATTTTGTTCTCACATACAAATAATGAGACATATAAATGGCGTCATACGTTATAACTCAACTTTCTGCCATACGTTCGAAATGTCTTAACACGTAACATTTCTAAAGGTAATATTTGTACACTACACACGAGTTTTGAAATCAATTGCACAATTTAAGTATCCTTAGTCAACTTAAGGAACATCTAAAGTTAGATACTAGAGCAGAAAATAATATAAATTAATCATTTAGAGTAGCTAAACGCACAATATAACTAAATTTTGGCAAAAAAATAATAATATGAAAAAATAAAATACAAACCTGAATATGGCAGAAGAATGTTGTCAAGTGACATATTTTTCATCTTTTTACAAAACGCCAGTCATCGAGATAATTATAAATGTAGCAAGTATGTTGTACAATTTATGCAATGAATTCGGTAAATATCGTATACTCGATTTCTCCGTCAATTTTATACCGATTTTAAACATTTTCTTTTCATCGAAGGGGTATACTTCCGGATTGGTCCCATTGTCACCATATTATGATCTGATTAGTAGATTCCAGAGAAAATGAGAGAAACCCTCAAAATTTGCTAACCGACTTTTTTGTTACACGATATCTCCGTCAATTTTGGAGCGATTTTTTTTTCTTTATCCGTAAGTCTATATTCCCGAGGTAGTGCCATGGTCACCAAGTCAAGATCTAGTGAGTGGATTCCAGGGAAATCGAGAGCAACCCTTACTGACGAGCTTCTACACTGAAGAGTGGGATAGCAAACTTGTATACGCGTGCCAATACTATAATTTATACAGGCACTTTATATAATATTACTAAAGCTATTCAAGTTTTTGCGCAACTAAAAAGTAAAAAATAATTTTTTAACAAAAACAAAACCAACTTCAAACTAAAAAGCAAAAAATAAATATTTAATCGACTTCTTTCTACAAGATCTCGAAGTCGTGGTCAAGTTGGTGCGAAGTAAAACATAAAAATTATTATATTTGTTGTAGAAAGAAGTCTGTTAAATATTTATTTGTTACTTTTTAGTTCGAAATCGGTTTTGTTTTCGTTAATTTTTTATAAACTATTGCCCTAAAAAAACTTAGTTGTTTTAAATTCCGCCTATACTCCTTAAAACTACAAGTAGAATACTGAGCCTAGATCACCGCCTTCTATTAATAGAAAGCTGGCTGATATAAGTTACCTCATTCCACGATAATTAAAATTGTTTCTATTATGATATTTTAAAACTACAATTATAACAAGGTATTTTATTTTTTAAAGGCTCATGAACATTATTTTAAAATGTATATAGTAGAGCGTATTAAGAAATTCAGAGGGTATTAAATTATTTTTATCTTGCGTCGTGATATATAAAAAACATCACTAGATTTTCGGCCACTATACATACAATAACTACTTTTTATCATGTTTCCGTTTGATATGGATTTTAAATTGACCATTTTACATCTGGGTGGATAATATGAGTAATTTTCATTTTACAGATACCGTTTAAGAAGTGTAGAAAATATTTACAAAGTAAGTACCTATTCCTTATACAGTAAGCGTTCGTGTAGACGGCACCGCCGACACACTGCCACCCTGCCACCAGTTCACTAGGATGAGTCATCTAAGCGATTAATTGACCTCTTGCTGCTAAACGTGCCACTTGCATGCAGGCTTCGGCCTTACGCTGTCAAGTAGGAGTCAGTGATGAGGTTGCCTTTATCTGATTTACTACTGGCTAAATATTGACATCAACTCTATACAAGTAATATCAATTTTCTACCAGTGGTAAAGTAAAACAATAATAATATAATATCAGCCCATAAACGTCCCAATGCTGGGCTCGGGCCTCCCATTATAGGGAACGGACATTTTACCCGCCACGCTTGTCCAAGGAGGCCGGACAGGTTTGACACATCGGTTATCTCGATGTACAGATTGCATTACGATGTTTTCCTACGCTGTTGTTAGCACGTGGCAATTGTAACAATATGCACATTAGGTCAGAAAACTGACTAAGTGATGTATGCGTTCCGGCCAGGATGGAACCCGCGCCCTTTGAGTTTGAGACGCGTGCGCTAGCCATTACGCTATCACGACTTTTAAAACAATAATAATAAACATAAATCGCCAGACAAATACTACACTGAAGCCTATTGACAATGGGTTTGGTTCACAAATTGAAAGTCGCTCAGTGGGCTATGGAGCGAGACACGTTGGCAGTATCTCTGATGAATTGAATCAGAAATAAGGATATTCGTAAGAGAACCAAGATTACCGACATATCTCGCAAAATTAGCAAGCTGAAGTGACAGTGACTGATAGCCAATGTAGCAGACGAGTCCTGGAGTAGAGACCTCGTCTTGGCAAACGTAGTGTAGGACGCTCTCCAGCCCGATGGACCAACGATCTGCGCAAGGTTGCCGGTGGGGGCTGGATGAGAACAGCGAAGTACCGGGATAGGTGGCGCAAACTTATGGAGGCCTACGTCAGGATAGGACAACGGTAGGCTGACGACGACGAGACAAAAACATTGTATATCCCCAAGCTAAGCATATTACGCTTGTCTTATGGGTAATATACAACGGACTACTTTGGGACCGATCCCAGACACCCAGACCAAGTAAATAACGGTCCGGTCATAAAGGTCATTGATAAAATTCACCATGTCAGGGATTAAACCCGAAACCTGTGTTACAATGAGCTTTGCCGACAAGGGGTTAGTCCAATCAACCACAGGGGCCGAATGATGTAAATAAAATACAATCCCAGTTTACGTCTGTGCAAATAAATATTCATTAATTCAATTTGTGTTTAGGTGCAAGTATAGAATATGAAGTATCTTCAAATCCACTAAACCTGGAGATCAAATGCCAAACTAATAGAACTACCACATTTCAAATTAAGCCATCTAGCCAGAGAAGATTAGTGATAGCGTTAGAAGAATCCCAACGAACATTTGAGTATGTAAGTACATCAGTTAACAACTAGAGGTAACAACAAACACGTAACTAATTTACTTACAAAAAACTTATTAAGTTTTATGTATTATACTAGCGGCCTAGCAGAAATTATCCTGCTCTGAAAAATAAAAATCTAGGTGATTGCAGCGCCATCTACCGGGTCAAACATGTGAAGCTAAACTATTCTCAAATCCACTTGAATACACAAAAAATTTCATCAAAATCTGTCCAACCATTTCGGAGCAGTTCAGTGACATACACACCAGCAGAATAATTACATGTACGTACGCATATTAGACTTCCCCGCGGCCACGCCGCGTTTTATACCCTAGACGACGTAACTCCCCCAGTAATGCACGAGGCCGTTGGGCCACCGCCTGCTAGGGCCCGCGGGCGGTGGGCCCTGGGGGGAGGAGGGGGGGGGGGGGCTAGGCTAGTAACCGTAGCCCTGGTATAAGGACAAAGAATGGAACACAGAAGTTTTAGTGGGTTTCCATGATAGTGATGTGGCAATAGCACTCTCGCTTGCGGTGCTAGTACCACCCAGACTTAGCGAATCTCACACACCAGCCGCGATTCCCCGGGATGTAGGAAAAAAGGTGTTTCGTGTATTATAGGGCAACATAAGCACGAGGGACACCGCTTAATTTCTTCATTGCACATTTTAATTTTGTTTACATATACTTTTATTTTTCCTTCCACCCATTTTAATATTATATAAAATTATTAGAGCTAGGCATGTTTGCTGAAGAGTTTCTTGCGCCGCTTCTTCTCTTCAAGCCATAACATGTTGCGAAGCGGTAGTAAATTAGATTAGGCTCCCATAGAGTAAATAATAACCATAAACAAAATTAAAATTAGATAATTAAAATCAATAAGTTGCCGGTAGGCTAAATAAAACTTTAACAATACTCGTTGACACTTGACATCTTTGTCTTCCGTGATCACGGCCACTGAAAAGTGGCCGAAACGTCGGAAAAACCAAAATCAAATAAAATTACCACGCTTAAAACCGTTAAAACGTAGTTTTATTATGTATACATGTCGCGAAAACTTAAGAAAATATTACATAAGCAGTTACATAAAATTTTGCGCTTCTTACTTGGGAAATGGCGGATTCTCTTAGAAACTTTCATGCCCTTTTTTACCGCCTTCAGGGGTGAGTTTTCAAAAAACTGTCTTAATACCCACCTATATAGTATATAAAGAACCCGCATGCAAAATTTCGCGATCCTAGCCCCAGTAGTTTGGGCTGGCGTCGGTGTCAGTCAGTCAGTCAGTGAGGCTATGTAATTATATAATATAAATAAATGATAAGACTTCAAAAAGCGAAAAGTGATCGCTGAATCCATCTGCCGATTGCTATATCTTACTGGCAAAAATTCTTCGATGCAGCAGCAACACCTGTGAAGTTGCAAGTATTCAGAGACGACGGTAATTACTTTCCATCAATTGAACTATCAGTCTTCGGTCATATTTTTTCACTTACTTCGAAGATATTTTTTCTTTTTATCTTAAACGCTTAGGAACTTATTTAATACTGAAATCATTTGTGTTTTCATACTTTTAAAGGAGTCGTTTCTAACGGAATGAATAATGCGGGTATTTAAGGTGATAATATACAAATTATGCATAACGAAAGTATTTATGTTTCCTTTCATTCTATATTGTGATTTTTGCTTGAAATTTTTTGATAAATAAACGTATAAGTTAGGCTGATATTGGATCGCTTAAGCAGAAGGATGTTTATGAACTAATTTACTAACTAACCAATTCTAAAGATTCACGATTTTTATTGCTTTTAGGTGCCATACACTATAATAGAACCAAATGACCAATTCGGCAAGCTTGAGACATCACCACGCAGACTGTACACAATTTGGGCAGCTACATTAGACATAGATAGTGGACCTCCTTTAATATGGGAGAAAGGTCCTCAAATACACCCTTACAATGCAAGTCTTACACCGGAACATAGAGATTATAATGTGTCTGTGTTCTTGCCAAGCATTGTGCTAAAGGAGGACAAATTTGTTGCTGTATCTACCTTTACTTGGAACAATACTAGTGAGTTCTTTTATTGGTATACAAAAGTTTTGTACAAAATAATAATTATAGTTGAAATCTTATAATTGACGGCCTCTGTGGTTGAGCGGGCTAAGCCTTTGCCGGCCTACCTCACTGCAACGCAGAGGCTCCGGGTTCAATTCCTGGTATAGTAAATTTCGGAAACATATTTTCTCCGTTATTTACTATGGTCTGGGTGTCTGGGATCGACCCCAGAGTAGTCCGTTGTATATTACCCATAACACAAGCGTAACTTGCTTAATTTGGGGTTATACAATGTGTGTTTGTCTGCCGATTATATTATTCTTATATCTTGGAAGACCACGGGCCATAAAAATGGCCCGAACATTTGGAGGGCTTGCGTGGGGCCATGGAAAGGCCAACACGTAGAGGCCCTTTGACAAATTTAATGTAACTGTGGCGTGACACTGACCAGCGATTATCCCTGTCTACACCATATAGTAATGCACCCAAGGACAAGCCCCGGCCAGTATAGAACTATTGTGGGAAATGAGGACAAGTAAGTACCGGTCTATTGGGGTGAACTGCTAGTGGTACTGGGGGTCTGGGAATATGGGGACTATGGCGTCTGCCCGTTGCAATGTTCAGGGAACATGGAAAAATGGGCAGACGGTGACTCGCCACTACCTGCATGGGCCCCAAAAAATGCCATAAAGACAGGGGCAACATGGGTGTGAGTGGCTAAGGGGTGTAGAGAGGTGGGCTGCAGGTTCACCGAAGCTACTTCTGACGTGATGCCATTTATCACTTCCACCCCTAGAGCTTGAGTCTTAGCTCTAGCGATCTCCACTCCGTGCCGGCTGGCTAAGGCAAGCACGGAGATGGGGGCCTTGTCTTGGCCCCCGGAGTCAGGAACGAGGTGTCGCTACTCACCTAAGGCTTCGAAAGGCTTATTATTATTATTATTATATAGAAGTCGTCTTTGACATCTGGACCTTAATAATGTTCAAACTTATAATTTAAATTAATTATTATGGTCGAATTTCGACCACTGAGCCACCACTAGTCTATTTTAACATGATTATTATATTTTACAACAATTTACACATGATACATGTGTATATATAAAAGCAAAAGAAACCTGCCTTTTTTCGAAATAATTAAGAAATAGTTTTGGAAATTCTAACAGAAATATGTATTTATATATGAAATATACAGGCTGGTACCTCAGACAAATGGAAATATATATGTGACCCAATGAAGTGAAGTATTTTTTTTAAACTTGTTACCGCAGACTACGTGGTTTGAGTGTGTGTGGTTAATAGTAATGTATTCACTGGAAACTATGCCACCTTTATCCTTTATATATTTATTATATTTGATTATTTAATACTAAGTACTCATGAAGCACTGCGGTGCGATCGGTTTCCAACAGCCTTCACTCTGAGAGCTCGGGGATCCGTCTACCTATTTTATTGTTCTGAGGCTGGTGGTACCTACTTTGAAAATATTAAGACGGTGGTAATATTTTATTTTATTTCAGTTATTACGTAAAAAAATTGTGGCAGCGTAATGGCTAGCGCATGCGTCCCTGGCTCAAAAGGCGCGGGTTCGATCCTGACCAGAACGCATGCACCACTTAGTCAGTTTACTGATCTAATGTGCATATTGGTACAATTACCACTTGCTAACAACGGTGAAGGAAAACATCGTGATGCAACCTGCACAACGAGATAACCCATGTGTCAAACCTGCCAAGCCGCCTCGGACAAGCGTGGCGGGTAAAACCCCCGAGGCCCGAGCCCAGCAGTGGGACATTCATGGGCTGACATTATACAGTTATTAGGTTCTTTGATATGGATTTTCCTAAAATGTACAATCGTTTATTTCTTTGTTTTAGCTACAGATATGTGCTACCAAATAGCGTATATTTGCGATGAGTTCGGTATTGTAAAAGAGAAGAAAATGTGGGTAAGTAAAATAATAGTATGATATCAGTACTTTATAAATAGGTGATGCGCAATTTCGACTTACACTAGTAGCTAGAGCATTCGGTTCAGAGCCTGTGCTCTGGGTTTTTAGCTTTTTATTCATTCCTTTGCATGATCTACGGCATCTCAGATTGTGAGATCATTGGCATGTATATTATTCCTTATACTGTCAAACCAACGTTTCTTCAGCCTGCCTGTTTTACCAAAACCTTGGTGGTTGCATGCAATACCTATACTTAGTAGCTGGCCTAAAAAATATTAAAATATGATTAGGTTTTCTTAATATTATTATATTGTATAATATATTTATGCGGTTTTATCAAAAATTATTCATATACTAGCTGACCCGTCAAACTTCTTACTGCCTCAGAATCAATAAATAAAAAAGCTAAATGATAATTGCAGATTGTTTCAACATTAGTAAAAAATGTGGTCAAAACTTAACCGGAACGAACATCAAACGTTTGACATTCAAAACAAAAAAATATATAAAAAACTTCACTTTTAAATGTAATTTGATTTCTGAACGACTTTTAAATTTATCCGTGCAGGAACGGAGAAAGAATACAATTTCCTGCGGCCGGGCGGCGATTTAACAACCCACAGGCGATTTAACAACCCACAGCCAGGTGGTAGGGCATTTGCCCGACTGGATGGCTACCACCCCTGGTCTAAAGTATGTCGCCATAACAACCTTGAGTTGTGTTCCGGCATTAGTGACCAGGTTCCAGTCTCCCTTAAGAGAGCAGCAGCGCATTTGTAGCACTTTTGGTGTTGCAAATGTCCATAGGCGATGGTAACCGCTTTCCATCAAGTGGGCCGTCTGCCTGTCTGCTGATTTCCTGCAATAAAAAAAAAATTAATTAATTTCTAAACGACGGGACGAACATCAAATCTTTGATAGGTAGGAATTATATATCTAGTCTTGCCATAAATATTGTAACAAAGATTTTTTTACTGCAAATAACATTTATAAGTTTTACAGTGTGTTAGTTTAATACATAAATATAAAACAATTTAAAATATAAAAAGCTTATTCGAAGTGGTCTCCATTGGCTGCAATACAGTCCTTTAAACGTTGAGGCCTGTTATCAATAGAAGCAGGCACTCTTTCCATGGGAAAATTCTTCACTGCCAATGGTATGGATTGTTTTAGGGCCTCCAAATTACCATGGCGTTTAGAGCAAGCTGTACTCTCTAAAACTGTCGATAAATCATAATTCAGCGGATTAAGATCGGGACTAGACGACGGCCAGTCTTCAGCTCTGATGAAATCCGAAACGTTCGTTTCCAACCAAGGCTGCATAGACCGAGCTTTATAACCCGGCGCCGAGTCTTGCTGGAAGGACCATTCTTGGTTATTGAACATGGTGTTGTTAAGGGGCTTAACTACCTTCTCAACAATAGTATCTTGATACACTTGTGCCGAAGTTTTGATACCGTTTTCACAAAAATATGACTCAGTCACTCCTTCATAGCTAACACCCCAACAAATCGTCACTGAAGACGGATAATGCAAACGTTGCACTTTGTCGACTAACTGAGAAGCTTCTTTAGAGCTTTGAGCATAAATACGGTCATTTTGTTTGTTAAAATGTTGCTCAATTGTAAAAAATTCTCATCCGTAAACAAAATTTTTCTGTGACCTCACTTTGCGTACCGCTTCAGTAGTTTTTTCGATGTTACCATTGTATTCTTTTTTAAATTATGAGTTAAGTAATGACCAGTGCGTCTCTTATAGGCTGCAAGTCCTAAGTCATCTTTTAAAATACGGGACATGGTTCTAGGTGATATCTTCATCTCCCGAGATAAAATCTTTTGCTTTCGGACAGGATTTCTTCGAATTCTTTCCCTTACTGCTTTGACCACCTTTTTCGTACGAATACTACGTGGACGGCCAGATCTTTTTCTTTCATAAACAGAGGAGGTCTCATTGTACCTATTAATAGCCTAGTACACAAACATTTGACAAATACCAAGCGTATGGAGAGTTTAAAAAATTGCATATGGCTCCATACCTACTTTTGTGTAATGCAATCACAGCGATTCGGTTCTCTTTATCGCCCCACTCCATTTTAATATCGCAAAATATTGTACAATGTATTAGCGTCAAAATGAGAAAACACAATGAACAATCATATAAAAAGGACAGATTCCAAATTCAAATGTAATATTTTGTTTCTTTTTAATTGTAACAGTATTTATGGCCAGACTAAGTATATAGATTAATCATTTCTTAAGACATCAATAATAATGTTCGTGCCTACCCCGCAAGGGAGCTGGCGTGAAGTTATGTATGTATGTATGTATGTATCAATAATAATCTTTTAAATTGTAATAAAATATGTATAAGTTTAACACACTATCAGGTTACAATGCTTGATGCACATCATATTCTCGGAGTAATATGGAATTCGTGGCAACTACTAACTAAGTGTCTACCACTAATAACAACTCGGTGAGTCCCATCGCTTAGGCTTTGGACCGCAACCCGACTTATACCTATATTCCTATGTCTGTCTCCATCTAATAAAGCCTATTTAAATATCGAGGAGAATTATTCTTCCGGCTATCTTCGACTTATTTAATGATAGCAGCCCATAAACGTCCCACTGCTGGGCTCGGGCCTCTCATTTTTGGGGAACGGATACAGTATACCTGCCACGCTTGTCCAAGGAGGCTTGGCAGGTTTGACACATCGGTTATCTCGATTTACAGGTTGCATCACCATCTTTTCCTTAACCGTTTCTAGAACGTGGCAATTGTACAAAATATGCACTTCGAAAGGTCGAAAAACTGCCTTTCGGTCTGGATTCGAGCCCGCGCCTTATGGGTTTGGGACGCGTGCGCTAGCCATTACGCTACCACGACTTCTTAACTTCTTCGGCTTATTTACGACCTTAATATTACCGACGTATTCGGGACACCTACATAATATACGCGCCTCCCTTTAGGCGGCATTGATGTGGGTGATGACATTATGTAGTGCGCTGATGAAGATGCAATGTTAAAAAAGGACCGCGATAAATTTTACTTGTATAACTCCTCCAGTGGCATCGGAAATACCTTCTATTTATGTATACACATAAATATCTATCGTAAGAGCAACGTCATATATATTAAAATGTAGAATTATTTTTCAGCCCACAAAAGTTCCAGTGCTCATACTAGAGTTGCCAACGGACAACACCTGTACAATACGAGTTATAGGCCAATACGGTGCAACAGAGTTTATTTACAAAACACCATCCTGTGCTAATTCTGAGGAATGTAAGAAGAGTAAGTATCTACATACATTCAAAATTATACGGTATTTTGCAGTTCACTTTAATTTAACACAGTCATGTCAAGATTAGCCCAAAGTAGACTAAAATTTATAGTTTTCATAAGCCACGGGGATAGGTTGTGTCATTCTTACAACTCCATACAATATTACAAGTATGTAAGTGCATTGTTTCGGTGATTTTTTTTTTCTATTTATGTATAAGTACTTTTGATTACGAGGATGATTAAAATATGCTTATGCGAGGTATAACCTCGGGCAACCTAATGCCATTCAAAAAATCAATAGAATGTAGGCAAGTAATGTTCCTTCCTGACAGTAGCCCAACTGACTGAGTCCTATAATAGTAATTTTAATTGTAGATATATTTTGAGTCTAGCTTTATTTATCTTCGAAAGTGGGATAATTTTCAATAGGTTACGAATGAGTAGTTAGTAGTTACAGCCTAGCCTTAAGCGGCCTCTTTTACTCTCTATGTGGAAAATTCTTAAAAACAAACAAAGCTTTAGATTTACAAAATATTTAGACTTATTGTACAAAAATTACAAATCTATAATTTTTGTGATTTCATTTTCGATTGACAAGATAGCGTTAATTGAGATATTGTCGCGCTATTGGGCGATCACCTAACCTTACCCTGATCTAATGACAATATCCTGTCCTAGTTTATAGTCTATTAGAAGCCTCAAGCTCACACAGATCAGGCTACGCATCTTCCAGCTATAATGTATTGTGAACAATTCATTGGACATCAAATTGATGTCCAACCAACCGACCCAAATAATAATATGCTTTCATTCTCATAGCTACAATTATTTTTTAGCCGACTTCCAAAAGGAGAAGAATATTAATTCGACTGGGTGCTTTTTTTTTGTATGTTTGTTACGTGATTTCTCCGTCAATTGTGAACCGGTTTTCAAAAAAAATCTTTATTCGAAAAAGTATATTGCTGATGTTATCCCATTGTCACCAAATCAAAATCTGAGGAGTGGATCCCAGGGAAATTTAGAGTAACCCTTGTTGAAAAGCGCCAAGCACCTACATTCTTCGAAAGGCAAACTTTTATACCCGTGTCAGTAGAACAATTTCTACAGGCGCTTAAAATAATATTTCTAAAGCTACTTAAGCGACTAAAAAGTAGCAAATATTTTCTTAACAAAAACAAATCAGGCTTCAAATCAAAAGGCAAAAAATAAATATTTTCTATGATATAACATCTTAAAGTTGATGCCAAGTAAAACATAAAAAACAATAACAAAATTGCAAAAAAATACTAACTTCAAGATGTTGTAGAAAATATTTATTTTTTGCTTTTTGGTTTAAAGTCGGTTTTGTTTTTTTTTTTAATATTATATTATCTCTAGACAACAAAAAGCCCTGGGCACCTGAGAACATATACGTACAAGCAAGTGAAGACGGCTTGGACTCATGGATAGTGAGAGTTAATTGGACTCAACCGATTTTACCACCAGACCACTACAACGTCACATTGAGAGCTAATGAAATCCAATCAGTTCTACTTGATGGGGTAAGCTATTATGTTTCAGTTACACTTATAAAACTTGAACTATTCAACTGGTGGCAGTTTTGAGATAGGTAGGTAATTAAATGCTTTTAAAAAATTGTATACATAGACAGGTCATGAGTTCTGTCACGAACACTTCATTAAATAAATTGTACAAAATCAATTTATTAAAAAAAAAAATGGCGCGAACTGCCCTTATTCAATCAATTATTTCTGGATAGCATTCCAATTTTAAATTAAATAAGAATGTGAAAGAATTTATGACCCAAATAGGTAGAACGCACGAAGATGCCTGTTTTCTATCAAAATATCAAATTATAAAATGTACGTGTATGTATGTGTAAATGATTATTTTTATTTTTACTTTTTTTTTTTAATTGGTCATTTATATTGATTACAGAATATTACGGAAGCTATTTTCAAAGGCGTTTCCGGGCAAGGACTGTATAACGTTTCTATTTCTTCTATAATTCAAGACTGGCCAGAGCACACCAGTAGACGAGCATTATTTCCTGGTAATTATTAGAACAATATATACATACTACATAATTTTTAAGATTATACTAGTAATAATATAGGCCATGGTAGCTTAGTGGCTAGCGACCGCGTCTCACACATAGTGCACAGCTTCGAATCCTGGCCGCAAAGCATTTACCATGTGCTAACGATGAAGGAAAATAATCGGTATGCCAAACCAACTAATCCGCCTCGGCCAGCGTGGTGGCTCTACTGTCTACTACTACAAATGGAAGGCCCGAGTCCAGCAGTGAAACGTTTATGGTCTGTTATTATATATTACTAATATACGAATACTAGTAGTAACATAGAAGAAGAGGGGAATCTCCCGCGCGTATCATTAGCCGCAACAGGTTTCATTTTAAATCCTATTTCTTCTTAAGAATTTAACGTTACAAGTGCCTTGTTGATAACTAATAATGATACTGTAGCCAAAAATGAACGGCCTAACACGAGTTTTTAAAAGTATGGTTGCGGACAGTGATTCGTTCGGCCTCAGAATACTATTTTCTTCCATGACAATAGCCCTTTAGTATTTAGCTATTGTTTCTAGTATTAGTCCTGAACTGTCTATGTCTAAACATTCAGGGTTTCGGTAATAATACTTCGATGACTCAGCGTGCATTTCTATTTATATTAGTATACCCGATTTTTACTATCAAATAACAAGAAATAATTATAAATTAAATTATTCTATACCAACAATTAAGACTCCTAAAAAAAACTGATAATAATATTTTTTGACTAAAACAGTGAAAAATTTAAGTTGATACTTAAGAAGTTTATTTTGAATTATAATATTTTGACGGATGTAGGCTAAAGCAATTATATTGATATTAATAAAGGTTAGAGAAGAATTATCTGTGAATATATTCTCTGAAGTTTCACTTCTACTGCGTGTGAACTGCGCAACACACACACACACAATTTTTACGGAGGCCTTAATCCTTTTCCTTTATTTATTGTGAATCTGGCAAATAGGCGGCCCAGCGCATCGAAAGTGTTTACTGTCACTTATAGACATTTGCAACACCAGGGGCGAAACGAACGCGTTGCCAACCTTTAGGAAGGGATAGGGGGAAGATGAAATGGGTCATCGAAACTCTCAGTCATCGCACGAAATACGCTTCTTACACCTTCTCCCACCTATTTGGGTTCGGCACAGTGTCTTTTCCTTCGATATACCTCGGTTCCACAATCACAAATCATATTACATATTGTCACGCCTGTTTCCCATTGGGGTAGGCAGAGACCACCTGCTACAATCTTGACAAATACTTTTGGCTTCATTAACTTTCATTAATCTTTTCAATTTTCATACATACACGTTTATTTAAACTGCTGTTTACCTGACCTTTCTTCAAAATATCTTCAATTTGATCATGGTGCGTATGGCGTGGTCTACCGGCACCGACTCTACCAGTCACATTGCTGTCATCTAGTTTATCCGTGCAGAAACGGAGAAAAAATACGATATCCTGCAGCCAGGCGGCCTCTCGTAAGAGGCGACAAAACAACCCACAGCCAGGTGGTACGGTATTTGCTCGTCTGGATGGCTACCACCCCTGATCTATAATATACATACATACATACATAACTTCACGCCAGTTCCCCTGCGGGGTAGGCACGAACAACAGAGCGCCATTTAGGCCCATTCTTACACACCTCACTTGCTTCTTTGATCTAGAATATGCCGCCATAATAACCTTGAGTTGTGTTCCGGCATTAGTGGCCAGGTTCCAGTATCCCTCAAGAGAGCAGCAACGCATTTGTAGCAACCTTTAGTGTTGCAAATGTCCATAGACGATGGTAACCGCTTTCCATCAGGTGGGCCATCTGCCTGTCTGCTGAACTCGTCCAATAAAAATGAAATAAATAAAACACTTGTTTTGTGATTCTACTTTCACTCGTTCTCTCTAAATGCCTAAATCACATTAACTATCCTTTTTCAATCCTTGTCACTGCATCCTTTTTCAATCCACAACGTTCCCTTATCACACTGTTTCTTATCATATCACTTACATTAACCTTACATAGACTTCTCAAAGTCCTCATTTCAACTGCGTTTATACTACTTTCAAGCTTCTTCTGCCATACCCAACTGTGACTGCAATACATTAGCGTTGGTACTAATACCCCTTGATGGACAGCCAAGCATGCCTTTACAGACATTTTCCGGGTCTTCTTCATAAAACAGTTTATCACTCCATTCACCTTATTACCTGCCATTACATTCCTTTCAATATTACTTTCACCCTTTGCTTCTCTGGTAAACAGGCACCCTAGGTAAACAAACTCTTTAACTTGCTCTAGTTTTTCATTTCCTATTTGTATGTTATATATTGTCATCCTTTCATCTGTTTCAAACAGTATGACTTTCGTCATATTCACATTAACATACAATCACAAATCATCAAGTCATATTGTGCAATCTCTATGCGTGATGTATAAGGTAGATGCGTGTAAATAGTATCACGACGACGTACTTGTATGTGTCAGCTGGTGGCGCTAATGCCGTATGGGCGTGGTGGTGGGGCGCAGGCGGCGCGTGGGCCCTGGCGCTGGTGGCCGCCATCGCCGCCTGCCTCACCTGCAGAAGGCGCGCGCACCCGAACAAGGACTTCTTCTACCCGGTGAGGGATACAACTAACAGTTATGTAGTATCCTACGAGCAGCACCGGCGTTAGGGCTGGGCGCAATGAGCGACAGCCCAAGGGCGCCAGGCATAAGGAGACGCCTTAGGCGCCTATAACGCATCAGCGGAAATTACGCCGAGTTCGGATTAGCGCCGATCCTTCAATCGCTGTAAGACATCTTAACGCCAATCTGGCAAATTTTTACCTATTTCTACTCTACTTCATTATGCTGCTTGTTTATATTTTATTTTTGTAACATGAAGAATAGTCAGAACGTCGTAGAATTGTTAGAAATTGTAAAACCGCTGCGACGAGTTAGTTAGTTAGACTGTGACCTGATATCTGCTTTTAACTAATGTGAAACTATAGCATAACCGATGACGTTTAATGCAAAATCGAAGGCAACAATTTATGAAAATATATACATCGCTACCCAATCAGACTGACAAGGGCATGGCTTACAAATTTTGCCTTGCCGTGTTTGTGATAAACAGATCAAACTATGCCCATATTTTATACTCGATTTAGGTAATTCTAATCTATTAGTGAAATTACAACTTTTAATATTTTCTTCGGGGACTTTTTCTATTGAGGTGGGAATGTTTACGCATACCTCATTGGCCGTTGAACAACCAGTGAAATAGTGTGGAACTGGCGGCGGCTGCGTAATAACCAGTAAAAGGACTCCGGTGTTCCTTTGATCGTCCGAGCCAAGATTGTGGAATATTAGATGAACCCACGTTGGAACCTACCAGGTGCAGGTGCAAGGTATCAGAGCACACCCGCTTCAGTTTACAGCGGGCACGCCTCTCCGTCCATAACTGCTCACATCCAAATAAGGAGGTCGCGCGTGATCAGACCCGTTACGCGAACCCAGTCAAGGCAGCCTTAATACAGGCCACTTTTAAATTCTCTCCGAGAACTATCTCCCATCTCCGTGATCTTTGGGAAGTATACCAACTTCACCTTACGCTAATACTCTTAATTTATATACTTACCTGCTAACTGCGTGCTATCTGTAACGTATTTTTCTAATTTTAAACAAAATACGTTTTTATCCAGAGTTAGACATATTCAATCGATGTGGATGATGTACTCATGAAGCAGATACGAGTTACATTCGATTCTTTTAAAGAACCCCTTTTTTTTGGTTGGCTCCAGGAGATGTCAAAGAAAATAAAGGAATTCGACATAGAGGCGCTCGGTTCGGAAAACGCAGGAGCAAACGACCATTGGGAGGTGCGCGCCGAAAAGCTGACGGTGCACGAAGTGGTAGGGGAGGGAGCCTTTGGGGTGGTGAGAAGGGGCACTCTCAAACCTCAATTCAAGGAGGTGGCTATTAAGATGCTCAAAGGTAACAAACATTATAGCTTTATTCATTATGTCATAACCTCAGAACCCAGTAGTCCTTAGAATATTAGACTACCGTTTGCTGACTATGTGCCTAATTTTAAATATTTGCTTGTAGGAAAACTGTCAAAGGGGTCCACTCGATGGCAAGTGATTACCTTCGCCCATGGACATTTGCAACACTAAGAGAGTTGCTATGTTGCCTACCTCGTTGAGAATTTAAATACTTTTTACGTCCTTTTTGGAAAGCCTTTTTTTGATGTTGTAGCGCTGTGGGAAACCCGCAAGGGGAAGATCATTCCATAGTTTACCTATATTATGCCACGAAGGAGCGTGCGTGGATTGCAATGGATTACTTGCAAGTATCCAGGAAGTGTGGATGAACTCCCAATCGCCAGCGAGTGGCGCGATGGTAAAATGTTGCTCTTTTGAATTCAATTCTTATAATTTCCGTTAGACTTCCCAACATTGGACGAGATCAGATCATTCCGTGCAGAAATGGAGCTAATGAAGAGCGTGGGTGCCCACCCGCACATTGTCAGTCTACTCGGATGTGCCAGTGGCCGGCGGCCGCTTATCGTCACCGAATACTGCAGCCGCGGCGACCTTCTAAGCTACTTAAGGTATTATATCACCAGCTTTTCTTTGATCTTTTGCTTCACTTTCATCAGACAAGGCATTAAAAGACAATGCCCATTTTCGGCCCATCCTAAAATCGGATGAATCGAATATCCTTCTAAAATCTTACATTATTATTTATGTTATTACAGTTATAAAACTTTTTGTAACCCAGTATAGAAATATGGTTATGTAATTGTACATAAACATTGTTTTTTTTCCTCTTGTATCTTGATTGACTTATATTTTTTTATTTACTAACATATTTACTCTTTAGTTCAATATTCAATAACTCCAAATATTGTTGACTGTTGAACTCGCTGATGTACATACCTCTCTACAAACAAAACAGACGATCAACGACCTGACACCTAAATCTATGAAAACGGGGACAACAAGCCATAATGTGAGTTAATAACGAACGAACGAACTGGGAATTTATTGACCGATTTTATCAATGTGTGTTACTCGACGCCCGGGCTCAGCTGATCCAGCATCATCAGCACCAGAGTTTTAATTATTTTCTTTTATATTTTGTCTCTATGCACGTAGTTTCTGTATATTTTTCTTATGTATCTGTATTCTTATCGGCAACTATGTATATTAAAAGCAGGTCTTCATCAATCAACAACTTGTACGCCATGCCGACCATCGGTTGATTTGCTTTATTTCAATATCCGCGTATTTACGCGGCGTATACGCATCTAACTATAACATAATCGCAAGTGACTTTATCGCAACATTATAAATTCAAATTCATGTAAAAAAGTTAAGTGGATGTAGGTTTATTTGTACTGATATATATTTATTTTATGGTGACGGTATCTACGATAATGTTACAAATATACGCCGCAGTCAAAGGTTTAAGGCAATTTTTGGGAATGTGGCCAATATTAATGGCGTTAAATATTGACTAATAACGTATATTTAAACACTAATGCGGCTATTCGTTAACGGCTCTATTTTTAATGCTTCAAATAAGACGTATTCGGTCACAACCTAAATGTTTAACAATAATCGCAGGTGTAACAGCACTACAATAATTCGCATAGTGTATAACGACGTATGACTACTTACACAGACCAGAGCCTAAGATGCAATAGTAATCACTTTTCATTAGGTAGGTCATCTCTTAGACCATATCTCAATGGGTCATCTGCTTAATAAAAAAAACTTTAGTATTATATACGCGACCAACTTCCAATACATAAAATTAATACAGTTTGAGTTTAGATTTAATTTACGGACGGTACCTAATAACCTAACTTTTTTCATAGAAATATTAAAATAAATTTTCATTGACAATAATAAGATAATCATTTTAGATGTTCCTGGGACGCGATGGTCTACAGACGAAACGCGAAATACTACAACAATAACATAGGCAATTATGATTACCGTAAAGACTCATTCAAAACCAAAATGCAGAAAGAACATTCCAGACTAGTCGTTAACAAACTTTATGACCTTCAAGGCATTTGTGACGTAGAACTTACTATTCAAGACCTCCTATCATTCTGCAGACAGATTGCGATGGGTATGGAGTTTTTAGCATCAAATAAGGTAGTTCACAGAGATTTAGCTGCAAGGAATATACTTATAACAGGCGATAGGACGTTGAAAATAGCAGATTTTGGACTTTCAAGAGATGTGTATGAAGAAAATCAGTACAAACAGAAAGGCAATGGGAAGTTACCTGTGAAATGGATGGCATTAGAATCATTGACTCGAAAGATTTATACTACTCAGAGTGATGTGTAAGTTTTCACCTTTTTATAACATTTTTCATTTACTAATTCAGAAAAAATTTAACGTATTTTCATGTGTCCCTGTTCCATGTGGGATAATGTTAATGTTATTTATTGTAAGGGGTTAATGCAATATTTGTGATGCAACGTCGTTATTAATTGACAGTTTATGTATGTATATAGTACGCTATTGTAGCTAATGATTAACCACAACTAACATTGTCTTAGATGGAGCGGAGACATTAGTTTCATGAAATAATTTATTTTTGCTTTAAGATTTTTCTAAATAAGTGGATAAATAGATAAGATATTGATAAACGAAGATATCTTATACTAATATATAAAGCTGAAGAGTTTGTTTGTTTGTTTGCTTGAACGCGCTAATCTCAGGAACTACTTGTCTGATTTGAAAAATTCTTTCAGTGTTAGATAGTTAATTTACCGAGGAAGACTATAGGCTATATATCATCACGCTAAAACCAATAGGAGCGGAGCACCAATGAAGAATGTTCCAAAATCGGGGGGATTTTTTTAACTTACTTTTTTTTAAACTATTCCACGCGCAGGCAGTCGCGGCCAGAAGCTAGTTTAATATAAATTTGAAAATAATGCATAATTATTTTCCAAAAGTATTTTTTTATTTTTATTGCAGGAGTTCAGCAGACAGGCAGACGGCCCACTGGATGGAAAGCGGTTACTATCGCCTATGGACATTTGCAACACCAAAGGTGCTACAAATGCGATGCTGCTCTCTTAAGGGAAACTGGAACCTTGTCACTAATGCCGGAACACAACTCGAAGGTTGTTATGGCGACATACTTTAGACCAGGGGTGGTAGCCATCCAGTCGGAAAATACCCTACCACCTGGCAAATACCCTACCACCTGGCAAGTTTCTTTGCATACTCGTATTTAAATACAACACAGAAATTGGAATGCAAGTAGACCATGCGCTATCAAGACCCTAACACTAACGAATGCCTGTTTCATAAAGAACTTAAAAATCAAACTTAATTACAGATGGTCCTTCGGGATTGTGATTTGGGAAGTGGTCACGGTTGGCGGATCCCCATACCCTCAGGTGCCAGTGTCGAGACTCGTAAGACTGTTGACGGCTGGATACCGAATGCCGCAGCCTGTCAACTGCAGCAAGGAGTTGTAAGTATAAAACTAAAGAAATTACTGTTTACAATGTTGTAATATTAATATATATATTCTCATAAAAATGTACAATTATTAATAAATAATAATAATTATTTATTTATTTCAGAAATTGAGTATTTCCATATTATACAGTTTCATATTATAAATTATTCCAATGTTATCAAATTTTTAAATTCCAAATTAGTTCACGGCACAACAATTAATTAATAAAACAAATACTAGGGCATTACACCCGCGTCAATTGTAGAAGTAGACCAAAAAAGAGATAAATGGATTGTGTGAAGGACTACATGTTGATTTGTGGTGTGATAGAGGACGTAAGTATGCAGAACAGAGGAGTGTGGAAGGAAAACACATATATTGCAGACCACAAATAAGAGACATATTTATATGTATGATTTTTTTTTATTGCAGGAGGTCAGCAGACAGCGGACGGCCCACTTGATGGAAAGCGGTTACCATCGCCTATGGACATTTGCAACAACAAAGGTGCTACAAATGCGCTGCTGCTCTCTTAAGGGAGACTGGAACCTGGTCACTAATGCCGGAACACAACTCAAGGTTGTTATGGCGACATACTTTAGACCAGGGGTGGTAGCCATCCAGTCGGGCAAATGCCCTACCACCTGGCTGTGGGTTGTTAAGTCGCCTCTTACGACAGGCCGGCCGGCCGCAGGAAATTGTATTCTTTCTCCGTTCCTGCACGGATAAAATATTAATTAATGGTCAATTATTATTAGAACACTCCTTATATTTTTACGGACGTAAATATTATGTGTGTGCTGGATAGCTAGATGCAAAAGAAGGTTCGCCCAAGAAAGGATACCTAGGTACCTAATGTGTAGGCGCCAATTGTTCTGTTCATTCGCTCCTTCCTATTCCGTACTAAAAATCTCTCCCCTTCTACTCTTCCCCCCCCCCCCACCCTTTCGTACCAAAAAAAGACGCTTCGAAACTGGCCCATTACGCATGCAAATGACGATACAAAGTTCCGCTTAAATATTATAATAAGAGCTCAACACTAATCCACCGTGCCGCAATATGTGAAAAACTTTTAAATAATCAATAATAGAAGGTATAAAAGTGTAATGCAGCTGCCTAGCTCACACTATATGGTATCGAAAGAACCCTTTTATCTCACATATGTACTTTCGTATAGGTACGAACTAATGTCATCGTGTTGGCGGGCACACCCTCGCGATCGGCCAACCTTCTCGGAGCTGCACCAACGGTTGGACGATCTCCTTAACGACGCATGCGCACATGAGTACCTCTCACTCGAACCAGACGGTGACGACGCCCCACCCACGCCCAAATCTCTCAGATACCTCAGAATCTTTACCAGGTAACTCATAATCAAGGCTTAGAACCGGTTTAAAATGAACCCGGTTTTAGTCAACTATTTTGTTCGCAGTGTAAACCTTAAAAAGAGTGTTATATAAACCTAATGAGTTTATTCTGCGAGAAAAGGAAGTATTATCCTGTCTCTCACATGTGTTTGTGTATGACTAAAAAATTTGCTGTACCACATGGCTGCGCTTTGGCGATGTGCGGCAAAAACAAAATCTATTTGACGAAGTTTTGTTCCCAAAAACGTATAATTGAGCTTAAAGTGAGTACAAAACCGAAAGAAAGAATTCCTATCTACTTAGGCTATACCCGGTTCGTATTTTTATCCGGTTTCCTAGCCTTGCTTATAAATCTGCGTTGATTTGCTAAAGTTTAAAATTTTTTAAGTGAAAACTTCTTTAGGCACGTTGGCCACTTTGAGATTTTATTTTATTTATTTCATATATGAGAATACAACAATAAATACATTTGTATACTTATAACATAATTTTAGAATCTAATTCGTATTCCTAAACAAGTCGCCTCTTTGCTTCAATAATGTGTTTCTTGAAAATTTAGAAAAGAAATTGAAAGAGAATAAAATACATTTTAGAAAAGAGATTTTCGACCTTCATTAAATAATTGTATAGAAACGTAGGTTTAAGTTTTTTCTGTCAATCTACAATGTATTAAAAAATACCAAGTTACGTTTCTATACAATTATTTTTGAAAGTTAAAAAACTTCTAAATTTTCAAGACAACAAGACACATTATTGAAGCAAAGAAGCAATGTGTTACAGCAAATTTAAAATACACAGGTACAGCGCTTTATAAATAATATACCAAACAGTAGCTTAGATTCTATAACAATTAAGATGATATTAAGTATAAAGGTTTGCAACACCAGTGGCGAAGCCAACGCGTTGCCATCCTTTAGAATGGGATAAGAGTAATAGTGTAAAAGAGATGAGATAGGACGAATGGGATAAAAAGGATGAGATATGGGATTGGAATCGGGGGAGAGGAAGTGGGCTATCTTAGTCATCACAAGAAACAATTAGATCATGGCTAACCGTTTTACGCTAATGTTCTGCTAGAGCATTGAGCACACTGATCGAGCCGGCCCTAGGAGCTGTAATGAAGATAACGATTCCAGCATAGCTGTACTGCGTACAACATGGTTGTTTACTTACTCCAAATTGAAAAAAAAAACCAGAAATTATCTGCCTAATATCAGCAACTATAAAACAATAACTATATTTTTTGCAGAGGCAAACGACACTTTACACGCGGTGAAAGCTATGAGCGCCCATTGAATCCGGCTCAATGTAACCACTACTCGGTGCCACCCGTTGTACCCAGCAAGGAACCTGTTCACTATTCGAATTAAAATATAGTCTTGTGTTCGGACTTCATCAGGGAATTTTACGAAATGTATATTGTTAAAGATAACGCAGATAACAAACGGCTGTATTAGTGTATGAGTATCAGCGGTGGTAACCCGGTTGCAAAAATATACCGTATGATGCAAGCACCGACTACACCGCTGTTGTGAAAATTAAGACCACCTCACTATCAGTATACAAAAAAGCCTTAAGTCAGTGGAGCTAAATAAAATGGTCTAACTTGCGATGTATTTTCTTATTAAAATTTCTATTTTTTATTTTGCAATCTTGTCGCACATTTTGAAACAGAAGCCGGTGTCCGATCGGGTTATGAGTTATTATTTAATCCAATACGTGTGGGCAGCCGCCGAGCGTAAGAGATAGTAATACAGTAATAATATATTATGCACGAATAAAGAACGTCCCGCCAATAAATTCATGGCACTTTCGACCTTTTGGTCGCTCAGAAGATCATTTTTGAATATTACAAACGGAATTTTTGTAATGAATTACTCTATTTAATGATGTTTAAATGTCTTAAGACAAATTAAGTCACATCTAAAGTTAAATATTAAAGTAGAAACTGTTTTATATTAATGATCTAAAGAGACAATTTAACTAAAATTCTATCCAAAAAATTATCTTTATCAGAAAGCAAGGTATACATACGTTATCTGTTGATATTTAATCTAATTAAAAATTAATAACAATATCAAATCACAAATAACGCATTAAACGTATCGCTACATCTGCGTGAAACGGTCGATAACTATAACATTATCCCAGATGCAGCAGTAGGGTTTTGAAGCTTTCCATGAGGTTTGACTTGGGCAAACTCTGCAACTGCAGCCCCTGAAAACTATGCAGTTTTTCTAGAAATATGTTCCTCTCCGTTGTCCAAACAAAGTCACTGCCACATTTATGTATTAATATTGTTGTAATTGAGATTTCTAGATTAAACTGTCAATGTCATATTAGTACTTATTTATACGATATTGCTGTGATATTTGTACAAGGTAGCTAAAAACTTTTCCAGCGGCAAACGACGCTTTTGATGCTAAAAAAATCAAATCAATGGTGGAGATTTCAAATATCATAAGGACACACTGGCTACGTTCCATTAGAGACTCACAACAACCACGCTTACGACCGCGGTTTTTCCCGTTCCACTTGCTTGCCGGGGTTACAATCGTAAACCCAAGTGGAACGGTTATTCGAACCACCTTTTGGCATGGGTCGTTGTGAGTTTTGTGTGATCGAAAATGATGACGTCATTAGTGACGTTTTCGCCACGACCACGACCGCGGTCGCCTTGTGGAACGGCTAAAGGAGCATTTTAGGCGTTGTGAGCTACTATTGGAACGCGCTGTTTGTCGTATTTTTTTGTTAATGATTTAACTAAGTATTTTGTTCTCTATCGATTTATTTTATAATTATGTATGATATTATTTTAACATTTTGTTAGGTATTTAAAATGAAGAAGTTACGAAGGTTTATCATTTTGTGTGACAAATCAAAAGTCAAAGAACCTGAAAATTACGCATTTTTTTGTATTCAAAGACTTTACATATGGTTTGCTATGGTTTAATAACGACACTAAAATCATCGGTAAGCCATCATTTAGACAAAAAATTAATACACATTACAATTAATTACGAAATACGTGCATTATATCGATAGAAATAATGTTCAATTTTAGCGTGACGACTTACCTACTAATTATAATAAAAACACAATTACTTTAATTTTGGGATTAATCTGCAAATGTAACATGTATGACATGATCAAAATAATTAATAATTATAAAATCAAATATTACGGCATTGCTAAAAAATCACGACATTTTGTAATATGTAAGTAAAACCTCAGATTAATAATATTGAGAGACAAAGTTTTTACCTCACTTTGCTAAATGTCAGGCAAAGGAACTAAATCCGTACAGCATGAATATCAATATTATTCAATCAAACTGAACATCTTTGAATGACATAAAAATACGGAATTTTAGATTTTTCACATTATTGTGATTAAGATCATTATTATATTTTTGTAGTTTGTATATATAATTAACGACAACATGCAATACTAATGTTAGACAAACAATATATAGGTGTGAGGGGTGTTCGAAGGTTATGGCAAGGACAGTGGGTTAGGTTAGGTTATCTTTAGACCAAAGCCCACGAGCCGAGCGAGCGAAGCGAGCGTGCCGCGGTAGCGGCCGGCGAGTGGCAGAACCGACTTTAACTTTTATCAAAATTATCAACGAATAAATGGAAACCAGTTGGTTCTGCCACTCGCCGGCCGCTGCCGCGGCACGCTCGCTTCGCTCGCTCGGCTCGTGGGCTTTGGTCTAAAGATAACCTAACCTAACCCACTGTCCTTGTCACTGGTTACACCTTCGACCACCCCTTACACCTATACTTTGTTCTGCTTACATTGGTATTGCATGTAGTCGGTATTTATATATACAAACTAGAAAAATATATTAATTATCTTAGTTACAATAATGTGAAAAATCTAAAATTCCATACTTTCATGTCATTCAATGATCTTCAGATTGATTGAATAATATTGATATTCATGCTGTATGGATTTAGTGTCTTTGCCTAACAAGTAGCAAAGTGAAGTAAAAACTTTGTCTCTTAATATTATTAATCTGAGGTTTCACCTACCAATTACAAAATATGGTGGTTTTTTAGCAATGCCGTAATAGTTGATTTTATAATGATTAATTATTTTGGTCATGTCATATATGTTACATTTGCAGATTAATCCCGAAATTAAATAAGTGATTGTGTTTTTATCACAACTAGGTGAGTCGTGACGCTAAAATTGAACATTATTTTTATTTATATGATGCAGGTTTTTAACGTAATTAATTGTATTCTTTTTTAATTTTTTACCTAAATGACGGGTTTCCGATAATTTTAATGTCCTTATTCAAAAAATATTTATAGAACTTCCTCCTTTTTTTAAGTCACACCATAGCAAACCATATTTATAGTCTTTAAATACAAAAAACGCATAGTAGCACCTTCGGTGTTGCAAATGTCCATAGGCGATGGTAACCGCTTTCAATCAAGTGGGCCGTCTGCCTGTCTACTGAACTCCTGCAATAAAAAATAAAAAAACCTATGATAGCAGCACAATAGCGCCCCAAGGTCCCACTCATCCAAGGCGAATTGCTAAGTTTTATTCATCTATAGACACGTAATAATAGGGTAGATGACATCAAATACAAAAAGGTACATTTTGTACTAGCGTACAAAATTATGACGAGAACATTTTGTAAGTAAAAGGTATCAAGAAGCGCTTTAATTATTTTTAAATAAACAGCAATGAAAATAACTTGTATACCTAATATTTTAAAAGTAAGATGTTAAGATGGTGTTTTAACGCCTATTTTTATTATCTAAATAATATTAATATTTATTATAACATATATCTTCTACCGAAATTACAAAAATATTCGCATACACATGATATTTCAGAGTTCCAATGCCAAATAGGAAAATCAATCAGCATTCAACATCACGTTGAGCGTGCTAGAAACGCACAAATTATGCCTATTTTTAAAGTTACCCCATTTTCCCCTACTGTCATCTAAAGTTAACGCTCATGCTCATAGATTAATAATAACGTTATATTACAAGCAAGAGCTTCCTAGATTTCCAAGGCAAGTTTATACTTATGCTTAATAGCCCATTTCTCCATCTTACCCAGACCAAACGTTCGTTTGGCTCACACTCACTACTGTTTTAAATTTGACATAAGCTCCATAATGGTCCATCCAATAAAGGTAATAACAAAATACAACCGATGGCAAGTTAATGTGTAGTAAGATCTATATCTCAGGTCCTATGACCTGGCCATTAGATGCTCAATAAAAGTACTCACCAATCACAGTCCAAATTATTTCAAAGGATCTTTGAACTCGCTAGTCTTAAGCCGGCGCCAGATACAGCTTCAAACATTTGAACACTTCTTTGAATATGTGTTCAAAGTTTGAAAAAAGATTTGCAATTTCATGATACATTAGTGCAAAGTTAGAATGTGTTCAAATGTTTGCGTAGTCTGCCACACTTGCGCAAAGTCCAGTTGCGCGACCGTTGCACATACATTCGCGCCTTCTCGAACGTTTTGGTAGGTATTGCACATGTAATAAATAATTACAAGCACTAAAATAATAAAGGCACACCGCGTCCACAAAATATTCGTCAATCTTGTTTGTCGTCTACCAGCATGCTGTGGATTAAAATGTTTGCAAAGCATGTCTGGCAAGTAGCGAGAATGTTTTTAAAGTCTTCAAAGACGCGTTCTAATGTTTGATTTAAACATTTTCTGAAGGCTCTAGAAATAAAAGTCAAGCATATACAGATTCATATATTACCTTCAAATTATATCATACAATGGTGTAACTTACACTAAATAGAAAAATATCAATATCATCACTTGATCCATCCAAAGCGGCGGCACATTCCATCGAATACAATGCTTTACACACATTAGAAATATTAGATAAAGATATACTTCTAATTATCTTCTGAACACTTTTGTTTTGAAAAAAAAACAGCTTAATGTTTCGAGGTCAAGCTAGCCTACCAGATTTTGTATATGCATATAATATTATGACTTCATAACTTTAACTAGTCAAACAGAGCATTCATTATTGTTATTATAGTACAGTAACTAACATTATTTTTATAATAACATTTTATAAGATATTTTAGCACCCGCGCTTCTCTAAGTGAATATTTTTTAAAATTATTATAACTTTTCTTATGCTTGTGTAAATGATTTCATGATTAAATTTAGCTAGATTTTTGTCAATTCAATTTTATACACTGTCCGCCTTTTCACTGGGCACGTTGACACTGGGTATAATTTTTTAAGCGCGGGTCATCCCAATGCTGTCACTTGGGAGGCCAACTTTTAAGTCATATTCGTATTACAAATATATTTCTCTCAGAAGCTTGTTTAAGCGATATAAAAGGTTCTATTTTGTATTCAATTAATGCAAGAAATTTTATCGCATTGGCATGTCATTTAAAATAATATTATTGTAAAATGACGTTACACGATAGTTTTTGATAATTAATGATACCGTTATTCGTCAACATTAAAATTACTGAACTGATCTGCGCATAGTTCTTATGAAGCTGTTAGTCTAAGAAAACCTGCCTTTAAGTAGCTATAGAATAATATACTAATCTTACTAAGGTCGTGCCTTATTTCACTGGGACCACAAAATCTTTATCTTATTAAAAAGATTTTATGAATATTTCTTCAATGTATAAAACACGATATTCGAAAACCAGACTGCGTATGGTTTTACAGAACTATTTAAATGAATTTTGTTCCGCAAACCAGATTTTTATTAATAAAACCTACGATATTTTAGTTTCTAAAACTAAACATTTCTAAAGATCGAATCAGCTAAGGCTCAATCAATCAACCCGAATTCAAAAGAAATATTAGATTGATTCGAAATTAAAAACAGAAGCATAATACCGGCTGTACAGTGTAGACAATAATAACAACAGATTGCTAGTGTGTATGTGATGCTCGCGCACTAGGATATCCAGATTGGGGATTTTCCGGCCATTTTGTTTGGGAACTTTTGGGTACTAAAAAACCTTCGGCAATTTTTGGGAAATAAAATATTGGTACTAGGGTTGTAACAGAGTCGATCACTAAAGTATATATTTTGCAAATTTAACTCAGGGAATGTATCTAACAACGACGATAATATTGATGTCATATTGCCTTTAGCGTAACAATGTATAAAAATAAATTATAAAATAAAACATTCAGCTTTGGTTAGATTATTCGTGTCTATAATAAAAGTCGAAAAAAAATGTGGTTTGCGAAACGCACTTCGAATACATATTATATATATATTACTTAAATACATTTAATACCATATTAGGACTGCCTTACCCGATAAAACGAGCGTAACATAAGATCTTCATAATTTCTGACGCCTTACACTATGATATGACTAAAAACCAACAAACCATTTTTTATTACAAAACATAATAATATATCACACAATCTTTCTTACACGAATACTTACGATCAAAATTAACTGCTTCGAAATTCTTATAATTCAGTGCCTGATTATTATTATAGATTTACTGTGTTGATTATGATAACAGCTCATAACTGTCTCACTGCTGGGCTCGGGCCTCCTACTGCCTACAGTGGAACGGACAGTATACCCACCACGTTTGTTCAAGTCTGCTTGGCAGGTTTTTTTTTTAATGCAGGAGTTCAGCAGACAGGCAGACAGCCCACTTGATGGAAAGCGGTTATCATCGTCAATGGACATTTGCAACACCAAAGGTGCGACAAATGCGCTGCTGCTGTCTTAGGGAGACTGGAACCTGGTCACTGATGCCGGAACACAACTCAAGGTTGTTATAGCGACATACTTTAGACCAGGGGTGGCAGACATCGTCTTTGCTTATTAGTAACTTAGAAAAAGCCCAGTAAGAAATGTAAACCGCGCTCCAATCACGCTTGGCGTCAGCCCTTTCGTGTATTTATAGAAAATTTAAATTAAAATTTTTAATCAACCTCTTATTATTTACAACATAATTTTTAACATAAATCTGTCATAATTTGAAACTCTAAATTATTTTCAATTTCATAGAATTTACAAAATTTAAAAGAAGCTTATTAGGGCTTTCAATGTATAACAAAGTTTGTCATTAAAAAGTAACCATATATGATGGAAGTAGTCGATAACCGGGTATAGAGGATTCTTTTATGAAGGCTACGTTCCACATGACGGTCACAATAACCACGCTCACGACCGCCATTTTTCCCATTCCACTTGTTTGCGAGCATTATAACTATAAACTCGAGTGGAACGGATTATGGAGCGTCGATGTCATTAATGACGAAATACACGAAATCGCACTTTGGTCAACGTATCAAGAGAGAGAATTAATGCTCTATGGTCAACGCCCACTTCGACCCACCTCTCAACATGGGTCGTTGTGAGTGTTGCGTGATCGAAAACGATGACGACATTAGTGACGTTTTCACGGCGGACATAACGACCGGGGTCGCTATGTCGAACAGCTGAAGGAGCATTGTGAGTACCAGGAGGAACGCGCCCGAAGTAAACGGATGTCGGAAGTCAGAAGTTATATGAAGGAAAAAGTAGCACCAATGCATCATCGAACGGTGTCACTTCAGCGCGCCTTGAGGACCTTAAATACACGGTACGACGAGCAGTTCTAGAAAAGGAGCCAGGGGTATTGTGGTGGACAATTACTGCTTGATAGTTAGAGCAGTATTCTTGGAGAGCAATTACTGCTCGACACCTGATAGGCGTGGACGGAACTCTTGGAGTTGTCCAAATATTTCTATGTATTAGTGTGCTATATATATTTAATATTGTAATTGTAATAATTCTAGGGTAATTAACTTTGATTATAAAGGTTTCAGATTATTATTGTGTTATTCTTGGTCATTCCCGTTATGAGCCTACAGTTTAAAAAATATGTTTTAAATAGGAGAGTTTGATTTGAAAATTTATTTGACTTTTCTATAAAAATAAAAACGGACTGGTGGTGCTACCTTATTTCGCTGTCTTGTTCACACAAGATTTAACTAAAAATTTATTCAACGTTTATCTCTTGATAAAAACAGGTTAGTGGTCAGATACTGAATTATTAGGATTGTATTACACATCCAAAAGCATTAAAATTAGCGTCTATAATACAGGCATTTGTAAAACGCTAAATTAAATACTAAGTAGAAAAGCAAAGTTAGAATCGTATTCTTCCAAGACCTAAATTCTCCACTTATTATATTTTTAATCTATCTAGCAGTATATGTATATCCGTATAACGACAGGTTTTTTTTATTATCAGTGTTACCAAGTTTAACCTTGGTAACACTGCCTTAAGGCCTGTCCCTTAAACTCGACGTTATTTTCTGTGAAGTGAATCAATATAGGCTATTGAAAACGTTCGTAATTACGATAAAACTTAATTGTATAGAAGAAGCAAAACTTAAATACGGCCTTGAAGTTCGTACGCGTCATGAGGCAGTACGCAGTTATAAGGTTCACATACAGAACTGAGAAGATTGTTGCGCGCTCACTCGGCTGCTTTCCGGACTCGCATGCCGTTTCTTTCGCACAAAACACCGTAAGGTGTAATAAACGTTAACATTCGATTCGACCTGCGCAAACTCACGGAAATAACTTCACTCGAACGCGTCTGTATATTAGTACAGTATGGGAGAATAATACTAATAAGTGACACATTTATAACGCCCCTAAGACCTACATTCTAAGGCGCATCCCAAGTCTTTCTTATCATGCGTTTTAAAATCGAAATCTCCAGTAGACCAATATTTTTTTAATTTAAATACGTCTAAGGTCCGATTTTTCAATTAATCAGGTAAAAGTTATCAGCCAAACAAATAATAATCTGAGTAAATTCAAACAACCACAATTCAATTGTTTTATTCATGCAGTTGTGATTTTTAATTTTCCCATATTCTATAGCATAAGTTTTCTCTTCTGGTGATTGAAAAATTGGCCCTAAAACATGTATCAAATAACAAAATGAAAGCCAGGTGCGTTTTTCTATATCGAACTGCCAGAGAAAAATTGTTGCGCCCTCTAGAAAAATATAATCAAGGTGCTTTGTCGGAGTTATATTTTTTACTATGCGGATTATAATTCCTAGAATAGGATAGTAGACAGTCAAATCAACTGAGATACTTTTCATTATCTTACTAAATGTTGTATAACCTCCTAGATATCGTAGGAGCGGTATAAGTTATGACGTTATTATTTTAACGAGTCAAATAGCGTTTAAGTATTCTTTAGACAGTAATCAAAAATATTACTATTATAATATTTTTGAAGTAAGACGATTGTATGGTATTTTAGCCCACGCTCTTTTGTATGTAAACAATTCTAGAATATGTTTTTGACATGTGTCATCCACCCGTTTCTTCTTCCACTGTAGTAGCTAGAAGAAGACTACTAGGAATGACTATACTTCACTGTGGAGACTAATCACATTTTTCACAATAGACTGAATTTTTAATATTTTTTATAATCCTACTTATTGTATCAAATTATAAAAAAAATCATCTTAAATTTTCAGTCTCGAGACAAATATTTAATGGCAAGAGAGCCTTAAGAGTATACATTCTCTTAACTCATAAAAAATGCGAAATACATATTTCTATGCGAACATAAACAATAATTGAATATGCATAAATAAAAGTATCAAAGATTATATCACGTATAAAACTTAAGTGCGCTCTTGAAGTTCGTAAACATTATTACCCTGAATCCAATTATAATGATTGACGAGATAGCACGTTTAAAGCCAGCTAAGAAGCGCGAGTAATCCGCTCTCGCTCTAAAATCTATGCGGATTCGCATGCTGTCTCTTTCACACTGCACACGGTCAGTGGTACGTACAGAGCTGGGGACGAGTGTTGCGCTCTAGCTCTAACGCTATTCGGACTCGCATGTCATCCCTCTCGCACCACACACAGTTACGTGTAATAAACCTTAATACTTGGTTGGACTTGCGCGAACTGACGAAGCGAACTTCGCTCAAGACGCATTTAAGTTTTGCACGCACTGTAACATGTCATGTTTTTTATATAATAATTTTATCAAATTAATATTATAGTTTTCATACATTAGACCAATACTAAAAATAATATCTGAATGTTATTAAGACTATTAGAAATTTTAAAAAAATGTACATATACCCCCATCTATGAGTATTGGCAGCAAACAGAAAATTTTTTTATAGCCAAAATCAACAATAAGTGCGATTTTAATATCGATAAACTTATAATACTAATAAGTAGGAATGATGTATTAATTTTCATATCCACATTTCGAGATCAAACCTGCATATACATACAGTTTTACCTATGATTTTTATTTCATTGATTTTGATTATATTTATTTAAAATAAAGTCGGATCTTGTAATAAATCACGTGAAAGGATTGAATTTTAACAAAATGTATGTGTACATATTTGCATATATAATATAGTATATTAATCTATATACCACGAATAAAATTAATAGTTTTTGAAATAAAACTGTGTAGCCAAGTTTAACTATCATGTTCGCATCAAAAAGTCAGATAAATCATGAATTACTTCACTTCATAAAAGGTCACACTGTGAAAGTTAGAGTAATGAATGTTTATAATATAATAATAATAAACCCAGTGTTCTATCGTCTCATCCGATTCTAGGGAAATATTCGATACTGGTGTCTAGGATGTTGCAGATATTTTGATGAATTGATTCTGATGTAATATTAATTTACATCGAAATATTGTATATAAAATAGTTTGAAAAATGCTATTATTATACATAAGTACAATTAAATTTAATTGCTACATTTCAAAGCTTCAAGTTTATAATTAAAATCATGATAATCTGTTTTGAAAAATAGAGTAACACCACAGTATAAAAATAAAGCACATACAATAAGTACAATACAAATTGATGAGAATTAGACAAGGCTTAGAAGCGGTTTAAAAATAACCACCTTTGAAACGTTAACAATCGGTTTCATTTTGTTACTTCGTTCGGTTTGTATATTTTAAGAATGTTATTTAAACATCCCTCGACCGGTTTATTCCGCATTCGATTTCCTTATCCTATATGACAACCAGTTTCCTATATTAGCATGTGTTTGAATGTACAAATATTTGGCTGCGCTTTGAAGGACGAAAACCATTCAAAACCGGTTTATTGAACATAACCGAACTTTTGTTGCTTGAAAGTTTCATTGAGATTAAAAGTAGAATAAAACCGATGAGATCCCATCCCAGGTACTTAGGCCGGTTTCGACATCTATTACATAAAATTTGCTATCGATCAATGAAAATTTTTCAGCCTGACCATTTAAAATAATTCCCAGAAAAACTCCCGCGGGATTCCAGGATAAAAAGTAGTGCAGATTTAAGTCTAGGAATTAGCTGTCGATCAGCGAAAACCAAATCAAAGTCGGCCCATTAGTTTTTACGTGAATCAGTGCATCATGTTCTCCGTCGTTTATATAGTCTTGTCTAGTTGTTTTTTTTAATAGCTTTAATGTACAGACATGGCATGTTTGGATTTTTATAATATTATAGATAAGAGACTCGACACCAAGGCTGAATTTTTCAAGTGGGTCTTCAGGGACAAATCCTAAACTATATAAAATAGTGAAAAATACTCAAGGACAAGGAGGTGAAATAATACGTGATGTTCTAGTGATGTAATATTATTTTTATACTGTGGGAACATATATTTTCTCTATAGCAACACTGCGTGTATCCAATATAAACTTTATAGCAAAACCAATGTATATATGAGAGCTATCGATTCTAGGCGAAAATTCTTATATATCTAATATTTACACACCATTTAACATAACATGTACCTAATAGGTATACTTAAATTCGAATACATGCTAAAATAACATTATAACTTCAAGTTAATATTCAGGAAGTTAACTGCCCATACATAATTATGAGGATAATAAGTTCGCATCGCACTCAAAGTCAAGATAATGGACCTTAATTTTAAATATTGCTAATTGAACTTTTCGTGCTACTCCATTACTTATTTGTATCATATATCAGTCAGCAACAAATTAAAGATAACGAAATTCGAGATCATTTGCTTAATAAGGTAAAAGCACCATTTCAATGAATCAGTAATTGACAACGCATCAGTAGTTAATACTGCATCAGAAAGTTGACAATGCTCCATAGTTGACATTGCATTAGTGGTTGACACTACATTAGTAGTTCATACTGATCAGTAGTTGATACTGATCAGTAATTCAGACTGAATCAGTAGTTAACACTGATCAGTAGTTCAGACTGCATCAGTAGTTGACACTATATTAGCAGTAGATACTGATCAATAGTTGACATTGCATTAGTGGTTGACACTACATTAGTAGTTCATACTGATCAGTAGTTGATACTGCATCAGAAAGTTGACAATGCTCCATAGTTGACATTGCATTAGTGGTTGACACTGCATCAGTAGTTGACACTATATTAGCAGTAGACATTGATCAATAGTTGACATTGCATTAGTGGTTGATACTGATCAGTACTTCAAAGTGCATTAGTAGTTGACAACGCATTAATAGTTCATACTGATCAGTTCAGACTGCATCAGTAATTGACACTGCATTAGTAGTTGAGACTGATCAGTAGTTGAAAGTGCATTAGTAGTCGATACTGCTCTGTCTCTGTCTGTCTACTACTAGTGAGTACTAGACACTTTACCACAAAAACGTGAATTAAGTAGTCAGCGCAAAAAACTAAATAGAAATTTATCTGTATAAGTATATTACAGCTTAACCAGTTATATAGTTTTAATTTTGTAAGCCAATTCCTCATTTCACTGCTTTATTTTATTTTTTTCCAGGTGGTAGGGCATTTGCCCGACTGGATGGCTACCACCCTTGGTCTAAAGTATGTCGCCATAACAACCTTGAGTTGTTTTCCGGCATTAGTGACCAGGTTTCAGTCTCCCTTGTGTGAGCAGCAGCGCATTTGTAGCACCTTTGGTGTTGCAAATGTCTATAGGCGATGGTAACCGCTTTCCGTCAAGTGGGCCGTCTGCCTGTCTGCCGAACTCCTGCAATAAAAATAAAATAAAATTTATGCTTATGCCAGTAACAGCTTCTTTTGAAGTGTCAACTACCGGTGCAGTGTCTGCTATTGATACTTTTACCTTAATTGTTGCTCGCTCTGAGTACGGCTGTTCATCTTTGAAGGCGTTAACAAACTATTAATAATATTCATATAAGTATTGTGGTACGCAGTTGGCAGTGTGGCGGTCAGTCGATGGGAGGCGGCTGCGCAGGGATGGTCGAAGGCGGCGCAGTAAGGTAACCGGCTGAGTGTGGAGCAGCTTTAAAAATAGACAAGAATTTAAACTGCAGTCATATAAGACACAACTTTATTACTGCTTCGGAAGCAATCAACGAGTTCTCTAGTCACAACGAATGTTCACTAGTCGCATATAGCACTAGTGGTGCGTTATTTTGGCTGCCGCAATCGAGCCAACCCACCTTGGTATAACTTGGTTTTTCTATTTAAAAGAACCATGTCATGAAATTACGTCGAGTTCGACAGCACTTTGGTAACTACTTTGATATTGCCAAATGTCCATAGGCGACGATAATCAATTTCCATCATGCCTCTGTTACAACTGCGTTAATGTTAGAGTTAATGACTCCGTCCAAATGCATCTTGTCATCATCATTGTCATTGTCAGCATCAATGTCACATTATTAAAGTACCACAACCACCGCCTGTGATGTTGTATCTCAAATAACGTATTAAAAACTTGTCTACATCTGTGTTATGTCGTCAAGTGTAGCAGACGCATCACTTGGGTTATTAGCCTCTTTGCTGTACTCATTCCCTAGTAATTCAACAAACTAAAAACGTAATAAGGTGTATTTGTTACACCTGGTTTGAACAGTTTCGAAGACCATCGAACCCATCGACGACCGACCAAGAAATTTTATAGTAATAAGGGCAATTACAAGACATTCTATTGTCAAAACAACGTATATTACCACTAATGGATATTATTTTAGATGCTGTGTAATTGCATTAAAGTTCGAAATTGTACAATTATATATAGTGGCTAGCGTTTTTTTTTCATCTAGCCCCCATCCGCCGAGTAATGAGCGATAGGGAATTTTATTTCAAAAATTATGTGTACGTGCGCGGTAATAGCGCCCGAATGCGGCCGAATATGGCGGTTACAAGGCTTTCTATTGTAATTTCAAAACATTGTATGTTATTATTGCTTATATTAAAGTTCGAAATTGTATTAAAAAAGGTTTAATTTATTCTAAGCTCTTGTACACAATGGTTCTCTAGAACGTTTCTCTTGCGCACTGTCGGGATTTGGAATGAGCTCCCAGCCATGGTTTTCCCACAGCGCTAAGATATACGATTTTTTTAAAAAGAGTGTCATAAAATTTCTCCGAGGCCGGCAGCGCATTGGTGACATCTCTGGCGTTGCAAACGTCTATAAGTGACGTTAACCGCTTTCCATCATGAGACTCCAGCTATAAAAAAAATAGCCGCATAAAAGAACTTCGTTCGAAAAAATGTTGAAATCTCACCTGTGATGGAATGATGCTGCGGCACCGACGATATGAACAGGTCGTGCCTCTGCGCCGCGTACTGCTCCCAGACCCTGCTCTTGGCGAGGATGCCCTTGACGCGGTCGCCGTGCGGCGCCGACCGCGCCATCGCCTTCAGCGCGTTCACCAGCTGCGCGGCCGCCTGCCCCTCCAGCCGGGTGTCCAGCAGCGACAGCAGCTCGCCGATCAGATCCGTCTCCAACGCCTGGAGACGATTTGTACACAAACACTAGGATATGCTCGCGACTTCGTCCACGCTCGGCTTGAAATTCCCGCGGGATTCCCAGGACAAAAAGAAGCGCAGGTTTTAAGTCGTAAGAATTTGCTGTCGATCAGTGAAAATCGCATCGACAAACAGACAAGAAATCTAAAAAAGATTGCATCGTGTTTTCCATCGTTTATATAGTCCATTTCAGTTGATTTTTTTTTTAAATAGCTTCAATGTACAGACACGGCATATTCAGAATTTTATAATATTAATTTTATATATTATATTTTAGATAATATAAGATATTTTTACATACTCTTGGTGGTGGTAGAGAAATGCTGGAGTTGTTATCTTAACTAGTGGTTGCCCGTGGTCGAAATTCGACGATAATAATTAATTTAAATTTTAAGTTTGAATATTATTAAGATTCTATTGTCAAAGACAATACTTCTATAATCACAGAGTTTGTCAAGACTACACTGTTCATTTGACTTTAACAATAAACAAAAAAGTATATATATGCGTGTGTGTGTCAAATACATGGTAGTGTGAAATGTTTTTTTTATTGATTTAATGTATTCTTTATGCATAATTTAAAAAAAAATATCATTCTGCACTCCTTCTCTATATAAACTATAAGTGTGGGAAATTTCATACTTCTCCGTCCGCGCAATTTTCATAAAAAGGGGTACAATTTTTTTTGCTTCACGTATTAAATATACAGATTGCAGCTCTTATGGCCGGCTCGATAGGTATAATACCAGACGAACAGAGAATATCGGCGTGAAACAGTTAACCTTGTACTAATCTTGTTTCGTGCGATGAGTGAGAGTTCCGATGACCCACTTACCCATCCTCTATCCCATTCCTCCTATCAGATCCCTCTGTCTCATCCTCTATCTTACCCTAAAGCCTGGCAATGCTTTGCCTACGCCCCCAGTGTTGCAAATGTCTATAGGCCACGGTAATCACTTTCCATGAGCTGGACCATCAGCTTTTTTGGCAGCTATGGAATAAAAATACTTATAATACATTAGGAGTTGTGAAAGTAACCTGGACGGTTAAAATCTTAATGCGAAGATGGAATGCTTACACAAGGCAGTACAAAAAATAAAATAAACAGTATCCACGCAATGAGATAAGAAGAGAGAGACTGTCAAACATAATAGCGTATTTTGAAGACGGCATTTTTTTAACGAGGGGTAAAGCGATTGAGGACTAACCACCTCGGAGGAAGCGCGGTGGGGGCGTGTGGGATTCGTCATGTTGGGGTGGCACGAGTAAGTACTATTGCCAACCGAGTCGGGGATACCCACTAAAACCCCTCGGTGTTCCATCCGTCGCCTTTATGACAAGGCTACAGGTATATGGCCTTGAGATCCCACAGGCTCCGGAAGGCGGCGGCCCATCGGGATCATACATTCCTCCCCACGGGAGGAGTGGTGAGCGCGCGCGGATCCTGGAGGACGCCTATGGCAAGGGGGCGACCTGACTGTTATCAATGTGTAAGGTACCTGTGTAAAGGTATACCACAACACAAACTTCTTTGAATAAAAATCACACACAATAAAAAAAATAACCAATAAGCGTGTATAAATTCTAAACTTTCTTCTAAATTAACTTGTAAAAAAGTGTACGGAACTCGAGTCCATAGTTTAAAAAAAAAAATGAAATATAACTGTCTTCATTTTCTGCAAGAGAGTAAACGCGATCGAGATGCGAGCACTGCGCAAAGTCTGAGGAGTGACGCTCGCGGACCGCGTTCGTAATACCGAAGTAAGAAAGAGAGTTGGTCTGAAAGAGTGTCGGGGTGAAGGTAAGGAAAGGAATGCTCCGGTGGTTCGGGCATGTGGAAAGAATGACTAAACAGATATACAATGCAAAAGTGGATGGATGCAGAAGTCGTGGAAGGCCACGACACACCTTCCATGATCAAATTGATCGTGTACTAGCGGAGGGTGATGTCAGGAGCCTTAAGAACAGACGAGCGTGCATGACAAGAGTTATGAATGTCAAAGAAGCAAGTGAGGTGTGTAAGAATGGGCCTAAATGGCGCTCTGTTGTTCGTGCCTACCCCGCAAGGGAACTGGCGTGAAGTTATGTATCTATGTATGTACTTTTAATAAACGTGTTATACGTAAAACTTCTCATTGACATTCTATTGTTAATGGTAATTATTTATTCAAATGTACTTTGCTGTAGGTTTTCCATAAATAAAATATGGATACCTTCATGGACTGGTTAATATTAGTCCACAAATGTCTCAAATGGATTATATATATATATATATATATATATATATTTAAAGAGCTTATTTAGTGTTAAGGGCCATTAATGTGGCGAACTATATTATTCAAATTGCAATGAAAACGGGTTCTTACTTGAAGGACCAATTTGTCAGTGTTCACGTTGCTGCTGAATATAGCCGCGAGTGCCTCGCACGCGCACCCCACTATCTCCCTGCACGTCTTCACGGCTGTCTTCAGGCCGGACATCACGTCAGTCTGATTCAATGCCATCACGCACGCCTATGCAGAAAAAAATACCGCTTTTAAATTTGTTACACCATATCCTTATATATAAAATTCTTCGGTTCGTGTGTATTTCACTGAACTCCTAAACCCCTGAACCGATTTTGAGAATTTATTTGTGTGTTTTGAAGTGGATTCGAGAATGGTTTAGATTTGCAAAAACAGAGGTAGTGTTCACATCTTCGGATAGTGCCTAATTACTTTTCAGCCTATCATCTATCTGATCTACATCATGGTTACAATCTAACTGAAGATTTTAGAGGCTCAGTCTTTAATACATAAATACATCTATAAATATAAAAATAGTATGGTTTTTTTTTTCAATTTATCTGACTGCCACCCGCGCCCATATCTGCTATGTATACCTGAGAGTCGGCGAGTGCGGCGACGACGGGCACCGCGTGCAGCGGGCAAGCGGCGAGCAGCTTCGTGAGCCGCGGCAGCTCGCCGAGTTGCGCACAGGCCTCGCCCAGAGCGGGCCGCGACCTCAGCAGCACCGCCAACGCCTTCGCGCACACGTCACCCCTGCTGCCCTGTGATCACGCACACACAAATATTACATAGATAGCACTTTCTTAGTCACCAAAATAACATACATTACTTGCAATATTTTTACCCCAAACAATAGGCGAACTTATCGAATTAAAGGATTTGTTTCAGGCAACCCTAACTATGTGTGCTAAATTTAGATATTTCTTAATTTTTAAAATACATACAAATATTTAAGGTAAATACATACTAATGATTTTTTTTCATTCGATAAATATTAATAATATAATAGACAAATAATTTAGGCATATTTGCTTAAGCAAAGGTAGTGCTTCCTGAGTAGGTTCTTAAACATCAGTAACATTATGACTTCTAACTTTAAGAGGCAGCGCATTCCAAAGTGCGACTGTCTGTACTGTAAAAGAGTTGCCATATTATTATGACGAGTGTGCAGGTGTGAGAACTGTGTCGGGTTCACGCCGGGAGCGAACGAATTACGCTTCGAGAATAACACAATAATAATCTGAAATATTATAATCAAAGTTTATTACACTAGAATTATCACAATTACGATATTAAATATTGCACAATAATACACAGAAATATTAGGACAACTCCAAGAGTTGCATCCACGCTTGTCAGGTTTCGAGCAGCAATTTGCCCTCCAAGAATACTGCTATTATCAAGCAGTGATTATCGACCACAATATATTATGTGGTCCTCGTCCAAGACTGTCGTTGTGCTACTTGTTATAGACTGCCGGTTGAAGACTTGGTTGTAGACTCGTAGACTGTCGGTTTATGACTGCCCCTCCTCTGCCCGAACACCGCGTATTTTTAAAGTCCTCGTAGCGCGCCGCAGTGACACCATCCGGTAATGCTGTGGCGCCACTTCAGTTACACTTCCTTCATAAAACCAACTTCCGCCATACGTATTAACTTCCAACATCCGGTTACACCATTTCCGATATCTGTTACCTTAATAATAAATGCTTCTACATTGACATCCGGTTAAACGACTTCCGATTACTACATGAAAGAATACTCTATCCGGTTATTGACTACTTCCGTCATATGGTTATTTTATAATAACAAATACGATTCCAATTTGGAGCGACCTCTTAAATTTTTTTTTGAGCTGTCCTTTGGCGGGATTTCTTAAAACATCAAAAACTAAAAAAAGACGGTTTTTTGCGCCACCCTAATATTTATATATATATACACGTCTTCTTAATCTTTTATAAAAATGACATTGTACAAAGTCTCAGCCACATTTATGACATAATTTGTAATAAACTCAAGTTTTGTTTTGACACTTCAAAAGATGTGTGTGTGTGTGCATTCCTGTGATCTGTGTTGGTGGTAGAGTAAACTATAAAATAAAATAAAAAATTGAATTAATCAATTTTTAGCTAGACTTGCTGCTGCTGCTGCTTGCTGGGGAGTTTCTTGCCGCTTCGTCTCCTTAATAGCAATAACATGTTGTGAAGCGGTTGTGAAAACCCCATCCAAGGATTGGCATCCAGTCAATTTGTCCAACATATTAAATAAAATTATATCCATACAAGAATATTATTGTTATCATTGTATGAATATAAATTTAAACAATGGTTTAAATAAAATAATAGGGTGCCAAAAATAGCATAGTTTCCCCTATATCATGCTTATGTATGCTCAATGTATCCATTTTCCATAAATAAAAAATAACGGGAAACTCGTCTATCATTGCTAGGAGATCCATAAGGTAAGAGATGGATAGTATAAGATATAGAAACCCGAGGTGAATAAGAAATAAGTATTACCTCCGAGGTATCCTTGTTGAGTGCAGATATGGTTTCAGTGAGCAGCTCCTGGAGGAACCGCTTCGGGCTCCTGAGGTTCCAATGGGGGTTCTGCAGGTACAGCTTGAGGTAGACGCCGCCTACTACCACCTCGCCAGGGGGCGCCCACGACTGCTCCCCGCCAGACGTCCGTTCCAGGGTCTCCCTGTCTTCGAAGGCGGAGTTCGGCTCGCTGAGCTGGTTCGATTGGTGCCTAACAAATACATACAACAGCTGTAATGTGTCGTAAAATTCAACTTTTTTTTATTCTATTTTATTTAAAGGGCTTAGTCACCGAGTGACGATGCCACTCCTGTAGACACATACATCCAATAGTCATGACATACATGGTCCATGGTGATAATACATGGTCATGAAATACTAATTGCTATATAATGATATGTAATTAGTATTATATTGCATATAGCTATATATTTATTGTGTTTAAATATTTGCATTTTATTACTATATCTAGTATGTATGTATGTATGTATGTATGTATATATATATATATATATATATATATATATATATATATATATGTGTGTATATATATATATATATATATATGTATATATATATATATATATATATATATATGTATATATATATATATATATATATATTATAGTAATGTATTTATTATTAAAATGTAAGTAATCGTACAATAATTACAGTGAAAAGTAATTTATAAGTATAAAATGATGTCACAAAATTGTTAATACTTTTTTATTACAACTTATGCCGTGATCTAAGTGACTGTAGAAAAAGTTGGGTTATGAGTCGCATGTATTATCTATGGTTCGCATAGTTTTCTAAATTTTTTGACAGCAGTGACAATTGCTTCCCAGGAATGCAAAGTGCTGTTTTCATCCTTGCGATTAGGCAACTCCAAGCATACTTTCAGAATGTGAGAAGCGAAAAAGTGTTTCATATCCCCGGTGTTATATATAGCGCTGCACTCACGTGTCCCTGAGGTGCGCGATGTGCGCCGCCAGCCGCTGCCTGGTGTCGTCGCTCCAGACCAGCTCGGGGTGCTCGTGCGTCGCGTCGAACATGGCCACGGCGCTCGAGGGCGCCGACTCGCGCATGGCCTCCCCGAACACCCCCGGCAAGTACCGGGATATCGTCAGGCGGACCTACGGTCACGTATTCGTGCAGGGATTGGGAAAAAATATACAAACCTACGGCCGGGAGACCTGTACAAAGATGCTACAGTACAACCCACATCCAGGTAGTAGGGGATTTGCCCATCTGTATGAGATGCCACCCCTGGTAGACGTTTGCAACACCAGGGGTGAAGTCAAAGCGTTACCAGCCTTAAGGATGGGATAAGAAGGATAGGAGGATGGGCTAGCGAAATAGGATAGAGGCAGGAGGAAGTGTGCCAACGAAACTATCACTCATCATTCGAAACACGATTATCTCATCTTGTACAAAGTATGTACAAGTCAGCATTTATAGAAGTAAACAACACATTTATATTCATATATTTTTAGTAATAAAGTCAGTGTCATTACAGCGCTCGTTGGATTTGGCATTTCTCACGTTTTACCCTTCCCTCATAAACTAAAACTGTATACACACTACAGTTTTTTGGTCCTTCGAGCTGGATATGAACCTGCGACCTATGGATCCTAGGGATGATTAGGATGGATGATCCTATCATGCTGGAATTATTATCTTAGCATAACTACCGCGTGTATCGTATAATTATTAACAGAACAGCACTATATGTATTTCCATGTTTCGAATAGCTACATTTAGAAAAGGAATACGAACCGTTTTCTAAATTAATGATTGTTTTCTATTGTATAAAGGCCAATGTCATCAGATAAAAGTTACCAGACAAATAGTATAACCTTAATTAATTCAAAAGTGTAACCATTCAACTTTTTTTATTTATGCAACTGACATTTTTAGTTTTTCCATGTTATACTTTAATGTGTGAATAACTTTAATCTGGTGATTGAAAAATCGGCCCTGTACAAAAAGCTAATAAAATTCAATTAAAAGTACCTTCGGTCCATGTAACTTGTCCGCCATCATCCGCGCTAATAACTCAACGGCTGATTCCCTCGTCTCAAGGATCTTGCTGTTGCAGAACAGATCCAGTAAGTATATCACGGCACCTAATAGAATACAAAATAATGAATTATGAAGACAATAGTTTTTAATGAAAAGAAAAATTTGTAGCCTGTTATTCAAATCTCATGCATTGTTGCTTCTATTCTTATTTCAAAATCAAGGTAATTAGATCTTTTCTCCATCAAAACATATACTGAATTTTAGGCGTGAGACATACTTTTTAAGAATTTTGAACTACACCTCGTATCGGTCACATCTGCTCGTTATCTCTTGATATTATATTTTTTTTAAATCACAAAGACACATCAATATGAGACTTGAAAAAAATCCTATGTATAGGTACCCATGCACAATAAATATTTTAAACTGTACTGTGTATTAATATTATAAAAAGGAACAATTTGTATTTTTGTATGTTCCTAATGAATAAACTCAAAAACTAATAACTACTGGAAAGATTTCAAAAATTCTTTCACCATTAGTATGCTACATTATCCCTGAGTATAGGCTACATTTATTACTAGAAAAAGTTAAGAATCCCTACTAAAACTTCAATCATTTGACCCAAGGTGTAAAAAAATGCCATAAAATGTCTTTCAGCGCATGCGCTGTGGAAACTATTGATGATAGAACAAAAACATGTTATAGAATATTAAAGAACATATCAATATTTACAAAAAACTTTACGATAGCATATGTCTAACTATTGTAGTTATATCACTATAACTATTTTTTTTATATTTCAAAAGTTCATAGATATGCCGACCAAAATCACACCATGTTATCCATACCTTTGTATTAATCCTTATCCAAATAAATAATTTAGAAGTCAAAACGGTTTCAATACTTGTAGATGATAACTGTTTGAATTATTCAAATCGAACATTCCGTTCAAAAGATATTACCAATTTAAAAATGTAATCTAAACTAAATACTTGGCGCTGGAATCGGGTTCTAGCATTTTGATGAAATTTTGTGTGTGTTTGAATGGTCCTGGGGTGGTTTAGATTCTCAAGTAGACCCGCTAGGTGGCGCTGGAATCGGGTTCTAGATTTTTATTTTTTCAGAGCAGGACATCTTACGGGACCGTTAGTATTATATATATATCTTTTTAAATAAAAAATAAATCCTTATGATATAGGTAAAGTGACTACAATTAATACATCTACTGTACAAGTTAAAGTCAACAAGTAAGAGAAAAACAGCAAATAGGAATACACATAACAGTGCACTGTATTTTTTGTCCTCATGGTTATTATAATTTAGTTCCATATAGAATGCACGAATATGCGCACCGCAAAGTAGTAGAGCTTACTGCCGGAGTCTGTTTTTCCCGAAACCTTCAAGGTGAGCGTGCTCGATGTTAGACAAATGCGAACCCATACACTAATAAAAAAAAACACATCCTTTACAAATTTTATTTACTTATTAGAGCCAGTAAGTACCTTTAGCCAATGCCTCTTTGACGAGCGCGGTGTTCGCTAGCAACGCGGCGAGCGCGGCCAACGCGTCCGGCCTCGGCGGCCTCTCGGCGAGCAATGCCAGCAAGTGGCCCAAAACTGCGCTCGCGGCGATGTCCTCCACGCACTCGCGACTACCCGCGGCGGCCAACACGCTGCGGAGCGCGGCCTCCTGCAACTTCGGGTGCGGTCTCGCTGACAACATCCCGAATATAAGACCAAACTGCCCTATACACTGGATTTCAGCACCTGAAAGCGATTATAATAATGTGTCAAAGTATGCTAAAATAATAATTGTGCGACCATAGATGGTCTTACAGCGAACAGCTCTCACTAGACCAGCGGTCGCCAAATGGCGGACCGCGGTCCGCATCCGGACCGCCGATCCATTTTGTACGGACCGCGAAAAAAATGTCATTTTTCTCATTGATATGTAAAAAAATACCTTTGTTATTTCCGTAATTACATTTGTTTAATAAATATTTTTTTCTATAAAATGTTGTACGGACGGCGATGATCATTTCGTTTCTTAAAACGGACCCCGCGCGAAACTAATTGATGACCCCTGCACTAGACTGTTGGTGAAGTGCCAGATGTAGAAAGAAAACAGCAAGTCACATGTCAGCACTGTACACAGGGCCTCTTGAAGTAGTCCAATACTATATTTTAATTTTAATAAATATTGACTAATTATTTTTACCAATGAACTATTTTTATGTTTTGTATTATTAGCCGCGGGAAAACCCCTTGAAAGTACCTCTTTTTTATTTACATAAAGCTTATAAAAAATGGGAGAAATTATCAAAATGATAGTGAAAACCGTTTAAAACTTCGTTGCGTGGACTAACTAGTTAGCGGATATACAGGCAGATAGACAGATGCCGGAAGCGACTTCGTTTTATACTATGTAAAGATAATTAATTGTATTTAATTTATTTTAATTTAAAACATATTGAAATCCTTAATAACCTTAAATGTTTTATTTAAACTGAATACCAGAACTAATCAATAAGTTTACAGACATGTTTTATTGTGTGTTGTGCTGAAAGTAAAATTACCAAGAATTGATACTGTTACAACCTAGACGCCTACAAAGACAAATTCCACGTACAGATCTGTAGAAGCACATTTTATTACCTGTCAGCATTTGAACTAGTCGTAATCCTTTTATGGTCGTTTTCTTTTGTTCACTTATTTATTGGCATGCGTTTACTAATTACTGTGGAGAATAGCCTATTGTCCTATTGTATTTGCTCATTAGCAACATTAGCCAGGTGTTGCGGATTACGTCGACTACGATACGGGCACATTTGTATTTGTGAGGTATAAAACCAGGGCCTGATGGGGAGGGGGCAGTCGAGCTACGATTACGATACGGGCGCGACGTGTGTACAATCGGGAATCTAATATTGACGGACTTTGCTCGTTTAATTGAATTACGACCTTCTGCATTACGTTTGGATTTGTTGTGTTCGGTTATATTTGTAAGTGTGTTATACGTATTTGTATAGTTCTAATAAACTCTATAATAATTCCAACGGCATTTTAATTCGAGTCCCGCTAAACTCGTAACAATACTAACGACATCTAGAACAAAATGAAACTAAGCATCAAGGCAACACGTTAAAGTAGTGCAATTCTCAATATTTTTCTTCTTCTTTCATAGCAATAAATATTAGAGAGCATATTTTTTACTTTAAAAATAGGGTAAATGTTGACGAAACACAAACTGAAGTTTACGCAAGTGTTCAGAGAAACTATACAATTATTAAAACCTAAGGAACTCCTGTTACCTGGATTTTTGATAATAACATTGGCAAGCGCGTTCAGTGTCAATGTGATATGTTCCACTCTATCACCGGACATATCCAACTTGGTCTGTTCTTGGACAAACTTCAACAGATCCAATATAAGCTGCTGAGGATTCTGAAAAGATTACATTTAAATTACAAAATCAATAACTTTTATTCAAAATAAAACCTAATAAAGGCAGGTATTATAAATATAGACTGAATTTTTCAAGTGGACCTTCAATGCTAAATCATAGGCTATACGAAATAGTGAAAAGTACTCAATGGAGCCTCATGATCGATTTTGATGAAAACTATTACCCTAATCGGCTAATTTTGAAAAAAATATATGCTGTATTATTACACCAATTTAGGTTATAAGTCAATTGCTGTAAAGGAATATCAAGCGAAAAACTAATAGACAGGTTTGTATTTACCGATGTATGAAACCTGATAATCTTAGATAATTGTGCCATATACATTATTCGTTTTTTCTCGGTCTGAGCCCAGCTGTGGGACGTTTATTGGCTATTCAATGTGTCTTTAAAGACATTATTATTATAATTAATTGATGCTGGCAATGGTTACAGTTGTTATTACCAGTAACAAAAGTCTATGGTCTTTTTTTCCATTTTAAATAATATAACATAAAATTTTGTTAATAGTAAAATTAATGATTGCATTATTTACTCTGGTCCAAGTGTCTGGTATGAAACCAAGAGTTGTCAACTATAACCCAAGCCCAACTAACATAACTACAACTGTTATTATTGTTTGGATTTATGGCTTGGCAGGTAGGCCTTTCTGCCAGATCATAAATTACATAGTGTCTTCATTTTCCTAAGTCTACGCTCAACTGAATTTTAGGTTATCAACTGGTGACGTCAGTTGATCAACTTATTTCTTGTGACAACTCGAAGGGCCACATTTGGTTACACAGTTCATATTTCTCACAAAAACACATAAATATACTAAAAACTAATCAATTTTAGAGTAATTTTTACACATTTTTAGAAAATAAAACTGCACAGCACAACATCCCCTTTCAGTTACCCCCAAAAACTCCTACATAGTTACAATAGTTAGTCTTCAGATTAAAAAAATAAATCACTCACCTCTATGGGGAATTCGGGTTGTTCATTATAAATGTCGATGTAGAGCCCTCCGACGCAAAGCAGGCCCTCGTGCGCGGAGTACACGAACGGCTCCAGCAGGGGGCCCTCGTCTTCAGGGCTCACGCGCGTGTTGAGCAGCATCTCGCGCAACTCCGCGCGAGTACTGTTGTCCCACACTAGGTACGGCGTCCGCCAGTTCGACGTCAGTGTTTTTAAAACCTGTCAACGATATCAACTTTTTTAAATGGACTTTATGACTTGGTTGCATAGACCTACAACTGAAATCTTACTTGTTTTATTCATTGGAGCACAGCCACTAAATCACTTAAAATATCGAGTCATACAGAATTATACTCATTTTGCTTATTATAAGTAATGGTAATTTTTTTTTTTTGCTTTTTCATCCTTAGGACCATAAAACAAATGCAGAAGTGTTCGAGTGAGTCTGAATATCCTACAGATTGCGGATGCCAGAAAAATCTCGTAAAACTATAAAGACAACTTTGACTAGCTTTGCATTGTAAGTGTTTTATATTCGACATAAACAATTAATTTTATTACTTACAAAGATTAATTAATATTAACAGGAAAAAGGATACATTTTCACAACACATTCTCTATTATGAAATTAATTTAAGGAAAATACTAAACTATCAATTATACGCTGAACAATTAGAATTTAGATCATACCTCATGTTGATCCGGTTCAGCGAGTCTTCCACACAAGTACGGCGTTAGCAACGTCTGCAACGCCACGCGTATTCTTTCGTCGTCCGGCGATACGTTTTCGTGGGGTCCATATACAGCTGCCAATGCTATAACGCATTGCTTGGCCAATCGATTTGCTATTTCCTGTTTTAAAAAAAAAAAGTTACATTCTATCTCATACTAATAAAAAATAATGCACCAGGGATCTTTTAAAGCCTCATCTGTGGGCACATAAACATGTAGACGAAATAACTTATTGAAAAACTGTCTGTATAATTTTAGGAATATAAAAAAAGCGAATTAAACCAAATTGAAGGCGACTGTAAGCAAATTAATATTAGGAACATTTTTTAAAACTATCTTATTTGAATTACTTTAAAAAAGAAATTTTAAGTGCATCAAACACATGTGAGGCGTCCATGTAGACAAACTTTTATTTATTAGATATGGTTTTAATAATAACGATAGAATTTAAACATTGTTTTAAAACAATCAATTATATAATATCGTACGCTGAATTCAATACTGTACAAAAACGCGAACTCGCGTAATTTGGATTGTGTCAGTATTGGATAAAGCGTGCGATATGTAAACTTACTTGTTTATTCGCCTGCGCATCGGTCTCCACGCCGGACTCGGCCAGCGTGTAATCGTAATGCAGTACCGCGGGTATTAGCGCGTGTATTGCGCCGGCGCGTGCAAACTGCGATCTGCACGCTGCCTCGGCGGATAGTGCCGCCACGGCTTCTGCGCCAGCGCAGGCCGTATCGCCTAAATGCTGCGCAGGCATAATTGTATTTAACATTCAATTTTTTTATTCCTCAAATACTTAAATCAATTTTATATATTAGGAGAAGATACTTTAAGACAATCGATTATTATTATTGGAATTTAGTTTATTTATTTAAAAGTGACAGCTACATTCACAAACATGTATAGAATTACACAACATGAACACGTTAATATTACAGACTACTGCGCAAGGTCCATGCGTATTACGACATAACCCATAACAATTTTTAAATTTTGTATAATTAAAGCATTAAACAATAAATATAACAAATAATTTAATGTATTCGGCAAGTGAATCTTATAAAAACTAATTATGACACTTTTAAACAAACTCGAATACAAATTACAGTTTTACACAACCAATAGTTCTGTAAAACTGTAACTAATATGTTACGAGAACACACCTCCCGGGGTCTCTGCTTCTCCTCGGCAATGTATGTGGCTCTGGGCCCCGCGGAGTTGCTATCGCTTCTGCATTCCCGTAGCCCTGGCCTAAGGCGAAGGAAGGAATACCGGAGAGTTTTAGTGGGTATCCCCGACTCGGATGGTCATAACATTTCCTCGGATGTGCTTTTACCAAACCCAATGTGGCGAAACCCACATACCCCATCGCTTTTTCCCCGCAATATATTTTAGTAGCGCGGCAAACGTTCGACAGTGTACGAATCGTGTAAGCGGAACAAACCTAAGAATGCATAGTTAGCAACACTATACCATTTCTATATGCGAATAAAGTTCAATATAGATTATTTACACGTCGAAAACCGGTCTGCACTTTTCTGCGCAAAATAAATTGCCGATCGGAATTATAAGTTGTATAAAACTGTACTGGCTAGATGTAGAGAAGACAACAACCAATCGGACCTTATTCTACGAATCGAGAATACTTACCGGTCTTTTCAATAACGGCACAATGTCGGCGCATAGTGAAGGCATCTCCGCGCAAACTTCCCTGCATTTGGGGAACTCGGCGGCGACCGCGAAGCAACGGGCGCAGTGCGCGCACACGCTCGCACTTATGTCGCCCGGCTTACTCGCCTCGGACAGGACTGGCACGCAACGAGACATTGCCTCGTGGAGTACCTAAAAAAGGGTTTCTAATCTCAGGAACAATTCTCTTAACCGTATCTTCCGTTTAAAATCACTTTGTTTTATTTCAATAACAAAATATCTCTGAAAAAGGCATAACAGCCTAGGATAGTCTAATCGTGTTTCACAAGGTAAGTGAAAGCTTGGGTGATCCCCCTTTTACCCCTTTCTCCTATCCCGTCCTCCCTATCCTATTTCTCCTATACCACCCCTAATCTCATCAGCCCTATTCTATTCCCTTTATCCCATTCTATAAGCTAGCAACACGTTCGCGTCGCCTCTGGTGTTGCAAACGTCCACAAGCGACGATAACCACTTACCATTAGGTTTCTAATGTATAATATTATAAAATTCTAAACAAGCTGTGTCTGTACATTGAAACTATTTAAAAAGAACAACTGGAATAGAGTATAAACGATGGAGAACACGATGCAACTTTTTATTTTATATCTTGCCTGTTTGTCGGTTTGTTTGTGGGTTTGTATGTTTGTTGAGGCTTCACATATAAACTACCGGGCCGCTTTCGATGCTATATTCGCTGATCGACAGAAAATTCTTAGACTTAAAATCAACTTTTTATCCTGGGATTGCCGCGGGATTTTTCCTCCAAATGATTTTAAGTGGCCAAATGAAAAAAAATCGAATTCCAATGCGATCTTATTACTGATCGACAGCAATTTTATGTAATAAAATGTGTTATTTTTTATCCCGGGAAACCCGCGGGAATTTTCCCGGGAGCGATTCGAAGTTGTTCGGCTGCGAAAAAATTAGCATATTCCGATACAGTTTTCACAAAAATTATACCTCACATTTTTTTTAAATCCTGCGGTACTTTATGCCCCGGGAATCCCGCGGTAATTTCAAGTCAAGCGTGGACTAGGTCGCGGGGATGCGACAAGTTGGAGGGGATAGGATATAAAATAATTAATATAACAAATAACTTTTTACCTGTAAACCACCTTCTCTTCTCAACTCCTCAGCATTGAGAGCTGAGCACCTGACAGTGGCGTGTGCCAATTCACAGGCCGCGGGCAACAACGCTGGGGCGTCGCTCTTCGCGAACAATTGCTCCGCTTCCGCTTCCAAACGAGCAGTGCTTAGAAGTTGAGGGTAACCGGCATACTTGTAGGGGGCAAGAACTAAAAAGAATACGCTTGTTAACAGTGTATTATCCCATCTACTTATGGTGGTATATACACATCTATACTAGTCCAGTCATAAGGCAAAAGCGGCAAATATTGGAATGAAAACCAATCTTTACTAATATAATAAAGATGTAAAGTTTGTGAGTTTGTTTGTAGGAAGTAATCTCTGGAACTACTGAACCGATTTTTTTTAAATTTATTTCACCAGTAGAAAGCTACATTATTTCTGAGTGACATAGGCTATAATTGATTATTATTAATTAAAAAAAATGACATCTAAGCAAAGTGTGCACGGGCAGCTAGTAAGCTATGAACTTGTAAAATCCTTTACTTTAGTATTCTAAAAATTCTTATTAGATTTTGTGTCCGCATCTCGAGATATTCAAGCGAAATATTTACACAAAACCGTTTTTGGGACCTTTGCCTAAAAAGCGGTTTTTTATCAATATTACGCTTCCTATGCAATATAGGATATTTGCATGTGTTATAATAGTTATCTATAATACTATAAAATTCTAATATCTATAAAATATGCTGTGTCTGTACATAGAAGCTATTTAAAAAAAAACCAACTGGTATACACTATAAACGATGGAGAACAGGATGCATTTTTTTTAGATTTCTTGTGTCTTATTTGTTCGAGATTCACGTAAAAATTATTTCGCCGATTTTGATGCGGTTTTCGCTGATCTACAGCAAATTCTTAGACTTAAAATTTGCTCTACTTTTTATCCCGGAAATCTCACGGGAAATATTTCCGAGAGCGGTTTGTAGTTTTTCGGGTGCATAAATAATTAGTTAATTCCGACAGTTCACCCATGCGATAGCTTACATTCTCATTTAAATTCTGCGGTACTTTGTGTTCCGGGAAGCCAGCGGGAATTTCAAGTCGAGCGTGGGCGAAATCGCGGGCATATCCTAGTAGAGCATAAAACTCTTTACAAGTTTCGTTTTAAACAACACATAGAGAATTTTCAACAAGAGAATAGGAAATAGAGAGATAATGATAAAATTACTTACCATCGGAATATCTTTGGAACAGAATAGTTTGCGTGCGCAAAATGAGCACTATATTGTTTGTATTAGGTCCGTCACCGGTCCATACGTTTCTACTGCACAGGAACTCGTAAGCTTGATTCACAGCCTCGAAACGATCCTGTCCATAGAAAATATGAAGATATAAATAGGTTAAGTTAAAGACACAATCCAAAGTGAAGTATGTTGTTTTATCGTTAGTGTATAGGACAAATACATTTTGCCCTGAAACTTTTGTATTCTAATAACTTGCGACAGATATATTATCCATTTGAGAGCAGCAGCGCATTTGTAGCAACTTTCCTGTTGCAAATGTCCATAGGCGATGGTAACCGCTTTCCATCAAGTGCGCCGTCTGCCTGTCTGCTGATCTCCTGCAATAAAAAAAAAATAATTTGAACTTTACTCAAGTTCTTCCTTTTATTAAAAAGTTTATCTTTAAGTTTATCTTTTGCATGAGATATGATTATTTTGAAATTCTGGCAATATTTAAAAAATCATTCCGATCTTTATTCCGTGCAAGTTTTTGATTACAAACCATTTTGAAACTAACAATGTCAGTATGAACATAAACAATTCTCGTCTTATTCACATTGAGTTGAGAGGTCCTGCCGAGTTAGAAGCCTACAAATCTACTCAATATGAATAATATCGTTAATATTTCACTTTGTGTATTTGTAATCTTATCTTATACTAATATATAAAGCTGATGAGTTTGTTTGTTTGAACGCGCTATACTCAGGAACTACTGGTCTGATTTGAAAAATTCTTTCAGTGTTCGATAGCCCATTTATCGAGGTAGGCTATAGGCTATATATCATCACGCTAAGACCAATAGGACCGGAGCACCAATGAAGAATGTTTCAAAATCGGGGGGTTTTCAAAACAAATTCCACGAGGACAACGTCGCGGGCACAGGTAGTATATACATATGTATGTTACAAATATTAACTTTCTACAATCTTTCTATGTTAATTTGATAGACTTGTGTGTTTTCCAGAGCATTCTGTTTAGGCCCCTTTTTGCTGCCGCTCTGTCAATATATAAAATGGTGAAAACGTTGATCTAAATTTTTTGACATTTTATGATTGCGGTAACATGAGGCTGACATACTAAAATCCCTTAATAAATTAGTATAAAAATAAAACTTTTTTTAAAATGGATTCAGCAGACAGACAGACGGCCCACCTGATAGAAAGCGATTACCGTCGCCTATGGACATCTCTAACACCATAGGTACTATCAATGTGCTGCCACTCTCTAAAGGGAGGTTGGAACCTGGCTACTAATGCCGGAACACAACTCAAGGTTATTATGGCTGCACGCTCTAGACCAGGGGTGGTAGCCATCCAGACGGGCAAATAACCTACCTCAGGAAATTGTATTCTTTCTCCGTTCCTGCAAAAATATATTATTATTATTCCGGTTAACTCACCCGTCCTTCGGGATTTTTATCGGGATGGTACTGCTGCGCCAGTCGATAGTACGCTTTCCTAACCGCCGCTTCGTCGTGCTGACCTATTGCAAGACCCAACGCGGCGTACGCCTCTCCGGCCGTCATCGACGGAGGCTTCTTCTCCACTTCATGGCGCCACGCTTTCAGAACGTCTTTAAGGAGGCGCACCTTTAAAATTATTAGATTTAATTAACGCAGTAATAAACATGCTTTATTTGAGTTTTCAATGTAACATTAGATATATACATAGACAACACTTTATTATTCACCAAAACCAAAATAGTTACTTGATAAAACCAAAGGGGGCCTTATCGCTAAAAGCGATCTCTTCCAGGCAACCTTACTCAAAGGAAATTCTTAAATTATCTGTAATTATTATGCAAGAAAGAAAAAAGAAAACATCTTATATATAAATTACGTATCACGTTGTTCGTCCGCGATGGACTCCTAAACTACTTGACCGATTTTAATCAAATTTGCACACCGTGTGCAGTTTGATCCGACTTAAAAGATAGGATAGCTTACATTTGGACCCGGTAGGTGGCGCTGGAATCGGGTTCTAAATTTTATTTCTTCAGGGCAGAACAACGTCTGCTGGGACAGCTAGTATGTATATAAGTATTGTAAACTAACACATACATTATTGCGTAAAACTAACATAATTATATCTGAGTGAATTTTTAAATATGGCAAAAGATTTAGCTTTCCGGACGTCAACAACATTTCCAGGGGCGTATCCAGCTTTTGGCCCAAAAGGGGCAATTGAGAAATTTCTTAAGCCGTGTCCTCCGCGCCCGTTTTGCCCTACACACAACACGAACAACCTACACCATTAGGTTTATTTAGTGTACAGGGGAAACCCTCGCAGAAGATCCTGCTATATAGGTAGTCAAATAAATAAACAATAAATATAAATATGCATTTATCTAATTTAAATCGTTTAATTACATTAAATAGACATCTATTTTAAAATTAACTTTGGACATTTTCAGCAAAGCTGCTTATGAAGTTTCTCGTGAAAGAACCGCCCATACCATTTACAAGTTTTTTATGTGCACCGAGCATACAAAGTCCATTTAACCTCTCTTCAATCGTCGTTGTTCTCAGCCATGTCTTTACGCGTCTGAGTGAGTGTATCGAATGACCTTACAATTGTAGCCATGGAAGAAGGCATTACCAATAAAATTTCTAGAGCTCATACACTCAACAGCTGTATACTCCCCCCGCTCCTGGATACGCCCCTCTTAAACATTTCCATTACTATCTGATGCGAATCATATTTTTATTGATGTCAAACAGGGGGTAGGGCCTTTTACTATCGTCATAGAACACATTTGTCATAATACATACAACACACACAACAAAATCAATATTACTTTTTATTTATTTATAATACTAACTAATATTATAAACGCGAAAATTTGTAAGAATGTATGGATGTATGTATGTTTGTTACTCTTTCACGCAAAAACTACTGAATAGATTTTGATGAAACTTTACAATAATATAGCTTACAAATCAGAATAACACATAGGCTATAATTTATAAAGGTAGGTAGGTAGTGTGAATTATCCAAAATATAACGTATAATATAATTCCTTTAAAATAAAACTGTACTATCACCCATAGTGCATTTAAGGCTTTTCTGAGTCCAATTCAATAAAAACAAATCTTTAACTTTGCTTCACAGCAAAATATCATTGTTTGAAGAGTTGAGTTAGAAGTGAAACTTCAGTTCTGACAAATATTCTTCCCAAGAGTTGATTTCCACATGAGCATTTTTCAAGATGAATGAACAATCAAATATACTGACCGGATCGGGTATCGGCCATTCGGGGAACCGTTGTGTATCGCACAGGTGTCTCAGATAGAACATGTTGCAGAACAATTCGTGCTGCAACTGCGGATAGCAGACCGCGGGTATCGCCAGGTAGGGGTACCTCGCGGCGATGTGCGCGCGCAGGCGAGGCGTGAACTCGCCGATGTGGGCCGACACTTTCATTATCAACATACGCCTGTTGGTATAAACTTATTATTTATTTGAGAAATATTCTTAAATATAAAATACAAAACTAATACATATATCCGTCAAGTTTTCACTTAAAAATAATTTATGTATTAACAATTAGCCGTACCCGGCAGACGCCTGTCCTGCCTTTAAAAAACAAAAATCCAGAACCCGATTCCAGCGCCATCTACCGGGACCAAATGTTAATCTAAACTATTCTTAAATCCACTTGAACAAACAAAAAATTTCATCAAAATCAGGCCCACCGTTTAGGAGGAGTATCGCAGCGCCACCTACTGGGTCCAATCTTTAATTTAAACCATTCCGGGACATACTTGAACACATACAACAACAAAAATCACCTAAATTCTGGTACCCGATTGCAGCGCCATCTACCTGGTTCAAATTTGAATCTAAATCATCTCAGTAGAAAATTATTAAAATACTAATATCGCTATTAAAAAATAGCGGTTAGTGGTAGAAGGGTGAAAATTTTGGTTTGTATGTATTTTTTAATGCTGAATAAATAAATAAAACGTAAAAAAAGTGGAACACTTACAAGCCAATAGATGGCGCTGTGCAATAATTGATGTCACAAACGTTTCCCGAAACATACAAAGAATATATACAAAAATTTCACCATACAGATGGGCTTAGGCCTGCGAGGAACAACATTAGCCTCGATGGAAGATCTTCCTTTGAGATGGAGGAGCATTCCATCTCGCTCCTCCACCCCTATATAGGGATGCAACATCGCTCATAAAAAACATTACTGTTAGGATATCGATGTTTTCAAAAGTGAAATATCGATGTTAAAAATATCGACTTTTATGAACGACATATCGATGTTTTTTATCACCATTTACATAAGCTTTTGACGCTTGTTCTTGCGATGCAAATGAAACATCGTTTTTTTTAACATCGATGTATCGCCCAAACCACCTTAGCACACCGTTCTTAATTCTTGCTTTCACTAACATCATCCTTTTATGCCGCTGTTACTCCATCTTTGCAATCTTTGCATCTCAATACTCTCATCCTACTAAATACTATGTTTATTCTATTTATATGTCTTCTCCCTTACCCACATTCACTACCGTACTTACCGTACTATTCAACAGTGTGGGCACACACTAACACATCCCTATCACCATTTAAAATGAATGCATATTTAAGAAAAATGGTTATTTTCAATAGAAATGAAAGAAATAGATATAATAATCGACTTTTATATTATAAATTATTACTGGCAATAAGAAAAAATTTGAAAAACAGAGCGCAAGATGGCGCGTTACGTCTATGTACGATAAAACATCGTTCATAAAACATCGTTCTTGAACAACGACGTATCGTCGATGTTTTGGTTTCAACATCGATGTTAAAACATCGATTTTATGAACGATACATCGATGTTTGGAAACATCGATGTTTTGTTTGTATCCCTACCCCTATACGGGATACTCCTCGAAACATTTAGAGGTATGAAAAAAAGATGTTGGCCGATTCTCAGACCTACCCGATATGCACACAAAATTTCATACAAATCGGTTCAGCCGTTTCGAAGAAGTTTGGTAACTAACACCGCGACACGAGAATTTTATATATTAGATTCAGCTTAAACAATTACAAGTAAAAAAACTTAAAAATAATTATGGCACATTTCAGTAATCACTGAAGTCCTGCTAGGGTAATAACAAGCGCACGCGCTCCAAACTCAAAAGGACGTGGATTTGAATCCTGGCCGGAACGCTTGCACCGCCACTTAGGCAGTTTTTCTGACCCAATGTGCATATTGTTACAATTACCACGTGCTAACAACGATGATTTCACATCCTGATGAAATCTGCACATCGAGATAACCAATGTGTCAAGCCTGCCAAGCCGTCTTGTCTTGGTAAATGACTTTTTGTGTTTGCTATAACATAAACTAATGAAATCATTTTATGCTAGAAATATAACAGCCGAAATGATAACTAAAAATGAGTAATCTGATACATATTAGAAGACTTATTCTGCATCTTTGGCGAAAATTCGAGACAAAATACTTGAATCTTTTCTAGTTTATGCAACTGAAATTATAATTATACCGACCTCATTTCAGAATTCCATATAGCCTCGGGCGTATCCCACTCCCCGAGGAATATTTGTGCGAATTTCTCGGAGCCGTGATTCTCTAGATAGCATACCATCGCCTCCGGCAATAAGTGGCCTAGTATCGATCTTTGCATTATATCCGAACTAGTCTGCAATAAGTACACACCTAATAAATAAATCATATTATTGGAGCTATAAGAGTTAGTTAGTTATTAAAATGTAATAAAAAAAATCGCGACATTTGGAAGCCCTAAGTTATATAATGTGATATTTACACAGGTTACTGTTGTTCAGAAAACGACAAAAAAAATTTTTTAAAGCAAAGCGATAAACACTATTCAACTTTTAAAAATCTTTTTAATCTATTGAAATTTTAATAAACTTTTTTTTTATATCACTTAAAACGGTACAAAAGTAACTGCAATCAGTTTTAACTACATATTATTTATACTATATACTGCAAAAATTCTTATATAAACTTCCGATAGAAGATTCCGAAAAAGTGCCTCTTGCAATGTTGAAATCTGTTCGCGCCAACACCGCGACGTCTAAGGCACAACACTACGTGTAACATCACTAGCACAGCCCGCACCGCCCACGAGTCAGTGTCGAAATTATCGCGGCGAAGTGCGCACACGCCGGTTCACGTGACAAACAAATATATCCACTGCTGTGTTAAATATCAGCTCTCACCAATCAACAAAAGTCGTCAGCATCACCAGCAACCAAGTAAGTTCCCTTTATTCCCCCCATCCACAAGGTGTCGGCGACACCAAAATCTATACTAATATTATACAGAGGTAAAGTTTGTGAGTTTGTGACGTTGTAGGAGGTAATCTCTGGATCTAGTTAGATAGCTACGTTGTCAGAGAGAGATAGGCTATATACCACGGGAGCGGTACAGAGCGCGGGTGAAACCGCGCCGGGCCGCTATTACTAAATAAAGTCAATATAAGAAGTAATATTTAGAAAACATAAATTTAAATAATACCCACTTGATCCGCCCTGAACGCTTGTTTCATGTGTGTTAATCGCAAAAACCTCGCAATGGGCAACAGATTCGATCCTGTGTACAGTAGCATGAAGTAAAATACACCAGTTAGATAAAGTTTCGATATTTCTGGATTGTCTTGCATCACTTCATACAAAAGTGTTGCTACCTGTAAATGAGTTATAACATTATCTTAGTCATCATTCTTTTTGGCTAATATTGAATGATATCCCTGTTCTGCCATTTCAAAATAAGCAAGTGTGTTTTAAGAAATATTATAACAACAGCAGAGAAATATATCATAATCCACCTTATGCCTTTTCAAAACTACTTATGAAGTTTATTGAGAGCAACACCATATTTTAATACAGTGTTTACATGTTTTAAGAAGCACAATATATTAACAAATGTGTAATAAGGGTTTTTTTTTATTGCTGGAGTACAGCAGACAGGCTGACGGCCCAACTGTGATGGAAAGTGGGTACCGTCGCCTATGAACACTAGCAACACTAAACGTGCTATCAATGTGCTGCCGGACTCGTAGATGGGACTGGAACCTGGCCACTAATGCCGGAACACAACTCAAGGTTGTTATGGCGGCATGCTCTAGACCAGGGGTGGTAGCCATCCACACGGGCAAATACCCTACCCCCAGGCTGTGGGTGTGTTTTGTCGCCTCTTACAACAGGCCACCCTGCTGTAGGAATTAGTGTTCTTTCTCCGTTCCTGCACGTATAGATATTCACAAATGTTTGTTTAACAAACAATGTCAGTTTGTCAGATTTTGAAATTCTTCCTCTCAACCGGTCACATAAATATCTTTACCATATACCTCGACATCTATCCCGTTTTGGGACATAAATAAATGAACATACACAACTTTTATATTCTCAAGCTAAACAAGTCACACATGTATTATTAGGATACTCAGTGACACTGAGCTGAGTGAGACCCACTACTTAAAAACAATCTTAGGACCTATACATTCTTATGAACTGACAGGTCAATGTTTATGATCAAGAAAAAAGGACACAAATATTTAAAAAAAATCACTATCACAATAAAATATTAGTATGGATTGAACTTACCTTCTCAACAAGTATGGGATCAAAAGTTAATAATAACTGGACTACATGAGCTAAGCTAGCTGGTTCCGATAGCAATCTCTTTACTTTTGGCAACGGTCTAATTACTGCTTCTTCCTCATCTCTAAAAACAATAAACATCCATTAAAACAAGCAAATGTTAGAAGACACAACAAGCTTACATAAAATTTTAAAGAGTTGACAAAACAGATATGTCATAGTAATAGGTCGCTGACAACACTAAGATGGAGGTAAGGTATGTCATATATTCAAATGTGTATAGTAGGTAGGGCGCAATAATACTGTCAGTGACAGCTATATTTGCAGATAAGCTTGTCAAAAGAGAAAATAAAGTAGAAACTGTGTTATCCAAACTTTTATTAGCAAACTTATAAAATTTAAAGTCAGGTTCGCTGTCATAAACTTCGAATGATATTTCCATGGAGATAATCTCTATTCTATATTTGGGATAAAAAAGTATGCTATATTGATTCTTGTTAGAAAAAAAAGGAGTGAGCGTAGACTAAATTTTGAGACAAACTATTCCTAAGTTTTTGATGAAAATACAAATAAACTTACAAAGGCAACTTCATTAATACTTCCGATTCTATCCGGCTCGAAGGACCATGATTAAATAAAAATGTTTAAACAGACTGTGCAAAATTATAAACAAATACAAAATTACACACAAGAGTACAACAAATTTATAAAAATCTATCAATTCTAATTTCACGGCAACAAAGCTGCGTTATTAACATTGGAACATAAATTTCATTATTTTTAACCGACTTTTCATATGAGTACTATTTACCACGCTTACCTACTAGGATAATATCTGCTACAGGCTATTAAAAGGTCCAGTACGGTAGCGGCCAATGCGCTTTCGTCCAACACTGGCGTGCCTCTGGCCACCAGCGTCCACTTGAGTTGTGGCACACTCGCCACTGCCCGCCAACCCTCCATACTGTTGGCCCAACATTTCGTCTTGTTGTTTATCTCGCCAGTTTTGTATAGATCTTTTAGCTGTTGAAGAACGTAGACTTTATAATCACGCGACACCTCTAACCAGCCAGTAATTTGTCATACAATATTGACATTTGACCTCGTTGCTCACAGAACTTATTGATTTGTATAATTGCCTTAAACCATAAAACAGTCTTTCTTAAGCTTTCGCAACTACGAGACTTAAATAAAACTACGTTCCTATTCCCAATATACGCAACCTTTTGTTTTTCAATCAAAAATGACATTTATCACTTAAATCAATTTACAAGCGCGCTAAAATTTCCAAAATTAACTTCCTAGTTAATTATTGAATGTAATGAATACTTTATTCACGATGAATCAATAGCAAATAGTTACTAACCTCTTGAAAACTGACCGGACCTTTCCTCTGTACTTTGTCCCCTTGTTCTAGATTGTAGTACCATTCTTTATCGCCACCGCCCTGTTGGGTTGGTCCTTCTATTACGTTGCTTTGAGTGGGCACCAAGGCCCGTGATGTATGTAGATGAGCCAGTGTCATTAATTCTACTAATATCCTGGAAAGTTCCAGAGAAATATTTAATTCAATAAACATTACTACACTAAGTAAACTGTTTAGTTACTCAACGACACGGTTGGCGTAAAGTGAGACTAACGTTAGATACGCGACTGCGACACGAGACAGGGGACCGCGATATACCACATATCCATTATGTATGCAATTTTTTCAAATTCAGTATATCCTCAAGTTAAGCAAGTGTTACACTTGTATTACGGGTAATATACAAAGCACAACTCTGGTTTGGGGCTGATCTGAGACACCCTGATTATTATAATAAATACGAAAAGCTCGTTTATGAAATTTACTATGCTAGCAGTCGAACCTGGAACCACTTAATCGGACCGGAGTTGGACCAATTAATCGAAGCTGCCAAACTTTACCGCCATTATGGTTGAATGCGCTAAACCTTTCAGTTATCTACAGTTTAATTATTTATAGCATGGGTGTCTGGTTTCGTCCCCAAAGTTATCTGTTGTATTTACCATAAGCGTAACTTGCTTAGCTTGCGGATATAAACTGTGAATTCTAAAAAAATAATGAAAAATGTTATGTCACGTTTCATCCACCAATTTATTGCAGTATAATTTAGCACAATTATAGACCATGGCAAATACATGAACGTGATGCCTTACAGATTACAGGCATTTGTCTGAATCATCAAAAATGTTCAATCTCATAAACATGTAAATATAATATTTAATATTGATTATAATACTGGTGTGCACATCACGTAAACGTTAAGATTTCGGTATATATAGTCTAAGTTTCATTAGGAACAATCAAGCAAGCAAGTAAATACACTGAGAGTACAACTCGTCGTCTTACTTTGAATTCGCGGCGATTGAGCCATGGGCTCTCGCCAGTAGTGCGCCACCCCATCCAACAGGGTAACCATTATCGACGCACCACATAACATAAAACAACTCCTCAAAAAATATTTAGAACGCGAGATAGAGGCAAATGACCGAGATGGGTGGAAATATATCATTCAATTGCATACAAAGCACATAAATTTTTTTGTCACGGTTGCATGTCTCATACCTCATTTGTCTGTCTCGGTCACGTACCTCAAATATATATTAGAGTAAAATTAATAAATAAACCACTCACCTAATACCATTCCATTCTAGAATTTCACTAACATTTCTTTTGTGTAGAATAAGCTTTGAAAGGAACTGAACGAGTCTATCTCTCTCCATTCTATCACAAGTCTGAAAGAGATACGAAAATTATTATTCTGTTTTGATACGATAGATTTTCTTTTTTATTATTTAATTATTCGATGTAAAACAAATAAATATACCCTATCTAACATTTGAACAATGTATTTGGTGTCAGCAAAGGGTCCAATATCCTCGTAATACCTTCCGTAGACAATAGTCATCGCTTGTAAACACATGCATTTCATTTCCACCTTTGGCGTTGACAGGAATCGATGGTATAGATCATTGAAGAATTCATACCTTAAAAGGAAACCATTTTTGTTATCATGTACAAAAACAAAAAAACAATATGTCTATTTCTTCTAAAATGAAGAGAATTTCTAAATTATTTTTTTTTTATAATATATCTGTGTATTCTGGTATGCACCTACTATGCATCTATTTTGACATATAGGGTTACCAAATTCTAAAAATATTGACCACTAAAAATTAAAATAAAATAAGCCTCTATTCTGCCGTAAGTTGTTAGTGTACATAAAAATATTTTGTTAGGGTTAAAAACTATATCGGTGTCCTATTTATCAGCTTTTCCCCGACATGGGCAAAAGACAACCATCTTCTTAATCTTGCGCTTTCAGAGTCCATAGTGGTCTTATGGATAGAAAGAAAGGCAGGGGTCGTCAAGCCCAAATATGCGAAAGGGATAAAATAAAATAAAAAAACGCTATAATTAATTGAATATTCCTCTAAAAAAAAAGAACAATCTACTTTGTGTAATATTCTCTATTGATAAAATATTGTATTACTTCATATTTAAGAAATGTTTTGGGGGTTGATAACTCTGCATGTCAAATGATTGTAGACACATAATAACTGTAACAACAGTCTTTGTTACATAGTGTATATGTTTGGCTATAGCTTTATTATGTATCCCTAATGTTTCAACAAAAGATTAAAATTTTATCTTATCTATACATTCATATGCAAATGCCGTATTATAGTAAAAACTTACTTGTTTAAACTTTTATACATTTTCACGTACTTTACTAATTTAGTACATCAAAGACTGCAGACGAAAATAATATACATTTTTATTCCGAACAATGCGACAATACAACAGGATATGAAGTCAAAATTTAAGGAAGTCAAACCGCATGAGAAGCCTTAACAAATTAACAGCAAGTTACCCACTCAACGGCATGAAATCGGTCATTCTTTTTAGAAAAACCACTTACGATTTCCTAATAGGACTGTCGTCATTATCCCTCTGTTCCAGCAATATCCTGAGATAGTAGTCGCCAATTTTGACTTCATTCTGTAAACACTGGTAATGCACTTCCAACTCCGCGTGGTTCCAAGACGTCAAAGTCGTGCCAGCAACTTCCCGGTCACTTGTAAACGCACGGAGTTCATTTTCTAACGCGTTACGGAGCTCTTCTCTTGTCTATGATAAACATTGAAATAATTATATGTCGCAGTTTGCCGCATATGTTAAATATTGAAGATATTATTGTAAAAATTCCCTAATATCCAATATAGGTTTATCTAACCTGTTTATTATCACGGCTAGAATATCATTTCATTTGACATATAAAATGTCAGTTGATTGTGATATTAACTTGACTTACGAAATGTCAGTTGATTTTAAAGGATGAAGGGGCGAAAGAGGGGATGCTATCATCCGAGGACGAGATGGAAACCAGTATCGTTTATATTTTGGATTTATTAGAAATAACTTTTAGATAATTAGCAGTGATCTGTAAAGTTAATAAAGTGTGCGAGGTGCAAACAGTTGATTTATTGACATGGATAAGGAACCTGGACGCTCGCTGTTATACATATTATGGTCATCATATTTTATTCAATCTAGTTTTTGCGACAATAGAATTACAATAAATTTTACATATAAAAGGGACCATCCATAAAATACACCACACGTATAGGAAGGTGGTCGACGAAGTGTGACCTTGTGTGACAAGGGGTGGGAGGGGTTCAAAATTTCGTGACGCCACATTTCAAAATTGAATATATTTGAGGTTTAAAACACGAAATTTGAACTATTAACGAAAAACTAAAATATTTCCAACTCTATCTGTATGTATTATGTATCGAAATTGTAAACCTCGTGGCCGAGCCTAACTTAATAGGAGAGATAAAATCTCACCACCTCCGTTGGCTCGGTCACGTGGAACGGCTGGGAGAGAATCGTAGCGTGAAGAGGGCTTATTAGGGAAGATCAGATGGGCGGTGGTCGGTCGGTCGCCCCAAGTACCGGTGGAGGGACATAGTGGAGTCTAACCTGTGTGAGCTTCAAGCCTTTAACTGGCAAAAATCGCACAGGACAGATACAGGTGGCGTGTTCTCGTTTCGGAGGCCAAGACAAATTTTGGGTCGCTGAGCCAATGGAGTTAGTTATCTGTGTATTGTTTAAATGATTAAAAATAATTTAAATGGAAATAAAGCTAATGCTAAAATCCAAAATATGTGATGTCACACTAGGGAGAGAGTCTTACGGGTGTGACCAGCTGTGACAAGGACAAGGGAGAGGTCAAAAATCATGCAATTCGTGTGACGTAATTGTATGGCCCCAAAGAACAGGAGTTAAAATAACGTCGAATCGTCTAAATTTAAAAAATCACGGTAAAAATAATTTGTATTACCTTTAAAAAAAGTAATTAATGCGGTATTTGGCTCCTTTTACGTGTACCTACTTAAGACGTCATAAGTAGGTTCATATAAAATCTATGAGTGAGTTTATAAAAAGAATCTCAATTGATTTGACTGTCCACTATTTAACAACTTTTTTATGTATCAATTAAAATAGTCATTACTTTGCTAATATCTTAAAAATTCTCAACTTGGATTTAATCTTTACTCTGACTATGTGAGAATTTTATTAGAATCCAGCCTCTTATTAATGGATATATAACTGTCGAAAGAGTCATTAAATTGGCAACAGAGCAGCTCTGAGCACATTATCCTTAAATTTATTATTGGATTGATTAGAGGTGAATAAAACCTATTTTGCAGTTTGGTATTCTATGACTCGAAAAATTTCAATAATAAATTTAAAATTATTAAATTTAAAAAACTAGCAGTCCATAACAATATTTCACATTAAATTTACAGATGTTGGATAAAATTACAAATAATACGAAAAGAAGTTTAGTTTTCCGATGAAAATACTCTTTCAGAATATTTCATGTCGTAAAGTTAATAATAAATAGGATAGATAATCTTATAAAGATTTCTTTTATAGAAGCCATAGACAATAAACGACATTCCTTTTCAAAAATCATGCAATGGAATGCAGTGGAAATATGCAAAAGAATTCACTTACAGTGTGATTCCATATGAGATTAGGCAACGCATGGTCCTTCTGAAACTGATAGTAGAATAGCGGCCAGTTGGAGGTGGACTTGACCCGCTCCCTCCTTCTCCTCAGAACCACGGGCCGCTCCTTTGTAGGGTCCCGCCGGTCAGCGGGAGCAGATCTGCCGGAGCGTTGGGCCCAATGTTGTAAAGCCAGCTGGGCGTAGTGCTATGACAGAATTCATAAAATTGGGTATTTGACACATATTACAATCTCTTTTCTTTCGCCATAACCCAATTATTTGGGGTCAGCACAATATGTCTTTTCCTTCCCCACACCTCTACTCTGACATACATCTTCTGTTACGCCACATATTATCATATCATCCTTCACGCAATTCATCCATCTTTTTTTGGTCTACCATTACATATGTACCCATCTATCTTGTAGTTTAACATTCTTTTTGCCACGTGACTTTCATCCCTCCTCATTATATGCCACATTGACATTGACACATATCACAATAAATTCTAAAATAGCATTGACATAAAAGAGCAGGTGTCAAAATATCTTATTATCATATTCCTTTGAACAGTTCATATGTGCGGTATAGTTCTAGGGCGCGTTTTTGAGATATAAAGTAAATGAATGAATGAAAACTCTTTGTTGTTCACCATAATTTAAACCTAGACATTTAACATGAATACATTTCCATTAGAACAATGGACGGCCTTATCGTTTATAGCGATCTCTTCCATGCAACCGGTGTCCAAGGAGATATTAAAAGAAAAATTAAATAATATTTGGATTAACTAAATTAATGCTAATTGCATCGTAATTAAATATAATTAAAGAAAAAAAAACTAAAATAGATATACAGAATTAAATAGACTATAATAATACTTTATCTGTGCAGGAAAGGAGAAAGAATACAATTTCCTGCGGCCAGGCGGCCTGTCGTAAGAAGCGACTAAACAACCCACAGCCAGGTGGTAGAGCATTTGCCCGACTGGATGGCTACCACCCCTGGTCTAGAGCATGCCGCTATAACAACTTTGAGTTGTGTTCCGGCATTAGTGACCAGGTTCCAGACTCACTTAAGAGAGCAGCAGCGCATTTGTAGCACCTTTGGTGTTGCAAATGTCCATAGGCGATGGTAACCGCTTTCCATCAAGTGGGCCGTCTGCCTGTCTGTTGAACTCCTGCAATAAAAATAAAAAAACATGTAAACAATAATATAATTCTATTTACTGCAACAAATTTGTGAATTTAGGGTGGTTATAAAAAAAAAACCACGAAGGCTAAGGCGTAACCTCTGCTTCGGTTCGCTTCCGCTTTAGCCTTCTAACCTATATTAAAAAAGTTCGGATCAGTTCATAATAAATAAATGCGCCCTATAACTATACCCCACCACAGTTCATTATAGAAATCATTTTAAGTGTAGTTTAAACCATGTTTAATAAGCTATTTGACTCGTTAAAATTGTAACGTCATAAGCTAGCTTCTCATACAAAATCAAGGTGGTTGTGACGATTTGTGCGATGATAAATAGCGCCTCAGTTGATTTCAAATTCAAATTAATTTATTAATATAAACTTATTTCTAGGCCTTATATAATTATATCTAAAACTTATTATAATAACACATTTTGAATTTTAAGCAAATAAATGATTTGATTTGAATAGTTAAAATTAAGGCCACAATATTATTGACGGCGGTTGCTGCACTAGACTTAAGTCTGTATGTCGGCACCCAACACAATTTTATTATAAGAACTCAAATATAGTGGAATTATTCATTAATTAACCTATAACTATGTAAAAGGAGTGCGTGCGTGTCTCGACTGTCAAATACCCAATTATAGTAGAAAATAAACACAATAGATTTCATTTACAGTGGCCTCAGTTGTAATGAGTTGTAATTTTGGTATAGCGCCATAACACTTCAGTCCCTTGAATTTAGAGTACACTTTTAGAGGACAATAATTAGACTATAGCGGCTTCGGATATAACGCCAATTTCAGGTATACCGACCAGTTTTTATGAACCAATGGTAACAAGTTCCTAGAAATCCCATTTTTGAAGATTTAGATTGACAGACTTTACTTCGACAAATCTGTATTCTACGAACTTTAACAATAAAAATTGTTGAATATTCGAACCTCTAAATGTTTCTCGACGTATTTGACCTGCCGCTCCAAGGCCTCCCAATGGGCGGCGCGCGTCTTCACGCTGGCCTGCGCCAGTTGCAGGTTATCCCTCTCTTCGACTTTCTCCTCTTCCAGGGCACTGGCCGGTGGGGCGTCTGTCGACTCTAGGAAAGCTAAAAGACCGGACGGCTGAAATATAAAATCTTGCTCTTTACTTTATTATAACCTACCAAGCAGGGCCACCTTGACCATATTAAACGCCAGGGTGCCAAAAACCGACCCCTCCTAATAATATTAATAAATCAAATGTACATTATGACAAAAATTTAAGTCTTATGTCTTCGACATGGCTGTCCATCTGGCTTTGCATGTGATAGTTATTTTTTTTAATGACTGCAATTCTAACATCAAATACATAATTTCCATCAATGTAAGTAATGTTGTTCGTGCCTACCCCGCAAGGGAACTGGCGTGAAGTTATGTATGTATGTATGTATGTAAGTAATGTTAATTATGTAATTTTCAAAAGTAGTATATTACCTGGGGTGCAATGCTCCTTGCACCCCAGATAAACACGGCCCTGCTACCAAAGCATTTTTATCGACTTCCCCCACATAAACTTTAGTTGACTATCCCCCGAGTACTTTTCAGCCTTTCGGGATATAAACTATCCTGTGTTCATACTTATACCAAATCCTTTCCTATTTAATATTATTATTATAAATGGGAAAGAAAGTTAGGACAGATGTTTGCTAATCTTTTTCGTAAAAGTACCTGAAAGGATTTTGAGGAAACTTTACAGTAATATAGCTTATATATAACATCAGATAAACACAGGGTATAATTTATGAAGACACTGATTATTATAGCCAAAATATAACTTATAAATATTAAAAATAACGATAAATATTGTTACACGCCGACAAAAGTGAATGCACACCTGCCTGCCACAAAGCACATTTATTACTTGCCGCGGCGTTTGAGCTAATAACATTGAAACTATTTATGACTGTCTTCTTTTGTTTACTTATATAAAAACAGTCTATGGTGTATTGTACTCGTTTATGGCCGTTCGCAGGAATAATTAAGCAGGTGTGCGGATTACGTTTTCTGGGAAATTGCGTCGACGCTTGGCAGGTAGACATATTGCGTTAAAAAGCAATGGCCGAATGGAGAGATCGGCAGTCTAGTGATGGTCACAAGCGAGACAAGACGTGTGTACGTTCGATAAGCTATATAGTGACGGACTTTGCGCGTGTTATTGAATCGTGTATTACGTTGTACTGGTTGTGTCCAGTTATATTTGTACCTGTGTTATACGTGTTTATATTCTATAGTAATTCCAACAGCATTTTAATTTGAGTCCCGCACTCGTAACAATATTTCTAAAAATCTCATGCAATTATCAAAATATTACTTCATAAAATAATAGGAACGATATAAATGTCTATAATTAAATATATATTTTTTGAAATTCGATAGAAATAGGTATCATAAGTGATTAGTCATGTTTTAACAATAAAACAAGTCAATCGGAAAATAAAAATGCATTTGACACTCAAGCCCATTTAGTACTTTGTAAATAATAATTATAGTGTGGTAGAAGAATATTAGAAACGAGAATCCTTATATTTTTTTAATAGCTTGTTCAACTTTTTTATTTGTAATTTTACGTATATGGTACTCTTGAAGTCCTAATAAAATATGAAATTAAAAGGAACTTATTAAAACTCTTTAATTTTTATTATGTTCGTCTATAAAACATTTTGTATATTAAAATGTTATTTCAAAGTTAAAAAGTATAAAATGAACAAATTGTGATGCTCTTTGATCACAAGAAGAAATATGGGATTCAGAGGCTTCTTCAGAATTATATTTTTTATTACCAGATTATCATTTCTGGTACACTTCCACCATGTTAATAGTAACGGTAAGAGTGTTTAATTATACATTACCATAATTCTCTTGAGCAGATTATGAGCGGGTGCATGGTCGACTAGCCACAACGCGACCAGATGCCTCGCCAGATGCCTGTGGTGCAGCCTCGCTGGAGCGTACAGTGCAGTCAGTAAGTGCCTGGGCAACGCCGCCTCGGCGAGTGCCAACGCTTGCATCCTAGTGCCCACTGTGCCACCCCCCTCCTCAACTAGTGCTCGCATCACCAGCCCCGCACCCTTCACTATTGCCATCGATGGATGCTTTGAACAAGAGGCAATAGTTAATAACAAATCCTTTTTACCTTATCCTAATTGGTTTTAGTGTTAAAATTACCTTATTTAGCGCTTTTTTGTACTATATGCGTTACAAGAGTATTCTTATTCTATTGTAATCACATTTTACTTTAAGACTTCAGAAATGTTATCGGTTAATTAATTCATATCCAAGAGTCAAATGAGAGGACAATATAGAATTTATATCTCAAAAAATTTAGATTGTATATTATGAAAAGTAAATTCGAAAAATACGTATAGTATGTCTTATGCTATAATGGCTATGACATAATGGTTTATCTATTAAAAAAAACCACTTAGATGTCTTACAATAAGACTTGAAACTGTCAAAACCTATCAAACGCACGAATAGTACAATTTTTCGCATGGAGCAAATTGAGTATGCATGTATTTGACAATTTTCAGACATTTATAAAATTGTATTGAAAAAGACTATGATATAGAACTCTACCTCAAATAATTTAAACAGCACCCTTCCCTTGTTAGCGACCATTTCTAAAAGTTGATCGAATTGTTTTCCATCCGTGGTTTCACTGTACGGCACGCACAGAGCAAAAGTAAGGAAATCCAACATGGCCGCCACTACTAACGCACCGCTGCCCGCCGTCTGGAAAATATCACTTACTGTACTTCAATACAGAACATCTTATAATAACAGCCAATAACATCCCACTGGTGGCTTGGGCTTCTCCATTTTTAGGAAGCGCAGCCAGTAAACTAATACCTTTGTCCAAGGCGGTTTGACATATCGGTCATGTCGATATGTAGGTTACATAACAATGTTTTCCTCCACCGTCAACATGAGGTATAGTATAAACAAAACTTAAATGCGTCTTTGAAGTTTGTACACGTCACCGTGCAGAAACAGTTATACGTCGCAGACAAAACTGTGAAGACTGTGTTGCGCTCTCGCTCGGCCGCTATCCGGACTCGCATGCCATCTCTTTCGGACACCGTAAAGTGTAACAAACGTTAACATATGACTAGACCTGCGCAAACTCGAGGAACTAACTTCACTCGAAGCGCATTGAAGTTTTGCGCGTAATGTAATGGTAATAATATGAACATTAAGTCACAAAACGAATTAAATGGTACATGATACCTGGCCAGGATTAAAAAAGATAGCAAGTTTGAGATGCAAGAAATTAAAACCTCCTTTTTTTTTGTAAATTAGTATTTAAAAAATACCACATAGTTACAAAGTAATCGAAAGAAACTAATAATAATTGAAATATAACCTAAATTAATTAATAGTATTCATACAAAGAAAGTGTCTATTACTACTTTCCTTATTGTCTCTATTAAAGCAAGGACAAAGTGTTCATGTGTTTTTTATAAATAGCTCGCACATCACACTTCATTTTAGTTTATAGCACTAGTGCAAAAGGTTTAGCCTCCTAATGACTCATGGCCCGTTCCTATATTTTACTAACAGTTGATTTGCATTACTATCGTTTACATTTTGACATAAGCATAGATGTAATGTCAAAATTCAACCGATAGTAAGGGAAATGACTGTTGTTAAGATATTGAAACAGGCCATAATGATATTGAAAGGTCTCACTCACGACATGATCAGCCCACATGGTAAGTAGCCCATCGAGGAACTGCGTGGACGAGAGCATGCTGGCCTTGTTGAGCTGCTCCTGCCTGAGGTCCGGCTCCGCGTGCATCGGCTGCATGAGCGCGCACACCGCGTCCAGGGCCGCGTGCGAGCACGCCGAGCAGCCGCGTCTCAGCGCGCTCACCACCGCCGAACCTATCCATTCGCGGAACCTACGAATATAACATCACAAAGCTAAACTAAGACGCGGTAGAGCCGTGCTGGAACATTCTCTTCGTTACAGTTCTTAGTGCCGGCTTGACCAGTCTGATACCACGTGTTCACGCTTATAGTAGCTCAAAATGCCCAAAATGCTTCGTTAGCCGTTCCACCTGGCGACCGTTATGGTCGTGACGAAAACATTACTAATGACATCATCATTATCGATCACACGACGCTTACAACGACCCATGTCAAAAGGCGGATCGAATAACCGTTCCACTTGGATTTACGATTGTAAAGCCGGCAAGCAAGTGGAACGGGAAACATCCCGGTCGTGGACGTGGTTCGTTGTGAGTCTCTAATGGAACGTAGCGAGTGTTGAACGTAATACATGTAATTAGCTTATTCCGTTTTTTAATTCCAATATTATCTAGACTAGTATCCGCATCAAATTCACCACGCGAACACAGAATATCGGCGTGCAAGTGTTAGCCATAAGCTAATTATTTTATGTGCGATGAGTGACAGTTCCGATCGCCCACTTCCCCTCCCGGTATCCAAACTTCCCTATTCCACCCCTTTATTCCAATTCCATATCTAAACTCCTCTATCCCATTCTGTCCGATCCCTCTATCTATCTTATCCTCTCTTAAAGGCTTGCAAATAGTTGGATTCGCTACTGGTGTTACAAACGCCTTTAGGGCACAGCAACCACTTTCCATGAGCTAGGCCATCTGCCTGTTTGCTAGCTTCGCAAATTAAAAATCAAAACGAATATATTTTGAGGTAGGTGAGACAAGTGACCGAGACACATGATGAGTGAATCAGAAACGACACAATTAGAGACACAATAAATGAATGAGAAAACTCTTTCTTGTTCACAGTAAAATTAAAATTACAAGCAGTTACCTAAATCGAGTTCACTAATTCGCTCGCATATTACCACATTTTTAAAGATACAAATTGAGAGAATATACTTATGACAAATAAATTCACATACACAATATTATATGAATCTTAACAATATAATTATACGAAGGTTTTACAAACAAAATACTAAAAAACTATTTTTTTGTATTTGAGCTGAATGGTTTAGATTATACAGCCATGACAACTTGTTTGATGGATACAAATGTAGAGATAGACCAAAAAAGAGATGGATTGAGTGAAGGATGATATGATGATTTGTGACGTGACAAAGAATGAATGTCAGAATAGAGGTATGTGGAAGGAAAAGAAATATTTTGCCCACAGACAACACGTTTGTTCAGGGTGGCAAAGGACAAAAACCTGAATGAATTGACAAAACCTACATTAACTCGAGCGAAAAACCGCGAAAAAAAGGTAGTTTGAAGTAACTTTAATGATTTCAAAGCATTGCTCACCCGGGTAATGCCGTGAACGCAGCGAAGCCGACTTTACTCGCGCACAAACGTCGCAACGCGTGGAATTGCGCCTCCAACTCGCGCGGAGGCAGATTCGCACCCGACGACGCACTTGCTATTATCGCTGACAGGGCTCCGGTTATCAACTTCTCCTTGTTTTCGGCGAACAGGCGCTATCAAACAAGTATATTCTTATAACAATACATACTCTAAGTAAGATGAAACAATGAATATAGTCAGATATAGACACCTGACTTAAATGTTGACCACTAATAAACTAGAGTCTGGCAAATGAAAGGAGATACTGAAAAAGCGCGGCAAATTTAAAAAATATCGGTATGGCAAAAACCCTAAATTGATATAGAATATATATATACAATACGTAAACAACCTTATTTTTTTTTTAATTCAACGTATTTCTTCTATTGCTTTTTCTCAAATTGGGAAATCATCGAAAACAATAACTTACGCAGTTTACATGTACTGGTTGTATTCTTGTTTTATTTAAACATTTAAAATTAGAATTTCTCTCACGAAATAAATCCCGCGGCAAAAAATGGAACTAATTATACACATCAGCCCAGCCACGTTGTTATGTTGTTTATATCAATTATTTTAATGTAAATGTTACATTATATTATTCTATTTACTAATATTGTTAAATCGGAATACTTCTAAAATTATTTTAATTTTGTAACATTCAGTTGCACGACCGGAGCGCCACGTTTGCGTGTTCGTTCGTGAGACTTAGTCTACACCGAAATAATTACATTTACCTACATCGTTGTTTTAGTAAAATGACATTGACATTTGTGTTAGCATGGGCATGTAATGTGAATAATTCGAGTGTCTTGCATTAGCTTAACTCTATAAGTTATTTATCCATAGCAAAATCAAAATACTATCTTAATACAATTTTTTCAGTTTAAAAAACTACATTTGCAGCACCATGTAGTAAATTTGACTTATGTATATTTTATGTAAACTGGAAGGATTATAAAATGAAATAAATTCTATGTCATTTATAAGAACTACCTGTAGTATGTTTTTGTAAGTGGCCATTTTATGAAGATATCGGTACAATGTCACAATCTTGTCAAAATTGGTATTTTTGTAATTGGTGAATTAAAATGGAGACATTATGAATCAAAAATTAGATGCTAATATATTATGAAAATTAGTCACCATAATACACTATACGTACAAAGAATTTTATAAGTATATATGAAGTTAGGTTGCAACAAGACTAATTATAAATTTAAAACAATCAGAAACATACCAAAAGTAAATAGTCCAAATGTCCACCTACCAAAGTTATAGTAACTTAAAACGACAAATCAATATTTACATTGTAATATTTACACTATTTACAAAGATTAATGGGGGGGGGGGGGGGAAAGCTATGAAGCCTTCATGCATAGGGTCAATAATTTTACAGAGAAATGTTATCAAAAGTTCCAATCAATAATATACTAAAATAGCATTCCTTTTGATGCTCCTTGCGATTAAAAATAATTTCTGTGAACATTATATACTCAAAATAAATGATGAGTAATATCTTTTTTCAAACTCATGACCTGAATTTTTGCATATACTTATAGAGTAAGCCCTTCTGATGTCCACAGTCGAAATCCCGTCGTTCTAGGACCAGTAGTTACTGAGAAAACGCCTTTTGAAGAAATTACAAAATGGCGCATAACTGTCAAACTGTGGCGAGGAATCGCCACAGCTCCGGTATTATTATAGTTTTTTAAGAAGGTCCATGCGATGAAAGGGAACAACATCAAAAAAGTGCTTAGTGTGATCGAACAGAGATGCAAGTGAAGTTAATTATAATAAACTTTGATATTACCAAAATTACTAAATTATGATAAGCGACAAATTTTCCATGGTGAAACCCTTTTACCAACTACTTAAATTTTAAGGAAAATTCATGTTGCAAAAATTTCTAAATTATGCTCTCACCCAAAGACGTTCAGACGAAACGTATTTATTATAAGGAAGGTAAATTAAAGAAATAATAAAATTGAATGGGGACTTACAAGATCCCACGTAAGAAACAGCCACAACAGGGGGCGGGCCTACAAGGCACAGAACATAAATTAATACGCCCCTAACAATAATAATACAAAAATTAACAAAAGCTGAAAAGCATATGACTTCTATGTGTATAAATGACTTGTTTATATGACCCTTAAATATATAATATATACTTATGTATAATTGTATACAAAAAAATATTGAAATAGGTTTATAAATAATTTTAGTTTAAATAAAACTTAGCAAAATAGCGAGTTATCAACAATTACACTGTAACTCATCTATTCATATTCTCTTAAAAAAGGTTAGGATAATAATTATTGGTATACCGCAGAGTAAGATACCTAGTGTGAAAAACAAAGTTAAATTATGTGGTTTATTCCTTATGCCTGCTAAATACGTAACGATTAACAGTCGCCGCAATTAATCTGTGCAAATTGATTTGTTGCATATTTATCGCTCGTGTGTATGAAAAATCGTTGTCGGTTCCGTTTGCAACCTTTGCTAATCGCGATCAACATGAACAGCAAGCGCATCTCTCATCTCCGTTTCGCCGACGATATCTTTATCTTTGCAGAGACTGTCGAAATGCTGGGCAGTCGAGTCGGTCTCGGCATGAATTTAGACAAGACAAAAGTAATATGCAATGAACACGTCATGCAGAGACCGGTAAACTCTGGACGTTGTGCAGGAATATGTCTACCTTGGACAGAAAATGCAGGTAGGCAGGCACAGCTTCGAGGGGGGGAAGCCAATAGGATTCAGTTAAGCTGGGTAGCATGCGGTAAGCTTTGTCAAATCTTCTCGTGGACTATCCAGCAATGCTTGATGACCAGTCTTCGAGCAGTGCGCCCTCCCCGTCCTGACCTATGGAGCCAAGACCTGGACTCTGAGGGCAGGATTGGTCCACAAGTTCCATGACGCTTAACGGGACATCCGTGCAGGAAAGGAGAAAGAATACAAATTCCGGCGGCCGGGCGGCCTGTCGTAAGAGGCGACAAAACAACCCACAGCTAGGTGGTAGGGCATTTGCTCGTCTGGATGGCGACCACTCCTGGTCCAGAGTATGCCGCCATAACAACCTTGTGTTGTATTTCGGCATTAGTGACCAGGTTCCAGTGATTCTTAAGAGAGCAGCAGCGCATTTGTAGCACCTTTGGTGTTGCAAACGTCCATAGGCGATGGTAACCGCTTTCCATCAAGTGGGTCGTCTGCTTGTCTGCTCAGCTCCTGCCATAAAAAAAATAGAGCGTGCTATGTTGGGTGTTTTTCTTATGGATAAAGTTAGAAATGAGGACATCCTCAACATTAGTGTGCATGGCTGCCGCTCAGTTCGGCATTTCATGGCGGAGCTCGCTTGTGTCCTGCGCACGTGCGGTTTGCAACATGCCGGAGGAAGAGAGAGGTGGACACCGCGAAAAATTGGAAGACTATTTCTAGCCATAGAAGCGAAAATTGCCTTTGCAAGACAAAATCAAAGGAGTACCATGATCGCAACAAAAAAGGCCGCCTACAACAGGCTGGTCAAAAAATACAAAGCCGCCGACTCGACTTTTTTAAACACATATAAGGCCCAATAGCGCCAATACATCATCATCTTCTATCGTAGATGACATGTTTCTTGAGCAAGTGATGATCGACGCCGATATCGGTGGCGTGTGGAAACACTAGAGGGGTTCGATTTAACTACACAGCTGAAATCGCTAAGATTTATCGCTACATATGTAGCAGACATTAAATGACCATAAAGTCAGACTATAATGAAAAAACCAAAATAGTATCATCATCAAATCATATTTTATTCACATATCTTTTCCTATTTTTTTTTAAATTAATTTAAAACCAAACCAGATTTAGTATTATTTTATGTGCAGAATCAAATAAATGAGTTACATCAATCTATCCATGGAAAATAAGTCTTCGGTAGATATGCAGTTTCATATAAATACACATACTTTAATAAATATGTTAAATATATAAAACATTAAGTTTGTATGTGTTAGTGTAAGATAAAATGTTGAAAAACCTCTTACGTCTTGGCTGACTGAGTATATGAGTCCACTGTACCCAACGTTCGCATTGAATCTTTCAATGACTTCAGCACGACACATGCCGACTGGGTTTTGGAACAATCTGCAAACATACAAATAATCACCTATCCAGAGTTTGTCAGGAAATCTCTTTTTTAACTGACTACAAAAAAAAGGTTTTTAAATACAAGATTTTGAGATCCTGGATATCATGTGGCAGCAGAGTGCTAGCCAAGACAAGTAATACGAGCCCAAACACGACGGGTCTATCTTGTTTAGTACAGGAGTTCCTATGGCCACCTTCCGACTCCATCATCAGATCAGCTCCACGGTACCATGTTATTGCATTGTCACGCGATATACATATGCATGCGAAATTTCAGCTCAATCAGACACCGGGAAGTTGGTCAAATTTAACTTGCAAGATTCCACCCGAACTTGCATACATACATCCATTGCAAGTTAAATAAAAGCTTATAAAAAGAAGGAGGTTCACAATTCATAGCATAAATACTACTTTAGTTTGTATATATGTTCTGCTATAACCTTTTTGATTTTGAACCGATTGTTAATCCTTCTTTTTAGGTTGCATTTAGTATAGATTCAAAATGGTCTCATACAAATTTCATTAGTATTCGACCTTGGACTGCCGGAAGATATAGCAGGGGATGCCTCGAAATGAAAATAGAAAATGTGTAATGATTGAGATATTGTTAGTTTTATGACTATCTCAATACGTCTAAGTAGATATGATCTGTAGAAATCCTTCGTCAGATGTGTTGCGCCGCTTCTCCTCATTTAACAGTAACTAAAATTGCTTCGGAAGCGGTGGTAGACATTTTTATTTTCATAATTTATAGTATGCATACAAACATGGGCATTGTTTAAAGGCCAATGGGTTTGTATGATAAAGCGTTTATTACGCAGCTAGTCTTGTTATTAAATTTAATATCATAAATAGTAAATAATGTTCGCATTGTATCATTAAATTATCAAAAACCACATCTTCAATTATATTACACCATCACCTACATACAATTTTAGATTAACATAACATAAACATAATTCGTGTTAGTGTAATGACTAGTACACGCGTCCCAAACTCAAAGCGCGTGGGTTCGAAACCTAGCCAGAACATATGCACTTCTTACGCAGTTTTTTGACCTAATGTGCATATTGTTACAATTACCACGTGCTAACAATGGTGAAGGAAAAAATTGTGATGCAACCTGCATATGAGATAATCGATGTTGCAAACCTTCCAAGCCACCTTGGACAAGCGTGGCGGGTATACTGTCCGTTCGAGCCCAGCAGTGGGACGTTAATGAGCTGTTATTATTATAATTATGCTGTTTTCGATCATTAAATATAGTTCCAGATTGGAGTGAGAGAAATTTTCTTCGTTTCGTATTTGAATGACATTATAAACACGTTTACAGACTATAAAAGTCTTAGCCATATTGAGTTAGAGTAAGTTCGCAGATTATTTAAATGTTTAAAATAATAACAGGACCTCGGATTCTTAACCTTAAAATTATTACCTTATTTAATTCCTTTTTTTAAAATCTAATTTCCCAATATTGTATCAAATATATTATAATTTTCTTATAGTTGCATGAGCCAAATGGGTAACATGAATTATTTTTTTAGTGGAAACTTAGTTGATATTTTCCAGGTGTTAGGGCATTTGCCCGACTGGATGGCTACCACCCCTGGTTTAAAGTATGTCGCCATAACAACCTTAAGTTGTGTTCCGGCATTAGTGACCAGGTTCCAGTCCCCTTTAAGAGAGCAGCAGCGCATTTGTAGCACCTTCGGTGATGCAAATGACCATAGGCGATGGTAACCGCTTTCAATCAAGTGGGCCATCTGCCTGTCTGCTGAACTCCTGCAATAAAAATTAAAAAAAAAAATGATATGTGTATTAATTTATGTGTTTTATATTGTAAGAATTATAATTATTGTCTGTTTCCCAAATATATTAAATAAATAAAACTGTATATTGAGCGAAATAAATACTAATAACAACTGTACCTGAGGTGATTAGATTCGGTCTCTTCATCGACAGAATGGTGTAAAGGGCCGAGGCGATATCCGCGCGGCGTACCGCTAGAACGTACGTGCACGTCCCGTTGGCCAGCGGAACGCACGCCGTCCAACAGAGACGCTAGCAACGCATCTCTAAAAGGAAACACAGTCCAATGAAGCGGCTATTCACTATCTCTACCAATTTAATCTATACTAATAACTGATAGAGAGCGATTTATATATTTACCTTTCCCCAGCCAGATAAGTTCTGGTCTGACCATTTAGATACTCGATGGCAAACTTCTGTGGATGGTCTGGGTCTCGGATTAACGCGAATACATCGCTCAACGGCCGTAAGCATACCACCTGAAAATAAGTATTTTCAGTATAAAAACACATCAAATCAAAACACACAACAATTTAGACTGATGGTCCACTTTCCTACTTTCCTTCCTTTCCAAGAGTAGAGAGTAGAATTTGCCTCAAAGGAAGGCAAAGAAATCATCCGAGTCCATACAGCCAATTCTAATGTATAAGTCAACGCGCACTACCACCGCACTGCATTACACGCACACTTCACAAACAAACCAATACACACAAAGAGCCTAAAAATTAATAACCCAGGCACAGAAAACCAGGTGGTAGGGCATTTGCCCGACTGGATGGCTACCACCCCTGGTCTAAAGTATATCGCCATAACATCCTTGAGTTGTGTTCCGGCATTAGTGGCCAGGTTCCAGTCTCCCTTAAGAGAGCAGCAGCGCATTTGTAGCAACTTTGGTGGTGCATATGTCCATAGGCTATGGTAACCGCTTTCCATCAAGTGGGCCGTCTGCCTGTCTGCTGATCTCCTGCAATAAAAAAAAAACAAGTAAAGAAAAGAAACAATACATATGGCACTAGATAGGACAATATATATAAGTATAGATATAAAGCCCACACTGCACATGCACTTCCTCACAAGTCCAGCATGTAACAGATACACTCTACATTAGTATAAGTTTAGTATTACAACTAGAATAAATTAATATAATAAGTTATTCGTAAGATACATACACCTCAACACAGAAATCAATAAATTAATGTCACACACAAGAACCAAAATAACTAACAAGCGTGTTAAATTCAAAAAATTAAATCTAGAAATTAAGTTGTAAAAAAAGGGGAGTCCGTAGAGTTGTTAATAATAAAAATAAATGTATAAATCTTTGTATATTCGTATAGGTAGCATAGTTGAATTGTAGGCTAGAACTCACACCCTTTAACAGAGTTCTTGTGAAAATTCCAAAGGCCACGTTTGACTATACAGTTCACATTTCTCACAAAAACACATAATTACTACTCAAAACTAGCAATATCCTACTACTATTGCTCATTTTAGAGTATTTTTATCCGTGTAGGAAAGGAGAATCAATACGAATTCCTGCGGCCGGGCGACCTGTCGTAAAAGGCGACAAAACAACCAACAGCCAGGTGGTAGGGTATTTGGCCATCTGGATGGCTACCACTCCTAGTATAGGGTATATCGCCATAACAACCTTGAGTTGTGTTCTGGTATTAGTAACCAGGTTCCAGTCACCCTTTAGAGCACGGCAGCACGTTGGTAACACCTTTGGTATTACAAATGTCCATAGGTGATGGTAACCGCTTTCCATTAGGGGGACAGTATGCCTGTCTAGTGACCTCAAGCAATAAAAATAAAAAAGGATAATTTCACATATTTTTCGAAAATAAAACTGCACTGAAAGGGGACGTCCTTTTAGTTCCCGCCAAAAACTCCACACAATATCAAGCCGGTATTTTTGGGCCCACCTCACTCTGTCTGTCATTATCACTAGATAGACGGCTGTCACATTACTTTTATGCCTGTTTGATCGGCGCCATTTTGTGGCTGGTAATCAAGGTGTGGTCTGCGAGAGTCCCCGTGAAAAATATTTCTGTTATAGATATTTGGGTGTATGTATTCAATTTTATTGATTCTATTATTAGATACGTAGTATTTATATAAAATTTAGCAAATAAAAACTTTGAAGACCAATAAATATTTTTTTTCCTGAAAGTAAAAATTAATAACTCCACCAGGATACAGAAACAAGTCATGAACGAGTGAACCAGTGCATAGACTTAATTTATTCATATCTTTTATCTAAATTTAATTTTACATAAAGGACACTTTTTATCTAAATTCCGTAAAGATCAGCAAAATTTTACAATAAAAGTATGCCAGACTTTTGGTTTCAGTGAGCGAAATTAGCTACTTACTATCAGACGTTTGGTTATCCATTATACCATCATCCTCAAAAATCAAACTAGGACACTTACAGAATAGGTCTGTGGATCTCTCTCCAGTATGCAAGTATCAGATAGACAGAGCGTCCTCCTCATGGGTTCCATATGCCGAGCAGGATTCACCTTGTGGACTATGAACTCGCTGAGAGATGTCTGGTGCTGATCCCCACTGAAAACAATATTATGGACAAAACCTGATTTATGCGCTATACACTAAGAACTCATAGTGATTCTGCGCGGCTTGCTGCAGTGTCAACAGCCCTCCGGGCCAACCGGAGGGATGAAAAATTTATAATAAAAACTGATTTCTATACGCAGTAGACGGCGGCCGCGTATAGGCGCTAACAGCTTGGGTTATTCTACGAATTACTAAAATGTATTGAAATAAATGAAACCAAATAAGTAGAAAATGCGTTAAAATCTGTTAAATTTTAATTTTGTACAAGTCACGGAAATAATACTCTTACTTAATAATTTTTTTCACATGTAACTTTGTGACGTTTCACGCCTTTGCTAGGTAACAGATTGTCACGAAATTGGGCATACACATTATCAGGAGTATAGAATAGGACATAAAGTACCTTTCATTTTAAAAAAAGAGTATAGACGAATATAGCCGCAATGATGGTGCCAGTCTCGTTTTATCGGCACCACCGATGCAATTCATTAACAAATAAATCGTTACCTACGGCAACGGCAATGAGAGTGACAATTTTAGTGTGTTGCTTTCATGATTAGTTCCACCTACGGTCCGCTATATGGCGTTACGTATATTTGTCAATAGGTGCTTTGAAGAAAAGGTTAAGTTAGATATTTCTAAGAATTGTAACATCCGCACTTCATAACATATTACATATAGTTACCCGTAGGGGTGGGTAGGCAGAGACTATGGATCTCCACTTGCGATGATCCTGACAAACAACTTTCGCTTCAATTATTCTCATTAACCTCTTCATCAATGCACGTTTATTTGAGATGCTTTTTACCTAGCCTCTCTTTAACACTTCTGCTATTTGATCGTGGTTTGTACGTCGCGATCTGCCGGTACCAACCCTACCCTTCACAATGCTGTCATACACTTGTCTTATGATTCTATTTTAATCCGTTCTCTCTACATGCCCAAACCATCATAACATGACATACATAGCCCTTTTTAACGCGATCGAAGCTAGTACGTAAATAATTCAATTTATACAATTGATGGCAAGTGCCTATAACTGCTATCCATGGTTATATGCCTCATCAAGGAATGATTTTGCCAATAATCCAAGCACCAAATTTCTCGTCTTTTCAGTAGAAAGAAGAACCAAGAAATAATATGCAATTATAGATAAAGGGGCGGTTTGTAAATAAACAGAAATTATGAATGGATTATTATACACATAATTATCATCACATTAGTATATAATATATGTAAATGATATTAGATAGCGGTGTCAGTGATCAAGGTCGCGTGACTCACGCGCATGCCAAACAACAGTTAAAAGGAACATTATAACAAATTCAACCAAATATCCCGCTTATTAATAGGACATTGACGTCCATGATGTATACAAATTATTCCGTAAATAAAAATCATCGGTATTATTGTTTCTGTTTAACTTACTCCTCCATACTAAAATGTGATATTTTAGTATGGAGGGTGGCCTATCATTTACTGTGCAGTATTTAATCTACTGTTCCCTTGGTGTTGTTAGCCGTAGAGTGGAACACTGGGTGACCTATGATACAGATTTTAACCGAGTTCAAAAAAGGAGGAGGTTTTTAATTTGACGTGTATTTTTTAGGTATGTTCAGCCATAATTTTGTTGTTTCTGAACTGATTTTGATGATTCTTATTGTGTTGGATTTAGCAAAGCTTTAAAATGGTCTTATATAAATTTTATTGCTAGCAGATTTTGGGTTCCGAAGATATAGCAGAAAAACCCTTGAAATCAGGCTAAAATGTGAAATTTTTGTGGTTTTTCAGCCATAACATTTTTGTTTCTTAACCGATTTTGGTCATTAATTTTTCACGATTCATGCTAGGTTCAGAATGGTCCGATATCAATTTCATTGGTATTAGATCTTGAGTTCCGAAGATATAGCAATAAAATAAAATTTGACTTCGGATGTTTATTCTTCAAATCCTTGGATATAAGTATCTTATACCCTGGAGGTAAATCTGAAATATATTTTATCCCCAAACACATGATAGTAAACAATAATAAACCCGTGAAGACCCTTATGCGTCATATTTATACTAGTATAGTATAGCATCACATCATGCATATAAAAGAGATAATCATACTCAGGCATAATTACGCAGAATTTTAGTGTAACAGCGGTAATTAGAGCTTGATGAAGATATCTCATTACAGTACAACATACGAGGATGTAATACTACATACATAATCATGTACACACTTACAAAGTACATCAAGTTAGATTGTATTTTTTGTGAAAGGTAGACTAAAAATTTGTACTTGAGAAGCATTATACTATACTCCGAAATGTTTATTTTACAAGAGCCGATTTAAGGTAATTTTATAACAGTTCAATTTCAAGGAATTGTGATATGAAATTACATTTTTTTTTTTATTAAATAGAAAATTCTGAAAATAATTTTAGGTTATAGAGCTATATAAATATAATATATAAAAATACTTTAAAAAAATTTTAAGATACCGAGTATTTTCGATATGTTTTTTATGATTTCCTAGTTAAATAACAAAAATCAATTTCCTCTTAGATTATTATTGTCATGTATTTTTTACAGGGTAAAAGTAAACTATACCATGGTTGGCACCCCAATGATTGGGGCACCGAGTCATTTTATTAAACGTATTAAAACCTTAATGTATTTCATTTTGTAGCCATAAGTAAGTATATAATAATAATTATTATTATACGAATTGTATACCTCTGCAGACCACGGGCCATAAAAATGACCCGGACTTTTAGATTTTAGTTAATTAATTATTATTACACATGTATATTTATTTGTTCTCTTTTATGCTTTTTTAATACATATAAACAATATACATATTAAAAAGATGACGTCTGTCGACAGCGGGGTCTAGGTTCCAGGCTACGGGTGGATAGGGCTCCACAGAGAGCAACTTTCTCACAATGCGTGCCGTGCTCAGGAGAAGAACCGCTAGCTGTATCTGGCCCTTCACCCATATACCGAGCGAGAGCCTCTCTAACGAACACCCCTATCGGTACAATGATCTTTAATACCATATGCCACATGTCAGTAGTCGCGTGCGCGAGGTCTAGACATTTCGTTAATTCATCACTTTCAGCTTTTACCGAGATTTCAGTCATGTGGAATACTTATATCAATGAACATCGTACGTCTCGTAGATCGATTTATTATCACAATGTCAGGCTTATTGGCAATTATTATTAACATTTTATGGCTAGAAACAAAAAAAAAACATTAAGACTTCTTAATGTTTTGAACAAAATACATAAAAGGATGCCAGTGATTTCACTGGCCCTGTAGATAATAGGCATTCGTGCTAAACGAATAAAATAGAAAACGAGAGACACTAAAAGAAGTATAGGAATAACATATTGTTATACTATAAGTATTATGTCTAACCGCATATACAACTGGAGTACCTCCCATGGACTTAGAGTCAATCCCAATAAAACTCAGGCCACCATCATTGGTAGCTCGCGAGCCATAGCCAAAATAGATTTTTCACTGCTTCCCGATATGATCTTCCATAATACGCCTATTCCTATCAGTGATCAAGTCAAGAATCTTGGCGTAATAATGGACAAGGAATTGTGTTGGCGACCCCACATTACTGAATTAAGCCGCAAGATTTTTGCATCCTATACATCGCTTAGGAGACTGAAAAATTTCCTTCCGACTGCCACTAGGATTTCGCTTGCTCAATCAATTCTACTACCCATCCTCGACTATGCTGATGCTTGCTATGTTAATGTCACTCAAGAGCAACTTATTAAGCTCGAGCGTCTTCAAAATGTTTGAATAAGATTCATACCTATTTGGTTTAAAAAAATATGACCGCGTTTCTGAATATCGCAAAAAGCTCGAGTGGTTGCCTATCTCACTTCGCCGGAATGCTCATCTTCTCAACTTACTATATCGTATACTGTTTATCCCTTATCTTAAGGAATGTTTCAACTTTCTTCATACGTCACATACACTCAATTTGCGCTCCACTAATAATCTCCTGTTAATGGCACCTGCATACTCTTCAACATTTTATTCCAACTCCTTCACCATGCAGGCTGTCTTACTTTGGAACTCTTTGCCCACTGATGTTAGAAAAGCTAAATCTTTTGCCATATTTAAAAATTCACTTTTTTTTCCTTTTCTTTCTTTTGCATAATAATTACAGATAATTTAAGAATTTCCTTTGAGTCAGATTGCCTAGAAGAGATCGCTTTTAGCGATAAGGCCGCCTTTTGTTTTACCAAGTAACTATTGTCTTGTTGTCAATTTTTTTTGTAATTTTTGTTTTGGTGAACAATAAAGTGTTGTCTATGCCCATACATTTCATCCTATTCGTTTAGCGCTAATGCCACTTGTATTCACGGCCTAGGGTGCAAACTATGATATACTTTTCCCTACATACTTAGAATAGGACGTTATGTTCTTACCTGTACTTGCCGAACCGTTGATCATGATAATCATCCAACGTTATTGTCGCCGACAGTACTTTTATACTGATACTTAGCATAAGACTTGCCATTTCCAGCATCTTATTGATGATCACTTGGTGGTCCATGGAATTGGAAAACAAGTGGAGGCGACTGTACCCGCCCACAGCTAGCACAAAGCCACCGGCAACATCTCCCACTGGTAATATTCCCTGTTAACGTAAATTGTATTGTTATGGCAATACTTATGGTTTTTTTATTGTGAAGCTGGCAAACAGGCAGATGACCCAGCTCATAGAAAGTGGTTACCATCGCCTATGGACGTTTACAATACTAAGGGCAGGAAGGCAACGCGTTGCTAGTTTTTAAGATGGGATATACATGAGTCGTCGTAGCGTAACGGCTAGCGCACGCGCCTCAATCTCTAAGGACGGCGGGTTCGAATCCTGATCGGAACGCATGCACCGCTGAGACAGTTTTCTGACCTAATGTGCTTATTGTTACAATTACCACATGCTAACAACGGTGAAGAAAAGCATCATTATGAAACGTGCACATTGAGATAACTGACGTGTCAAACCTGTCAAGCCGCCTTGGACAAGCGTGGCTGGTATACTGTCCGTTCCCCAATAGTGGCAGGCCCGAGCCCAGCAGTGGTCCATTTATGGGCTGCTATTATTATTATTATAAAAGATGAGATGAAGAATGAGATAGCGAAGGGATCGGACAGGAGGAATGAAATTTGGGTTTGGAATGGGGGATGGCATAAGGAAAATTAGTTAGGTGGAGGGGGAAGTGGGCTATCGGAAGTCCCGTTTATCGCACAAAACACTATTAGTTCAAAGCTAATCGTTACACGCCGATATTCTGTGAGAGCGTGGTATCACACCGATCGAGCAGGCCCTAAGAACTGTAATCAAGATAACGATTCCAGCATGGCTCTACCATAGTACCGTCATAAAATATAAAAAAATACAATTTCTATGTGCCAACCAACACCTGATGCGTCGAAATTAAAAAGTATTGCCAAATGCATAAAACATTTAAGGACCAAAATACTTTTTATAAATTACTTGTTGATTTTTCCAGTTTCACTTGCTTGCGGGCGTTATAATCATAAACTCTAGTGGAACGGATTATGGAGCTTTGATGTCATTAACGACGATGTATGTACACAAATGTTGATTTGAAAAACGCGCCTTTTTCAATGTCAACCGATAAAGAGAATTAATGTTCTGTGTTCAACGCCCACTTCGACCCAGCTCTTGACATGAGTCGCTATGAGCGCTGTGTGATAGAAAATATTGGCGTCATTAGTTACGTTTCCGCCGCGACCATAACGTCTGTGGTCACCATGTAGAACGGCAGACGGAGAATTTTGGGCGTTGTGAAATACTAAAGTAACGCGGCCAATATGTTATTTTAACATCTGTTCGCTTATATTTGTAAACTAGGACTTGCCCGCGACTTCGACCAAATTGCTCGGGTAGCAAAAATCACAGTTGTTTTACCAATATTTAAAAATAAAGATTATTTCCAGCAGGACAATGGGGGGTTATTTACACTGAAAATACATAAATCCTGGAAAAACTCGTAAAACGTGGAATAAGTAATGTTACTAAAGACATGTGCAATTACAACTGTTCTATTAAACTTTTTAATAGGTACAGAAAGCATGTCATCATTTAGCAACATGAGCAAAACCGTTTTAAAATCGCTCTACTCTAAACCCACAGGGTTACCAGTATATAAAGTACCGCAGATTTTAAATCCCAGAATTTGCTATCATACATACATACATACATACATAACTTCACGCCAGTTCCCTTGCGGGGTAGGCACGAACAACAGAGTGCCATTTAGGCTTATTCTTACACACCTCACTTGCCTCTTTGACATTCATAACTCTTGTCATGCACACTCGTCTGTTCTTAAGGCTCCTGACATCACCTTCTGCTAGTACACGATCAATTTGATCATGGAAGGTGTGTCGTGGCCTTCCACGACTTCTGCATCCATCCACTTTTGCATAGTATTTCTGTTTAGTCATTCTTTCATCTTGCATTCTTTCCACATGCCCGAACCACCGGAGCATTCCTTTCCTTACCTTCACCCCGACACTCTCTTTCAGACCAACTCTCTTTCTTACTTCGGTATTACGAACGCGGTCCGCGAGCGTCACTCCGCAGATTTTGCGCAGTGCTCGCATCTCGACCGCGTTTACTCTACTTTCATGCTCTCTCTTCCATACCCAACTCTCGCTTCCATACGTGAGCGTAGGTACCAGCACCGCGTTGTGTACGGCGAGCTGGGCCTTCTGGCTGAGGTTCTTAGCGCCTAGAAGTTTACCTAACGCTCCATTCACACTATTCCCCAAATTCACTCTTCTTTCTATATCAGCGGTGTACCTTCCATCCCTGCTAAAAGCACATCCAAGATATACAAACTCATTCACTTGCTCTAGCATAACATCATCGACCATTATCCTTGCATTCGTTCTGGTTTCTTCTCTTTCAAACACCATAACCTTTGTTTTCTTTGCATTCAAATGTAAGCCTCTCGCCTGACAGTCATCTTTCATCATTGTGACTAGTGTTTGCAGTTCTGATGGCGATTCGGCTAAAAGCACGGCATCATCCGCATAAAGCAAGGTGCTTACAACTAGATCACTCATCCGCACCCCAACATCCATCAATCTTATTCTCTGGAGACAATCGTCCAGATATAGGATGAACAGCAAAGCCGACAGCACGCAGCCCTGGCGGACGCCAATATTGACGTCAAACCAGGGCGACAGGCTGCTATCAACCAGTGAATTTGCTATCAACCAGTGAAAACTGCATCGAAATCGACCGAGTAGTTTTTACGTGAATCACGAACAAACAGACAAACACAAAAATCTAAAAAACAAAAACTACCGTTTTATAATGTTATATGGATACTAAAAATCATTGTAACATGTGTCAGCATTCCTATTATTTACTGTGTGGAGCAATAAAGTTTTATCTATTTAATTTAGAAGAACAAATTTCAAACATCAGTTACACATAAACATTGTCACAAAGTACAAGTCTTTATATACATCAACTTTTGAGAATACTAACCTGTATATCACAATATGGATAACTGGCAAGTAAAGTATGAGTTGAGGGGTCTAATTGTTCCAACGCACAGGGGCCCACTTCTAACACTACTGGTAGACGAGTACCACTCCAATGGTGTTTATAGGCTTGATATCTCTGTAAAGAAAAATCTTGATGTGAGAAAATTATCTCCACAAAGTATTTCAATATTCACATTTCAACACTCAGTTACATATACCACGGCTAGGGCTACTTCTCGTCTATTTTCTCACTATCTTCCCATCAAAGGATATGTTTTCTTATATTCTTGGGTCCAAATTGTAAAAAGATGAGAGTGATTTTTATTATGATTATATAGATTGAATTAATCTTGTGGTGTAAATGTCTTCATATTATTCATTGTTAAAATCCATTTACATAAATCCATTACGATAATAGATAACTTATTTTATTTGTGACCTTATAAGATTTCTCATCTTCCAGATAGAATTTAGGGCTGATGTGTTCCATTATGTAATACAATAAAATAACGCTTTTATAAGCCATATCTCAGCTTTTTACATTTCTTTTGCCCAAAAAATCCTGTTTCTTTTCGTCTATATGTAAACACTGTTTCAGAGAAAAATGACTATGACATATACAGACAGAAATAGATGGACTGCCGAAAGTGACAAATACATAATAAGAGTTCCTTTTTTCCAAAATGGCTATAGATCCCGAATAAAGAGAAATTTTATTACATGCATGCCCACACCCAGTAAGTATTTGTGGGTGATTTTGACATTTGTTTGCAAAATATTATAGTCAAGCAAAAGTAACTTAAAAACCTATAATTAAGCTTTCATAGCAAAAACACTTACAAATATATCCTTCGGCTTCTCAGCAAACAAATGTCTATATTTGAATGCTTCAGTCAGAATCAAGCATTTATGTTCAGAAGAAAACTTCATACTGTCTACTTTTTTCTCCTTTTTCATAAAAAGTGTGAAATCATGATTTGCTACAGAGCTTGAATGCTTTGCCGAAGCCACTGTAACTACGTCTGCATATAGCCATTTGTTTGTAACCTCTAGCCTGTCTGGATTGTATGTGGTGATACCATGTGTGCCAATAGAAAAGACCCGTTTGTACTTCCCCTTCCATGAGTGTTTGGTGACGAGAAATGAGGCCACATCTTGATTATCTTTTAATGGAATCATCTTAACATTGCCTGTGAAAGAAAAGTAACTAGTGCATTTCTTTGGTCTTATACATTAAATTGTGAAAATGATGCTACTTACACTGGAATACACATACATAACAGATTGGGTAAAAGCCTACCAAATCATAAACAAACAATGTTACTGTCATAGATGGATATTTGCAACACTAGACGTGTTACCAATGTGCAGCAGGCCTCAAAGGCATTTTATAAACACCTTTTAAAAATACTATATCATTTAAGTCGGTGAAAGTCAGGGTTGGGAGATTATTTCAAATTCCTAGAGCTAGCAAGAGAAACTGAGTACCATTGTATACAAGAAAATTATATCTGAACCAATTTTCAAGTTGGTCATGTACTCATAAAATAATGTTAATAACCCAAAGATTTTTTTTAATAGCTCCAGTACAGCAGACAGGTAGACGGCCCACCTGAAGGAAAGCGGTTACTGTTGCCTATGGACCTTTGCAACACCAGAGATGTCACCAACGTGCTGCAGGCCACAAATAAATTTTATGGCATCCTTTTTAAAAACCCCATATTGTAGCACTGTGGGAAAACCATGTCTGGGAGCTCATTCCATATCCCCATCATGTGCAAGAGAAACATTCTAGAGAACTATTAAAAGAGAAATGGAGATATATATATCCAGCCGGCTAACCATTTTAGGCGAGGATAAAACACATCTTCTACACTCAAGTTTAGCTAGCCATGCTAATAGGACCCTGTGGAAGTGTGAAATGGGATATCCCATAATATGGTGACCTGATATTAGGAGATATAAAACCTTTAAAAGAGGAGATGACCTAAATACCAATGAGGTTTAATGATTATATTATACAAGACATACATATTATACAAGATTTAAAGTCTGACTCAAATTTAAGGGAATGTAATATCAAAAACAATAAACACTGATCCAGTGAATACTCAACTTCTTCAAATAGAATAAAACAAACTAGTTTTCCTTGTCTGTCTATCTGTATATCCAACTCTTACTAAACTATACAACAAATTTTTTAGCAGTTTTCACCATCTGGTAGATAATTTTTCACTAAGGTCTATATAGTATATAAATAAACCTAGGTAAGTTTTTACATAAATAAACTAGAGCTACCTCCTAGGGATTGTGGCTATGTCACAGGAAAAACTCCAGTTATCAAATAAAATAAAACTCACTTATTAGTACTTAATTAGTAGTATACCAAAGAGGTATTCATCATTTATATTAGTAAGACAATTTTAGCAGAGGCATAATGCTAAAATGTATATTTGTAATCATAATGAGTAATATCATAAAAATGAAAATTACACAATTAGTCATAGTCAGCTAAATTCCACTATGTATTTTTAATTAATTTAATTAATGGTCGGTTGTGGTGAAAGTATGCTCATTATTAAGACTAGAGATATTTTTTTATATAATTAACTTTAAGTGTATAGCAAAACAGACTGCTCAATGAGATCTAGATGTCTCCTTCAGACCTTATTGCCTTATATAGGATTTTTATTATAGAAAATAGCAAAATCGACCACAAAGCACTGGTTTACTCTAAAATAATAACTAAGTATAAGTTGGGCCACATATTGCTCTCCCATCTATGGGCCATAGCACATGTTTAGCCGACTAGCCAGCCAGCCTAAAGCAGGCTCTCTATTATAGACTATTTTAGATATTTCCACATAGCAGACAAAAATTATCTCATATATATGAGTTTTTTTTTCAATATATACATTATGATTGTCAATACCAGCCAACTTATCACAGCTGACTCAGTATTGATAAATCACAGCACATACTTAAACTTAAATGAGCAAGACTTAATTACAAATCTACAGCAAGCCTTAATGGTGTACAGCCAAAATAAGAAAATTAATTAAAAATATGTAACCATAGTAAATATGGAAATTTCTCATTGAGATTTTATAATATGGGGTTATTAAATAAAGGTTTCAAATTTTCTATTCTATTCTTGCTGGTACTGGCTCCAATGCCTTTGGCATGATTTTGCCTATGTCATAGTAAAAGAGGCAGGTATATGTTATTGTAGCTATTGCCATATTAGACATATTTTGATGGTCAGTAATCTTTTTCCAAAAACCTGAGGACAAGAAACCACAATACAGGCTGGCCCAGTGTTAGTAACACTCATATACCTCTACCCTCCATATTCCTGATATTGCAAATGTCCATAACTAGTGACAGTTTAACAACAAGTGGCCTATCTGCCCTTATTGTTTGTCTGGTTCAGATAATAACAAAAATTACACCATCCCTATTATAAAAGTGCATCAGACCCAAAAATTTCATTATAAACATTGAGAGCTTGTTAATAACGGTTGGGCCTTTTCTACCAGCAATTCAATAAAATGAGTGTTCATTATCTATGACAACTAAAGATGTAAGTATTATTGTACATAACTGAAACATTCACACACAATATAAAGAGAAAATCAATTATCTTTTATCAAAAATTACTAACCGGAAACAATTCTAATGTTTTAGTAAAAAATTACAAACAATATTGTAATAACTACAACGATATGATATACGTAATCATGTTAAATAATAAATATAAATGAATTCTTCCAAGCATCTTCTCTTCTTAAATATGAAAGGCAGAAAAAGCTTTGTATGTCAATATTAGGAATAGTCCTCCCCTTCGTAAATATAATAGATAGCAAACGTAGATAGATCAAACGTGTAAACAAGGAACAATGAGACCCTTTTTTGATGGTCAGGAACAGTAAATTTGTAGAATAAAGTACTTACAGACTGTAGCGAGATAGTCAAGCTTCAATTGTTTGCGCTATTTTCCGATAAAAGCCACATAATACACAAATAAATTGAAAAAATATGAACAGCTTTTTATCAAAAATAGGGCCGACCAACTCTAATAAAAGTTCATCTGAATTCTGACGTTAGATTCAGGGTTGCCAAAAACCAAATTCTTAATTTAGTATAAAGACTGTCCACATTCTCGCAAATATACCGATACCTATAACTTGCGACTGTTATAATGCAACTGTTTATATCCTCCTAACGCCCAGGTTTTGAAACGCTTTCTTGACTTAAACGCCCAAAGTCCTTAAAAAAGGTTACATTGGCAAGAAAACCCAAGACTTGGAACTTTAAAAATTGTGCCTTACAGTAACCTCACATGTATGATTTTTTTCTTGTCTTAGGTAAACGAGGACAAGGGAAAAAAGGACAAAAAAATTACCTTCTGGTAGGCCTTTGGGTCAACAGCTCTAGACTTCAAAGAAGATACTTTTAACAACATCAATTTTTTCAACTACTATGAATGTGAAAGAAGCAAGTGAGGTGTGTAAGAATAAGCCTAAATGGCGCTCTGTTGTTTGTGACTACCCCGCAAGGGAACTGGCGTGAAGCTATGTATGTATGTATGTATCTCAGATCCATATAAATTTTTATGTAAACAGCAAATATAGAATATCAGTACCTATTTTTGATAAACATATCAAAACAAATCGAAAAGATGTCATGACTATACTGTAATTTATTTTCACAGTGACGACCTTGTTCGATGTAAAATCAAGTAAGACAAATTTCTTTTGTTTTTGTTGGCACTGTTGCTTGGTCATACACAAACAAAAACCTCGAACATACGTTCGGAGACAACACGCTATAAAAAAGTGGTAACTTGAATTTAGTAGCAATGATGAAAGTTGGGGTACTTAGAATAGTAACCTGGGCGTTCAATTGGCGAAATTGGATTTGGTGCTGGGCTTTATTCCCTATTTCATTCAAGTACTTTTTTAAGGACCGCGGGCGCTACGAGGATCTAGGCGTGCCCATGAGCCACGTCCAATAATTTTTTACAGCTTAAGAGGCCCATTTACGTTTTTGCACTGCAGTCCGCCGCGCAATGCAGCACTGTGATTGTTGTTGCGACCTGCATTGTGTCCTGCAACACAGAGCGGGTTACCTCTTGAAGATGTGTCGCGTCTAATGAACGCCGCCAACGTATCTGTATAAGGAAAGTCCATTGAAATGTGCACATTATAGTCGAATGTCACGAAAGTGATCTTGACCGTTCGGACGTCCTAAAGCAGTCTGGAAAGTGTGTTACGGTTCTGATATGCACAATGTTCGGACGTGTCCTATAATGTGAGGGTACTCTGAGCCCTGAAAACCCCACCCATTTTAAACCTGCGATACAGGATCGTGTATGGGCTCCTTTATTGAAATTTTTAGTTGTGGTGCCGCCATATCTTATTTGTTTGGGGTTATGGCTCCAAAACTTCAGCCGTAGACAGAGGCGTCGATTTTGCTAATGTCAGCCGTGCCGAATGTACAAAAACTGTCAAATTGTTATTGTCAATTTGTCAGCTGTCATTGCAGTAATAAACTCAACTCATATCGCACACATACGTAGTATCCATAGTAGTTTGTGCGCACACCGCAGTCCGCAACCAGTTTACTTCTAGTAAAATTGTACTCGTGTTAGGATAATTTTACATTAAATACCTTATTTTATTTTCGTGAAAAACCATGGTGCTAGATTTGGATCTGTTCCGCGCTGATAAAGATGGTGATCCGGATAAAATTCGTGAAAACCAACGCAAACGATATAAGGATGTTGGTCTCGTAGACACCGTGGTTGAGCAGGATACTCTCTGGAGGAGATTGCGCCACGAAGCCGACAACTTGAATAAATTAAAGAATGTTTGCAGCAAAGAAATAGGATTAAAAATGAAGAGCAAAGAGCCTGCGGGTCCCGAAAATGAGCCAGTGCCAGCAGAAGTGGCTGAAAACCTGATTAACATAACCGGTGACAATCTAAAGCCACTCACTGTAAATCAAATTAAAAAGGTAAGAAAGTCAGTCAAGTATGATAATTAAATAGATGTATGATGCAAAGAGTTTCCTTCCTTACAACGACAACTTTCAAAATTTATGTAAGTTTAGTAAATAGTATATTCCATATGGTTTAAAATTGTTAACCTTAATTTGTCATTTATAAGCTATTTTTTATATTTAACTTCAACTGTGGATTAACATAAATATTTTCTATCTGTTTTCAGTTTTGAAATTTTATTTTGTTAAATTAAAAATTAACTAGATCTTTCTCTGCTAATTAAGTTTCTTACTTCAGCATTGTATCTTTTTGGAACTTTTGTATTTTCTGTGTTATCATATTTTTATGTTTTAAGTATTGTACATAATCAAGACTATAAATAAAGTTCAACTTTGAATATTTTCCTAAAGAGAACCAATAAGTATTTTAGAATATGTATAAAGTATAAATAGTCTCTTATTGACTCCTCTACCACTATAACAACCCGCATGCTGGAAGGTACCCTTTGTGCTGTACCTCCCTGGTCCATTAAACAAAGGAACCACAAGATATGAAGAATATATCATGAGGAAGATGTGCTTGCCATTGAGAAGCCCACATTGTTTATAGTACTAATGATCTTATTTCAGGTTAGAATCTTAATAGATGAAGCGATAACCAAGAATGAACAGGGTCTAGTAACAGCTGAGAAAACACGTTCTGCAGCATTGAGGGAGGTTGGTAACCACCTTCATGAATCTGTTCCAGTTGATGATGACGAAGACCACAACAAAGTAGAAAGGATTTATGGAGACTGTGAATTTAGAACTAAATACTCTCATGTGGATCTTATTTGTATGATAGATGGTGAGTTTGGATTTTGGGTTTACATATAATAATGATTATTGTATTATGTTTTATTTAAATAGTTACATATTGATATATAATAGGAGGCTCAGTAGCTAAGGGATTCACCTTTCCTTTTAATAACTTTAATTTTTTGAATAATAAGTATCCCATGCTCATTTTTAATTCCTAAGATTAAATTCCAGTAATCAAACCAATTCAAAATGAATTCTATGAATGGCGAATAAACAAACATCTAAAAATTAACATTTATATGTGTAACAAGTTAAAAAAATATTGCATCATGTACTCTATCATTCATATAATCTATTCCTGTTTTTTTTAATAGCTTCAGTATGCAGACATGGCATTTTTACAATGATATAATATTATAGATAGTATTAATTAATCAGAAAGAATTCTGTATTAAATATAATCAGAATTTATTTTAACCTCACTGTAGGAGGGAAGATTAAAAATATTAATTAACATTGTATGAAATAATATCTGTACCAATAGTCTCTTAGTAATGGAGACTGAATACTGAGTAAAGTGAATAAGAAAAAGTAGGAAGTAGATGCAAGGTTTGAAGCACAAATACTGACTTTTTTTATTGCATTAGTTCAGTAGATAGGCAGACGGCCCGCTTGATGGAAAGATGTTACCATCAGCTATGGACATTTGCAACACCAAAGATGCTGCAAAAGTGCTGCTGCTCTCTTAAGGGATACTGGAACCTGGTTATTGGTACCGGAACATAGATCAAGGTTGTTATGGCTGCATACTCTAAACCAGGGGTGGTAGCCATCCAGTAGAAAAAATACCCTACCACCTGGCTGTGGGATGTTTTGTTGCCTCTTATGACAGGCTGCCCGGCTGCTGGAAATTGTTACAATAAATTCTAATATTTTTACATATAAAAGAACAGGTGTTAAAATTATATTCATTCTTATCACCTAACTTTTAAAGTGTCATAATAGACATAATTTTAATTACATTTTAAACAATAATGAATACACTATTTCACTTGTTTTACCTACTTATGATATCATAAGTAGGTAAAAGAAGCCTACCTAAGAAGCTCCTGCAAAGTATATGAACCTACTACTTCTGTAAGTTTATAAAAAGTATTTAGTTGATTTAACTGTGCTCTAAAGTTTAATACCTATTTCAATTTTTTTTGTCTATGTCTCTCACTATGTGAAGACCAAATAAACGTTTTTCTTGTTTTTCTTTCTTTCTTGCTCCATTGGGCCTTAACTAGTATAAAAAAATATTATTTATCGTACTACACTTATTAATCTTCTGAAATATTGCACCAATTAAATACAGTTATGTTACATACATTAGACATTACACCTGTGTAAATATGAAAAACTCATAAAAGAAAATGGTGTTATTCCTATGTGAAGCATTTAAAAGTTTTATTACCTAGTTAGTAGCTGTGGGAGTGAAAAAAAAAATCATGTCATTGCTATGTTTACAACTGTTTGTTAGTAAATTGCAATGGCAGTGCCAAGAATCGCGACCACTGCTTCAGCTGGTTTGCTATACTCGTCTATCCCAATAAAACAATGACTTTTATCAACATAAAAATATTCAATATTATACCTGGGTTATAAGTTAGCTCTGTTGACACATACATACATCCATACATAACTTCACGCCAGTTCCCTTGCGGGGTAGGCACGAACAACAGAGCGCCATTTAGGCCCATTCTTACACACCTCACTTGCTTCTTTGACATTCATAACTCTTGTCATGCACACTCGTCTGTTCTTAAGGCTCCTGACATCACCCTTCGCTAGTACACGATCAATTTGATCATGGAAGGTGTGTCGTGGCCTTCCACGACTTCTGCATCCATCCACTTTTGCATTGTATATCTGTTTAGTCATTCTTTCATCATGCATTCTTTCCACATGCCCGAACCACCGGAGCATTCCTTTCCTTACCTTCACCCCGACACTCTCTTTCAGATCAACTCTCTTTCTTACTTCGGTGTTACGAACGCGGTCCGCGAGCGTCACTCCGCAGATTTTGCGCAGTGCTCGCATCTCAACCGCGTTTACTCTACTTTCATGCTCTCTCTTCCATACCCAACTCTCGCTTCCATACGTGAGCGTAGGTACCAGCACCGCGTTGTGTATGGCGAGCTGGGCCTTCTGGCTGAGGTTCTTAGCGCCTAGAAGTTTACCTAACGCTCCATTCAAACTATTCCCCAAATTTACTCTTCTTTCTATATCAGCGGTGTACCTTCCATCCCTGCTAAAAGCACATCCAAGATATACAAACTCATTCACTTGCTCCAGCATAACATCATCGACCATTATCCTTGCATTCGTTCTGGTTTCTTCTCTTTCAAACACCATAACCTTTGTTTTCTTCGCATTCAAATGTAAGCCTCTCGCCTGACAGTCATCTTTCATCATTGTGACTAGTGTTTGCAGTTCTGATGGCGATTCGGCTAAAAGCACGGCATCATCCGCATAAAGCAAGGTGCTTACAACTAGATCACTCATTCGCACCCCAACATCCATCAATCTTATTCTCTGGAGACAATCGTCCAGGTATAGGATGAACAGCAAAGCCGACAGCACGCAGCCCTGCCTGACGCCAATATTGACGTCAAACCAGGGCGACAGGCTGCCATCCACTCGCACGCATGCCATACAGTCCTCGTAAGTGGACTGCACAGCACGCATCAATTGGCCATTAATCCCATATCCGGGCAATATGTCCCAGAGGTCCTTCCGCACAACCCTGTCAAATGCTTTCTCTAGATCCACAAAACCGCAGAAAACCTTCCGGCCCATAGCCAGCTGCTTCTCTACGATATTGCGGAGAGAGAAAACTTGATCCATACATCCCCTTCCTTCGATCTCTTCCAACGTGATCTCAGATGCTGACTCCTCGGAGTCAGTCACAGACTCAGTCGTGGTGCCAGCATCCGGGATATCATCATACATTTCTCTAAAATATTCACTCCATCGCGCTAACACCTCTTGTGGGTTAGCAAGAACGTCCCCTGCTTTAGATTTTATTCTTTCCATTCTGGAAGCTGACGAACAACCCCGAGACTTCTTAACCTCTCTCCAAAAGAGTTTGGTATTCGCCTTGAAGTTCTCCGTCAGCTTCTCTTCTTCTTTCAATTTTATACTTTCGCGCTTCTCTTTCACTAAAGCTTTGGTTTCGTTCTTGCAGAGGCGATAAAATTTTTTCTTCATCTCTTTCATACTGTCATTCTGTTGCAAAGAAGCAACATAATCCAGCCAGGCTTTTCTCTTTCTCTCTACGCTGGATTTAACATCCGCGTCCCACCATTCATCACCTTTCGTTGTTATGTGCCTCTTTGCGCATCCACATGCTTCTTTTGCGCTTTCCACTATACTTTCTTTCATACTATCCCAGTCATTATCCACATCTAAGTCGGAGAAGTCCGCTTTTGCAAGCCTTTCTTCGACTAGGCGCGCATACATACTCCTTACACTAACATCTTCCAATTTTTCACACTTTATTCTTTCAAGCTCCCCGAAATTGGTACGCACTCGCCAGTGTCTCCACTTCCTGAAAAGGCCCACAAACCGGCTTATCACCAGGTAGTGGTCCGTTTCAAGAGTGGGGCCTCTGTAGGCTCTTGTATCCATTATTGTGTTTCGGAGGCGACTATCTATTAAAATCAGATCAATCATACTTTTCTGATCATTCATTCCCCATGTATACGTGTGAATATCCTTATGATGGAATAAAGTGTTCGACACAAGCAAGTTTCTTTCCATGCATACGTCTATGATTGGCCTACCAGCATCGTTCACTCTCTTGTCACCATAGGGTCCAAGCACAGCCTCAAGGCCGTGTCGTTTGGTGCCCACCCAGCCATTAAGATCACCACACATAATTATTCTTTCATTCCCTTCAGCCAGATCCAGAATTTCTCTCACAGACTCCCAAAACTTCTCGAGTTCTTGGGGATCCGCTGAGCTTACGGGAGCATAAGCTGCGACCAGAAAAACTCGCGTAATCCCCAGTTTTAGACGGACCCAGAGAAGTCTCGGGTTCACCAGACAATAGTCTTTTACTCCAGACACAAAGCGGGTTGAGAGTACGACGCCTACCCCCCCACTTGCACGCTCGTCCAGGTCCACGCCGGACCACAGAGCAAGCATGCCACCGGGGAGGTCATCGATGTCGCACCCCTTCCGCTTTGTCTCTGTCAGACATAAGGCATCCAGGCTTCTCTCATTCATTATATCAATCATTTCGTCCATCTTATCTTTCATTCCACCTCTCACATTCCACGTGCCTATACGGCACTCTGCTCCTCTCGACCCGCCAGGTACGGCACTCTGCTCCTCTCGACCCGCCAGGTAAAGCTCTGTTGAGTCTCATTTAAATCTAATCAGGATTCAAACCCACATCTTTTGAGCTTGGGATGTGAGTGCGCTAACCACAAAGCTACCATGGCATTATAGTTAATTAAGAGTATTTGGAGAAACCTTAGCTTTTAGACAGTCATTGAAGATAATATATAAAGAAGTTCTATTGAATGTATATAAATATGAAATAAAATTAATCTATTTTAATTTTTAGAATTATTATCGTAACTTTGAACCTTTTCTTTTTCAGGTATGGATGGTGAAAGAGGTACAGCAGTGGCTGGTGGGCGTGGCTACTACCTCAAGGGTCCAGCCGTGTTCCTTGAACAGGCTTTAGTGCAGCTCTCTTTGAGGATATTGTTTAATAAAAGTTATACACCACTTTACACTCCATTCTTTATGAAGAAAGAGGTATGTTATACTTGTATATAATTACTTTTTAAATTTTACATAATCATTATTCCTGAATGAAAGAAAGAAAGTCCTGTTAGTTTCACTATTTATAACTCAAGAATGGCTGTACCGATTTGGCTGAAAATTGGTGGGGAGGTAGCTTAGAACCAGGAGACAGACCTAGGATACTTTTTAACCCGTTGGAACCGGTAGGTGGCGCTAAGATCGGGTCTAGAATCCTCCTAATCACCTGGAACAATTTTGGTGATTTTGTTTTTGTGTTTGAGTGGGTTCCCAGATGGTTAGATTCGTAATTGGAACTGGTAGGTGACACTGAGATTGGGTTATAGAATTCTCCTAATCACTTGGAGCAATTTTGGTGATTTTTGTTTTTGTATGTTTGAGTGGGTTCCCGGATGGTTTAGATTCGCAATTAGAACCGGTAGATGGCGCTGAAATCGGGTTCTAGAATCCTCCTAATCACCTGCAGCGATTTTGATTTTTGTGTTTGAGTGGGTTCCCGGATGGTTTAGGTTCGTAATTGGAAGCGGCAGGTGGCGCTGAGATCGGGTCCTAGATTTTTATTTTTTCAGAGCAGAACAATGTCTGCCGGGGCCGCTAGTATAAAATAAAATAAGCCTTTATTCTGCTGTAAATAGTTTTTAGTAATAAATATAATATTTTGTTATTGTTAAAACAATATCAGTAGCCTACTTGGCAGCTTGGTAGTCTGTTCTCGACATAGGCCTCCTTAAAAGTTGCCCATCTCTATCTAGGGCTTTCAAGTCCATAATGGTCCCACTATGCTATTTATGTCGTCTTCTCATTTTTGGGCTTGACAACACCTGCTGCTTCTTTTTCCATCCCTTGAGTACTCTTTCAGTATTTTTGGGTCCATTTTATTATTTTTTGAAGATATCTAACGACATGTAGCCGTATTTCTCGGCGCACCGCGGTCGCCACCGCCACTTGCGCGCGACAACGGCGCTAGACGGCGATAGTAGTAGGTGATTAAAGAAAAGGAACAACATGTAAATTTTCAATAACCTCTGAAATTCAGGTGATGCAAGAAGTAGCCCAACTGGCTCAATTCGATGAAGAACTTTACAAGGTTATCGGCAAAGGATCTGAGAACAAAGGTGACGCGGTTGTCGAGGAGAAGTATTTGATTGCGACATCGGAACAGCCCATTGCCGCGTACCATAGGGACGAATGGCTACCCGAAGCTTCATTGCCCGTTAGGTATAACTATTTCGACCTTTTGAAACGTATGTCAGGTAACTAGTGCCCGTTAAATCAGTGACGTAATTATATCATCTGAGGTCTGTGACAAATTCTTTAAATGAGATACTCTAAAAAAGTTACAAAGAAATAGCGCTACAATAGAATGAACTTGAGCATGGATGCGTTCTTAAATTAAATGATATCTTTCTCTTACGCATGAGTTCAAGTGTTGATAATCTTTATATAAAAAATGTTGTTATTGTATTTCCCTGAACTCCTAAACCCCTGGACAGATTTAGACCCGGATAGTGAGTGGCGCTCCAACTGGGTCCCAGGATTTTGATAATATGTTTTTTGTGTGTTTGAGTAGGTCACGGAATAGTAATCAGCTGACAAACACACACATTGTATATCCCCAAGCTACGTAAGTCATGCTCGTGCTATGGGTAATATACAATGGACAACTCTGGGGCCAATGCCAGACATCCAGACCACAGTAAATAATGGAAAGGTCCTTTACGAAATTTACCATACCAGGAATCGAACCCGGAGCCTCTGTGTTGTAGTGAGGTTGGCCTGTGGTTTAGGTTGCTCAACCACAGAGGCCGTCGAAATGGTATACATTTACAATTGGACCCGGTAGATGGCACTGGAATGGGGTTCTAGATTGTCTTTTTTGTTTTGAATTTGAATTTATAACAGAACAATATCTGCTGGGAAAGCTAGTCTATTTCGTGTATGTTCTTAAGTTATACCAAACATAAGTTAATTAAATGCGAAACTAACTAGAGCACTAAACTCCATTGAGTGAAGAACCAGGAGGTTGTGTTGGCAATTACCAGCTTTTTAACTACAACTATCAAAGTCTCGAATATTGACACAGGGTTGCCCACTTATTGGATACACTTTGCAGAGTGTGCAGCTGCTGAGCTCTTCGATCTGCCGTCTTCCTTCCATCATCGATATATGGTGGATCTACCACCATCATGCACACTGCAAAAGAGTGGTACTCGTTGCCAGTGTCTGTCTTTCCCGATACTTACAAATTCAAACGTTTTTATTCAAAATAAGTTGCACTGGAGACCACTTATTGAAAGTCATACATATAAGTTAAAATTTAATTTTACTTCCTATTCTATGTACACCGTTTTGCAACGTGTTATTGCTGTTATGGAGAAGAAGCGGCAAAAAAAACTACCCAACAACATGTCTAGCTAAATGTTTTTTTTTTTCTAATTCTATTTATATCTCAAGTTCTTTTCTTATTAAGTTTTGTACAGAAGTATGTTACAGTACTACATGGATGTCCTTATGTCCCGTAAATAGGTACCTCCTAGGTAAGCATGCTCAATCTTAGAGCATATCTTCCCCCCAAATTGGATGAGATCATGATCAAACAAGAACCTATACTACTACTAAAAAATTTTAATAAATGTTAGGTTCCTTCTGTGCTTTCAGCCTCGGGTCGGGGACGCCCGCGAGTCTAGGGGCCTCTGATATTTTTCCCTCTGTGCTACCTTAATATTATGCCACTGTGTCGAATGTATTTTTCTGTCAGAGTTTCCAAATATTACACTTTAAACGTTACAGGTATGCAGGTCTGTCAACGTGCTTCCGCCAAGAAGTTGGCTCCCACGGCCGTGACACGCGCGGTATATTCAGAGTGCATCAATTCGAAAAGGTTTTTAATCTTTAATATATTGAAAACAGGGAAAAATAATATGTAAGAGTGTTAAAAAATTAAAATCGCTAATTAATATTTTTTTAAGTTTTCGCGATTAGTATACATAATAATAATAATACTACTACTTTTCAGTAGCCAAAACGTTCCATCATGTTTTTATCCATGCAGGAACGGAGAAAGAACACAATTTCCTGCGGCCGGGCGGCCTGTCTTAAGAGGCGACTTAACAACCCACAGCCAGGTTGGGTATTTGTCCGACTGGGTGGCTACCACTCCTGGTCTAAAATATGTCGCCATAAAAACCTTGAGTTGTGTTCCGGCATTAGTGACCAGGTTCCAGTCTCCCTTAAGACTGCAGCAGCGCATTCGTAGCAACTTTGGTGTTGCAAATGTCCATAGGCGATGGTAACCGTTTTCCATCAATTGGGCCGTCTGCCTGTCTGCTGATCTCCTGCAATAAAAATAAAGTCATTTCAAAGAAAAGCAAATTTAAATATCGAAAAAAGGTTTTAGGAGAATTAAAAAAGGAGCTGTGCCAAGTAATGTGTGTATTGAAGTAGCAGTATTAATTCAATTATAAGATTAATAGTAATAATGATTCATACATTTCAATAATATTTTTTCTTATTGGTTTTGGAAATGAACCGTTCACCATGAAATTCGACATTACAGACTTATTTTAATACTGCCATATGTATATACTTGCGGTAATGGAAATAAACATAATTTTAAAACAGAAAACACGAGATAATAATATACATACGGGATATTTGAAGTATCATGCAAGCAAAGTTGCATTAACCAATTATATATTGTTGCAGTGCCTGTTTTTGCTGGATAGAAAATTTAGTTCTGTGTGAAATGTCACAGTTTTGTAATATATTCAATAGTAATTTAAACATATATTCTCTATAGTTTCATTTTATATTACCTAAAACATGTTAAGAATTTATGGAGTTATGGTGTACTGACATTTTTTAGTACATTATTGCCATAATTAAGATATTAGTTTTGTCTGTATTCTGTTAGCTACATCTCCATCATATCCTAATAAAGAAATATATTAATATGATAAAAAACAAATTTTAGTTTATAAAATAATCAAACCGAACTAGTTTGAATAAAAACTTTTGGATATGAATATTCTTATTTTTATAATAGCCCTTTTCAAGTAGTTTAGTTGCTCTTAAGTCCCTGCACTAAACTATCCCCTGTACCTACCCCGTAGTTCTTACTACTGATCTAACTTTGGATTACACATAAAGCCCACTACCCTATATGAGCCCATTGAATCGTTCCAAGTCCACTATTACAACTTATTTCACTGACTTTTAGCGCAGTATAATCTTTGGGGCATAAATAGTCATCTAATAACCTTCGTGAACATGTTGTGTAACACAAAAATAATTTGCCATTATGAATAGTTTTTTCAGAATTATTATATTAAGTAATGATATTTAACAGACTTGTAAATATGTACTAATATCTGTACAGGCATTTTATTGCGAATTAAAATTACAACATGTACTAAAATATGTTATGAATTCATTTGTGCATGTATTTTTTATGGTTTGTTCCAAGACACAACTTTTGTTGCTAATAGCTTATTTAAATAAAAACTAAAACGTCTGAGTAATATTAAATTATAACACATAAAGCGAATAAATCATAATGATCATTTAAACTTTTCACTTACATAAAAAAATATTTAATTGTAAAAACTGGGGTCATATTTTTTACCTGATATCCCGAAAACACACACACATTGATAGTTTTACGAGAGTGAATATAGCAACGCTTCGCGTTTTTGATGCCGTTTTTCGCGGTGTTGTTTGTTAGCAATGCTCTCTCTAGACATGTTATAACTCAATGAGGGCGGTATTTTATTTTTATTATTCCGACGTTTCGGCCACCTTTCAGTAGTGATCACGGAATACAAAGATGTCAAGTGTTAACGAGTATTGTTTAAGTTTTAATTTTTGTTTATTATTATGTATACTCTATGGGAGCTTAATCTAAAAATCAACAACTTGACGGGAGACGAAATAAAAACTTTAAAATTACTTATTGACACACGATCACGGCTACTAAAAAGTGGGCGAAACGTCGGAATAATAATCAAATAAAATACCGCGCTTAAAACCGATGACACGTAGTTTTATGTGTACTAGTCGCGAAAATTTAGAAAATACTAACTGATATTGTTTTTTAAATGAATAGTGCAATTTAGTCTTATTAAGCATTTACTGATGTATTGTACTTATTAAAAAATGTAAAGACTATCAAAAATTGGTACTGCTCCTAATAAGTTTAATAAATAGTATTGATATGGCATATCATTGAAGTTCATCGCATTTTTTATGTTGTGGTTTAATTTTTTTTAAATGCACTTGCTAGGTTTTGGAATTGCACAGCTTATTGGGAGTGATTAAACTTTTGTTCTAGGTGGAGCAATTCTGCCTGACGTCACCCCATGACGACGCCTCCTGGATCATGATGGACGAGATGATCACGAATGCTGAAGACTTCTATAAGATCCTCGGGATACCTTATCGTATTGTGAACATAGTATCTGGTGCTTTGAACCATGCTGCTGCAAAGAAACTGGACCTGGAGGCCTGGTTCCCAGGATCCGGAGCTTTCAGGGAGCTGGTCTCCTGTAGTAATTGCTTGGAGTATCAAGCTAGGCGGTTGTTGGTTAGGTATGTCTTTATGTTTATCTTTGTTTATTTGTCTACTGTTTTCTCAAGAATGTAACTCCTCTAGAATGACTTAAACAGATATGTAAAAACTTTACGAGGTAGGCAACGTATCTGTTTATTAGTGTTGCATTTGTCTATTGGCAATAATGACCACTTGTAAAAGACTAGAGTTTACCCCGCTGCTACACCGCGGGTCAACCTCTAGTGCGTATCTCTTGTTCAAAGAGCAGGCGGTACATCACATTTACGTAAATCCAGAACAAACAGACAAGAAATCCAAAAATATTGCATAATGTTCTCCATCGTTTATATAGTGCATTCCAATTGTTTTTTTGTAATAGCTTCAATGTACAGACACGACATATTTAGAATTTTGTAGATTTTTGTATTGGGTTCAGAATAGCTCTAAGGTTTCAATTTAAATTCATTGGTATTAGACCTTGGACTTGGAGGTTACACAAAGGACCTTGTTTTCGCAAATTATTTTGTAAGCAAATAGACGGATGGACAATTCCTGTTAATATTATAAATGCGAAAGTAACTGTGTCTGTCTGTCTGTTCCGTTTTCACGGAAAAACTACTGGACCGATTTGGCTGAAACTCTGTACATAAGTAATTTTAATATCAAGGGTAGCCAAGGGATACTTTTTATCCCTGATAATGGGATAGATTTATGTAAAAGTTATCCCGGAAACTAGGATAGGTTTTATGGTTTCGTCCATTTCGTCCTCTTGGCCCACTGGGCCCACTTGTTCTACTGGGTACACTGGATCCACTGGGTTCACTTGGTCCATGTTATCTATTTTGTCAAGTTTTGTCATTTATGTAGTTTACAGATAGACTGGGGATGGTATAGTTTGCGATATAAAATGAAGTGAATCTTCCGGGGGCAAATAAATAAAAAAATTATACAATATGACCTGTACCACCTGCTCTTTAAACAAGAGATACGCACTAGAGGTTGACCCGCGGCGTAAACTCTAGTAATATATAAGTTGAATCACTGTGTTGCACTGGCGTAAGTCAAAGATTAGTTACAGTTTTAAAACAATAATATATTTGCACATCACTAACTATATAAAAGGACAGTATGTAGGCACACGTTTCAATCCAACGGTATGGCAACGTAGTGAGTCGAGAGTGGTCGCCGCGAGAACCGGTCATCGAGTCTGAGCCACTCGTCCCGCGGCTAACCTCACCGACGTCGCCTTCACTGCGCGCTCCCGCTGGCTTAGTGATCGGCCAACACTTAAAAATCAACAAGATTTTAAGCATAAAAAAATTGAAAACTATCTTAAGTCAGATTTAACAGGGAAAAGACTGACAAACCTGTGGTTTTCCCTGGACTTTTTAGGTATGCTATACTACTTTTTGCCTGCATGCGATTAAATGTCAAGAGCTCTAAGATTAATTCGTATTTTAACCTGTTCGGTTTATTATCGTGTAGTACTGGAAATTCCCTACAAAATCGCATTCGCAGATTAGTTTAAAAAAATGACACGTTCGTCTTTTTCCGTGGAGTCTTCAGTTGGTTAATACAAAGACAGATTAATTCACCACACAAACAAATTCTGTATATAATGTGAAATGGCTTAAATTCTTTAAAGTAAGAAAAGAAAGAAGTCTTTCTTATTATATGAAAGAGGAGGATGCCAATATTAAAAAAAAAGAAAATCTTTAAAGTAATGACAAGTTCCTTAAATAAGATTTAGCGTTATCATCAAATCCTCTTCACAACACTTCTTTTTAAAATATAGACACTGTATGCAAATGTCAAGACAAGTTGCCTATAAGCGAAAAATGTTACACCTTATATTGGGAAAAAAATCGAACACCTACTTTTGGTAGTTGGTTAAAAATGTAAAAAAGTTATTTACAGATATGGTCAAACAAAGAAGATGAACGCTGCAACTGAATATGTTCACATGTTGAACGCAACCATGTGTGCGACTACGAGGGTCATTTGCGCGATACTTGAAGTTCATCAGACTGATGAAGGAATTAAGGTAAGGAAATCTATTAGTAAAGTTTAGTATAATTAGTTTTGAATGTTACATTGTTGTTGCGACATTAGTGGGCAGGTTCCAGCCCCATCTATGAGTCCGGCAGTACATTGGTAGCACCAGGGCCGTAAATAGCCTTTTATGCGCTCTATGTGAGCTTCTATAACTGCACCCTTGTTTTTTTTTTAGATTTTATAGGTACCCTAGCTAAAGCAATGCTATGTATAGGCCTACTTTATTTTATTCAGGGTGATAAAATAACGCACAAGCTTTGGTGTTGGTGGACCAATTATCTAATATTTTGGAAGAAAATTTTATTTTTTTAAAGAGCTAGAACACAAATACGTTCGTGCGCTGCCAAAAAAATGAGCGCGATGTTTTGTCTAATTTAACAGACGTTTTTGATGATACTGGCATGTAGGTATGTATGGTTGGAATCGAGCACTAGGGGCGCAGCGGGAACTTATCAGGAGCAAACCGAAAAAATAATAGTTCTGCCTGGTCTGGCCATTCTTGCGCCCCCCAGAGTCTACGCCTTGTGCTTGGGCGCCGCCCTATTTACGGTACTGGGTAGCACCTTTAGTGTTGCAAATGTTTATAGGCGACTGTAACCACTCTCCATCACAGTTGGGCCATCAGCCTGTCTGCTGTACCCCAACAATAAAAAAATACCGATAATTTTATTTATGTACAACGCGTGGAGTGTTCGTTTCCAAAATCATAAAAACTATTATTATGTATTACCAGGTGCCGGAAGTACTGAAACCTTGGATGCCAGAACAATACCAAGACATCATACCCTTCGTGAAGCCAGCACCTATAGACCTTGAAGCTGCAGCCGCCGCAGCCAAAAAGGAGAAGAAAAATAAGAAATAGTTTCACTATCACGCATTCCAACATTCACAGAATGCATTTCTATTTATTTTACGGCTCTAAGCTTAAATTTTATATTGTTTAAATAAAATTTATTTGCCTGCTATATATTCATTATTATTATACCCTATAGAATATCACTAAAGGTAGATTGTTGAAAAACCCCATCCTCACAAACAAGGAAAAACGAGCTATTAATAATAGTAACGATTTGGATTTTATAGTAAAACCCTGTGTTTTGGCTCACGGGCTTACAATTTATCTAATTGTAAGATTAGGGCGATGAGTGCGCAAATACACGTTTCGTCTGATGGACGAATTTCCCGCGCGTATTATTGGCTGTAACCAGGTTCTTTTAAATTCCACTGTATGTTAAGAATTTTTCCGCTTCAAGCGCCTTGTAATAATGAGCTTCAATCAGTAATATTGCAGCCAAAAATGAATGATCTAGCAAGAGTTTAAAAAAGAACTGCTGACAATGATGCGCTCAGAAGATTCACCCGGGTATGTACCGCAGAGTACATTAATATAATAGGAGAGTATGTACCAGTTTTACACCAATTATAACTCTCATCGGGTTTCCGACATGTAAATAATATTGAACTTAATTCGCGAGCACAAAAGGCAGTGTTGATTACTATACATTCGAAGCTCTGTCCCGCTTACACGATTCGTACATTGTGGTATACTATTACAATAATTTATCTACTGCACAGGTACATCCGTAGGAACTATTAGTTGTGTAAACCTGTATTGGCTTGGACAATACGAATACTTGATCAGTAAACAAAAATCATGTGAAGCCATATCTAGAATGGAAAATAATCGTAATTAAACCATAAAATAAGGACTTTCAAACGTCTTTAAATTTAACTCTAAGTAATTCATCTTTGAATGATCACGTCGACCTGGAAAGAGATAACAAAGAAATAAAACAACATTACTATATGCTTTACATCTTTTATTGTGACATCTTATCAGTCAGCAGCAGACTACATGCAATGCAAAACTTACACTATTTACATAATAATGTCAATATATAAAAGTGATTAACAATAATTATATAAGTGACAGAGTTTTCATGCTACATACATACTTTAAATGTTTCTACCAAGTGCGTAACTAACAATAATGACGTACAACCAAATCGACTCACTTTCTTAGATGGGCTTTTATTTTCCAGTCCTATATTGGGACAACGCTCGAACAGTTGATTCCATACTAAGGCCTGATTTAGCTTAGTTAACTTGTGAAACTAGTGATTTAAGTCCTTATTTATCATCATCTGGACCAAAATTTTCTACTTGAGAAAAAAATGTGGATTATCCTATCCAAGCAATGACATGGAACTATTCGCAATTTCACTCTTTTTATTGTAAAGCTGGCAAACAAGGAGACGGCCCAACTAATGGAAATTACCGTCGCCTATAAACGTTTGCAACACCTGGGGAAGCCAACGCGTTGCCAACCTTTAAGGATGAGATAAAGAGAATCAAATACAGGGATTAGATAGCTTAGAAATAGAGAGGTGGGGTATCGGATTGGAATTCGAGCTTGAGGCCGTTCTAGGGCCGATCGATTCGCTGGGTAGTCTGGTTGAGGCCATGCTGCATAGCAAAGATCATTGGCGGGTGGTATCAGCTTTCTGCGAGGCAGTAATATGTCGCACGAAGGCAGCCGGACGAGAGACGGAGAAAGGTGCGCATGCGACTCACGGGTACCGACGTCAATCCGGTGTCTGGAGGTCCAGACATGCGCAAAATCTCCCGTGATTCCATCACAGGGGTCCACTTGCATCTGGGGATGCGGTGGAACTAAATCTCTGTTAGTGACATGAGTTATTCTGCTTTCCGAGGTAATCTCAAGCCTCTTATTCTTCATCAGCTTTTATCAGTCCCACACAAGCTGTGCGGCGCTTAATCTCGCCGCATAAGATCTAACCCCACAAAGGGCCCGGTATTTAACGAAAGGTATTCCCCCTGCTTCAAAAAAAAATTGGGTTGGAATTTGTGGAGAGGGAAATGGCCTATAGGAACTCTCAAAAGCAAATGTAAATCAGGGTTAATATCAAACATAAAATATTCCCAGACTAAGTCATTTAGGTGTGCTCGTGTTATGCGAAATAGATAACTCTTGGCCCGATCCCAGACTATAGGAAATAACGAAAAATTCATTTACAGAATTTACAATACCATGCATCGGACGCCGGATCTGTGAGTTTCTGTAAGCTAAGCGGGCAAAGGCTTAAGCCACTCAACTCCATTCCCGGGTTACAGATAAATAGTTTAGATGTTTCTGGATCTAAAACTGTGTGTTTTGTGTCTTAACTCACTTTGCCAAAGTTGTAGGTAGATTTCCGATTATACAACTGCGTCCAATTGTAAAAAAAAACATTTGTTTCAATAATAAAGATAAAAATCAGCACTGATAATCTGTTTATTATAACATTTTCTTTGTCATTCTTAGAATTTGGACTGAACTCTAACACGTCATTCTCACAAAAAAAATCGGCGTGAACCGGTTAGCCTTGAGCTAATCGTGTTTCGTGCAATGAGTGAGTTTCAATGGCCCACCTCCTCGTACTCAGATCCCATATTCCATCCCCTCTATCCTATTCCTTCTGTTTGATCCCTCTATCTCAAACCCCTATCCCATACTAAAGGCTAGCTACGCGTTGACTTACTCCTTGATGTTGCAAACGTCCAAAGACAAAGTCAGTCAGTCGAGCCTTGAAAAAAGTGATTCAAGAATAACAATCATATAAAAATCCAATAAAATATCTGAGCATACATACACATTTTAAGCATAAGCCTCCACGCCTTCCGTAGGCAAATTTTTAAACCATAATATCTCATGTCAAAGTCGTGGAACCTGCCATTTAGTCATGAGTGCAGTCAAACATGAAAACTCAGTAACTTTAATTAACTTAACAAAAACTCCTTTTTGTTTAGTAAATAACAGTATAAATAAGATTAAAACGATCTATCTCCTCTTGTTAACCGACTTCAAAAAAAGGAGAGGTTCTGTCTTTAATATACCTAGTTTTATTATACTATGCTGGATAAAATGAAAGTATGGAACTGTACAAATGTTATCCATGTAAACAGGATCGTGAAAAAGGAATACTTAAATGACAATCACCACAGTAAAATACTTAAATCTGAAAAGTTCTAAATATAAGGCTATACACGGCACTACACTCCATACTTCACACTCCATAGGTCATTCATATCTCACTTTGTAACATTTTATAATTTCAAGTCTCAGAGGAACTTAGTAGGTAGACAAGAGTCCCGAGCTCGCAGAGTAAAGCCGATCACGGTACAGTGCTTTATGAGAATTTATAAAAAAGGACTTATAGTATAAAATAATTGAATTAGTACTGATAAAGGTGAAAGGAGAAATATCCACTGGAACTGTGGAAACATTTAGTAATTTGAGGCTTTGTTGACATAAGCTCCTTAGTTCTTTAATTCCTTTGATTCCTCTGAGTTTCAAGCATATTTTTCAATACATCTATGTTTTAACAGTTAAAACATAGTTTTACTATGTATACTAGTCACAAAAACTTAAGAAAATATTGTTTTTTTTATACCATGCTGTTTAAACTCGAAATCTAAATAAGGTGACAGTGTGACAGAAGAATGTTGCATCATAAAGTATACTCTGGATACACACGCTTTTTAAAGTTATATTTTACTGGCCAATCATCATGCCTATAATATTTTTTGCCAGACAGAACACACCAAAATTTACTCGACTCTTACAGTTATCACTAAACAAAGCCATAACGACAATAGATTATAATTGTTTAAATACTTTTTAGATATAAAACACATTATTTATTGTACAGAGAAGGAACTTAGCATTCCTCATACCATTAAACCATAATAATCATTCACTAGTTAAGTTAAAAGTGAAATTCTATGTGAAGGGAAGATGCAGTTTCCTCAGTAATGAACCATTCTCGAAGTCAGGGTGTCTGAGGTCAAAGTACTACGAACACCTTACATTCTGACAATACACCTTAGGTCGTGAAATAGAAAAACTCCGTTTCTTTACAACCTACCTCGTTTTGCTACAATCAGGCCTGTTGAAAGACATCTAATGTAAAAGGGACGTATTCAATTTACAATGTGTGGAAAAATTTGATGTCACAAATCAACCCCCCCTAGCAGCTAGCTGTCCGAAAAACTTACAAACATTATAGCAAAATATAGGTATGATATCTTTAAGCAGTTATAAGTTAATAACTAGGGATCATAACTATCATTTTACAGACCATATTTCATAGTGATGTGTTATAAGATTTCAGTTATTGAAATTATTGTCTTGTACCTAATATCTACATGAAGAGTGTTACAGAATACTCTTCTGTTTTAGGAGAGAAGCAAGCATTTAAACCTGCTGATGCGGCTGTACACAGATAGAGTAAATTACAACTCTACCTGAGTAATCTATTAGTTTTAGTAAATGTTTACACATAATATTATAGATTTTTATATTTTCAGTAAAATAAAATATAATTAATTATGAAACATCAACTAAAACCATAATGCTTCTCTCTCAAGGTTTTAATCAAACTTATAAGAGTAAAATGTTCAAAGTATATATATGTATACTTATACATGGAGGAAGTTATATGATGTTTATACATGGGTGGAAAGGCTGGTGTTACTAGGTGGTACAATAAAAAATCATATTCTATACAAAACTAGACACAGTCCGGCCATATCTAAGTTTTGTATAAGTATAGAATATGCTTTTAATAACTATTTTTCATTAATTTTATTAACATCATAAGGAACTCTTTTAGAATACTGCCTGGATTATAAAACTTAATCTGCTCTATTATCATTTGTATGCAAGTGATATTTGGGAAATTATTGTTACTGTTCTTCACAGATTTAAAATAGAGGTGTTTCTGTTTAGAAATTGATATAGTTGCAGTTGCTATATATCTGATAAGGATAATTTCTAAGTGGATTCCAAGTAATAAACTATTAAAAGTAGTATATTTAATAATAACAATTGATTGCTAACAATTTGGCCTTCATGTTTCTCTGTTTGTATGAGTTGTAAATAAATTATGTGAAATTTCACTAACATTTGATTGAATACCTTTTATATGTAAAAATATAAGATGGTAGATAGTAGAAATTAACAAGCTTCTTCTAGTTTTTACGGTACAATTGTCATTATAGCAAAATTATGAAATAGGTGAGTAATACATACATCATCACAGAAGAATTTCATGCATGATGTTTTGTAATATGGCAAAAATAAATATAATAATTTCAAAACATTATAATATTTAACTAAATAGTATTGATAATTAAAACTGTATGCCAATTTATATTTAATATTGTCACTCATAACAGAATAAATGTAGAATTCATGTTATTCTATACAATATCTTACATAATATTTCAGGATTAAATATAGGGAATTACTATGCTAAGATTTATCAAAATCTGTCCAGTAGTTTCATGTGATGTACATATATAGATTTTTTTAAATTATGATATTTATTACAATTTTAGTGGTGGTGCCTATATAAATATGTTTGTATTCATCTATTTTCTCATACAATATACAAAGACAACCTTTCTACATTTCTATTATAGCAATACATAAAAATTGAATAAAATAGGTTATAATTGTAATAATTAAAAAATAATTAATTATATGTAATATAATAATAATCATAATAAATCTAAATTACAAATTTATAAAACCTCAAACATGGTGTTATCATAAATTTAATTTCAATAATACAGAAGAGGGAAATCTCAGAGTATAATGACAATCCAAAAGTATTGCTCTGATTACAACCATTGTATAATTAATAAGGCAAAAATTGGTATTATACTTGAGATTATTATAATTTTCCTGAACTGTTAATACCTCATTGTTATTTCATAAAATTATGATCACACAATATTTTAACTTTATAGCCATAAACAATTCTATTCATAGAGCATTTCTAACTTGAATTTAAATTTTGATGTTAACTTTGTATGTATTTATCATTATCATAGAAAATAACCAGTATAAAAGTATGACTTCTTTTCTATATTCATCAAAAATTGTATTAGACCTACACTTCACTAGGTTTACATCATATTTGAAGGACTTTGTGCAGTCACAATTTCTAACCTTATAATGTTATATCCCTGCTCCATCTGGGATAATGGTACTGTTAGTGACTGTGGCCAAATGTGTCTCGTTCATAGCGTTAAAAATAATGTTGCTAATGATTAACTACATGCGTGTATATACATACATTATTTGTCAGTATTTAACATCCTTAATAATTAATAACAACATTGCATTACAAATAATGCATGAAACCTATCGCTATATCTGCATGAAGAGGTCGCTAACATTATCTCAGATGTAGCAGAGGTATTTATTAAACTAAAGGTTTTAATTTGAAATTTTATGCCTAATGCATCAATTATAGGGTAAGTGAAGTGTAGGTATAACACTTTAATCAGAGTAATAATAAGTGTTACATGTCATTGTATCATAGTTCATTAGCATGCCAGTTGAGCTTTCTGCCTGCACTTGTGCATCAAAGCTCGCAGAGTAAACTGTCTGCGGGCCAGAGTACGTACCTGCTTTAAAAATGTATCCAAATCAATTACCTCTTTACGTAAAGCTTCTCCCATGTAATAAATAGCATCCTCGAGAGTAGCCTCTTCAGCAAAAGCATTCAATAACTGTGAATATAGTGGTGCAGTTGTAACAACAGCCTCATCAACGTCTACCCCTTCCTGTTCAGCTAAACGTTCAACTGCAGCCTCCAATTCCTTCTCTTTTTCTTGCAATATCACCACATTTTTGTCCAATTCGGCCCTTTCTCTTTGCAATCGTGTTAAAATATCTTCCAACCTCGCTTTTCCATCGCACAGTTCTTGTTGTGTTCTGCGTAAAGTCTCTAGCTCTGCTTGAGATTGCTGAGACTGCTCTTTAAGCCGCCTACGTAACTTATCTTCCACTGCCGATAATAGGGACGCTTTGATGTGCTCCTCTGTTATTGTCCCCCCAGCAACATCTGGTCCTTGACTATAGCCTGCTGTAGGTGGGTAAGGTGTTGTAGTAGTAGCAGGGGGATATGGCATGCCATTTGTACTAGCTGGCCCAGGATAAGGAGCCCCATAATTTGGATAAGGTAAATTTGAAGCTGGTGGGTACGGTGTAGATGTTGGGTAGCCCGGCTGTGGACTAGTCTGCGGATAAGGATAGCCTGATGGTTGTGGCATGAAAGAATTCACTGGATACGGAGGCCTCGTTTCATTTCGTGGCTTAGCATACACAGGAGGTAGTTCTCCAAATGCAGTGATCATACATTGAATCAATTTCTGCAAAGTAGACCCATTCTGAGTCCATTCGTGTAGATATGGCAAATAAACTTTGCCATTACTGTCTACGTATTTAGAAACTTTGATGGACATATCAGCAGTAGGCTTGACAAAGCAGAGAGGAGCATTTTGTGGATGTGTATCCATTAACCAAATACACACTGGTATATTGTAATATGCACCTTTATAATTCACTGGGATTGTACCTTCAAGATTTAGCAAATCTTTTCTCGAACCATTGTTGAAAACAAAGGCTTCTAAACGGTATGCGAGACTTCTGTATATTTGTATTAAGTTCATCACTTCACGACAGGTAAATTCACGATGTTTATACTTAGATAAAAATTGTTTCAATGCTAATTCGTCGTTAGCCATAATTCGAGGCGTATATTGAACAGAAAATTGTAATTATGAATCAATAATTACATCAAATTAATTTAGAATTGCACCACCAAGATAAACTGACAGGCGGAGGCAGGTTTTCCAGAATGAATTTACGAAAACCCCAATCCAATCCGTCTAATAAGTCCCAAAATGATACTAGGTATAATACTATTTCAGAAACTTTCCACATACAAATCTGTGATGAAAAAATTGGATAAGTGATACGTTTACGTAGTATCCATAGTAGTTTGTGCGTGAAGTGTGAAGTCAAGTGAAGGATTTCGTCAGAGATGTGATTTATCTAGATACAAGTATTTGAAATACAGATACAAGATACAAAATACGTACTTTGTATCCTGTATCTAGATACTTTTAGTGATAATTACGTACATCACCTTATAATGTAGATAAACTGAACGCACCTTTTAAATTTAAATCAACCTATCAAAAGACATCTCCATGTGGAACCAGATGGAACTCTTATTAAAATTCCATACCAGATCTTTTAGCGGTGCAGGAACTTCTTAGTGAAACCATGACAATGTAGAAATTACCTCCGTTGAAGGAAAATGATATACACTTCCTAAGTGAATATGTGAATTCTTCAAAATAAATAGCAAAAGCATTCAAAGCCTGCAAGGGGATAGAGACATTTGCTAGGGTTGTCAATAGTCAATTGCTGGATCTGCAGGGAGAGCATGAGCGCTTCGGGAGGTGCCTGTGTCAAATAAGGCATGAACAGACGTCAGGGTGCCACCACTGCGTCGGCGGTGACGAAGACACGGTGCTGCACATCTTCCAGCTTAGGACGAGCAGCGCCGCGATCACGTTGTGGCCATCGGGGTGGATTTGTCCCTCCCGGGCGTAGTGAAGGCCATGGTCGGGAGCGCCGACGCGTGGGATGCAGCCGCCTCGTTCTGCGAGACCGTCATTTCCATGAAGGAGGCGGTGGAGCGGGAGGAGGAACAGTCCTCCACGCTCCCCTTCCGCCAGAGTTGGCGGCGACGACAGAGTGTTGTCCACGACGACCTCCAGCCGCCGTAGTCTACGGCCGTACGGGCGACCGGCGAGGAAACCGGATCCGCCCGCACATAAAGGCCGGAGAGGAGGGACGCGCCCCGATCCACGCGCCCCTCTCACCTCGCGGTGAGGTCGAGGAGCTGGAGAGTCGCAGATCTCCAGCTAATAAACGGTGAGGACAGCCCACAAAAAGGCCGGCCATCATCCATCCGGGCTGGTGGTGAATGAGCGAGCGAGCCCACAGCCCAGTCAAAGGGCGCTCGGGATCGGACACGGGTTTTAGTGGGTATCCCTAACCACGGCGTGGCAATAGCATCTCACACGTGAGGTGCTAGTGCCACCCCGACCTGGCGAATCCCACACACGGGCTGCGACCTTTCCCCCTCGCACGGCTCACGGTCCTCAAACGGATTTCCCCTGTATAAAAAAAAGGGAGACCATGGGCGAAGTTTGTTCCTCACCATGTGGTATGGGCGTTCCCAGGGGATCTTAATTTAGGCTAACCAGCGGTTCCTCCCATGTCGCCGATTTGACTGTCTTAATGGCTTTTTGAAAAGCGTTCTTAGTGCCTCTGTACTCATCGTATAACCACGTCTCCACGATCACTGCGTCGTCGACGCGGTGACGCCTTCTGTTAAATCTGGTGTATTGGCGGTGTACTAAGATTCCCTTCCTGCGTAACTAAGCTATTTTGTCACCCCACCAGTACATCTGGCGGTTGGGCTGGTGGGTGTCCACCCTTGCCATTGCCGCATCGCATGTTACCGACATCAGCAACTGTAACTGTTGATGCTGTACGATCAAAGCCTCTTGGAACGCCTCCCGATCTAGACGATTCAAAGCCCAGCGTGGGTAGTCCTTGGTTGTGGGAGGTTCCAGAGCCTGAGAGGTCGACCTCCAGTTGGAGATGCTAAATCGTATGTACCAGTGGTCGGATAGCGCCACCATTCCCGTCTGTACCTTCCGGTCCTGGACCCGGCTTGCCAACCTGACCCACCCTGCTGGCGTACACCCATGTAAGCAGACTTTGTTTGAGAACCACAAGACCGAACTCGATCGCCCAATCCGCGAGCACCTGGACACCCATTGGGCTGCGACGCAATGGTTCAGGTTCGACTAGAGTACGCATAGAGCGCGGTCCACTATTTGATGCTCTTTTTTTACCTCTTCCACTCGCTGCGGCTGCGGCTGGGTTTGCAACTCAGTCGCGGCTTTGTTCTTTCTTATACCTTAGTCTTGACTTTTATAATTAAATGTTTATCCTACAATAAATATATCATTTTTTGTTTGCTCTACGTAGCGATTCTTCTCTTTTGGGGGTATGATATTGAAACCTCAATGAAGAAAAACGAGTGATAAAATGTTTACAGAACGAAGAAGAAGAAGAAAGGTCTCAATTAAGACCTTAAAAATATAATATTTTGTCATAATTGCGCGATCTATTCATATTTCACTTAATAAACTTAAGTTCAATAAAATTGGGATTTTTTCAAAAAATATCTTTTATTTTTAAAAAGTATTTAGAAGATACGTATTTTGTATCTAGTATTTCAAATACAAATTTCGAAAATATCTTGTATCTGGTATTTCAAATACTTATTTTAATAGTATCTTGTATTTTGTATTCAGATACTTTGTACAGGGTATCTTGTCATCTCTGGATTTCGTAGTACCGTTATTTTTTTAACCGGCTTCAAAAAAAGGAGAAGGTTCTCAATTCATCAAATTGTACATTGATTACAAAACCAAAAACATTACAATTAAAGTATGAAAATCTGTTTAGATTTAATTTTTATTAGCAATTTTAACCCAAATTCCTCAAACCATAAACAGATCCCAAAATAGGGGTACATTCCAATATGGAGAGCCTGGGCATACGGCACGGCGACAGTTGACATATATTTTATCTATGGTTGGCACGACATGAGGCTTTTTTTTGGGAGTTTTGGCGGGAACTGAAAGGAAATGTTGCGCTGTCCAGTTTTATTTTCTAAAAATGTGTAAAATTACTCTAAAGTGAACAGTAGTTGTAGGATATTAATAGTTTTTGAGTAGTAATTATGTGTTTTGTGAGAAATGTGAACTGTATAGTCAAATGTGGCCTTTCGAGTTGTCACAAGAACTCTGTTGAATGGCATTAGTTGATAACCAACAGTTCAGCTGAGCTATACATAGGCTTAAGAAAATGAAGAAACTATATTGTAAACTAATATCTGGCTTAAAGGCCTAGCTACCAAGCCATAAACCTAAATAAATAAATAATAAATGAGGCTTTTTTTTATGCGCAGGGAAATGTATTCCATGTCATATCATACTGAGTTTGTCTTGGCTGTGGGTATGGGACCGGACTGTGGCGATAAGCGCCGCGCAGCGAGTACGAAGACTCTGGGCGGAACCAACTACTCGGCTAAACCTACACCTGCGTTCCATAGCCGGCGCTTGTGTGGAAGAACATGAGATGACGAGCGAAGCTACACTCATTGTTCAACCGCGCAAGAAGCTTAGGTCAACTCGGGATGCAGAGTGATCCAATTCACCAACAGAGATTGGACCCGTCGCATCCCCACGATGCGCGGACCCTTGCGATGGAATCATGGAAGGAGATTTTGCGCATACTTGTGTCTTCGGAGGCTAGTTTGACGACGGCGTCCGAGGAGCGGGTGCGCAGCTCTCTCCCTTACTCTCTCAGCGGCTTTCTTGCGGGACATTACTGCCTCGCAAAAGGAAGAAACCGCTGACCAATGATCGTCGCTGTGGAACATGGCCTCAACCAGTTCCCTCAGCGAATCGATCGGCCCTACGATGGCCTCGAGCTCGAACCTCTGAGGTTGCCATGCAGCGCATTCGACCAGCCTGTGAAACGCAATGTCTAGCGCGCCGCACTCCCAGCACTGAAGGGAAGGAAGTCACCCTACAATCTAATGCAGATACTTATCGAAACACCCATACCCGGTAAGTATCAGCGTCATCCTACAGGTCAGAATCCCGCGTTTCCACGCGATCCATCGCAGTAGGTAGGGATGAACCGCCTCCACTGTATCATTGCCGGCCTCAGGAAATTCTAAATCTCTCTGCCAGGTTTGGATCATGGTTGCGGTTTCCCGCGTTCTGATCGCCTTAACCTTTGCCTGGCAGTAAACTAGACCTCTAGCTCTGGCATCCTGTTGAAAGCGTCGAACCTTGGCAAGCATGTCCGTCTGGAGTTCCTAGAGCAGATCTCCCGCCAAGAGTGTCGCCGCCGTCCATGACACCGTACGATACCCTCGAATGGTCCGCTTAGTTCTCCTCAGCAGAGTCCTGTTGTGGTGGTGCAGGACGTGGATCCACACGGGTGCACCGTACAGCGCCATACTCCGAAGGATGCCGGAATATAGCCGCTGAGCCATCCCCCCGGGACCCCCTCGTTGAGGAGAAGTCAAGCGAGGGCGCCTGCGGTCCTAACCAACTTGGGAGCAAGTTGTTCAAAATATCTTTTGAACTGCCATTTCCCGTCGAGAACGAGCCCCAGATATCGAATTTGGGGCTTAACGAGAATGGAAACCCCTTGAACTGTCACGCACAAGTCTGTGGATTCCGAAAACGCCTATAGAACATGAGCGCCTCTGTTTTCTCGGAGGAGACCCTCAAGCCTAGCCTACCGATGCGTTGGACCACGGTCGCCAACCCGGCGTTGGCTAGGTCCACCGATTCCGCTTACGACGCGGCACATGCCGTGAGTAGGGTGTCGTCCGCAAAGCAGATTAACCCTATCACGGGCACGAGTGGTCCCCGAAGGAGCCAGTCGTAACCAACGTTCCACAGAATCGGCCCGAGGACTGACCCTTGTGAAACGCCGCACGCGACTCGTCTCCTACCTCACGACATGAGGCTGGAAAGGCACCGGCTAGCAAAGGAACATAAGTACCCCATACACGGAATAACATTGCATTGCAGAGTAGGTGGGGCTCGCAGAATGTGGCTCACACACGGCACTGCATTTCTTGCATTGTGAATGGTGTTACATGTTTTTTTTTTATAATGAATAGGTTCGCGTTTGACTGACATTGCGCCTGCCGTCAGACGGAAATGCAGCTTAGGTGGAGCACGCTTACCTAGAAGATACCTGTTCATGCGAGACTTAAAAACACCTAGATTGTATTCTTCAGGAAAAACAGATGACAATAAAGAGTTCCACTCTTCAGCGGTGCGTATGATGGAAGAAGAAGCATAGCGCTTCGTCCGCTTCGTTGATATTTCCACCATATGTCGGTGGCGTGAGTGCGTACGTCTGTTTGTCCGATGGTAAAATGGTGAGGGAGGAAACAATTCATGTAATTCCGTGGCACATTCCCCGAAGTGTATCCTATAGAATACCGACAAACTAGCGACTTTACGTCGATGACTTAGTCTCTGAAGCCTCTCGTCGAATAGTCGGTTATTGCCTATCAGTTTCCTAGCTCTTTTCTCTATTGACTCGAGTGTCTCTAACTGGTATTTAGCTGAGCCATCCCAAAGATGAGAGCCGTATTCCATGCAAGACCATACTTGTGCTGTAGCCTACAGTACGTCCGGCAACACATAGTAGGTTGGCTCAGGAGTCATGCAAGCTGCGCCTAACAAAGGACTGCAATGCCAATCCGTGTATGGACCACTTAAGTCTACATAATCCAGATCAGTGTTAGTCTTTTTGACATTTTGGATAAGTTCTAATATTTTATTTTATTCATATTCTGATCTTTTACATTATTATATTATTTAAAGAGGCCCATTCACTGTTCTGCACTGCAGTCCAGCAGTAGGTGAAGCTTGCATAACTCATGAAGCAATAACATTCACAAGACCAGCACAACTTGGCGGATAGTTAGAAGGACTGCCATGCAGTTTAGTGAATAGGCCCCTTAGGAAGTATTATTGTTTTTCAGTTTTAGAAAAAGTAAAAGTAACAAAAAAAAAGGATGTCATTGTCATTTATATCAATTTTTCGATCAATACTAATTCAAAACAAAAAATTTTCTTTCCCGGTGCGCTGTCAACGTTGTACAACGTTTGGACGGCTGTTGCCTGATAATCCAAGTTCATCTGCTTGGAATCGTTTTATTTACGCCTAACAAGTTTATTATAACACAGCACAATGCCGCCTAAGTTCGATCCTAACGAAATTAAAATCGGTAAGAGTAGAAGTGGTATGTAAAAACGTTTATATTAAAGTGACTAGTTTCTAAACTTGTAAGTATTTTGCAGTTAACTTAAGATGTGTTGGTGGAGAAGTTGGCGCCACATCGTCTTTAGCTCCCAAAATTGGTCCCCTCGGTCTGGTGAGTACTAAAAGTCGTCAAGATATACGTCCTAACCTAAAATATGGCACACTTATTTGTTTCCTGGTGAGGTATAGATATAGGGCACCTTTATTTCAAGTAATGAGAGGGTAGGGAGTAATACTTACCTCTTCTGCACCCCTATATATCTCGAAAAGGTAAATGTTTTTGTAAATGTATTATCAGGTCAGCGAGTATCACAACAGATTTGTAACCATCATTTTTAGGTTAGATTAGTCTATAGACCAAAGCGCACTAGCGAAGCGAGCATGCTGCGACAGAGGCCGGCGAGTGCCAGAACAGATTCACCATTTATTTATTAATAACTATTTAAATGATGGTTACAAATAGGTTATGACACTCTGGCCGCTGCACAAAATCATTTAATATCTCAAGAATTATATATATTCATGATATAGAGGTTGCAGAAGGGGTAAGTATGCCTCCCTACCCTCCCCTTCCACCACCCTACAGACCTAATACTTAAAATACTGTACCTGTGTGTCCTGCTTTACAGTGTTCATTGTAATACAAAACCCTTTTAAAAGTACTAGTTACTTCTAGATCAAGTGCAGTCATCTCTTAAAATCATGTGTGATATACTGTTAATAATACTTGCACATATACTATCTCCTTACAAAAAAATTGATTAAAGCTGTCATGTAAAACCTTGTAGGTATCTGTAAAGTTTATAGAAACTGATATGTTTTATCTTTCAACTACATAGTATAAAAAACTTAAACAGCAACATGTTTGTCACATTTATTATTTGCATATAAACTAAAATTCAATATGTATATTGTTGTGATTGACTTACAAGAACTCATAATAAAAAAGAAAATTGTTTTAAATCAATATTGTATACTACAATATTTATTTTAATACAACAATATGAATTCAGATATTTTAAGAGTGTATTGTTTGATTAGATATTGGATTGATGTTTTTATTACTAGACATTTTGAATTGGACCTCCAAATGTTTGGTTTCTAAGTTTTCCCAATTGTCTTGATAAGTTGACAAGTATGATCCTGGGGGGTGCCTCCCTACCAGGCGCGTCCTTCCGGGTGGCGGATGGAAGGAACCCGTGACTCAGGATATTGTTTCCCTGTCACGGCTACTCCGAATGCCCAATAAGGAGTCGCGGACCAGGCTAATTGTTTTATAGGTGACAAGGCTATGTGTGTTTTATGGAATATTTAGATCTACCCATAAGATTACTGTAGCAATAGTAAGACATACAAAACAAAATAAAGACAATAATTTGGGTGTCATACCTAAATAATGTAGTTTGAAAATGCATGATTATTATTTAAATTATTTGCTGAGTTATATATTTCTTGTTGAATGATAGTTTTTAACATGTTTATTATACTTATGTGGAGATCAAATAATTCTGTTTGGATTTGAAATAATAGGTACTGTATGCAAAACATTTTAACTATAATTTTTTTCATAGTAAATTGTGAAATGTTACATTAAAATTGATTTATAATAAAAGTTGGAATTTTTTATAATTTTGAAAATATTTCAATTTATATTCAATATTGGTTCTGTGTTGTATTATAATAGTACTAATGAAAATTAGAAATGCAGTTATAAATATTTAACACTTTAAAGTTTTTCTTTTTATGAACTGACCTACAATATCTTACTAATATGAATTTGTCTGACAGTCCCCTAAGAAAGTGGGTGATGACATTGCCAAAGCCACCAGTGACTGGAAGGGTCTCAAGATCACAGTGCAGCTCATAGTTCAGAACAGACAGGCTCAGATCTCAGTTGTGCCGTCTGCAGCTGCACTCATCATTCGAGCATTGAAGGAGCCTCCGCGTGATCGTAAGAAGCAAAAGAACAGTAAGTGTTGTTTCTAGCTTGTAATGAGTCTGATCTAGTTTTACAAAATATTTAACCTGTACAATCACATGAAAATGTTTGAAACTCTTTTAAACATATTATTCAGCCTATATGTCTTGGAAAACACCATTAAGTATCTATGTAGTATGTACTTATAGTTTGGCAGCTCTTAGAATATGTTCTTGGCTTCGTAAACATATGAGTGATAACATTGTTATGATGAACAATTTGCAATAAATGATTTTTTTATGTTTCTGTATATATTACCAATTCAAGATTTGGTTAACATTCATATCACCATGACAAATTACCAAACTAAATTACTTTAGCACAAAATCTAAACACATTCTTAGAATGGCCAGACTATAGTATAATACAATTACAATAATTTAGTAATTGGTACATCCAAAATTATTTATCCAGTTTATTATTTTTACTATCATCAGATAAAAGTATCAGTGAAATAAATTATAACCTGGCTAAATTTAAAAGTCAAACAATTCAGTAATTTTATGTATGCAACTGTAATTTAAAAAAATTTAATGTTGTATTTTATCCCATGAATAACTTTTATCTGGTATCTGGGGTTGAAAAATCAGCCCCTAAATAAACATTTTCAGCAGTAAACCCAATTGGGTTGGTATAATTGTTTTTTAAAATGTCATTAATTGTTTTCCAGTTAAGCACAATGGCAATATCACTCTTGAAGACGTGACAGGCATCGCCAAGGTTATGCGCCCCAGGTCGATGGCCCGTGAGCTTTCTGGTACAGTAAGGGAGATCCTCGGTACGGCGCAGTCCGTCGGTTGCACAGTCGAAGGCAGACCGCCTCATGACATCATCAATGACATCAACAGTGGAGCTATTACTATTGATGAATAAATAACAGATTTATTTTATCTGTTTCTTTTCTTTTCCCATTGTTTTTAGAAAAAAGTCAAATTCTAGATGTGTATTCAGAATTATATAATTTTTCTAATCCAGTGTAGTGGAACACTTACCAATAGATGTCGCTGTGCAATAATTGATATCACAAACATTTCCCGAAACACAATATATACAAATTTTCAATTATAACAGATGGGCCTAGGCCTGCGAGGAACAGCATTAGCCTCGCTGGAAGATCTTCCTTTGGGACGAAGGAGCATTCCATCTCGCCCCTCCACACTATACGGGTCACCCCCTTCACTTTTAAAATTAGAAAAATATATTCTTCACTCACTGCCTCACCTGCTATAGTTAAAGATATTGACTGGCCGAATGAATATTATTTAGTGTTTAAAATAACTTAACGAATAGCCACATTAAGTGTATATACATTAACAACTAAAAATTAGTGTATTACACCCATCGCCACATCTGCCTGAAATGACCTACATCTGTTACATTATGCCAGATGAGGCCCCATCATTAAGGTATAAAAAAACCATGTTATAGTTTGTAATCCTATCCTGTTGATTAATAATTTTTTCGACGTTTGAATATTTTCGAAGACAAATAGAAAATACTTTATTGTTCACCACATACACGTAAAGTAAATAATTTACAGTTATTTCATGTCAAGGTAGGAACAAAGGGCGGCCTTATCGCTTTAGAACGAGCGATCTCTTTCAAACCACCCGGGCTGTGGAATGTGTGAAAGGAATCTAAGAGTATATGACGGTGGTAAATTAATATACATAAAATTTTATTAAAGTGGGAGATAATATTCTCTTATCAGTTTTTGGAAAATGGGGAGTGATCGGGCAATATAAGTTCCACAGTCGGGTAGCCTAGCCTGCACAGCGAGTTGGTGTAAAATGTAGAAGCGTGTGTAGCTTTTTTTTCGTTCATTTTTAAAGTGAGATTATCAGAGGAGCGCAAATTATAGGTGTGGAAGTAGGAGGAATTCGAAATGTTCCTTAAGCTACGGAGGGGTAGAGGGAATAAATGGTACGTGTTTGGGCCACTTCGTAATTTTCTCTGATTCAAAGAAAGGTGGATAAAGTGCTCCAGTACTGCTCTCACCACACTTCAACGTGTTCGTCAGCACGCGCTGCTTAACGGTTTGAACCCCGCGACCCTGTCCAGTGACGATTATCATCTTGTACAAAAGACCAGTATCGTGCGGACGTTCGTAAGTAGGTCCAAAAAAAATAAGTCAGATAGCGCATTAATTTATTATATTTTAAAAGTTAGATGATAAAATGTTTTTTTTTTTTTTTTTCATTATAGGCGAGGGAAAATGCTTAACCGATTTACGCACAAACTGGGTCGTTGCTAGGGGAACGACACGCGTCGGTCGGGGGCGATAACACTGCAGCAATAGTATGCTCTTGGCAGCGCTCCGTCCGCGATCGACGTCACAGAATAGTGTGGAAGACTCCGAGCGTTGCTGCACGGGCGAGCAACCCCAATACCCACTAAAAACCCCCTCCTCCCTGACGACCCTGCGCTTTGAATGTGTTGGAAAGGCTGAGATTTAGAACATAGTTACGCCCAGCCGATCCAGCGCAATAAAGTGCCTGGAGTGTGCCCTGGGAGAACACACCCCACTTCGTTGTGCGGGGGTAGAAGGTCCTTTGCTCTTCCTAGCAAGCTAAAGGCCCCCCGCGGTAAACGGAACCTAACTCAGGGAGGGAAGTAATGCGCGTACCTGCCTCTCCGGGTGCCAGCTGAAGGCCGGCGACCTCGAGAAGACGCATTGGCACGCGCTGCAGGACTTCTCTCCCTGTCTCGTTCTGCGGCCTCCTTGAGTGACATTACTGTCTCGCAAAAAGTAACCGCAGCCCCCCAATTGTCGCTGCTCTGCAGCATGGCCTTGACCAAGTCGCAGAGCGAGTCGACTGGACCTACGTGCGTCTCAAGTTCGAAACGCTGCGGCGCCCATGCGGCGCACTCGACAAGCGTGTGTAACGCCGTGTCGGGCGCGCCGCACTGGCGGCAGTCCGGGGAAGGCAAGCAGCCCACAATGCGACACAGATACTTATCGAAACATCCGTGTCCGGTAAGTATCTGTGTCGTCCTGAAGGTCAGGGTGCCGCTGGTGCGGTTGACCCATTCCGTCAGCTGTGGCCTGATTGCATCCACCGTGTAGCCGCCATAGGCCGCAGGGTTGTCGAGCTCTTGAGACCAGACGGCGATCATGGAGGCGGTTTCCCGCTTCCTGATCGCCTCGATTTCGACCTGACAGAAGGTCAGGCCTCTAGCTAGGGCATCCTGCCGGGTGCGGCGCACCACTGTCAGGACGTCCGCCTGGAGATGCCAGGGCGGATCGCCTGCCAGGAGGGTGGCCGCCGTCCGCGACACTGTGCGATACCCCCGTATGGTCCTCACGGCCAGAACCTGCTGCGCCCGTTGCAGCAGGGTTCTGTTGTGGCGGTGAAGTGCAATGGACCAGACGGGTGCACCGTACAGTGCCATACTCCTCAGGATGCCAGAGTAAAGTTTCCGCGTCGCACCTCCCGGGCCCCCTACGTTGGGAAGCAGCCTCGAAAGTGCGCCCGCGGATTTGACGAGTTTGGGAACTAGCTGCTCAAAGTGCGCTTTGAACAGCCATTTCCCATCGAGAACTAGCCCCAGATATTTCATTTGGGGCCCTACTCTAATGGCCACCCCTTGGACCGAAACGGTCAAGTCCGCGGGGGGATTGCGAAATTTCCTATGGAACATGATGGCCTCCGTTTTCGCGGGGGAGACCCTCAAGCCCAGCCTAGCTATCCCCAACTGCGTTTCTGAAAGCCCCGGCTCCACAGCGTCGAGATGCTTCACGAGCCGCTCCGCCAAGATCTTTTCGAAGACCTTAGCGACCTCGTTCAGCAGCACTATGGGCCTGAAGGCGGACGGATCGTTGGGAGGCCGACCTCCCTTGGGAATCAGGCACAAACGACCCTCCTTCCATTGCGACGGGAGCCGACCTGCGCGAATACAGGCTTCGAACAGTTCCCGCAGCTGGCCGCGTAGATGTTTAGCGGCCAGGAAGAGGAGTCGACCTGGAACCCCGTCGGGTCCCGGTGCCGTCTTCCTGCCCCGGAGCCGGTCCAGGGCAACGTCTAGTTCCCCCTCGGAGATGGATGGAGGCTCCTCGTCCGTGGGAGTGTCGGGAACGGGTGGACCCATACTGGGGGGAGTGAAGTTTCCCGGATCCGGGAAGAGCCCGTCGATAACCGACCGGAGCACCTCGGGTTCGAGCGTTTCCGTGACCGTGGATGTGCAAGGCCGCAACGTGTTGCGGGCCCCACGGTACGGACGCCCCCAAGGGTCCCGATCGAGCGTCTCGAGGAGCTCGGCCCGAGCCCGGGCTTTCGCTTGCAGTATTGCAATCGAAAGGGCCTTTCTGGCCTCCCTAAACTCGCCCACGAGTCCATTTTCCGCGACGTAGTCCGGAGGACGGCGCGCCCTGCAGCGTTTGAGCCTGTGGCTGATGATGCGAACTGCCTTTCGCATCTCGCCCAGCTCCTCGGTCCACCAGTGGACCTGCTTGCACGGAGGCTGCCGCTTGGAGACGCGAGGCATCGCCGCGTCGCAAACCCTCGTCAGGGTCTTGCGCATGTGCTCTGCCTGCGACTCCAGGTTCTCGAATTCGACTGGGTAGGCCCAGCTTTCCGTGAGTGCCCACTCCTCGGCCTGCTCCGGATCGAGCTTGGTAAGGGCCCAACGCGGGAAGAGAGGGGGGCGATGAACAGGGCTCGGACCGGAGGAGGGGGTAAGCTCAAATCTGATGTACCGATGATCAGAGAGCGACTCCACCTCCTCCAGCACCCTCCATCCGACAACTCTGCGGGCGGCCGCATGAGTGGCGAATGACAGGTCGATGACCGATCCACCCCGCGCGCGCACGCAGGTCTGGACCGATCCCTGGTTCAGTATGGTCAGGCCGGATTGAAGAGCCCATTCCTCAACCGTCCGGCCCCTAGGTTCCGTGAACGCATTTCCCCAGGAACAGTGTTTTGCGTTAAAGTCGCCCATCACGAAGATCGTTTTAGGCGACAATCTGTCTATGGCAGCCCTGATGGCGTCCAAGTGAAGCTCGAACTCCGCCAGGGGGCGGCTGCGCGAAAAGTAAACGCCTATGACGACGATACTCCCGCTCTCCGCCACCGCATAGCCCTTTCCTCTTTCGAGACATGTAAGCGGTGTGCCAGAACCGGCTCTGGCCACCACCGCTACCACGTCGTCGAGGTCGCCCACCCAATTGCCGCAAGGCGGCACGTAATAAGGTTCGCTTATTACGGCCAAGTTCGCTTGCCACTCCGCCATCGCCTGCAGGCACAAATCCTGAGCGGTGGGGGAGTGGTTTACGTTCGCCTGAAATAGTTAGTATTGTTACGGGCGTACTAGGCATTGGAGGTGTCCATTGCGCGTACTCCCGTAACACCCGTGCGTTGTTTCGTCCTCGGATGGACGAATTTGCCCTTCACGTAGGGAGGCTGGCAGAACCTCGCCAACGTGGGGTGGGCAGCGTTGAGTCCCCCCGCCGCACACTCCGCGCAGTGGGGGTTCCGGGCCGTGCAGTCCGGCATCTGGGCGCCATGGCCGACGTTGTAACACCGGTTAATTAGAACTTAGAACTGAACTTAGAAAATAAGAAACAGCGATCCGGCAATTATGCGCGGCGGAGGAATGGAGACACGAGACTGACTGGGTGCAGGAACGGTAGGTGTATTAATAGACTATTGGATGCTGATACAGCAGAGCGGAAGGCAAAGGTAAGCAGGTCTGGAGGAAAGGGGCCTAGGTATAACAGCCCCCCGGTTGAGATCAAACTTCCACCTTAAGGGTGAAGTTTGGTATTCTAGAAGCGGAGTCTAGGAGTAGGAGAGGTAAGTTCTATTTCAGGTTGGGATTCGGGATCTTCAGGAGGATTTGGATTTATCGAAGGGGACAGGACGCCGCGGATCTTAGGTATACAATATTTATATAACTTATAAACTAATATTATAATTAAAGTTAAAATACAATAAAAAACAAAAGATGAAATATAATGATTATGGTTAATGACATTTGGTTTGGTTATAATATTTTCTAATCTATGTTTAATTACATTTAAATCTTCTTTATTATTTAATAAGGGTTCAAAATTTATAGATTTAATATTAAGTTCTGGGATAACATTTGGATAGGTTATAGTTTGATTAATATTATATAATTCCAATAAATTAAAATCAATGTTTACATGGGATGAATTATATTTTATATCTTGTCTAGATATTAATTCTATACCTCTACAGTATGCATTACATCCAGACGGTAATTTTATAATTCCGGTGCCATATATATTAGCTTCAGATATTCTTTTATTTGGACAATCAATAGTGAGCTTGGAATTCCTAGAGATAACATAAATCCATTTATTTTCTTGTAACGGCTGCCATAGTTCAATATTTCCGGAAATGGGTTTAACAACACATTGATTTGGAAGAGAGGATAAGGATTTTGATATTAGCTCGCTTTCGCAGATGGGATGAGTAGCAGTGGATAATATGATCAAGTCGTTACAGATATAGTTTTGAGAATCTACTAGTTTACATTTTTCCAAATTTTCTAAATTACTGTACTGAGTTTTATCTCTAGAGAATCCGATATATTTGGCACTAGGAATAATCATGGCAAATGAATTGTTATTAACTGAAATAGGAAACGGAAGTATGTGATAAATGTAGAATTCTACGGGATAAACTAAAGGTATTCTTAAAGCAAATACAATTTTACCGCCGAGATAGTAGGAACTTAAGCTAGAAAACCTTAGTACATTATGAATGTTACTTAAATCTATGGATATGGGGAATTCTTTAGAACTAGGTAGGAATCTGAGGATTTTAACAATATCTTCGTATAGTTCTTTAGGTGAGTATATTGCAGGATACAGTATGTTGTTTTTACTGAACATTAGGCCGTTTGATATATCTTCCAGTTTAAAGGATAGGGTAAGTATACTATTCCCTAATATATTTACTAACTCTAACATTTTAATTCTATAATCGAGTGTATTGGAATTTAAAGATATATTGTTTATTCTATTATTCAGAAAATTAATTGCATTGTTTAACGATTTTTCGTTCTGAGCTAGTTGATTTAATGATTTATTAAAGGTTTCAAGTGCGAAGGTGGTTACAATAAGACCTTCTTTTACACACTGCGCTAGATCCTTTTGATCGGTTTGTAATTCGCGTATAGCGCGATCATAAAGTGTTGCGTCTTCTTCATTTAAGGTGCCAAACAGATGTTTAGACGCGGTTCCGATGATGCTGAACCAAGCGGAACGTTTGTTTCTTCGCGGGAGAAGATGAGAGATTGAGTCATAGTCTCTTATCATATCATAGAATCGGACTTCTAAAGGTTGTAATGCATTTGTACATTCTGTTGGTTTGAATATTTTACTTTTATTGCAAAGATCCTTAATATCAAACTAAAACTAACTTAAAACATATAATTAAATACTAAAAATAAATTAACTTATAAATTAAACTATACAATAAATTAAACTAAAAATAAACTATATATACAAACTAAAATTAAAGTATAAAATCTAGTTCTAGACCGCTCTCAGTCGGAAACGTGCCCAAAAGACTGGCCACATTGCCTCTCTGAATGGCAATGCTGATGCGCTGTGCGAGGTATAAACCAGTCTTTTGGTCACGTGAGACATCCACCAGACGTTTGACTATGTCCCGATAAAGCTTGTGCGCCTCAGGCCCCCATGGTCCCAGGGTCTCGACCCCAAAAGCCGCAAATATGTAGCCATTTCCGATGGCTGAGTATTTGCGGCGTTTTAGGGCCTCCTGTTGTGCAGCAGCTGTACCGGCAGACATGCTAGTAGCTGGAAGATGGGACGCTGCCAAAGTATCGACGCAAGACGCGTCCCATACTAAGGGGCGACCCATCTTCCAGGGCACCAATGACATACCATCGGGTCTCCTGCCATCGTCGCGGCACAGGCCGTTCGGTTCTAGGACGGCAGGTACCCCGGCGGTGACAAGAGCCCGACGGATTATGTCATTAAGTGTTGCATGACGTGAAATTCTGCCGGCACTCCTGCTACACGATAACCCATGGTGACCGAGGCGCTCGACCTTATCTCCGCACTGACAGCGGTGTGGAACAACACAGGCCGCCCCTAGGCGAATGCAAGCACTTATTCTAAACGCGTTATCGTCTAGAAAAGTGCCCAAATTCGCCGAGGGGAGTGCCTGCAGCCACAAGCCAGACTCCCAACGCGAGACAGCTAGGAGACGAGCACGCTCCGTCTCATGGGCACACGTATCCAAAAGATTTTTATGCACCAATGAGCAAAGCGGGCCGTCCCATAGCTTCTGTGACTTTAAATTTATGGGTAAATTTTGATATGGGCAGACCACAGACCAGGCATTTCTGGCCTCAGTCAAATACAGGACCTCAAAGTCACCAAGTGACGGATTTAATATTTCACCAATGAGGTCCTTTGTACTGTACACTGAGGACAGAAAGGCGGGTAAAGAAACTGCAGAAATTTTGCGTATACCCAAACCTCCATACCTTATTGGTAGGGAGGCTTGAGTCCATGTACGGTCATCAAAAGGAATGTTGAAAATCGATGAGAGCGAGTACCGAATAACATTATCCAAAGTTTTTAAAATATTTTGGTTTTGCCATATAGGACAGCATCTCAAAATATATATAAAATTTGGCGTAAAAATACAGTACCGAATAATATAATATGCGCTATGTAGACTTATACTTTTTAGGTTTTCTATCTTTGACTGGAAATTTTGAATTTTGTTACTAACGAAAGTAGAAAAAGACTCCTCAAAAACGGGGCACCCAAGGAGGCTGAGGCTATTTTTGTCAACAATTTTAAAATTTAGTCCCAAACTTTGAAAATCTGATATAATATTATGGATATTTGGCACCTTGTCACTGAAATATATCTCACATTTTGAATAATTTAGCTCTAAACCAATTTTATCAAACTCGTAAATTAAATATTGTATATCTTTTTTAAGAGTATCAATGTCTCCTCCAAGGGTGCCGTCGTCGAGGTACCATACGTTGAATTTAGAATTTAATTTTTCTATAATGGGATGAATGGCGAGTGAAAATATGGCCGGCCCAAGGGGGTCCCCCTGCTGGCAACCGGTTTCTGAAAAAACTTTATGATTTTGGTACATTAAAATTGATTTATCACAGTAGCATTGGTGGATAAAATTGAAAATTCTTGGGGACTTATCACGCACTTGAGCCAGCAAGGTGGCCCTGTTGACCGAGTTAAAAGCGTTTTTTACATCCACCTTCAGAAGAGCTTGGCAACAGTCTCTGGACGCAAAGGTTCGAAGTGAATGTACCGCCGCCTCGCAGCCGCCCTTTACGCCAAAGCCTAATTGGCGTGTTGCAAAATAGGATGAGCTTAAATCCGCTATCTCCCGACAGCATATCTTGGCGGCAAGGCGGCGGTATGTAGTACCGACTGCTATAGGGCGTATGCCTCCGTCTTTTTTATTTAGGGCACATAGATTGGCACCGTATAAAGTTGGAACAACGTCGTTATTTACTGCACCTGAAAGCATTAGGTTAATTAGGTCTGTTATGTCTTTCAGAAGAGTCTCGCCAGCTGTGCCTGTACTTCCTCCCAACAAATCCTTTAGGTGTTGGGGGGTCAAGCCATCAAGCCCACCGGCTGAACCACTTCTGAAAGACATAACAGATGTAAAAACCGATTTTGGTGCTGCAACTAGGCTTTCTTCCAGACATACTAAGCTGGAGCCTAGAGCTGCATCTGAATGTGGATGTTTTTCTTCTAAAGCCCGCAGAGTGGTCTCGTTATTGGGAGCAATGGTGTCGTTGGAAAACAGAATTCTAGCCGCCCCCTTGATGTCTCCATCAGAAAGTTTTGCTTCCACAAATCTATTGAGTCGGTATGTAGACTCCTTGTCAGTTTTTCTAATATTACTATTTGTACGAAGATCATCTAATTCTGGAAGATTTTGGCAGCGTTTTTTAATTTTAGTTGTGAGATTTCCAGATTCATTGTGCTTAATGTTTAAAATTTTATAAGGGAGCTGTAATAAATCCTCCCAGGCTCGTAAAGAATTTAAAGTTACAGTATTTCGAATAAATTTAGAAAAAATTTGGCATACCGAAATTCTAGCTCCTCGTGGGATTCTTTTTATAATTTGGACCGAATGTTTTAGTCTACTTAGGTTTTCCGAAAGGGTAAAAAGATTAATATTGGTAGAAAGAGGTTGTTGGGACGTGGCTGAGCTTGATAATACATCTTGTTCCCTGTGGGCTTTGCCGAAGTGAATTTTCAAACCTCTATTACCTTTGAAATAACGAGCCTGTGAGCATTTAGGACACTGAACTAGGTTCTCCAACGACGCCACATCAGGTTGGGACTGTGTCATAAAATGCAATACAATTCAATTAAAGATAAACAGAACTTACAAATAATCTATAAAACATGTTACTACAAGTAATATAATTAAAAAGTGTAAAGTAATACCTAAATTATAGTTCGCCTTAAAAAAATAAAAAAGAAGAACTAAGACTATAGAATTAAGAAAAAAAAAATTGTTAAAAATGGTGAGGGAGTTTCACAAAGTCTGTTTCCTGATTCAAAATGATCTTGAGAGTTGAAATTTAGGAGGTCCTTAGGCCAGGTGAATCTGGCATGCGATGAGTTGTGCATTGGTCGGGTTCGGAGACAAGTTTGCTTGCATCTTTTAGCCAAAATGATACATTCATCGAAACACTGGATTTTTCATATATTTGTTGAGGCGGAAATGTCTGGTACTAACATGAACAGAAACAGAGGTATATTCTCAGAATTTTTGTGATCCACTAGATACGTATGATAGTTTTTTGCATTGTTCACTGATTTGCAGAAAGTAATATTAAGCGAAATATATTTAATATTTGATAAATATTCAGGAAAAATTTTAAGACAGTTTTTCCGTGGGGACTGGATAGATAACGTTATTATGATAAATGTTTACAGTGATGTTGGTATTATTGAATAGATATGTCAACATACTGTAGATTTTAACAAAAGAAAGTTGTTCAAATGGATTTTTGAAGTCAGAGATTGAAATTTCATTTATATTACCTTGAAGTAGAATCTCGTCCCTCAAGCATTTGAGCGTTTTAAATATATCTGGGTAAGTAGAATTATCGAAATAGTAGACTTTGGTCAAAAGGAGATAAAAGGCCTTTTCTTTTAGTTCTAGTTTTATGAATTTGTGAAGTTCACGCTCATTGTCGAGAATTGATCGATCTTCCAAGGAGGAGATTATATCTTGGAGATAAGGATTTGAGTCATCGAAATCAATAGATATAGGAATTAGGATAGTCTTTGAAGGGCTTTTGAGGAGGCTTTCGTTGTGTTCTTTGATTTGTGTATTAAATGTTTCATTCTTATCCATCATAGTTTTTATAAAGGTTGAATAGTCATCTGATATAGTAGAATTTGTTTCAGGGACTGGATTTTGTTCTTCTTCAGGAGATTCTGATATAGAAGGTAGAGTTGGAGGAGTTGGATCACGTCTTTCTTCAGGGGAATTTGGTAGAGGAGGTAGACTCAGAGGACTGAAGTCAATGTCTGTACCGGGATCGAGTCCCAAGTCGCCTAGGTCTATAAGGTCGTCTAAGACGTCAGTGGTGATTTCAGGTTCTAGATTAGGTACAATGGTTCTGGATGTTGAGGGTTGAGGATTTACTTTATCTGGAATTACGGGATTAACAGGGAAGCGAGACAAAGCGTCGGCATTCCTGTTGATTTTGCCCTTTTTGTATTCTATCTCATAATCAAATTCTTCTAACTTTAATCTCCATCTAACGAATTTCGATGAAGGATCTTTGTAGGAAAATAGCCACTTTAGTGGTTGATGGTCAGTGACAATTTTAAAACGTCGGCCGTATAAATATGGTCTGAAGGTTTTTGTGCCGAATATTATGGCCAAGCATTCTTTTTCTGTGACGGAATAATTTGTTTCCGATTTGTTTAGAGTCCGGGATGCGTAAGCGATTGGGCGGTCTTTGCCTACGTCACCTTGGGATAAGATGGCAGAGATTGCGTAATCAGAAGCATCGCAAGTGAGAATAAAAGGCTTTGTAAAATCAGGGTAAGCTAATATAGGGGCCGTCGTAAGAGCATTCTTTAGAGTTTCAAAAGAGAGTTGTTGTTCATTATTCCAAAGGAAAGGTACATTTTTCTTGAGTAGATTAGTAAGTGGTTTAGCAATAGTTGAGATATCAGGGATAAACCTTCTATAGTATGACACTAGTCCAAGGAAGGATTTTATATCCTTCGGACACTTGGGAGTAGGAAATTGTTGGACGGCTTTTATTTTATCAGGATTTGGTCTTACTCCTTCATCTGTGATCACATGTCCAAGATAAGATACCTCTTTACGGAGAAATTCGCATTTGTCTGGTTGTAGTTTTAATTTAAATGTACGGAGTCTATCGAATACATTAGAGAGGCTTTTAGCATGTTGTTCAAGGTCAAAGGAGTACACCACAATGTCGTCTAAATAAACAAAACACTGAAGGCCTTGTAATCCTGAGAGAACAGAATTCATGAGTCTTTGGAAGGTTGCTGGAGAATTTTTTAATCCGAAGGGCATGCGAGTGAATTCGAAGTGACCTTGTGGAACTGAGAAGGCTGTTTTGGAGGCATCTTGTGATGACATTTTAATTTGGTGGAAACCGGAAGCGAGATCGAGAGTACTGAAGTATTTGGACTTTCCTAATTGATCTAGTATTTCAGAAATATTAGGAATTGGATACGAGTCTCCTATCGTGACGTCATTAAGTTTACGGTAGTCAATAACTACTCGCCATTTACGTTGGCCCGAAGCATCGATTTTTTTTGGAACTATCCAAATTGGAGAAGACCAGGGAGATGTAGACGGTTTGATGATGCCTTCATCTAACATTTTCGTAATTTGAGATTGAACTTCTGTTTTGTGTACTTCAGGGAATCTGTAGGATTTTGTATTGATAGGAGCAGTTGAGGATGTTGGAATTTCATGTTGTATAGCGTCAGTACAGGTCAATTTATCTTCAGGTAAGTGAAAAATATCTGAATAGGCGGAGCATAAGTCGTATAATGTGTTTGTTTCTTCACCGTTTAGGTGCGAGACACGTAATAGTTTTATAACTGCTTCGGTTCTGTCAAGGATGTTATTTTGGGTTTTTATATCAGTGATAGGAATATGGTATATTTTGTCAACGGAATCTTCCTCTAAGGGGGTAAGTTTTAATTTTAGATCTGAATTTATACGTAATGGAAATTCGGATGTATTTACGACAGAAATATTAATTCTAGAATTTGGTTTGACTTTTGCCATACAGTTGGCGATAAGGAGATGATTTATTTGATCTTGGTCTAGAACTAAGCCTTCTTGAATTTCAGGATTTAGTACCGAGGCTTCTATGACTGTTTCCGTTCTTGGAGGTATGATGTAAATTGGTTCATTAAATTTCAGAGTAATTTTTATGTCAGAAATAGTAAGTTTTCCTTCAAGGTAATCGATTTTGCAGTTGTAGGTAGTAAAGAAGTCGTTGCCGACTATTCCATCATAGGGAAAATCTATATCAGGGACAAGATGGAACTGATGTTTCAGTGTGTGGAAACTGGCATTTATTTGTCCTAATGACTTCATAGGGTTGTTCGAGCCCCCTAGACCAGAAAAGGAAATGATATCATTTTTTATTTCAGGTACAAGTTCGACGGAGGATATCTTTATAATACTTATGGAAGCGCCGCTATCAATTAGGAGTTTAAGAGGTTTGGAAGAAAGAGACGTCTGGCATTCTACAAAAGGTAAGTATTTTTTTGAAGTATTATTTTGAATATTATATATTTTACATATGTTTTCTTTTGTTTCAGGTACCCGGTTTGAACAAGGAGTTGCAGATTTAGAATTGTTTTTATTTGATTTAGCAGAAATAGTATTTTGTGTAACACATGATTTAGTATTGTTTTCATTTGATATAGTAGAAATAGTATTTTGTGTAACACACGATTTAGTATTGTTTTCATTTGATTTAGTAGAAATAGTATTTTGTGTAACACACGATTTAGTATTGTTTTCATTTGATTTAGTAGAAATAGTATTTTGTGTAACACACGATTTAGTATTGTTTTCATTTGATTTAGTAGAAATAGTATTTTGTGTAACACACGATTTAGTATTGTTTTCATTTGATTTAGTAGAAATAGTATTTTGTGTAACACACGATTTAGTATTGTTTTCATTTGATTTAGTACAAATAGTATTGTGTGTAATACACGATTTAGAATTGTTTTCAATGGATTTAGTAGATTTAGTATTTATTTTAATACCGATTTTCCCATTTAATTTTCCCGCGCGGTACCCGACGGGAGGGTGTTGTCGTTTAAATGATAATTATCAACTTCATCGAAACCTTGATTATAAGTGGTATTGGTAGTATGAATAGGTTGATTAGCCCATGGACGAGGTTGAGTATTATTATTAATATTATTGTTATTGTTGGGCCATGTTGGATTGCCATATCGTCTGTTGTTGTATTCTCTTTTACGGCAATTTTCAATAGTGTGTCCAGGGGCCTTGCAATATCTGCAAATTAATGCTGGAAAAATTGTAGGCCCTGTAGGGTAGGTGTTTCTGGGAATTGGGAATCTGTTGGAAGGTTGAAATGGCCGTTGAACTACTGGACGTTGAAAAGGGCGAGCTTGATTTGGGTTGTATGCAGGTGTGGGACGCCTTGACATCACCTGCACTAATTTTTCTTCAGATATAGCATAGTTAATAGCATCATTTAAGGATTTCGGATTCTTACACCTTACTATCGTGGCTATCTGGGGATTTAGTCCCATTAGAAAATGATGGAGGGCTAAATCCTCCATTGCAGCTGTTCGACCCGGGATTTCTTTTGCTTTAGTATTAGATAGTGTTATTTCTGTAAGTAGCTGCGAGAGGCATGCCTCAACACGTAGGGAAAACCTGTTGACATTTTCATTTGGGTTCTGTTTAATCTCTTGCAGTTCGTTGAGGAGGTGAGAATAATGTTTCTGTTCGCCGAACTGGGCTTTAAGGAATTCTCTAAGCTGTTCCCAGTTGACGAATTCTTTGATCGAGCAAGCTACCTCTGCTTTCCCTTGCAGTTGGCTAATAATATATTTAAATAGTATAGATTTTTGATTTTCCGAAGCTAGTTCATATGCATTGTTGCAATTAATAATAAATGAATTTAAAGTTTCTCTATTGCCATCGTAGGATTTGATAAATTTGAAGATTAGGTTTAAGTCGAGCTCTGACATGACTGCTGTGGCGGATCTGGTAATGCGCGGAGAAGGTGGTGGAGATTTTTGTACCTCAGGAGTTTCTTCTATAGCAGGTAAGTTTACAGTTAATTTGTTATCGTCTACTTTCATATATTTGGGCATTACTTAATTAATTAATAAAAATATCATGAGTGGCTAACGAATTGTCCAACAGATGTAGAGAGCCTTATTTTACAGATAAAATTATGCACTCACAACAATATCGCGAAGACGGCGGATGTTTTGACTGCCCGCATTCCGATGCGTCTGGTATGTAGACGGGGCACGACGGGATCAGCGGTCACAGGATGCGACGATGTTGATGCTCGAAGATTGAAAGTGAGTATGAAGGGAGACACTCGATGATAGACTGGTAACGGCTGGCTCTGATGACACGGCGGTATTGGTAGGTTTTTTCGTCTTGCCGAAATTTGCAGCAGATAATAGCAGGATACAGCGAAAGTTGTTATTTCAGGAACTGGTAAGTATTTACTTTTACACTTTCCACATTTGTGGAATTTTAAAGCAGTTTTTAAAATGTTATTTAAGCACTGAGTTAACCGGGGATTTATTATCCCTTTACGCTGCCACCAATTGTTATCCGGGGTCTTTAAAACAACTTTTTAAAAAAAGATTTTTATTTACACACGAAGAAAATACAAAATTGAAATTAATTAGAACTTAGAACTGAACTTAGAAAATAAGAAACAGCGATCCGGCAATTATGCGCGGCGGAGGAATGGAGACACGAGACTGACTGGGTGCAGGAACGGTAGGTGTATTAATAGACTATTGGATGCTGATACAGCAGAGCGGAAGGCAAAGGTAAGCAGGTCTGGAGGAAAGGGGCCTAGGGGCTCCGCGCAGAGCCTCGGCGACGCGGTCCGCCTTGGCTGGAACTCGAGAAGCGGCGCGTCCCTGACGGTCCGTACCACCTCCAGCCCCTCGCGGAGGCCCATGGCCGCGATGTCGACCACCGCCGAGTCTTTCGCGAAGACCACGCGATAACCGACACCCTTCGCGGCCGCTGCCGGCAGCAGTTTGATGATAACTGCGGCCGACTTCGGCTCACGGAATACTACCGCAGGCTTCGCAGCCTGTTTCCGTTGTTGCTGCCCCCGCCCCGACGGCAGGGGAGCAGCTTGCGCCTGGGTGGGGGGAGGGGGCCCGTCGGCCCTCGCCCCCTTACCCTTTTTCCGCTTGACGACCGTCGTCCACGCCCCCCCCTCCGGGGCGGGGGCGGGGGCCACGGGCGCCGGCGGGGGCGCGGCGGGCGCGGTGCGGGCGCGGGCGGCGGGCGGCGCGCCGGCCGGTGGCGCGGCCGCGGGCGCCGTCCGTTGCCTAGGGGCCGGCCTAGGAGCCGACACCACAGGCACGGGTGCCGTGGCGGGGGCCGTTAATGCAACGGCGGCATCGCGTGCCGCTCTCCGCTGCATTTTCAGCCTCCACTTCACCCCCCCTCTATTCGTCTTTTTTTTAGGGGGGGCGGCCGGTGACGGTGGGGAGTCCGTCACCCCGACAGCCGGGGTCGCCACCACCTCCATCGGAACCGGGGTACTTACTTCCCCCGCATTCCGCCGGACGGCGGCGGCAGCCGTGGCCGCTTTCGGCCTAACGGCCATTTTTGGTGCCGGTTTGATTGCCGGCGCCTTGCCTCGGTCGGCCGCTAGCGGTGGACGGAGGGTCGGCGCGGCATTCAGCCGGTCCTCGATTCCGGCGAACCGGGCATCGAGTATGGGGGCGACAACGTCGATCACGGCCCGCACAAACGCGTCGTGATCGATGCCGCCGGGCCCCGTTGGAGCGGGTGTCGGCGCCACCCCGTTGGCGGCCGCCGGAGCTCGCTCCGTCCCGACGACGGGAGCCGGTGTCGGCCCTGCTACCGCAGCACGGGCCGGACGCGATTTTTTAACCGCAGCGGGTGCGGCGGGCGGTTCCGGTACCGCCGCCGCCTCCGCCGTGGCGGCTTGGGCCTTTCGCTTGACGGGTACGGGGGTCGGCGCCGCCATTACAGCAGGCGCCGGCTCCGCAACCGAAGCGGAGGCCTTTAGGGCCTTACGCATGTCTTCAAACTCCCTGCGGTAGGAGCGGTTTTCCTCCCGCAGCGAGCTTAACTCCATGCGTAGCCTGGCGTTCTCGTTACCGAGCTTCCAGGCCTCGGATTCCGGATTTCGCGTGACCAGTGTGTCGACGATGTCCGACACCCTGGACGCGGCCTCCTTCAGCCGGCGCACGTAAACCCCCTTCAAATTGCCCGACGTTTGGGCAATTTGAATTATCTCGGCGACCTGGGCGCACGCCGCTAGGCGGAGCTCCCCAGGGCCGAGAGCCGATATATTCCCGACGAGGGCGGCGCACTGGCTAGCCGCGGCCACTTTGGCGGCGGTTGCCTTGCGCGCCTTGCGCCCCTTTTCACCCCCCTCGGTGCGGAGGTAGGCCTCCGCACCCGCGAGAATGCTAGTAGTCGCCGCGGGTGCGCCCCCCGTGGGGCGCAGAGGCGAGCGCGCGCGCGCTGGGGAAGAAGCACCCGACGTGCCGTCCGAATCGGCGCCGCTGCTCTGGGACCGGTCCCAGAAGCGCGACCTCGATCCGGGAACGAGCATCGGGGCACACGAAATCGGCACCGTTGCCGTTGAAGACGTTGACGGCGCCGCCGAACCCGATGCCGAAGACGATGAGGCTGTGAACGAACATGACGACGTCGTCGTGCCCGCCGCCGCTGCCGCTGAAGACGAGGACGTGGACACCGCCGCAGCCGAAGACGCAGGCGCCGACATCGCAACAGCGGCTCCCATCCCATTAGGGAAGGAAGACGAGGGGGTCGCCGCTGCCGCGCCTACGAGGTCCCTATTCACGACCCCGGCCGAGGGCGCGAGTGAGGCTCGCGCGACAACCGGTGTCGTGGGACGGCTGCTCTCGACGTTGCAGCCCGAAAGGTTGCAAGTCGATGTCGTAGGCACAGGTGAAGCCCGTGCGCTATACGACACCGTCGTCGTAGGGCACCCATCCCCTGCCGTCGCTGAACCGGCCGCCGTGTATACCGGACTACAGGCAGGCGCTTCAGGGCGGGAATAACTATGGTCGCGAATCGCACCGTAGAGCGCGTGCTCCAGCGAGTCTGGGACGCTGCCGGACGGTGGGATGTGATCATGCTCTACGTAGGCGCCGCTCCCTTGCACGAGTGAGGCTCGCGCAGAGGTGGGTGGCGCCATGTAGGCATATTGAACTATGGTGCTTGCAGCGCTCACGGCCAGGCAAACGGCCGAGTTCGCTGCAAGCAGTACGTTCCTATCTATCTCCGGGTGTGCTGCGCTCCTGCGCGCGGCACGCCCGGATGGGGCCCTAGGCGCCATGGGAACCGGAGGCGGTCCCATCGCGCCGCACCTATCCTCATGCGTGGCGGCGGTGAGGTCTACCACCGCCGACGCATCCCCTACCGAGCCGGGCATATCGGCAGCCGTGAAAACGGCACTATCCGCATGCCCGTGACGCGGCCCGGCAACCGACCTGCTGCGACGGGCCGATGAAGAAGACGCCTTTTTCACCCGCGTCTCCCCGATCTCAGGCATTAACCAGCCATCCTTGGCCTTCGCGTGGTCCCGCTTTCGCGGGACACTCGAAGGCCTCGGGGCCTTCTGGGGGCCTGGGCCATCCATTACTGGAGGCCCGTTCCTTTGCCGAGACCAGTCGACGCGTGTGAATAACTATCGACACAAACGACCGTTATTGCGTAATGCGCTTAGACGCGCCGAAATAAACAAGCGAATAGAGCTTAACAACTCACCCCAGTCGAAAAACAACTGATTCGCGCCGGAATCAAACTAAATAACACTGTACACTATCACTACACAACTGTTGTCGCAATTTGTCGCTTTTTGAGAGCGAAAAAGCGTAAAAAATTGCAATTTTCCGCAAAGAGCACGGGCATTTGCGACTGCTTCGCACGGATGCCGTCCGGGAATGAAAAAAAAAAAAAAAAAAAAAAAAAAAAAAAAAAAAAAAAAAAAAGGTTCTCCCTTACCTTTACTCTCCTATTGAGTACCTATTATAATTTTACTTATTGTTTTTATTACCAGATCGAATATAGCATAATTGTCTCATAAAATGAATTACTATACTTACTTAAATATAATTTTTTATTTTGTAAATACAATGTCTTTATAAACTTATACAATAAAAGAAAACTTAACTTAGTTACAAGGTAATCTACGCATATTCTATCAAGACTATAAGTAGAATACTGAGCCTAGGTCACAGTCTTTTATGGGTAAGGTGCCCAAAAGGGTGGCTACGTTTTCTCGCTGCATCGCCATACTCATCCGTTGTCCGAGGTAGGCACCAGCCTTCTGATCGATCACCTGAAGAGCCAATTAGTCGTTTCGATAATACTGTTACGAATTTGTGGGATATGAATTAAAATGCCATTAAAATTATCACAAAGTTTATTAGAATTACACATACATAATTCAATTCTTATAAATACAACCAAATGCAACAAGTCTAAACTATAGAGTAGAACTACTACTACAGAAATAGAGGCAAACCATAAATTAGCTTTTCTGGATGTACTCATCTTAAGGAACCCTGACAATACTTTTGGCCATACGGTGTATAGGAAACCTACCCATACAGATAAATACCTTAATGGTTCGTTTCACCACCATCCTAGTCAGTTAGCTACCGTGGGCAAATCTTTGTTCCAGAGAGCACATAAAATCTGTGACGGGAATCACGTGGCTGGAGAGCTCTAGCATGTCAAGCGAGTTCTACAAGACAATCAGCTGAAGACTCCACACCAACATCACAAAGGCCCCAAACCACCTTCAGTTAAGCAGTGCCCTGCCACCCTACCCCACATCAAGGGTGTCAGACAGAATTGGACACATCCTCAGGCGAGCTTCAATTAAAACATATTTTAAGCCGCATAAAAAGATCACCCAGTTTTTGAGACCTGTGAAATGCAACATCCCACTCCAGGATGCAGGTGTCTACAAGCTTGATTGTGAGTGTGGATTATCATACATTGGGCAAACAAAGAAGAGCATAAAAACACGGGTAAAAGAACACATTGCTGACATGAAACACAAGATCTACGAAGTCTGCGATCAGTGAACACACGCTGGATAAACCCAACCACTAGATCAGATTCGACAACCCACAAATCCTCGCGAAAGAGAATCGTTTTATAACTAGAATGATGCGTGAGGCTATTGAAATCAAAAAACACCCAAATTTCAATAGAGAAGATGGTTGGCAAGTACCACCTGTTTGGGATCAGATCATCAAAACTATTAAGACCCAAACCCAGCACAAACCAACTGCCAGACCGCGGAGTCGATAAGTCGTCTCCATTTGCATTATTTTAGCATTGGCTTAGCTCGTTCAGCCTTTTACGACACAATCCGATAGAATCCTCCCGAGTGCAGCGGTCGAGCCGAGGTGGAACCTCACAGGAGGTACCTTCTCTAGCACGCTGCTCCCAGGCTGAATGCCTCCTGTCCCACGGAGTTGGGATGCCCACCAAGCCCTTTATGGCTGAAACAGCCATCTGCGGCTATTTAGCTGGATCCTGCACAAAAAAAACCATTGTCCTTTGATCTTAGATATAGAACTGAAATTATTTCCATTCTTTTATGAATATCTTAAGTCTTCTGTGATCACGGCCACTGAAAAGTGGCCAAAACGTCGGAATAACCAAAATCAAATAAATTACCGCGCTTAAAACCGTTAAAACGTAGTTTTATTATGTATACAAGTCGCGAAAACTTAAGAAAATATTATAGAGTAGAAAATCATAATCACAAAACGCGCAAAGTCCGTCGTTATAAGATATTCGCTCCAAAAGTAGACTAGGTAACGCCTCGATCGCAGTCGAAATATAACTGACCATCTCTCGATTGAGCCGACCGTATATGTTTGTAAAATAACCTAGCAACGTGCCCGCTGATCTTTCGAAATCTTAACTTATCAGCTTAACGGCTTCTAAGAATGCGCATGAAATCCAAACAATACACAGAAGGTTATATGACGTCTTATCGGGAGGTGTACAAAGAAATTAGCGCGAACAATAGATCACTCAAATTCAAAGCGGTAATGAAAGACCTGCAAAAGACCGATTCGCAACAATACGATAATAATAATTATTTAATTATTGAAGATTAGATCCGAGGTATAGGCAAACGGAATTGCATTAAAGTAAGAATAAATTCATAGTGAAACTAATTCGGTATAACCCGCGTCTAACTACGATAAACAGTCATAATGTTTGGCGCGAATTATATTAAAAGAATTAAAATATTTCAATTTTATTGAAGTAGTAAGTAGGCACATCCTTAGATTACTTCTCCATAAGAACCTTCTCGCACACAAAGAAATGTCTAATTCTAATATACTTCGTCCTCTTATGAAACTCCGGGTTGTAAGCAAGACGAATAGCAGCTTCATTGTCAACTTTGAGTGATGGAACATTGTTGAGCTCCGTTAAATGACTGTATATCCTTTGCAGTCAAATGAGTTCTCTCGTGGCTTCATTCGCAACAACAATTTCTGCCTCTGTGGTGGAAAAAGCGACTGACGCTTGTCTTTGACTCCACCATGTAATTGCTCCTCCAGCATACAAGTCGCGAAAACTTAAAAAAATATTATATTACTCTTGTATTATTGGTAATATTCAATGGATAGCTGTAGGGCCGATCCCAATTCTGTAGGAATTGAACCTGGGACATCTGTGTTCAACAGAACGCTACGAATAAATAATTATTTATTCGTAGACTGAACGTTACGGCATCCACGAGAGATTGCTTGATGCTCATCAACACCATATGCTATATCTGGACGTGTGCCTACCATTAAATAGGCTAAAGCGGCTACAGCTTCTCTGTACGGAAACACTTTCTTTTCTGAATCCACTTCCCCTGACTGAACAGTAGGTGTCACAGATTCCTTTTGAATTGGTGTGGACATTGGAATGCATTCCGCCATGTGGAAGCGCTCTAAAATCCTTTTTGTGTATGCTTCTTGTTTGATGGTTGTAGAACCATCCTCATCTCGATGGATCTCCAATCCAAGATAGTATATCGCAGGTTTAAAAGTGATCTTTAATTTCTTCCTCAAGTCGTCTAGAAATTCATTAACCACTTTTGCATTTGTTGCAGCCACTAGGCCGTCGTCAACATACAAGGTTATCAAAATTTTCTCATTTGCTTCTTCCTAAGAAACAAACAAGAGTCTGCATCACTTTGTTTAAAGTTCATGTCTTTCATGCTTTCATGTCTTGCGTTTCAGCAAAACAGGAATTCCAACAGCTGGGAGCTTGTTTCAAACCATATAGTCTTCTTTTGAGTTTCCATACTCTATGGATTACGTCGTCAAAGCCACCTTGTTGTTTCATGTAGATTTCCTCTGTTAATCCGGTAGTTGACACTATGAAAAATATAGGCAGATTTCTATATATATCGTAGATTACGATCTATACATGTCATAAATAAATTGTTTTAATTAAAATAATAAATACTAATTTATATTTTTGAGAAATAAAATTGTTACATTGCAGCCATTAGTCACGTGACAATGAACGCCAATCAGAGCGCGCGACGTCATAGTGTGCAAAACATAGCAAGTTGATAATGAATTCTCAGTGAAAATTCATCGTTTTCCAGTAATTTTGCTGTAAAATAATAGTATTTCCATTGTTATACACTATGTTCATACGACTACAACAACCAGTTATAATAAAGGCAAGTTGTATAAAAGCAAATGCCAATAATTTGCCAAAAATCGATGTTGTTATGCTGGGTGCCTTTTTCGCAACTAACACGAATTTGTGCTTTGCAGAATTCCATATTAAAACTTCTGTGTAAGTATTATAACATTAAACAATAGCACCTAATGTTAAAATTGTGATTAAGATATGGCAAAGTATTATTTTTTAATAATTAATTTTGAGGTTATGATAATTTTAATATTCGTAAATGTTGATGCTAATGGTGAAATTTCTTTTGTAGATCATCGCCAGTATGTTATTGAGATGACGCCATAAGTTATGTGCAATTGAAACGTGATGGCAAACTCCTGTATTGTAAAGTGTAAAATATGCCCAGATCATAAAGTGCTATCGAAATTATCGTCATCGCAGGAGTGAAGAACCAGTATGCAATTCTGCGGATTGTTATTGGAAAAAATCGAAGCTATCACAACTGTGAACCAGTTTAAAATATGTAGTAGTAACCCTAGTTTACCATCAAATGTGCTCGTAAGTTTTTAGAAGGACAAAAAATGAAACTTGAGGATTGTGCATTGTTTAAATATCAACATAATTCTGTTCTCAGTGATACAGCTAGCGCTTTAATATATCAAATTGTTTTAAAATATAATGAAAAATTATATTTTTAAGAAATGCAGTAATATCAGATGCTGTTAAAAAATTAAAAACTTTAAGTGGAAACAAGGGAGCAATTTAAAAGCAGTCTAGCATGAATTAAGATATGGATGGATAACAGCATCACAGGCTTTTGAAGTAAGTAGATGCAGGACCCACAGTTAGAGAAAATTTGGAGCTGAAACTTCATAAAAAAAATTAAGAAATGTGGTCTCATATTAAGTCAACAATATCCAATGACTGCTGGTTCACCGGATGGTACATGTGAAAATTGCATAGTAGAAATTAAGTGTGTCTACAGTACAAACCATATTCAAATTATATTAAAGATGGGAAGACTACAAACAAATATAAATGTATTTGACTGCTGTGTGTGGAAACATGTATATTTTGTGTAGCGGATCTAGATTTTTCTAATAGTAAAAAATTTAAACTTTCTGTGTAGCAATCAGTTATGAATATGTTAATGATCTTATTACTGACAGTTTGTTACCATTTTGGAAATTCCATGTGTATCCATTACTTTATCAAAGCATATAAAGTAACCACTAGGTAGGTTCTGATCTCCTCATTTTATAATAAAATAAAACAAAATTATTTTGGAGTTTCATTTAATGAGGCAATCTTATAAATTAACTAAACTACCATGCTCTAGGGCTAGGGTAACTAGATTAGTTCATGACTACTTAAGGCCGGTTCCTATATCTTACTATTCACTCACCCAACCGTCAGTTGAATTGTGACATTATTTATATGGAGCTTATGTCAAATTTTAAGCTATAGTAAGGTAAATGAACTCTTATAAGATATAGGAACCAGCCATTAGTGGACTTATCATGAATAAAGTAAAATTGTTCATGGAAAGAGTATTTATTTACATATTTTTTATTTGTATGAAAGATTTGATCTAGATGTGTTGAGTGGAATGGTGACAGTGAGGACTCGTGTGAGTAACGGATGAAGTATATAAAGACAGAGTGTCACAGTGACTTCTTCCATTATTAATTTCTTTGAAACTTTGCTTATATTGGATCCAGATGGCCTTAATGATTTCACAGAATATTTCACTTAAAATGGAAATGAAACTGATTTTTGTGAAGACTACTAGTGATCCTGCCTGGTCCACAGTCTGGCTTAGCTTAATACTGGATTGAGTAGCTTCTATATTTATGTGTCATCAGTACTTAAACAGATTTATTTGCTGTTCTAAGACCTTGTAAACCTTCTTCCTGGGGTAAAACTGAAAATAAATTGACAATATTATTATTAGATTGTTTCAAGAAAATTAATATTAGGACTACATACTATTAATGTAAGAACCTGTGGTTGTGTTAGAAATATTTTCAAGAATTAAACTAGCACCACTGGTACTGGCTAATACAGTATTACTTTCAACTGATTTATTTACACACTTTCTTAATAGCATCATCTTTTCTTTTTTATTGTATATAATTATAAGGTCGATTTAGACTGCTACAAGTTCGCTTTCTTCTATCTGTCTTACAATCAAATTTACTAGGTAAACAGCTTGGTTTCAAACGTAAGTGTGATACAGATCCCATTATTTGATATTATACGTAATTTTCCATATCATTTGGTAATGTAGAATTATAAATAGGGCTGATAAACACTTACATCAAAATGATCTTCACAAAAATGTGGCCACTTTCTCCTCATTTGTTTACCCCTTAGACACGTAAAAAAACAGTTTCTGTGGTATTTTTATCGTTGTACTGATACACTGCGGTACTGTACAGTGTTTGTAATAATTAGTATTCATTTATTATTATGTATTTTTTAAACTTTTGATAACTCTTCAACCAAACAGATGTTTGTTTTGCACACCGTGACGTCATGCGAGACGCCATGACAGCTTGACGCGTTTTCGTTACGAAATGTCAAAATATTTATAAAATTCCTAAATAAAATATGTTCATGTTGTTTTTTTACTGAAATATTAATATTTTGGCTAAAATAGACCATAAGGCACAATATAAAATTCAGCCTGTCTGCTGTACTCTAGCAATAAAAAAAAAGAAGTTAAAAGTAGAGATTTATTAAACTTTTTAAATAAAATATTATTCATGTTGGCTACATTTTATTTTTAAAGTTAGTAGTTATTTACATCATAGACTGGTAACATCGTTCCCTCCAAGCAGAAATGTCAAAATGGCGTCAACGCAGGACGCTTGGTATATTTCTTTACTTGGTTTAGCAGAACATTTCCGTACATCGAATCCTCCTGACATAAAAAGTTGTATTCAGTGTCTCCAAGCAGTCTTTAATTTCAAACCACCACAAAGAGTTGAGGCTAGGACTCATTTACAACTTGGAAATATACTCTTGACACACACCAAAAACATCGACTTGGCGAGAACGCATTTAGAGCAAAGTGTGAGTTTTTTTGCTGTTATTTGATGTGTTTATTAGAGTGTTTTCTTCCCAGCACCTTCAAGTTGTAGTTATATACGTTTTTGTACATGGAAGGTGCACTAAGTGGAACTTTCCCAATGAATGTAAACAAAATTGTGAAGTGGGTCATATGATGAATACTTTTTGTTTTTGTTGTAGTGGTGCTTGTCCCAGAGTATCAATGGATTCGACGATGTTAAGTTTGAGGCGGCAAGTGTGCTTGCGGAGTTATTTGAGCAGCAGGGCCAGCCTACACATTCAAAACCAATTTTGCGAAAAGCTATTGAGCTATCACAACACAGTGTTTATTGGCACTGTAGACTTATATTCCAACTTGCGGTAAGTCTTAGATATTACTATTCAAGTATTTTAGTTTGATTTTATTGAGTGGATAGTTTATTAAACAACTTATTTTGTGCCCTTTTTCTCAATAATGTAGATACATACAAGATTTTGAAGATATAAATCAGGGTTTTGTACCTAATTCAATAATTACTCATTTTATTACTCAGTGTTAAAAATAAATGTACCTGTATTATATTTCTAGTCTAGTTTTTGTAATACTATTATTAAATTGTTTATAATATGTGTCTAATACAAAGTTTTCTAATACATACAACATATTATCACTTAGTTTTCCTTGTGTTGTATTTCTTGAAAATCATTGAAGAGTTATATTAACTGTGAACATTTATCTGTTTTATATGAAGAAACAGTTTATATATGCTAGCAGCATTTCTTATTTCCTGTATTTGATAGAAAGTGATATGAATACTAATTATTATTGAATAAAATATGCATTAATATTGTATTAATTTATGAAAGATTGGTGATGAATGCTAAGGAAATCTGAAAAAGTACTAAAAGATTTAAGACTATCCTGGAAAGCTATGTGGGGCCCATAATCTTTTGTGTGGAGCGAGGATATTAGAATTAAATTTAATATGCAAATAGAGATAGGCAAGACAGTTTATTTAGGTATATACTTGTTAGTCTTTAGAAAGCTAATGTCTGTCTGTTTATAAGGTAATAGAACATAATATATTTAAATATTGTTTATATGTCTGTAGTTCTAAATGAGCCAGATATTATCATTGAATTAGCATGTAGGTCAAACTAGCTATCTCAATAAGCAAGCATCTGCTTTTACTCAAAAAATATACTGTCAATAAGTGTGTACATTTTGTACATTTGCTTCAGTAGTTGGTGGTAGTGGTGGATGCTGGAGATAGTGCTTCCTGGTAGTAGGGTGAACAAATACATTTTATAGTTTCTGGGATTTATTCTTGCAGTAGTAGTGCATGGATATTGATCACTGATGTTGTCAGTTCAACTTAATACTAGTACAAGTCACCCACAAAATTATTGTGAGTGTTATTGATATTATAATAACTAGCTGCAGATTTTTTTGGCATCCTGCTGTCAACTAAGTTACATAAGTATCATTAGATGGTGCTATACTTTAAGTCCCACCCTTTTTTTGATTAATAGTATGTGATGTAGTATGTAACCTTAATCATTATAAATTGAATATATATAAATTAAAATAATTCATAAAAATGTATGTACTTGAGAATGACTATCAATTTTGATGAAATTTTTGTGTGTCCGGGTCGCTGGATGGTTTAGACTCACAATTGGAACTGGTAGGTAGTGCTGGGATTAGGTTCTAGGATCCTCCCGATCTCCTGGACCAATTTTCATCATTTTTGTGTGTGTTTGAGTGAATTCCCAGATGGTTTAGACTCACACTAGAATTGGATCCTAGATTTTTATTTTTTTCAGGGCACGAAAAATGTCTGCCAGATCCGCTAGTATACTGTATATTATACTTTTTCTCACTACACATGTATTTAATACTAGAGTTTTGTCATTTGGTTTTGCTTTTATTAATAATCCACAGAAACTACCATATTTTCTATATAAAATGTAACATATTTTAATTTTATCTACACAAAGTACATATGTCTTGGTAATGGGCTAATTTAACTTCGAATAAGTCAAATTCGGTTCTAAATCTTATGGAAATAACCCTATTTTCAATTCTATTATATTAAATAAACATTGTAGAAATACATAAAAATTGGTTCATACTCAAAGTTAATGAAAAAGAAACAAACAAAAATCACTTCTCATATTTTGTATGCATAAATAAACATATAGTTTCTTTATCCACACAAATGTTATTCACAACATATTTGAAAAATGCTAATGATTCAAGTATTAAGTGATATGAATATTACAAGAGAGCATTGACTCTTTCTAGACTAACTTTCAACTCTTACTATAATTCCATTTGGAGCATTCATTTCCACTCTGTTAGCTTTATTATTTTTATAGCTGCCCAATACTTGCTGTTTCATACAATATTAGGTATTGGTTAGCTATTTGCTAAAGAAGCTAATAAATTTTGGAATGGGCTTCATATATACAAAGTTTTTTTTTAATATAAATGTTATCATTAACCGGAAATAATTTTGTTTTATCATTGTTCATATTATGTAAAGTTAGTTTTTTTAATGACTGAATGTTAAAATTATGTTTGAACGATTTTAAGTACATACATACATACATACATAACTTCACGCCAGTTCCCTTGCGGGGTAGGCACGAACAACAGAGCGCCATTTAGGCTAATTTATGTAATTTTTATTATTCTGACGTTTCGACCACTTTTCAGTAGCAGTGGTCATGGATCACTTTGAATGACATTGTCATGCCCTGAATAAATAAAAAATCAGTAACCCAATTGCAGCACCACTTACCTGATCCAATTATGAATCTAAACCATCCCACTCACTCAAACACATAAAATTTCATTAAAATCCTGGAACCCGATCATAGCGCCACCTACCGGTTCTAATTATGAATATAAACTGCCTGGAGATCCACTTGAAAATCAAAAATCAAAATATTTAATCAAAATTGATCCAGGGTTTTAGGAGTTCAGTACATTCACACTAATAGCATAATTATATATATAAAGATAGATAAATCCTGGTTTGTGGGTGTAAATATAATATGTCCTAAGTTCAGTATGAATTCTAGTGCATTTGGGGATAAAAAGCCTACTGTCTATGCTATACAATACAATTAATAATTAATCCTGACAATAAGTTTATCCAACATCCATGAATTGCACTATCATATCTATATAAATATGTAAGAAGAAAAAAGTGGCAAAGTGGATCCCGGGCTTTGAGGTAGACACTCTGAATGCAACCAGGATTTAACTCTAAAATAATGATCTATATAAATCAATAAAATTATATATATATAAAATTTACCCCGCGGCTGCGCTGCGGATCAACCTTCGGTATCTGGCCCTTGTTTAAGGAGCAGGCAGGTGTTAATACAGGTTACATTGTACTAAGTTTTTATGTTAGTGCTATTTGCAACCAGAAAATGATGAAAGATGACCAAAATTATCAAATAGACCAAAATTACCAAATTGACCAAATTGACCAAAATAACCAAAATAACCAAAATGACAAATCACAAAAAAAACCTACCCTACTGTTTGGGATATTCTTTACATAAATCTATCCCATTATGCAGGATGAAAAATATGCCTTGTCCACTCTCGGTATTAAATTTACACATATACCGAATTTCATAAAAGCATAGCAAACACAGACAAATATATTGTTATCCTGGAAACTATTCCATTTTTTGGGATAAAAACCATCCTATGTTCATCCACGGCATCGAATATATACATGTATGTATATATATATATATATATATATATATATATATATATATACTAAGTTTCAGCCAAATCGGTCCCGTAGTTTTTCTGTGAAAACAGAACAGGCAGACAGTTACTTTTGCATTTATAATATTAATAGGGATGCATTATAATTATGTTCGGTGAGCCAGAACCTTGCCAATTCAGGGGAGTTGGATGGTATACTTGGTATATTTCAGAATATTGAATAGAATATAGTATATTATTGAGATACAGTTGAAGAATTTTAAGCATAGAAAACTATAGGTAATTATAGGTGTTATCTTAACACTAACACATTTCTTCCAGACAATCTTAGGATGGATTGGAGTAGAAAAGTTTGTGAAAACCGACTTTTATTAGCAGCTTTTACACATCCCTAAATTTCATCTGCAAATCTTTTGGGATGTTCTATTTGCTACAAGCCCATAAAAATACTGTCAGAATATTATTGTTATTTGTATTCTCCCTGATCTTTGGAATGAGATCAGGGGTGTAGTTTCAAAACCCGCTATAATGTATGACCTTCCATTCATTTTGAGGGTTTTGAAACAAATTGAAACTACACCCCTCAATATGGGTTGCTTATTCACTGAACTACTATAACTACTTGGAATAAGATTTACTAATTATTATTAATAAAGATTTAAATACTTAGTATTTTCTTAGGTTATTATTTGACCATTTTTCAACTTAGTGTGGCAGTTCGTCTTGGAGACTAATTCCTAACTTATATTCCATTTGTGAAAGTTATAATAGAAACAACCTAATACTATGTTGTAAAATTTTGGACCCATATTTCAAAAAAACTGTAATACTAAAAGTATTCTATGTTCATTTTTCATTCCTATTATCAAAAGATACACCTAAATATAATAAATTTCAAGATTATTACTTAATTGAATAATCTTTATCCAGTAGAAACCCTCCTTTTATGTCATAAAATGTATGTTATTCTTATTGTATATAAAAAGTGTATAAGTATACTAGACTTCATTAAAATTGGTTCACTAGTTTTGTCGTGACAATGTTAGAGACAAAGTTAATTTAGCATTTATTATATTATATAGAATTGTTAACATATTGAAAAAGATTAATCTTGTTTTAGCAAATTCACGCAACAGAGCGGGAATATGAGGTGGCGAGCAGTTTACTTGGTGTCGGCGTAGATTATGCGCAAATCTCGAATGCGGCCTACACAAGGGTACTATTCTTGCTTAGTAGAGTAATGGTAAGTGTATAAACTATACATATGTGTATAGATAGTTCGCAATTTAAATTTAAAATATAACCAATACCTTGATAAATTATAGCCGTGTGTTATTCTGATGGCTGTAAGCTATATGACTGTAGTTTCAACAAAATCAGTTCAGTGGTTTTTGGGGGAAAGAGAACACTTCTCGACAAATACCAAAGGCGAAGCTAGATATTGTACAAAAAATACGCTAACTTCTTATCTGTAAGTACATTTTTATTATGTTTTTTACAGTTGCCTTTGTCTTTTTTCAGTTATTATTAATAGACAAAAAGATACAAGAAGTGTTGCCATTGTTGAACCAAGCCGGACATCTAGTGGACTCGTGGCCTGGCAGTCCACATCAAAAGGAATATCTCAAAGTGTTCTTTCTCGTTCTGCAGGTAAACATTTTAATAAGTTTTTAAACAAATAAGTTGTTATTGGGTATATACCTTGAAAAAAGATGGTGGCTCTCTGACATTACTTTTGATTACTACAAATTTCTTATCCCTGCCTTCTAATCACCGTTCGTTGACGCTATTTGATATGTATGGTGTAACTGTAAATGAACTGAGGGATGTTTTTTTTTGTGTCTGGTTTAAATACATTTTGCAAATGATGTTTACTAAGTACTTTTTATTTAATTCATTAGGTGGTGAGATATACATTTCCTAAAACGTAAAGAAATCTGTTGCCCTTTAAGTTTTCATCTATTGGATGGAATAAAATTTAAAATTCAATATTCTAGAACTTAAAAATACTTTTCAATTATCTTTGCTAGTAGCTTACAAGTTGCGTAAATGTTGAATTCCTATGTTGTGGATGATATTCTATTTATATTAGAATAATATAGTGTTTTTTTGGTCTCTTTATTGAAAGTCCACATGTATCAAATTTCATGATAATTGATGAATAAATGTAATTAATAATAATAATATATATATATATATATATATTTTTAATAATAATAATCGGCAGACAAACGCACACATTGTATATCCCCAAATTAAGCAAGTTACGCTAATGTTATGGGTAATATACAACGGACTACACTGGGGCCGATCCCAGACACCCAGACCATAGTAAATAACGGAGAAAATACGTTTCCGAAATTTACTATACCAGGAATCGAACCCGGAACCTCTGCGTTGCAGTGAGGTACGCCGGCAAAGGCTTAGCCTGCTCAACCACAGAGGCCGTCAAATTATTCTATTTTCTATGGTAAAACTGATTCATGTTCCTTTCTCTTATCGAAGGTATTGTAAGTAAGGTAGTATATAATGAATTGTTACCCATAGCCACTTATAAAAACTCCAGGTCCTTTGTTCTTTACAATGTTGCATTGTTAATTATAATTAGTCAATAAAACCTTTATTTGTAGTCACAACGAGTCTGTTAAGTACTCTAGGCCAAGGATTGTTAATTTGTTGTATTACTTATCCTATAGTTTTTTATTCCTTAGAGAAAAGCCACATATAACTCTCTGCTGTACAGTGACTTACTGTGTAGTGTGGGTTTCATAATTAAGGCTGGTATACTTATTAAAATACCTCAGTGTTTCTCTTTTTTCAATTGGCTGAAGTGCAGGAACGGAGAAAGAATACAATTTCCTGCGGCCGGGCAGCCTGTTGTAAGAGGCGACAAAACAACCCACAGCCAGGTGGTAGGGCATTTGCCCGACTGGATGTCTACCACCCTTTAGTCTAAAGTATGTCGCCATAACAACCTTGAGTTGTGTTCCGGCATTAGTGACCAGGTTCGAGTTTCCCTTAAGAGAGCAGCAGCGCATTTGTAGCACCTTTTTTTATTTTTTTATTGCAGGAGTTCAGCAGACAGACAGACGGCCCACTTGATGGAAAGCGGTTACCATCGCCTATGGACATTTGCAACACCAAAAGTGCTACAAATGCGCTGCTGCTCTCTTAAGGGAGACTGGAACCTGGGTACTAATGCCGGAACACAACTCAAGGTTGTTATGGCGACATACTTTAGACTAAGGGGTGGTAGATAAGCACGCAAAATAGGCGCTTCGTCGTCGAGTTGCGGAAACCGCCCGTTCGCAGAAGAAGGGGTGGTAGACATCTAGTCAGGCAAATGCCCTACCACCTAGCACCTTTGTTGTGTTGCAATTGTCCATAGGCGATGGTAACCGCTTTCCATCAAGTGGGCCGTCTGCCTGTCTGCTGAACTCCTGCAATAAAAAAAAGAGGTAGTAAGCATAGAGATATTGCTAACGCCGCACCCCATATCAGTGACATCAACCAGATTAATTTTTAGGTTTTAAAAATCTCTAATTAATATGGCAAAATTTTCAAATAATAGTTTTTAACTGATACTATCCGGTATTCGCGACTTTGTCTGTCATTTTTAAGGTACCATATACATTTAACCAAAATTAAACTCTAAAGGTATCGTAATGTTCGCCTGACTTTGTATGCCACAGTCGTTTATCTCGGGAGTAACTGAGAATGGTGTATTCTACATGCTGCTACACAATGGAGTAGTGAAATTATTAGAGATGCCACGAATATTCGTCTAGTATTCAGTATTCGGTCTATTCGGTCACTTTTTTAACTAGTCGGTATTCGGCTGAATAGTACACAGTTTTCGGCAGATTACCAAATTGTGAAAAAAAAAAACGCACATATTATTCAAAATTGTATATTTTACATTAAGAATTGATATTTATAGTTGTATTAACAGTGTTCAATACGATTTTAATTAATTTTTATTTTAATATTACGTTTCGGCCAGTTGTCAGAATCAAATAAAAATCACGCTTAAAACCGTTAAACATAGTTTTATTATGTGTACCTGTCATTCGTGAGAATGTAAGAAAGTGTCACAAATTATTGCTTCAATACTAATCTGCTACGCGCGAATTGCACATATCCCTTGCCGAATATTCGGTATTCGGCTAAACCATTATTCGTAGCATCTCTAGAAATTACTCTCCCTCTAACTTTTCAACTATGAAGTGAAACATTCTAAAAAAATCAAGGTGATATTATTTAAAAAATGTTTTTTGTATTATATTAAACAAGATCCATTAAGTAGTTTTAGAGATGGGATATTTACATTTTCTTTTATAGTTCCATAGCCCAGTGATAAAAACAGTGGATCGTCATCATCTCTATATCGCCTCACCGTTCATGGACTCATTTGCTCGATTCCTTCTATCAGACTGAACCTTGACTTATTGAAATATTTTTCAGGTATGTCACTACTTGATGGCTGGACAAGTGAAAAGCGTAAAGCCATGTCTGAAGCAGTTACAGCAGAGCATCCAGACGATTATGGCGCCTACGTGGCCAGATGACGATGGTAAGTTTTCAAAAGTAAAACTACAAAAATGAAGGAGGTACTTTGAATTTATATTGTAAATATTGTATTTTTATGTTCAGCTATAACTTTTTTGCCCTTGAGCTGATTTTCTTCTAGCATTGGATTCAGTATAGCTTCAAGGTTTTCCCATATTTCTATTGCTAATGAACCTTGGACTTTCATATAGCAGGAATTTCCTCAAAATCAAATAGAAAATGTGTTATAATTGAGGTATTGTTTCAGCCAACACTTTGTTTTTGAACCGATTATATATTTTTGAAAAACAAAATAAACTTAAATTCTTGAACTTATTTTAGCCGTATGCGGTAGTACTGCGGGCGAGTCGTTTGTGTGGTTGTCCCGGCAACAGCTCTACGTGCTTGTGTATTTAGTGACGGTAATGCATTCAGCGCAAGCGGGTTATATGGACAAAGCGCACAAGTACACTGAGAAAGCGCTTGCGCAGATCGACAAGCTCACCTGTGAGTATGGTATGCATTCACAACATTTATTATTTATTTGTTAATTGTTGTTTGTATTGTTTGAGTGTTGTGTTTATCTAAATATTGTTGTTATGTTGTGAAAGTGATATATGAAAAGCTCTTGAATGCTTGAAGCTACATGATTACATGGCGCCACAAGTTTCTTCGGTTTTTGACTTACCTATTATTACATGCTCTAGTACCTGTGCCAACTATTTCATAACTTTGAAAATGAAATAATATTTATTTGCTAGAAATTATATATTGAATATTCATATATAATTTCTTTCCCATGGTGATGATGGATCTTTACTACTACTGTACTACTGGCTATGTTATTGGCACAAACCTTCTGCTTTATATACTTTCATAATATCTTTATATATGCATCTCTGTTTTAATTGTTTTATTTGATACATGTAGCGGGGGATCAATTAAATTCTTTGGTGGATGATAAACTTTATTTAAAGAACTGTACAAAAACCAAACAAGTCCCAGACCATTAATTTTCAATAGAGAAATTATAAATTATGAGTTCATTTGATAATGCTTCTATCACAACCTGTCCCTCATTTTCCTGATCTGAACTGATCCAATTTATTCTCAACCATATGTGAATAGAAACACCTACATTGTAAAACACTAAAGAATATTAAGGAGAATTGTTCGAATACGACTTGCGCGCGAACAATACGGTGACCTAAATTTTTTTGGACCAACATGGTTGTATTCATATAGCACTTTACCCTAGAATCCTTGTCATTAATTAAAATGGCCCGTAAATTGTCTTAATGCCTTGTATTTTTATTGCATGTAGATGTGCTTATTGGTGTGATAATATAGTTCTTGTATGGATATAATTAGAAGCCGTTCATAAAGTGTGTCACGCACAATTTAGCCTATTTAGACCCACATCCCCTTATGTTGTGTCACAGTTTCCGGGATCCCCTTCCACCATAATGCAAGCTATACATGCTACGGTCCACTCAGCGGTCTACCTATGCAGTAAGACTGGAGTGTGTACTAGAATAGACATGTGCAGTGTTGGCAACTGGGATGGTTAAGCCGGTGTTTATTATAATTATTACAAAATATGAAGCCCGGTTTGACAGTTCTCATCATAACATATTTAGGGATTGAAACCTCCAAATCGTTAACTAAGTTAACCGATTATCACGAGAAATCGATTAAAAGTTATAAGACGACAACGAAAATGTACAATTATGTAGTATTGTTTTAGTATAAATACATAAATAATCTAAGGTTTTGGAATAAATTCGTATATAGTTTTTCCTGAATCAAATTGAGTTAATGAAATACAACAACCTTTTGGTAGCAACACTTAAATTAAAAATAAAACGCTTTAGAATGTAACTGTTTTTCGAATTTCGCCATAGATTAATACGACATTAAAGAATTAAGAAATATTTAAGTTATTTCGCTATTTGGAGGAAAATAATAATTGAAATATGTTTTACAACATTATATAATGCACCAGTAAAAAAAATATGTATATTATCTACTAAATAATTTAATTGTTATTGGCTTTCAGTTTTGTTGATATTTAAGTTACGTTCTATTAACTTCTTTAAGTGTCAAAGTGGGCTTCATATTTTGTGGTTATTATAATAGAGCAAATGGGAGATAAGTTTTAAAATGGGATATTCCAGTCTATTATAAGAATGAAATTAATGTTATAAGACAGGAAATAGAAAGAATGAAATGTAATTTTCGGGGGACGCTGGCCGTGTTTCGCATCCCGGTGCCCATTATGATTAAGGCCCCTCATTCCCCCTTGGTCCATACGATACCAGCTTCTGTATGCGAGTGCACTTTCTGAACGGCCTATTATGTAGTTGTGGCAATGATTATGTGGTGTCGTGGTGCGGTCGCAGTGAGCGGTTGCGAGGAGGGTGCGTGCGGTGGGCGCGGCGGCGCGGCGCTGGCGTGGCGGCTGCGCATGGCGCTGGTGGAGCACGCGGCGCTGTGCAGGCTCGTCGCCGGCGGGAAGGCGCACGCGCTCAACGAGATCGCCAAGGCGGCGCACCTGCTCGCCCAGGCGCCGACCAGTGAGTACATACACAAACAACTGAACTCAGCTGCTCCTATCATAAGAATGTCCAATTAATAATTGTTTAAGGGGCTAAAAAGAGGGTCCCACTCAGCGACTCATATCTCCGCCATTTTTTTTTTCAATATTGGAAGTTGTTTATAAATCTATTAATATAAAAAAATATTTTTAATGGCTGATTAAAAAAAGGTTATTTTTATACCTATTTTTTCGAGTCTCACGGTGGTGTTAACCGCTTAAACTAGTAATGTGTAGAATGAAGAATGAGGTCATTATCAAAATATGGCTACAGACAAAATTAGCATTGTAACAATAGGGATGTGGACACACCTTTATTTATAAAATTCTTATGTTAGTGCTATATCACTGAACGCGTAGACCTCTGAACCGATCTTTATGAAATTTCTTGCGTGTGTATGTTCAAGTGGGTTAGATGGTTTAAAATCACAATTGGAACTGGTAGGTGGCACAGGAATCGGGTACTAAATTTTATCTTTTTAGGTTAGGATAAAGTCTACTAAGCCCACTAGTGTTACAATAAATTGTAATATTTTTACATACAAAAGAAAAAGCATTAAAATAACTTCTTTCTAGAAAGTTTAAAAAAAAAATGTTAAAACTAATTTTAATTACTTTTCTAACATAGCATTTTCTTAAGTTTTCGCCACTAGTATACATAATAAAACTACGTATTTATTTTAAAACTGCTTCGCGCCGTTAAAGCACAGTAAAGCACACTTAAAACCGTTAAAACATATCTTTATAACAATATTTTAAATAAATAATAAATAAAGTTATTTGACTCAATTTACTTGTGACTTAGATATGCTTATACAAAACCTATGAAGCTACGACATTTTGTGAGTTTATAAAAAAGTATCTCATTTGATTTGACTGTCCACTCTCCTATTACTTTATTTAGTAGATATAAAATTTGCATACCTAATTATAGTTCTAAACCAGATAACTATAATTAAAATGTCTATGCAAGAAACTTTTAAAACAAGGAAATATAAACAACATTATTTAAGTGGTATCTCGATGAGGTCTGAGTGATGAAGTTGGCACAAAGAGTTTGGCGGATGACCAAATCTCTCTTCCACTTAATAGCGAAAGGAAGATAGAGTAACAATATATATTTTTTTTTTTAAATTAAATATTTGTCGTCTGTGCAGAGTGGTGTGCGGCTGCGCACACTCCGCAGCTGCACTGTCTGCTGGGGCTCTACGCGATGTCCATGAATTGCATGGAGGCTGCGGAAGCCCAGTTTCACACCGCCATTCATGTAAGCACCACAATCAATTTATTTCACGTGAAACACAGGTGTTACATACTCACTAAGTAAACAATTCAGTTTCTTTTTACTTTTTATTTTTGCGTATAAGCAAACTGGCAGACGGGTCCACTTGATGGCAAGTGGCTACCGTCACCCATGGACATCTGCAACACTAAGGGAGTCGTTGCGTTGCCTACATAACATTTTGTTCAACATAAGAAATTACACTGTTGAAAACTTTCTCTAAGAATGATTGTGATTTGAGGTACATCCATTAAGGTATACAATAACAACACCCTATAACGGCATACTGTAGCTTTCCCATTTTGTGGGTGAACAGACCTTTTACCTGCTCCACTTGTTCGAGACGGTTTGATCTGTTTGACACATCAGTTGTTTTGATGTGTAGCTTTCTTCACAATGTTTTTCTTCACTGTCAACACATGGTAATTGTAACGATATGCATGTTAGGTTATGAAACCACCTAACTGAGGCATGCTTCCCGGCCAATATCTGAACCAACATTATTTGAAAGTAGTATTTGAGACTTGATATCACTAACCGTTGAGCTAACACGCCTTTTTAGATTCCAAAAGTGGGACAGATATTTAAATAAATGAGTTGTGCTTTACTTTTTATAATTAAAATTTTTAGATGTCGCAAGAACGGGACCTCTGGATGTTTGCGAAATTAAACCTGGCCATAGTTTATTTAAGGGGGCGAAGAGACAACGACTTAGCACAACTTATGGAACAAGTATGTATATTTCTATAACAACCATTGATGAAGAATACCGCGAGCATCTATCACTTAGATTCTTACTCACCTAGACACGTTAGTAGAGATTCTGTGAATAGTAGTTTGGTCGAATACCGAATATTCGGCCACGCTCCCGGCCGAAGCGCCGAATATTCGGCGTAAAATATATGCAATGCGCGTAGCAGGTTGGTAATTTGTAAAGTATTTCATTAAAATTATGTTTTAACGGATGTAATCGCGTTTTTAAACAATTTTTTATTTGATTCTGTCATTTTAAAAACTGCCCGAAACATAATATTAAAATAAAAAAATGTATTAAAATTTCATTTAACACCGTTGAAACGTATTTTAACTATCAATTTTTAATGGAAATATATACAGTTTTGAGCAATATGTGCGATTTTTTTCAGTTTGGAATTCGATATTCGGGCGAATATTGTGTACTATTCGGCCGAATACCGAATATTCGTGGCATCTCTAGTTATTAGTATGTGATAATACCAAGCGATGAGAGGCCCGCCAAATAGGCTTTATACACTATAGAGACCTAGTGTGGGTACCATAGTTAATTTTGAACGCTCCTATAAAATTGGCCTTGTATTGTTAAACTATCTCATGTTCGCAATTAAATGAACTGATTGGCCGTAGGCTAAATAAAATTTTAACAATACTCATTGATACTTGACATCTTTATCTTCTGTGATCACGGCTACTGAAAAGTGACCGAAACGTCGGAATAATAAAAACCAAATAAATTACCGCGCTTAAACGTAGTTTTATGTGGTATACTAGTCGCGAAAAATAAAATATTGGTTCAAAATTATATTGGTTATTTTTCCTATAACAAACAACAAGAAAAGAATAACTTGTAATTATCATCATAATTCCTCTAGAAATCTTTTTTTTTTTGTTTGCTTGTAGGCAAACAATGCAATGGGCCGATCTGATGGTAAGCCGTTACCGTCAATACATTTGTAGAGTATTCTTCTTTGGTATAAATATTCATATTGATACGGCTATTATATACTTATATGTTGAAACAGGTGAGGCCCGAGGCGTTGCCTACGTACGCGCACGGCTTACGAGCGGCCTCGTACTACGTGCTGGGATTACAGGCATTCTTCCAGGCGCGGTATAATGAGGCTAAGTGAGTTAAGATTGCATTCAACCTGGGTATTTATTCCACTCATATCGTATCTTTAAAAAAAGGTAATAATACTTCATGATAACTTTTTTAAGGCAATGGTTAGCAAGATATTCTTACTTTCAAATTTATACAAAAGGTCACCACTTTAATTGTTTGAACAATGAGAAGAATATATGTTATAAAATTTAATGTACTTGAAGAAAAAAGATCATTGTGTAGTTTTTGCATATTTTTTTTGTAGACTGACCGATTTTAAAACTGTTTAATCAAAATGCTAACATACTTTGCAGCTACATAATTTGCTCTTTTATTTGGTTACTAGCTGTGCTCTCGACTTCGTCCGCGTGGACTTTGTTCGCGGAACCCTAAAAGAAAAATAAAAAAGTTGCCAAGTTACTCCTTATAACAGCAGCTATTTGCAAGTGAAAGTCTCGTCAAAATTGGTCCAGCCGTTACCGAGATTAGCCGGAACATACAGACAGCCAGAGAAATTTTAAAAATTGATTTTTTAATTTAATTACCGTGTATACTTTCATAAGCGTTTATTAAAAAACTGTTATTTTGACATTACAAACAGACACTTCAATTTTATTTATCTGTATAGATTATAATATTTTTTGTACAGTAAAGTACAAAAAATATTATAATCTATACAGATCAGTATATTTATTTCTATGTAAGTATATCTTCATGTATAATCCCCGGCACGCAACTTGGCCAAAATCTTAAAATGCGCAAAAGTCGTTTTTTTAGGTCTCTTTGGTTGTCAAGCGCTACGTGGGGAATGAGTCTACTCAATTGTCTCCTTCATACTCATTAGCTTGACCGCGCGCGAGAGAGATGGATAGACTTCACGATGCGAATGCAGTCTGACGTCCCAGCACGCGGTTATTCACAGACATTACACCAGTGTATACGTGTGTTGAACTTGCTTTGGGCGAACTTACCTCCACTACGACAAAGCGTGGCCAAGTTGCGTGCTGCGTACTATAGATATTTGCTATTAATGTTTTTTGTAATTTGTGCGATAGGCGATACCTACGCGAGACGTTGAAGATGGCGAACGCCGAGGACCTAAACCGGCTGACTTCGTGCTCGCTGGTACTGCTGGGCCACATATTCCTGTCGATCAACAACTCGAGGGAGAGCATGAACATGGTCACGCCGGCCATGCAGCTCGCCAGCAAGATCCCCGACGTGCACGTGCAGCTCTGGGCGTCTGCTATACTCAAAGGTGGGCACTCATACATACTTTATATGTACATGATAAATCCCTATTCTAGTACCACTTATAAAAACTAACTATATAAAATCACGTGTTTTTGCCACACTTGTCAGTGATACAATGCACTATTTACTAATTTATGGAAGCGAGAGTTGGGTATGGAAAAGAGAGCATGAAAGTAGAGCAAACGCGGTCGAGATGCGAGCACTGAGCAAAATCTGCGGAGTGACGCTCGCGGACCGCGTTCGTAATACCGAAGTAAGAAAGAGAGTTGGTCTGAAAGAGAGTGTCGGGGTGACGGTATGGAAATGAATGCTCCGGTGGTTCGGGCATGTGGAAAGAATGCATGATGAAAGAATGACTAAACAGATATACAATGCAAAAGTGGATGGATGCAGAAGTCGTGGAAGGCCACGACACACCTTCCATGATCAAATTGATTGTGTACTAGCAGAAAGTGATGTCAGGAGCCTTAAGAACAGACAATCGTGCATGACAAGAGTTATGAATGTCAAAGAAGCAAGTGAGGTGTGTAAGAATAAGCCTAAATGGCGCTCTGTTCGTGTCTACCCCGCAAGGGAACTGGCGTGAAGTTATGTATGTATGTACTAATTTATATCAATTTAAAACCCAAATAAAAAAATGTAATTTAGAATAATCCAATGACTTACACTTTTCTTTTTTTTTCTCTAGATTTGGTCAGTAATTATTGTGGTAACATTTTTTTAAAATTTGACCTTATTTAAATAGACATTTTATGTAATTTTTAGGGATGGGCCGAAATTCGTTTCACATTCGGTTTGACCGAATTTCGGCAGCTTGAGCCGAACTTCGGTTTAATGCCGAACAATTCGGTACAAGAAAGAATTAAAATACCTACTTGCACTATTTTGACTGAAGTTAATAGAAATCATATCTATCATAACCGTAATATAAAAATTGGTCCCTATATACTCATGGTCAATTATTTTCCTTAGAAACATGTAAACCTTAACTTACAAAGTGAATTTTTTTTAAATAAAATTAGTTTTTGATTGAGCGTGAGTTTGCCTAATTAAATAGACATCAAATTAAAACAAAAATAAAATAAACTTATTATTCCTCTAAGACACACCAGTAAGTAGTGCAACTGCTTAATTATAATGCGTAACTTGAATTATATAAAATAAAACAATTCTAAGGGATATCAGCAATTACAACTTTAATTTTGATGGAAATCACTTGTTTACGAATTAAACATTATGAATTTAGAATTATGAATTGGTGATTTTTTTTTCATTCAAATGTCTAAAAATCTATGCTTTTACCCATCTACTCATACTTAAAATTTACTAGAGGCAGGTTATGGTGTAAAAAAGCCAAAGATTCGGCGTTTTTTAGTCACGACGTCAACAGGTGACGTCGTGTTGCTCTTGAGAAAGTGTGGCGAAATCAAACCGAAGTTCGGCCGAGTTTTGGTTGAATTTTTTGTTTTGACCGAATGTTCGGCCGGAGTGCGTATTCGGTTTAAACCACATTCGGCCCATCCCTATTAATTTTCGTATAATTGTAATTTTTTTGTAATTAATTGTTTGAGCCAATTTTTATTATGTAGATTTCCGCGTCAAAATTAGTCCAGTAGTTTTTACGTGAATCCCAAATAAACAAACACAAAAAAAAGAAACAAAAGACTATACTTTTACAATTTTATAATATTAATATAATACCTACCACATAGGCATGAGCATGTTGAATATGAGTCCTGGCTCCAAAACTAACACAACTGGGATTTAAATCCTGTATGATAAGGTCAACAAACCGTGCCAAGCCATTATTGAACAAAGAAGAAGAAGAAGAAGGTCAAGGCTTGAATACTGATAAAAAAAAGTCGAACTGGTTACAGCCAGTAATTTTTCTTTTTGGTTTTGTTCTCATTTTAAGCTCAATCAACTGTATTTTGGTGACAAAAGTTTATTAAATAGGTTTTGTTGAATAAACAGATTTCAAACAATTTCGAATTGTTTTTTCTGCACACCTTTAAAGCGCAGCCATGTGGTACAGCAAGTTTTCAGTCGCACACAAACACATGTTGAGAAAGATAGAATCAGACTTCCTCTTGTGGAATAAACCAGTTAATTCGAGTTTATATAACACTCTCTTTAAGGTTTATACTCCAAGAAAATCGTTTACTTAAATCTGTTTATATTAATCTGGTTTCGAGCCTTGAATAAGGTTTCAATGAAAATGGGGCTTTGCTCTGTAAAACACAAGTATGAAAGCGTACTGTCAAACCATTCGAATTTCGGTTTAGACAGAAATGGGATGAAATTCTGGTAGTTATTATTAGCCCTCTGATCTGGTGTGACCTTAACAAACTTATAATTGCAACCTTAAACTACATTTACAGATTTGTACCGGCTAGCAGGGGACTCGGAGCGTGAGAACGAAGCATACCAAATGCACTGCAACTTCTCACAAGCTCTGCTCAAGGACCACTTCCAAGCAACCCAACTTCCACAGCACGCTTTGGTGCATTGGACGAGTGGGGCCCCACCAGCCCTGCCTCCGCCGCCACCCACCACGCAAAACACATAGTGATACAAATATATTGACAAAGACCACAGTGATAAGTGATTCAATTGACCACAAGATAATTGATGAAGTGATAAGTTAGTTTGATGGAGTAATAAGTTATCAGTGAGAAGTGATCAAATAAAACTGAGTGATGTTATTTGATTAAACAATAAGTGGCGGAGTGATAAGTACACTCATCAATTTGATGGAGTGATAGGTCAGTCCATTGAAGAAGTGATAAGTTGTTCACCAATTTGAGATGAGTGTATGAAGCTAATGGATATTATTTGATGATAAGCGTGGTCAACAAATAAGTTGACCTGGTGATAATATTGGTTGATAGGTGTTTGGCATTACACAATCATTGGTGTTACAAAATCAATGATTGATATAAAACTGGTTATTCCAGTGATTGACCGCCAAGCATTGGTTTTACTGTAACAAATGAGATGTATAATAGATGCCTTATAGTGACGAATAATTACATTAGTTATATCCAAAAGATATATATTTCAAGGAGATGGCATTGTTTGTAAATCTAAATAGAATTCAATATATTGAATTTTGCAATAATTTCAATATTTTGATGTTTACATTACCCACAACTTTAAAACAAAAAATTAGTGGTAATCTGTAATCTTACATATAGGTTCAAGCATTGAAAGTTATTGTGAATTTGTTCATAAACAGAAATATTATGAAATTATTGCAATATACAGTTAAGGGAAGAAATTGTTAATTACCTCTTCTTTAATATACTTTATTATATTTTTATTTTGAAATGTGGGTTTATTGACTACAATGCCATCTGGTTGATCAATACGTATTTTGGATCCCTACCACACTTATAAATATGGAACTTGACTATGCATGTGATATGATTCATAATTTGACATTGTATATAGTATGCAGAATGTTTTGGTAATTGTGATGCATGTGAATATTGATATAAGAATTCTGGGAGTCCTAATGAATATGCATTTTGATAAAATTGAGGAAATAAAAAAATTGTTACAATTTTTCTTCCATTTGTTCATGAGACGAGGACTTTTTGCTCTTATACTGTATAGGACATGCAGGAAATCTTTTTAGGAACTATGAGGTATATTGCAATGCAAATAATTATATACTATCAACTTACACTTAATTGCTGAGTATTTGGTTAGATTGGAGTTATATATCGGCTTGGGGTTTCCTCATTTTAGTGGGATGAACAGTATACACACATGCCTAAGGTGGATTGGACAAGTATGGTGTGGTATAGTTTTACACAACTTATGATTCAGTTTTCATTTGTGCAGAAAAGTGAAGACCAGTTTCTGTCATGTAAATAATCTATATTGTACTTTATTCACAAGCAGAAATGGCTCAATATTACTAAACTTGGCTAAACTGCCTTACTAAAATTGGTCCACTGTGCAGGTACATCGGGAGCAATTGTTAGTTGTGTAAAACTGTGTTTACCATTTAAATCTTAACTCAATGTTAAGTTGGGTTAATTGTTTATTTATTTTATTTATAAATACTTCATCAATTATTACATCATCATTTTAATGATACAAAATTTTTTTGGTAATTGATTACCTCATTCTCTTGGTACACCTACATATATTTTTTCAAAATTATTATTAAACTCAATTTTTTCCGGATAATTTAATTTTTTTAAATGACATTTTATAAGATAATTTGATTTTTAAACGTTTTTGTAGTATTCAACGAAATTTTTATTACTTGTTACTAATAATAATATAAATGGAGTATTGTACTTTTTGAAATCAATACAAGTACAACCTCTTTAGCACTTGGTCTAGGGCTCGAGGTGTGCAACTGATAGATTCCTGAAAAGCACTTGATAGTTAATAGCACTATTTTGGTGGGATTTCCAGTTTGAATTTACTTTTGAAGTTGTCTTCATTGTCATGCATAAATCCCGGTTTTATACATTCTCCACTTCGTGTGGTCTATGGTTACCACTATTGTGAATCTATATTATCTGGTAATCAAGCCAGCATTTTATTTTCTAATCAAATTTATTTCTAAAGTAGTCAAATTAGTTGTGCTTCTAATTTATAAAAAGTTTCTTTTAAGCAATAGATTGAAATTAGCCAATTTGAGCTAAAGCTAAAAAAATCTATAGTTCATATCACTAAGTTTTAAATCGGTTGTTGATTGAAATCATATTAATTTAGTTTGTAAAATTGATTTATTTGAAGTCTTTACAAAAAAAATGTTCAATTTGGATACGAAAGTATTCTAAATAAATATTAATATATAAAAATAGCCTCTATTGCTGAAAACTTGTTCCAATAATCACTTTTTTTAAAATAAATATACATAATAAAGAAAAAGAAATTAAAGTATTGCCAGTACCTTTTAAATTTAGTTCTCGTTGAAGCTATAACAACAATTGCTATTTAACGAAAATCATAATTAAGTCTGTGTTCATGAATACAGATAGTCCACTCATATCTCTTGTGGGATTTGTTTTTGTCTATTCATGATGTTGTGACAATAATATCATATCACATTTCTTTGTGACGGTTGTATGATATATTTTATTGATAATGCTTCAAAATGTACATCTATATCTTTTTCTTACTTTAAAAATATCCAGTCTTTTCTCATAATGTTTACAGAGATGACATAAATGATGACGTTCTGTTCCACTACTTTCTATTTTTCTCTGAATTTATGCTTCTTGACAACTCAACTGTGCCGTTTCAAAACCAAGCAAGTGCATTCTAAGAAATTTTACACCACTAAACTTCAATATGCCATTTCATACATACATACATACATACATAACTTCACGCCAGTTCCCTTGCGGGGTAGGCACAAACAACAGAGCGCCATTTAGGCTTATTCTTACACACCTCACTTGCTTCTTTGACATTCATAACTCTTGTCATGCACGCTCGTCTGTTCTTAAGGCTCCTAACATCACCTTCTGCTAGTACACGATCAATTTGATCATGGAAAGTGTGTCGTGGCCTTCCACGACTTCTGCATCCATCCACTTTTGCATTGTATATCTGTTTATTCATTCTTTCATCATGCATTCTTTCTACATGTCCGAACCACCGGAGCATTCCTTACCTTACCTTCACCCCGACACTCTCTTTCAGACCAACTGTGTTTCTTACTTCGGTATTACGAACGCGGTCCGCAAGCGTCACTCCACAAATGCCATTTCAATACTATTTATTAAGTTTATTGGAAGTGAGATCATATTTTGAAAGTCTTTACAATTTTTAAACATTAGCAAATGCCCTGTAAGACGATAAATGCACAAATGTTCATTTAAAAAAACTTGAACTGTTTGATGTAAAGATACAAAGGAATATGGTGGTTGTTGGAGGTATTGAATTTATCAGTTCATTTAAATCGGTGGTTGCCAAACTTTAAGAGACCACCCTTTCAGAAGACAATATAAATGTTAATATATCCTAGTCCATACTTAATTTCATACACAAACTTAGTTTTGTGCCTTTGCATGAAACAAATGAGATGCCTGTATAGGTGTACACTTAAAACTGGTTTTAATTTTTAACTAGCATAGTAGTGTACCTTTCTCAGATGAGAATGTTGAGATGGATGTGCGGTGTTATAAGAATGGATATTATTTTTTTTTAATTAAGTGGGAAAGTTGTGTAACAAATAGAAGGTTAATTTGGAAGATTGATGGGTATAATTGTAAAGGTAGACCTAATATAAAACTAATAAGAGATGGATGTATTGTGCGAAAGATGATTTGTGCTGTGACAGAGGATGTATGCTGGAATAGGGAAGTATGAAAGCAAAATACCTAAACTGATTGGGATAAGGCGAAAGAAAAACAGTAGTAGATCTTACTTGTTACGATAATTCCTTAATTCATAGCAAAAACTTGCTCCTATTTTGTATTTGAGTTTTTGCTAAAATTAAACTATTTATCGAAAAGGAAAGAAGGGTCTTGTTCTTTTCTATAGCATAATGAGAAAAGACGATTTTTTTGATCTCATCATAAGGTTGATTGTGTCAATAAATAACGGGCTAGAAATATTTTTTGTTTCAAAATAACACCTCATAGATATTCCAGGTGCATATAGTGTATGTAAACTAAGCGTTAATGCATATGAACGAAATTTATAACCATATCCATCTCTACCCAATCTGATGTCAGATCTAGATCAGCTATAAAAGGCTGGAAATTTCCTAATTTTATACATTAATAAGTATATAGAGCAATTATTTCTTGCTGCTTCACCCGATGATCGACACCCAGTCAATTTATTCAAGATATTAAGAAATCTTAATATTTTCTTATTTTGTATACAGATGTCATACTTATTTATTATTCCACATGTATATTTATTAATTCTTTTTAAATAGAAAAGGATCTCGTCCGCGGCAGCGGGATTAATTATTATTATCATTGTATGGCTAGAAAATAAAAAAAATATTAATATTTCTCAATGTTCCGAATAAACTGATAGGGTGCCAACAATTGTGTTGTTTTACCTATATATACGTGTTTTTAATTTAAATATACAGACATTGCAATAGGGATGTGGACTCATGTTACAATAAATTACGTATATATTATATAAAAGAACAGGTATTTAATATAACATCTTATCATCTTTTAAAATATCATGAAAGAAATTTTAATTATTCCACTGCTTTTACTTATCAAACTTAAAAGATTATAAATTTGTAGGTTCCTCTAAAAGCAATAAGGCTGCGACCTTTGTAAGATAAAAAAATCACCTCATTTAATTTGAATGTCCACTCCCCTATTGTAATTTAGTTGTTATACTTTGACAGACGGCTTATAAGTGTAATGTATGTAAATTGTGGGTAGTTTTTTATTTTACAAAGAAGTCTAATAAACAGTCTTGTTACCGCCGCCATCTCAACTGGCGACGAGAATATTAATTTAAAATACAAAACTACCCACAATTTACATACATTACAATAAGTGCATTAAATTGAGATACTAATACAATAGCAATGTTTAAAGCACTTACCATATAATTTCTTTAGTGCTGTTAAAAGACAAATATAACGAGACTCGCCCTTACAATAGAAGGGTTCACGAATTGACACAAAATACATTTAATAACAAGTTAAAATAAGGCAATTATATATAAAAGAGAGAGAGAGCATAATATGTCTTATTTTAATGTAGTTTTTAGTTTGGGCCAAGGTTCTCAGAAATTCTAAGGACTGATGATTATATATTTTTTTGTTGTTGTAAATAATGTGACTAACAGTGAATATTGAAAGGATGAACAAAAATGTCTCATATTTATTAATTTTTATTATAATTTTATCTTATTAATTGTTAGAAATCGAATGATTGTTGTTGAGTATGTGCTGGTTACTTTTTATGTAGCATGCTATCTTTCAACTTGGACGGAGAACACTTGAACGAATCGCATATAAAAAAAGCAACAACAGGAAATCTCTAAATACTACATGTATAGATGGCGCTACAGGTCATTCGCCTCTCGCTTTTTGAGGTTTTATTATGTAGAACACATTCGAGACGCGAAAGCCTATTTATTTTAAGTGATATTTTGTGACACTTGTCATAATGGGTTATTTTCATCTTAAACGCGCGACTTCACGGAGATATGGCGGATAGGTTTGATGCGTTATTTGAGATGCGACATTGTTAATGACGTTAAATAAAGACATAATGTAATGTATATACACTAATAGCATAGCCAATGCGGTAACGGCGTTGTTTTTAACGCTTTAAATAAGACAGTCGGCTAAAGTCTAAATCTTTGAGACTAACGCAAGTGTGGCCACAGCTTAATTTATTAATTTAAAGAAATATCAAAATACCTGATTTCCAATTGAATTCTTTTGTGTTTTAATGACGTTACTCTCTTTCAAATATGGTATATAGTTTATTGATAATGTGATTGTTTGGATAACTTGAAACTTTAATCACTTAATATAGTTTTCAACACGTAATTAATAGTAATAGGATCAGTAATTTGTACGCTAGAGAGGCGAAATATGTGTTCTTATTGAATATTTTTACAAAATTTAGTATGTACAATGTTTCATACAATAAATTATTTTATTTGCAATATCGCTTGAAATAACTAGCTATTTATTCAGCTTCAGAATTTTTTTTGGACCAAATCAGTCAAAAAGTGAGTCTTAGTTTGGTTACAATTTAGGCTGGTCTAAAAGTATGTTTTATAGCGAGAGAAAATGACTTTTAGAGTCTGGCCGGCGAGTCATGTCACAAGGTATTTATTCTTCCTAAAACGAATAGTGTTGTTTTGGGCTTAACAGACAGAAAAAGGGTTAGATCTAGCCCCGAAGCGGCTAAATTGGCGATACTGGGCGGGAGGCCGGCGCATTCATCCCTAACGGCGGGGTTTGCAGGGCGTCGTAGTCGCGATACGGAGGTTTCGCTCTTTGTTAAAACGCAGACGGGTTGAGGACTAAAGGGGAATGTATGGGCTTGCGCACGAATATTTGGCTGTGCTATAATGTTGCCAGTTGAAGATATTTTGAATTGGCCGCCATTTAGTTGTGCCCACTACATTCAGGGCGTTCCATAAAGCCGCGTTTTCACAATAAGAGTTGGCTCGGACCGAGTACACTCGTACGAGTCGGCTTCATACGAGTGTATACGGCTATCCGTGGTTTACACACGATAGTAGTGCACTCGTATGATGGTCATTTGTCTCCTTGCACAATCAAGATGTCGTCGACTGATCTGCTGCTGCGAGGTATAGAAGTTGTAGCAGATATGTTAATAGCGGAAGTTCAAAATCACGAAAGGGGAAAAAAATGAAGAGAGAGAAAAATTTGGACACGGAAATGGATTTTAAGACGTGACCAAACGGGTGCATCAAATAATTTTCTTCGTGAAGTCGAAGGGGAAGATAAAAACACGTTTAAAAATCATTTGAGATTAAACAACGCACAATTTTTAGTTGTCGCCATTTTGTTTTCATAAAAATGATCCGAGTGAGCTCGAAAAATAGACCAGAGTCCGAGTCTACTCGGATTAGATGCCGGCGTCCGAGTACGCTCGGATTAGGTGTTTACATAATACGAGTATCGTCCGAGTAGACATCCGAGTGCACTCGGTCCGAGCCAACTCTTGTGAAAACACGGCTTTAGTAGTTCACAACGCCCTAAATGCTCCATTAGCCGTTCCACTAGGCGACCGCGGTCGTTGTGGTCGTGGCGAAAACGTCACCAATGCCGTCATCATTTTCGATCACACAACGTTCACAACGACCCATGTCAAGAGGTGAGTTGAATCGCCGTTCCACTTGAGTTTACGATTGTAACGCCGGCAAGCAATTGAAACGGTAAAAATAGCGGTCGTGAACGTGGTCGTTGTGAGTCCGTAATGGAACGTAGCCTTGCCGGCTAGACTCCAACGCCATCTAAGCACTATTTAGGAAGTTTCAGTCTACGCAGCGATTTTAACTCCTGATATTCTTGTTATGAGATATCATTCAGGTTTCATGGGGCGAATCTACTAATTATTTTCAAATATTTGTTAACTTTCCAATTCAGTTTTTTTTTGTAAAATAGCGTAGACTAAAATGATTGCCTATTATTAAACTTCGTCCACTGAAACCTAATGATGAGTATCTATTAGAACTTTCAGTTGTAACGGTGTCAGCCAGTTTTATTTGTAATGATTCCCTTTGCACAGTCAGGTGTGGCCTTAAACAGAGGGAGTACATTTACTGTTGTTTATATGTAAATAAAAGTTGAATTATTGTAAATAATAAAATTACAAAATATATGTTTTTTGCTATATGTGCTGTGTTTTATTTAGATTAATGTCCTGCCTGTTATTAGATACGTTTTAACCGCTATACAGATAACAATCTAAGTCTACAAAATTAGTTAATTTTGGTGATGTTAAGCTGTGTAGTTTTATTTTGAAAATATATATAATGTTATGGGTAATAAGTAACAATAGGTTAGGTATATAGGTATTGTCTTAAAGCAAAAAATGTGTGGAAAATCTTAATTATTTAGTGAAATGTGTCATTTTCTGTGCTATCAATAATATCATAATTTGTCTGACTGGCTAGTTATAAAATATGATTATTTAAAACTAAAAATAGGTACGTTCCAATTTCAAAATTATCCTCCACGTCGTTTGCGAGTTAATTTAAATTATCGTGTGTCATTGAAAACATTTCGCGCTATGATTTCTTACAATTTCAAGTGTCGCCTGAAACCGGACGAATCGTACTATAGACTTGAAATGGCATTCATGGATGAAGGCCCTTCTGACAACCTTGTATTGTTGGTACAACGAATTCAAGCGCGGTCGACTATGTTTGGGGGGTGAAGAAAGAAGTGGTCGCCCTTTGACGGCTGTTACGGAAGAAAACGTTCTAGCAGCGAAAACTTTTATTCAAGACAGTAGGCGAGTTACGTATCAAGAGATTCAGCAAGTACTGTAGATTGGATCGGGAAGTCTTTACGAGATATTAGACGTGCATCTTTGCGTGAGGAGGATAGTTTCACGCTGGGTGCCGCACCACCTCACCGATGCTCAGAAGCAGGCCCGGGTGGAATGGTGCCGTGATATGATAAACAAATTTGAAGCAGGCTCTTCTCGGCGTGTTTACGACATCATTACAGGTGATGACTCCTGGATTTATCAATACGATCCAGAAACGAAGCGCCAGTCGACGGTTTGGGTGGCTCAAAACGAATCAACGTCTACCAAACTTGCGATCTAGAAGCGGGGGGAAGATTTTGATCGCGTTTTTTATTCAATTTGACTGACTACTTGATGTCAATTCCTTTACGGAAACAAAGAAGCATCAACGCCGAATGGTATACTACCAACTGCTTGGCAGAAGTTTTCTCTGTTGTGAGCAACAAGCGACCAAACACAGGGCTCCGCGGGATACTGCTCCACCACGACAACGCGCTCGCTCAAAACGAGGGACTTCCTGGACAGCACGCCGGTCAAACTCCTGGGCCACTCTCCTTACAGCCCTGACCTAGCATTGTGTGACTTATTTTTATTTCAGAAAATACAAAATCAGCTCAGAGATACAATTTTCGTCGCCAGAAGATGCGCTGTCAGCGTTTGAGTAAGCTGTAAACGAGGTGTCTGCGGCGTGCGGCGGACTGAAAAACATGTTTCGAAAACTGGTTCAGACGCATGAAACTTTGTATAGAGGCTGGCGGGGAGGACTTTGAAAAGATTTAATAAAAAAATATTTACCTATAGAACATTCCTTTTTATTTTCGCAAAACTTTCTGAGTGTCCCGCGTATATTCATATTTTTAGACTTTTATAGTAGATAAATTTGTAATAGAAGTTCAAAAACGTACTCACGGTGTTATTGAGTCATTAACTCGATGCTGTTGATTTACTGCTCTCTGTTTACATGTCCTATTCAAGAAGAGGAGCAAATTAAAATTAATAGGAAAAGTTTAGTCCCAGATATTCAAATGACTTCATCTTTATATGAATTTAAGAAAACCGAAGAATTACATTTAAATTGCAAACTATTAGAGCACACTAGGGATGTAGAGCAAATTTTTACTTCTTCCAAAAATTACTTCACAATCTGTTGCACCTGTTTAGGTTATAAACCTATTGCAAATAAACAACCGCAAATTAACAGTACAAGGACTAAATTTACATGCAAAAAGCAGTATTCAATATTATATTTTTTTTTTCAAAATAATAATAAAAATAGCTTTCCAAATACTTAATTATCAAAATACACACTTAATGAAAACTATACTTTGTATAATCAAAAACGCTGACTCAAAATCATTAAATTTAATTATGTTAATTGAATTAAAAGCAACTAAGGAGTTTTCACGCGGCGTAGCTGCGGATAAAACGCTAGTGCATAATAAGATAATTATAGGAATGAGCCAAAAGCTATTTAAACATCATTAAATAGTGTAATTGATTGATAAAATCATGTGTATGTTATACCAAAATGAAGTTCATTTTGGTACAATAAGTAGGTACTAAGGAATAGAAATATATATCATTACTAGAGATTTAATAGTAATACCGAAGTAAGAAAGAGAGTTGGTCTGAAAGAGAGTGTCGGGGTGAAGGTAAGGAAAGGAATGCTCCGGTGGTTCGGACATGTGGAAAGAATGACTAAACAGATATACAATGCAAAAGTGGATGGATGCAGAAGTCGTGGAAGGCCACGCCACACCTTCATGATCAAATTGATCGTGTACTAGCAGAAGGTGATGTCAGGAGCCTTAAGAACAGACGAGCGTGCACAGCAAGAGTTATGAATGTCAAAGAAGCAAGTGAGGTGTGTAAGAATAAGCCTAAATGGCGCTCTGTTGTTCGTGCCTACCCCGCAAGGGAACTGGCGTGAAGTTATGTATGTATGTACTAGAGATTTCGCCGCGGGTCAAATCACACGTAGAGCTTCTTATTAAAGAGCAAGCATTAATATAGGTTACATTCTATTAAATTTTTATGTTAGTGCTATTTGCCCCCGGAAGATTCACTTCATTTTACATCACAAACTATCCCATCTCCCGTGATAAAAAGTATCTATGTGCATTTTCGGTATTAAAACTACATATGCCCAAAATTACAGCAAAACCGATCCAGTGCTCCAGCAGTTTTTCCGTGAAAGCTTAACAGATAGACACACGTTGTTACTATCGCATTTTTTTATAGATGATAATTTTTTATATCTATTAAAAAATGATTGGTCTCCCATATAAACTTTCATCCCCTATTTTTAACCCGTTCTAGTTTTATTTTTGCGGTAAAAATTAGTAGCCTTTTTTTTTTTAAGGCGGGGGAAATGCTATTTACGCACAATACTGGGTCCTTTGCAAGGGATTAGACCATAGTTGATCATGAAGGCTTTCCCCTTTGATAAGGGGCAATCCGAACAATAATCAAGCCAGCTTGTGTGGAGACTCAAAGAAGTTGCACGGGCAACATCCACTACCCACTAAAACCACCCTCCTCCCATGTGCCTCGCGCTTTTTATGTAGGAAAGGCTGAGACTTAGAACGTAGTTACGCCCAGTCCGGTCCAGCGCAAAAAGTGCCTGAATGTGCCCCGGGAATCAGGACACATTCACTTCGTCAGCGGGGGTGATGAATCCTTTGCTCCCTTGATAGCTAAAGGCCCCCGCTCCCCGAAGCGGTATTATTCAGGGTCATGCGCATACGTCTCCGGATGCCAGCCAACCGCCGGCGTCCGCGTGGAGTCGCATTAGTACGCGCAATAATACTCCTCTCCCTATCTCGTTCGGCGGCCTCTTTGAGAGACATTACCGTCTCACAAAAAGTAACCGCAGCCCCCCAGGTATCGCTGCTATGCAACATGGCTTTCACCAGACTGCAGAGCGAGTCGATCGCTCCTACTTGTGTCTCGAGTTCGAAACGCTGCGGCGCCCATGCCGCGCACTCGACTAGCGTGTGAAACGCCGTGTCGGGTGCGCCGCATTCCGGGGAAGGCAAGCAGCCCACAATGCGACACAGATACTTATCGAAACATCCGTGTCCGATAAGTATCTGTCATCCTGAAGGTCAGGGTTCCGCTTTCGCGGGTGACCCATTCCATCAGCTGTGGCCTGATTGCCTCCACCGTGTAGCCGCCGGCCGCAGGGTTTTCCAACTCTTGAGACCAGATGGCGAGCATGGAGGCGGTTTCCCGCTTCCTGATCGCCTCGATTTCGACCTGGCAGAAGTCCAGGCCGCGAGCGAGAGCATCCTGTCGGGAGCGCCGCACTTTCGCCAGTACGTCCGCCTGGAGAGGCCAGGGCGGATCGCCTGCCAAAAGTGTCGACGCCGTCCACGACACTGTACGGTACCCTCAAATGGTCCTCACGGCCAGAACCCGCTGCGCCCGGTGCAGCAGAATTCTATTGTGGAAAAATTAGTAGCCTGTGCCAAGTCTCGTCTATCATCCGTAAACTACAAAAATAACGAAAATGACCAAAATGAGTATGCCGCCATAACAATCTTGAGTTGTGTTCCGGTATCAGTGGCCAGGTTCCAGATTCCCTCAAGAGAGCAGCCGCGCATTTGTAACGCATTTGGTGTTGCAAATGTCCATAGGAGATGGTAACCGCTTACCATTAGGTTGGCCGTCTGCCTGTCTGCTGAACTCAAATTTAAAAAAATGACCAAATTGACCTAAATGGCGCTTTTCCAGGATGGAAAGTACCCTATGTCCATCCTAGATATTGAATTTACACGTATGGCGAGTTTCAGTAAAATCGGTCCAATAGCTTTTCCGTGAATTCGTAACAGACAGACAGACTAACTTTCACATTTATAATATTAATAGCCTAATAGGGATGTATTTACATGCACAATTTTTGAAGTGGTTATTACCGTTGCTTTGTTCAAAATATTAGCAATTTAATCTTATATTATATTTGCAATTTAATATTATATATACTTATACCGCTCGCTAGAATATGATTCGCGGGCGATATCTATATATCGGTAATATGGTTTTTTTAAAGCGCTATGTTTTAGCGATAATTTTATTCATTGAAACTTTATAAGATTCGTATCACCCACTTTTTATCAGTTCTATTTTTCTTTAAGCACTTATTAGACGATTGTTGAGTTAACTACGTTAAAAATGCATAGTGTCCTTTACACAATAAAAGCCGAGGGAGAAATGAACATCCATAACGCAACATGGTATGTGATTAATATAGAAAATAATACAAACAAAGAATTTCGTACAGTTATTAATACAAAAAAAACGACTAACATTTTTCAATTAAAAATGAAATTTAGGGATAATCCCAACAAAGTCATGGAAATAGATTATTTATCACCGAATCCTGTGATTTTGAAGTTAACTTTGAGGAGGAAGTCGCAAAGGGAAGACAAAATCATTGCAAATAAGACATATCATAAAATGGATGCTAATAAATGGGCGAATATTGTTTCACTCTCCAACTACATAACTGATTATAACTATTATCTAAACTTCGAGTTCGCTTTTTTAGATGTCATTAAAGTTTCAGAAACAGAATTAAGCAACGACTTTCAAAATCTCCTTAGTAAAGGATTATATGCAGATTTGACAATGCAATCTTGTGAAGGTACAGAATACCAAGTACACAAAGCTGTTCTAGCTAGTCGTAGTGCAGTATTAAAAGCACACTTAGAACAGAGCACAAGAGCATGTACTACAAATGTCTTACAGTCTCCGTTTGAATCAGAAGTACTTAATGAAGTGTTGACTTTTATCTATAGTGACCAGGTTCCTAAGATTGATGAAATTCCTGACAAGCTACTAGTAGCAGCTGATTATTACCAGCTAGACAGACTGAAGAGTTTGTGTGAAGAAGCCTTATACAAGAAACTGACTTTTGAAAATGCTGTTGAAATTTTACATTTGGCTTATTTACACTCTGCTAATACACTTCTAGAACATACATTAGAATTTACAAAATATGGTCATGCAAAAGCGATTACAAAGACCGAAGAATGGGCAAAAATATCATCTGTGGACTTAATTAAAAAAATGTATGAGTATAACGTGGACGAGCGTATAGTTTATATTAATGTCGTGTATAGGTGAAAGGATGAATATGAAATGTTCTGAACCTAAGTTTTACTATTAAATTTAAAGCTAAACAGTAAAACTGATGACTAAAACTTTTTGAATATTATTTAAATTTTGATTATTTTTCGGGTTAAATTGTGCTCTAGTTATTAAAATGTATAATTAATTGACTTTACTACAATTATAATTTATAGTACTGACACAAACATTCAATCAACAAAATATTAAGGAAGTGCAAAAAATTTATTCTAAGTACGTATGTATAACAGAGAACTGTTGGGGATGTCTGTCAAAAATTTTAAAAGGATAATAGAAGGCAGAGAATTTATAATTTATACAGATAAGAAGCTATTAACGTATGCCTTTTCAAAGAAACCTTAATTGAATGATTCTCCGAAAAGGATAAGACATTTGAATCTTACATCTGAATTGAGTACAAACATACAACATATTAGTGACGTAGTTGCAGACGCTTTTTCAAGAGTCGTTGAAACCATCTCCACCTTCAATTTCACTGACTATCCAAGCTTTGCAGAATAACAAAGGAATGATACAGAATTAAAAACGAGAAACCGTAATAAAAGTCTATCGATTACAAAGGTCAATATTCCCCAATCTATAGTTTCGATATATTGCGATTTTTCAACAGAAAAAGTATGGCGAAAAATAGTTTTCGAAAATGTGCATAATATCTGTCACGCAGGAAACAAAACAACCAGGAAATTAATGAATAGTAAATAAACTACATTTGGACTCACATGAATGATGATATGAGTAAATATTATAAATGTGCGAGTCATGCCTGGCCTGCTAAAAAGAAAAAGTCAACAGACACACAGTTCCGCTAATCAGCATTTTTCCGCCTGCACAGCGATTTTCGTACATTCACATTGACATAATTGGTTCACTAACTACATCAATTGGAAAAGGTATATATTAGTTATACTACCTATTATATATCGGTGCACATCCTGGTCCTGAAGCTTTCCCTATATCCAATATCTCCACCAACACAGTTGCAAAAGCCGAATATCCGAATAGAATAACCAAAGACTACTACAATTTGAATCAGAAATATTTATAAATATTGCATGAGTAACGGGCATTAAAAGATAGGAACAACTTATCATCCGAAATCCAATAGCAAGATTGTACGATGACGCTGGGCTTTAAAGGCAGCACTGGTAGCAAGAAGAAACACAAAGACAATTAAGTTAAGGAATTGCCTACAATAATTATTGTTTTACAAAATTCTCCTCGTCAAGATACGGGTATAGTGCATCGAAAATGCTATTTGTCACCGTACTGAGAAAATGGAAACCAATTAAGTCACGAGGAATTCAGTCAACAGCTTTAAGAGAATATTTCAGGAATGGTCGCAATCCCAAAGAGACAAAACACAAAGCAACTTAAATTTGTACACCCAGAGCTAACAAGATTTATGTAGGTACTCATGTTTTTGTAAGATGCATATAGTACATACATAAGATGCGACAAATTGCGTCCTTGCCTCACATCGCATTACCAAGGGGCATATAAAGTCACATAATTATGATAGTTAAAAATTATATTATAATATTATGATCGGTAACAAAATAACGAACGTGTCTATTTACCGCTTAAAATTGGCTATCCTACTTTATGATGAAACTGATAATGAAGATAAGATTAGCACGATAAGATAAAAATTACCAAGTTGGTCGAAAATCGTGTATGCCTGTTCGTTTTAATGATTCATAAGTTATGAATCATTAAAACGAATGATTTTTGATTTTATGAATCATAACTAACAGAGAGTGGCCTCCTCATTTTTTGATTACTCAACAATATTTTATGTTGTAATTCAATTCAACACTATGCTGGTTTTGTTATCGTAGATTTAATTACATGTCTTTTTCTAAATCCAATATAAAGAATAGAAATCGACATTTTCCTTTCTATTTTTTGAAGAGGAGTGTCTGTAGTTGTATCTTTCTACGTACCTTGTCAAGGGTACCTAGATTATCCCTACGATTATCAAGGTACGCAATGAATAGTGTTCCAATTTATCACACACATAAGCCTTGTTACAGAAAAAATAAAACAATACATCAGTTAACCTGCATTATTATTGGTTATCCACAAATAGCAATGTATAATTGTTACAATTACCACGTGCTAACAATGGTGAAGGAAAACATCGTGATGCAACCTGCATCGAGATAACCGACGTGTCCAACCTGCCAAGTCGCCTTGGACAAACGTGGCGGGTATACTGTCCGTTCCCCTATAATGGCAGGTCCGAGGCCAGCAGTGGGACGCTTATGGACTGTTATTATTATTTATACCCACAAACAGCTACGTAACTCAGTTCCGGTGTGATTAGAAGGAACACAACAATTAACAAACAATTCGAGGGTAATGGAAAAAGTCCTTGCCAAACACATTATAGGGTCATAGCTTAGATCATATAGACATGTTATATCTCAATGGGTCATAGCTTCCACGAAATAGAATTTTATTTTATAGTGTAGGTGCCATGAAAAACGAAGTTGATGTTGGGATTAATAAATAGTTTTATATATATATGTACGTCTGTTTGAAGTAATTTTTACAAGAGCTATATTTAATTAACAACACCAGGGCCCGGTGTCAACGCGATGCCATACTTTAGGGTGAACGGTGAGATAGGGGTGTTTGAATCCATCACCGCGAGCTCCTCGCATATTAGGTTGCTGCGCGGGTCTTTGACACAGCGGCATCAGGAAATATCTTGTGCTGCTTTGCCCCTGACTCCAAGCCGTGGACATTTTTATAGTACTGCCTATAGCTCTCTCACGCACGACCGATTTGAATGACTGTCTCTTTGCAATATGGAGTTTAAACTTAATTGAAATTACACGAGTATTCGCTACAAATGGACACCTCGCCACCGGCCGGTTGCGAATAGTGCGGTAGATCTGGAGCCAAGTTGTTCTTCCTGTAGAACGTGTCCCTTAGTATGGCGCACCGACCGCGATTTACGTCTCGGGCCGGTATGCGAGACTGCTTTTGTTGCCATCCGTAATCCCAGTTTGATGATATACGGAAAAAATACCTAAAATAAATGAATATGCCGTAAATTTATGTAATCAACATTCTATTATTTAAAACAATGATTGTTTAAACTAAATCAATTATGACTTGAAAGTCCTAATTAGTTTTTAGTCCTCCTTGTCATTTTCATGAAATTTACAAAATTTATAAGGATCTAATTAGGAGTTCGGCTTCGGTAGCGTTAGTGTTATCCCCAAAAGCCGGACATTTTTCTGGGATAAAAGGTAGCTCGTGTACTGTTCCAGATTTTAATCTATTTTTATGCCCATCCAGATCCAGACGTTCTGGCGTGATTGAGCAACAAACATTCATCCAAACTTTCGCATTTACAATCTTCTATATCTATACATATAAAAATTTCCTGTCAGTCTTGTCCGCGATGAACTCTGAAAATATTCAACCGATTTTGATGAAATTATTTTCATTGTGCTGGATTTGTTCCAACTTAGGACGTAGGATAGATTTCATTTTAATTTATAGTAAAAAAAATATAAAATTTTTTTGTTAATCCGAAAGGCCAGTAATTATGAGTTCTGTTGTCAACTAAGTTACATAAGCAAAATAAACATCAAATATATGGCGCCATACTATAAGTAACACTCTTTATTTGATTAATAGTATGTGAACCTTAATCAAATAATTCTGATATATATAAATAAAAATGAAACGTAGAAATATATAAGTGCATAACTTGAGAACGGTTTTACCGATTGTGATGATTTTTTGTATGTATCTGAGTGGGTTCCCGGATAGTTTAGATTCACAATTGAAACCGGTAGGTTGCACTAAAATCGGGTCCTAGATTTTTACTTTTTCAGGGTAGGACAACGTCTGCCAGAACCGCTAGTATCAGTATAGATTTTTGTTTATAAATATGTTAAAGATATTATAATTAAAAATAGCGTTAGAAATAAGTTTTGTATACTTTTTAGTTTTTGAAGTCGGTTTTTATAAAAGAACTTTTTTTTAATTTGTTTATTGAAAGCTATTGAACGTTTTCTGGCATTGTCACGGTAATACTAACTTATCCTCAGGTGATTTCTTGTTTCTTGCTTTCATATATCTCTCTGCCGCCCCCTTCTCTGTACTTCCATAGAGTAAATCAAGTACTTCTGGTTCTATAGGTTTCATGAGGCTATCGTCTTTTGCGGGAATAAGCTCGCGTAGCGGCACCACAATTGGTTTGTCGACGGGTTCATTTAGTTTCTACAATGTCCATAGGATAATTTATCTTTTTAGATTATTTTTTAAAGAAGAAATACTTTGCATAGAAGGCGACAGTAAAAATAAAAACAATTCAAACAATACTATACGCATTTGTAACAAATAAGGTTGCCAGCTTAGTTATTTGACATTAAGCCCATATTACATGGCCAAAATTGGTTGAAAAATCTACTGATACCATTAATGTACGAGTCTCGTATAGACGGAGGCTACGTAAACAAAATGGTCAAATAAAGTGAAGCATTTATTTACAAACGTTTAGCGCGTCTGCGTACTCATAAGGTACTGCAGCGCGATCGGCATTCTATTCCAATATCGGCATCCTTACACTGACCTCACTTTTAAGAGTTCTAGACTCCGTCTTCTATTAATGGTCTAAGTGCTCTAGACATGTTATATCTCAATGGTCTAAGGTTTGGTATTAAAATATCGTTATGCATTTTTTACAATGTCACATGTATTTTCATATGTATACATACGTTCATTAATTTCTCAGCTATCGCAATAGACACGTCTATTTCGCGGACTTGTTTCTCTTTTGCTGCCCGCAAAACCTGCAGTAAATTTTCCTGGTACCATAACCTGTTGCGCCGCTTTGATCTATTCTCCGCATCGGCGTAGAAAGCGTGCGACATTTCGAGAAGTTAATTTGCAATATTGAAATACGGAAATTTTGATTCAAATTGTAATTTTGTGTGAATTTAGATTTCAAGTTATATAAATTAATGTCATTTCAAAATGACAGTATGAGTCTTAAAATAAGTTTTGGCGGTAAAGAAGATTGAATATGGGCTCCGTCCCATTAGGGACTCACAACGACTACGTTCACGACCGCGATTTTTCCCGTTCCACTTGCTTGCCGGGGTTACAAACGTAAACCCAAGTGGAACGGCTATTCGACTCACAGCTTGACATGGGTCGTTGTGAGCGTTGTGTGATCGAAAATGATGACGTTATTAGTGACGTTTTCGCTACGATCACAACAACCGCGGTCGCCTTGTGGACCGGCTAACGGAGCATTTTGGGCGTTGTGAGCTACTAATGTTTTAAGTATAACAAAATTGTGAAGCTAAATACATAATTTTCTGCAAGTTATGATTTTAACAGTTTTAAATAAGTATATTTAATATTTATTAAATCATACCTATAAAAAATAATAAAAATATTAAAAGTTAAATATAAAATCGATTTAAATTGAAATAAATGATGAATTAGATTACGTTTTTATTGTAAAAATAAGCATATACCTAATTATAAATAACACATAACTTGGAAAATAAAAAATATAATTACTCTTTAAAATATCTTAGAAGTGAAATTTCTTTACAATAGTTGCGACTGGAAAATCGATGAAACGAAAAAGTGATACTAAAAAAAGATAAACATAAATCTATAGGACTAAGCCTGCCAGAGAATGGGATACTAGTTTTACATTGTGCAGCACAGATTAGAGAGTCCATAAGACGGATGATTAAATATAGGTCCAAATTGGACCGAAACAAAACTGATATCTTTTTAGACTAAAACAGTGAACAATTGAAAGTGATACTTAAGAAATAATTATGTATACAAGTCGCGAAAACTTAAGAAAATATTATGATACTTAAGAAGTTTATTTTGAATTATAATATATTGACGGATGTAGGCTAAAGAAATTATATTTATATTAATAAAAGATAGAGAAGAATTATCTGTGAGTATATTCTCTGAAGTTTCACTTCTACTGTGTGTGAACTGCATACACACATCACACACTTATTTTAAACTTACATCAAGACTTTGCAGAGTAAGGTCTTATGTGTGATTATAGTCGAACCTATACTAATTATTTAAAAAAAAACTAGTTTTGACTATGAGATCTTCCAGACTTCCGTCCCATAACTGGACTACCCCCCATCTGTCTTAACAAGCCACGTATTCCTTTCGCTTCTCTTATACCGCTTTCGAGCTGTTCTGATGGAGCTGCACAAAAGTCGTCCACCAAAGGCAAAGGGCCGCTTAGACGATCCGAATATTGACTTAGCCGAGACTGGTGTCCTATAGGTGAAGTTTTTTCTACAGTTGGCTGTGAGGTCTGAAAAAATTAAATGGATACACTTTAAAAATTAGCCAAGTGCGTGTCGGACTACGCATATCGAATGGTTCCCCAGAGACGACGATCATCCACTGTTTTTGTCATTTGTCTATGAATCTCTAAAAAGTATTCATTACTTAATTCATATTTTAAGTACTAAGTTGTTATGGTCGTGGCGAAAAGATGTCAACATTTTCGATCACACTGCGCTCACAAAGACCCATATCAAGAGGTGGGTAGATTGATATTGAAAAAGATGCATTTTTCAAATCAACCAATGACATTTGTGTATTTCGTTGTTAATGACATCAACGCTCAATAATCCGTTCCACTAGAGTTTATGATCGTAATGTCCGCAAGCAAGTGGAAAGGGGAAAAATCGCGGTCATGGATGTGATCGTTGTGAGCTCCTTGTGGAACATTGTCAAAGTGGGAGGGGACAGTGGGCCATCAGAACTCTGTCATTGCACAAAACATAATTAACTGGAGGCTAACCATTTCATGCTGTTATTTTGATAGTATTGTGTCACATCCATCACACCAGTTGTTTATAAGCAGTCTACACTGTGCAGCAGTCATGATCTAACTAACCTCTATTAAGGGTTGGTGTTCATAATATTTGCTCACCTTTCCACTAACAGCAGCCAACTTGTCTTGTAACCTTTTAACCATAGCAGCTTCACTCTCATAGCTAGTTAGTGTGGGTTGTGGCATACATTGGAATACAGTTGCTAATAGGTTGTGCAGTGATACTAGCACACTGTCTTGCCACCCTCGTGTGAAGTACAGGCTAAAGGATGGGTTCTCTTCTGGCTTCTGGATGTATGGAAGCACTGTCAAAAACAAAAAAAATCTGGATAGTAATTTATAGTTAATTTGATGTAGGAATTTCTGCTTAGTAATTATTTATTTAATGGTAGATGTGTATTACATGGAGAATATGTAGAACCCTCACAGTATAATTATGCTTATATTGTCACATTTACCTTCAGTTTTTTTTTTATAAAATTCAGTGGTTGTTCCTAAATGTTGTTATTATTATTAATTTGTGAGTTATAAAATTCCGTATATATGGAGTATAATAAACACATGTCTATAATTTGAATGTTGCTTGATTTCCTTGGTTTTTTGATATCTTTATGGCTTTTCAATATTGGAGTAGTTTAGGATTTATTCATGTCTTCCTACACATATAACATCAGTGGAGAGTTATAATGCTTTTCTTGTGGCCAACCTTTCAAGAATAAGTTTGGTTATGCAAACCACTCTCATGCTCATGCCAGGAAATCATAACAGAGGTCATCATCAATGAATATGTTATAGGAGGTTATCACCAAAGTTTAAGATACTTTTTAGGTATGTTTTTTTAGGAACACTGAAGACTGAAAGGAGAAAATTGGACACTGGGATTCAAAGCAGATACTCTAATAGCAGCTCACGTAGATATCCGGTACACAAATTTTAGGTAGTGGGTGGGCAGAGTGGGAAAGGGTGAAGGTATGCTGCAGCTGACCTAACCTAAATCACAGCTCTAGTCACTGGTCACGACCTTTCACCACCCATCACAATAATATTAGTGAAAAAATAGGTGAGGTTATGTTTCCAAAAGAAAAATATTTCAAGAACTCCAGACTCTAGGGGCTGCAGAAAGGGTAAGTATACTTTCCCCTTACCCACTACGCCCACCCACTAGTTAAAATTTGTGCGCCGGATATCTGAGTAGCAGCCTATTATAATTATTGTCCATAAAAATGTCTATTATGTAAATTTATTAACTCATTAATGATTATTTTTTCTGATGTATTAGCATAATTATTATGAACTTACTGAACCAATCCCGCCACTCATTCTGTCCCTGAAGTTCAGGTAGCATTTTTGCAAAGAATTCAGACACCTTCTCATTTCTAACTCCTCCAGTGCTTTGTGCTGCCGTCACAAGATATAGTTTGTATAAGCTATATTCTAATTTACGTACAGCTAAAAACAAATACAGATAATAAACAAATTCTGATACAATTAGAAACACCAAAATTTGAACTGTTTTACGTACCAGGTTGAACGTGTACCTCTAATTTTGAAAATACTAAGCTGTCAAGATGTGACCAGTATTCTTTTAATCCACTTAAGTCTGAAACATTAATGTAATGCACAATTTGTTCTATTATTTTATCAACTCTGAAACCTTTGTCTTTATCTGCTTTTAAATCACTGTCAAACGCTTTCAAAGTGGATGCAAAGCCTCGAAACAATAAGTATTCTCGCACTAGTTCATCAACAAATTGTGTATGTGCCATTCTCTAATATTAATTAATTATTTGTTGTCAAAAAACTTCGCGAAGACCAAGTGATAACACATTTGTGGACATTTAACAATTTCAAACAATTTGACATTAAATGTCATATACTAGTAGTAGTAGTAGTTGTATTCGCCACAAAGGCAGGGAAAGGAATCTAGTCCATACAGCCAATTCTGATGTTTAAGTCTTCGTATAATAGTCGCGAAGTTGTATTGTAGGCTACAACTAACGCCATTCAACGGAGTTCTTGTGAAAACTCAAAAGGCCACATTTGACTATACAGTTCACATTTCTCACAAAACACATAATTACTACTCAAAAACTATCAATATCCTACAACTATTGTTCATTTTAAAGTAATTTTACACATTTTAAGAAAATAAAGTGAAAAAATGCACAGCACAACGTCTCCTTTCAGTTCCCGCCAAAAACTCCTGTCATATACTTTTACGACATTTACATCCCAAAACAAAGGTACGTTCTGAAATGCGAACCTTTGGGAATAAATACAAAAAGTTCTCCAGATTCTAATCAATTATGTTGTAAAATTACGCAGGATCGTTGGCCAGACCACCTTCAGTTTTTCACCGATGCATCACGGCTATCTCAAAATGGCCCTGTTGGTTCAGCTATTTGGATTCCCAAATACAAAATTATTTTAAATTTCAAAATTCCTCCTCCTAGCTCTGTGTTCACCGGCGAATCAATCGATATTCTAGAAGCCGTCCTTTATATTAAATCCCATAACATAAGTAAATCTATCACTTTTACTGATTCCTTAATTTCCCTACAGGATATCTCAAAATTACCTTCACATGCTAAACATAACTTTGTCATCTCTCTAAAAATAAAGGAAGCCTTCTTTCGTTGTCACTCGTCTGGTTTAGATATAGTACTTGCCTGGATCCCAGATCACTGTGGAATCGGTGGAAATGAGATTGCCGACTGTTGCACCAAGGAAGCTGTCTGTTCGGGTATTAACAAATATAATAAATGCTTTCCCCGTGATTTACGCTCCCTCGCGCGGCCCCAGATGTTTGAGACTTGGAATGGTATCTGGCAACAGTCCCGTCTAACTGTTGGCAGATACTACGGTAGTTTGCAACCAACATTACGTCCCAAACCTAGGTTCTTCAACTATAGAAAACTCAATTTCAAATTACCACCCGGACACAAAAACAATAGTAATACAAAATGTAATAGGATAAGCTATTTTTAAAGGAAAAAAAAAAAATATAATAATAAAAAAAAAAAAAAAAAACAATATTACCGTAAGAATAGCATAGTACTAACAATAATAGCACTTAAGACTCCACACACGCTAAACACTACATACACATTATAACAACAACACTACACAAGTTAGAATAAGTTAAAATAAGTTAATTACATTTTACAATACAACATAAATATGAAAACAATATATAAATTTTGTAAAACATATTATACTTAGGAGTTAAGAAATTAACGACTAAGCACCATCATTATAAGTGTCGATTGTTAACACTAAATTAAACCATTTGTTATCTGCGCAATTCAATTATAATACAATATTATCAATTAAAACCTAATTTAAAAAAGGTACGGAACACTAGAGTAAGTAGACTTATTTTTATGCACTAAAAAAGAAAAAAAAAAACTATAGAAAACTACCCAAAAAAGTTATATCAACTATAATTCGCCTGCGTCTTGGCCACTGTTGCTGTCCTGTATTTCTTGCAAAATTAAGAATTCGCGATAATTATCTCTGTGAGTGAGGCTTAGCTGAGGGGTCTGTCCATCACTTTTTTTTTCGAATGTCCCAAAATAGTTCCTCCCCTCTACAGTATAGTACACAAAGATTTTCCCCAACCGGTCAATGTGGATTTTCTTCTTACCCTAGCTGATAGTAGACATGTACATATATTATCAAAGTTTTAAACAATAACAATAAATAACATCTATCTATAATGTAGTTAGTCTATCATTCTATGTTTTGTGTTGTCCTCAGGATCCCAGAAAATGATTTGGAAGATCACCGACCAAATTTTTCATTTTTGTATTTATACTCTTATATGCACCTGACGTTTTATCACCTACTATGACATTGGCCAAATCAATGCAAACTGCGTTGGAGCCATAATCCTTTAAAAAAGAAAGAAAGAAAAAAATACAAAAAGTAAATTTATATATATAAAAACAATGAGTATTGTATTAATTTTATGATTAAATTGTATAATTTATTGTACATTGTTTTTTAATATTCTCTCAAGACATTAACTATAAACTGTATTTAAATTATAATTTTAGTTACTTTATAAAATATAAGGAAACTTTTTAACTTACTACTTTGAACGCACGGTTGCGTTAATGTAGTTGTACCAATATAATAAAAATTAAAAATCGTTCAGGAATATAAATTGAATAGTTCTTACTGCACGTACTTAAATTTAAAAAAAACAGCTGTAGAAAGCATTACTCAGTAAAACAGTGTCTGATGATAACTGATCTAATATTAAATTGTGACTGGCGTAGAGCTGGCTAGATTTTGTTTATTGATTTTTATATACATTATTCTGAACGCTTCTTTTCTCTGACACTGGCTACCAACATGATAATAACAATAATTTATCAATATGTCAATCGTTCTTTCCAATCAGCTGTCGATTTTTTATCGAACGTAGATTACAATTTGTAATGAAAATATACACAGAATGTGCGATGTCAAATGAATAGTTTTTGTGTAGTTTTGTGTGTTCATTAAAGTTATCACAGTGGTTTTAGTGTTGGGTGGCGGTTTGTGTGGCGGGCGATGGAGGTGGACGGGCTCTACAGGCCGAGGCAGTGAGGTCGGGCGCGGCTCGGGGGCGCAGGCATGCGGCGGCATGGCGGGCGAGACTGCAGGCACATCGCGAGGCCTGCGCGTCTACAAGATCGTCGTGCTGGGCGACGGTGGCGTCGGGAAGTCCGCGGTCACGCTGCAGTTTGTCAGTCACAGCTTCTTGGACTACCATGACCCCACTATAGGCAAGTCATCTGTACGCGCTTATTACTTTTTGAAGTATTGTGTCTGATATTAGAAAAAGCAGTTCACTTGATCATCATCTAATCAGTGCTTTTTAGCTTCAATATGGTGATCTACAAATATGCCATTAAGATGAATAAAATTGATTTTACACACCTACAGCGAAAATTCTATGCCTTAATGTCAAAGGTAATCTATAAGAAATATTAAATATACTTATTTTATTTTAGAGGATTCTTACCAGCAACAGGCGGTGATTGATGGTGAACCAGCCTTATTGGATATACTGGATACTGCAGGACAGGTAAACATTCTTAGATAATTTGTTAGCCATTAGCTCTATAAATTCTAGATTAATTCTTTTTGGAATTGAAAAGTGGCCTCTGCTTGGGTGATATAACTAAGAGCCTATAGAAGTCACTACTAACTGAAATCAAAACAATGGGGTGGAAGTGTAGGCTAAAATATGCTGACTTGACATTGTAAAGGTGATACATATCATTGTTAATATTACAACACTGCAAATATGCAATTTCCTAACTTTACAGGATGAACAAAGAACTATATAAGTTTATAAAAAATTTAAATAATTTTTTAAAATTTTATGATTCATGTAATCTGTATTAGATGATGACTGAATAAAGAACTGGTTTTTATTTTAATTTTTTTAATAAATTTATATAGTTCTTGTTTGTCCTGTAAAGTTAGGAAAATGCATGTTTGCTTTGTTGAATATAAACAATGATGTGTAAATATTTTACTATAAAGGTTGTTTTAAACTGTGAAGTGCAGAAGGAAATATTAAGAGAGTCAAACTTGGCCTCTAAAGGGGATGCTCTAAATATATCTAGAATTTAAAATTATACTGATGATGATTGTAACAAATCAAATTAGTACAACTTTCTACAGGATATGCTCATGTAAATTTCTACTACCTATTCAATAGGATTTGACTTATTTTCTATATTAATATCTATACATATAATAAAATTTTAGAGGTCAAATTTCTGTACAATGAAAAAAAATGCTAAAAACTGAGTCAGGGGGATATAAGATGTGAAATAGAACTAATTTATGAAATGAAATGAAATTTTGTATGGTGGTAGCTTATATCCCTGGTCAACAGATACAATACTTTTGATCCTGAAAAATTAAAGAGTTCCTGTGGGATAGTTAAAAAAAAACCTTAATTACTTAAACAGCTTATTATACAACTTGTGCACCTAATTATGTATTGATCCCATCATCATCGTACAATGAAACAATTTATGCATCAAAAAAAATTAGGCTATATATCATCATACTTGACCAATAGGAGCGGAGCACCAATGAAGAATGTTTTAAAATTGGGAGGTTTTTTTAACTTACTTATTTTGTAACTATTCCACGCAGACAAAGTCGTGGGCAGAAGCTATATATAATATAGCTTACACATCAGAATAACACATAGGCTATAATTTATAAAGATATGGTGTGAATTATCCAAAATATAATGATTTTCCATTACCATGTGGGTGAGACCGTGGGATGCAGCTAGTTTAATATTTTGCTTTCTAGAGTTAAAACTTTTGTTATATACCTGTGGAGAAGGAATAAAACAACATATAAACAAAGAGACATTTATTTATTAGTTTAGGTTTAATGTTTTAATATCTTATTCATAATAAACATTTATTAAAAGTTAAATCCTTCATAAGTTAAAACCTATTTCAATGTTAAATCTTAACCTTTTACTCAATGGTAAATTTTTTACTACTTAGTTTAAATTATTAAAAATTTAAAAGTAGTACATACTAATGGTATAACAAATATTTGCATTTTCATTTCCGAATATTCATGTGATTTTTGACATTCATATTCCCAAGAAATATTGTAAATTTTTGGTGAATATATTGAACAAACAAATGAAGAGGAAAAATATATATGGATAGACAATGTATTATTCCCTATGCAGGGTTGCCAAGGCTATGGAACAGAGAGGAAAACAATGTGAAATTCTAATTATTCATAATGTTATTTTTATTTAACCATTAGTTTAAATTATATGTTTTTAATCTATAGTTTATAAGATGAAGCTTTATTTGAAAGGTTAACATTCATATTCACATTCGTAATTATTGGAGATGGATATACTTGTGAATGTGAAAAATTCCACATTTATTACATTACTAGTATATAGATAATATTCCCTCATATGCTATTTTAGATTGATCGAACATTATTGAAATCTGACCATGGCAGCTAATTTATATTGTATAATTCATTATATGTAAAATTTCAGGTGGAGTTTACAGCGATGCGTGAGCAATATATGCGCTGTGGTGAAGGCTTTGTGTTATGCTATTCCGTAACAGATAGGAGGTCATTTCGCGCTGCAGCTGAGTATAGGAGACTGCTAGCACAGGCCAGACCTTCAGAAAGACTTCCACTAGTCCTGGTTGGGAATAAATTGGATTTGGCACCTAGGTTTAGACAAGTTAGTAAAATTGAAATAGTAACTTTTTTTAGACTGATTCCTACACATTATCATACACACACTGTACACTCAGGTTAAAATATTAATTAATTTTAAAACTCTAAGCATCCAATATTATATTGCTTATCAATACTTTTGATTATATAAATATAAAAGAGAAGAATATTTATGACTTATACTTATTATGCTTACCAAAAGACCCTATAAGTTTCTGTCTGGGAAGACTCAAGAATATTTGTAAATAAACTTATGGATAGTGTAAAATTTCAAATGGTGTAAAGGATGAATCCATACTTTTTAGAAGGATAAAAAAACGAAATATAGTCTTGAAATTTTATAGCTGTTTCATCTTTTTCCCTCTTAAGATAACTTTAAGACATACTGATTTCACATACATACATACATACATAACTTCACGCCAGTTCCCTTGCGGGGTAGGCACGAACAACAGAGTGCCATTTAGGCTTATTCTTACACACCTCACTTGCCTCTTTGACATTCAAATAAATATTAATAAAATCAAGCAACACAATTGTTTAGATTAGAAGATCATGTTCCTTGTGCATAGTAATTTTAGAATATCTATTTCCCCTTAGGCAAGTGAGGTGTGTAAGAATAAGCCTAAATGGCACTCTGTTGTTCGTGCCTACCCCGCAAGGGAACTGGCGTGAAGTTATGTATGTATGTATGTATGTATTTCCCCTTAGACATGAAAAAAATCTTATTTAAAGAAAATATGAGTAAAGTTGCCTCACACTCCTAGCCTATAGGAAATCATTTTTCATTAGGCCAATTTGCTAATTTAAAGTATTACATAACTGTAGATTCTTAATACTGTTTATTCCATTGTTATTTATTTAGGTGACAACAGAAGAGGGCAAAGCATTGGCGACGCAACTTGGCTGTCCATTTTTCGAGACTTCGGCGGCACTGCGGCTTTTTGTCGATGACGCTTTCCATGCACTAGTAAGGGAAGTACGGCGGCTTGAGAGGCAGAGACAGGTATGTGTACCAAGTTATTCTTAAAAATTATAACAGCCCTATCAGTATATTGGTAGGAAAATTTACTTGTAGACAAGAGATAGACAGTCCACCTAAAAGTGTCTACAGTGGCTTTCGAACAAGTGCAATATTAAAGCTGATGTTATTACCTTGTTATCTTCCTCGTAAGCTGCATATTGTAGCACTCTGGGCTATCTCAGAGTGTTACAATACGGAACTCTTTTCTTTCTTTTGGTTATCCAAAGAAAGTTCATTCCATAACTAGCATGAAGAAGCGAGCATCACTTAAACAATACTAAATAATGGGAGGCTATAAATTTAATTGATTAATAATATAAATTTAATTGATAAGATACTAGCTTTTGTCCAGGCTTCGCCCACATTAATCAATTTAGGGTTTTTTCTATGCCTCTGGAACATTTTTTCTGGATGAAAAGTACCCTGTGCCACCTTGAACGAACACATTGTCATAACATCTTAAGAAATTGTCCTCAATGCAATTTAATAAACACGTCGTCTTGGCAATTTCATGTTATCATGACGATGTGTTTGTTAGCAAACTGTGAAAAGAATGCAACTGCAGAGCCAGCTTTATTTTCTTTCTCTCGGGAACAGTACTCTTTTCTAGGATGAAAGGTATTCTATATAATTTTCTGTAGCTCTGACGACGTCTATTCAAAAGTTCATAATGATCAGTTGATTAATATAAGATCGCGTAACCAACAAACTCACATTGACATTTGTAGCGTTATAAGGAATTATTTTGTTTCAGTCATCAATAATGGATACCGGGATATCGACGGGCGGCGGCGGCAGGCGGCGCTGGCGTCGCCTCAGGAGTATATTCGCGCTCGTCTTCCGCCGGCGGAGGCGTCACCACTCATCACCGTAATGTACCTCATACATATTTGAAACTAACAACTGTCCATGGAGTCTATTAAGTAGAGATTGATTCACAATCAGGAATATTTATTTATGTTAAAATGGCACAATCATGTTTGACCTCCAACGAAACTAACAGACATTAAGACGACATCATCATTCATCACGACCCTGGGAACAAGATATATGAAGGTGTTCCATGTGTATTCATTTACTTTGAATTTCTTGTAACGAACAAACACACAAATATATAAAATAACTTAAAATTATCAAATTCAGGAAATAAAAATAATAAGGCCAGATGCACTTCAGAAATATATGTGATATAGACAACTTTCGTTGGCATAAGCACAAAATAATTAAAAAAGACGTAAAAATAGAAAGGATCTATTCAGACCGCTAGAATATAGAGTAATTTAAAAAAATATATTATGTGTTACAATATCGTTTTTCCTATACACAGTGTGGCCTCAATAGGGAATTTTTAATTTTCTACTTCATTATTATGTGACAAGCATATTTGATTCTAAGGGACAGTTGTTATATGAAAGCCCAAGGCGGTATTACCAAGGTGTAATTATTTTTGGAAACGGAATATTTTACATTGTGTTTGTTTGATGTATATTGTCCGAGGACACCATTATTATATTTTAATGTTGAAAGTAAATTCGAATATATTCTAAAGAGAACAAGATGTGTAAAAGAAAAATTTCTATAAATGGATTACTTATACATACAGTTGCAAAATAACGTGTCCTATATACAAGATCTTTTCTTAAGGCTTCGCTCGCGTGAATTTCGAATTCATATCCCGCGAAGACCGTCCCATTTTTGCAGATTAACCAAGAAGCAAATACATTTTTTTTTTTGGAGAGAAATATGAAATATTATAAAATAAGTAGAAGGGCACATTTAAAATAATAAAATAGATGCAGCACAGTGAGAATGTAAGTCTTAAAAATTAGTCAGAATTCTACTTGATTGTTCCATAAAACACTTTTTTCTTGTTTAAGCTAAAGTGAACACACAGCTAGTTACAAAGTACAAATATACTAAATTTTATGTAAACAGGTAATTTCGCATCACCCATTTACACTCTCAATCCAAACTTCAGCAAATATACCTTTTATGATAGAAATTCTCCAATGGTCATCTGCACTACCGGTAGGATATCATTAGTATATTGATAATATACTAAGGTTGGTGTGCATAGACATTTAACCAATGATTAAAATATAACAATTACTAAAAATATAGGCCTAAACAGTGATTAGTTTATTTAAATTGAAATATACTTTCACATTTATATATTATGTATAAGAAATAGTCTCTTATTTGTTGTTAATAATCCCTATTAATATTATAAATGCGAAAGTAACTCTGTCTGTCTGTCTGTCTGTCTGTCTGTTCCGTTTTCACGTAAAAACTACTGGACCGATTTGGCTGAAACTCAGTATATATATATTTTCGATGCCGAGAATGAACATAGGATACTTTTTATCCCGGAAAATGGGATAGTTTCCGGGATAAAAGTATATTTGTCTTTTTGTTTGTTATCCTTTTATGGAAAGACTATTGGACCGATTTGGCTGAAACTCGGTACATATATAATTTGAATACCGAGAGTGCCCAAGGGATACTTTTTATCCCGGATAATGGGATACATTTTGGGATAGATTTAAGTAAAGTTTATTCCGGAAACTAGGACAGGTTTTGTGATTTTGTCCACTGCACTGGGTCCACTGGGTCCACTGGGTCCACTGGGTCCACTGGGTCCACTGGGTCCACTGGGTCCACTGGGTCCACTGGGTCCACTGGGTCCACTGGGTCCACTGGGTCCACTGGGTCCACTGGGTCCACTGGGTCCACTGGGTCCACTGGGTCCACTGGGTCCACTGGGTCCACTGGGTCCACTGGGTCCACTGGGTCCACTGGGTCCACTGGGTCCACTGGGTCCACTGGGTCCACTGGGTCCACTGGGTCCACTGGGTCGACTTGGACCATGTTATCTATTTTGTCATGTTTTGTCATTTATGTAGTTTACATATAGACGGGTGTGGTATAGTTTGCGATATAAAATGAAGTTAATCTTTCAGGGCCAAATACATACAAATTTAATATAATGTAACCTGTACCACTTGCTTTTTAAACAAGAGATACGCACTAGAGGTTGACCCGCGGCGCAGCCGCGGGGTAAACTCTAGTAATAGATAAAAATTATAAGTTTTGTCTGTTAACTAAAAAGTTTTTCTTGTACTATTGTGACCTTAAATTCTTTATAAACTTTAGTTTTACACTACCTCAAAGTATTACCACTATTCTTATTAGAACAATCAATATGAATTCCAAAAGTTTACCTTTCATTAGGTAAATCTTGATGGACACTTAACACTAGAAACTGCACAGATTGGTGCACAGGACTAGAGCATTTTAAATTCATCAATTAATACTTTATACTCATCCAATTGAAATATGGTATAATCTCAATGGTGCAATTTAAAATCCTATGCGCTCCTGTCTGCTGATCAGCACCAGTACTTTTGTTTACCAAAATAAAAAATGCATACTAACAAATCAGTGTAATATCTGAAAATGAAAGAAATCTTTATGATATTTACAATAGTTTTACACGGTTCATGATGAGTTGTTAGTTATTTATAAGATCATTTTTACAACATTAATATAGCAGAATTAATATTAACGGCCGTTTCCACAGAGTACCAAATTTTAAACTTTAAAAAATTCATATATAAATATATTATTTAAATGAATTCATTCAATTCGTGGTATCTCATTGCCTAAGAATTGTTACAATTACCAAGTGTTGTTATGAAAATATACTACCGCTTGTCCACACATGGGGAAACCCAAGTCTAATACTATTACTTTAACGGACTAATACTAATGTATAATAAACAAAAATAGTTTAATCTACTAACATAACATACATAATGTCCATTATTCTTATTGAAACATAACAAATATTGTGAAAGAAAAAATGTGTAAAAAATAATCGAGAACCTAAAATATAGTACAGCCCAAACAAATGTATATGGGCGCTTTTGGTTAGCAACAGATAGCTGTGTAATAGGTACTTTTTTATACAAAACCACCTATAGCTCAGCAGTCTGTAGCTAATGTGGAAAAGACGCAAAGAAGCGTATTGATTATATTACTACTTTATTTAATCTACTTAATAAAAAATCTGATGTGCCTATTCAGTACATTTTATGTGACAAAATTGTAAAGTATTCAAAAAATGCCATATTTTAATGATTAGCTAAATGCATTTAAATTAATCCACCTTGCCATAAAATTATAATTAACAACGAATATACCACGGTCCTCTACCTAATAAATTCCTATAAATGTTAAATTAATGCACTAGTTTCATGTTATAAGTTTTAATAGTTGGTTGTAGTATAAATTACGTTTAGACAAGAAATGTTACATATTAAGCGCGCGTTGACAGTGACAATGACAAGCGGTTCGCGAGCGGGTCGGGAGCGGGGCGGGTCTGCTATAGTTATACAATGCTGATATGACGCACTTCATTTCCATCTTTAATTTTACATGAAGCAACCAAAGTGATACGTCTAAATATAAAATTGAATAATTCAATTAATAAGATGTCGACATATCGTTTCATTTCTGCGCTTTTCAACCAAGTTGCGTTTTAGATTAAACCGAATGAACCAATTTTATATTTACGTAAATTACTGGCTGTGTCTTCCTAATAGAAACACAGAAGTGAACTGTATAATGTCAAACTAAGTGGATATCAGACGTTACATTTGTCTTTTAATTTGCACGTATCAACCAAAGTGGTACATACATTCAATGTCATTGAATACCGTATATCATATCCTTAAAGTACTGTTCCTTTCAACCAAATGGATTCAATTTGGTTGAACTCTGTAATATCAGCATTATATTCATTTACATGGCATCGCTCCTTTTTCGCCTCGCTTACTATCCATTCTTTTACCTTATTATTTGTAAAGGGTTCAGTTTTGAAATCTTTGTGTGTTTATATGAAGTGAAGAAGATTTATGTCCGTATTCTAGAACGGCAATCAGTCTTAACTCAAAACTTAGCATAATTTATGTGACATTTTAACATACCTTCTGTATATATTATTTCAAATGTGTACAATAGTTATTTGTTGTTTTGTTAAAAATATTTTTTTAAAGTAAAGTGACCTATTTTTAGATTTAACCTGAATTCACACCACTGATTCTTGTTCTAAATTACGAACCTTAATCGTCTCATAACACCCCTTTGAGATGAAGTATTATGTACTTAATTTGTTTTAAATAATTATGTATATTATGTTTGACGTATTTTTATATATTATTATTTTACAGGTAATTAAGTTATTTTTGATTAAGTTATAATTTAAATAATATTCTAATGGTGTTAAGTAAAACAAAAATTTTATGAAAAATATTTTTTAGATCTGATTTATTCATAATCAAGATATTGATTTCGTATTCCCGTGACTATTTAGACCAGGGATTCCCAAACTATTTTGAGCAAGAGACCCCTTTTCCAAAATGAACTGATATCTCAGACCCCCCCCATAGCCATGCCAAGCCAGCCCATGCTTTAAAGATCCTATCTCTAGTTTTTTTCGTATTGATACAAAATACTTACTTATGCTGAGTTTTTTAAAAGACAACAATGATACTTCCTACTAAAATATTAATCATTATTATAACAAGTTGGTATACGAACACAACTTATGCAGTATCTTGAAAGTTTCAAATAAGAACTTGTGTTAATTAGTAGGGGTCGATTTTTAGACCTCGGCGACCCTCAAAATCAGCTTTCGTTTATGTCGACCCATGAGAAAACGATTTTGACCCCAGGGGGTCAATATCGACCACTTTGGGATTCCTTGATTTAGACTAAAGAAATTAAAATCCTGTAATCAATAAAAAATATCGTACAAATTCCTTTACTTATATTTGCTTGTAAGCAAACTGGCTACCAGTCCACGTGATATACTTGCTTAGATTTTGAACAAAAACTTCTCAGATGTTCTTACTGCAACTCCCTGTTTGACATAGATGGTATTGCCATAAACAATTCACATTTATAGATAATAATAAATGAGTCTCAATATATTTGGAACATATTTTGTGATATTTTCAATATCATTCGTTCTTGATATATTTTATAATTTAAACATATTTTCTTTGTTTATCGCGAATATTATATATTATTATGATTCGAAACTACAGATCAAATGAAAACAACCAAAATGCAGTTAAAACTGTTAACCGTAAAAAAAATGGTATTTCTGGCACAGAAATTAAATAAATTTTGACTTTGGCCTTATAACAATTCAGTATTACATGCTTGAATATAGCACCATCTTATTAAACTATACGAAGCAGGGAGTATATATCGGATCATCTTAAATAATAAATGCAGGTTAATATACGATACAGATACTCGTATTAGACTTGTGCAAAACGGCTCACTAAATAGAAAAGAGAGATATAACTCATTTACCCCTTTAGCTCAGTTAGCTCAATAGAGATACAGAGTAGACATTGGAAGCGACGCGTCGCGCGTCGTCCGATTTCTCTCGGCGACGGCTCTTGCTCTAGCTCTTTAGAACCGAAAGAGCTAGAGTGAGCTGTGTTGTGACACGCAAGGCGAAATTTTAATTCATATTCCCATTTATGTAAACAAAAAATATTTTGATCTCACTTCAAAGGAAATAGAGATGATTATTTATTATTTTATATCACTTAATACTTAATACTCTCAACTTTATGTTTATAAGCTCAAAGATCTATTTTCACTGTAATGAGCTGATTGAGCCGTTGAGCTATGTTTAGTAATTGAGTGAATGAGAGATATGTTTTAAAATGGGATATTATAGCTCATTTTTATCTCTCATTCTCAAGTTATCCAAGTCTAACTCGTATGAATACGTGCACATGTTCTCTACAGTGGTTGTTTTTACTTATAAGTGTTATTAAGAAACGGCCTCGTATAAAACCCCCTTACGCTAAGAGTAGATGTCTTCCTAATAATATAACCCAATAAAGCAATAAATAAATATACAAGTTTATAAAGTAGATTTTGAACCACAACAATATTTACACGTCATTCCTGTTGGTTGCTTAAAGTTTAGACTAACTACTTATAGAAATGTTTTAAATTTTTAATCCAGATAAGGGCCATACAAATTCTATAGAACGGTTATTCTTGAGTCGTATCTTAAGACAGAACTTCTATATAGACCCTACTTAAAAACTGGAACAGGTGTATTTAATTCCTTCCATTCAGAAGGACTTTTTGGAGTTTACTCCTTAAGAATAGATTTTATATAAGGCCCCCGGTAAGGAAATTTTTACGAGGCGTGAAATAATACAAGCGTTACCTCAAAAGCCTTACGTTATATATTACAAAATTTCGAACTTTAATGCAATGAAGTAAGATCTAAATTATATCTATCAGTGGAAGATACTGTGTTTTCAAATTACAAGATCTTGTGAGCGCTATTTGGCGGCAGCATTGCATATTCAAAGTCAATCGTACTTAAGGAGTAAACTCTAGTCGTGCGTCGGAACTGACACACATTCTTTTGGGTCGAATATTTTTGTAACAAAAATGTGTTTATTATATTCAGAACGTCCTTAAAAAAATACTTTTCGCTTCAAATAATCAACTTCCCTAAATTTGTCTTTTGAGTTTACTTCGAAACATAAATACTAATAAAAATAAAATATTACTTTATGCGTATTAATTGTTTATAACTTTTTGTTACTTAAATTATAATTTTCATTTTGATTAAAACTTAAGAAGAAAAAGTTATTAAGGCCTAACGTGACATGAGAAACGATAATATCACGTAAAACTTGATGACAGAATTCATATAGCAATATTAGTGTATTCTGTATACTAACCCCCTTTGTTTATAATAGTTGTTTATACGAGGTTTAATCGCTTTGTTAATGCGATTATGAATTACACATTTTTTAACGAGCTGTTAAATCTTGTGTAACTATTACGAATAAGAGGGTACATTTTTAGTTTTCACAACAATTATATATCCAGATTCTTAACTGAAAGGAATCTTTGTAGGACAACTTTTCATTTTTAACACACCAACAAGATATAGGTGCAAACAAACAAACCAAAGTATTGTTTTTCTTTGTTAAAGTAACATATAAATTATCAGTTATTTGTGATTCCTATTACCTTGGAGTACAACAAATTGATTTTAAGTAAGAACTGTCGAGCTCTTTGTTTAATATATGTAACAGAAACAGCAATAAGTATGTAAAAATATATTTATACCATATTTTTAGTAATATAATCGATGTATGTTATAACATATTGAGTATATATCTTACCTTGACGCAGCGTAATAAAGTCTTAAAATGGCCGAATCCCGAACGCCATCTGTTATGCGTTTCTAACTGATTTTTGAAATTTATTATAGATGATAGATGGCATTGCGAGTCAAAGTTGTCGATGGCAGATTTGTTTGAGAGATGTGCAGCTGGTTCAACATACTGCATTTGCCTTAAAATAAAGCAATATTAAATGTTCTAAATTAATATAATTGACGGAAATAATCATGTATTTTAGAAGCGTGATAATTTTGAGTGTCGTTAAATAATACATCGTTATATAATTAAAGACTACATACAAGTCAAAAGTCAATAAGTTCTGCGTTTAATTTACTAATGCAGGCTTTCACTTCTGTGATTTTTAAAGTCTAGAGGATGTATTCAATTTAGTACCCCATGGACTACCAAATCCAATTGATCATGTTATCGGTAATGTGAGTTTAGTGCAAATACATGTAATGTCTATAGCTGATCGATGGGTGCCATTACTATTGATTGGAATTGAATATTGAGGCTTATTGTCATTATGTACTATACTCGTACGAAATCTTTAGAGCGTCGGAGCTTTTTAAGATGATGACAATTGTCTCAATAATCGACAAAGATACTTTTTATAAACTTATAAAACGTCGCAGCCTCATAGATTTTGTACGAGCATACTACTTATGACGTTATAAGTAGGTACAAGCCAAAGGAGTCAATAGCGCATATTTTTTTTTTAAGTTATTACAATTATTCCGAGCATGATATTTCAATAGTTAGATAGAAAGGTGTTATTTTAACGTATGTTCTTTTATATTATGTAAAAAAATTGGAATTTATTTTGACATGTGTCCGCATCCCTATTCACTTGATTGTGAACTACCCTATTGATAAATATAACAAGACTACTTTAAAAATTTGGCAAAATTGAAACCGATTAGTAAGACTATCTTCGATCCATCTCTAGTTTGTGCCAAAATCAAATATGAGAGTTGTAACGACTGAAAAGTACATAACTACGCAAGTTAAGATTTCGCGTGAACATTAATTGTGGCGCAACAAGTTAAATTCGAAGTTTTCTAAATATTGTCATTGGGACTTTATTACGTGGCCTCGGATAATATTGCGCGGGAAGATGAGGTACATGTGTATTCTAATATTAGGTCGATACGCACAAATTTTATTGTAGTAGTTATAATGTACGGTCTTGTGATTATTGAATTAATGTGTTTGTGTGATGTGTCCAGGGACTAGCTTGGCTTTGAAGTAGATTTAGTTAAAATGTACCACAGATAAAATTAGATACATAATCTTGTTCATTCAATGTTATTATATATACCGCACTTTTATATCAGACTCATCAGAAGCTCACTAATGATACTATGGGAGCTGCATACATCCAGTCATCGCAGCGGACAACGGAGAATTGTCTAGCGCAACACGGGAGCGCCCATATTAATAGTTGCTCTATATCGCTCGCACATCATCCGTCCCGCTCACACATTGTGCTATGTATTGTACTAGCTGTACGACTTGTTAATATTTGTACTTAAGGTTACCGTTTCCAAAATAAATAAGTTCACTTCAGTTCTCATCAACTCTCTACAGTGAATACTATGCTTTGCTATTTGAAGTATCATTTAACCTACCTCTCGCTGCTACGATATATTGGACGACAGAGGGAGCTTTAACATATTACGTCGGTTTTATATATAGCCTTTATAGTTCAGAGGAAAACAAAATAGAATGCACTATTTCCTATGATAATGTATGCGTATTTTATCTGGGTCTGTTTAGGAAGACCTATTGAGCTGCGATTATTTTTTAATATTATTTCATAGCCAAGTTATTCGTCCTTCATCACGCAGAACATACAGCTGGGTGACACTGCGATAAATACCTAGTGCAATAAGACGGTGTCAAAATAGTATATATTATATGTAGATGACAAGTATTTATATACATTATATGAGCGAATTGAGCTTTGCAGTAATAGGTATCATCGCCTATTACGTTTTAACAAGGGATATCAAAATATATATTTTAAACTTATAAACAGAATTCGGGTCTTGGCTCATGAATACTTCTGCAATAAATTGCCTTGAGGAATCAAGACTTATGGTTCATAAATAATTTTGAATCTTAAGATTTGATGAAACTTGTTAGTAATCCCAAATATATTCTGAAATCGTAAGATTTGATCTGATCGAGTTGAATAGATTTTATTGATCTACTTTGTCCCCTTTCCTAACTAGCCTGTTTACCAGTGATTCAAGAATGCTCAGGAGTATGTTTAGACCAGTTCTTTCATAAACCCAAACGGATATTTATTTGAGAGCATAATCGATAATAATAAGAAGTTCGGTTCTGGGATGCATCGTGAATTTAAAAATTCTTTATTATTCGCGCATTATTATCTCAAGATAAGGTGTGTGTGAGAGTGGAGTGAGTATTCTTCTATAATACTTCCTTAATATGGTATGGTGCCAGTGAATTTTGTTGATTAGTAAAACCTTATTTTGAGACCAATAGGAATAGAGGAGGGAATATTTAAAAAAAATCTACCTCTTGCGTCATTTATTTATTTTGTAGTATATTTTGGTATAATACTTAGGGGCCATGCACAAAATACGTCACAAGAATTTTATGATTTCCTTACCCGCGTCCTTGTGGTCACATGCGTGAAACTCCTCCCTCCCTAGTGTGACATCACATATTTTGCAATTTTACATCAAGAATTTATTAAATTAAAACAACAGTTCCGTAATTAATTTTATTTCCATCTAAATTATTTTTAAATCATTTAAATCATACAGATAGAGTTGGAAATATTTTAAAGTTATTCGTTAATAGTTCGAATTTCATGTGTTCAAGCTTAAATATATTAGATCTGGAAATGTGACGTTACGAAATTTAGGACCCCTCCCATCCCTTGTCACACAATGTCACACTTCGTCGACCCCCTCCCCGACGTGTGATGTAATTATGGATGACCCTTTAAAATTTATGTAAACAAGTGAAAAAATATGAACAAACAGCTCTGTCTATAGTGTTCATGAGCCATCCCTTATAAATTTAAAGACTATTGCCATAGAAGAAAAATACTAGGATGAAAATCACTCGGTAAAAATATAAAAAACGATTCTAAGGCCCACAATTGTAAAAGGTGCCACAAGTTCTCTAGCTTTTCGATATTGACAATGCTACCACTAAGACTTCCAACCAACCTATTGTATGTATTGTTTAATAAATTTCTTTAAATAGGTATTACACTTCTGTCTTTCAATTGTGATAGAAATGGAGGAAAATAATCTAGAAGATTTTAACTGATTATTTAAGTAGTTATAAAAGCCACTATTATATTTTTAAGTAGTTAGAAAGTTAAGAAACGATTTTGTCCTTTTTGTCCCTTTTCTATCTAAATTGAAAAGCAGAAATAAACGGTCTAATTTTGGCTTTATATTTAAGCCAGGTATCAATATATATATATATATATTTTTTTTTTTTGTTTCACGGATTCAGCAGGTAGGCAGACGGCACCCGATGCAAAGCGGTTACCGTCGTCTATGGACATTTGTAACACTAAAGGTGCTACTAATGTGCTGCTGCTCTCTCAACTCAAGGTTGTTATGGCGGCATAGTCTTGACCAGGGGTGGTAGCCACCCAGACGGGCAAATAACCTACTACCTGGCTGTGGGCTATCTTGTCGCCTGTATAACGGGCCACCCGGCCGCAGGAAATTGTATTCCTACTCCGTTCTTGCACGGATATGAATGTATGTAATATGTTTCCAGTAGTATTGAGATGTTATGTATCGAGCGAACAAAATGGAAGTAACCATTCAAGCAAGCAAATAGTAAATTACTGGAATGGTCATTACTAGTATTTTTCTTCCATGTTATAGCTTTCCGAAGCTTTTGCGTGTGGATGTTTTTTTTATACAAAGTACAACTCTTAATACTTTTAACTGGATGTTTCTACGATTTTAACACCGATAGGTTTTTAACTCTAGTCATTATAATTTTGCATAGCTGTTTGATAGATGTTTGTAATTTTATTATGGATTTATTGGTGAAATAGATAGGTCATTAGCTGGAAAACTTAACCAACCGATTAAGAGCCCTAGTTGTGTGTTCTTTTGTTTGTTTCGGTAGAATAAGATCGGCCATGTTCAACAGTATTCATTTCTTTATTTAATTCAATGTGCCATATTTACATTGAACGTAATGCTAAAATAAAACCTTTTTTGGTTGGTTAGGTTAACAGTCGAATTACGTAACTTTGAATGTCAAAGAACATACAATATTTTTATAACAAGTAACTCTGTATTTTTTCTTTAAATTTTCTGGCCTGGTAACAAAGGCGTTTAAGCCAAGTTTTACTTAATAAAAGAAAAGAACAAGAGAGAATATTGAAGAACCAAGAGCCAATATTCTAAAAGTATTGTTGATTTTCATTCTTTTGAAAATAGAACGGCTAAACATAATAGTTTCCGCCAAAAACTAATATGGCTTTATTACATTCACAGCGATAAGTTAAACTTTTTCACATCATTTGAAAATAAAATATCGTTTTGAAAATACTGTTGTGGCATTCAAAGCTACTCAATACAGAGTTAGATTTGCTTATTTTGCCCATAAATCATCTCTATACGTATAAATGAATATTGTATGTAGTTATGTATTAGTGTTGTTCGGAACCAATCCTCGTCGTTTGCTAGTGATGAGTTAATACGGTTTGCGGTTATGATCTTGTTATTATATTATGTAACTGGCCTAAGTTAAAATCTATATATAGGTATGTAGAAGTGTATATTTCAGAAGGATTTATATTTTATTTACAAATTAATAGTTAACTAAATAACATCTTGAATTGATTATCTACAGCTGTACCATTTTCTCTGTTGTTTGATCGTAAGTACTGACTGGTCGCGATAAAAATATAGATATTTTATTTCTAGAAGTTCGCTCAGTATTGGTTGTAGTAGTGACGTGACCCAATAAGCGCATTTGTATCGCTTCCATGCTGATGTTACTCTGTACAAATATCTGCCGTAAATATAGTAAGCACTAAAACAGGTTTCTATGTCTTACTATCCACCCCTATACCTACTTTGACATCGCTATAAAATTTACATTAATTATATGAAATTTGTATCGAATTTTTTCAATGGCAAATAATCTACAGTCACCTATGCGAAAGTGACATGTGAACGCACAACTACAGATAAAACCAAGATAACTCCGAGAAATAAAACATCTGTAATACACTAGTATTTTATAAGGCATATTTTTTAAACTAATTATATATAGATTCGTTTATTTACATTTTATTATACGACACCTTACGATGTGGCTTTGGCAAATTTCTTGATGAAAATCTTGAAGCTGTCAAAATATGTATAAGAGAACAAAGTAAGTGCTATTGAAATGATACCTAGCTGTAGATATGCTATTTAAGATATTTTTCTGAAAACTTTCTTGTACGTATTATTTATCTATGTTATTGTATTTGAGTACGTAAACGACGCACACTAATTAGTGTAGTACCTTATACTAGTTGTTCAATTCCCTTAGTCAGTAGGTTATTGAAATTGACGCTTAAAAAGGTATTTACATTTAATGTTTAATTATACTTTTTTATAAATACAGTCATCTATAGGTTGTTATAGATTTTCACATACAAACTCGCTTATAAAAGTGCGTTCAGTAATAAAATTCTAGTACGAAAAATCTGAACAATATTTCTGTGCTTTTCGGGTATAGCACTTATTTCTTTAGGGAAAGCATTAATAATAAATGCTTATCATAGTTATCATTTAGTTTTGCATTGTTATGCATAACATATGTCACATTACACACGGTTTTTACGTCTTACTATAGAATATATATACATTTATTTACTTTACTACTAGTAAAATGTTAACATAATGTACGTAAATGTTATGTCAATTTTTTACCAAAGGTAAGGTGCAAGAATGGTAAGGCATACAAACCCGGTTATAGTGATGTGGCTGCAATTTCGATACCTGATATTACAGGACGTGACACTAGTATTTGTTGCATATTATCTATAGATGCCTGTATTGTGAAAAAATTAATATTCCATAGATATAGATTAGATGGTTATAATGTTATAGTATATTATAATTACCCCATGTAGGTGATTCGTACAATAATATATTTACTGGTTTTTATGTACAAAAATATTTTATATGTTATATAATTGTTGTAGTTTTTCTTTTTGGTCGATATATTTATATAATTATATTGGAACGATTGTGTACCTATTTTGTTAATTGTAATAATTTACAACACCAAATAGTACCTTCAGATTGTATTTATATTTAATGCAGAAAATGTAAGCAATGTGTAGAGATTTTGTTGAATAAATGTAATGTTTCGAGTTTCGTGTTTAATTAAGTATTAACCTTTACCTTCATACCTTCTTCTGGGTTAATGATTCAAGCTGTTTCACGCAGATATAGCGATGGCTTTAATGCGTTATTTGAGATGTGAATATTGTTAACGACGTTAAATACTAAAATATAACGTATGTATGTATATACACTTAATGTTTTAACGCCGTTATTTTTAACTTTTAAATGTTTAACACTAACACACATGAAGCCCCCAGCATTTGAGAATAATGTTAAAACAGTAATACGTCCCTGTAGTAACTATAGTACACGGTATTTCCGAAAATTCATTGTTATAAAGAACAAATGAAATTAACCACATTATCAGTCACTACGTAACCAAGAAGTAAATAATAGTTCGCTGGCACGCTAACCTAAGATAGAGTGGCGTATTGTAATGTTAAAAACGGTGTATCTTATAGCACCAATTTCAATTATCTAAACGAGCGGCCATTACAGGGGACAGTGCTAGTTCTAGCATCACCGGTGCTCTGGGCCATATATCTTTTTCTTGATGAGGGGAAATGCATTTGCGGACACCGCGTTGCCCGAGGAATGGGGGCGCTAGTACTGCTGGACTCGCCAGTTAGATGGACTGTCAGAATACCCACGAAAATCACGCGTAGTCCGTCCATTCGCCTATAGCCAAGGCCATGGGTTAAAGCAATTGCCTGCTCTGCGTGTGCTCTAGCAGGCGCCGGCCAAGGCGGCCTCGTTCAGTGGGCTAGAGTGGGCCTTTTTTTTTGGCCAGGGGGAATCCGTTTGAGGACTAAGCCGCAATAGACACAGAAGCCTGGGGGGATAATTCGCGACCCGTGAGTGTGGGATTCGCCAGATCGGGGGTGGCACTAGCGTGCCCAATCAGAACTGGTGCCACGCTATTGCCACTCCCCAATTAGGGATACCCACTAAAACCCCTGCGTGTTCCGTCCTGCGCCTTATGCCAGGGCTACGGGTAAATGGAATTCCCGTCTCCGCGTGCCCTGGCTGGCGTGGGCCTCCCTCACTGGGCCTCTTCCAATGCCGGGGGACTAAACCCCCGGCGTCTGCTTTTTCTTTTCCGGGCGTGGGGCGGTTTGTAACGCGGCCCACGGGAAGAGAGATGAGCGCGCGCGGAACATTCGCGGTCTCATCTCGACGGCGGGCTAGAGTGGGCTGTGGCAACCAACTCCTAATCTCTTAAGTCAGAGACCTTACTTTCCTTACCTTCTGTCGTTTGTTTTCTTGCGATCAGCCCGAAAGAGACAATTAAATTATAGAAAGAAGAACAAAGATTTCTTTAAAACTACAATAATTTAGTCTATATTACACAAAAATAAATGAAATATAAATATATAAATATAAAAAAATAAGCAAAAAAGTTCTAAAACGAAAACGAACGACGAAAAACGTATAAGAGTAAGCCTGATACGTTAAAAAAAAATTGAGTTTAAATTGGGTCAGCGCAGTATATCTTTTCCTTCAATATTCCTCTAGTCTGGCATACTTCCACTGTCACACTACAAATCACCATGTCCTCTCTCACACCATCCATCTGTCTTTTAGTCTACCTTTATATTTGTACCCATAAATTTTCCACTGTGACGTGACTTTCATCCTTCCTCATTACATTACCATACCGCCTTAAGTCTTTCTCCTATTAATTTTTGAGTCACGGGTTTAACTTTCAAAGATAACTAACTTAGGGGGATCTTTGAAAGTTACACAGTTAAGGGCCTTAAGTACTACTCTTCAGTACTATTCTTGTAATATCTCACATCCAAGTCAACATTGTCATCTCAGCTGAGTGGAGACATTTCGGGGCTGGGACTTTAGTGCCCCAACATCATACCCACTATAAAAAGCAAAGTTAAAAACAATAATTAACTTTTATTGCAGTCAAACTGTTCCTAAAAAATAGGTTACTTGTAACTTGTAGTAAGCCTCTCTATTGGCAGTTATGGAAGTCTGTTTGCAATTTCATTTTTTTGTATTTTAGATAGAGCGAACATTCTCATTCTCAAGTAGTGGGGTTTCGCTAATTTCCCTTTTCTGGCGGTAATTTGACAGTACGCGCTTCAATTCAAACGGCTTATGGCTTCCAAGCGATTTAAAATTCGGCCAGGTAGCCGACTGTCAGCCATAGACAACCAGCATAGATAATACTTTTAGACAAAAATTGAAAAGACTTATACAATAAAACGCCAAAAGGTGATAAGAGAATGGCCTGAGATGCCACATCTTATACTAATATATAAAGCTGAACAGTTTGTTTGTTTAAACGCGCTAATCTCCGAAACTACTGGTCTGATTTGAAAAATTCTTTCAGTGGTGGATAGCCCATTTATCGAGGAAGGCTATAGTCTATATATCATCATGCTAAGACCAATAGGAGCGGAGCAGCAATGAAAGATGTTTCAAAATCGGGGGGGCTTTGAAAACAAATTCCACGCGGACGGCGTCGCGGGCACGGCTAGTCTATCTTATAAATTGAATCGTAGAAATGTATATACGCGCATAATTTGAAGACGACTACTGATTTTGATGGTTTTTTTGTGTTTGAGTGCGTTCCCAGATGGTTTAAATTCATAATTGGAACCGGTAGGTGGCTCTGGAATTGAGTTCTAGGAACCTACTAATCTCCTGGACCGATGTTGATGATTTCTTTTGTCTGTGTTTGAGTGCGTTCCCGGATGGTTTAAATTCATAATTGGAACCGGTAGGTGGCTCTGGAATCGAGTTCTAGGAACCTACTAATCTCCTGGACCGATGTTGATGATTTTTTGTGTGGCTTTCCGGATGGTTTAGATTCACAATTGGAAGTGGTAGGAGGCATTAGAAACGGGTGCTAGATTTTTTATTTTTTCAGGGCAGAAAAACGTCTATCGGGACTGCTAGTAAAATATAAATATAACTGGCTATGAGTTACATCGTATTTTTATGTGCGAATTTCTATCCTAGTACTTCTTTCAGGCCTATATCTACATAAAATTTTATAAGCAAAGGATAAGGCAAGTAAAGTTACATTGCCACTTAAATATTATAGCATTGTAATCCTAACTTAATATTAAATCCAAATGTGAGTTTGTTTGTTTGTGACAATTTCACGCCGTAACTACGCAACAGATCGTCACGAAATGTTGCATATAAGTTTTCAGGGGTATAGAATAAATAGGACATAGAGTACATTTCATCCAGAAAAAAGTACTGTTCCCAAGTTCGCGTTTTATTGGCGCCACCGCCGTTGCAATTCACTAACAAATACATCGCCCCGGTAACGACAATGTTATGATGGACAATTTTAACGTGCTGCTCTCATGGTTAGTTCTATCTTCACTCCGCTAGATGGCTTTACAAGTCTTTATCGACATTTCTAAGATAAGAATTATAACTTTAAGCTTTTAAAGGCGACCAAAGCAGCAGGAAAATGCTAGTGAATAAATAAATAAAAGATACAGAACGAACGTACATTTACTTTGATGTATTGTACGGTTTATTTTTTTTATCGTCTATATCATAAAGCTAGCTAGCCATTTACGGTTCGCGATATCATAAAGAACATACTCCAGCGACAGTTATGATCATAAACTACGAATGATTAAGCCATTACCATAACTATTTTAGCCATAACTCAGCTATAAAGTTAACAGCGTCATATGGTACTTCTCTTCGCAGATAATAAACTTGCATTTAATAGCAACTGACCGCTCTTCAGTACACTTTTAGGTCCAGCCATTCTTTTGTCTCTTTTTCGCTTGCTTAGAAACACATGTTTGCTCTCATTCGCACATCTCTGTTATGATCTCAACAGTGTTTTACTATCAGTATTATGATCACTTCAAAGTGTCGTAAACGTAAAGTATCAGGAGACCCTTTAACGTGTCGTTATGTTATTTTCAGGTTTTGATAATGAATCTACACATCTGTGTAAAGTCCGGAGAGTACATTAAGAGGTCCATTCACTATCCTGCAGTGCAGCCCTACAGTGGGCGGAGCTTGCAGGACTCAAGAGGCATTCTGTTGACTGCTAGGCGGACTGCCATGCAGAATAATGAACGGGTCCTTTATCTTGTTTGTATATTTTGTAAATTTGTATTTTTGGAAAAAAATATACAAACGAAATACATAAGAATAGATTGGACTGGTCAAAAGAACAGAACACTTTATTTTGTTAGCCGGTGTTATCAATCTTCCGCCTGATTGCCAACAATAAAAAATAGCATTTAATAATTGATGTGGTAAAGCCAAGATAGAATCTCTATTTTGGTTAAAGCTCGCTGGGTTGGTGGGATATCACCCTCTCACAGAATATCGGTGGTTAAACGGTTAACTTTAGGCTAATCGTGTTTTGTATGGTTGTATTGGCTACGTTCCACTAGGGACTCACAACAACCATGTTCACGACCGCGATTTTTCCTGTTCCACTTGTTTGCCGGCGTTACAATTGTAAACCCAAGTGGAACGGTTATTCGACCCACCTCTTGACATGGGTCGTCGTTGTGAGCGTTGTGTGATCGAAAATGAAGACATAATTAGTAAAGTTTTCGCCACGACCACAACGACCGCGGTCGCCTTGTGGAACAGCTAACGAAGCGTTTTGGGCGTTGTGAGCTAGTAATGGCACGCCCTGAATGTATATGTTTCAATAGCCAATTTCCCTCTCTCGCTGTCTCATTTTCCATGTCCCACCCGCCTATTCCATGCCTGTATCCCATCCCTTTTATCCCATTAAAATTTCTCCTGTCCTTCTCTTATCCCACCCCTATCCCTTTATCCCTTACTTTATGTATTTTTCATGCATAATTTAAAAAAAAATAGCATTCTTCGCTTCTTCTCTATATAAACTATAAGTGTGCGAAATGTCATATTCCTCCGTCCGCGCAATTTTCGTAAATAGGGGTACAAAGTTTTTGCTTCACGTATTAATATATATATATATATATATATATATATATATATATATATATATATATATATATATATATATATATATATATATATATATATATATATTATTGACACTAAAATTACATATAAAACTCGCTTATACAAACAAAAAGATTTCTACTTCACGGACAAAGTTATTTGGTTAACTAACACCGAAACTAATGCAAAAGTGAAATTTAAAAACTAAAAGTTATATTTTGTAAAAATAAGAAGACTAGCTTTCGTTACTAGCAGATTAATTAGTACCACCTGTTTGGGATCCAATTATCAAACCTATTAAGACCCAAACCCAGCAAAAACCAGCTGCCAGACCTCAAGACACTGTGAGCTCTTTCTGCGTACAACGGAACACAAACCAACTTGACTGATAATTACTTTTATTTTTCCTTCCACCCATTTTAATATTATATAAAATTATTAGAGCTAGGCATGTGTGCTGAAGAGTTTCTTGCGCCGCTTCTTCTCTTCAAGCCATAACATGTTGCGAAGCGGTAGTAAATTAGATTAGGCTCCCATAGATTAAATAATAACCATAAACAAAATTAAAAATTAAATAATTAAAATTAATAAGTTGGCGGTAGGCTAAATAAAACTTTAACAATACTCGTTGACACTTGACATCTTTGTCTTCCGTGATCACGGCCACTGAAAAGTGGCCGAAACGTCGGAAAAACCAAAATCAAATAAAATTACCGCGCTTAAAACCGTTAAAACGTAGTTTTATTATGTATACAAGTCGCGAAAACTTAAGAAAATATTAGATTAATTAGTGTTCATTTATTACTAAATTATTTAAATTAACAGTAGGAACAAATTTTCAATATGATCATAACTAGGTTTTTTTTAGCCAATGTATTACAACTTCTTTACATTGGGGGTAAAGTGTAAGAATTTTATTAAATTTGTTATATAGAGTGGAGCCCAGATAACACTGAAACTTAATGATGAAATTTGTTTTAATAATAATTCACCTCTGCGGTTGATGACTCTTTTTTTTATTGCATCAGTTCAGCAAACAAGCAGACGGCCTACCGGATCGAAAGCCGCTGGCATCGCCTATGGATAATTTGTAACACACACGTGCTACAAATGTGTTGCCGCTCTCTAAAGGTAGACTGGAACCTGGTCACTAATGCCCGAACACAACTCAAGGTTGTTATGGCGATATATTCTAGACCAGAGGTGGTAGCCATCCACACGGAAAAATACCTTACCACCTGGCTGTGGGTTGTTTTGTCGCTCCCTTACCACAGGGAGCCAGGCCGCAGGAAATTGTATTCTTTCTCCACTCCTGCACGGACAGATGTTTGCCAGCTTCTCTAAAAAAAATAAGTTTGGCTTGCACAAATGAACATCAAGCGTTGAGTAAGGCAAAGAAAGCAAGAGTAGATTGTATAATAAATGTATGTTAATTAATTTTAAAAAGTATAGCCAATTGCGTTTGTTGTACTTATTTACATATAAAGCAACCGACTTGTGCAAACTCAGATTCTTGTGCTCGGGTGTCCGGCACTCCTTGCGCCTCCAGGTAAAACCGGCCCTGTTCAAGAGTTGCTTAGGTACAGGCCACGTTACTGATTTGTTGTGGAAATAAATTCCTAGATGATCCGCCTCCGCATGTCCCTAAGAAATGCTGTCGCAATGATTTGCGTGCCAATGATCTTAGAATAAATAATACTGAAGACCGTGTGAAGTGTAGAAGAAAAGCAGACCTCGGGCTCCGAAATCAATGTTTTGAACGGAAGTGGAATTATTTTTTCCTAAAGTAAGAGTAGGTATCTATAATATTTTAAATTTTGATGTAGTCGAAATTGTACTTTGAGACTTTAATGAAACCAGAATTAATTTTAAGATAAATAAGCTACTGACGGCTTTAAATTTCACTTTATATATAATCTCACGATCATTTCACGCTTAAGATTTTTGATAAAGACTTGTTTGATTAAAATCTTGGGCACGTATTCTATTAAATCAAGTTTTAACACCTTACTCATAAAAGACTGTGACCTAGGCTCAATATTCCACTTTTAGTCTTGAGGGATTATGGGTAGGATAAAATATAATTAAGTTCAGTTTTCCTTCATTGTAGTAATTTATTTTTCTTCAAAGTATATAAAATCAAGTTAAAAATACATATTATGTATGTATATTTTTCATGCTTTTGCATAATTATTTTATCTATGAGCTTATGGCTTATGTCTGGGTATATATACATAATGGGAGAGATAAAGGCTCCGCGCTTCCGCTGGCTCGGTCGCGTAGAACGGATGGGAGATGATCGCAGCGTGAGGAAAGTATATTTGGGACGGCTGGCTCGGTCGCGTAGAACGGATGGGAGAGGATTGCAGCGTGAGGAAAGCATATTTGAGACGGCCGGTAGGTCGGCGTCCGGTCGGCCGTCCCAAATATCGCTGGAAAAACAAAGTGCAGGCGGACCTGCCGGAGCTACGAGCCAATAATTGACAAGAAACTGCGCAGCACAAAGAAAAATGCCATGCTCTCGTATCGGAGGCCAAGACCCACTTTGGGTCGCTGAGCCTACGGAGTAAATAAACTTATGCGTGCCAATTTTAGAAGAACGGGCGGCATACCTGTCACGTATATCTAAGGCGGATTAACGAGTTTCATGTATCGATAATAGCGATGTGTTGGTTTTATCACGGTCTTTTTATTAAATATTAGCTCATGTTCACTGTAACAATATGCACATAAGGTCAGGAAAAATACTTAAGCTGTGCGACCTGCGACCTCCGCAGCCAGGATTCGAACCTAATTCGTTGGAATAAAATGAGATCGCCTTAGCAATTGAGCTACTACAATTCTTTCACAGAGATTTGCAACACCAAAGGTACTACTAATGTGCTGCTGATCTCGAAGATGGTACAAGAACCTGCATACTGATGCCGAAACATAACTCACGGTTGTTATGGGGGCATGCTTTGGACCGGGGCTGGTGGCTATCCAGGCGCGCATAAAGCCCTACCACCTGGGGCCTAATTCTGCTATTTTAATAACTTGACATTGCGAAAACATTCAAAGTATACGATTCTATTGCAATAGTATCAAAAATTCTTATTCTACTAAACGCACAATATCTTCTCGATATCGTCGTGGCAGAATAACAGTAGAAAAAAAGTGGCATTACCACTACCAGAAGTGGCGTTAGCCGAAATTAATATTGAAAAGCTACTAAAATTTTTTAACGTATATTTGGAGAGTTTTCATTATGGAGTGAAACGATAGTTTCGGGCAATTTTAACGATATAGTAATAGCAGAATTGGGCCCTTGTCTTAGTCGCCTCCAACAGGCCATTCAGCTCCAGGAATTAGTATTCTGCTTCCATTCCATACCCATCTATGGAACATAAAAATGAAAAGTATATAAACTAAATCTAATAAAATTGTGATATTTATATGTAGAGAGAATGAATAAACGTAGAATCACAAAACAGGTGTATAACAGTATTGTGAAGAGGTAGAGTTGTTGCCGGTAGACCGAGACGAACACACCACACCATGATCAAATATCAGAAGTGTTAAAGAGAGAACAGGTAAAAAGCATCTCAAATAAACGCGCATATATAAAGTGGTTAATGAAAGTAGACGAAGCGAAAGTTGTATGTCAGGATCGTTGCAAATGGAGATCCATAGTCTCCGCTTACCCCCATGGGAAACAGGTGTAATATTATGTATGTATGATATTTATATACCTATATATTTACTTTTACCCAAGCTTGATTATGCCGACGCCAGTTATCTAGATTTAACTCAAAAACAACTTAATAAACTTGAGCGCCTCCAAAACTTTTCTATAAGGTCCATATTTTGGTTACGCAAGTATGACGACGTTTCTGAATTTCGTAAAAAAACACAATTCGTTTTCGCCGGAATACTCACATTCTTTCAGTTTTATAGTATTTTTTCATCCCTACTACCTATTCCACAGTACCTTAAAGAACGTTCCGAATTTATTTCTTGCTTTCACAATTTACGCCATTCCAGGCAACATAGACTTATTAGTCCTATTCACAATACAACGTTTTTCAATAATTCTTTCACGGTTAAGGCTGTCCAATTTTGGAAAAAGGTCCTTACATATGAAATTGGCGTATTGTCGTACTGGCCACTTTGATCTCAAATATCTCCTCTTTGGTTAGCAATTCCAATTTCAAATTTACACAGCTATTTACTTATGCTTTTGTGTTTTGCAAACCGTAATTCATTTGTTTTTTCCTCTTTTGGTTTTTACTTTGGGTTACTCGGTTTATAAAATGGAAAACTTGAAATATCGCATTATTTATGAGTACGAGTTCCATCGTGGCACCAGTGCTGCCGAAACGGCTCGAAGGATTAATGATGTGTATGGCGGCGGTGTCGCAAAAGATAACACAGTGCATTTTTGGTTCCAACGTTTCTTTCTGGAAATTTCGACTTGCAGAATAAGCAGAGCAGAAGCAAATTAGGAAGGTTAAAAAGCTTGAAAGGTAGGTACCTCATGAATTGAGTGCAGCAAACCGACAAACGCGCGTCGACTGCTGCGTTACATTACTCAACCGGCACAATAATGAAGGGATTTTAAATCGAATCATTACCTGTGATGAAAAGTGGATCCTGTTCGATACCAGCCAAATCCTGCCCCAAGCGAAAATTGACTCAAAAAAATTACTTGTGAGCGTTTAGTGGACTAGTGCCGGTGTCGTTCACTACAGCTTTCTTAAATCTGGCCAGACGATTACGGCGGATGTCTATTGTCAGCAACTGCAAACCATGATGGAAAAGCTAGCTGCTAAACAACCGAGGCTGGTCAATCGCTCTAGGCCACTGCTGCTCCAGGACAACGCATGACCACACACTGCACAACAGATGGCTACTAAATTAGAAGAGCTTCAATTGAAATGTCTAAGACATCCAGCGTACTCCCCGGACCTTGCTCCAACAGATTACCATTTTTTTCCAAATTTGGATAACTTCTTGCAAGGGAAAAAAGTGAACTCCGATGGGGCAGTCCAAAGCGCCTTCAAAGGTTTTATTGATTCCCGTCCAAATGGTTTTTTTAGTAAAGGGATCAACGAACTACCTATGAGATGGCAGAAGTGCATAGATAGCAATGGTACATACTTTGATTAAATAAATATATTATATTTAAAAAAAAAACGACTATGTTCCTCCCTTACAAAACGCCAATTTCATACGTAAAGACCTAATACATTGCCTGTTGCTGTCAGATGAGCAAAACCTCTAATAACATTTAAGAACATGGTCAGAAAATACTATATGTAATTTTATATAATTAAATACTATATTGCATATAGCTACATATTTGTTATGTTTAAATAGTTGCATTTTATCACTATATCTTGTATATGTATATAACTTATGTGTATATTTGTATATATAGTATAGTTATATATTTATTATTAAAATGTAAGTAATCATACAATAATTATGTATACCACCATCGCCACTCTTAATCAGCAATATTCTTTCCACGGGTTGTCTGGAAGAGATCGATTTTTAGCGATTTAGAATAATACTAGTTCGTAAGTTTTCTGTAATGGTGTAAATTAAAGTGTTATTTATGTTTCTATCCGTCTATGTATATTATATCTATTTACTTTTAGAGGCCGGAGATGAACATAGCGTAGGATCACTATGTGTTTCTTATTATTCTGAAATGAAGAACAAAAAAAGTTACGCAACGGGAAAGGCCTTGTTTTAAAATAAATTAAATGAACCTATAAAAGAGAAATCCGCTTAAACGGTCCGAGCGAGGCGCTTGAAAGATTCCAGAGAAATCACTAGTTACGCAGTTACTACCTGTTGCTTGGTATATCTGCCGTTGCCCCTGAAATAACAGGTTCAGTGTTCATACATACTCTAGGCGGTCGGACGCGTTCCTGTGGATGCGATTTTCCCGCCTAATTTTCCGACTTTCGACGTTTTCTTAGAAGTGAAAAACAACCCTTGTCTAAAAACATTACTTACATATATTAAAATGTTTTAAGTTGTTTCTAACGTTTCACATGTAATCAAAGAAATTTCTTGTGGAATTAAATAAAAAAGATTATATTAAAACATTTTCAGTTGTCTATAACATTCATCTGTGAAATAATTCGTACTGAATGATACTACATCATAATCAAAGTAGAAGATTTAAGTTCGATTTTAAGTTGTATCTTAAAACAATACGGACTAAATATAGTGAAAATTTAATAAAGGCGTAGAAATATGATGTTGATAAAGCTTTCCTGCATGTTCCTTTTCGTGCTAATATTGGCTAGACCAGAGAAAAATATGACTGTTTATAAGATCGGTGTCTTGATGGCATCAAGACTCGACTCCCCATTTGACTTGGAGCGGTGTGGTCCGGCCGTGGACTTGGCTCTTGATAAAGTGAATGATAAGTTCCTGGCGCATCACAACGTTGAATTACAGAAGGTTCAAGGCAGGTGTGTTCCCTTCCTTATTTTTATTGTTTATTTATTGTGAAACTGGCAATAGGCGCTTTCAACACAAGGAGCGAAGTCAATACGTTGTCAGCTTTTAGGATGGGATAATGAGAATAGGATACGGGGATCAAAAAAATGGAATTAAAGAATGAAACAATTTATTCAAAACCATTAACATAAATGTACAGGAACAATTTGGTATCGCAAACAACTGCTGTAGTATAATATTGTGTCGCAGTTGTTAGCGCTCACTTCCAGATAAATCTTTTGTTATATATTTTAGAAACAAAATTATCTTAGTTTATACATTTGGAAATTACTTCGTGTTAATATTTGTAATGTATGTCGAAATGTATAGGTATGTGAAAGTGTGTGTATATGTACGTATCTGTATATGTATGTGGTGTGTACAAGTGAACGAGTGAGTGTGCGGTTTAATAGGATAGAGGGTATGAGACAACTTTATGTATAAAAAAGATTGTGAAAAATGTAATGTCAATTTCGGTAAAAATATATTCGGGTGATATAATAATTTTTATATGGAGTTTTACTAGAATATATCGATCACACGATATAACCATCGTCCCTACGTCCACATTTTGGTGCCGAAACTCGAATAATATAAATACAACCGGGGGGATCAAGGGCGGTGGTTCTAGGAGAACTTCATACGTTCATGCAACAAGGAGGCGTACGGCGATACGTTTTGGGTCATATAAGTTTACGTATGCGTCGAGGTACGGCTCCGCATGGACGAGGGCTAGCAGATTTAAGGCGACGTTACCAAATCTACGTGCATAAGGGACGTACGGCGGAGTGGGTGCCGGGTTGCGGATAATACTGGACGCACACACACGTCGAGGTACGGCCTGCAGGTGCAAGGATCGTCAGTCTACGGGAGGAAATTGGTGTTATCAGACTTGGAAAATTCTAGAAGGGAAGTGAGTGATAGCAAATTGTGAGTAGTGTTTTGTTTTTTTTCTTTGGAGAAGAAGAAAGAACTATATAAAAGAAATTGAACTTTGGAAATATATTATTATTGACTTTACTTATTTCGGGGACAGTGGGGTATTTGTGAAAATTTTGTTTAATAATAATATGAAAGGTGTCTAGATGTATCCAAGTGTTAATGGTCATTAGTACTGGTGTATTTTATTATTGGTAATTGTATATGTTAACAAAAATGGAACAACTATTATTTTTTCAAGAGGAACTTAGTGAAAGAATAAGAAAGGCGCAGGTTAACTTTAAAAAGTCGCCTAAGGATAGGATAACGAAAGAATATGTAGTAGGTAGGTTAGATAGTGTAGAAAAACAGTGGCAGGAGTTTACAAAGGGACATAAGGAGTTGATACAAATTTCAGATATTAAAATTTTAAAGACTACAGACTATATTATTAAGGATGTTTATGATGAAACCGAGGAAATTTATTATAACTATAGAAGCGAATTGAATAGAAATTTAGAACGGTTTAATTTTATAGAATGTGAGGAAACAAATAGATTAAATAATTCCACTTCGATTAAGTTACCGAAGATTAAGTTGCCAACATTCTCAGGGCATTATTCAGAATGGTGTTCGTTTCGCGATTTGTTTAAGTCATTGATTCACAATAATACTCATATAGACAATGTAGAGAAGCTTCATTATTTAAAGGCTAGTTTGTCAGGGGAAGCCGAACAATTACTTAAGCATATACCTATTGTGGGATCTAATTATACTAGATGTTGGGTTTTATTAGAGGAAAGATATAATAACAAAAAATACATTTGTCATCATGTTTTAAAACGTTTTTTGAGTCAGAGAAACTTAGAATCAGAAACAGCAAGGGGTATTAAAGAATTGATAAATAATACTAATGATTGTTTAGCCACATTAATTGATCTCGGAATTGATGTAAGTACTTGGGATGTATTAATTATACATATTCTTACGCTTAAGTTAGATAGTGAAACAAGAAGGGAATGGAAATTTAATTTTACAAACTCAAAATCTTCCGATGAGTTGCCCTCATTCGAAAAGTTTAAAGATTTTTTGACTAGTCGATACAGAGCCATTGAGTTTTTAGAAAAGAAACCAAACATAATTCAAAAACAACAAAATAACAATTTTTATCGCCCTCCTCAAAACTTTAATAAATTTAAAACTATGCATGTAGTAAAGATGCAATGTCCATTTTGTAATGAAAGTCACAAATTATTTTATTGTAAAGGTTTTTTGAAAGAGAGTGTAGTTGCGCGTCGTCGGTTCGTCCAAGAAAATGGTTTATGCTTTAATTGTTTGAGTAGTAATCATTCTGTAAGGGTCTGTACATTTCCAATAAAATGCCGCGTGTGTAAACGGAAACATAATTTATTACTTCATTCTTCAAATATTAAATCAAAAGGAGATAGCGTTAATAATTCTGCGGAGAAAGAGACATTGGTTAAACAGGCTGAAGCATCTACAAGTTCCACTTTAATGGAAAAGTCAGAGACATCTATAACTTGTCTCTCAACCAGAAAGGTAAATAATCAGATACTACTAGCTACAGCACTCGTCGAAGTAAAATCAAAAAATGGTTTAAGTCACACTGTTCGAGCCCTATTAGATCAAGGTTCACAGTCGTCATTTGTTACCGAATCAATTGTACAGTATTTAGATTTAAAGAAAATACCTATAAAATGTCAAATTTCAGGATTGGGAGGAGATAAAGATATTGTTTCAAAGGCGATGGTTAACTTAGAGATAAGGTCACTGGTTGATCCGAACTTTTCTTTAGAGATTGAGGCGTACGTATTGAACAATATTACTACCATCTTGCCTTCTAAACAAGTGGAAGGATTAGTATGGGAAGAGTTGCATAATATGGATTTAGCTGATCCTCAGTATTATATACCAAATCGTATAGATATGTTATTGGGAGCAGACGTATATAGCTGTATTATACAAGGTGGTATCAAACGAAATCCTTGTAACACAGTGGTAGCCCAATCTACTAGTTTGGGGTGGATTTTGTCTGGAGTAGTCCAGACAAGTACAAACCTTTCACCTATAATTAATGTTATGCATTGCAGGATAATAGAAAATGACGTAATAAATAAATTTCCAGAGATTCAGTCGGATGTAGATTTACCTAAAGAACAATTGAAAACTGAAGAGGAAATCATTACAGATGCGCTATGTCTAAAAGTAACATCTTTAAAACTAGTGGTGTCAGAGGAAGAAGAAGAACATAAATTAGCTGCTGTAAGAGTAAATAATAGTTTCTATATGGATGAGTTATTGATGAGATGTCAAAATGTTACGAAAGGAGTGAATATATATAAAGGGTCGAAGAGTTTGTCTAATAAAGCAGGTTATGAAATGCAAAAATGGACAATAAATAATAATGGTTTACTACAAGAAATTATACATAAAGGAGTAAAGTATGATGTGAAGGAAGAAATGACAATGAAGTTAGATGAAATGTTAATGATAGTTTATAATATGAAGACAAGAGTTACGTTAGACGATTATCGTAAGTTTTATTGTATAAATTCTTTGAGATGTTTGCAACATGTAAAGAGCTTAGTGTACCTGATACCAATTTGGTTTCACAGATCAGATGAATATATGTTACGGTTTTTCCATCGTTATAAATGGTTATTACTTTCATCGCGATGGCTTTATGGAAAAATTTTTGCTACTCATACAGGTCTTGAATTCGTTATAATTGATTAGGATAGTCACTTTAAAAAAAAACATAGTCAATTCCGAAGATCTATTTTAATTTAAAGTTTAACAACAATCAGTGAGCAATAAGTACATAGATAGGTATAGGTAGTTTATGTTATTTTAAGGTATTATAGTATACGTATAATTACAGAGAGAGTTTTAGTTAAGTTATTATACAAGTTCAAGTTTGTTAATATGTAAATATTATTGTTATTGTTATAAGGGAATTAGTGTTTATGTTATTTTAATATGTTTATGACGAACGAACAGACATTAACGTAGTAGGTTGAGTAAATAATATGTGGAATATGTGTAACTGGGAAAAACGATACATATTGTAAACAATTGGTTAAGAGTGTGTTATAAATGTATATTTTTAAAGACCAAAGGTCAATTTGGTCTTGGGCGAGAGTATGTACAAACTCTTTGCAGATTTTATGGTTGTTTGACTTTATGTATAAAAAAGATTGTGAAAAATGTAATGTCAATTTCGGTAAAAATATATTCGGGTGATATAATAATTTTTATATGGAGTTTTACTAGAATATATCGATCACACGATATAACCATCGTCCCTACGTCATTTATTGTCGTGTTTTCAAAAATGTTTTCCTTTACATTTTAATTAGAGATGTGCCGACTAGTCGGCGACTATTCGGCAAAGAGCGCCGACTATCCGGCTTCTTACTTTGTAGTTTATAATGTATATTTTACTAGTATATTGTAATCCATACACGAGACTTTATTTTTGACATGTTTAATTTTAATTGAGTTCTTTCACTTTAATGAACAATTACAGTATTATCTGTAAACAAAAATATATTTTTTATTTTAATACAAAAACACCGCCCTATCGCCCCTGACCCGTACAACAGCTTGGCCGACTAGTCGGCCTCTTTACAACCGACTAATCGGCTAGTCGGCCTAAGTCGTAATCGGCACATCTCTAATTTTAATTCCCCTGCGAAGAGCTCTTTTCTTTTTACTTATCAATTATTTGTAAACATGCTTGAATGTTGATACCTTTTTATACAAATAATCTTGCGTAATACCTACAACACAGAAAATGTAATTTAAATATAATTAACTTATACATTGTTTTTCTTAAGAAAATAATTTTGGTGCAACACTCGTTTTATGAAAGCAATTGAACTTTTTAATTATGTTTAAATATGTAAGAAAACTTAGGAACGTCTAATATATTAAAGTAGAAAAGCTTTTAATTACCCATCTAAACATAGTTTAATTAATAATTATTCAAAAAATTAGAAATGTATGCTGGGACACATAGTAGAAGTGAAACTTCAACAGACAAGTGAAAAAACAAATTACAATGGGCAAGTGGAAGAACGAATGGCAACCGATAAGTGGAAGAACGAATGGCAACGGACAAAGTGGCAAAATGAATCGCAACAAAATTTTAACTTGAAATTTTACGGGCAGTTTTTTCCACTTGTCCATTGTAATTCGTTATGTGTCCCAACAGACATTTCGATTTTTCGCAGGTTTACTGCAAATTATTGTTTGGTTAGGTTAGGTACATTGTAATGAATGCATTATTTAAATATATTTTATTTTATCAAACAAAATTATTTAAACATATTGTTACGAGTTGCGGGATTCGAATTAAAATGCCGTTGGAATTATTATAGAGTTTATTAGAACTATACAAACACGTATAACACAGGTACAAATATAACTGAACACAACCAGTCCAAACGTAATGCACGATTCAATAACACGCGCTAAGTCTGTCACTAAATAGATTATCAAATTTACACAAGTCTTGCTTCGCTCGTGGTTATCGCTTGACTGCCGATCTCTCCATTGGGCCATTGCTTTATACTGCACAGATACAATGTGTCTGCCCGACCGCGTGAACCGAATTTCTTAGAATCAGTCCGACGCACCTGGCTAATGACTGCCATAAAATATTACAATACACAATGGGCTGTTTTCTAATCACAAATCTAAAATACAAAGTAAACAAAAGAAGACCAAATGCCGAAAGGTAATAAAGTGTGTTTATACGGTATGCAGGTGTTAATCCACTTTTGTCGGCGTGTAGGTCGTAACAATATTTTATTTTATCAAACAAACTGAATTCGATCCAGGACCAATAAACACATCCATAGACTACTCTAAAATTATGCCGCCTCTCACTACGTCGAGTTTAAATTTATGCCGCTCCTCCACGCGATCGTAACGCTTTTTCGCGACAGAAAAATCCTAAGACCCCATCTATATAGAAGTTTCACTTCAAAAATTCTTATAAGAAAACCTTGTTATACATATACATTAAATACTGTATTGTTGCAATAATATTGAAAGAATTCAATAAGAGCCCATTACTATAATTTACTGGGTTATCTTCAGTTTTCGGGACTATTACACACAATAAAATTGCGTTTTAACAGTTTTAAGGACGGTATTTTCTGTAATTTTTAGTCCGATTACGTTAAAACGTGGTTTTAAGTAAGTCTACCAGTAAAGTGATTTTGATATACGAACAGATCTGACGAAATCAATTATATGCACTTTGTTTTTGCTATTTCAGTACGATAACGGTACATACGTATATAAAATCGAGTTCTCATTGGATATTTACGTTTTGAAGTCTAGTTGTAACTAGACTTCAATTATCTATGCACGGTATTGTTCACGGTGCCTCCGGGGTCACTTAAGGTAAATCCGGCCCTTGTGTTTGTTGTCTGCATCCTTAGTTCCACTTCATTCGTTAGACGTTCATCCCTATTAATATTATAAATGCGAAAGTAACTCTGTCTGTCTGTCTGTCTGTCTGTCTGTCTGTCTGTTCCGTTTTCACGTAAAAACTACTGGACCGATTTGGCTGAAACTCAGTATATATATATTTTCGATGCCGAGAATGAACATAGGATACTTTTTATCCCGGAAAATGGGATAGTTTCCGGGATAAAAGGATATTTGTCTCTCTGTTTGTTATCCTTTTACGGAAAGACTTTTGGACCGATTTGGCTGATACTCGGTACATATGTAATTTGAATACCGAGGGTGGACATGGGATATTTTTCATCCCGGATAATGGGATAGATTTTGGGATAGATTTATGTAAAGATTATCCCAAAAGTGGGACATGCTTTGGTTGGTTTTGTGATTTGCCATTTTCATCATTTTGGTTATTTTGTCCTTTTTGCCCTTTTGCCCTTTTGCCTTTTTGCCCTTTTCACCTTTTGCCCTTTTGCCCTTTTGCCCCTTTGCCCCTTTGCCCCTTTGCCCTTTTGCCCTTTTGCCATTTTGCCCTTTTGCACTTTTGCCCTTGGGCCCGTTTGCCCTTTTGCCCTTTTGCTCTTTTGCCCTTTTGCCCTTTTGCCCTTTTGCCCTTTTGCCATTTTGCCCTTTTGCCCTTTTGCCCTTTTGCCCTTTTGCTTTTTTGCCCTTTTACCATTTTGCCCTTTTGCCATTTTGCCCTTTTGCCCTTTTGCTTTTTTGCCCTTTTACCATTTTGCCCTTTTGCCACTTTGCCCTTTTGCCCTTTTGCCATTTTGCCCTTTTGCCCTTTTGCCCTTTTACCATTTTGCCCTTTTGCCATTTTGCCCTTTTGCTTTTTTGCCCTTTTACCATTTTGCCCTTTTGCCCTTTTGCCATTTTGCCCTTTTGCCATTTTGCCCTTTTACCATTTTGCCCTTTTGCCCTTTTGCCATTTTGCCCTTTTGCCATTTTGCCCTTTTGCCCTTTTGCTCTTTTGCTCTTTTGCTCTTCGACTCTTTTTTGTCCTTTTTGTCCATGTTGCTCTTTTTGTCCTTTTTGCTGATGTTGTCCCTTTTGTCATTTTTGTAGTTTTCATTGACGGGGGATAGATAAATAAAACTAGGACTGTTTGTAATAGAGGATGAAAGTTTGGATGAGACCAATCATTTCTCAAGTTCATAGATATAAAAATGCATCGTCTATAAAAATGCGATAGTAACTCGATATGTCTTTCTGTTAAGTTTTCGGAAAACACTGGGAATACTGGATCGTTTTTATTGTAATTTTGTTTAAATGTAGTTTTAATGCCGAAAATGGACATATATACTCATGCCAAGAGATCGGCATGAGAATATATCAAGCATCGAGTTTGCGATATAAAATGAAGTGAATTTTTCGGGGGCAAATGGCACTAAACATAAAAATGGTGTACATTGGTTTAGGTGTCTGGGATAAACCCATTGTCCGTTGTACATTACCCATAACACAAGCGTAATTTGCTGAACTTGGGAATACATAATATGAGTGTTTGTCTGCTGGTTACTTATTGTATCTAAAAGCTAGAGAAGACGGACTTGTGGCACTATCTGGGAGCCTAAGGCGGCCGTTTTTGCAGATTCGCATTGCGAATGTGAAAATTATAAAAATAAGTTTTAACTTTATGAAATGTCTTGACACGTTAATTTCCGATTTTGAAACATTCTTCATTGGTGCTCCTCTCCTATTAGTCTTAGCCTGATGGTATATATAGCCTATAGCATAGATACATACATAACTTCACGCCAGTTCCCTTGCGGGGTAAGCACGAACAACAGAGCGCCATTTAGGCTTATTCTTACACACCTCACTTGCTTCTTTGACATTCATAACTCTTGTCATGCCCGCTCGTCTGTTCTTAAGGCTCCTGACATCACCTTCTGCTAGTACACGATCAATTTGATCATGGAAGGTGTGTCGTGGCCTTCTACGTAGCCTATAGCCTTCCTAGATAAATGGGCTATCTAACACTGAAAGAAGTTTTCAAATCAGACAAGTAGTTCCTAAGATTAGCGCGTTCAAACAAACAAACTCTTCAGCTTTATATATTAGTATAAGATATAAGATATAGAGAAGGAGTGTATAATGCTAATATTTTTTAAAAATTATGCATCAAAAATACATTAAATCAATAAAAAAAAACATTACACTCACTATCATGTATTTGACACACACACACTTACATACTCTTTTGTTTATTGTTAAAGTCAAATTAACAGTGTAGCCTTGGCGAAATCTGTGATTATAGAAGTATAAATCTTTGACAACAAAACCTTAATAATGTTCAAAATTATAATTTAAATTAATTATTACGGTCGAATTTTGACCACGGGCGACAACTAGTTAATGTAATTACGTCGCTATTTCTTAAAATAAATTTAGTGGGCGGTATTCTACCTACAGTTTTGGATGTACTCGTAAACAGAATTATCTAACATGAAGACCTGTGTACTTGTCTGAAAATCAGCTCGCTCTAGTTGGCAGTTACAGTGGCAATTGTTTATCTATATAAATATTTTTTAATTTCATATATGTATTTACATTTATTGCATAAGGGGACCATCCACAAATTACTTCACAAGAATTTCATGATTTTTGATCTCTGTCCGTCCTTATCACATCACATTCGTAAGACTCCTCCCTCCCTATAGTGTGACATCACATATTTTGCAACTTTACATCAAGAAATTATTACATTAAAACACCGGTTCCGTATTTAGCTTCAATTTATTAGTTTTTGAGATGTGACGTCACAAAATTTAGAACCTCAGCCACCCCTTGTCACACAATGTCATACATCGTCGACCCCCTCCCGCCTAAACGCGTGTCGTAAGTTATGGATGGCTCCTAATAATAAGGTACAACATTATGGTTTTATTTTTAATGGTTTTATTTATTTTTAAACAATAATCAATAACTACTTCATTGTTTGCAAATTTTGCAATTAACTTTGGTGGATGGTCTATCTACTCTATTTCGTAGTGAGATGCGAATACTAGTTAGTGTAAGATTAAATGAAACCGCAGTGGATTTGTTTAGATTATCTTTAATGAGCACAGTTATATTACAATTTAGCACAGTATTCAGTACACAACATTTTTAACTTGCCTAAGTTTTCAACTTACATAGAGAGAAAGGGCAGACATGTGAGAACCCTAAACTAAAGTTACCGGAAACGCACCTCTGACGTTTCTCAACGGATGCTTTTTACTTTTTAATATAAGACAGTAGTAGTAGTTGTATTCGCCACAAAGGCAGGCAAAGGAATCTAGTCCATACAGCCAATTCTGATGTTTAAGTCTTCGTATAATAGTCGCGCAGTTGTATTGTAGGCTACAACTAACGCCATTCAACGGAGTTCTTGTGACAACTCAAAAGGCCACATTTGACTATACAGTTCACATTTCTTACAAAACACATAATTACTACTCAAAAACTATCAATATCCTACAACTATTGTTCATTTTAGAGTAATTTTACACATTTTTAGAAAATAAAACTGCACAGCACAACGTCTCCTTTCAGTTAGCGCCAAAAACTCCTTAATATAAGACAACTTTGACACATAAATAATGTGTTGGATGATATTCTCATTTCCAACAGTTAAAACGCAAAATGCTCTCATCAAAATCCCAAAAACTTAAGTTTTAAGATACATTGTAGCGCTTCTGTCAATAATTTGCTGAGATGTAGCTATGTTTAATTTACACACCGTATCCATTTTATAGATATAGTTCCCGGTATGGATCTTGAGCGGTCGACGCAATAGTAGAAGTCGCTTTACTCATTGACCGTAGCCAATGTAATGCTATTTATCGACATATCGACATTATTATGTTTTTGTCCCTTTACTAGAAAAGGACAATACTTCATACTTCTAAAAAGAACTCTAATATCGGTCCGTGGGTCAAGGTGACCGCTCAAGGATCGTGCCGGGACCTATACGAGTATATTGAGATGAAGTAATAACGTTGGGACTAAATATATATCCAATCCAAGCTATTCCCATTTAGAGATGCTATTAAGAATGTTACATTGCAGAAATTATACCATTTTCATGTTCAATTCGCTTTTCGAAACTTGACATATTGAATTTAATAATAATGACACTTCTAAAATTATTTTAAATAGGATATGCCCGCGACATCGTCCTATCGTTTTATCCGTGCAGGAACGGAGAAAGAATACAATTTCCTGCGGCCGGGCGGCTTGTCGTAAGAGGCGACAAACCAACCCACAGCCAGGTGGTAGGGCATTTGCCCGACTGGATGGCTACCACCCCTGGTCTAAAGTATGTCGCCATAACAACCTTGAGTTGTGTTCCGGCATTAGTGACCAGGTTCCAGTCTCCCTTAAGAGAGCAGCAGCGCATTTGTAGCACCTTTGGTGTTGCAAATGTCCATAGGTGATGGTAACCGCTTTCCATCAGGTGGGCGTCTGCCTGTCTGCTGAACTCCTGCAATAAAAAAAATAAAAAAATACTTCGTCCACGCTTAACTTGAAATTCCCGGAGAATTCCAGGGACACAAAATATATCGACATTTAAAAAATAATGTAAGCTATCGTTTTAGTAGAAACTGGGTCGGAATAAGCTAGTTTTTATTTCCCCGAACAACTTAAACCGCTCCCGGGAAGATACCCGCATGATTGATGATGATGATGATCTGTGAAAAAATTACATTAAAATTAGTTTTTTTTAATCTGGTCATTTTAAATCATTCCCAATAAAAATTCCCGCGGGATTCCCGGGATAAAAAGTACCGCGAGGGCTTTTAATAGAGACATTCTCCAGCTACCTATTTAGAGCTAAAAAAAATGTCAAATATGAAACAGTCAAAATTTTGTTAATTTAAATCTCTTGTCGGATTCCTCTGCTTCCCTCTGTTTCATTTCCTGTGAATAATTTATTTTGTGGAGTAAAAACTATTTACCTACTTATAAAATTTTTCTATACAGTCAACGCTTTTGTATTTTTGTTAGAAAAGAATGATTCATAATAATAATTGATTATAATTTCAAGTATCAGTATGATAATAGGTAATGTTTCAGGCCTTAGAAGTCTACTTGAACTAGCTAGCTTCAGTGGCAGCCCTAGAACCAAGATATGAAATGAAATTTCTACGTTGAATTTTAAGTACGACTATGGCTGACGACAGCTTTAAAGTACGGAGGTTATAAAAGGTCAGCTTTTGCCACAGTTTAATTTTATATCGATAAAGATAAGGATTCGTACACAAAATAACTTATAAAACTGTTAGCTTTATTGATTAAACTATATCATTAAATTAATAAAAAAATACATCGTCAAAATATACAATCTCTTCCAACTGTTTCAAATGAATAGCGAATATTTGCAGATTATCTTTACTGTAATTAAAAGATATATTTTAATCTTCAAGGAATCGCATAGATGTTTAAATTATTATCTTACGTATAATGTGAAAATGAATTTATGTTATCCTAATCAGATTAAATCATTTAAATGAACCAACTTTAATATAATTTAGCTGTCATTTGCAGTAACTCGAGTGGTGGTTAGTAATTCAAAAACGTAAAAGAAATTCAAAGACCATCTGTACTTAAATATTTAGTTGTAAAAATAGATTCGAACCAATTATACTGTTACAACCTAGACCCCGACAAAAAGACAAATTCCATGTACAAATCTGTACAAGCACATTTTATTACCTGTCGGCATTTGAACTAATTGGTATCTTTTTATGATCGTCTTCTTTTTGTTCACTTGTTTATTGGCATACGTTTCTAGTTATTGTAGAGAACAGCCTATTGTTCTAGTGTACTCGTTTACGGCCGCTTGCGGCTGCATCATTAGCCAGGTGTGGCGGATTACGGTTACAAGATGATCGTGTCGAAGTTGCCGGGCGGGCACATTTGCATTTGTGAAGTATAAAACGACGTCCTAATGGAGAGAGGGGGCAGTTGAGCTACGACTACGATACGGGCGTGATGTGTGTACATTTGGGAATCTAATAGTGACGGACTTTGCACATTTTATTGAATTACGACCTTCTGAATTACGTTTGGTTTTGTTGTGTTCGGTTATATTTGTACCTGTTTGTATAGTTCTAATAAACTGTATAATAATACTAACAGCATTTTAAATTGAGTCCCGCTAACTCGTAACAATACTTATGTATTTAAATAAACCAAATATGTTTATTTTTATTAGACATTTTTATACTAATGTACATGCTTCTGGAGTCATACATATGCTTATTATTTGTAAAATCATTAGTTTATACAATATAATTATTGTTATTTGTTGTTATCAAAAGCTTTTCTAGGCGATATACAATTGTATGATTAATTAAACTGTGTATTTCCCTAATACAGACACCTTATCTAGTATTTTGAATTCCGTTCGTGAACTGCTTTTATTACATAATTTCCATTTCTATGTACCTACATGACGTTAATAAAATACCTGTTTTAAAGAAAAAAATCACGAATCCTTCGTGGCTGAACGCCCAAGGAATGTTATATCTCAATGGTTCCTAGTATTGATGATACATTACATAAAATTATACATATTATCACGCCTGTTTCCCACGAGGGACGATCCTGACAAAAACCTTTCGCTTTCACTTCATCTACTTTCATCAATCTCTTCATATATGCACGTTTCTTTGCGGTGCTTTTTACTTGACCTTTCTTTAACACGTCTGCAATAGTATTTTTACTTTTAAGCAGTAAAAATATAGCACTTTTGGAATTTTTTGAGGAAAAAATAGTACATATTTATTTTTTATTTATTTCGTTAATAATGATTTTTTTATGTGTACCTATTTATGACTACTTTTTATTATATTTAATCATAAGAATCTGAACAAAAAGCGCGACAGTGTATTAGCGATGAAAATATGTATAGTACATTTCTAGACGCCCGCTACTTTGTCCAAGTTGAATGGAATAAGTTAATTTATACGTGTCCTAACAACTTGAAACTACTCCCGGAAAAAATCCCGCGGGATTCCCGGTATCTTTATATCCCAGGTTTATGATAAAGAATTTGCTATGGATCAGTGAAAACCCCGTCGAAATTGGCTTAGTAGTTTTTACGTGAATCCCGAACAAACAGACAAACCGACAAACAGACATACCGACAAACAAACAAACCGACAAACAGACAAGAAATCTTTAAAAAAATGCATCGTGTTCTTCATCATTATTTCAGTTGGTTTTTTTTAATTGCTTTAAAGTACAGAAACGGCATGTTTATACATACATACATACATAACTTCACGCCAGTTCCCTTGCGGGGTAAGCACGAACAACAGAGCGCCATTTAGGCTTATTCTTACACACCTCACTTGCTTCTTTCACATTCATAACTCTTGTCATGCACGCTCGTCTGTTCTTAAGGCTCCTGACATCACCTTCTGCTAGTACACGATCAATTTGATCATGGAAGGTGTGTCGTGGCCTTCCACGACTTCTGCATCCATCCACTTTTGCATTGTTTATCTGTTTAGTCATTCTTTCATCGTGCGTTCTTTCCACATGCCCGAACCACCGGAGCATTCCTTTCCTTACATTCACCCCGACACTCTCTTTCAGACCAACTCTCTTTCTTACTTCGGTATTACGAACGCGGTCCGCGAGCGTCACTCCGCAGATTTTGCGCAGTGCTCGCATCTCGCATGTTTATAATTTTATAATATTATAGATATTGTACAATTGGCTAAAACATAATACGATACTATATATTATGGTATGGGTGGAAAACCTACATATCGCTTAACTTATATGTAGTTCTCAAACCTCTCATTTATGCTGCCTTTATATCCGACTTTCACTTTCATCCTGCCATATCCAAGTAATATTGATGAAGACTGTACTTATAATATTTAATTGCAGCTATCCCACCTGCTCGGGGGCCGTCGCTCCAGGGTTGGCAGCAGATATGCACTTCAAGGACGACGTGATCGCCTTTGTAGGTCCAGCTTGCGCGTTCGCCTTGGAGCCAGTGGCAAGGCTTGCTGCTTACTGGAACACCCCTATCATCACCGGTATGGGTGATCAGGTGAGTATTTTCTTCATAATGTGACATGTAGCATATAAAAACACACCTCTATTAAAATTCAACGTTAGGTAAAATTTAAACTTAATCCATCATTCAAAGTTTGCAAAATATGACAACCGCGACGGACTAAGCATAATCAAATTGAAGATATTTTTAAGAGCAGTCAGATAAAAAGCACATTAAATAAACGTGTATGTATGAAGAGATTAATGAAGGTAGATGAAAGCGACAAGTGTTTGTTAGGATCGTCGCAGGTGGAGATCCATCGACTCTGCCTACTCCAATGGGAAACGGGCGTGACAATATGTACGTAGGTATTGAATTTAATACAATTTAATATACATTATGTACATACAGATATTATATTTAGATTTAGAAAAGTCGTGGTAGCGTAATGGCTAACGCACGCGTCCCAAGCTCAAAGGGCGCGGGTTCGATCCTGGACGGAACGCATTCACCATTTAGAGTTTTCTGATCTAATGTACATATTGTTACAATTACCACATGTTAACAATGTTGAAGGAAAACATCGCGATGCAATCTGCACATCGAGATAACCGATGTGTCAGATTTGCCAAGCCGCCTTGGACAAGCGTGGCGGGTATATTGTCCGTTCCCCCCTATAATGGGAGGCCCGAGCTCAGCAGTGGGACATTTATGGGCTCATATTATTATATTTTAACAGCACGTACTGTCTGTTAAAATTGTGATTGTAAGATTAATAGTCCAACTAGCTCACACCTTATTTGTTACATTTTCGTCATTTGGCTACAAAAGACTAAACTAGCATTTTATAGAATTATAACCTCGATATCTCAAAAACTACTTAACATATTTTTAAATATTAAAAAAAAATTGAATTGCTTTTTTGTCTAGAGACGTTTTCAAATTTTCCAGTTCATAGTTCAAAAGTTAGAGGGGAGATACTATTTACGGCTTTCGAAGCGAGTAGATCAACTAGACTCAACTAGTGACTGAAATAAAGTAAAAAATATGGTTAGGATTGATTAAGCAAGATCATAATCAATCATAATCATGTCTGAGTAACCTCACACAAATAGGTACTTATGGCGACCGACCTTGACTCTTATTTTTTCGCATTTCTATGGTGTAGGTATATTGTATAGCAGCTTATCGAATATACATTTCTGCTTATATTTGACTTGGCAGACGTCATCCTGCCTTGAAAAAATAAAAATCTAGAATTGTGAATTTCAAATATTAAACAATCCAGGGCTCACTCAAACACACAAGAACATTTCATCGAAATCCTGGATTTCGATTCCAGCACCATCTGCCAGACCCAAAAGTGAATCTTAACCATCCCGAGATAGGTCTCGGGTTGGTTAAGATTCTCTTTTTAGAAGTTTTGGTTCACTTTTGAGTTATGTTAAAATAGAAAAAAATCATCAAAATCGGTCCACCAGCTTAGGAAGATGGAAAAATTGTATATATAAACATAGACGCAGAAGTCCCCAAGAAAAAATAAAATATTAGTTGATTTTTTGGTTAATTGCTTTGATACCACTTTCATAATAACATAACCCAAAATAATTGGTAAACGCCCTATGTATACGACTTCAGTCGAAAACATCTAAAAACAAAATTAAATATTAACATAATAAAGAAAATTTAAATTTCTTTTATAGTAAACACTTGTAACAACTTCGTGCTCAATCGTGATTTTCTTAAGAAAATTTGGTTTGCATTTATGTTCGGTCTTATTTGTTAGAAATTATGAGTGTTTAAACCGGCGTACTTATCTGCCAGCCCGTAAATGTAACTGAGCGGATACAGCAACGTGCTCTAATGTGTACGCAGATTTTAATCTTTTCTTTGTTGGGTCGTTGTGAGCGCGCCGTATGCCACTAGCCTCGAGCTCGCGAGCCACGTACACACAGAGTTTTGGTTACAGTATTCGGTGAGTAAGGTGAGGTGAGTGCGCTTTACGTGTTATCTACCTCAGTGGCGTGGGGTGGAAATTCGGCTAGAGTAAGCCGGTGTAAAAAACATACTGTAATAATGCAAGCGCCGACTATACCGCATATTTTGAAACATAAGCCGGTGCCCGATCGGGTTATGAGTTGCCATTTCATCCAATACGTGTGATAACGTGTGGTCACCGAACATAAGAGACACAGTAATAATATATGCATGAATAAAAAACGTAAGCGTCAATAAAATAAATGCATGGCGCTTTCGACATTTTGGTCGCTAGTTTCTTAAAGGTAGGCGTATGGGCAATAGAGTTGTATGAAGTCCATGCCCCTGATTTACCTATATATTACTAATACGTGAAGAGAAAACTTTGGACTTCTTTTTTAGGATTTTTTTATTGCGAATCTGGCAATCAGTCAGACGGCCCAGCTTATGGAAAGTGGTTACCGTTGCCTATAGATGTTTGCAAGACCAATGGCAAAGCCAACGCGTTGCCAGCCTTAGAATGTAATGAAGAGAATGGAATAGGGGAATGAGATATGGGATTGAAATAGAGGGATGGGATACGGAAAATGGGAGGGAAGATGGGATAGCGAGACTGGGATTCATCGTACGAAACACGATTAACTCAGCACTAATCGTTTCAGGCTGATATTCTGTGAGAGCCTGTCCACCGATCAAAGCGGCTCAGCGAACTGTAATCAAGATATATACAGCATATACACATATACAGCATAGCTCTACCACGTCAATATATAATATACTACCAAAATATATTTTATAATAATTACGGAATCCAAAAAAATAAAGAAATAAATATACAGATGCTCACAATTTATACCTGTCGAGGGATTTCTGTTCCTTACTCTCCATGCAAATGATTCATTCCAATAACGTTCGTTTGAATTGTAACAAAACGAAGGTTATTTGTTATAAGCGACATTTGCGAAATTGTGTCGATAGAGGAGTTTGAAGTTTCAATGACCCAAAAAAGACTTAATTAGTAAAATACATACATTAAAAAAAACTGTAGTTTTTAATTGGAAACCATGTTTATTATAATTCCTTAAGTTTGAGACATTAGGTTGCAAGAAAACCATCATGTTAATTCTGTCACAAAATGTCGCTTAAAACAAATAGCCTTTTACCCCAGTTTTTCTAATAGGATCCGATTGCAACTATCACGTGCTGACGTTGAAAGAATATCGCGAGTGTACTTTCAGATCGAGATTACTGATGTGGGAAACACCAATCCACGTTAGATAGGCATGTTAAGTTTATTGTTTGTTATTTTAAAACCGAAGAACTTTAAGAATACAATCACGAAGTTCACGTAGCGGTTTTTATTATATAATAAGTTGAATACTTATTATAAATTTCTAAACATGCCGTGCCTGTACATTGAAGTTATTGAAAATAAAAAACTGGAAGAGACTATATGAACGACGAAGAACACGATGCATTTTTTAATTTCTTGTCTGTTTGTTCGGAATTCACGTAATAACTACTGGGTCGATTTCAATGCGATTTTCGCTGATTGATAACTAATTCTTAGACTTATCTGCGCTACTTTTTATCCCGGGACACCTGCAGGAATTTGTCCGGGGATGGTATGAAATTGCTAGATTGAAAAATAATTTCAAATTCCAATGTAGTTTTTTCACTGATCGATAGCGTATTTTATGTAATAAAATGTGTGATACTTTTTATCCCGGAAATTTTCTCGGAAGCAGTTTGAAGTCGTTCGGGTGCATAAAAATTAGCTTATTCCGACACAGTTTCTACTACAACAATAGCTTACATTCTTTTTAAATGCTGCGATACTTTGTGCCCCGGGAATGCAGCTAGAATTTTAAGTCAAGCGTGGACGAAGTCGCGGGCATATCCTAGTATATTATATCGTTTTATTTTTCTTAAATTAAAGCCCCTAAATTCCTCTTGTATTTTTTCATTTATTCTCCTTCATTTGATTTTCATTTTTCATTTGATTTCCAAGCTATTTGATATTAAGAATGAATGATAAAGCAAAGATTTGTTTAGAATTTGAAGTAGTCCCTGGGAAACATAATTCACTGGTGCAAAGATATTGCTGGGGAGGCACCCCGTACAATACGAGTTAGCCTGTGCTAACTCATATAGCTAACTAATAGCAATCAATATAAACTAGAATATAAAATTGCTAGAAATACCTATTGAGCATAATGTAACTTCTATAAAAAATACTCTTTATAGAAGTTACATTATGCTCAATAGGTATTTCTCGCAATATTTTATTCTATTTTACTAGTATATTGGTATTAATATTTCTTATGTTTTTATTGTATTATTAACTGCCTTGGTTTGAGTTTCTGTGTTGGAATCAACTACAACGAGTATATATTTTACTTGACACCGAATTCAATATGCGAGTTACAGGACTCGAATTAAAATGCCGTTAGAATTACTATAGAATTTATTAAAACTATACAAACACGTATAACACAGGTACAAATATAATTGAACACAATCAGTTCTAACGTAATGCACGATTCAATAATACGCGCAGTCCGTTACTAAATAGATTACCGAATGTAGTACATTACATACGTCTTGCTCCGCTAGTGCTTATCGCTTGACTGACGATCTCTACATTGGGCCATTGCTTTATACTGCACCGATACAATATGGCTGCCCGCCCGCGTAGATCGAATTTCTTAGAATCAGTTCGACACACTTGTCAGTCATTGACTGCCATAAAAGGGTATAATACATAATAGGCTGTTTTTCTAATTACAAATTTTAAACACAAAGTAAACAAAAGAAGTCCAAATGCCGAAAAGGTAATAAACTGCACGTGTGAATTGGTCTTTGTCGCTTGTAACAATATGATAATTATATAAACAACCATTTCCTGAGTATTAGTTACATTTGTGCTTTTTTTAAATTTGGGTTTTTTATAGTAATATAGGTTCGCGTTTGACCATGATCTCGCCCGATGTGGAGCGAAGATAATAATATGGTCTAAGATGGGGGATGCTTTCTAGGTAAGCACTTATTCACACGGGAATTGAAGACACCCAGGTTTAACGTAGCGGGAAAAACAGACTCCGGCAATGAGTTCCATTCCTTTGCGGTGCGCATGATGAAGGTAGACGGAAAGCGCTTTGTTCTCATAGGTGGAATATCCACTACATATCGGTACCGTATGCCGGTGCGTCTGGTTATTCGATGATGGGAGGGAGACAGCGAGATCACATCGAAGAGCGCAGCTACACACTCCAAAGTGTATCCGATAGAAAACCGATAAGCTGGCAACACTGCGTCGATGTTCGAGACTTAGTTTAGTCGTCGAAAAGCTGCTCGTTGCCAATCAGCCACCTGGCTCTTACTCGGTTGTATTTTTTAAAACTTATTTATTATACTAAATTTGGAATATGACTTTTATTTTCTCTAAACAACTTTTTAGTTAAAAGCTTTTGTAACACTAAGTGACTCCGTCGTTCAGTTCTTTGAAAAAATACAGGTAGAATTAATTGTATAAGTTTTAAATTAATGAGAGTTTTAAATAAGTTTATAAAGTTCATATTCATGTAATTTTGCGAGATAAGATTTTAAAGGAGAGATATTGACTTCTTCTTGTTCATACTCTTTGATGTCGTATATCATTCGGATATTTTAGAATATTATAAATAAAACACTTTTGCTTGATAGATTATTATTAGTATATTAGTATTAAAATATCGATTGTTCTGTAAAATACCTAATTACTTGATGGTTATGTTTTAGAGTATTTTAGCTATGTTGGCAAAAGGATACCCTCGTAACATCATCACGTCCGTCCATACGTCTGTTCTTAATGACTTCTGTTTTTTTTTCAAGAATTATATTATAGATTTATGTACAACATTTACACACAAAAATAAAAACTAAATTATACGTATATACCAATAATATGCAAAGCGTAATTTAAATTTAATTAAAACCCAAAAAAAATACAAATAATAAACGGTCCCAAATCACGTCAGTTGGGAACGTTCCCAAATGGTGCCGCGTTACCACTGTTGAGATATTATTCCCTTTTAAAGTGATAAAAGTGTAATTTAACTTTAGCTTCAATGCTTAGAAAATTAGGTTGTACTTATAATATTCATTGAATAGTTTTTGAAATAAATATTTCAATGTTTTTTAACTTTTACTTAATAACTAATCTTCGCATAGTATAAAACAAAGTCCGTCTGTCTGAAATGGATTTTTAAGGGGTTGTCACCCCTTATTGATGGTGGTTATATTGGTTGTTGATATATACTAGCTTTTGCCCGCGGCTTCGCTTACGATATAAAAACCTAATAAATTTTTATGTAAGTAAAACAGAGCTACTTATCATGGTTTGACCCGCCGCGTAGCCGGGGGAAAACTCTAGTTAGGGAACAATGGCGTTATCACGCTCATAGAGCAGAAACAAACCATTCTGGGGCCGATCCCAGACACTCAGACCATAGTAAATACGGGAAAATTCGTTTACGATATTTATCATGCCAGGAATCGAACGTGGACCCTCGGCGTAGTGAGGTGGGCCGGCAAAAGCTTATCCCACTCAACCACACAGGCCGTCAATCGATATATATAAAGAATTTAAAATTTTTAAGTTACACTGTTATTTTTACTGAATTCAAAAATATCAGTGCAGTAAAACAGTAAGAAAGTAATAGAGTTATTAAAGACATGTCAATTACGAGCTCAGCCTGGAGACAGTAAAGGCTGACAGGGCTCATAAAGTACTTAATTTTACTGAGACGCGTTTCGTACTTTATTTTATTATCATAAAAGAAGAGTAGAGGGAATTTTTTGAATTTATGAAGTTAATAAAAATATTTCGTATTTAATGCACTGCGTTTTTCACATTAGAGTGGTCTTGTTATTTGTTTAACAAGTCTTTATTCTTGAGGCTTTTATATACCTACATAAAATTTGTTTTTATTCTTGTGTTTTTAAGGAGCGGATAACATCTTGTGTTTTTAAGGAGCGGATAACATCTTATGAATAAAAATCAATGTTTGTATGTTTGTGCTCGATGTGTTCCTAAAGCATTGTTTAGATTCTGATGAAACTTTAGCAAGGTGTTCTGAGGACGCCTGCGAGGGTTTCTGGACCAAAAATTTTTATATATAAAATTCTTTTATTCGTGTATATCACTGAACTCTTCCTAAACGATTGAACCGATTTTGATTAAAAAAATGTGTGATCAATTTTATGATTTTTTTGTGTATGTTTGAATGCGTCTCGGGACTTACAATTGAAGAATTTTAGATTTACAATTGAACGGGGTAAGTGGCGCTGCAGTCGGTTTTCAGGATTTAGGTGAAATTATGTTTGTGCGTGTTTCAGCGTGCCCCGGGATAGTTTAGATTCACAATTGGACTCGGTATATAGCACTGCAGTCGGGTTCTAGATTTTTATTTTTTAAGGGCAGGACAACGTCTGCCGGGTATAGCTAGGTTTAATATAAAGAATGAATAATTTAAAATTATTAAGTGTTTATCGTAGCAAACGTGTGTCATTTCTAGACAAGGGCGACAAGCCACAATTTACATTGACTCCATTGGTTGTGTGGTTGAAGGTGTTACACGGAGCTCGAGAGTTGCAGGTTGAAAAGAATTATGGAAATTTTATATCTCTCTCTTTTCTTTCACCTGCTCCCAATCATTTCAGGTTGGCACGATGTGCTTTATAGGTCTCTGTTTTGGGATACGTTTTCTGTCACACCACAAATCATCATATCATTCTTCACACAACCCGTCTATTTTTTTTGCTTTACCTATTACATCTGTACCCATTAACTTTCCAGTTTAACTTTAAGTTCTGGTGACATGATTTTAATCCCTTCTCATTATATGCTCATACCAGTCAGCCTTCTTCTTCTCAATTTTTTAGTCAAGTACATATAGTTTCAAATACCCTCATTTCTCCCCTTATCCATTCTTGTACTCCTCCATACATCTACTTTAATATTCTTAACTGAGACGAGACGTTTTTGGTCTATCACTTTAGTGACCCTACATTCGGATCCAGAAGAACTTGATCTCGCATGATTGTTATGATTTGACATGATATGGTCTTTTTTTTATTGCAGGAGTTCAGCAGACAGGCAGACGGCCCACTGGATGGAAAGCGGTTACCATTGCCTATGGACATTTGCAACACCAAAGGTGCTACAAATGCGCTGCTGCTCTCTTAAGTGAGTCTAGAACCTGGTCACTAATGCCGGAACACAACTCAAAGTTGTTATGGCGGCATGCTCTAGATCAGGGGTGGTAGCCATCCAGTCGGGCAAATGCCCTACCACCTGGCTGTGGATTGTTTAGTCGCCTCTTACGACAGGCCGCCCGGCCGCAGGAAATTGTATTCTTTCTCCGTTCCGTCATGGATACGGTCTACTGCCATATTAATAACAAACATTGATATCTTCTCAAATAAATTTCTGTTACTGCGAGCTTTGTATTTTGGCCGAGGCTGTGCGCTTATATTTTGGAGTACTTGACATTTGCCTAGGAAACTGTAAAAAAATAATCAAAAACTTGTAGAAAATTATTTTCATTGAAAGTATTTTTTAAATTCTATCCGTTATTTTCCACTTTATAATTCAAAAGTAAACACAAAACGGGGCACAACATGACTGACTCTGAAAGCGAATATCTCGCAACCTATAGTCTATACAGACAAATAAAATTGAAATGTCTGTTTGTAATATCAAAATAACAGCGGTTTACTAAAGCCATATAAAAGTATATATGGTACATGTATGAAAAAAACATTTTTTAAAGTTTTCGTGTATCTGCCTGGATGTTCCAGCTAATCTCTGTAAAGACTGAACCGATTTTGACGGGGCTTTCACTGGCAGATTGCTGATGTTATAAGAAATAACTGGGCTAGTTTTTTTAGGGTGTCGCGTAAAAAAAAAAAATCACGCGGGCGTAGTCGCGGATACAGCTAGTCTTGAATAAAAAAAATTGAAAGTATCCTTGTTATGATTTTATACGATCTCACTAACCATACCCCACACGCTTAATGAAAACATTTTTTCAACTCTCAGACATATATGCCGTGAGGTCCGGAGGTAAGAATAGAAAATGTACGGGAATCGTTACTCTGAGCATTATGTTATACTAATATAATTTCAGTCTATTCGTTTATCACTAATACCACTTCTCTACAGAGTCTGTATCCAAACCCGCGTCATTTGAGTTTAAGATGCGAGGGTTTTAAGCATCAAGCTATCCTAGCTTTTTTGTAATTATTCATAACTTAATATTACATAAGAGAATTTAAAATAATAATATATTTCAATTTTACGTAACATGACTGAAGATTCGTGCTGGAGGAACAATTGGCATGTCCTGGGTAATAATGATAATTGCTGGTGTCTGCAGGCCGAGTGCTCCCCACAGACAGTTTTAAAAGGTTACGGCAATTGTGGCAGATGGCTAATTACAGTTAGATGGCTTAATCGATTGGTTGTTTTGAGAGAAAGACTGGATTTGCCTTAAAATTTAACGTTTTCAAAAGCAATAAACTTAAATAAAATAAATTATAATTAATATTTAAATTAGAGAGATGAATGAAACGTGTGTATAATAGCAGTGTGGATGCTAGATAGGTGTCGGTAAATAGCAGTGTACTCACAATCGCAGATATTTTGAATAAAGGACCAGTAATAACCTCTTCAAAAAAATTATACATATAGTCCGGTCATAAGTTCTGTTACCTACAAATGAAAGTGCGTATAAATCTCATTAAAGTGTCACTATTGCGTAAAATTATTAATGTTTTGAAAAAACTTGCGCTAGATGATTCATTTTTGTCTACAATATCATTGATTAATTATTATATATTATTGTGGTATTTAATAATAAGATACTTGAATCGAAGAAATTCTTAAGAAGATACAGGACTTTAATTATTAATCATGATTGCGGGCAACGCAGCGTTCAAAAAAGCTTGTTGTTTGCAACGACATTACAAACAGTAGTTCTACTGCAGAGGTAAAGTTGAATAAAGATTGCACTCCCGTCCTCTCCATACCTTTGTATACTGATTCCATTTTAGCCACGACAGTTGTGTTCTAGAGCAACATACTAGAGTAGTCTCTAAGGGCAACAATTGCGACGCGTTCAATAACAGTAACGCGAAATGAGATTTTATACAAAAGTTTGAATGGTGTTTCCAGCAATGTACTGTAATTTCGATTCGGATATAAGAAAAAAACAACGCGTTGAAATACGAATATGTTTAATTTTAAACGGAATACAAAATTGTCTTTTAGGAAGATGATAGAACATAATTTATTTGATTATTATCTACATACTTATGACCATGAAAATGTTTTTTCTTTTGATATTTTATTAAATGACTAGAGTTTACCCCGCGGCTGAGCCGCGGATCAACCTCGGGTGCGTACCTCTTGTTTAAAGAGCAGACGGTACAGGTTACTTTGTATTTAATTTTATGTATTTGCCCCTAGAAGATTCATTTCATTTTATATCGCAAATTATCCCATCCCCCATCTATCTGTAAACTACATAAATGATAAAACTTGACAAAAAAAGACATTTTGTCTTTTGGACAAAATTAACGAATTGGATGAAATTTCTGTAATGAAGTTCAATCATATAAATTAATATCATACACAAATCTAACATCTATATACTACCTATAACGAGTGTGTTGTTGGTCTCGTGTTTGTATAATAATTATAAAAATGGGAAAAATAAACGCTTGTGTGTCACCTCCGACGCATGTATATGGGCATGTGCACGTCCGCGCCAACAGCGGCGCGACGCTATTGGTTCGTCACGCTAATGGTGGGGCTTCATCTGGGAGACTGTTATAGATATAGGCCGTTTCACGCAAATGTGACCATGGGTGTTGTAATGCGTGATTTGTGATGCGATATTGTCTTTAATTGTTAATGACATTACATATTCACAAATAACGTATATAAAATGTATATACACGAATATGGCTAATCGTTAACGTATTTATTATTTTTAACGCTTTAAGTAAGTCGCATTTGGTCAGTTACTAACACTAACACAGGTGGAGCATGGGCATTAAAAATAATTAATTGTTGTCAAAGTAAATTAAGTATTCCTAATTGTACACAGATTGCTTCTTTCTTTGTTGTACACATAAAAGTTACATATAAAACTATGAAACAGTGGTGCTGTACAAAGGCGAGCTTAACCCAACTAGTCCGTCATCTTGGGCTGTCCGCCATATTGGATTTTATTAGAGTGAAGTCATTTCTTTCCTTCGTATTCTTCGTAGCAAACCCTTTAATTTGATACCCATATTATAGTACTACATAAAACAATAACTAGTCCGCCATCATGGGCCGTCCGCCATATTGTATTTAGAATGACGTCACTTGCTAACCATGCATTGTTATCGAAACTAAATGTGTAAATTAAAGTTTCATCTCAATCGGTTGAGGATAACTGCTTTAAAATTTATTTACTAGCTTTGACTTCAACACACATACATACAAACATTTTACAAAAAACCTATGCATTTAGTCAGCGGGGAAAAGCTTCCATTGAATCATATAATTTACAAAATAACAATGTCCGGATAAGACAATTATCGACCCTTTTGGTCAAGGGTATAAACAAATCAGCGTAAGAGCCCGCGACGACGATATGTCCGAACTTGACATTGACAGGATTGGAATCGAATGGAATGGAAACAAATGGAATTGATAAATAATGGAATGGAAGATGGAATTGGATTGGAGAGTAATGAACCGAGAGAATGTCGTCAACTTTATGGGCACACGTGCATTCACGGGTGAAGGGATTTCGTGTTTAAATGAATGAGGTGGTCGAAATAGGTTCGATAGGAATTCGTTTTCCCTACAGCCGAGGCGTTGATTGTTCTATTTAGATATGTACATACTTAATTAAAGCAATAATACGTTTCGAAGTGGTGTATAGAGGATTTACCTTATTTTCTAACTTTTATTTATTTATGTGACTCTCAAAAAACGTTCTTCAACTGAATTTAATTTGTTTTTTTTTTACCAAAAAAAATCAACTTCGAACTATAAATACTTATATAATATTTTCTACAACATCTTCAATTATTTTCTACTTTTTAGTTGCTTGAATTGCTTTAGAAATAATATTTTAAGTGCGGTTAAAAATGTACTACTGGCACGCGTGTACAAGTTTGTCACTGTTGTGACAAACAACAGTGCAGACGCTCGGCGTTCTTTAACAAGGGTTGATCTCTAGGTACTTCCCTGGGATCCAATCATCAAATCCAAGCTTACTGACAATGGAACCACCTCAGGAGTATAATTATATAAATTTTTAAATACGAAAAGCGGGAGGGGCGGTCGAAGGTCGTAACCAGTGACCAGAACAGTGAGTTATTTTGGGTTAGGTTCGACGATCCAGAGGAAATAAGGAGAGCGCTGAAAGAAACTTCCCAGTGGAAGCAGTACACCACATTTCTGATGTGGGGGGCAGCCCTAGTTGCCTCTTTTACGTCACACTTATCGTCACTCGTCCAGAAATCTTTATCGTACGGTGAGTCGCGTGAGAGCCGACGTGCGCAAACTGCGACAGAGCGAACGCAGCATGTTTTAGACGTTACTCTGCGTTTGTTAAAGAGGCAAAGAAGAAAAGGGAGAACTATCCTTCGCCCTTCCTCCACTAATAAAACCACGGCAACCAGTGGGCAACCTCCCTCAAAGACCAGGGCCGAAATGAAGCGGGCACAAGCCCCTCTACCTTCTGAAGACATTCTAAACTTTCTTGAACTAGGAAACCAGAGCAACTGAGGGTCAAGGCACGGTGAATGGCCCAGAAGCCACAAGGGGTGCCAGGAAACATATTGGCGCCTCCTGCAAATGACCCCACAGAGAGAAGTATCTTAAAAGAGCCGCACCCGCTGTCCAAGAGGTGGAACAAGTTTTACAACTACGGCAACCGGCTATGGAAGAGTGAGCAATGGGTGCCACACCACCCGAAATCGCTAAACCATTGCAAATAAGCACTAAAACAGAAAGATTCCTCTAATGCCCTAGCTTTTAAGCCATTTTTGTCTCTCCATCCCAAGGTTGTCTGAAAGAGATCGCTGCCAGCGATAAGGCCGCCATTTGTACTCAATTCTAAGTTGTTTTTGTGTACCGTTACATAAATTTCATTGAATAACAAAGAATATTCAATTCTATTGATTATTGCTTACTTTACGTATCAAATTTGAAGAAGAAAAATTATTTCACCAAAAAATGCAGTTATAGGACTTATAAAACTACCACTGAGATATATATGATCTAAGAAAACTACATTATTCGGTGAAATTATTTTTATCCTTATAATATAAGATCCTGTACTGACGCCGACGTTAAGTATTTTATGGCATGCTCTACTTATAAGATTTTGGTTTGTGGCACTCTTTATATCGGCGGCAGGTTAAGTCTTCAATTCCAAAACGACGTGACTGTCGTATTACATGACAATTATGAAACATTTTTTACACATAACATATATATAAATTCTAACTAGTAGTAGCTGGAATACTGGAATCATTATGCTGAGTACAGCTCGCTGGGCCGGCCTTGATTGATATGATACTACGCTGTCACAGAATATAGGCGTAAAACAGTTATCAATGACCTACTCAATGGTGTTTCGTACGGTGACCGTAATTCCGATGGCCCACTTTCCCCTCTCCTATTTAGTCTCCTCCTATCCCATCCCTCTATCGGATCTCCCTTATCCCATCTATCTATTATCTATTTCATCCTTACTATACCATTCTAAAGGTTGGAAACACATTGTCATCGGCCCTGATGTTACAAATTATATATAGCTCTTGTAAAAGAAAAACTTCAAACAGACGAGCATATATAAAACTATTTATTAATCCCAACTTTTAACATTAAAGCGACTTTGAACATAAATTATGAATGATATCACAGCAAACTTTTTCGTTTAACTCCCCAATTATCCACACGTACGTGTTTGAAGGGCTTGTATATTATAATAAAGTTTGTTTTTACGGCTATTTGATAGTTTTGGTCACTTGGGAGGTGACTGTATAATATTACTATACTATATTCAATTGTCCGCAGAACGAAAACCGAATACCTGTATTGCATTTTAGCGGAACCGCTGCATAATATATTCTATGAATTTGCCAGCAAATACTCTAGTGCTGAGCCAGTGGTGTAGCTTGCCTTGGACGGGCCCTGTAGCAACATGTGTTAGGGGGCCCAAAGGAAGGGTAAAGGGTAAAGTGTTTTTTATAAAAGAAACAAAAAAATCTCGAATTAAATAAAAATAATTATATATATTATAGATTATGAGTTATTACTTATACTTAATGCTTCTAGGAGCTAAGTTGGACAAACAATTCAAATAAAAAATACAGTTGTCTCGCTTTTTTTCGGCAAGCTTATTTATCAAATCATCCATAGCTGTAGACGATTTCAGTTTTTCTAGATTTTCTGTCTATAGCGGACAATAATGACAAGTCTAGTAGCCGTTTCTGTTGGCCCAGCAGTTATTCTCAAAAATGTTATTAATCTATAAAAGGTTGTGGATAATATTTTAAGAATTTTTGCTGACACACTTTCGGGGCCCCTATAGCTTGGGGGGCGCATATTATTGATACGGCTGATACGGCGGTAGCTACGCCCCTGTGCTGAGCCCCTTAAACTACAACCAGCCTTACTACCGTGTAACCCCGAATTCTGATACTCTGGTTCACTGCTGCAGAGCATTGCTGATATAGGGTAGTAAGTAAGGATACGAATAAATGTAGCATGGCTAAAGTGAAGACAAGAAACCGACGTGACATGTGATAAACTAATTGCAGTCTCGCTTTAGAAGTGACAGCATATTGGTAGCAACTTTTGTAATACAAATGTCTGTATGCAATCTTAACCGCTTTCCATTAGGTGGGCCGTCTACCTCTCTACTGAACTCATGCAAAAAATTTGAAATACGACTGGTCATGTTATACGGGACCGAACGTTAGATCACTAAAGTGATATCCCAAAAACGTCTCCAGCAGAGTTGAGTATATGTATAAGGTGAGAAATGAGTACACAATAGACGGTTAAATTTGCACCTGGGACTGATAAATTGAGAAAATGACTTCTAAGGTGACATCAAAAATATTAAACTGGAAAATTGATGGGTACAAATGTAAAGATCGACCAAAAAAGAGATGGATGGATTCTGTGAAGGATGACATGATGATTTGTGGTGTGGTGACAGAAGACATATACCAGAATAAAGGAATATGGAAGGAAGAGTAATTGTGCCGACTCCAAATTATGGGGATAAGGTGAAAAAGAGAGAGAGTGAGCCTTTTTGCTAAAATGAACTAAACTGCGATTGATCAAACAATGTTTTTGGCACCAAACTAATTCAGATTCAATTCATTTCCAATCATTTTTCATCTTACATTATTAACAGAACATAATTGGAACGTAATAAAACTACGTTTTAACGGTTTTAGCGTTAAATTGTCTTTAACAATACTCGTTGACACTTGACATCTTTGTCTTCCGTGATCACGGCCACTGAAAAGTGGCCGAAACGTCGGAAAAACCAAAATCAAATAAAATTACCGCGCTTAAAACCGTTAAAACGTAGTTTTATTATGTATACAAGTCGCGAAAACATAAGAAAATATTATAATTGGAACGGTTTTCCATGACACCCACAATAGAAAATAAAAATGCGTTTGATAAGGACTTTCTCCATTACCCTCGGTTTGTTTGTTATGTGCCTTCTGATCACCCCGAAAATGTATCACGTAGCTATTTGTGGGTAACCAATAATAAGGCAGGTTAACTGATGTGTTGTTTTATTTCCTGTATAACTAAGCTTATATTATATTAAAATGTACCTAACACTATTCATCACGTACCTTAACAATCAAGGTATACGTTCGTATCGCTCACTTTTAAAATGCGTGATATGATAGATAATACAATTTCAGTCTTATTCATATTGAGTTTGAATAATTTTGAAGGCTTCTTTAAGAACCATAAACAAGCCTTTAAACTTACTCTAACTCAATATGAATAACACCGTTTGTCTGTGCGATTATGAGACGCTACAGACTACTACGCTACGCCTACTCAAAACATGTAAAAAAAATAGAAAGAAAAAATTACAATGTTTTATGTTAGGTACTAGAAAAAGACATTTATACATATAAAATTAAATCTACGATAAACTAAAATTTATAATATCGGTAAATAGGCAAAATAATGAGGAGGCCACTGTCTGATAGTTAAGAAACATTAAAACGAATAGGCATACATAATTTTCGGCCAAAGTTGATAATTTTATATTATCGTGTGTATCTGTATATTACGTGCTAATCTTATCTACGTTATCAGTTTCTTTGGTAAGTAGGAACACTGGTTTTAATCTGTCAATAGACACGTTCGTTCATTTTCTGCCGATCAAAACTGTTTTTGTCTATGACTTTGACGCCCCTTTGTAATGCGGTGTGAGGCAAGGACGCAATCTGTCGCATCTGACCATGGATGTACTGTATGCTTCTTATAAAAACATGAGTACATATGTCGTGTTAGCTCTGGGTGTACTAATATATGTTGCTTTGTGTTTTGTCTCGTTGGGATTGCGTTCATTTTTGAAAAGTTCTCTTAAAGTTGTTGATAGACTTTTTCGTAACTTAATTGGTTTCTTTTTTGTCCTAATAAATCTCTAGGAAGTTTCAGTGCGATGCCAAATACAATTTCGACGAAGCGAATTTTGTAAGCCAAAAATTATTGTAGGAAATTCCTTAACCCAATTGTCTTTGTATCTTTGTATCCGGTAGTTGACAGTATGAAAAATATAGGCAGATTTTTATATATATCGTAGATTACGATCTAAACATGTCATAAATAAATTGTTTTAATTAAAATAATAAATACTAATTTATATTTTTGAGAAATAAAATTGTTACATTGCAGCCATTAGTCACGTGACAATGAACGCCAATCAGAGCGCGTGACGTCATAGTGTGCAAAACATAGCAAGTTGATAATGAATTCTCAGTGAAAATTCATCGTTTTCCAGTAATTTTGCTGTAAAATAATAGTATTTCCATTGTTATACACTGTGTTCATACGACTACAACAACCAGTTATAATAAAGGCAAGTTGTATAAAAGCAAATGCCAATAATTTGCCAAAAATCGATGTTGTTATGCTGGGTGCCTTTTTCGCAACTAACACGAATTTGTGCTTTGCAGAATTCCATATTAAAACTTCTGTGTAAGTATATAACATTAAACAATAGCACCTAATGTTAAAATTGTGATTAAGATATGGCAAAGTATTATTTTTTAATAATTAATTTTGAGGTTATGATAATTTTAATATTCGTAAATGTTGATGCTAATGGTGAAATTTCTTTTGTAGATCATCGCCAGTATGTTATTGAGATGACGCCATAAGTTATGTGCAATTGAAACGTGATGGCAAACTCCTGTATTGTAAAGTGTAAAATATGCCCAGATCATAAAGTGCTATCGAAATTATCGTCATCGCAGGAGTGAAGAACCAGTATGCAATTCTGCGGATTGTTATTGGAAAAAATCGAAGCTATCACAACTGTGAACCAGTTTAAAATATGTAGTAGTAACCCTAGTTTACCATCAAATGTGCTCATAAGTTTTTAGAAGAAGGACAAAAAATGAAACTTGAGGATTGTGCATTGTTTAAATATCAACATAATTCTGTTCTCAGTGATACAGCCAGCGCTTTAATATATCAAATTGTTTTAAAATATAATGAAAAATGATATTTTTAAGAAATGCAGTAATATCAGATGCTGTCATTAAAAACTTTAAGTGGAAACAAGGGAGCAATTTAAAAGCAGTCTAGCATGAATTAAGATATGGATGGATAACAGCATCACAGGCTTTTGAAGTCAGTAGATGCAAGACCCACAGTTAGAGAAAATTTGGAGCTGAAACTTCATAAAAAAAATTAAGAAATGTGGTCTCATATTAAGTCAACGATATCCAATGACTGCTGGTTCACCGGATGGTACATGTGAAAATTGCATAGTAGAAATTAAGTGTGTCTACAGTACAAACCATATTCAAATTATATTAAAGATGGGAAGACTAAAAACAAATATGCTCAATTACAAATATAAATGTATTTGACTGCTGTGGAAACATGTATATTTTGTGTAGCGGATCTAGATTTTTCTAATAGTAAAAAAATTAAACTTTCTGTGTAGCAATCAGTTATGAATATGTTAATGATCTTATTAGTGACAGTTTGTTACCATTTTGGAAATACCATGTGTATCCATTACTTTATTAAAGCATATAAAGTAACCACTAGGTAGGTTCTGATCTCATTTTATAATAAAATAAAACAAAATGATTTTGGAGTTTCATTTAATGAGGCAATCTTATAAATTAACTAAACTACCATGCTCTAGGGCTAGGGTAACTAGATTAGTTCATGACTACTTAAGGCCGGTTCCTATATCTTACTATTCGCTCACCCAACCGTCAGTTGAATTGTGACATTATTTGTATGGAGCTTATGTCAAATTTTAAGCTATGGTAAGGTAAATGAACTCTATAAGATATAGGAACCAGCCATTAGTGGACTTATCATGAATAAAGTAAAATTGTTCATGGAAAGAGTATTTATTTACATATTTTTTATTTGTATGAAAGATTTGATCTAGATGTGTTAAGTGGAATGGTGACAGTGAGGACTCGGGTGAGTAACGGATGAAGTATATAAAGACAGAGTGTCACAGTGACTTCTTCCATTATTAATTTCTTTGAAACTTTGCTTATACTGGATCCAGATGGCCTTAATGATTTCACAGAATATTTCACATAAAATGGAAATGAAGAAACTGATTTTTGTGAAGACTACTAGTGATCCTGCCTGGTCCACAGTCTGGCTTAGCTTAATACTGGATTGAGTAGATTCTATATTTATGTGTCATCAGTACTTAAACAGATTTATTTGCTGTTCTAAGACCTTGTAAACCTTCTTCCTGGGGTAAAACTGAAAATAAATTGACAATATTATTATTAGATTGTTTCAAGAAAATGAATATTAGGACTACATACTATTAATGTAAGAACCTGTGGTTGTGTTAGAAGTATTTTCAAGAATTAAACTAGCACCACTGGTACTGGCTAATACAGTACTACTTTCAACTGATTTATTTACACACTTTCTTAATAGCATCATCTTTTCTTTTTTATTGTATATAATTATAAGGTCGATTTAGACTGCTACAAGTTCGCTTTCTTCTATCTGTCTTACAATCAAATTTACTAGGTAAACAGCTTGGTTTCAAACGTAAGTGTGATACAGATCCCATTATTTGATATTATACGTAATTTTCCATATCATTTGGTAACGTAGAATTATAAATAGGGCTGATAAACACTTACATCAAAATGATCTTCACAAAAATGTGGCCACTTTCTCCTCATTTGTTTACCCCTTAGACACGTAAAAAAACAGTTTCTGTGGTGTTTTTATCGTTGTACTGATACACTGCGGTACTGTACAGTGTTTGTAATAATTAGTATTCATTTATTATTATGTATTTTTTAAACTTTTGATAACACTTCAACCAAACAGATGTTTGTTTTGCACACCGTGACGTCATGCGAGACGCCATGACAGCTTGACGCGTTTTCGTTACGAAATGTCAAAATATTTATAAAATTCCTAAATAAAATATGTTCATGTTGTTTTTTTACTGAAATATTAATATTTTGGCTAAAATAGACCATAAGGCACAATATAAAAACCAAATAGTCAGACCTCAATACCATTAGCAATGTAAATTATTATTATTTATTTGACTTTCATCATTAACTTTGATTATAAATATATTTTTTTCTTCAAAATGTAACGAACCTCTTTTTGCTGATTGTACAATAAATTTAATTTCAAGTTTAGAATTCCTGTAACTATACAAATACTACTCCAAACGCAAAAACGTCTCGAAGCTAATTTATCTGTAAATTAACGAATTATAAGCTGTATAAATTATAAATTCTCAGCCTTCTATTATCCTTTTAAAATGTTTGACAGACATCCCAAATAGTTCTCTGTTATACATACTTAGGGTCGCTTGCATAACGATCACCTTTAAATAAAATTTGATTAATCATATTAAACTGCCTAAATACGTTTTACACAAAACGTATTATTGACAGTTCTTTAAACATATTTAGCGGCAAAATTTACGTTGTGCAAGACGCTAATTGTATTTAAGGATGTTAAATACGTTTTGTGTTTCTTAAATAAACTTAAGCAACTTTATGCAAGCGGCCCTTAGAATATATTTTTTGCTCTTTGCTCAATACTTTGTTGAATATTTGTCAGCATTATAAATTAGGTTTGGAGTAAAATCAAATAATTACATATTGTAATAACTAGAGCATATTTTAACCTGAGAAATAATAAATATTTAAATAATATTGAAAAAGTTTAGTCATCAGTTAGTTCTTTACTGTTTAACTTTATATTTAATAATAAAACTTAGCTTCAGAACATTTCGTACTCATATTACTTTATAGTCGATATCGATATACACTACATCATCATCGATAATATGCTCATATATTCTTTTAATTAATTCCAGAGATGATAAGTTTGTCCATTCTTCCGTCTCTGTAATCGCTTTTGCATGACCATCTTTAATAAATTCTAATGTGTGTTCCATAAGTGTATTTGCAGAGTATAAATATGCCAATTCTAAAATATTAACAGCATTTTCAACAGTCAGTATCTTGTGTAAGGCTTCCTCACACAAACTCTTCAGTCTGTTTAACTGGTAATAATCAGCTGCTACTAATAGCTTGTCAGGAATTTCATCAATCTTAGGAACCTGGTCACTATAGATAAAAGTCAACACTTCATTAAGTACTTCTGATTCAAATGGAGACTGTAAGATATTTGTAGTACATTCTCTTGTGGTCTGTTCTAAGTGTACTTTTAATACTGCACTACGACAAGCTAGAACAGCTTTGTGTAATTGGTATTCTGTACCTTCACCAGATTTCATTGTCACATCTGAAAATAATCTTTTATTAAGAAGATTTTGAAAATCATTGCCTATATCTGTTTCTAAAACTTTGATGACTTTGAAAAAAATGAACTCGAAATCTAGATAATAGTTATAATCAGTTATATAGTTGGAGAGTGAAACCAAATGCTCCCATTTACTAGTATCAATTTTATGATAGGCCTTACTTGCAATTATAGTGTTCTCCCATTGCGACCGCTTCCTCAAAGATAACTTCAGAAACACTGGATTTGGTGATAAATAATGTATTTCCATTATTTTGTTGGGATTATTCCTCAATTGCATTTTTAACTGAAATATTTCACTCAATTTTTTTGAATCACCTGTACGAAATTCTTTGGTTGTATTATTTTTTAATATAGGCACAGACCATGACACGTTATGGATTTCCATTTGGCCCTCAGTTTTTGTTGTGTAATTAACAGTATGCATATTTAACGTAGTCTACTCAACAACCGTCTAATAAGCATATAAAGCAAGATAGAACTGAACAGCAATGGGTGATATGAATCATATAAAGTTTCAATAAACACATATCATTGGCATTATCGCTAAAACATAATATTATTATATCGCACTCTACACAAACCATATTATTTGATATTGTAGTCAGATATCGGACAGATACAGTCAAATTGACAATAATTAGGGTTAATTAAGTTTTTACTATTTTTATCTTAATATTTCATTCATAAAATTAAAAAAAATATTTCAAAGGTATTTATAGTGTATAGGTTTGTTCGTGGAAAAATAATGCTGAAAGTGGTAAACGGCTGTTTAGTAGTTATTAAGTACGGGAGGGTTCAAGGAAACATAAAATACATTTATGAAACAGAAATGATGATCTAATTACGGTTTAATGAATTTTTTAATTGCGAAGCTGGCGAAAAGTTAGACGGACCTCTATTGTAATAGAAAGTCGTCGCCTATACAAAGCTAGTGCAACATCAGTGGCGAAGTCAGCGCATTGCCAACCTTCAGGATGGATAAAGTAGTGGATGTAATAAGTGAAATGAGATAGGGGGAATGGAATAGGCGGATTGGATTGGTAATATGGAAGTGGGAAGTCGGCCATTGGAACTCTCAGTTATCGTACGAAATACGATTCGCTCAAAGTTTAACATTTCACTGATATTCTTTGAGAGCGTAATATCATACCAAACGAGCCGGTCCTAAGAGTTGTAATTAAGATAATAATTGCGTATGCTAATATGTTTTGTGCTTATTTTTTTCTATTTTTCAGTCAGATTTTAAATATATTTACTTTATGAGAAGGTGACGGTGAACAAAAACACCGCGATCATGGAATAAGTTTTCCATGTAGGTTTAATGCAAATATGTTATATTATATAGTACAGTTGCTGATTTGTGTGACAATATGATAATATAATTGTTCATTATGTTACTAAGGCTAACCCTGATTATGATCATATATAGTGAGATAAATAAATCTAGTATATGATATAACTATTAAGTATACCAAAAGCGGCATGTAATCAGTACCATTACAATTATGGTACAGTCATTTCACGATTTAGCTTTTATTAGCAACTTCATGTTATGTTGAATATTTATGGTATTTTTAATAAGGTTATGGGGATAAGATATTTTCCCAATTTTACCAGTGCTTTAATATTCATACCCAAAAACATCCCCATCAAATTTTTGTCCCCAAAAATTTCACAAACAGAAAATATGTCCCCAAAATAGATAAAAATACCCCCGGTCTGGATACCCTGATGACAAGACACTCGACGATCTTGCCCACCGGCAACCCCATCCCTCGGACACCTAACATCCCAGTCGGCGCATTGGAACGTGCGATGTTTCGAGCCACCATTAAATTTGAATCGACATATAAATGATTAAATTGTAGATATTTTAAAGAAAGGAGCGGTAATATGTGTTATGAAGCCTGATATTTTTGGTGAAAATACACGGGCCAACAGAATTGCCAATAATATTCTGCAGGCGTTCATTATATTTTGTATTAACTGAACAACGTTTAAAATGCATCTATCTGTATTCACTCCATTACGTATGACTTTTAAGGCAATATACAGCAAGATTAACCACATATCCTGAATTTAATGATTCTTTCCTAAGTTCTCACCAATACCACTTCAAAAAATTGTGCATGTATATATATATATTGCTTTTCCTTAGTAGATCATTTTGGTACAACATACAGTTTTGCAATCAATTACTTACACTATTGAATGTTGCTTAAATATCTTATAGCCCGTTCCTATTTATTACCATACTGTGAACAGTTAAAGAACAAATGTTAACAATTAAATGAATGTAATTGTTTTACCATCGGTAGAAATACATCACTTGTATGGAACTTGGAGACGCAATACACAAAGGTTGGATATGGCAAGATTCTTCTACACGAGTCCGGGGCGCAAGCGACAATTTTACTTTTATCTTTATGGTATGATGACAATTTCAGAACATTTTTACATAATTATAAACATTTATAGTCTATTAGGATATGCCCGCGACTTCGTCCACGCTTGTTTTGAAATTCCGCGGGATTCCCGGAGCATAAAGTCCCGAAGTATTTAAAAAATAATGTAAGCTATCGTTTTAGGGAAAATTGTATTACATTCAATCTACTGAATTACTTTGCGTAGTAGTGTTTTTTTTAATGTTTATAATCGTTTTAGTTGGTACTTTTTTTATTACCGAACAGTATAGATATATTTTCAAACGTTTATTTCTGAACGATGCATTCAGCTATTTCCTTAATTGAATAGTAATTTTAGTATATTTCATTTATTCAGTTTTTAACGTCAATTTTATATGAAGTAATTTTTGATAATTTATCATAATTATATGTAACAGTAATTATTTCAAATATTATGTGGTATTGTGGTGGATTATAACTCAAAGTCTGATAATTGACTGTAGACAATTACAATCATAGAGAACTTGCTACATTTTAGTTTCATGTTGGCAGAACCACTAGATTTTTTCTTAATGTGTTCGATTTATTTATAAAGATAATTTAAATATGGTATTTTATATAATCTTTTAAAAATATTATCTAAATTTCTAAAACAGTAATGTAACAAATTTTTTGTCTAATATTTTTTTAAGTTTTCGCGACTGGTATACATAATAAAACTACGTTCTAACGGTTTTAAGCGCGGTAATTTTATTTGATTTTTGTTGCCCTGCTACCCTACCCTACATCAAGGGATCACAGACAGACTTGGCCACATCCTCAGGCGAGCTTCAATCAAAACATATTTCAAGCCGCAGAAAAAGATTACCCAATTACTGAGGCCTGTGAAATGCAATATCCCACTCCAGGATGCAGGGGTCTACAAGCTCGATTGTGAGTGTGGATTGTCATACATTGGGCAAACAAAGAGGAGCATAAAACACGAGTAAAAGAACACATTGCTGACATGAAACACACAAGGTCTACGAAGTCTGCGATCAGTGAACACATGCTGGATAAACCCAACCACTACATCAGATTCGATGACCCACAAATCCTCGCGAAAGAGAATCGTTTCATACTTAGAATGATGCGTGAGGCTATTGAAATCAAAAAACACCCAAATTTCAATAGAGAAGATGGTTGGCAATTACCACTTGTTTGGGATCCAATCATCAAAACTATTAACATCCAAACCCAGCAAAAACCAGCTGCCAGACCTCAAGACACTGAGCTCTTTCTGCGTATAACGGAACACAAACCAACTTGACTGATAATTACTTTTATTTTTCCTTCCACCCATTTTAATATTATATAAAATTATTAGAGCTAGGCATGTTTGCTGAAGAGTTTCTTGCGCCGCTTCTTCTCTTCAAGACATAACATGTTGCGAAGCGGTAGTAAATCAGATTAGGCTCGCATAGAGTAAATAATAACCATAAACAAGATTAAAATTAAATAATTAAAATTAACAATTTGGCGGTAGGCTAAATAAAACTTTAACAATACTCGTTGACACTTGACATCTTTGTCTTCCGTGATCACGGCCACTGAAAACCGTTAAAACGTAGTTTTATTAAATTCTTTGTTACTTATAATCTTTCTTTATTAAAATAGGTTATCAATTATTTCAATCAACTGTCGGTTTGCCAATCACAAAGAAAATAGTTAGGTTTCCTGAACTGTAAAATAGCTAGCGGAAAAGCGTGATATAATTTTAGAAAAACGTGTTAAAAAAATGTGCATGAGCGCAATGTGATTACTGTATTTGAGCTGTACGGTTCACTTATTAAAACTTTAGTAACAAGTTGCTCTTCTTTTTTTGCCCTTAACCCTTCTGAGCTGTTTCAAGTGTCACAATTCGGTAGTTGACACTTTTTGAGAAACAGGTTTATATTGTGCCTTATGGGCTATTTTTGACAAAATATTAATATTTTAGTAAAAAAACAACATGAACATATTTTATTTAGGAATTTTATAAATATTTTGACATTTCGTAACGAAAACGCGTCAAGCTGTCATGGCGTCTCGCATGACGTCACGGTGTGCAAAACAAAAATCTGTTTGGTTGAAGTGATATCAAAAGTTTAAAAAATACATACATACATACATACATAACTTCACGCCAGTTCCCTCGCGGGGTAGGCACGAACAACAGAGTGCCATTTAGGCTTATTCTTACACACCTCACTTGCCTCTTGTTATGCTGGAGCAAGTGAATGAGTTTGTATATCTTGGATGTGCTTTTAGCAGGGATGGAAGGTACACCGCTGATATAGAAAGAAGAGTGAATTTGGGGAATAGTTTAAATGGAGCGTTAGGTAAACTTCTAGGCGCTAAGAACCTCAGCCAGAAGGCCCAGCTCGCCGTACACAACGCGGTGCTGGTACCTACGCTCACGTATGGAAGCGAGAGTTGGGTATGGAAGAAAGAGCATGAAAGTAGAGTAAACGCGTTCGAGATGTGAGCACTGCGCAAAATCTGCGGAGTGACGCTCGCGGACCGCGTTCGTAATACCGAAGTAAGAAAGAGAGTTGGTCTGAAAGAGAGTGTCGGGGTGAAGGTAAGGAAAGGAATGCTCCGGTGGTTCGGGCATGTGGAAAGAATGCATGATGAAAGAATGACTAAACAGATATACAATGCAAAAGTGGATGGATGCAGAAGTCGTGGAAGGCCACGACACACCTTCCATGATCAAATTGATCGTGTACTAGCAGAAGGTGATGTCAGGAGCCTTAAGAACAGACGAGCTTGCATGACAAGAGTTATGAATGTCAAAGAGTTTAAAAAATACGTCATAAAAAATGAATACTAATTATTACAAGCACTATATAGTGCCGCGATGTATCAGTACAACGATAAAAACACCATAGAAACTGTTTTTTTACATGTCTAACGGGTAAACAAATAAGGAGAAAGTGGCCACATTTTTGTGAAGATCATTTTGATGTAAGTGTTTATCAGCCCTATTTATAATTCTACGTTACCAAATGATATGGAAAATTACGTATAATATCAAATAATGGGATCTGTATCACACTTACGTTTGAAACCAAGCTGTTTACCTAGTAAATTTGATTGTAAGACAGATAGAAGAAAGCGAACTTGTAGCAGTCTAAATCGAGCATATATAACAATAAAGAACAAAAGATAATGCTATTAAGAAAGTGTGTAAATAAATCAGTTGAAAGTACTACTATATTAGCCAGTACCAGTGGTGCTAGTTTAATTCTTGAAAATACTTCTAACACAACCACAGGTTCTTACATTAATAGTGAGTAGCTTCAATATTAATTTTCTTGAAACAATCTAATAATAATATTGTCAATTTATTTTCAGTTTTGCCCCAGGAAGAAGGTTTACAAGGTCTTAGAACAGCAAATAAATCTGTTTAAGTACTGATGACACATAAATATAGAAGTAAAGCTACTCAATCCAGTATTAAGCTAAGCCAGACTGGACCAGGCAGGATCACTAGTAGTCTTCACAAAAATCAGTTTCATTTCCATTTTAAGTGAAATCATTAAGGCCATCTGGATCCAGTATAAGCAGTTTCAAAGAAATTAATAATGGAAGAAGTCACTGTGACACTCTGTCTTTATATACTTCATCTGCTACTCACAGAGTCCTCACTATCACCATTCCACTCAACACATCCAGATCAAATCTTTCATACAAATAAAAAATATGTAAATAAATATCTTTTCCATTAACAATTTTACTTCATAGATGATAAGTCCACTAATGGCTGGTTCATATATTTTATAGAGTTCCTTTACCTTACCATCGCTTAAAATTTGACATAAGCTTCATACAAATAATGTCAAGATTCAACTGATGGTTGCGTGAGTGAATAGTAAGATATAGGAACCGGCCTTAAGTAGTCATGAACTAACCTAGTTACGCTAGTCCTAGAGCATGGTAGTTTAGTTAATTTATAAGATTGCCTCATTAAATAAAACTCCAAAATCATTTTGTGTTTTATTTTATTATAAAATGATGAGATCAGAACCTACCTAGTGGTTACTTTATATGCTTTGATAAAGTAATGGATACACATGGCATTTCCAAAATGGTAACAAACTGTTACCATTTAAGATCATTAACATATTCATAACTGATTGCTATACAGAAAGTTTAAATTTTTTACTATTAGAAAAATTTGGATCCTCTATATAAAATATACATGTTTCCACAGCAGTCAAATATATTTATATTTGTAATTGAGCATATTTGTTTGTAGGCTTCCCATCTTTAATATAATTTGAATATGGTTTGTACTGTAGAGACACTTAATTTCTACTATGCAATTTTCACATGTACCATCCGGTGAACCAGCAGTCATTGGATATTGTTGACTTAATATGAGACCACATTTCTTAATTTTTTTAATGAAGTTTCAGCTCCAAATTTTCTCTGACAGTGGGTCTTGCATCTACTTACTTCAAAAGCCTGTGATGCTGGTATCCATCCATATCTTAATTCATGCCAGACTGCTTTTAAATTGCTCTCTTGTTTCCACTTAAATTTTTTAATGACAGCATCTGATATTACTGCATTTCTTAAAAATGACTCACATTTTTCATTATAGGGTAAACTGTATAATGATTGGCACCTTAAGGCTATCTAGCCAAGATTTGTTTTTTCAAAATTAAACTAGATGTCAGATTCTAATTTAATCTTCATAAAACGTTTTAATCATTTATTCATTTAGAAATAAAAACACATTCATCCAGGTAAACACAGTTTAATAAACAAAAAAATAATAAAAAGTAAAAATGTTTCGAAAAGTACAGTAATTGGCATCAAAAGTACAGTTATTATCACGTAGCAATCAGTCATTGGTACTTAATATTAATTAACAGTTTTAATAATTATTCTTAAATATTTAGATAAAAACTTAAGTTTTTGTCTCTAAGACAGGTTCAGTCATCATTAGGTAATAAACATTAACATAAAAATCAACAAAACTTATTTACTATAAGAGGTATAAATATTGGGAACTATTAGCCAGAATCATCTTCATATTCTTCTAAAAAATCGGAGAGTTCCTTTTCATTACTGAAAGTGTCTTTTCTTTGCAAGACTTTCCTAAAAGGTTTAGATAGTAGAAAATTCTTTGCTTTATTAACAGTATGAGCATAGTTATAGCGAGTGATTCTATTTGGTGATGTTTCATTGTCATTATGTTTTGGTTTAGCTAATTGTATGTGTGACTCTACTTTAATCTTAGGTATAATTTTCTGTTTTAAGGGTTTGGAATCATTAAGCTTTATGTTTTCTTGTGGCCCCCCTTTTAAAATAACTCCATTGGAGTTATTTTAAAAGAACTTAGTAATACATTTTCATCATTTTTGCTACTAGCCTTTGGATTAACAATACTAATATTATTCGTATTCTGTTGTGCTCTTTTCTTCTTGTTGTTTGTACTGACTTTAGTTTTAGTCCTATTTTCTTCTCTTTGTCGTTTACATTCTTGCTTTTCATCTTCTTTTTTTTGTCTTTCATCTATTTTACTTTTTTCTATTTCTAACCATTTGTTACTAGTCAATACGAATACTGGTTTATTTTCAATCTGTCGACCTTTCCGTACGGGTGTCTTCGGCCATAATAAACTATTCTTCAAATTTACTTTTTCAGGAGTAAGTTCTGTTACATTATTAAATATAGGTAAAGATGTTGAACAGTAGGGAAATGGAGATTCGGTTTGACAATCTATATCTACAATCTCAATTGCGTTTGACCCTGAACCAAAACTATCTATGAGTTTGAATTCGCTTAAATTTTCAACTACATTTTCGTTTAAGATTGAAATATCATGATTTAAATTCGATTCAACAGTATAAGAATCGTCAAAGAGAACAGGAGTGTCTATATTAATATTTTGATTTGGATTAGAAACAGTTTCTGTCTTCATTGTTCTGAGTGTTTGTGTGCTCGGAGGAGTTAGGCAATCCTAAGTCCTCTGACGTATGCATAAGAACTGGAATGTTGTCCTCTGGAATCCACACATCTTCAAGTAGTGGACATTTTATATTAGTTCGTTCCATTTGTCTATCATCGATAGTAGATTTTAATTTAAAAAAAATGTAAACTTTTATCAAAGAATCTTGAAACGGATTTTTTATTACTGAATGTGGTTGTAAGTTCTTTAAAATGGATGGTCCTACTATTTCTTGAAATTTTTCTAAAACCATTTTGGGTTTTTGTTGCTCAGAATTAGATTGTTGATTAGTAGAAGTTACACTACTAGAAGGTTTTCCAAGACATTTAGAAAAGTCTATTGCATTTGGATTCCACGGATATAGACCACATGCTTTGAAACCATTTATAATAGAAGACCGATTCATGTATTTTTCTAAAGCCGTAGTCAAAATTGGCCCAAAGTCGATTTTAGTCAAAATTTTTGTCAAATTTTTGCGTCTCCAGTCTAAAACACTTTTTTTCCAAGCGTTCTTCATTAGCTTAAACGCAGAAACATCTGCTGGTTGTAGAATGCGAGTAGCATTGGGGTTAGTAGTTATTAAAATAATACCTTTTTCTTTACAAGACTCACTTAACTCATAATTCATGTGGCTTTTGTGTCTCTCAATAAATAATACAATCGGGAATTGAATTTTCTTTTCTAGTAAGTATGGATATAGTACGTTATTGATGTATTGAAAAAATAATTCTTTATTCATCCATCCATTATCGGATAGGCCTAATCCCCAATGTGATGGTACAGAAGTCCTAATATCTACTCGCATTCTTTTCAATGGATAAATAACCATAGGCGGAGTAGTATCACCACTGGCAGAAAAAGTAAACATAACTGTCAAACAAGATTTAGCCTGGGCGTGGTCTACCTCGTAGACGTTTTTGCATCCTTTTTCTGCTAATACTTTAGTGTTTTTAGGGCATAATTGGAAGTTAGTTTCATCTCCGTTAAAAATATGGGATCCGTCACGTAGAATATTGAACAAGTTACTGTCTTTTAAATACTGCTCAATTTGTCGGAACCACTGTCGTATGTTAGATTCAGAAATATTGGCAGTAGCTGCTGTAACAGCTTCGGCAGTTCTGGTTGTAATATCTGGATGCCTTTTAAGAAACAGACGATACCATCCTTCGCCAGGTTTATTATTAATGAAACAATTTGGTCTTGTGGTTTTGGTCAAAAACTGTTCAACACTTAACAAAATGTCTTCTTTTCGTCTTGGAAATCCTTTTCTGCTGCAAGTGATAATCCACTCTACTAAAGTCTTTTCTTCGTCCTCTGTTAAGATTGTTGTGGGCCCTGGTCTAGATTTAACAAATTGAGAAGTTAGTCTAAAGTGCAGTGTAGGTCGTGGCCTTAGATCATATAAACGTCTAGATCACGCATTTGCACAAAAACGGCCCAAAAACAGTGCACCAAAATTGGTGCACTGGCTTCAATGGCTTCCCACGCCTGTTAGTGTCGTTTCGATTACTTTACTGGTTAGAGCTCTCGCAAAAAAAATAATTATGCCGGCCTGCGCTATTAAAATGTGTCGGAACTATTTTAAAACGGGAAAGGATAAGTATGAGATGTCATTTAATCGGAAAACTTAACACTTTTCTCATGATTTCTTTGTAAAAACGTGAAATTTAATTTCGACATTTTCAAGGTTATCGAATTGATTGATGTTGTCAGGTGAGAAGTGTGACTTATTTTCCAAAATTTGGGGACTTCTGTTACGATTTTTTTTTTTATTTATGAAATATGAATAATTGAAAAAATCTATAGAAAACAGACATGTAATGTTTGTGTGTCCGGTTTTCTTAAACTAGTTTATATTACGTTTTAGACTTCCTACGGATCCAATTGTAGCATATTGTTGGACAAAGAGATGGATTTTGAAAGGAAGTATTTTGAATCATTTTCGGAGATATTTTTACACTATGTTTTTTATATTTTCTTATCAACGGCACAATTGTATCGAAATAAAGTACCTAAAAGAATTATATATGATCGTGACCGATAAGATGTAAGTTGTGTGAAGGATAATTAGAAAATTTAAAAATACTTAACCACCATATAAAATTATTTCTAATCTAACCTTAGCGCTTTGGACAATATAAACTTTTTAATGTAACCTTATGACGTTTGACATAGAATTGACAGAATGCGTGCTGCAAATATCGTCAAAGACGATGTAAAAAAAACTGAATATCGTTTAAAGCAGATGCTTCGGTCGGAGTTATCTGTACTAATATTATAAAGAGGTAAAGTTTGTAAGTTTGTGACGTTGTAGGGGGTAATCTCGGGATCTACTAAACCGATTTTAAAAATTATTTTACTGTTGGAAAGCTACGTTAACAGGGAGTGTCATAGGCTATATAAAATGACGCTTTATACCACGGGAGCGAGACAGACCACGGGTGAATCCGCGCCGGGCCGCTAGTAATATTATAGATAACTCTTTATTGTCATAATTAAGATATTAATTTTGTCTATATTCTGTTAGCTGCATCTCCATTAATTCCTAATAAAGAAATAATTGAATATATTAATATGATAAAACACAAATTTTAGTTCAGAAAATAATCAAACTGAACTAGTTTGAATAAAAACATTTGGATATGAATATGTTTATTTCTATATAATAGCCCTTTTCAAGTGGTTTAGTTGCTCTTAAGTCCCTGCATTAAACTATCCCGTGTACCTACCCCGTAGTTCCTACTACTGATATAAACTTTGGATTATACATAAAGCCTACTACCCAATATGAACCTATCGAATCGTTTCAAGTCTACTATTACAAATAATTTCACTGACTTTTAGCGCAGGATAATCTTTGGGTTATAAATAGTCATCTAATAACCTTCGTGAACATGATGTGTAACACAAAAATAATTTGCCATTATGAATAGTTTTTTTAGGATTATTACATTGGTATTGGTAATTAACAGACTTATAAATATGTACTAATATCTGTACAGATATTTTATTGCGAATTAAAATTACTACATGTGCTATGAATGTGTTATGAATTTATTTGTGCATGTATTTTTTTATGGTTCGTTCCAAGACACACAACTTTTGTTGCTAATACTTTAATTCTGAGTAATATTAAATTATAACACATAAAGCGATTAAATCATAACGATCATTTAAACTTTTCACTTACATAAAAAAATATTTTATTATAAAAAATGGGGTAATATTTTTTTCCTGATATCCCGAAAACGCAGAGTGAATTTAGCAACGCTTCGCGTTTTTGATGCCGTTTTTGGCGATGTTGTTGAGATATAACATGTCTAGAGAGAGCATTGCTAACAAACAACATCGCCAAAAACGGCATCAAAAACGCGAAGCGTTGCTAAGTTCACTCTGTGTTTTCGGGATATCAGGAAAAAAATATTACCCCATTTTTTATAATTAAATATTTTTTATGTAAGTGAAAAGTTTAAATGATCGTTATGTTTTAATCGCTTTATGTGTTATAATTTAATATTACTCCGAGGTTTCAGTTTTTTTTTTTAAATAAAGTATTAGCAACAAAAGTTGTGTGTCTTGGAACGAACCATAAAAAAATACATGCACAAATAAATTCATAACACATTCATAGCACATGTAGTAATTTTAATTCGCAATAAAATGTCTGTACAGATATTAGTACATATTTATAAGTCTGTTAATTACCAATACTAATATAATAATTAAAAGAAAACTATTCATAATGGCAAATTATTTTTGTGTTACACATCATGTTCACGAAGGTTATTAGATGACTATTTATAACCCAAAGATTATCCTGCGCTAAAAGTCAGTGAAATCATTTGTAATAGTAGACTTGGAACGATTCGATAGGTTCATATTGGGTAGTAAGCTTTATGTATAATCCAAAGTTTATATCAGTAGTAGGAACTACGGGGTAGGTACACGGGATAGTTTAATGCAGGGACTTAAGAGCAACTAAACCACTTGAAAAGGGCTATTATAGAAATAAAAATATTCATATCCAAAAGTTTTTATTCAAACTAGTTCAGTTTGATTATTTTCTGAACTAAAATTTGTTTTTTATCACATTAATATATTAAATTATTTCTTTATTAGGAATTAATGGAGATGCAGCTAACAGAATATAGACAAAATTAATATCTTAATTATGACAATAAAGAATTATCTATAATATTACTAGCGTCCCGGTGCGGATTCACCCGTGGTCTGTCCCGCTCCCGTGGTATAAAGCGTCATGTTATATAGCCTATGATACTCCCTGTTAACGTAGCTTCCCACAGTAAAATAATTTTTTAAATCGGTTTAGTAGATCCCGAGATTACCCCCTACAACGTCACAAACTTACAAACTTTACCTCTTTATAATATTAGTACAGATAACTCCGACCGAAGCATCTGCTTTAAACGATATTCAGTTTTTTTTACATCCTCTTTAACGATATTTGCAGCACGCATTCGGTCAATTCTATGTCAAACGTCATAAGGTTACATTATAAAGTTTATATTGTCCAAAGTGCTAAGGTTAGATTAGAAATAATTTTACATGATGGTTAAGTATTCTTAAATTTTCTAATTATCGTTCACACAACTTACATCTTATCGGTCACGATCATATATAATTATTTTAGGTACTTTATTTCAATACAATTGTGCCGTTGATAAGAAAATATAGAAAACATAGTGTAAAAATATCTCCGAAAATGATTCAAAATCCATCTCTTTGTCCAACAATATGCTACAATTGGATCCGTAGGAAGTCTAAAACGTAATATAAACTAGTTTAAGAAAACCGGACACAAAAACATTACATGTCTGTTTTCTATAGATTTTTTCAATTATTCATATTTCATAAATAAAAAAAAAATCGTAACAAAAGTCCCCAAATTTTGGAAAATAAGTCACACTTCTCACCTGACAACATCAATCAATTCGATAACCTTGAAAATGTCGAAATTAAATTTCACGTTTTTACAAAGAAATCATGAGAAAAGTGTTAAGTTTTCCGATTAAATGACATCTCATTCTTATCCTTTCCCGTTTTAAAATAGTTCCGACACACTTTAATAGCGCAGGCCGACATAATTATTTTTTTTGCGAGAGCTCTAACCAGTAAAGTAATCGAAACGACACTAACAGGCGTGGGAAGCCACTGAAGCCAGTGCACCAATTTTGGTGCACTGTTTTTGGGCCGTTTTTGTGCAATTGATGCGTGATCTAGACGTTTATATGATCTAAGCTTTTGGCATTTTGTTTTCCCTGTAGATTAAAATAAAAAATGCATTTATTGCCAATGCACTATTCATTAGCACCAACGAATAGTACAATGATTGACACTTCACACATAATTGCAATGATTGGCACTAAAGTAATGTATAATAATTGGCCCTCTTTAATACAGTGATTGGCAGTGTTAAAAAATAGTTAATAAGTGAGTTTGACAAAATTTAAAATATTTTTGTGTATATAAAATTAATCTGATTATTTTAACAGTTTAACATTAAACAAGAATTCGGTAATATGTTACCTAATGATTGGCATAGGTGCCAATTATTTACACTTTGATAGAAATCAAGCACACTATTCTTTGGCATCAGTTAATTTTAGGTTATAATGGATATAATGGCAAAAAATACACTCAAAATGATAATTTAACTCAAAACGAAACATATAAACAGTATTCGCAACATCAAATTCATGATAAACTCGAATTAAAAGATGTATAATCTTACCTTATGCCTTATTGGATCTTATTAGAAAGCGGCCGGAGACAATCACCGGTGCTAGTAGCCCGTGTTATGATTTTTTTATGTGTTGCCAGGATACATTTTAAAAAGCTTCAGTTGAACTCCCATAATGTCGACATGGTAGAATTTGAAAAACACATTTCAATGTATTTTTTGTTACGGCACTTCTTAATATTTGTATTTAAAATACAAAGTGCCAATGACTGATGAGATGCCAACAATAGTATAGTTTACCCTATTTTTAAACAAGTTGATACATTAAAGAGCTGGCTGTATCACTGAGAACAGAATTATGTTGATATTTAAATAATGCACAATCCTCAAGTTTCGTTTATTGTGCTTCTTTTAAAAACTTATGAGTACATTTGAATTTGATGGTAAACTAGGGTTACTACTGCATATTTTAAATTGGTTCAGAGTTATGATAGCTTCGATTTTTTCCAATAACTAAGGTTCTTCACTCCTGCGATGACGATAATTTCGATAGCACTTTATGATCTGGGTATATTTTACACTTTACAATACAGAAGTTTGCAATCACGTTTCAAATGCACATAACTTATGGCGTCATCTCCATAACATACTTGCGATGATCTACAAAAGAAATTTCACCATTAGCATCAACATTTACGAATATTAAAATTATCATAACCTCAAAAATAATTATTAAAAAATAATACTTTGCCATATCTTAATCACAATTTTAACACTAGGTGCTATTGTTTAATGTTATAATACGTAGTATCCATAGTAGTTTGTGATGTTATATACTTACACAGAAGTTTTAAGACCACAAATTGGTGTTAGTTGCGAAAAAGGCACCCAGCATAACAACATCGATTTTTGGCAAATTACTGGTTTTTACTTTTATAAAACTTGCGATTATTACAACTTGTAGTTGTAGTCGTATGAACACAGTGTATAACAATGGAAATACTATTATTTTATAGCAAAATTACTGGAAAACGATGAATTTTCACTGAGAATTCATTAACAACTTGTTGTGTTTTGCACACTATGACGTCACGCGCTCTGATTGGCGTTCATTGTCACGTGACTAATGGCTGCAATGTAACAATTTTATTTCTCAAAAATATAAATTAATATTTATTATTTTAATTAAAACAATTTATTTTTGATATGTTTAGATCGTAATCTACGATATATATAAAAATCTGCCTATATTTTTCATACTGTCAACTACCGAATTTGTCTCGGAATAAGCAAATTTTTATGCACCCAACAACTTCAAACCGCTCTCGGGAGAATTTCTGCGTGAATCCCGGGATAGAAAGTAGCACGCATTTTATTACATAAAAGCTATACATCGATGAAAAAACCGCATAGGACCGCTTTTTTTTCAACCTGTCCATTTCAAATAATTCCCAGAAAATTCCTCGTGGGATTCCTGGGTTAAAAAGTAGGGCAGATTTTAAGTCTAAGAATTTCCTATTGATCTGCGAATACCGCATCGAAATCAGCCCGCTAGTGTTTACGTGAATTCCGAACAAACAGACAAGAAATCGAAAAAATTGCATCGTATTCTCCGTCATTCATATAGTCTATTCCAGTTGTGTTTTAAATTAGCTTCAATATACAGACACGGCATGTTTAGAATTCTATAATATTATATCTATAGCTCTTGTAAAAATCACGTCAAACAGACGTGTGTAGTACGTATATTATGAAAAACTATTTATTAATCCCAACTTATAACATTAAAGCGACTTTGGACATAAATTATGAATGATATCACAGTAAACATTTTCGTTTAAATCTCCAATTGTCCACTCGTACGAGTTTCAAGGGCTTGTATATTATAATAAAGTTTGTTTTTACGGTTATTTGGTAGTTTTATACGCTTGGGAGTAGACTGTATATAAATATTACTATACTATATTCAATTGTCCGCAGAACCAAAACCAAATAAATACCTGTTTTGCGATTTCAACAGAACCTCCTACTGAGTCTTTTAAACTACAACCACCCATAACTATATGTAAGTATATTTCTCTTGCCGTGTCTTGTAACATGACTTCAATATTACCTTCAAAAACACAGGATTTAGTGGTAAATAAAATATTTCAATTATTTATTTGCTACTACCATAAAAATGCATTTTTAATTCAACATTTTAGTCAATTTTTTTGAGTATTGACCATTGAGAGTAATGGAACGTTGACCCTTAAGTAAATAATAAAATGTTAAGTACATGAAAATTATGTAAGTAAATAGAAAAGTATTAATTTTATTTCTATATTAGAATTTTCCCGCGGCATGGAAAATGAATAACTTTTTCCATGCCCCCGGCTTTGTCTACGTTGGACAGGTAAAAAAAATCAGTTATTTTGCTAAATATAAAATCAAAGGTTATTTTTTTTATTGCAGGAGTTCAGCAGACAGGCAGACGGCCCACTTGATGGAAAGCGGTTACCATCGCCTATGGACATTTGCAACACCAAAGGTGCTACAAATGCACTGCTGCTCTCTTAAAGGAGACTGGAACCTGGTCACTAATGCCGGAACACAACACAAGGTTGTTATGGCGGCATACTCTAGATCAGGGGTGGTCGCCATCCAGTCGAGCAAATACCCTACCACCTGGCAGTGGGTTGTTTAGTCGCCTCTTACGACAGGACGCCAGGCCGCAGGAAATTGTATTCTTTCTCCGTTCCTGCACGGATTTCTATTACTATTTTCTGAGTAATGGATTTTTTTATATGAAAAAATCCCAGGAATTCCCGTAAGAACTCGGGATAAATAATGTTACTAAAATGCATAGTAACATAAAATATTTTATCGACCAGTGAAAATTTCGCATCAGAATCAATTTTTTTTCGACCTGGCCACTCCCAAGGAAATTACCGTGGGATTTTCAGGATATAAAGTACCGCAGATTTTAAGTTCGGGAATTTACTATCGATCAACGAAAACCGCATCGAAATCGGCCCAGTAGTTTTTACGAAAAGTAATACTTTCTTAAAATTTCGTGACTAGTATACATAATAAAACTACGTATTAACGGTTTTAGGTGCGGTAATTTATTTAATTTTTATTATTCCGACGTTTCAGCCATTCCAGTAGTCGTGATCATGGAAGACAAAGATTTCAAATTGTCAATGAATATTGTTAAAGTTTAAAAGCGGTAGGCTAAATAAAATTTTAACAATACCATACTCATTGACACTTGACATCTTTGTCTTCCGTGATGACTATGGCTACTGAAATGGCTGAAACGTCGGAATAATAAAAATCAAATAAATGATCGCGCTTAAAACCGTTAAAACGTACACATTAAACAGACAAGTAATCCAAAAAAAATGCATCATGTTCTCCATTGTTTATATAGTCATAGTATATTCCAGTTGTTTTTTTAAATACCTTCTAAATCTACAGACACGCCATGTTTAGAATTTTATAGATAGATAACTAAAATTTGAATACAATTCATAGGTCAAGTAGGGATACAATATTCTTTATTGTACACCAACATTACATAGAAAGAATACACAATAAACTTACTTACTAAAAGGTAGTACAATGGGCGGCCTTATTGCTAAAGGTAATCTCTTCCAACCTAACCTTTGGATGGACAAGATCTAATTGCATAGATAGCGTTGGCGTGCAGTTGAAATAGATATAAATAATAATACAATAATTTTTATACATATATTACACTTATAAAAATATATACGTACATAGACATACAAAATAAACAAAACACGTTATACAGTTAGATAGTGCTCCTTCACAAGTCTGTTAAAGGAATGGATAGATTTAGCAGATCGGTTATCTTCCGGCAGAGAATTCCAGAGATGCACAGCCTGAACAGAGAACGATCTTGTGTAAATCTCCGTAGTATGTATCGGTGTCCTAAGTCGCAACCTCTCAAGACGTTCTCAAAGACCTCGAATCACTGTGAAAGAACTGAAAACGTACTTTAAGGATAAGACGGGGTCCTAGGATCACACAGTACGTTAAGAAGAAGAGACAGAACATGAGCATTACGGCGAAGTCGAATTGGCAACCATTTGAGCTTTGTGCGAAATTCAGATATGTGATCATATTTGCGTAAGCCAAATACAAATCGTATACAGAAATTTTGAAGTCGCTCAAATTTATCTTGGATAATGCTACAAGTTGGGTACGTTTTATGGGAAGTGTCATCCATACCGTCGTATTTGAGGTAAATAATACCGATATTCCGTGTTTCTTGTAATTTGAACTTTCGAAAGACTTCCCATATAATTTCATTGAACACTAGGCATATTATCTTTTATGTTCTTACGTACATTAAATAACCAATTTTAAATTGCGTTTTTACTCTTAAACGTGCAATTGCGTATAGGTCTGTCTTGTTCAACACTGAGGCCGTGATTTTAAGCAACTGCCCCCATCAAAGCTGCATTTGCGGCCGCGGCCCTGGCGCGACTGTTAGTTATCTTGTATGTCCGTTGACCTTTTTATCCGTGCAGGAACGTAGAAAGAATATAATTTCCTGCGGCCGGGCGATCTGTCGTAAGAGGCGACAAAACAACCCATAGTCAGGTGGTAGGGTATTTGCCGTCTAGATGGCTACTACCTCTGGTCTAGAGTATGCCGCCATAACAACCTTGAGTTGTGTTCCGGCAATAGTGATGATGTTCCAGTCTCCCTTCAAAGAGCAGCAGTGCATTTGTAACGCCTGTGGTGTTGCAAATATCCATAGGCGATGGTAACCGCTTTCCATCAGGTGGGCCGTCTGTCGAACTCATGCAATAAAAAAATGTGGAATCTATTGGAGGTGATCTGCAGCTTATGCATAATTATTGCTTTAATCTAAGGGCTATGTTGAACATTTTTTATTTATTTTTTTATTGCAAGAGTTCAGCAGACAGGCAGACGGCCCACTTGATGGAAAGCGGTTACCATCGCCTATGGACATTTGCAACACCAAAGGTGCTACAAATGCGCCGCTGCTCTGTTAAAGGCGACTGGAACCTGGTCACTAATGCCGGAACACAACACAAGGTTGTTATGGCGGCATACTCTAGATCAGGGGTGGTCGCCATCCAGTCGAGAAAATACCCTACCACCTGGCTGTGGGTTGTTTAGTCGCCTCCTACGACAGGTCGCTAGGTCGCAGGAAATTGTATTCTTTCTCCTTTCCTGCACGGATAAATTTACAGCTTAGGTTAATGAATTTGAAATGTCTGATTTATATAGCATACACTAATATATTATGTAAGACTAGCTGATGTCTACGACTTCGCCCGCGTGGTGCGGTTTTTAAACTATGCCACGGGAACTCTTCAATTTTTCGGGATCAAAAGTATCCTATATGTTGACCAGGGATATAAGGTACCACCATACAAAATTTCATTTAAATCGGTCCAGTCGTTTCGGAGATTAACCGATACAAACAAATAAACAGAGAAACAAAAAATTAGAAAAAAAACCTAAATTAGTTCTATTTCACTTCTTACATTCCCCTGACTCGGTTTTTAGCATTTTTTTTCATTGTACAGAAATTCGACCTCTACAGTTTTATTTATGTATAATAGGTTGGGGAAAAGTCTTTTCGCATATAGTATGTATGAACTTGTAATAAGATCTCTTTGGCTATATACCATTTGTATCTGGCTGGTTTTGGTATCATTAAAAACTTTTAATTTTAAAGAAGACAATTCCAAATTCAAATTAGGAAAATGTGTGATTTTCATTTGTTTTTATTATTGTTAAAATGAGTGAATCTAATGAATAAATTCGATATATTTTAAAATTTTACTACAAAAAAGGTAAAAATGCAACACAAGCCGCAAAAAATTTGTGATGTTTATGGACCTAATGCAGTATCTGTGAGAGTAGCGTAAATTTGGTTTAAGCGTTTTTAATCCGGAAATGTTGATATCAAAGATGCACGTGGCTCCGGTCGCACGGCCGTAGCCTACGGCGGCTGGAGGTCCTCGTGGATGACCCTTCGTCGCCACCGCCAGCTCTGGCGGGAGGGGAGCGTAGCGAACTGCTCCCTCTCTCGCCCCGCCGCCTCCTTCGCGGACATGACGGTCTCGCAGAAGGAGGCGGATGCGTCCCACGAGTTGGTGCTCCCGACCATGGCCATCACCACGCCCGGGAGGGACAAATCCGCCCCGATGGCCGCGACGAGATCGCGGCGCTGCTCGTCCCAGGCTGGACACACCTGAAGGGTGTGCAGCGTCGTGTCTTCGTTGCCGCCGACGCAGTGGTGGCACCCTGACGTCTGTTCACGCCTTATTTCACGCAGGGACCTCCCGAAGCGCCCATGGTCTCCCTGCAGATCCAGCAGTTGACTATTGTCAACCCTAGCAAATGTCTCTATCCCCTTGCAGGCTTTGAATACCTTTTGCTATTGATTTTGAACAATTCCCATATTCACTTAGAAAGTGTATATCATTTTCCTTCAACGGTAATTTCTACATTTTCATGGTTTCACTAAGAAGTTCCTGCACTGCTAAAAGATCTTGTATGGAACTTTAATAAGAGTTCCATCTGGTTCCACATGGAGATGTCTTTTGATAGGTTGATTTAAATATAAAAGGTGCGTTTAGTTTATCTACATTATACGGTGATGTACATAATTATGACTAATAGTATCTTAGCAGAAAAAAGTATTAACAAATGGTATCTAAATATACATACATACATACATAACTTCACGCCAGTTCCCTTGCGGGGTAGGCACGAACAACAGAGTGCCATTTAGGCTTATTCTTACACACCTCACTTGCCTCTTTGACATTCATAACTCTTGTTATGCAAGTACGTCTGTTCTTAAGGCTCCTGACATCACCTTCTGCTAGTATCTAAATATAAGATACAAAATACATTTTTAAAAACTTCGTTTAAAAAAACCGACTTCAAAAACTAAAAAGTACAAAATAACTTATTTCTAAAGCTATTATTATTAATATATATTATCTAAAACATCTAGAAGTCGGTGCAAAGTAAAACATAAAAATGACTATATTTTTTTTTATTACTAAGCACCGACTTTAAGATGTTTTAGATCATATATATTAATAATAATAGCTTTAGAAATAAGTTATTTTATACTTTTTAGTTTTTGAAGTCGGTTTTTTTAAACAGTTTTTTTATTTTTAGATTTGGAAGTCGGTTTTTTTAAACGAAGTTTTTTTATTTTATGTGTTACTTTTTAGTGTCTAGCTATGTATGGGTAGACCTACGAAAGGTGCCGCGCTCCTTAAAAAATATAGGTCCCAAGAAACGGGAAAAAAAATGTTCGTAAAATGAAAAGTACTGGGCCAAACTATGTTAAATTTTTAGGGGACCAAATGGAAGCTATTCCGCGTCGAACAAAAAAAGAATCATGTAAATCGGATCATAAATCTCGGAGTAATCGGTGAACATACATAAAAAAAACAAACAAAAAACCCCACCGCCTCCTTTTTTGAAGTCGCTTAAAAAGTATCTGTATTTCAAATACTTGTATCTAGATAAGTCACATCTCTGGTTGTAATAAATACAAGGAAAATTAAAATTACCTAAAATCTGTAGAAAATTTATTTAAATGTAAGTACTATAAAATATAATAATTGTAATAAAATCAATTTATTTATTTATTATTATTTTTTATTGCAGGAGATCAGTAGACAGGCAGACGGCCCACTTGATGGAATGCGGTTACCATCGCCTATGGACATTTGCAACACCAAAGTTGCTACAAATGCGCTGCTGCTCTCTTAAGGGATACTGGAACCTGCTCACTAATGCCGGAATACAACTCAAGGTTGTTATGGCGACATGCTCTAGATCAGGGGTGGTCGCCATCCAGTCGGGCAAATGCCCTACCACCTGGCTGTGGGTTGTTTAGTCGCCTCTTACGACAGGCCGGCCGGCCGCAGGAAATTGTATTCTTTCTCCGTTCCTGCACGGATAGCATTATTAGCATTATTAGACATTGCAAATAGTAGGATGACAATTTACACCAAAAAGTAATGTTAGTGTTAGTACTAAAAATTATAATTGTAGTAAAATCAATTAATCACACATGACAATAACTATAGTACAATTTAACCCAAGAAGTAATAATGTTTCAAGGTTTAGTCATCAGTTTTTTATCGTTTTCCTTATTTTATTACTGGAGCACAGCAGACAGGCTGATGGCACACCTGATGGAAAGTGGTTACCATTGCTTATGGACATTTGTGACACCTGAGATTTCACCAAAGCAGTGCCGCAAAGAAATTATATAATAAATACCTTTTTCAAAAAAATCCATAACACTGGAAGAACCTCAGTTGGCAGGTCATTCCAAATACCCCCCACCCCCTGGTGTGCAAGAGAAACATTCTGTATATGAGTGAAGAGGCCCAAGGAAATGTCAATAACTGATGGTAAGTGATGCAGTGGTAGAACGAAGATGGCACCATTCTGAACAGCTCCTTGGAACACTCCATGTTATATAGTAGGTAGAATATTCGGAGTAATTCTTAAATTTAATAGCAAAACTTAGCTTCAGCACATTTCTTATTTATTATAGACAACATCAATATAAACTACCTCATTGTCCACAATATGCTCGTATATTCTTTTAATTAAGTCCACAGACGATATTTTTGCCCATTCTTCAGTCTTTGTAATCGCTTTTGCATGACCATGTTTAATAAATTGTAATGTATGTTCCAGAAGTGTATTTGCAGAGTATAAACATGCCAATTGTAAAATTTCAATAGCATTTTCAATAGTCAGTTTCTTGTGTAAGGCTTCCTGACACAAACTCTTCAGATTGTTTAGCTGGTAATAATCAGCTGCTACTAATAGCTTGTCAGGGATTTCATCAATCTTAGGAACCTGGTCACTATATATAAAAGTCAACACTTCATTAAGTACTTCTGTTTCAAATGGAGATCCTAAGACATTTGTAACACATTCTGTTGTGTTATGTTTAAAGTGTGCGTTTAACACTGGACTACGACTAGCTAGAACCGCTTTATGCACTTTGTATTCTGTACCTGCATCAGATTTCACTGTCACATCTGAAAATAATCCTTTACTCAATAGATTTTGAAAATCGTTTTTTAAATTTGTTTCTGGAACTTGGATCTGATCAAAAAAAATAAACTCGAACTTTAGATAGCAGTTATAATCATTTATATCGTTGGAGAGTGAAATCAAATTCTGCCATTTATTAACATCAGTTTTATGATACTCCTTACTTGCAATGATGTTTTCCTGTTGAAATTGCGACAATTTCTTCAATGTTAACTTCAAAAACACAGGTTTTGGTGATAAATAACATATATCCATAGTTTTGTTTTTATTATCCATAAATTGCATTTTTAATTGAAAAAAATTTGAATTATATGTAGTACGTAATTCTCTGGTTGTATTATTTTTCAAAATAGGCATAGACCATGTTGCGTTATGGATTTTCATTTCGCCCTCAGTTTTTGTTGTGTAATGAACAGGGTGCATTTTTAACGTATATAATATTATTCAACAACAATTTAATAAGCCGCATAAAGTAAGATATAGAGATAAAACTGATTTGATAGGTATAGTTCCGACTTTGATTGTTTTATTTATTATATAGCTATAGCTGCGAGCGATGGCGTGCGCAGGTATAGTTCGATGCAAACTTTATGGTGGCTCGGAATATCGCACTTTCCGATGCGCAGAACGCGATTTTAGGTATAAGAGGGACGAGGTCGCCGGAGGGCGAGGTATGTTCTTGCTCACTTGTCACTCCCTGTCTCGCTTACGGGACTTCCCCGGCGTTCAGCTCATCAGGGCTGCCACTTAAGCGCATTCGGAGCTACATCTAGCTTTTTAGAGCAACCTTTTTACTAAACAACTTATAGGGCAAAACGTAGCGCTTTTTATGCTATGTAATGTACCTTAAATTTAAATGACCCAAAGGTGCCATATATCATGTCACAGCAGTTGAATAAATTCTCGTTAGTAACTCTACAATATAAATTCCTTTTTTGTGGATTGTCCATCCGTACTAGATTCTTAGATCAAGTGTACGACAAGCACTTGTTGGTTTTCTGAAGTGAAAGGAGGTGTCTCAGGATTTTTCTGTCTTGAAAAAGCGTTACGGCCGCGTGGAGGAGCAGCATAAATTTAGACTAGACCTGGTGAGAGGCGGCATAATTTTAAAGTATACTATGGATGCGTTTTTTGGTTCCGAATCGAAATCAGTTTTATTTTTTGATAAAATAAAATATATTTAAATAAACATTTTTTATTTTTCATCATTTTCATTCATTAAAATGTACCTAACTTTACCAAATCACAATTTGCAGTAAACCTGCGAAAAATCGGAATGTGTGCTGGGGATATATAGTAGAAGTGAAACTTTCAACGGACAAGTGGAAAAACTAATCGCAACGGATAAGTGGCAAAACGAATCGCAACGTAATTTTAACTTGAAGTTTTACGGGCAGATTGTTAATGTACAGTCAGCGTCTTATAGAAAGAAGCGGCCAAGATGATCAAATAGATAAGAACATCGAAAGTGATCATTAGTATCGGTACAACCATTGTCGTCTAATAGATCGAATCGGCCGTCTTGACCAAATACATCAGTACACCGACAACGCCAAATACATGAGTACATTCATATCGTGATTATTATGTTAACAACCACCTCGCCAAAACAAAGAGACACTCTAGAAAAATGAACTGACGAAGAGGATGATATGTGCATAATATTTATTACGTTTAATCGAGGGTAAACACTGGGATTGGAAGTATCATTTATTGACTACTTACAAACATTTTTAAAACTTCTAACCCATAAGGACAGAGATCGAATCTTTAGTATTTTTAAATGACCCACCTATGTTTTATTACTAACTCTATGGACACAGAACGATTTCACGTCGATAGATTATAATCTATCGGGAAATAATGCGTTAAATTGTAAGCAGTTTGTTCCGGTTCACAATATTTCAATAGCTCTCGAGACAGATTATAATCTAACGGTCTGTACAAATTAACGATGACATATATACTCTAATGTAGCCAATTATTAACGGCGTTCATTTTAACTTTATAACTAAGTTGCATTTGGCCACAGTACCTAACTATAATATTATTTCAGATGGAACAGAGATATTAGCCGAGCCCAGCTAACTAAAGATATATTATTAACCTACAAATTTTGTAAATAGTCTCAAGTTCCTGTTTCTAACCAGATATTTCAGTTCTCTTAATTAAATCAGGTTTTTCATACTTTTGTTTACATTCTTTAATACTTGATGACACTGTTTTTCAGCTTTGAGTTTTCGTTTTGACTAAATACTAACTGTCTTATTCATAGAGAGTTAGAGTAAGTTTGAACGCTTCTTTAACCACCATAAAGAAGTGTTCAAACATACTTGACTATCAAATGTATCATCATCAAGGAAACGCGAAGGAAGTTTTGCGGGCAGACGATAGTCTATAATATTATAATATGCTAAATATGTCGTCTCTCTACATTGAAGTTATTAAAAAAAACACAATTGGAATAGACTATATAAACGATGGAGACACGATGATTTTTTTTAGATTTCTTGTCTGTTAGTCGGTTTTTCTGTTTGTTCGGGATTTACTTAAAAACTACTAGGCCGATTGCGATTCGATTTTCGCTGATCGTGAGCAAATTCTCACATTTAAATTCTGCGCTACCTTTTATTCCGGAATCGCACGGGAAATTTTCCGGGAACGGTTTAAAGAGGCCAGAATAAAAAAAAGCTTTCTTATTTCGATGCGATGTTTTTACTCATTGATAGCAAATTTTCTGAAATTAAATCTGTGATGCTTTTTATCCTGGGGATCCCGCGAATTTTCTCAGGAGCTGGTTAAAGTTGTTAGGACGCTTACAAATTAGTTTATTTATTCTTACACGATTTTAGACACGACACATTATTTTTTAAATACAGCAATACTTTGTGTCCTGGGCATCTCACGGAAATTTTCCCGAGGGTGGTTTCTAGTGGTTAGTATGCATATAAATTAGCTTATACTAAAACACAATGCACTTTCTTTTTCAAATAAGTAAAAATAGAAAAGTATAAATTATTTATTTGCATAACAATTAGTTGATTCAGATTCAATTGATACTAAAACGATGGTTTACGTTTTTTTCCGAATGCTTTGTTAGTTTATATTCCGGGAACCCCGCGAAAACTTCCTTGGAGTGGTTTAAAGTCGTTATACTGCATAAAAATTGGCTGATTCCGATACGATTTCACCAGAACGTTAGATTAAGCTTTTTTCAATGACTGGGGTATATTATATATATGTATAGTATGATCTCAGTATAGATCATGAGAATTCATATACGTATTAGACATTAAAATAGTATCCAAGAAACATCAATTATTCATTGCTGATAAAAAAAGGTTTATCTCGAATTCTAAATTTCTTATGTATTGAAACTCTTTAGTAGATATTTCAACAAACTCACATATACATAGAAAATATACTCACATATACATAGTGTATTATGTCAAATGAAATGTTAAAATTAAGTTAATATTGTAAAATAGCTTTGTCTGTACATTGAAGCTATTAAAAAAACCAATTGGGATCCAATTGTTTGATTGATGGAAAATTGAAACAATTAATGTTTTTTTTTTTTCATAAATATGTTAATTTCTATGAGGTTTTCACTATTATACAGACATTTTTTACTTAAATGCTGAAAAAGCTAATATCATGGGAATTCTAGTGTAATTTTTCAGGAAACCGGATTCACTTTTTCATGTTTTTACTCCTATACTTTAGTGACGGAAAGTTCCAAAATTTTCTTGGGAATAATGCGCCTAGATATAGCATGAAAACTATTCGTGTTACTCTTATTACAGCATAGTTTAATACTTTATGACATTTTTATACATGACCATATTGGGACTTTTGAGATTTCCCGGGATTTCCTTCCACTTCCAAACCACTAGATCAACTTTGACGCAATGTTCGCAAATCACAAGACACTGTCTGTAATTATTAGAAATCCTTAGTGAAGAAACATCTGTAGTTGAATAAGTCTTTAGTAACATTACAAATATCGGGAGTTTATGGATATATCCAGGATTCATGTATTGTCATATTAAATATTTATTCAATTTTACATATTGATGAGAGATATTTCTAAATACTTTTTAGGGCTTTTTAATAAAAACAACAACTGTGCGTAATACTTTCTATTGCGAGAATGAATGTACATGATTTTTGTATCTACCTACTTGTTTTTTTTTTTTTCTCTTTATTTTGAAGGGACTTTTATTTACAAAAAATATGTCAGTCCCATTGTAACTTATGATTAAAAAATCAAATTATTTCACTTAAATCTACTAACATTTGTTTGGATGCACTCGATTTTATGTCTGACAGAATACTATTAAATATTCCTATATCAAACCTACAAAAACTTGCGCTCTTCATTACTTTATTCCTCATTTGTATAGTCCTGACACATTCTGTTAATAAGTGCGGCACATCCTCGACAAGGTCGCAAACTTCACAATTTGGGGACATACTTCTACGCATAAGGTATTTAAACTTATTAAGCGGAATGTGTCCGGATCTTAATCTATGTGCTATAACCAAAAGACGTCTATTTAACTTAATAGAACGGAACCAAGGTATACGAGGAGGCTCACTCACTATCGTTCTATACCAAATACCTTTGTCTAAAGATCGTCTATCAAAATACTCTTTCCAAAGTTGATGTATACGTGTCCTATATTTGGGTATTAACTCAAAAAAATCAGGTTCATACTTTAACTCTCTGCCCCTGATAGTACTTTCTTTGGCAAGAGAGTCAGCCTTCTCGTTGCCCCTTAAACCTATGTGTGAAGGAACCCATTGCAATTTCAGCTCTTTTCCACTTTTTATTATGTTATCCATTTTGTTGATAATTTCATATGCTATCGAAGTACCTCTGCTACAACCAGAGGCACATCGAGCAATATGAAATAGTGCACTCTTGCTATCAACACAAATTAGAATCTTGTTGTGGTAGATTTCACTCGCATAGGTTAGAGCATACCTACTTGTTATAACCTTTTTTTGGTTTACATACATAACACCTCACCACTTAATTTAGACTTAACAACTAATAAACTATAACTAAACTTACTTAAACTAAAATTATAAATATCTAAATCAATCAATTTGAAACCGAACTACAGGTTTCCGATTGCGGTTGGCATGACTCACTGGCTGGGATGAAGGCTCTTGTATTACGGCATCTGGTTCCGTGGGTTCAATTTCTCCCTTATTGTTACTCTCCCCTTGACTCATATCCGTCTCTACTACATCCGCTGGCCCCTGCTCTTGCGGGGCTCCACCCTCACGCCCAACCACTTTCGCCTGTATTATATTATCCTCTGAAATGGTACTCCCAGAGCCGACCGCTCCCGACAGTCTAGATCTACGCCTTAAGTGGTCTATATGTTTTTTTATAGGTCTACCGTTACCGTCCTCCACGAGATACTCCCGTGCACCTACTTTTGTTTCAATTACCCCCTTTGACCATTTATCACCGCTAGCATAATTTCTCATCCAAACCGTATCATTTAATTCACGCAATACTCCGCCGGAATACTCGATCTGCTTTTGCTGTGACGCACGCACCCTATCCTCGAGTGACCGTTCACTGCGTAACAGATCCAAACGAGACCGAAGCGTACGTCTCTGCAAAAGCATTGCCGGTGTCTCTCCCGTTGTTCTCTGCGGGGTGTTTCTATATGCCAGCAGAAAAGTTTGCAAGGCCGTATCTAAATCTTTGTTTTCCCTATACGCTTTTTTTATCGCTGATTTACACAATTTTACCGCATTTTCTGCCGCACCGTTTAATGCTGGATGATAAGTTGGTGAAAGATATTGAGAAATGCCATTCCGTTTTAAAAAGTCTCTAAACTCAGCACTAGTAAATGGGGGACCTTGGTCAGACACTATCTCAATGGGCAAGCCAAACCTAGCAAAACAACTTCTTAAAACTTTTATAACCTGAGATGCTGTCGTTCGTAACATTTCATACACTTCTAACCATTTTGATGACGTGTCAATTATTACCATAAAGGTCTTACCCCGTATGGGTCCAAGAAAGTCGATATGTAGCCTGCTCCAAGGCTGTGCGTAGAAGGGCCAGGGTTGTGGCGGAGCGCGTGGGGGAGCACTTGCGTAGTAGGTGCACGGGAGTATTATTGATAGTATTTACTTTATCGGGGCAAGTATGTATGCCGTTTTTACTAATGACATATCCTAAGTAAGTAACCGATTTTGCAAAAAATTTACATTTTTCTTTTTTTACTTTAAGTCCATAAAATTGCAACCGTTCAAAAACTTTATGTAACGTTTGTATGTGATCCTGGGTATTCGATCCTGTTATTATTATATCGTCCAAAAACACAGCTACTTTGGGTAAATCAGCAAACAATTGTTCTAATCGCCGTTGAAAAATTCCCGGACTAGAGGCCAAACCATATACAAGTCTATTAAATATAAATAAACCCTTATGAGTATTTATAACAGTGTATTTTTTTGATTCATCGAGAGACAGTTGTGCATAAGCTTGTGATAGGTCAATTTTACTATAACGTTCACCCCCTTGCAAGCGGACCAGCAACTTTTCTACACGCGGCAATGGGTAACGGTCGACTTCCAATACCTTATTTAAAGTAAGTTTATAATCGGCGCAAATTCCAATAGTACCATCTTTCTTTATAACGGGTACGATAGGCGTGGCCCAGTCGAAGTGGTCGACAGGTGTGAGGATGCCGTCCCGCACCAGCTGGTCCAGGGCGCGCTCCACGGGCTCGCGCATCGCGTACGCCAGCGGGCGCGCGCGCATGAACACCGGCTGCGCGCCGTCGCGCACTCGGATACTCACCACCCCGCCAGTGAATCGCCCCAGGCCCGCCTCGAACACTTTACAGTATCTGGAACTGAATTCCGAAAAATTAAACTCTCCACTTTTTATTTTATTAATAGTTACATAATCATCATAGGTTATATTATGCAATTTTAAATTTAATTCAGCCACCCATTGTCGGCCCAATAAATTAGTTTTGCCCTTATTTATAATAAATAGATCTAGGATTTTACAAATATCATTATGTTTAACCAAAGGTTTTATAACACCTATTGGTTTAATTGTTTCCCCGGTATAGTATTTTAAAGATAAATTACAATTCTTTATTTCTAGTGTATTATATAATTTCTTATAAACTTCATAATTTATACAGGAAATTGCGCTCCCCGTATCACATTCCATTAATAATTTTCTACCTTGCACATTTAACGTTACATGGATAGGCGTGCATTCAGCTATCGAGAATTTATTTCTAATTGTAACATTTACCTCGTCACTAGATTCGTTCTCCAAATTGTTTCCTGACCTCAAAAGCTCGTCTGAAGTAGCCGTAGCCCCTTGCCAGTGAGCGTGTTGTACTACGAGTGGACACATCCTCCGAAGGTGCCCTTGCTTGTTACAGACACGGCACACATAATTCATAAACTTACATCGAGTTTCGTCATGATACTTGCCGCACACCTTACACAGTTGATAGCGCTGAGCCCGCTCATCCGACTTCGAGGTCGATGCTGTCGCTGCGGGGCGGCTATAGCTGCGCGTACGCGTTCTGGGTGTATAGGCCGGCCGCCTATCTCCACCATGAGCGTCCCCCCGCCTTGTACTCGTTATCGCCAGGCATTCCGCAGCGTGCCCTGTCCGTGTGCGGCCCAATGGTATGCTACTGTCGACTGCGGCCGCGTTCTTCTCAGCCGCCTCCATGCTCATTGCTAAACTATAGGCTTTTGCATAATCCAACTTGTCCTCCGCAAACAGTCGTTGCCGTATTATTTCGCTGCTAATACCACAAACAAACTGGTCTCGATATTTCTTCTAGCCAAGAGCCAAAGTCACAAGACTTCGTCATTTTTTTTAAAACGGCAGAATATTCAGAGATACTCTCCCCTTCTTGTTGTTTACGTTGTCGAAATTTGAAACGTTCTGCTAATATACTTGGCTTTGGTTGCAAGTGTTTCCATAATGGCCGTTAACTGCTCAAATTTCATACTACTTGGTTTACGCGGCGTACATAAATTTACCAACAATTCGTAGCTTTCGGCTCCCATTACTGTTATAAGTGTCGATACATATAACTCACTTTTGATTCCATTTACAATAAAATAATGTTCCAACCGCTCCACGTACAAATTCCAGTGATCTGTTGCCACTTGAAACTCACTTATCTTTCCAATCGACATCTTGTTAAAATTATAGTTATTTAACGTCACAACAATGTAAAATTGATTTAGTGCACTATTTAGGGTCCGTTTTCGATCCTCGTCGCCACTGAGAGACATTTCTAAATAATTTTTAGGGCTTTTTAATAAAAACAACAACTGTGCGTAATACTTTCTATTGCGAGAATGAATGTACATGATTTTTGTATCTACCTACTTGTTATAACCTTTTTTTGGTTTACATACATAACACTTTAATCTTTGCTATCTATGTAATGAAAATGAAGTCAAGGGCAAATACTAGTTACGTTATAAAAATGAAAAAGATTTTTATAACAGTAATAATACTATTGGAATTTTGATTTAGTATGAAATCATCTCGATTTGACGCTAATCACATTTAGAATAGAGTTCATTTTTCTAGAGTGTATCTTTGTTTTGGTTACTTTGAAATGATTTTTTTAAATAAGTATGCAAACTTTTTAGATTAAATTATATAAATATGGAGAGACTGGCTCTTAATCTCAAAAAAAAGGAAAATTTAAAAATAGAACTGCAGTAAAACAAATGAATATAGCCGGGAAAAGAAAATTTACTCGTAGTATCAGATTTGCGTGTTATTTATAGCAAAGTTTTAAATTGATTCTCATTGATTTTTTATTCTTTTGTCAATTGAATTATTGTTACCAGCAGAATTGTTGGGTTAGTTTTTTAACTCATCGAGAGTTTTTGAACCATAATATGGATACTTCGTCCGAACAAGCGGCTCAAATTGTAGCATTGGTGCGGGAGGGCTTGGATCAACGAACGATTGGTAGAAATTTAAATTTAAACCAGTCTACGGTTTCTAGAATATACAGAAGGTTTGTGGAGACAGGTTCTTACAGAAGGAGACGTGGTACAGGCAGGACTCGAGCAACCACCGGTCGTGATGACCGATTTATTGTTACAACTTCCCTGCGAAATCGTTTCCTCACGTCTGTTAACATCAAAACAGAGCTTAATGAAGTGCGTGGAGTAAACGTGAGTGCACGAACAATAAGAAGAAGGTTAAAGGAAGCGGATATCACCCCTTTTAGACCAGCAAATGGTCCAAAGTTGTCTGTAGCTCACAGACAAGCTCGCTTAAGATTTGCGCGTGATCACCTGAATTGGACAGAAGAGCAATGGACCTCCGTATTGTTCACGGACGAGTGTAGGACATGTTTATATGGTGCAGATGGTCGCAGAAGAGTCTATCGTCGACGTGGGGAGCGATATGCTCAAAGTTGCATTGAGGAGCGTGTTCCTTTTGGAGGCGGTTCGTGTATGGTCTGGGGTGGCATATCGATGAACGGGCGAACAGAACTTGTGTTCATAGACATGGTCCGTCAAAACGGTAATAGAGGGGGTTTGACTGCACATCGCTACATAACAGAGATCTTAGAAGATCACGTGGTGCCTTACATGGGATTCATAGGCGAAAATTTTACTTTAATGCAGGATAATGCCCGGCCGCACGCTGCTGCACAAGTTCGACAATATTGCGAAGAGGTTGGGATACGTACAATGAATTGGCCAGCACGCAGCCCGGATCTTAATCCCATTGAGCATGTTTGGGACAATTTAAAAAGAGCTGTATATGCGAGAAACCCTTTGCCCACGACAGTGGCAGCACTAAGAACAGCACTTTCAGAAGAATGGGACAATATTCCGCAAGATCTTTTAATAACCCTAATAAAATCTATGCGGAACCGATTAGAATAAACGTTGACAGACAAATGTATCGGGCATGTCTCTAACAATGAATCTATCACTGAGAAGATATCCTGTTCAAGCAAAGATGAAGAAAGCAATAGTTCGGTAGAAAACGGCCCCTCCGCAAATAAAACAATTTATTTGGTGCCAACTTGGCGAGCCCTATGTCCAGCAGTGGACTGCAGTAGGCTGACGATGGTGGGAAAACATTATACAGCTTTTTAAACGTGCTTGTATAAATTGTTCGAAAGTTGAAAATTGCACACCATACAACGGAATGTGCGGTAAAATAGGTACTCTCACCTAAGCACCTAATTTTCCGTGCGCCGTGTGGTGAAATAGATACTTAGGTGAAACAAAAGTATATAAGAATTTCACCAAGTGGTTTCATATTACGAGAATAAATAAGCTGAATAATTGAACTTCCTTAGAAGCGCTTCTGATCAAACATTTGTCTCACTTTAATACTACATATACCTGCCACGTTTGTCGAGATGAATTGGCGGGTTTGACACATCAGTTATGTCGATGTGCAGGTTTCATCACAACATGGAAGATTTTCCATAATCGCGATATTTTCTCCACCATCACCTTCTCATAAAGTAACGATATCTAAAATCTGACAAAAACAGAACAATAGCACGTTGAGAAAAGCATAATGAAAGAAAAAGTAATACCACTTGAGCAGGTTCTTTTAGGGTTTGTAGTAATTTTAGCATAATGGTAGCCTTATGAGATCGTGATCTGTCTTTGTATAAATATGTTTGTATATAAACACGATGCGAAGCGGGGTACATATAATAGGAGCTAGGAAGGAGATTTAAATTTTGATTTACATGTATGACCTTCAAAAAGTGTTCTCCAGTGGAAGTTATTTTGAATAAAACCTTTTGAATATTGTATTTTTTTTATTTTATGCCACAGTCATTTTATCCGGAATTTAATAAATTACAAAAAAGTAATTAAAGTTCGTCCCCTTCAATATGCGTCGTTCGACACGCACTTGTCAAATTTTCACCAAATAAGATGTATGGGTAAAAGAATATTGAAGTAGAATCGTTTTGGGGATTTTTTGGCGGATAAGGGGATTTTTGTAATTTCAATCTGAAAACCTGTCTACCAAATTCATCTTATTAATCAAATCCCAATAACTTAACACAAGGACACCACAGGTGCGATAGGACACAGCTCAATGAATTTGAGAGAGAGAATGGTGCGGTTGTATAAATAAGGCATTAGCACCACCTCAAATAGAAGTAAAATACTCATAGACGACAAATCTCTCTGAATGTTAAGCCATGCCTATACATTTGTATAGATATACGAATATATGTGTATACCTATACATACCTTTACTTACATATATTATTCCTTTGGGATGTTAAGGTTGGTTTAGACATGTAAAGAATAGTTCCAATGCGTGTTAAAGGGGGTTTAACAAGGTAGTTGGGAATGCCTGTACCAGAGTCCACATTCAGCAATCTCTTGCAGGAATCATTTTTGATATATTCCCCGATTTGGTCCGTTCTACCCCACCGAACCAGAATCAGTTCGAAAAGAATTCCCCCTGCGTTATAAAAAAAAACATGTAAAGAATGGTAGAGGACGTTTATATGATCTAAGATCTAGAGATTAATCAAATTAGAAGTAGTTTGTCAGAATTGTGATTCCTTAAGATCCATCGTCTCTGCCTACTCCATATGAAACAGGTGTGATAATATGTATGAACTTCTTTGTTAACAGCCGCCATCAGAAGGTGAGCTCGCAGCGCCAGCAAGCGTCGTCAGCAGAATGCATAGACTGCGAAATCTACGCAAAGGTACTAGGGTAAGTGTCCATAAGGCCCATTGACTATCCTCTATGGTAGTCCGCCTAGCTATCCGCAGCACCACCGTTTGTAGTCTGCCGCGCAGGAAGGTCTGTGGTTTTTGGCGTCCTGCGTGGCGGACTGCTTTGTTGCAAGCAAGAGCGGAAATTTCAATATCGGACTGCATTCCGCCATTTTCGTTTTGATCATTTTCAGATAATTTTGGTGGCCATCAGGATCAATTTCTTTTATAAGCATGGTATCACAGGCGTATATATATTTCATATGGCTATAATATATAATAATAAAATATGGCTATCTATACATATAATAAAACTGTAGAGGTTGAATTTCTATACAATGAAAAAAAATGCTAATAACCGAGTCAGGGGCATGTAAGAAGTGAAATAGAACTAATTAAAAAAAATTCAAATTTTTTGTTTCTCTGTTTGTCTGTTGGTACGGGCTAATCTCCAAAGCGACTGGACCGATTTAAATTAAATTTTGTATGGTGGTAGCTTGTATCCCTGGTCAACATATAGGATACTTTTGATCCCGAAAAATTAAAGAGTTCCCGTGGGATAGTTGAAAAAACTTTAATTACGCGGACTTAGTCGCAGGCATCAGCTAGTAGTATATAATTCTTCTTCCAAACCCATTTTTTATTTTTATCTAATGATTATAATAAACAGCAGAACAGCAAAATTCTAGTTTTGAAAATGTAAGATAAATAATGCCGCCTTGGACAAGCGTGGCGGGTATACTGTCCGTTCCCCTATAATGGGAGACTCGAACCCAGCAGTGGGACATTTATGGGCTGTTATTATTATTATTATAATATTATAAGATAAATAATTGCAAAAACACCGACTTGAGTGGGAATCGAAACAGTACTGATGGTAGGCTGCAGTGCAGGGCAGTGTGTGAGCTACGTCCTGTATGACAGCTTTGTACAGCGGACAGCCCTTCAGGATAAGGAAAGGGGCTCTTTATATTGACAGTAGAGCAGTATTGATTAGGTACCTGTACGTGATAGTTTGTGGACTGAAATTCGTGCTACGGCACAAGGGCAACAGGCATATCGATGGAAATGTTTCATTTAGGTCCCTTTTTTATTCTGAAGACGGTAAACATTCAGACAGCCCACGAAAATTGAAAGAGGTTACCGTCGCCTATAGATGTTCGCAACACCAGAGGCGAAGCTAACGCGTCACAAGTCTTTAAGATGAATAGAGGGGGAGGGATAGGAGAATGTATTATATATTGATATCGACTACGTTGACTTAGGCTCAGTATTCTACGGGAGCGTGAGCGGAAATCTTTGCTCCTTTCCCGTCAAAGGAGGACGCGTCGGCGCCGGCGGGCCAGCCTTGACCTTCGGCCGCCGTGAGCAGTTGGCGCGGGTGGTTCCCTGGGGAAAAGGTTCCCCCACTCGGAGTTATGCCCTGGAGATGGGGGCGCAACGTATTCTGCGCGTGTTCACCTCTCTTCCATGGGGCGTGTTATAGACCGCCCCACACAATGAGAGCACGAACATCCCGGGAAACAAAAGTAGTTCCCTGGCAGTGCATGAGGCCGACGGGCCACCGCTTGCCAGGGCCAGTCGAGTGGCTAAGCCATATACCCGTAGCTCTGTCATTAAGGGCGAATGACGGAATACCGAGGGGTTTTAGTGGATATCTATAACTGTGGTGTGGCAATAACATCTCTAGCTTTGCTTAGAGGTGCTAGTGCCACCCCGAGTGGCGAATCCTCACACACCGGTCGCGATTTTGCCCTACGCGCAGTTGATGGTACGCAATCGGGTTTACCTCTCTCTTTTATTTCACCATATCCCAATTAATTGGGATCGGCACAATATGTCTTTTACTTCCACACTCCTCTATTCTAACATACATCTTCTGTCACACCACAAATCAACATATCATCCTTCACACAATCCATCCATCTTTTTTTTGGTCTACCTTTCCATCTGTACCCATCCATCTTGTAGTTTAACATTCTTTTTGTCACGTGACTTTCATCCCTCCTCATTATATGCCTATACCAACTTAGTCTTCTTCCTCTCAATTTTTCAGTCATGGGTGCAACTTTCAAAGATCCCCTTGTGTACGCATTTCTCACCTTATCCATTCTTGTACACACATCCATCTCAACTTTCTCATCTCAGCTGAGTGGAGACGTTTGTGGTGTATTACTTTAGTGGCCCAACATTCGGACCCGTATACCATAACTGGTCGTATGACTGACTTATATATTTGACCTTTTAGTTTCAGTGGCATTAGTTTGTCGCACGTCACACCGGTTACCTGTCTCCACTTTAGCCATGCTACATTTATTCTTCTCCTTACATCCCTCTCTATATCACAATTGGTCTGCAGTAGTGAACCAAGGTATCTGAATTCGGGGTTACATGGTAGTGTGGCAGATTGTAGTTTGAGAGGCACAGCACTAGAGGTCCCGCCGAAATCACAAAACAGGTATTCGGTTTTAGTTCTGCTTATTTTTAATCCAACGCCCTCTAGCGCTTGCCGCCACCTGTCTAATTAGTTTTGAAGTGCCACCCCGTTTTCATCCACCAGGACAATATCGTCTGCGAAGAGCATGCACCAGGGGGTCTCATCCTGTACCTCTGCGGTCAGTGCATCCATGACCAGCAGAAACAGGTAAGGACTTAAGGCGGATCCCTGGTGCAAGCCTACCTTCACAGGAAACTTGTTTGTCGTTCCTACTGCAGAACGGACTTATGTACTAACATTCTCATACATGCTTTCTATCAATCTTACGTACTTCTCTGGTACACCTTTCGCTCTGAGGACCCACCACAGAACTTCTCGAGGGACGTGATTGTATGCTTTGTCAAGATCTATGAAAACCATATGGAGATTTTTATGTACCTATTTGTATTTTTCCATTAGTTGGCGTATTGAAAATATGGCATCTGTTGTGCTACGACCAGGCATAAACCCGAACTGGGATAGCGTCACCTCCGTTTCCTTTCGTAGTCGGTCCTCAATCACTTTCTCCCATGCTTTCATAGTATGTGACAGCAGCTTTATTCCTCTATAGTTATTACAGTTTTGGATGTCACCTTTTTGCTTGAATATGGGCACCAGATATGACTGGTGCCACTCCTGGGATATAGCCTCTTCGATCATCAACTTATCAAAGAATAAAGCTTGTTACATCCTTCCATCCTCACCTCACCCTCACCCTCTTCCATACTTCGATAGGGATACCATTTGGTCCCACTGTTTTACCATTCTTCATCTTTCGTAATACTTCTTGCACTTCATCCACACTTATTGCATTCACTAGCCCCATATTTCCTTTCAAGTCTTCTAGTTCATGTTGCCACACATTTTCTTCATTCAGCAACTTATTAAAATATTTCATCCATCTCGCTTTTATACTCAAATGTCAATCATCAATGTCAAAACCTTTCCATCTTCATCTTTTATACACCTGATGTGAGTCATGTCCTTGCTTTGATGATCTCTTTCTTTGGCAAGTCGGTACAACAGCTTTTGCCCTATGCTATTTCTTATGTTTTCATATAACTTCTTCTGAACCCTGGCTTTTGCTGTAGCCACCGCCTGTTTTGCTTGCTTTTTTATTTGTTTGTACTTTTCTTTGGAGGACACCTGGGACTCTATATCAGTTCCGCATAGATCTCCCTGCCATTCATTAAAAGCATTCTTCTTTTCTTTTATTCTTCCCTGGATTTCCTCATTCCACCACCAAGTTTCTTTGCTAATCTTGATAGCACCTTTCATTACCTCAACCACACTAATCGCTGTTTCTCTTATATAGTCTGCCGTACTTTGCCAACACTCATCTACTGTTTTGTGGACCATCTCATTCATAGCACCCATCTCATCTTTAATTCTTGTGACAAACTCACTTTTAAACTCCATCCTTTCTAACAACCACCACTTGATTTTTGGTTCTGGCTTATGTATGTTAAAATTTTTCTTTATAATAGCTTTATATTCCGCTACTAAAAGTCTATGTTGGGATGTAAGGGGCTCCCCTGGTATAACTTTACAGTCTTTGACAGTATTCATTTTGTTACGTCTGGTCAAAATAAAATCTATTTGTGTTTTATTATTTCCGCTTTTATAACTTATGAGGTGTTCATCTTTTTTTTTAAAGTATGTATTTAATTTTGCCAGATCATACGCAGTAGTCATTTCCAGTAGGCTCTCGCCTTCACTATTTCGTTTCGCGCCAAAACCTTTTCCCCCATGTATTCGTTCCAAATCATGATTCATATAACCAACATGTTCATTGAAATCACCTCCGATTAACACATTTTCATTATTCGGAATATTTACCAGAACTGTGTCCATATCAACCCAAAAAATTTCTTTCGTTTTTTCGTCTAAACCAGCTTGGGGGGCGGGCATATGCGGAAAATAAAGTTACGCAATCGGGCTAACCCTCGTTAAAAATAAGGGATCAGTATTCTACCTTATAGTCTTAAGGGATTATAGGTAGAATACAATATAAGTTAGGTTTTCTTGATGATACTAATTTATATTACGTTCTTATTTCCCCCTTTTCCTGTCAGCCGCAAACTCTGTTCAACGACAAAGGGAAATACCCGACATTGACGAGAATGTCGTACTGCCAATGTCGGTTACCGCACGTTTTTACAAGTGTTTTCGAGCGGTTCGGATGGACCCACGTGGCGTTGCTTCTGGATAAATCGGATCTGTTCTCGTTAACAGTTGGTAAGTATTGATCGCATGATTCATAAAAAGTTCATTCTTTATGATTGTAAATTAATCCATAAATCCAAATTAGGCTGAAGGTAATGAGCCGATTACGTCTTTTTTATAACTCAAGCACAGCAGAGAAGCTGACGGCCCAGTTGATGGAAAGTTGTTACCATCGCCTATGGATATTTGCAGCTCTGTAGGTGCTAAAGCTCTGGCCTTGAAGGAGAGACTTTTTTATTTATTTATTTATTGCTATAGTACGGCAGATAGGCCGACGGCCCAACTGTGATGGAAAGTGATTACCGTCGCCTATGGACATTAGAAATACGAGAGGTGCTGCCAATGTGCTGCCGGCCTTGAAGGAGAAACTGGAACCTGGCCACTGATGCCGGAACACAACTCAAAGTTGTTATGGCAGCATACTCGTACTCTAGACCAGTGTTCCGCAAACTTTTTGTATACAGGGTACATCTAGGAAAATGAAAACTTTGGAGTTACACCATAAATAAAAGTATTTTTTAAGTAATATTAATCAACATTTATTTATTAATCATCAAAACAATATTTATTATTCAACAAACCTAAAGTTTAAATTGCAGAAAAGGTATTTATTATTATTAATCAACAAACTTAAAGTTCAAATTGCAGCATAACCTTATTTTTCCGAGACACACCAATTAATGACCACGGTACACCAGTGTGCCGCGGTACATACTTTGCGGAACATTGCTCTAGACCAGGGGTGGTAGCCATCCAGTCAGGCAATGCCCATGCAACTATAAATGTTTATATTGGTCTGACTTGATACAAAAATATGTTTTAAAATAGAAAGTAATCTTCTACTTGCAATGTACTACAAATAAAACAATGGCAGCGGTAACAAGACTGATTTATTCGTCATTGGATAAAATACAAACTACCCGCAATTTATATACGTGACATACATTACATTTCTCCCATTTTTAAATAGAAAATAATAACAAAAGTGGAAGAATATAGAAAACGAAACTAATCATATATTTATCTAGATTATCGTCAGTATAAATACTGATTACAATTGTGATTTTATGATACCATCGGCAAAAATGTGGTTTAATAAAACGGACCCGCGCTGTGCTGCGTTGCCTGGCACACAGCACAGCGCGGGTCCGAGGCCTGCCGCACTGCCTTTGCTGCCCGCGGTCGTGGTGTCCGCGTGTCGCTTGACCGCTTCCAGCGCCAACGCCGATTCTATCCACCTTTTGTAACCTAGCAAGCGGGTCGCTATCCTCTACTGATGGCCTAGGGTCCGCTATCGCCGTAGGCCGCCGTAGAGTGGAATTCACGACCGCCCTGCCCGAGTCTTGCTTGGCTTGGCGCACAGTGCAGCGCGGGCCCAAGGCCTGCCACGCTGCATCTGGTGCCCGCAGCCGCGATGTCCGCATGCCGTTTGACCGCTTCCAGCGCCAACGCCAATTTCGCCCTCCCATTGTAGACCAGGTTTTGCGTATAGGCGAGATTGCATCTCTTCCCTTCGCAACCCAGACAGAAAATAGTGTCTAAGATTTTCCTTCCAAAATTGCGATAGGTAACGAGCATATCCGCCTGACGCCGCTGTTGAAATGAAGCCTCTTTGCTGTTTTAGATCTCATTCGTTCCAAGTGATCGTGTACTAACTCAACCGATTCCTAGGAATCTTGCTTCTACGGATGCCGGAGCGAACACAAATCACATATAGTCTGGTATGTGGCCGCTTCGACGCAGTTCATCAACATGGCCGCACACAACTCGCAATTTTTAACGTTTAACACAATAAACTGTTCCCCGAGCAATACGTACAACCGTTGCATGAAGTTCGTGTTACTTTCCAAAAGGCAATTTACTATGATACACTTATTTAAATTTTATTTTTCGTCGCCAGTGTAATATACTACAAATAAAACAATGGCAGCGGTAACAAGACTGATTTATTCGTCATTGGATAAAATACAAACTACCCACAATTTATATATGTGACATACATTACACTACTAATATATAAAATCTCGTGTCACGGTGTTTGTGGTCGAACTCCTCCGAAACGGCTTAACCGATTTTAATGAATTTTTTTGTATGTTTGGTAGGTATGAGAATAGGTCGTAAAGTAATTTTCAACCCCTAAGGTGTTTTTTATGGCAGAACAACGTTTGATTGGTCTGCTAGTAACATGATAAAAACTGAGAAAATAATAACCTGTAGTTCTATTTAGTCACGCAGGATATAGTGGATACTTTGCCGAGTTTGATTTTTGCTGGGTTATCGTAATTTCAAGTAATCTTCTCCTATGATATAATTATAAGCATACCATATTAATGGCAATCATAAGGCTGTGAAGAAGAAATCGAAACTGAATCACGTTTATGTTTATATTTTAATAGGATTCTCCCTAAATATATGTACAGAGCAAGCATTCATACATGTTACAATGCATTAAATTTTTATCCAGGCGCTATTCGCTCCCGGAAAATAACCACGATTCCAATGAATAAACCATCCCATTCTCCTAGATTTTAAATATCCTTTGTCTATTCTTAGAATTAAGACTATATACGTACCAAATTATAGCCTAAACAGTCGCGATTTTCCTTAAAAATGTTGCAGACCAAAAGAGTTATGTTCGCATTTATAATATTAAATAACGATGTATATATTTCACGAAGAAGACAAGAGCCAATCTTTTGTAAAGATTGGCTTTTCTTACTGTATATTTATTGGTAAACTCTACAAACCTTTATTTATTCAATGGACCAAACTAATAAACGTTGACCCATGTCTTTCTTATTTGACAGGTAAAAGCCTTGAATGGGGACTGAGAAAACAAGGTGTGTTAAAGGCTGTCAGGGAACTCGACGGAAATGAGAGGGAGTCGTGCGACGCTCTTCTGCGGGATGTCAGCATGTATGCACGAGGTATGTTTCAATCTATAGTGATATTACTTTGAATTTTTTTACCAGGAGAAATGCGTATTGAGGACCATCAGTCGTGCGAGGGGAACAAGTCGCGACAGGTCTGTCTGGTTGGCCTCCTCGATGTGGCACTAGTATCCCCGTAGGATGCTATTGGCACACCACGGTTTGGGATACCCACAAAAACCCTGGCCGATCCTCTGACGTCCGTTGTCCGGGCTGTGGGCTCGCTTGCGTATTCACCTCCAGCCCGGATGGACGATGACTGGCCACTCGGATCGGTGCGCGTCCCTCCTCTCCTGCATTTATGTGGGGGTGTATCCGGTTTCCCCGCTGGTCAACCGCACGGCCGTAGCCTTGCGCACGGTTGGATATTACTTAGAGTTTTTTTTACTTACTTACTACTCCGTTGGCTGAGCGACCTAAAGTGGGTCTTGCCGAAACGAGAAAGTGCAATTTTTCTCTGTCCCGCGCAGTTTCTTGCCAAGTATCGGCTCGTAACTCCAACAGGTCAGCCTCTACTCTATTTTTCCAGCGATATTTGGGACGGCCGAGCGGACGCCGACCTACCGACCGTCTTAAATAATATGCTTTCCTTACGCTGCGATCCTCTCCTATCCGTTCTACGTAACCGATCCAGCGGAGGCGGTGAGCTTTTATTTCTCCTATTAATGTTCTCCGCTACTAGATTCTCAATCTCAAGGTTGGTTCGGATCCTCCAGCTACCAGCCTCCGAGTTTTTTTTATTAAGCGCGGTGGGGCGTGTTGGATTCGCCTCGTCGGGCTAGCACTAGGCCTAATAGCCGGTGTAGATGTATTAACCGTTAATTGGAAAGAAATATTTTTTTGGAATTCTATCTATATCTTTGTGCTTTTTTTCGAAGCATATTATTACCCTAGCAGCCTAATAAATGCGATAGAAATAGCAAGAAATATAATTTTAATATTTTTTTAAACATCGGAATCTGTGGGGTACGTTAATTGCCAAATGAAGGGTTATGTATAAGTAGATTTATACGCTCCCTTTCTTTATTGCGAAGTTGGCAAACAGGCAGACGGCCCACGTACTGGAAAGTGATTACTGTACGTTTGTGATCCCAAGCACGAAGCTAACGCGTTGCGAGCCTTTAGGGAGGGATTAAGAGGATGTAATAGGAGGGATGGGATACGGGGATGCGATAGGAGGGTCAGACAGGGAGAATAGGATATGGAATAAATAGGGATAGGATAGGGAAATGGAATAGGGGGAAGGGAAAGTGGGCCACCGGAACTCTCACTCATCGCACGAAAATCGATTAGCTCAAGGCTAGCCGTTTCACGCCAATATTCTGTGAGTGCATCATGAAATGATCATTTCTTGTGAACATACTTCTTGTGACAGTTCCGATAGCCTAGTCACAACCCCCTCCCACCTTCCATATTCCCTATCCCTCTATCTCATTGCTCCTGTGTGATCCTTCTATGTTATTCTCTTATTCTATCCTTTTTATCCCATACAGGCTGGCAACGCGTTAGTTTCGCCCCCGTTGTCGCTTACGTCTATAGACGACGGTAATCACTTCCCATGAGTAGGCCTTAATCATGTTTGCCAGCTTCGCAATAAAAAAATAATAAATTCGCTTTCATTTCAAGATTTAGGGTAAGAATAGGTATTGCCGGCCACTTAGGAAAGAAAAATCACAGTTCAGCTAATTGCAATATTTATTCTTAATCATTTTGCTAATTAAACTTAGTATTGTTCTAATGAAGTCACATTAAATGAGATCAGTAAATATAGCAAATTTGGCATAATCAGTAATAAAAAATAAATAAAAGCTTTGACCAGTATTAAACACCATGCCAGCATGGCATTAATATCGGTCATTAGGTTGGTAATATCAGTCAAACTTTGTTCAGGTCATAAATCGCAGGCAGAATCCTTAGGAGACGCATACTCTGAGCACAATCTTAAGCCCAGAGACACTACATAACACAACATTTACATCAAAGTTCGTTCTTTTGCCCATAATCATCGCAGATTATATATTTATTATCCAAGTCCCCTTCAATGTCAGCATCTTATCGCATTAAATATCTTGCACAGGACCTTAACTTCATTTCTTGAAGAGTTATCCTCTTATCCACTTGTAAAAACTACCCAACTGTTGGTGACACGATTCTTGTTCTGCAAACTACGTTGAAGCGTTGAAAATAGCACACCTTTAGACCGACCTGTCTTTCTAATAGGATTTCCTTTATCCATTAGTTTAAAAGCTCCATGCAATTGGTCTTGGGTCCACTATGCCTTTGAACGTCATTGTCTTCTTGTTTTGGACATTCTGAAACAATAAACAAATTTCAAAATAAACAAAAAACTAAACGTGTACTAATTTCACTTGCGGGTAATACAGGTCACTGTGACCGGCATTGCCCTCACAGACAAATTTCCGTAAAAACATTTGTAGGATAAAACACGTTGAAATTAATTAAAAACCTACTATTTCATAGCATGCTTGATAGTTATGCTTCAACAATTATAAGTAACAATGAAAGAAATGTGGAAAGCAAACAGTCACTTCTTATTGCTTCGAAAATTTAGATCAGGTATGCGCGAAAACTATTGACGTCCGTTAATCCTACATGTCGACTGGGAAATGTGCTGGGATCATTGCATCAAGTGTCCAGGGTAAGGCCTAGCCACCTATTTACATCGTACGTGGTCCTGCGCGGAAATGCAGTAATATGGGAATAATTGTAAAGCCGGGTATTATGTCCTGGTCAACATTACCCGGTTTTACCCCCTTTTTTGCTTTATTTGTCTGGAATGTGTTTTGTATACATCAGTAATTCAGTAGATGACTTTAGGTACACTGTACCAAATTGGATTCTAGGTCTTGAACTTTCAAATAACAACAGTATTTCACGGCACGTGTTGAACATTACCTTATACGTTTATCATCGGAAAGTTCAAAGCAAAAGAAATTGTTGGCAATTGAATTTGTTGATTGATTTCATGAAATCTTAGATGTTCTTGAGACTGATTATGTTTTTCAATAATATTTATAGACGAATATTTCATTTTTGTATGTCTTTCTTTGAAAGTGATTTTTATTTTAAATGCCATAACGAATCTATATTGTTTTAGAGTAGTTTTTGTTGATCTTAGACGATCAACCGAATTGAATCAACTTCGTTGAAAGGCACACCACTAAAAGGGCAAGACGGTATTCAATAACACTGAATGATTTAAAGGAGATGGGAACTGTTGGGCCAAAGAAATGTAATGAGTTGACATATCGTTTAAAAAGCGTCGTGTACTTTTGTCGCTTGAAAATATCTATTCTTGTAGTATGCGTAGTTACTTTGTGTAATTGTATTGTTTTGTTCAGTTCGTACATATTATATTATGTTTCTATAAATAGTCGCCCTAGCGTAGGCTAGCGCACGCTTACCAAACTCAAAGGGCGCGGGTTCGAATCCTGGCCGGAACTCGTGCACCAATTAGAGGTATGCTGTGAATATTGTTACAATTACCACGTGCTAACAATGGTGAAAGAAAACATCGTTATGAAACCTGCACATAAAGATAACCGATGTCTCAAACCTGCCACGCCTTGGACAAACGTGGCAGGTATACTGTCCGTTCCCCTATCATGAGAGGCCCGAGCCTGTTACTATATAATAATAATATGTTTATATTGTATCCTTATTTTCATAAAATTAGTATAATTTACCGGCGAGACTGTTGGTTAATTTTCTCCACGTGCCTCTCCTACTTTAACAGACAATGGCAAAATTAGTGCTGATGATAGCATTACAGTTATTCTAAGTAAATTCGTATTGATTGATGGTGAATTTACCCTTCAACTCGGCTGAGAAAGTAAGGAATAACAGAAAAGAGAGGTGGTATATATAGAAAGAAATTTAGATGGGGATACCATTACGATACGATACGGACAGGATGAGAGTATGACGGTGGCAGCTAAGGAATTAGGGTCGCTTACTCCTTTTCTCTTGTCAAATATCGAAGAAATATTTGTCAAAGTAAGTGTTATATCTTGCAATATTAGTTATTTTTTATTGCATGAGTTCAGCAGACAGGCAGACGGCCCACCTGATGGAAAGCGGTTATTATATATAGCCTATGGACGTTTGTAACACCAAAATTGCTACCAATGTGCTTACGCTCTCTAAAGGGAGACTGGAACCTGGCTTTTAATGCCGAAACACAACGCACGGTTGACATGGCGGCATATTCTAGATCAGGGATGTTATAGACATCCAGATGGGCAAATACCCTACGGGCTGGCTGTGTGTTGTTTTGTCGCGTCTTACCACAGGCCGCCTGGCCGCAGCAAATTGTATTCTTTCTCCGTTCGTGCACGGATTAGTAAGCTGAAAGTAGAAATGCTTTACTCACAATCCTTGCAGAGGTAGGGGAACCTCTCTGGATAGCCAAACCTAGGGACGCTAGTGCTAGCAGAGCCTTTTCAGAGCATATATCATAATGTCTATAGTAGGTCACGTCGCGCGTCACCAGAAGCGGAAGGACGCTGGTAAATTTAGCGGGTAAACTAGAGGCCGGCATTTCACAACCCTTTAATAAAGTACAAAGCCAGCCTCTGGGAACCCACATACCTGACTCTTGGTCTAAAATCTTCCCAGTGTCCGAGGGAATGCGTAAATGTATTCCCCCAGAGTTATAAAAAAAGCCGGAGGACCAGGCGAGGAATGGAGTAAACCGCGTTTGGGCAAGCGAAACGCAGTCTACACGCCTTCGTGAATTGCAAAAAGTCCACTTGTGTTTGTTTCAGTGGTCATCCTGAGTGTACGGGGTTCGTTGGTCCGTGAATTCCTATTGGCTGCTCACGCGCTTGGGATGACTCGCGGCGACTGGGCGTTTCTGGATGTCGAGATATTTCAGGTATTCTATATTGTTAAAAGGCCTTCCACAAACATATAAATCTAAATACATATCCGTGAGGCGTTCTATGTGGTTTTACTTTTATACATTTCGGACCCGTATCTTGTAGAAAAATCCTATTTCAGGGGTGAAACTATCACTTTTTTTTAATTTCATCAAATATATTCATCATCATCTCTTTTTGCGACTATTCCTATGTATGAAATTTCTTGATAATTAGTTCATTCTTAAAGTCGTAAAAAAGGGACAAACAAACATAAAAATAAAGTACAAGAACATTTGATTATTAGCAAATCGATGTTTCATATACCAACTCTTCATTCCTTACTTTACATCCGTCAACATTATTTCTTAAGACAGAACCTAGCGTACCTATATATTATTCCTGAAAAGGTATAATCAACTCCTTTGCCGTATATGAAGTTCGGTTCAGTTATTTATTCTTAAAAAAGTAACAAACAAAAAGACTTACTTCCATATTTGTAATATTAGTATGGATGTAGGTACATTGTACAATAAAAAGAAAGTAATTAAAAACCATAATTTAACTATAATAAGAAATTCTAGCAAAATAAGTAAAACTTTTACTGCAATACCCTTTAGGGCGTGTTCGGATGACACGCGTCGATCACGCACAGGACCCGCACACGCGTTGTGCTCGCCTTACACCCGTGCTCGCCACGCGCCAACTCAGCGCACGCCTCGCGCCCGCTTATACTACTATTGATGGACTAGGGTCTAGGGACCTTCGTAGTTCGTTCAGTAGATATGGTTTCCAGGTGTCACAACGTCAGAACGTTTAAAACAAAATGGATTTGACTAAGTTAAAGAAAGTTCTAATTACGTACTATATGTATAATAAACAATGGAAGAAAGAAAAAGACAATGAAAAGATTAATTCTACAAGAAAATATTGGGTTGACCCTATATTATCTTGCAGAGAGGAGCATGGCGAGTTGCATGGCCTTTTTAAGGAATTACGCAATTATGATGCTGAATTTTATAACTATCTTCGAATGACTAAAAGGACATTTGATAAATTACTGTCCGTTTTAAATATTAAACTGGAGCATGAACACACAGTTATGCGAGATAGTATTTCTTCTGCCGAAAGGCTGGTTGTAACTTTGAGGTAAGTAGTCATGGTCTCGCTCAAAAATTGATGAGTGCGCGTATAGTTTGAAATATTGACTAAACTAAACTATTGACTAAACTTGATCACAGTCAATACCACACTAGCCATAGCGCAGGAGCAAGGCGTATGCGGGGTGGGTGCAGCGCAGGTGCGGGATGAGCGCGGGGTTGGCACGAAGCGGGTGCGAGACGGGCGCATGGCGTATGCGGGTGGACTTCGATAAATGCAATTTGAGATCTATTGATGTGTCATAAGACTTAAAATACATACAATGAATTTCAAAGCGAGTTAGACGCGGGTGCTGACGCGCGTGGCGTGCGCTTAGCGGGCGCGTGTCGTCTGTACGCGGCCTTATTGTCATTGAAGCAATTAAAGCTTTTAAATTTAAATCGTTAATAGCTTTCTTGTAAGCTGTTACTGTGCAATTAGTGATCCATAAAATAAGCTTACAGTAAGTCTCTCGTGCGCTTGCAGCGCTTGAAAAGCTTTATTGTCTAGTTATACAGCAGATTAATTCAAAGTCGCATTCCGGTCCTGTGTTTATGTACTTTTCAAAGTACCTATCAAAAACAAACAAAGGGGTCCACTCAGTTTTGTAAAACTGATGAACGGTATTATAATTGTAATTATAGTCTATAATAGTCTAATACTTTAGCTGTTCATCTGTTACCTTTTCACGAGAAATCAAAGGAACGGATTTTAAAAATATTTGGCAAGGAGCTAGGCTGTACTATAAGGAAGTATATTTAGGCTACTTTTTTGTGCCAGAAAACAATTTAGAAAGGGGTGATATATGGGATGAAAATTTGTATGCACAATCTATAATTCATCAAGTTAGTAAATAAAGAAATAAATGTTTCAACGTTACTCTGCCATTTTTATTACATTCATAAATTAAAAGAAGAGACTGGACGATGTCACGAACAGCTAGTCTATATAATATATTTCCCAGAGTAGACCTTGGGTGTCTTTGAATAGTGTCCTTCAACTTTTGCTAGCTTTCTAGGTTACAAGCTCACCTTCGATAGACTGGAGCTTCGCGTATAAATTGAGTTTGTCGGTAAATTATGAAATGCTATTTCAGTTCAATAGTTAGTAACAATTTATATTTTGAAATGGTTGTTCAAAAATAAATATGCCAACTATAACTGTGTTAAATTTTTATCGTTTTAAAGGTTCTGCAGTTCGATAAAAACGGAATTCTTGCTAAAAACGACGTCCTATGCAACTCCTCTTGACCCCTTCCTCTCGTACAACTTGGTTTTCTTAGAAGATCAACAACTATTAATAATATGTAACGTGTGCATGTTTATGGGTAAATGCACTCACTTAATCACTCATGCAGAGTGAGTACACGTGAACGCACTCACTAGTTAGTGAATGAGTGTACATACTACAGTACTTACTCACTCATGTGAGTCTATTACACTTACGTGGGTGAGAGCTGCTCACTCATTAGTGACATCGCATTCGCGTATGCACGCACTCACTACACGCACTCACTAGTGAGTGAGTGCGTGTTTGAGAAATGCAATACATTTAATGTCACAAAATATTTTTTTTTATATTTAAATTGATGCGATCTTGTACGAAAATGGGCACTGATCATAGACATAGATAGTCATAGATCACTATCTATATCTGTGGCACTGACACCTTGACCATAGAGTTCTAACTGAGGAGTTTAACTTTTTTGTACACAGGGCGGCTATTGGGGTGAAACGGGATGGGCAGCCGGCGATAATAGAGATGCAGCCGCTAGAGCGGCATACGAAGCACTGCTTCGTGTGTCCCTGAAGCTTCCTACAGGAGATAGGTTTGACGATTTCGCAGAGTCCGTGAAGGCGAGAGCGAAATTACATTACAACTATACGTTCTCAGATGGAGAAGAGGTAAGTTGAGATAAAAACCTTTTTACAAGTGAGATACTTTTTATTTTGTTAATAAACGCCGCAGCCTCCTAGATTTTGTACAAGCTTAGCAAGTTATGACGTCATATCTGTAATGAGCCAAGAACTGTATTTATTATTGTTTAAACAGTAAATAAAATCCTTTTTATTTCGATGTTTTTATAGTATGGTATTTAAGTGTCAGCTCTTTTATATCCATGTATACATAAGTGGTTTTAGAATTTAACGTAACATGTGTAATCTAGCCCAGTCTCGCTAAAATAATCATCAGCGTTGAGCGCGGTATGTTTTTTTAAATTAAACTTAATTTTAATTACGCGTACTAGTCCCGAAAACTCGAGCTAATACTTTAAGTATTGTTTTTTTCAAAATAAAACTGTAACATGAAGTTCCTTCAGTAAAAATCTTTTCAGTAGATTTTTTTAGCATCTTTCAAAAACAGACGTCCGCGACGTTTTATTTTGAGAATCCGCGGAATTTGTTATCTCCCTTTTTTACGCACAAGTTTGTTAGTGAATACCTGGAATTACGAGACTTGTATTATTCAACTTTCAGACACGCTTGACCGTTTTTCTTCTTTTATTTAATACAAAAGGAAACTCAGTGTGCTAATGAGGTTATAACTTTCACTAAGCTTGCTGTTAGCATCCAAGCTGATATAATTACATCTCTACAGTATTTCTTTAATAAAACTTTATTAGTGCTGACGCAGTTAAAGCCTCGCGTTCCTTGTAATAACTTTGTATAATTAATGAGAAAAGGAATATAAAGGAAAATAGAATAATTTAGATTTGTGCTTTTCTTACCTTGTTTCTGAGTTTAAAGATTAATAAGGATATCTATGGCTTGATAGTTATGATAAGCTACTATAAAGATGTACGCAATATGTCACCATGAATGTCGTATAGAAAAACAGCCCATAAACCTTCCAGTGTTAGCCTTGAGTATTACTTTTTTTTATCGCTGAAGCACAGTAGACAGGCTGATGGCCGGACATGTGATGGCATGTGGTTACCGTCGCCTATGGACCTTAGCAATACCACAGGTGCTGTCAATGTGCTGTCGGCCTTGAAGGAAAAACTGGAACCCGGCCACTGATGCCGGAACACAACTTAAACTTGTTATGGCGGTATACTCTAGACCAGGGGTGGTAGCCATCCAGTCGGGTTAATACCTTACCACCTGAGTGTGGGTTACTTTGTGGCCGCCCGGGCGCAGGAATGAATATACTTTTCCGTTCCTGCGCGGTTTTTTTAAAGAGAGCCTATGGTGTTTTTTTTATATCGGTTATCCCGATATGCAAGTTCCATCATGTAGTTTTCCTTCAACGTCAGCAAATCTCGATATCTTCTCTATAAATATTATAAACGCGAAAGTTTGTAAGAATGGATGTATGAATATATGTTTGTTATTCTTTCACGCAAAAACTACTGAATGGATTTTGATGAAACTTTCCAATAATATAGCTTACCTATCGGAATAACACATTAGGCTATAATTTATAAATATATAGTGTGAATTATCCAAAATATAACGATTTTCTATCACCACGCGGGTGAAACCGCGGGCACAGCTAGTACCTTAATTAACGTTAATATTACATATTTCAAGTTTATAGTTTGACAAAATACACGTTACTTAAAACATGACTTGCCCCGATAACAGTCTACAAACATGTAATTTCATTAGTAATGATCAGATGCAGACATGTTAAAGAAAGATCAGATATACGAGCAGTGCATATACGAAGAAATTAGTAAAAGTAGATGAAGAGAAAGGTGTTTGCCAGGAACGTCGGCAGCAGAGGTCCATCGTCTGTGCCTACCCCCATGCGTGGTAATACCGCATAGTGGTGCCGATTGTGATTTTGGCCGACTAGCCGAATAGCCGGCCGACCAATCCGTTGTAAAGAGGCCGACTGAAGGGCACCCCAGGCAACCAAGCGGTCTCTAAGGAGCGGAAGCCGTATAAAGTAATGCAGGCTAATCTGCAACGAATGCAGCTCGCAACGAACGAGATTATTAAGACAGCAAGCGAGAAAGGTACGGCTTTCGCTCTACTCCAGGAGCCTTATGTGGGCAATGTGGGAAAGGTGAGGGTCTATCGGGGAGTCAGAATGTACCAAAATACTAAATCGACAAGTACTACAGTCAAGGCGGCAATTGCTGTGCTCGACTCAGAAGTACAAGCCATCAAAGTGCCCGAATACACCACCGACAACTTGGCTGTTGTCAAGTTGGGGTGTGGACCTGACGCCCTGGTAGTCGTCTCCCTTTATTTCGAACCCGATCGAGACGTGGAGCCCTACATGGAGAAAATTAGAGAAATCGCCAAATTTACGGGAACCCGGAGGATAGTAATAGGCGGCGATGTGAACTCAAAGAGTCCATGGTGGAGTAGCCCCACAGAAGACAGACGAGGGGAGAAGCTGGCAGGACTCCTGAACGAGTTGGACTTGCAGTTGCTCAACGAGGGAGATACTCCCACTTTCGACACCGTGCGTGGAGGCAGAGTTCTAACGAGCTTTGTCGACATCACGGTCTGCTCAGCGGACCTCCTCGACTTCGTGACAGACTGGAAGGTGGACGACGGGGTGACGAACTCTGACCATAACACTATTCTCTTTACCATTCAAAGTAAACCGCTTAACGGTATATGTATGACTAGAACAACTCGGATTTTTAACACACGCAAGGCTAACTGGGGCCACTTTCTTGAGAAAGTGGACCAACTTATGCTAGATAAGGGACTTACCACGGACGAAATTGAAGTACTGACAGACACGATGGACCTGGAAAATAAAATAAACTCGTTAAACAACATAGTAGTAGAAGCATGTAAAAATAGTATCCCAAAGATAAAACAGAAAAATAAAGTAAACTTACCCTGGTGGTCGGAAGAGCTCGCCAAACTGAAGCGTGGAGTCGTCGCGAAGAAGAGGAGAATCCGCTGTGCCGCGCCGTCTTGTAGGGGGAGTTACATCGATGAGTACCTGCAAGTAAAAAGAAGATATCAAATTGAGATCAGCGCCGCAAAGACAAAGAGTTGGAAGGAGTTTTGTGGCAAGCAGGATCGGGAAGGAGTCTGGGAGGGGATATACCGGGTCATTGGAAGGACAAAGAAGAGGGACGAGGATGAGCCTATGACAGACAAGGGAATGGTACTGGGACCGTATGAATCCGCTGCACTACTCGCAAAAACATTCTACCCCGAGGACAGTGCCGAGGGAGAGAACCACGGACACAGGGCGATTCGAGAGCAAGCGGACAAATTAAACGATGAACTCGCATTGCTAGGGAACGGAGATCCGCCCTTTACTGCCCTGGAACTGAAACAGGCTGCACATCGGTTCAATCCCAAGAAGGCACCCGGGGCAGATGGTTTAACCGCCGATATTTGTGCCCAGGCCATTCACCACAAACCGGAGTTCTACCTATCACTGGTTAATAAGTGCCTAACACTTGGATATTTTCCGGTGATCTGGAAGCGGGCGACTGTAGTCGTGCTCCGGAAGCCGGGAAAAGAAGACTACTCCCAACCGAAGTCATATAGGCCCATCGGCCTTTTACCAGTGATGGGTAAAATTCTTGAAAGATTGATCGTAAATCGACTCACGTGGCACCTCGTGCCTAGGCTGAGCGCCCGCCAATACGGATTCCTGCCTCAAAGAAGCACGGAGGACTCCCTCTATGATCTAGTGAACAACATACGCGATAAGCTGAAACTTAAGAAGATTATAACACTTGTCTCGCTAGACATAGAGGGCGCGTTCGACAGCGCTTGGTGGCCAATGATTAGGGTCCGGTTGGCGGAGGAAAACTGCCCAGGCAACATCCAGAGGATACTGGGCAGCTACCTGGAAAACCGCAGCGTCTCCCTTAGGTACCTGGGAGAAGAGGTGGAAAGACAGACCACGAAAGGCTGCGTGCAGGGTTCCATTGGGGGGCCTATCCTTTGAGACCTGCTCCTCGATCCCCTTCTCAAAGAACTAGATGCGAGAGGAGAGTACGTACAGGCGTTTGCGGACGACGTGGTTCTTTTGTTTGATGGAGACTCCGGCAGCGGCATAGAGAGAAGAGCTAATGCGGCTCTCTCCTATGTTCAGGAGTGGGGTATCCGTAATAAGCTGAAATTTGCTCCCCATAAAACGAAAGCTGTGACCTTCACACGCAAATTAAAGTATGACACCCCAAGACTGAACATGGGAGGGGTCCGCATAGAGATGGCCTCAGAGGTTAAGGTCCTAGGTGTAACCATCGATAACAGCTTGACATTCAACTTGCACATACGTAGTGTATGTGCGAAGGCAATAAAATTCCAGAAGCAACTATCACGCGCCGCGAAGGTCACCTGGGGACTTAACCCTGAGATCGTCAGGATCATGTATTCAGCGGTGCTGGAGCCAGTAATCCTGTATGCAGCGAGCGTCTGGGCGCCTTCAGCCGCAAAGTTGGGTGTGCGTAAGCAACTCAACACGGTCCAACGAGGATTCGCTCAAAAATGTGTAGAGCATATAAGACCGTCTCCCTGAACTCAGCAATGGTGCTGGCTGGTCTGCTCCCCCTTGATCTCCGTATAAAGGATGTTGCTTCCTTATACGAGGCCAAGAGGGGGGTAGAGCTGCCAATGCTTGGGGACAGGGAGATGGAAATGCGAGTTGCTTACGCCAACACAACTCACCCGGCCTCACAGATCGAGTTACAGTTTGGCTGCCTGATGGACCAGGAGCAGGTGGATGCGCAACGCCTTCAGGCGGTGCGTATCTTTACGGACGGCAGCTTAATCGAAGGCCAGGTCGGAGCCTCATTATCCTTTTGGGATAATGAGGTCAAGACCAAAAGCCGGAAAATTAAGCTGGCGTCCTTTTGCACGGTCTATCAGGCAGAGTTGCTGGCGATACGTGAGGCTACGGCGTCGGCTTGGAAGCGCCCAGAAAGAAGCTTCGGCATCTACAGTGATTCCAGATCGGCGTTGCAGTCGCTGTGCTGCTGGAGCTCCATAAACCCGTTAGCGTTCGAGGCAAGAGAGAACATTAGGCGGTGTGTTCTCGATGGGAAGCAGGTGAGCCTGTACTGGGTAAAGGCCCACGTTGACGTCAGAGAAAACGAGCGAGCGGATGAGTTGGCGAAAGCGGCAGCACTTTCTCTGAAAGTGAAGCCGCTTTACGACAAGTGTCCGGTTTCCTTCGTCAAACGGCAGTTCCGCATGGGAACGGTTGACGAATGGAACCGGAGATATTGTCAAGAGTCAACGGCATCCGTTACGAAACTCTTTTTCCCTGAAGTCACGCGGGCCTTCAAGTTAGTTAGGCAGATCGGCCTCACCGGTCTGCACACCCAGCTCTTCACGGGGCACGGGGGATTCTCGGAGTACCTGAACCGGTTCGGGTGCAAAGAGAATCCCTCGTGCATTTGCGATGAGGAGCAGCAAGAAGATGTTCCGCATCTAATTTTCTGGTGTCCGATATATACCCGGGAGAGACATAACTGTGAAAGCAAGCTTCGTGTCAAAATTCGTTTTGAAAATATGGACGAATTAATGTCTAAAAAGAACGTGGAGGATTTTATAGCACATTGCATTAAGATAGTTAAAACAGTAGTTAGTAGGAATAAGAATATAGATAAATAAGATGTGAAATTATCATATATTTAGGTATATATGCATAATACGCAGACAACCTTTAGCAGATGAGTAAATAGCTTGTAATCCAAAACAAAAGATAAAAAAATACAAAAATATATAGAAAAATAAGAGTAGTTAGGAAAATAGACACAGTTGGAACATAGAATGATACAATAAACAACAATAAAAGAAGCTTGTTTGAAGTACGAATAAAGTAGAAAGATAGTGCCTGTAATTTAGTGTATTAGTATGTACGAAAATAGGTAATAGGAAAAATTTCTGGAACAATAAGTCTAGACTAGTTAAGAAAAAAATGTATAAGTCATATATAATAAAACATGTAACAGTACAATAGAATAGATATAAAATATTTGGATATTTTTTTTTATTTTAAGCAAAATTGTATAAACTAGATAGAACAAGATGTAATAGTGTTAAGGAAATTATAAACCTATTTTTTATAAAATAAAGCAATATAAGAAAAGAAAAGATAAATAAAAGAAAGAAAAGAAACAAAAAAGAAATAGATAAAAAGAAAAAAAAAAGAAAATTAAATAAAAATAAAACAAAAGAAAAATAAACCCCCTATAAGAATATACAACCCGAGCAATCTCGTTAGCTTGGAGAGAGGAATTAAAAAAAAAAAAAAAAAAAAAAAAAAAGAGGCCGACTAGTCGGCCAAGCCGATCACAGTTTCGGGCATTTCCGTGACGCTTCCTTTATATCTGATTCGCACGCAAGTCGCAACCACCGCCTGCGAGCGGGTCGGAACCTGTTTTTTCACTTCGCATTGTTTCTTGATTTTTACTTTTGTACGGGTCAGGGTGGTGTTTTTGTGAAAAAAAATTGTTTAAAGATAATAGGTACTGTTATTGTTCATTAAAGTGAAAGAGCTCAATTAAAATTTAATCATATCAAAAAGAAAGTCTTGTGTATGGATTACAAAGTATTAGTAAAGTTTAGATTATAACTTAACTTGTCCGTGCCTACCCCGCAAGGGAACTGGCGTGAAGTTATGTATGTATGTAGATTATAAACTTCAAAGTAAGAAGCCAGATATTCGGCGCTCTTGGCCGAATACTCGCCGACTACGGTAGTGGCCGGATAGTCGGCACATCTCTAATGTACCAATAGTATATGTTATGGAAAATCAATAGATTAGATTATAAAGTGTTTAAAGAGACAAGAAGGCTTTAATATTTTCAACCATATTTATAGCTTAAAGAGCAAACTATAGAAATACATGTCTTAATTGTTATAATAAAGGTCTCATATCAACATCATGATAAAACTTATTTTTGTTCAAAGGTAAATTTCTTCATCGGCGCTTTTTACGACGGCGTTTATTTACTTGGTATGGCGTTGAATGAAACTCTTACAGAAGGTGGCGATATAAGAGATGGGAGGAATATCACACAGCGTATGTGGGGAAGAGATTTTCACGGTAAGAATGTGAAATAGAAAATAGAGAATGTAAAAATAGATTATCGGTGTGTCATACCATGCGTAATGAAGGGTTTCATAGCTCTCTGTTATTTGGCTGCGGAACCCTAAAAACTGTGATTAACCGAAAACATCGCATATAATGAGCGGCATAATTTAACGTTTAAGTGCAAGAAAAATAGAACAATTTGTAATAAAACTAAATTTTAACGGTTTTAAGCGCGGTAATTTATTTAATTTTTATTATTCCGACGTTTCGGCCACTTTTCAGTAGCTGTAATCACGGAAGACAAAGATATCAAGTGTAAATGAGTATTGTTAAAGATTTATTTAGCCTACTGCCAACTTGTTCATTTTAATTATTTAGTTATAAATTTTTTTATGGTTATTTACTCTATGGTAGCCTAATCTAATTTACCACCGCTTCGCAACATGTTGTGGCTTGAAAAGAAGAAGCGACGCAAGAAACTCTTCAGCAAACATGCCTAACACTAATCATTTTATATAATATTAAAATGGGTGGGAGGAAAAATAAAAAGAAATGATCAATCAAGTTGGTTTGTATTCCGGTGCACGCAGAAAGAGCCCACAGTGTCTTGTGGTTTGGCAGTTGCTTTTTGCTGGTTGTGGTTCTTAATAGTTTTAATGATAGGGTCCCAAACAGGTGGTACTTGCCAACGATCTTCTATATTGAACTTCTCTATAGAACAATATGTTCAAAATCAACCCTTTCCCTTGGTTTGACGGTTGGCATTACTTCACAGAAATGTATACTTATAAACTTCACTATTTGGTATACAGGGGATGTGTTTATTTTTAGTTTTCGTCAAATTCGGCCTCGAGACTCATTAAATGTTTTTCGCTGTGTCGTATATGTAGTTTAGAACTTGAAAAATTCACCGTATACCAAATTTCAGCACACATGCTCCTGTACTTTTTCTGTGAAAGCGTAATAGACAGAAATACAGAGTTAGTATACGGCGATCACGGTAACTTTATCCGTGCAGGAACGGAGAAAGAATACAATTTCCTGCGGCCGGGCGGCCTGTCGTAAGAGGCGACTAAAAAACCCACTTCCAGGTGGTAGGGCATTTGCCCGACGGGATGGCTACCACCCCTGTTCTATAGTATGCCGCCATAACAACTTTGAGTTGTGTTCCGGCATTAGTGACCAGGTTCCAGTCTCTATTAAGAGAGCAGCAGCGCATTTGTAGCACCTTTGGTGTGTTGCAAATGTCCATAGGCGATGGTAACCACTTTTCATCAAGTGGGCCGTCTGCCTGTCTGCTGAGCTCCTGCAATAAAAAAAAATAAAAAAAACTTGACGCGGGGTGTTACCAAATTCTAAAAATTAACATAACTTAACATCATGGTATAAATACAGATTATTACAGAATGTAAATTATATTTTTTTTAGGATTTTCTAGTAATTATCGCGATTTTAGGTGTTTTTGACTCTAGCTTTAGGTGTTAATATTTTTTTCAACACACTTGCTCATAAAGTGGCTCTATGATCACCGCAATTAGGCACAGAATGACACCCATAACCAAACTGTGAGTAAAAAACATTATAACTCACTAGTGAGTTATAGATTTTTTTTTAAATTTTATTGGTTGAGTTGCTTTGTTCTTAAAAAAGTTTTTATTCAAAAAAAAAAAGATCGTGTTCTATAGAACAAATAAATTAATGTTCCTATTGCTTGCTCATTTCATGCAACTTCTTATTTAAATAGATAATTTTAACTCCTGCACGTCAGGTTATAGTGAACGGGGTATATCACTGTTATGTTAGTGTGTATTCATCTTCGATGATTAATAGGTTGTACAGATTATTGATTGTTTAAAGTATATATAATATTAAAGAAGAAAATTTTGTACAGGAATCACTGGCCACGTCCGCATCGACGATGTTGGTGACAGGGACGCTGATTACGCCATATTGGATCTAGATCCGGTCACTGGAAAGTTCGAGGTAAGATAAGCGAAGTTTCACGCGTTGTAATTAGTCAGAAAAAGTTTATTTGGTGTGAAAGTAAAGCTACCAAATGTCTATCTCGGAAAGTAAAAAGTTCTCGGTAAGAGTTTTGGTTTTAGCCAAATGCGTGTTAACTTTAGTGATGTAACACAAGTGTTATAAGTTATAACTGAATCCGAAGTAAGTATCAATAAAATCGGCTTGCTTGGTGATGAATGTTTACTGTTTTTGCGATTTTTTTAATGCGAAGCTGGTAAACAGGCAGACGGCCCACAAACTAGACAGTAGTTACTGTTGCGTACATATAAACATTTCCAACACCAGTTGCAAAGTTAACGCGTTGCTAGCCTTTAGGAAGCAATATTGTAGTTATTGACTATGGCTAAATGGCTCTTGTTTAAAATGTTAAAAATAACGCTGTTAATGAATAGCTATATTAGTGCATATAAAAATATATACGTTATCTATAGTATTTAACATTGTTATCGTTAATTAATGATAACACTGGCAATTGGCGTGAGGAACCTCTGATATATTTATATTTTATACCTATGTATGTAGTTTGAGAGTCAAGGACAAATCAATATTTGCTATAGTGTTTTTAACCTTTTAAGAAGAAGAACAAAGTACAAAATACAAAGCCAGAAGGCCCAGCTCGCCATACACAACGCGGTGCTGGTACCTACGCTCACGTATGGAAGCGAGAGTTGGGTATGGAAGAGAGAGCATGAAAGTAGAGTAAACGCGGTTGAGATGCGAGCACTGCGCAAAATCTGCGGAGTGACGCTCGCGGACCGCGTTCGTAATACCGAAGTAAGAAAGAGAGTTGGTCTGAAAGAGAATGTCGGGGTGAAGGTAAGGAAAGGAATGCTCCGGTGGTTCGGGCATGTGGAAAGAATGCATGATGAAAGAATGACTAAACAGATATACAATGCAAAAGTGGACGGATGCAGAAGTCGTGGAAGGCCAAGACACACCTTCCATGATCAAATTGATCGTGTACTAGCGGAGGGTGATGTCAGGAGCCTTAAGAACAGACGAGTGTGCATGACAAGAGTTATGAATGTCAAAGAAGCAAGTGAGGTGTGTAAGAATGGGCCTAAATGGCGCTCTGTTGTTCTTGCCTACCCCGCAAGGGAACTGGCGTGAAGTTATGTATGTATGTATGTATGTAGTGTTTTTAACCTCTAAAACAGAGATTCTCAAAGTGGAGTCGAAATCGGTTTCCCATAGGTTGAGATCATCAACAATAACTGATATAGGGGGTCGACGAGGTCTAAAAATCGACCCCATTTATTAACTAATACAAGTTCTTATTTGAAACTTTCACGATAATATATAAGTTGTGTTACATGTACCAATATTGTTATAAGACTGACTACATTTTAATAGGAGAGTAGGAAGTTTTGTTAAATTTTAATGAGAAAATGATGTCAAATTTATTCACTTAACCAACTGCAAAATTTTTAAATTGGTATGTTTAGTAATTTTGTGTCAATACGAAAAAAGCTAGAGATAGGATTTTTAAAGTAATTTGGCTATGGGAGTCTGAGGTTTCAGTTTATTTTGGGAAAGGGGTCTCTTGCCCAAAATAGTTTGGGAATCCCTGCTCTAGAATATGTTCACTTTTGTATTTTGTACTTTGTTCTTCTTCTTAAAAGGATAAAAAATATATATTGTATTGAATTATTGTAACGTCATTGACAATTAATAATAATATCGCATTACAAATGTTATATTATATACCCATCGCTACATCTGTGTGGAACGGTGACTAACGCTATCATTATCCCAGATAGACCGGGGGCCCAATTGCTATTTCAATATAATTGCAACTGCTATGCGTTGCCAAGATATCCAAAGTACGATTTTATTGCGATAGTGTAAAAAATTCGTAATCTACTAAACCCACAATGTCTTCTCGATATCGTCGCGGCGGAATATTGTAAAAAAAAATGGCATTACCATTAGCAGAAATGACGTTAGCCAAAATGAATACTGAAAAACTACCAAAAATTTTAAACATTTCTTTCGTAAGTTTTCGCTTTTAAATACATATTCACAAAAACGACCACTCGGTATTATCAGGATACCGAAATCGGGCAAAACTACGATTTAGAATTTTAGACGATAGTGTCCGGCAATTTTGACGAGATAGTAATAGCAGAATTGGACCCCAGTAACATAAGGTGACAATTATGAATTTTCGAGAACCGCCTAACGACATCCTACACGGCTGGATTCGCAGAAATTGTTAACGCTCAGCTATAGTTCTTGGAACTCAGAAATGCGAGCGGCATTACATGTTGTGTTAAAACTGATTTACATTCATCAAGCTACTGACTTGAATTTCGAAGAAGCCAGTGCTGACTGGCATCGTGTAAATTGATTCCAAGTCAGTACAACGCTACTAAGTCAGTGCTGATTTCAATATTCCTGATTGAATATTTTGAAGTCAGTCCGCTCCCCCCGGCATTCCCACCAATTTAAAGTCACTAGTCGAGGGCTTACTCTCAGACATCTTTCGTCGTTCGTTTACGTTTTAGATGTTTTTTTTGCTTGTTTTTTACATTTAAATGCATTGTCCATTGTATAATTATTGCTGTATAGTATAGACTATATTATTGTAGTGTAAAGAAACCTTTCTTCTTTCTGCCATTTATATAAAGTTTTATTGACTCTTTCGGGCGGATCGGTCGAAAACGAATGACGAAAGGTGTTTGAGATTGAGAGTAAGGCGTCGGGATAAATGTAAATTAGCCTTTACAGTAGGCATGAAACCAGAAGCGAGATGTTAGGACGATAAGCCTAGACACGCACACTGTCACGATGTGCAAATTGTGCATGTATATACAGTTGTATACGTTCAACCACGAGCATAGTACTTAAGACAGTAAAAGTAGTCACAGATTAATTTTAAGCTTAGTTGGTTCATAAGAATATAAAATTGAAGTTAGTAGTATAATTATAGTATGGTTTTCGAAATTGTATAAAAGTTAAATATAGTGGAATCTCCATAACTCGAATCTTGTTAAGTCGAAATCTTCCGTAAGTCGAAAAAAATGCCGTTCCCTTCCACTAAACTCACAAATACTCGGCATCTCGAATTATTGCCAGGTGGTAGGGTATTTGCCCGACTGGATGGCTACCACCCCTGGTCTATATTATGTCGCCATAACAACCTTGAGTTGTGTTCCGGCATTAGTGACCAGGTTCCAGTCTCCCTTAAGAGAGCAGCAGCGCATTTGTAGCACCTTTGGTGTTGCAAATGTCCAAAAGCGATGGTAACCGCTTTCCATCAAGTGTCTGTCTGCTGAACTCCTGCAATAAAAAAAATAGACTTTGTAACTCGAACAAAATTATATTTCCCTGCGTAGGCATTTTAGTACATATTCATACTCGATAACTCAAATTTCGAAAATCAGACTCTGAAGTCGAAGTTAGTCAAACATAATGACGTCTTACTTGGAATTCCCCGAACTCGAAGCAATAAGATCCGAAAGGGAATGTCCGGTGCGTTTGTTCTATTGTTTCTGCCTAGTACATGTGCGATGAATGGATAAGGTAATGACTCTTTATATATATACAATGTACTCTTTGGTAATGACTACGAACTAATGAACTTGAATAAAATTTACTTTTAGAGAAAATCGTCAATGACATATGTATGTTCTACCTTTTGCCAGTGGCTTTGCTCGCTTTAATTATGTGCTACAGGAACAGTACATTTCCCAGGATAAAAGTAGCCTATGTGCTATTCCAGATTATAAATCTTTCTCTGTGCCAAATATCATCCAGATCCGTTTAGCCGTTCTGGCGTGATTGAGCAACAAACATCCATCTAAACTTTTACAGTTATGATGAATGAAAATTCTTTATTATTCACCATAAACTTAAATCTAGACAATTGATATATTTGCATTAGAACAATGGACGGCCTTATCGCTTATAGCGATCTCTTCCAGGTAACCCAGTGTCTAAGGAGATTTTAATGGAAATTTACATATACGATTTTTGGTGGTGTACTAAACTGAAATAAAAGTAATAAAATCACAATCAAATACTATTACAAATAAAACATAAATAATCTACTATATACTTATACTATATACTTTATGATATTAGTATAAATATAGTAGAAGTATAGATGTATATGTATAATTGTGTATATATTTATTATTATTATACACGTATAATGTTTTTTATTCTATCCATTACACTAAATTAGTTCGCTCTGTCAAATTTAATAAAAAAGTTTTATTAGCCTTCGATTATAAAATTGTAATATGCGCTGTAGGTATTATTCATTAAATTAATAGACATTCATAGACAGAAAGATAGACGATCAACATGTAAGTATTCTCTCTTTGCCATTTATTTACGATAATCTATAGGGCCTGTAGCTTATGTACTATAAGGTAAAAATTTAATGTCACAGGGGTTTTACAAACTTACAATCGACACCCCGCGTGTTCCATTAGTAGCTCATAACGTCATAATTTTCGATCACACAACGCTCACAACGACCCATGTCAAGAGGTGGGTCGAATAACCGTTCCACTTGGGTTTACGATTGTAACGCCAGTAAGCAAGTGGAACGGAAAAAATCGCGGTCGTGAACGTGGTCGGAGTCTGTAATAGAACGTGCCCACCGTGCTTCTTGTAGCTCATACAAATACACCAGTCAAATAGCCAATTTGACAATTTGAACATCCATACTGACACACTTTTTATCATGTCACAAAAACATTACAGCCCTTTTGATTTTGTATGAGAAGACTGCCTTATGACGTCACAATTTTAACGAGTCAAATATCTTGTTGATTATTGTTCAATCTGTAATTAAAATTATTTCTGTAATGAACTGTTGAAAGTGAAATGATAACAAGATATTTTGACGCCTGCTCTTTTATATGAAAACTATTAAGAATTTATTGTAATATCAATCAAATAACCAATTAGGATTTCACTTCGGAATGGGTTTATTTGAAAATCTCAAGACACGGATACGAAATCTTTGAGACTTTTGAGACAACTAGAGTGCTTTACGTGTTTGTACATTTTTACAACGTCATAGCTTATTGGTTTTCATTCCGAGTCGCCTTATTTGGCGGGACAAAAACAGTTTGTTTCCAGTTTAAATCGAACCTATATCGTGTTCGGCCCATTTTGTTTCAAGTAAGTGAGCCACCAGTAAACCCCAAGCCTGATAAATGGAGAATATGTAACATTCAATACCCCTAAATTTTCTCTTCGATTTATAGAGGATTCCGACTTTATAAATTGTCAACCACTTTTATTACCAGCGGATATCCGCTTAAGGTCAAACCACTGCGAGGAAATCGCGGTGGAGTGTGTTTTTTAAAAAATACATAAGTAAAACACGGTTATGACATGAAACGGTGTAATGGGCAGACTCGTAAGTTTATTTTAGTTTTCTATTTATTCAGTCAACCAAGTGATCAATCGTTTTTAGTACAATTCGGCCATTGAATAAGACTTAAGTCTATTAAGGTGAACAGCACCTTAAAAGTACTTACTATTAGTACTATTCGATAATTAGAACTGTTAGATTTTCTTTTTTAGTAATTTATTTTTATTTCTTATTTTATTTATTTATTTCCTTTCCACAAAACATAACAATAAAGTGGGATTTTTTTAACTAGGGGTGGAAAAGTCGGGAGCCCAAACTAGGAAAAAAATCCTGTCATTATGGCACTCCTGACCCCTCACCTCCAGCTTAAAAATACAAGTATATAGTGGCTGACACTAATGTTTATAAGATATGCAAGTGGTTTAAGTTACATATGAATTATATGAGCATGTGCCTGTGGTGTGGATGCATATAGGCGTGTGTGTGTGTGTGTGTGTGTGTGTGTGTGTGTGTGTGTGTGTTTGTGTGCGCATATGATTGTTATTGATATCCTACCACTTGAACTGTAAAGATAATTATTTAATAGGTTGTATAAGGTTTTCAGTGATTTCAGAAAAGATTTGACTTCCTTTCCTACTTCCTTTTTGAGTTCATAGTGTTTTAATTTCTATAAATCAGTAGTTAGCTTTGAACTTATTTTGTTGTATATAAAAGAACTAAGAAAACAAGCAATTGAATCACGGTTCTAAATAGTTCATAGATCATGAACGATAAAAGACTGGAAGACCGTTGACTGGAGCGCTAAGCGCTGACGAATTGAAGTAATTAATAGACTGAATAATCTTTGGTAATGTGAAACGTTTCTTTTGGTACAGTATAGGGAACCGGTTCCTAATAGTATGTATATCGTTCATGAACTACACAAGACTAGTTCACTTTAATATAAAAAGGGTTCAGACTGTTAAATTGTATAGATCATTGACCTCTAAAGACTGTCTTATCGTAATACCGAGAATTTTAGCTCCTCAGATTTGGACTATGTCGGAAGTGCAAAATCCTTTTAGGCATTTTTGTACGTTACGTCGACCCTTCGGACCTTTCATCATACATAAATTTTGTTGCTGGTCATTCCTTACCCTTTTAAGGTTTATGAACTATACGGCCCTAAAATGATATGAGGCGTGCGTAAAATGTATGAACTGTGTAAAAGATATAATATATTATAATTAGAAGTATAATTAATTAATGACTCTAGGTATTATAACTCCCCGTGGCAAACCAGGTATAGGATGCCACTTGCGTAGACACGTTAGATCAGCCAGTTTAGCAGCGGAAACAGCTGTATCGCTCAAGCGGCTCAAATATGCAACCTTCAGTGAGAATTATATGTTTGTTCCTTTTGTTGTTGAAACACTTGGACTGTGGGGTCCTGAGGCCAAGACAAGGATATTTCAAAACGACTTATGGACTATTCGGGAAATTAGTGGGCGGGTTCCTACCTCGGACAACGGATCAGTATGGCGACACAGCCAGGTAACGTAGCCAGCCTTCTGGGGACCTTGCCCATTGTCTTCGATGACCTAGGCTCAGTATTCTACTTATAGCCTTACTGGATTATTGGTAGAATATAATATAAGTTATGTTTACTTCATTGTAGTAGTTTTGAATTTATGTATATTTCGATGTGCATATAAAAAATTAATTATGTGAACTGCTAAAATTACATCAACTAATTGGGTAAGTGCTTGTTAGTCCGCACACAACGAAGGGATCTGTAGAGATGAGACTGTGTAATTGTTTTATTCAGATGAGCTTTGTTAGAGCTGTAATGCTCAGAATACGTAGTGATCGCTATAACCGAAGGTGTTTCAGACATTTGTAAGTTTGTTTATTCTGTAAACAAGTAGGTATGCATTACGGATGTTATGGATATGTAATTTCAGATCTGTATAAGTATGAATATATGAATAATATTATATTGGTTTTGATTACAATCTAATTAACGAAAGTACAAATTCCCAAAATATGCTTTTATTTTTTAAGATACATGTAAGCAATGTAAGTACGTTGCTGTTTCTTCAAATCTTTTTTTCTCCCTTCTTCTTTCTCTCTACTTCTAGTCTTTATTTTTTCGCAGTTTCACTACATAACTTTGTAGCACTATAAATTTCCGAAAAAAAATCGCTGTAACATACACAGACAGAAGGATGGACGGTGGAACATGACGATTTCACAAGGGTTTCCGTTTTTCCAAAAAGGACTATAGAGCCCTAAGGGTACGTTTATGGTAGCGCAGAATCGAAGCACATCGAAGCGTCAATCTAAAAGTTGACATAGCCAATTCACCCTTATCTCACAATTTAATGTACATATTTCTATAGAGATAAAAAAATCGTGCGTATTTGCGCGCATTCTACGTAATACGCGAGTCTGCGAGCTACCAATGCTAAATGGTGCAAGCGCCTATTAGACGAACCAAACCGCACGTCGTAAGTCGGTAATTGACGTCCATTTTATACGACTTTCATCACACCCAGTCAGTTACTGGGAAGAACTGATGTCCATCACTATTAAACATAAAAGCGCGCGAATTCGTGCAACTTCGCTTTAATTGTGAAGAATTTGACGCTTCGAAGGTCTTCGACTCTGCGCTAGCTTGAACGGACCCTTAAAATATACTTGTTTGAAATATCCAACTAAAAAAATATTGCTTTCGGAAATAAATTCGTGTATGCACGTGAGAAACATAATAAATAAGTGGAACTTGAATTCTAAGGTTGTAATAAAATAATATCGTCACACATTAGTATACATCTCGCATCGCTGATGTTCTGCCAAAGAGAAAAATAAAATTTCTATGAAAGTACTAAATGTTGAAAGAAAATTGTAATACTTTTTTTTTGTAAAATATACATAAATAAGTGTATGTACAATGGAATACAATCAAATACTCTTTGTTGTACACCAACATGATTGAAGGGATATACGATAATGTAAAATATTATAAAGTATAATAGTAGTACAATGGGCGCTTTTATAGCTTAAAACAGGCAACCTTTGGATGGACGAGATCTCTTCATAAAGATAGTGTTAGTGTACGTATAAGTACACGTTAAGATATATACTATCAAGTATATATAATATTTTAAAATATTTTCTGAAAGAGAGTGTCGGGGTGAAGGTAAGGAAAGGAATGCTCCGGTGGTTCGGGCATGTGGAAAGAATGCATGATGAAAGAATGACTAAACAGATATACAATGTAAAAGTAGATGGATGCAGAAGTCGTGGAAGGCCACGACACACCTTCCATGATCAAATTGATCGTGTACTAGCAGAAGGTGATGTCAGGAGCCTTACGAACAGACGAGCGTGCATGACAAGAGTTATGAATGTCAAAGAAGCAAGTGAGGTGTGTAAGAATAAGCCTAAATGGCGCTCTGTTGTTCGTGTGTACCCCGCAAGGGAACTGGCGTGAAGTTATGTATGTATGTATGTATAATATTTTCCAATGAGGCTGACAAATCTGACGGGCCAAGCATCCTCCCAGACTCGTTAAAAGTACCGCTGTGTGAGGAAGGGCGAGAGCTTTATGTTCCGCAAAGTTTTTGAGTTCAAGGTACATCTAGGAAAACAAAATTTTTTTAGGTACACCACAAATAAAATACATTTTTAAGTTCAATAATAAAATAATCAATATTTATTTATTAATCATCGAAACAATATTTATTATTAATCAACAAACCTAAAGTTCAAATTGCAGCATAACCTTATTTTTTTGAGGCACACCAATTAATGACCACGGTACACCAGTGTGCCGCGGTACATACTTTTTGAGAACACTGCATTAGAGCATTATTCAAGCGTATTACAAGTGAAATGCACTCTGACGCGCGAATATATATAAAATTTAAATATAAATAATGTTGAATTGATTTGAATAATACTCTCGCGCTTCCTCGCACAGCGGAACTGTTAACGAGTCTGGGAGGATGTTTGGCTCGTCAGATTTGTCTGACTCAATGGAAAATATTTTAAAATGGAATACTTGATAATATATATAAAATTTAGCCTTCCTAAAATGACGTAAGTTACCACATTTTTTTACAGTGTCTGTCAAAATTTATGGCCCCGAGGAAGTGTCTGGCAACTTTATATCTCTGTTTATAATATCATATATGACTTATGTAAAAACTAGCCTTGCTACTTTGACGTAAGTTAGCATGGTTTTTTTCCACCTTTCATACGTGCTACCTGAAAAACGGCCCCGCTTTCAGCTTAGCGAGTATCCATTCCTTTCTAAGTTTATGTTAAACTACCGATCCTAAGAATTTCATATTTCCTAAAATCACGTAAGTCTGGGGTGACTGGGATCTTGGACTATAAGAACTTATCATAAATAATAAATACACTCCAGCTGCCACGCAATTTGACCGTTAGCTGGCGAAATAAAGCATTGTCCTTCTTTTTTCTAGTAACTACTGCTACGAATGAAGCAAACATATTGTTTCAAACAGAGAAATGAAGCCCAATAAATCGCTTTATTAATAACAGGCAAGATTTATTTCTCATATTGTTTTATTTGTAAAGTGAATTTATTCGCTTAGCTTTTTGATAAAAAAGAATCCTCGGGTCGCTGATTTATTTCAATTTAGTTTTAATTTTCTTAAGAATTTGTTTATTTTTTAATCATAAAATGAAATAAATACGACTCTTCTTTCTTTAAAATTGTTTTTTTAGACATTATGAACAAAGAAACTTCATTAATTTAACTGGAATATAAATCCTTACACATTCAGCTAAAGTTAAAGTCCATTCAACAATTTGAAATAATTTTGATTTATAATTTACTAGCTGTCCCGGCAGACGTTGCCCTGCCCTGAAAAAATAAAAATCTGGGCCCAGATTCTAGCGCCTCCTACCAGTTCCAATTGTGAATCTAAAACATCCGGGGATCCACTCAAACATACCAAAAAATCATCAAATCGGTGCAGATTAGGAAGATCCTAGAACCCGATTTCAGCGCCACCTACCGTTTCCAGTTGTAAATCTAAACCATCCGGGGAACCACTCAAACACACAAAAAGTTTAATCAAAATCGGTAGAGTTGTTCTCAAGTTATGTGCGTACGTACATTTCTACGGTTCATTTTCATATATAACATTAACAAACAAAGAATAAATTCGTCATATGCCAAAACTTTAAACGCTCATTCCCAAACAATGCTTTGAGATTTTCTTTGTTTTAATATATATATATATATAGCCATAGAAGAAGAATTCTTTTTCCACAACATCGCTATGAAATGTAATACATACATACGTACATAAACATACACAACAATTATGAACACGTATGCAGATAGATAGTGATCCTATGTAGCTAGTTATATTTAAATCAGTTAATGCCGGGTTTCTTTAGCTTACTATCGATTTGCTTTATCCTGGTTAAAAGTTTATATAAACTCCTTACAAGTAATGTAAACAATTTAGGAACATGCTCACCTACATGCAAACAATAGATACTTATTATTGCAAATAAAGAATTTGATTTTGAATGATGTGTTAAAATTATAACATGAATTTGCTATAAATAAGATATTTCAGTTTTCTTTATCCATGTTTTATAGTATTCCAAATGATAAAGGCATGTAAGAATATCCTAATAAAAAATATTTAACACTAAGATTTGCCCGCGACTTCTTCCGCGTTAGACAGGTAACAAAGATTACCGTTATTTTGTCAATATTTAAAAATCAATGGGTTTTTTCAACAGAGCCATGAATTTTTTATTATTAGTATGCAAATACATGAATTCCGAACATTCCCATAAAATTCCGAGATAAGTAAAAAGTCCCTGATTATATTATTTTAGTCGCATCCGAATCAGCATTTTTTATGTATACTACTTTAAAACACTCCCGGAAAATTACCCTGGGGAACTCGGAATAAAATACCGCGTCACTTGAAAAACGGCTTAAGCTATCGTTCTAGTGAAATCGTATCGGAATCGACTAATATTTATGCAACCTAAATAATTTATACCACCTTCGAGAAAAAGCCCGCGGAATTCCCGGGACACAAAGTGACGCAGTATTTGAAAAAGAACGTAAACTGTTTTAGTATAAGTCAATTCAAACCAAACCAGTTAATCAAATCAAATTCAAATCAGCCAATTTTTATGCATACTTACCATTTTAAACCATTCCAGGGAAAATTCCAGCCGAATTCCCAGAATACAAAGTGTCATAACATTTTAAAAAGAATGTAACCTACCGTTTTAGTGAAATATGCCCTGGAATGAGCTAATTTTTATGCACCCTAACAGCTTTAAACGGATCCCAGGAAAATTCCCGCACGATTCCCGAGATAAAATGTACCGTAGATTTTAAGTCTATGAATTTGCTTTCGATCAACGAAAACAGCATCGAAAAAGTGAAGCCCGAACAAACACACAAACCGATAGACAAGAAATCTAAAAAAAATTGCTTCGTGTTCTCCGTCGTTGATATAATCTATTCCAGTTGTTTTTTTAAATAGCTTCGTTGTACGTCTATCTGTGTCAGACACGGCATATTTAGAATTGTATAAATCATAGATATATCGCAATGTGCATGTATTACCGCTTAAAGCGATCTGTTCCTACTCACGTTACACATCTGTATTACGGGACATGTCTAGAAAATTGAGAACGTCTGGCAACACTAGTTACATTTTTTATCGATATCAAGAGGCATAAAATATACATAATTTGAATTGGATTCCCTTTTTGTTCCAATATATGATTATATCAATAGATTTGTGACATTTCATGTCTGTATTTTTTTTATTTTTTTATTGCAGGAGATCAGCAGACAGGCAGACGGCCCACTTGATGGAAAGCGGTTACCATCGTCTATGGACATTTCAACACCAAAGTTGCAAATGCGCTGCTGCTCTCTTAAGGGAGACTGGAACCTGGTCACTAATGCCGGAATACAACTCAAGGTTGTTATGGCGACATACTTTAGACCAGGGGTGGTAGCCATCCAGTCGGGCAAATGCCCTACCACCTGGCTGTGGGTTGTTAAGTCGCCTCTTACGACAGGCCGCCCGGCCGCAGGAAATTATATTCTTTCTCCGTTCCTGCACGGATAGTATTGTAACTTTGTATGTACGACACGTGTGTGAGTGTGTGTGTGTGATATTTTAAATTCAAATTCAAAAGTTTTTATTCAAAATAAGTTCAACTGGAAAACACTTTTTGAAGGTACATTTAAGTCAAAATTTAAATCTACTTCCTATTCTATGTACACCGCTTCGCAATGTGTTATCGCTGTTCAAAGGAGAAGAAGCGGCAAGTTACTTCCCAGCAACACTTCTACCTAAAAAATATTTTTTCATCATAATTATTTATATATTATCTCAGGCTTTTTTTTAATATATACAAAAGTTGTATTACAATTACTTTTCAAATAATGAATGAAGGAGAAACAAAAAAATATTGTCACCGTCGCGCGTCGCAATAATGACATGCTAAGAATTCATACTAATAGCACCGTACAATTAATCTGTTTATCAGAGAATGACTCTTTATGAATGAATTATTTCAGCGCATAAATGATAATAATGCTTGACCACTATTCTTTGACGGGTTTCACAATAATAGGAATTTGAAGTCAACTAAGATACTTTTTATAAACTTACTGAAGATCGCAGCCTCATAGATTTTGTACGAGCATACTTACTTGTGACGTCATAGGTAGGTACAAGTAAAAGGAGTGAAATAGCGAATTAATTATTTAATAAACCTACGTTTTAAAGGTTTTTATTATTCCGATGTTTCGGCCACTTTTCAGTAGCCGTGATCACGGAAGACAAAGATGTCAAGTGTCAATGAGTATTGTTAAAGTTTTATTTAGCCTACCGCCAACGTGTTAGTTTTAATTATTTCGTTTTAATTTTGTTTATGGTTATGATTTACTCTATGGGAGCCTAATCTAATTTACCACCGCTTCGCAACATGTGGCTTGAAGAGAAGAAGCGGCGCAAGAAACTATTCAGCAAACATGCCTGCCTAGCTCTAATAATTTTAAATAATATTAAAATGGGTGGGGGATAAAATAGAAAGAAATTGTCAATCAGGTTGGTTTGTGTCCGTTTTATAGCCAGAAGTAGGTCTAGGTACATAAAATGTTGTGCTTCTTACTTTAAAAATAACGGATTTTCATACAAACTTTCATCCCTATATGTAGAATAAATTCGTCTGCAAATTTTACAAGGTCCTACCCTGTGTTTCTACCCCGCTAGTTTGGGCTGTGCGTTGATATGTCAGTCAGTCATTGAAGCTAAGCAATTATAATACATATATAGATTATATAATTTATTGTAACATGGTTTCGTATCCTTATTGTAACAATATGCATACAGCATAATAGGGTATTTGAAAGTCAAATGAAATCGGACATTTTTTATCATTTCACAAACCGTCACAGCCTCTCACATTTTATATGGGTGTACTGCGTTATGAAGTCATAATTTTAAAGAGTCAAGTAATTTATTGATTATTTTTTAAAAGAATTAAAGGCTTTGTGGCGAAGGCTTAGGTGATTAGCAACACCTCGGACATGACTCCGGGGGCCAAGGCAAGGCCTCCGCCTCCGTGCTTGCCTTAGCCAGCCGGCACGGAGTGGAGATCGCTAGAGCTAAGACTCAAGCTCCAGGGATGGAAGCGATATATGGCATAACGTCGGAAGTAGCTTTGGTGAACCTGCAGCCCACCTCACGACACCCCTTAGCCACTCACACCCATGTTGCCTCTGTCATCTATGGCATTTTTGGGGCCCATGCACAGAGGGGCGAGTTACCGTCTGCCCATTTTTCCATGTTTCCCGAACATTGCGACGGGCAGACGCCATAGTCCCCATTCTATCAGACCCCTAGTACCACTAGGAGTTCACCCCAACAGCCCGGTACTTTTTGCTCTCATTTCCCAAAATAGTCCTATACTGGCCGGGGCTTGCCCTTAGGTGCATTATTATATGATGTAGACAGGGATAATTGCCGAACAGTGTCACGCCACATTTAGATTGAATTTGTCTAATGTCCTCTATGTATGTTGGTTTTACCATGGCCACGCAAGCCTTCCAAAACTCGGGGCTATTTTTATGGCCCGTGGTCTTGAAAGACATACATTATAATAAATAATTAAGGTACAATCTTTTATGTATATTCTTTAAGAATTTATTGTTTATAGTTTCAAACACTCAATTAATTATTCGATCTAGGCCCCAATTCTGCAAATACTATTGTGTCAAAATCGCTGAACACTGGCGTTTCAATCAATCCTGTTAATTCCGGTATTTTTATAATTGGACGTCGTTCTCATGACATGCCTTTCAAGTAATCATTTTTAAGAGGGGAAATCGGATTGAGGACAATCAGCCGTGCGGGGAATCGCGGCTGGTGTATGGGATTCACAAAGTCGGGGTGGCACAAGTACCGCAAGAGGAAGCGGTATTCCCACACCAAGGTCAGGGATACCCACTAAAAGCCCTCGGTGTTCCATCCTTCGCCTTTATGCTAAGGCCACGGGTACGTGACCTAGCCCCTGCGCGGACACTGGCAGAAGTAATTAAACTTGTGTATGACTGTCTGCTATCGAATTAACGATGTAAATTACAATTTCATGATCTGCAAAAGTAAAACGAATTTAATATAAGTAATAGATTGTTTTATGATGTTGTTGACTTGATAATGTTCTGTATAAGGTCTCATTTGATTTCTTGAAGACGAACGGGGCTGAAAACGGTTGTTTTATACAAAAAGAAATTCACCTTGTACCTTTTAAATATCTGTTTGTACAAGCCAGCAGAACGTCTTTAAATTATTTTCCAATATTATCATTTCTTTTTCTTGAGAAAGCTTTAAAAGTTACTGTTCTCGGTTCATGTCAATTCCGACCCATTGAAAATGAATTATTTGACTTTTGAAATAAATGGAGAGTGTCTATACCATAGATAGTCTGTACTGCGAGTGCTGTCAAAGGCCTTAGCTTGCCTACACGTTACGTGTCGTGATTTTATGCCGCCCTTGTTAGAGCTGAGTAAAAATGGAATTTACAATATGCGTTTATTTGTTATTTATATTTCAATTTAGATTACCTAAGTAATTTTAACATGGTTATAATATATCAAATAACTTTAAATTATAAATTAGTACAATTAAGGAAACTTAATGTACTTATATTATACCAGTATTTGTCCGCGACTTTCTCCACGTTGGGCAGGTAACAAAGATTACAGTGATTTTCCTAAATTACACAACTACAATTGTTTTATTAAAGATATTATCGATTAGTAAAAATTTCTCACCGGAATCAATTTTTTTTCATCTGGTCTGATTTGGATATTTAAGCCTCTGCCAAGAAAATAACCGTAGTATTCACGGGGTATAAAGAACAGCAGATTTTACGTCCGAGAATTTACTATCGATCAGTGAAAACCGCATCGAAATCGGCTCAATAGTTCTTACGTGAATCAAAAACAAACAGACAAACACAAGAAAATGTAAGAAACAAATGACTACACTTTTACAATTTTACAATATTTTAAATTTTACCTATAATCCCTAAAGGCTACAAGTTGAATACTGAGCCTAGGTCATCGAAAGGCCAAGGGGCAAGGTTCCCAGAAGACTGCCCGGCTTGTCCGAGGTAGGTACCAGCCCTCTGATCACCAGAAAGGTGAATCAGTCTAATTCACCCTATAAAAGTGACAATAAATCTGATTTTCACCTTTTTACGAAACACACACATACTCGTAGACGAAAAAATTGAAAAACAAACGAAGAACGTACAAGACGAGTTTTTAAAACGGTTTTGTTTTTGCAAAAGTAACTATAGAATAATGCTTTCCTTATGAAGCTTTAATTGGTTATACTACTTATTGTTCAAAATGTCAGGAGCCTTAAGAACAGACGAGCGTGCATGACTAGAGTTATGAATGTCAAACAAGCAAGTGAGGTGTGTAAGAATAAGCCTAAATGGCGCTCTGTTGTTCGTGCCTATCCCGCAAGGGAACTAGCGTGAAGTTATGTGTATGTTCAAAATGATTTCATCCAAGCAATTTTAACTTATTAATATGTGGTGTTTTATCAGAATGACTCATTGACTCTTCAGGTGATCAGAGGGCTGGTGACTCGGGCAACGGATCAGTAAGAGGCAATTTAACGAGGAAACGTAGCTAGCCTTCTGGGCACCTTACCCATAGAAGACGGTGACCTAGGCTCAGTATTCCACTTATAGTCTTGAGGGTCTATGGGTAGAATACAATATAAATAAGTTAAATTTTGTTTTATTGTATTAGTTTATAAAGTCATTATTGTTTTACCTAAAAATCTATAAAAACAGACAGACTTCAACGCAGAGGCTCCGGTTTTGGTTTTTGGCTAGTAAATTTCGTAAACGAGCTTTTTGTTATTTACTATGTATGGTCTGAGTGTCTGGGATCGGCCCTCGAGTAGTCTGTTGTATGTAATACCTACAACACAATTATTATTATTACAATTTCACTCATTAGTATAGATTCTGATTTAGTTGCCATGTGCTATAATATAAACTGAAATAGATGTGTATTTATGATATTTTTTACAGGTAGTAGCGTTTTACCACGGACTCAATAGCAGTTACAAACCTCTCGCAGGAAAAGCCATACACTGGCCAGGGGGTAGACGTGGGCCGCCCCCGGACACACCGCGGTGCGGTTTCCTGGGCACCGATCCAATGTGTCAAGGAGGTACGGTTTCTAAAATCATTGTATTAATATTTATTTCTTGTTAGAAATTGAACTCGTTATGTTTTCGGCACTTCCTTCCGTCGTTTGCCCGTCTGTCCGATGTTTTTGTAATGTTACAGAAATTTTCTCATGTTATACTAGGTTTACGGGTGGTACATATAAACACAGTTTTAATGTGCACAATATTTAATTGACATTTGATTGTTACAATTTACAATTAGTTTATATATAAAATAGTTTAGCGTGACTTGTCTTATGGCGTGTATAGATGTTGAATGATGAGACAATATTGAAAAACGATGAATGGGGTGGCATGCCCACGTCGTGTCGTGTTGGGATGGCGGCTGATATCTCCCAGCTCTTCTATTGTTCTAAAAGGAGAAATTAGCGGTAATGGGAAAATTTTGTTGCCACCATCTATGGCGTGGCGTGGACACTAAGCCTATATATATATAAGCCTAAATATATATATACACACACACACACACATATATATATATATATATATATATATATATATGCATGAAATTATACAGGAAGGTATAACCTGTGTAGAGTTACGAGGTTACCTATATATAATATACCGCCGCCATACATGTAAATTGGGATTTAAAAAAAATCTTGTCTATATAGGTAATTATATTATAGTTAAGTCAAATTATAAGGCTTCACCTCGGAATGAACGTTCCAAGGAATATTTCTGTAATAGAAAATACAAAATGATATATCACTATTCAAAAATATTACTACTATTCCGGTGGAATAGAGCATTCGGCAACCCCAATAAAATAAATCATAGTAAAATTGCAACCAATAAAATATACAAGTAACTCGATAAAAATAAAACTGCGTCAAATTTGTAAAAACCTTTATTTTGGTGTTCTAAAAGTCTACCAATTCTAAAAGTATCTCAAAAGTCGCATAAGACCACGTATCCGTTGAAATGTTCAAGATCACAAAGGTCGCCATAAGAGGGTTTTTATAAATATTACGCTTCTTATGCATTAAAGGATATTCGCATATATGATAAGAGTTATAGATCATAAAATTCTCTACAAGTTTTGTTTTAAACAAATTTCTACACATTGAACCGTTTTTGAAATAGAGCGCGAAGAGTCCACTGCGATCGGCCAATACGGCGTAAAAGTCAATCGTGAATCCTTAGCTTATAAGTGGCAGCAACTTGGACGGTCAATTTTGTAATTTCGTTATTTAATTTTACCGTAAATACAGTGTCATGATGTTTTAAAGTCAGATAGTTGAAAGTTGAGATTAAAACTTGAAGCATCTTATTACATTCTATAAAGAGCGTGTCCATTTTATCAGTGCCGGAAACAGGGCGGTGCCACCGGTGCCCAGGCACAGGGCGTAGACTCTGGGGGGCGCAAGAATGGCCAGACCAGGCAGCACTATTATTTTTTCGGTTTGCTCCTGATAAGTTCCCGCTGCGCCCCTAGTGCTCGATTCCAATACATACGTACCTACATGCTAGTAGCATCAAAAACGTCTGTAAAATTAGACAAAACATCGCGCTCATTTTTTTGGCAGCGCACGAGCGTGTTCTAGTTTAAAAAAAAAATAGATTTTTCTTCCAAAATATTAGATAATTGGTCCACCGACACCAAGGCCCTTGTGTGTTATTTATCGGCCTGGATCAAATAAAGTAGGTCTATACATAGCATTGCTCAAGCTAGGGTACCTATAATAACTAAAAAAAACAAGGGGGCAGTTATAGAAGCTCGCATAGGGCGCATAAAAGGCTATTTACGGCACTGCATTTTATCGTTGTAATAAATAAGATTTCTTCAATGACTTTTATAAGCAATTGAGTTCTGCAAACTTTAATTGGTTTACTGAAAGTTTGCGATTAGTATTGTTTAGGATAGTTCATAAACACAGAATATATTGCACGTATATATTATTGCCGCAAATATTAGCTCAGTAAAAATATATCTTAGCCTATTTCGTAGTAAGAAATAGCATTTTAATTATGACCAAATTCATGATATTAGATAAAGTTCATTGGTACATCTATATCTCATTTTCGTGTTTTTATATTATAAGACTAGCTGTGCTCGCGACTTCGATCACGTAGAATATTTTTTCGCGAAACCCTAAAAAACGTAGCCTACGTTACTTCTTATAACATCAATTATCTGCTAGTGAATGTCCCGTCAAAATCGATTCAGCCAATCAGAGATTAGCTAGAACATCCAAACAGCCAGACACAAATTCTGAAAACTGCATTTTCGGAATCTCCTGATCCGAATTATCCCCCTGATTTAAAAAATAAAATGACATTACAAACAGACACTTCACTTATATTTATTTCTGTAGATGAAAAGTAAGAGAATCAAAAGACGGCATGGGCCGTGAAATGATGTAGCAATGGCTCAGTCTTATTATCGCAAGACTGGTGATTGATGAAGTAGACGAATCCTGGAGTGGAGGCTGCGTCTCGGCAATCATACGGACGCTTCCTAGTCCTGTGAACTGACGACTACTAGGCAAAGTAGCTCGACGAGGAAAGCGTAGTCAAGATAAAATATGTGGCCATAATTTCGGGTAATTTACTTACGCAACAGGAGATTAGTATTGCCTGACGACGACTTGTTTAAGAGCTTGCGATACTTTAAAGTGTATTTTAAATAAGACAATATGGCTGACACATCCGTAAAACGTAACTTGTAGCGTTATCGTAAACTTCCCTAGTAATTAAATATTAATTTTAATTATTTTTATTTTTGTATTTCACTATTGAATAATAATCTTATACTCAAAATCTCGATGTATATTTATTTATTTACGTAATTTCTCCCATACCGTCCTATTTGAAACAGACTTTAATTACCGATATAGATATATACCTCTGTAGGTTAGAAATAAAATAATCAATACATACATACACATAAATAAAATTGAAGCAGCTGTTTGTAATATCAAAATAACAGCTTTTTACTAAATGCATATAAAAGTGTATACGGTAAATTAAAATTTTTGTTTGTTCCGGCTAAAATCTGAAACGGCTGGACCGATTTTGACGGCATTTTCACTGGCAGATAGCTCTTAGGCTACTTTTAAAATTAAGTTTCCGCGAAAAAGAATCCCACGTAGACGAAGTTGTGGGTAATAGCTACTGTACGATAAGAAAGGATAAGAATCGTCGAGTCGTTTCAGTATCAGTCCAATATTACCCATTTATTCGTACACGGTCGGAATCATAACAAACTGTATCCATTTTATCAATAAATCCTAGCCCTGGCGAAGAAAATAGAATGTTTCCTGAAACGTAGGGACAAAAACTATTACATTCAGGCATACCCACTCAACAATGCCGTGGGTGTATATGGGTATAGTATACAAGCTGGCTGTAAAAATATTATATTTGTTGCACGCTGCTCAGAGGCCCAGACGGTTATTATATACTGTTTTATTGGTCTGGCGATATTCCTAACGTTCGCTGTAACGGCTGCTTGTGTTGCTTACAAGTGAGTAATTGCATTAAAGCTTATTTAAGGTAAGTAATAAGTCACCTGACAAAACCTACTGTTTCGCAGAAAGAGTAGTAAAAATAAGTGAAGTGGATAATTTTTTAAAAAGGGAATATAGTTTGAAGTTGCGGGTTTAGAATGATAATGAAGATATGATGCTAGGATTTCTATAATTGATGGATGCATCGTTTGAAGGAGGACATGAAGATTCGTGATGTGATGGAGGATGTATGCTTAAATAGAGAGTGAGGACTATAAAAAAAGATATTGATATAATTAAAAGTACATTTTAACGGTTTTAACTAAGTTTTTTTAAGTTTAAGTTTTTTTTTCGACGTTTCGGTCACTTTTCAACTGCCGTATTCTTAAACAGCCTGTCTGCTGTGCTGAAGCTTCAGCAATAAAAAAGCTAATTACTACTAGTTGCAAAAAGAAGAAAATAGTATGAAAAGATATATGTATATATGTACAGTCGCGGTACGATAACGTTCGTCACCTTAAAGTCGACTTTTGCTTGCACGAGTTCAAGAAACCGTACTGCCAACATTTTTATAAAGGTTACGTTTATAAAATATAGAAACATAAAAAAATGAAATGTTGAGAATGACAGAAACTGATATTAACAATAGTTTTAATCAACAAAGAGGATATAAGTAATCACTACGTTTATCGTAAATATAAATAACTAATAAAAACTTTTACATCGTTAAACAATATTTTTGGACAAGATAGAAAATCAAATAACTTTGATCTAGGTAATTTTAAACTTTGTTGTCAAACAGTTAAACATAATTTTCTGTGGAACAGTCTGTTCTGTGACTTCGTTTAAAAAGGTAACATGTGGTCGCGGAACGTGAAACGAATCAATTTGAAAACCGGCGAACCTATTCATACTACGACTGTACAATATTGACATAGAACGATTCATAGATAAAACTTATTTGATAAATCCGTTCACTATGAATAATGACCGGTCTGTATACATAATGCCTGTATGATGTGGGCAATATAATAAAGCACAGATGAACTGGAGTTTTTTGTTTATTAAATGAAGTTCGGATAAAGTTGTACGACACTTTTATTTATTATTTGAGATATAAAGGGAATTGTGGGTTTATCAAATTGACCGACGCCCTTGGTAATCAACTCATAATGATCGGTCCATATTAATACTGCCCGATCAATCAAATTGCCCGTACAATATATAAAAGATATATATAAAAGAATGATTCGAAAAAGTGGATGATAAAGTGTCTATTAGATAATTCTACTAGAGAACACTTTGAAGGACATAAAGTCTATAATTTAGGAATGATTTCCATCAAACAGCGCGCATCGCATCGGATCGGAATGGATTTTACAATCTTTAAATGATATTAACTCGTGAACACTGTATTTAAAGTCTACATACATTACCAAGCCGCGCACAGCAGCTTAAGCGCGGGGGTGTTTTCCACGACACGTGGTCGTAGCCGAAAGTATGCTGGAACGCGCGATCGGCTCCGTTCGCCTATCGTCGTATCCGATCTGATACTAGAATCATTATTATATTAATATATTATATAATTAATTCAGATATTAATAATTACAACACGTCAACACGGTTGGAATGAAACTATTTGACGAGGCACAGAAACGGATACGTTCTCAAGCGACGGTACGGAGCCCATCGTATGCGTCGACATCCTGCCTGACGCTATCGGTTGTCGCTGCATCCGTTCGTATCCGATCCGATTCGATGCAAGTCGTTTGGTGGAAATCACCTTTAGTCTACTTCCTATTGTTTGTATACTATAGTTTCTAGTGTAATGACAACGTTGCAAAACGTTATTCAAGATTTTTTTGCTTATTTGTATGTTTGTATTTGTGTAGACAAGTCAGGATAGACGCAGAGCTAAATAACATGGCATGGAGAGTTCGGCCTGAGGAAGTTTTGGTTGAAGTCGGCACAGGTCTTGGAGCCAGCCCAGCGTTGCACAGTATAAACGAAGTTTTGAAGGTAAAGTTCATTTAAAAAAGAAACGACCAAGTGCGTGTAGGTCCAAGCACAGTTCAGTGGCGACAAACTTTGCAACCAGGAAAGCGTGTAAACGGAAATACACAATATCTTATACTATAATCAAGGTTCTTACCCAACACAATTTTCTTTTGAAAGTGTTTTTTTTATGTCTACTTACTTGAAACCAGAGCCGTCTTAACTGTATCGGGTGTCAGTGTGCAAAAATTAACATACTCCTGCACCCTTAAAGTTATTATTTAGCGTAACCCATTTTGTTAATTTTCATTATCTAACATTCATTTTTGTTTTATGGTTATCATTTAATCTATGGGAGCCTAATCTAATTTCGACGTCGAAACAAAAACCAAATAATATGCCGCGCTGAAAACCGTTACAACGTAGTTTTAATTCTGTGTATTACTAGTCGTGAATATTTAAGAAAATACAAAGTTGGTACTTTCATTTTTACAGACGTAATTTGTAAGTAATTTTCAGAACTAGCAGATTATACATGGTATGATAAGACGACGTGTTTATCCCCCCCCCCCACTCCACTAGTGTGGGTGCCAAGCACCCCTTGCACGTGCAGATAAAGACGGAGCTACTTGGCATGTTTCAAAACAGTTCGTCCTATAGCTTGTTTATCTATTTGTAAGTCTTTTTCTTTTTCACAGTCTTGGATATTATGATTGCCAGAAAATTAAAAACGAGAACGTAATCAAAAACGCCAACACAGCCGTGTAGGAAGCCCCATTATATCCTCTTAGGGGATACAGGGGGAATGCCGATCATTTAAGAAAAACCTTTTACATTTATTCTATGATAATTTTATATTAAAAGTTGGACAAAATAATACAATTGTTCATTTATTCAGTAATCGATACTTTGACACGAAACGTATGAAACTTTCCTTAATAATTGGTAATTAAGCAAAGAAAGAAAGCCGTTTTTAGATGCCCTTACCCGAGAATGGGCAATAATGCTCCTAAAAAAGAATATTTACCTCAAAACATGTGTATGAAAAATAATGAGATCTGTAATATATATATATATATGTATATTATTAATTATATAATTCATTATCGCCAAATACAACAAATAATTATCTACATTTATAATAGTAACAATAAACGGAAAATGAATATTAAAATCCTTTTCTTTTTGTTTTTATTGCAGGAGTTCAGTAGACAGGTAGACGGTCCAGTTGATGGAAAGCGGTTACCTTCACCTATGGACATTTGCAACACTAAACGTGCTACAAATGTGCTGCTGCTCTCTTAAGGGAGACTGGAACCTGGTCACTAATGCTGGAACACAACACAAGGTTTTATAGCGGCATGCTCTAGATCAGGGGTGGTTGCCATCCAGTCGATCAAATACCCTACCCCCTGGCTGTGGGTTGTTTTGTCGCCTCTTACGACAGGCCGCCCGGCCGCAGCCAATTATATTCTTTTTCCGTTCCTGCACGGACAAAATAAAAGCTACCAACATTTTAAACATTTGTTTCGCGAGTATTCGCTTATAAATATGTTTTAAAATATAGTGGCATGCCACGGGCACGCCATTGAAATTGACATATATCGGAATCAGGTAAACCTAAAATTGAGACTATTGTGTACGATGACTTTGGCAAAATAGTAATAGCAGAATAGTAATATTGGGCCCCTGTATTTTTACGCAGTAAGTTTGCCAAGTTATGCTTGTGAGCGGCATTACCCAGTGAGTGCCATTAGCCCTGTTTCCTCTATATAAATACAGGTTTTCACAATGAAAGCAGGAGTAATCAATACTCGTTTTCTCCAATTTATTTACGGCTGTATTTAATAAATACACGGTAGAGCGGCGCTCTACCGTTAATTAATTGTAATTACGTCTCCATAGCATAATTGAGAGAATTGTCGTGAACATAAAAACCTTTGTTCGAAGTATTTCGAAGCGCTTTGTTTTGTATTCCATAAGTTTTATCGCCTCGTATGGCTTCTTGTAAAAGAGAAATACAAGTGACTGTAGTATAATTATGTTTGGGTTGTTTACTTTTTAAGATCCCGATACGTAAAGGGATGGAAATTATTATTAAAATAAGAAAGATTTTATTCAAATGCTCTAAAACAGGAAAAAATAATTTTATAGTATAGGAAACTACCATTATTGGCACTCCCCCTGCCCGTGATTAGCACCCTGTCAATTTATTCACGATATAACGAAATCTTTATATTTTGCAGTCTTAAAATAATAAATAAAAAATATGAAGATTTTTAAATGTTTTAAGGAGTGCCAACAATGGTATACTTTACTTAATGTGAAACCCATAATTTTTTTACATTATACAATTTTACACTTTATAAAAGCTGGCCTCAAAATTTCTATTACATAGAATAATCTATTTAGTAAATAAAGGAAAACATAAATATTTTTGCTGTAAGTCCTTATCATCCTTTGGATAGGCATCTATTAAAATCGACAACTTAACTGGATTTTTTATGTCCAAACGATGATAAGGACTTAACTTGCCAGTTTTGCAAGTTAACTAGCTAACAATTGTAATGTAAATCAGGCTAAGTAAAATGTTGAAATTTTTTTAGTTGTCACTAAGCTGGAGTGCCCGTGGTAGTACAACTGCCTCTAATGTAAGTGGCACCCCGTCTTTGACTTTATCGTCTTTCACCGTTGGGCTATACAAAGGAAACAGGGTTGCTGTGAAGAAGATCCATAGGAAAAAGTTGGACTTAAACAAGAAATTGTTCTGGGAAATTAAACAGGTATTTAACGAAAAAAATTAAGTATATTTTTAAAATATATAAGTCTAGTCGTGCCAGCCTTTGTGCTGATCTCAGACGACCGAGTAAAAGTATAGACGGAGCCTACCTGAACAAGAGCGACTAATGAACGAATCATTATGTGCGCGTAAACTCATGTTGTATACACGTGGATTGCAGGGTCGGATCGGGGGAAGGGGGCGGGGCAAGCTTGCTCCCATGCTCTGGGCGGCAAATGCAAACAAGTACACAATTGACCGTTACCACAACTTTGACCACTGAGACGTCCAGTACTTTAAGCACATAAATTACCTTTCGCGGGGCGTATAGGCATAGATGAACAATCACAGACGCACGCGTGTCTATATTAGTGGGCGTCTGATGGCTGAAATTATTATGATGATTAATATAAAAATATAAGCTAGCGGGGGCAGCATGTGTCATTTCCCCCCACCCCCCTCTAAAAATCAAGATCTGGGGCTGGTGGATTGCTTCTGTGTTAATATTAATAGTTATTTATCCACAAAACTATTCTACCTTTATCTATATACTAATTCGATTGTTTAATACTAAGTTCACGTAACGACTGCGGCCAAATCGATTTTCTTTCTTCTACGTATTTTGTTCGTCTAAGGCTCTGAAATAGTTTATTGAATGTCCTATATGAACGATTTCATATACTACGATTAAGGCTGCCTGTCTATTAAAGCGGAGCGAGGCTGCGGAGCGGAGAAACGGAAAAATATTAACCAATAGGATTGCATAAAAAATGTTTTAATAGACAGGCAGTCAATCCTATTGGTTAATATTTCTCCGTTTCTCCGCTTCGCAGCCTCACTTCGCTTCGATAGACAGGCAGCTTAAAAGTAGTTAGTGTGTTTTTCGTATCTACTGATTTCAAGTATTTTCATTCCAATATAAATTTTATTAACCAAATAATCTGCGCTATACGTCTATTTAATGAAAGTATAAATTGTAAAATAGCTGAAATCTGAACTAATTATTGTCAAAGGCAATTGGAGCCTCTTCGAATCCAATTAATTTGTTGAAGGCACGCAACGTCTCTCACGAGAACACCGCACGGTTCATCGGCGCGTGTGTCGACTGCCCACTGGTATTCGTCCTTACGGAGTACTGCCCCAAAGGTTCATTGAAGGATGTCCTTGCGAATGATGAGTTGCAGCTCGATTGGAACTTTAGAACGTCGCTAGTGCATGATATTGTTCAGGTATGATAAATATAAAATAAAATATAAAATAAATGAAATTAATAAACAATAAACTAAGCCTCTTACCACTATAGTTGTTATAAAAATAATAAATGCATTAGTATATCAAATAATGGTAGTCGCCTCTGTAGCGTAGGCCTCCAATGCTTTCCAATTTTGCTTGTATTCAGGTGCTCTTCTCTAGATTTTTCCATATAAATTTGTGAAAATATCTTCCAATCTCTATTTTTGGGCCTTCCTCTTTCTCTCTTCCTATCCCTGGGTAGTCATAGATTGTCCTTGCAAACTACGAGTTACAACTCGATTGGAATTTTACTTTAGATCCCGCTGGGTCATAATATCACTTGAGTATAGAGAGATAGACAGATAACTTCATTGCCCACCAAAATAAATAAATACAAAAATGCATATAATTCATAATATTTTTATGGAGGGTTATTGAAGGACGTCCTAACGAACGATGAGAACTTATAATACCCATAATAATTTCATCAGTACATCTCTGTTTAAACAGGGAATGTGTTACTTACACGGTGGGCTCGGTGCACACGGAAAGTTACGGTCTTCAAACTGTCTCATCGATGGAAGATTCGTCCTAAAAATATCCGATTTCGGCCTGAATACGTTATGTACTCCAACGGACTTGATTAAGGACGACACATATTATTACAGTAATTATCATTTATTTATAAATATATATTTTTATTACATGTAGAAAATTTAAACTATTTAGTGATTTTCGAATTACCTGAATCCGTTATATTTTTTATTGTTGAAATACAGCAGCATTATGGAAGGTGGTTATCGTCACTTATGGACATTTGCAACACCAAACAGGTTTGAAGGGGGAGGGAGTACTGAAACCAAGCTACGAATGCCGGAACACAACTGAATGTTGTTATAGCGGCAACCTCTAGAAATCTAGATTATTAGTCTAGCTCCGAGAACAGGAGATCTCGAGCCAATATACTCGTAGATGTATTATTATAAAATGTACTATAAAGATCTAAATTAGTTGGGCCGTGGAATGCTAAACCCAGTGCATCAATGTTATACCTCGGGGTTTAGTTATATTGTGTTCCTCATTTTATGTAGGTAGGTAGGTATATGAACTTGTAAAGAAACTTTGGAATACTTTCAGTTTTTATCGATTTTAAGAGCAGTTTATTCATCGTGTACTTATAATACTTTGTGTCACTTGTAGAATTATTATGGACAGCACCCGAGATTATAATGGACAGCTTATACCCAGGATCAGTGACGTCTTTGAAAGGGGATGTGTACAGTTTTGGCATAATACTAGAGGAGATTGTACTGAGAGCTGGGCCATTTCATCATTACACACCAACTATGTCTCACAAGGGTATGTTTTTAGATTTTATTGTTAATTTTAGTAATTTAGTAGTGCCTACTTATTGCTGTCCTAGTACGATCATGGAAGAAGAATACACTTCTTTGCCATTCTGGTAGTGCTGACATTTGTCGACAGTCATGTTTCGATGTTAATACATTATATAATCATAAAATTGAAAAGAAACTTGCAATTTATGACTAATTTGTGTTACAAATAAAATCAACTAATAAAATGCTAATAGGAAGGTCATTGCAAGTTTTTGTGGAATTTTTGTACCGTAGAAACGACTGTACGCCATCTGTGTCTTCCGCGATTTTCGTGAGTAACATTTTTTATCGGGCGATTGTCATTCCTATAGCATTGTTTTCTATGTTAGAATAATAAAAATATTTAAATACTTTTATTTACAATTATTTTCTTGTATGACAAAAATAGTCACATGCCGGAGCTTCATCTGCGTTAGTGTTAAAGATTTACAGTCGATTTCGTAACGAGTTAAGGTAAGTTTGTAGGCTTCTTTAAGGTTCTTAAAGAAGCCTGCAAACTCACTTTAACTCAATATGAATGTGTGTGATGTGGCCAAATGAGTCTTATTTAAAGAGTTATAAATAACGTCGTTAACGCATTGCCACCTTAGTGTATATACATAGGAAGATACGATATCTGTGAATAGTTAACGTCATTAACAATGTTTCGACTCAAATAACGCTCTAAGCCAATCGCCATATCCGCGCGAAACGGCCTAAATCTTTATCATTATCCCATATGAGGCCCAACCTTTCTGATAAAAATATTCAGACAGTAACTCAGGACCGTAATTAATCAGAGAGGTTATTATGGTCATAATTTAAATTAAGAACTGTGACTGATTTACATTTATTAATTTTAATTGTTTAATTTAATTGTTCAAATTGTTTTTTATGGATCTATGTGTCTGAAAATAAATAAATAATTATTTATTATTATATTGTTTTTACCAGAAATAGTGTGCCGTGTGGCAGCACACGAGTCACCCCCTTTTCGCCCTGCAGTCGGGTTGAGTGAAGTGAGTGCGGCGGGCGGGGCTGCTGGAGCGTCTGTCGAACTGCTGGAACTGGCTACCAAGTGCTGGACCGAGGCACCCGATGAGAGACCCAGCTTCGATACGATTAATGCTAATTATATCAAGTAAGACATAAACAATTTTGTAGTGGTTTATAATTTTTAGGGGTTGTCATGGTCCGTATAGGGGGGGGGGGGGGGGGGGGTTCCGCCTTGCCACATGCAATACCGCGTGGTGCCCTGGTCCCAACGACACCCCTACTTGTGGGCGGGCTGGCATCGAGACGTCACGGCAGATCACACCTATGATTAGGTACGGTCATTATTATGCGGAGGGACGCTGGCACTCCTACAACTCCCTCTATCGGTCGCTCGAAGGTATGTGCAAATGGATTCCCCCAACTGTAACAAAAAAAAGGGGACTCTCATGGTCTAACTAGAATTTTTCAAGTAATAATACCCGTCTTCGGTGCAGGAACGGAGAAAGAATACAGTAACCTGCGGCCGAGCGGCCTGTCGTATGAAGCGACAAAATAACCCACAGCCAGGTGGTAGGGCATTTGCCCATCTGGATGGCTTCCACCCCTGGTCTAAAGTATGCCGCCATAACAATCTTGAGTTGTGTTCCGGCATTAGTGGTCAAGTTCCAGTCCCCCTTTAGAGGGCGGCAGCACATTGGTAGCACCTTTGGTGTTACAAATATGCATAGGCGATGGTGACCGCTTTCCTTCATGTGGGCCGTCTGCCTGTCTGCTGATCTTATGCAATAAAAAGAAAGTAAAATAGCGAGCCTCTTTATTCTAACTGGACTGAGCGTTGTTCTGCGTAATCAACTAGAATGCAGAGATCCTGAGTTCGATTCCCGGCAGTGACGTGGAACTTTCCGTTATTTACCTACTCTATTCAGAATCACTACACAACGCGGTGCTGGTACCTACGCTCACGTATGGAAGCGAGAGTTGGGTATGGAAGAGAGAGCATGAAAGTAGAGTAAACGCAGTTGAGATGCGAGCACTGCGCAAAATCTGCGGAGTGACGCTCGCGGACCGCGTTCGTAATACCGAAGTAAGAAAAAGAGTTGGTCTGAAAGAAAGTGTCGGGGTGAAGGTAAGGAAAGGAATGCTCCGGTGGTTCGGGCATGTGGAAAGAATGCATTATGAAAGAATGACTAAACAGATATACACTGCAAAAGTGGATGGATGCAGAAGTCGTGGAAGGCCACGACACACCTTCCATGATCAAATTGATCGTGTACTAGCGGAGGGTGATATCAGGAGCCTTAAGAACAGACGAGCGTGCATGACAAGAGTTATGAATGTCAAAGAAGCAAGTGAGGTGTGTAAGAATGGGCCTAAATGGCGCTCTGTTGTTCGTGCTTACCCCGCAAGGGAACTGGCGTGAAGTTATGTATGTATGTATGTGTATTCAGAATCACTATTGTTAATGACACAACGTAACTTATGTATGTACATAGCTTGGTAATAAACACTGTGTGTGTTTGTTTGCCGGTTATTATTATTTATTTGTTTATAGTATAGCCTTTACCGCCATTCTATCGTAAGCGACATATGGACCTAAGTTTATTTTGATTACAAAAGTTGTTTTAAACTATTATGTTGTTTTAAGACTTCCAGTTTTTGATTCAGTAAGGTCTAACTAAAACTGAAAGTCTTAAAATAAAGCAAGAGTTTAAAATACCTTTTACTACAAAAAATATACTTAGGTCCAAATGTCGCTTACGATAAAATGGCGGTAAAGGCTCGGTATCTTCCGACTAGTCTTGAATTAACCGTGATAAGGAATGACGTATGTTCAACTGCGTTTAACGGGAACCCCGAGTAATTGCTGTCATATGATAACTTAATAAAACCGGCGATTGTTCCATTCATAACGTATTTTTTTTTACTCGCTGTGTCTACATCTTTGTTCATGCGGTATTTAAACTTAATGTTCATATATTATAAAATGTATAAACCTTGCAAAATACCTATATAAACGAAACTTAGAAGTACGTCAATTTAGTGTAAAATTCCTCTTTTAATCATTACATGTTTATTGAAATCCGTTGACTTATTTCGGAGTTCATTCGACAAAAACTTTCAAATCGACGCACTGATAAAAATTCTAATGTCATTTATAATTAGGCATTATCATGACTGTGACTTAAATTTTAACAATCGTTATGAAATCACAGAGAAATACTTTAATTTTATTTATTGGTAGATAACAATTATATATGTATGTAATTTAATCATGTGAAAAATATATTATCTTATTTGCTATTCTGTGGAACCTTAATTAAGTATTATTTATAATTATGAAACACATTCGCAATAAAATTTGATTACCTATTTAGTTTATATATTTAACAGTCTACCTAGTCTTGCCATAAATATTGTAACAAATATTTTTTTTTTATTGCAAATAACATTTATAAGTTTCACAGTGTGTTAGTTTAATACATAAATATGAAACAATTTAAAATATAGAAAGCTTATTCAAAGTGGTCTCCATTGGCTGCAATACAGTCCTTTAAACGTTGAAGCCAGTTATCAATAGAAGCACGCACTCTTTCCATGGAAAAATTTTTCACTGCCAATGGTATGGATTGTTTTAGGGACTCCAAATTAACATGGCGTTTAGAGCAATCTGTTCTCTCTAAAACTGACCATAAATCATAATCCAGCGTATTAAGATCGGGACTAGACGACGGCCAGTCTTCAGCTCTGATGAAGTCCGAAACGTTCGTTTCCAACCAAGACTGTGTGGACCGAGCTTTATGACCCGGCGCCGAGTCTTGCTGGAAGAACTATTCTTAGTTATTGAACAGGGTGTTATTAAGGGGCTTAACTACCTTCTCAAGAATGGTATCTTGATACACTTGTGCCGATATTTTGATACCTTTTTCACAAAAATATGGCTCATTCACTCCTTCATAGCTAACACTCCACCAAACCATCACTGAAGACGGATAATGCCCACGTTTCACTCTGTCGACTAATTGCGAAGCTTCCTTAGAGCTTTGAGTATAAATACGGTCATTTTTTTTGTTAAAATGTTGCTCAATTGTAAAAAATTTCTCATTCGTAAACAAAAATTTTCTGTGACCTCCCTATGCGTACCGCTTCCGTAGTTGTTTCGATTTTACCACCCTATTCTATTTTAAATTATGAGTTAACAAATGACTTGTGCGTCTCTTATAGGCTGCAAGTCCTAAGTCATCTTTTAAAATACGCGACATGATTCTAGGTGATATCTTCATCTCCCGAGATAAAATCTTTTGCTTTCGGACAGGATTTCTTCGAATTCTTTCCCTTACTGCTTTGGCCACCTTTTTCGTACGAACACTACGTGAACAGCCAGATCTTTTTCTGTCACAAACAGAGGAGGTATCATTGTACCTATTAATAGTCCGGTACACAAACATTTGACTAATACCAAGCATATGGAGTTTTAAAAAATGCATTTGGCTCCATACCTACTTTGTGCAATGCAATCACAGCGATTCGGTTTTCTTTATCGCCCCACTCCATTTTAATATCGCAAAATGTTGTACAATGTATTGGCGCCAAAATGAAAAAACACAATGAACAATCATATAAAAATGACAGATTCCAAATTCAAATGTAATATTTTGTTTCTTTTTAATTGTAACGGTATTTATGGCCAGACTAAGTATACTTGAGATATCTATAATATTATAAAATTGTCGAGTCTGTACATTGAGGCTATTAAGAAAAACAAGTGAGATAGATATATGAGCGATGGAGTAGACGATTAAATTTTTGTTAGAATTCTTGTTAAGAATATTAATTTTATATACCTACAGGGGTTACTGTGATAACTTAATGGATGACTTGCTCCGGCGAATGGAGCAATATGCAAACAACCTCGAGTCATTGGTAGAAGAAAAAACAGAACAACTATCCTTAGAGAAGCGAAGATCTGAGGAGTTGCTGTATCAAGTTTTACCTAGGTATTGTACTACTCATCCAAGACCAAAATGTAGAAACTAACATTTTTTAAATGAATATTTGTGTATTTATTGTTTTCCTACATTTAATTTTGCCGAAGCAATGTGTCTTTTCAGCACAAATAAAAATTATACCAACATAGTTATTATATTACTCTTAATGGACGCGTTCCATTAGTAGCTCACAACACCCAAAATGCTCCGTCAGCCGTTCGTTCCACATGGCGACCACGGTCGTTACGGTCGTGGCGAAACCGTCACTAATGACATCATCATGTTCGATCACATAGTGCTCACAAAAACCCAAGTCGAGAGGTGGGTCGAAGTGGGCGTTGACCACAAAGCATTAATTCTTTCTATCGATTGACCTTGAAAAGGGCGCGTTTTTAAACTCAACCAATGACATGTGTGTACTTCGTCGTTTATGACATCAACGCTCCATAATCCATTTCACTAGAGTTTATGATTGTAACGTCCGCAAGCAAGTGGAACGGGAAAAATCACGGTCGTGGACGTGGTCGTTGGGGGCCTCTTGTGGAACGTAGCCAATAAGTTAATAGTTTTGACATATTGTAGGGCAGGGATTCCCAAACTATTTTGGCCAACAGACTCCTTTTCCAAAATGACCTAATATCTCAGACCCCCATAGTCAAATTACTTTAAAAATCATCTTATACGAAATTAGACGTTGTCTTTTCATCTGGTACGAACCTGTGAACGCTTACCGACTTGTTCAGTTTTTGAAAAGTACAATAATGATACTTCACAAGTTGGTACACGTAACACAACTTATCTGTACAGGTATCTTGAAAATTTCAAATAAGAACTTGTGTTAATTATTACTGGTCGACTTTTAGACCTCCTCGACCCCCAAAATAAGTTTTAGTTTATTCCGACCCCCGGGAAACCGATTTCGATCCTAGGGGGTCGATACCGACCACTGGCAATCCCTGGTGCTGGTTTTCTTACATAGGATGTTTATGATAGAAGTTCTTAGATGTAAATTGTTTATTGCTTAAATTATGCTAATGAAATGATTGTGCTAGGATCAGAGGTTGTTTTGTCGACTGACCGAGTACGGTGCTAAACAAGTACTGATCACAGAACACTAGTACTCTCTAACGAGAGGTACTGATGAATACTATGTTTAAATACACGTGTCGGCCTAAACCGCTGACACTGCAATGTACGGCTGTTGCTAGCCTGTACATATAGCATGTCGTTTAAAGTAGATAGATAGATAGATAACTCTTTATTGTACACCAATACAAACATGAACTCAAAGACTAAAATTATATCTAGTTATGTACAAAGGGCGGTCTTATCGCTCAAAAGCGATCTCTTCCAGACAACCCCAGGAATGAATTGAGATGATAATGGCGATGGTGGTATACGTAACATATAGTACAACTACTTATAATTATAAAGTAGCTACGTGACCTATTTTTTTACCTGTTGAAAAGAACACCTTTTGCTAGGTTTTGATTTTTCACAGATAGCCCTGTAGACAAGTGGCATTACCGCTAAACGAATAGAATAGAAAATTGTATATAGGAATGACATATCGTTGCGCTAAGTATTGTGTCATTTCCATACAATTTCATTGTGTTCGTTTAGCGCTAATGCCAGTTGTCTACAGGGCCGGGGGTCTGTTATTCCTTATTTCACGTGTTTCTTTTTACTTAATGCTTATGATTTCAAATGCAGCTTGTTATTTTAATATAATTGTTATCTTTGGCGCGTTCTCTCTCTACCTATATTTTGTATTATTTTCAACAATGTTTCAAGGATGCACTTCTTACGTTGCTAATGTTTTTAAATATAACCAGTTAATTTTTAAGTGTTCACTGTATACTATATTCGCGACTTAAATTCAGACAAGCTTGTAAATATTTAATAATTATACATATTTTGTTAAATTGTCATTATATTAAGAGAATCATTCTAAAAATATAGAAAATCACTTAAAACTGCAAGACTTCACAAGTGCGACCTAATAGGCGCTTTATTCAATTTCAAATTCGTACTTAAGACATTATTGTCATTGAAGCTTTTTGCTCACTACATCTAGAAAGGAAGGTCACTTCACCTAGAAAGGAACGTGACCTACGCTTCATAGTATTTAATTTATTGTCTTGAACAATATAGAATTTTAAGTAGTAACCTTAGTTAGAATATGTTTATTTGTATTCACGGGCCAAGTAGAAAAAATAATTAAGTATTCCACGAAGAAAGTATAATTAACCTCACTCCCGTCATTAAGCTTTATGAAATAGTTATATTATTTGCACGAATTGTTGAGAAATATTTTCCTACAATTATACGTAACAGAGAAAAGGACTTGTTTCTTCGTTACGCAATAAACACCTACGCAAAAGCTATGTTGTTCTAGATATGTCTTATTGCAACATTTCCTGGATGATCATCTATTCTACAGGTTGAGTAATGTTTTTACATTTCTATTTTGTTTCCTTTTATAATTGTTTGCGATATGAATATTTTTTTTTAAATTTGGTTTATAATAATAAAAATTATCTTATAGATCTAAAACTAAGATAGTGTTTTTCTCAAAATCGTCCGGAAAGTTAATTTTTCCAAAATCTAATGAATACAGCTCCCTTTAGAATACATCTCGAATTTTTCTTTATATATATATTGTTACAACTGAAGTTCCGAGAAGATGAAATAATACGTTGCAACATGTATTTTATGCACCCCTTGTTATTTAAATTATCTGTATTACTTTTATGGTTTCCTTAGTTATTCAGTCATTTTTTCGCGTTAATCCCTTTGCATTGCCCCGCAGTAAGACGTCATAAATCCTTTCTTCTATTGTTTAAATTTAGTTACACATTCTTAGAAGCTATTAAGCCCACGAGTTCGAGAATTTTAAGGAATAGTGGGCAAATTGCTGGAGAGCCACATCTATTCTGCAAATATATAAAGTCGGTCCATCTGGAGTGAGTTAATTGAGTTTCAACACCGATAGAGGCGTTATTAAGTGTACATTCGTAACGGGAATCTCATATTGACAGACTTTGTGTGATTTATGTTATTACGATTTTCTGCTTTGCTGTGTAAACTTGTTGTGTCGGTTGTATTTGTGACAACTGAGAATTACGTGTTTATACTTCTAATGAAAATTGTAATAATTCAAGCGGCATTTTAAATTCAAATCCCACAAATTCGTAACAATATTATAAGTAAGTGGATTTATTCGGTCTTCTTCACGGTTTAAAAAAAGAACCTATTGCAATTAAGTTTGATATATAATTATATACTTTCAATAACAGCAAGGAGGATACTAGAGACACTTTTTTAGTGTAAGGACAAATTTTCAGCAGTAGTATATACAATACAAAGTTTCAGTGAACAAAGCTTAATAACCTATATCCCGATAGCTGAAATTTCTTTATATGTAACATATATTTAGATTGACATTAGTGGTCTTGTTTTTAGGCCTGTAGCTCAACAATTAATGGCGGGTGAAGTAGTTCAGCCAGAAAGTTTCGAATGCGTCACAGTATACTTCAGTGACATTGTTGGCTTTACTGAACTGGGCGCTGCTTCTACTCCGATGCAGATTGTTGATCTATTGAACGACTTGTACAGTACGTTTGACAGGATAATCGGATTTTATGACGTTTATAAGGTGCGTTTTGATTTAAAATACGTTTTAAATGAATCAAGTTATACAAGGTATCCCGGAAATCTTATACTCGGTAATTTATGAATTCCAAAAGTCTTATAAATTTCGTTAAGACAATAAACAAATGTTAAGATAATAAATTAATAAAGCTGAAGTTTTATTTATCTCTAAACTTTGTATAGCAGCTGGTCTAAGGTTGTCTTAAACAAGATTTTAATGGAATTGATAAATTGGTATGTTTCCGGATTTTGAATTAATAAATCACACCCTAATACATAATAATTAATTACAATAAAAGGGACAATAATTTGTACGCCCTACAGGCAAAAAACGTGTGATCTTATGCATTATTCATACCATCTTTTTATGTACCATGTTTTATGCAATAAATGATGATTTGATGCCTTTACACGAGTTGCTGATTTTAATCAAAGCAATGACGCTCACACTACAGTGAGGTCGCTGTAGACGAAACCGTTTTAGAGTATTTTTTTATAAAATAATTCTCATTAACCATTAACGGAATGATTTTAATGGATTGGAGTTATTGACAAGATTACGTAGTAAGAGGTGTTATACAGATTGTCGTGGAGTATATTATGTAATAAGGATTTACAGGTGGAGACTATAGGCGATGCGTATATGGTCGTCTCAGGGTTGCCTGAGAGGAATGGAGATTTACATGCGAGAGAGATATGCCTCATGGCATTGGCAATTGTTGAGGCTGTCAGAGGATTCGTGGTCCGGCATCGACCAACGCATCGACTGGAGGTAAAAGATTTCATCGCTGTTCGTCTTCACTGTTAAAATATATGTGTATGTAATTTAATATATAATATTTAGTACATATGTATTATATGATTATGAACACAGCGACATTATCACTGTAATGATAAAGTTCTATTAATAAAGAGAAAAAAATTGTTGTGATCTGGTTAAGTTTGTCACTAAGATATTGCGGAAGTGATATTTTTTTTATTGCTGGAGTACAGCCGTCGCCTATAAATATTTGCAACACTGAAGTGCCGGACTCGTGGATGGGACTCAAACCTGCCCACTAATGCCGGAGCGCAACTCAAGGTTGTTGAGGCGGCAAGCTCTAGACCAGGGGTGGTAGCCATCTGGACAAGCAAATAACCTACCACCTGGCTGTGGGTTGTTTTGTCACCTCTTACGACATGCCGCCTGGCCGCGGGAATTAATATGAATTCTTCTTTCCTGCACGGATATGGTAGAGATAATGCTGTAGATTTATAAGGGGCCGTCCATAAATTACGCTACGTTACGAGGGTGTGAGGGGGTCGACGAAGTGTGACATTGTGTACAAGGAGTGGAACGGGTCCTAAATTTCGTGACGTCACATTTCAAAACTTAAACTATTAACGAAAACCTTCAAAATATTTCCAACTCTATCTGTATGAGTTAAGTGTTTTAATTATTAAAAAATAATTTAAATGGGAAGAAAACTAATTACGGAACTGGAGTTTTAATTTAATAATTTCGTCGCTGGTTCATATCCGGCTCGAAGGACCATGTTTAAAACTTATAGTTCAGCAGACTGTAAATTGCTTAGCTGGTGTATGCGCGTATATCTATATAAAATGGAAACTGCACTTCACTTGGACTATATTTTATATTAATTGAATAGCAGATAATATTTCACATCAACAGTTCAATAGCAACTGACAATATTATTAGACACATGGGTTTATTATAAAATAATTAGGCTTCCATACAGCCAGTGTCTATGTAGTGTTTTGATTTATAGGTTCGCATCGGAGTGCATTCTGGACCAGTTTGCGCAGGAGTTGTTGGTGTGAAGATGCCTCATTACTGCTTATTTGGGGATACCGTAAATACAGCCAGCCGGATGGAATCTACTGGACAACGTAAGCACATAAGACTATTCTAATCTTAGATATGTATGTTTTAACGTATCTATTTTGGCGACAATACGGCGAGGTAGCTGCCAGACTTTTATTGAGTCAATTACCAACCTATCATGGCTGAATATCATATTAAAAAGCTTAATTTCTTCAAGATTTTACATTAAATCTCAATCTGAGCTTATAGGTATTGTTCTCCAAATTCCCAACTTTTTTTAAGTTACCTACTTGTAAACTTTCTACCGCCATGGCTACACTATTACAAGTATAATTATGTTTCATTTTTTGCGTACTGTTTTTCAATTCTTATTGTCATGTAGACTTGACTTGATGTCATAAGCGACGACTACCTCATTTTCCAGTAATGATGCGGCTTCATCTGCGATACTGTTAAAGATTTAGACTGTGGCCTAATGCGTCTTATAAAGCGTTAAAAGTAACGCCGTTGACAAATAGCTACATTAGTGAATACTTATATACTACTCACAAAAATTAAAGAATATTAAAAAAAATGAAAATGTTTGGGTGATTTTAATAGGCCGTAACTCAGAGGAAACTGGCCGTTAAATAAAAAAAAGCTTATTGTAGAATTAAGGGTCTACTTTTGATTCGACTGATCTTCGTAACCCTACTTCGTTTTTCTCTACGATCATTATTTCCGAAGTTATTGACTGTCAAAGTTAAACATACATTTTTGTATGATCGGCGACAACTCTGCGCCAAATCATCGTACAGACTTGTTAAGCAAGTTAAATTAAAGGGCATAAAAAATCCTAAAAGGTGCTTATGGTTAAATTATATATAAAACAATATTTGAGCCCATGGACTGTTTTTAAGACGACCAAAAATTAGATTGTTTTCTCCATGGTTTACTTAGGATTACTCTGGAACCCTATATCTTAAATTTCTTTAATGGTCAGATCCAAAAATTAAACACTTAAAGTTACTTTACTAATTTGCTTTGTTCTTTTTACTGTACTGCTATTTTCCTTTGAGTTACCGCCTGTTGAAAATCATCCAAAAAATTAGAATTTAATAACCTGTAACTTTTGTGCCGCAATGCCGCATCTCAAATAACGCATTAAATCCATCGCTATATCTGCGTGAAACGGCCTATATCTGATAACATTATCGCAGATAAAACCGCTCCATAAAAAATATTATTTTTTGTTTTTAGCACTACGAATACATCTAAGCGAAAGCACTAAGGTTCTATTGGACCAGTGGGGTACTTTCGTAGTAGAGCGGCGAGGTGAAGTGGAGCTGAAGGGCAGAGGTAGAATGCTCACGCACTGGCTGGTCCAATGCTCCGAACCTGCTGACAGGCCCACAGGACAAGGACTGCAGCCTCCTCAGCACTATCCTATATTGTTCCCGACGTTGCCACAACCGCCGATATTACAAGTGCCATATTTAGTGGTCGAACCTCCTACTTTGGCTGCTTAGCTATTGTGAATTCTAAATGTCACTAATGTAATAAAATAATTTCATAAAAGATTTTCTATCGCACACAAAATGTTAAAGAACAATTAAATTAGCAACCAATTATTTTTTTATTATTATTGCGAAACTGGCAAACAGGCAGATGGTTCAGCTGATGGAAAGTGGTCACCGTGTTCTATAGACGTTTGTAACAACCATAGGCTCAATTCTGCTATTACTATCTCCTCAAAATCGCCAGATACTATCGTCTTAATCGTAGGTTTGCCTGATTAAGGTAGTAGTAGTAGGGGAGGCCAAGCGGAGATTTTGGGATTTACTTGAGCGTGGCAGAATAACATAAGGGGAGGAACCTTGCACCCCCGTACCCCTACCATATATGAACCCTTCATCTATATGAACCTACCCTCACCCTATGGTGGGGGTATTTTTTATTCAAATTTTTTTTTTAAACCGTCAGATTATGGAAATAATATCAAACCACATAATTATTAAATTATGGGTCATCACGACAAGGACATCAAGCCCAACTGTCTGTATATTAATCTGACGCGCTCGACTATTTCAATGTTACGATTTTTTGCATTTTCTAAAATCGGCCATGACTTTTGGTCGCGTCAAAATCGTCAGTCTTTTGAATAGGGGTTCCTTTAGTAGTTTTATTTAACATCCCTATTGAATATCTGACGCGCTTGAGTATTTCTGTGCGACTCTTTTTTTTTGAAAACCTGTACATGTTCCCTCTCAGTGAAACGGCATACATCATATAACCTTTTTTTCTTTTTAACATCTAATCTTCACAATCCAAAAGGTCCCCGCGACGCTCCAGTAACTCCACATTGAGCATCTTGGGCTCCCCTACTATAGTCTGTTAATTCCAATACCGTGCCCGTGACACGCCACTCTATCCTTATAAATATATATAAACAAAAACTCGCGAAACAAATGTTTAAAACGTTGGTAGCTTTTCCATATTCATTTCGGTTAATGTCATCTCTGCTGATGGTAATACCAGTTTTTTGTCTACCAATATTCCGCCGCGACGATATGGAGAAGATATTGGATTTAGTAGAATACAATTTTATGCCACTATCGCAATGAAATCGTACTTTGGATATCTTGGCAACGCAAAGATATTGAAATAGCAAAATTGGGCCCCAAAAGTGAAGGCAATGCATGGGCAGCCTTTAGGATGGGATAGGCGGGAGGGGATATCGACCATGACGTCAAGGCCCATATCACACCGTGGTCACCTCACGGTGACAAGTTTCATTTGTGACCCCAAAATGCCAGTTAAATGAAAAGGACAGGTCTATAAATCCATAATTAGAACTGTCCTTTTACATGGCCGTGAAGCGTTGCCTGTACTTGAGCGATACAAGCAAGAACTGAGTGTCACTGAGATGAATATGCTGTGATGGATGTGTGGAGTGACGCGGAAAGACCGTGTCAGGAACTCCCGCATCCTCGGCAGTGTTCATGTCCATGACATAGCAGACAGACTGTAAGTGTCGCTTACGCTGGTACGGACACGTTTTGCGGAGGTCGGTTAATTATGTGGGGAACAAATGTCTAGGCACAAAGGAAAGTCCCAAGAAATGTTGAATTGACGTTAAGAAGGATAACATGCGTACCAATGGTCTCAAAACAGACGATGCTGAAGACCGCGCGAAGTGTAGTAGAAAAAGTAGGAAAGCGGACTTTGGGCGTCGGAGTGAAAGCTCCGGACTCGTATGATGATGAGGCGGGATGGGATAAAGAGTTTGGGTTAATCGTCGTCAGCCAATTACATTCCACTGTTGAACTTAGGTCTCCCCAAGTCGCCGCTACTCATCCCTGTCCTCCGACTTACACATCCAGTGCCTACCGCCGATCTTGCGCCGGTCTTCGGGTTGGAGGGCGTCCGACACTACGTTTACCGAGACACGCTCTCCACTCCAGGAGTTACCTGCTCCATCGGCCATCGGTCCTGCGACAAATGTGACCGGCCCACTGCCACTTTAACTTTCTAATTTTGGGTTAATAGAGATGGAAAAAAGTGGTTAAGATAGTTGAATGAAATTGGGAGATGGGATAGGAGGAGGGGGAAGTGAGTCGGGAACTCTCACTCATCGCACAAAACACGGTTAACTCAAGGGTAACCGTTTCACGCTGATATATTGTATGAGAGCGTAATATCACGCTGCGCCGGGCCTAAGAGTTGTAATCAAGATAATAAGTCCAGCATGGCTTTACGACAAAACAACCGACTTTAAGAAGCGACAAAACAACCCACAGCCAGGTTGTAGGGCATTTGCCTGTCTGAAAGGCTACTGCCCCTAGTCTAGAGTATGCCGCCATAACAACCTTGGGTAGTGTCCCGGCTTTAGTAGCTAGGTTCCAGTCTCCCTTTAGAGAACAGCAACGCATTTGTAGAAATTTGTGGTGTTGCGAATATCCACAGGCAATGGTAATGGCTTTCACCAGTGGCCCGTCTGCCTGTCTGCTGAGCTCATGCAATAAAAAAAGAATAATTAAATCATATTCGTTCGTTAAATTCCGCCAGAACTTAATTAGGGCGGCCTATGCGGGCACTGCGTGGGGTGATCCATGTTTACAATTTAACAAACCGCATTTGGAACTCAAACAGGTAATTGCTACGTGGGTTTTATTTGTATAATACAATTTCAACGGCATTATTTTTGGCTAAATTTGTATGATTACAGCGGAAATATTGTTCGCGCCATAAAAGAAAAAAAGCAATGGACTAACTGATTGTGAGAATGTTTTACAGTTCTGGTTACAAGACTTTTAGAACCAGTTATACATATTTAGTTTGAATACCAATTGTTACACTCAGCGTCAGCAACAATTTACTTCTTTAAATTACGCCAAAAGGTAGAGTTATAGTATAGACATTAAGTCATATTTCATTGAGCTATTTTACACACAATTAACACTTCGAACGAATCATGCTACAACTAGTGCTCATTTATAAAAATGTACATACTTTTTTTTTTTAAATAAAACTGCACAGTAAAACATCACACTTCAAGTCCTTCCAAAAGATCAAAGGTCAAGGGGGAGTTGAAATGTTGCCTCTATACATGTCTTTGTATTGTCTTATAAGGATCGTTAAATTATATATAGCTACTAGGAGATGCCCGCGACTTCGTCTACGCTTGTGTTGAAATTCCCGCGGGATTTCCGGGAAACCAAATAACGTAGTATTTGAAACAGAATGTAAGCTATCATTTTAGTGAAAACTGTGTCGGAATAAGCTAATTTTTACGCACCCGAACAAGTACAAACCGCTCCTGGGAAAATTTCCGCGGGATTCTCGGGATAAAAAAATATCACACATTATATTAAATTAAATTTGCTATCGATCAGTCAAAAAATCGCATTGAAATTCGTGTTTTTTTTTCAATCTGGCCATTTTCAATCATCCCCAGAAAAATTCCCGCGGAATTCCCGGGATAAAAAGTAGTGCAGATTTTAATTCTAAGAATTTGCTGTCAATCAGCGAAAACTGCATCTAAATCAGCCCAGTAGTTTTTACATGAATCCCGAACAAACAGACAAAACGAAAAACAGACAAGAAATCTAAAAAAATGTGCATCGTGTTCTCCATCAGTTTTATAGTCTATTTAGTTTATATTGTTTTTTAATAGCTTCAATATACAGAAACGGCATGTTTAGAATGTTTATAATAATATAGAAATACAACTACACAGGTTTACTGGTTAATCAATTGATAGGTCTCTGATTGATGCGAAACAAGTTACAACTACTATACATAATCCGGCTCGAAGGACCACAAAATTGTAGACATTGAAATGGTGGATATATCGAAGAATCGATAAATATAAAAGAACTCCAAATTAAATATTAATTAACCCGATATATTTTCCTACAATTGACATTACAATAATTATTTTCTCTATGTTAAGTCAAACGACCATAAAGTACAAAGATTTTGTATTACACCTAATATATAAAAAAAGTTTGTTTTCTGAAACTATGGTTATCCTTTGCGACGATTGAGATTATTACAAGTATCTATATAGAATTGGGGGCCATCCACAAATTACGTCACACAAATTTCATAATTATTTCACCCCTTCCCCGTCTTTGTCACAGCTGGTCACATTCGTGAGACTTGTTCCTCCCTAGTATGACAATTTTACATCGAGAAATTATTGAATTAAAACAGCACTTCCGTAATTAGTTTTATTTCCATTTAAATTATTTTTCAATAATTTAAACACTGCTCATACAGATAGAGTTGGAAATATTTTGAAGTTTTTTTTAATAGTTCAAATTTCGTGCTTTAAAGCTTAAATTAGATTTTGAAATGAGACGTCACGCAATTTAGGATCCCTCCCACCCCTTGTCACACAATGTCACACTTCATCGAACCCCTCTCTTAACGTGTGACGTAGTTTATGGATCCGGCCTCTTATGTATATGTAAAACGAAACGTTCTTACAACTTTTCTTTCATACACTAGAATTTTTTTTATGAACATTTGCAAAACAAATTCATGAATGATGCCGTAAGACTCATGCAAATTTTATTTGCACTTTATTTGCAGTAAAGTGTGTAATGCTTTAACAGCTATTACATTTACATTTTAACATGCTGATAGTCTTACAACGAACTACACGAGCTGAAAGAGTTAATGAACCATCATATTTGCATCCCAACGATGAATTTCTAGTTCATAGTTACATTTACTCAACAACAGGCCGTTTGTATTGACGCGCTCTATAGTTTAGAAAACCTAAGAGATTTTAGTTTAAAGCGATACGGTAAAGAAATGTCAATTTTTCTTTTATCTTCTCCCAATTATTTGGACTCTGCACAATATGTCTTTTCCTTCCACTCCTCTCTATTCTGACATACTCTGTGACACCACAAATCGCCATGTCGAGCCTTTACCGCCATTTTATCGTAAGCGACATTTGGACCTAAGTATATTTTAGTTAGATTAGGCCCTACTGAATCAGAAAACTGAAAGTCTTAAAACAAAATAATAGCTTAAAATACCTTTTGAAACAAAAAATATAACGGCTCGATGTCATCCTTCACACAATCCATCGGTCTCTTTTTTGTTCCACAAACTTGAGGTCATAATTATTACTTTATCCAAGTAAAAAGATCAAATAACGCATTATTTATTGTTTAAATAATTTAAAATATTTTTACAATAATATTTTAAAAATATGATATTTATTTAACAACTGCACTTTTGTAATATGTAAATAATAAAGTTCGAAATTTATTGCAACATGTGTATATGAATGAGTGTTCTTATAGTTTCTATTTATACGGTCTTGAGTTGGGTCTAATTATTACCCTCACTAGTTTACTGGAACGCAGAGGTCATGGGTTCGATTCGTGGCAGAGTAAATTTCTTAAATGAACGTTATATATGTATTAATTTCTCTGGTCTGTATGTTTGCGATCGGCCCCAGAGTTGTTTATTGTACGTTCACCCATAACAAAAGCGTAACTTGCTCAGTGTGAGAGTATATATGTATACGTTCCAGCGTGGGCGTAACTACGTTCTAAGTTTCACGCTCTTCCTGCCATAAGCGCCGGGCACATGGGAGGAGGGTGGTTTTAGTGGAGTATTGAGTCTTTGAGTCTCCACACAAGCCGGCGATTTGACTCTGGTGCCCATTCGTGGTGTCACCTCTCGTCGCTTTGGTCTAATCCCTAGTAAAGAACCCGCTAGAGTGCGAAATGCATTTCCCCCGCCTCAAAAAAATAAAGTAAAATGTATGTATACGTTTGTCTGCAGATTAACTTGGTACTGTCACTTTTTTGTTAGAAATGTCTCTTTCCTTTCTTATGTGCGTAGTTTGTAAAGCATAAAATTTAAGGAACCGTTCTTATGTAAACTATTGTAGTAATTGCCCGCTATTTCGTCCACGTTGGAAGCATATCAAGGATCAAAATTATTACGATTTACGTATAAGCTCTTTCTACTTTTGTATAATTTAATATTAAAATGTTCTAAAACCAATATCAACAACATATTTTGGTTAAGGAGATCTCTGGTAGAAAATGCTTGCAGTTTATTTGATTTATGTCAATTAATGTAGTGATAGAATTATTATCTGTGTCAATCTTTATGAACAATGTTTTATAAGATTTCTAATAAATAAACGAAATCAAGATTCAAAGTGTTGTTTTATTTTTCCATTCATATTGTTATTGCGCCTTGGGATTTATAAAGCCGATATAATGTTGATATTAGACGGTTCAACCAAATTGAATCAATGTGGTTTAAACATACAGAGCTGAAGGGACACGATGTTATTCAACGACATTAAATGATTCAAGATTATGTTTATATGGATCACTTTGGTTGATTCGTCCGAATTGAAATATATAAACGACCCGTCTAATGTCAGCTTTGAGACGATTATAATCGTCCCCATTTTCATAGGGTAACGGACAGTATACCCGCCACGCTAGTCCAAGGCGAATTGGCGAGTTTGACACATCATTTATCTCGATGTGCAGATTTCAATTTCATCACGATATTTTTCTTCACCGTAAGCACGTGGCAATTGTAACAATATGCAGATTTGATCACAAAACTACCTAAAAGGTGCATGCTTTCCAGACAAGATTCGAGCCCGAGTAATTTCAGTTTGCAACGAGAGCGTGTTAACCACTAAGTTAGCATGGCTTTCCGAGTTCTTAGCGGACATAAATATTGTCATTGTTTATTCCAGTTTCACAGGTACATCTTATAATTCTATCTTAAAATACATAAAAAACAGTCAAGAAACGTGCCACTGCTGAGCGCGGGCGTTCCATTTGTAGGAGAGCAGACAGTGTCCCTCCCATGCCACGCTTATCCACGGCGTATTTGGCTATCTTAGAAGCTATTTTCTTAATAGTCCTTTACTGATCAAATCCCTGTAAATAACAATGTTCAACCTACATGTAAAGCCAAACAGAACATCTTTATCTATTTTAAATTGTTTGAGTTTGTAAAATAAACAGTTGTAATTATTACTTTGGTTTAAAGTAACAAAGTTGAAATCGAAATTATTGGAAATGTAATTATCATTCTGCGACTGTACCTGCGTAACTGGTAAAGTTTGTAACTGTGGACTTTGTTTTTTTTTCTTCGTATATGGCTTTCGCGGTTAGCGTTGAGCCAATAACAAATCTTGATCATCTTGATGAACTTATGCAACGTATGCAGTAGTATCATACAGGAAACAGGGTTTTTACTTTTAATATAGCATTAAAACGAGGAAACTTTTATGTACATACAAGAAAACGCGTAAATAAAGGGAATTTGGAAAAGGAGAGGTTCAGAGAAGGAATTGAAAAGAATAGTGATACATATCATATATTTATGTACAAATTAATTATTAAATGAAAATAAATAAATAGTTAAATAAGAGAATTTTATTATTAAATTTTAATATTATTATTTACAATAAACATGCCTAATAAACGATAAATCAAATGATTATTTGATGATAAAAGGATTTGGATAGAAGTGGGTAAAGGAATGAGGAGCTGTGTGAGACCTTGGAAGAGCTGTGAGTGATCGTATTTTGTACAGTTCAGGAAAATGTGATTCACATCCTCCACTTCGCCACATTCGCATAATTCACTGTTAACTATACCAAACTTAGCGAGATGGGCAGATGTACAAACATGACCTATTCTCATTCGAGTTAAGATACACGACACCCTTTTGCCCAACGTCAATTTGGAGAACCAAGGTTTCAAAGAAATTTCGGATTGAATTGATTTATAAAATCTGCCTTTATTATTACAGAGATTAGACCACACCTTACTCCACGAACTACGTAGGTACATTTTGGGTAGGGCTGCGAGGTCATGACCGTATATTTTATAATAAGCATTATCGCCACATGCAGTAGCATCATTAGCAAGCCTATCAGCTCTCTCATTTCCTCGTATGCCCGTGTGACCTGGTATCCACGCAAAGATAACAGAATAACCGTTTTGTATACATTTTATAATCAAATTTCGAGTTTCTATAATTAACGGGCTAACAAGTTTAGTTTTAAATAGATATTTACTTAAAGATTGAAGAGCACTCATTGAGTCCGAAAAGATAACTGTCTTTTTTAATTTTAAAAGAAGGATATATTCTACCGGTATATACAAACCTAAACATTCACCGGTGAAAACTGAACTTTCAGGAGGTAATTTAACCTTTTGAACTATATCATACTGTGAGTGATACACCCCAATCCCCACCATACCATCTGTGGAACGTTTGGACGCATCACTAAAAATATGATGCCAGTTGTCAGTAGTACTGTTGAATTCAGAATTCAAAACAGAGTTGAAAGCATGACAAGATTCAAAAGTTCTTTTACTTATGCCCAAATTCAGACGAACATCAGGCTTAACAATCAGAGCTTCATACTCAGAAGTGTAGAGAGGAAAACATTTCGAGTTGTGAATAGGAGCTTCAATCGATAACAATTTATGAAAGCTTTTGATTAAGCAAGGAGAAGACTTTTGGGACCAATAACTAGATGCAGTAATCTCATCGGAAAGGGATCTCAATTTGGATAATAACGGGTGGTTACCAGATTGTATGCAGTGGAATAAATAATTATCTGAGAGAAACTGCCTTCTAAGATGCAGAGGGGGATCCACACATTCCACTTGCATAGAATTAATTGGACTAGTTTTCATTGCTCCCAAGACAATTCTTAAACATTTAGATTGAATTTTGTCTAATTTATTCAAAGCAGCAATACTACAGGGTTCTAACAAGAAGGAGCCATAATCGATTACACTTCTTATTAAGGCATTGTAGATTAGTCTCAAAGAGAAGGGATGAGCACCCCACCATACACCCGTGAGACATTTCAAGATATTGATATTATTTTCACACTTGGCTGCAACATATTCACAATGTGGAATACCAGTTAGCTTAATATCTAATACAACTCCCAAATATTTACATTGAGTGCTAACAGGTATAGGAATATTATCATAAATAATATTAACTTCAGGAGAAGTGCGTTTACGAGAAAAAAGAACTACAGTACTTTTAGGAACAGATAGTTCTAAACCATTATCATCAAGCCAGCCCTTCAGTAACTCAAGAGATATGGTAAGAGAATTACATAATCTAGAAAAAGATTGATCTGAACTATACAGTAGTAGATCATCTGCATATTGTTAAATGTTAACTGAATGGTTTAAAGCTATTTCTAAGTCAAATGTGTATATGTTATAAAGTATAGGACTTAACACTGAGCCTTGAGGTAAACCCTTCCAAATACATCTAGATAACTGAGAACCATCTTGCACGTTAATGTTAATATATCTCTCTGACAACATTCCAATTATAAAGGAAGTAAGTATTTCGGGAACATTAAGATGATTCAATTTTTTGTGAAGAATAGAAATTATAACATTATCATAGGCACCTTTGATATCCAGAAAAGCTGAAAGGACTGATTTATTCTTTGAAAAGGCCACTCTAATATCAGTGATAAGGATACTCAAGCTGTCAGAAGTACTTTTGCCTTTTCTGAAGCCAAACTGGCTTTCAGAAAGAAGTCCATTGCTTTCTAGAAACCATTCTAATCTATTCTTGACTAGGTGTTCTGCTAACTTAGCCAGCACAGAGGACAGGGCAATAGGCCGATAGGAAGATGCATCAGAAGGTAATTTCTTTGGTTTTAATATGGGTACAACTATTTGAGACTTCCATGACTCTGGAATGCAACCAGAAGACATCACAGAATTTATAACATTTAAAAAATAACTTAAGGTTATATCACTGCTATTACAGAAGAAAGAATAGGGAATCCCATCTTGACCAGGTGAGGAATCTTTTAAACTTGTTAAAATGCCTTTCATTTCAGACATGGAGAATGGTGCATTTAGTCCTGAATCATTATTGGGGACTGAAATAGGAAATGAGCTTTGCATTTGCAACTCAGAAACTGAGGAAGGAGCTAAATTGTCAAGGAACTGTTCAGCCAGTTTAGGTGACAAGGTACCTATAGAAGATGAATTAACACCCATTCTAAATCTTTTAATATTTTGCCAAACAATTGAAGCATTGACATCTGGGCAGATATTAGAACAGAAATTTCTCCATCCTTCAAACTTCTTCCTTTTTAAAAGTTTACGAGTGTCACATGCTACTTGGTTATACAGCTCAAAGTTGTCAGATGTCATTGAACGTGAATAAACTTTTTCAGCTTCTTTTCTTTTTTTAATGGCCTTTGTGCATTCTCTATCCCACCAAGGCGGGGATGGTATTATACTGGATCCACTATTTTTAATTGGGAATAATGAATCCGCAACGTCAGTCATGACTTTAGTTAAAGCATCAGAACAAATTGCCTCATTGCCAGGACAGATAGAAGGGAGATTAGAAATTCTATTTTCAACCTCCTGACTAAATATTGACCAGTTGTTTGACAATTTATATTTCATACGGGGTTTAGGTTTTTGAGTTATATTTGGGTGTAAAGAAGGAAAAGTAATAGTAATAGGAAAATGATCACTGCCGCATGTAGAAGGGTGAACAAACCAAGAAAGTATACTAGCTAAATTTGGAAAACATATTGACAAATCTGGTGCACTGGCCTCTTCATCAGGTCGAGTACGTCGTGTGGGAGTTGTATCATTTAAAAGGCATAAGTTGAGTGAATCTAGGATATTTAACATTTCTTCACCATAAAAATTATTTCTAGATGAACCTCCCCATGCCGGATGTTGGCAGTTAAAATCACCTAGAACTAGAAAAGGTTTTGGTAATGATGGTAACATATCACTTAGCTCACTATACAAAGATACAGAAGGATGAGGAATATATACAGAAACTATACAAATATTATTTACAGTAATAGCAATGGCTTCAATACCATCACTTAAGGGGGGAAGAGAAAATTTTTTGTAAGGTACAGAGCTCTTGATAAGGATAGCAACACCGCCATGCCTATCAGAAGCTCTATCTCTTCTAACAGTATTGAAACCTGATATTCTAAAAGAATATGCAGGTACCAACCATGTCTCTGAGAGACACACTATAGAAGGATTATATTTGTTAACTAAAAAGATAATTTCAGATTTTTTGTCAATAGCACTTCTACAATTCCACTGTAGGAGTACTTGATCCATTATTAGTGTTAAGGGAAACAGTATTTTCAATTTGTTGTGCAACGTGGGACGGTATAGAATTGAAAGGAATTAAATTGGATTTTGATAAAAGCTCAATAAGATATAGAATTAAATCTGTTATGGATTGATTTGTTTTTTCATTTTGTGTATTATCTTTTTTGAGGGCAGAACCATTTGGGGAAGAAAGAGGAATGTCGTACTCCTTTATCAGAGATGCATGTGTAGAGCGATCATATCCAGCTGATAACTTAGGTGGAACGCGAGGCTTGAGGAAAACAGTTTTCTTATATGAGCTGGATGATGGAGAAATAGAGGTTGAAGGTTTAACACTCTCTTCTAAGGACTGCTTATGTTGAGAAGTTCTAAGAACATCAGCAAAAGATCTATTAACAGCTGGATGAAACTTGGAAGCCTCTAAATAAGAAATACTATTTTGGGCCATTGACACCTTTATATTCTTTTGTCTAGAGAATTCAGGACATGCTTTATTAGTAGCAAAATGATATCCAGAACACAGACAGCATGATCCTTCTTCTTGCTCTATTGTACAAGAGTCACCAGTGTGACCTTGGCCACATTTATAACAACGAGGCTTTGAACGGCATTGGAGTTTAGTATGCCCAAAGCGGCAACAGTTGTAACATTGTATTGTTGGATAAATGTATAAATCAACAGCCAATGGAGTGTAGCACATAAATACTCGTTTGGGCAAAATTTGTCCATCAAAAGTTAAAATCACTGTTTCAGTGTTAGTAAATTGAGGAGAACCATTAATAAACTTTTTGCTCCTTATTCTTCTAGTTTTAATAACTTTCCCACACCCTATAGGAACACAGATATTTTCCAAGATCTCCTGTTCTGACCAGTCCATAGGGACACCTCTTACAACACCCATTCTTGTTACATTAAACGATGGAATGTAAGCTCTGAACTTATGGGAAGAAAGACATTGACTATCTATAAATGCGTTAGCGTCAATATAGGAAGAGAAAGCTAAAGATAATCTATTCCTACTGATTCTCTTTAATCTACCATTTACAATGTTCTTAAAATTATTTTTCTTTAGAAAACTGCCAAACTGTATCGGATGAAGTGTGACAGGATCGGCAGGAGAAGGCTCTTCTTTATGTACATAAATTGCATAAGGTGCAAGGTCTATAGACACATATTTTCTTCCAACTTGACGTTGGTGAGTAGTAGGTTCGGTGGTAGTGATGGTTGGAGGAGGAAGAGGATCGGGTATAATTGATAAAAGAGGTAGATTGCGTTCATCAGAATCAACACAATTACAACCGCCAATAATTGAAATGTTTTTCCCGTCCTTCTTCTTACGCTTTTTATTGCACTGTTTGCATACTTTACGCAAGGCTCTCACACGTTTCCTATCCGATTTCTGCTGAGCAGAAAGCTGCTGGGAAGATCCGTCTGTATCCATGGACGATGTATCATCTATTACCACTTCCATCCCTACATGAGGCACCCTAAAACGATCCCGGCCTCCGCCGGGGTCGTCAGGGGGATCAACCCCCATAATAAAAAAGAAAACAAACTTACCACTCTAAATCAGCCACTAATATAATAATATATACAATAAATAACTAATAGATAAACTACTTAAGAAATAAGAAGAAATAACTCCACTGAATCCTCACGAAATCAATTAATTAAATTTTCTCTAAAAAAAACACGACCGCCAATTTCGGAAGTTTCCCGCGCTTTTTCCATGTGGACTTTGTTAATGATGTTAAATATTGACAAATAAGGTAAATAGCCACACACATATATATATATATATATATATATATATATATATATATATATATATATATATATATATATATATATATATATATATACACCGTACCTGTCGTAATGCTGAAGCTTCATCTGCGTTAGTGTTAAAGATTTAGGCTATGGTTAACGCCCTTAACACATAGCCACATTAGTGTACATACAATACATACCTTATCTGTCAATATTTAACGTCATTAGTAATGTCGCACCTCAAATAACTCATCAAACCCTTGGCTACATTTGCGTGATACTTTCATTAACACTAACTTTGTCTCAGGTGTAGCAAAGAAAGAAAGAAAGGAAAAAATATTTGAAGAAATAGCGACGTACTTACATTGCTTACATGTATCTTATAAAAAATAAAAGCATATTTTGAGAAATTGTACGCCGCATTTTCTAAGCATTTACAAGGTTTGCACTCAGGTTATAGACGTGCCGGCTTAATATCCGATACAACTTTGATTTTCACTTCAAACCTTCCTATACCGACCCGAATATTTAGTGAATCTAATTTTAAAACTACATACATACATAACTTCACGCCAGTTCCCTTGCGGGGTAGGCACGAACAACAGAGTGCCATTTAGGCTTATTCTTACACACCTCACTTGCTTCTTTGACATTCATAACTCTTGTCATGCAAGCTCGTCTGTTTTAAAACTATGTATTTAATATCTAAATGATAATATATATCTACTTAAATAAACAATATAAATAAATTGTTAACTTTATTATTTCAATAAAAAATAGAACTCATGCTTGTCTATATTGTAACATGCCTGTATGTAAGTATATTGCGCATAACAACGTGTATCGCTTCATCTAATCGAATACGATCGGATACAGCGATTATATCTATACCTACTATTGCCACGTCACTTCATCAGCAGGGACTTCTTTTGTAGTTCTTGGACCCTTCTACGACCGTGTTCCTTGTTGAGCTCAATATTAGCTACGCGCGATCGTTCGTACTCCACGGTTACCTAGCAACAAGTCTAACAAACAAACATTATAACAAGCGTCTCTCCTATTATGTTAGTGTACTCTGTGCAAGCGTCACAAGTTTGTTTTCTACTAATTAATTAAAATATCAAGTAGCCTAATTACGTTATTACCTACGTAATTTGTGTTTATTAATGTGTTTTTGGTTTGACACAGTGATGGATTCTGATTTAATAATTTATTCAAAATTAGAAGTGTGATAATTATCCGTGCAGGAACGGAGAAAGAATACTATTTCCTGTGGCCGGGCGGCCTGTTATAACAGGCGACAAAAACAACCCACAGCCAGGTAGTAGGGTATTTGCCTGTCTGATGTTTACCACCCCTGGTCTAGAGTATGCCGCCATAACAACCTTGAGTTGTGTTCCGGCATTAGAGAGTGGCAACACATTGGTAGTAGCATCTTGGCGTTACAAATGTCCATAGGCGATAATGACCGCTTCCCATCAGATGGGCTCTCCGCGTGTCTGCTAACTCATGTAATAAAAAAATTGATTACTTTTCTTCATGTATTTCTTAACTAACTAGGTTAAGAGGCCTTTGGGCCGCCGTCTGCTAGAGTTCAGTGATGACTATGACATTTTTCCGTGACTGTAACAAAACATACATACATAACTTCACGCCAGTTCCCTTGCGGGGTAGGCACGAACGTTTCTATAACAAAACGTTATAGAAAAATCACCGGGGAGTTTTCCCACATTTTCCTACCGCAATCCCTGGGTGATTAGTGAAAGGAAACAGTATTTCACCTCTAAAACAAATGGCTAGGCTTATTTAGCGTCTGAGGATGGGTAGCTATTCCAATCAGTTCATCTTTTCAAGAAGTCTCCCACATGTTTGACATAACCAGAAATTTTTTGAAGGTTACCTAGTCTCTTTCATTCCGGCAGAAATCAAATATCCATTTTATTTTTTAATATTCTAATATACCTAAATTATAAAAGGAAATCTATACCTAGTATATCTTTATGTATATTATTATTAAGTTTTATCTTATACTAATATATGAAGCTGAAGACTTTGTCTGTTTGTTTATTTGCTTGAACGCGCTAATCTCAGGATCTACTGGTCTGATTTGAAAAATTCTTTCAGTGTTAGATAGACCATTTATCGAGCAAGGCTATAGGGTTATATATCATCATGCTAAGATCAATAGGAGCGGAGCACCAGCGGAGAATGTTTCAAAATCGGGGTTTGTTATTTAACTTCCCTTTTCTTAACTATTCCACGCGGACGAAGTCGCGGGCAGAAGCTAGTTAAAATATAAATTAAAGCCCCAATTTATACAGCTACTAAGTATTCTATAAGTATGGCGATATAGATACTTTATCTTACAATCATTGGAAAAAAGATTGTTAGGCTATCTCATAATTCTATCAGATTAACATGTCTGATTAAAATTTAGCACAGTTGAATAACAAAATGCTGAATGCCAAACTCATGCCTTAAGCCGCGTACTCATCTGCGGGTCACAACTAACCGAGCGGATACAGTAATGTGCTATAATTTGTAATTTTGTACGCAAACTTTAATCTTCGCTTCGTCGGTTCGTTGCCAGCGCGCCGGGTGCAGCTCGCCTAAAGGTCGCGAGCCACCTCACACTAGGGTTACTACCTTTTTTGAATAAAATATAGTATTATTCCTTTTAATCAGTAAAAACATAGTATTTTTGGGAAATTTCGGGGATGATTGAAAAATCAGCCCTAAAACCATATAAACATCTAACTTTAATCTTTTTCATATACTGCATAATTAGTAATTGTAAAGTCTAAACTAAGATCATTGTTTAAAAAATTATTACTAAAATCATTATTATTAAAATCATGCAAAACAAAACACATCGCAATTATCTTTCATTACAATTCTAACAATCGTTTAAAATTTTGAATTTAAAGATGACATCAAAACACGCTATTACAATCACTTGTTTTCTATTTTGTACATTGAACGTTGTAAAATGCCTCGTTTTGCCAAGCAATTGTAAAGTAGGTCAATATTATGATCCTGGATCAATGTTGTGTCGATATTGTCCCGCAAATGTTTCCATGGTCACGTCTGAAGATGGTGAGTGTTTGTTCTTTTCTAAGCTCGTTTATAAAACGAAAATACGTCCATATAATTGAAGCTTATGCTACTCCTTCATCTGGGATAATGGTTACACTGGCCCACAAAAAATAACAAGTGGTCTGTGACACCAGATTTGATCTTTTGGTGTATATGACGATATATGATATGTATATAGCCGCGAGCGTTAAATTCATAAAACACTTTAGAAATAAGTATATATATTAATGTTAGAGTTAAAGAAAACATAGTAGATTTTATGTGTTTTTGAAAAAAGAGAAAAAGTTAAAGTTTTTATGTTTTAAGAAAAACCCACAGCCAGCTGGTAGGGTATTTGCCCGTCTGGATGGCTATTACCTCTGGTTTAAAATATGCCGCCCTAACAACATTGAGTTGTGTTTCAGCATTAGTGGCCAGGTTCCTATCTCCCTTTAGAGAGCGGCAGCACATTGGTGGCACCATTGGTGTTACAAGTGTCCATAGGCGATGTTAACCGTTTTCCATCAGGTAGGCCGTCTGCCTGTCTGCTGAACTTATGCAATAAAAAACAGCTATATGTAGACTTTCATTTAAACCCGTTAAGCAGTTATCACGTGATGCTTTGGTAGACAGACAGATAAAATTCTAAAAATTTCATTGCTTTTTTAAATATACTGGTCCGAATTACCCCCTCTGTTTTTTTTTTTCATTTTTATATTCATTGTACAAACTCGACGCACCCAATAGTTTTATTATATTGTATTATAGATAGATAGATTTCTGATTTTTTTGAGGTTTTGGATGCGCGTGTGAGGAACACAGTATCCCATTGGGAGTAATACAATGCAAAGCGTGTAACGCTACGGAAGTGGTGTCATCTGACGGCACTATGTGCATACCTAGACGGTGTCAAAATTCGCCTGGAAAGGTGGTTTGCAGGAGATGTCCCGCTGATTATATCTCAGGTAAGTAACGCCTTAATTTTGTTTATTTTTGAAGTTCCGTAGATATTTTGGCAAACAAACATCTATTTACATGGGGATACAGGGAGAGTGCTGATTATTTAAGATAAACCTTTTATATTTATTCGATAATAAATTTATTTTAAACAAAATATAATTGTTCATTTATTCAGTAATCAATACTTTGACACGAAACGTATCAACATTTCTTTAATTATCGGTAATTAAGCAAAAAAAAAGGAAAGCCGTTCTTGTACGCCATTACCGTAGTATATATGGATAATACCGCTTATATAAAAGGATATTGACACCAGAACCTGTGTGTATGAGAAAAAAAAAAACGAATGACATTAACATTAATGTATTAATTAATTATTGCTAAATATAATAAATAATTATGTAAATTAATAGTAGTAACAATTTAAAAAAAACGTTTATTGAATTTACCGGTGAATCGTTCAGCCATTAGTTTTGTTACCGAGACTGCACACAAACAGACGTACTTCTCTTTCTCTTGCTTTGTAGCAGTTTTGTGAAACTAGTTACTGTTTGTTATCGCATCATACCCCATATGCTTTAACCCGTGTCTGGTATTTTTACACAGTGAGTTTGCCAAGCTATACTTGTGAGCGGAATTACCCAGTGAGCGCCATTACCCCTGCTTCCCCTGTCACAGGCATTTTTCTCGCAGCTACTTGATCTAAGCCTTCGTTTTACTTGTAACTCCATATTTTTTTATCTTATCATTTTGTAAGCATGAAATGAAATGAAATATTTATTCTTGCATAAATGTAGTTGTATATAGGTATTATTCTTAGAAATACATGGTTCAGTACATTTTACCAGTTCCACTGGTGTGCAAGTAAGCAGGATCTTAATAGCATACCTTATCCTTTATCCTGTATTTTTTCTTGAAATTTTTATTAGTATCTTTTTGGATTTTCAGTAACACAAAATCTCGACGGTTCACCACTAAAAGAAGTCCAGTGTGTGAAATGTTACCGTGGTTACAAAGCTCAGGCAAATGTTTGCGTAAAATGCGAATCCTGTGCTTGTAATAAACATCAAATAAACGTACGTGATACCTGTATACCAAAAGGTTTTATAAATATTCGGCCGAAATACGAGGAAAAGGATTTACATCCATCGGAAATGCTAAATATTCTAAAGCATGAATATTTATGTACTGTGAGTTTTTGTGTTTAGTTTTTTTTACAAGATAAATTTTTGAATAAAATTTTAGTTAATTTTTAAGTCCATATATTGGCGAGGCATACACATAAATTGCATCATTTAATGACATTGAATACCGTTGCGTTCTTTATTTCTGTACCTTTCAATCAAATTGAGTTTATTTATGCCCAAACCCTTGTAGGGGAATTAAATATCCAATATCTCAATAAATGAATACCCAAACAAGCCCGCTTGTTCAATTTATATTAGTATCTAGAGTTCATGTTTAAAATGTTAAGTAATGTAAACTATTTGTAGTTAATTTATTTGTGTTACTAATAATTTCAGCAAAACAACTCGAGATCTTGTCGCACTTTGGCGAATGAATGCGCTAAGAATTTCTACAACGCCCATCCAGCAGGTCCTTGCAGAATGTGGATACAACCCAAATTGGAAAAGCCTAAAGGTATATCTTTGTAATAAATATAAACAAGAGTTATGGTTATGTGTGTATCCTGGAATTCGGCAGACAAACAGCCATATTGTAATAATTCGTTGTTAGATCATGCTTTAATATTTTTCTAGATCTTCCCCGACTTACTCTAAATACGGAAGAAAGAACCGATCCGATAGAATTAAAAAGTTATGGAAAGGTAATATTTTATTTATTTATCAAAACAACTAATAGTATTAAGGTTTAACAAAACAATTAAAAAATAATGTACAATTGGTTAGTTTATGTATAGTATTGGAAACCTCTGGGATGCTATGGTTGATAGTGATTGTAGCATTCAACAATTTGAGATTACCTATTAATATGATGATTATATAGGATATTGCATTCATTATTATCTAGTCTATCTAACAAGTTATAACATAATAGTAATGAACAAACAAAGTATTGGAATCTGGCCACTAACGCCTGAATACATCGCGAGGTTGTTAAGGCGGCCTGCTCTAAGTCAGGGGCCCAATTTTGCTATTACTATATCGTCAAAATCACCAGCCACTATCGTCTTAATATATGTATATATTATAAATATTTATAAGAGAAAACTCGCGAAATATGATTGATTATCTTTAAAATGTTGGTAGCTTTCAATATTCATTTCGGCTAGTCATATGACCATTTTTTTCTACAATTATTGTGACGCGACGATATCAAGAAGATATTGTGGATTTAGTAGAATACGAATTTTAGACACTATCGCAATGGAATCGTACTTTTAATACCTTCGCAACGCCAAGATATTGAAATAGCAGAATTGGGCCGCAGGGGTAGTGGCTATCGAGGCGGGCAAATGTCCTTTCACCTATGTTTTATCGCCTCTTACGAAATACCCGTCGGACGCAGGAATTAGTATTCTTATTGCGTTTCGGCAGGGATAAACGGTAAACAATATTATGAACTAGACACCCACTTTTTTTAAGGTAACGTATCCTTTGTTTCCAGTTACTACAATTTTAGGCCTACGTAAACAAGAACGTGAAATAAATTAAGTGAAGCATTTTTTACAAATTTGGGTGCGTAACCTTGGCTGATTGTGTAGCGCACCTGCGTATTCGTAACGCATTGCGCGATAGGCATCTTCTAGCCGGTCTCATTTTTAGACTCTAAGGGCCCTTGTACACGGTAAGAATTTTTACCGTGTCTGCGGCAAATAGGACCTATTCATCATGTACACGACTAGAATTTAGTCGGATTTAGCCATAAAATTTGTTTTATTTGCTCCAGACAAGATAAATAGGAATGTGTACACGATGAGATGGTTTTCAGACAGTCATGCGTAGGGTACGTAGGGTAGGGTGTTTGTAAAGAAAAGAATCATGTAGACTACGAACCGTACTCAAAATTACCTGAACCACTTCACCTACTCCGCCTGTCCCTTCACTGTAACAACACATAACGCGTCGTGTCTAGCGCAGACAACATTTTTTTCTTGGTCAACGCCGGAGCAATGTACACAATAGTGTGTAGAAACAACACGAGTTCTTGCGTAGACCCAGCGAAGGTTTTCTTAGCGTCTACAAGTAGCCTAATTAATTCCGTCTTTCAGTTATTCTTACAATATATTCAGTATAGTCTCAATTTATATTCATAGCATTACAATCGAAACACGAATATATGCTCTGTATCTCTACTCTCTACAGATATAAACATGACTTTTATCCTAAATAGTTGTATAAAGTCTGTTTCGATATTTTGCAAGGTTCAGAAGATGAATATAAATGATCTCCGTGCGATAGAACTCGCTGCCACCGCTTTTGTTGGATAAATATTGAAATTTCCGAAAGCTGATTATTATTAACTATTATTAATTAATATATTCTAAAGATTAACAAGCTTATATGAATCGATTTACAGAATATTTTAATACTCGCTACGGCAATATATACGTTCAATGGAGGTTTTAAATTTCTTCAGGATATTGAAAATAAGGTGAATCCATGTCAATTACCATTAACACTAAAAATTGGCGAAGATAAGACGTAAGTAAAACAGAATTTGTATTTTTAAAGAACCGTAACCATTTTGGCAAAAACAGAATATAAAATTATCATGCCGTCCGTCCTTCAGTCCATATGTTTACATATATCACAGTTAATTATCTCAGGAATAATTTAATCTATATGGAACAACATTGGTAAAGAAAGTATATTTGTTATTCTATGCCTTGATTTTCATACAAGATAATTATTTGAATAAAGTTTTAATTAAATTGTTTAAATAAACTAGCCATCTTCTGTTTAAAAGATTTTTTACTTCAATATATATTATAACTTTAGATATTCCTTAATTTTGAAAAAAATGCTAAATGTTTTCAGCTATGACTGTAGTCTTAATATAACTGATCTGAGAAAGACGGAATTAAATGAAACTTTAGCGGCGTTTCTACAAATTAATGGAGAATTCAAGCCTCTGCCTGTAATATTACGAAAGCCAGATGGACATAAAGTTGAGGTACGTCTACAGGAATTATCAAACCATAGTTCTGCTTTTTATTTTTGAAATTACAAAAAAGCAATTTCTAGAATGCAATCACTAATGTTAATTACTACTATTTAAATTTTCATCTCAAACCTTAACCATAGTACAAGTATATAATAATACGCTTGTTTAGTTTCAGAAAGAAAAATGGTCATCAGATAAATTTAGAAGATATTTTATAGTTCATAATTTTCTTTCAATGAATACTAATACAACCCAGACTGTTTATTTAAGAACATTATTGATTCGATTACGGTAAATATTTGTACTTATGGTATGTTTTCTTTAATTAGAGATTCCGACTTTGTTTTTTATGTCATTTCACCCTGATTCATAGAAAGAGTCCGAAAATCAGCGTAGCGCCTTACTCGTTTAAGCCCTTGTTTATGTAAAAAATATGATAATAGTAATAGTAATAAGTAATAAATAAGTAGTCTAGTCGACAAGTTAAAAAACGTGAAAAACAGAGATAAAGGTCCTAAAAATATGAGCGGTACCTCATTAGATTCGGAATCACCCCTAGAGGAATGTTTTTGAAGGATTTTGGTGCAGGTAAAAAGTTGCAATTGTTATTAACAAAATCAGATGAAAAAAAAATGGTATTTAGTTCCGGGAGTTGGGACCTTTTTATCGGAAATTTCTTCCTCTTTAACAAGCTTTTTTCAAATTTGCTTAAATATTAATATTTTTCGATTTATTAACGAAAAACTAAATACCATTTTTTTTATAACAATTGCAATTTTTTACCTGCACCAAAATTTTTCAAAAACATTTTTCTAGAGGTGATTCTGAATCCAATGAGCTATCGCTCATATTTTTAGGACCTATATCTCTATTTTTCACGTTTTTGAACTTGTTGACTAGACTACAGATGTGTATAAGCCACTTTACAAATTATTGCCGCCCATAAAACTCATCAACAACATGATTGCTTATTAAGCTTTCATCTCAATGAAAATGGTCAAAATGTTTAATGAAGAATCTTTGTAACTCTATTATCTTGGCGTTAACTCCCGGTTGCACCATTCGCATCTTCGCTCAAGGTCCACGTTTTTGTATTTCCTTGTTCATTTGCATAGTCTTCGGTATCTCTTAATGTAAGTGTTTATTATAATTCTTTACAATATGTGAATTATGCTTTGTTTTTGTTTCTTTCAAGAAGGAATGTTTCTAATTTCATATTTTACTCTATTTCTGCACGTTAGGTTACAAAGAAATAAGCATAGAAATGGATCTCTTAAATTATATGTCGACATTGAAGCTCAATTTTCAACGAAAGTATCGACATCGGATACAGTTGTTACATCTGTAAAAATAGAAAATGAATTGCCTAGTGCAGAAATTATGAAAGGCTTGGAGGTAAGTAACCAAAATAATCTGATCCATTACCTTAATTAGCAGTATAAGGTTTCATTGTAATTAGTCTGTAAGAAAATGATGTAGCTTTAGTTCAATATTCCTACGCCTCCGAAGAAATGTTGTCAGTTGTCTTTTTAAAAGCTTCTTTCTATACATCACCACCCACTTAACTCGGGTAATCACGCTTGAATAAAGAATTGAGAATTGTAAAATTATTATCTTAAAAAAGGCATTACGGTCATCAGAGAGTTTTTCTGCATCCCCTATAGTTTCAAATTGTCTGGGGTAAAAATTACCTGTACAACATTGCTCGTTATCTTACTATGTTAACACACATGTATCAATGAGTAAATCCGATCTATGCTTTTTGAAGTGAAACTTCTTTCGAATCGTTGTGATTTGCAACTCGATGAAACGAAAAAGCGACACTAAAAAGAGATAAACACATAAAACTATAGGACTACGCCTGTGAAATAAGATAGAATACATTATATTGAATAATTTAAACACTATGTTCATACCGGTGGAGGTGAAAATGTTTTGAAGTTTTTCGTTAATACGTCAAATTTCATGATAAAGCTTAAAATTAAATATATTATATATAATTTATAACAATATAATATATGAAATGTGACGTTTACCAAATTTAGAATCCTTCCCACCACTTATCACACTTTGTTTCACTTCTACTGCCTGTGAAACGCACACACAATTTATATTTTAATCTCTTTCTACCGGACGGACATTTTTATACAGCCTCGCTTATCTGTTTTTTATTTTTATTAGTTTATTTAATTTTATTTTCTACTTCTAATGAAAACGTAAGGTCCTTATATCTTATATATTCTTGATTATATTATCAACATAATACTAATTTAAATATTTACTTATCTATACATTTACTTACTTATAGTACTACATCTCCGGTCTATGTTATAATCATCTACGTTACAGCATGATGGTAAATTTTAGATCCCAACTGACAATCTTGTAAAGCGTCGATGCAAGCCATTGATGATCGATCGGATCGCAAACTTAGTATAAATACAGAAACAAAGTTAAGAGTTACTAATTTTTAGATTTCGAGTGGCATACTTGGAGCTCTTACGCTGTTGTATGCATTAGTGCAGTGGCGTAGTGTTGTTCGCCGTGGAGGACCATATATATCAGTAATACCACTGATCTGCGGAGCAACTGCAGACGCCTTATATTTCGTAAGAATCTAACAAACAAAGGATACGCAGCGCGTTGACAATCAAAAGTTGGCGCATGGATTAATTCGCAGTAATGTACACTTGGAAAATCCTTGCTTATTGTTAAAACTTTTACTGTTGTTCAGCAGTTGATCTGTTTTAAGCTCAGATTCTACAACGCGCTGCGGATCTAGTTCTAAGATGTCTTCAGAATATTGTACAAGCTTATGTTGGTACACTGTAGAGACACTCACACCCTTACAGTACGTACACTTACATAACTGTATCTAGTGGTGTGCATCATTCACAATTCCCGTCCATTTTTATTGTAATAAATTCAGTCCACATCGGTACTCTGCGGATTCCATTTTACAAGATTAAAACCTGATTAAAGTATTGCTAGTTCACACCATGTTTATCTCCACCACATATAGAGAACCCATACTGGTAGCAACATACGTCATTGCCCAACATACATGTTTATGATTTCCATGTCATTTACATAGTAACCCTTGATTGTGCATAGTTTGCGGGGAAGTCAAACTTTGTCTCGCGAATATATTATGCAGTTAGAACGGACTCATCAGTAATTAGGGGGTTTCATCAGTATGGATACGAGATATGCAGGTACAGTGCTGGCGCTTGGACTTTATTAAGATGATAGTATTTTTTTATTTGTTTGTAGTTTTTAAGGATTTATTTAATCGGTAACATAGGGCTTTTATAGTTATTAAATGAATAACTTCTACTTATCAAATCACAAATAGAATCATCTAAAATAGTATTTAATTAATTATCTAACATAGATGTTTCTGAATATATTTAATTTTTAGACTGCCTGGTTTACCACTCTACATGCTTTAGCAGCAGAGGCAGGCACTCTTGGTATGACCCTGCCGTTATCTACTAAAGAAGAGTATGTTATCAAGGCATTTGTCTTTTCCGCCTTTGGTTTAAAGGTATAAAAACTTTCGTTATATTCCCTTAATACCTTACAAGTATTAATTATATTTGATTTTTTGTTTCTTAACAGGTCATTAAATTTTTATGGATTAACTGGAAGCAGTGTCAATTAGATATATTCTTCATTGACTGGACGGAGAATACGTCTTGGAATGGTAATATCCATTAAGAATGGAAAAAAAGAATTTTTATTAACCCTGTTGCTAGTCTAATTACTGATACTGTCTCCCACGATATTTCTGGCGTGGTTCAATTTGCATGACCGTGATTAACCTTTAGAAGTTTGATATTTGAATTCTAAGGTGTTATATATGTTACGTGCAATTTTATACATCCGATCACTATCAATAATGACCAATATATATATATAATGCCCGTATCAAGTGGGTAATATAAACAAAACTGTATCTGTATAAATCACTTTTCCCGGTCAGTATGAATAATGACTACACTAGCTTGGGTAATATCATAGAATAGATGAACTTTAGTTTTTTTGTCTATAAAGGCTGATTAAATTTACGTAATTCTTATTGACAGGTAAAAAATTCAATTTTCTGTCCCTTTTTTACTTTATGGCTTGGCAAACAAAGTTTAAAAATGTCATTATGATAAATGTCAATGAATCTATGTATATGGCAATTATATAGATTTTAAAATACGAAAATTGAGAGGGGCGGTCGAAGGTCGCGACCAGTGACCAGAACAGTGACTTAGTTTGGGTTAACTTCGTCGATCCAGAAGAAATAAGGAGGACGCTGAAAGAAAAGAACTTCCCAGGGGAAGCAGTGCGCCACATTTCTGGCGTGGGAGCAGATCTGGCAGCCTCCTACGTCACACTTAGTCATCTCAACCAAGAGAACCTCGCCCGGCTGTATGTAACAAACCAGTTGCTCTATATCCCGAGCGTGGTCTTAGAGGCCTGGCGAGAGCAGAGAACAATGCCATCAGTGCCAAAAATTTGAGCACTCGTCCAGAAATTGTTATCGCCTAATCAAGTGTGCACGGTGAGCTGCGTGAGAGGTCGACGTGCTCAAACGCATGCAGCATGTTTTATATGTTGCCATGCGTTTGTTAAAGAGACAAAGAAAAAAAGGAAGAAGTTGCTTCTCCCCACCAATAGGACCCCGGCAACTAGCGTGCAACCACCCGCACTGATCGACCAGGGACGAAAGAAGGCGGGCACAAGCCCCTCTACCTCCTGAAGACTTTCCCAAAACTGGGAGAGAAAAATGCCGTAAAAGAACCGGACCCACTGTCCAAGAGGTGGAACAAGTTGCGCAACTACGGCAATCGCCTATGGAAGAGTGGGCAATGGATGCCACGCCACCCGAAACCGCTAAACCAGTGCATATAAGCACTTCAACAGAAAGATGCCTCCACTACAGCCACCAGGCGCTGCTTGAGAGGACACCAGTTCTCACCGCTGGGGCTGTTCAGTCATTATCGCATCATCAGCCGAGGAGTAGGACCAGGTGCGCACCCACCCCTCCTACACTGGAATCTTAATCATCAAACGTAAAGGATAATTGTCCAACGAGTGCTTTCGGATGGAAGCATTTTGTTAGACCCTGACTGACTTGATCTCCACCATCGTATCTGGGGCAGATCTCAAGCTATTCGCGATGCATCAACTGGTCTGCATTGGCGCTATTCTTCATGGACTGGATACCAGCGGACCAGCTTAGATTATTATATTGGAACTTACAGAGAAGCGCCCGACAAGACGCTGCCTCTACGCCAACTCGATTAATCATAGGATGTACATAATGTACAATTGTACGCCACATCCTCCTCTGCGAGACGAAATTTCCGCCGAAGATCACGTTCCGGATTCTAATCTTCGTCGCGTATAAGCGTGACGAAGTCTCTCCCGGGGACCGCCGAATAGGGGGACGGCCGTCCTGGTGAGGAGGAACATCGTGCAGGACAAGGTCCCACTTGTAGACTTTCATGAGCTCTGCACAATCGCGGTGCTAGTGAAGGTGATCGGAAGGGAGGTGAAAAACTTCGCTGGCAACCGGCCGCCGAGCCTCCAACTCGTCCACCCACGTCGCATGACACGACCGAATTTATCACATTGTCCGGCTAGAAGTAGGGAAGTATTCATACTGTCCGGCTCAAATGATAAATTTAAGTCATCTCAAACCGTGATTTTTTAAGTGTACCATGAGCCGTCGAGCATTATTAATATGGGCCGGCCAAAGTAATTAATTTATCAAATTGACCAACGCCCTTGATCATTATTAATAATGATCAGTCCATAAGAATAATGCCCGATTAATCAAATTGCCCGTGACATATATATCAAGTATGTTTATACACATTGATGTATGTATATTTAAATATGAATATAATGCCTTTAGTAATGTGGAGGAACAATTAAACACACATTGAAGTCGGTATCACTACCGTCGTTTGAACACTACACCATTCGCCGACGACGGAAATTTCATTCACATTTTCTGGAGGTTTGGCATAGGTCTGCCGTACGTGACGCTCATTCCATTTTGCCGTGTCTATGATGAGTAAACGTGATTCTGCCATAAAGGTGTAAACAGAGGTTTTAAGGCTTGAGAATGTAGGCAACACATTGGCATCCCTACTGTTATTACAGACGTTTAAGGGCGTTCATAACCACTAAATACCAGATAAACCCTCTGTCCTTTTAACAGCTAATAAAAAATACCCAAATAAACTTTCTCTCGTGGTCATATATTCTAATCAAATTATCAATATATATTCTGTAAGCGTTCCATAAAGCCCTAGATCTGATAGTTTTGGACTTTATAGTCGGTAATTTACGGGACCGACGACCTGTTTAAAATTCCTGGCGGGGACTGGATAAGGAAGGCTGAAAACCGGGATTTGTGGTGCAGAGGGGAGGCCTTGTACGTCCAGCAGTGGACATTGATTGGCTAAAGAAGATATTAAGGAAATTACTAGTGATTTATCTAGCTTTTGGTATATTATAACTGATTTTACTTTAATCGGTCTTCTTGCTTCTAACCGTAGAAGATTCACCAAACATCAAACGTGATATGTGGAGGATAACAACATTGTTAAGAGAATGGAGTGCAATGCAAAGTAAAAGGATAGTGTCTCCATGGTTCACTGTCACTTTGGCTCTACTTGTTTTTCATGTATGTACATAGTTTTCATAACTAAGATGGAGTAGTTACTTTTAAAGAAACCCTCAAGTTATGTAAGGGACAAATTTGGTTTATCTATGCCGCTTTTGTGAGGTCAATTTAGGAAGGTTTGACCCAAGGAATTCTTTACAAAGTAAATGATGACATGCTACCTTTCCTTCGTTACTAGAATGCCAAAGATCGTGCGAAGTAGAATAAATAATAGGTCCGATGTTAAAGTTTCATTATAAGGAAATTTTACTGGTGTTCTTATTATTATTCTAGTGTTAAATTCCGGTTGCGTCAAGAGCATATGCTTCGAATTTCGTTTGGTCTTCGATATTTCTAGTCGTAAGATTATTTATCTATAAATCTTACTAAATTTAGTAAGTAGTAAGTAAATGTTAGGAACCTCAAGAGTTTGAGAACCGTTATATTGACCTGTAAATTTCGTTGGTGATTTCTTCCAGTTTATGTCTTCGTGGTTTTCGGATATACCACTAAGCCTCATTTATAAATGGGCTATAGTAACCATTGCTTGGTGGCTAGCCTACACAATTATATTGCTATCTCGCTGGATATTAGACCGATTACTAGGATCTCCGTCAGTTCTGTTTCCGAAGATTTGTCAAGGCGTTGGTTTATCTTTGCTTGTGTTTGAAGAAGAATATTACGCTCATTACGTGCATGGAAGGTAACTTTTATTTATTTATGTTGTTACTTGATTTGGAGATTACATAAAAAATTGAATGATTGAAAAATTTCACCGAGTTAGCACTTGAGTTGATATATAAGCCGTGGTAGTTTAGTGACTGGCGCCAAATTCAAATTCAAAAGTTTTTATTCAAAATAAGTTCCACTGGAGAACTCTTTTTCAAGGTCATACATATAAGTTAAAATTTAATTTTACTTCCTATTCTATGAACTCCACTTCGCAACGTGTTATTGCTGTTAAGGAGAAGAAGCGGCAAGAATCTCCCTAGCAACACGTCTACCTAACAATTGTTTTCCTTTATATTTATTATTTTATTTATATCTCAAGTTCTTTTTTTTTATAAGTTTTATACAGAATTATTTTTTGAAGAATTATTGCAGTTGTAGCAAAAAGTGCATACTCAATAAGACCAAGACACAATAAAAGGAAAAAAATATTCTTATAGTTATAATAATGACATGACGCACTAAAATGTTATGTTGCAATTTATCTCCATAAATTCCTTACAAGTTTGGCAAGATAAAAACGTTATACAAAATATAGTATAAGAGGTTGGAGCGAGCTGCTTTGCAAATGAAGTTTTGTCATTTAAGTATTCTTCAATAGTGTAGTATCCCTTTTTTACCAAGATACTTTTTAATTTCGTTTTAAATTTAGTGAAAGGAAATCGCGTCTCAAACTCAAAGGGTGCAGTTTAGAATCCTTGCCCAAAAAGCAATGCACGACTTTTCTGACCTAATTTGCATATTGTTACAATTACCACGTGCTAACGCCGTAACGGTGTAGGAAAACATCGTGATGAACCCTGCAGATAACCGACGTGTCAAATCCGCTGATCCACCTTAGGTCCGGTTCCTATATCTTACCGACGGTTCATTTGGCCTACTATCGGTTAAAATTTTACATTAGCTCCATATAAGTAATGTCAAAATTTAACCGATGGTAAGGCAAGTGAATGAATAGTAAGTAAGATATAAGAACCGGCTGGTAATGCAGGTATACTGTCCGTTCCCCTATAAATGGGAGGCCCAAGGGTAAATCTAAGGAATATATACTGAAACTTCTAAGGAGTTTTGAATTTGCATTATTGATATTGTAGGCTAGACCTTAAAAGAAAATTGTCCTTGTGTATTTATGTAAGGGGCCATCTATAAGTTACGTCACACGAATTTCAATGATTTCTTGACCCTCCCCCGTGCTCGTCACAGCTGGTCACATTCGTGAGACTCCTCCCTCCCTAGTGTGACGTCACATCTTTTGCAATTTTATATCAAGAAGTTACTAAACTAAAACAGCAGTTAAACATTTTTTTAATAATTTAAACACTGTACTCATACAGATAGTCTTGGAACTCTTTTGAAGTTTTTCGTTAATAGTTCAAATTCAAAGCTTAAATATATTATATATAGATTTTGAAATGTGACGTCACGAAATTTTATTTCAGAAATGACGACTTAAAGGATGTAAAATCTATCGTTGGAACGTTAAGCACTTGTAGAGTGGTGTGTGCGCCTCAATTTAGGTATGATTATTAAAAATCTTTTATTTGAACATTAAACTTTTTAACTAGCTTTTATGGCTAATCGTGCTTAATTTATCGTACTTTTTTCTAGGGCCGTTTATAGTCAACTCGCAAATGGACCAAGTGAGTATAAAGGATAAAATTTTGATAGGAAATGAATGAATGAATGAATGAAAACTCTTTATAGTTCACCATAATTTAAACTTAGACATTTAATATAAATACATTTCCATTAGAACAATGGGCGGCCTTATCGCTTATAGCGATCTCTTCCAGGCAACCCGGTTATCTTTATATAGCTATTACTTTAGCTACAATTGCGTAATATGTTACAGGTAATTTGGATTACAACGAAGCAAAAGAAAATCTTTTATCGAAATTTCTAGAAGCATTTTTTGAAAGAGTGAGAGGATTATTTATATTAAAAGACTAATCTTGAAAGGCTATATGATAGATTGGCCTTAAATGCTTAATTGAAATGACACATTAGATTGCTCTGATAGATTTCTAAAATAGTCTGAATGTTGGCGAATTAGGGCTACTCGTCTGGGATTCTGTATCCGTTTCAGGTAGGAAAAATCTTGAAAACGACTTTTCTGATATTTACTCTGGTCGGGGTGTTACTTGGATTCGCTCGTAAGTTTTTATAGTAAATTATATCATTATAATTAAATTATAAGCCATAATATAAACATTATTGCCTTGAAATATATAATGTGTGTTTAGAATGCTACAATTGTTTTAATTATTTACGAATTCTATCAAAGATGTATTGCAGCTGTCGCAAATGTGCGTTTAATGTATTATATAATATTTATTTTTTAAATGTGTGGCAAAACACTGTTTATTTATTTTCAAAAAAGTTAAAAGTTTATCGGCAGCAAAAAAGTAGTTTGTTTATAGATCGAGCAAGTGTCAAATATTCTTATATATTCCGTCTTTAATATAATTTTCAAGCAAATATCATTATTTTTTATCATCAATTCCAAGCAAGTTTCTATTAAACTATAAAATTTTATTTTAATTAATAACTATGCCTAGTAATAAAAGCGAAGAGTTATCTCGATAATGTAACTGCTACATGTGGAATAATGTTAGCATTAGTGACAGTGACCATATTATGCGTCTTATTTATAATGTTAAAATAAATGCTGTTGATAATGACAATATCGCATCACAAATAACGCATTACACCCATTGCTACATCGGTCAAACGGTCAATAACACTAACATTATCCCAGATGGAGCAGGGACATAATAAAAATTAATTACTATTAATTTAATTTCAGTCTCTAGAAGGGATGAGCTGGGTGGCCTGCGAACGGACCTTACTCGAGCGACTCTTGGATATTGAGCTGGCTTCAAGAGAATCTGGATTCACCAGTACTTTGCTTTTTGATAATGATAGTACACCGTCGTGTTTTGTTGTAACATGGTATATAACATGAATATATTTACCCGGAATTGTAACTTGCTTCAGTTTAATCTCGGGAGAGGGTATGAAAGGGGTGTAAACTTCAAGGGGTGCACTCTAGGATGCGTAGCCTGCGAGTCGCTGTCTTCTACATAGAAATATGTTTGAACAGCACAAAATATGTTTCACGGGGGCAAAACATGTTTTTACAATAAATTCTAAAAGATGTTCAAAGAACGGACGTTAAAATACCTTGCTATCATCCTTAGATCATATAATATATCTCAATGCTATCATCATATTTTTAAAATATGTAAATTAAAATCAATTAATAAACGCCAAGAAAAATCCATCTATTCTCCTAAAAATTCGAAAGTTTGAGTCCAGCTGTCGGACATTTATATGATTGTATATGACGGAGGACAAACCTCCGTGGTATCTTTAAATAGTGTGATGCCAGCAACTCTGACGTCACGAATGTTGGCTTCTTGGTGACGACCCATAGGTATTTGAGTCCTCGAAATAGAATTCAAAGAATATTCGGTATCGTCTATTCCAAGAGCGTTACGACTTCCCAGAGAAGTCCGTCCCGTTCGGCGGCGCGAGCAATAATGAGATGAGAGAGTTTTTTTTTGGTCTTGACTTTATGTTGTTGGTCCGAAGACCTTACAACTTTATCGGGGTTTTTGGGGCGAGTGCCTTCGCGAAGAGAAGGCGCTCGAGCCCTGGGGGTAACTTGCTCGAGGGAGCTCTCTCGGGAGTTGTACCTCGGCTGGATTGTTGCCATGAAGGGGGGATGAATCTAATGATGCCTACCATAGGGCGACACAATGCACTAATTGAGAAAGGGCGACGGGTAATATAAAGCCCGAGGGGAAGGAACTCGGCGGACCGGGATCGGCGATTCGCGGCGGTCTACGCTATCTTACTGCCGTTTCGCAACGTGTTATGGCTGGGAGAGAAGAAACGGCGAAAGAAACTTCCCAGCAACACGCCTAGTCTATCCTATGGGGGGCTATGGCTCCTAGCGTCCCCCGCGGGGACGTGGAGAGATCTTGATTGGCGGCATCTGAGACGCCGCCGTCCATATCTGTCTGTCCGTGCCTGCCAGCCTGCCGTCCTAACCGCGGGCGGGCTGATCCGGGCCAGCCGTTTTGTGATTACGTCGACCTTGTCCGTAAAGACGGTACGCGGTCGTCGCACGAGAGCCTTTCGCCGAGGCTTATAATCGGACGCGGACACGACGAGCGTATTTTGATGATGCGGCGCGAGATCGAAATACTTACGCGAGAGCGATGTAATGTTGTAGTTTTTGATGGAGGGAAGCTCCAGATGGCGGTGGAGGTCGCGACGTTACGCATATATAATGACCGAGTTTTTTTTTTTTATTGGACTTGACTTTATGTTGTTGGTCCGAAGACCTTACAACTTTACCGGGGTTATTGGGGCGAGTGCCTTCGCGAAGCCAAGGCGCTCGAGCCCGGGGATGACCGAGTGTCGACAGTGCAGCCGTATTTATAGGGCTCGGCGCACGTACACGTGATTACAATTTTTTAAGTTAAGTATTGAAATTACAATAAAATCTTGTTTTACGTTAATTTCACATTACAATAACCTCATGGTAATTACATAAATGATTATTGTTTTTGTAATACGTTAATTGTTGTATTTGCGCCGACATATATTTTATTAATATTTAGAATAGAATATAGGTACTTTATAATTCACAAAACAATTATAAAATTATATATAATCGAATACAATAAAAGAAAACTTAACTTACGAGTATTTAAATTGTATTCTACCCATAGTCCCTCAAGACTATAAGTAGAATACTAAACCTAGATCACCGTCTTCTATGGGTAAGGTGCCCAGAAGGCTGGCTACGTTTCCTCGCTGGATCGCCATACTGATCCGTTGCCCGAGGTAAGCACCAGCCCTCTGATTACCTGAAGAGTCAATGATAAATATACTTTATTGCCATAACATTAAGATACAGTTCAAGAAAAATAAGTACAGAAAACAATAGACGATCCTCATCACTAAAAGCAATTTCTTCCCGACAACCTTAGGGGTGCTCTTTTATAAATATTAATTTCTTATATTTTAAGGTGGGGTCAAGAATGGACGTTAGCAACTTTTGACGCCTTACTATTAAGTTTAGTTGTATTAACAAGTGGCGATGTACTGGTCGCTGCGTTAGTTACTTTAGTAATTTGGCAGGTAAACTCTGTTGATATATTTTTAATTTAACTAAATAAATCTACATATTTGTTATTATAAGAAGCCAACTGCGTGTCAGTTCGCGTAGAATGAAGGATCCCCTTTAAGTGAATACAGGATACATGTTATTCAGATATTAGTAGAATAATATCCGCTACATTTGCTCCCGAGTTTCCGAAACCGAAACAAATCTAGCCAAATTTCATACAAATCGAATAACAAACTATTAATCTATACTATTATAAAAATAAGACCAACTGTGACGAAGTAATCTTGTCTTATTTCTACATGTGGATAACGTATTCATCAGAATTTAACTTAACAATTTTCAGCTAATGGCGGCAACGAGGCATTGGTTTGGTAATAGGAATATAACCCGAAAAACAAATATCCGATTAGATTGAAGTATTGTTAAATGTGACTTGAAACGAGTATAATGTATTTTGTGTTTGTTATTTCATTTTATACAATTTTAAATTTCAAAGTAATTGCCAAACATAATGATGGAAGTGACACAAGTGTTGATATGGGGTCTATTACTATTGAGGATAGGATTTTCAATTCATCTTTAGAAGAAAACGTAGAAGTCGAAGAGTTTAAAAGAAATTGTGAATCAGATAAATTAAGAGTTTTTAGCAACTGTGACGAAACAACCACAAAACCAACGACAGTAGTTACGAGAATATTGACAAGAACCAAAAATGTACTTAGACGTAATGGTCCCTTTTATAATTTTCTTGTAAACATCTGCCAAGTTCTTCTTACTCATTTTTCTAACCGAAAGATTCCACTTTACTTTAATGTGTTAAGCGATGCCTTAAAAAACATGGGCAGTGGTTACATCATGAAAAGAGAAATAAAAAGATTCAGGAGAAGGTTAAAGAGAATATCAGAATATCATGGCAATTTACTAAAGGAAGAGGTACAAAAGTTTTTGAAAATTATAACAAGTGGACGTCCAAAAAACGATGAATTTTTCGATATAATGAATTCCTTATACACGAATTACGAAGATAACAAATTTGATGATTATATTTACATATTAAAAAAATTCGGCAAAGGACGATCTAGTCGTATTCGATATGAAACAGAGGAGGTATTTGAAAAATGGGTTAAAAGAATCTTTTACAGACAAACTGAAAATGTACAACGAAACATTAGAATAAAATTTGGTGAAGCATTAATCGAATATAAGGAATCCAATCTGACTGAGGAAGCAGATTAAAATACCGTGAAATTGCCTTTAGAATCTATTAACTTCAGCCTATTACCACCGCACTTGAAAGATGTATTTGTTTTTCATTGTTATTTTAAGTTATTTATGTTTCAATGTTAAATCTGTGAGCTCTCCATCACAAGGATTAAAAACTAACATAATATTATTATTTAATCACAGTTCAAAAGAACCTTTCAAACGAGCTCTAAGAGACAGAGGTATATTTGAAGAATTCCTAGAGAAGCTACTAGATCTACTATCAGAGACATTTCCTGAGAGGAAATTAGTGAAATATTGCAAGTTGATGCATAGAATGTTGCGGTATGTAGGCTATAGGTTTACTAAGAAATTATCTAAGCATTTTTATGACTTGTCGATAATGTATCGCGATGAAATCCGTGGAATAATGCAACAACGTAGACAAGAGCTCTATAAAAATTTACCCCACAGAAGAGAGTTTCTGCAAGCAATGAATGAAGTTTTTAATTTACAAGATAAATTGCTATTCAATGATTATGTATTAGATCTTCGAGATTATGGAAATGATGACAAAAGATTTATTCATGAAGAAACGTCGAGAATAATAAACGACGTAATTTTAAATGGAATTTACAAGTTAAGTGGCAAAGAACAAAATCAGCTTGAAAAGAAATTAAAAAGAGCTATAAAGGAATATGAAAATGAAAGTTATTAATTTTGTCTATTTACAATTAAAATATATTTACTTATATTCCGCGGAAAACTATGTAACAGCTCTTAGTTGGCAGTAGATAATTACGCTATATATGCCTTTTCATATAGTATTGTATTATGCAACCTTCTGTAGCTAATTTGAAGAAATTTAAACTTTTGTATTACTTTATTTTTAAGACTAATATTAATTGGTCCTCTTTTTAAAATATTTTAGCTAATGATTCGTACAGTTACATACATATAGTGTTTGACATTATCTATTGTAATTCATTGTTGCTTATAAATAAATGATCGATACAATTTTAAAAATATTGGTTTCTATTTATCATAAGCTAAAAAGCAATGACATGGATGGAATTAGAATTACCATATTGTATATTTTTCCTACAATTGAGCTTAAAGTATAATAAATTTGTTAAAGAGTCCGACTTTGAGATTAGATTAAATTAAGAAAATTTTCTGGGGCCAATATTTTTATTTTTATTTTTAATTAGTCCAGTAAATACGGGATAAACTTTGGGAATTCTTGCTTGTCTTGCTGTCTGTGGACTTCAGGTGAATCCCGTGGAAGACTAAGGAATTTTGATGAATTTTAACGCAAATGAATGATCCAAAAAGTGGGACTAATTTGTCTACAGTTGACGTGGTAAAACGACATGGAATAATTAAAAAACATCAAAATATAATAGACTTGGTTCTTAATCCCAGACACAATAAAAAATTATTAAACCTTGGCACTTTTAACCACCACAAAAGTTTTTTTTAAAGCTAGAGAAAAGTTACGGCATAACTTTTCTCTGGCTTTAAAAAAAATTGTTCCAATTTTGCCAACAACTGATTTTGCTAGTTACACATTTATAACATAATAAATTCATCTTTAATAGTTATGCTACAACCAGTTCATAAAATAAACTAAATCTATATATCTTAAAAAAAGTCGTGTTAGTTACACTATTTATAACTCAAGAACACGGCTGTACCGATTTGGCTGAAAATTGGTGGGGAGGTACCTTAGAACTAGGAGACGGACATAGGATACTTTTTATCCCGTTGGAACCGGTAGGCGGCGCTGAGATCGGGTTTTAGAATCCTCCTAATCACCTGGACCGATTTTGGTGATTTTGTTTTTGTGTGTTTGAGTGGGTTCCCGGATGGTTTAGATTCATAATTGGAACTGGTAGATGGCGCTGAGATCGGGTTCTAGAATCCTCCTAATCGCCTGGAGCGATTTTGTTTTTGTGTGTTTGAGTGGGTTCCCGGATGGTTTGAATCCACAATTGGAACCGGTAGGTGGCGCTGGGATCGGGTCCTAGATTTTTATTTTTTCAGAGCAAGACAACGTCTGCCGGGGCCGTTAGTTATAAATAAATTACATAACAAACAAAAAAACTTAGAAAAACATATTTACAAGTAAAAGATGTAGTCCAGATCGCTGTCGGTGGGGAGCGTTCCCAAAATGCTGGCCGTATTCCCACGTCCATAAAATAATATTATTTCCAACAATGTCTACTCATTAGTAAAATAAAATAAATTATTTTAAGTTTTAAAAGTTTAAAATCGGCGCCACTTAAGTAAGTGCGCTTAAAATTCAATGCTACCATTATTTCAACACAAATTAGATGATATTCTCGAACATGAAACAAAAATTATGAAAAACCGTTAAAGACCGGCAAATGTCATAGACAAAGATAGTTTTAAGTGGCAACACCGCAATTTTCGATGAACAAGATGTATATTATCTATGAACAAGACAGAACAAATGAAATACGGCAACGTCACGCAAGATTGAAGTGTTGAAGTGGTTTTTCGTTTAGCGTTGCGAGAATTTATTAAATTTAATTTTTATAACTTTAATTCCTATTAATAATGGCAGATAATAAAAGGTGAGTTCATGGAAATACATATTAAACTTATAATTTGCTATAATTGCAATCACACATGAACAAACTTGTATTACACGGGCAATGAACACTCAAAAATTGGCTTGTCATCATGTCGAAAGGCAAACCGATTCATGGAAATAAAATTACTCGATTTTTTAGCACAGAATTTGATTAATATAAATTAATTCCTTGAATCTAAATAATATTTTACCGCATTTTCAAACATGAAGCAGTGCTCTACGTGTCTTTGTAAGTGATTTTAGCCGGGTGATAAGTGATTTCGGTCGTATTTTGCAGTCCTGATGATTTGTCGACCGCAATCCTGCGCCGCAAAGACAGGCCCAACCGTCTCATCGTCGAGGAAGCCGTCAGCGATGATAACTCGGTCGTTGCACTATCACAGGTGATTCCTTTGTCCAAACATTTGTGTTTAAATCTCAATTATGCAATGTCAGCATTGATAATTTGAACAATGGGATATTTTATGGAAGTTTTTATATGCATTTATAAAACTATTAATATCTCATGTTAAAACTTCACACAACTCTGGTTTCCCTTCAAAACGTATAAATCTTTCTCCTTTTACCAAAGAAAAACTTCACACAACAGAAATTTGTACAAAACAAAGGGGTTGTAATTTCTACAGTTTTGTTATTTGTAAGCCAAGTATTGAAACTGATAATATTTAATCTTTAAACAGTGTTTGTACTAAGTAAAATAGGGCAAAAATCAATACAAGTTTAAATAAAAATAAATCAATTTTGTCATGTCATTATAACCTAAAAATGTGAATCATAACAACAAAACATTTACAACTCGCATTACCATACAATCCATTTCATGATTGTTCTTGTTCTCTTTTCTTTTGATATACATTTGACACACATGGGTCGGCACTATAATTGTAGCTAATTTATTTTAAATACAGTGAAATCAATAAAATTATATAATAATGCTGATATTAGATGGATCAGTCAAATAGATTCAATTTGGTTGAAAGGCGCAAAACTGAAAGGATATTCAATGAATGATGATTGAATGATTCACATTTATGTTTATATGGAACACTGGCTAATTGATCTGAATTGAGAGACAAAAATGAACTGTCTAGTATTGGCTTAATTATTTTTTAATTCCTTATTATTTATTGACTTGCTTGTCACTTGCGAATAATTGTATATACAATACAATTATTCGCAAGTGACACCAAACATAACATCGGGGTTGTCTGGAAGAGATAGCTTTTTAGTAATAAGACCACCCTTTGTATATAATTAGATATAGTTTTAGTTTGTAAGTTTATTTTTGTATAGGTGTACAAGAAAATGTTATTTATCTATAACATCTCATGACATAAGAAATTTCAATTCTGAAAATGAAAAGGTATTAAAAGTTTTAACAATAATACTATGTAATTGAAAACTTGTTTATTAAAACAAAATGAGATATATGTAGTCAATTGAACAGTTAAATGGCATTTAAGCCTATTTCAATATAATAGGTCTTTACCTATGTAATTGGAGATTCTATAACCAGCATTTTCAGATTTAATTATCTGTGGACTGGCATGTAATTCGAAATTCAAATAAATTTTATTTGAAAGATGTGTTAATTTAATTTCAAATTCAGTCATTTGTTTTTAGATAGTTTTTTGTTTTTGTGAGATTGTGGTAGTTTTTGGCGCCATGGATAAACTGAAAATTCCTACAATTTTCGAATATGAGTTCTTACGTGGAAATACCGCTGCGCAAACAACACGAAACATTAACGACGTGTACGGGCCTAACACTGCTTGTATAAATATGGTCTATTATTTGTTCAATCGTTTTAAATCTGGAAATTTTGAGTTGAAGAACGAGCCTCGCGGTCGGCCGGTAACCATTGTCGACAACGACGAATTAAAGGCGATAGTGGAAGCGGATCCAACTCAATCTACGGCTGAGCTTGCTGTGGGCCTTGGAGTTAGTGTCAAAACAACATTGAAGCACTTGCGTCAAATCGGAAAGATAAAAAAGCTAGATAAGTGGGTGCCACACGAACTAAGCGACCAACAGCGAGATTTACGCGTCAACGCATGCATAGCACTACTGAATCGGCATAGAAACGAGGAAATTCTTAATCGAATTGTTACCTGCAATGAAAAGTAGATCCTGTACGACAACCGTAAGCGTTCGTCTTAGTGGGTGGACCCGGGTACAGCACCCAATCAGTGCGCTAAAAAAAAGATTACTCATAGGAAGATGATGGTGACTGTCCGGTGGACCAGTGCCGGACTTGTACATCACAGCTTCTTACCGAATGGCACAACACTGACGGCAGATGTCTATTGCCAAGAATTGCAAACAATGATGGAGAAGCTCGCAATTCAACAACCAAGGCTAGTCAATCGCTCTTCCCCATAGCTTCTCCACGACAATGTGCGAGCTCATACTTCATGACAGACCATCGCAAAGCTACCAGAGTAACAGCTGGAAGCTCTCCGTCACCCACCGTACTCACCGGACTTTGCCCCAACAGATTTTTACTTTTTTCAAAATTTAGACTATTTTTTAAGTGGGAAAAAATTCAATACCCGACAGGCAGTACAAAACGCTTTCGCTTACTTCATCGCCTCCCGTCCGGCAGACTTCTACAGTAAAGGGATAAACAAACTGCCATCAAAATGGCAAAATTGTATAGATAATTTGGGCCAGTACCTTGATTAGCTAAAATAAAAAATGACCAAAATTTTTATATTTTAAAATTATCATAAAAATCTCCAATTTCATAGGTAAAGACCTAATATTATGAAATTTCATAATCATTTTTTTTTACATTTAAAACATATTTCCAATTGCTCAACATTAAATCATTAAAACTATCTTTTTAGGGTTATCATATGGGTCCAGGTCCCACTTGCTGTTTATTTCCTTTAAAATTATTCTAAAGTATGTATATTCATAAATCTAATTGCTTAATCTAAAAACCATTACAAACCATCATTCTATTAATTCATGTGGCTATTTGCTGTAAGCCAATGGCTAAATAGTTTTTGTGTGAGTGAAGGACGTGACTACTCCAACTGGCACAGGTCCTCTAGGAAATCCTTCATAATCTTGACTTTATCAAAGACCACCCAAAAGTTACCTGCTGAATTCAAGTACATCATTGTGCAAGTTGTTGTTCCATTCTAGTAAGATCAATAATCCAAGAAAGTAACTTTTTCATATATTTTGTTATAATTTAGGAATGCTCTTCATCTTGGTAAAATCGTAACTATAGTTTACTTTTTAATGCTAACACTTTACCTCTAATTTAAAACTAAACATTGTTCTCTATGCATTATTTCATCATTTTCATTTCATTTCATTTCTCCAATATGAATCTTATAAATTTTAATACTCTGTCACATTCATTCATACATTTAAATCATAGATGTATGGTTTGTAATAATTTTAAAAGCACATTCAATACCAAATCCTTGTTTATTTTTACCCTAGATTGTTAACAATTGAATATGGTACTTCCAGGTGTTAACCCTTAAGACAATTATCTATATACCAAAAAACCGCAAGACTAACACTATCACTATCTCGTAATATACCAAGAAAATTTACCCATTTCATACAAATCATACAACTCCTATATAAGCAGAGTGAGACAACAACATAATTAACAATCACTTGCACAAACGTGATCTGCACTCTCATCGCGGACACATATGTGCTAATAGTGAGCTAAAGGGTTAATATGTCAGTTGGAATTACTCTCAGACCACAGAGGCTGTTGTAATATTTTTTTTGTAGATAATTTCACTATTTGGGGATTCCCCTTACACATTGTAAGTTTAGCCAACATAAAGATCTTTGTTGATGTTGGTTGTAGGGGTACTCCCAACAACTCTCTTAGTGTACATGTGTCTGAATGTTAAATCTGTAGAATGTTTCTGTTTATGCACTGAATTTAATTAGGAAAAATAATTTTAGAACTTTTTGGAATCAATAGGATATAAAAAAAAACTGTAGGATTCCTAGAATATGATAGTTATCATCGACTTATCTCAATAACATGAGTATACTAAGCTTTCGTATTGCATAGGTTTGCTTTATAATCTTCATTTCAAAGAGTCTTTATCTTCCCTCATTGTGAAATGAACTGACTCAAAAGTTCAAAAGTATGGAACAGCATTCCTATTCCATGATAGAGTTAATTATTTATGACAGACATATGGAATTATTCAAAATCTTACTTAATTGTGTATGTGTGTTGTATGCAACATTAGATTAAAAGAAAACATTTAAATAAAGGCTGTCACTGAGTAAATCTATGTAAGATGAAAAATCAAAATTCTTCCACTCCATCCATCCAGTCTATATCAATATTTATTTTTTATTTATGAGTAACATCACAACCCTATTTATGGGTCTGTAATTCTAAGACAAATAATACCCCAGTATCACTACAGTATTGTTATGTAAGACTTCAGTCAGTCTGGTATTGTTATTCTCTCTTTAAAAGTAAATAATGTAAAAATAAGTCATGATAATACAATTACATTTTAACGGTTTTAAGCGCGGTAATTTATTTGATTTTTTTAATTTCGACGTATCGGCTACCTTTCATTAGCCGTGATCACGGAAGACGGAAGATCACTATTACTGAAAAGTGGCTGAAACATCAGAATAATAAAAAATTACCACACTTAAAACAGATAAAACATAGTTTTATTATGTATACTGGTCACTTTAAAAAATATCAAGTCATGATAATATTGCCCATTGAATATGGATTAACTTCTTAGGGTTGATTTTTCATTAATCAGATAAAAGATATTCTTATTCTATAGAATAAAACACAACATGGGAAAATTAAAAGTGACAGTTGCATGAATAAAACATTTGAATTGTTTCAGTTTTGAATTTAGTTAGGTTATAATTTATTTTAATTGGATTAAAAAATTGGCCCTACATACATAATTCCATCCAGTGCGGTGTAGGAGCGGACAAAGAATACAATTTCCTGCAGCCAGGCGGCATGTCGTAGGAGGCGACTAAACAACCCATAGCCAGGTGGTAGGGTATCTGTTTGCCTTTCTTTAAAGCGCGGCAGCACATTGGTAGCACCTTTGGTGTTACAAATGTCCATAGGCGATGGTAACCACTTTCTATCAGGTGGGCCGTCTGCCTGTCTGCTGAACTTATGGAATAAAAATTAAAAACATAATTGTGTTGTTTTATAGCTGGTGGTTCTTTTTGTTATTTGATTTCTAATATTGTCACCTGTATATTTTTGTGTTTAATCTTGTATTTTTCCCACCTGACACTGGCAGTGATGGTGGTACAATAAAGTTTGAGCCACTTGACATACAGATAATGAATTATTATTTATTATATATGAATTTCCCATAGGCCAAAATGGAGCAGCTACAACTATTCAGGGGTGACACGGTCCTTTTAAAAGGCAAACGACGCAAGGAGACTGTCTGCATAGTTCTTTCGGATGACAACTGTCCCGATGAGAAGATCCGTATGAATCGCGTCGTACGGAACAATTTACGTGTACGCTTGTCGGACATCGTGTCTATAGCGCCGTGTCCGTCGGTCAAATATGGCAAACGAGTCCATATATTGCCAATAGATGACTCTGTCGAAGGGTTGACTGGGTGAGTTACAGATTGTTTTACTCTTGTTAAATCTTGTAAGTCTTTTATATTTTCAGACTTGATATTCAGGACCATTATGTTAAGTCTTAGTTTAGTAGTTAGTGACTTACATTTGACTAATACCAAACGTATGGAGAGTTTTAAAAATTGCATTTGGCTCCTTACCTACTTTGTGTAATGCAATCACAGTGATTCGGTTCTCTTTATCGCCCCACTCCATTTTAATATCGCAAAATGTACAATGTATTGGCGCCAAAATGAGAAAACACAATGAACAATCATATAAAAATGACAGATTCCAAATTCAAATGTAATATTTTTTTCTTTTTAATTGTAAGAGTATTTATGGCCAGACTAAGTATATAAATTAATATTTAAATCTATTTCCTATTCTATGTGTTAGCACTGTTTAAGGAGAAGAAGAAACTCCCCAGCTACATGCCTAGCAAAAAACTTTTCCTTCATATTTATCTATCTTTTGCTCTTTCTTTCTCATTCGTTAAATACCTCGCATTCCAAACAACATGCTTCTTATAGCAATTTGAAATATCAAATTTCAAATCAAAATCGTTTACTTGGAGATACAAGATGTACATAAAATTTTTAAATGGTACATTTTTCACCTTCTATTCATTCAAGATAATATCTTTAGGGCATGAAATTATTTGGTCTGAAACTAATTTTTCAACGCTTTTATTGTCTTTATGATTTGTCAAATTTAATAAACAGTTTAAATTTTCTACATAAATCTATGATTCTCAGGATACTTCTTATCCTGTAAAATAGATTAAATTTCGCGGGCAACAGTTCTGAAATTTACACATGCAAAGTCATGTGGCAAGCTTTAGTTGGTATAAAATGAACTATATTATAACTTCACATCCAGGAATCTCTTTGAAGTATATCTGAAGCCATACTTCATGGAAGCATACAGGCCTATCCACCGCGATGACACGTTCATGGTGCGCGGAGGGATGCGCGCTGTGGAGTTCAAGGTGGTGGAAACAGATCCATCTCCATACTGCATTGTGGCACCGGACACTGTCATACATTGCGAGGGAGAGCCTATCAAGCGTGAGGTAGGGTTTTCTTTCTTGTTCAGACATTTATTTATGGCAAGTGACACAATCAAACCAACCATTTACTTCATGGTTGTTACACCATCAGATGGATGGTATGTTTACTCGCTATTATGAATACTGTGGAGACTTGATTGTCCACGTCTCGATTATTCTGATTGGCAGCCATTTCATGATTAATAAGATTGCAATATTTTAGTAATTTAGGAAAATATGTAGGTACATTTGTACATATGAAAATGTATATATGTACATACATACATACATACATACATAACTTCACGCCAGTTCCCTTGCGGGGTAGGCACGAACAACAGAGTGCCATTTAGGCTTATTCTTACACACCTCACTTGCCTCTTTGACATTCATAACTCTTGTCATGCACACTCGTCTGTTCTTAAGGCTCCTGACATATGTAATATCATAATAAACATAGATTTTGCTTGATCAGTCCTTTTTCTGTTATTTTGAATAAACACGTGTGCAGAGAAGGTAAGTTATCTTTCTGAAAATAGAGATACATGAGATTAGTTATTTTTCTAAACATAGAGATAGAGGAGGTAATTTATCTTTCTTCCTATTTCGATTATCTGAATGCCTTATGACAACATTTGTCTAGTTAGTGAGTCTCCACTCTATAATATTTGGTATTTTGTAACTATATCTAAGATTTTTGGTACAAACTGTAGTTATTTTATTGCAGAATTCTTAAGCTGTCAAGTATAGTTGCTTGTGCTGTTAACAATAAGTAATCATTTTTTGTTTCACTATAGTAACTTGAATACTATTTAGACTAACTAAATGTTCGTTTTTTAGACTTAATATAGATAACTGTGAAAGCTTTTATTTTATCAATTTTTTAATCAGAATATTGACAACTAACAGGGTTCTCTTGACCTAGATAGGTCACATCCAGATGATACCATTCTTCTTTAGCCAACTTTTCTATTGGAAGTTCGTCTTGGTTGTATTACTCCAATTTAAATTCCATTCATGCAAAAGTCCATTTTATTTATTAATTCTTAGGGTGTTTATTGCAAACTATATTTTGCTAAAGTATTTTTATTCAAAATATAGGAGGAGGAAGAAGCTCTTAATGCTGTAGGCTACGATGACATTGGCGGTTGTCGCAAGCAGCTTGCTCAGATCAAGGAGATGGTGGAGCTGCCTCTGAGGCATCCGTCTCTTTTCAAGGCCATTGGTGTGAAGCCACCGCGTGGTATCCTCATGTATGGGCCTCCTGGTACTGGCAAAACATTGATCGCTCGGGCTGTTGCCAATGAGACTGGTAAGTTATTACTTTAGATATAGGTAGATGATAGGATAAGTGACACATTTTACAATCAGTTCTTAAACAATTTTCATATACAAGTGCAGGTGTTAAAAATTGTGGTTATCATTATATTTTAAAAATATCATTTTACAATTCTAATTTTTGTTTGAACCTTAATCGATAGTTAAGTAGTACAAAATCAAAGTGGTTTCGGCGTTTTGTCACATAATAAAAAGTATCTCTTCATTTTATATTTATTTATGTAAGTGTATTGTATAATTACGTATATCTTATTAAAATATTTTTTATATTTTATTAATGTATGTGTGTTATATTAAGTATGTATATATTTATTTCTTACAATATACGGATTTGGTAAAGTGAGAATAATGATACATACCTCTGTTCAACCCACAGCCAGGTGGTTAGGGTATTTACCCAACTGGATGGTTACCACCCGTCCTGGTCTAGAGTAGGCTGCCATAACAACATTGAGTTTTGTTCCGGCATTAGTGGCTAGATTCCAATCTCTCGTTAGAGAACGGCAGCACATTGGTCCCACATTTGGTGTTACAAATGTCCATAGGTGATGGTAACCGCTTTTCATCAGGTAGGCCTGCTGCTGAACTCATGCAAAAAAAATGTGGAACAGAGCTAATATTAGCAAGTAACTGCCATTTCCATTCGCAAATAAAGTTCAATAGATTGTTTACATTTCAGAAACAGTTCTGCACTTCTATGTGCAAACGAAAACAGACAATCAGAACTATACGTTGTATAAATATTATAAATGCGAATGTTTGTAAGAATGTATTTATGGATGTATGTTTGTTACTCTTTCACGTCGAAACTACTGAATGGATTTTGATGAAACTTTACAATAATATAGCTTATCAGAATAACATTTAGGGTATAATGTATAAGGATACAGTTTGAATTATTCAAAATATAACCATTTTCCATCACCACGCGGGTGAAACAGTGGGCGCAGCTAGTTCTGTATAAAATTGTAAAAACTTGATAGTCATCTCTTAAACCTGATAGTATTTAAAACTCTAATTTTGTATAGTGCACGATGTCTGCTGGAATAAAATGAGTGTTGAATTGAAAATGTTTGCCACTACCAGGTGCTTTCTTCTTCCTGATCAACGGTCCGGAGATAATGTCGAAGCTGGCCGGCGAGTCCGAGTCGAACCTGCGCAAGGCTTTCGAGGAGGCCGACAAGAACTCGCCGGCGATCATCTTCATCGACGAGCTGGACGCCATCGCCCCCAAGAGGGAGAAGACCCACGGCGAGGTCGAGAGGCGTATCGTGTCGCAGCTGCTCACGCTCATGGATGGTGCGTATTGCTGGATTATTATAGATATCGTCAGCGTCAGTGCGGGACCGGGACCTTGTAACTAAACTACTTTTTTTGGTGACATTATTTTTTTCGTAAAAATTGTTACTATGCTTCAAGAAACGTGTGACGAAAAAAGGAGGTCAACACTGCCGGTCATATAGTAATACAGATTGTACTATTTTTGATCGAGAATGATCTTGATACGTTTACCTATTACCAATGTTCGTCCATGGTCAAGATTCTACCATAATAATTAATTTAAATTATAACTGAACATTATTAAGGTTCTGTTTTCAAAGACTATACTTCTATAATCACAGATTTCGCCAAGGCTACAAAATTTACCTTATGGGTTTGTGCCGTCGACAAACCCACAAGTTAAATTTTGGTACTTATATGCTAGGTACTTACCTGATACTTCAGCCGGCGATGGTGGGAACAGGAACAAGGGGGAACACTAATCTGTTAGTATTTTAAGGGAGGGGCGCCCCTTGAGAGGAAATATATAAAATATCCTACTAAACTACTACTACAAGGGAACACTACGGGGATGGATAAATGTCTGTCCAAATACACCCGCGCCTCGTCCTCCGACACAACTCCCTGAGTATATTATCGTCACTATTATAATGTTCCACACACTTGCAAATACGTGAAATTCGCAATAAATAATTTAATATTAAATATATTGCGCGAGAGCAATTACCGTGCGTCTTCAAGCAAATCACCGGCGTACCCGCTCTTCGACGCGATAAAAAAGAGTACCGCGTAACAATTGAAAACCGGCGCTCAATATCTGTATTCCGAACAGTACTGCTCCTAATAAGTTTAATAAATAGTCTTGCAACGGCATATCATTGAAATTTATGACATTTTTTTATGCTGTGATTTAATTTTTTTTTAATGCACTTACCAGGTTTTGAAATTGCACAGCTTATTTGAAGTGATTACACTTTTGTTCTAGGTGTACTAGTCGCGAAATTTTCATACTAAATATGTGTGTGTGTGTGTGTTTTCTTTTGGCAGGTATGAAGAAGTCGTCCCACGTGATCGTGATGGCGGCCACGAACCGGCCCAACTCGATAGACGCGGCGCTGCGCCGCTTCGGCCGCTTCGACCGCGAGATCGACATCGGCATCCCGGACGCCACCGGCCGCCTCGAGATCCTGCGCATCCACACCAAGAACATGAAGCTGGGCGACGACGTCGACCTCGAACAGGTATGGCCTATTCGCAAGAGGCTTTCTGGTGAGGTTTTTCTCGTTGCGCCCCCGCCTAGACGTGTGCTCCGCATGGAAAAACAGTGGCGGTGACGCAACACCGGCAATTTCATACTAGTTCAGTTTCTGTATTTAAATCTACTCCGTCTATGTTTGTTTAGAAAAATAGTCGCAAACAAGATATAGGAATGAATGTGTAGAATTCAAAAATGCGAACACTACCTGTTTTTGTAAATTATAATCCATGATGCATGATGAAAGAATGACTGAACAGATATATAATGCAAAAGTGGATGGATGCAGAAGTCGTGGAAGGCCACGACATACCTTACAGATTCTGTGTGTGTTTGTGGGGGGGTGTACTGTAAACGTGCTGAATTATTCTTAGTGCTCGCATGGCCTATAGTATATTTTTAATTAATATTAATTGAATAGATGTAAGAATGGGCCTAAATGGCGCTCTGTTGTTCGTGCCTACCCCGCAAGGGAACTGGCGTGAAGTTATGTATGTATGTATGTATGAATAGATCGCCGCGGAATCTCACGGTCACGTGGGCGCAGATTTGGCATCGCTCTGTTCGGAGGCAGCTCTGCAGCAGATCCGCGAGAAGATGGACCTGATCGATCTAGAGGACGACCAAATCGACGCTGAAGTGCTTAACTCGCTCGCCGTGTCTATGGACAACTTCCGGGTAAGATTGTCCCTTCATAATCCACCCCATCATCATTTCCTTGAAAATCCAAACTTCTACATCTTGATTTGCTCTTATTATCACTTGTTTTTTTCTTAATACATAGTTGAATCTCTGGTCTAAGGAAGAAAAATGAAAAACATTAATTTATTGTGAAAACTACCAATATAGTGTATTATCTATGAAAACTACTACAGAACAAACAAAACATTTTCCTCTTAATTCAATATTAGTGTTGTCACTACCATTATGTTCCTTACTTGATTGTCATGACTAGCATAATCATTTTCTATGAACAATATGCAACAAAAAATATGTATAAAAATATTTCTATATGTTAATTAAATCTAATAATAATAATTTTTTTGTCTCTAGTATGCAATGACAAAGTCTTCGCCATCCGCACTCCGCGAGACTGTGGTGGAAGTGCCGAATGTAACGTGGACCGACATCGGAGGCCTCCAGAGTGTGAAACGGGAGCTCCAGGAGTTGGTACAGTACCCAGTGGAGCACCCGGACAAGTTCCTCAAGTTTGGTATGCAGCCTTCAAGAGGTGTGCTGTTCTATGGACCACCTGGCTGTGGTAAGTACCGTGAGGGGTATAAAACTTAAGGCCACTTAGAACTTAGTGTGGATTTTTAATTAAAAGTTAAATTAGGAAAGTTTATAACAATAATGCATGTGCATACGCATACATTGTTTTTCATTAGATCATTTTGGTACAACACATGATTTTCAAATTATAATATTGAATGATGCCTAAATGTCTTATGGCCAGTTTCTATATCTTACTAATCAATCATTTGCCTTACTACTGGTTAAAATTTGACATGAGCTGCATATAAGTAATGTAAGACAAGTATGTTAACGAATAATAAATAGGAACCAGTCACTGGTCAAGTCAAAAAACATTTAAAGTCAGATAATAAAGTAGAGAATATTTTACACTAACTATCTAAACACATATCACATGCTTAATAATGGACGGACTTAACTCAAAAAGGTTGATTTTTAGGAAATTGTAAAGGTTTTGGCAATCCGGACTTGTCTTATTATTCAATGAAAATAGCATATTAATAAGGAAATGAATGTATTATAAGTAACTTATAAAATAAGTAATAATATTCAAATGTAATTTTAAAGAAATTTTGTTTTGTTATAATCATCATTTATATAGGTTTCTAAATTAAATTCTTGAGATATTTACTTGTAATTTTGTTTAAAATTTTATCTTATAACAAGAAAAGATTATACTTAGGCTAGGGCTTTCTGCTATTGTGGTAGGTTAAAGACAATGTATGTCCACATTTTGCTATCTTGGCCATATATACCTATACCATACCTGTCTTTCTTCATACTTCTATGTCCCCTTTTATATTGTTAATCTGGCAAACAGGCAGACAACACATCAAATAGAAAATGGTTTCCGTCTATAGATGTATGCAACACCAGAGGCATAGCCAACGCGTTGCCATCCTTTAGGATGGTATAGAAAGAATATTGTAAAAGGGATGAAATAGGATGAATGGGATATTGCGAATGAAATAGAGGGAACAGAAGAGGAATGGAGGGGATTGGATTGGAGAATGGAATAGGGGGTTGGTGAAGTGTGACAAACTCTCGCTTATTTCGATGAGAATGTGGTAACACCGATTAAGGCAGCCTTAAGAACTGTAATCAAGATCATGATTCCAACATGGCTCTACCATATCTAAAATCAACAATCACATCTTCTTTCATTCTTAAAACAATACTATTGTTTACAGGTAAAACCCTGTTGGCGAAGGCCATTGCCAATGAGTGCCAGGCCAACTTTATATCTGTGAAAGGCCCAGAGCTACTGACAATGTGGTTCGGTGAATCTGAGGCCAACGTGCGAGACATCTTTGATAAGGTAAGTCACTTGTTTCGTCATCAGGCCCCTTATTTGTAATAGTTATGCGAAATTTATGGGCACTTTAAGCTACAACAACTTAAACAGGGCTTGATAATGTTACCAATTTACTTTATAAATATACAGTATTTTTAAGCTACTGGAACAATCAACTAATACAACTCGAAATCAATTGCAATATTATTTGAAAACTAAACGCATGTTTTGCATCAATGCCGTTTGACAATCTTGTGAGATGGCAAACTAGTATTAACCTTATTTACTGAACCATGTTATGGTCTAGATTTCTAGAATATTGTTAAGTTTTATAATGATATTTATTTTATTACCGATAACTGTAATTAGTATATTATAATCTATACTAATATTATAAAGAGGTGTGTGAGTTTGGATGTTCGTGGTAATCTCCGGTACTACTGATCCGATTTTGACAATTCTTTCAACAGTAGAAAGCTATATTCCCGAGTGACATAGGCTATGTTTGATTGTTATTAATAAAACAAAAAGTAAAAATGTTTTACGTCTAACAATGGGGGCACAGGAATGCCTGTCAAATATGTTCTTCTTTCACCTTCTGCAAGCGGGCGGTTTCCGCAACTCGACGACATGGCGCCTATTTTGCGTGCGAGGGTGGATGAGGGGTTATTTCATCAAGCCCAGCTCCTCCAGGAAGTCCACCAGTTTCTTGACGTCGCTGAAGACTTCTCGGAGGCTTGTCAAATATGTTACAGCAATAAAATTCTATGTAAGAATTGTGCGCATCCTCCTATGAGGCACTGCGAGTGCTTGCTGTGTTTATAAATTAATTAAAGGTTACAATGCTCAATTAAACCTTGATATGCGTCAGTGTGTGCGTGGGTGAATGTGTATTCTTTAATGTCGCTCAGCGAAGTGGGCACGGGTCATATAAGCTATATTCCACTAGTGGCTCACAATGACCGCGGATTTTTCCGTTCCACTGGCTTGCGGGCGTCACAATCATAAACACTAGTGGAACGGTTATTCGACCCACCCCTTGACATGGGTCGTTGTGAGCGTTGCGTGATCAAGAATTATGACGTCATTAGTGACATTTTCGCCACGACCATAACGACCGCAGTCGCCAGGTGGAACGGCTGACTGAGCGTTTTGGGTGTTGTGAGCTACTAAAGGAATGCGCTGCTAGTGATACAATACTAGTACTTCGAGTCTTGAGCTTAAGGCTTATGCGTTTGGTGTAAATAGGCCCGTTCAGCGTCGCCGTGCGTGTTGTTCTTCGACGAGTTGGACTCGATCGCGAAGTCCCGCGGCGGCTCCGTGTCCGACGCCGGCGGCGCGGCCGACAGGGTCATCAACCAGATCCTCACCGAGATGGACGGGATGGGCGCCAAGAAGAACGTGTTCATCATCGGTGAGCATCCTTGCCTTGCACCATTATAAATTTGAAGTAATAATGTTTGTTAGCAGTCTACAGAATAGTAGAAATGGTTTTGATTGATTTGATTTGACTTATGAATAATATTATTGTTTTTCTCCCTTTACTTGAAAAAAACTGAATAACTCATGTTTAGAGAAAGATCCGAAATTTCACTTTTGAACAGGACCAAGGTCACAGGTTCAAGGAACTTGGAAAGCTGAAGATTATTGTATTTTTGAAGCGGTTTTTGTTTGATTCAATTTCACTATAAAAGTCAATCAATCAATTTCGATGAGATTATGAGGACTTCTGATAAGACTATTTTATAATAATAGTTTTTATTCCAGAAGCATATTTTCGACTATAGACTGAGCTTAAATTTACATAGTTAAAACTAAAAAATACCTATTATCATATTACTTCATGTACATTACATGATAACCAGGATGCTTTTTCTCCCAGTAAAGGAATGTTTTGTTTTTATGGAATACTGAATCAATTGAGACTGAAACTCTGTCAATAGTTTTAGTAGATAAATGTATAGAATTTGAAAATTTGTTTGTCAGGTGCAACCAACAGGCCTGACATCATCGACCCGGCCATCCTGCGACCAGGTCGCCTGGATCAGCTCATCTACATCCCTCTTCCCGACGAGAAGTCGCGCGAGGCCATCCTGCGCGCGAATCTGCGCAAGTCCCCCATCGCCAAGGACGTCGATCTGTCTTACATCGCCAAGGTAATTGTAACTTCTATAGTTTGGGTCTTAACTTCCATTTAAAATGGCATCCAAAATCTCATCAAAACTTGCAAAAACTTTCTTTTGGAAGGTTATTTTAATGGACGGTATTCGCGTTCCCGCCGGATTGTTGAGCGGAATATTATATTTTTATTTTAAGAAAAAGAAACGGTTTAAAAATAGTCATAATTAATTACAATATTGATTATAAAATTTGCAAATTAACTTAAAATTGGCGAAGTGTATGGAACATTTCGCCTTCATACACACTGCAAAGAACACTGAAAATTAACATGTATTAAAATTTGGAACCTTCAAAATACCGCAAAAAACGACTTTTTAAAATCGATTTTAGTTAGTGTTTTCAACAAATAGTAATTAACATTTTAAAATATTTATTGTTAGTTTCTATATTACTTAACTTTTATATGCAGACGTATAAAGATGTTTTTATTAATGGTAAAAAATGATTTATAAATAGAAAATAAACAAGCTTAGTCTATTTCAAATAAGACGGTATGGCTGAGACACCCATAAAACGTAACTTGTAGCGTTATCATAAACATTCCTATGAAATAAAATTATAATTATGTAAAAATATATTGAATCTGAATTGTTATTCTTATTTATTATTTAATTAACAAAATTGGGTCGTTTTGGTTTTACGCCAAAGGGAAGGTTTGCACTGAAAATCAGCGTTGTGTCGGATATTATTCCGACACAGCAATATCCTGAGTGCAAACCTAGTTTGCTGAAAATGCGGCGTATAAATTCTCAAAATATGCTTTGTGTATAAAAATGTATAAGGAATTTAATTACGTCGCTATTTCTTCAAATAAAGTTTTTCTTTCTTTCTTTCTTTTGACTCCTGTTACTATTTATACATAGAATGACGATGTTTATGTCTCTACTTACGTAATGTCTCCCATACCGTCGTATTTGAAATAGACTAAGTATAAAGTGATAACAATGCGTATGTGCGTTTCAGGTGACGCAGGGCTTCAGCGGTGCGGATCTGACCGAGATCTGCCAGCGGGCGTGCAAGTTGGCCATTCGGCAGGCGATCGAGGCCGAGATCCAGAGGGAGAGGACGAGGCAGCAGCAGACACCAGCCGCCACAATGGATGTGAGTATGATTAACAAAAAAAAAGGGCACATCATGATCCCTCCACATTTTCACGAGAACATGATGAAAAGGCCGTTCTCTGCGGTTGAGCGGGCTAAGCCTTTGCCGGCCATCTTCAATACAATGCTGAAGCTCCGGGTTCGATTCCTGGTATGGTAAATTTCGTAAGCGAATTTTCCGTTGTTTACTATGGTATGGTTGTCTGGGATTGCACCAGTCTGGATCGTATATTAGAAGCCGTAACTTACTTAACATACGGATATACAATGCGTGTTTGTCCGCTGGTTTTATTCAAATTTTTGTTTCTCGCCAAAATGTGGATGTAATATTCGTAATTACTCACTCTACTGTCTTTATATGGAAGAAGAATGCTAAGTAAGTTACGACAATCGCGTTCCTGTTGTCTCAAAACGATGGTCCCCAAACTTTTTTGTCTTGTAGACCCCTTATCAACCAGTTTTTACTGCATTCGGTAGACCCCCCTTATCTTTTGAACATTAAATTTTTACAGATTCATTAAATACAAATGTGTTTTAATAAAAAAAAGAGGAAGTTCTCAATTTGTCGTGTAATATTCTTTTTTTTTTGGATGGCTGAACCATAACTTTTTTATTTCTGAACAAATTTTAATCATTCTTTTTATGTTGAATTCAGTAAAGTATCAAAGTGGTTCCATATAAATTTTATTGGTGTTGCGTTTTGGGTTCCGAAAGTATAACAGTCATTAAAATTATATACTTTACAAGAGTTGTAAGAATAGGTTTAATTTTTTTTAATGACCTTTCGTAAATATTTCGATAAGATGGATGAAGAAGACCCGGTGCCAGAGATCAGCCGCGCGCACTTCGAGGAGGCGATGAAGTTCGCGCGGCGCTCCGTCTCCGACAACGACATCCGCAAGTACGAGATGTTCGCGCAGACGCTGCAGCAGAGCCGCGGTTTCGGGACCAACTTCAGGTGACAACTTCACGCAGCACTATTATACCTATGGCCGTTTTGATACGTTACAATAGTAACGTGAAATATGTCAATTTATTATAAAAAATATATGAAGTAATTAGTATTCGATAAATTTTATGAATTCACATCACTATTGATCATAAAGAATTTGCTCCTTCAAATATGGTTATTAATTTATACGAAACCTCATGATCGGGCAAACATCAAAACGGCCATCATAGCGTGCTGTAGGTTTAGTTATTCATCATTGGGCTTTTTTTAAGTTGCTATATCGATGAAGACGTGTGGAAATAAATGTGTTTACAGGCTGGTTAAATAGAGTAGAAAATAGTAGAGGCGCCACTTTCGCAAATTTATCGAAACTAGCAACTTCAATATTACGTTAAGAGTAATTTTTCGTATTACGTCAAACATCGTGCAAGTATCAAATTGCTTTATTTAAAACATACACGTCGACGTCGACAACATTGACGACATATATATTTTGTCTACATCTACGATGTTTAGTTTATTAACAATATAATTTTGTAAGTAAAAGTTTTAACACCTTGTAATAATTAATAGAGCAATTATTTGATTAAAAGAATTGAAATGAACATGACAGGTTTGTAATGACAAACCTGTCATTTCAGCGGTTCTTTGATAGATATCGTCAAATTATCATGAAAAGATTTGCTTTAAATTCCGCCAGACATCATTGGTAAACTTTAAAAATCAGTGCTCATGTGAAACTTAATATTGTTATATCCGTATAATTATTTTTAGTGGATTTTAGACTTTTATCAATATTAAAATTAGAATCACATAGACAAATTATCTTTGTTTACAATTAATTGATGTTGATTACAAATAAGATAAGTTATTGCCAGAAAGCAAAAATTACTTCATGTTCTAGACATTATGGCCAGGCTTTAATATGAACAATATTTAAACAAGTTTATTTAGGTTTTGAAAATAGCACTTGATGTCCCCACCCACATCACCGAACTAGAAATAAAATTTAATTGTTTTTCAAATGAAACTCTTAAACTAAAAATGTTATCATATCTACAGATTCCCAACAGGCGGTGGTGCGGCGGGCGGCACAGGCACCTCTGGGGGCGACCAGCCCACTTTCCAGGAGGAGGGGGGCGACGACGACCTCTACAGTTAAGCACCGTTGGCACAAATACGAACACGCCACTAGCACACTCGGCCATGACCCCCCACGGACCCTCACTGCCACTCGTAAAAACTTTGAGAACTAATGCACTTGCCGTAAAAATAATCTATATAAAACGTATTTATTTATAGCGTAGGTATATGTAAATATATCTACAATTTCGAGGCGGTATTTTTAAAACAAAAAAGAAATCAAGCATTTCAAGTTTGAAGAAATTTTACGTGATATATCACTGTAATTCCTGGTTGCGTGAGCGCAGTCGTAACGTCTATTATTGATTACTGTCTTTAGAAACTCTTTAAAACAAAATTTAGTTAAAATGTGTAAAAAATGTTAGTATTCTGCCTGTATTAAAGTTTGTGGGCGTTACAGATTAGAAGCAAAAGGCTACGCATGAACTAATTTCATATGAAAAACAATCTATTATACAGTCATTGGTTGCTAAGTGCCAATAGCTTTATAGATTCCGCCAGTACGCCAGATTCACCCTAGAATATATGTTAGTACTTCACTCAATAAATATTAACTAATAATTATGAAAAATCTGTAAACTATCAAAACATATATTTAATGAAATACAAAGAAGTTAGGTCATTATTTAAACTGCATATATCAAAGGTCTCGTAAACCATTCGCCATGATTTATAGTTTCTTACATGTATTGCAGTTTGTATCGACTCTCTAGGGGTCGACACTGACCACTTTAAGTATCATCGCAGTATCTACATACTAAAATTAAAACTTTTATCTGTATCTGAAATATACTGAACTTGATATAGCTGTACTTTAACATACTGGGTCAGGGTAAAGTATATTTTTGTCCCAAGTTATGAAAGGGTTCTTGCGGGATAGTCGAATAAATTCCACTGTGAAATTAATTACTAATTTTATAAAAATAACTATTGGTTTTTTAATGTATATGTGAAGTGGTCGTAATCGATGTAAAATGGCGGCGCTCGCGTTTACCCAGTTTTAGGACTGAATTTATTAATTATTAAGAAAATAACTATATACAGTAAACCGTGCGCGGGTGTTATGTATTCCAGTCGATAGATAGGTCTCGGTGTTTTTTATATAAAAGAATGTTTAAAATCGGCGCTCGAGTCTAACTGGGCGTCGCGGTCTCATAAAACTCCCCCATACAAGAAACTGTTCAATACTGCCCTTAAATTGAGTGATGTTCATATTCTAGAATATAAATAAATTTTGATTTAATAAATCATCAAGTAGCGTTCGTCTATACTTGATTTCTATATTATTTGTGGTATGATCAAAACTAAAATGCGTCTCTGGAAGTTCATACAGTTATTGCGCAGAACACAATAAAGGTTCACAACGCGATTACATACTGATCTTAGAGGAGTGTTGCTATCTCGCTCTACCGCTTACACGGAGTCGCGTAGCGTCTCTTTCGCCTTACACATTATCAGTGTAATAAATATTTAAACGATTAAGCCTGCGCAAATTTAGTTAACTTCTTTCGAAATGCATTTAAATTTTATATGTACTGTAACTGTCTGTATTTCTGTAACGGCTCTAGAATAAAAAATGCATAGTCTATAATGGATAGACTATGCAGTTTTTATTATACAGCAGCTATACTCAACTAAAATTGTATAATGTTATGGTTATATATTGGTAACAAAACCTTTGAAGTTGCAAATGTCCACAGACAACGCAACCACTTTTCATAAGGTGGGCCATCCACGGCCTGTCTGCTGTCGTTCTAGTAGTAAAAAACACCTAAATAAAATTAAGTTGTGACCTGCGCGACTTCATATCGGTGTGGCCCCCTATAAGAAAAAGGTTGAGGATGGCTGTTCTACACTATTAATATGCGATACAGACTTGTTTTGTAACATCATGTTACTGTTTCTAATAAAATTCGATCAACTCAAGATTTAATCTCTCTAGTATATGACCTGGAATCAGTTAAGACACTATTGTTTCGTGTATGGGGTCTACTTGTCACCAAAATATCTATACTTACCTGTATTTATTTTGTAATTCAATCATTCGTTAGTGTATTGTTATGTTCCAATTTTTGCGTATGTTTAGTTTTATTGGATAATTTTGTGTATGTAATATGTCGTTTCGACGGGTCTAAGTTCATAATGGTAATAGTGTAAATGTTAAAAACTTTACTGTAGTCGCCGAATCTGCGCAGGCGCTGCCGGTGGGCGTGCTTAGGTACGGCTCCTGGCAAACAACCATTGTATTACAGTGATTTTTTAATAAAAGATTTTATAGACTAAACTGTTTTTTATTTGTTCATCATCTATAAAACCTGTAAAATGCAAAGTGTTAAAAGATAGAATAGTAACGTCTTCGTATAGTGTTTGATGTCTATATTATGCCCACTTTTACAGCAACAAGCAAGGAAGTTGGCACCTGAAGTATGTGAACGCAACATATGTTGTGATACTTGTGCTGCCCATTTGCCTACTTGTTACCGTGGAAGTGGGCAGGCAGGGTTGGCCTTAACCATCTAGGCTCCCGGGCGAGTCGTGCATTTGGCGTCTTTAAAATTTTATGAGGATGTATGGCTGCATGTTTGTAACTCCCAACGCAAAAAGGACTATTATTGCTACGAATTTTAATAAAATTTGACAGTAATAGAGATTATACATTACAAAATTTATAGGCCCCTGGCTTACCCCTAAAAGCCGGCGCTGGAAGTGAGCACGATGTAAACAAGACGAGACATTAAAAAGTGCAAACAAGCACATTGTATGTTCCCAAGCTAAGCAAGCTTTTATTATACGTAATATAAAACAGGTTGACCCCAGACACCCAGCACATAATAAATAAACGAAAGCTCGTTTACGAAATTTCTCTTGCTAGGAATGAACTTGAGGACCTCTGCCTTGCATGGCATCGGCAAAGGCCTAGCCCACACAATCACAGATCGATAGAATCGAGAAAGAGCTCCTCAAATATACTTTATATCTCACCTTTAACGCAAAATCTAAATGTAATAATCACTTTCAGTTGAATGTTCAGTTTACATAATAGGGTAGTTGACATATATTCCAATAAATCTGAAACAAATGTTCATATAAAAGAGCGGGCGTTTAAATACCATGTTATCATAACTTTAAAATATCATGATAGAAATATTGTTTAAGCTATAATTATTTGACTGATTTTAGAAATGACGTCATAATTTACAAAGCTCGTACAAAATCTAGGTGGCTTCTGCGTTTTGTAAGATGATAAAGTGTCTCGGCTGATTTGACTGTCCTATATAGTTCGCCCAACTTATCTCTGAAATGGCAAAAGATGGAACTACAGCCGCTATATTGAAATTTCATATGAATTAGGAATGCCTGTTGTTTATTTGTTAACGGCGTTATTTTAAACGTCATAAATAAGACGCATTTGGCCACTACAACAACTATAACATTATCCCAAATGGAGTCCGTGCATTATACATAATATAAATAATTTATGTCATATATTCAAATGTCTGATCCGGTCAGATGTCTTATTCATAGATTGGTAATCCCAGAGCGAACACAGCGACGCTCTTCATGATTATGGCGACATAGACGATTTTGCTGTCAAGTAGCAATTACTTAGTGATGAACCTGTAAAAAAATCAATACGAATGGATGAACAAATAATATATTATTAAATGTTACAAAGTATTTAGAGCTATTCGAATGCACATTCCTTATTTTTGAAAATTTCTTCCAAGTCAGGTGCTTCGTCAAGCAAATTCCTCAAAGAATAAGCACGTTGTGTGGCAAAAGATGCAGTGCGATTTTGCAAATACGTCGGTGAGATGTTCCCACCGACGTACTGAAACGGATCGCCTTTATTCTTCGAGATTGAACCATGCATGAGATTATGAATCAGCTTTTTCACTTCATCATCCGAGAAACATGTGCATAAGTTATCAAATTCTTGGTCGGAGTACTGAGTGCTTATATCCTTCGTCTTCGATTCGATTTTAGCTGGTTCGGGTAGCGGTGTCCTTCGGCCTCTCGCTTTTCTCACTAACCTCTTTAAAGCTGCCATCGAACACGGCTCATAGTTTGGCAATTCAGGCGGGTCATATATCGACATATTCCTCATGTACGCCGGCAAATGTTCTATCAAATGTTTTTTAGCTGTTTTTGCGCATTTACATTTTTTTGGTTCAATAAATTTCATGTAGCTCTCCCATTTTGGCTCTCTCTCATGTTCTAGCTCAACACTGCGAGTTTCTACTTTTTTACCCGAAGACATTGATGCTAACGATGGCGCTTTTTCCACATCTTTCCGAACCGTTTCAGTAAACGATGCTGCGTGCAATGGACTACAGAAACAATAAGGTATTTTACACAGACAGCACTCAACCGGCACTTGATTTAAATTAGGACGCTCCGTTTGCAATATTTGTAATAAGGAGCTTTCCAGTTTAAGCTGCAGTATTTCTTGGGAAGAAGTACATTTAAAAGGAATATCGTATGTGTAACTATGGTTACCTTCAAAATCCGCATCGTTACCTCGCTTCCCGTGAATGTATTCCTTAATTTTGTCCGTAAAAATATCAAAGTTATCACAAGCTGCATAAATACATCGCCTATTCACAATAATTACAGGAAGTTGTGATGCGCTCGAAGTACAATGTTTTGGGCAAAGATTTAGATCCAGACGTTGATTAAGGTCTGGCTTATAACCTTTATCGCAAAAGAGAAAGAATGGATGGGGTCTCGGTACAGGCTCGTGAAATTTGGGTTCTTCCTCTTGAAATATACTTTCAACACTTGGATTGTCTAAGGTTTCGTTTAGCTGCAACAACATCAATTTTTCCATGTCTATAAAAAAATCAGCGTGTTCTGGTAAAGTATTTAAGCAATAAGAAACAAAAACTTGAAATTTTTTTACCACCTCGCATACTTTTTTCTGCCATATCTTTTTAAAGTCATCTCGTCTTCTTTCTTTCTCTTTTGCGAGCTTGATTTCGAAATCCTTTAAGGCAATTTGCTCTTGTAAAAATTTAACTTTTTTCTTATGCTCATGTTTTGAAAGTTCTAATTCCTGCTGACATTCCTCCCTTTCTTTTAAAGCGACGTACACTTGACAAGCGAGCTTTTGGCATTCGAGCAAATTTCTCAGCTTTTCTATAGCCACATACTTTTCTGCTCTTATGTCGTGGATTTGTTCTCCCATTGCCATACGACTTTTTTCTATATTTTCAATGAACTGCATTTTTAATCTTGCTTTCTCTTTATCTAACTTCTCCGTATATCTATCGTATAACATAGTAGCTTGTCTTTTCACTAAAGTCGTCAGCTTATCGTTCATCATTTGAAACGTGTATTCCCTTGTTCTTTTAATTTGTTTAACTGCTGCTTCGAAAAGTAACGATTCTATTTTAGATATGGACGTTGTGTACAAAGCTGTGAATTCTTGAAAGGCTTGTTGTATAGCTTCTGTATTCTTTTTAGCGGCCTGCTTTGACGAATCCTCCCAATGCTGCCTACAACTGGCGTCTATGGTTTTCTTCCAATTGATATCATTTTCTAGTAGAACTTTGTTCTTTTCTTCCTCCATGCGTTGATGATGAAGTTTGACTATTTGCTCTCCAAAGAGGCCAATGCCTTCACAGCCGAGTTTCTTTATATACTCATGCTTTATAGATTTCATGACGACTCTACCTTCTTCAAGCAAAACTTTAGGAGGTATATACCAATCATTTCCACCACCTTTCATTGGGGGTTCTAGTACAGCAAGTATCTTAAGTTTTGGGGACATAGATTTGAAGTAAACCTTGGCTAAACAAGGGGACATCTTTTCCATCATCACACTTTGTGTAGGAACTTGTTCTCGCTTAAAGTAACAATCTCGTAAGTAATAATTTTCACTCAATTTAGACATTTTACATTAAATACGGTTTATTTTTCAAAGAAATATTAAAAAAAGTTTAAAATAAAAAAAGCGCAAATAAATGTTAATAATAAAATTATTTACAACAACGTTTATTTACAATCAATTGACGTTTTGGATTTTGAAACAAATTTACTCGCCAAAGAGTATTGTTACCATTTCAATATTTAGTAAACTATATAGCCATAAATATTATCATATACTAAGTAAAACATATCTACTATTTAATCATCTCTACAATGAGATAATTGGGTCCAATTTTTGATTAGACAATGAAGGAATAGAAAGTAAATAAATAATCACTGGTATGAACATTAGGAACAAATTATAAGCAGCACAACAATGTGCCCAAAAGTTTGTTACAGGAAACCTAGCTTTATTATAGCAACAATAATAATATAATTAATGTTAGCCGCTACCTAGAGAGGCTCTTGCTAGAATGTTGGGTGGAGGGACAGATACAGAAGCTAGCACTCTTGGACACGGCACGAAATGTGACGAGGTTCCTGTCTTGGAGCTCTAACCATCGATAGTTTGGACCTCAAGCAGTGCTGCCAGCGAGATTCAAGATTTTGATTTTGTTATTATTAAATATTTTATTTCGGATGTATTTTTTATAAAAGAATCTTTTCTTTTTTTATATCAAAAATGTCTTTACATATTAAAAAAAATATTGTAAATAGGAAAATACTCAGAAGTAATTAATGGTAATATATATACGAAAGAATAGGTGCAATGTTTCAATGGAAGATAAAGAGTCGTAAAATTAAAATAAATTTATTCATACAAAAATTATAAATATGATTTTCACTTAAAATTCTCAATACACCCGCGTATAAAGCTATGTAACCTCGCCCACTGCCATTTGTTGCAATAACGTCATCACGTGACAAAACCTCTCTTTGATTTCCGTCGACGACCTATGTGGAAGTAGTTCTCTGATTCTACAAAATATTTGTTCTGATCCCGCTTCACCTTTTAGCACTTGAAGCATTGTTTTATCTTCATCACGCGTCCAATTGCTTTTTATTTCTAACTTTTTATTATTTGTCTCTATTTTACTCAGCTTATTTTTTATTGCATCTTTCTTCAACAGTAAATTTTTACTATCTTTGCGATCACGTTTTTGTGGTTCCGTCTTTTCTTCTTTCTTAACCGTTTTACTTTTTGTTGTCGGCTGTGATTTTGATTTATTAGCTTTTGAGGTTAGTATATTCGGAGGTACGTTGTCTTTATGTCTACTATCTTTAGTATTGTCATTAACATCTTTAACATTTTTTGTAGGTGATTTGAGTTGTTTTTTTGCGCGTTTCGGTGGGATTTTACTTTGATTGCGTGTATTTCTTTTGGGTGAAGCCCGTTCTTCCTCAGAATCTGGTGGGGAGAGATGGCAATGTGCCGGCGCTAGCCGCCTGGCGTGTACCCGGTATGGTTCTTTACTATAAGGATATGTAACTCTTGCTGAACGAAGTAGCCTGCCGTGTTGAAGGAATACTCGACCATGGAGATACTAAAAGTTAGATACAAACAAGTTATACGATAAATAATTTTGTGCATATCATATGATTTTTGCAATAAGTTGAAAAAGTAGCATAAAGTTCTTGTAATATGTGTGTCATAACATTACAAAAAGTTTGATTAGTAGGTATTTGCAAATATGAGATGTAGCACAAAACAGACATGTTCAGTAATGTTGCAAGGTACTAAACTTACCATTGAATCTAGTCCATCTTTTGCTTCCAACTTTTTTTTATTGTCATTCTCTTCCTCAAACTCCCATAAATCATATCCCTTATCACTAATTAAAAAACTTTCATTTAAAACATCTGCGCCCGATTCGTATGTGCTGTAAGAAATGGAATTATAATCATACCTTGTACCATTAGGATGAATTCAATTTAAGTTTCGCTATCAATAGACTATTTGACTTTGATTCTGGAGTTCTTGCGCTGATTTTTATATCACCTTAAATTAATGCATTAAAATTTCATTAAGACAAGACAAGAGTTATGAATGAATGTCAAAGAAGCAAGTGAGGTGTGTAAGAATGGGCCTAAATGGCGCTCTGTTGGTCGTGCCTACCCCGCAAGGGAACTGGCGTGAAGTTATGTATGTATGTATGTAAAATTGCATTAGAAGGAATTACAGCATAAAACCTTTTTGATAGTACTAGCGGATAAAATGTCGAATAAAATAACAATAATTAAGAAGATTATATTCACCATTAAAAACCAAAAGTGCATTATGATTTTTGCTTACTGACGCCCAATCTACTAGATATATGATAATTTTATCCTTTAATCTCTTAAAGGTTAGCACCATATCTAATTAGGTAATCTTACTTTATAATGACATATTAAGTATATGGGTAAAGCATAAGCAGTCTTGAATAACAAAGTTACTTATGAAGAAGCATACCTGTCAGGAGGCCTTTCATCAGGGAAAAGCAATTTGAACAACTGTGTCAATCGGATATTCGTTCTCAGATATGGCAGCACCCGATTTTTCATTTCTACACTATTCCCTGTCGCTAAACCTGTTGATATAGCGCGTAAAATTTTCCGAAGAAATGTTGGCCTCCTTTCAAATGTGCGCTGAAATTTAAAATGTATCTGCTACCGATATTCTTGCGTATTTGGGTAAAAAACAAATTTAAGGAAATCTAAACTAGAAGGGACAACTTTTTTGGATTGAAAATTACTACCAAATAGTCTTGAGCCGAAATCAGGGCCCTCTTTAGAAATATATGACACACAAACAGTAATGAAAAAAATTAAATACTATTTTAAAATAAAAGAATGTCATTCGACTTGTAATCAACTTGATCACAAATAAATTGTAATTGCTGCCATCAATAGACTGCACAATATCATTGGAACATTCCTGAAGTGTTGATGATATTTAAGATGTTTGTCATGAAAAATTTATTGATGCGGAATCTACAATAATAGAAGAAATATATGGAAATAATAGAAAAACTAAATATGGTAACTAGGCTTTAAAAGAAGCATCTGTGAGAAGAGCAAGGCATGGCGCACGCGCAGCAAATGAAGAGTTTGGTACAAGACTAGGTTTTTTTGTTAAATTATTCTCTAACAATTTCTGATCACAAAACCTAAACTTTTAGGTCGAAATGTAACTCAACAATCTACTAAAACGTTAAAAGATGTTTTAAACAATTTGAAATTTAAAGAAAAATCGAAAAAATACTCAAGATCTGATTTAATTTTAATGTGTATTATTATATCTTACTATATTTCTTTGGCGAGCTTCCAAATATGTAGTTGAAATCTATCAGCATTGTTATTTTAACAATAACATACACCCCCTGACTAAGGTCTATTTATAATTTATCTTTCAATGTAATATTATCTAAACAAACAGTAAAACAGAAAGTATGTCAATGATAACTGTATCAAGAACATTGAGGACATAGCAAACACAGTGCAAATTTTGGAATTGTGCAATAAAACAACAGAGATAATCTTTCTAACTTAACAATTTATTAGCTGAATTAGGTTATTCAAAATTCTAACAGCTTGGCCTCTTGTAAAATGTTTTGACAGATATTCATGGGCTGATTTGCCTAAATTCAAGAAAAATTTAAGAGAACTTAAAGTCAATTAAGACATGTCTATCTAAAATTATGAAAGCAAATAGAAATTCATTGTCTTTATGATAAAGAAGTTTCAGAAACCATCTCAACCGTTGGTACAGCAATGTGATTTGGAAGTTCAATTTGATGATTTTGTTACACAGTTTGATGATAATTATTTATTAGTTATAAAATTACTAATCAGTGATAAGCATTGGATAGAGTGCTCTCTACTAGCCATAGCTGAACTCACAACAAATTTCCTACAAGTTTGCCTCCTTTACTAATTAAAATTATTTAGCCTCATTTCATTCATTTTATTAATGATAATTGAAATATTAAGGGCTGAAGAGTCGCCTTCTGCCCATTATATCCATGTTCTCCAAACACTGCAACAGCCAGACACCATAGTCCCCATAGTCTCAGATCCCTAGATCCATTAAAGCAATTTGTTACGTCACATACATGGAATAATTTATTGCTACATAAAAGCAAGGTTAAAACTGAGTAGCCCAAGTATGTGCCCAAATCTGTCAATACAGAAAACAGAAAACCTTCGGAGATGCATCTACTAACATGTTTCGGGTTTTACATATTTTCACATAGCAGTTAAGATTTGTGTATTTGTGTGTGTTTGTGTAGTCTTAAGTTTAATGTTAAATTAATTAAGCAATAATTACATCTAGAGCACAACACACATTGTCTTATTTCGAATTCCCTTCAAGCGGTTGAGCCTAGCTCCTGCAGTAATGAAGCCATGGGCTCTCGCCAGTGGTGCGTCACCCTCAAACAATGGGGTAAAATCATTGATGCACCACACACAAAAAAACAAACCCCCACACAATTCATACATTTAGCCTGGTACATTTTGTTTTCATTTCCTACAATAGTCCTACTACACTGATCTGTACCTGGGGCTTGTTCTTGGGTGCATTTTTATATAGTGTAGACAAGGATAATCACCGGTTCAGTGCTACACCACATTTACATTTCGTCTAAGGGGCCTCTGTGTGTTGGCCTTCCCATGGCCCCACACAAGCTCTACGAAAGTCCAGGTCATTTTTATGGCCTATGGTCTTAGAGGACTTACAATAAATTGAAATATAAATGAATGAAGTCAAAGTATTAAAATATGATAACTGTTTTAATTATTTTCATTCTGTACATGAGTCAATGATAATCATCAAAGTTCGTAAAGTATGCCTGTTAATTTCACAATTACAATATTTGTTATTAGATTAATAGTTCAAACTAAAGGCATGTGGTCTTAAACTGTGTAGGGATAAACTGGGAATAGGAAAAAATAAAGGAACAAATAAACTAATGAAGGAGCTTAGAATTACACACAATTAACACCAAACATTACATTTATAAAAACCTATAGAACAATAAAAATTTGAATACAATGCTGAGGACATTATATACAATACTTACCTGTAACATTTCTATGAATCCAGTCATTTGAACCAACATAAAACGATCCATAAACCTTCCTATTTGTGCTGCCTGACCAGGTTTTAAGAACAGCAGGAATTCTTCTGCAATATCTTTGTGCCCATCATCAAATAACCTCTCAATTTTCCTATACAAGTCCACAGGAGTCTCTTTGTTTGGATTGTAAGAACGTAATATATTGTGAAACTGCTCACATTTGTTGGTAGTTGCCAATGTGTTTGAGGAAAACCTTGTTTGTACTTTTGTGTAATATGATCTTACTAATGCTGAAAAGTAAAAGATTTTGTACCATAACTTAGAAATTATTAAGAACTTATAAAAACTAGAAATCATAAATACGGGCCCACAAATCTAAAGTGAATTGAGGTCGAGAAGGAGAAAACATGTCTTCTTGTTCATACATCTTTCTCAAATATTTATATATATATATATAGTTATAGACACAACATGTTTAGAAGTTTATAATATTATAGATAACAGTATATTCTAATAATAACTGTGTGGCCTCCTCTTTTAGGAGAAATTAACTCATTCCATTTCATACTTGGATAATCCTAATTTACAACATACCTCACAATTTAATTACACCAACAATACATGGTAGTTTTAGATACTATTTGTTAATAATGTTATAGTAACAATTGTTGTATGATGTATCATTTATAGGAATCATTGGATAATTGTCCTAAAATGCTACGACCTTTACTAACAAAAGTATCAATTGTTTAAAGTATATAATTTGAGATTAGAGGGATTCATTAGGAGTCTCTGATATTGTAATATTTTTGTTAAATTTATATTTGGACCTTTTTACATATTTTCTGATTATTTAACAGTTGGCGACCAATTTCTATACTGTTAATTTTTAAAACTTATTATTTATTCTTAATATTATACTTACCTGCTTCTAATGCATTGCTATCAATAGTTGGTGGAATATCTTTTTTCCGTATATTTGGTTCCTTTTTGTTCTTTGTTTCCTTTGTATCCTTGGGCAGACCTTGCAAGATCTTCTGGGAAGGTGGCTAGAACAATAAAAAAACAAAATTTAAGGTCATGTGAGGAATACATAATTATTGCAATAAAAATGGCGACATAGTTATTTCGAAATTTATTCTCTCATTAATTAGTGACGCTATAGAAAGTTTTACATTGGAAAGTTTTAGTTAAAACCATTATATCCTTGCTTAAGAGTATTAACAGACAAGAACTATACGAGTTACATAAAATTGGTAATATAATTTAGACTGAGTCACCTCTGGTTTGATAACGGGTTTTGAAGAAGAATTTTGGCTGAAAAAGCTAGTGCTGGGCTCAATCTTGTTGCCAAATGCATCCTGACTCTCCCTGTTAAACAACAGTGGCATAGAAGGTAGCATCTGGAAGGTTTCAGATTAATTTCCACTAAAAAATCGGATTCCACTGATCACAAACTTCACTATTCCGCGCAATATTCACATGATTGTTAAAAACTAATAAAACGACACAATAGTGTTAAAGTTAAAACACAAAAAGGATTAAAAATTATTGACAAATAAAAACATTTTTGTTTGTATTTTATCCAAACAACACAAGCAATAGCAAGAACGGAAACATTTTTGACAGATCGAGGACGCGAAATTTAAGTGCATAACGCGGTACGTTTTGATTACAAATTACAATTAGTTTTCGTATAACTTTTTGTTTTTTTTTTAATATTATTAAATTAATAAAGAAAGAAAAAATCGAGTTAAGAATCAAATTATTACTGAAAATAGCTTTTGAATGTCTTTAAATTATAAGAAATTTAAAGTTTATCGAGTAAAGTTACATATATATCATAAGCGCGCCTTTTCAAAAGTTTGTTCTGTTTAAAGAACATTTATATAGTATGGCGTATTAAGTATTAAAGAATAACAGTCTGTTATTTTAATATTACTTTTTTCAGATATTTAGCTACCAACTTCGCGAAGCAAAAATCGCTCTTAAGACCTTGCTATGTATTTTTGCGCGCCAAATTCCTCGAGATGGAGATTTCTTTACAATGCACTGCGGCAGTGCAGAATTACAAATCTATATTAGTTAAGTAACAGTTGCATAAATAAATAATTAACTACTTCTTAACTGATGTTCATTGTCTCGTCTCAGTAAACTTGGATTAATGCCAGCAATCACTGCTTCTATCTTTTGTACACTTTAAAAAAACCTTTCAAAATTGTACCCTGTGAAGTATTTTAATTATTGGACTACAGCAGACAGGCTTACGGTCCATCTGATGGAAAGTGGTTACCGTCACCTATGGTTATATGCAACAAGGTGCTACCAATATGCTGCCGGCCTCGAAAAGAGGACTGGAGCCTGACCACCAGCGCCAGAACACAACTAAGGGTCGTTATGGCGGCATACTCTGGACTAGGGGTGGATAGACGTATCAGACAGGATGAATGTGGTACAGAGGATGGAATACCCGTATGGAATAGGGAAGATGTGATAGAGGGAAGGAGAAGTGGACCATTGGAATTCTCACTTGTCACACGAAGCGATTAGCTCAAAGCTAACCGTATCACGCCGTTGCTCTGTGAGAGCGTAGTATTACATCGATTAAACCGATCCTAAGAGCCGTAATCAAGGTACTAATTATTCCAGTACGGCTCTACCATGTCGAAAGTTTCTTGTAATATAGGCACCTACGTGATACTAAACAAATTAAATGACAATCGATGTACTCTCAAGACCGTGAAGAAGGAAGTTTTTTCCTTTTGTGGGTAATAATGAATTTGTGGACAAATTCACTTTCACATTTTATGAGCTAGTTTGTATTTATATACTTGTTTTCTTTTTTTTTAACTTCTATCTCCGTTTAATTTCACAGGATAGTCCTAAAACGTATCATTTAATAGACGGTTATTATATGGTGTGTAATATATAATTATTGTGAGACAAATAAAATATATTTCAAAAATAAGTGTAGCTCTATCATTTTCATCAAGGGTTTGAGAGCGCCTACGACATTAAAACCGCAGGATGTCGATCTGTTTATTGAGGTATGTTAGGCTCAAAAAATTCAGCTGTACTTTTTAGCATAAATGCATTGTGTTACGGGAAGTATTATCCCGTATTTGACTTTCCGACTATACGGCAATTAGGTATTGTTGTAAAATTAGAGTTATAATAAAACCGATGGTAGCTTAGTGGTATCTAAACGCTCTCCCGTCCAAAATGACGTGGGTTCAAATCCTAGTCTGGAAATGTGCACTTTACTGTACATTGTTACAATGACCACGTGCTGACGGTCGCTGTGGCTAAGCATGGCGGGTATACTGCCCGATCCCCCCTTAGAAAAGTGGGGAAACCGAAACCATGCAATGGGACCACTTTATGAGTTGTTATTGTAATAATATATTTTGTTACGTTCATGCGAGTTTGTTTATGGGGATTTGAAATAAACACCGAGCTCTCCCTTACTTTCTTTTTCCTTCTCTCTTCCTCTTCTTTTTTTCCCTATTTGCTCCTCGTTCTTCAGTCTTCCTTAGTACGAATTATACCCTTATTAGGCACGCTCTTTGCTGCTTTATTTATACCCTACAGAGTGTTCTGGGAAGTACCTATATACCCATAATTTCCATCTTGTTTTCCTTATTCTTTGTCTATCCCTTTCCAAGATGCATCTCTTTTCCACAGAGCAGAGAAACCGGCCGTTGCGACGACAATCGCGGGACGATAGTCTTAGTTCTATGGTCCTTTATTTTTGCATTTACTATTTAGCGGTTTCAGTTTTCATTTCGATAATCTTTTTACATTATGTATCTGTTTAGGAAATATATGATATATCTTTTTCGCACAGAAATATCTACCTTTCCCTGAAAGTCTTAAGGGCCACAAATTGATTGAATCTATTACCTACTACCCAATAATATTTCATGAGTTCATTGTACAAAAGAACACGCATACCTACCAAAGTGCATTCACCTTCACGCGAGTAAACTTCGAAACCATTTCATGGTGGAACTATTGTATTTTCTGACCCGCAACTTATATGGGGCGGACTTAATGGGGGACAGACTTAAATGAGTATCATCGTCACGGAAAGTACATAGTACCGAAATTCAAGAGAATCGGATCACTCTTAAGGCCTCGTAGTAGAAACAAACATATTACCTACATACAATTTAAAACCTCACGTTCCCATTTCTATATTAGTATGGAATAACAGTTTATTGAATTCTTTGTTGTGATAAATTCGGTTGTCAGGTAACGACATCGATTTTACGAAAGCGAAATAAATTTTCACACAGCCTTTGCATTCAGTATTAAATTCTCACGCGATACTCATTGGTATTGGATTAAAATCATGTTTAGTAAAGCAATATTCATTGTTTTTATATCTGGTGAATTAACTACGAGTGACATTTAATCTCTGGTTATCTTTGTTAAAATGGCTTCGATATTTCCGACTGGTATAAGAAATGGAGTACGTATTATTTGAGTTCTATTTTTGTTATGTGGTGAAAATGGTCTTGCAGATTCGCTGCTCAGGAAAAAAATATCAGGTAGTGTGGGATACGTGACAACTGCCGAATATTCACTATATAAGCAGCCTAAACTTCCTTGTATCACTATCGTGGGATAAAAGCTTAGCTATCACCACGACCCAGCTCACGCTGTCTCTTGGGGAGCTTCTTTCATATTTCCAAAGAGGTCCCTCAACAATGTTTCTCTTACTTACTATAAGGACAAAACCTCACCTACCGTTATTACTACATAGTTGTCTAATTGTTTAGCTTGGATAACCTTAATATGCGTGCTTCATGCAAAAATCGTAGGCATAGTACAAAAAATAATAAACAACCTTAATTTTTCTTTTCCTTTTTGTAATAATTATCAAATTAAATACAAATTTGCTTTTCCGTTTAAGTGCTGGCCTCGTGTAAAGGAAATCCATTCTAAAGTTCGCCAGTAGAGATCAGTATTCAGTTATCCGTGATTCTATAAACAGTTACAATAGGTGATTTTAATTTAACATCACTCGCGCAGAAAATGGAAGAAGATAAAATGACTGTGGGTGATAAGAAAAATGAGAATGAGTTCACTGTTGAAGATGTTGCAAGTCATGCGACTAATGGAGGTGTTTCGCGTAATGTAAATATCCCTATGACCTAATTTTTAATAGTTATACCGCTATCGAGCACAAGCAGTGGGAATATACTTATAAATTTGAAATAGGAGCGAAATTATTGATTTTTTTTTTTTAAGATTATATTATAAATATAAACAAAACGCAGTAAATATTTCAATTGATTTTAATACTTTCTTTTTGTATTTAACACACGTATTTTACTTGTTCATAATAAGTTTGTATGATGCGACGCAAGGTGTAAGAGACGACAAAACAACCCATAGCAAGGTGGTAGGGTATTTGCCCGTCGGGATGGCTACCACCCCTGGTAGAGTATGCCGGCATAACAACCTTGAGTTGTGTTCCGGCATTATTGGCCAGGCTCCAGTCTTCCTTTAAAGAGCAGGAACACATTGTTAGCACCGTCTGTCTGTCTGCTGAACTCATTCAATAAAAAAAATACACATTTATAAGAGCAAGAATTTGACAGCATTAAACAAAATTGAGGCAGTTTATTATGCTTGCATTATTTTAACGTATGCGTATACCTATCGGTTGCAGCGATAGGTAATAATTACCAATTATATTATTTTATAAATATAGGTTAAAGGACTTGATGCAAACCGCTATGCTACGAAGAAGACTGTTGCTCAGGGCATGCTGGACATCGCCTTGCTGACCTCCAATGCATCACAACTCAAATATGTTTTGCAAGTTGGACCAAAGCATGAATTTTACACACTTCTCGTCTGGCTTATTTCCATATCAATCGTTCTGCAGGTGAGAGATTCAGTATTAGGTACTACTATTCAAAAATATAAATTTGTCTTTTTAAGGTATCACATCAACAAACAATTTTTCTGGTTCTAAGTGGGGAATGTTCTAGACGAGATTTCTATTCTATTTTGCAGATAACCTTATCTGCAAACTATAGAAATAAACTATTAAGTACTAAAGATCTACAAACAAACGCTTTCTATATACTCTTAAATTTAAGTTTCCATCCTATACATTTTACGTATAGGAGTACAATATCAACAAATCCATATAGAAACTGTTCTAACAACAAGTAAAATCAATTTTGAACTACATAAATAATAATACAAGTAAATATGAGACAACTGTTTCGAAAATGTCTTCGAATTATGAATGTAGGTGTAGCATTAGCACAACGATAAAAATATTGGAAATGTATGATAGATAGATGTACTTTATTGTACACCATTACAAAAAAACTTCGAGCCATTATTATTGTAATTGTGTACAAGGGGCGGTTTTATCGCTCAAAAGGAGTTTTTCCATAATTATTGTGTATGCCAAGGCAAGAAGGGTTATAAAATATACTTTAGGAAAGCATCAAATTGTATTAGTGTTTGTAACACCGTGAGTCTATAGGTGGCGATGGGCATGGTGCTTCTTTCGTTGAACCTGCTTCGCGACTGCCGCTTCCACAAGCCCGAACACAGCACTTCTGCCTTAAACATCAATTACGCGACGACAGCGACAGCATTCGTCGTCACTGTCCTGAACGTGCTGGTTTCCGCCTTTGATTCTTCGTTGGCTAGATATATGGAGTTTGAATTATAGATTTTTGAGAACTGTTTTAATATAACTTCGTTTTCTATCAAAGTAGTTCAATAAAATAACAGTCAAAGACATATTCTGTGTTGTTGGTTAGTAGCTGTACCAACATAGTGTTAGTAACATTCTGAGATACTCTTGGATGCTCTATATTGTTTGAATAATGTATCCCCGTGTACGGACCGCAGATTTATGGCCAGGCCTATATCTTACTATTCATTCAGTTACCTTATGATCGCCATTGGTTGAATTCTGACATTACTTGTATGAAGCTTATGACAAATTTTACTCGATAGCATGGAAAAAGATAGTAAATCCAATGAACGGTCAGTGAGATATTCTGAAAGACTCCTCTTCTTATTAGTTTTTATAAACATATGCATGTACGATAATAACATTGTTTTAGCTGCTGGTTGGATTACTTTTCGTGGCGATCGGTGGTTTGGACCTGAATGACCATGCGGACCAGCCTTCTGCTGTAATTCTCAATGACGTCATCGTTATATTTATATTCGTAATATCTGTTATAAATATAGTTATATCCGCGTTCGGTATTGAATATTCGAATAACCCGCTACTTTTAGAAAGATTAAATTATATTAACAATGAGTATTTGAAAAAATCTAATGTTACTATTTCATAACGAAAAAAATCAAAAAAAATCTGTGCCGTAAACTTAAATTAAGAGACTAATGTATTTAAAGTACATAAAAATATGCCAATTTTATATTAGACGTGGATGTGAATCGTTAAAACAGTTATAATCGGTGTTGAGGTATATCTGTTGATTGTATTGAATTTAATACTCCCTAAATAACTACGTGATAAGAGGTTCGTGCCTAAGCATTAAAAAAAGGTATTAGAGAAAGGGCAGTAAGAGCTTTATGAGGATTTTCGCCGAGTTGTTTGTTGTGTAACTATACCTTTAAGTATTAGGAACTTTTTTTATTTAGGAATCTTTTGGTGCATGTAAGGTATTGCCATGGCAAAAGATTTTTAGGCGTGAGAATCGCCTAGTAAAAACATAACACTGACACAGCCTCTTAATGTTACATTTCTATTTTTGTGCAGACAGTGCTACAATTGTTCCTCTCTCGATTTTTCGATCTTATAGAAAAACGACACTAAATTTGGTTTGAACAATTTAGACACGTTTTTTTATATTTTTTGAATAATTAAAAAAGCTCTGCATAAGTTACTTTTCAATTTCATATTTAAATACTATGATCTAAATATGAAAATCAGAACCAATTAGATAAGCAAGGTGTGTAAAATTACATATGTCGAACGGATTCTAGTGCCATTTAATGCACAAAGTTGGTTTTGCCATTAAGGATATACATTAAAGTTACCTATTGAAATCGTTTATTACTACATTTTAAAACCTTGTTGGGTTTTTATGTCAGTGAAACTAAGTAACTACTAGTAAGATATACTTTCGAAAAGGCCCGCATATTGATGCCATAAAAACATGAATGGAAACATCATATGATCTTGATGAGTACGGTTCCTATATGACGAGATGTTAGATGTGAATGGATATTCAAGCGCAGCTCGTTTAGCGTATGTACATATCTACATTATTTTTTAAATTTAGCGAATTTCGCACAAGCTTGGGCCGTTACCTTCGACTTCATAATATACCTATATTAAATTAATTAAATATGGTCGTGCAGCGAGTGTTCTGAATCTAAATACGTTATTACCAAAGCTGGGCATTAACTAGTTAATCCGTTAATAGTTAATTAACGAAGTTACCATTTGAGTAACGGATTAACTTTTAAGTTAACTTAAAAATATGTTAACTGACTCGTTAACTTCCGTTAAATTTCTCAAAGTCCGTTAATCGTTAATCCAGCAACAAATCTTTAAAGAACAAAGCTCAGTCTCGTCAAAATGTGGCTAGATATAAAGTCGAAAGACTCGTTAAATGATGCGGCATTCCTCGCGGAACAGATATTCGCAGATCTGTTTATTAAATAATAATACTGCTATACCCTCAAGCGCTACAGTTGAATGTCTTTTCTCCACGGGCAAAGATATACTACAGCCGAAACGAGCCTCGCTTTTAGACGAGAACTTCAACATATTAATTTTAATGAATATTCATATTATGCCAGATTACTAAATTGACAGATAAATTGGACGAGTTAGTATCGTTTCGTCTAAGATGTAAGTGGTCTATGTAGCAATTCGTCTAAATAACAGTTGGTCATTATGTTACTATCAAACAGTCTTAAAATTAGTTCGTCTAATTAGTGTTTTGTCCAGAACGCAACTAGTCTATCTTAATAAAATAGATTCTAAACTTTAATCCAAATGAATGAAAAAACATTGTTTGTCAACATTAAACACTCTAAAAATTATACCCGTCTTTTTTATTATTTCTAACCTGTTAACTTCCAGAATCAACAGTTTTTACAAGAAAATGCAATTTTTATCACGTGTTAACGGATTAAAGATTAACGTTAACTTGCGTTAAATTTTCTGAAATGTAACGCTTTAACTTTTAACAAAGTAACTTTTTCAGTAATGGATTAAAGATTAACGAAGTTAACTATTTTATTAACGGTGCCCAGCTATGGTTATCACTGAAAGAAAAGAGGCACTTTATGAACAGAGGTGATGTGGTAGTTATCAGTAGAAATATGTGCTGAAGCTTCTTTGTTAAAAGTAATTTTTGCTTTGCACAGGCGAGCGCGGGCGTTCTGGCTCTAGTAATATCGTCTTTGGACGGTCAGGGAAACCATAAGAAGATAGCAGACTGGCTGTACCACGCATCTGTGGGCATGATGACGTGCGTCGTTTTCTGTGATGTCATTAAGATGACATTTGGCCTGGACCCCGCGCTCTCCTTGCAAGACTATCTAGGGAACCAAACTTCAAGTGTTTATGATGAATTTTTAAAAATGATCCATCAAAACAAGCAGTAAAACATTCTCAGAGTTTTGTTTATACAATTAACAATGCGTGAAGATGAAACTCTTCGATATGGAGCGTATAGGTAAGGAGTACCATGGCCATAGATAATTGACTAAATTGGCCGTGTGTGTATTGAAAAAGTGTCCGTTAAAAAGCGGGCTAATAAGGGTGGCGCTGTGGTTGTAATTAGAGTGAGACAGGAAAATCAGTTTTTGGCGGGAACTGAAAGGGGACGTTGTGCTGTGCAGTTTTATTTTCTAAAAATGAGTAAAATTACTCTAAAATGAACAATAATTGTAGGATATTGATAGTTTTTGAGTAGTAATTATGTGTTTTGTGAGAAATGTGAACTGTAAAGTCAAATGTGGCCTTTTAAGTTGTCACAAAAACTCCGTTGAATGAAACTAGCTGATATCCTACAGTTCAGCTGTGCTACACATAGGTTTAAGAAAATGAAGAAACTACATTGAATCTAAGATCTGGCTTAAAAGCCTAGCTGCCAAGCCATAAAATCCAAAAAAAAAGAGAGGAAAATAAACAAGGAGCGAAAGATTTCCGCTTTTTTTTATTATTTAAAATTAACAATAATTAAATCACTACACGTTTTCTCACAGTAAGATATATAAAAAAATATTTTAGACTAGGTAAATAGTTGAGGTATATATACTAGCATTTTATTAAATTTATGGGACTTAAAATTTCTTATTTCATATCGTAGATTTTAGTACGCCAGCGTATTTTAAAATTTTATTTGACACATACATACCACTTTAATTTCCCGTCCATATAAGATGGTACTCCATATCTCTACCCTCCATAGTTTTCGAGTGGCGCCTTCTGTCTGTCTTGAAGATGTGATGAGATGAGATGTGAAGATTCAAAATGCGACTAGTACAAGTTGTCTGTATCCATAGTATTTAACAATTTTGCCCAATAATGATAACAATTTTAATTTAATATCTCACTACTACTAAGCTCTATAGATAAGTTTGTAATTTAGAATATAAAATATAGGTGTAATAGTTTTACTTTAGTTTGATGTAGGTTTAAGAAATTATATACTAGCCCATTTTTTTTAAGTTTATATTTAATGCACATTAAATTTTTTTGAGTCTATTTCAAATAGGACGGTAGGTATTGTTAATACATCAAGTTTACTATAACGCTACAAATTACATTTTAATTTGTAGCGTTATAGTAAACTTTCCTATGACATAAAACAAACATTATTTTAATTATATAAAGATATGTTTAAGCCTGTTACTATTTAATAATAATCTTATACATGGAAGAAGAATACTATTTTCCATGACCTAAGAATCACGATGTTTATTTCTTTATTTACTTAACTATGTAATTTCTCAAATACCTAATTGAAACAGACTTCTCAGTTTCTATAATTTTTATGTATTTTGCTTTATTTTTTTAATTTCTTTTCTTTTTCTTTTCGTTTTTTAGGTGGTATCAGCAATGGTAGCAGTGATACTCGGCTCAATATTTAATATTAACAAGGATTATCAAGTTTATAAAGCAAATCTTCTCAATGATATTAGTCTCATGTTTAAATTGATTAGTATTACGCTTAATGTTATTATTACTATATTTTATTCTATGCAACTGGATATAGATATGTTCTCGCGTGATGCCAATTTAACTTTAGAATCCTATCAACAATAATGTAATTAAACTAATTTCTTTTAATAAATTTCAATTAATTTTATTTTGTTGTATTTTTTAATTTTTGTTTTGATCTATTGTATTAGACTATGCTGCATTCGTAATAAAATAATTTTTTTTTTATAAAAAAATTGGTTTGCGTCAGATCTGTTTTAACCGTTTTAATTGGTTTCAAATAGGACTGGAACCTTAAAATAATAATATTAATCTGAGGTTGGAATAGACCTTTAGAAGAATAACTAGTAATAGCTTCAGTTATTTTTCTAATGGAACACGCGACGGAGATACGAGACAGAGGCTACCACATACGACACCTCCATTCTGTATACACTGCACACCGTGCACTATAGGTAAAGCCGGCACTGTTCTTACATAATCATTATAATAAAAAATACATCTATTCATTTTTTTGCAAATAGCTATATAAATACAAAGTACAATACGCACAAAGTAGACATATCGTGTGTCGCGCTCCCATGCCTCATATCTCGGTGGCGTACCTACCTCTATCTTTATAATACCTAATCATAATAACATTATTATGATTAACATGTGGGAATAGACGTATAAAAATGTTTCTTATAACCAGTGCCGTAAATAGGGCGGTGTGACCGGTGCCCAGGCACAGGGCATGTAGGCTCTGGGGGGCGCAAGAATGGCCAGACCAGGTAGGAATATTATTTTTTCGGTTTGCTCTTGATAAGTTCCCGTTGCGCCCCTAGTGCTCGATTCCAACACATAAGTACCTACACGCCAATATCATCAAAATCGTCTGTTAAATTAGACAGAACATCGCGCTCATTTTTTTGGCAGCGCACGAACGTATTTGTGTTCTAGCTCTTTAAAAAAATAGATTTTTCTTCCAAAATATTAGATAATTGGTCCACCAACACCAAGGTCCTTATGCGTTATTTTATCACCCTGAATGAAATAAAGTAGGCCTATAAATAGCATTGCTCTACCTATAATATCTAAAATACAAGGGCGCAGTTATAGAAGCTCGCATAGGGCGCATAAAACGCTATTTACGGCACTTCTTATAACATCCGAGTTATATGTACTACGTACTAGAGAAGCTATTTAAAACAAAAAAGTTCGAACTCGATGAAAGCGGGCGCTTGCGCGGGCGGGCGTGCCGTGGACTTATGCGCGATAGATTATACACCGCAGAATTGATGTGTCACCGTTTTTGTACCTGCAAGACTTCATTAGAATTCATACTTTAATTAATACTAAATTGATTACTAGGCAGTTAATAAATAAACAAACGGTAAAGTATAAAAGAACAAGAATATCAATGGGGATTGTTCAAAAAAAATTACCCTCTGATTTTATATTTTTATTATGTAAAATAGGCTATTTTAAGATACTAATTTGAATATTTTTGTGTTTTAAGAGTTAGTTTTTTTTTAATTCAATTTTTAAACAAATTATCCGATGACGTCATTGGGGACAACTTTACATTAATTCCTTTGCCTATAAAAAGAAAATAATCATATTAATCTGTGCTACTATTTAAATGTTACTGTCATTATTCATTATGACACATCGTGATCATTTTAGTGTGGCCAACTTAGCAATTTTATCGGTAGATTTATTTTATATATTTTGGTGTTCAACATTTATTATTTTCTAAAGTTACTGTTAAGTTATTTAAAGTGACCTTTAGTGAAAAATCAATATAATATAACTTAAACTGAATAATGTACAGTTAAACTGAATACCATTAATTGATAATCAGGCATAAATTACCTATTAGACACCATTGCGATGTCATTACTTTTCTTAATTTGTAATAAAGTATTCTTTCGGCGATTACAACAGATAAAGCTCATTCGACCACTAAAATACTTTGATTTGGTATCACATTTGGGTTATCATTTTTAATGTCTGATACCTAGACATAGTCTCATTATCCAATGATGTTGTCAATCCAGTTAAAATAAAAAGGTTGTATTGTCAGTTTCAATTGAGGGGGGGGGGGGGGGAGTATTATTAGTCAGACCTTTAAAAAGAATATCAGTCGTTAGGACTGCACTTCAGAGATAAAAACTTGGTATCTGAGCGTGACGGTCGTGCGAATTCAGTGCATTTTCCCCATCCTAGAAGTATCTACCGAAGTTTTCAATTTAAAAATCATGGCGATGTTCGATAAGGTCTTTTTTAAGTCAATATGTTGGGAGTTACTTTCCTACACACACGTGTGTACCTACAAGAATTACAAATTTTAGTAATTTCACTATTAGCAACCTGGCAACATTGGATATTTAGGCTTTAGATCGGCGGTTAATGCAGCATTTCTAAATTCTAATATTATTCATTACAATTAATTTCGTCCTTTGAAAAATCTTCTAAAGTCATCCGACAAAAAAGTGAACTATTTTATTAATGAAAATGTATTAAATATTTTCTCTTTCTAAACATGGCCGGATCTTCAAATAGGAGTGTTAATTTTGTAAAGGCTGATACGCTAAACCTACCTAACATGTAATGTTATTAGAGTACATAGCTATACTCGTAGTACATATTGGAGAAATAAGAGGAGCTAAAATCCTGATGTAAGTAGTTTTGTGAAGGTTTCTAAATTCAACATGTTCGTCCATAGATCTTCCTTCCTTCTTTCCTTTTATAACCTGTGTAGTATATTACTATTCCTGTCTGTAAATTTCATCCATATAAGAAATCAGTAATGTTAATTATTAGTTAATATATGATTGATGTAAGTATACTTTGTGTTGAAGTCAAAATTCATCTAAAATGTGCACCTATTTATAGAAAAATAGCTACATGTCTCACTCATTCATTAGAAACTGATTAAAATAATATTAATTACTTATTTGATAATTTGGTACAATCAATAAATCAGCAACCTATATTACTTTCTTAATAATCTATAATACAAGTAAAGTATCTCATATAAATACATACAAATAAAGTAACAGACATTGCACCACTGCCCTGGCGGTTAGATAGTGTGTTTGATTGCTAATGTATGTTATGGATCTGATCTTATACAACAAATTACCGGAAAATATGAAACTCTCCAGTAGTTTTAAATATATTCACTTGCCGGCTTAAAAGTGATTAATTAAGCACATCTATGGGTTGAAGGATTTCATGGAATATGAAGATTTGTGACAAATACCTTAATGATTGTAAATCTCTTAATAATATGATTTTGATGTGTAACATAGTTACTAATATGAAAAATTATGAGTTAAATAAGGACTATGCGAGTAATTAAATAAACACTTTATATCTTTTTTTTTCAGGTTCAGAAAAAATTAGCAACAACTTTTCTGCATAAGCAAGGGTTATGCTTGATCATAGAATTTTATGACTTATCCACTGCAGTTTACATGAAAACTTTATGTATAGAAAAAACCAAATGCTAGCCTGCAGAAAAAAAAAGATAAAACTGAACATTTCTGAAAAGATTATATAATATGTCCTAAATTATTATTAATAAGTGTTTAAGTAAATAAACAAGTTTAACTGCTAAAAGTTATTTATTATTTCATCTTGCAAAATAATAAGTCAAAAGATATATTTTATTAATCAATTCATATAAATATATGGCACAGACAAATTTATAACTCACGATAGTTTGCTTTCAGTATAGAAACCATGTTATTCTTATAACTCGTAATGTGAACTCTTAAGACATCAGTCAAAGTAAAGCTAAAATATTTTTGGAGGAATGTTAAATATTCATATATTGTTTACATGAATTATAACTAATAACATCTAGATTTATGTATATATAAAAATAAGTTATTTAAAATAGCCATCCTTGTTTTCAATTAATTAAGCTTTAAAGATATAGGCCATTCTTCTATGGTGGTACTAATCTTTTCAATCAGTTTCCATTTATTGATTTGGGCTCGCTTGAGATAATTCAGGTTCTGGTGAACTTTTTGTATGCCATTAGCTCCAATGCAGTTCATAAAGAATACTCCAAAGAATTCAAGTCAGAACTCGACGAAGGCCAACCTATGCTCTGAACAAAGTCTGACAAATTGGCTTGCAACCAATGTTGGATTGAATTAGCTTCATGGGAGGGTACAGGGCCCTGTTGGAAAATCCACTGCTATCCAGCGAATAAAGTATCACTTAATGCTTAAATCATTGTTTCCAATATGTGATTTTGGACGTCCTTCTAACTTCTGGCGCAAGGTGTATTGTTTTGCCGGTTAGATTTTCTTCCACCGTGATGATCTTCTCATCAGTAAACAGGTTATTTTTCGGATCGTATCTCTTGAAAAGGTTTCGACATCGTTCCAATCGCCATTTACGAAGACGCTCGTTTATATAATGCACTTTCCTTTGACTTTTAGTTAGAGATCATATGTGAGTATTGTCTTTACAGATATTTAAGGAATATTAGTCTGAAGAGCTAATATATACATAATTTTATTCTGGAGTACGTCGAATAAAATGTTTGTTTATGTTGATGTTGTATGACATAACAATGACATAAAAAGGAAAATGTCGGTCCTTTTGTATTTTGAAACTGAATGGCTACGGTATTCATATGCATTTCACCAGACGTAAATGACGTCATAGGATTTAGTAAGGTCAAATAAAGGTCAAACGCATTTCTTTCAAAATACAAGGGGATTGTACGTTTTTTGGAATTTTAACTAGACAGAAATGATTAGGAACACTATTCCTCGAAATGGTTTTTCAAAAAGCTAAATTGAAAAAAAGTGAACAATCCCCATTGTTATGCGTTTATATAAGCTTAAATACATTAACAATCGTTTAAAATCAAATTAAATAAAAAATCAAATAAATTATACAAAGAATGTAAATAAATACAAAAATGTCTTTAAAGATATTAATATCCAAAAAACAAAATTAGCTTTGTTAATGTTTTATTGCAGTATTTTTCAAAGTAAACTCATCTAGTTTTAGTATAATATTTGTGGTCATCCTTAAAATACGCGGAACATAGGTGTGTACTGTGTATACTGAAAAAGTAGCCACGCTCCTTCGCTGCGATGCGTTTGAACAAATTTAATCCGTTCTTCTCGCTTTTTATGGTCCGGCCGAGGAAACCTTTAAATCCAAACAGATCATAATAAAATAATAGATCATTACAAAAAAATACCTTATCGTTCACTTTGCGTAGTCGGATAGATAATTGTGCATTTCATAAAACAACCTATGGGAATTAAAATAATTTCATTGTCTGTAAATATTTGTTAGGAATACATAGTTTGTCTTATCTGTGTAGACACAAATTCGAACTCTATGAAATTTGCTTGAACATCGCCGAAGCGATGACGCGTTAAAATGGATAAAATTTAATTATAATAAGATGTTTGATCAAGAATACAACAAACTTACCGGTGATAATTCACCCCTTGGCATTTATTTGAGTTTCTTGAGTGCATTAAACAGTTTAACTTCATGTGTACTAAACACATGAAGGCGTTTTTCTAATAGTTTCTTTTTACTCAAACACGTAAAGTATCTACCTACAACAGCCCGGCGCAGACTAAACGAGTCATAGTCCATGGACCATAACGATTGCTCAAATAAGCTAGTTTTGGATGACTTCTCTAGTACGTACATTGTACCGAATGTTTTATAACAGGTTCTAAGTGACAAATAATTTCAATAGTAAATGACATGTTATAGTAATTGTGTAGTGATTATAAAGTTTTGACACATAATACGTGTTTAATTTCTTAACTTTTCCACTTATTATGGTCCCGATTTCTAAATGTAAAAGAAACCCGATAAAGAAAGTTTGTATCTTAATATAAAAGACCACTTTGAAATTTTTACAATTTATTTTTTTAAATCAAAACTTTCTTTATGAGCCATATTTGAAACAATTTTACAAATTACTTTCAAGTCAACGAAAATAAAACAAACGACAGTCCAAAAAACAAACGCGAATTGAACAGTTTACATTTTCAGATTCATTAACGACGTTTATACCAGTCGTAGAATTCGCCCCAAAGGCAGACAAGGGAATTTTAGTTCATATAGCCTTTTTTGGTGCATGTCTTCGTATAGGCATAGGTAGCGCAGTTGAATTGTAAGCTACAACTGACGCCATTCAACGGAGTTCTTGTGAAAACTGGAAAAGCCGTATTTTTCCGCCGTGACTATATAGTTCACATTTCTCACAAAAACACATAATGGCTAAAACTATCTTACAACTATTGTTCATTTTAGAGTAACTTTACACATTCTTATAAAATAAAACTGCACAGAACAACGTCCCCTTTCAGTTTCCGCCAAAAAAACTAACATTCTTTTATCAAATACGCCCTCTGTCTAGCTCATAGAGATAAAATGATATGCATTCAAATACATAAAATGTTGTCTTGCATTTATATTAAGGAAAACAATACACTTTAAATTTCACGGTTTTCCTTTAATTTAAGATGCCACATTACATAGATACAATTAATCCTTTTTACTGATCCTTAAGCATCATAAAAATACACTCAGTTTTTTTCACATTTGGTCGGTTTGATTCCCAGATGAGGTAAGCAAATTATAATGTTTGGATGTTTTTTTAAATATCACGCTCGTTTGTTCCTTTTTACCGTCATAGAAATAAAACTCCGCACACACATTTTATAGGTAAGAAGACAAGATAGGCCAAAGAATATTTTTTTAATTCTGCCTACCTGTCTGCTTATATGGAAGTTTAATCGAACGGTTGAATGGTATGATTTCTTTGGAGAAAAATGAATGTAAGATGTTACTGTTACCGCAATGTATTGCCAGCTAACGTTAATTAATGACCATTGGCCTTCTTTGTCTCTGTGTGTACGTGGTTTAAAGCAATTAATTTATCTAACAAAGCTGTATGAATTTTGTTTCTTTGCCTTCCATAGTGGAAAACTCATGATGAACTGAATACAAGAAGCTTACACACAAGCTTCTTGACTGAATAACTAAACTACAGACTACTCGAATACTACCTACGTAGGTACTAAACTTATAAGTTTAGTTGTTCAGTTAATCATCATAATCTCATAGTTAAAATTTTAAATAAGTTTTATCCATAGATAAAACTGCTTTTATCCCTAAACTAAAAATAAAAAAAAGAATTTGTTTTTTTGTTTGTATTGTAATCAAGAAGCTTACACGTAATTCTTTAAAAATAGGAGCACAGAGTACTAATAGTTTTTGGCGGAAACTGAAAGGAGACGTTATGCTATGCAGTTTTGTTATCGAAAAATGTGTAAAATTACTCTAAAACGAACAATAGTTGTATGATATTTATAGTTTTTGATTGAGTAGTAATTATGTGTTTTTGTAAGAAATATGAAGGTCATATTTGACTACACAGTAGTCAAATATGACCTTTCGAGTTTTCACAAGAACTCGGTTGAATTGAGTTAGTTATTGCCTACAACTGCGCTATACGTAGACATATATACATCAGAATTGGCTGTATGGACTAAAGATTCCATTGCCTGCCTTTGTGGCGAATTCTACTACTACTTGTGTGTAAGCTTCTTAATTACTCTATTAAAATATTAATTGATAAAAATCACATTTGACATGGTTTAGGACTTTTTTAATGATGATGACTTCTATAAAACGAACACAACTGACAAGGCTGTGTGGACAAAGTCCTTTGCCTGCCTGTGTGGCAAACTTTAACAATAACAAAACAACATAATTGAGAAGGAATCTTAGATAGTTAAGGAAATAACATAACTTTATATTACACTAAGTACTTGTATTATTACATTTACTGTACAGTCAGAGGTTGAAAAGGTAGGGTTTAAGTTACATTTTAAAAAGTGATAGTGGGGGTTGTCGCTAGTGATAACCTCAACAATACTCAATATCGTGAACATAGTATAACTTACTGTCCCATCCACTCACTCAGATTTCATTGCGTCGCGCGTCGGTTTTGTGGATTCGATTCGATCAGTTGACTCAGCTTCTCAGTGAAGTAAACACGTACAAATGGTTAGTGGAAGAATTGTGGTTTACGGAGGACGCGGCGCACTGGGAGCCGCCTGTGTTAATCATTTCAAATCCTCAAATTGGTGGGTTGCGAACATCGATTTAAATGCAAATGAAAGTGCAGATGCCAACATCATCGTGCCAAAAGATTCAAACTGGGTGCAGCAAGAAGAACATGTGGTCAACGAGCTGGCGAACGCTTTGCAAGGTCAGAAAGTGAATGCTGTAATTTGCGTTGCGGGTGGCTGGGCCGGCGGGAATGCGGGTAAGGACCTTAGTAAGCAGGCGGATTTGATGTGGCGCCAGTCTGTGTGGAGTTCTACCATTGCTGCTACAGTAGCGGCTAAGTACCTGACTCCTGGTGGATTATTGGCATTAACTGGTGCCAAAGCCGCTTTAGAGGGTACTCCTGGAATGATTGGGTATGGTATGGCAAAAGCAGCAGTACATCAGCTAACTAAATCACTTGGAGCTAAAGATTCAGGTCTTCCAGAAAATTCTCTTGCTGTAGCTATCATGCCAATCACATTGGATACAGAAATGAATAGAAAGTGGATGCCAAAAGCTGACTTTGGTTCATGGACCCCATTGACCTTCGTAGCTCAGTTGTTTGATAAGTGGATCAAGGGTGACGACCGACCAGCCACTGGTAGTTTGGTTGCCCTTGTTACTAAGGACAATGTTACAGAATTAATTGTCCAATAAACACCTTATTGTGCAATAGTCTACTTATTTTTTTAAGAACCTTGTTCTAAATGATTTCAACAACAATTTTATAGAAAGCTTGTTTATAAGTAATGATGGGTATATATTGATTTAACATTATTCAGTTTTTAAATGAAATTTAAGTTGTCTAGATGGCTATAAAATCTCATTTAAATGTATTAATCTTTTCCAACTTTTTATTTTTACTGCCAACATTGTACTTAGTATGTAACAACATAGTCTCAAATGTTTATCTTAGCTATATCTTATTTATATTAAGCTATTATATTGAAATTATAACAAACATGTTTCAATCTTAACAACTACTGTATATCATCAACTATACTAGGTAAATATAAGGAAACATAAAGGGCATCAAATGTATTTATAAAGTAGCTTTTGATGTCTACACATATTTATATAATTTCTGTATTTTGTAGACCTGTGTGACATATATACTGTATTTCTTGTGAATATAATAACACAATTTACTAGTAGAAAAAACTTTTTATTTAAGCATATTTTGTTAAAATGCTTTTCTATAGTATTTTCTTATATTTGCGTACATTAAAATAAATTTAATTTTCTCATTCACTCGTAGGATCTAAAATCGTCTGTGAACATGACTACCAGTGCTTGAGATGTAAAAATATGAAAAAATTTAATCAAATTTTAAACTTTGTTTCATTAATTAAAGTGTTCATTTTAAAAATGGTTTATGTCTAACTAATGTCAGTATTCTGGAGTATGCAATTTTTATACCTAGAAATGTAACATTGCATATCAGAAGTTTGAATATGTGTTTCAACTATTAATTAGAAAGTTTCTAGTGATTTAATTCTGGAATAGTATCTGATAATAAGAATTAAGTTTTCATAAATTCCTCTACATCATCACTTCATTAGCCTACTGATGTCCACTACTAGGCTACACCTCTCCTAAGGCTTTATTCGCTTCTCATCACATCCTGTCATAAAATCATTATTATTAGCAATATTAAAGAACTGTTTTATTGTTAAAAGAGAAAGCTTATGAGCTTACTTTATTTATAAAAGTCTTAAATATTAAGTTCAAGACAATAAGGGAACAAATCTCAAATATTAATGTAAAAATGTTTTTGGTGTATATGATAATATTATTGATGTGATATTCAATAAATATATTAAAAGTTGGATGTTTTATTTAATATAGCTGATAACTCACTTGATAAAATTAATTACCATATTCAATAAACTCTTACCCTCCTTATCCATAATAGTTATAAGATGTTTATGGGCATGATATTTTTATTATTTATAATGTTATTATGAAAAACTTATTTATAGCACTTTTTTTAATGATTCTATAATCCTAAAAATGTTAATAGGGTTAAATTCTAAACCTAATGAATTTGGTAGAATATGAGTAAATTAATAAACTGCTAAGATACATTTTTGCTGTAAGGGAGGATACCTTATTCTTCATGGGTTTTCTACTATTATAGTTATAGACTTGTATTTTCGCTCTTTGTCTCTAGTCTGGCAGTTATTTTTTGGGATAGAGCTCTTTTATTTCTATACATTTGTCCAGTACTAGCTGGTACCCGCCCGCTTCGCGTGCCGTAAAATCCGTTCTTAGCTGACCTCTACTTGGCGAAAGGAAGGTCCATGCCAAATTTCAAGTCTATAGGTATTATATTTCCCGAGATATCGTGACGAGTCACTATAATATACATATATTTCATATACAACAGATTTTTCTTGGACTTCCTATGGCATGTTCGAATCTACAAGCTAAAGAACCCTTCTAGTTGTTAATTTCATTGCTGGGTGTTTGAAAACGATGTCGCTTGATGACAGACGTCTCATGAAGGTTTATAGTATAATTAGGTATTGTAATAGACGAGCGAGCAGAAATATCGCAGCGCCTTCATAAACAGGAAGGTAGTACCTCACATAATATTTATTTGTAGGTATAATAGATAATTTATTTCTGAAATGAGAATAATAATTTCATATTTATAAGTACTTTAAAAATCCAGTACACAAGGACTTGTCTATAATAAAAACATGCTCAAACAACAGACAAAAACTTACGCTTCTGTGATGCGGATAATGGATTCTCTATTGATGGTAGACTACCAGCGACAACAAGCGACTGTTTGGATAATTATTGAAACAACTCACATTAACACGTCTAGATATTTATAGCATAAAGCTCCACTTTATTTTGATATTTGTCATATTCTTAATACGAAGTCGTGGCAGTGTAATGGTTAGCGCTCGCGTCCCAAACTCAGGCGCGGGTTCGATTCCTGGCTGGAACACATGCACCACTTGGCAGTTTTCTGACTAAATGTGCATATTGTTACAATTACCACGTGCTAGCAACGGTGAAGGAAAATACCCTGAACCGTGATGATACCTGCACATCGAGATAACCGATGTGTCAAACCTGCCAAGCTACCTTGGACAAGCGTAACTGGTATACTGTCCGTCCCCACTATAGGAAGAGACCCGAGCCCAGCCGTGGGACGTTTATGGCCTGTTATTACAAATCTGCGAAAGCCCCTGCTTTAGGCCCTAGGGCCCAATGCTGCTATTTAAATATCTTGGTGTTGCGAAAATATTCAAAGTACAATTACATTGCGATAGTGTCAAAAATTCGTATTCTACTGAATCCACAATCTCTTCTCAATATCGACGTGGCGGAATAATATTAGAAAAAATTGGTATTATAGTTAACAGAAATGGTGTTAGCCGAATCGAAGACTGAAAAGCTACCAAAAAATGAAACGTTTATTTCACTAGGTTTCGCTTATAAATATAAATTATAAAGATATAGTGCTGTGCTACGGGCACGCTATTGAAATTAACAGAATACCGAAATCAGGCAAACATACGATTGAGACCATAGTGTCTAGCGATTTGACGAGATCGCAATAGCAGAATTGGGTCAGGCTCTGATTCATTCTCAATTAGAAATATTCAGTTAAGAAACAATATTTAGAGTAGGTAACTGTTTCAAAATTTGCCAATTACTGGTTTACCCTGCTGGATTACCTAGGTATCCGTCTGTGCTGTACCTACACTGGCAAAAAAAAACTCGCCCATTTAATCGCGTAGGCACATAAGTATACTTACTGTTTCGTATTTCCCCAATAATAATTTAGTATTTTTCCTTGACTTTGTTTGACGTCATGCTTATCGTCGTATAACATAAAAACGTTGATATTTCTATTAATAGGGGATTTCACGGTTCTTTAGCATTAATTTCGGTGCTTTTTTACGATATTTCCAAAACATCTTCATCCTTAGTAGCAGAAGCATAATTATAGTATAGCTGTAGGTACCAAATTGCATAATAATTCCCGAGGCCAAAAATGAAAAAAAAAAACATCGGCTAAATACGTGTCAGATGTAATGAAGGGTTCCGTAGAAGTGATTACTTTCACTATTTTTGAAGTGAAACTTCTATAGTATTAGGATTTTTTCTGTCACGCAAAAGCGTTACGGCCGCGTGGAGGGGCGGCATAAGCATAATTTTAGAGTAGACTATGGATGTCTACGGGTAGATTGTTAATGTACTTGTCCAATTTGAAAACCTGCCCGTAAAACTTCAAGTTAAAATTTTGTTGCGATTCGTTTTGCCACTTGTCCGTTGCCATTCGTTTTTCCATTTGTCCGTTGCGATTCGTTTTTCCACTTGTTCGTTGTGATTCATTTTTCCACTTATCCGTTGAAGTTTTATTAATTGGCTATGGTCCCTAAAAAGACAATTTAATCTATACATAAAATTGAAGTTTCTATTTGTAATGTCAAAATAAAAATTTGTGAAAAAAATTAGGGGGATAATTTAATTAGGAGATTTCTAAAATGCAATTGTTACGATCTTTGTCTGTTTGTCTGGATGTTCTGGCTAATCTCTGAAACGGCTGGATCGATTTTGACGGGACTATCTCTGGCAGATAGCTGATGTTATAAGGAGTAAGTAACTTAGGCTACTTTTTTAGGGTTCCTCGTAAAAAAACTCATGCGGGCGAATTCGCAGGCACATCTAGTCGAAAATGTTTTATACGTAACTTAAAATATTATTCATCAAACTTAAAACTACTTATCCATCCAAATGCAAAACCATAGATAATAGGCTAAATGGATCTGAGGTCTTACTCTCAAATGCCTTTCGTCTTTCATTTTAGTCCGATCAATCCGAAAGTGTGAATGACATTTTAGATAGAAAAAAAAAATATCTATCCGTGCAGGAACGAAGAAACAATACAGTTTCCTACGACCGGACGGCCTGTCGTAAGAGGCGACAGTCGGCAAAAAACCAACTGCCAGGTGGTAGGGTATTTACCCGTCTGGATGGCTACCACCCTTGGTCTATAATATGTCGCCATAACAACTTTGAATTGTGTTCTGGGATTAGTGGGCAGGTTCCAGTCTGCCTTTAGAGAGCGGCATCACATTAGTAACACCTTTGGTGTTAAAAATATCCATAGGCGATGGTAAACGCTTTAAATCGGGTGGGCTGTGTGCCTGTCTGCTAAACTCGTGCAATAAAAAAATCTTTTGCTTAGGGCCTATAACATAGCAATTAATATAAACAGACCATAGATGATAGTACCTATCTGTGAGATAGACATGAGAATTTTGTACGAGCTGTGTTTTTGCTACAATAAGTTTGGGTCTTAAAAAATACATACATACATACATACATACATAACTTCACGCCAGTTCCCTTGCGGGGTAGGCACGAACAACAGAGCGCCATTTAGGCCCATTCTTACACACCTCACTTGCTTCTTTGACATTCATAACTCTTGTCATGCACACTCGTCTGTTCTTAAGGCTCCTGACATCACCCTCCGCTAGTCTTAAAAAATATCTACTAATAATACTAGTAAACAAAGTCCCTTCTTGTTATTACGTGTATTGTTCATTATCAATTACACTGTTTCGTTAGATATTTACATAAATGGTTAATTGAATAGTAATTACCTTTTATACGAACCGGTACCGGTAAATGTGACCGTGGAGCTTTGATAAACTAAAAAAAAACTCAAATTTGTTTTCGTGTGATGGATAAGTTTATATCAAATTTTGTCCCGATTCTGGCTGCGTTGAATCGGTTCACGGATAACTTTGAATATCAGACCAGTCATTGAATTGCAAAATAAGGAGTGTGGAAAGAAGTACTTTGAGGCGACCTCAAATGATTGTTAAAATATTTAAAAATAAAGCAAGTTGGTTACTCGCCATTTAAGGTTAATGTTTATTGTTTAATTCTGAATGCGAAAGTTAGAATATATGCATATGAATATATTTCTCATGGCGCTCTCCTAAGTTGCTTCTATCTTAATTCTAAGTAATACGTTATGGTAAAAATTAATGCCATTAAAATCATAGCCATTTTTTTAAAGAATTACAAAATTTACAAAAAAATCAAGCTACCAGTGACGTGGACTTTCCACATAGCCTTTGAAAGTTGCGACCAGTCGGTCGAAAGCGCCATGAAGTTATTGGCGCCTGCGATTTTTATTCGTGTATATATTATTACTGTATTACTGTCTTTTACGCTCGGCGGTTTTCTACGCGTATAGTATGAAATAACAACTCATAACCCGATCGGGCACCGGCTTTTGTTTCAAAATATGCGGTAAGATTGCAAAATTAAAAATACAAATTGTAATAAGAAAATACATTGCGAGTTGGACGTTTTTTAAACAGCGGTGTAGTCGGCGCTTGCACCGTACGGTATGTTTTTTCAAAGGGTTTACCCTAGCCGAATTTCCACGTCGCGCTACTGCTACCTACTATTTAGTAGGAGGTTTAGATTTACATGGATAAAAGTGTATTTATTCTATATGATTGATTATGCACTTGCGCAATGGTATAGAAAAGAAAATTCACAGGACGAAAAAAATGACATGACATGAAATTCAAATCCATTTCTATAAAAATGGCTACTGATGTTAAAAAAGCGGTCTAGCTGTTAGACAACGATTGGTTGAGTACGTGAATAATTGTTATGTTATATAAACACAAGATTGTCCTCTAAATTATTTGCGCTCAATAAGAGGTGAATGTACTAAACTTTATTTTCTATCCTAACAATACTACTTTCACTTTATGAGGTTCAGTGAAAAGTACTCTTATTGTACTCGTGGCCGTAATTAGCAGTGTTAGCTTGCTTTCGTTTATTCGTCCTTTTTTTGGGTATGGCTTCGTAGAATGTATGATTGTATTGATGAATAAATGTTTAACTTTCAAAATGTCAAGCAAATAGACTCTAAAAACACAATATATTATTACATCAACCCATAGTGTAACTTGTAAGCGTAGACAGTAGGTATCTCTGTTTACGCTTGTAAGGAAGAATTTCTGAGAAGGAATGTCAAACGTAAAAACAAGGGAAAAAGTTGATTTTTAACAAAATATTTTTTTTATATTCTTTAATCATTTCGCTCAACTACGCAACGGTTCTCTAGAAAAATTATTCCGCGTACAACAATGATCTGGAGAGAACATCCCGCCGCGGTTTTCCCTTTGCGCTATGACATGCGGTTGTTTAAGAAGGGCCTTATAAAATTTCTTAGAGGTTGGCAACGCGTTGGCGACACCCCTGGTGTTGCAAACGTCCATAGGTAACCATTTTCCATCAGGTGGGCCGTCTGCTTGTTTGCCTGCTTCAGGCTATAAAAAAAAATTGAACACGCCTTGAGCATTTTTTGCTATATGTTTTAGTTTAGCATTTGGCATATAGATCCACTTAAAAAAATCACCTGTAAAACTTATAGTATGGATGTATGATGTACTATATAAGTTAACTAATTTTAGCACCTCTTATATTCTTCTTTATTTGGCATCCTAGTATTTTATTAAAACTTAATAATAACAACTCATACACATATTGAGCTTATGACTGATCGCATGTAAATAATTTATTTAGCGAAATTTATAAAGACATACATGAAACAGAATGGACTGTAAATAAAAAAGAAAATAATTTATAAAAATATTTTAATTAATCACTGCTTAAATTATAATATATATAAAAACTTACTTATAACTTAATATAAAATCAAGTTTTACATTACTGAATCTTGAATATTAAAGGTAGAAAAATATAAATAATTTAACACTTAAATCTAATCACATAATTACAAATATTATAATGACAGTAGTTATTACAAATTTAGGTAAGTAAATATAATCTACGCTATTTATTTTAACACCTTTTTATACTTAACAGCTAATTTTCCCGAACTTCCCTGTTGCTCCACACATAAATTTTACATTTGTACTTACAATATGAAAATTGGATCTTATTTTCGCACTCAGAATACTTAAACGAAGATTAAATTAAACGGCAATAAAAATAAGTTGCTTATTAAGTTTTTGTGGATGTATTTTCTATCTCGCAACTTGAATGAATTTATTTTAAAAAATATATTGCAAGTAATTTAAAAGCCATCTGGCGATTTGATAGCCAGCGACAAATTTTATAACTGCTCAAAATTTGCAACAGGTGGCTGAACAATAAACGGATTTTTAAACAAAATCAGTTATGCCCTGGCTGTTGGAGCTAAATTTGTCGCAGACCACTTTACTGGACCGATTACCTGAGTTTAATGCTGATATTAGACGGATCAACCAAACAGAATCAATTTTGTTGAAACGCTCATAACTGAAGGTACACAACGATATTCAGTGATATTTAATGATTCAAGTTTATGTTTATATGTATCACTTCAGTTGATTGACTGAAAAATAAATGACCCGTCTCAATACAGGTAAGTGTACATGTGGATAGGTTACTAGGTAACATTATATACCTTTCGCCTTCATTATCGAATATTGAAATTAGTCAAAAAATCTTGTTTGTGTCACAGTTATTTTGCTTTTTATTTGTAAATAGCTCTTTTCTGAAAAAAATCGAATCGTTTATTGAACGTTGTCTGTCTTGATCATCAGATAAAATATTTTTTGTATTACTATGGAATGAGTATGTCTTTTGCCATGACCTGACCTGACCTAAGTATACAATTCATACATTGTCAATTTCAATATACAACTTTTATCTGGTCGGTAATTGATTAACTAGGTTTAATAGGAAATAATTATGCAATATCCGCATGTTGTTATTACAACAAACGTTAAAATAGTTATGGTATTACACTAGTAAAAAAGTAGAAAATTATAATGTCAAATAATTTTTTACTTCGATTACGAAACTACGAGTTCAATAAATGCCTGATTTTTTATTAATAGAAACCTTCCAGCAGTAAACTTGCTAGTAAATTTATAATAGGCGTTTTATATTGAGTCATTTTAAAATTATATTCGTAATTCAAATGTATAAAAACATTTCATCATCCAACGACGGCTCGAACTGTGTTTTTTAATATATCGGTAACAAGCTCTGTGGTCCGAATGATTTTGTAACCTATTTGGTCTATAAATGTGATTGCCGTCGACAACGGTTGCAGTTCTGTACTGCTACCCAGCGTGAAACGTGTTGGCATCGTGTTGATGTCAGTGTTAGTCCACATCGTTGGTCTGAAATAAATAAAAAAACGGACATGAATAGGGCGTCTTTCCCTTTATATAGAAAGTTAGACTATGTCAAAAAAAAAGTTTCATTCGCCTGTTTCCTGATTTGCCCGATTTTTAACCGACTTCACAAAGGAGAATATTCTCTATTCGATTGTATGTTTGCTACGCGATTTCTTCGTCAATTGTGAACCGATTTTTTTTTAATTCGATAGAGTATACTCCTGAAGTGGTTGTCACCAAATCAGGATCTCATGAATTTATCCTAGAGAAATCGAGAGCAGCTTTCGAATATTATAGGCACGTACAACGTGTTTCATATTAATATTTTTATTTTTAAAGCTTTTGAAGTATTTGCGTAACTAAAATTTTGATTTTTTACCGAATACAAAGTCGATTTCAAAAGTAACTAAAAAACAAAATATTTTCTACAACACCTTAAAGTCGATGTCAAGTAAAACATAAAAAACATTATTTGAAAAATAAATATTTTTTATGTTTTATTTGACTCCTTCAATATTTTTACCTGACGACAAAAGTGAATGCACACCTGCCTGCCATAAAGCACCAGTTTATCATCTTCCCGCATTTGGACTTCTTTTGTTTACTTAGAAAAACAGCCTATTGTGTATTGTACTCGTTTATGGCCGTTCACAGGAATAATTAAGCAGGTGTGCGGATTACGTTTTCTGGGAAATTGCGTCGACGCTTGGCAGGTAGACATATTGCATCGGTGCATTAAAAATCAATGACCCAATGGAGAGATCGGCAGTCAAGCGACGATTAAGATACGAGCAAGACGTGTGTACATTCGATAAGCTATATAGTGACGGACTTTGCGCGTGTTATTGAATCGTGCAGTTTATACTGGTTGTGTCCAGTTATATTTGTACCTGTGTTATACGTGTTTGTAAAGTTCTAATTCTATAGTAATTCCAATGGCATTTTAATTCAAGCCCCGCACTCGTAACAATATGTTGTAGAAAATATTAATTTTTTGCTTTTTAGTTAACTTTGAAGTCGATATTGTTTTTTATACGATTTTTTCTAGGTACTAGTTACTTCTTATTTGGAATAAAAGCGTATCGTGTAGAAAAATTAATATAAACTTAAAACGTATGCAACAACATTATACAAATCAGAATGATCAAGTATATATGATGACATAACTATTAGTTATTTAAATATTGTGAAAATCTATGACAATTTTTGTATAATAAAATATTTGTACTTTTTACATCTTCGTTTATTATAATGTAAATCGCTTTGTAATTGTGCCCGTGTGTACAACCGATTAATTGGTTAATAGATGTTTAGAAACACAATGAGTACTGTATTGCGAATCGTGGGAAACCAATTTATATACATAATTACATACATGTCTATGTGAAAAATATAGGTATTGTTGTGTGTGACGAAAGAAATTTAAAGTAATACTCGTATTATATTGTGCAAATTGTGAGATATTAATCGCTCATAGATTGTCTGTTTTTATTGGCACAGATTAAATAATTTATAAGCATCAATCTTTAGATTGTTTCTTTTACTCTAAGGTACCCTACATGGCAGTCAAAATGACACATTTTACCAAAACGTGTGAAATTTTAACAACAACAACAATTCCACAATTGTTCGTGAATAACAACACATATGCTACAACTATTCTTATTTTTATTAATTGCAAAGCTCGTAGAAGCAGAAGGCTCAACTAATAGCCAATGGTTACCGTCAATTTACAGACGTTAACGAAACGAGAGGCGAAGCTAACGCGCTGCCAGTCTTTAGGATGGAACAGAGAGAACGGGATATGGTGAACATGGTGAGAAATAAGTACATATCAGGGATCTTTGGAAGTTGCACTAGTGACTGAAAATTGGAGAGGCAGAAGACTAAGGTGGTATGGGCTTGTAATGAGTAGGGAAGAAAGTCACGTGACAAAAAGAATGTTAAACTTCAAGATTGATGAATACAAATGTAAAGGTAAAAAAGAGATGGATGGATTGTGTGAAGAATGATATGATGATTTGTGATGTGACAGAGGACGTACGTCAGAATAGATGATTATGGAAGGAAAATACATTGTACCGATCGTAAATAATTGGGAGAAGGTGAAAGAAGAAAGGAAAAGGGGTATGGGACAGTGATGATGGCATAGGGACAGAGGACTCTCACTTAACGTACGAGACGCGATTAACTCAAGGCAAACTATATTCTGTGAGAGCACAGTACCTGTCACACCGAACAATCCCACCGTAAGAGCTATTATCAAGGTGACTCTTAACCTATATTATTAAGGTTTTGATAATTACACCACATACCAGCTCCTACTCCTACTGCCAATACACGTCAACAAGAATTATTGTCTTCTATTTCAAAATCGGTTATCAAACAGATACCATAGATTACTCCGATTGTAGATGTACACTAGAAGCCGGAATAGAATAATTAATACGTCATATTAACCTTCCTTTAGATACAACATTTTATTAATCATCATGAATTGAAATAATTACACAATACAGTCATTATTATGATTGATCTTAAACTTTATTATTATTCAATATTATCTTATTCTTTGAGATTCAATAATAACATTATTTAATAATTGTAATTATCTTCAATGTAGTATCTACACTATAACCTCTAGATTGCGTATGTACATTTTAATTTATTTATTATGATATTTTTGTCACGAATTAAGAAAACGAATAGGTATGAGCGTACGTTGAAAGTAAGTTTACGCAAACAAGCCCGCGAAGAATGCACTAGTTAGTTTATATTTTAATGATCTGACATTTGTGACGTTGTGTCTGGTGGCAGCATCTCTAGAGCACAACTACCGTTGACGACAGTTGTGCACCAGTGGTGCTGCCAGTGCGCTGTCGGCCTCAAAGGCAGGCGGGGAACTACACACTTGCCATTGCATACTCTAGAGCAGGGGTGGTGGTAGCCATCCAACATTTTATCGGTAAGGTACATTCTGAGCATAAATCGTTGACCGACTTGAAATGGACTAACCTTCTGGTGAGTGTCCACGTCTCAGCGTCCTCGATCGTAGTTATATGTACAAGCAGAATTTGAGTCAAATTTGTTACAATGAGACATGCTCTGTGTATTCAGATAACACATTTCTTTTCTACAACAATTTCCATTGCTATTGCTGTTTATATTTTGGGCTTTATAATGTTTATTCAATTACCTAGTGGGCACAACCTGATTGACGGTGGCAGGCTTAACTGTAGCCGGCCGACTGCTCCCTGAAGCGGACGAAGAGCTCCCAAGCACCAGTTCACCATCATTGAATCTGAAATAATACAAGAACAATATATGAATTTATTTATATTCAATTCTTGCAAGATATCGAAATGAAAATATACGAAGCTTTAATATTAAATGCCATTTTAATGTCTAACATTTTCATTGAAATTCGTTGAGCCTTACGCAGTTTATTCAAGACAAACCTTATGAATGATAGCTACAGGTATGAGTTATAGAGAGTACCACTACTTTGAAAAAACAAGTAACCAAACAGGAAGGAAAGTGCGGGTGGCGGTGACATTTTAAAAGTAGCACTATTCATAAACATCGATTTTATTAAATTTTATATCGAGAGATTTGAATTAGGTATAAAATCGTTCATGTTTTAATATTTTCCTTAGTTTAGGAGGTTTCCTGGAAGACATCGTTTTCTGCGATAAGGCCGCCCTTTGTTCAACATTTATTGTACCAAGTTTTTAAGAACGTAATTTTAATTATTGGTGAACAAGAAATTGTTTTCATTCATTCATTCATCAGTCATGGTATAAATAACATTTTTACCATTAAATTTTGACATTTATTTTGTAATCACACAGAAAGCTTACGTATTAGAAATGTTTAAAAGTATAAAATAATATTTATTGTACACTTGGGTATTGCATTTATTTCGAAAAGCCAATTATATTCTCAGTTACAAAAAGACGTAAGAAGTTTTTTTTTATAAAAATCGGCACTGGCGACAGTAAGTTGATGTACTACATAACTGTGCTTAATTTGTCTATAGTAATTAACCTACAACATGAGAGCAAACCATTATTATATTTAAATATTTTGCGATATTCGAAAAATAAACTCGATATTAAATCAAATCCAAACTGTAACGATTTACATCATGATTACACATATTCGTTAATCAATATGCAGATACGTGTGCGTTTCTTTTTAATCGTTCAGTTACAAAATGGTTTGTTAGACGGGTTTCATAGTCGTGTCGAATTAATTATTGTGTAGGTATTATGTGATTGTCCGGTAAGAGTCTGTTGAAAGGATTTATAGACATGTATACGTAGGTATACATGTCTATAAATATAGGTAATAGTTTACTGTTCCACTGTAGGTAATACAGTACCTACAGTGCCTGTTTTTAGTACGAGGACAAAACACGCTTGAATTGATCTAACTTGGTCGGTGTTTTGATATGAAACAACATTTCGGAGTTTTTAGATACGTATTATTTATCAATTAATATACTTGCTACATATTTTTAGATTACCTTAAATATGTAATTTAGCTCCTTGTTATTTCATTATTGTTTGTTTAATTATTATCTCAAATACGGCGGCATGACTTACACATCCCATAGCAAGTAACTTGTAGCAATATCTTATACTTAACCTATGAATCAGATACAAATTTTAATTCCCTAGAAATAAATTAATACTTCTTACTGTTTAAAAGTGACATTATAATTGAATTCATAATATTTTTTCTTTGTTTACATAATTTTCGTGTAACTTTTTATTATATACGAGACGTTTTACAGTTACGTACGAAGGGTATAGGTGCTTTTCACTAATCTCAATGCCCTTAGTACGTAACATTAAAACGTCAGGTTAATAATAAAACATTACATGAAAGTTATGTAAAAACATAGTGAAATTAATTATAATAAATTAATACTTCTTACTGTTTAAAATGTCAATTTTAAACAGTAAGAAGTATTAATTTATTTCCATACCTATAAAAAATTGCATTTAATAATTCATCGGTCAAGTATATTGCTAATATTTACAAGTTAAGTTCTATGGGACTGTCAGCCATACCGCCGTAATGAATAAATAATGGTTAAGCAACAGATCTTCGTCATTTCAACCGAACTCTGCACTATGCTTAGAGTGACGTGATTAATGTTAGACTGTCTCAACGGTTCAAGTCCCGCTACCGGCGCACAACGCAGTGTTAGAAAAATGAATTAATTTTAGAAAAAAAAACCATTTAATAGTGTTCGTAAATAGAATAATAATATAATATAACATTTACATTAAAACACTCGATAATCTATCTATCTATACTATAATAAATCTGTAAATGGTTCAAGTTTGAAGTGAAAAAAATCAAGGGAGATAATTCGGATGTCGTTTCTGCGAGATAGACGAAAATATCGAAAAAGATGCGATCGCATCCTTTTTGGAAATTACAGAACGTATAAAAACAAAAATCAACAGAGTGATGGCTTATATCCCGAATCAACACTTAGGATAATTTTTATCCCGATAAATGATGTCGTTTCCATAGAATATACAGATTAGCAAAATGATGGCGCTGCAATCGCGTTTTTCCAATTTACTAACAAATATGTTGTTATAGGAAACAAGTCAGAAACAGCCAAGATGATCAAATAGATAAGAACATCGAAAGTGATCATTAATATCGGTACAACCATTGTCGTCTAATAGATCGAATCGGCCGTCTTGACCAAATACATCAGTACACCGACAACGCCAAATACATGAGTACATTCATATCGTCATTATTATGTTAACAACCACCTCGCCAAAACAAAGAGACACTCTAGAAAAATGAACTCTATTCTAAATGGGATTAGTGTCAAATCGAGATGATTTCATACTAAACCAAAATTGTATTTCGAATTATGTATTTCAAATTGAATTACTTATTGCTAAATTTGCACTGAATGAAAAGTACCTTTCTTTTCTAATCTGAAATTAATGAAATCAATTCTGAAGGCGTTTGAAACTTAAAAAAAACTCCTAATCACAGCAGTGTGATTGACGAAGAGGATGATATGTGCATAATAATATTTATTACGTTTAATCCAGGGTCAACACTGGGATTGGAAGGAAACGCCAGTTTTTTTTCAATCAAGTATCATTTATTGACTACTTACAAACATTGTTAAAACTTCTAACCCATAAGGGCAGAGATCGAATCTTTAGTATTTTTGACTGACCCACCTGTTTTATTAGTAACTCTATGGACACAGAACGATTTCACGTCGATAGATTATAATCTATCGGGAAATAATGCGTTAAATTGTAAGCAGTTTGTTCCGGTTCACAATATTTCAATAGCTCTCGAGATAGATTATAATCTAACGGTCTTTACAATTTAACGATGACATATATACTCTAATGTAGCCAATTATTAACGGCGTTCATTTTAACTTTATAACTAAGACGCATTTGGCCACAGTACCTAACTATAATATTATTTCAGATAGAACAGAGATATTAGGCGAGCCCAGTTAACTAAAGATATATTATTAACCTACAAATTTTATAAATAGTCTCAAGTTCCTGTTTCTAACCAGATATTTCAGTTCTCTTAATTAAATCAGGTTTTTCATACTTTTGTTAACATTCTTTAATACTTGATGACACCGTTTTTCAGCGTTGAGTTTTCGTTTTTACTAAATACTAACTGTCTTATTCATAGAGAGTTAGAGTAAGGTTGAACGCTTCTTTAACCACCATAAAGAACTGTTCAAACATACTTCACTATCAAATGTATCATCATCATGGAAACGCGAAGGAAGTTTCGCGGGCAGACGATAGTCTATAATATTATAATATGCTAAATATGTCGTCTCTCTACATTGAAGTTATTAAAAAAACACAATTGGAATAGACTATATAAACGATGGAGACACGGTGAATTTTTTTAGATTTCTTGTCTGTTAGTCGGTTTGTCTGTTTGTTCGGGATTTACGTAAAAACTACTAGGCCAGAGCAAATTCTCAAGACTTAAATTCTGCGCTACCTTTTATCCCGGAATCGCACGGGAAATTTTCCGGGAACGGTTTGAAGAGGCCAGAATAAAAAAAGCTTTCTTATTTCGATGCGATGTTTTTACTCATTGATAGCAAATTTTCTGAAATTAAATCTGTGATGCTTTTTATCCTGGGGATCCCGCGAATTTTCTCAGGAGCTGGTTAAAGTTGTTAGGACGCTTACAAATTAGTTTATTTATTCTTACACGATTTTAGACACGATACATTATTTTTTAAATACAGCAATACTTTGTGTCCTGGGAATCTCACGGAAATTTTCCCGAGGGTGGTTTCTAGTGGTTAGTATGCATATAAATTAGCTGATTTGAATACAACTTATAGTAAAACACAATGCACTTTCTTTTTCAAATACTGCGGTACTTTGATGGATATGGACCCGGGTATCCTGCGAGATTTTTGTCGGGAATAGTATAAATTATTTATTTGCATAACAATTAGTTGATTCAGATTCAATTGATACTAAAACGATAACCACGTTCTTTTTCGAATGCTTCGTTAGTTTATATTCCGGGAATCCCGCGAAAACTTCCCGGGAGTGGTTTAAAGTCGTTATACTGCATAAACATTGCCTGATTCCGATACGATTTCACCAGAACGTTAGATTAAGCTTTTTTTCAATGACTGGGGTATATTATATATATGTATAGTATGATCTAAGTATAGATCACGAGAATTCATATACGTATTAGACATTAAAACAGTATCCAAGAAACATCAATTATTCATTGCTGATAAAAAAAAGTTTTATCTCGAATTCTAAATTTCTTGTGTATTGAAACTCTTTAGTAGATATTTCAACAAACTCATATATACATAGAAAGTATACTCACATATACATAGTGTATTATGTCAAATGAAATGTTAAAATTAAGTTAATATTGTAAAATAGCTTTGTCTGTACATTGAAGCTATTAAAAAAATCGATTGCGATCAAATTGTTTGATTGATGGAAAATTGAAACAATTAATGTTTTTTTTTCATAAATATATGTTAATTTCTATGAGGTTTTCACTATTATACAGACATTTTTTACTTAAATGCTGAAAAAGCTAATATCATGGGAATTCTAGTGTAATTTTTCAGGAAACCGGATTCACTTTTTTATGTTTTTACTCTAACTTTAGTGACGGAAAGTTCCAAAATTTTCTTGGGAATAATGCGCCTAGATATAGCATGAAAACTAGTCGTGTTACTCTTATTACAGCATAGTTAAATACTTTATGACATTTTTATACATGACTATATTGGGACTCTTGAGATTTCCCGGGATTTCCTTCCACTTTCAAACCACTAGATCAACTTTGACGCAATGTTCGCAAATTACAAGACACTGTCTGTAATTATTAGAAATCCTTAGTGAAACATCTGTAGTTGAATAAGTCTTTAGTAACATTACAAATATCGGGAGTTTATGGATATATCTAGGATTCATGTATTGTCATATTAAATATTTATTCAATTTTACATATTGATAAAATAACTTTAATCTTTGCTATCTTAGTAATGAAAATGAAGTCGAGGGCAAATATTAGTTACGTTATAAAAATGAAAAAGATTTTTATAACAGTAATCATACTATTGAAATTTTGATTTAGTATGAAATCATCTCGATTTGACACTTATCACATTTAGAATAGAGTTCATTTTTCTAGAGTGTCTCTTTGTTTTGGCGAGGTGGTTGTTAACATAATAATGACGATATGAATGTACTCATGTATTTGGCGTTGTCGGTGTACTGATGTATTTGGTCAAGACGGCCGATTCGATCTATTAGACGACAATGGTTGTACCGATACTAATGATCACTTTCGATGTTCTTATCTATTTGATCATCTTGGCCGCTTCTTTCAACAACATAAGAACGTGGCTGGGCTATAATCTGTTCCATATTGGGTAATTAGTTAATTTGTATCGCGTGACTTAAGCCGTGAGCTGGACTCTATTGTAGATTGAATTTTGTTAACATCTCATTTTGGTTTTAAATTTTTTAACATTTGAAAATAACATGACCGGAATGGAAAAAAAACCAAAACACCTTGATGATTATCGATAAATACGATTCTGTGTATAAAGTAAAAATAAAGTCGTCCTTTTTCCTTAACAAAATAGTATCATCTAAAGCAGTGGTCTTCAAACTTTTTTTTATCTCGTAGACCACTTGCATAGTTTTCTATAGACCCCTACCTAACATTGAATTTATGTGAGCGGAGCTGAATGAAATTATTATCGTGAAATTATGATATTCATTATATTAGTACTTTTGATGAAAGAGGTAAACTTATTATCACGGAAAATATAACAGTTTTCCGAGGGATAAGCAACCAATATTTAATTCGAGTAAAGGTAGTTTTATAATTCATTTATACCCATATAATTGTACTATATAAGATTATACTCTATAAAGTGCACCATAGTTGTGAATTGTTTTATTCATAAAAGCTAAAATTAGCAAGCTAAACATGTCCTGGATAAATGAGATCCGTTGTTGTGAATCCCATTCGAATATCTTGGATCCTCAAATTATTTTTTACGGACATGGACTCCTTGGGGGTCGTAGTTGACCCCAGGGGACATAATAAACCACTTTGAGTATCTGTGACTTAAAGGAAAATGTTATTTAAAGGTCAAGAACAGATCAATTTAAAAACAAAGCTACCATATGTTTCATAATAACTTATATGAATTTATTGCTGCAAGAATATTTAAATAAATTAATATATTGCAGATTTTTTGCATATATGATAATTTATTCCAATATATTAGAATACGTCATTTTTTTAAATCAAAAGTAAATACGTTTATCGCTGTAAAAGTAACTTTGTATGCGTATTTGGTTTTTCTTTCTGGCCTTGGGATGGAGCCAATCATTGTGATATTAGTATATATGTACCTTCATTGTCTGTGGTTTGATGTATTGTTTTACCCTTGAATTTGAAAGTAAGAAAATTTGATGACGTATCAAGAAAACAGGGACTCCTTGAGCTAGGACCAATTTAGAGTAATATTTGCTTGTTTTTTTAAATGTTTATTTATTTATTACAATAAAGCATATATTATACCAGCATGTACGAAATCCGTTCTGTTGCTTTCACGTGAAGCAACAAACAGACAGACGGATAGACAGAAAAAGAACAGGAAGTAGAGTTAATTTTTAACTTTTATGTATGACCTTCAAGAAAAGTTCTCCAGTCGAATTTAGTTTGAATAAAAACTTCTGAATTTGACAGACAGACAAAAATTCTAAAGTTGCATTTTTGGAAAATGCTGGTCTAAATTAGCCCTACTGATATTTTCCACATTTTTAAATGCATTATACAAACTCGAACCTTTTACATATTTACTATATTATACATATATATTTATACATATATTATAATAGTTATGGTTAGTGTTTTATATACACATGTGTATTGTTGTAATTTTTCTTCCTACTTTCTTTAAAACCAACCTGTTTGGTGAGATGGGTTTTGACGGAATTGATAATGGCACCACTATGGGCATTTCAGCTGATTGATCTTGTTCAGCCGTCGAAGGCTGCTCTTCTGACGCCGCTGGTGCCACTGAGCTGGGGAATTCACTACCTGAAATGGAGAGAAAAATTTTCATTACATTTAAATATTTTTTATGTCGTTTGCTGTTGAGACGCTTAGACCGTGGAGTCCTGAGGCCATGACACTTTCAAAACGGCTAATCTACTGTTCAGGTGGTTAAAGAGCTGGTGCGCCTCGGGCAGATTCAGTACGGCGATCCAATCAAATAATAGCGAAATAAGTAAAATGCTGGGCCTAGTATTTTACTTATAGTCTTATTTTTTATTTATTTATTTATTGCAGGAGTTTAGCAGACAGATAGACGGCCCACTGGATAGAAAGCGGTTACCATTGCTTATAGACATTTGCAACACCAAAGGTGCTACAAATGTGCTGCTGCTCTCTTAAGGGGGACCGGAACCTGGTCACTAATGCCGGAACACAACTCAGGGTTGTTATGGCGACATACTTTAGACCAGGGGTGGTAGCCATCCAGTCGGGCAAATGCCCTACCACCTGGCTGTGGGTTGTTTTGTCGCCTCTTACGACAGGCCGCCCGGCCGCAGGAAATTGTATTCTTTCTTCGTTCCTGCACGGATAAAATGAGACGTTTTAATTAAAATTTATTTACAGATTAGCAAAATCGTATCTTGATTACAGTGACACTTAGGACATAGGGATCTATGGGTTAAAGATAGCTCTTGATCCACCCAATCCCCCAAAAAAATTTATCGGTCCATGCGCCAAACACCCGGTATATAGAGTTGCAGTATAAACTTGTACGTCTCGTCATTAACGATAGTAATATTCTTCTTTCCTTTTATTAGATATATCTTTGTTTGAATGAGTAAGCACTATTTGCTACAACTTCATGAATTTTTCGGAAAGTAATTAATACAAAACTTATAAAAAAAAGAACTTAAATAGAATAAGAAATATAAAGAAAACCAATTTTTAGTTGGACTTGTTGCTGGGGAGTTTCTTGCCGCTTCTTCTCCTTAACAGCAATGACACGTTGCGAAGCGATGTATATATTATAATAGGAAGTAATCTTAAATTTTAACTGGTATGTATATGACTTTCAAAAAGTGTTCTTCAGTGGAACTTACTTTGAACAAACCTTTTAAATTTGAATTGACTTATGGCCGGTTCTTATATGTATCTTACTATTCATTCACTTGGCTTACCATCGGTTGAATATTGACAGTACTTGTATGGAGCTTATGTCAAATTCTAACCAGCAGTAAGCCAAACGACGACGCAAATTTTATTTATTTTTTATGCAATGTCACTCCTTCATCAATTCTTCGAAAAGTAATTACATAATATAGCATACTTCTGTACTTAAAAAGAAAAGAGAGATAGACAAATATGAAGTAAAAGAATTTTTAGGTAGAACATGTTGCTGGGGAACTTCCTTTTATCCGTGCAGGAACGGAGAAAGAATACAATTTCCTGCGGCCGGGCGGCCTGTCGTAAGAGGCGACTAAACAACCCACAGCCAGGTGGTAGGGCATTTGCCCGACTGGATGGCTACCACCCCTCGTCTAAAGTATGTCGCCATAACAACCTTGAGTTGTGTTCCGGCATTAGTGACTAGGTTCCAGTCTCCCTTAAGAGAGCAGCAGCGCATTTGTAGCACCTTCGGTGTTGCAAATGTCCATAGGCGATGGTTACCGCTTTCAATCAAGTGGGCCGTCTGCCTGTCTGTTGAACTCCTGCAATATAAAAAAAAAAAAAAAAAAAAACAGCGAAATCACGTTGCGAAGCTGTGTCCAAGAATTGGAGGTAGTCTTAATTTTTAGCTTATATGTATGACCCTCAAAAATTTTCCTCCATTGGAACGTAGTTTAAATATGGTTTGAATAAATTGCTTTTGAATTTACATGAACAGTGAGAAAGATAACTGTTTATAAGTGCAATAAAAATTAACCTCGACAAATTAATAAGAATTTAATTATTTGAACTTGGTCTAATCTAGTATAAATCAGCGCATGCTTTAAAAATCCTTAGTTTATTACCTTGATTTTCTATCTTTTGCAAAAAAAGCAACTTGTTTTTATTTTGATCTACAAAATAGATGCAACAGTTCCGTATTAAAGTTAATTAAGAGATCAAAATGAAGATAATGCTTGTTTAAATGTTTAATTGTGTAATAATAATTAATGAGTTTGGGAAAATCAAGTTATTGTTATGCGAATAGTCTCGTTTTTTTGGAACATATAATCTAATGATAGATATACTTTTATGTAGGCACTAATTATGTATACTACATAAAATAAAAGATATTTATATCTATAGATACCTATAACTATCTATACGGAAAGAAATATTTTTTCGGCAGCCTCTGAATATTGAAACGTCTTAGTGCTGGGCTCAGGCTATCTTATTCTTAAGGAAACGAACTGTAGGTAGACTCACGATGTTTATCCAAGGCAGACGGACAGACAAATATAATATCTATAACGTATTATTACATACCTAATTCACAATCCAAATTAAGCTAAATTAGCATTTAAAGCCAGTTTTACTAATACCATGGGTTATTTAACTAGTAAAAACAATAACACGATGACGTGAACTTGTTTTTGCAATTATTATTATATTTATTAATAGTAGATTGCACTGTAGAAACTTCTACAAGCTAGTATAAGCCCGAGCATTCGCCTGTGAGTTTGACTCACGTAAGCTTATAAGGCTTTTTTATTTGCGCAGGGGGACTAAATTTCGTACCATACTGAGTCCCTCTCGGCTGTGGGGGGGTGGGACCGGACCGCGGCGATAAGCGCCGCGCAGCGTGTGCCCTGGGTCCCATATCCGGTGCTTGTGTGGAAGAATATGAAATGACGAGCAAAGCCACACCCATTGTTCAACCACGCAACGCAGAGTGACCCACTTCACCAACAAAGGTTGGACCCGTCGCATGCCCACGATGTGCGGACCCCTGCGATGGAATCATGGGAGAAGATTTTGTTAAGTTAAAGGGCTGAGCGCGCACAACGGTTTATTGATAATCCCTCCATGGGGTCGTCCATTAATGACCTGATGCTCATAATGCAGAGAGGGGTTTCGAAAAACCACTCGAAATATAGGAGAGGAGGGGTATCGTGAGGTTCACGTTATTTATTTAAATTAGATTATACCTGTATTTATAGATAATATTCTGAATGTTTTAAAGATTCTTTGTACCGAAAAAATGCAGGAGATTTTAGGTAGAGGTTACTCTAAAAATTCCTCACGTGTGAACAGAATGGGGAGTTCGTCGTCACTGTATTTGTTCGGTTACAGTTACAGGTCGTAAGTACCCGGCTTAACAGGCTTACGAGAGCAAAACTCACAGATTTAAGGCCGGGTTAAGGCATAATCTTACGAGCTGCACTAATTTCTAGGACTCCGTAGCCATTTAGGGGAGTGTGGAGCCCTTATAATAACTTCATGTTCGTCCGTCTGTTTTTATTTTTTATTGCGTGAGTTCAGCAGACAGGCACTAGGCAGAGGTTCACCTAATGGAAAGCGTTTGCCATCGCCTATTGACATTTGTAACACTAGAGGTAACACCAATGTGCTACCGTTCTCTAAAGGTAGACTAGTACTTGGTCACTAATGCCTGAACACAACTCAAGTATAGATACATATTATGTTAATGCCATCTTTTACGGCGACTATATATTTTTTTATAAAATTTCGAAAATGTTTTGTATTATAACTTAAAGTGCAGTCTATGAATATTTGAAAATATAAACTGATTTATTAAAATATCAACCCTTTCCCTTAGTTTATCGTTTAACATTTCCTCACAGAAATTAATCCTTACAAGCTACATTATGGTATAAGAATACTGTGTTTTTTTTTCAAAAACAACAATACGATTGCCGGTAAGGGTAATTTTTCCGAAATCTAATGATACCATTTAAGTTTTTGTCCCCGAGATCCTTCGAGTGTTTTTCGCTATTTCGTATTGTCTAGGAATAGGCTCTGACGGCCCACTTGGAAAATTCACCTGTATATACACTACACTGATATAGTTATTCGGTATAGAGGGTGGACTGAGCTAATTAGCTAAAGATTCCGACTCTCTTTTAGGTACTTATCACACCGCCCTTATTTCACCTTAATTTAGACGTAAAAGGCCCTAGATCAGGATAGTGCATAACCACTGAAACACTAGCTCTGTGTCTATTTATTAAAAAAAAATGTATGTACCTGATCCAGGAATAATGTTGGAGTTTTCCTTGGCGAGGAACTCTTCGAAGTACCTCGTGAAGTCTCCCGTGGGGTCCCATCTTGAGGACAGCTTCATCCATTCCTCTGGATATTCGTATTTTAGTCTTCTGATCATCTTAACAGCAGTCTTCTTTTGTCTATCTGTGCACCTAACACATTTAGTTCTGAGAGCTTCTGGAAGTATTCCTGAAAATATAGAAAAAACCTTAATTAGCACAAATACAAAAACTTTATCGTTTAAAAATTGGTTGATTCTATAAAGGAGAAAAAAGCTAATTAAAACAATAGCTGCTAATATAATAGTCAATTACAAGTTCATTCAAATTAGGCAGAGACCTGTTTACTCCGATATATTAGTTCTTGTTAGACATTAAGATATTTATTGCTAAAATATGGTAGTCTTACTTTTTTTTATTTATTGCAGGAGCTCAGCAGACAGGCAGACGGCCCACTTGATGAAAAGCGGTTACCATCGCCTATAGACATTTGCAACACTAAAGGTGCTACAAATGCGCTGCTGCTCTCTTAAGGGAGACTGGAACCTGATCACTAATGCCGGAACACAACTCAAGGTTGTTATGGCGACATACTTTAGACCAGGGGTGGTAGCCATCCAATCGGGCAAATGCCCCACCACCTTGGTGTGGGTTATTTTGTCGCCTCTTACGACAGGCCGCCCGGCCGCAGGAAATTGTATTCTTTCTCCGTTCCTGCACGGATAAAAGTCTTACTATCCATATGAATACTTAGTTATATAACTCAAGTAGTTTATACAATTACAATTGCATTATTTTATAACATAATAACACAATGTTGATGCAATTAATCAGTCATGTTTTGTTGTAATCGTTTGTTTTTTAAGGTTGGTAGTTACTAGTTTCAAATATAACCAATATATATAGTGAACAAAAGCGTCAGATGAAGTGAAGGATTTTTCAAAAACGCGTAAAATGTAGTCGATACACACGTGGTTTGTATCTGTGTGGTTAATAGTAGTGTATCTGTTACGGTTAATGTGATTAATTGAAAATTATTAATATTTATAAGAAATTATAAGAGTAAGAAATTTCTTATAAAAAAAAAAGAAATTAATCACATTTATCGGTGATTATTAATATTGTAACCTTAGTACCTATAAATGTAACATATTGCGTGTGGGATGTGCAGGATATCCAAACTTTTAGTTTATTTAGTATTTTAGTTCAGTACCTATAAGTATTGTGGCAGGTTAAAACGAATGGCTTTCTTTAGCCTACTTCACTCTTAGAGCTCGGGGCTTGGTCTATCTATTTAGTTCGTCTGAGATTGGTAGTATATATAGTTATAATTATTTATTTGGTTAATAATCAATAAGCGTATTATTATTATGCAACTACATTAAACATAAAATTAAGGCAAAAGGGCTCATTGTTGAACCAATCATACCGAGCAGACACCAACTACCCAGTCAAAAGAAAATATACGAAAAAATGTGTATGTGCAGTGCAGTTCACACGCAGCAGACGTGACACATCAGAGAATATACTCACAGGTAATATATTATTCTTTTTTTTTCGGTCCAAATTGGACCTATGTTTAATCATCGGTCTTATTGACTTTCTAATTTGTGCTGTACAATATAAAACTCGTATCTCATTCTCTCGCAGACTTAGTCCTATAGATTTATGTGTTTAACTCTTTTTATTGTAACTTTTTGTTTCTTTGAGTTTCAAATCACAACGATTTCGAAGAAGTTTTACTTCAAAAATGTTTTTAAGATTTCTTTTTTCAGCAAATTTATTTCGAAGCCTTCGAGTCTATTATACTTTTTAGCTCAATAAACCTTTGAGGTTGTTTAAATAATGCCGAGTGTGTGACAGATACATATCTATCTCTTTATTGTCTAAAAACTTAATCTCAACAATACGAGTCAAACAATGGCTTATCGCGTGTATGGATCTTTTTATTGTGACAGATAGAGTAGTTCATATTTTCAATTTTTAGCCGCAACTAATTAATATTATTTACATAAACATATAAAATGCTTCACACTAGCCATATCTAATGCCCCTGCTCCACCTGCATTAGTCAGTGTTAGTCACTGTGAATAAATGCGATTTACTTATTATTGCGTTAAGAAAGCGCGTTAACGATTAGCTACATTAGTACATATTTATGAATTATCTTGAAATGTTTAACGTCATTTACAATGTTGCATCACAAATAACGCGTTAAACCCTTGGCAACATCAAACACTAACACAAAAGACGACTGCAAAAAAGACAATTTATAAGTAATGCACTAAAAAGACCGAAACATGATTGAGAATAGAAAACAAAATTTAAATAAATTATAAAAACAAAGTAAACTCTACTTCGGTTTAACAGACTATATTATGAGCTGAAAGCCTAAGTTAAATACCGGCATTAAGATTAGTAGCAGGCGGGATCAAATGGCAAATTATAAACCAAAAGAAAATTAATGGGTTCGGCTTGTTACTAAAATTAATGCAGGTATTTAACTTAGGCTTTCAGCTCATAATATAGTGTGTTAAACTGAAGTAGAAGTCAGTTTTTTAAGTTTTTTTGTACATACATTTCGTTCGCAATGTAAAATGTCTTTTGTTTGTAAACAAGGAAATTAATTAATATTCCTCACCTTGTCGACCGAGTCATCGGCGAGACATGCATTTAAAATATTTTATTACAACGTGTGACGTCTGTGAATTGTATATTTATTTCAAGTATGCAGGATAATAATTTGGTTTATATACCAACAACAGGCTTCCCGTTGTAGATCCAGCAACGATTTATGACCAATTGCACTTAGCTTGATTGAGAGTTGGCTTAGTTAAGATTGAAAGTAAAATTGTTTAGACAGACATCTACTTCACTGGTAAATTATTACTTAACTTAATAAGGACGTATCTGCCAGTTTCGCCACATAATTTGTTTCTTGCCTAATTCAAATGTAAATCGGGCCTTAGATAATACATTATAACTGCACAAATTAATTAATATTGGCAAAAATAACAAGACAAGATTTATTTTGAAATTTTCACGAATGTTAAGGCTAGTTCCTAGGGTTCTTCTGTTAAATAAGTTTTGCTTTTTTTTAAATTACATTTTCTGAACCCTACAAGATATCGAAATATATCCGAAAATTTGAGAGAAAACACTGTTTTTAACCCTAACATTTAATTAACTTTTGCTACGCCGTTCGAAGCCTTATTCGAAACAAAATTTCAGATATAATTAGTAAGTATAAATTTGTTCTTGCGTTAGTATTAATTTTCAAAAACAGTAAGATAAGAAAAGCCTGGCACGATAAATCGAATGAACATAAGTTAAACTACTCGTAATGTATGTCCTTGAAAACCACGTTTGTGGTACTACGGGTCTGAGAATACGGGGACTATGGCGTCTGCCGGTCGCAGTGTTCGGCGAACATGGAAAAATGGGCAGACGGTAACTCGCCACTCCCTGCATGGGCCCCAGAAAATACCATAGAAGACAGGGGCAACATGGGTGTAAGTGGCTAAGGGGTGTTGAGAGGTGGGCTGCAGGTTCACCAAAGCTACTTCCGACGTTATGCCATTTATCACTTCCACCTCTGGAGCTTGGGGTGGGGGGGGGGAGCTTGCTTTGGTCCCCGAAGTCAGATCCGAGGTGTCGCTACTCACCTAAGCTCCCTATAAAGCCCCCCTGCGGATAAACTACTCTTGATTATGAATTAATAAAAAATAATCGGAATTCGAATAATGATTACGACATTGAGTATTAACGTGTAAGACTCGACTGAAGTTAAGGAGGGAGGAGGCTATAGCAACAACCGGGATTAATAAATGCCAGGCAGTAAGAAGACACCTATCAGACTGTATAGGATAATCTAGCCGCAATACGCTCATTACAAACCACTAAGCTAGCGTAATAAATGACTTTAACAAATCTGGATTATGAATATTATCTTGTGAAATAGATATGTTCCGAGTTATTAATACATACATACATACATACATACATAACTTCACGCCAGTTCCCTTGCGGGGTAGGCACGTACAACAGTTATTAATAGATTTGTTTAAATCGATTTTTTAAATGTCTTTAAAAATCGCTTAAGAATATAAATGCAAAAGATTCTAGTCTTATTTAGTGTTTTTAATGGTGAAGTTTTGAACGCTTTTAGCAAAAGAATATATTAACTTGATTTAAGTGCAATTTTGTTTTTTATGGAAGACTTGACCTTTAAATACTAATATTTATCTCTAAATGTACTTTAAAGTTGAAATATTGTAATGAATTAAAATTGATCAACGAAGAAGAAAGAAAGGAGGAAGGATATCCATATCCATATCCATCCAAATTTATATTATTTTGTGAATACCTTATATAAAGGGTATACACAGGTGAATTGTTTAAGTGGGCTTTCAGGGCCAAATTCTAAACCATGCTAGTTAGCAAAACACGCAAAAGAGTCTCAAAGCTGACTTTGACGAAAACTAAAATAGTATCATTAGATTTTTGAAAAATGCCATAACCTTTTCAGGAATCGAATCAGCTGATTTTGTATTAATATACCAAATCATAGTGTAGCTTTTAACTATCAATTTCTGTGAAGGAATGTCAGACGGAAAACAAAATGTTTGCAAAAATTTCGATACCTGACAAGGGTAATTAATTTTTCAATATCTAATAATACCACTTTAGTCTTCGTCAAAATCGGTCTCGAGACTCCTTTGAGTGCCATTTCGTATAGCTTAGGATTTGACCCTGAAGGCCCACTTGAATACTTAATTCTGTATACTAGTTACGTAATCTCATATAATTAAAATACAGAAATTAATTGGCTAATTGCTCAGACGATTAAAGAAGTAGATCAAGGCCCGAACCCTCAAAATGAAGCGGTCTAAAGGAAGCCAATTTTGGAACAAGAAGTCCAAGACCAAGTTCATGATCGCGATCTTTCCTGTTCCATAATGATAAACTATAGTGGAACAGTTCATGGAGCATTGATGTCATTAATGACGAAATACACAAATGTCATTGCTTGATTTGAAAATCGCGCCTTTTCCAATGTCGATCGATAGAGAGAATTAATCCTCTGTGGTCAACGCCCACTTCGGACCACCTCTTGACATGTGTCGTCGTGAGCGCTGTGTGATCGAAAATAATGACATCATTAGTTACGGTTTCGCCATAACCATAACGACCGTGGTCGACATGTGGAACGGCAGACGGAGCATTTTGGGCGTTGTGAGATACTAAAGGAACGGACCCTAAGTAATCGAATTAGTAGGCATGGATAATGATGAAATATTGGGTTGGCAAAAGTGATTGCAGATCATGTCGACACATGGATTTTACTTTCTTTCGTTTAGTTAACGTGTTCAAAGTATCAAACTTATATTTGTTCTTATTGTTTGGACTTCTTTCTTTCCTTCAGTAAAAAAAAATATTTTGATTATAATTTTAGTGTCTATTCCAGATTGAATTTTCTTTAAGTGTTGTGAAAGTTTAAAGTTGTAAAGTAACGTAACGTTACGTTGTAAAGTAACGTTGTCATAAACAATATGTCATTCATTGTATTACTTCAAATCAGGTTGGCTTCGACTCATCTGTGTGTTTTCTGGGCAGTTGTCTAGACTATATGCACTTAGTTTCTTTGTTATTGTAGTAAATTTAACAAGAAATATTAGTCTTGTTCCTAAAAAAATTATAGAATACAATCTCCTTTAACCAAATATGTTATTTATAATAATAATATCCCATCAGAAATCATCATTCATACTTCATAAGATTTCTTAGTTTACCGACCATAGGTATTTAGTTCCTTTGCCTGTTTTTATACATTCGTTAAAACATAAAAATGACAGTTTAGTTCATGAGCTTTTAGCTTATGCCACTTTTTCATCTCAGATGTTATAGTTATTGAACATTTAACGCCGATGTAGCGATGAGTTTATTGCGTTAATTGTAATGTGATATTGTTATTAATTGTTAATAACGTTAAATGTTGACAAATAACGTATTTATATATAATTATAATGTAGCTATGATTTTTAAGCGATTTTCACCATTAGTTTTTTATTGAAGGTTAAAATTTTCATTGAAGGTTTAAATGTAAAAAACCTATTAAGATTTTATTCACTGAAGTAGGAAACCTATGGAAATGAAACGTCAATAAAAAATGCGTGCCACTGTGACGTCATCTGGCCACTAAACATGGCGGTTTTAGTGCTGCCCAGAAGATTTTAATGTTATTAGGTTTTATCGATAAACGTCCTTGGCTCATTTTATTTTCAATATTATTGAGTATTAATTATTTGTAGAATTTACACTTTAATAGGAAGTAAGTATATTGTTATGTGCAAAGATACTTTGATTTAGATGTGTGAAATCTAAGACAAGTTCGTGTTTCAAATTTAACGAGTAAACGATATGACGATTTTTAAAAGTTGCTACACTGATTTGATAAAGTTCTCGTTTGACAACACAGTGACCACAAAACATAAACATATGGCGTAGTACAGTGTCATCTGCCCATCTCTAGCATGCTAAATTTTATCGTCGTTTCGTATGTTGCCGTCTCGCTTGCACTTGCGTATATGCCGGAAAGGGATGGAAGCTTTATGTCGGCGATAAAACGTTAGCATGCTAGCTAGCTATGCTGTTTTGGATATCAAAATAAGAGTACGTGTTTTTCCTATGAAAAACACGTACTCTTATTTTGATATCCAAAACAGATTAATTAGATTGTAATAGAGAGGTAAGTAGTCTAAACTACTTACCTCTCTATTACAATCTATTTTAATTGTGTTGCTGACTCTAAAGTTCGTAACACATTACCGCAACGCACCTCAAGATAGGTGCGCTGCACCATAAGTGAGAGTGATTCAAATTTTAAACTTATTAAGGGCCGCGTGATAAAAAAAAACAAAACTCCTACAGAACATTTATTTAATTACAAACGTCATTCCTTATGACTTCCGCTCTAAAATCACTTAATTATTAAAAATTTAACGAATTTACAATAGTTTTTATTAAAGTAAAACTAATAAAGGCATAAGTTTATAATATGAGTTTTATTTGTACCTTAGATGTTTTACATGGAATACAAAATTCAAAGAAGTGACACCATCAGTTTTGGTTTATTCCTCTAAAGATGTCAAAGCATATTACTTTTATCTAAGTAGGTTCAATAGCTTCACTATAAAGAGTCTGTATATACAAAATCTAACATCTCTTGAAGCTAAAGAACAGCAGAGTCCTTAAATGTGCAGCATATACCAAGGTAGAGGTGTCAGGACCGGCCAAAACAGGAATTGTTTCCAACTGGTTTTCTTTTAATATGCCAGTTTTATGTTGGCTGACATGTCGCTGCAAAATATTGAAATATTAGTTTAGAATAATTGTGTCCACAGTATTTTTTTCATAAAATTTGCTTAAATTATGACATTATCATTCAAATTGGCCAAATACATTTCTTGGATGGAATCACAGCCACAAAACCCATAAGTTTTTCTAAAATAGTTATATAAAATGAGAATGACATAGACTACAACTAGTAACTAGCATATCAGTAATAAGGTAGCAGCAACAAGTATATCAAAGGCTAAAAGTGAAAGTACAAATTTCAATTATACGAGCCGTCTCCATGAGAGTGAGAGGCACGAGAAGAGATTAAGGCCTTCGACTGCGAAGACGGAGCAGGAATTATATAATAAGCCGACAGTCCAACGACTATCCTGCTGATCATCGTCCCATCATACAAAACTTGTATATTAATTTTGATCCTTTTATAGCACGTTTTGTTATAAAATAATATGTATGTATTAAAATATGTATATAATTTAAAAAAAGTATATCAATACTAACTATAAAAGTATATACAGTATTAACTTACTCTTACAAATTTGAAGGGCACGGCATCATCTCGTAGTCGAGTCACATCCAGAGTTTTGTTGAAACATTTATCATCAAAGTGTAGCGAGCAAATATAAATATATTTTGCATTTGGCTTTATATTTTCCATTCCAATGGCTTCCAGCCACTTTTTCTTTATACGCTCATTTCTTGGGATCCTATAAAATATGTTTTAATTATTATTTTTCTATGTTTTAAGCGGGGTAGCATGATAAAATAAGAAATTTTATATAAGCAATCATATTATATCGATATCAAAGTCGATAAATAATGTACAACCCCAGCTAATAAATTAACATTATTTAAGCGTAAAAATATAGTTAAATAAGTTAAATCCATTCATGACCTATAACTGCACATAAGAACCTTGCTAATTATAATGAAAATCTTCCTTTATTTTCCCGGAAACATTAACAATAAGCAATATTTTTAAAGTTATTTACAGCGTACCTGTGTATGGTTAAAGATGACTGATTTGGTGTTTTTCTTATGCCGCACCCTATTACACTGCACACGGACATATCTGCGACGTAATTATTTATATTTGGCTTCAATTATTTTAAATCACAAGCAGAATATTGAAAGATAATTAGTTATTTTGATTTATACCACGACTTTTTGACAAGACAAGTACCGGGTGCACTGACTGATAATGACATTTGGTGCACTAAACATGGCGGATTTTCGGCCTCATTAGGTATTTACGTATATTCATGTTCCACTTTATGTACGCACTGAAATACTGTTATATTGTTTTCCTGCGAGTTACAATGCTGAGTAAGAACGAGATAGATATATGTTTATGTGTGTGCCTTCAAAATGGATGCTATTTGTATAAGCAATTGTACGTATAGAACAATATGTCGCGTCCCTATTATTGGACAAACAGTAACTGCTACACTCATAGTTTTATTTATTTTTTAAATTACTAATAGGGGTGCAGACACATGTTACAATTTCTCATATTTATACGTATAAAAGAACAGGCGTCAAAATAATATTATGTTATCGTCTAGCTCTTAAAATATAATAAAAATAATTTTAATTTTTAAACAATAATTAATGCGTTATTTGACTCCTTTTACTTGTACCTACTTGAGGTCATAAGTACGTATACTCAAACGTAATCTATAAGGCGACGACGTTCTGTAAGTTTATACAAAGTATCGTAATTGACTTGACAGTCCCGCTCCCCTATTTGTCATCCATTACTTGACTAAATATTCAATTTTTCGAAAAGTGATTAATTAATTAATTAAAAAATTAATTAAGGCGGCGAAGTCCGTCAATGGAGTACGCAAGTAGCAAGAACAGAGGGGGCAGAGTAATTATTTATTATTGTTTTCCTATTCATATAACTTGATCACGGATCGTGTTAAAATTATGTAAGATTTTCCTAATGACCTAATTATCATAATTGGATTCCGGATTAATTTATCCATAATGTAATTTAATGTTATTAAACTTAATTAGCTGTTTTTCACACAATAAAGCGTAATCAAAACAGATTCATACTTTGTGTTGTGGTTGGATTTACATAATTTTCGTTTAGCACCCAGCAGTTAGTGTTCTTTTTATCTTTTCCCTATGACCTAGGTTCAACACAGAATTTATTTTCATTCCACATCACTTTTTCCTGACACTCTACCCTTACTTCTTACACATAATCTATCTATATATACTATAATAAATCTGTAAATGGTTCGAGTTTGTACGATGCGTTTAAAAATGTAAAAAAATCAGGAGAGCTAATTAGGACCAGCAGATTCCGAATATATATTTTTTTAGAATTTTTGTCTGCCTGATTTCAAATTATAAAAGTGTGGTCTTTTGTTTTTTAGATTTTTTGCGGTTTTCGTTAATCGATATAATTTGTCAGAGTTAAAAGTTTGGAGGATGTTTGTTACTCAATCATGCTAGAACGCACAAACGGATTTGAGTGAAATTTTGCATAGAGATAGTTTACAGTCTGAAACAGCACATAGGTAACTCTTTATCCAGGAGAAATGTACATAACATTCAGGCGAGCGTAGCCGCGGGCAAAAGCTGGTATTACCCATAACACAAGCGTGCTTAGCTTGAGAATATACAATGTGTGCGTTTTTAAAAAGAACTTCTATCCCGGCACAAAAAATTTGTTTTTGGCTTCCCTTCTTGCCGTCCAAATACTATATATTATAAAAGCTACATATGAAATGAGAAGGTTGCAATGAAAACAATTAATAACTCGAAATGTGTAAATTTAGTCTCATTATTATATTAATTTAGCTTAGACCACAAAAACACTAATCAAAATTCTATTTCAGAATACACTCAACGGTTAGATGTAGGCAAAAAATTAAGATTGGTAGGTACTAATATCTCTGACAAGGCTTTATATCAAAACATAGGTGTAATTTGAAGTATTGATTGTTATCAATGTTATTTATGGATACTGCGCTAAATTACAGCACTTATGACTGCAAAACGTAGAAAAATGACCAAAAACATAATTATTATTTATTATACATCACGAATCACCTTCCAAGCGTGGGCCGGCCGTCTGTCTGTTTGCCACCTTCGCAATTCAAGAAGAAAGATGTACTTATATTGTTTTCAAAATATACCGACTGATTGTGTTAATCTCAGAGTGGTAATAACGCTGTGTGATCTTTGTTAAAGGCTTGTGTTTAAACGCCTACCAGAAATACACCTATTTTACTACCAATAAATTCGAAATACCTGCCAGAATGGATAAATGCTCACCAAACTGTGTTTCATGAAGTACTGTAGAAATGTAGCTATTTTCCTTTTTATGCTATGCCATAAAAATATATAAACGCTTTTAAAGCTAATTTCAGACCAAACATTTTATATTATCGTTAAATAGATATTACCAATATTTTGTTTCACCATGCACCTTCATTTTAGTAATTTTTGCTGAGGCAAAAAAGCAAACGGTCGAGCGTACAATTATTTTAAATACCAAATATAATATTGCGTATTCCAAACACATGTTGCTAGTATATTGTTTTATGAATTTGATATTAAATTAAAATAACAATCATAATATAGCCAATTAAATACTTCACTCTCAATATTACTGCAACACAAATGATTCCCAGGGTCTCGAGGTAAGTAAAAATTAATCACTGGTACGCTGCCAAAGAAAATAAAACAAAAGTAAAGCGAAATTACAAGAGCCCGGCGGATTATGTTTTATTATATTTATAGGTACCGAGGCGTTCGACCTTATAAGATTAATTTGTACTCTAAAAAGTGCCCATTTATCAATGGCACTTTAAGGAACACAATAGTTAAAATCAGTCAATCATAATATTTTCTTAAGTTTTCGCGACTTGTATACATAATAAAACTACGTTTTAACGGTTTTAAGCGCGGTAATTTATTTGATTTTGGTTATTCTGACGTTTCGGCCACTTTTCAGTGGCCGTGACCATGGAAGGCAAAGATGTCGTGCACCGGAACACAAACCAACTTGACTGATAATTTCTTTTATTTTCCTTCCACCCATTTTAATATTATATAAAATTATTAGAGCTAGGCATGTTTGCTGAAGAGTGTCTTGCGCCGCTTCATCTCTTCAAGCTATAACAAGTTGCGAAGCGGTGATAAATTAGATTAGCCCGCAGAGTGATTGGGAGCAATGGTGTCGTTGGATAAACAAAATTTAATCTAACTAATTAAAATAATGCACAAGTTGGCTAAATAAAACTTTAACACTACTCGTAGGCACTTGACATCTTTGTCTTCTTTTTATAATTTGGACCGTGTTTTAGTCACGGCCACTGAAAAGTGTGGGCCGAAACGTCGAGCCTGAATAACCAAAATCATAATATAGCCAATAAATTACCGCGCTTAGGAAACAAAAGTAAAGCGAAATTACGTTTTATTATATTTATAGGTATTTATAAGATTAATTTGTACTGAATATTTATCAATGGCACTTTAAGGAACACAATAGTTAAAATCAGTCAATCATAATATTTTCTTAAGTTTTCGCGACTTGTATACATAATAAAAAACTAACGGTTTTAAAAGAAAAAGTGCCGGTGGCGGCTGTGCTGGTAGCAAGGCTATAACAAGTAAATAAGTAAAGGGAAACAAAATTTAAACTAAATAATTAAAATAATGAACTGTAATCTTAGTTTAACAATAATATGTTTTGGATTCAGGTTGGATAATTTGATTACACTAAAGCTATTTAGAACTGTAATTTTCGGTTTGAATTTTAGTAAAACAGTATTTGGTGAGCATTTATCCATTTTGATAAGCAAAAAGAATTTAAATACAAAACGTACAATTATTCTGATGAGTGTATATTTATTTTGGAACATGAAGCGTCGTTTTTTAGGCACCTCGGTATAGAGTGGATTAAATTTATATGAAGTTAATATAATTATTTTACTTGGTACTTAGTCTTAGGGACAAAAAAATATTTTGGTGAGCATTTAAATTGTATCCCTTGTTAAATAAAAAAATATTATAAGTTAGGTCTTAAACAATTCAAGACATCGTTTGTTCTAAATACGCTAACACACAATAGTTGACATTGAGCTATTATTTTTAAGCTCTATTAATAGTAATATGTTTTTAAGATCACAGTCATGACATGAATGAAGACAAAACAGGAAGGCTTAGTCAGTCGTGCACATAATGTACAATTGTTGAGTTTCGCGTTTAATTTGCATATACCTACTCGTAGTTCCTTTGGTACGATTGTAATACAGTTTTCTTTAACTGTTTGAGTTCTGCAGGTAGGCAAATGGTCCATCTGATGAAAAGCAATTACTGTCACCTTGTGAACATTTATAACACCAAAGGTGTGTTACCTGCTGCTAACTTGGACTCTATAAATGCTTTAAAGAAAGACTCGATTGCCTTTCTTCTCCTTAAAATATGGGTTCGTATTTTGTAAATTTACCTGTCGTCGATAACTTATGAATAATCAAATTTCAGCCAAGTGAAATCATGACCTATATACCTCAAATTCAACAATTGCTAGTTTTGGGGTTATGATAACAACGGCATCAAGGTTATCGGGATGTAGGTATAACATGAAAATTAAAAATATCTCTCACGAAATGTACATATTTTACAACTACCACGTGCTGACGGTGAACGAAAACCATAGTGATGAAACCTGCACATCGAGATAACCGATGTGTCAAACCTTCCAATCTTATCGCTCCTCCTCCTATAAAATGGAAGGCCCGAGCCTAGTGTGACATTTATGGGCTGTTATTAATATTTTTTTATAAATAGAAAAAGGATAATAACCTTTACAGAAGTATGGTTAATCTGGGAGACTGAAAGATATGCAGGAACGGAGAAAAAATACAATTTCCTGCGGCCAGGTGGCCTGTCGTAAGAGGCGACAAAACAACCGACAGCCAGGTGGTAGGGTACTTGCTCAACTGGATGGCGACCACCACTGGTCTAGAGTATACCGCCATAACAATCTTGTATTGTGTTCCGGCATTAGTGACCAGGTTCCAGTCTCCTTTAAGAGAGCAGCAGCGCATTTGTAGCACCTTTGGTGTTACAAACATCCATAGAGGATGGTTACCATCATGTGGGTCGTCTGCCTGTCTGCTTAACTCCTGCAATAAAAAAAAGATGTTTCGAGACATGAGTGGATGAAGAACATATCATAATTTAAAAATTGTTATTTTTGAGTCGAACTATGGTATAATGTGCATAAAAACGCTAATGTAGTTTTTTTTTTAATAAGAACAGAATGAACGAGTTTGAACGAATCCAAATTAAAATGAAACAACAGTTTTCCGTTCTCACTAGACTCATAGGTTGTAAGAAGAAAACTATTTTAAGCTTAAGCTCCTCTTTGTACATCACTACTATTTTATAGTTTTGTATGTATGTCTTTTGTGTACAATCAAGAATTTTTGCCCAGTTTCTTAATGTTCACCAATAATAATAAATTAAAAAAAAAATTTATTCATAGTCACAGTACATAAGAATGAAGAACTATTGCCTACTTTGTACAATCCAAAAGAGATGTTGTAGTTTTGTCATGTAAGAGAGAGGAAATTTTCAAAATAGAATAATTATAAAAGAAAACAGTGACCACACCAAATAGTTTACAAAAGTCCAAAAAAAGAAAGATGAATAATTACATAGTATAGATTCTGTGTAACTTGTTAGTCAAGAACACAATAGAACCCTTTTGCATTAATTGCGTCTATAGTAATTTCTATAGTATAATGCAATTAGTATAACCATAGATTATGAGATGAGACCTTCATACGCCATTCACACTATTGATATATATAAGAATGTGATTGAAACACGTACTATTGCGCATATCAATCTTTGACTTCAATGATCGGTAACCGTGAAGCGAATATCCTATTAGAAGCGATAGGGCTGTCATAAAAATAGTATATCTACAGCACACGCATATTATGATGTTTATGTAGTATTTCGAATACCTAAATGCGTACAGTTTTTTGAACTAAGTCTTGTACTGTACAAAAACGTAATTCAAAATTCGTTATAGTATTTAGTTCAATAACAATTGATTATATATTGCTAAGAAATGTTAATTAGTGCTTCAATCTCGATAAAACTGCTGTACATCTGGTCACACTGAGCATCTAATATTAGGTTGGCAACTAAGTTCTTCCCGTGTTTTTAAACCACACTTCATCGGACCATGGAAGAAAAATATTATTCTTCCATGATCGGTTGAATCTGGATGACCAAAACGAGGTACGTCGTTGATGTCAAAAATTTTACTTTTAAACTTTTTATAGAAATCACGAGTTTTTTTTAGCTATGGCACTCTCTATACACATCACAAATGGCGCGAGCAGCTTTCATGGTATTATAACTTTCATTAAAAGCAAAACGGTGTCCAAAATGTTCATTTTTATCAACTTAGCATTCCATTTAACCATCTGAAAATTTATAATAATATAAATTATTATTTCGAATATAAAATATCCACTCTCGAATGATTTAATAGCGGAATGTTAAATTTTAAAGACACGACAAGAACTAATTCGCCAATCTAATATTTATCTTACTAATGGACTTGTATCCGTCTAAATACATAAATTAATTTAAACATTTTCTTCACCAACCCTATAAATATTGTCGACCTTAACCAGGTAACTATGTCACACAACGGTTCGCAAGTCAAATCTAGCATGTGTGATAAGTGAAAATATAAACATTATTTTAGTAGAGTTCTTTGACATATTTTATGAATCATTTGTAAAGGAATCGCTTATTAAAATATTTGTTACTAATAATTGTGACAACAGCGCACAGTTGAATAAATATGTTGTTAAAATATGTAAATAATGTCCTCACGCTTTTTAGAACTAATAAAAAATAACTTATAAATAAAAGATGAGTTGGCTGGTATGACTGTAAAACATCAGCTACTGTTGCTTTTAATGCCTTGAAAGGAATGTTGCTAGCGATTTATTCATAAAAATGGTCTCTATTAGAAAATAAAAGTATGTCTTTCTTAATCACATTTTGGGGCGTGTATTGACTTCAATTTAGTATTTTAATAATTTTATTTATCAGGCCAGCTAAACTTTCAAGTCCAATGTCATTGACTCCTACCTGACTTGACAATGGTATTTTTATAGGTGAATAATTATTTAAATGAATTTGTGTGTTTTGATATTATATTAGATTAAACTCTGTTTCGATTTCTATACGTATATTTTGTCATTTCAGAGCTTTTATATTGTTTTAGATGTATAGAGATAATTTTGTGTTATGTATGATAGACGTATGTGACGTTAGTAACATGTATGATTAATAATAATATTATGTAGTAATGAAATGAAGTTGTAATGAATGAAAAGGTTGAGTTAATCGCAGACAATGTGATTTAGCTACGTGTTATTTTTGTTTGAAAATTTAGTTGAATTTAAATATCGTCCTCAAACGGTAATTACAGACATATTTATGCTGTCGCTTTTCCATGACCATTTTTTGATTTATGCACTATTTATTAAGGGATTTCGGCTCAGTGTCAGTTCATCATGTGCTGTAAGGAGTTCTGTCTAAATGATACATAAAAATAAGAATTCATTTATTTCACAAATTCAAGACAGTTTCGTATGCAGTTTAAAATGTATAATAATTGTAAGGTTAATAAAATTAATAAAAATAAAATCTGTTTTTTTTTTAAATAACTGCTAAGGTATAATAACCAGACAGGCTAGCTACTCACTAGACGGAAAGTGGTTACTGTTGCCCGTGGACAGCTTATAAACCCTATTTGTCAGAGTTTAATGGTAAAAAATATTTTTAAATAATACATGAATTATCTATAATAAAGACTAAAGGCATAATTGTCATTTCAATTGGAGCAGCAGAAAGACGACCTAACTTTCTTACCGATTCAGGCAGATGGTCAGAAGTGAATCCGATATATTTTTGTCTAATATTTCCTGGTTCAACGTCCTCACCTGTCAGTCCATAAGGTCTTAACATTTTACAGAACGCACAATCAGCATTTACGCGAGCACGCGTTATTATCGACAGTTCACGTAGAAGCACCGCGACTCGCGTACGTGTTACTCATACATCATATCATATCATATCTAGTATTAAGTTAATATCAATAAATCATAGTTAAAGTTATTTCATCTAATTATTTAATATCCTCAGATGTGACAAACCGTACATCTTTATGGTCCTTCGAGCTTTACGTTAAGCAGGACCTACTTCGCGAGTGATTGATACATAATAGGAGTACCAGCGCGGTAGGAACTGCCACGTAAGTGAGCTAGCAACATCGGTGAGTCCACATTGTCAATCTTATCTAAGAAATCTAATCGTTACTATCACGAGAAAATGGAAGATCTCGTTCTAACACAAAATCAAATCATGGGAGCCATGGAACAACTCCTGGTCAATTTCAAAAAAGACGGTGTCGAACGCAAGACTCCGGCTCATATAAAAAAGCGGATAAGCACATTGGAAACGTATTGGCAAGAGTTTCAGTGTAACCACATAAAAATTTGTGAATTTGAAAATAAATCACATGATTATTTTATAAATAGGTATTATGAAAGAACGTCAAATTTTTATTCAGAAACACGTGCCTATATGATTAATTATTTGCCATCGGAATCTAAGGAGAAAGGTATCATCAGACCTGAAACGCCAGGGCATTTAACACAACCACCATCAAGCGATCAGAGACATGCGCAGGGGGTAGACAGGACGCCTCAACCATCCGCGCGTTCCGAAACATCCTTTCAGGTTCCGAAGACTCAAGGTTCGCCTAGTAGACTGGAAGAATTATTAAGAAAGCAAAGTAGTAATTTTAAAGCGTTCCAAAGAACTATCAAGAGCATAGACCTGGAAATCATTTCCCAAAAATGGGAATTTGAAGACGCAATGACCTCAGTGCAGACACGATGGTCCGTTATTGATGCTCTGCATTGGGAAATTGACAGCGAGCTCTACGAAGAGAATGAAGAATATGAAGAAGCATACAACTCGTGTGAGCAAAGGTATCTTCAAATCAAAAAAGACATAAATAGCAAGATGTGGTCAGAAAGTCATCGCGAAAAGTCTACTCCACATATCGACATCCCGACGTTCAGCGGCAGTTATCATCTGTGGGTATCCTTTAAGGATCTGTTTTTAGAAACTATTCACAGAAACAGATGCCTATCGAACGCACAGAAGATGCAGTTCCTAAAAAGCAAGCTTAAGGGCGAAGCTGAGAAATTGGTGCAACATCTAAATATAAGCTCTGATAATTATACTGCTTGTTGGGAGTTACTGGATCATCGCTACAGTAACCCTAAGCTAATATTCAACTCTCACATGCATATTATCATGAATCTTCCGATGATACCGCAACAATCAGCATCAGCAATCAAAAGGATCCACGACACAACGAATGAATGCTTAAATGCTATAAAAAACCTAGGGGTTGCTATTGATACCTGGGACCCGATGATAGTTTATATCTTATCACAAAAATTAGACCAAGAGAGCCACAATGACTATATCGAGTCATTAAAAAATCCAAGGGAGTTGCCATCCTTACAGGAATTTTTAAAATTTTTAGAGGCGAAATTTACCGCCTTAGAATCATCAAAACGTAAGCAAGATCAATCAAAGCCTATCCAGCAACATCAGCAAATATCTTCATCAAACGCATTCAAAAAATCATACAAATTTAAATCATTTATTAGCAATCAAAATCCATTACTTAAATCGCAAAACAATAAGAAAAATACCTCGGCAACAGTGCAAAATTGTCCAGTTTGCAATAAAAATCATGTCGTACCGAATTGCGACATTTTCGTAGGGTATCGACCTGAGGTACAAAGGCAAACTATTGCAAAGTTATCGTTATGTAAAAACTGCCTTTATAATCATTACGGTAGAGATTGTTTTTCGAACAAAAATTGTCATAAGTGTCATGCAAATCATCATACTATTGTTCATGAAGCATTTACTTCACCGATGACATCGCAAAATTTCGCAATATCGGATAACTTTCATAAACAATCGAAAAGCAGCGCACACGTGTCGCTGGAGGACACGCAGGAAATTCTCTTAGCCACATCCCTGGTGACAGTGCAAGCCGCAGATGGCACTAAGATTATCATGCGTGCTCTCATCGACCAAGGATCACAGACATCGCTTATAACAGAAAACGCAGCTCAAACACTAGGTATCCCACGCCAGCATTGTAAAGGAGTAATCTTAGGATTAGGAGCGCAGGCAAATACTTGCAAAGGCATCATGAATGTCACAATATCTTCTATCTATAGCGATTATTCGCTAAATACCGGAGTTTTTATAATGAAACACGCAGTTAACAATTTACCCAATCAATCATTTTCCAAGCCAAACTGGTCTTTTATAGAAAATATACAATTAGCAGATCCAGAATTTTATCGTCGTAGATCCATAGACCTGTTATTAGGTGCAGACATCTACTCATCTATTATCATGGGAGGAATTATCAAAGAAAACGACTCATTGCCGGTAGCCCAGCAAACACGACTGGGATGGATTTTATGTGGCAACGTGAAATCATACCAATGTAATGTAGTCATGCTTGATGTAGAAAACTTGCATAAGTTTTGGTCTATCGAAGATATCAACGAAAAAATAGATATTTCGGATGAGGATTATCAATGTACTGAGCTTTATAAATCCACGACTACTCGTCAGCCAGACGGGAAGTACGTTGTTCGCCTTCCTCTACACCCAGATGCAGAGGAAAAGCTAGGGTTATCTAAACCAAAAGCATGTGCCCAATTTTATCAGCTAGAAAAAAAATTGCAAAAGGAATACACATTATCAAATAAATACAGAGAATTTATAAATGAATATATCGATATGGGTCACATGCACTTAACAACAATAAGCAATATGAAACCTGCCTACTATTTGCCGCACCACGGTGTACATCGCGCTGATTCGAATACTACGTCACTGCGAGTTGTATTTAATGCATCGGAAAAAACAGATACGGGTTTAAGTCTTAACGATCTTATGTATCGGGGTCCAAATTTGCAACAGGATATTTTATCATTAATATTAAAATGGAGGAAATACAAATATGCCTTTACTGCAGACATTGAAAAGATGTTTAGGCAGATTTTCGTACATAAAGAAGACCAGCGTTATCAACAAATCGTTTGGCGCGAAAATCCCAATCATCACCTCAAAGACTATACTCTAGCGACTGTAACATATGGCACTAAAGCTGCACCATATTTAGCAATGATGACACTTAAACAGTTAGCTATAGACGAACGCAGTCGTTATCCAGTAGCAGCAAAAGTTTTAGAGGAGCAGTTTTACATGGATGACGTACTTAGTGGCGCGTTTGACATCACATCGGCAAAGCAATTGCAAAAGGATCTTATAGAACTCCTCAAATCAGGAGGATTTAACCTTCGTAAATGGTCAGCGAACGAGATAGCATTATTAGAGAGTGTTGATAAAGCAGAAAGCATACCTAATACGTATGATTTTAAGTATCAAGCGTCTACAAAAGCACTTGGTCTTACGTGGAATGCTCAACAGGATAAGTTTAATTTCATGTGTAAGTTAACTACGCAGCCAGATGCGAAGCCAACGAAGCGAGTACTATTAGGCGAAATATCCAAAATTTTCGATCCACTTGGATGGTTAGCACCGGCAGTAGTACAGCTTAAATTATTGTTCCAAAGCGTGTGGTCGATAGATCTCAAATGGGATGACGTCATACCAGAGGATATGTACACAAGATGGATCCGACTGAGAGCAGATATCGAAAATATAAAGGATATAGAAGTTCCAAGATGGATAGGAAGCGAGCAGAATGATACTATCGAATTACATGGTTTTTGCGATGCATCCCTAGCGGCATACGCATGCGTTGTCTACGCGCGAATAGTTCGTCAAAACCAAGTAAAAATCACACTCTTAGCGGCAAAAACTAAACTAGTACCGATCAGCAAAACTTCCGCATCAAAAAAGAGTGACATATCATTGCCCAGGCTTGAATTAAGTGGCGCACTCTTGCTTTCAAAACTAATGACAAAAATCAAGCAAAGCTTAAGCGAGTATAATGTACAAATTATAGCATGGTGCGACTCTACTGCAGTCCTTGGGTGGTTACAAGGTGATCCGAGTCGATGGAAACCCTTTGTAGCCAATCGAGTGAAAGAAATCACTGCAATTATACAACCAGAGTGCTGGTTTTATATCAAATCTAGCGAAAACCCAGCTGACTGTGCCAGTCGTGGTACGTTTGTTGAAAATTTAATAAAACATGAACTGTGGTGGAAAGGTCCTTCTTGGTTACCTTTATACGATCATCAAGCATATCAAAAGCAATCTATATTTAAAACGGATTTAGAGTCTAAGAAAATATTATCAAATGTCATTATAAAAAACGATAATACGCAATTAAACTTCATCAGCGATTTTATAAATAAGTATAGTAATTTCACGCGGGCGTCACGCGTACTTGCATGGATAATGCGAGCATTTTCTCGTGACCGCCAGAAAAAATCATTTTTGTCAACAGATGAACTGCGCAGTAGTCAATTGAAAATCATTAGGGCTGCGCAGAGTTTAGAGTTCGAAAAGGAGATGAATGATCTTCGAACACAGGATAAGGTGGATCAAAAAAGCAAGCTGTTATGTCTTAATCCGTTTATAGACAGCGAAGGTCTACTGCGAGTTGGTGGTAGACTAAAAAATAGCAATATATCTTACAACATGAAACATCCTTATATCATTCCCCATAACAGCCATCTAACTAATTTATTGATTGACTTTGCACATAAATCGACTTTTCATGGAGGAGCGAGATTAACTCACTCTTACCTTCGTAATCAGTACTGGATAGTAGGCGGGAATAGAGCAGTTAAAAAACGATTGCGTTGTTGTGTACTATGCAAGCGACACAATCCCATCAAGCATACACAACTCATGGGAAACCTTCCGGAGGCTAGGAGCAACCCCACGAGGCCTTTTTATCATAGCGGAGTAGACTATACAGGCTACGTAGATGTCAAATCTAGCAAAGGCCGCGGCATCAAATCTACCAAAGGGTATGTGGCTGTATTTATCTGTATGGTTACAAAGGCGGTACATTTGGAGTTGGTATCCGACCTTACATCTTCAGCATTTTTAGCAGCATTACGTCGATTATCGGCTAGAAGAGGAATCCCACGTCACCTATACAGTGACAACGGCACTAATTTTGTAGGAGCAAGCAAAATATTAGCGAAAGAATTTATTAACCATCAGTCAATACTATCAGAAGACTTCTACGCGGAACTTAATCAAATGAAAATCGAATGGCATTTCAATGCGCCTTCTTGGCCTAGTGCTGGAGGGCTATGGGAAGCAGCTGTTAAAAGTTTAAAATACCACTTACGTAGAGTCTTAGGTGATCAAAAGTTAACATATGAAGAGTTCACAACTCTGCTTTCTCAGCTTGAAGCTTGTCTCAATTCGAGACCCTTAACTACATTAACCGAAGATCCACAAGATTTGGATTATCTTACTCCTTCACATTTCTTAGCGAGCGGTCCAGTATTGACAATCGTAGAGACTGAAAGAGATGAAAGAACTAGGTGGCAACTTACGCAAAAAATATTCAATGACATCTGGAAACGATGGCGCGCTGAATATTTAACGCAATTATCTGCCAGAAGTAAATGGCGAACTTCACAGTCTAATATAGAGTTAAATGACGTCGTAATAATACATGACGCCAATCTACCACCAGGAAAATGGTCATTGGGACGTGTTATCGAATTACATCCGGGAACGGATGACCACGTCCGGGTAGTCAGTGTAAAAACCAAAAAAGGGATAATCAAGAGACCCATCATAAAATTATCAAAGCTTCCAACAAACAATCCAGAATCAAATAAAAAAACCAGCATATCATCCACAAGCACACATAAACATCAAAACTTAAACAGTGTCTTACGAATCAATCCTATATCCCTTATTACTTTATTAATATTTTTCCTTACTTCAGCTGTAATCGCAAGTAGCGAATACAATATCACAAAACTAAATAATAATAAACATATATTTTTCGACAACGTGGGAGATATGCGCTTAATTCAAGACCAATGGAAATTAATTGCATACTACGATATGCAACCCTATTGGCAAGGATCAAAGGTGCTTACGAGCTATATTACTCATCTGGATAAAATGTGCATTCATTCAGAAAACAACAACCATTGTAGCATTGTTTTACTCCAACTACGTCACGGGTACAAGGAATTAGAGTTCTATGACCGAATGTTACGTAATCAGAAATTCGATACTCCGAGGCGCATGCGACGAGGCCTTGTAAACGGAATCGGCTATATCGCGAATACATTGTTCGGTGTCTTAGACGAGCGTTTTGCTGAACAGTACGAGCGCGATATTAATTTAGTCAAAACTAATCAGAATCATTTATTACATCTTTGGAAGAACCAAACATCAGTTATAGAAGCAGAAAATAATTTACTACAAAGAATAGAAAATACGATAGAGAAGCAACACAAAATCTTTAATCAACACCTCAATGATCTAGATCAAGTCACCAATAATGTGAAGAAAGAGATAATTAAAGTAGAAACTACAAGCGACTTCATATTAACAAGCATAATAGCTAACAACATTCTTTTGAATCTAAAAAATATCCAAGACGCACTATTAGATACTATCACGAACCTCAAGCACTTCAATATTCATCTTCTTACTCCTTCCCAACTACAAAATGAACTTAGCATCATAGGAGGACAGCTCCCAAAGGATCTGGCACTTCCATTAGATAATCTGCAAACCGATCTACAAAATATCTATAAAATACTAAAAGTTAAAGTTAGAATGACGCAACAATACTTTATTTTTCAAATACAAATTCCTTTAATAAATAGAGAGAATTATGACATTTACAAAACATTTCCACTTCCACATCAAATAGACAAACACATGGTGAACATCATTCCTGTATCAAGTCATATAGCGATGAACTTAAAAAAGGATACATTTATACCTATGTCTACTAGCGACTTTGATAAGTGTATATCGTACAACTCAAATACTTATCTTTGCGAACTTCAAACGCCCGTCTACCGCAGACACTCAGATGATAACCTGTGTGTTACAAGTAAACAAAGCCACGTGTGTAAGATTACACTAAGTGAATGTGAGACGACGTGGATAACAATTAAAACCAATATTTTTATAATCAGCTGTTGCGGACAATGTCCCCTTAGATTTATATGTGGTGATCAAGTTACCGGCGAACAGGTGACTGGCCTCAATGTCATCACTTTGTGGAATGAATGTGTCATCAAAAGCGATTTATCCACCATCACATCCCACAAAGATTTCATAAATCAAATTAATATTGAGCCGGAGATACTAGCTCCGAAAATCGCACCTGTCAACAATTTTATCAACATATCGATACCTAACATCAGACCAGAGCTAGACTATAGTTCTATAAATCACTCGCTATTGAATCTCGGTAAGCGAATAGAAGACATGAAAGCGGCATCGGATCAGGTTCAGGGTGACCAGGATGACGTGTCTTATCACGATGTACACCACTACGTAGCCATTTACTGTCTAGCGGCGGCAGGACTGACAGCAGCAGTGGGCCTAGGCTGCGCCTACCGGCGGCGCTTTTCCCCGGCGCCGGTCGCGCACCAGCCCGCCATCAGCAGCAGTGTACAGTGCGTAAGTGATAGTGCAAATGTGAAAAGAGACACAAGTGTAGAGTGCGTGAGTGATAGCGAAAATGTAGGGCCATCAGACAATCAGTGTGCTAAGTGTCGTTCTACTGAATCTATCAACACGTCACCTATTCTAATGAAGCGTAGTTTTAAGATCGAAGTATAATTATCGGGGTCGTTTTTGTACTTAGTTTTAAGGATTATTGTTTTTTTTCATCTTGTGATTAGGTTAGCTCATCTTCCATATCTCATCTTGCTGTGCGGGAACATGTACGGTGTAACCGTACAGAACGCACAATCAGCATTTACGCGAGCACGCGTTATTATCGACAGTTCACGTAGAAGCACCGCGACTCGCGTACGTGTTACTCATACATCATATCATATCATATCTAGTATTAAGTTAATATCAATAAATCATAGTTAAAGTTATTTCATCTAATTATTTAATATCCTCAGATGTGACAAACCGTACAATATTCGATCTCAATCCTAAAATGGTTATCTATCCAGATTTTAACCAATCCATCGATCGATCCAAAATCCTCGTTTCAATATAACATCTGGTTATAAAATCTCACAAAAAAAAAGGGATTGGTCATAAATTTGTGTCCTCCCGAACGTTTCGTTTCACGCAGTTTTAGTTAAGAGTTCTTTAGATTTTGATGATAATTTTTACATTCAAAGTAGTATATTTCACGAATAAACATAATATTTTTTATATTTATTAATATATATTTTATAAATAACCTTAGGGGATTTATTAAACATTTTAGCACACGTTCTGTTCTTCTGTAACTCAAACCTTTGAATAGGAACGGAACAGCATCTTAAGAAAAATAAACTTCACGCCAGTCAATTTGATATTATTAAAATGTTGTTGTTTTTGTAAGCAAGTATTAGATATTTAGGTAGTTTAAAGTTTGTTTTGTAGCAAGAAAAACTAGAAAATGGAGAATTTAATGGTAAGTAAACATTATGTAACTAAATATCTATTGAATTACCCATCATATTTATGAATAAATAACAATTTTCTGTGATAAAATTAATTAAATACACAACCACAAGGACAAGTGTGTTTTATTACTTTTTTAAAACAACATATTTGTTAATAATTATAGATAAGATATTGTTAAGTATGGTGCAAGTAAGTTTGTCCTGGTTGGGCGGTTGTTAAAGTTCTACTAAATAACCCTGTTTAGTAAGAATATAAGTTATTGTGGACAAGTGTTATTACATTTGAGTCACAACTTAGATATCCTAGGTCTGATTCCCCCCCTGTGTATTGAAACTCGCACACTGAGTACATACATATAGTAGCCTCAATGACTCAATTTTACAACTATTGCAGATGTCAATGACATTAAGATTCTGTAAACTACATATAAAATATAATTCTAGAAGGAATTTAATTATAATATTTAAATGCAGATTATTATATCACATTTTGTTTTCACAGGTGCCAAACGCAGGATGATAAAAAGTGATGATGGTTGTGAAGCCAGAAATAAAGCTATAGAATATTATATAGTCAAGAAAAAATTATTAGAGTATGGTTGAAAATATTAAATTAGAGAATGACAAGTAAAATTAGAGATAAGGAATTTGAAGGCAGAAAATGTATAAAATTGTTTGTTTTAGTCATATTAATTCATTTAGTTTTTAATTTAAAAAAAAATAAGTTCTAGGATGTTTTACATTTGTATATTTTAATTTTAAGTTTGTGTGTATAATGTGAATGTAAATATTAATAGTAAGTAACCTAAATGTAGCTATTAGAATTACCTACATTAAAAAAGTTTTTAATAATATGTAATGATGTACCTTTTATGTTGAAATTAAACAATGTTATAGTATGATCTGTATATTTTATTTCCTGGACATTATTCCATTTAAATCTAGCATAATTTAAGTAATAGCCATCATCACAACACATATTTACATGAACTTTAAACAATTTACAAATCCTATAAATATAAATAAATGTGAAAGTTTGTTTGTGTGAGTGTTTATTTGTCAATAACACAAAATGGGTGAAAGAATTTTCAGTAAAGTGTAGCAGTAGTACAAACATAGCTTACAATCTCCATTAACACAGGCAACTTTTTATTTCAATATATTATACACACATAATATATATTTAGAGGCAGGTATAATATATATGTGTATTATTAAAAATAATTTGAAATTGTATCTATTCTATGAGTAACATTATTTTCCAAATTTTCTGATGTCACAGTAACTTTCTCACGACAACTCTACTTCAGGGACCACTTCCTCAATACTAGGTCCTACAAATGATGCGAAGAACTGCTGTAGCTATTATAACCTTTGTTATATTTTCTCAGGACAATCGCATTGTCAGTGATATTACTGGGAAGCAATGTTTCCAAACACCTGTACAAAGAAATATATTTTTCAAATTAAAAAAGAAATGCTATTTCCTACTAGTAAACAAGTGGGTACTTTCTTTACTGCTTCCATTTGACCTATGTTTCCTGTACATGTAAGAATGTTTACATTTTAAATAGAAATATATTTTAAACTAGCTGATGCCTGCGACTTCGTCTGTGTGGTGCGGTTTTTTAACTATCCCACGGGAACTTTTTAATTTTTCGAGATAAAAACTATCCTATATGTTGACCAGGGATATAAGCTACCACCATACAAAATTTCATTTAAATCAATCCAGTCAGTTCGGAGATTAACTGGTACAAACAGACAGACAAACAGAAACAGAAAATTTGAAAAAAATCTAAATTTGTTCTATTTCACTTCTTACATCCCCTGACTCGGTTTATAGCATTTTTTCTCATTGTACAGAAATTCGACCTCTACAGTTTTATTATATGTATAGTTGTAAAAATTCTTACATGTACATAAAGCATAGGTCAAATGGTAACAGTAAAGGAAGTACCCACCTGTGGTAAGCAATATGAGTACCTAATAATCTTAAGTGTTAGTTTTACCTTTCAATTGTATTTCTAGTTTTTATGTGGGCCTCATTGTATCTGATTTCTTGTGTAGTTGATGGGTTTAACAAAGGTGCAAGCAAGTCAGTAAAAATTGTGTTATATATTTGAAATAGAAGTGACAATATAATATTGCCAACCTCTTAATATTGAGTTCAGTTTCAATGAATGGCACCATATACTCTAGAAAACTGAGTGATATTATAAAATTTGTCTGTAGTCCAGAACAGTATATTTGCCATAAAATCTAGCAATAGCAGCAAATATATCTGCCACTATCCTACATACCGCTGATAGGGATACACCAACAAAATCAGCCACCGAATTTAGCATTGTCCCCACTGCATAAAATCGTAGAGTTAAGTAAAAGTTGATGCAATGGTGGACAGCCGTTGTTTCTAAAAATAGAATTGAATATTATTTTAGGTCATCTAATGTATAAAGCAATGTAAATATTATTAAAACACTTTACCGCCTCGATTTCACTAACAAATGGCATTATTTCGTTCAAAACCATTTCAACGGATGTTTTGTTTATTCTAAATTTTGCAAGTTTATTTTTGAGGGCTCTGCTCTTTCTAGTTCGCCGTCACTACTATCCAAATTCCATAATTGAAGTAACATTTCAATCACTATTACATCACTCGCAAATAACTCCATTATTACACAAGAATCTCTCAATATTGGGGGATCGCAAATAAAGATCGATTGAGGTCAAAAACGGATCTGTCAAAATTAGAGATCGTTTATTGAAAACGCGTAGCTGTCACTTTCATACAAGTGGCAATCCAAAAATGCCGGATCGCCCTCCCAACGATGGATTCGTAAAACGGATCGACGAAACGATCTGTGGATCGAATATTGAAATCACAAAAGTAGGAAATGGATTGAAAATATCGATTTTGGATTAGAGATTAAAGATTGAGATTGCGGCTACATTGCCTCGTATAAAGCAGTCGTTTGGTCACGTGAGACATCCACCAGACGTTCGGCTATGTCTCGATAAAGCTTCTGCGCCTCAGGCCCCCATGGTCCCAGGGTCTCGAATCCGAAAGTCGCAAATATGTAGCCATTTCCGATGGCTGAGTATTTGCGGCGTTTTAGGGCCTCCTGTTGAGCAGCAGCTGTACCGGCAGACATGATAGTGGCTGGAAGATGGGACGCTGCCAAAGTATCGACGCAAGACGTGTCCCATATTAAGGGCGACCCATCTTCCAGGGCACTAATGACATACCATCGGGTCTCGTCATAGCCATCATTTGCCATCGTCGCGGCATAAGTCGTTCGGTTCTAGGACGGCAGGGACCTCGGCGGTGACATTAAGTAATAAGTATATAACCATATAAAATATATAGATATATACACACACATACATATACATAGTTACACAGTTAGATAGTGCTCCCTCACAAGTCTGTTGAAGCTAGGTATAGATTAGTAGAGCGCACGTCTGCCAGCAGTAGTACATTCTAAGGATGCACGTCACGAACAGACAACGATCGTGCGTAAATCTGCGTGGTATGTGAAGGTGTCCCTAATCGCAACATCACTGTTAAAGAACTGGAAGCGTTCTTTAAAATAAGACAGAGTTAGTATGCCACTTTTGGGTAAGTTTCATGGTAATCAGTTAATTTCCAAGGTCGTAGAGTATGAATAAACAAACGTCCAAAAGCACTTTTTGGATTAACACATTAACATGCCAATAAAATTGAAGTTCTGCAATATCAAAAAAATTAGAAAAATATATGTAAATATCTAGTTTCATTTTTTATTTCGTTTCCTCATATCCATAAATCAAGATCGAATGCCTGTTATTATTCACTAAATTGGCCGCCTGCCACTGGCTATATAGGCGGAAAAAACTTTAAATATGTATCTATAAGTAATCGTGTCAGAGGTCTATGTACGAATGATAATAAAAAATTCGCCAAGTGCGTATCAGTCCACACACAGCGAAGGTTTCCACAGAGGCAATGACGTCCACTGTTACACATACTAGAATGATAATAACAATTCCTTGCCTCTGCTCCTATTTTTTGTGTAAATTCATTTGTAAAATGTCACTATGTATTTATAACTTAATGTATTTTACACGACTCTGCGGCACGAATAAACTCATGACGTTTTTGTGCCCCAGTCGAATATGTTTTTATGTATATGAATATAAGCATATTGAAAAAAAACCCATAAAAACTCCATACCCTAAAAGCTACTCAACATATCTTCAACAAGGTGATTATCATTGTAAGTATTTTTAAAGTTCAACACTTTTTTTTAGAATTTCCAATAACTTGAGTGCGCCGCTCACATACATGTGTATACATGTTTACATTTAAAAGTGCAAATCTTTCGATCAATTGACTGCCGACGTTTGTAACTTTAATAAGGAACATCATGATTTTTCAACATTGACCTGCCTGGCAATACTCTACGTCTTTATATGTGTTTTTTTTTCTATTTCGTAATTCCTGTTAGCGTTTTAGAGCGGTTTATAGAAGACAGTTCTTTCTTAACTTTGTATATTAAAATTCAAGTTTTATTCTAACTAACATCAAGTTATGCTGAAGAACATTTTCTGAAAGTTATATGTATACATAAATATTTAAAAGTAACTCTCTTGACTCTACGACCTTAGTCATATAAACAGTATACCTGTATGGACCGCGAGTTTTTGGTGGGAACTGAAAGGGGACGTTGTGTTTTGCAGTTTTATTTTCTAAAGATATGTAAAAATACTCTAATACAAACAATAGTTGTAGGATATTGATAGTTTTTGAGTAGTAATCATGTGTTTTTGTTAGAAATGTGAACTGTATAATGAAAAGTAGCCTTTCGAGTTTTCTCAAGAACTCTGTTGAATAGCGTTGGTTGTAGCCTACAATACGAAGACTTATTACATATACATCAGAATTGGCTGTATCGACTAAAGATTCCTTTGCCTGCCATTGTGGCGAATTCTACTATTACCTTTATGGACCTAAGATACGTTGCAAAAAAAAATCCTTGGGAGGGTTGTTTAGTTACTGACTACCGATCAAATGAACAATACTTAAAGTTTGTAGCAACGCCAACGTCCTTGAAGATTTTCGATATTGATTTTTCGGGCGATAGCGGAGATTCCATAGACGCGGTCCTTTTTGAGAAGCATTCTTTTTTTATTCTGAATAAAATAAAGTAGTATTTAAAAAAATAAAAGATGTATATATTTATTATCCTCTTCTCATAAAAATTGAAAGAGTAAAACGATTTCATGTTTTAACTTTCTGTTAACTTAAAATAACTATAGGGAAAATATGAAAAAAAAACCACGTTATGTCTAATATTGTGAAGATTTATATAAGTTTTTTGATAAATTATTGATCAGTAAATATTATACTAACGAAAAGTTGTTTCGGTTGCACCCCACTTTCGACCAGTTGCGGCAATAGGAGCCTTAAAGAGCTTTTTTTTTTTTTGTTTTGAGGCGAGGGAAAATGCTTAACCGATTTACGCACAAACTGGGTCGTTGCTAGGGGAACGACACGCGTCGGTCGGGGGCGATAACACTGCAGCAATAGTATGCTCTTGGCAGCGCTCCGTCCGCGATCGACGTCACAGAATAGTGTGGAAGACTCCGAGCGTTGCTGCACGGGCGAGCAACCCCAATACCCACTAAAAACCCCCTCCTCCCTGACGACCCTGCGCTTTGAATGTGTTGGAAAGGCTGAGATTTAGAACATAGTTACGCCCAGCCGATCCAGCGCAATAAAGTGCCTGGACTGTGCCCTGGGAGAACACACCCCACTTCGTTGTGCGGGGGTAGAAGGTCCTTTGCTCTTCCTAGCAAGCTAAAGGCCCCCCACGGTAAACGGAACCTAACTCAGGGAGGGAAGTAATGCGCGTACCTGCCTCTCCGGGTGCCAGCTGAAGGCCGGCGACCTCGAGAAGACGCATTGGCACGCGCTGCAGGACTTCTCTCCCTGTCTCGTTCTGCGGCCTCCTTGAGTGACATTACTGTCTCGAGCCTTAAAGAGCTCATTAAACACTGGTTAAGCCCTCTCAACCAATGGTCGTAGGATTTACATTAATCAGTTACTATGACTTACAACGAACATTAAGATATTGGAACCGGACATTAAGGCATTGGATACTGTCACTGCTAGGCCCCAATTGCAGAATTTTCATACAAAAACACCCATTATGTCGTCAGTGAACGACCAACCTGACAATATTGTAATAGCAGAATTGAGGCCCCGAACGGAAGCCTACTCAAGTCTGTGCCATTATTGAAAGATTCCACATATTATGTATTAATATCCAACTGACGTGAGAAAAATGGTGATGACAAAAGTAACGAGCCAGACAGATAGACAGCTAAAAAAAGCTACTGTTATTTGGCTACGGAATCCCGAGAAATAATAGTAGAATTATTTATTATTCTATAATCCATAAACAGATTTTATTCATGGCAATGGAACCCAGGTTAAAACACATTTTAAATTCATGTTACGTATAACCCATTAAGTATATTTTTTGTATACATATAGCCAATTTAAAGCTTTTCCATTGTTTTGAAGGTAATTTTACTATATTTAGAAATATCATGATTTTTTAAGTTCTCGGGGTTTCAATACGTATATAATATCTTAATATATCTTCCTATGAGCGTTCTCTTGATGGGCTCGACGTTCCCCATTTTAGTGGTCGGATTCCTGCCAAGCGGATTAGTGGGTTTCTTACGTCATTAGAAAGAGACTTGAATGCCTTAGTTACTTGCATCGACTTATGCTTGTTAATAAATAAAATATAATTAAATTAATTGTCTATCGTGTAATATGTATACCGCCTTTGACACATGCAATCTGTTTGATTCATGCCTTAGGTTGACGGAATATATCGCTGCTTAGCAATAAGGCCGCCCATTGTGAATATTTGTTAATATTTTAAGGCTATATTTTCTGAAATAGTCTATCTAGTATCTAAATATATATATAAATCAATTGCTGTTAGTTTCGTTCGTTAGTCTCGCTAAAACTCGAGAACGGCTGGACTGATTTGGCTAGTTTTGGTTTTGAATCATTTGTGGAAGTCCAGGGAAGGTTTAAAAAGTGAGTAAATATAAAAAAATGCTTGGAAATAGTAAAAAGAACAATTTTGCTTTCCTTTAGAAACTATTCCTACCTATCAAACAAACATTAGATGTTCGTCCCGTCGTTTAGAAATCAATTAAATTTAAAAGTAATTCAGTTATCAAATTAAATTTAAAAGTGAAGTTTTTTTTTAATTTTTTTGGTTTTGAATGTCAAACGTTTGTTGTTTGTTCCGGTTAAGTTTTGACCACATTTTTTACTAAAGTTGAAACATTCTGCAATTATCATTAGCTTTTTTATTTATTGATTCTGAGGCGGTACGAAGTTTGCCGGGGCAGCTAGTTTACAAAAAAGAATTATCTATCTACATACACACATACATATGTATGTTTATTCGTATCAAATTAAATTAACTTCTTATTTTTATGTCCAATAACAAGCACTAATTATCATGTAAAGTTAAATAATTACTAGATATAAATTATGTATACACATATGAAGGTATAGCAAAAACTGTTCTGTTGAGTTTTAATTGTTGCAAATTATAATATTTGCTAAGGTCAATCAAATTAAGATTAGGTAGAAAAATACTAAAAAAATATATATATATTATCATACATATTATTATATTAGTCTGAAAGAAGTTGTTTTCAAATATCGTAATTTGAATAAGAATTACATTAAATTTAATATATTTACCTACAATTACAATTTCATCAAATCTTATTCCGATTAGAGACAATTATGTGAAAAATACTTTTAATTCTTTTACCTAATTAGTGTTAAATAATGCTCATATTAAGATAAATGTATTTATTAATAATATATTTTAACAATTTAAACCAGGATGTCGAATTTTTATTTTTGATATAATCATACTATGTAAATCGATTTTGGTTACAGCCAATACTATGTATTTTAAATGTATTTTGCACAAAATTACTTCTTGAAAATAAACCGCAAAGCCACTAATATCTACCCAAATGACTTTTTACATCAAATTGCTTAGAAAATATATACATAGACAAATTAGAAAATGCCGTACCCTGTAGACGGAGTCCATAAATGTCTGGAAGGACAGATAAGTAGATAGAACTCTTTATTGTTCACCAAAATAAATACAAAAATGCATAGATACTGTGGCGAGCTCGCCGTTTCTTCTCTCCCAGCCATAACACGTTGCGAAACGGCAGTAAGATACCGTAGGTCGCCGCGAACCGCCGATCCCGGTACGCCAGGATCCTTCCCCTCGGGCTTTTTATCACCCGTCGCCGTTCTCAATAAGTACATTGTGTCGCCCTCTAGTCGGCATCGTTACATTCATCCCCCTCCCATGGCAATAGTCCAGCCGAACTAAAGCCCCCTAGGAAGCTCCCGCGAGCAAGTTGACCCCGGTAATGTTGTGAGGTCTGCGGATCAACAACATACAGTCAAGTCCAATAAAAAAAAACTGTGGCGAGTGATGGTAGTGGGAAGTTTAGTGGTGAGTTTAGTGAAAAGTTCAGTTGAAGATAGCAAAGCGACAAGTGCGATAGAAGAAAATTGGGAGAAGAGTTAAGTAGAAGACAGTGACAAGTTTAGTGGGCAGTTCAGTGAAGGAGGAGTTTAGCGTTGTTTAAGAGGAGACCCAGAAGCAAGCTACGCGCGGTAAATTCGGAGGTCCTTTTTACTATTTTTTTATTGCTGGAGTACTGCAGACAGGCTGACGGCCCAACTGTGATGGAAAGTGGTTACCGTCGCCTATGAATATTTGCAACATAAATGTATAACTACACATAATAACATACGTGTTACAAAACATTGAGCACTGCAGTAGCAGGAGATGGTCTACGCAATATCGGCGACGGTATTGTCAGTGAAATATTTCATCGTCGGGGCAGAGCGTCGTTAGTTGTGCGTAAAGGGGCAACCCTGCAGAAAAGAATCACGTGCGGCTGTGTAAGTCAATAAAAGCATTTAGTTGAAAAAAACTGGTGTTTACTTCCAATCCTAAGTGCGTAACAAAACAATATTTTCTTGGTAAAATATTAGGCAGACTTATCGCTAAAAGCGTTCTCTTCCAGGCAACCTGACTGACAGGAAATGCTTAACTTATATTTAAAAATAATGACAAAAGAAGACAATAAAAATATTCACACATGGACGGCATATAATATAATAGTATATAAAATAAGGTAATCTAAGACAATGTACTTTATTGTTTACATAAAGGTAAGGAAATATTTCCTGGGTGAATATTCAAATATAGGAATTATTTCAAAAGATGGCTTATTGATTGAGTTTGTTGATTTTTTGTTTAGAGTTTAAGCCTGTTAATGAAGAACATCGTAGGCGACATTTATAAAATTTGACAGGCGAGCAATGTTACTTTACGATTAATTTTTAATACATATCTTGTAGATCTCCGAATTTTAGTATGTTTATAATGTTACCATTATCTCAGATATGGGCATAACAATCTTTGTATCAAGATCTAAATTATTTTAGCTGTATCATAAAATAAAAAAATGACTCGTTTACGATGTTCTTCCATAAAAGGCATGATTTATAAAATTACGTCCATGACGTCGAAGGCGACTAAGTTACAAATAACAAAATACAAATTAAAAACGCCAAATGTTATTAAATGTTAATAACATTTGGCGTTTTGTTATTTGTAAAGAAGAATTAATTAGATAAAGCACCTACAAGTTATTTAATAAATCTATCATAGATATTAAATTATACGACTTAAACATATTAAACGACACAATCTTCCTAGTAGTTATATTTTTTGAGTTTATTGAAACAAATTAAAGGTCAAAGTTAAGACACGTCAAACTTTTATGTCACTAGGATTCGCCCGTGACTTCGTCCACGTTCGACGTAATAAACAATTTATACGTGTCCTAACAATATAAAACTACGTTTTAACGGTTTTAATGCGGTAATTTATTTGATTTTTGTTTTTCCGACGTTTCGGACACTTTTCAGTGGCCGGGATCACGGAAGACAAAAATGTCAAGTGTCAACGAGTATTGTTAAAGTTTTATATAGCCTACCGCTAACTTGTTTATTATTTTATTTATTTAGTTTTAATTTTGTTTATGGTTATTATTTACTCTATGAGAGCCTAATTTAATTTACCACCGCTTCGCAACATGTTATGGCTTGAAGAGAAGAAGCGGCACAAGAAACTCTTCAGCAAACATGCCTAACTCTAATAATTTTATATAATATAAAAATGGGTGGAAGGAAAAATAAAAGAAATTATCAGTCAAGTTGGTTTGTGTTCCGGTGCACGCAGAAAGAGTTCACAGTGTCTTGAGGTCTGGCAGTTGGTTTTTGCTGGGTTTGGGTGTTAAGACCCAATCAAAATCAAATAAATTACCGCACTTAAAACAGTTAAAACGTAGTTTTATTATGTATACAAGTCGCGAAAACTTAAGAAAATATTATGTGTCCTAACAAGTTGAATACACAACCAAGAAAATTGCCGTAGGATTTCCGGGATATAAAGTACCTATCGCAAATTTTAAGTCCGGGAATTTGCTATCAGTCAGCGAAAACTGCATCGAAATCAGCCCCGTAGTTTTTACGTGAATCCTGAACACACAGAGAAACACAAAAAAATAAAAAACAAAAGACTGCTCTTTTACAATTTTCAAATATTATAGATAGATAAGGATATGCGACTTCGTCCACGCTTAAATTGTAGCGTAGCGTTTAAAAAACAATATAATATAAGGTAATTTTTATGCATCCGAACAACTACAAACTGCTCCCCAGAAATTTCCCGTGGGATTCACGGGATAAAAAAATCAACCATTTTATTACATTAAATTTGCTATCGATCAGTGCTGAAATCACATTGCAGTTCGGATTTTTTTAATCTGGCCATTTTAAATAATTCCCAGAAAATTTCCCGCGAGATTCCCAGCATAAAAAGTAGCGCAGATTTTAATTCTAAGAATTTGTTGTCGATCAGCGAAAACTTTATCGAAATCAGAGCTGTAGTTTTTACGTGAATCCCGAACAAACAGACAATAAATCTAAATAAAAGGCATCGTGTTCTCCACCGTGTTTATATAGTTTATTCCAGATGTTTTATTTTTATTAGCTTCAATGTACAGACACGGCATGTTTAGAATGTTATAATATTATAGATTGCTAATGTAGAATGATAATATAATGTTATTGCAATCTGCTATGTGGGCTTTTGTTAAATGTGGAGTATTCGAGTTATTATCTATATATTAATACGTGAAGTAAAAACTCTGTACACCTTTTTACGAAAATTGCGCGGACGGAGGAGTATGAAATTTCGCACACTTATATTTTATATAGAGAAGAAGCGTCGAATGCTAATATTTGTTTTAAATTATGCATAAAAAATACGTCAAATTAATAAAAAAAATACATTACTCACACCACCATGTATTTGACACACACGCATATATACTCTTTTGTTTATTGTTCAAGTCAAATTAACAGTGTAGCCTTGGCGAAATCTGTGATTATAGAAGTATAGTCTTTGACATTAATTATTATGGTCGAATTTCGACCACGGGTGACCACTAGTTAGAATTAATTACCATTAAATCAATGATACAGGGCCTACAAGTTATAGTCCCGAGGTATGAAATAAAATTTCGTAAAATGTTATTGACAACTTCAAATTCTTCACCACTATCCACAGCCATCAAAACCCACAGCCAGGTGTTAGAGAATTTGCTCGTCTGGATAGGTACCACTTTTGACCTAAAGTATGCTGCCATAACAAGTTTGAGCTATGTTTTGGCGTCAATAACCAGCTCTCCCCCCTTCGAAGTCAGCAGCAAACTGGTTGCATCTTTGATGTTGCAAATTTCCATTGGCAACGGTAACCGCCTTCCGTCAGGTGAACGACTACCTTATTTACTGTACTCCAGTATTCAGCAGTAAAATAAAAGAAATACTTTCGAAATTTACACAAGCGAAACTTAGAAAGCTGTAAAATCTCTACATAAATATTAAACAAATACGTTTACCACCTAGCAACATTAATAATAAAAGCTTTGAAAGTGTCTTGTTGACCTTAAAAAACATTTTCGTTGCAAAACCTTAAACTGCACGCCTGCATCTAATACAATTGGAAAGTAAGGACAAATGCCTACGATACGAGTTGTTAACATTTTAGAATATTGCCCGAAATGTATATCATTAATGTTAAATACCTGAGAAAACGAGAATATAATTTGAAATGTTAATTATTGTAAATCCGGTGGTTTTATTTTAGTGTGTGAATAAATAAATGCTAGCGTTTTTTAAAAATTTAGTTACACTTTATTGAACACACTGTACATACTCTTGAATTAATATACTTAATTAGATTAATGCTTATGACATATTTTAAACAAAATACGAATGTTCTCATGTTTCCTCTTCCGGACTTTAGAGGCGAACCGAATCTCAAAAATCTTTAGGAAGCAGCGGATACATAGCAATTTATTATGTTTAAATTTATTTAATTATATATTTTAATTTTTGAAATAAGTTTTTCACAATATATGTTGTAAAATAAAATAATACCATTTTGGAAATAAATTGGATAATAAATTTAAATAGGTATCAAACTTTAAAAATATTTATGTTAGTGATTTTCAAATAAATAAATAAACCTGGTATTTCTTCAAAGCACTAACAATTGTAATAATTTAACACCTGTAGCGCATTACCAATAACCATTACTATTTATTGTGATAATACTATTTTAATTTCCATAGTAATGCACCAGTGGTCCTTGGCAAAAATTTTCCTTTCTAATAATACCAGAAGATCACTGTACTCGATTCTTTATAGATTAATAAAATATAATATATACGTACATTAATATTTTATTATTGCCGTTATTTAAAATTATTAAAGTATACATAAGCAGTTTAATAAAAGCCAAAACTTAACTAACTCTAAACAGGCCCTAACTCAGCAAATGCTGGTTGATCACAACCAACGCTGGTCTTCCGTTAGTGCCAGGCAGTAACGTCACCTTCACAGAAGAAAAAATAATAAAATAACTACGGAACATTTAATATTATTTATAATTAGAACACCATGAAACAAAGAATAGACATATTTTGAATAATTTAATATAAGTGCATAATATGTTATGTAATAATTATTGAAATTTGAAAATAATGATTTTGAAAAATAATAATAGGTATTACGAACAAAAAGAAATTAAATTAAATAGAACTATAACTATAAAAAAGACTCAACTAGGCTTACTAAAAGGCGCTTGTATCAAGTGCGAGATCTGCTTGCTGCCTCTGGTGTTCGTACAGGAACGCTTTCAGTTTACTTTTAAAAATATATGCACTTCGAGCGGTTCTTATTGGTGGCGGAATATTGTTCCAGCACCTGGAAGCTGAATACCGGAAGCTGCCTTTAAAAGCCGCTGAATGGTGTCGCAAAGTAATAAGCTGTACTGCACATTGTCGTAGATTAGTAGATCTATGTGAGCCTGCCCATAAAAGTTTTTCAAATAAATATTGTATCATTTTTTCTTTTCTTTATTTTTTAAATTTAAATGTAGTTATGACATTCAAAAAAATCTCAAGAGTAATTTATATTCAAAAGAAAAATAGAATTTGATTACTACTTAGTAGTAAATGTCAAGTGTGTAAAACAGAATTCAGTAAAAAAAATATTAAAAATTGGTGTGTTCTCTGCCGGGAATATTTCTCACGTCCTTATTAGGTAAACGTAATAAGTAGTAATACCAAGTTCCTAGACATTACTGTTCATTCATTTGCTTCACTACTGATTAAAATATGTCAAATACCATACAAGTACTGACAATTTTTTATCAATGGTAAGTAAGGTAAAGTAATTGATAATAAGATACAAAAATCCGGTATTTTTTTGTTGTGAAGCTAGCAAACAGGTAGAGGCCCAGCTAGTAGAACGTGGTTACCTTCGCCTATGGATGTTTGCAACATCATGGGCGACGCAAACGCGTTATCAGCCTATAGGAGATAAGGGGGAATAGGGGGAGAGAACAAGGTATATGAGATACGGAACATAGGATGAGGAACATGGGTTAGGTAGCATGGGATAGGGAACATAGATTAAGGAAGATACGAGATCGGGACAATAGGCCTTCGGAACTCTCAAAAACATGTTCGGAAATTCTAAGCCATAGAGACCGTGGAATATTTGACTGCTCCGGCGAAATTTTCCTATATCCACTCCCGGCAACCAATCAAACAGTCCAGATATATTTGCCTTTGTTTTTATTACACGAGAAGGTTACTCAAATCTTGACATTTCTTAAACATTCGGGAAGTATTATTAAACAGAACATATAACAATTTTTATACGGGTCAGTGCATTACAAGTTTGTCTGTTTATTTACTGCCGACGTATTGCTTCCGCCTAATTAAAAGTAATATTTAAGTTCAAGAGTGAGAGCTTAAAATGACAACGGATAGGTCATGTCGGCAAATAATAAGACCGGGACCGGATTCAATTCGAGTTCGTGGGAATTCTTCGGCAGACACCGCTGCGCCAGCGCACTCGTTGTGTACAGTCGCCTAACGATTAATCAAATTAATTAATTAGTACACCCTGAAGTGTCTGTTGCACCAATGGTCTGTACAATTAAAATGATAACCTTTGGATTATCCCTGAAGTCTCGTGTGTATATTTAACATTATTATAATGAATAATTCAACTGATGTTTTTAATTCCTTTTTATTTTTTATAAAAATATTTATTTAATAAAACTACGTTTTAACGGTTTTAAGCGCGGTAATTTTATTTGATTTTGGTTTTTCCGACGTTTCGGCCACTTTTCAGTGGCCGTAATCACGGAAGAAAATCTTCCGTGATCCAAAATCAAATAAAATTACCGCGCTTGAAACCGTTAAAACGTAGTATTATTATGTATACAAATCGCGAAAACTTAAGAAAATATTTATGTATTTGTTCAGTCTAGCTCGCCAGGGGTATTAGAAATCTATCTTTAATACATGGTTATCTGGAAGTTTGGAAGATATAACTATGAGTCAAAATGATGAGGTCGCCCCAAAATGTCCTATTTTGCCTAAGTAGCGAACATATTAGTTTTATGTTCGAATTTAATGGGTTTTAGGATCATTAAATGTAATAAAAATGAATCACTTAGATATTTAATTTATATTCGGATATACAGATAATTTTTCGTAAGCTCAGTGAACTTTGTGTAAAATGTTTTTATCTATATTCAAGTTAAACATAAATCTTACTTTAAAAAAAATCAATTTGGATGGTCATTTCTTTTAAAATATATCCAATAAATGTGAAAAAATATTAAACTAATACACTTTTTGTATTACAATAAGTATACACAACAATATACATAAAAATAAAAATAGACCCCTAATAATACAATCAGGCCGCTGTTACTGGGCAGGTTGTTTTTTTTTATTATTATTAATATCTCTACGGACTCGAGTTCCGTACCCTTTTTTACTACTTAATTTCTATATAAAATTTTAGACTCCATACACGCTTATTGTTTATTTTTGTTACTGTGTGTGACATTAATTTAGTAATTTTCATGTTGTGGTGTACCTTAAGAATAACTTATTATATTAATTTATTATAATTTTAATACTAAACTTATACTAATGTAGAGTGTATCTGTTACATGCTGGTGTTGTGAGGAAGTGCATGTGCAGTGTTGGCCTTATATCTATACTTATATATAGTCCTATCTAGTGCCATGTGTGTTGTTTTTTTCCTTTCTGTGCCTGGGTTATTAATTTTTAGGCTCTTTGTGTGTCTTGGTTTGTTTGTGGAGTGTGCGTGTAATGCAATGCAATGGTTGCATTACACGCACAGGCAGGTTGTTTGAAATATATAGGTATCATATCTGTAAATGGTTCGAGTTTATACAATGTGTTTAAAAACGTGAAAGAGCATCAGGAAAGTTAATTCAGATCAGCAGATTCCGAAAATCCAACTTTTAGGATTGTTATATGTCTACCTGTCCATTACAGAACGGATTTAAATGAAACTCAGTACACATGTTATTTCGACAAATGTCGTTTCCGTGGGATAAACGGATATATCCAAAAGGTGGCTGTGATTCTTGGCGCTACCGTTGAAATTGTCTAACAAATAGGTCGTCATCGAAATTTTGGTAGTACATGCAAGTATCCAAATAAAAATATTTACTCATTCACTTCATCAAAGTACAGAAAACCTTTTGCTTTTCTGAAATAAAGCGGTTTTTAAATTACAACTAGTGATGTACATATTGTATCAATAGTGTACTACCCTATAAAATTTTAAATATTGAGAATTAAACACTCAAAACCTCTACATAAATTAAATAATTAATATTAAACAAGTTTACGACAAAAACTTGTCGTAAACAAAAACAGTTATAAATCAAATTAAAACAAAACATTAGTACTAATTGGTTATAAAATTTGCAATCAACTATAATATGTTTGGACTTAAACAATGCTTGAGAATTATTCTAAGGTTGAGATGATATTTGAATATTGAGTGCGCAAGTAAAAAGCAGGTTTTTAGGGTTAGGATGCCTAAATGAAAATAACAAAGCTTTATGGTGTTATTGTAATGTCTATCTATCATGTGTCTACCTACATAATGTATAGTATATTTTTTAAACAATCGTTGTGTGATTTGTCTAATATATAAAACTGCGACAAAGTTGAAATTTAAAGGTTTTGTTTGTATAATTTGCCATTCGACGAGGAAATGTGGTCAGCATTTTGGGATCATTCCCATGTGATGGCGATTTGGGACTCGTAATAATATTATATGTAATTTTTACTATTTAGTTTATTATGTTCAATTTTGCCTTGTAAATTCTTTTCATTTTAGTGCTTAATTTTATTTTAAATTTAATTTTTACACCATGATTTATTGTACTTGTATTGCGTAAAGTTTTTAACAACTTCTAATGCCCGTATATGATAATTTTGTAATATTATAATTATAGTGCGATATCAAATCTAAGAGCTCTATTAACATATTAAAAAAAATTGTATTAGTTTTGGGTTTTTTAGAATCCACGTACATATTATGCTCTAAATGAAAAAATAAAATTATTTTCTATTATTTGGAAAATTTATAATTTTTTGAAAATTACTGTATTGTAAATAACATATTTAAATAAAAGTTTTGGAGAACCTCTCTATGTACGAGTCCAACCCGCACGTGAATACTTATTTCAACACTGTTGCGTGGGACACTAACTCTAAAGCAGGAAGTAATTTTAAGTCGCATCATTTGAGACTTGGCCTGACAAATATTTACTAATTAATTCAGTAAAAAAGAAAAAAATAGTAAAATTAAGAAGCAAAACAAACAAAATGTTATCACTTCTTGCCCCTTTATACTATGCCCACTTGCACGATTGGTATGTATATGAATAAAATTTAACAAAAACACCGTGTATTCTTTATGCAGCTATACAATGCTGTAGAAACATTGAGGAAAAAGAAAAAATAGAGATGGCCGCCATACATGCAGCTGAGAGAGAATTTTTTAGAGTATATATGTAGGTGTGTGGGATATCATTAAGCAGATCCTTAAAAATCATAATGATGTTATAAACATAACAAGGGATAAAAAAATTTACCGAGCGCCTATATTTCTATGATCATTTTCTCAGTTTTTTCATTTATCGAGCGAATCAGGAAAATCATAGAAACCGGTGGTCAGCAAGCTTTAGGTACCGCGTGCATACCGATTCCGTACCGACAAATGAGAAAGCGACCATATAGTTCATTAAAATGACATGTGGACACTGGACATAGGAATATCCGATTCCGAAGTTGTTAAGATTGTCGTCGTTCTTTTTTTATTTTTATATCTGCCCACTAATGCCGGAACACAACTCAGGGTTGTTATGGTGGCATGCCCTAGACCAGGGTCGGTAGCCACCCAGACAAGCAAATACCCTACCACTTTGCTGTGGATTGTATTGTCGCCTCTTACGACACGCCACCCGGCCATAGGTAATTTTTATTCTTTTTGCGTTCCTTTTTTTTATTATGGGAGTTCAGCAGACAGGCAGACGGCCCACTTGATGGAAAGCGGTTACCATCGCCTATGGACATTTGCAACACCAAAGGTGCTACAAATGCGCTGCTGCTCTCTTAAGGGAGACTGGAACCTGGTCACTAATGCCGGAACACAACACAAGGTTATTATGGCGGCATACTCTAGACCAAGGCTGGTCGCCATCCAGTCGAGTAAATACTCTACCACCTGGCTGTGGGTTTTTTTGTCACCTCTTACGATAGGCCGCCTGGCCGCAGGAAGTTATATTCTTTCTCCGTTCCTGCACGGTTCTTTGAACCGTCCGTCTAAAGTTTGGAAATATGGGTTTAAAATTTAAGGTATCAGCCAGAGGATTTACTCTCAATCGTGTTTCGTCGTTCCTTTTCGTAAAATTAACCTAATAAATTTCTTTTGCTTGTATTTTACATCGTATTTTTTTATTAATTTTTGTGTTATTTAATCTATATTTTCTTTAGCGTCTAGCTATAACAATTCCGCCAGGTCCCGGTAGGAGTACGCCTAAAAATGCTGGCTTGACGTCATGAAGGGTGACATGTGTATAAATGGTCTCAAAACAAGAAACGCTTAACATTGCGGGAAGTGGAGAATAAAAAGTAGGAAAGTCTGGAGTCCGACTACGAAGCGAATGTTATGAATGTAACTGTGATAACGCTCGTGGCCTGATTTGGCGATTTTAAAATTTTCTATGTATTTAAATTTGTAATTTTCATAACAATAGCAAAATGTAGTCTGGCTGGGAAGTTAATTACTTTTTGAATAATTAAACTTATTACCTATAACACTAAAAACAGTGGTCGTAGACAAGTTTAAGAATACATTTTGCGAAATACACGTTGGCTATAAAAGATAGTAGGTATAATTTACCGAAAATCTTTAACAAACCTATTATGAGGAGCCAAAGATTTAATTTTAAATAAATTATCATTTTAATTATTTTACGAATCGCTAAGAGAATATTTGGACACGGAGAAGAAGCAGAAGCAGATAAAGGAGGTTCTCAATTCGATTATATGTATGTTACGTGATTTACTCGTCAATCGAGGACCAATTTTCAATTTTTTTTCTTTATTCGAAAGAGATATCCACTATGACCAAGTCAGAATGTGATGAGTGGATCCCGGGGAAATCGAGAGCAACCCTTGTTGAAGAGCGCCGAGCGCCTATACACTCTACGGAAGGCAACCAGTAGCACATTTTCTATGGATGCTTAAAATATTATTTCTAAAGCTATTCAAGCAACTATAAAGTAGAAAACATTTTTTTTTAACAAAAACAAAACAGGCTTCAAACTAAAAAGCAAAATGAATATTTTATACATCTTAAGTCGGTGCCAAGCAAAACATAAAAAAAAACAAAAACAACAATTGCAAAATGCATCGATTTCAAGATTTTGTAGAAATGTTTATTTTTTGATTTTTAGTTTTAAGTCGGTTTTGTTCTTGTTATTTGTTTATTATAATCAATTATAATAACTCTTTTACAGTGGAGGCTGTCAAACTTTGGAATGCACTGCCTCTTACTGAGAGGCCAAAACATTGCCTACATTTAAGAACACACTCAGAAAACACTACTTTTCCTTCAATAATTATGCGTGCCTAATTCTTTTACTATAGACTATTTAATATATTTGTATATATTTAATTTATAAAGTAATTTAAGTATGTGTATTTAATTTATAAAATATGTAGTTTAAGTAGGTATGTTTATTTATGATATACCTAATAATCTGAACCACCTACATCGCCAGATTAGTTTAAACTATTCCTTAATTTAGGTTGCCTCGAAGAAATTGCTTTAAGCGATAAGGCCGCCTATTGTTTCTACCATGACAGTATTGTAATTGTGTATTTCTGAAATTGTATATTTGGTGAGCAATAAAGTGTTATCTATCAATTTTATAAGAAGTTAATACCTTTAATATAATAAATTATATCCATTCGTCTTCTAAGAGTTCAACAGTACTACGATATGAGATAATACTTATCAAAAGCCGTATTTTTAAATCAGTCACATTTGTACGCGTACAATTATGCCATAAGGCTCGATGACCTTTTTCGCCCGTGTTCACCTTGTACGTGAACTTTCAGTAATGAAGATCGTGGAGCCATAATAAAGGAGCGGACAGTGAAATCAACGTCATATTTGTGGCATTTGGTGTCGAAACGGAGGGGTCTTAGGATTTTTCTGTCACGAAAAAGCGTTACGGCCGCGTCTAAGAGCGGCATAAATTTAGACTAGACGAGGTGAGAGGCGGCACAATTTTAGAGTATACTATGGATGCGTTTTTTGTTTCCGGATCGACTTCAGTTTTTCTGTTTGATAAAATAAAATATGTTTAAATTAAAAATGCATTCATTAAAATGTACCTAACATAAACAAATCATAACTTTCAGTAAACCTGGGAAAAATTGAAATGTGTGCTGGGACACCTAACAAATGGGACAAGTACATTACAAATCAGTACAATCTGCCCATAAAACTTCAAGTTAAAATTTTGTTGCGATTCGTTTAGCCACTTATCCGTTGGCATTCGCTTTTCCACTTGTCCGTTGAAGTTTCACTTCTACTATGTGTCCCTGAATACATTTTGAATTTTATCAAGCTACATAATTATAACTATGCTTCTGTCAAAAAAATACAACTGAGATATCTTTTATCAACTTATAAAACGTCGCAGTAATAGATTTTGTATGAGGGTACAGACTTATGATATCATAAGTTTTTACAAATAAATTAGATTAAATTAAAGCGCATCAATTATTGTTTAAACAAGAACTAAAATAATTTCTATCATAATATGTTATAATAAGGTGTTATTTTAGCATCTGTGCATTTATATAGAAATAATAAACAAAGAAAAAGTTATAATTTCAGTTCATATTTTCTACACAAACACACAACTCTTGCTTTAAACAACAATACTCTACAAACATACATTCGATTTTAATCCAAATTAGGTGTATATCATTTTAAAAATATAACTACATAGCAAATTATAAACCCTTCAATTTACGCTCATAAACTCTTATTAGATTCGTACTAGAACTTTTATTTTCTTTCACATTAAAGTAATAGCTCCTATTACAGCTGTAGTCTAAAATCGGCTCTAAATACGGTGCAATTTTTATTTTCACCTTTTACTCTTGTTTGAGTAACTTTACGAACACCAAAATAAAAAGCACTCAGTCTAAATACTTAGTAATCATTAATTAATTACATAATTTAATAAGTAGAATGCCAGCCTTCTGGGCAGGCTTCTTTCTGGCAGCGACGTAAATAGTTTAATTTATAATATCTTGTATTTTCTATTTATATCAATATTTCAAACAAATTATATGTTATTTAGTAGAAGGAAACCTTCAAAATATATTAGGACTTACTTTTGAGTTGCTTCCCTTCCGGCGAACACCTCTGTGCGTTGATTAAACAATTAATGTAATTTCTTACTAGTCTCTTATTCGTGAAAACCGCATCAACGTCCAAATAGTCATATCTTTGGTCATACTTGGGCATGTTCACGATGTCGTCCATATTCTGTCCAACTGCGTACGCACATAAACACAATAAATATAGACCACGCATTTTGATAGAGTACTTACACTTTTTTTTTAAAGAGTTTCACATAATCACCAGAATATTTTATTTATTTCGAAAAGTTCTAATCAAAGAATTACGTATTTGAATTTAGAATGTGTTTTTGCGGTTCGATCGAGTGTCGATATATTTTGCGCGCGCAATTTGAAAACTAGGCCATCATTCGTCCGCGCGAACGGAGTCTGCGCGTGATTGTGCTAATATCGTCGCCTGCGCAGTGTTTTAAAGTACAATGTTTTAGTGCTCGGGTCGTCGCGCTTTCTTCTCTGCGATGCTGATCTGTAAAAGACAGGTTATTTTCAAGGGCAGGTTCATAAAGGGTGAAATTTTTTAAAGACATGTTGACATTTTCCTTTTTGATCTAGATTCTTTAGACAGTTATATCACAAAAGTTAAGGCCATTTTTAATAACCCAAAACTCCTTGACTTCAAAAAAAAAATGTAAATTCAATATTAAATTTATTCATTATGAGACTATACGCCATGGTTATAGTTATGCAGAATGGTATATAATAATCGAAGGAAGAACGCACTTGAAATTCTAGCGTTAAATTTCGAGTACGTTTGGGGCGTTTTGTTTCGGGCCGGGCTCTAATTTCCAATTTTTTTGTCCACTGTACAATCTTTGCTTTGTCTTATTGTAAAACTATTGCCATATCATTTTTTATGATTTCAAGCCAGCATTTCTTAGGCCTATTCCTTTTTCAAAGACCTAGTGGAGGCGGCATTGAGAAATATTTGTTCCCTATATAACTATCAAATTTTTGTTTTGTTTACAGTCTGTGTGTTATGTCACGGACATGAAGGTTGCCCCAAATATGTGCGACGCGATCTTTCCACAGGAGTATACACTACGTAGCATATTCATTTCCGCGACACACAGTTCCTTACAGTGCCAACTTTACCTATAGGTAGTGGAAGAGGTGTAGCGCACTTGAGCGCAAAATCTAATCAAATCAATTATAATAGGCTAAAGCCGGCGCTGGCTCCTGCTTTACTATCATATAAAAGGAAATATTATCTAATTATGGCTTTATCGACCTGTCAAGTTGTAAATAAATATATTTTGAGCCAAATTTTATGGCCACTCTTGATTAGTAACATACTATGGCTGTGCAATCTTCTACAGCGAATAGCGAATAGCGAATGTGGACTCTAGTAATATCACTTTTAACGACATTAGACTTAACCTAATAGATTCAACTGTTTTCTTAGGCATTATCCTAGATCAGAATCTCCAGTGGGGTGCTTATATCTCTAATCTCTCAGGAAAACTTAGTTTTGCTGCATATGCGGTAGAAGAGTTAGGCAGTTCGCTGACGAAGAGACTGCGAGACTAGTTTATTATAGTTATGTTCGTAGTGTCAAGTCCTATGGTATTTTACGTTGGGGCAACGCTGTGGACTTAGAGACTATATTTGTTATACAAAAGAGAGCCATAAGGTCAATTTACGGCCTTCGGGAGTCTCTTAGGGAACGCTTTAAGGAGATTGGTATTATGACTGTCGCCTGCCATTAGATTTTAATAATATAATTTATATTCGTAATAATTTGAGTGCCTACAAGCAATATAAGGATGTTCACACTTTCAACACCAGGCATTGTAATATACTGATATTGCTATCTATTAAATTACACAAACTATTTTCCCCTTTCTTGGGGGTTGTTATACGCTTCTTCAATAAGATTCCAAATGAAATGCCTGCCTTTCACTAAATTTAAAACTAAATTAAAAATTATCTTTCTTAAAAAGGGATATTACACTATTGAAGAATATATAAATAATAAAACTCCATTTACATAGCAGCTCACTCCAGCCTCTTATACAATCATCTGTATAATGTTTTTATTTTGCAAAACATGTACGAAATTTAGGGAGATATGTTACAGTACAAACTTTTAGTACGTCTCGTCATTGTTATAACTAGTGGTCACCCGTGGTCGAAATTTGACCATAATAATAAATGTCAAAAACTATACTTCTGTAATCACAGATTTCGCCAAGGCTACACTGTTAATTTGACTTGAACAATAAACAAAAGATTATATATGCGTGTGTGTGTCAAATACATGGTAATTGTGTATAATGTTTTTTTTTAAAATTGATTTAATGTATTTTTTGGGCATAATTAAAAATTTTTTTAGCATTAGTCGCTTCTTCTCTATATAAACTATAAATGTATGAAATTTCATACTCCTCCGTCGGCGCAATTTTCGTAAAAAGGGGTACAAAGTTTTTGCTTCACGTATTAATGTATAAAAGATAATATTATTCTTCTTTCCTCTTACTGAGCTTGCACTGTTTGCTACAACTCCATTAATTATTCGAAAAGTAATTCTGTGACATACTTCTTTATTAAACTCATAAAAAAAGAACTTGAGATATAAATAGTATAATAAATATAAAGAAAAACAATTTTCAGCTAGACGTGTTGCTGGGGAGTTTCTTGCCGCTTCTTCTCCTTAACAGCAATAACACGTTGCGACGCGGTGTATATAGAATAGGAAGTAAAATTAAGTTTTAACTTATATGTACGACCTTCAAAAAACGTTCTCCAGATCTTATTCTAAATTTAAAAAAAATCATTTGAATTCGTACTTTTGAACTTATAAGCGTTATTTACAATAGTAACTTGAGGTTTTAAACATGTCATGTACGTTAATAAATTGTTTTTCCTTTTGTTACTCCTATTGTCATCGCTCTAGGCTCGTATTTGTTTTTTTTGAAACCAACCACTCGTAATAATGGTGGCTTAATAAAAAAACGAGTCAGTTGCTATCTAAACAAAAAAAGTGAAGTGATAAATTGTAATTTCGTCTACGATTAATTGTCCTTTAACGGTAACTGTCTAACTCCATATATTTATATATCTGCGGCTACCCATAAGCATAGTAATACTATAATAAAAAATAGAAGTGGATACCATACATGTAACTCAGGAATGAAAACATTTGAGTGAAAACAGGTCTTCAAAAATCATAACAATGTTTCTTAGTGCTTTTTTATTTAAGCCAAGGTGTTTAAGGTTTAGTTGGTCAAGTATTTATTCACTTCCAAGGTAGTAAAAAGTGTAAGTCTAGTTTTGGAACTATAAAGTGGAAAGAAAATTTCGAAAAAATAATTAATAGAACATAGAAATTACTTTAAATTCAAAATTGGTTCCATTAAGATCCATGTAATAGTTTTATATATGAGATATTTCCGATTAAATGCTTTTTAGGTGCCCCAAGCTAAATGATAGCTGCAGTTGCTGACTATATACGAAATCAGGAAATAAATGAAAAAACCTTATGCTCTGAGATCCGATTTATTACTGGTGGAATAGGATGGTGACCATTACCGACCATTGTACAATTGAGTAGACCTTTACACAACTAATAATTCCTCCCGATGTACAATGGACCAAAGCGATGGTGAACCATTTATAAGGCTAAAATCGCCTAGGAAAAACTCTCGCTAACAACACAATAACACGCGCACAAGTAAAACATCAGGTTTAAGGGGAGGGGTTTTATTATAATAACCTGTTTCGGGTTTTACAAGGAGGCAATAAAATCGAACTCCGTAAACAAAGTGAGTGCAGAATACAACAAAGTGTATATTGCAACTAAACACGAGTAATTGTTTCCTTTAGTTAAAACATTTCAGAAACGTCCTGACTGGTGTATATGAAATTTGAGAGTGTGTGCGTGGTTGTCTAAACTTTATAAGCCGTTTAAAGTAAAATGTTAAAGAACTGATAAAGGAGGAATTTGGCCAATCATACCTGCGAAGTATGCCAATTTTAGTGCCGCGACAGTACAAGAATCATGTGAGCGGAACAGAGCTAAGAAGCTATCAAAACTCTACCATTTCCGTTTCTAGATTATTTACAAGTCGAAAGTCGGTCTGCACCTTATTGTGCAAATGAAAACTGCCGATCGAAATTATAAGTTGTATAAAACTGTACACTAGAAGTTGCCTCTACAAAATTCTTGATAGACTGATACGCACTTGGGTGGTTTTTTGTTTTAATTGGTATTCCTATCCCATTATTAGTCAGTGACATTCTAACCTACTGATGTCCATCACGTAGCTAAAAGTGAGTCAGACCCATGTGAATAGCTACAACTAATTCTCACAATGATTAAATTTATAACAGTAGGTGCAGGAATGAAATTATTGTACCATATTTAGACATCCTGGATACTGTTTTCCTGTGGAAGATTATGATACACATGGCGATGGTTCCAATTTAAAAAACATAAGAACAATTAAATGTAGTTAGTAAAATGCTAGTGTTAAAGTAATACTATGAGTATAATAGGTTGTTATTAACTTAACTTGTATGTAACGCAATCTTGGAACGCCATAACAACCTTGAGTTGTGTTCCGGCATTAGTGACCAGGTTCCAGTCTCCCTTAAGAGAGCAGCAGCGCATTTGTACCTTTGGTGTTGCAAATTTCCATAGGCGATGGTAACCGCTTTCCATCAAGTGGACCGTCTGTAAAAAAAGGTATTACGCTACCACGACTTTAGATTTATTTTATTTTACAATTTTTATTAAAATAGTCTCAGTAGGCCAGCAGTGCCAGTATAACACTGTACGTTGAACCGTCATATGAAAAGATTTGAGATTGAATTTGTGTTGGAAGCAAGTTCAAACCTTCCATGCGATTATCACGTGAAGAATGGTATAGTCGACAATTTGAATGTTTTGTAATATTCAAAAACAATGATACCTTGATTCCACCTGATCATTGGATAATGGACGTTGCATAGGTTTCTCTCATCCCATTGAGGAAGGCCCATTGTGCTTGTTTAACCATTCGGAACAACGAACTCGCTTGACCATTAATTACATCCAGAAAGAATTATGCAAAATAAAATACATAATTCTATCAATGCGCATAAACAGTGGTGGCAGCATTCTAAGATGTACATTTAAATGCATGGGTTTTATTTAAATGTAAGTGACTTCAAAACAGTTGCATTCAAAGCTACGACAAGCATCTAGGTTATAAAGCTAAACAAACGGACGAGCGGCCGTATCGGCCATATTTTTAGTAAACAGGCCCCGCTACTGAGTTTCTATGTACAAGGATTCCATATTTACGAGCAAGTACTAACAACTGGATACTATCATGTCCATTTTATCTATTCAAAATAAGGATGTGAAACATTTTAAATTCTTATCGAAAAAAATATGGTCAATTATGAGCAGCGCATGAAGTCTTGCTTAGTTGTAAGTATCAGCTACTTCATCTAATTTTCAAATATTGAAATAGATCAAGTTTTTTTAGATGAAAATGTTTAGGTTCATAAGCCCGTACGTACATCAGCAAGTTTTGCTCATGTATGATACCCGTAAGCCTCTAAGGCTAAGGCTAAGCATCCACTACGGTTCATAAATACCGGACTCAGCTATGAAAGTAGTCCGGTTAGCTTCAGAGCCTCACGCGCACTTTGCGGAAGCAAAACTTGTAGGTGTATAAGAAGGTATATTGAAATAGGTACAATAGTTGTATTTTAAAAAAGCTCTGAAATTTATCAAAATTTTATTACCAGATCTATGACCATTACAGCGTGCCAATCAATACCTAGTTAAATTGAGAGTACCACGTATTTAAGCATCATTGAAATATTTAAGTGAAAGTATTTGATGAGAAATCCTGGTAGCTTAGTGGCCTACGCGCCCACGTCTTGTTCCAGTGACATGTATTCAAATCCTGTCCGGCAAACATTACTAACATTAGCGCAGATTAGCGCTCAGGTAGTTTTTCTGATCTAATTTGCATATTTTTATAGGTACCACACCCTGACGTTGAAGGAAAACATTATGAGGAAACATGCATATCAGGATAACCGTTGTGTTAAACTATGAAAAAAGTATACTTCTTCCATGGAAAAACCCTCAAAGCTGTTTTGGACAAGTTTCTTATAAAAGGGAGGCCCAAGCCTAGTAATAGGCAGCTAATATATGTTTATAGGATATATTATGAAGCTATAGTCGTAGTAATTATTCGTACAATAATGTCATAATTTAATACTTAGATTTTGTTAGGTATCACGAAACAATAGCTATTTTAAGGCAGATGTTTTATTGATCTGTTGCAGTGGATAACAAGGTTAGTGAGTGAATACGATACTGTTATATTTACTAAATGTTTTGGTTGCATTTGTAACAGGCATTAACAAGTGCTGGACATTTTAGGTTGCGAACATTTAACTGACGGTACTTTCAAGAAATTGATTTAAGCGGTGCGTGAAGCCAGGCAGACATAGTTCTACCATACGCCAGGCGCTGCGCTCTTCAGTAAACTGAGTGAGTTATCTTTAATATTTATTTATGGAAATATCCTTTTGTGATTTGATATTTATGTATAATTTGGAGATGATATAAAGACTTTGAAATAGTGAGATGTTGAAGTTGTGAGGAACGGAGTGACTGTAAGAGGAGGTTGGAGGTCACCGGGCCAGGTTGAGCTCATTATTTGTCATCTTATTAATATATATAAATGTATTGCTATCAAAAGGTTTAATAGAGGTATTCTTCCTCATGTTTCTGTGATTACGATATATATGTTTATTGATTTATTATGGGAAGTTTCGATGACGATATAAATAACATGAAGTGCTTGGCAATACGCCCAGAACGAAGGGTTCCGTAAGAGTCAAATTTCAGTTGAAAGTATTTTTAAGCTCTACCACCAGGAAATTGTCCGAATTTTCTAATTCATTTGGGCACTATCTCGAAACCTCATTACGTTTTTCAAGATCTGACTAACGATACCCCATATACATGACTAAGGACGTTGATTTTTTTGCTCAACCTCTATGTATGGCGGTCTTCATTGATCTTTATTTTTTTAATATTTATCTATATAAATTTGTAACGCCATACATACTCGACGTCCCTGTAAAATACATGTACAGGCAGGATGGCAGACAGACAGCTGGACATGGCGATTACATAAGGCTTCCGTTTTAGAAATAGCTCTACACCTATATTAGATACTTTATTTTGTATATACCTACCTACAAAGATTCAAATCAAAGTATTTGACTTATATAAATGAATACAGATTGCTTCAGATATTTGTCACGACACTTTTGTATGGACGACACGTGCATATTCAAAATTTGTCCGAACAAAAACCTAAGTCTTATTAATGGCAGAAAGATACCCACTTATAAAAAGTAGTCACAAATCATATAGTTATTAAGACACGTTGGATTTCCCACTGCACGTTTATTATAACAGGATTTTATAACCTTTAACTATATATGATAAAATCGCAAACATACTTTTTGTATATGTGTTTTGTATATATCTTTTTGTATATAGGTCGGTGTACGCTAATCTTAGGATGTACCAGTTTCATAAAATTATTTCTATGATTTATTTTGGTGTATAAATCAGAGGACCTACGACACAAATTGGCTACTAAGTCTAAATAATTATAATTATGGGATAAACTAATTCTTGAGCTATTCTGTTACAGCTAAATGATCTAGCTCGATGATATTATTAAACTTCTAATTCCGTTTTTTCTTTCAGGTCCATTACATGTAACACTTAATTTTTGTGAATATAATAAGACTTGCCATAGTTTAGAGATGTGAAGCATTTTTTAAACTTGTATGGTTAAACTTATTTAGTATACACCTGATATTCGTGTGTTTGATTGATAGTAATGTATCCGCTAGAAACAATTCCACCTTCAATCATAATAATACGATTATTTAATACTAAGTTCTCGTAACGTCTGCGGCGAGATTGGCTGCCGATTACAAAATAGGCTTTCTTTAGCCGACTTGACTCTGAGAGTTTGGGGCTCGGCCTATCTACTTTATTCGTCTGAGACCATAGATTCCTATTTACCTTTTGTAGCGTACATGTTACTCATAGTGCTTAATTACTGATTACATTAGGTATAATGATTTTTATATCTTTTAAACATCAAAATACTAGAGTTTACCCCGCGGCTACGCTGCGGGTCACGCACTAGAGAGTGCCTCTTGTTTAAAGAGCAGGCGTTAATACAGGTCACATTGTATTACATTTTTATGTATTTGCTCCTGGAAGATTCACTTCATTTTATATATATTTCAGCCAAATCGGTCCAGTAGTTTTTCCGTGAAAATGGAACAGACGGATAGACAGAGTTACTTTCGCATTTATAATATTAATAGAGATTACAATATTGCGCCAGGTCGCATCTATTCACTATTTCTACCGCTTGTTAACTCAGAGTGTACTGTGGAACTGTTCATAATGTACCATCATCTTCGTTCCAAGACCGCACCGCTCGCCATCGGTTTGGTGTTCATCCTCACTTTCTTGAGAGAGATTACGAGAGGGTTTACCTCTCGTAATATCCAACTAGTCTCAATGCTGTTTCTCTAGCGGACTTTATAAAGTTGCAATACCTTGTTAAGGTTTTCCCAGAGCACTACAATATGGAGTTTTTACACATAGTTACTATCTTTAGCGGCCAGCAACATTCTATACGCGACGGTAATCACTTTCCATCAGGTGGGCCACTAGCCTGTCTGCTGTGCTCCAGCAATAAAAAGAAGCTAACATTATTTTACGACTTAAAGGAGCGGAGCAGTATTTTAAAGTAGTTAGTATAGTAGTTATATAGTAGTTAGTTATACACAGGTAAAATTGTAGAGCAAAAATATTGCGAAATAATTAAGGTAATATTCATATAATAATATCAACACATACCTAAGTATACGTCTTTTTTTTGAGGTCTGGCTTATTCATTTTTCATAGTTTGTCCAAGCCGGGTTGGCGAGTTTCATACATCATTCATCACGTGGTAATTGTATAATATGAACATTAAATAAAAACCTGCATAACTGGTACATGCTTTTTCCAACCTATATCTTCTTCTAAGTACAATGAAATACATAAACTAATATATCAATGTCTAAGCAAAACAATGATAAATTAATACAGTGTGGTGAAAATATGACGAAGCTAATGACCCTAAGCACCATCTCTCAAACAATTTGCTTGTCAAAAGATTACTGACGCCAGTCCCCGGCTGCGAGGAAAATATATTGTTTTAAAAATATGATTAAAAGTTGGTAAGTAGTTTTTGACGGGAACTTGAAAGTTTGCTGTGCAGTTTTATCCTCAAAAAGTCTTACAAGAGCTTGATTGTTTACGATTGTCAACCGTCCACTATTTTCATCAATTGTGGCTACGAAACCATAAAAAACCGAGTATCGTTACGTAGAATAAGCGTTAAGTAGAATTTCATATCTCACAAACAATCCAAGGGATATATAGTGTACTTAAATAATTATGATCTTATTCATATTGAGTTAGTGTAAGTTTGTAGGCTTCTTTAAGGTTCGTAAAGAAGCCTATATGCTTACCCTAACTCTATAGGAATAAGACCGTCAGTATTTCCTTAAGTTTACGCTAGCTAGTATCTTCTCAACAATTAGATTAAATAGAATAGTCAAACAGACGGGTGGTCACGACAAAAATATAAGAGTTTCCCTCTCGGCTAAAATGGCTATCTAACCCCAAAAATTCTTATATATACCTACGGTCTTATTCATAGAGAGGTAGTGTACGTTTGAACGCTTCTTTATGGTTCTTAAAGAAGCGTTCAAACTTACACTAACTCTCTATGAATAAGACCGCTAGTCTCTCTCTTTTCGTTTACCTTTCCTTAATTATTTGGAATTGGCACATTATGTCTTTTCCTTTCATATTCCTCTATTGTGACATACACATACGTTCTCTGTCACAACACAAAGCATCATGTCATGCTTCACACAATCCATTCATCTCTCTTTTGGTCTACCTTTACATTTGTACCCGTCAATCTTCCAGTTTAACATATTTTTGTCAAGTGACTCTCATCCCTTCCCATTTTATGTCCATACCATCTTAGTCTTCTTCCTCTCAATTTGTCAGTCACAAGTGCAACTTTCAAAGATTCCCTTGAGATGTGCGGGTATGTACTAATTTATCACCTTATCCATTTTTGTAACACCACACATCCATCTCAACATTCTCATCTCAGCTGAGTGGAAACGTTTCTGGTCTATATTTTACTGGCCCAGCATTCGGGCCTGTATAACATGACCGGGCGTAGTACAGATGCAGACATATCTAACCTTTTAGTTTGAGTGACATGAGTTTTTCACGTTTTACATTAGTTGCCTGTCTCCACTTTAACCATGTATACCTGGTTTAAAACGAGTCGCTGGATGTTTTGTCAACGAAACCTTTAATTAGGTGTGGAGCGACGTGCACCTCTTTCATTCTGGCCGTCTTTTTACTTTTAATAGAATATGCATCTTCAAACATTTTCCTTATAAACGAGACTTGCTAAACTGGTTAGATTTAATCTAGATTTAAATTATATAAATGACTAAAAATGACATCATTATTATACTACTCCACGATTATTATTAAATTATAAAATAAATTATTAAAAACAATGTGTTCTACTCCTACACCACACATTTTTTTTAGGAGACAGGCAGACGGCCCACCCGATGGAAAGCGGTTACCGTCGTCTGTTGACATTTAATTGTGTAACATCGAAGGTGCTACCAGTGTGCTGCCGCTCTGTAAGGGGATGCTGGAACCTGGCCACTGATGCTTAATCACAACTGAAGGTTGTTGTGGCGGCCTACTCTAAACCAGGACGATAGCCATCCAGTCGGGCAAATACCCCACTGCCTGACTGTGGGTTGTTTTGTCGCCTCTGATGACAAGCCGCACAGCCGCAGGAGATTGTATTCTTTCTCCGTTCCCGTACACGGATATAATAACATTTACAACATTTTATATACATTTATAATATTAATATGTGTTATGGTCTAATTCCGTTTTTGTTTATTCATTCTATAGTTAAATATACGGTGTAATACTTATATGTTTTATTTATATGTATTTAATTTGCACACCACCGTTTTATTATCCGTGCAGGAACGGAGAAAGAATACAATTTCCTGCGGCCGGGCGGCCTGTCGTAAGAGGCGACTTAACAACCCACAGCCAGGTGGTAGGGCATTTGCCCGAATGGATGGCTACCACCCCTGGTCTAAAGTATGTCGCCACAACAACCTTCGAATTGTTTTCCGGCATTAGTGACCAGGTTCCAGTTTCCCTTAAGAGAGCAGCAGCGCATTTGTAGTACCTTTGGTGTTGCAAATGTCCATAGGCCATGGTAACCGCTTTCCATAAAGTGGGCCATCAGCCTGTCTGCTTATCTCCTACAATAAAAAAACAGTCATACACTTTCGATTAATTACACAGTCCATGGTCTGAGTTGTGATCGGAATGGAAGAGATCGCTCTAAAGCGATAAGGCTGCCCTTTACGAGCCTTTACACCAAAAGACTAAATTGTTTACTTTATATGTATGTGGTAAACAATAAATAGTTTCTATCTATCTTCTATGTGATAAATCTCACTTACCACTATAAACAAAACCAAGTGCCCACAGATTATTTCAAAAGTTTAAAAAACATCTGGTCGATACAACAGGAGACCGGAAGGCTGGAGCTTACCTCGCTCAAAGGATTAGCCTCTGTATCCAGCGAGGTAATGCTGCCAGCCTTCCCAGCGACAGTGGTCTAGTGGGGCTGGATGGGTTTTAATATAAGTTTTTATTTTTATTTTAGTTTTTTACTATTATTGTATAGTTTTTAACTTTTATTAATATAAATATAATTCCAATATAACATGTATGTATTTTCTTAAGTTTTCGCGACTAGTATACATAATAAAACTACGTTTTGGCCACTTTTCAGTAACCGTGATCACGTGGGAATAATAAAAATCAAATAATCTACCGCGCTTAAAACTGTTAAAACGTAGTTTTATGAATATATATCGGTTAAAATTTGACATAAGCTCCATACGAGTAATGTCAAATCCAAGCAATGGTAAGGCAAGTAAATGAATAGTAAGATGTAGGAACCGGCCAATAATCAAAAATCCCATATTGTAGCTTCGGGAAAACCTACTGCCGTTCAACAGTACTACCTACATAATATTATTATTAAAAAGCTTATATTCACAGCACAGTAGACCTGTGCTGATAATAATAAGGCAACAAGGTTAATTTGCAGTCCAACATAATTATTGTTGCTTAGCATTTGATTGATAAGTAATAACTATATGCATTTATTTCAAATGGACTATAAGTAAAGACGTTGACTTGTATGTATAACTATTACAAGGCCTAATAATTCCGAAGGTAAGTGATATGGCAAAGGGATTCGACTCGAAGCAAACAGTTTTCAAACGAGAGACGACTAGGTAAATTCAAATTCAAAAGTTTTTATTTAAAATAAGTTCCACTGGAGAAAATATTTTTAAGGTCATACGTATAAGGTAAAATTTAAATCTACTTGCTAGTCTGTGTAGACCCCTTTCGGCCTTTATTTAGGTACTAGGATTCGCCCGCGACTTCGTCCACGCTGGATGGGTATCAAAAATCGCAGTTGTTTTAGATAGAGAATTTGAATCATCTCGAATCATATTACATCGGAATCAGATTGTTGTAAAATAACACTTTAAACCGCCCCCGAGAAAATTCCCACGGGATTTCCGGGATAAAAGTACAGCAGATTTTAAGTCTGGGAATTTACTGTCGATGCTGTATTGTCGTGTACTGTTATGCTCTATTGATACGATATGTATTTTTTATTGCTGGCAAAGTGACGGCCCATACCGTCGCGTATGGACATTTGCAACAGGAATAAGAATTGTGAATAACTTGTAACAGTCAAAAATTAAATTAAACTTTTGTGTTACATTTTGTTACAGTGCTCAGAGGAAATAATTTTGCTTCATATAAAAAAATCTATCCCATGCTGTTTCTTGCAAACAATAATGTACATAGAAGAAATCGTTGAAATGTCAATCACAACATGTTATGTTGAGTATCATGATGAAATGAAGAGAGTTCAAATTATTTTATTTAGCACAAGACACTTTCCATGTTCCGTGGTTCCGGTCGTCAACGTTAACAACCGCAGAGACTCAATGTGACGTAACTGTGTTATCTATTATATCATAAAATTCTAAACATGTCGTATTTGTCGATTTTTTTTATTGCATGTTGCTGCACAGATAGAAGCTTAACGCTTGAAGCTATTTGAAAAAAAAACAACAGAAATAGATTATATAAACGATGGAGACCACGATACAATTTGTTAAGATTTCTTATCTATTCGGGATTCACGTAAAAACTACTGCGCCGATTTCGATGCGGTCTTTGGTCGACAGCAAGTTCATATACTTAAAATCTGCTACTTTTTATCCCGGGAATCTCGCGCACTAAACCACGCAACAGTTTTCACAATCAGTTAGATAAATTATCCAGGAATGTTTATATATAGGTACACATATCTATATATATACTAGCTTTTGCCCGAGGCTTCGCTCGCGATATACAAGTTTAGTTTTTATGTAAGTAAAATGAGCTACTTAGTAGGGTTTGACCCGCGGCCCTCTAGTAATATGATAAATGCGAAAATTTGGACGAACGTTTGTTGTTCAATCACGCCAGAACGGTTGAATGAATCTAGATGATATTTGGCACAGAGATAGATTATAGTCTAAAATAGTACATAAGCTACGGTTAATCCAGAAATATTTACTGTTCTCGTTCTCATTAACTTTAAGGCGAGCGAAGCCACGAGCACAAGCTAGTAGGTATTTTTATAGAGAAAAAAATATTTGCTTACATAAAGTATGAGTTGCATATAAAACGGTTTCTGAGTCAGTAAGGCAAGATCGAGTGAAAGTATGACGATCGATTGATTATTCAATTTTGACGGAAGTAAGTGATTATAGATGGGAAGGATTTCAAGGTCGTGTATATATATATATATATATACACATATATATATATATATATATATATATATATATATATATATATATATATATATATATGTATATATACTTTGAAAGGTCAGCAATAACGTGCAAAAATGTTCAATAAAATTAATAATACTGGTGAATAGGGTAGTTCATAGTAAAATACACTGAGATTATATTTATTATATCCTTAATTAATTTTAAACCTATTGACAGACAGAATATATTACTCATACATACATTTCTCAGCCTTTAAGTTCTTCTAGCAAACGATGAAAATACTGTTTTTGATCGAACACGTTTTGTTTGTTTTGTTTTTATCCGTGCATCAACGGAGAAGAATACAATTTCTTGCGGCCGAGCGGCCTCTCGTAAGAGGCGACAAAACAACCCACAGCCACGTGTCAGGGCATTTGCCCGACTGGATGGCTACCACCCCTGGTCTAAAGTAAGGCCCCATAACAACCTTGAACTATGTTCCGGCATTTGTGGCCAGGTATCAGTCTCCCTTTAAAGAGTGGCAACCCATTGGTAGAACCTTTACTGTTAGAAATGTCCATAGGCGACGGTACCCACTTTCCTGAATTCGTCCATTAAAAAAAAGAAGAATTCGAAAATTACGAATTTAAGAATCTACTTGCTACGATTTTGGCACACATCTTTCGTTTCATCTACTTTCATTAATCTCTTCATACATCCACATTTGATGGAAGTGCTTTTTACGTGATTCTTGTTCAAATGTATGCCATTTTGCCCTTAGAAGTACGTCGATATCTATCGACACTGACTCACGTATGCATAATGCTGGCTGTCATATATATACTTATTCTGTACAAGATATTTTTTTGAATAAAATTTTAGTTAAGGTTTAGATGGTTTATTTAAAGTATTTTTTACTATATACATCTAACTTTAGATGTTTCCCCTTTAAGACGGAACCACCACAAATTTGTTCTCGAGTGTCACACACAGCTAATTGGGAAGCACCACAAATTTGTGGTCAAATACACATAATTGAAACGAACGTTGAACTGATGCTTTCTCCCTCTAACTACATATAATTTGTATTAGAATAAAAGAGACGATATAATTCTCTTGGTTTTGGCACGGCAATTTTGATTGCAGCTGGCAGCTTTGGAGAAATATAATATATATAATATATATATAAACTTTGTACCCTCAAAGGGGTAAGTTGAAGACATTTAAACATCATTAAATAGTGTTTTTTTCCATTCATTGCAAAAATCGGATGTGTATGTTGTACCAAAATGATTTTCTAAGGAAAAACAATGTATGTTGTAAGGTTCAACGTACAGCGTTTTGCTGACGCTACGGCCTACTTTAGGCTACTTTAATATTATGATACTACTATAAATAACGCTCTCAAATACTTTGTGATTGAGTTGCTACGAGTTCATCATCAATTAAGTTGAACCCAGGGATCAGCATCCAAGCTCAACTAGTACGAGAACAAATCCATGTAAGCAACAAGGTGTATTTTCTTCACTCTACTATAAGAAATCACCAGCACTCCACCAACTACTGCCACCATCCACCACTTCAAGCAAGAGCCAGTGTACAAACTTTACATTTAACGGTCCTTCGAGCTCGATCCTGTACATATGTATATGTTTTTTAATTCTCCTTTCATCAATTCTGTCCACATGCACAAACAATCTTAATTTTTCTTTTTCAAGCTTTGTTAATACATCTTCTTCCATTTCACAATATTCTCTTACACACTGTATTAGTATACTGATACCAAAAATATCAAGGTCTTTCTGAAAACAAAACTGTAAATAAATCTTGTTAGTACACTAAGTTACTAAAAATGATTTTAACTTTAATACTTGAAAAACGTACTTTGTCTATTGATCGTATTAGTAAAACAATATTTGCTCTCGAGGTATGGTTGTAAAACTGCCAGAAATTATATTGTTGTTTTGATTAACATAATTGTTTCATATTAATCTAAACATGTTTTCCACTTTAGTTCGAAGCTTATTGTTGTCATAGTTAAATTTAGATTGAGATACGTTCCACATAAATTGGTATTATACTTAGTCTAGCCATACATACTGTTACAATTAAAAAGAAACAAAATATTACATTTGAATTTGGAATCTGTCATTTTTATGTGATTGTTCATTGTGTTTTCTCACTTTGGCGCCAATACATTGTTTTTTTTTATTGCAGGAGCTCAGCAGACAGGCAGACGGCCCACTTGATGGAAAGCGGTTACCATCGCCTATAGACATTTGCAACACCAAAGGTGCTACAAATGCGCTGCTGCTCTCTTAAGACTGGAACCTGGTCACTAATGCCGGAACACAAATCAAGGTTGTTATGGCGACATACTTTAGACCAGGGGTGGTAACCATCCAGTCGGGCAAATGCCCTACCACCTGGCTGTGGGTTGTTTTGTCGCCTCTTACGACAGGCCGCCCGGCCGCAGGAAATTGTATTCTTTCTCCGTTCCTGCACGGATAGCGTTATTATTATATAATTTTTAAAACTCTCCATACGCTTGGTATTAGTCAAATGTTTTTGTACCGGGCTATTAATAGGTTATTATTCCACGTAATTCCCAATTAATTAATAAGGGCATAATAACGTTGTCAGATTTTAAAATAATATTGACAAGGCATAGATTTCCGTATTCTAGTTTATAATAATATCAAATCGACAAACAAGACTGAATTTGACAACAAATAGGAAGCACAACTATCCTTCCTATTTTTAATAATTAACTACTTTTGTTGTACTTACATATGATTTTTCCATCAATTTTATTATAAAACACCATATTACGTATCTGATTCAACTTATGATTTAAATTTTTAATTCCCGCCTTTTTTCTCTATTTCCATAAAATATACTAATCGCCACAAATAAAGTAGCTGCAACCGCCGTACATAAAGCCTAGTTGCTGCTTTACCAAATAACAAATATTAAATATTCCATAATTGTAGCAGCAAATTTATTTCTGGTTACATTAGTATTGAAATCCCACCAAATTAGGGAACTGTCACTTTTAGTTGCTTTATTTTCCGTGGGACCTTTTTGGCCCGTTTTAGGGTGCGATGGTTATGTTTTACTTCGAAACGTTGGAGAAAACTGATCTGCGAATCTGCGATCTGTAGAATCTAGACGTGTAGTGTGCGCAGCTCGTTGCAATTATCTTACGCTGTTGGCGGTCAAAACATGTAATGTAATGAATCATCACCTTATAATTTCGGCGGTATTCGTAGAACGACTACGAATACCGCCGAAAATACCGCCGTAGATATATAAAGTGAACACTGTTAGTGATACAATCCTATAATTAATCACTTTAAATGGAAATACATGTGCCCTCGGCTAACCACCAAAATGGAAGAGAAACAAAAAGCAACAACAGTGCTGCAAGTTTAAAAATTAAAATATTTTATGTTGATGTTGCCAACGTATAGGGTTCAGGAGCTTTTCAGAGTTAAGTTTTTTACGAGGACATTTTAGTTTGTAATATTCGTCTTCATTGTTCTAATATAAATAGTTCTATTAATTTCCTATATTAAAGTACCCAGAAATAGCATTAGCATTCTTCTTCTGAAGGTACCCTGACAATATAAACTTGGGGACACTAGAAACATTTAAGAAAAAAGACCTCGTTGTATATCTCTAAATAGGTGGATTGACCAGCTGAACATATCAAAGAACAATTTTTCAATGACATCAAAGCCACAATTCTCAGCAATGACAGAACGAAAAAAATATTCTTCTATTTTTGTAGTACCTAATAACAATCGTAGACTGATACGTATATTTTTACCAAGTGGTCTTTCCAATCAACTTATCTAACAGCAGCAAACTTGTTTTTGCGTATTTATCGTAACTTAATTGTTTTCCCCGAATATAATTATAATCTTTGAAGTATATAGAACAACAAAAATTGATAACGAAGGCAATAAACGTTTCCAAAAAGCCATCTGTAATTAATTCTTAAAATCATAAATGACTCTTTGTGGTATAAAACTGTGAAATTCTATGGTGAACAATAAAGAATTTTTCATTTTACAATTCGTCCTCGTTATGAGAACATGTAATATACCAAATTGCATAAAGTCAATTTATTCCGGAGACCGTGAAGAATAAACTAACATTACACACTTCAAAAACATGTTAAAATTATAATAATTAGATACATAATGAACAATAATTTCATAGTTACATTAAACGGAACCACAAACAATTATGTGTCAAATTATTGTAGGAAAATTTTTATTGTTGCTTCCTTGTTTACCTTTGTGTTTTTAAGAAGTCGATTTTTTAAACTTATACTACAATTTTAAGTGGTAATCAGGTCTACTAAGGATACCTCTTTATGAATAAGAAAACAACTTGAAACTGGTTACATGAAACTGCAGACGGAAAACCTTAAAAATTCTCTAGAAATATTCAAAGAATTATGAATAAAAACTTTATCTCTATACACTAAGATACTTATAGAATTCACATCATACCATCACACACACGCAATCAATGGGTACATTCGAATTGTTTGTCGTTAACTAATTTCACTGTATCTATACATATATAACTATGTTCGAAGTCCGAAGTCTAATACCAATAAAGTAAAAATAGACTTCCTTGGAATTATACTGAATGCAATGGAGGAACTATCAAAATCGGTTTATAAACAAAAAAATACACAGGAAGAGATAACCACATTCTCTTCTGGTAGTCAGTGAAAGAAACAAAAAAGGCATATTGTGTCCTGTACTTTGCATAATTCCAGAGTCTAGAGAGGAAGTCTAGAAGAGATTCTAGATAAATTCCATACATTGCGATCGGCAAGCGAGCTTTCTAAAGTCATTTATAGTAAATAGTAGTACTTACAAATTCGCTAAATAACCGAAAAATATAGCTATAATTATATTTCTTATAATATTATATGTTACTTTTATTAATGTTAGCGATGTAAGTTTAACAGTAATAGCAATATTAAAGATTGAAGAATACGTTTAGAGGTTACTTTGCAATTATTTTCTATAGAGAAAATTTATCGAAAATGCATTTTGACTGCAAGAGTTACCCAGAAATATGATCAAGATTAACATATTTTTTTTCACCTGTATAAAGTGTGTAAATATTGGCTGAGCAATCAATCAAAAACGCTTTTTAACTAATAAAACGCTGTTAAGTAATAAGGCCACCGTTTGTTCAACATGTAAGAAACTCCTCGGTAATCTGACAAAATCATACTACATCTTAATATATATATAAATTACGTGTCACGTTGTTTGTCCGCGATGGACTCCTAAACTACTTGACCGATTTTAATTAAATTTGCACACCGTGTGCAGTTTGATCCGACTTAAAAGATAGGATAGCTTAGATTTGGACCCGGTAGGTGGCGCTCTAATCGGGTTCTAAATTTTATTTCTTCAGGGCAGAACAACGTCTGCCGAGACAGCTAGTATGTAAATAAAACATATTTGGAATATTAAGAATTTGGAATATTATATATTAATATATAATATTCTATAAAGATAAAGTTTTATAATAATTTATTGATTGATTAAATAATGTACTTATGGCCAGGCACCATTACAATCGCCTGTATTGTACGTCCGAAAGGACAAACTGTCGTTCCAACAAAAAACTCGAACAACTTTGTAATTTTATGATTATGACAGTTTATACAATAAATGTTTATTCTAATATAGTAATTAAACAGCACAATAGAGAGCTTACCTTTTATTATAAAATTAACATTATTAACGCTGCAGAACTTATAAAAAAATAATGTGTCTATTATTTACGTTATTAAATGGAAATAATTTGTATGTAGAGTGATAAGCATGTCTGATTACAGGGGGTGCCGGATTAGACTAGGGCCGGATTACCGGAGGTCCCCTGTACTTTAAATTTATAGTGGACAGCAAATTTTCCTTCATTCATCCCTCCAGTACTACCTACATAATGGAATTCGGCAGCGTACTACCGTCCTTCAATAATCAAAATTTAATTAACTCACTTTGTAAAGCAATCATTCTTTCAAATACAACAACGTTATTACACCTTAAAACACTAGATGACCTTATACACTATACCCCACTTCGAAAATCACTAATATTTTAACACTTTCTAAAATTGAATAGTTCATAGACTTTGAATACAAATTACGGAAATTATTGTTTAAACGTAAATTACGGGTGGATACGATCAATGTAGAAAATAAACTAGAAGTTGAACCTAGTAAGAATACCTTTTACAACAGCATTGTGTAATGCATCGCGTGCTTCGACATTTGATTAATGCTTTAACGTATTTTTATGCTGCCGGTATTGCTTTTAAGATAGAAGGAACCATATTTTAGAACATAATTATTCATAATAAAACTACGTTTTAACGGTTTTAAGCGCGGTAATTTTATTTGATTTTGGTTTTTCCGACGTTTCGGCCACTTTTCAGTGGCCGTGATCACGGAAGACAAAGATGTCAAGTGTCAACGAGTATTGTTAAAGTTTTATTTAGCCTACCGCCAACTTATTAATTTTAATTACTTAATTTTAATTTTGTTTATGGTTATTATTTACTCTATGGGAGCCTAATCTAATTTACTACCGCTTCGCAACATATTATGGCTTGAAGAGAAGAAGCGGCGCAAGAAACTCTTCAGCAAACATGCCTAGCTCTAATAATTTTATATAATATTAAAATGGGTGGAAGGAAAAATAAAAATAATTATCAGTCAAGTTGGTTTGTGTCCCGTTGTACGCAGAAAGAGCTCACAGTGTCTTGAGGTCTGGCAGCTGGTTTTTGCTGGGTTTGGGTCTTAATAGTTTTGATAATTGGATTCCAAACAGGTGGTACTTGCCAACCATCTTCTCTATTGAAATTTGGCTGTTTTTTTATTTCAATAGCCTCACGCATCATTCTAGGTATGAAACGATTCTCTTTCGCGAGGATTTGTGGGTTATCGAATCTGATGTAGTGGTTGGGTTTATCCAGCGTGTGTTCACTGATCGCAGACTTCGTAGACCTTGTGTGTTTCATGTCAGCAATGTGTTCTTTTACTCGTGTTTTTATGCTCCTCTTTGTTTGCCCAATGTATGACAATCCACACTCACAATCAAGCTTGTAAACTCCTGCATCCTGGAGTGGGATATTGCATTTCACAGGTCTCAGAAATTGGGTAATCTTTTTCTGCGGCTTGAAATATGTTTTGATTGAAGCTCGCCTGAGGATGTGACCAATTCTGTCTGTGACCCCCTTGATGTAGGGTAGGGTAGCAGGGCACCGCTCACCTGAAGGTGGTTTGGGGCCTTTGTGACGTTGGAGAGCTTCAGCATGTCAAGCGAGTTCTACAACGCAATCAGCTGAAGACTCGACACCAACTGTTTGGGATCCAATTATCAAAACTATTAAGACCCAAACCCAGCAAAAACCAGCTGCCAGACCTCAAGACACTGTGAGCTCTTTCTGCGTACAACGGAACACAAACCAACTTGACTGATAATTACTTTTATTTTTCCTTCCACCCATTTTAATATTATATAAAATTATTAGAGCTAGGCATGTTTGCTGAAGAGTTTCTTGCGCCGCTTATTCTCTTCAAGCCATAACATGTTGCGAAGCGGTAGTAGATTAGGCTCCCATAGAGTAAGTAATAAACATAAACTAAATTAAAATTAAAATTAATAAGTTGGCGGTAGGCTAAATAAAACTTTAACAATACTCGTTGACACTTGATTTCTTTGTCTTCCGTGATCACGGCCACTGAAAAGTGGCCGAAACGTCGGAAAAACCAAAATCAAATAACATTACCGTGCTTAAAACCGTTAAAACGTAGTTTTATTATGTATACAAGTCGCGAAAACTTAAGAAAATATTATAATTATTCATGTTTATAGTCTTGAATATTGTAGTAATATTATTTTTATTATTATCTACATATATAATTACTTAACCTCACTGTCTGACTGAGTGATATATCAACGCACAGTCTAAACTACTGCGGCTAGAACCGTGAAAAATTGCATGCCGGTTCTTTCTATACTGTATGTGTGCACTAGGAAGTAATTTTTGAAAATTCAACCCCAAGGGCGTAAAAAAGGAGATGAAAGTTTGCCATCGTGCATTGTTTTATTTATACATCTCTCCTTGGACACGGGATTGCGTGGAAGAGATTGTTCAATATTATTTATTCATTAATTACCTATATGGGAATTATAAATTTATGGTGAACAATAAAGAGTTTTCATTCATCGACTTTAGTGTAAACTTATACGTGAATTACGTCAATACTGCTGCCGGTATAGGACTACAATGGACATGTATGGATCTTATGAACATAACAGGTTGTAATCATTTAACATTTGGCATCTCAATCACGTTATCCAAAGAGTGCTGCCAGATCTATGATTTCGTACTCATTTCAATATAAACAGAACCGTTATGATTTAATGATAAGCGGACTGTGTGAAATTATAAGAAAAGAAATATGGGACAATTTCGAAGGAAGTATAAAAGGAAAAGCACGTACGTACCCATGATGAATATGGGTCACGCACTGCTCCTCAGCTCCTTCACTTTACACTTTCACTTTTGTTAATTTATGTTATGGTTTCTTTTGAATTTATTATTATTTAATTTTATGTTTTATTATATATTTATAAGGCGGTGAAATGATGCGGGTTTTAGGTTACTTTATAGTAATTATATACAGTCTATTATTATTTATTTACACATAGGTAATTATATATTCTGCGTTGAAGCGGTGCGGCGCGGAACGGGTTATATCGTAATATTTATATGTTATAAGTTTTAATATTAAGTTATTTTATTATATTTGTTTACATTTATTGGCGGAATGATTTGATTTTTATTTGCGACGACATGATATAAATACTTTTATCTTGGAATACGCCGACGGAGAATTCAAATATATTATAAGAAAAGTTTCAATAGACTGAGAAATAGTTATATGGCAGTACCAGATATACGAGTATGTCACAGTATCACAGTATAACATCAGCCGCCTTCTAGGCGCCTAGGCGCCGGCAGGTTTGCATCTGCATTCTCACGTTATGCAATTAACTAATATAGTCCAGCAACAGTATGTTGCATTGAACGTGATGGGAAACCTGGCCTATGCAATGTGCATGCTCAGTATTCACAGGAAAACAGTAAAAGAGCAATTTATTGACAAGGTGATGAATTTTGTACAGCAGCCTTCTGTTTTTAATTAAACAGTAACTTAATAAAATAATGGTTTTTATATATGTATTTTCTTTCCTGACGGGGGTGCAGGTGCACCCCCTTTCACCTTGCTGCCGGCGCCCACGATGTTCGCCGTTAGTGAAGAGCCTTGAAGAAGTTTGCAATAAAGTGCTTCCAAGAATCCTATGTGATTTATTTTTACTTTTTGTAGGTGCATCTTATAATAGCAAAAAAAAGTATTCAAGATTTTTTAAAATTTGCTATATAAATTGAAGCAATACGATATATACATATCATTACTACGTGTAAGTGAATGTTGTGTACTTGAATGTGCAGGTGTTCATGATCATATATTAAATTACCTTTTATGCATAATTTGCGTTGAGTTGCACGCTCACTTAAAGATCATTAAGTGTAATATACAAAAATCTATACAATGTTAATGTTATGTACTCTATGTTTGAAACGAACAAAATCTTGAGTGAATGAATAAATATGTTTTATTATAGTTAAAAGATACAGTTAACAGAAATAAAATTTTACAATGCAATAGGCGGTCTTATCGCTATTAGCGATTACTTCCATACGATGCTTGGATGAACAACAAGTTTGATAAGAACACAGGTATGTTGCATTATTCTCACCTTACAGATTAAGTATTTTATAATAAAAAATACATACATACATGATATAACATACATTATACAACATACATTAGTAAAATATAAAATTATAGTCAAAACATATAAATAAAATACAATAAACTTACGTTATTATAAAACAACAGAAAAAGAAGCTAATGAAAACAACAACTGCTGGTGCATCCCTAAATTTTCTAATCTACAAAGGATACTCGCGAACATATTCTTGCATTTACTAATATTTTCTCATGTTTCTTAGGAAGAAAGTTTACTTACTTTTACTACATATTTTGACTTAAGCCTGATCTATATTTGCATTAGGTAAGTAGTTAGTTAAATTTAAAATAAGTTCATATCATCGTTTGAAGAGACTTTTGCTTATGACTGGTTCCTATATCTTCACTTGCTCTACAATCGGTTGAATTTTGACACTACTTAGCTTATGTCAAATTGTAACCGATAGAAAGGCCAACGAACGATTAGTACGATATACCTAATAATGGGTCATTAATCAACAACTTATATACACGATTAAGACATAACTCGTCAGTTTCGCAGTGTAACTATTATACTGCTTAACTAATGCAGATAGTAAATAAATCCCTAACAAATATATACACTAAATAAAAACATTAAAAAACGGATGGTCGAGGCCACAGGCGACCGGAAAGCTGGAGGTTACCTCGCTCAAAGGATTAGTGTATGTATTCAGCGAGGTAATGCTGCCAACCTTCTAGGCACCTGTGGGTTAATCTATAGTGCAGGATGTGCAGCGCACACGGGTGCAGGCCGTTAAGGTGGGTACTGACCGGTGTTACGGGGCGTAATGTACCATTCGCAGCGAGCATGTTACGTTACGCCGCGTGCTAAAATTCGTGTAACATGCTCGTTTCGAACTCTTTGTTCGTCCGTGCTCCAGATTCGCAAGCCACTCTCAGTCAAGATGTCGGACGACGAAGTTGTGTTGCGATCTTTGACTTTACTCAATTATTGTTTAGTCCAAATTAAAAAGAAGAAAAACAAAACGTTAATGTCCAAACATATTTAAAGATTTAGGGGGCGCCGAACGCCGCTCGCGACACCTCCAAAAAGCATGCGTCGCTCGCGGCGCCAGCGCCTTCAAAGACCCTGCGCCCGTGTTATGGCCGACGCCGGGCGCAGTATCAAAACAAGACGCGCCACGAGCGGCTCCTTTACAGGCCTTTACTCTATACAATGACTTTTGTTTCAACTTGAAATCAAAGTTAAAACAGATAATTAAAGATTATATTGGCGTAGTGTCGCATTATTCTTTTAACCCTTCCTAAAAAATACTTGTTACTCCTGTAACCTCAAAACAAGAACTGTTCATAAATAGAAGTAAGAAAAAAGTAATGCTTCGTTACCATATCTTTGTTTCACTTATACTATAGGTCAACTTGGGAGTGAATGAAATAAAATATTTAACATCCTTTTATTCCACATACCAAATTGCGTAATAACTGTAATAAGTGAAAATTAAAAAACAGTATCTATGTTGTTGCTATTTAAGCACGGTTTCTATGTGAGTTCTTGTTCTGAAAGTATACCTATTGTTTCCCAACATATATAACAAAATATAACTAATTATTCCATTTTGACAGTGCTAAAGGGTGCCTGGGTATAGATTTTTGCCAGGTGGTAGGGTATCTGCCCATCTGGATGGCTACCACCCCTGGTCTAACGCTCGCTTATCATTAGGTGGGCCGTCTGCCTGTCTGCTGAACTCATGCAATAAAAAAAAAGATTGCACACAGGCGCTACAAGGGCTAGAGCCGCCTCTTTTAGGAACACCGCCCAGCGACAGCGGTCTGGTCGGACTGGACCGATTAATTAATTAATTTATAGTGTATTCTATTCTTCAGCGTAAATTAAATTACGAAAAATGTATATATCTTTTGGGATTACGACTGTATTTTTTGTTATCCGGGCAGTTCACATGGCATATATTTGATATATTTGCCCAAAAACAGCCACATATAGGTATAGTGCTATATGTATATCAAACTTCATGAAATAAAATTACACTTTAATTTTGGTAATAGATTGCCACTGACTATGACTGTAATGTGTCTAAGAGGCTTAGAATAGTAAGACTATCTAATATCTGCAGCTACTTAGCATTCAAAGTCCTACCATAAACAATTCATTATGTAGAAAGTTGGCTTATACTCAGTAACTGGTGCCAACAGGACCTTTCTCTTCATTCCGGTTGTGATGCCAAGAATAGTACTGTACACAAACAACATATTTAACACCATGAAAGTTAGCATACCTAAGAGGTTTTTTTTATGATGAAGGTTTTTTGTTATTCATTATATTTTGACTGTAGATCATGCCGGGCACCTTGCACCTCGTAAAGAATAGAAACTATAATCTAAGACAAAAATCTAAGACCAAAAACGTTTTAAAAGGATTAAGTCACTATTTGAAAACCACAGCATAAAATCTTGACTCTATTAATTTTAAAACATGTTCTAGAATATTCAGAAATATTTATGTTGATAGGTATTGTTTTAAATCTCTGTGCTTACTAATAAACTACGCGAATTTTGGCATAATTTCTTTAAACAAGGGTACTGTTATACGAAAAAGATAATCAGAATCTTTAATTACGCCACGCCCACTCTCTACCAGACCCCTAAAGCAATGTAATGTATTAAAATATCGTAATAAAATTAGAGGTCCTAGACCATAGAGAGACCGAGATCCTGGGACCATAGGGACCTGAGGCGCACAAGGTTTATAGAAAAATGCCTGATAAATTTCTCACGTGACCAAGCGGCTGGTTTATATTTCGGGCAACGCATTAGTGTTGCCAACTTTCTTATTTTGGGAATGTTCCCACCTGATAGCGCTCTAGGACTGATTTTGTATATATTAATTTTAATTTGTATTATTTAAATTGTATTAAATTAATTTGTTTATTTTTTGTATTTAACTTATTATAAAGTTTAATTTGTAAGTATGATTAGTTTGTAATTAAATGTTATACAATATATAACAGTACAATAAATAGATTAGTATGCAAATAAGTATCTTAATATATATAAATCTCGTGTCACAATGTTTGTCCTCAATGGACTCCTAAACTACTTGACCGATTTTAATCAAATTTGCACACCGTGTGCAGTTTGATCCGACTTGAAAGATAGGATAGCTAACATTTGGACCCGGTAGGTGGCGCTGGAATCGGGTTCTAAATTTTATTAGTTCAGGGCAGAACAACGTCTGCCGGGACAGCTAGTAATGTAATAAAATAAGGGTTTCAGTTAATCATTTAATTTATAGAACAGGACCAGCGCCCTGAAAATAAATTTGACAGCCATAGATACTTCTCCCATGTAAGAATAACTCTATGACAAGAAGTTTTTTTCAACTTAGGATACATGGCATACTTGGTTATAACCACGACCAAACGTGAATTTGTTTATAAATAAATCTCGAACGACCACTATGAGTTCGTAGGCGTAATAAAATTTTACTTCTGCGCTGAAAAACATCGACTTAGGAAGAGTTCAAGTCGCTTATATATAACGCATTTAAAATGCAACTTATCACCATTTATTACTAATGCACATTACTGAGGAACATAGATTAAAAAATGTACAGAGGGTTAAATGATCATAAAAATTACCTACATTCTATTTTTTAATCAACCTTATATATTATATTAATTAACTTAAATAAGATGAACTAAATATATGAGTGCATCTCTTTAACCGTAAACCTAAGCCTGGGATCTCGCATATGTGCACCACGCTGATGCGTCTGTGCGACAGAGGTAGTCGATCTAGTGTAATAATTTATTATGTATCAGTTGTTTTATTATTTTAAAAAAGTAAAATTTCATTAATTATAATATATTATTATGTTATATTAGGCTACAAAATATTAAATTTTAATATAACATTCTGATTTATTTTAAAAACAATGTTTTTTTTTTCACTTTCTATGATTTTTCTATTATTGTAAATTAAACACTTGATACAACGATTACAATATAAATTAAGTACTCTCTATACGCAATTTCATTTAGCTTAAAGTTATTAAAAAATCCAAACAGAATTAAAAGGTTAATTCAATTATCCTGGATCAAAAGAGCGGCCATATGGAAAATAGCAGCAGCAAAATCCCGTCAAAGTTATTATAGTTCTTTGTTTGGAAAAAGTTATAAGTATATGAAAAGTGTCAGATATAGACATAACTCTTTATTGTACATCATTACAGAAACATACAAGCTAGTACTATCCTAATTTTGCATAAAGGGCGGTCTTATCTTTATAAAGCGATACCTTCCAGACAACCAGTAGTGTTGTAATATTATTATCTACCATTACATTTCCAAAATAAATGGAATACAACATTCTTTGTGTAGTACTTACATTTATTATATTTATTTACATTACAATGACTGTATAAACAAATACAATAAAAGAAAACTTAACTTGTATTTATATCTACTTCATAATCTTTGCCGGGAATAAATTAATGTATTGCATTAAATTGCATGGAATCTAGTCAATCTAGCTGCACAAGGCAAACACCAAAACTACCCGTTCCTTAGAACTGGCATTATGTTTCTCGACCTTAACATTTTAATACTTGTAAGCATAAATTCAACTTTTTTACACTGCTTACACAATCTTTGACATTTCTAACCGCTAGGTATAACTGAAGCTTTTTGTTATATTCTTTTACTGTCTAGAAATTATCTATGCCCTTATAAGACCTTCTCCCCCCTGACCTTCCTCGGGCCATTAATATTAACTTCTTACTAACCTTAGTATATAGTAAATATGTATATATCCTATCTAGATTTTTAACGCTATATAATATATTTTTATAAGTAGTTAGTCTAATATGGCCGTTTGTGTTGTCTTGTCCTCAGGTTACCAGACCAAGAATATCGTCCAGCAAAATTTATCTTTTTTAGCTTTCTATATTTAACACCTGTCGCTTTTACTCTGACATTGGCAAAATCAATGCCAAAGACGTTGGAGCCATTACCAACAAGAATAGAATAGAATAGATGCTTTTTGTCAGGGGTCTCCACGTTGCTTGACAACATTTGATTTATTAATCTCTGTACTTTAAAATCTTAAAACGTAACTTAAAAACGTAATACCAACTAATCGACTTGTTGCTGGGGCTTCATTTGCGTTAGTGTTAAAGATTTAGATTTAGGCTATGGCTGAATACGTCTTCTTTAAATCGTTAAAAATGAGGTCGTTAACACATAGCCACTTTAGTGTATATACATACGTTATCTATCAATATTTAACGTCATGAACAATGTCGCATCTCAAATTGCGCATTACACCCATCGCCATATTTGAGTGATACGGTCTATACCTTTAACTTTATCCCAAATGAAGCCCCACCATGAAAGTAACATATGTTAATAAAAGCTTTTCCATTTTTCGCAATAAATTATATCATGTTCTGAGCAAAATGTATGTCAAATCAAAAGCATCACTTTTTTCTTTATAGTTTTGTATTACTTCGGGGAACAGAATGAAAGACGTGTGAATTTTCTCCACTACACGTAAATGCTGCAATAAAAGAATATTTACGGTGGTATAAGAATAACAAATATTTATTAGGAACAAACTCAGTAAATCTTATTTTTTAAATCTAAATATGAGGAATACCTACTATTTTTGGGAATGGCGATGTTAATACTTGAATATTAATTTTACTTCGTCGGCTAGATGTTTAGTAACAGGTTATTCAGTATTTGTTCATACGTGACGTCAGTGGAAAATAATTTATTTTGTTTTAGTATAAATTAAGAATTAAAAAAAACTAAATCCATATCCAAATTATTGTAATACTAATTTAAGTTATCTTCAAAAATACACTCACGAGCAACCAAATCGACTAATTAATTAATTTTTATTTATATATACGATATTTATAAAACCAATATGTAATTTGAAAGTATGAAACTTAAGATTTTAATAAACGTCAGCATCATAAAGAAAATTGTGTTCTAACTAATCCATTTTCGCATGAATAGAGCGTATTATTTTTAAAATTTCCTCATTATGTTGCTCGTGACTCGCCGTACCTGGCACCCCTATAAGGCCCTTGCATCCAGTTTACCTTATCAGGCGCTAACCAAAAGTTAACCAGTACATATCTTCGTAAAATGCTTTAATTGTTTCCACGAAAGCATGGATATCACACCCTAAGAAGCCGTTCAAGCCTTTGCCTTATTGATACAATGACTCATTCTCAGCCGCCCGGTGGCGGCTGGTTTATATTGATAAGGCGGCATGGCTTGCACCAGGCTGCCGAGCGAATCAATCGGACCTACTATTGTCTCGAGTTCAAACCTCTGTGGTGCCCCGGCTGCAAACTCGACTAGCGTATGAAACGCCATGTCGAGCGCGCCACACTGATGGCATTGGGGTGAAGGCTGACAGCCTGCAATCTGAAGGTCAGAGTCCCGCGTTTCCGCGAGAGCCATCGCAACAGCTGCGGTCGAGTCGCTTCCACCGTATCAACGCCGGCCACAGGGTTTTCCAGGTCTACCGACCAAGATTAGCAGAACCGCGCTGGGCGGAGCAGAGCTCAACGCTGGCGGTCGTCATCGGAAAGGAGGGGTGTTTGGGGAGGAGGTTTGGGAGGAAGGGGAAGGAATACAAGGATTTGGAGTGGATAGGTGGGACACCACTGTCACGGAGTGAAGGGGGGAATGTGACAGTGGCCGCTAAGGGCCCCGGGGACGCATCCCCTTGTACCGCTTCCTGGATGGAGACAAGTCCAGGGCGGCACACCCTGGGGATATCACACAGGGTTTACAACGACCCATGTCAAGAGGTGGGTCGAAGTGGGAGTTGACTACAGAGCATTAATTCTCTTTTGCATTTGCGTATTTGCATATGCGTCGTTTATGACATCAACACTCCGTAATCCGTTCCACTAGTTTATAATTGTAAAGTCCACAAGCAAGAGGAACAGGAAAAATTGCAGTCGTGAACATGGTCGTTGCGAGCCTCTTGTGGAACGTAGCGTTAACTGAATATAAAAAAAAAACATTTGTATCCTTTATTGCTGCAAAAAACTAAGCGACATCCTTTCATGAGTAATAAAACTGTCAATACAATAAATAGAAAGTATCAGCCAGTGGGGCATGATGTGAAAGCTTCAAAAACTGTTGTTAAACAATATTAGCATAACACAGAATGCAAGAAAAACAACCTTTGTATGTTAATTTGAACTAATCCTAAATAAACACAGGGGGCCGATTTAGATCGTTCAGTGTGGGCAAGTTTGACACCATAAGACATACAAAGATCTGGGGCCCAATTCTGCTATTTCAATATCTTGGCGTTACGAAGACATTCGAAGTACGATTCCATTGCGATAGTGTCAATAATTCGTATTCTACTAAATCCATAATATCTTTTCGATATTGCTGCAAATATCAGGCAAACCTACGTTTGAGACGATAATGTCCGGCGACTTTGACGCGATATTAATAGCAGAGTTGGGCCCCTGTTCTGAGGAATCATGTCACCTATTTTAGTAACAAAAAATATTGCATACATAGATTTAAAAAACAAATGTACTCAGATCGGGAATTGAACCCAGTCGTATTGAAAAATAAAACTTATATTATTTGTATTTGGATATCGATTGTGTTGGTCATAAGCAGTAAATGTTACTATGAAAAATGATATCTAAAATTAATAAAATGCATTATAATATTTTCTTAAGTTTTCGCGACTAGTGTAATAAAACTACGTTTGTACAGTTTCAACGTCGAAATAATAAAAATCAAATAAATTACCGCATTTTATTTCATATCCTTTAATTTAATCACAGGCTCCGGGTTCGATTTCTGGTAAGATAAACTTCGTAAACGAATTTTCGTTGTCTTACTATGGTCTGGGTGTATGGGATCGGCCCCTGATTGATCCGGGGCGTATATTACCCATAACACAAGCGTTTTCTGCAACGTCTAATAAACATTTTAAACCTGATTTTTATCAAAACTAAAAGTGGGTGCGATTATTATGAATGATTTGCATAATCAAATTATAGGTGGTCATTAATATTAATTAACAGTTCTGAATTCTATAATCGAATAAGTTACTGATTTGTGTCAACGGTCATTATCACCATCCGAGCTTTAAATCCCGGTTGTGTTTAAAGCGATCTATTATAACTATTGATAATTTATTTAAAATTACGTTTTAACGGTTTAAATATTTTATTGGTTGCCGAAAGGTCGAAATAAAAATTAAAATAAAATAAAATGCCGAATTAAAACCATTTAATTATATGTACTAGTACATTTAAAAAAATATGTATAATGAATAAGGGTTTTTACAATGTAGACTTTTACCCGAACTTCTTGCAAATTAGTTTTTTAGATTATCCTCACTTCATTTTATAGATTTCTTTTTCCAAATAAAATAATTGATTAAATATGTATCCTAAGCTATATGAGTAATTTTAATTAGGAATGTTTTTATATATGTACCTAATTTATATGAATATTTTTTTCCTGAAGCCTTACAAAAATAAATAAATAGTGGTGCAAACCTAAAAAAAAACTACTAATAATTTTATTAGGAATTATTGTCGAGATAGTGCGTATGCGTGCTATAAGCGTATAATTATATTATAATATCTCATTATCGCCTACCTCGAACCAAAATCAAGCCTACTTCCCAAACAACTTCCAAAATGGTTTTCCTCAAGCTTGAGATATTCCCAAGACACACGTATAATTAATTTCTTGGGTTTCTCGCAACTGCTCATAATAAGGATAAAATTAAGTAATAATAATCTCAACATATTAATTTATCATAAATAAATCAAGTGATAACCATCGTGATCTATCAAGTAATGCTGTAGCTAAAGGGCATAAGCGCCAAAGGTATAATTTAAATATTGCGCCTCTCAAAACTTCATGAAAAAACTAATGACCTGTCTTTGGGACACCTGGTTGGAATGAAGCTACTTTCACTGTATATAAGATATAAATGTATATAGCATCGGTGAACCTGTCGCCCACCTCTCAACACCCCTTAGTCATTCATGCCCATGTTGCTCCTTGCCAATTTTACGAGGATTTTTTTAGGGCCCATGCAGGGAGTGGCGAGTCGCCGTCTGCCCATTTTATCCATGTTTCCCGAACATTGCGACGGGCAGGCGCCATAGTCCCCATAGACCCAGATCACTAGTTCCACTAGCAGTTCATCCCAATAGCCCAGTACCCTTTGTTCTCATTCCCTACAATATTCCTACACTAACCGGGAATTGTCCATGGGTGCATTTTTTTAGGGTGTAGACATGGATAATCGCCGGTCAGTGTCACGTCACATTTACATCAAATTTGTCAAAGGGCCTCTACGTGTTGACCTTCCCATAGCCCTACGTAAGCCCTCCAAAAGTCCGGGCCATTTTTATAGCCCGTGGTCTTCAAGCACATACAATATAATAACAGCGTTTAAAGGTCCTACTGCTGGGCTTGGGCCTCCCACTATTGGGCCACGCTTGTCCAAGGCGGCATGGCAGGTTTGACACATCGATTATCTCGGAACGCGCGCCCTTTGAGTTTGGGACGCGTGCACTACCACGTCTCTTTTTATAAACAACATAAGTTTGCTAATTCACCCCCTTGCGTTTTGAACCCTGACGCATATCCCCGAGATTAGCCATAGAAAAGACACTTCCGACGAAGCCTAATCTTCTTGGAAGTGTCATCAGCGGAAATCCCTTGCAACGAGGTAACTTAGTTATCTTTTCGGACTTTAGCTATATAATTATGAAGGTAATATAAGGGCTATAATATTCTTCGTTTTAAATATGGTAATGCATGATATCTGTATCAAGCCAATATCAAATATCCTTGAATATTCACTTACTACCCACATAGTATGTACGACGATTGAACAGTATGTATGAGATAAATATACAATCCCGAACCCAAATTATTGGGATTCGGTGAAATGAAAGATACAGATTTACGTATGTACAATCGAACAACGAATTCCTTTAAAAACGTGAAAATAGTAAGGTTTATCGTGTGTTGCACTTTGGACGTTTTAAACATTAATAAAAATGCGTCACTAGGCTCAGAGAACTACGCAAGTTTAAACTTTGTTATCATTGTACTAGATATATCTTAGATAAAACAGTAATGATTTGAAATAATTTGAATCTCGAACTGAAATCTGTCTTATAATTCTAACTCTTTTCATTATAGAAAAAGTATTACAATTTTAAAAATAAAATGTCATTCTGAAAGTATATCAGAAGTCAAGTAAAGTCAATGAGAAAAAAAATTAGAACTCAATATCTAAAAATTACATACATACATACATAACTTCACGCCAGTTCCCTTCCGGGGTAGGCACGAACAACAGAGTGCCGTTTAGGCTTATTCTTACACACCTCACTTGCCTCTTTGACATTCATAACTCTTGTCATGCAAGCTCGTCTGTTCTTAAGGCTCCTGACATCACCTTCTGTTAGTACACGATCAACTTGATCATGGAAGATGTGTCGTGGCCTTCCACGACTTCTGCATCCATCCACTTTTGCATTGTATATCTGTTTAGTCATTCTTTCATCATCTAAAAATTAAATACTTATTTATGTACATCAATGTACTAAGTATATTATATTAATAAGTTATGTACTAACTTAGAATTATTTATCTAGTGATGATTGCGAAATTGAATAACAACTATATTTGTATAGTATTTATGTTTAAAATTTTATTTTCTGTTACAGATTTATTAAACAGCTTGCAAAGGCTTTACTCCTATCCTTTTCGCCATATTTGCGTATCGCTCGTACTGTTTTTGGGCGTACGTGATGGTGCCTTTTGAGTGGTTCATCTCAGCGGTAATGCGCTCTTTGTCTCCTGGAGCCAATACAGGAAGAGCTGGGTCCACCTAACATAAATTAAAGAAATCATTACATAGTTCAGTTCTATCTCTATTAGAAGAGTTAATTCCTCAGACGAATAATAGTATATATAGATGGAGCCTTTCTTTTTTGCCGAGTTCAGCAGACAGGCAGACGGCCTACCTGATGGTAGGCGGTTACCATCGCCTAGAGACATTTGTAACACCAAAATTGCTACAGATGCACTGATGCTCTCTTAAGCGTGACTGGAACCTGGCCACTGATGCCGGAACACAACTCAATGTTGCTTCTTAGGACGGCATACTTGGTTATTAAATTGCTTTAGTGAGATTAAAATGCTAAAAATGTTATACTGTACCTATGCTAGAAGTCATTTAGAATATGCATCTCATATATGGAACCCACGTTATCATAAATATATAGACCGCATTGAAAGTGTGCAAAAGCGTTTTATTCGACATTTATGCTATAGGAAAAAGATCCAGTACTCTAGTGATTCATATTTTAATCTTTGCATAAAGTTTCTTCACCTCTTACCACTTATAGACCAACGAGATGATTTTTTACTTCTTGTAAAAATGATCTCCTCCGATATTGATTGTCCAGGTCTTCTAAGTAAGGTCCACTATAATATTCCAGCGAAGTCTATACGATATAATCAACACATAAATGTACCTTTAAATTTTACAAATTACAAACAAAACTCATTTGTTAATTTTTGTTATCTAATCAAATGTATTTAGCTGCAGGTTTTCCATAAATAAATACTCCAGACCGTTATCCGTGCAGGAACGGAGAAAGAATACAATTTCCTGCGGCCGGGCGGCCTATCGTAAGAGGCGACTAAACAACCCACAGCCAGGTGGTAGGGCATTTGCCCGACTGGATGGCTACCAGCCCTGGTCTAGAGCATGCCGCCATAAGAACTTTGAGTTGTGTTCCGGCATTAGTGACCAGGTTCCAGACTCACTTAAGAGAGCAGCAGCGCATTTGTAGCACCTTTGGTGTTGCAAATGTCCATAGGCGATGGTAACCGCTTTCCATCCAGTGGGCCGTCTGCCTGTCTGCTGAACTCCTTCAATAAAAATAAAAAAAAGACCAGGGGTGGTAGCCATCCAGTCGGGCAAATACCCGCCCACCTGGCTGTGGGATGTTTCACTTCTTACGACAGGCCGCCCGGCCGCAAAAAATTGTATACTTTCTCCGTTTCTGCACGGATTTACCTACCTGATGATGAGCCTACGTGAACAAAAGCTACAACTGGAGTGAAGTCTTTTTTTAATTTCCATGCGTAATATGGAATTGCGTCTGTGTAATAGTTATGTATCCACTGGAAATTATCCAACCTCTATCCGCACTAACAATTATGTAATACAGAGTGAAATAAGACTTGAAAAATCAATCAGGAAGTCAGGAATCGAATCAGCTATTTTGAAAAAATAAACACAACCTGTATTATAATACCAAATCATAGTATTGTCCATATAAATACAATTCTCCAAATATATACCAAATTATAGCTTATCAGTAGCAATTTTTGTAAAGAAATGGCAAACAGCAAACCAAGGGAAAAGGTTGTTTTTGGACGAAATGTTTTATTTTCCATACATTAAATTAACATCACTTCATTTTATTCAATATGTAAATGACGAAAATTATTCAATTTTTAATAGGCATCTATAAATTTATATTCGAAACGCACGTTATTTTACTCCAATCAATGAAATCATTCTACGGGTAAACATTGATTGCGTTCAAACGTTCAAAATGATTCAAAAAATACCGGCGCGATTTTATGTTTGATTAATGTATGGTAAATGGAACATTTACCTAGTTCAAAAGCAATCGTTTCCCTTGGTTTGCCGTTTGACATTTCTTCACAGAAATTGATCCCTACAAGCTACACCCTATGATTTGGCATAATAATACAGGGTGTGTTTATTTTTTCAAAATCAACCGATTCGATTCCTAGAAAGGGTAATTGATTTTTCAATAATCTAATGATACCACTTTACTTTTCGTCAAAATCGGCCTTGAAACTGCTTTGAGTGTTTTTCGCTGTTTTGTACAGCTTAGCATTTGGCCTCGAAGGTCCCCTTGAAAAATTTACCTGTATAATGCCACAGTTCATTCTTCCCTCCTTTACAAATTTTACTGTTGACCAGGTAGTAGGGCATTTGCCCGTTTGGTTGGATACCACCCCTGATCAAGACAATGCTGACATGACAACCTTGAGTTGTGTCCCGGCTCAGTGGCCAGGTTCCAGTCCTCTCTTCGAGGCTGACAGCACAATGTTACCATTTTATTTTTATTTATGCATTTGAATTAATTACATATTGAAGTAATTTTAACATACCGGTTCCATATTCCTCCAGTGATGCAAGCATTGTGCAATACGTTCAGTGAAACCTGGCGCGAAACATTCTGGATTTATGACGATGAAACACTGTCCCAGGTCTGTCGGTTCATAGTTGCCTGCAACCTCCCAGGGACAGATATTTGGACTTGACCTTGAACCTAAAAAAATATTTTCTTATATTCTACGAGACGCTAAAGATTGACCTTCAACCATCTGATAAACAGATGAGACATATTTTTTATCAATTTATTTTGATTTGTAAACAGGACTATGATAGCTATGATAGCTTGTCAATCGAAAAGTGTTCATGGCTATTTTTAAGTCATCAAAGCATAGCAATAATATTCCTGAACGGGGTTTTATACAGGCAAGTCCATGAGAACAGACGAGCTTGCATGACAAGAGTTATGAATGTCAAAGAGGCAAGTGAGGTGTGTAAGAATAAGCCTAAATGGCACTCTGTTGTTCGTGCCTACCCCGCAAGGGAACTGGCGTGAAGTTATGTATGTAAGTCCATAAGCTTATTTTTGTAATTAAATTATCTTTCTTGTTATACTAATTTTTATTGCTTAACAAAACGGTGTAGTTATATTGACTTCACTTGTTCATACTTGCTTGCCAGGTAGCCATGAACAGAAAAAAGTAGGCATGCCTATCAAGGCATATTCTGCATGTTAAAAAATATCAGCTGAAAGTAAAGTTGAGTTTTTTATTTAAATTACTTTAATTAAAAATAGCCATGAACACTTTTCGATTGGCAAGCTATCATAGGCGTAGAAATCAATTTAATTTGATAAAAAACATATGTCTCATCTGGTTGTCAGGTGGGTGAAGGTCGAGCTCCACCATTTCCTCTACTATTTATACACTTATAATAATTGTCGCTTGATGCAGTGACTATTGAGTCGTTGTCTGCACATTTTGTCAGTATTCATAAATTGCGACGGGCAAATGCTATTTATTACTTCCATAGTCCCAGATCCATTGGGAGTTCACTCGAGAGACTGTTAGTTTTTGATGCCACTTTCCACAATAATCTTACAATGGTCGGTATTTATCTTTAGGTGTCACATACAGGAATAATCACCAGTCCATGGCACACCACATTCAGATTAAGCTATCTAGAAATACTAAACCGTATTCAAGGGACGGTGAGACAAGTTGTAAACAATCCATAAAAAAGATTTTTCATAGGTCAGTTCTATGTATATAAAAATATTTATTTGAAAAACTAAGAAAGGAATACACTAGTATAACTTTAAATAACAATGTAGTAATATGTATGCCGTACTTATTGAATTCTTTTGGATTTTGGAAAAAGCTCTAATTGTAAAAATTGTATCTAATTTTTTTCAATCAAACAAATTATAAGTTAGAAACATTACAAACTAAAAACCTAAAAAATGTGATTCTCAAAGTGGGTACGTTTGTAATACCACCGAATTATATAATACAGTTACATACTGCGAACATTGCACATTTTAATGTGTCGTTTTGTCATCGGTCAGGTTATATCAGCCAACTTTACTATCAGTCAGCTTGTTTTCATGTGACAGACGACCGGGTTTCCAGGAGAATTACGTTTATTTCTTGTTATTCCCCTGTTACTTTTTGTTAAGTAAGTTTCCCCTTGTGTTACGTTTTTAGTTATTTGTTCACTATTATATTTTTGTTACATAATAAATAACATGTGAGACATTAGTAGGCACCATACATTTAATTAAATACAAATAAAGTTTGAGAAACACTGTTTTCTCTGTTTATACTATGTCGCGTGCGAAAATAAATATGGAATAAAGTTTCTACGTGTTAACTGTTCTGTGGCTCCAGATATGTCATCCAAATGTCCGGGAAATTCATATGACACGTGGTCTACAATGTACAATGTCTTGTATTATCATAATTTATACTATTAACCCCCAGTCGTTCCACAGCTGGGCTCGAACCTCGCATAGTTTAGGGGTGAGGACATTAGGTATATCCGCTACGCTTGTTTAAGGCGGAATAACTGGTTTTACATGTTGATAATCTTGGTGTGCAGGTTTCCTTACATTGCTTTCCTTTGCCGTCATGGTAACTACATGTGTTTACGTTAGGTCAGAATACTGCCCAGGATTCGATGTCATTCAAATAAGGCGCGAATTACCTTGTTTCAAATTCAAATTCAAAAGTTTTTTATTCGAAATAAGTTCCAACGGAGAACACTTTTTAAAGGTCATACATAGAACTGAAAATTTAATTTTACTTCCTATTCTATGTACAACGCTTCGCAATTTGAATTAAGCCTGCTTTAATTAATTAGCTTAACTTTTCATCTTTGTAATATTTTCTTAAGTTTTCGCGACTTGTATACGTAATAAAACTACGTCTTAACGGTTTTAAGCGCGGTAATTTACGGAAACGTCGTAATAACCAAAATCAAATAAATTACCGCGCTTAAAACCGTTAAAACGTAGTTTTATTTTCATCTTTGAATAAAAAAATGCAAAATCATAAAAATAAAACTCATTACCCATTTAAAATGTAGAATGATCAATGAATTATATGTCCGACTTGTGGAAAAGTTTAGAAATTAGCCAAGATTATGTTAAGCCATACAGAATTACGGTTTCCGTTTAAATAACGAATGCTTACTATTTTTGTTATTTCGCTACAGAACCCTAAGAAAGTATGAAGAAAAACATTAATTGACTGAATGAAAAAAGAGAGGCGATTAAATTTATTACATCTTTAAAAGAAAATTAAAACTTAAATTATCATTTGATTTCATTTTAATATTTCTATATTCTATAACTTTTATCGTTTAGTCACAGAATAAATAGTTATAGTTTGAATACGAAAATAGAACTACTAACCTGAAAGACCACTGCACAACACTTCTACTAAAGCACTGAGGGCGTAGCCTTTGTAGCCGCTTGTTTCTTCAAAACCACCCAAAGGTAAAAGGCGGCTCGTATCAAAGGCCTAATAAAAACCATAACAATTTAATTAACCAGGCTCATAGGCAATTTGACTAAAACACAAACTTTATAAAATTGTTATACGGCTGTTAGTCTACAGTTAATTTCCTTCTTTTCCTAAAAAAATATTTTGAATTTAGAATGTCTCAAATTTCAAATTCATTTTATTTTATTTTAGTTTATTATTTTATTTTAAAATCAATAAAGGTATAAATACAAATATTACAAATAGCAATGTTTAAAATGTATATATTTATAACACTATTTTTTCAGGCGCAAAAAAATTGTTCAAAATTTTGTTTTTTCTTCGAAAAGAGATGGAAAGATCGCAAGTTTTGTATAAGAGATTCGAATTATAAAGATACTTCATTGTCTACTTAGAAGTCCTACATCCTCCGTGTTTCGAACTTAGCTCTATAGAGCTAAAGCTAGGTATAGCCAGCGTTAAAAATCGTAGAAAGTTAAAAAAATAATAAGAAGATATTACTGCAGTTCCAGTACGAATATATCTACGTTACCCTGATATATTTGTATAGCAATTAAACACAATGGTTTACCTTTGCTATAGCTTATATCGAAGTTGTATTGGTATATCTTTATTAGTTCATAAGAAATAAAAAAAAAACTGTAAGTATTTAAAAGTGCTTGTAAATTTTGGTTCATATTATTGTGCTCTATGGTAGGTACAGCGACGCTTAGCTAGCAAGATTTCCTGAGTTTTTTAACCAACTGCCTTTTTATACTGATTCTCCACATATATTATTAGGTGTTTCAAGTTTTCTATAGGTTCAGATTTCTTCTATTTATATTTTAAATCTAACGAACTATGCTTACTTATCTTTTTGTTAGCCCATATTATTTATCAAAGATAAAAGGCAATTTTATATCTAGCTAGCTAGCTACTTGCAATGATGTTTATCACGGTAGTTAGCCGTGATAAAAATCATTGCAGGCACTATCAGTCATATCGACGATAGTCACCTTTGCTACACTATTCATATACTTTACGTGTAGTTAAGTTATAAAGAAACTAAAATTAACTTATAAAATAAGATTACAAACTAAAAATAAACTAAGTTATAAATAGTACAAGCGATTATAGACTGTGTAACAAGTCGTTGCCAGATGGGAGCATGCCCAGAAGGCTGACTGCATTGACGCGCTGTATAGCGATGCTTAACCGTTGGGCTAAATATGAGCCAGCCTTCTGATCACAGGTGGCATCAAAGAGTTACTTGTAAATTTCTTTGAAGAAACCTACGTATATTTTAAGTTCAGACTTACTAGTTGCGCGTCAGTCGTGGTCTTGCCGTCAGGTCCCAGAGCCCAGCCTGGTGGAATTGACTCCTGTTTCTGGATTTGAATTTCAATCTGTAAACGCAATAAAATTATCCTCACTATCCATGTTAATATAACACTTTTCAGTGTTATCTATACTAATAAGTTTATTCGACGTCGACGACAATGTTCCTGCAAACAATCATAGGGGACGGTAACCACTTTCTATCATCAATTGAGTGGGTGGGTTGCTTACTTCAGGCAATAATAATAATACTAATCGATTCAAGTTTTCTCGAAGCAAATTTACAAAAGCAGTGGTTAATACTTCTAAACACAGATGCGTGCCGATTTTCATAGCTCTGTGCTTCTAACTATTAATTTTCATGCAATAACTAGACGTAAATGTAATAAATATTGGTAAAATTTTACCTTGCCCATTGCAACTGCGGTTGAAGCCAAATCTACAACTAAGTTGTCGCCGTTTCCAGCTGGACATGCCAACGATATAGGATTGGTTCCAAGAGCAGCCTGAAATGTTTTTCTTCATGTCAAGTTAAGAAATGAACCAATTACTCTTTAAATCTTTTTTTATCATTATAAAACTCGTATTAGATGTATAATAATTGTTCCGATGTTACTATGATTGTTTAAAAAGATCTACATACAATACAAATTAAGGGTACTTTAGACTGCATTTCCGCCTGATGTCAGGCTCAATGTCAGTTAAACGCGAACCTATTCATTATTAAAAAAAAACGCAACGTGTAAACGCAATTAAAGGAGTTAATTTTAGTTTGCTGGATTTTGGGGTTGATTTGTTTATTCGCTTCTGAGATACCAACGAAGGTTGTAACATTTTTGTAAGGTATGAAGATAAAAAATGAAAAATTTTGGAGAAAAAAGCTAAGATATAACTAGGCATTTTAGACTAATTTCAGGTACATACATATCGGGTCTACTGGAAATATAATCAATTGACATTTTGGGCCCAAAGCGGCTGTTCTTGGAGAATCGCTTAGAGAAATTGACACGTGTCTAGATATACTGGACATGGAATAAAGTTCCAATTTATTTTGATACCTGTCATGCTCGTAATACGAATCTGCAAACATGACCGCTTCAGGCCGTTTGGTAATCTAAATTGGTTAAATTCTGGTACATTTGTCAGTATAACGAAATCAACTTTATTTGTAAATAGTCATTATATATTTTTCATGATATTCAAATAGTAATATCCTCACCTCTTTCGCTCTGGTAGGCACCAATAAGGGTGACGAGTTAGTGAACGCCATGCCTATTAATCCCTGCTTTTCAGCTTTCAAAGCCCAATAGCCTGCCATACCAAAATGATTGCTTCCTAAAACATTTATATGAATTTTATTTTAGTTTTTTTAAACAAAAACATCATATATAGGTGCTCAATGTACAGTTATATTAACTCAGAAAACTCTATTGACTACTGAAATTAAAGATTAAAGATCACCTTTTCTAGGACTTTTTAAAGGACTTTAACATACTTCATGTTTGCGTGTAAATTCTTCTTAGTTTTTATCCGTACCTTCCAGAAAGCATACTTTAAAAGTTTGGAATTAGATTCTCCCATAGTATTTATTACTCAGTGTGGATGGATTTACACTAGGGGCACTAGGGGCTAGTTGCCCAGGGTGGCGAAATTTTCGAGGGCAGCAAAATTTGGAATGTCAGCAAAAAGTTTTTCAACTGTCTGCTATAAAAATCAATGATTTTCAAAAATTGGGAAGTTATTAGTTTCATGCCAAATCTTAAAAATCTAATTCTCATTGGATATTTACGTTTTGAAGTCTAACTAGACTTACAGTGCATAAAATATTTTTGGACCTTTACTCAAATAGTGCAGGATATAGTGCAGGATATAGTGCAGGATATATAACAGGGCGGTATTTTTCACTGTGCCCTAGGGTGGCACTTAAGGTAAATCTGGCCCTGGTATTACTATATTATGTTTTTTTGAAATAATTCCTGTTAGTTCATCAGTAAACATCTCTGATATTGTAAATTTATCTGTCTTGTTTACCGTACTTCGACAATAAGGACAATAATTTTATCCGTGCAGGAACGGAGAAAGAATAGAATTTCCTGCGGCCGGGCGGCCTGTCGTAAGGGGCGACAAAATAACCCACAGCCAGGTGGTAGGGTATTTGCCCGACTGGATGGCTACCACCCCTGGTCTAGAATATACATACATACATACATAGCTTCACGCCAGTTCCTTTGCGGGGTAGGCACGAACAACAGAATATGCCGCCATAACAACCTTGAGTGGTGTTCCGGCATTAGTGACCAGGTTCCAGTCTCCCGTAAGAGAGCAGCAGCGCATTTGTAGCACTTTTGGTGTTGCAAATGTCCATAGGCGATGGTAACTGCTTTCCATCAAGTGGGCCGTCTGCCTGTCTGCTGAACTCATGCAATAAAAAAATTTAAAAAAATAAGGACAGCTAAGGGTACTATATATATGATGATGGTTGATTGATACTTACGTTTGCAGGTGACAAATCCAATGCCGTTCTCCTTAGCCTTTCGTATAGCGACGTCCATGCAATAATTACCAACAGTTGCTCCCAGTGCGTCAGCCCCATCCACCCAAGCGGTGGCTGCAGTTTCTTTGAGGATCATCGGCTTTCCATTAGGATTAGTTGCTTTAGTAATGATATCATTTATATAGAACTCTGTAAGTTTGAAAGTTGAAGGATTATCATCATTATTATCTACACTATTTAGTTTCATGAAGGAATTAATTAAGTAGGAACAGGAACAATAAGTAGGTAGGTAACTCTTTATTGTACACCAAAGACCAAACAGAAGTAGAAAAAGCAAAAGATAGTACAACGGCGCGGCGGCCGTAAGTATCGCTTAAAAACTATTTCTTCCAGGCAACCCTTCGCAGGTATTAATAGATTTTTTTAAATAAGGGAACGGACAGTCTCATCAATCGTCTAAGATACTTTTCGTCTACATTACAAAACGTCGCAGCCTCATCGTCATCATATTTGACTGTTATAATTATCTAACTATGGGACTACGGACGCCATTTAAGTTAATTGTGATTTTGACATTCTTTAATGTTTTATAGTAATTGACCTGTTTAAGGTAAAAATTAATTGTACGAGTTAAGTTTACACGCTAATCTAACAAAATCGTGTGTGTCAAAATCATAACTGATATAACATCTCATCAACCACGTTTTATGCAAATAAATTAATTTGAATTTGAACCGATTTTGTACAAGCGTAGAAATTTTTGACATCATACTTTTGTGCAAATAAAAAAAGTCAAACAACACATTAATTGTTTTTTAAACATTAATTAAAATTATTGACGGTGATCTAGGCTCAGTATTCTACTTATGGTCTTGAGGGACTATGAGTAGAATAAAATACAAATAAGTTTCCTTTTATTGTATTACATTATTTATAAATTTATTCATTTTACTAGCTTATAGTTTATGTATACATCGTTTGTAAAGTAAATTTTTTTTTTTCATTTAACTTATTAAAGTAACCGTGTTACATACATATGTAAAGATAAGAATAGTTTCAAAATAATTTAGGAATATTAAAATAATTTTAACGTTAAAAACCTTACCAAGTCTATTAAGTCCATGGCTGACGTGCCCAACGATGTCAGCGTGTATGAGCATGTCAGTTTGAGCCTTCGCCTCGGACTCCGGGGTCCCGACAGCCTTCAGGCTGTCAACCATAAAGCGCGTAGACTCCTCAATGCGTACTTCAGGCATATTGGAATAAGCTAAGGGAAAGTAGTAGACGTTTTATAGGTGTGACAACAGTACGTTTGATATACATGGTGCTTTATTTAATATTTAGAGAGCGGCAGCACCTTTGTTGTTACAAATGTCCATAGGCGATGGTAACCGCTTTCCATCAGGTAGGCCGTCTGCCTGTCAGTTGAACTCATGCATTAAAAAATTTGTTATATTGTACCTACTAGCTGCGCCCAAGATTCCACCAGCGTGGTGACGGAAAATCGTAATATTTTGGATAATTCACACTATATCTTTATAAATTATAGCCTATATGTTATTCTGATGTGTAAGCTATATTATTGTAAAGTTTCATCAAAATCCATTCAGTAGTGTTTGCGTGAAAGAGTAACAAACATACATCCACATATACAATCTTACAAACTTTCGCGTTTATAATATTTGTAGAGTATTGTATTCTACCTATAATCCGTTAATGCTTTAAATGAGCTCCGTTGAGTTCTTTACTGAATCTACTATAATACAAATGTATTTCTGATGTGAACGTAACAGTGTTATCTATACATAAGACGGATTAAAGATTTTTTATTAAAAACATTATCATGAGTGTGCAGGAAAACAGTCTGGTTTCGCACACAACTGCTGTATTAATTACAATAAGCACCTGCTGTGTTGCAGTTGTTAAGTATGAGTATACAACAAAGTGCTGTCTATTCATGTAAAACTATGCTGAACTTTGGTTAGATGGTACCACGCTCTCAAATGAAAGCAATGTGTAATCGTTTATATGATCTAAGTTGTAATAATTAGTCTTAAAATATAAACAGAGTTTGATAAAATTCATTATTGATGTACTTTTATTCAGTAAATGTACAATCTTCCAACCAGATTCTCGTAAATGACGAGCAAATATTCTGGAAAATCTTTACTAGAAAAATAACTTAAGACAGATATAAGATAAAAGTTAGATCACTTAAATTGGACTGCGTAACAACCTGTATATAATATTGTCTCAGTGTATTGTTAGTGATCATATTTCACTTTACCACCAATACCATGATATCAATTATCTATTTCTACCGCAGAAACTACTCAACATTTCTACTTTCTATTAATTGTTTATTTCACCCTCATCATGCCCTTTTACGTAATAATTATTATTTGACAAAATTACCAACTATGTTCTTCAGATCTAATCTTTAACAAAAATTCATTGATTTTATAGAAATTCCGAAACTTTTAAATTCGGAATTCCTTCAAAAAAGTATATGTTGCAACGTCTACTCAATAGATGGCGTTTTGCTCACTTTCTTTGCTAAGTTATGTTTTAATCGTTTTAAAGGGGTTTTCATTAACTTTGTTTTTAAAACAAAGAATTGTGATGAAGATAGTTATAATGATCGATATCATTTTACATTTATAATTGTCTAACCTTACTCTTTCTAATACAATAAAAAAAATTATCATTTTCATCTCAATTCTTTATCATTTAAAAAAAAAACAAAGTTCTTGTTGCGAAACTCTTTTGACTGCTTACTAAATCTCATTACTCACTCACTTATCTTACTATCGGTAGCAGTTTGATAGTACTTATACGGAGTTTATGTCAAGTTTTAACTAGTAGTAAGGCAAACGTACGGTTAGTAAGTTATAGGAACCTGCTAATAATGATGCGTTCCAAGCATTCGTTGTTTGGCAGTACTAGCCAACAGTCTTCAAACTTAGTATTTGGATGTTTAAATTTAATTACTAAAAATAAAAACTAACATTTTATCAACACTAAAGTACTTTAAAAAATAAGAATATATCCTTTCATAAATAGAGTTGAACACTTAATTATTATAATAATCTATATTACTCTATATACTATCGAAAAAGAATTAAATTGCTACTAACTACTACACAAATAAAGCGACACTGAACTACATTACAAGATAAGCTGATTTAAATACTATGCCAAAAGAAAAACCTCTTGATAGTGTCGATAACAAAAAAAAACACTATCGGACAAAATAATGAGCGAATGACGAAAAGTTTATTGTGTGAATAAGCCTTGAAAAAGGTAAAACATCTTGTAATAAGCTTGAGTAGGAAGTGAGTTCAAAGGAGATAGAAAATACGGAATCGATTAAAGTGGAGAAAAAATGTATAGTAGTACAGCGGTGGCGAACTTTTATAAATCAACGTGCCGTTTTCTCTAAAGAAATGTTTGAGGAGCTTCCTAAATGGAGTTTGTTGTCCCGCTCACGTATTACCATATTTTTAAAGATATAAATTTATAGAATTTACACACGACAAATACGTATTACAAATAACTTAATAAAAAAAATTACAATGTTTCATAATAAAACTTTGATTCAGACAAGATTTCATACATAAAAAATATTATTTTCACAAGAATTATTGTTTATATATAGAAATATTTAATAATAATCGGCGGACAAACACACATATTGTATATCTCCAAGCTAAGCAAGTTACGCTTGTATTATGGGTAATATACAATGGTCCACTCTGGGGCCGATCCTAGACACTTGGACCATAGTAAACAACAGAAAGATCGTTTCCGAAACTTACCATACCAGGAAGCGAACCCGGGGCCTCTGGGTTTTAGCGAGTTCGGCCGGATAAGACTTAGCCCGCTCAACCATAGAGGCCGTCAAATATATGCGAAATTATAACGATGTTTTCATATTTTTTTTGGTAAGTTTTGTTTATACATATTTGTCGCAAGTAAATTCTGTAAATTTATATCTTCAAAAATGTGGCGAGATAGCAAACTACATTTAGGTAGGCCATTAATGAGGCCATTGACGTGTTGTCAAATAATTTTTATTTCATGATTATTGGGAAAGTCATAAAATTAAATACCTACTATCAACTCAAGTCTTTATTTACTACAAAATAAATACATTTGGCAATGCACAATAATGCATGTTTCAGTTATACGCACAATTCAAATTAAAGTGACATTAGGGTGATTTCTGATATTGCAGATTATACGACAAATAAGTTCTATTAGGATTGTAAGATGTTACTTTTAGCAGAATGCACGCTGAACTGGAGTCATCTCTCAAACGGTTTCCTCGGCCTTCGTTCGTAATAAATACTTCCTTCATAGTGAATTTTGGATCGATGGTGTGCACAAACTATTGTTTCGTGTGCCCTGAATGGCACGCGTGCCATTGGTTCGCCATCCCTGGTCTAGTAGATTTCAACTATAGCGATTCTAATACCAAGGTCAAAACTGAATTTTAAATTCGAGGAACAGTAACCGCCTGTAACGATCAATATACCGCGAAATCCTGTAACAATCTGAAATTAGAAGTTGTGTCGTCCCTTTATTAAGTATGGCGGTAACATTAAAAACAATTAGTTCAACTTTAAACATTATTTTTGTTTTAAATAACCCACCATCAGTGACAGCGCATGTTATGTAATCAGAAAAGATGACCAGAAAGGGACCGGACAAACACGCGCTGCATACTCTAGCGACACTGTAAAATGATATGCAAGAACTTTTGGGAGAGTTATACGTATTTTAATCAAGAAACGCGTTAATGTGTAACATTTTTAAGGAATTTACCTTTTTTTCATTTATATAAAAGTCTTATAATCCGAAATAGGATTTTGTTTAATTTGAATGACATATTTAGCATATAACAAAGTGTTGAATAGTTAGGTAGATTAGTAGTTCGACAAGCAACTTAAATGACGGCAAATCTTTGACGGCAGAATTGTTAATTTTGCCAATTTTGATAATCTACTAGCTAATCACCAAAACTGTCAAAATGAACAATCACGAATTTAAACATCTGCCATTCTGACAGAAATGTTAAATCAGACTTTACCTAGTCCTGCTAACGAGTCATAGATTCTTAGATATTTTTCTTTATATTGAATATTAAATCTAGCCTCGCAATTGAGTAACGTGACATAGTTGTTCATAAAAACTTGAAGCAGGAAATCTCTGATAACTGGAAAAACAATTAAGAAAGGACAGCGTGGAATCATAAGATACGAAATAGTTGATTAGCGCTGAGCTTAACGACCACTGGCGCAAAATACAATTGCTTCCATTAGTTATTAAACCAATTGTGACTAACCGAATGTGATGCAGTTATTGCATCACTGATATTATAGTTCAGTGGTAGTACGTGTTACGGGCTGCGGCTAATTTATCCTCATATGATGAGTGTGGTACCAGTGACCTATTTTTAAACACATACCTCTTTCACTAAAAATGGAATTACCTCATCATGTGGTACATGTTAGAGGTAATAAGGCTCGATTTACACTGTGATGCCGTTCACATTCTATCTCGCTCCGATCAAGTATCGCTGGTAGTGCACAACTAGTGTATTCTTTTCGACGTAGGTACCGGCGCGATATCATATCAGAAGTAAAGTAATAGATACTGAGAATTCTGTTTTTATTTTCTTATTTAATCATATTCGACCGGACTGGAAACTGACCGATACCGCAACGGGATTGAACCGTGAATCGAATCATAGCGTGAGTCTGGCGTGATTTGTCATTTTCAACTTACTCGTATGTCTTTTATTAGTTGTTATTTCTTCTGTATGGAGACTTCATCCAAAGTGTAGAGAGTCCAATAAAAATATACCTTGTCTTGTTTCGGAGACCAAGACCCACTTCGGGTCGCTGAGCCAACGGAGTTAGTTGTCTTGTATCGCTGAGAGAATATACTGTTCCTTCATTCAGACCTTGGGAAGGTTACCGAAGTGTTTGTAAAGCTCCCAACAGCTGACTGGTCATACCACCTTCGATTAAAAAGGCGTTTTATAATGCCAGTCTTGTTGTTGGCTAGTGTCTGTCTAGTGACTACTCGCTAAATCTACCAGCGTAGATCGCGTCTTGGTGAGGCGCTCCGGAATCTGACATTGGTACTATAGGTATTTTCTTATATATTATGCGATATCTTAATAAATAAAAATTCCGCATCACAATATTCGTTTACTCTAATTTAACCGCTCAACTAATTTTAATGAAATTTTGTAAATGTTTTTACATATGTTGCTTGCTCCAACTTCAGAGATGGGCAATTTTTTTCTCGATAGTATTAAATCTGATAAGTGACACTTCAAATTCAGACAGGAGAAAGTTTGTCAGGTCGCCTTAGTATATTATATATTTTGCCTGTTATGGGTATTTTACAAATGAAAATGTAATACAAGAGAGCCGGTGTATTATTACCTATCTTGTTGAGGCTTTTAACTGTTGTTTACGCACTTATAGGTCCAGCAATGAATAAGAATTATTTGTTTGTTGCCTGTATGAATCGAGTCAATTAATAAAGTATTATGTAACCAAATGTATTTTTTATCTAATAATTATCGTATAACATGAACCTGATAACGGTAGTGTTTTTGTTAAATATTTACTTATTTATTTGATTATTCATTATTCATATTATTAACAATACTGACAGATCGAGGAAAGTCGCATTTTTTAAAGATTGTGAATTTTTATATTAATAAACTTGATAAATGATTGCTCCCCCATACAAACTTTAATACCCTATTTCAACCCGTTCTAGTTTTATTTATATAAATAAATATTGTGTAAACTACACAAACGACCAAAACTACCAAACGTACTAAAACTGCCGAAACTACCAAATCTACCAACCAAAACTACCAAATCCACCAACCAAAACTACCACAATTACCAAATCTACCAATCAAAACTACCACAACTAACAAAACTACCACAACTACCAAAACTACCACAACTTCCAAAACTACCACAACTACCAAAATAACCGAATCTACCAAATCTACCAACCAAAACTACCATAACTACCAAATCTACAAACCAAAACTACCACAAATACCAATACTACCACTACTACCAAAACTACCACAACTACCGAAACTACCAAATCTACAAACCAAAACTATGAATTGTGTATTGGGCCCCGAGTCTGTAACTCCAATTGGCAATCGAGTCAAATTTGAATCGTAACTTTTGACGGTTTTGGGTAGTCTGTAAACCATCAACCATAGGCTCAATATTGAATCAATTTTGGTTTGACCGGGGCTGATTTAATGTGAATTTTAGAAACTACAGATATTTGACCATCTATCAGTCGAATGGATCTTGACTCGTAATGGCATGGTTTTTTTTGGGAAAGTTACAGACTTGGGGGCCAGGTCGTATGCCTGCAACACCACACACCACACAATTAGGATGTCAAAACGGCTAAAATAGCATTACATTCTATTATTTACATTTATAATTACTATGTAGAAAAAGGACAGAAGTCGTATTAGCTTAGTGAAGACAACCCATTACGATCATTTTTTATATTTTCGTTATTGTTATTAATTTATAATTCTCTAATTTAATTTGTATATACATTCTATAATATCTTATATAATAAAATTATAAACTAAACTATCTTAAAAATATTATACAGGTAATTAAAAATAAACTAAACTATAAATAAATTACATACATACATACATCACTTCACGCCAGTTCCCTTGCGGGGTAGGCACGAACAACAGAGCGCCATTTAAGCCCATTCTTACACACCTCACTTGCTTCTTTGACATTCATAACTCTTGTCATGCACACTCGTCTGTTCTTAAGGCTCCTGACATAAACAAATACATAAATAAATTAAACTATACAATAAATTAAACTAAAAATAAACTATATATAGAAACTAAAATTAAAGTATAAAATCTAGTTCTAGACCGCTGTCAGTCGGAAACGTGCCCAAAAGACTGGCCACATTACCTCGCTGTATGGCAATGCTGATGCGTTATCCGAGGTAGTGAAGCTTAGTGAAGTATTTACTCACCTTTTAAATAACGTGGGTTCGAATCCAAGCTGACAACTTACATTATAGACAGTTTGTTATAGCTGAAAACTTCGTGACGAAAACTGATAATTTCTTTAGAGTTCTTAGATTTTATACAAGAAATTAAAAAAACTGTGTCAGTTCTTAGTATGGTAAACATTGAATCTGTGCCAAAACAAAGAATTTTAATAAACTTTTAGGAATTAAAACAAGTATTTTACCTTAAATTCTCGTTTGTAGTCCATTTCGATGTCTTACTACACGTGTACAACTACTTACTTAAAATAAAACTAAATTTTACATTTAACTATACTAAATAAAATTTTAAAAATTAACTTTAACATTAAAAAATCTACTTTAAATATACAAGTAAAAAATGTTATCCAGATCTCTGTTGGTGGTAAGCGGTCGCAAAATGCTGTCCGCATTTCCACGTTGTATGGCAACGCTCCGTTGCCTTAAATATACGCCCAGTACTTTAATATCTCGATAGATTTGATACGCCTCACGTCCCCATGACGCCAAAGTCAAATAATACAAGAAATAAAAACATAGATTTAAAACTAAACTTATATGTTTTTAGTTGCTATTACATACATATATACATACATAACTTCACGCCAGTTCCCTTGCGGGCTAGGCATGGACAACAGAGCGCCATTCAGGCTTATTCTTACACACATCACTTGCTTCTTTGACATTCATAGCTCTTGTCATGCAAGCTCGTCTGTTCTTAAAGCTCCTGACATCACCTTCTGCTAGTACACGATCAATTTGATCATGGAAGGTGTATCGTGGCCTTCCACGACTTCTGCATCCATCCACTTTTGCATTGTATATCTGTTTAGTCATTCTTGCATCATGCATTCTTTCCACATGCCCGAACGACCGGAACATTCCTTTCCTTTCGTTATTATTAATCAACTGTATTTTATTATACCCATCAAAATTCAAATAAACACCGACCAAATGAAGCAGCAATCCACGCACTGTGATAACCCTTTTAGAGATTAGTACGATTTTATCTTTATTATGACGTTAAAAGTGAAAGCCTAATGGATCGAGTCTATTAACACATTTTAAAGAAAAAATATTTCCGGTAACCACTTGAGCAGTCCGTCAGTCGTCACTTTTTAGGGTTCCTTAGTTTATAAAACGTCATTTCCATCTGTCTATCTGTCAGTCATTTATCTCAGCAACTATCAATAGTTATATAGAATAAACGTTTGTATCAATAATGAAAACGCGTTTTAACGTTAGCGCAGCATTCCCAATTTGTTCATTTCAGTTTGATTACATTAGATTAGATATCTTTATTGCTCACCAAAAAAACCAATAAAAAACAAATAGCATTATTATAAAACTTCTTTGCAAAACAGTAGACGGCCTTATAGCTAAAAGCGATCTCTTCCAGGCATACCTAGCTTAAAACAAATTCTTAACTAATCTGGCGATGTAGGTGAAGCAGAAAAAAATGAATTTACAATTTATATATACATACTTACACTAATTTATAAATTTAATAGTAAGTTCAGTCACAAACACACATAGACAAGAATTATATATATAAAACAGCATGGTTATGTTGTTTGTTCGAAAATTTTAAAAAGACGTGTGGCATGAAATTAGTGTTGGCATCAAAGAAAGGGTGGGACTTAAAGCATGGTGCCATCTATTTGTTGCTTATGTAACTTAGTTGACAGCAGAACTTATATTTACCGACCTCTCGAGTTATTTCTTTTAATTATAAATTAAATTGAAATCTATCCTATATCCGAAGTTGGAACAAATCCAACAAAATGAAAATAAAACATCAAAATCGGTTGAGTAGTTTCGGAGTTCATCGGGGTCAAACACTGTGACCGGGAATTTTTATATATATAGATATATTAGAATAGGTAACTAATTAAATGTTTATTATATTAGACATATTTATTTAAAGACAGATAGTAATTTCTAAATGAGTTCCGAAAAGTGGTTAATGTTTTGGCCTCTCTGACACTAAGAGGCAATGTATTCCAGAGTTTGACAGCCTGCACTGTAAAAGAGTTATCATAAAATCAGCAGTTATTTAGTTTTATTTTTTGTTTAGGGTTATTATTGACTTTATAGGAACCTAATCTCATTTCTTTGATGTAAGAAAAATAAAAGCTATAGATCCGCAAATTGGCAAATAAGGTTGGCACTCAATATATTGCTGTGTCGGAAATTATTCCAACAACAAAATGATTTTCAGAGCACACACCCTGTTCTACACAGGGCCATCTTTATCAAGTGTGCAACGGATGCGTAGCACCCGGGCGCAGAGACCTTTTTTTTAACCAGGGGAAACCCGATTGATTACCATTAGCCGCACGAGGGGAAGAAGTCGCAGCCGGTGTATGGGATTCTCGTCGTCGGGGTAACACTAGCATCCCCACAGAAATTCTATTGAAAGATACATATTTGGAATAGATGTTTGGTCAAAGAAAAAAGTAGTAGTAACACATGGAACATTCAATAATAAAATAAATAATGAACAATAAACGTGTACTATTCTTTTCACCTAAATTTCCCAAAAGTACTATATAAGTATTTTTTATAGCTTAAATCAAAAATACTATATTTTCTTCGAAAGAAGGTGGCAACCCTAGGACAGACGCACAGACGTAAGTGTTTAAAATGAAATATAATGAATAAGTTATATTTTTATGGTAAGGTTCGTGCCTACCCCGCAAGGGAACTGGCGTGAAGTTATGTATGTTTATGGTAAGGTGCAAGCTGATTTTAGCACCTCTGCTCCCAAATGTATGTATTTCACAGTATATTACGCATATACTACTATTTATGCCTGATTCCTATATTTTACCGACTGGTCATTTGCCTTACTATTACATTTTTTTTACTTACTGTACTTACTATTACTTTTACATCTTATGTCAAAATTTAACCGATATGGTAGAGCAAGTGAATGAAAAGTATGATCTTATATGATATAAACGAACGTCTATGCCTTTATGAGGAACCGGTCATTAATAATAATGGTTTATATAAATATCATCGAAGAATCAATACAGATAAAGTAACGTTTAGAAGTAACAGATATTACACGCTCGTATTTACATACAATGTATACTTACATATTTGTTGTTGGTAAAATTTTATCAGTCAACGACCCACTGCAAGGTGCAGTCGAAATTGTTTACGCGACTTATTTATCAATTAATATTAGAACTTATTGCTGTGTTTTGTTTACTTTTTTAATTAATTAGCGGGAACTTAATTCAGTTTAAAATAAGTATTTTCCTAACAGATTTATTACGTATATAAACTATAGTAAGATGGATGTTCTTGGCGAGAACTGGCATGTAGTGTAATGCTGTGTCAATGTATTTTCTAAAAATGTCTACTTAAAAATAGTTGTAGGATATTGATAGTTTTTGTTAGAAATGCGAACTGTGTAGTCAAATGTGGCCTTTCGAGTTATCCCAAGAACTCTGTTGATTGGTATCAGTCAAAGAAACTACAATTTGAATCAGCTATATTGAAGACTTAACCCATCATGTGAGGCCGTATGGATTTTGAAGCTTCTTTGCCTGCCTTTTTGTCGATTCTACCACCACACCAAAGCTCTACTATGGTAAGATAGATGTTTCTCAGTAAATAGAAGTTTAAAAATATCTAGTAAAATCATTTTGAATAGAAAAATATTCATTTAAGATCAATAACTCTTGAACCACTTTTAACAAATGTAATTTTTTAATCAATTTATGAGGTAATTTTCTTGTATGATGATGATGATGATGATTTAAGAGCTACGTATACACAATAGGGAATACAAATCAACTGAAATAATTTTATCATCTTACACAACATAACTTCATAGATTTTGTACGAGCATACCTCATATACCACATGACGTCATAAGTAGATACAAGTAAAAGGAGTCTAATATATACATACATACATACATAACTTCACGCCAGTTCCCTTGCGGGGTAGGCACGTGCAACAGAGCGCCATTTAGGATTATTCTTACACACCTCACTTGCTTCTTTGATATTGATAAGACCGACCATTGTGCACATTTAGAAAATTCTAAGGAGTCCAATAAAACAGTAATAATTATTATTTGGTAATTAATGCATATTAAATCTATGATGATATTTTAAAAGTAAAATGGTAAGAGGTTATTTTTACGCCTGTTCCGTTATATGTCGAATTATTAGAATTTATTGTAATATATGTCATTTTCCGTATCCCTATTATTCTATAGTATTGATGAATTAGTCCAAAAATATCTCTATACGTAGACGTACATTATTATCCTTGCAAACAAATTATCTAACCGGCCAATAACAAACGCCAGTTTGCGTCAGTTGTTGATTCTGTCCGCTACAGGTTGCACGTGTTTTACTTTTCTTTATATATCTGTGTTTTAAAACTAAAACTTCTACTTTCTGACTGGTAAGTTTATTTTTGATACATCCTATTTTAGATTTTACTAAAAATTCCGTTAAATATGTTCATACTATGTAGCAAACATGAATTTGCATTGCAAATAAACACGCGAAATAGTTGTCATACAAGTGTATTTATATACGTATAGAACTGGTTCCAATGCCAATGTCATTGTTAAAATAATTTTGTTATATATCCGCGCTTGTTTATAAGTCTTATTTCTCGAGTTAATCCCGGACGTTTACTTTATTAAAAATATACTAAGGTTCATAATAATACGATTAAAGGCATTGGAGAATCAAACGCTAGTCGAGTATTGAGTTTTAAGCTGAAAAAATATAATTTTAATGTATGTTTTTAATAAGTAACTGCATATCCTATAATGTTTATGTATATCTTTGATAAATATAAACTGTTTAAGTCCTAGCTGAATATGATGTCAGGAGTCTTAAGAACAGACGAGCGTGCATGACAAGAGTTATGAATGTCAAAGAAGTAGGTGAGGTGTGTAAGAATAAGCCTGAATGGCGCTCTGTTGTTCGTGCCTACCCCGCAAGGGAACTGGCGTGAAGTTATGTATGTATGTTTAATTCCTGCCACGGGTTGTCTGGAAGAGATCGCTTGTTAGCGATAAGACTAACCATTATGCACATTTAGAAAATTCTAAGCTATAAGTTTTTCTGTGTTTTCTGTAATGATGTAGAATATAGTGTTATCTATCTATCTGAGTGTTACGTATATATAAATAAAAAACGTTCGCTTTAAATACTTTAGCATCCGCTAAAATTTGCCCCAGTGCCCGTAGATGACAAGTACGGTACATTTTGGAAACAGTCGTTCGATATTCGTGTTTTCCTCGGATACGACTCAGTTTTGTTTGTTACATGACGCATAACATAAGCTTAATAGCTGGCTCGCCAATATAAATACAATAATATGGAGTTAACTACTTAATCATGATACCGTCAGAACATTTTTTTGATGATATTCTGATGTATAATAATACCATGGAAAAAGAATATTATTCTTCCATGATACGTACCAACGTATACGTCAGTGTTATTTTTATTAATATTAACTAGTCCTAAAAATGTACGTCTAGTAATATTACCTCCTTGGATCGCTATACGGATTTCTTGTCTGAATAAGGTACCAGCCCACTAATAAGATGAAACTATATAGACGCTTATGGCTTCAAGCTTCCCAGTCTCTAAGCATTTCAACAACACGCAAAAAAAAACTCTCATTTAGGGTTGCATATTCACGATGTCAGAGTAGAGGAGTGTGGAAGGAAAAGACATATTGTGCCGACCCCAAATAATTGAGAGAGATTCACCATAGACTGCTATTTCCATCTCAGAGCCGACCTACTTTGAGTCATTTGATTTCACAATTGCCTAATTTGGATGGCTACCATCCCTAGTCTACATATAGAGTTTAGAGTGTGCCAACATAACAATCTTGAATAGTGTTCCGATATTAGTGGCTAAATTCTAGTAATCCCTTCGAGGCCGGCAGCACATAGATACCAAGCACCTTTGGTGTTACAAATGTAAATACGCGACGATAACCACTATTCATCAGGTAAATCTTAAGTCTTTCTGCTGTACATCAGCAATAAAAAAAGGTTTTATTATACACAATCCTCTTTATATCTTCCATATGATAATCATGAAGTAACATAATTTTATTTAATTTTTATGAATATAAAGTTTCTTTTAATACTCCTTGTTTGCAAACATGATAAGAATGTTTTCATAATGTTTGATAAGATAGGTGCTAGTGCTTACGTAAGTAACTTTTTATAGTTTCTTCAGAGTATTTTTCAACATGTGAAATTTCATCACTAATGTGTGTTTTTACCAAATAAACGATAATTCTTTCTTTATTTCTTGCACTGCTTAAATGCAAAAACGTGCTGCGAATATACGTCCCTTTTATAATTAAGATACTAGATCATGCAAAGCTAAAGAGTATGTGTAGCCTTAATATGGCCACTTATGTAGAATCAATGGTAATCGATCGAATCATTGAGTATTCCTATTGTGAACTAATGCAAGACGTTTTTATGTGTGTACATGTTTTTAAAATTATATCTTTTTACAACTTATATCCTTGTATTTTATAAATGTACATTACTTTCCGACAATAAATATTTTTGTTTCTTTCTTTCATTCTATGGTATTTTTTGTCGTATGTCATATTTAATAAGAGTCTGCCAATTTATTATTTAGCTCCGTTGATCTCCAAGGTAACACAAGTGTGACGAACACTAAGAATATAAATCAATGAGCACGTATCATGTTACGCTTATTGTGTTTGCTATTGTCGAATATGAACTGGATATAGTAATGCAAACTGGAACCAATCCACAAATTTTGCAAAATTAATTAGGAAACAATGACGGTAATGGTTCCAAAACGCATGTTTTTGTATATTATCTATAATATTGCTCTGCTCTGAAAAATAAAAATGTAGGTTCCGATGTCAGTGCCACCTACTGGGTCCAACTATAGATTTAAACCATCGAGGGACCCACTCAAATAAATCCCAAAAAAAATATGTGAAAATCCTGGAATCCGCTTCCAACGCCATCTATCGGCTCCAATTGTGAATCTAATCCATTCTCGAACTTAGTTGACAGCAGAAATCATACTTATCAAACTGTCGGTTATAAAAAAAATGCAATATTTTTTTAATTATTTATTAAAAAATATTTTAATTAAACCTATCACATGTCCTAAGTTGGAACAAATCCACCAAATTAAAAAAAACATTAAAACCGTTTGACTAGTTTCCGAGTTCATCACGATAAAACATAGTGACAGGGATTTATATATATATATATAAAATTCTAAACGTGCTGTGTCTGTACATTGCAGCTATTTAAAAAAAACAATTAAATAGATTTCTTGTCTGTTTGTTCAGGATTCACGGAAAAACTACTAGACCAATTTCTGTTTTCGCTGATCGACTGCTGATTCTTAGACTTAAAATCTGCGCTACTTTTTCTCCTGGGAATCCCGCGGTAATTATTCTGGGAATAATTTAAAATGACCAGATTGAAAAAAAGAACGAATTTCCGTGCGATATTTTCATTGATCGATAGCAAATTTTATGTTAAAAAATAAAATACTTTTTATCCCGGGAACCCGGCGCGGATTTTCCCGGGAGCGGTTTGAAGTAGTTCGGGTACATAAAAATTAACTTATTCCGATACAGTTTTCACTAAAACGATAGCTTACAATGGCTTACATCCTTTGTCAATTGCTGTGTCCCGGGAATGCCGCGAGAATTTCAAGTCAAGCGTGGCTGAAGTGACGGGCATATCCTAGTGTGCTATAAGAATACAAACTATTTCATGTTTGATATCCTATCTAACATACTTTAAAAGAGGTTTTCTCAGTCGTTTTATACAAGTTTTTAATAAATATCGTACTAGGTATAATATATTAGTTAATATATTATTTACTATTTTAATTATCACAAAACTCTCATGCTCTGTTATACTCTTAAGCTTAAAATAGCAAATCAATAGTTTGCAGGATCAATTAAGTAGTATGAGAACTAGTTTCCTTATATGTAGATCAACATTTGTTAAAATTATAACAACAATATGTTACACATACGATAAGCCCCATACGAACACGCGACTGGCTAGAAATCCATAGTACACGGTGGTCGCATTAACCAAAATCGGTTCAAACACTATTATTGTTATTAACAGCAGGTCGCTATAAGTAGCAATTATATAGTCGAAGTAGGCATTTAAAGTATTCCAGTTTTCTAATCACTAATTTAAACAACTGGTTCCATTACACGGCGAGATTCTATTCAAATATTCGAAGTATTTGTCAACTAAATTAATGTGATACAAGTGAAAGTTATACAAAGATATGGTACCACATTATCCGTATAGTAATATAAAATGTAAAATTTCTTTGGATTTTTGTTTAGAGACTTTTTTTTTAAATAAACCAGATTTTCATAGAATTTGATATGAGTACTGAAATTGTATCATGTGCAAGATTCTATATATAGTATAATATAAATTACTTCACGCCAGTTCCCTTGCGGGGTAGGCACGAACAACAGAACGCCATTTAGGCTTATTCTTACACACCTCACTTGCTTCTTTGACATTCATAACTCTTGTCATGCACGCTCGTCTGTTCTTAAGGCTCCTGACATCACCTTCTGCTGTGAAGTTATGTATGTAATATAAATTACAGGAATTTATTCATTTGTATATAGGTACATATATTATTTGTTACCTCATCGCGCCTTTGAAGTAAATTACATGAACAATTTAATACATTCTGTTGTTCGGACTGACCGAAAATGTGAACATTATATATTCATTTAAATCAATTCTATAAATTCATTCTTCAGTCATGTAAATATTTTCTAAATTAAGACTACATCCGGTATCGTTCACATAAACTATCGTCTTATATATGCTGTACCTATCTTTTCCCGTGTAGTCTTTTTCAATTGCTCACGTCCGATCTCTATTTTAGCTCTATATCCAATTTTATAAAAATCGGTCCACAATTTCCACATTCATCACACAATCATTCAGATAGGTATCTCACAAGTATACTTGTATTTTCTGGTCTAAAAGTATCTATATTTTACCCAAATTTAGACAACAATCTTTAAATCGGTAGTGGTGTATAACGTAACCTCTCGTTCAGATTATGCCTACTTTTATAATGGCAAACAGAAAATTGGCAAAACAAATGGGTACCTAGTGTAAGTATATGAATGCAACTTATTCGAATATTTGACATTCGCTCTGCCCACTTCACTCGCTACTGTCCTGCTTGCTGCTGTGAAAGCGGGCATAGTGAAAAGGAGAGGTAGCATCTAAATAAATAGACACCCAGATTTTTACATTAAATAATAACAACCCTCTGCTGGACTCGGGCCTCGCATTTATAGTGGAAGAGGCACTATACCTGCCACGCTTGTCCAAGGTGGATTCGCGGGTTTGACACATCAGTTATCTCGATGTGCAGATGTTTCATCTAGTTTCACCAAGATGTTTTTCTTCACCGTTAGCACGTAGTAATTGTAACAATATGGACGTTAGGTTAGAAAACTACCTAAGTGGTACATACTTTGCGGTCAGATTCAAACCCGCGCCCTTTGAGATTGGGACGCAATTCTGCTAACTACTAAGTTACCATGGCTTTCTATATGGGCTATATGGCTTCATTCAATAAATACGGCAATGTCAAGGCACCGTTCATCTTTTTTCCTATTTATTTAAACAATTATGACTAACATGCAAAAGAAATTATCGACATACTTACTTGTCATATTAAATAAGGATAATGTTGGCAATATCACGTACACACTGTCTCATATCAGGCAGAAAAAGAATGTTGAAATAATAAAGCGGGATATTAGTATGTTAAAGGTAGGCTATCTCAGATTTTTTCTCCAGAAGAAATTGATAGCCGTTCTGCAGGTAAACGAAACAGACTCTCACATTCTGTTGGGATGTAGAGGACTGAGTAATCTTTAAACGGTTAGTGGTTACGTCAAGAAGTTGGCAGACTTTTTGGGGAAGATAGCTAGCTATACATGGCCCGCGGAGTTGTACACCCGTTTACTCGCAATCCTGACATAAGACAAAGGGAAGAATATGACGAATTTCAGTTTTCAGGCATAGCATTTCCTCGGAAACGCTATTACGATCCCAACGTGGCGAATCCCACAGGCCTTCACTGCGTTTTTGCCCACAGTGACTAGTCCTCAATACGAATTCTTTTCGTAAAAAGAAAAACGTTAACTATCCATTCTTACGCGCTAAGTGAGCCTCGTCATATTTTTGAAGTGAAATCTTATTTACGGAATGCCCATCGCCCTGGTATTGCGGTAGGGGAGTGTAGGACTCGTCGGCCCAGCAGCTGGAACTACTACTCCCCGATGTTCCTTCCATCATTTTTACTGGGTAACGAGAAAACGGCATGACTAACACCACAAACCCTGCAGAGGATATTTCCTCTCTTGAGTCAACTGTGACGAATCTGACTAACACAAAATTAAACTATAAAAACTGGAACATAGAAATTACAACGTCACTCTGTTCAAACGCAGATTTATTTATCTTATGCATACAATCTGGAATATATATATATATATATATATTTAAATCAATATAAGATAGGAAGACTTTGACTAAGACAGTCGTTAAAATTATGACGTCCCCCCCCCCCTTTCAAGTACCTTTTTTTCAGGATTTCAGCAGACAGGCCGACGGCCCACTGGATGGAAAGCGGTTACCATCGCCTATGGACATTTGCAACACCAAAGGTGCTACAAATGCGCTGCTGCTCTCTTAAGGGAGTCTGGAACCTGGTCACTAATGCCGGAACACAACTCAAAGTTGTTATGGCGGCATACTCTAGACCAGGGGTGGTAGCCATCCAGCCGGGCAAATGCCCTACCACCTGGCTGTGGGTTGTTTAGTCGCTTGTTACGACAGACCGCCCGGCCGCAGGAAATTGTAGTCTTTCCCCGTTCCTGCACGGATAGTACCGTACCTATTAAACTACAACTTTTTTAAAAAACTGAAAAGGATTTGAGGTTGTAGAACTTTAAAAATACGCTTAACGTAAATTGATTTACATTTTTAATCATATCCGTTGGGATGTTTTTGATATTAAATACTATTTTATGATTCCATAGCCAAGTGACTAAAGCAGTACACGTTTGAACCCTTCATAATTCGCGGACTGCCACGCAGTTGCCAGTTTTTCGAGTCTTAATAGAGGTTGGATTAAAAAAGCCAGCATGTTGCCACTTCAATTCGATTTCACTACACAAGTATGCTCTAAATATAATAGTAAATAATACTCCGTTACTTACGCTAATGCTGTTAGCTAGCCAATTTAATTATATATGTACATTTTAATTATTCACTCAAGTAAAACATTTTTCACACCTTGTGTTCCATAAGGTGTGTAACTTAATTACAGAATTTACCTATTGTAAGATTTTTTTTTACCGACTTAGAAAAGAGGGAGGTTCTCAAATCGTCTGTTTATTTTTTTGTAAGTTCGTTACTCGATTTCTCCGTCAATTCTAAACCGATTACCATTTTTTTCTTTACTTGTAAGTCTATATTCTCGAGGTTGTGCCATGGTCACCAAGTCAGGATCTGGTGAGTGGATTCCAGGGAAATCGAGATTAACCACTACTTTTGAAAGAACGCCGTGCACCTAAATTCTTGGAAAAAAGCTTGTATACACATGTAGGTATTACATTTTCTACAGGCGTTTAAATATTTTGCATGCATGTAATGCGATTTCTCTGTCTGTTGTGAACCGATTTTGTTTTCTTTATTAATAAATGTATAAACCCGAGGTGTTCCTATAACCATTTAACCAAGTCAGGATCTGATGAGTAGATCGCAGGGAAATCGAGAACAGCCCTTGTTGACAAGAGTCACCGAAGAGTGAGATAGTAACCTTGTATACGCCTGCTAGTAGTATATTTATAGGCATTTAATATATTATTTTTAAAGCTATTCAATTATTCGCGCAACTAAAAGTAAAAAATATTTTTTTAATAAAAACAACAAAACAAAAACCGACTTCAAACTAAAAAGCAAAAAATAAATATTATATTTAAGCGCCTTGTTCCTACAACATCTTGATATCGGTGCGAAGTAAAATATAAAATTACTTTAACTATTTTGCACATTTATTGTTGTTTTTTGTGTTTTACTTAGCACTGACTTCGAGATGTTGTAGAAAGAAGGCGGTTAAATATTTATTTTTTGCTTTTTAGTCTGAAGTCAGTTTTGTTTTTGTATTTTTCACACGGTCTTAAGTATCCTTATATTCTACAGCTTAAATTATATTCAATTAAAACGAATTCATTCGTTTCCTTGTATTTCCAGAACTTACCACAATGGGCAAAGTAAAAACCAATGAAGCCTTCAGGTTTATGGTGGATTGTCTAAAAGCAGTCGGTGCAGCATCTAAAGCAGCAGAACAGCAAGCTGAACTACTCATACAGGCAGACAAACTAGGACATCCTAGTCACGGGCTTAATAGGCTTGGTAACAAAAAAAAAACTTTATATTATTGTTATGTCTTTATTGAAGAGTACAAAACAGCGATGATCTACAAAGGCAATCTGGACCCTAAAACAGTTTTCTTTCAGCAAACATGAATGTAAGTTCCACCAACAGCCGTAAATTGCCATGTTATCGGTTTACACCGACAAGTGCGTTTTAACATTTAATTACATTCTAATCAGTATTCGGTCAGAAATATACTCGTTTGGTCAGCAAATAGCCCCTGATCCTTAGCACAATCATAAACACAACAGTTACATCAAAAATTTTAAATCTATCTATGAACAATTTATTAAAAAATCTATCATTAACATCCTACGTAGGAAAACCCCCTACAGGAGGACAGAAAACAAAAATCCCGACGGAGTTTACATCCAAGTATATCGTGAATGAAAGTAGCAGGCATAATAATTAATAAATTAGAGAAATACATATTTCAGTAATATATGACTTGATTTTTGTATTATAGAAATCAGGTTAATTATCTATTTGTATTCGTAATTCCAGAACTCTATGTAAACGATATAATAACTGGAGCGTGTATGCCGAATAATGAACCCAAAATTCTGAAAGAGAACCTTTCCACTGCGTGGGTGGACGCCAACAACGTGCTTGGGGCAACAGCAAGCCATTTCGCTATGGACATCGCGATCAAGAAGGCCAAGGAAACTGGGGTCGGATGGGTCACTGTCAAAGGTCAGTAAGTCAGTAAGGTCACCAATATTCGTTGATTCAAAATAATCATATACATACTTGTGTTATAAACGTTCCTAGTAATCTGTAATTAAATACAAAATAATCTAAATATTTATTTGCCGTTTAACAGTAGATAGTTTTTCTCGTTTTTAGAGTACCCCACGTGAGCAGATCTGTTACAGATTTCAAATTTGGCATCAGAGGTGGTACTAATGTTGTTCTATTTTCTCTTTTGAATCACCTGATCTGAAGCTAGCAAATGTTAATTCAAATGAAATAACTATTTTTTTAAATCTGTAATCAGTAATATCTAGTTTCTGAATTGTTTATATTATCAGCTGACAGATGGCGCACTATGACCTTTTATGTTGCGTAAAATTTATAATCATGCAACGGAATATTTAACGTAATGGTAATGAAATATCATAAAAAATCCGTATCGCATTCACGCAAAAACACAAAAAGAATATTTGTTACCATCTTAGTGAAAAGCAAAATGTTACCTTTTGAAGAGAATCATTTAACAGTACAATATACAGAAATATACTTATATGTATTTCACATAAGAAATATCTACCTAGGACTTACACGAAGAAAAAACCAGGAGTGCTTTCTCACACATGCATCAAGTCTTTCAGGCAAGGGCAATTCCAGAACAATACATATAGGGAAACGTCAAAATTAAATTGTCATTTGTTCCTATGACGATCATATGAGCGATCTTAAAAAATCAAACTTATGGGAGAAATTCCGCATTGTTATACTTTGTGTGATTTTCATTTAAAATTCTTTGAATATAATATGCTAAATCTTACATTATCGCAAAATTGACATCGCTAGTTATATAATATGCATACAATAATTATCAAAAAAACACAATGCTGTAGGAGATCGTGACCTCATTATTCATTATAACGCTTATCTAGGCCATGGATAATGATTTCACGTGACATGTATACTGCATTATCGTGACGAGAATCTTGCTGCTGTCACCTGGTGAAATCCTATTTCAGTTGAATATTCTTAACTGCATAATATTCGTAGCCTTTGTTGGTTACCATATGGAGAACCCCTACAATTCTTTTGGTATAACAGCTATAGATTATATTTCCTCAAAATATCTTCTACGAGTGCATGTTAATAATACTAATACTGATCAAGAATGATCGCATGAGAGACAAGACGGTGGTCCAACACCTAATGGAGGGCCAATAATCCCCCTCCTAAACCATCCATCATCATCAACACCAACTGAAAGTTTTTCATGTCACAACAATTAAACAATAAATTATAACACCTCACAAAGTCAACAATAAAACTTATACACATACTCAACCAACGCGCACTATCATCGCATTGCATTACACGCACACTTCACAAACAAACCAAGACACACAAAGAGCCTAAAAATTAATAACTCAGGCACAGAAAAGAAAAAAACAACACACATGCCACTAGATAGGACTATATATAAGTATATATATAAGGCCAACACTGCACATGCACTTCCCCACAACACCAGCATGTAACAGATACACTCTACATTAGTATAAGTTTAGTATTAAAATTAGAATAAATTAATATAATAAGTTATTCTTAAGGTACACCACAACATAAAAATCACTAAATTAATGTCACACACAGTAACAAAAATAAACAATAAGCGTGTATGGACTCTAAAATTTTTCATAGAAATTAAGTAGTAAAAAAGGGTACGGAACTCGAGTCCGTAGAGATGTTAATAATAATTATAAAAAAAATACTAATACTGAAAAAATATTAATTTTATTGTAAGTTTTATTAAGTACTAGAAAAGTTCATATTATAAACACCCAAATTGAGACTATAGATGGTAATGCTGATATTAGACGGATGAACCAAATAGAATCAATTTGGTTGAAAAGCACAGAACTGAAACGACATAATGACATTCAATAACACTGAGTGATTCAAATTGATGTTTATATGGAATATTTTGGTTGATCCATCCAAATTGAAAGACAGAAATGAACTTTCTTATATCGGCTTCAGTAAAATTGAAACGTTACATTGTCCAATGTCGCCTTCTACATTTAAAAATAATTTACATTTGACGGGCTATCTTCCCGAATGTGATTATGAGATCCATATTCTCATGTTTTGATATGTTGATTGAATTCTTAATTAGCTTGTTGCAAAATTCAGCAATTTTTAGAAATTTGCTCATAAGTCGATTAAATATAATTTTGTGTTGTCTAATCTTCAGGTTCAAACCATAACGGCATGGCTGGTTGGTGGGCACAGAAAGCTGCCAGGAAAGGTTTAATAGGCATGGCTTTTACCAACACATCGCCTTTATTGGCACCTACAAGAAGTAAACAAGTTAGTAAATTAAAATTCTATAAGAATTTTCTAAGTTTTTACACATAATTTGAATTCAAGCAGATTTGAAATTAATTCAATAGTGATAGGCGATAGGAAACATAATCTATACAGATAAATAAAATTGAAGGGTTTATGTGTAATGTCAAAATAAAAATGTGAAAAAATCAGGGGGGATAATTCGGACCAAGAGATTCCGAAAATGCAATGAAAATTTTTAGAATTTTTATGTCTCTGTCTGGATGTTCCGGATAATCTCTGAAACGGCTGGACCGATTTTGTCGGGGTTTTTACTGGCAGATAGTAAAGTTGATCTTATAAGGAGTAAAATAGGTTATTTTTTATTTCTTTTTTTGGGATTCCGTAAATATAAATTAAATCCATTTTTCCAGCTAATTTCTGAAATGATTTGACCGATTTTGATGGGACTTTTACTGGCTGATGTTACAAGGAATGATGTTATAAGAGTAACTTAGGCTAATTTTAAAATTAGGGTTCCGTTACAAAAAAAAAGTCCACGCGGACGATGTCGCGGGCACAGCTAGTTATAAATATTATCTAATAAGTAGAACGAGGATGGCGATTCCTAGCGAACCTAGTCATTGGAATCAAGCTCCGACCTTAGATATGTAGCTAACACCGTCTTTAATGGTATTAAACAAGGCCACATTCGGCTAGAAATCTTTCAGCAATAGGTACATTTACTGTACTAATTACAATATTTTAATATTGTAATTAGTATAATAATATTTACTAGTTCATATTTCGCACTGCGTGTGGCAATGGAGCCAGCCTATTGGACACCGTTCCTTCTAACAGTGATTTGTTACATATTATAAAACTAATGGACTAAGTAATATGTGATAATAATAATAATGACTAAGTACCATACTTTAGAATTTAGAGTAAAGGACAGTACCCATTTTGTATGGACCTTTGCCCTATATAATTTACAATACAGTTTATTATACAATACATATTATCTGTTTACTTTCAGTCGGCCCTAGGAACGAATCCAATATCCGTGGTAGCTCCTGCATCACAGGGAGAAACTTTCTACTTAGATATGGCGACTACAGCAGTTGCCGTTGGAAAAGTAAGAATTTTCGTACATACCTACAAATAAACCATATAGCAGTGGCGTGGACTTCATACAACTTGATTCCCTATAGCCTACTTTAAGAAACTATCGAATAGTGACCAAAAGGTCGAAAACGCCATGCATTCGTTGGCATTTACGCGTTATGATCAAACATATTTTTACTAGTGTCTTTAAAAATTAATTAATGACCAAAAAGTTATTATAGTCGGCAGTTCTAGGCTTGTCTCAAAATTCGCTTCGCTTCCCCTTGTTGTGTTTGATGGTGTGCGCATTGAAATCAATAAAACTGTTAAATATCTAGGAATTATCATTGACAGAGAACTGTCTTGGCAGCATCACCTGACTGAAAACAGTCGGAAACTTTTCCGAGTCATCCGCTTTGCTAAAAAGATTGAAGAATTTCCTACCCTAATGCTACTAAGATTATGCTTGATCAATCCTTGCTCCAACTCGATTATAGTGATGCTTGCTATCTAGACATAGCCAAGAACAATTGAATAACCTTGAATGCCTTTAAAATGTTTGTATCCGGGTCGTATTTGGGTTGCGTAAATATAACCATATCTTCGAATTTCGTAATAAGCTTTAAATAGTTGCATATTCGGCTTCGCCGTAATGTTCACTTACTCTCGCTTCTGTACAATATCCTTTTCAATCCCTGTACTCCCTCACATTTAAAGGAACTTTTTAGTTTCCTCTACCAATCTCATTCCTGTAATTTGCGCTCAAATGAAAATCTTCTGCTAACGATACCTAAACACACTTCGTACTTCGTAAGAAATTCTTTTGCTGTACAGGCTGTTCGCCTGTGAAACTCCCTTCCCTCCAGAATCAAACAAGCTACATCCAATTCTATATTTAAATACTTGATCACTGACCATTATTTGTCCATTAAATAAAATTTGTTGCAGTTAATAGAATTATATTATTTGTTCGCATATTGGTATATGTAATTAATATTATTATAATCCATTTAATTACGTATATCTATTGTAGTTTATTATATTTTTTGTTTCGTCTTTAATTGTAATTACGATTGAATTAGTTTTTAGTTAAACCACGAAATATTATTTAATATTTTTTTAATGTCTCGTTTGTTACCGAGTTGCCTGGAAGAGATCGCTATAAGCGATAAGGCCGTCCATTGTTCTAATTCTTATATATAGTGTATCATCTATGGTTCTAATGGAAATATATTCATATTAAATTGTCTAGGTTTAAGTTATGGTAAACAATAGAGTTTTCAACATTGCGGCGTACGAAGACATGGCTGATGTTGACAATGAAGGAGGATCGACTTAATGGCTTAGCTCTGTTGAACACGCACCCTGACATTGATTGCCCTATTGACGTTGTAATTTACCAATTTGCCAGGTAGAATAGGCCATAGATAATACTAAATATAGGCGCATAGTATTTATCATTTGAGGAAGAGAACCATAATTGTAACTTTTTTTTATCATAAGATGGCATTGTCTTGTATGTGTGTATAATCAGTTTAAATAAAACTCTCTTAAACTTTGCATGTGGCTTCATTATTTTTTTATTACGATAAAAGTAATGGTAGCTCAAGATATCTTTCCTTGGGTTTGTCTGTATCCGCCACTGTTTTAGGAACGTGCGCTGACCACTAAGCTACCACGGCTAAATGCTCTTTAATATTCAACTGATTGCTTGATTATTTTAAAAATTACAGATAGAAATGCAACGCCGTAAAGGGGAGCCTATACCATCTGGTTGGGCACAGGATCCTGATGGCAAGGAAACTAATGACGCTGAGCTCGTATGTAGTTTTGTTAAACTTTAAAGTTCCACCCGACTCCAACTGAAACCAATAAAAAAATATTTTTCAGGCATTTAACACCGCTTGTCTGATGCCACTGGGGGGCGGCGAAACGACTTCTGGTTATAAAGGCTATGGACTGGCAGCTATGGTTGAACTATTCTGCGGGATATCATCAGGTAAATAAATTATTTTCTTAGTAAAAAGCTTTGATTACAAGTTAAGCATATGGTAAAAAATCAACACCTTAGAATTAGGCATGAACGGTAATAGCTATTTACCATCAGATCGGTCAGTTCGCCTGTTTTTTACTCACCTTCCTCAGCGGTTTTAATTGTGTCTACTTCTACCTTTATAATTTATCTTCTACAATTTACTGGATTTCTATAATGAAAATAAATTCAACGGCATAGAGACAATTAAAATGTTTTGTTATCTGTGAAGAGAAATTTTCTGATCGACATTTTTTTCTTTTTTATAAAATTATATCTAAATATTAATAACTTCGAGCTTCCAAAGATATTGCTAATCGATTTTTTAACATGGCAACCGGGGAATTTAATTTAAACAAAAAAGAAAGATCCATTTTGCGGCGACTCTTTTCAAAGAATGTCAACTGTTTAGAAGAGCTTCTAAAAATACCGTAAACGGACTTGTTCGAAATAGAATCTGCGAAAAAGCAATACTATGAAGCTATTCAAGTAATTGATGAAAGGATTACAGATATAATTTATAGATTTTTTAACGGTACCGTTGGGAACCCTAATCCCTATAGATCATGCAGTAGGTACTGACTAAAAATTTACGTGGTCTTATACTGTCTGTAGATGCAGTATAAGACCATGTTTTTTAACTTGTCGCCATATATTAACGCTGGTTAAGTACGAAGTTGAACTGTCTGCTCTAATTACCTGTCAAGATAATCATTCCTAAATCAAAAGCTTATTGATTTTTTTCTAAATACACCGAAAACTTCCTGGAACAGTAACAGTTTTGCATCTTTCTATATGAACGTTCCTTTTATTCAGTCTTACTGAAAGATTGTGTCTTCTAGGTTCTAACTACGGTCATCACGTGCGATCTTGGACCCACAGTGGAGAAGGCGGTCCAGCAAATCTGGGTCATTGCTTCGTTGCTATTGATCCCGAGAATTTCGCACCAGGATTCGGAGACAGGTTGACTGAAAGCATCCGGCACTGGAGACAGTTGGAACCGGTAGGTTGAAATAGTTTCTTTGTTATCACTTATACTTTATGTAGTTTATACACATCGAGAATATTTGCCGAACGCTAGCAAAAACCCCAAAAATTAAAAAATAAACCAATCTTTGCTGAAAATAGTGGCTGACTATATATTTATTCTTAATTAGCTTTCATTTGAAAAAAAACTGCCAAGGCAATTTTTTATTCATTTGTCCTTGTTTCCCGCCAACACAAATTTATCGAAGTAAATTTTTGTGTGCAGTTTTTTTCAGTTCTGCAATTTTGCTGGTGTGTTAAAATTATTGGTACTTGGTCTTGCTGATAGTTCTTTACGCCTTACGACAACTTGATGTGTAATGTTAAAAAAAAAACCCTATACATCTGGTTAAAGATGAACACAGAACAATAATGTAGGATGAAGATTGTTTTAAAATAAGAATTGTTTATTTGCATTACATGTAAAAACTCATTTTTTTATTTTTTTTTATTTTCGAGTAACTGTTATTTGGTGTCAGGCAGACTTCAAATTTGTGCAGAAGTTAAGTTTAAGAAGTAAAGTGATGAATATAAAATTAGCTTAAAGCAGTTTGTTATAAAACCAGAACATCTAAAAAAATCCTTAAAATCATATAAAGTAGTGTTAAAAATTTCTGACAGCATGAAAAACCGATACCTAACAAAAATTAGTTAAACTAATTACTTGAAACTTATAATTTTCCAGACGGATCCCAACTTACCAGTGCTAGCTCCGGGTGACAAAGAGAAAATGGCGGAGAACAAAGCAAATATAAGTGGAACAGTGTCATATGTGACGCAGCAAATCGAATCCAGTGCCGCTTTAGCTAAGCGATTAAAAGTAAAGCCTATGGAAGTGATTAAAGACAATTAACAAATTATGAGATTCACTAGTAAAATAAAATAATTCTATGATTAAGGTGAAGGAGTACCTAACTGCAACCCAATGAAACTCATGCCAAATCCGAATATTAATCACTCGGATACCACACTCGTATCGCGCTATCCGAATGTACTCCAACAATGTTTGATCCAAATAAACTCGGCCCGTTCTCAACTTCTACCAGTCTGACAGCCTGAAGCCTGACATCGTTAAACCTTGAAAATAAACTCAAAAATTAACAATTTGACAAGAGCAAAATCGCATCAGTATAGACTATGTATTATTATTATCCCTGTATACCCTGGTCTTGTAATTCGGCTTAACATTGATCCCTGATTCAGGGCTGGTTCCTATGTCTTACTATTCGTTCACTTGCCCTACCATCGATTGAATTTTGACATTATACGTACGGAGCTTACCTCAAATTTTAACCGATAGTAAAGCAAACGAACGTTGTTATATAATTATGCATTTCATGTATATAGAAGTTAGATAGCACTTGACGGCTCACCAAAATTAACAAATACAACAATACATATTTGCAATATATTCTTGGTAGAACAATAAGCAGCCTTGTCTTAATGTGGGAATATGGGAGATTTTGTAATTGCAATACCTTCTCTGTATTTAATTTTGTTGACACAAGGTCTGAATGAACTCTTTTCATCAATGGCTAATCCTATGCAAATAAATACATACATACATATACATTGTAATAGAATTTAAACTAATTAATATTATATACGTATTTATTTATAATATGTGTATATAGTTGTTACTGTATTTTTAGGGTTTTTTTTTACACTATTGTGTTGTAAATATTATAAATTGTATAAGTTTATTGTCAATTTAAAAAAAATAAGAATTAAATATTGTATTTTTACAAATACAATAATTAAAACATGACTATTTTAAATTGTGTTTTATTTGTAACTAACGTTTTCCATGTTATTTAAATAAATACTTATAATTGGGTTTTTTATATATATAAACCTTCGATGGATGGATGCAGAAGTCGTGGAAGGCCACGACACACCTTCCATGATCAAATTGATCGTGTACTAGCAGAAGGTGATGTCAGGAGCCTTAAGAACAGACGAGCTTGCATGACAAGAGTTATGAATGTCAAAGAGGCAAGTGGGGTGTGTAAGAATAAGCCTAAATGGCACTCTGTTGTTCGTGCCTACCCCGCAAGGGAACTGGCGTGAGGTTAGGTATGTATGTATGTATGTAAACCTTCGATGGAAATTTATCTAAATGATGGTGAAAATCGCTTAAAAATCATAGTAGCTGCATTATCTACAATATTATAAAAGTCTAAATATGCCGTGTCTGTACATTGAAGCTATTTAAAAAAAGCTACTGGAATATACTATATAAACGATAGAGAATACGATGCAATTTTTTTTAGATTTCTTGCCTGTTTGTTTGTTTGTCGGTTCGTCTGTTTGTTCGGGATTCACGTAAAAACTACTACTACTACCATTTACGTGAATCGCAAACAAACAGACAAACGGACAAGAAATCTAAAAAAATTACATCGTATTCTCCATCGTTTATATAGTATATCCCAGTTGATTTTTTATTTAATAGCTTCAATATACAGACACGGCATGTTTAGAATTTTATAATACTAATAGTTTTCCCCGCGGCTACGCCGCGTGAAAAGCCCTTCGTAGTAGCTATGTTACGTATATACAAATTTAATTAGGTGTTATAAGTCAGCACTATGTGAAGATTAAACCATATACGTTCAGTAGTTTCCAAAAAAGATGCGATCGCAGCGCCAGGTTTTTCGCTATTTTCGTCTATCCCACCGAAACGACATCATTTATCGGGATGAAAAGTATCCTAGGTTACGCCTCGTTTAAATCTGTTCAGTAGTTTTCACGTGATGCTCTAGGAAACAGACAGACAGACAAAATTCTATAAGTTGCATTTTTGAAATCTGCTGGTTCGAATTAGCCCCCCTGATATTTTTCACATTTTTAAACGCATTTTACAAACTCGAACTATTTACAGATTTATTATAGTATAGATAGATAAATACTTAATCTCTAATACTTTATCATTTCCAATTTCTAATACTTTAAAAACTGAAAATGAAGGTAGGTTTTAATTTCTTTCTATTTCGGTAGAAACAAGTTTATTCACAGGTGCAAAACTATGAAACGCGTAAACGGAACCGCGTACAAAACTGTAATTAGTAAGAAATAAGTGGAAAATAAACATATTTATCTTTACATTGCAAAAAATTATCTAAGCGGCTAAAGCAAATGTTAGTTGTGGAATCTGAGTGCTATAAATTGCCGGCATACTTTTGACACTTGTCTTTTATACCAAAGGTACGTATGTAGCTGTACTGAACATTTATTTTTCTACATTAAACGATTTGAAGATTAACCAGTAATTCCTCCAATTTTAAATATCATTTAATTAATCACAATAATTTAATATTAGTGTCTTATACCTATGTAGAAATCAGTATCCCATAAGCACTATTTAACAATCTAGATAGATAGCTAGTAGATTGTTAAACTGTGCTATAAGAATTACCTCATCATAAATAAAACAAATAAAGGGCATGTATTTGATTTAAAAAAACAGCGTCATTAAATAATAGGTTTCTAAAGTTGACGAAGGTCAATTTTTTATAATTGGTTAAGGAATTTAAAGAAAGACATTGAATCGACAATACGCCTCTGTACAATGAAAAATGATTTTTAAGGAATTATTTTGCTCGAAAATTTATTGCATGAGTTCATCAGAGAGGCAAACAGCCCACCCCAATGGAAAGGGGTTACCATCGCCTATAAACATTTGCAACACCAAAGACGTTACAAATGCGCTGCTGCTGTGCTGTCTTAAGGGAGACTGGAAGCTAGCCACTAATGCCGGAACATAACTCAAGGTTGCTATGGCGGCATAGTCTAGATCAGGGCTGATAGCCATCTACATGGGCACCTACCTGTCCTATCACCTGGCTGTGGGTTATTTACGAGAGGTCGCCGGCTTTTTTTTACGAACTATGTATGTATGACCTTAGAGTGGTAATAACAAAGTATAAGTAGTTAAGAGAAGCAGAGGACATTTTCCCTGATGTTTAGTGAATAAGCGAGAAAACCACGAGTTAATGCCATAATAATACTTTTCTGACTTTTTTAGATACGGTATTCAAAGAAATGGGCACCGTAAAAACCAGTGAAGCCTATAGATTTATGGTGGACTGCTTTGAAGCTGTAGGGACGCCAACCGAGGCTGCGGAACAGCAAGCTGAACTACTCATACAGGCTGACAAAATTGGTCATTCCAGCCATGGACTTAATAGACTTGGTGCGTAATTTTAAGGGGCATGCAGCCAGATCTATTAAGTTTAGTGATAAACATAACAGTGGTTACCGTATCTGTCTGAAGAAATATTTCTTTGAATATTGAAAAGGAAGAATGCAAGAGAAAATTTAAATTTAAAATATACTACTTACTAAAGACAAATAATTATCACCAGTGAGGTGAGGTGCATAACAGGTCTTTTATAAGAATGTTTCGAAAACAATAATTATTTTTAAAGCCTAAGAAATAGCCAAAAATTATTTATAATCATAAAATACCTCATTTTTCATATAAAATAACTTTAAACTTTTAAACAAAGGACTTAAATCGGTCACTTTTGAAATCGCTTAGTGAAATTGAAACGGCTCTAGATATACTCGTAGTTGTAAGACATCACCAACTTCCACTTTATTTTGATACTTGTCATATACATACTTAATCTCGAAAGCAGCTGCTTCATGCCCTCTACAGATTAACCAGTTTTTGTTGAAAGTATTTTAAAACTGATTTTATATATTACAGAATATTATATAAATGATATTACAATGGGAGCATGTATTCCGAACAATGAACCCAAAATCTTGAAAGAGAACCTTTCCACTGCATGGGTGGACGCCAACAATGTGCTTGGAGCGACAGCAAGTCATTTCGCCATGGACATCGCAATCAAGAAGGCCAAGGAGACTGGGGTTGGATGGGTCACTGTAAAAGGTCGGTAAACAATTAATATTACTTGGTGACCATAATTCGAATTATTATATTTAAACAATAAGCTTGGTAAATAATACACATACAGACACACATTGTAGGTACCTAAATCCCCGAGCTAAGCAAATGACGCTTCTTTTATGGGTAAATTATTGCTGTGTGAAGTATGAACCAAATCTCAGATCACAACCATAGATAGGGTCAAAGCCTTTCTTGCAGTTGATTTCTTTGGTCTTTGAAAAAAATCATCCAGATCGAATTTTTAAACATAGTTACACACTGAAAATTATCTAACAATAAATCAATTAATTATTATATTATTATGTAATATCATTTACCATTGTTACGCTATAATGATCTTTTTGTGTTGCGTTAAATTATGGTTATTTTTTTAATTTATTGTCCAATATGCTTACATTCGTATACACGGTATACATTAGAAACACATTTGACCGTGCCACAGAAACCTAATGGGCCTATTCGTGCCGCAGAGAGTCGTGTACACAATATTGTTATATCAAAAATAGAAGAGCATAGGCGAGTAATTGTTATCATCCATAAATATGATCCATAAAATCATGTAATTGTTATGATATAAGATAAAACATATTATTTATACAAACTAAGTGGTAAGCTGACTATAAAAACGATGTTTTTATCTCAAGAGAACACTTAAAAGAATATCTTTATGACAATACAAATTATAAACTGACGGAAAACTATGACCAATTGTTTTTATTATCGTTATTTATAAATACCTACATCTTTTGAATAAAATGTTTAAAATATTATATTATGAAAACAAACATTTTTATTTAAAATAATTATATAGACAATTTTTATCAAAATAATATAATGCTTTATTATGATATATATTATTTATCATAAATATCACGTCATCGGTATACGTAAATGTTCCTAAAATGTACTATGAGTCCAGAAATGATTTGCTTCTCCATAATATTTGTCATCATACAGCACATATTAAGTAACCAGACATACGACAGTCTACTAATTGAATAACACTATTCTATCAAGGAATAAATTTGACCAACAACGTGTTAAAACCTGTCTTCAGGTTCAAACCATAATGGCATAGCGGGTTGGTGGGCACAAAAGGCAGCCAAACAAGGTTTACTAGGCATGGCATTTACCAACACATCTTCACTATTGACACCTACAAGAAGTAAACAGGTAGCGAATTTTAGTATTATAAATTGCATATAGAAATCAGTACACCTGGATTGCCTGAACTTCCTGATGGCTACGACACTCATTGATGCCTTGTTATAAACAGTTATAATGGACCCCGTTGGCAAACTTTCTGGACGCGGTGCTGATATTGCGGCGTAAATACGTCAGTTGTCTAAAAGATCACGATAATGAATGCATTATCATAATAAGCTTTTGTCTATCGCATACAGTGTCACGCCTTACGCAGCCTATGATTTGTAATAGAAGCGGTGGCTGGACGTCGAGAAGCAGGATGTGCCAAAATCTGGCATATATGAGTAATCATATCTTAGAAAATCATAAACACCCACACCCAACATAATTATCTATATAGGAAAAAATTTCAAGCCGTATGACGGCCATCTCCAATCTAAATGTTTTCGCGATTTCACTACACTACACTTTGTAGCTCTACAAACTACAGTTTCCTGTATAATTACATCCATGTAGATGTGGTAGTTTTGAGAAAAATGACTGCTATACACATACAAACGGACAGACGGACTGAATATGGGCTAGACATGACGATTACATGATATTATCCCCGTTAACTCCCGTTTGTTTAATTTTACCTTTTGCTGAATTAATGACATTATTGTCTTATATTTTTCAGCCAGCACTAGGAACAAACCCAATATCCGTAGTAGCTCCTGCATCACAGGGAGAGACTTTCTACTTGGACATGGCGACTACAGCAGTAGCCGTTGGAAAAGTAAGTCTCAATGAGTTATTGAGTTATGTTCTTAGAAGAGTCCATAGGCGACGGTAACCACTTTTTATCACAGTCTGTTGTTAGCCTGTCTGCTCTACTGAAATAAAAAAGTAAAATACGTTTTAATTTCTTTTTAATTTTGTTCTTTGAGTTTGTTGGTATGACCTTGAAGAGAGATTAATATTAGCTTTGCAGTTTTGTTTTGAAAAAATATTCTTAGTTAAAAGTGAATAATAATTATGAGACATCGAATATCTTTAATGAAGAATAATTGGATATTGAAAATCTCATATTTTAGAGAAATGTGCCCTTACGAGTGACATGTGACAATAAGAACAGCTTCGATTGGCGGTAGCCAAACACCTACAATTTAGCTATGGTTTTTGCTTCGCGATTATATTCATGGATATTTAACACTATTCGTTCAGATCCACATAAAAAAATACCAAAAAGTTAAGCCTCAATAAATAGTATAAAATTATATATTTACAGACAAATTGAGATCATCCCGCCTTTTTTGAAACTGGTTACTAAAAGCCATATTTATCAACAATAAAAAGAATTTCATGTCAAGTTGCATTGAAAATACAAGTGGATAACCTTCAAATGACCTTAAACTACCATGCTTGTTTCACGGTGAAAAACACCATTTTTCTTTTTTTCTAGATAGAAATGCAACGGCGTAAAGGCGAGCCGATTCCGAATGGTTGGGCGCAAGGACCTGATGGCAAGGAAACCAATGATCCCTATGTGGTACATAGTTTGTAAACTGAATAATGTAACCACACTTAATATTTATAAAGTCCCCTTATCTAAAGTAGCAATTAAATATATTCACCAAATGTGTACCGTCTCATTAAGTGGAAAGTTGGAAGTTTGGCACTTCTAAGGGGCATCTTAGAAGTGCCAAACTTCCAAAGTTTGTCTGGAAATTTGGCTCCGGAACAGTAAGAAACATAATAATAGCCCATATCTCAAACGGTACTGGACACAATATTCTTTGAAAGTATGTCTATGCTTTTTTAAAAAAAAAAACGATAATCATTTAATATTAAAAAAAGCTAAACTAACTTAAAAATAAGATTAAATACAAAAATAAACTAAGTAATAAATAGTAAGACAATCCTATAAATAAACCTAGCTTAAAAATAAAAAAAACCTGTATCAAAGCCCGTCCAGCCCCACCAGACCACTGTCGCTGGGCATTGTACCTAGATGGCTGGCAGCATTACCTCGCTGGATACAGAGGCTAATCCTTTGAGCGAGGTAAGCTCCAGCCTTCCGGTCTCTTGTTGTATCGACCAGACGTTTTTTATATATTTAAATAATTGTGGGCACTTGGCCCCATGGACCCAAAGTCTCCACCCCAAACGGCTCAAATATGTAACCTGTTCCAAGGTTTGTATATTTTAGCCGTTTGAGATTTTCGGCAGAAGTGGCAGTGCGACCAGCCCCAACTTTGGACTCCTGGAGATGAGAAGGCGCCAGTGTGTCGACACAGGTAACGTCCCACACAAGCGGCCTTTCCAAGGTCCAGGGAATTAAAGTCATACCGTCGGGTCTCTTGCCATCGTCGCGGACCGTGCCGTTCGGTTCGAGAACGGCTGGCACGTCGGCGCTGACAAGAGCCCGACGTATTATATCGTTGAGGCCAGCATGTCGCGGAATTCTGCCTGCGCTTCTGCCAAACAATAGGCCATGGTGGCCAAGCCGGTCGACGGCCCGGCCGCAGCGACAGTTGTGTGGCTCGCAGCAATTTGCCCCAAGACGAAGGCAGATTGCTGACCTGAATGTGGCTGCATCTATTAACGTCTCTATAGATGGTGACGGTAGGGCCTGCAACCAAAGTCCTGATTCCCATACAGAGGTAGCTAAAAGAGATGTCTATGCTCCTTAAATATTTCAAAGTAGGTATATATATATAGATCGAAAATCGTACTTCAAAACTTACTGGGTGTTTTTTCAGATTTTGCGAACAACTCGTTATACAAATAAACATAAAATACCTACGTATTATATATATATATATATATATATATATATATATATATATATATATATATATATATATATATATATGTTTGTAGACATAGTTACTATACATATAACATATATATTGTACATATACTGTACAATATGTATATACCTTGTCTTCCATAAATATTGTAACAAAGATTTTTTTTTCTATTGCAAATAACATTTATAAGTTTTACAGTGTGTTAGTTTAATACATAAATATAAATCAATTTAAAATATTAAAAGCTTATTCGAAGTGGTCTCCATTGGCTGCAATACAATCCTTTAAACGTTGAGACCAGTTATCAATAGAAGCACGCACTCTTTCCATGTGAAAATTCTTCACTGCCAATCGTATTGATTGTTTTAGGGACTCCAAATTATGGCGTTTAGAGCAAGCCGTACTCTCTAAAACTGACCATGAATCATAATCCAGCGGATTAAGATCGGGACTAAACGACGGCCAGTCTTCAGCTCTGATGAAGTCCGAAACGATCGTTTCCAACTAAGACTGCGTGGACCGAGCTTTATGACCCGGCGCCGAGTCTTGCTGGAAGGACCATTCTTGGTTATTGACCATGGTGTTGTTAAGGGTCTTAACTACCTTCTCAAGAATGATATCTTGATACACTTGTGCTGATGTTTTGATACCTTTTTCACAAAAATATTGCTCAGTCACTCCTTCATAGCTAACACCCCACCAAACCATCACTGAAGACTGATAATGCCCACGTTGCACTCTGTCGACTAATTGAGAAGCTTCCTTAGAGCTTTGAGCATAAATACGGTCATTTTGTTTGTTAAAAGTTGCTCAATTGTAAAAAAATTCTTATCCGTAAACAAAATTTTTCTGTGACCTCCCTTTGCGTACGGCTTCAGTAGTTGTTTGGATGTTACCACCCTATTCTTTTTAAATTACGAGTTAAGAAATGACCAGTGCGTCTTTTATAGGCTGCAAGTCCTAAGTCATCTTTTAAAATACGCGACACGGTTCTAGGTGATATCTTCATCTCCCGAGATAAAATCTTTTGCTTTCGGACAGGATTTCTTCGAATTCTTTCCCTTACTGCTTTGACCACCTTTTTCGTACAAACACTACGTGGACGGCCAGATCTTCCAGATCACAAACAGAGCAGGTCTCATTGTACCTAGGTCTCATTGTATTAGCCCGGTACACAAACATTTGACTAATACCAAGCGTATAGAGAGTTTTAAAAATTGCATTTGCCTCCATACCTACTTTGTGTAATGCAATCACAGCGATTCGGTTCTCTTTATCGCCCCACTCCATTTTAATATCTCAAAATGTTGTACAATGTATTGGCGCCAAAATGAGAAATCACAATGAACAATCATATAAAAATGACAGATTCCAAATTCAAATGTAATATTTTGTTTCCTTTTTAATTGTAACAGTATTTATGGCCAGACTAACTATATGAATCTACATAGAGGTGATAATATTTTGTAGGCTTTAGACACTGGCTGCCTGATGCCGTTGGGAGGAGGAGAAACAACATCTGGTTACAAGGGTTACGGACTCTCAGCTATGGTGGAAATATTTTGCGGTATATCGTCAGGTATATTAATCCATACTAATAACCTGAAAATGACTTTGAATATATGATACCAGGTGATTAAAATCAGCCGATCCCATTTCTTACTAGGTAATTGTTATTTTTTTTAAATATAGTAATACCACTTTAGTTTCCATCAAAATCGGCCTCGAGACTTGAATATTTTTCGCTAATTCGTATTGTTTAGGATTAAGTCCTGAAGGCCTACTTGAAAAATTCAATCTGCATACATATTCCAGGTGCTAGATACGGTCACCACATTGGACCCTGGACGCACAGTGAAGTAGGTGTTCCCAATAACCTGGGGCATTGCTTCGTGGCCATCGACCCTGAGAATTTCGCACCAGGGTTCGGTAATAGATTGACTGAAAGCATCCAGCACTGGCGAAAGCTAGAGCCGGTAAGTTCTATACTCAATCATTTATTTCATCCTATTAATATAATAAAGTTTACGAGTATGAAAGAATGTTTGTTACTAAGTACTTCACGCAAATACTGTTGAACGGATTTTGATGAAACTCTTCATTAATATAGCTTATACATCAGAATAGCACGTGGGCTTTTATTTATAAAAGTATTGTTTCAATTGTCTACCTTGGACACAAAATCGGGGTAAGCAAGCATAACTTCAAGGTGGAAGCCAATAGAAAGATCCAGCTAGGCTGAACAGCATTCAGTAAGCTACGACAAGTAACTTCTTGGCGACCATTCCGGTATCCTTGAAGACGAAAGTAATAGAGCAGTGCGTCCCACCTGTACTGACATACAGTACCGAGATGTGAGCGAGACACTGACGGTAGGACTGGTCCCCAAAAAAGTCGTTCAGCGGGCTACGCAGCGAGCTATGCTAGATGATGTATCTTTTATTAATCCCTATTAATATTATAAATGCGAAAGTAACTCTGTCTGTCTGTTCCGTTTTCACGTAAAAACTACTGGACCGATTTGGCTGAAACTCAGTATATATATTTTTTCGATGCCGAGAATGAACATAGGATACTTTTTATCCCGAAAACTATCCCATTTTTAGTATATTTGTCGCTCTGTTTGTTATCCTTTTATGGAAAGACTATTGGACCGATTTGGCTGATACTCGGTACATATGTAATTTGAATACCGAGGGTGGCCAAGGGATACTTTTCATCCCGTATACTGGGATAGATTTTGGGATAGATTTATGTAAAGTTTATCCCGGAAACTAGGATAGGTTTTTTATTTGTGCTTTGCATTTTCATCATTTTGTTAATTTTGGTCAATTTGGTAATTTAGGTAGTTTTGGTAGTTTTGTTTGGCAGTTTTGGTAGTTTTGTTTGGCAGTTTTGGTAGTTGTGGTAGTTTTGCTATTTTCGATAGTTTATGCTGGTAGTTATGGTAGTTTTGGTAGTTGTGGTAGTTTTGGTAGTTGTGGTAGTTTTGGTAGTTGTGGTAGTTTTGGTAGTTGTGGTAGTTTTGGTAGTTGTAGTAGTTTTGGTAGTTTCGGTAGTTGTGGTTGTTTTGGTAGTTGTGGTAGTTTTGGTAGTTGTGGTAGTTTTGGTAGCTGTAGTAGTTTTGGTAGTTGTGGTAGTTTTGGTAGTTGTGGTAGTTTTGGTAGTTGTGGTAATTTTGGTTTGTGGATTTGGTAGTTTCGGTAGTTGTGGTAGTTTTAGTAGTAGGGGTAGTATTGGTAGTTGTAGTAGTTTTGGTTTGTAGATTTGGTAGTTATAGTAGTTTTGGTTGGTAGATTTGGTAAATTCGGTTGTTTTGGTAGTTGTGGTAGTTTTGGTAGTGGTGGTAGTTTTGATAGTTTTGGTAGTTGTGGTAGTTTTGTTAGTTGTGGTGGTTTTGGTAGTTTTGGTAGTTGTGGTAGTTGTGGTAGTTTTGTTAGTTGTGGTAGTTTTGGTAGTTTTGGTAGTTGTGGTAGTTTTGTTAGTTGTGGTGGTTTTGGTAGTTGTGGTAGTTTTGTTAGTTGTGGTGGTTTTGGTAGTTGTGGTAGTTTCGGTTGGTGAATTTGGTAGTTTTGGTTGGTAGATTTGATAGTTTCGGCAGTTTTAGTACGTTTGGTAGTTTTGGTTGTTTGTGTAGTTTACACATATTTAGTTATATAAATAAAACTAGAACGGGTTGAAATAGGGTATTAAAGTGGGTATGGGGGACCAATCATTTATCAACTTTATAGATATAAAAATTCATAATCTTTAAAAAAATGCGACTTTCACTCGATCTGTCTGTCTGAATACCGAAAATGGACATAGATATTATTCATCCCGGTAGATGGGATAGTTTGCGTTATAAAATGCTCTTATAACCAACATAAAAGTACAATACAATATATCCTGTATTAACGCCTGCTCTTAAAACAAGAGGTACGCACTAGAATTTGACGCGCGGCGGAGCCGCGGGGTGAACTCTATAAGAATATCCATAACCGACATAGCTCGCAAAATTAACAAGTTCCAGTGGTAGCTGGCTGGTCACATTTGTTGCATGACCAACGGCCGGTGGAGCAAACATGTCCTGCAATGGATACCGCGTATTGATAAATGTAGCGTAGGGCGCCCTCTGAACCGACGTCCTTGCGAAAAGTAGCTAGCAGAAGGCTGTAAGAGGAAAGTCTACCAGCAGTAGACATTGACTGACTGAAGAAGAAGAGAAGTTTAAATTGGCCAAAATGTAACCATAAATGTCAAGTAGAAATGCCGCCGCTGTGTGTCATTTTATAGAGTCCGACGACGCGCAATGCAGGCGAGGCGAATTACACGCGTCATCACGGTATAGGTACGCGACCTGAAGGCAAGCGACGCCTAAGGGTAAACGACTTAGATGATTATGTCTATATTGCTTATTGAGACAAACGTATTTGAAGACATGAAGAGCCTCTAATACTCTATAATCTATACCTAATATTAATAAATTTTCTGATTTATAGACGGACCCGAATGTACCAGTGTTAGCTCCGGGTGACAAGGAGAAAATGGCAGAAAAAGAAGCAAATATTCGTGGCACAGTGTCATATGTGCCACAGCAGATCGAATCTAGTGCCGCATTAGCGAAACGATTGCGAGTAAAACCTATGGAAGTGGTAGAAGACAATTAGTATAATATGAAATTTACCATTGTAACAGAGTCCCTATTTTTAAAGGTAAAAGCTTACTTACGTCGCAGAAACCGCACGTGCACAAATATTTACAGGAAGTAACATCAGCATTTCATGAATAACATTTTAGGTCATAATAATGGTTTCTCATATGAAAGATGTAAAAGGGCATACATGTATTTAATATTTTATTACGAAGCATATGTTATATTACATTACAGGATAATTTTAAGATTAAGCATTATTAAAATAATGCTGATTGTGAATTTGTATTTAGTAAAGTATTACGGATTTGAATAAATAATTGAATTATAAAAATGTAACATTTCCTATTAAATATTTATTTGTTTTGAAGATAGATTTGCAGCAAAAAGAAGCAAAAACTATGAAACTAGTCTAGAATAAATTGTGGGCCTCTAATTAAATATTTTGTGAAATTATGGAATTGAATTAATTTAAACTAAATACATGCTTTAAGTAAGAACCACAGAGTACATTAGGTAAGACCACAAATCATATGTCTTTACCAGATATATTTTAGATTTACTTTATAATAATTGAAAATATAAATAAATTTCGTATGTTGTGTTTAATTCACCTAGTTTAGAGATCCCGATATTACTTAGCATATTAAAATAGATCCTGAAACAACTCCATACGCTGTGATTAAAAAGTGACTGATATTCAATTCTGTTTCTAAAAACTCATATGTATATCCAATTTCTTGGTAATCAGTGAATATCCGAGGCCTTAAAAAGAAGTAAATAACCCAATATGGTGGAGTGAGTATTGTACTATAACTGAAACAGGAAACAGCTGAGGAGAATTACTTTCAGTAAAGCATCGTTTATATCAGGGATATTATGGAGCTCAATAAAGTAATACGCGTACAAAGGAATAGCTTTTTCATAATGTTCTACGACAACAAAAAAGGGTGGATAAGAATTTTAGTTCAAATATATAGTGTATTATCTATGGGTTAAATATTTCTATATGTCAAACTGTATCTACGTATACATTTATTTCAAAATATTTTTAAAAGTATAAAAATTATTCCCCAACATTTAGTGTAGCAGCGAGAAGACCTCTAAAAGCTATAATAATAATTTTTTACATTTCTAGTTGTTATATTCTCGAAAATGGGCAAAGTAAAAATTAATGAAGCCTACAGATTTATGGTGGACTGCTTTAAAGCTGTAGGAACGCCAATTGAGGCTGCGGAACAGCAAGCCCGAGTACTGATACAGGCTGATAAAGTAGGTCATTCCAGCCATGGACTTAACAGACTTGGTGCGTGTATTTGAGGCAAGTACAGATACATATACCCAACGAAGGTCAACGATCACTTGTTGGTGTTAGCCACGTAGCGTTTTAACATCCAAGTAATCGAACCTAACAATTGGCACAATTGCACGACGAAATGGGCCAATTTCATACATACTACATAGGTACAATTGAACAGAAGAAGAACAATGTAGCCAAATCGTCGGCCTTTGTTGGGGCTGTCTGTATGCGCCTAAACAAGTCGGTAAGTACACATATAAAAGTTTTGTGTGATTACAAAAAAGTAATGTTTGAGGAGATTTAATTTTGAATATTGAAAATGAGGCTATGAACGAGAAAATTCAAATTTAAAAGTTGTGTAGTATCATCAAGTGTGGTTTCAAGTTAATGATACATACATACATACATACATAACTTCACGCCAGTTCCCTCGCGGGGTAGGCACGAACAACAGAGTGCCATTTAGGCTTATTCTTACACACCTCACTTGCCTCTTTGACATTCATAACTCTTGTCATGCAAGCTCGTCTGTTCTTAAGGCTCCTGACATTATGATGAATGATCCTGAAGTTAATGATCTATGAGAATATTTCGGAATTTTTCTTTTTAAAGGTTACGACATCCCAAAGAGCCTCTAATAGAGAAGAAAAAATTAAAATGAATGTATTTATTTCACAATGGAATAATACCCACATTTCCAAAATTACTTAAGGGATCTTCTTGCAATAAGTTTTCGTTGAAAGCATTTTTAAGCTGTATTTCTATATTATTCGTAATTACAGAATTCTATTTAAAAGACATTACAATAGGAGCGTGTGTTCCTAAAAATAAGCCTAAAATCTTAAAAGAGAACCTTTCTACTGCGTGGGTGGATGCTAACAGTGTGCTTGGAGCCACAGCAAGCCATTTCGGCATGGACATAGCAATCAAGAAGGCCAAGGAGACTGGGGTTGGGTGGGTCACTGTCAAAGGTCAGTTTAATAAGATTTTTACTGTGTACCTATAATATTAAAACACGCCATGTCTGTACATTAAAGCTATTAAAAAAACTGGAATAGACTATATAGACGATGGAGAACACGATGCATTTTTTTAGATTTCTTGTCTGTTTGACGGTTTATCGGTTTGTCTATTTGTTCGAGATTCACGTAAAAACTACTGGGCCGATTTGGATGTGGTTTTCGCTGATCGACAGCTAATTCTTAGACTTAAACTCTGCACTACATTTTATCCTAGGAATCCCGCGAGAATTTTTCTGGGAATGATTTGTTTTGGCCAGATTAAAAAAAATCGAATTCCAATGTGATTTTTTTTACTGACCAATATAATAATAAAAATACATATTTTTTATCCCGGGAATCCCATGGGTATGCCAAGTCAAGCGTAGACGAAGTTGCAGGCATATCCTAGTTCTAATATATAATTATATAATAAGGCCGGACAAAAAAAAGGATTATACTTTTATCTCCAAGCTTAGAGAGTTACGCTTGTTTTATGGGAAATGTATCGGACTCCTCTGGGGCCTATCCTAGCCCAGATCTTTTCGGTATCGTCGCGGCAGAATAATAGTAAAAAAAAATTGGTATTACCCCTAGCAGAAATGGCGTTAGCTGTAATGAATATTGAAAAGCTATCAAATTTTAATATTTATTTGAGTATTCACTTATAAATATGCACTTAAAAATATAGAGCGGCGTGCTACGGACACTCCATTGGAATTAACAGAATACCGATATCGGGCAAAATACGATTGAGACGATAGTGTCCGACGATTGTATAGTAATAGCAGAATTGGGCCCCAGGTGTTGCAAAACTCCATATACGACGTAACCACTTTCCATCAAATGGGCCCGGTCGGCCTATTTGCTGCATTCTAACACCAATGTCAAAAAAAGGTTGCATCACCTTATCTAATGCGCCTTTATAATAAATCACGCTCCACTTTACCCATATTGAAATTAACGAGGTGTAAAAATCTGTCTTCAGGTTCAAACCACCATGGTATGACGGGCTGGTGGGCACGAAAACCAGCCAAACAAGGTTTAATAGGCATGGCATTTAGCAACACCTTTACTTTATTGACACCTACGAGAAGTAAAAAGGTTGGTGAATAAAAATATTTTGAATTATAATAATATAATAATAATAATCGGCAAACAAACACACATTGTATATCCCCAAATTAAGCAAGTTACGCTTATGTTATGGGTAATATACAACGGACTACTCTGGGGCCGATCCCAGACACCCAGACCATAGTAAATAACGGAGAAAATACGTTTCCGAAATTTACTATACCAGGAATCGAACCCGGAACCTCTGCGTTGCAGTGAGGTACGCCGGCAAAGGCTTAGCCCGCTCAACCACAGAGGCCGTCTAATAAGACTAAATAAGACTATATAAGACACAAAATACGCTACTTGACATGGGTATCTTTTGTCTTGTTATAATTAAACCTGGTAAAAAACCTGACACCTAAAATGCTATGGCTGGACGCAGTGTAACAGGATTAGCGCATTGGCTTAAATATTTATTTTCAATCTACCTATATATTTGTAAGACCTTCGGAGAGACTTCGCATCTCTTTGTGTATTATACCGTTTGTATAACGGGGATGTCCTGAGAAAATTCAGAATTCAGTTTTTTTGCAGAACAAGAGGAACCAATAAACTTATTTTCACGGAAAATTAGAGACACCCACTGTTGGGCTTGCGGGCGCAGGGTCGCCCTAAATGAAACACCCCTTAGCAAGTTAACTGTATATATATTTATAGACGCTGCAACAGCAACAGGTGCGATCAGCACAACTGTATCACACGGCACGTTCGAGTTTAATCGACACAACTTAGCACTAGCCCCGGACGTTACACTGAACGTAGATAGCACTAATTATACCGATTACACCGATCAACACGAGTGGCACTAATCACAATCACTGGTGGTTCACAATATCCACGTAGACACGCTGAGAGTCCGTTGGCTGTAGAGTCTTCCGAATGCCCCTTGATCTTCCTGGTCTTCTTAGTCTTCCTTGTGTGTATATACTCTTCCTTGTGTGTATATATTTGACCGAACGAACAAGGTATACTTGGTTGCGTGGCGTGTCGTAGGCTCGCCCCGTGCTTACTAAGGTACTACAAAAATGCAGACGCTTAGCAGCTAACGGAGCGAGCTACGTATCCGCGGTAAGCGGGGCGTGGGGGTACGAGATTTACGGGGGAGAGGTCAGGGGGGTGATTCTGTCCGCAACACCCACAATAACTACAGGGAAAACCTTTACAGGGCTCACTATCTTATGTAACTGCATAGTAGGGTGGAAAAACCTACAAATCGAGGTGTTCCGACCAGTATATCAAATTTCAATATCATTCTGATCATCCTGGTCAGGAAATTAGGAAAAGTTATGAAATTATTTATTGTCATTGGTCCTTATTACATGTGCAATTTTTTAAATTAATAAGATGGTTGGATAAGGGTAAAAATGGACGTTGAAAGATTTCGTTATATACATATGTACACATACAGGTCAAGCTAATAAAACCGTATTAAAAATAGAAAACCTTACTACGAGCCACCACCTTAGACTGCATTTCCGCCTGACATCAAGCGCAATGTCAATCAAACGGGAACCTATTCATTATAAAAAAAAGAGCATGCTATGACCGAGAAAGACAAAGAATCCAAATTAGATTATTGAAGTAGCAAGATACGCGTATAGAGGAAAGAAGTGGGAAGATGTTTGGCCATTTGCTACGACACGACACCTTCTTATGCACGTTAATCGAAGATAAAGTGGAAGCAAGGCGAGGGAAGGGAAGACCAAGGCGAGCATTCATCGATGAAATAAAAGGAAAAGTGGGAGTCGTGTCATAAATAGAAGTAAAATAACTGGCCCATAATAGAGAAGATTGGAGGAAGCTCCACCCACAAGAGCATAGCTTTTAAATGATACAATAGAATAGAATGTATATATATACTAGCTGTCCCGGCAGACGTTGTTCTGCCCTGAAGAAATAAAATTTAGAACCCGATTGCAGCGCCACCTACCAGGTCCAAACGTAAGCTATCCTATCTTTCAAGTCGGATCAAACTGCACACGGTGTGAAAATTTGATTACAATCGGTCAAGTAGTTTAGGAGTCCATCGCGGACAAACAACGTAACGCGTAATTTATATATATTAAGATATTCGAGTTAGCTAAGACGAGCGCTAAATATTTATTGAATGATAATTATACCTTGTTTTGTTTTCAGGCAGCCCTAGGAACGAACCCAATATCCGTCGTAGCCCCTGCATCACAGGGAGAGACTTTCTACTTAGATATAGCAACAACAGCAGTTTCCCTTGGAAAAGTAAGTCTTTCAATAAGTTTAAATTTAACAGACTATGAACTTCAAATATCCATAGGCAACGGAAACCGCTTCATTTTCTTATACCCTGCACAAATAAATCATAGTACAATTTAATTTATCTTTAGTATTGTTCCTGCAATTATTTTGTCGGGAACTTGAAGGGTGGTGTTTTGTTTTTCTGTTTTATATTCTAAAAAAATACAATATTAGTTACAATTGGACATTTGTTCTAAAACATTGATTATTTTCAACGAAGAGTTGTGTGTCACTGCCTATTGAAAGTCTTAAATATTTGCTGAAACATGCCTTTTTGAGCTGCGACAAGAATTCACTTGTTGGTCACTTAAGGACCCATAATTTGATTAAAGTTTTTATTTGAAGATGATTCCAAACTTAAATGTTCATGGATAGTTGACATTGGCTAAAATATGATGGTAACATCTTGTTGAACAACCAAATCCTATTAAAAGATCACGAATTAATCCTTTTTTCAACGGGGGAAATCCGATTGAGGACTTACCTCTACAGAGGAAGCGTGATTTGGGCGTATGAGATTCACCACGTTGGGGTGGTTATTACCACTTCAGAATCGGGGATACCCACTAAAACTCCTGTTCCTTTCTTCGCCTTATGCCAGGGCTACGGGATAACGAAAGCTCCTTAAAAGTTTTGAATTCCTATTACATTAACATTGCTAGAAAATGAGATAGTAAAACCTACTTCTATTTCTATTTTCTTCTAGATAGAAATACAACGACGCAAAGGTGAGCCGATTCCTAGTGGTTGGGCGCAAGGCCCTGATGGCAAGGAAACCAATGATCCCAATGTGGTATACGGTTCAAACTAAACTTTATAAGCATGATAAATAATATCTAACAACACTCAATACTTACAAGGCCCTATTTAATAATATTTAAAAATTGGCCAAGTGCGTGTCTTTCCACATAGCATTACGATTCCATACCCGTGACAAGCGTCCACTGCTGTCAGCGTTTAGCTACGAAATCTTAAAACTATATCTAGTCTAATCCATCTTTCAAAATATACTGGGTGGATCTTATTCAAACTAATTTTTGTAGAAAGTCTTTTTAAACCCCTTAAATTTCTTAGTATTTTCGACTCCATCGTTTAAAAATTGATGGAGAGGGGAAAGCCAATTTAATCTAGAAGTATAATTCATACCACATGCAAATACACATGTATGTAAGGGAGTGTAAGTGTATTTAGAAATACATACATATCAAAGAATTTTCTAGGCATTTGCCACCGGTTGCTTGATGCCACTGGGTGGTGGCGAAAAAACTTCTGGTCATAAAGGGTATGGACTCTCAGCTATGGTGGAAATATTCTGTGGTATATCATCAGGTAAATATTCTATTAATATTTAATTATTTTAATAATTATAAGTCGCTTTGGATTAATTGCTTTGTTAGCTAAACCATACTAGTTGTAATGAAAGAGATAAATCGATGCAGTAATTTTATCATTGCTCCAACTTATTCCTTTTCCTAGCATCCTAAAAACAAATGAGAACGTGTTACATAGTATGCTTACCTAGTATTTAACGGCCAGAAGTATATTCTAGGTGCTAGATACGGTCACCACATAGGGTCTTGGACGCACGCTAAAGTAGGTGTTCCCCATAATCTGAGCCATTGCTTCGTGGCCATTGACCCTGAGAATTTCGCACCTGGATTCGGAGACAGATTGGCTGAATGCATGCAGCACTGGCGAAAGCTAGAACCGGTAAGTTCTATACCAATTCATTCGTTTAATTCTATTAATTTATGAAGTGCAAAGCTTATGAGGCTCGAAAAATGGTTTTGACTCTTTCACGCAAATACTATTAAACGGATTTTGATCAAACTTTAGCTTATACATGAGAATAGACGTAGGCTATAATTTATAAAGCTATTTTTTTCATTTGTCAAAATATGGAAGCAATATACATGTGTTAATCTAAAATCTAAATATTCGGTATTAGCTGCGTCAAGTTTTCTCGTCGACCATCCTGCAGTGCTTGAAGACGAAACTCTTCGAGCAGTGCTCCTCCTCGTCCTCACCTACAGCGCCACGACGTGGACACTGATTGCAGGATTGTTAGATAAAAAGTAGAATACAAGCTATAAATATATAGTCATAAAGTAAGAAGAACAATAGAAATAGAAATAGAAAACACTTTATTGTTCACCATAATAAATTACAGAATAAATAATTACAATAGTTTAACGGCAAAACAAAAGGCGGCCTTATCGCTTAAAGCGATCTCTTCCAGGCAACCTGACTGAGAGGATACTTTTAAGAAATTATGTCTATGTATAATTAAATTAAAAGAAGTAAAATAAAAAAGGAAGAACAGTACAATGTGGACAGTAAACAGCTAAGTTAAGAAAGATGAATAGAAAAATATATATTTTATTATAAACTAAGGTAATAGTTTTTGACAGATTTTTGAAATATAGCAATTGATTTAGCTTTTCTGACATCTACGGGTAAAGAGTTCCAAAGGCAGACAGCCTGCACAGCGAAGGATTTGGAGTAAAATGTTGAAGAATGTGCAGGTGCCTTTAACAGGAGGTTATTAGAGGAGCGCAAATCGAAGGTGTGTGATGTATGAAGGAAGTTGAAACATTCCTTAAGGTAAGGAGGAGTATAGGGTATAAATAGTGTACGATATAATAAATGTAGAAGATAAGCATTCCAGCGAAGTGAGATAGGCAGCCACTTGAGTTTTTTTCGATATTCAGAAATGTGGCCATATTTTTTTAATCCAAATATGAATCTAATACAACGCTCAAGTTTAAAGAGTTGCTCTTGGGTGATATTAAGATAACAGGCATGCGCATAGTCAAGGATAGGTAGTATAATTGCTTGGACAAGTGAAATCTTTGTGGCGATTGGAAGGAATTTTTTTAGTCTTCTGAGTGAGGCATAGGATGCAAAGATCTTGCGACTTAACTCGGTAATGTGGGGTAGCCAACACAGTTCCTTGTCGATGATTACGCCGAGATTCTTGACTTGGTCACTAATGGGAATATACGAATTATGAAACATTACATCAGGGAGTAATTCAAAATCTATTTGGGACATTGTTCGAGAGCTACCGATAATAATAGCTTGAGTCTTACCAGGATTAACGCTAAGTCCGTGAGAAGTACTCCAGTTGTGTATACGACTCAAGTCATCATTAATAACCTTAAAAGCATCATGTAAAGTGTCCTTTGGAGCCTGGGTATAAATCTGCAAATCGTCTGCATAGAGATGATAGGAAGAAGATAGATTTTTGGAGATGGCATTTATAAAAATATAAAATAAAAGAAGAGATAAAACACCGCCCTGAGGAACGCCAGCAGATAGATTTTGCCATGTCGAAAACATGTCATCGATACGTACACGCTGCCGACGTTCGACCAGGTAACTGTGAAACCAATCAATTGCAGATAGAGATATGTTGAGAGAACGGAGAATTTCGATAAGTATATTAAAACCCACATTGTTAAATGCACTGCTAAAGTCGAGCAGTGATAGAACAGTCACTAAACCCTTTTCCATACCACAACGGATGTCATCAGTAATTTTGACTAGTGCAGTTGTTGTGCTGTGGCCTGGTCGAAATCCAGACTGAAAAGGATTCATGAGGGATTGTGTGTTGAGGAATATTTAGTTGATCATGAACCAAACGTTCCAGGAATTTAGAGAGAAAAGGTAGGATAGATATAGGGTGGAACTCTGAGAAGGATAAGGGATTAGGTTTCTTGGGTAAGGGAATAACTTGGGCTTCTTTCCATACAGCAGGAAATACGCCAGTGGACATGGAGTCATTAAGGATTTGGGAAATGGTAGGACTGATGATGTCAAGAATGGGGAGTATCATGTTTCGACTAATTCCGTCACTGCCAACTGCATTAGAAGTGATCGATTTTATAGCTCTCACAACATCACATACAGAAAATTGATTGAGACAAAAGAGAGTACACTGAGGAGTAGGAAGAGAAGAGATTAAATTAAGCGTTTCAGACTTAACTACATACATACATACCATGACCATGTTTAATGACATGAGAGGAGGAGGACACTAAGATTAAATTTAAAGAGAGAGGCTGTTGCATTAGGCAGCTTGTGAGTTGCACCAAGAGGAAGAATTGATAAATTAAGTGATTTAATTAAGGTCTCAAAAGATGAACATCTATAGTCACGTTTAAGCAGACATATATTAAAATCCTCCATAATAATGGAGTGATTATATAAAGGGATGAATTTTTTCATAAGTGTTTCAAAAGATGAATAATAATTAATTCGTAGGGACGGACTATAAAACACACCAAGTAACAGTTTTGTATACCCCAGAGAGATTTCTATCAGTAGGTGTTCACATGCGTCGGGCTCTGGTGGTTGACGGGACATACTTATAACGGCGAACGGAATATGTGATCTAAGATAAATAGCCACACCCCCACCAGTAGTACCAATACGGTCGTTGCGAATAAGTGTGAAACCTGGTAGTGTATATGATGCAGTTGGGAGACATGGCTTCAACCAAGTCTCAGAAACTAACAGGGCATGAATATTTCCTTGACTAAACGTCGCCAGCATATCTGAGAAATGGGCTGGAATGCTCTGCACATTTATATGTAAAACATTGAAATTTGAATGAAGAGTGGGAAACTCCGAATAAATAAAATCAGTAAGGTTATAACTACTATCTTTAGAATCGTGACTATCAGAAGAGCGTGAAAAATAGTTCACATCAGTATCGGACAATCGGAACAATATACAAGTAATAGTATATTGAAGAAATGAGTACATAAGGGGATCTTTGAAAGTTGCACCCGTGACTGAAAAATTGAGAGGCAGAAGACTAAGTATAATATATATATATATATATCTATATATATATCTATATATATATATATATATATATATATATATATATATATATATATATATATATATATATATATATATATATATATATATATATATACCTAGTTTTGCCATAAATATTGTAACAAAGAATTATTATTTTTTCTATTGCAAATATTTATAAGTTTCACAGTGTGTTAGTTTAATACATAAATATAAAACAATTTAAAATATAAAAAGCTTATTCGAAATGGTCTCCATTGGCTGCAATACAGTCCTTTAAACGTTGAGACCAGTTATCAATAGAAGCACGCACTCTTTCCGTGGGAAAATTCTTCACTGCCACTCGTATGGATTGTTTTAGGGACTCCAAATTATCATGGCGTTTAGAGCAAGCCGTACTTGGTTATTGAACATGGTGTTGTTAAGGGGCTTAATTACCTTCTCAAGAATGGTCTTGATACACTTGTGCCCATATTTTGATACCTTTTTTACAAAAATATGGCTCAGTCACTCCTTCAATAGCTAACACCCCATCAAACCATCACTGAAGATGGATAATGTCCAAGTTGCACTCTGTCGACTAATTGAGAAGCTTAGAGCTTTGAGCATAATAAATATGGTCATTTTGTTTGTTAAAATGTTGCTCAATTGTAAAAATTTTCTCATCCGTAAACAAAATTTTTCTCTTACCTCCCTTTGCGTGCCGCTCCAGTAATTGTTTCGATTTTACCACCCTATTCTTTTTTAAATTATAAGTTAAGAAATGACCAGTGCGTCTCTTATAGGCTACAAGTCCTAAGTCATCTTTTAAAATACGCGACATGGTTCTAGGTGATATCTTCATCTCCCGAGATAAAATCTTTTGCTTTCGGACAGGATTTCTTCGAATTCTCTCCCTTACTGCTTTGACCACCTTTTTCGTACGAACACTACGTGGACGGCCAGATCTTTTTCTGTCACAAACAGCGGAGTTCTCATTGTACCTATTAATAGCCCGGTACACAAACATTTGACTAATACCAAGCGTATGGAGAGTTTTAAAAATTGCATTTAGCTCCATATCTTTTTGTGTAATGCAATAACAGCGATTCGGTTCACTTTATCGCCCCACTCCATTTTAATATCTCAAAATGTTGTACAATGTATTGGACCCAAAATGAGAAAACTCAATGAACAATCATATAAAAATGACAGATTCCAAATTCAAATGTAATATTTTGTTTATTTTTAATTGTAACAGTATTTATGGCCAGACTACGTATATATGTATATGTTGCAAGCTTCGAGCATAGCGCTGTAGTGTGGCTCATTCATATCATAAGTAACTTGTGTGAGTCATTGATTCAACTCACCAGTGTGAGTTGAATCCTATAGAATTTATAAAGGATTCAACTTGCACAACTCCCTTATGAATGAGCCATTTTTTTTTTTGAGGCGAGGGAAAATGCTTAACCGATTTACGCACAAACTGGGCCGTTGCTAGGGGAACGACACGCGTCGGTCGGGTGCGATAACACTGCAGCAATAGTACGCTCTTGGCAGTGCTCCGTCCGCGATCGACGTCACTGAATAGTGTGGACGAGTCCGAGCGTTGCTGCACGAGCGAGCAACCCCAATACCCACTAAAAACCCCCTCCTCCCTGTCGACCCTGCGCTTTTGTTTGTGTTGGAAAGGCTGAGATTTAGAACATAGTTACGCCCAGTCGATCCAGCGCAATAAAGTGCCTGGAGTGTGTCCTGGGAGAACACACCCCACTTCGTTGTGCGGGGGTAGAAGGTCCTTTGCTCTCCTAGCAAGCTAAAGGCCCCCCCGCGGTAAACGGAACCTAACTCAGGGAGGGAAGTAATGCGCGTACCTGCCTCTCCGGGTGCCAGCTGAAGGCCGGCGACCTCGAGAAGACGCATTAACACGCGCTGCAGGACTTCTCTCCCTATCGCGTTCTGCGGCCTCCTTGAGTGACATTACTGTCTCACAAAAAGTAACCGCAGCCCCCCAATTGTCGCCGCTCTGCAGCATGGCCTTGACCAGGTCGCAGAGCGAATCGACCGGACCTACGTGCGTCTCAAGTTTGAAACGCTGCGGTGCCCATGCGGCGCACTCGACTAGCGTGTGTAGCGCCGTATCGGGCGCGCCGCACTGACGGCAGTCCGGGGAAGGCAAGCAGCCCACAATGCGATACAGATACTTATCGAAACATCCGTGTCCGGTAAGTATCTGCGTCGTTCTGAAGGTCAGGGTGCCGCTGGTGCGGTTGACCCTTTCCGTCAGCTGTGGCCTGATTGCATCCACCGTGTACCCGCCATAGGCCGCAGGGTTGTCGAGCTCTTGAGACCAGACGGCGATCATGGAGGCGGTTTCCCGCTTCCTGATCGCCTCAATTTCGACCTGACAGAAGGTCAGGCCTCTAGCTAGGGCATCCTGCCGGATGCGACGCACCTTTGCCAGGACGTTCGCCTGGAGATGCCAGGGCGGATCGCCTGCCAGGAGGGTGGCCGCCGTCCGCGACACTGTGCGATACCCCCGTATGGTCCTCACGGCCAGAACCTGCTGCACCCGGTGCAGCAGGGTTCTGTTGTGGCGGTGAAGTGCAGTGGACCAGACGGGTGCACCGTACAGCGCCATACTCCTCAGGATGCCAGAGTAAAGTTTCCGCGTCGCACCCCCCGGGCCCCCCACGTTGGGAAGCAGCCTCGAGAGTGCGCCCGCGGATTTGACGAGTTTGGGAACTAGCTGCTCAAAGTGCGCTTTGAACAGCCATTTCCCATCGTGAACTAGCCCCAGATATTTCATCTGGGGCCCTACTCTAATGGCCACCCCTTGGATCGAAACGGTCAAGTCCGCGGGGGGATTGCGAAATTTCTTATGGAACATGATGGCCTCCGTTTTCGCGGGGGAGACCCTCAAGCCCAGCCTACCTATTCGATCTACGACAATCGCCAACCCGGCGTTGGCGACGTCCACGGATTCCGCAAATGATGCAGCGCGTGCCGTGAGTAGGGTGTCGTCCGCAAAGCAGATCAGCCCTACCCCGGGCAGGACCGGAACCCGAAGGATCCAGTCATAACTTTTGCAAGAAAAAGACAAATAATTAAAAACACCCACCCATTCCCTAAATTGAGTACGAAAAAAGAGTGAAATAAAAAATAAAAACATAAGACTTCCGTCCTGCCCAATGACGGAGGAGGTGGTGAAAAAAAAAACGTCGCCTACGCTTCCCGAAAGCTTAAGATAAGCAGACTTTGTTGACATCTGTGTCCATTAGGTTTTCGAGGTAAAGTGAAACGAATTACCTGGTGACCCCTAGTAGTGTATATATTTTTTTTTATTCACAGACTGACCCGAAGTATCCTGTAGTAGCTCCGGGTGATTTGGAGAAAATGGCAGAAACCCAAACAAATATTCGTGGCACAGTGTCATATGTGCCGCAACAGATCGCATCTAGTATCGCTTTAGCGAAACGATTGAAAGTAAAACCTATGGAAGTGATCGAAGACAATTAGGTTAATTATATTTTGCGACTGTAATCGAAGGCTAGCGGACTTGCTACGTCCTTGGGCTCAGCGATGGGCGATGCGACGAGTGACGCGACGGTGTTTGGCACTGCACTTGACTACTCGTGCCATAGTTCTTAATACTTTTGTTTACGTTGTCCGTCGCATTGCACCTGGCTGTCGCTCACAGCGACAAGGTCGTGGCCAAGCCGCAAAAGTAAAAACGTTCCCACTTGCGCTGCAGAAACAGCATGTGCATAAATATTTAAATGTCATTGGAGAAAATTTCACCGGCTGCATTAAAAAAAAATATGAACTACGTTATGATTTCTCACATGACAGATACAAAAGGACAATATATTATTATTTATTTGATATTATATTTTATTATTAAGCATATATAATATATGTCTTGTTATAATTATACTAATTGTAAATTTATATTTAGTAAAATATTTTACTATAATTTTGAGACTGAATTTAAATTTTAAGAGTTTAACATATCCCGTTAAATGTTTATTTTATTTTGAGGAATTTCAAGGAACTACCTACATGGAGCTCACAACCTCGCTTACGTATTGCCACATTTTTAAAGATATAAATTCATAGAATTTACATACGACATATGTGTATTACACAAAACTTTTAAAAAATTAGGAATGATTCACAATAAAAACTATTTGAATGCAGACAACATGTCATACACAAAAATGTTTTCTTCCCCAAGAATTATTTTTATAATTTTATATAGAAATTATTAGGTCCATAAATATAAAATTGGCGTTTTGTCGAATTGGCCAGTTTGTTCACAGGTATCAGGAATTCGGTTAGAAATTACAAATTAAAAATTGCAAATCCTGTTTTGTTTCCTATTTCGGTCTCAGTATTTCGTATTCGGTATGCCTCGACGACTGTGTATAGCCGGCATTAGTACTACCGCTGTGAGACTTTTTGCAATATAGGTAGTTCTACCACCAGAAGCTGCTCTGCAGTATGGCAGTAACAGCTCATTTTTGATCAATTTTATATTGTAACTGTTTCATTCCAAGCGTGTGTAATATTTCATTTATATTTTTTTTATTGCAGGAATTCAGCAGACAGGCAGACAGGCCACTTGATGGAAAGCGGTTACCATCGCCTATGAACATTTGCAACACCAAAGGTGCTAATAATGCGCTGCTGCTCTCTTAAGGGAGACTGGAGCCTGGTCACTAATGCCGGAACACAACTCAAGGTTGTTATGCTGGCATACTCTAGACCAGGGGTGGTAGCCATCCAGTCGGACAAATACCCTACCACCTAGCTGTGGGTTGTTTTGTCGCCTCTTACGATAGGCCGCCCGGCCGCAGGAAATAGTATTCTTTCTCCGTTTCTGCTCGGATAATATAGATAAGGTGTAATAATATGTAATGCGGTAAAATTGAATAAATTTGAAAGTAAATAACTTAATATAGTTTAAAATTGCTTAGCAAAACACAATCCTTCAAGTTCCCGCTTAAAATTGGCTTAGTATATCTATCCCTTATTTAGTGTAAAAATGATATGAAATAGCAATACATCTTTACCATAGATTAATGAAATGGATTTATGTTTCCTTCACTTTGTCTCTGATTCGTGTTATGGTTATTTGACAATGACAGTTCTGTTGAACTCAGTTCGTTGATCGTCCAGATCGCGCGTGTGTGTGTAGTTGTTGCTTTTCTCTCGTTCTTGCGGTTGTAGTGCAGCTGACAAAAAAACTGCGCTTTCGAATGCGCATCGCTTCGCTTTTTACCCTTTTAGACATTTATTTATTGTTTATAATTAATAAGATTTAATAAACATTCAGTTAACAAAGTCTTCGAGATTTTGAAATGTACATAGAACAAGAAATTTAATTCACTTTCACTTTTATCCCAAAAAATTACATTGGAAGGATTTCTTCCGTTACATTGTGTCAAGTGCCAGTCCTACTTTTGTTATGGCTTAAAAACTCTTTTTTTTATGTGAAGTTAATACTTCTATTGTGGTGTTGTTAAATAAACGTCTGTCAATCGTTGTTCAATAAACATGTGATAAGAAATATAAGACGAATGGTCATTATTTTATATTTATAAAAAGATTATGACAGTGGTTTGATGTGTTTGATTACAGCGAGTATATAACTAGATAAAGACGTGGGTGTAGTGTAGTTGATATTGTGCTGGAAAGTGTATGCTAATACAGCGGAACTAGTTTTGGAGACTGTCATACTGTAAGTAGGATTTAAATTTAATACGATAATTGTTCAAAATAACCTCGTCAAGACCAACCTTTGACTAATCTGGGAATAGCAGTTGATTACTAGCTTTGATCGTATTATTATTATTATTATAATATCTTCTTAAAACAAACCCGAGAAAAATAGTAAATAGTTTTCATTGTATAGTTTTCTCAACTTAAATTATTAATTGAGGACAGTTTGTTTTAGGAAAATTGTCATTAGTATTTCCTTGATAATTTTCATTTTTTTTGTTTTTTATATGATCACTTTCATTCTGCGAGTGGGGTAATAGTTTAAGCATGCATTTATTTACCAAGAACAGCATCCTATAACTATACCACACCTCAATCTGCATTTAATTACCTCACCTGTTTGGTGGATTCTGTCTTCCCACTTAGTTTACTCCATTTTATCTGACCTTCTATATCCATAATGGTCAGTCCATTGCTTAGTGTGTTGCTTCCAAACAACCAGCTACATATTTCTTGGGTGCTCAAGTGTTCTCACTTCAGAGACGATTACTTACATCAAGGCATCTTATACTAAGTTAGTCCTTGAGTTACACATAATATGACCAAACCAGCTTTGATGACACCACATATCTACTATACCTGAAATACCAAGACTGCCATATAATTTGTGTTTGCAATATAGTCGTCCTGTGCACCGTACCACATACTTGCACCATAGCAACTTTATCCATAGTGTGAAGCGGAATGGGAATGGCTAGGGATAGCCAGCACAAGAGTGCTCCTTATACGGCAGGATGCTATATAGGGAGCTAATGGTTTAAATGGTAGGTATTATATTCTCACAGAAGACACCAGTGACTTTTAAATACTTAAATTAACCAGCACCTATGTCAGTGTAGGATCTAAAACTATATAATCTTAGAATACTGCCTTGGTGCACTCAATAGTAAATGAGATATAAAATTGGACATTCTTTCCATGTGCATCAGTTAAGAGTTCTGAGAAGAAAAAACCTTCTGCTGTGCCTAATCCAGGTAGTAAGTAATACAAAACACTCAGAGCTTGGCTCCAAAAAGAAATGTTTCGAATAGGAAACTTAATTTCTTCCTTGAAAATGAAAATTAATTAATTTGTATTTATTCATTTCTAACATTTAAACAACTTCATAAAAGTTTATGAAACTTTCTTTTAATACCAGATTGAGGCTTATCATCACCATAAGCAAAAAAATCATTTTGTTGACCTAGCAAAGTATGTGTTTTATACCTTTACAGCTTGTAAAAGTTTGAACTTACTGAAAGACTGAAAGTTTTGATGCTTTATGTTGTGTGTGGTTGAAACTTCACTAAGAACAAAATATTTGTATGAACTTTAAATGGATTGTAATATTTAATCTGATTTACCAATATAGTTGGTATAGATATATTATGAAACTTAAGAGCAATTACTCTGGGATATTTTTAATGAAATAAATATTTGTTTTCTTTTATTTTCAAATTTATTGCAGAGGAAAACATTTTGTTTTTAAAGATTTTCTATTTTTAGTACCAATTGTTATGGATGTTAATAAGAATTTCAGGTTGTAGATAAAATCACATGAATTTTTGCTTACACAAATTGAGAATTCAGTAGCTGGGGAGCCATATATCATTGATTTGTCTGATATTGCTATAGCCAAACTCCGGCTTTCACTTCTGCAGCCTTCTATTACATGCCAACAATTTCAATCTGTGTATTCTTTGTGTCTTAGTATGTTTGTGTCACACCATGATAACTCTGATATTATAAATAAACAAACAATTGTCTAATCACACTGTACAGCATATTTTTGTTATATTCAAAATTTGTTAACAGTAAGACCTTATGGAATAAGGTATGATGATTATTGAATGCTTACAAATAAATTATTTCATATCTTGATATAAAAAAAAGATTTGATTTAAATCCAGTATCTCCAAATAGGCATAATAAAACAATTACTTTTATCTTTTGTATGGGAAAATATGGCATTAATATATATATATATACCTTTATATATGTGTGTTAATGCTATATTTCCTGTACAAAATTCTGTTTAAAAATGTAAACAGGATAAAATGAAAATATTCATAGAAGACAATCATATGGTTGGTTGGTGTATATTATTTCTATAAGGGGCCATCCATAAATTACTGCACACATTATGGGAGGTGGAAAGAGTACTAAATTATGACACGTCACATCCCTATTAATAATATTATAAATGCGAAAGTAACTCTGTCTGTTTGTCTGTTCCGTTTTCACAGAAAAATTACTGGACCGATTTGGCTGAAACTCAGTATATATATACATTTTCGATGCCGAGAATGAACATAGGATATTTTTTATCGTGAAAAATGGGATAGTTTCCAGGATAAAAATATATTTGTCTTTTTATTTGTTATTTTTTTATGGAAAGACTATTGGACCGATTTCGCTGAAACTCGGTATATATATAATTTGAATACCGAGAGTGGCCAAGGGATACTTTTTATCCTGGATAATGGGATACATTTTGAGATAGATTTATGTAAAGTTTATCCTGGAAACTAGGACTGGTTTTGTGATTTTGTCCATTTCGTCCACTGGGTCTACTGAGTCTACTTGGTCCACTTGGTCCACTGGGTCCACTTGGACCACTGTGTCCACTTGGTCCACTTCGTCCACTGGGTCCACTTGGTCCACTGAGTTTACTGGGTCCATTTGGAACACTTAGCCTACTGGGTCAACTGGGTCCACTTAGACTACTAGGTCCACTGGGTCTACTTGGTCCACTGGACTCACTGGGTCCACTTGGTCCACTAGGTCCGTTAGGTCCACTGGATCCACTGGGTCCAGTTGGTCCACTGGGTCCACTGGGTCCACTTGGTCAACTGGGTCCACTTGGTCCACTGGGTCCATTTGGAACACTTAGCCTACTGGGTCAACTGGGTCTACTGGGCTCACTGGGTCCACTTAGACTACTAAGCCCACTTGGTCCACTTGAACCACTGGGTCTACTTGGTCCACTGGGTCCACTTGGTCCATGTTATCTATTTTGTCATTTTTGACAAGTTTTGTCATTTATGTAGTTTACATATAGACGGGGGTGGTATAGTTTGCGATATAAAATGAAGTGAATCTTTCGGGGGCAAATACATAAAAATTTAATACAATGTAACCTGTACTACTTGCTCTTTAAACAAGAGACACGCACTAGAGGTTGACCCGCGGCTGCGCCGCGGGGTAAACTCTAGTTTCAATATATCATATAAAACATGTAAGCTCTAAAACATGAAATTTGAATTAATACTTAGTTCAAATTTCATGTTTTAACTGTAAAACTTCAAAATAATTATAAAATTCCAAATATGTGAAGTCACACTAGAGAGGGAAGAGTCTCACGAATGTGACCAGCTGTGACAAGGATGGTGGAGGGGGAAAAAATCATGAAATGTTTGTGATGTTACGGAATGGCCCCTAATTGGAAGTAGTACAGGATACTTTTTATGCCCAAAATTAGATAATTTATCTGACAACTACACAACAAGAAAATATGAAATGCTCAAAAAAATAGTAAAACTGAAGAATTATAAATACAATAAAAGCAAAGGCTTCAATTCCATTCAATTTTCGTTGGATCATGATCATGGCAGTAGCTCTGGCTTCCAATATACTTTCTAGTATAGACATGACAATAAAAAAGGTAATTTTGGGATAAAAAAAATATAGACACTGCCAAAATACATATTTAAGAGAAAATAAATACCTAGTCTTGCCATAAATATTGTAACAAAGAATTTTTTTTTTCTATTGCAAATAACATTTATAAGTTTTACAGTGTGTTAGTTTAATACATAAATATAAAACAATTTAAAATATAAAAAGCTTATTCGAAGTGGTCTTCATTGGCTGCAATACAGTCCTTTAAATGTTGAGGCCAGTTATCAATAGAAGCACGCACTCTTTCCATGGGAAAATTCTTCACTGCCACTCGTTTGAATTGTTTTAGGGACGACAAATATCATGGCGGTTAGAGCAAGCCATACTCTCTAAAACTGACGATAAATCATAATCCAGCGAACTAAGATCGGGACTAGACGACGGCCAGTCTTCAGCTCTGATGAAGTCCGAAACGTTCTTTCCAACCAAGACTGCGTGAACCGAGCTTTATGACCCGGCGCCGAGTCTTGCTGGAAGGACCATTCTTGGTTATTGAACATGGTGTTGTTAAGGGGCTTAATTACCTTCTCAAGAATGGTCTTGATACACTTGTGCCCATGTTTTGATACCTTTTTTATAAAAATATGGCACAGTCACTCCTTCATAGCTAACACCCCACCAAACCATCACTGAAGACGGATAATGCCCACGTTGCACTCTGTCGACTAATTGAGAAGCTTAGAGCTTTGAGCATAAATACGGTCATTTTGTTTGTTAAAATGTTGCTAAATTGTAAAAATTTTCTCATCCGTAAACAAAATTTTTCTGTTACCTCCCTTTGTGTGCTGCTTCAGAGTTGTTTCGATTTTACCACCCTATTCTTTTTTAAATTATGAGTTAAGAAGTGACCAGTGTGTCTCTTATAGGCAAGTACAAGTCCTAAGTCATCTTTTAAAATACGCGACATGGTTCTAGGTGATATCTTCATCTCCTGAGATAAAATTTTTGATTTCGGACAGGATTTCTTCGAATTCTCTCCCTTACTGCTTTGACCACCTTTTTCGTACGAACACTACGTGGACGGCCAGATCTTTTTCTGTCACAAACAGAGGAGGTCTCATTGTACCTATTAATAGCCCGGGTACACAAACATTTGACTAATACCAAGCATATGGAGAGTTTTAAAAATTGTGTTTGCCTCCATACCTACTTTGTGTAATGCAATCACAGCGATTCGGTTCTCTTTATCGCCCCACTCCATTTTAATGTCGCAAAATGTTGTACAATGTATTGGCGCCAAAATGAGAAAACTCCATGAACAATCATATAAAAATGACAGATTCCAAATTCAAATGTAATATTTTGTTTCTTTTTAATTGTAACAGTATTTATGGCCAGACTAAGTATATATCCATGCAAGAGCAGACAAAGAATACAGTTTCCCGCGGCCTATCATAAGAGGTGACAAAAACACCTTACAGTCAGGTGGTAAGGCATTTTCCTGTCTGGATGGCTACCACCCCTGGTCTAGAGTATGCCACCATAACAACCTTGAGCTGTGTTCCGGCATTAGTGGCCAGGTCCCAGTCTCCATTTAATCAGTGGAAGCACGTAGGTAGCACCTGTGGTGTTACAAATGTCCATAGGCGATGGTAACCGCTTTTCATTGCTTTTCATCGTCTACCTGTCTGCTGAACACAACCAATAAAAAAAATGATGTAAATTTTGTAGTCCAAAATGAAAATTGCTAAAATGAAGATTTATAATAATTTTATTTTTATAGTGTTTAAGAATTCAGTGCAGTAATCTATTTTAAACATGCACTTCTGAAATGTATGACTAGAATGACTAAACAGATATACAATGCAAAAGTGGATGGATGCAGAAGTCGTGGAAGGCCACGACACACCTTCCATGATCAAATTGATTGTGTACTAGCAGAAGGTGATGTCAGGAGCCTTAAGAACAGACGAGCTTGCATGACAAGAGTTATGAATGTCAAAGAGGCAAGTAAGGTGTGTAAGAATAAGCCTAAATGGCACTCTGTTATTCGTGCCTACCCCGCAAGGGAACTGGCGTGAAGTTATGTATGTATGTACTTTTGAAATGTATATATTTCATTTAATATAATAATCTGAATGCAGATAAAAGATACAGTATAAGACAGATATAATGCAATAAATATAAAAGAATCTCTGAAGACTTAAATAACCTTAATAAAATTTTAAATAAGATCTAGAAAGGAACATAATAAGGATAATATTAATATATTTAAAATTATGTTTATTTTCTCTACTAGTTTGGATGTAATCTTTGCTGGACATATTTTTTTATAAATAACTGACTATTTTGTATTCCATTTGTTAATTAAGAGTGACCAAAAATTTATATATATGCATACTTTTTTGTGTGCTTATAGGTAAGCAGGCAGAAGGTCCACCTATTAGCAAGTGGCTATCATTGCCCATGGACAACTGAAAAACCATCAGTGTCTATATATTACTATTCATCATAATTTACCTATCTTATTAAAATTTGACCTAAGCTAAAGAGCTTATGTAAATAAATAGTGTCAATTTTCTACCAAAGGTAAGAAAGAGAGTGGATAGTAAGATTCAAAAACCCTTTTTATTTTGTTCATATTGTGATTAATATATTTTTGATGTGTTCACATATACCCCTCGGGCCTCGACAATGGCCAAGCCGAGGGGTTTGTGAAGCTCCCAGGTCCAGCTCCCGGTTCTAAACACTCTTGCTGAGGAAGGAGTTGTAAGATACCACCTGTGGGACTCACCACTAAATCTCCCTCCGTCCCTCCAAATTTTAGTGAAGCGCCTCGGTAGAAGCTAAAGGAAGCCAATACATTAACTACTACTTCGTCAAGACTTTAAATATCTGTTGACGCCCTTTTTAAAAAGTCCCATATTTTAGCACTATACAAAGTTATATAGTCAAAGTATTCAGTAGACGCACAGTAAATGAATCGCAATCTATTGTTAAACTTGTAATGAATCACCTCCCTTTAAAATGGGAACAGGATACATCAGTCGATATCTACTAGGCTCCCGGTTTGGGTGGAGGTACTACCATATAGCTGGAGATATCTATGGTTGCCAAATCCTGTAGAGCAGACGCGTGGGCACCTAATTATCACTCAAAGTAATTTATTTTGTATATATATTCACTATGCAGGTTAAATTTAAAAATGATAATTATGATTATAACAAAGAATGGTATCGGTGTATCCTGCCAAGATTATAAGTATTATTTTATTTGAATTTAATTACAAATGCAGGCTCGTGCACTGAGAGTAATGTTTGCTAGCTTGTTAATATATGCAAATGAAATTGAAATTCATAAGTTACAATTTTTAGATCTTTCTCTATCAGCCTGTCTCAAAAGTTTATCTAAAATGGGCTCCGAAAAGGCTTAACGAATTTCAATCTATACTAATATTATAAAGAGGTAAAGTTTCTGAGTTTGTGACGTTGTAGGAGGTAATCTCCGGATCTACTAAACCGATTTTATAAATTGTTTTACTGTTAGAAAGCTACGTTAACAGTGAGTGTCATAGGCTATATATCACGGGAGCGGGACAGCGCGGGTGAAACGGCGCCGGCCACTAGTTATTTATAAAATTATTAAACACTGAAATGTTTTTGTAAGGTATTAGTTCCATCGGAGTTATAATATTTACATAGTATAAAATAAAGTCGCTTTCCGCCTCTGTCTGTGTATCCGCTAACTCCTAAACTACGCAACGGATTTTTAAGCGGTTTTCTACATAAGTTCAATGAATTTTTCAATAAAGGTTTATTATATATATAATATACATATAAAAACCTGATTACGTTTTTATGTAAGTCAAATAGAGTTCTCTCTTAGAACTCTGGTGTATAATATGATTTAAAAACTATTTAAAAATCTGTATTCAGGCCTGTGGTATTTATATTAAATATCATAAACTGACTATATTTCAATGAACTAATAATGTCTCAGCTTCTACAATAGCATTAATACTGGGAATTTTAGATCAGTTAATAATAACATATTTCAGACTATTACTCACTTGTCTCTACTACTATTATGACATTACTCATTCAGTTTCGTATAAACTGTCAGCCCTAGCGATAGTGAACCGGCAGGTTTCCCGATTCGCACGCGATCATATTTTGTTTTGGTGTTATATGTCGCTTATCGATTTGATACCACAGTCCACATTGTAACATTTACATATAACATAAACACGTTTCATTATTCCCAAGAGAATAAATTTTATTGTTTTAGTTAGAGGCTTTCAAAGTTTAACATTGAAATATTGTTATAATATGACACATATGACAGCCCGGTCTCGGGCAAAATTTTTATTTTCTCGATTACTAGCTGTGCCAGCACGTCTTCATGTGGGGCTTGGGCTTTAAGGTTATAATTATGGCCGTCTTCACCCCTGGTCTATATTATGCCGCAATAACAAGCTTGAGTTGTGTTCCGGCATTAGTGACCACGTTCCAGTTTTCCTTTAGAGAGCGGAAGAACATTGGTATCACCTTTATTGTTACGAATGTCCATAGGCGATGGTAACCGCTTTTAATCAGGTGAGTCGTCTGCCTGTCTGTTGAACTCATGCAATAAAATAAAAATATATTTTCGGAACCCTGCAAGATATCAAAATGGTGTCCTTTCGTCTAAATTTAAAATAAAATAAGAATTAAAAATAATTTTCATAATCTATTCCAGACAGATTAGCTGTAAAAACCATGTCATCAATGATTAGGGAGGACATCATATAAATTGATGCTTTATTTAATTTTGTCATTTATTTTGAAATCATACCATCACTTTAATTTTATTAGTAGATATAGTTCATAAGTATAACATAATATATTTTTAGTTTAATATAGTTACGTTATCTTGTCTTTATCTGTACAATTTTTAAATAACGTACGCCAGCTAATAAAATCGAATATGATTGAATGTCTTCTTATAGACGATAATCAAATTGAATCTATTGCTGATGAAAATGTTAAGTGTTTGATTGCCAATTCTGATTTCATTCAATTTAAAAGCGAAGTTGTTCTTATCAGGCTCAATATAGAAATCTTGTATTCGATATTGATTGAATGACGTAGAATTTCCGCGTTTAATACAGTATAGATTACAGAGAGAAATCGTGTTTCATGAACCTCAAATGTTGAATGTTGCCATTTCATAAAAAAATATTTTGTCTATGAATGCAAACAAATAAAAAACATGTTAAGTAATTAATATTTTATTCGTCCCAATGGCAGAAAAAAGTACTGAATCTGTGTCTCATTCTACATATTATTATATCTCAGAGATAACAGTTTACTTCCCATCTAAAGGTAACAAAAAATATATCCATCTGGGACCCAGCAGTCCAATACCGATAGTAAATAGCTATCTATGGTTTAAAATGCCTTACAGCCAGAACCACGAGAAATTCTAAAAAATCATTGAACAAAAATTGACAATGTTTTTTTTAACTATATATTTTTCTTCTTTTTAAATGGCTTTGCACGATATGTGTATCTAGCTCGAAGCAAACATTCATAAATATTGAATCCAAAGCCTAAAGTCGAAATTAGACAGGTTCATTTCAATATACCATATATTAATCTCGCAATTCTCGCAGGCTTAGTCCTATAGATTTATGTGTTTATCTTCTTTTAGTGTCACTTTTTCGTTTCATCGAGTTTTAAATCACAACTATTTTAAAGAAATTTCACTTACAAAAATAAAAAAACCAACACGATCTTAATGTTAAAAAATGTTTCTTATAAGTTTGTAGGCTTTTTTTTATTGCAGGAGATCAGCAGACAGGCAGACGGTCCATTTGATGGAAAGCGGTTACCATCGCCTATGGACATTTGCAACACCAAAGTTGCTACAAATGCGCTGCTGCTCTCTTAAGGGAGACTGGAACCTGGTCACTAATGCCGGAACACAACTCAAGGTTGTTATGGCGAAATACTTTAGACCAGGGGTGGTAGCCATCCAGTCGGACAAATGCCCTACCACCTAGCTGTGGGTTGTTAAGTCGCTTCTTACGACAGGCGGCCCGGCCGCAGGAAATTGTATTCTTTCTCCGTTCCTGCACGGATAGGCGTTAAGTACCTTAAAGAAGCCTACAAACTTACTCTAATTCAATATGAATAAGACAGATAAAATTAAGTTATATCATCATAGTGCAGTTTTACACAACTTAGCATTAATTCCGGCCGATATGTTCCTTTGCGCAGAAAAGTGCAGACTGGTTCAGACATTGTATTATAAATAATCTATATTGAACTTAATTCGCAAGTGGAAATGGCAGTCTTGCTTGCTATGCATACTTAGCACTGGCTTGTAGACAGGTGGCATTAGAGCACTAAACGAATAGAATGAAAATGTCCCATACATTTTTATGCTATTCGTTTAGCACTAATGCCACTTATACAGGCCTGTTCTGCTTACACGATTCGTACACTGTCGCGCGCTAGTAAAATTGGTCTACTGCACGGGTACATTGGGAGGAATCATTAGTTGTGTGCAAGTGTACAAATTAAAGGATTTTAAGCACACTCCAGATACTAATTTTGATAGATTTAATACATATTGGAAGTAAAAAACAAAAAAGACATAATAAAAAATTGGCTGCGTGCGGGCATTTAATGAAAGCAGTCTGCTAGTGCCGACTGCCAATTGTGTGATCACAAATACTTGATAAATAAATTCATATAAAAATAAACTTGTTTTCAAAATTGGTTTGAAGAAGACTTTCATATCTGAATTGTTCCCAATAAGTAAACAAGCTACGATATCGACTTTGTTATACATAATATTGGCATTGTTTCTCAATCATTTTAACGTCGCTACCTACGAAAAAACCAAATAGTGAAGTAAAAACTTCCCCTTCCCAAAAATGCGACCCCTTCACTACGAAATCATAATAGTTGTTCAATTAATAGTTTATTTAAATGTTTCATTTGTACATATTTTATGTGCCATTTTTTTAACAGACTGCGACCCCTTTAATAATAACCAACGCGACTTCCCAGATTGAGAAACAATGTCTCACTAGAAAGGTCTGGAAAACTCCCAAAGAATCTCGAATGTTGTATCACCCCTTTTGGGAACCTAAGACATATATATTGTATACTATATTAAGATAAAAAGAATTTTTGAAGTGAAACTTCTATATAGACAGGGATTTTTTTTTATTGCAGGAGATCAGCAGACAGGCAGACGGCCCACTTGATGGAAAGCGATTACCATCGTCTATGGACATTTGCAACAGCAAAGTTGCTACAAATGCGCTGCTGCTCTCTTAAGGGAAACTGGAACCTGGTCACTAATGCCGGAACACAACACAAGGTTGTTATGGCGACATACTTTAGACCCGGGGTGGTAGCCATCCAGTCGGGCAAATGCCCTACCACCTGGTTGTGGGTTGTTAAGTCGCCTCTTACGACAGGCCGCCCGGCCGCAGGAAATTGTATTCTTTCTCCGTTCCTGCACGGATAGGATAGTATTAGATTTTTACCTGTCACGAAAAAGCGTTACGGCTGCGTGGAGAAGCGGCATAATTTTAGAGTAGACAATGGATATTTTTTTTGGTTCCGGATCGTATTCAGTGTTTTTGTTTGATAAAATATTATGTTTAAATAAAAAATGCATTCAATTCACTAAAATGTACCTAACCTAATCAATTCATAATTTGCAATAAACCAGCGTAAAATCAAACAAATGGCAACGGATAAGTAGCAAAACGAATCGCGACAAAATTTTCACTTGACGTTTTACGGGCAGGTTTTTAAATTGGATAAATACATTAACAATCTGTGTCCCACCAAACATTTTTTTTGAAGAGAAACTTCTTTAAAATTGTTGGGATTTGAAACTCGATGAAACCAAAAAGCGAAATGAAAAAGCGACACTAAAAAGAGATAAACACATAAAATTCACACATTCACATATTTAATTCCGAATAAAACACATTTATCTTTACCCGTTAATTTTCACTTTAAATAAAACTTAAAATATTTGAAATGAATTTTAGTTTTATTGGTATATGCCTAAGGCAGATATTCTTTTATACATAGATCAACAGATACGTGCGTAACAGTGCATTGAATTTTGAACTTTTTGCTAGTGACTTTATAATAGAATAGAAATGCGAAATGTGTGTGCAATTCACACTGGTCTACTAAGCATTGTAGATATATTATGTTCGCCTGTGTATTTCTGAAGTTTCACTTCTACTGCGTGTGAACTGCATTGCACACACACACACACATTTTTTACGAAGTTGTGAAACAGACAGACGGCCCACGTAATGACAACTGATCACCGTCGCCTATAGACGTTTGCAACGCCATACGTTGTCAGCCTTCAAGATTTAAGAAGACAAAAACACAATGCCTTAATCCCTAAAAGGACAGCATGGCTTTAGCACGTCTAGAAGTGCGCTGTACGTACATAATAAACACATCACAAAAAGCAGTTTCACAAAGAATTTAAAATTCTTTGAATGTTTCTGTATATGGTAAGCATAATGTACATGGGTTTTACCCAGTTATGAACCATGTAGATTTGGAAACAATAGCCATATTAGTACGCGAGCGTTGAATGCTTTCTACCCATAATCGTAATAATGGCATTGTTTTATACAGAATTCTTTTTGTTTCGACACACCGTGACAGAAAGTGAGGCGTAATTGTGCTTTTCCATTTCCCTACCTTATATCATGTGTAGTCGTAGCACCTGTAATTGAGTTGCATTTTCTAGAAAGTGCACGGAACGTATTTTTCTTTAGCCCAGCACGTTTTCTAAACATAAAATCCTAACTATACTGATAGCCAGGCTGTGCAGATTGAGTTTTTGAATAATTCCTCAATTTCATGCATTTATTACATCAGAAGTAACATGACATCCAAACTATCATTATGTACATACTAGCTGATGCCCGCGACTTCGTCCGCGTGGTGCGGTTTTTTACCTATCCCACGGGAACTCTTGAATTTTTCGGGATCAAAAGTAACCTATATGTTGGACCAGGGATATAAGCTACCACCATACAAAATTTCATTTAAATCGGTCCAGTCGTTTCTGAGATTAACCGATACAAACAGACAGACAAACAAAAAATTTGAAATTAATCTAAATTAGTTCTATTTCACTTTTTACATCCCTCTGACTCGGTTTTTAGCTTTTTTTTTTCATTGTACAGAAATTCGACCTTCACAATTTTATTATATGTATAGATTATTTTAGTGCTTGGCCCGTATTTTTACATCAAAAAAACAGAAGTTTATACCTACACAAAAAAATAATTCCTAAAACATAGTTTGTGGAGCCAAAATTTCCTAATCTGGAAACTCTACCGATAGCGTACTTGGATAATAAGACCTATGTATGATCGCTTCTAGATTCCTATTACCCGCAATATGACTGTAAAAGGTGAAAGAAAACGGAAAAATAATACATTCTGTATATATACTTTAAGTCAGACACTAAAACTTTTTTTGAAGTGAAACTTATTTAGAATCGTTGTGTCTTGAAACAAAAAAGAGACACTAAAAACGATAGACCCATAAATCTATAGGACTAAGCCTGCGAGAGAGTCGATAAGACCGATGATTAAACATAAGTGAATTTTGAAGTGAAGTAAAACTAATAGGTAATAATATTTTTTACACTAAAACAGTGAAAAATTTAAAGTGATACTTAAGAAGTTTATTTTGAATTATAATATGTTGACGGATGTAGGCTAAAGGAATATTAATAAAAGTTAGAGAAGAATGAAAAAAAAGAATTGTCTGTGAGTATATTCTCTGAAGTTTCACTTCTATTGTGTGTGAACTGCACACACATACACACACACACACTTTTTTTGTTTTGATTTTAATACTAGAACTATATTATATTGTATTTACGTGTGATACTATGTTGTCTGTAATGCATGCATTTGTTCACTAATTAGTAAACATTTCTTTATACTTTAAATAAACAATCTACAAAAAACACTAAAACTACATCCTAAAGTTAAACTAGTGGCTAAAAATAAAAACTAACCACAGACCGCTGTTAAGAGAAACCTGTTGGATAGATGTCTCTTATTTTATCTTCTTATATCAAATATGTACTGGAGTCGAATTTAATTATTTGAATGTTTATCATTTCCACTTATTCCTTTATGCTTAATTTTTTTATTTATTAGTCTTAAGCTAACAATAACGGACCATTATGATTGCGGCGTAATTCTATTCGGTTCTACCAAGACAGTGCTACCGTCTTCATAGTCTTTATTTCTCTATTCATACTGCAATTCATGTTGCCTGCAAATATTTTCCAATACCAAAGAGGCAATCTCACGGTTTTACTATTCAATGTTGTAAAAGCAATAAATTACGTTGATAATATTTTCCTATGGTTTATGGAAACTTCACGGTTATAAATTTTATTGTTTGATAACACTAAACTATTGCGTATTTGGCAATTAAAAGAAACTATTGTTCTTTTGGGGACATGGCTGAGCCATTTGATACAACGTTATACGGTACTTATATTTAATTTTTAAGAAGCAATCATCTCTTGGTTAACGGCGGGTTGACTCGAAGTAACTTTAATAAAAATGTAAATTCTTAGTTTCAATGTGTTCGTAGTCGATGTTAGATTACTTGATAAATTTTTTAAAGAATCTTCAATCATTTACTGTGGGCTGCGGTTTTAAAATTGTCCATTTCACACATAATTATCGCAAGGGTTACTTTTGGAAACATACATTATGGCGATTTATATTGATCAATTTTTTAAAAGCTGTGAATAAGGTACAAAATATTCAAAATAAAATAAACTAACCTTCATATTAATTTTAATCAGGCTAAGTTTTCTTCGTTGTAATAGTTTATAATTATATTTTTATGTAAATAAACGTACACACCTCTCCATATTTATGTTAGTATGTATTTAAATGAAACAAATATCCATTTATTAGGTCATACAATGTCGTACATGACGAGCTTAAGCGATTATTGCAATTGAGCGCTCGAAATAATGTTTGTTAATTGCCCCCTATCCTACGCCTGTCATACTTATATCGCGATGGCTGATGTCAGCTTTCAGACCAATGTCTTTACTAACTATATATATATATATATATATATATATATATATATATATATATATATATATATATATGTGTGTGTGTGTGTGTGTGTGTATAACACACAATGTGATGTGCTACATCTTGCATGGACGAACTAAATATTTTACATATAAATTAAATTTAGCATAAAATTGTACTAGGATATTCTTCTCAGCTGGTGTAGCTAGAACCTACTCACCAGGGGTGCAAATTTTAAGGGCACTATCTCATACGTTTTTTTTTTTGTTTTAATATGATCAACCCTGAATCTACACATTTTAGAAGAGAGGGGGAATAAAGTGACATTCTAGTCCGAATTGTTGGATAATGAGCTCGTATTTTACAACAATGCTAGAATACAAACATAACTTAAGTCTCTCTAATTTAAATGAAAAAGTATAGTCTTAAGCACAAGTAGTCGCTCAGCCAGAAAAGGTAGCAACCCAAATTAAAACCTGTCGGCAATTCTTGACAAAGCATGATACTTTGTCGACGCAACATCTCTTATCGGAGACCTAGGTCTTAACCTCGTTGAAGCCAGTAATTATAGTCATTAACGTGTTACCTACAAAGGCAACGTTAGTATACTGACTACATCGTGACTGATATAATACCACTTTATGTTCGTAATAAAACAAAGATATTACGACTTTTAAATCTTACTCCGTATATACTTTATTACTTTGAAACTTTTCTTTATCTAATTTTTATTCAAAACATTTAATAAACATATTTAAAACATAACTTTTATAACATATTATAATTTAATTTAATTTTTTTTTTAAACTAAATTAGTTAAAATAAATAAATTAAAAAGAAACTTATTAAGAAAAACATATTGAGATGATATTGCAAACAGGTCTAATCACTAACTAATACTATCCCATAATCCATGCATTTTTGTGGTACAGTTTCATGAGAAACTATCACACTTTCAGATTTGGGCTTTGAGATAGTAATTTCAATTTATTTCTAGATGTGTTATCTATCATAAATATATTATTTTACACACAATAAAAAAAATAGAAGATATTTAAAATAATTTTTATTAATTAGAATATTATTGTATTCCTAACGCCATCTGTCGAAAATCATACAACCAATAAGACATGTGTAATATCAAGATATTTTTTTAACTATCTTAAAAATTATTACTAAGTAGAAAACTTCGCGAGCCCTCCTAGCACCGCTTTTTGCTAGTTTAAATAACAAAGTGCTGGTTGGAAAACCTAGTAGTGTTTTTCTATAACAAAACAAATGAAGGGTGCTTTGTAGCGTTCTCTATAATAATCACAAAATAAGAAGCCCGATTTGACAGTTAACCGATTATCACGATAAATCGATTAAATATATACAACTTTGTGATCGATTGATTTATTTTAAGTTAATTACTTTTTGTGTCGCACAAATACTTCACAAAATCGATATGGAGCGCGAAAGTATGTCCTGGATTGGGTTTTGCGTACCGCATGCATTTATAACGTATCAAAATTAATCTACTGATTTTTTTTTATTATTTTACCCGTATATATAAATTAATTATATTGTTTTTATTCCCGATACATATTGGGCAATTATTTAGTATTATTGTTTTAGTATAAATACATAAATAACAATCTAATGTTTTGGAATAAATATGTATTATAGCTTTTCCTGAATCGAATTGAGTTAATGAAATACAACAACCTTTTGGTAGCAAAACTAAAATTAAGAATAAGACGCCTTAAAACGTCACTGTTTTTAGGATTTCGCCATAGACTAATACGACATTACAGAATTCATAAAAAAATAATGTTATATTATATATATATATTTCATATATATATATAATATAACTATTTCATATATAATATAAATTTATAATCGAATACAATGCAAGAAAACTTAACTTATTTGTATTGTATTCTACTCATAGTCTCTCAAGACTATAAGTAGAATACTGAGCCTAGATCCCCGTCTTCTATGGGTAAGGTGCCCAGAAGGCTGGCTACGTTTCCTCGCTGGATCGCCATACTGATCCGTTGGCCGAGGTAAGCACCAGCCCTCTGATCACCTGAAGAGTCAATGAGTCGTTTCGATAAATTTTGGTAGAGGCTCATGGCCTCAGGACCCCACGGTCCAAGCGTCTCGACAGCAAACGGCACAAACATATAACTCTCATGGAGGGTTGCATATTGGCGCCGGTTGAGTAATTCGGCTGTTTCCGCCGCTGAACCGGCTGATCTAGACGTGTTTGATAAATGGGGTGGGGCCAACGTGTCTACGCAAGTCGCATCCCACACCAAAGGCTTGCCACGCTGCCAGGGAATTAGAGTCATTCCGTCGGGACGCCTACCATCGTCACGTGCAATACCGTGCGGCTCCAATAAAGCCGGCACGTTAGCGGTGGCAAGCGCCCTCCGTAAGACATCATTCAAGGCAGCGTGGCGTGACAATCTGCCGGCACTGCGGCGGCAAGAAAGACCGTGGTATTACCCGGGCCGATTATCTCTGCTCCACAGGCGCATGTGTGTGGTGCACATATGCGAGAACCCAAGCGCAGATTTATAGCCAAAGAAAAGGAAGTATTATCCATTAATGTACCTATGTTTGGGGAGGGGATAGCTTCGAGCCAGAAACCAGACTCTTTGCGGGAAACGGCAAGGATGCGGGCACGTCCTGTAGAGTTAGCAGAATTTAAAAGTTCTGTATTTAATCCTCTACAAATAGGTTCATCCCAGCATCGTTGCAAATTCAGAATCGTGGGAATGTCTTCACCAGGGCAGACCATTTTCCAGGCGTTTAGAGCTTCATTTAAGAATGATGTACTGGCATTATTCCAGTGTTGCATAATTTTTTAAAATAATAGGCTAGTGCTATAACCGGATGAAAGAAAAGCCGATAGAGCAACGCTAGAGATTTTGCGAATGCCTAAGCCTCCTTACCTAATGAGTAGGGAAGCTTGAATCCAGCAGCTGTCTGAAAGTTCACAATTTAAAATTTTAGCAAATACATCTTTGATGCGGTCATCTAGTGGTTTTATAAGATTAGAAAATTTACAAAGCGGGACGCATCGTAAGACATATGTTAATTTTGGTACAAACAGACAATGTCGTATAATGTGATATGCAATTTGAGAGTGAATATCGAAAAGTTTAGAGCATGATAGATCAAATTTGGCTGATTGTTCAAACAGATAATTTGGTATGGCCTCATCTAGAATACGGGCTCCAAGCAGGCGAAGGAAATCCTTTTCCACGACCTTAATACCGGGTGCGACGACATTGAACATATTGTCACTTTCGTTTTTAGACAGATTATCGGACAAGAAAATTTCGCATTTTGAGAAATTTAACTCTAATCCTATTGAATTAAATTTTGAAATCAGACTAAGTCTTGGAGTACAGTTTCTGCATCGCCGCCTAATGTCCCATCGTCTAGGTACCATACATTAAATTTCGACTTGAGGGATTCGATGATCGGATGGATCGCCAAGCTGAAGATGGCCGGTCCTAGCGGATCGCCCTGTTGACAGCCCACAGATGATAGAATAAGATTGCTTTTATACATAATATTTGTGGGTTTTGAATAGCTTTCACAAAGATAATTTAATATTTCTGGAATATTAGATATTACTTCGTCTAGCATGACGGACCTGTCGACAAAGTTAAAGGCATTCTTTACATCTACTTTTAAAATAACTTCTCCGCATTTAGTGTTTATGAATGATCGTAAAGAATGTACGGCTGTTTCACAGCCTCCTATAGAACGGAAACCTAATTGTAAGGGTTGGAATTTGTTTTTCAATTTTGTGGATATACAGCGGCAACAAACCTTCGAGGCGATTCGTCATAGCGAATTGCCTACGGCGATCGGTCTGATACCGCCATCTTTGTATTTTAAAGCTATTAAAATATATATTATTTGGAGGAAAATAATAATTGAAATATTTTTTAAACCTAATATAATGCACCAGGAAAAAAATATCTATGTTATCAACGAAATAAATTAATCGTTATTGGCTTTCAGTTTTGTTGATATTATGTAAAGTTACTTCTATTGACTTTCTTAAATGTCAAATCGGGCTTCTTATTTTGTGGTTATTATAGGATGTCGGTCACATTTTTTTCTGGGATTCCTAATATTCTTATTCCAAGTTGTTGCTTATCAGTATTACAAATCTGATACCTACCGAAATGTTATAATTTAATATATACTTACAATATAAACATATCAAATAATTATAATAATGCAGATAAGTTATTATAAAAACTTTAATAGTTTTATTACAAAAATGTCATTCGGCAAATATAGAATTCAATTATCTCAGAACGTTGACCACTTTACCAAGTATCTAATATCAGGTTGAGTAATTTTCAACAAAACTTATTATATTGTACATGGTCAGTTTATTATCAACATAGGCACGCCATCTATGGAAAAGGTACGGTTTTCCGTAAAGAGGCGCGCCGTGGTGAAGTTCAAAAGCTTTGCATCATACCTTTCGGAAAGTATCTGGTAACTTTCTAGCTTTGTGCTCTTTCAAGATATCAGTAGGTGGCGCTCTATACAATGTCATATTATGCCCCGAAAATGTATATAATACGACATTATACGTTTATACGTATGATGTCTTATTAATAGAGGTCAAATTAATGGTGCATTTTATTTATTTATCTATCACTCAGTTTATTTTCTAGTAGAGTTTTCCCCGCGGCCACGCCGCGTGAAACCCCTAGGTTAGCCTAGGTAATAGCTCTATGTTACGTACATAAAAAATTACTTATAGAAACCTTCAATATTTAAGTTTCTTGTTGAATTTTATTTTATTTATTTATTATATAGGTACACCAACAGCATAGTACACATTAATAAGACTGTGACATAATAAACATAACAATTATATAAATGCATACATGCCAATAACAGGCGTACACAGCTTTATCTACAGTTTGTCAGTATTAAATTAGAATTTATATAAATTTAATTTGAGTTAGATTATAATATCAATAAATGAGTAATGAATTCACTACATTTACAAAGAAACTAAGTCAGTGCAGTGTAGACAACTGCACAGCAAAACATAAAGAAAAGTCGCAGACAACCTGATTTGAAGTACCTAATACGTAGGTAATGAATGACATGTGGGCAACCTGACAACTTATTCGTTATTGAATTACAGTGATGGTTGTCTACATCGCAATTTCAGCGCCATCTATTTTGCTAATCCGTCTATTCCAAGTAAACGACATCTTTTATCGCAATAAAACGTATCCTAAGCGTTGATTCGGGATATAACCCATCTCTCTGTCGAGTCTCGTTCATATAGGTTCTGTAGTTTTCGAAAAGGATGCGATCGCAGCGTCATCTTTTTCGTTATTTCCATCTATCCGGCGGAAACGACGTCATTTATCCTGATAAAAAAGTATCCCAAGTTACTCCCCGGGATATGAGCTTGCTCTGTGTCGAAAATAATAATAATATCAGCCCATAAATGTCCCACTGCTGGGCTCGGGCCTACCGCTATAGGGGAACGGACGTATACCCGCCACGCTTGTCTAAGGCGGCTTGGCAGGTTTGACACACCGGTTATCTCGATGTGCAGGTTGCATCACCATGTTTTCCTTCACCGTTATTAGCACGTGGTAAATGTAACAATATGCACATTAGATCAGAAAACTGACTTAAGTGGTGCATGCGTTACGGCCAGGATCAAACCCGCGTCCTTTGAGTTTGGGACGCGTGCACTAGCCATTACGCTACCACGACTTTTAACTCTGTGTCGAGTTTCATTTAAATCCGTTCAGTAGTTTTCACATGATGTTCTAAGAGACAGACAGACAAAAATTCTGAAAATTGCACTTTCGGAATCTCCTGGTCCGAACTATCCCCCCAGATTTATTTCCACATTTTTAAATGCATTGTACAAACTCGAACTCGATTTATTATAGTTTAGATCTAGATAGATAGCTTTATCTAAGGTATTGAAATATTAACCCAAGATTTATTTAGTTTCCACATCAACGTCATACATACACTATGAGATTCCTTACATTTAATCATCTGCTTTGGAAGAATCGTTAAAAACAATCACTTATTGTTCCTGAATGAAGATATATTGTAAATATGTATTGTACAATATATAGAGATATAATGATAATGTGTAACACATATGTGTGAATAATAAAGTGTTTTCTATTCTATCTTTACGGGTAATATAAGTAGGTTAATAAATGAAAGTACTGCTGAACTGATATTTAATTGCATAAAATATGAACTTTATTGAGCAGAACAGCAAAGAAAAGCATTTTAATTCCTATTTTTTTTTTCGTTACCTACGACTTTTAAAACAACACAATTTTGTTTTTAGCCGATTTCCAAAAGGAGGACATTCTCAGTTCGACTATGTTTTTTTGTATTTGTTACGCGATTTCTCCGTTAGTAGTGGACCGACTTTTTTTTATTCGAAAAAGCATATTTCTTAGGTGGTCCTATTGTCCCCAAGTCAGAATCGGATGAGTAGATTCCAGGGATATTGAAAGCAATTCTTGTTGAAGAGCACCGAGCGCCTAAATTTTTCGAAAAGCAAACTTTTATACACGTGCACTACTACTACTACACTACTACAGGCGCCTAATACTATATTTCTAAAGCTATTCAAATATTTCTGCAACTAAAAAGTAGTTTTTTTTTACATAAACAAAACGGACTTTATATTAAAAAATATTAAAATTGAACTCGGTCCTAAGTAAAACATAAAAACTATAACAAAATTGCAAAATGCACCTATTTTAAGATGTTGTAGAAAATATTTATTTTTTGGTATTTATTGTTATTGTATTCAAATTACTGCTATTCGAAAATGCTCGTCTAAACGTCACTAAAATCGTGTGTGTCAATCAAATCGACATTTCAACACGTCTACGAGTGGCGCCACCGTCTATACGCTACTGCATTTCTCTCTCTTCAAATAAAAATCATCAACGAGCTATCGATACGTCGAATCTAACTATTTACAAGCGCATTTTTCAAAATGATCAAACATTCAATCGAACGTGTGGGTTAATTTGAAAATAGTGGTTATCAAGGGCATCACAAAATAGTATAATGTACACTGCAGCTTACATAGTGGTACATTACTAATCAGTGCGGAAAGTTCCGTTTTTCGCCGGAAATGTATTTAAGGTTCAAAAATACATTTGTGCTCACTGCGTGGTGATACTAAAAATACGCTTATTAGGCCACAAAAATAATCTAAAGGCTTGGCCACAGCACCCCGAAGCGGATTGGATTCGCGACCATCAAACGAACATCAAATTCACCAACGCGCTAGTAATGTATAATTTTTTGAGCCGCTTGTATGTTCTTTATAGTCTAAAATAAAGATGGTGGACAGTATTGATAATCGTTCATTGATATCTAGACATAGAATACTAATCCACCACAAATTCAATAGTAATACGATGCGGTGGCGCGCAGAAATGTCCACGATAAAGTAACGTATAAAATGCGGTGTCTTTCCGCTTCGATGGCGCGATGCAGCGCCCTTTATGTGGCCAAGTCCTATAGGGAACTCTTTTTAACCGACTTCCAAAAGGAGGAGGTTCTCAACTTGATTGTTTTTTTTATGTATGTACACCGATTACGCTGAGATTTATGATCCGATTTACGTAATTCTTTTTTAGTTTGATGCGGAATAGGTGCCATTTGGTCCCCTACAAATTTAACATAGCTTGGCCGTAAGTGAAAACTACCCACTTTATGAACATTTTTTATGAAAAAAAAAATCCGCAGTTCTACCCATAACTAGACACTAAAAAGTAACAAATAAAAAAAAATAGTTAAAAAAACCGACTTCAAAAACTAAAAAGTATAAAATAACTTATTTCTAAAGCTATTTTTAATTATAATATCTTATTTTTAATATATGTTATCTAAAACATCTTGAAGTCGGTGCGAAGCAAAACAAAAATTTCTATATTTTGAAAATTACTAAGCACCGACTTTATTTTAATTCGGTAGTTGACACTTTTTGAGAAACAGGTTTATATTGTGCCTTATGGTCTATTTTAGTCAAAATATTAATATTTCAGTAAAAAAACAACATGAACATATTTTATTTAGGAATTTTATAAATATTTTGACATTTCGTAACGAAAACGCGTCAAGCTGTCATGGCGTCTCGCATGACGTCACGGTGTGCAAAACAAACATCTGTTTGGTTGAAGTGTTATCAAAAGTTTAAAAAATACATAATAATAAATGAATACTAATTATTACAAACACTGTATAGTACCGCTGTGTATCAGTACAACGATAAAAACACAACAGAAACTGTTTTTTTACGTGTCTAAGGGGTAAACAAATGAGGAGAAAGTGGCCACATTTTTGTGAAGATCATTTTGATGTAAGTGTTTATCAGCCCTATTTATAATTCTACGTTACCAAATGATATGGAAAATTACGTATAATATCAAATAATGGGATCTGTATCACACTTACGTTTGAAACCAAGCTGTTTACCTAGTAAATTTGATTGTAAGACAGATAGAAGAAAGCGAACTTGTAGCAGTCTAAATCGAGCATATATAACAATAAAGAACAAAAGATGATGCTATTAAGAAAGTGTGTAAATAAATCAGTTGAAAGTACTACTATATTAGCCAGTACCAGTGGTGCTAGTTTAATTCTTGAAAATTCTTCTAACACAACCACAGGTTCTTACATTAATAGTGAGTAGCTCCAATATTAATTTTCTTGAAACAATCTAATAATAATATTGTCAATTTATTTTCAGTTTTGCCCCAGGAAGAAGGTTTACAAGGTCTTAGAACAGCAAATAAATCTCTTTAAGTACTGATGACACATAAATATAGAAGTAAAGCTACTCAATCCACTATTAAACTAAGCCAGACTGTGGACCAGGCAGGATCACTAGTAGTCTTCACAAAAATCAGTTTCATTTCCATTTTAAGTGAAATCATTAAGGCCATCTGGATCCAGTATAAGCAGTTTCAAAGAAATTAATAATGGAAGAAGTCACTGTGACACTGTCTTTATATACTTCATCCGCTACTCACACAGAGTCCTCACTATCAACATTCCGCTCAACACATCCAGATCAAATCTTTCATACAAATAAAAAATATGTAAATAAATATCTTTTCCATGAACAATTTTACTTCATAGATGATAAGTCCACTAATGGCTGGTTCATATATCTTATAGAGTTCCTTTACCTTACCATCGCTTAAAATTTGACATAAGCTTCATACAAATAATGTCAAGATTCAACTGATGGTTGCGTGAGTGAATAGTAAGATATAGGAACCGGCCTTAAGTAGTCATGAACTAACCTAGTTACCCTAGTCCTAGAGCACGGTAGTTTAGTTAATTTATAAGATTGCCTCATTAAATCATTTTGTGTTTTATTTTATTATAAAATGATGAGATCAGAACCTACCTAGTGGTTACTTTATATGCTTTGATAAAGTAATGGATACACATGGCATTTCCAAAATGGTAACAAACTGTTACCATTTAAGATCATTAACATATTCATAACTGATTGCTATACAGAAAGTTTAAATTTTTTACTATTAGAAAAATTTGGATCCTGTATACAAAATATACATGTTTCCACAGCAGTCAAATATATTTATATTTGTAATTGAGCATATTTGTTTGTAGGCTTCCCATCTTTAATATAATTTTAATATGGTTTGTACTGTAGAGACACTTAATTTCTACTATGCAATTTTCACATGTACCATCCGGTGAACCAGCAGTCATTGGATATTGTTGACTTAATATGAGACCACATTTCTTAATTTTTTTAATGACGTTTCAGCTCCAAATTTTCTCTGACTGTGGGTCTTGCATCTACTTACTTCAAAAGCCTGTGATGCTGGTATCCATCCATATCTTAATTCATGCCAAAGACTACTTTTAAATTGCTCTCTTGTTTCCACTTAAATTTTTTAATGACAGCATCTGATATTACTGCATTTCTTAAAAATGACTCACATTTTTCATTATATTTTAAAACAAGTTGATACATTAAAGAGCTGGCTGTATCACTGAGAACAGAATTTTGTTGATATTTAAATAATGCACAATCCTCAAGTATCGTTTATTGTGGTTCTTTTAAAAACTTATGAGTACATTTGAATTTGATGGTAAACTAGGGTTACTACTACATATTTTAAACTGGTTCACAGTTATGATAGCTTCGATTTTTTCCAATAACTAAGGTTCTTGACTCCTGCGATGACGATAATTTCGATAGCACTTTATGATCTGGGTATATTTTACACTTTACAATACAGAAGTATGCAATCACGTTTCAAATGCACATAACTTATGGCGTCATCTCCATAACATACTTGCGATGATCTACAAAAGAAATTTCACCATTAGCATCAACATTTACGAATATTAAAATTATCATAATCTCAAAAATAATTATTAAAAAATAATACTTTGCCATATCTTAATCACAATTTTAACACTAGGTGCTATTGTTTAATGTTATAATACGTAGTATCCATAGTAGTTTGTGATATTATATACTTACACAGAAGTTTTAAGACCACAAATTGGTGTTAGTTGCGAAAAAGGCACCCAGCATAACAACATCGATTTTTGGCAAATTACTGGTTTTTACTTTTATAAAACTTGCGATTATTATATCTTGTAGTTGTAGTCGTATGAACACAGTGTATAACAATGGAAATACTATTATTTTATAGCAAAATTACTGGAAAACGATGAATTTTCACTGAGAATTCATTACAACTTGTTGTGTTTTGCACACTATGACGTCACGCGCTCTGATTGGCGTTCATTGTCACGTGACTAATGGCTGCAATGTAACAATTTTATTTCTCAAAAATATAAATTAATATTTATTATTTTAATTAAAACAATTTATTTTTGACATGTTTAGATCGTAATCTACGATATATATAAAAATCTGCCTATATTTTTCATACTGTCAACTACCGAATTAAATAAGCCATGATTGCTTAGTATATCGTTTAATATCGGTAAACTTTTGTTTTGATATAAATCTTATAATCTCGACAATTTGTCGATCTCTATAAATCGAAAGTTATTTCGTGTACAATTTTTTTAAACTTGATTTATCGACGGATTTTATCAGCCTTTTTAAGTTGACAACATCTGTTCTTATATTTGATCAATGTAGTGTTAAACGGTATTAAATCTTAATTAAAATAGGATCACACTGCATCCAAACAAATAAATTATGAAAATCTGGCTGAAATGCAATTCGTACAAGTTGCGGTTTTGCATCAATTGGAAAGTGGTGGTAACGTTGACATCGAACATGAAACAATTTCATGTTCGACATCAACGTTCTGAATATTAATTAAATTAACCTCTTTTGAACATATTTATTTATGTGTATTTCACACGAGTCAATATGTTCCAGATATCAAGACTAGCGTAAATAACGGAAAATTCATTTACGAAGTTTACAGTGCCATTAATCAAACCTGAGACCTCTGCATTTCAGTCAACTATGTGGCCGAGGCTTAGCCTATTATATCACAGAAGTACAGAAAGAAAGAACGACAAAATAATACAGACACACTTAGAACGAGCCAAGTAATCAAGATAATAATATATTAGGTACTAAAACTGAGCCACATTATAATTTCTAATATCTAATACACGTCAAGAGCAGCGTTTAATTTTGCAAATTCTCATATACGTACATACTTAGTAAACAATTTGCACAGTTTATGAACGTTTTACATACATTAAACTAATATTAATATACTCCCGCCGCGTCTCGCCACAGTTCGTATTTAATCCGTTATTTAAGGGGATTTGGCTAAGATATGCTTCAGCTAGATGGCATAATAGTCTGAAAATAATACCGCGCTTAAAACTTAAAACGTTTTATTACATCGGGAAACCAACACGTAATAAACGGGTGAGGTAAGGTCTAACTAAAATTTTAACGGGTCTAAAGCGGGTTATACACGTGCGCCCAAGTACAGTTACTTATGGCGCGACGATCTTCTTCGCCTGTGAAAGTTTTACTTTTTATATTTTAGTTCTAACCGGCTGTTGGCTTCACTCTAGTTAAAAAAACCATATGTATATGTCATGAAGTGGGCTTGTTGTAATTCTTACAAATGTCAACTTTAATTTTTACCTCAAGATATCGTAACAGCCTTGCAGGGATTTGGGTAAGAAAATACCAAATATTAACTATTTGGGCAGGGTTTCCCCTTTTTTATTGTTCAGCCTTTGATGTGACTATTCACACAGCACAGTAAGCAATGAACACCGTTTTTTTTTTTATTGGACTTGACTTTATGTTGTTGGTCCGAAGACCTTACAACTTTACCGGGGTCTTTGGGGCGAGTGCCTTCGCGAAGCGAAGGCGCTCGAGCCCGGGGGGGCAACTTGCTCGAGGGAGCTCCCTAAGGAGTTTTACCTCGGCTGGACTGTTGCCATGAATGGGGAATGAATTTAATGATGCCCACCATAGGGCGACACAAAATACTAATTGAGAACGGGCGACGGGTAATATAAAGCCCGAAGGGAAGGATCACGGCGGGCCGGGATCGGTGGTTTGCGGTGGCCTACGCTATCTTACTGCCGTTTCGCAACGTGTTATGGCTGGGAGAGAAGAAACGGCGAAAGAAACTTCCCAGCAACACGCCTAGTCTATCCTGTGGGGTGAGCTATGTCTCCTAGCGTCCCTCGCGGGGACGTGGAGAGATCTTGATTGGCGGCGTCTGAGACGCCGCCGTCTGTGTCTGTCTGTCGGTGCCTGCCAGCCTACTGTTCTAACCGTGGGCGGACTGATCCGGGCCAGCCGTTTCGTAATAACGTCGACTCTGTCCGTCAGGACGTTACGCGGTCGTCGCACAAGAGCCTTTCGACGAGGCTTATAATCGGACGCGATGAACACCGTCTACACGCCGCTACGCCTTTTATACGAAAATACTACCCTACAAAACAATAACATTGCATCATTGCCAAAAATAGCAATTACATCATAGTGTTGCCAGTATCACAAAAACAATTATAATAATTAGTTACTGATGCACTAAATTATCTAGACGATAATTTAGTGGGCTTATAAAATTAACTAAGCGGTAGAAAATGGTAATTTAATTATAAATCGAATCATCTGATAAATCTAAATGATATGTGATATTAATATGCACTATGGTTCTCATGACTACTAGGGTGGACATCTTGTAATAGTATATAATGATAAATACTCGTAACGCCATCTAGCAAAGCGAAGGTGGTATTAACAATGATGGTGTACGTCTATCACCCGGCTTTAGACGTGAATTATTCTTTATTTTTATTTCAGTGCTTACATTTTTTTATGTATCCAAACGTAGTAGTTTTTTTATAATTTGAGTATTTTTGGTTCAACGTTGTTTTAAGGTTTTGTAGAGTAAAATTCGAAAACAATGGACGTTCATCACCTTTACGAATCCTTCGTTTTGTGTGGAATGAAACATGGCCAATTTTTTTTAAATTGGCCAATTATTTGTAATTATTTTCGTCATCCTTATGTTATTTCAGAGCATATTTCACATGGGAAAAGTATGATACGCAGGGAAAATCGATGTAGTACCAGGTTAAAATGGGAACTAACCCAGGGGAACTGATAGGATAAGATGCAAATGGTAAAATGTAAAGTTGGTAACATCGTGCCCTGTTTTACCAACTTTAAAACAATTGTATAATGGTGTATAATATTTTTGAAACTTTAGTGTGTCATTAGAAAATCTACAGTGCATGTGTGTAATTTAATCACAGATAATTAAACGATGGCCTCTATAGTTGAGTGGCTTAAGCAAATGCTTAGCCCACTCTGGAGCCCGGAACCTCTCTGTTGCAAAGACCAGGTTTGATTCCTAGTATGGTAAATTTCGAAAATAATATTTATGTTTTCTGTTATGGTCTGAGTGTTTGGGATCGGCTTATGCTTAGCTATACAATGTGTGTGTTTGTCTGGCAATTATTTGTTTGATTAGGTCTTACATAATAAATGTGTGATTGTATAGACATTAAGATAAATTTTGAGTATCGGACGCTTACGCAAAATCTTTTCTTAAATATCGTTTGGTGTATACGACATTTAAATTCTATAATCATATAAGGGCGTGAGTACCCGACATCACCACCGCGCCGACAAAGTATGAAGACTAGTTCAACGTCAGCGGTGGAGCGGCGCTATAGGAGGGTGCGGACAACGTACACATATATACAAAATTTCACCGAATAGCAGAGCGATGGCCCGTGTCTTTTTTTTTATTGCAGGAGCTCAGCAGACAGGCAGACGGCCCACTTGTGATGGAAAGCGGTTACCATCGCCTATAGACATTTGCAACACCAAAGGTGCTACAAATGCGCTGCTGTTCTCTTAAGGGAGACTGGAACCTGATCTAGTGATCCGATTCCGATTCCGTTTCCGGCATTAGTATGCCGGAACACAACTCAAGGTTGTTATGGCGACATACTTTAGACCAGGGGTGTAGCCATCCCGTCGGGCAAATGCCCTACCACCTGGCTGTGGGTTGTTTTGTCGCCTCTTACGACAGGCCGCCCGGCCGCAGGAAATTGTATTCTTTCTCCGTTCCTGCAAAATCATGACTACGATCCTTTTAAAAAGTTCTGAAAAGTTCTCAGATCCTGTTTAACTAGATGGCGACACAGGTTATTCTCCTGTACCTGTGGCAATAAAAAGCGAACTATTAAACTATATCTTTACAGTGGCGCACATCTTCTAAATAAGGTTTAAAATTTAAAAGTTGAACAGTATAGTGAATTCCACAAGTATTTGTCACACTTATTCTTCGTTAGCATTTCAACTGTTACTGGGAGCAGTTAATTTATCAAGCGGGATTGCAACTTAAATTTTTAACTCAGTCTTGTTTATTCTATTTTATATTTTACTGTCCTTTCCTACCATACCTTTGGTAGAAAATTATCATAACTTGTATGAAGCGTATGAACCAGTAGTAAAGCGTATGAAAAGTACAATAACACAGAAACGTTTCTTTGCGCGAACTGTCTTTTTTTATTGCCGGAGGACAGCAAACAGGCTGATGAACCACCCGATGGAAAGTGGTTACCGTTGCCTATGGATATTTGCAACACCATAGGTGCTACCAATGTGCTCCCAGCCTAAATGTTTAGACCTAAACGGGAATTGAATCTGGCCACAGATGCCGCGGTACAACACAAGATTGTTACCGCGCGCGGCGGTATGCTCTGTCTAGATCTTTCTCACTGGAAAGGACTATCACCTAAGAAATAGGTCTTTCCTAATTTCGTGTAAGTGCTTAAACATTTTCAGGTTTAAAACGAGAATGTACACGAAGTTCTGATGTCTATAAAAATATTTATTTGTAGGCCTCACATTGAACCAAGTACAGACTCCTGGCGACTTGTATTTGTCTATGCTTTAGTTTTCAATAACGAGTTATCTATCTGTCAATTATTTGTTGCATTATTTTGTAACGTTGAATGTTAGCTAAGTACCACCGACTACTGACGCCTCACTTATTTGGGAACATCTCCACAGTAAATAAGCGTTTAGAGGCTATTTATTTAGGAGTTTTATTGCCTATCGTAATATCCTGTCTGTCCTCTGTTAATATTTTATGGAGTAAAATATGTCACGGGTGCCACCCAATAAATTTACGTCTTAGCAATAAATGCAGTTAATATAATCTCCAATAAGTACACAATTCAATATTCTCTCTTAATATTACTTCTAGGGTTTAGAATCAAATATAATATGCATTAGGTCAATATGATGCGCCTTATCGGACTGGTGAGCACGATGAATTCTCAGGACCTTACATCGTAGGCCTAAATAAAGCCTTTTCTTGGCTAGTAGTGCCGATTCCGTGGAGACTAATATGGGATCTAGTCACGAAGTTGTTCTTCCCCTCTGTTTACGCGGCACGCCGTATTCTTAAGGACGTTAAATTAACGCCACATTGGTGCCAAGCATTCACCGGACACGGAGGGTTCGCAGCCTACTTACACCGATTTAAATTAAAAAATAGCCCGGCATGCGTGTGTGACAGTGGAGGCGATGAGACGATCCAACACCTCATGCTCGAGTGCCCCATGTATGATCGACTCAGGTGCGGTCTCGAGACGGCCACGCGTATTAAGATCACCGAGGAGACTATTTTTGATTTGATCTCGGGCAAGGACTCGAGGCCGTACCTGGAGAGGTTCTGCATGCGGCTGGTCGAGGAGGCCATAGAACGCAATAAGACGAGGTGATGGGTAGTTTCATCGTCCTTGCTGGAGAACACCGCACAGGAAAATATATATAATAGTTTATGTGAGATATTAGTTTAAGTTACAATTAATAATAACCTAAGGTCTGACTACATAATAATAGTTATAATAAAAATGATAAACAAAGACCCTGACTACTTAGGGGGACGCATGGCCACACGGGCCAAAAAAAAAATGGGATCTAATAAGTTGGTTTTCAATTTTTAACTAGTTTGGAAGTCGGTCAAAGTTCTTTAAATTTAATTTAATAATAAAACATCAAAATGCGAGAGAACAATGGCCCTTCAAAGCCATCTATCTAGTCTTGTAAAATTTAGCTTTATAGATTTTTTTTAGTGGGTGGTTCGTGCGCACCTCTTGTTTAAAGAGCAGGCGTTAATGCAGGTTACATTGTATTAAATTTTATATCGCAAACTATTTCATCACCCGGCTTGAAAAGTATTTATGTCCCTTTTCGGTATGAAAACTACATTTAAACAAAATTACAGCAAAACCGATCCTAGAAGTTTTCCGTAAAAGCTTAATAGACAGACAGATCGAGTTACTGTGGCATTTTTCTCGCATTGGTCTCCCATAAAACTTCCATCCATTCCATTCCATTTGTTGCCTTAAACAAAGAGGCTAAATGAAGATTATCTTTAGATAATAAATATTATTCAATAAATAATAAACACGTGCAATCATTTCTCAAAATAAAAGTACTTTTTAATCTTCTTTTATCAAAGAAAAGAAGGTGATAAATGGAATAGCCTTGTCACATGCGAACCATATTTCATACTGGCCCTTTCACATCACATGACCGACTAATAAGACCACAGGAACGTCTGCAATTTCTATTTATTGTGTTATGTGAACTAGCACCATTATTTTACGTGTAAAATAATATCTTTTAAATCAAATTATTGTGTCCTTAGTTCGACATTTTTTATTGAAATTAGTCTTATTTAAATGTGAATTCCATATGTAGAATATTTGTCTATGATATAACGTAATAACGTTTTACCACACTAATGCTTATGCGTTTGAAGATTTTTTTAAATTTAGCTTCCGTATACGAAAGCTGAATTCGGAAGCGAAAAATAGTCGATGAATGGGCTTGATATTTTTAAATAACTTTGTATTTTAATAGACGAGCGTTTCTATATAGGGAAAAGTGTGATAACTTTTCTATGACGATTTTTCAGGGAAAAAAGAAATTTCAAATGTTTTGCAAAGTTTAGATATTAACAATTAAAAAAAAATATAAATTGAGCCATATAGGCGTGTGGACATTTAGTTAACGTTTAGCTGAGAATGGGAGAGAGACATAGCATAAAGTTCCACTTTATTTTGGTACGTGTCATGCCTGTAATACGAATCTGCGTAAGCAGCAAGTTCAAGTCCCTTGGTCTTCAAGAGACATCCGCTTCGAATCTCGTAAAGTGTGTCCGGCTCCCTCCTTCGCAAACTTTTGAACTAACTAATAAAAATGAAGTGAGTACGGATAATGCATCAAGTTTAAGCTTACAAGATGCGATGACATAAAGTTTTATGTGTTTACTCAAGGAGTTAAGTTTATAGCAGGTGTGCTTAGATGACAAGCTCTCTCTTTATAACTTTTATATTATAATATTCACCTGATTTTACTTATGTTTAATTAAGTATTGTGTTGGTAGACCCATGCTGAAATCATTATTCTGAGTTCGATTCCTAGTACGATAAATTTCGGAAACGAATTTTCCCCGTTTCTTTTAGTATGGACTGGGATCGGCCCCAGAGTAGATCGTTGTATATTACCCATAACACAAGTGTGACTTGCTTAATTCTGGGATATACAATATGCGTGTTTGTCTGCCAATTATCATCATGATTTTAGCTTATAGATCCGGCTCGATCGGTATGATACCATGCTCTCACACAATATCGGCGTGAAACGGTTAGCCTGGAGTTAATCCCGTTGTCCTACTCCCCAATCCCCGTATTCCATTCACCTATCCCTTTCCTATTTATTCCATATCCCATTCTTCCTGTCTGATCCTCCTATCCCTTCCTAAAGGCTGACGATGCGTTGGCTTCGAACGTGCTGTTGCAATCGTCTATAGGCAACGGTACCCTCTTTCCAGTACTTTCCAGTTTGCCTGTTTGCCACCGTCACAATAAAAAAAACCCTGCGGTTACAGAAAATTATTCAAATATAGGGTAAAATATATACTATTCTTGTCACCTCAATGATTCATTAATTACTTTGCTCATTATTGTCTTTGTTTAACTACAACAAATAACATTAAAGCAGTTTTATTGTCACAGTTGTTATAGTTTTGAAAACAATACAATAGCAAATTTTCTTCACTTATTGTTTGTTTTTTTAGGAGATTGTTTACTTTATTTGAAACGTTAGTTAACGATGATCATTTATGTGATATATTCAATAGCATAGATTGTACAAGTTGTTGTTTTTAGGATTCCGTAACTAGATGAGAAAAATCGTAATCGTTATTTCTACGGATATATACGTAATATATAGATATTTGTAGAGGTGACATAATGTATTTCTACTTGGTAGTTTGTGGATCACGCAACGTTCACTCGTTGACCACGCGAGGCTTACTGTTCGGTGGGTGCTCGGTGAGTCTGAGCTATATCACTTACAGGATTCAAAGAGTATGAATATAAAATACAAATCTTACACGAAACATATAGCGTGCTACAACTACACAGTAATAAACATTCTAGCTGTTACTCGCGGCTTCGCTCGCGTAGATTATATAGTCATGGTTTGAGCAAACTTTCTACACCTTTTAAAAAACTTCTTACAGGTTGAATTTCTAAAAACGCCGATACACGTAACATTTACTTATATATATATATATATACATATATATATATATATATATATATATATATATATATATATATATATATATATATATATATATATATAAATCTTCGTGTTTCTTACTTTGTAAAGGACGGATTTTCATATAAACTTTTACCCCCTATTTTACCGTCTTAGGGGTTAACTTTTCAAAAATCCTTTTTTAGGACGCATCTACAGTATAAAAAGAACCGGCATGCAAATTTTCACGGTCCTAGCCCCAGTAATTTGAGCTGTGCGTTGATATGTCAGTTGGACAGTGAGGTCACGTAATACATACGTATAACATATATACGTATATATACGACTATACGCGTAACATATATTTTGATGAACCCTGAAATGTAATACTCTAATCAATTTAATGGTACATTTATTTTATTAATACAAAAATAACTACACAAATCTATCACTAGATTGATGATTTTAATCAATCTATGGTCATTCATTTAACATGAATTTAATATTTGGGCTTGTAATGTATTAATGTATTATTCAGTCGTAACATGAGTTCATTAAATTTTACCTTGTTTGATCGACAATATATTTTTTTTATATAAAATAAACTTACAGATCAAAACTCTATTACTTATCAATGTTTGTAAATATCCGCTGCTATTCTACTGGAACTTTCATTTTTCTGTGAATTAATTGTTTTATCAATATATTATGTGACCGTAATTATTATATCTATTCATATGACTTCGGTAGAATATGTTTTTTCCTTCCCTATAGCACACTTCCTCTGTCATACCAATAATCTTCATGTAAAATATTTCATACAATCCATTCATGCTTTTTTTATGTACCTAATTCTTATATACATCAATCTTCTAGTTTAACATTCTGTTTTTCATATGATTTTCATTCCTCTCCATTACATGCCCATTACGCCATTATATTCTCGGCTTTAAAAATATAAATATTATTTTAGTCTTCTAAATGGGACATAATATTATTATGAAATACGACCAGCCGTTGGGAGCCATTCAGCTACTGGGAGTTCGGCCCCGTCCCTTTCAGTATCATGGAGGGCACTCGAGCGTTTCGACGGTACGATAGCTTTCCGAATAGACGAGGACATGCAATGGTCCAAAGCTATTCTATGATATTTATTAAATCAAATACAAATACCATTTTTATTTGGTAAAATTGTAGTGATGTAAATGTATAAATACCGCTGTAAATGTTGATGTCCCTATTTTCAAATTCTCCAGTCGTTCGAGAATACAACATAAAATCATCTTATTATAACATAATATTTCTTCATAATACAATGGTCTTATAGTGACAGCAATTCCTTCCACTTGGGAGATTTCAGTCAAGCAAGTTCGTACGTGACACTTCCATGGTTCGTGGATGACGAGGGAGGAACAGAGTGTGGCATGACAACAGGACTACAACTGGCCTGAAAAAGTGTAACAATATATAATGTATTCACCAATTTACATAGGTAACCAACCAATAGGATTACGACATTTACAAATGCATACATACATAACTTCACGCCAGTTCCCTTGCGGGGTAGGCACGAACAACAGAGCGCCATTTAGGCCCATTCTTACACACCTCACTTGCTTCTTTGACATTCATAACTCTTGTCATGCACGCTCGTCTGTTCTTAAGGCTCCTGACATCACCCATCATTTACAAATGTCCTACCCAAATTAAAGTAGCCTTATATACTCCTTATATATATATATATATATATATATATATATATATATATATATATATATATATATATATATATATATATATATATATATATATATATATATATATATATATATATATATATAGTATTCATATTTTTAAGTTGGCGTTGTATCGAAAAATTTTCCAGCAGAGCAATAAAATGTGCCAAATGACAACCTTAATTGTTATAACTACGGTGTACAAATTCTGTTTGCTGTTCTATTTGCTATTATATGTTGTACTTTGTAAGTAATCGTTTTATCTTTTAATAATAGTTTTTCTTTTCTTTTTGGATGATAATTAGGAAGATAGCAATATTTTGCGGCCGTGGGACGCGGCAGTGTCATACATAAGGAAATAGTTTTGAATTTCAACATTATCAGCTCAGGCTCCATTGAACGGGCGGATGATGTCTTTTAATTGAGGCTTATAAAAATTGCAGATCTTAAACAATGTCACCCATTCATCATTAATTGTATTGAATATATAAGCATCCAGCCTGATACGTTAGTCAGTTACTCTAATAGAAATACATACAAATAACTTACGTAGGTGTTGTTATGTTCTTGATATTATTATTAGCTAGCAATACGGTTTAATTGATAACAGATGTGTTCTATTTAAAACTTAATAGGCGCGGTTAGAACATTAAATCGTGGAAATATACCGAAATACTGCACGTTGTGTTATGAAGATGACGTAAATGAAGCAGCGTAAGTATATTTTTTTGTTTGCCTGATATTTTTCCAGCATTAATTTGTGCGTTTTACGCGATTTTGATTGGATACGATTTTTTTTTGGATAAAAGTAGATGATGTTATATTTGATTACTTAATTGAGATGACCTTCCTCTAATGGCTTGTGATAAGTTGCAGTTTAAGTATTGAAAAGAGTTTTAAATTTTATTCTTTCTTTATTCTTTATTGTACAAAAAAAGTTACATACAAAATTATAGCATAGTGGTGATTTACAAAGGCGAGGTTAACCCTAAGAGAGTTTTCTTCCAGCAAACCAATGAATCTAGCGAGAAGGGGAGATGCAAAAGGCAGGGTTGTGTACATAAAAGATATTTAAGGATATAAGATATAATATAAACAGATTAAGAAAGATAAATAAATTATATACAATCCACGGATACAAATATTGTATCCGTGCAGGAACGGAGAAAGAATACAATTTCTTGCGGCCCGGCGGCCTGTCGTAAGAGGCGACTAAACAACCCACAGCCAGGTGGTAGAGTATTTGCTCGACTGGATGGCGACCACCCCTGGTCTAGAGTATGCCGCCATAACAACCTTGTGTTGTGTTCCGGCATTAGTGACCAGGTTCCAGTCTCCTTTAAGAGAGCAGCAGCGCATTTGTAGCACCTTTGGTGTTGCAAATGTCCATAGGCGATGGTAACCGCTTTCCACTAAGTGGGCCGTCTGCCTGTCTGCTGAACTCCTGCAATAAAAAAAAATAAAAAAAAATACAAGGTACTCTTAAGATACATACATACATACATATATAATGTAAAATATAGATATAAGTATAAGGATAATTTAAGATAGTGCTCTTTGACTTTTTTTTGAAACTGCTCTCCGATGAACTATCTCGGATCATATGTGGCAGGGCGTTCAATTTTTTTTTTTTTTTGGCCAGGGGAAATCCGTTTGAGGACTAAGCCGCGACAGGCACAGAAGGCTGGGGGGATGTTCGCGACCCGTGTGAGTGTGGGATTCGCCAGATCGGGGGTGGCACTAGCGTGCCCGGTCAGAACCGGTGCCACGCTATTGCCACTCCCCAGTTAGGGATACCCACTAAAACCCCTGGGTGTTCCGTCCTGCGCCTTATGCCAGGGCTACGGGAAATGGGCTGCCCGACTCCGCAGTGCCCTGGCAGGCGTGGGCCCCCCTCACTGGGCCTCTTCCTATGCCAGGGGACGTATCCCCCGGCTACTGCTTGGTCTCATTATTGCGTAGGGCGGTCTGTAACGCGCCCCACGGGAAGAGAGATGAGCGCGCGCGGAACACTCGCGCTCTCATCTCGACGGCATGTGTGGGTGAGTGAGAACCCCTATACCCCTAGGGGCCTTACCCGCGCCGCCCGCTTACGGTGGCCAAAGGTCGAGCTCGGACCTCCAGCGTCGGCGCGTCCTCCTTTGGCGGGAGCGGAGCAAGGACGTACGCTCACGCTCCCGCTCCGCCTCCTCCTTCGCAAACATGACGTGCTCACAAAAGGAGGAGACGGCGTCCCATCCGGTGCGGCTCCCGACCATGGTGCGAACCACGGCCGGGAGGGCAGGGCGTTCCATAATCTAACTGCGTGGACGGAAAAAGAACCACTATAACATGCCTATGTGTGTGTGGGAGCTTTGAGAAGAAGGGATTTAAAAATTCTGCAATGTTTGTCAGAAGGAACAAGAAATTCGAAACGTTGACGAAGATAGGATTTTAATGTTTAATAATAAATATTCGCTCCGTGTAGGAACGGAGAAAGAATAAAATTTCGTGCGGCCGGGCGGTCTGTCGTAAGAGGCGATAAAACAACCCACAGCCAAGTGGTAGGGTATTTGCTCAACTGGATATGGAGTATGCCGCCATAACGACATTGAGTTGTGTTCCGGCATTAGTGACCAGGTTCCAGACTCACTTAAGAGAGCAGCAGCGCATTTGTAGCCTTTGATGTTGGAAATGTCCATAGGCGATGGTAACCGCTATCCATAAAGTGGGCCGTCTCCTGAACTCACGCAATAAAAATATAATGTAATTATTTAAAAATACAGTAAAGTGCGTGTTGCGACATTCGCAATAATTGGTTTGGTAATGGCGAAGAACATCTATTGTTGTTGCAATTTAATACGGATCCGTAAACAGCTTCTACGCGAAAATAACCTACATTTCAATTAGCTAGTGTACTTCACTTATCTTTTTCATTTTATTGAAAGTGTTTTTATATTTTAGCACATAGCATTTTTCACTTCACTTTACTTCAAAGTCTATAAAAGGTCACATACTTCACAAGTTTGGAAGCGAAAATATTTCGCCTAACAGTTACCAAATAAAAATCTCGCCTTGAAACGATTATTATTTTTAAGACCTGCCGAATGGTACTATATAGGCTTATTGTACAAAGATTTTTCTTCATCGCCTCGTTACATGTTGTACAGAGTGTTACTCAGTATTTCCTATAATAATATAATTGCAATGTAAGTAATTGTAAAATAATTATGTATAGTACCATCGCCATTTCCAATCTAATTTACTTACTCCTGACACGGATTGTCTAGCAGAGATATCTTTTTAGCGATTAGATCGCCGTTTGTATACCAATAGAATACTACTATACTCTGATTTTTAATTACCTCGTCTAAAATGACAGCTGCGAATGACCTTTTTTTTAATTCAAAGAAAGAATAAAAATATTTATTTCTAAAAATGCGAAACACTTAACAATAATTTATAATAATAACAATAGCAATGAAAATGTGTGCCTTAGTTTGCGAAATGAGGTTGGCACTCAGTTTTTGGTGTGCCGAAACATAGTCCGACACAGCATTGATTTTCAGTGCCCACCTTAATCACAAAAGTCATACGACCCACGGTAAAAACAAGTTAAGTTAAATTAAATTATAGTCAACGAAAGGAATAATAACAGACAACAGTGATAGCATAATTAAAAAAAAAGATAAGTACCATAATTCATATCTGAGATGTGTTAAGGTAGGTAGTCTATGAATTTGCTGTCGACCAGCGAAAAGCGTATCGAAATCGGCCTCATAGTTTTTACGTGAATCCCGAACAAACAGACAAGAAATCTAAAAAAAAATCGCATCGTGTTCTCCATCGTTTATATAGTCTATTTCAGTTGTTTTATTTGAAATAGCGTCACTGTACAGAAACGGCATGTTTAGAATTTTATAATATTACAGATTTTGTGAAAACTGTGTAATCTTTATTTATTAAATAAATAAATAGACGGACATGACACAACTTCAAAATCTCCATCTTATTAAAAAAAAGACAAACTGTAAAGTCTAAAATAAACAAGACATTTTCTAACGGCCGTGAGCCATTAGCGTGAAAACGTACAGAGAGCCAAAGTTTTAATACATAGCTGCATGTAATGGGGCCCCACGGGAACCACAGTATATTCCTATAAGTATTTTAATGTTGGTAAACTGAGTACGTACAAACTATCACGCGTGTTTTCTGGAGGGATACTTAGAGAATAAGAATATTCGCTTATAACAAACTTGGCGTACCGTAGCATTTCAAGTCATTTTTATATTACCGATTTTTTCAGAACTGTACATAAAGGGACTCTTCAAAGAGAGCATATACATATGTTTAATCACGATTGGCAGCATATTGGCTCCCTTAGGGCCATAGCTTCTTAGAGCCACAAAGCACCCGGTAACAGACTTCAACAGGTAGATGTCGCGTTGTCAACCAGTAAACGTTGCGTTATTCACAAATTGTCGAGTAGTCTGTCAGCGATTGGTGCTAGGTCTAAATGTGGATAACTCCAAGCTCCGGATTATTACTTCTGTTCAGTCGCAATTCGCGTGTGGACAGCTTGCGAGCAAGGTGTGTGTAGCTTGAGAGTATGCCGCCATAACAACTGTTCTGGCATTAGTTGCCAGGTTCCAGTGCCCCTTTAGAGGGCGGCAGCACATTTATACTAAATTTGGTGTTACACTATAAATAGGCGATGGTAACCCTTTCCCGTCAGGTGAGCCATCTGCCTGTCTGCTCAACTCATGCAATAAAAAAGGCGGTCCAGTGCTGGCCATTGACTATGCGGTTCTAATGAGCTAAGACCTATAGTGTTTATGGGAAACTAATTACTTGCTATCAGATGGAGCGTCTGCCTGTTTGCCTACAAACATAAAAAACCGTTGCTAAAAACGTCAGCAGTTTAGTTGTGGTAAGTTCGTCGCGGTCTATCGATATAAACTCTCCCATATTATATAATAACCGAAAATCATATCCTGAGAAAGTTGTAAAAAGTAGAAAACTTTAATATTAATTTTAACAAGTTAATTTAGATAATATTAGAAAGTTCAAAAGTAGACATTTCGCAGCTACCGCAGCCTTCATCGTGAAATTGCTTATCATATTAAAGTTAAAACTTTATAGTTCGGTCATATTTAGAATGAGATCGAGGCGAGGCATCGAACTTTTGCAAATGAATTCTCGAATTTTAAATTTAGCTACTTTGCATTCAACTTTCATAGTTTCATAGTCTCAGAATTTAGAATCACCAAATATAATATTATATCAATTCCAATTCAATTTCAAATGGAATCATTTCTTGATCACTAAGAATCTCACTAATGTTACATATGATGTAATCTTTCTACTTTCTTTCTTTTTAAGACGAACAGGCGGTATCCTCCATGCTTATCCAAGGTGTACTACCGTGTTACATACATCGACCTATGTGGTTGAGTGATCTAAGCCTTTGCCCACCTAGATCAATGGAATGCAAATTCCTAAGTCCTGGTATATTAGATTTTGTAAATGAACTTTTCGTTATTTGCCATGGTCTGGTTGTCTGGGATTGACCCCACATTTGCTCGTTGTTTATCACTCATAATACAAGCTTAAATGTAATACATATGTGTTTATGTGGCGGTATGATAATACTATGATAATCGGTGGTTTCGATGTGGTAGATCCTCACTATGTTCTTCTTGACTTTTAAACAATAATATAGATTAGGAAAAAATCTGTCAAAGCCTATCGGATAAGACGCGAGTGAGTTAAATGAATTAGAACGTATTTTTACGTTCATTATATAAAATACTAGCTAACCCGGCAAACTTCGTACCGCCTCAGAATTTGATTTCTGAACGACTTTTAGGTTTAATTGATTTCTAAACGACGGGACGAACATCAAATGTTTGACAGGTAGGAATAGTTTGTAAGGGAAATCGAAATTGTTGTTTTCACTATATTCCAAGCATTTTTTTCATACTTACTCACCTTTTAAACCTTCCCTGGACTTCCACAAATAATTCAAAACCAAGATTAGCCAAATTAGTCCAGCCGTTCTCGAGTTTAAGCGAGACTAACGAACAGCAACTGATTTATATATATATATATATATATATATATATATATATATATATATATATATATATATATATATATATATATATATCATATTAGCAAGCGACTTGATACTTGCAGTATATTTTTGAGAAACACAAGCACTGGTAAGGCACATCTGATTTATGGCCGGTTCCTATATCTACCAGACGTTTATTTGCCTTACTATCTGTTACAATTAGACATAAGCTACTCGTATATACAAGTAATGTCAAACAATCGTTGGTTATGTAAGTGAGTAAATAGTAACTTATAGGAACCAGACGTTACAGCACTTCGACCGCATCGTTGGCATCATACATAAAACACCCGTATATCTGCTGTGTATCGATAACGTAGACCTTAGCTTCTTATTCTGTGTACGACATGCCAATTCCGTAGCGAATTTTAGGCTGTTGTTTTGGTTACGTTAATTCGTAAAAAATAATTGTTACATTAAAAAGATATAATATATTATTTACACAAAGCAATCCGGTATCGTGCAATCTTGGTGTAAAACGTATTTGACCTTTCAAATAATAGATTACAGATAAATCTATGCCGACAGGATTAGTTTTCTAACTGCCATATTTTTTCTTGCATAGGTTTTATACATTATTTTCGGAGTCATGATATTGCAATAATATCATTGTTCCGCGAATTGAATTTAGTTATTTGTTACGAGTAAAATTTTTCCAATCGATGAACCCTATTTTCAAGCAATTTGTACACAACTTTGACGTGCAATCTGTCTACTAAAAATGTGCATCCGTATAGAAAATTGGCAATAAGCGTCTAAGCCGGCTTCGGACGAAGAATGCCCCGGGATAAATTTGGAGAGAGACGTGCGCTAGATGGCCACGTGCTTTACGCTCGTTTCATTTTTTTATCATCGAGGCTCCGTTATTAGTGATTATGAACATAATATAATTTGATTGTCTTATCTAATGAGTTGCTTACAATATTTAAGTATACCTTTTACCGTTTATTACCGTTTTATTACATTTTATCCGTGCAGGAACGGAGAAACAATACAATTTCCTGCGGCCGGGCGGCCTGTCGTAAGAGGCGACAAAACAACCCACAGCCAGGTGGTAGGGCATTTGCCCGACTGGATGGCTACCACCCCTGGTCTAAAGTATGTCGCCATAACAACCTTGAGTTGTGTTACGGCATTAGTGATCAGGTTCCAGTCTCCCTTAAGAGAGCAGCAGCGCATTTGTAGCACCTTTGGTGTTGCAAATGTCTATAGGCGATGGTAACCGCTTTTCATCAAGTGGGCCGTCTGCCTGTCTGCTGAGCTCCTGCAATAAAAAAAAATACCTCCACTATGCGAAACGAGTCTGAGAACGTATTTTATATGTTGATGTGTTTCGTGGGAACTGGAATGAAACATAAGGTCTTCGAAGTATGGAACTTATGACGGCCTTGGAATTATTATTTTATTAGCTGTACACTGTAGCTGTGACGTCACAATTTTACCGAAGTCTGTATTTTTTTATTTCATCAAATCGAACGTCGTTAGTTACTTGAATCCTGTTTGTTTCCGCTCGCACAATTTGCTTCCTGGCAATTTCCTAAGAACGTTTTGAACATAATCTTAGGAAATTTAGAAAAAAATAAGTTACAATAAATTTCAACACATACCTAACTACGTCAGTCACTGTGACTGCCACTAAAGGAGATCTATAAAAAAATTGTTATGGGTGGTTTGGAAAATTGACATGATTTAATGAGAACAATTCAACAATCCAAATATCTGTCTAATGTAAAAGAAGTTAACACTAGGGTATTTGCAAATATGAACAGCAGATTTACACATAAACATAAAGTTAGTCTTAGATAACTGTCGATTTTACGTTTATAAAATTCATAATAAACCCGAGTGACTCTGAGTGTAGTAATTATCTATCAAATAAACGAGTGATTAAATATTATATCATTTGGATAATACAATTTAATATTTACAGTATATAGCGGTTTCGGTAACCAACGTCGATTTATGTAATAAATGTAATAACAGCCCATGAATGTCCCACTGCTGGGCTAGGGCCTCCCATTACTGGGGCACGGACAGTATACCCGCCACGCTTGTCCAAGGCGGCTTGGCAGGTTTGACACATCGGTTATCTCGATGTGCAGGTTGCATCACGATGTTTTCCTTCACCATTGTTAGCCCGTGGTAATTGTAACAATATGCACATTAGGTCAGAAAACTGCCTAAGTGGTGCATGCGTTCCGGCCAGGATCGAACCCGCGCCCTTTGGGTCTAGGACACGTGCGTTAGCCATTACGCTACCACGACTGTATCATCGATTTATGGCCGGGTCCTATATCTTACAATTCATTAACTCACCTTTCCTTTGCTAAATACAGAATAAAAACACTTGTCTTGTTTTTATAATAACTCTTTCACCGGCCAGGCTGTGCGTCTTCGAAATGAGTTACTTATTGCTATAAGACAAACCAAATCTTTACCGTGCTTTAAAAATCAGGTTCAGAAGCATTACTTTTCTATTATGTATTCCTTAATTTATTGGTTAGCCAAAAAGAGATCGCTTTCAGCATTAAGGCCGCCCTATGTTCAACATTTATTGTAACTACTTTTTAAAAAAGTAATTTTCATTTTTAGGGAACAATAAAGAATTATTCACTAATTCTGAATATAAGTATATGTATATTTGTATAGTCATATGTATATACGTATATGTATATACGTATGTGTATATACATACGTATATATGTTTATATTGTTTTGTACTTGTATGTGGTATGTAATATATTTATTTATCATTAATAATTATTTATTAACTGCACCACAGCCAGTATTAAAAGTAATGTTACAACTCAGGTCCCGACAAAAACAAAATCCACCTGCATATCTGAACCAAAACACATTTTATTACCTGCTGGCATTTAAACTAATTGTAACTCTTTTATGATCGACTTCTTTTGTTTACGTCGTGTTTAAAATTGTGATTAGAAAACAGCCCATTGTTTTATTGTACTCTTTTATGGCAGTTTGCGGTCGAGTCATTAGCCACGTGTGGCGGATTAAGTCGACTTAGATACGGGGACATTGCATTTGTGCAGTATAAAACGATGACCTGATGGAGGGGAAGGGAGTCGAGCGAGAACCACGATCAAGGCGAGACTGTGTACATATCGGGAATATCTATTAGTGACGGACTTTGCGCGTTTTATGTAATTACGACCTTCTGAATTACGTTTGTATTTGTTGTGTTCGGTTATAATTGTACTTGTGTTATACGTGTTTGTATAGTTCTAATAAACTATAATAATTATTATTCCAACGGCATTTTAATTCGAGTCCCGCTAAACTCGTAACGGTATTAATCCCTGCCAAGGGTTGCCTGGAAAAGATCGCTTTTTAGCGATAAGGTCGTCCGTTGTATCTGTTATCTTTTTCTACTTCTGTTTGTTTATGCTTTGGTGTATTTATAAAGGGTTATTTATCTACGTATCTTATCATCGGTAGAAATTTGACATTGCTTGTTTGGAACTTATGTCACATAATAACTGATAGTAAGGCAAATGAACGGTTAGTAAGATATGGGAACCGGCCATTAGATAGTATAATAATAAGAATACAGCTTTAAGGATCAAAGTCAAGAATAAAGTAAAATCAATATTTACACATAATATCCAAGTAATCGGATGCATTATTCAATAATAATATTTGTAGACATCCCTCGGAGTAGCGTAACCTATTTCGGCTACGATCTCAGTTTTGACCTTTCCGGGCCGGTTTTATACGAAATATTCACATAAGAAAATGTTATTCATATTTCAATTCATCGTTTTTGTAGAAAATATTCTTATTCAAAACTAGTACTGAGGATAGATTAATATCAAATGTTATCTGTCTTTACGTAAATTCGAGTTGTCAAGGTTGAGATAACTGCGACTCACTAGTTCAGGGTTCAGGGGTCCTCCAGCAATCGGGGGAGCGGAGAATTAAACCCCTGCTGGCGAAGTGAGTCTGCCCTGCTTCCCGGGGCATTCTCAAGCACTGATGAGCAGGATCAGCGTGGGCGTAACTACGTTCTAAGTCTCGCGCTCTTCCTACCATAAGCGCGGGGCACATGGGAAGTAGGTGGTTTTAGTGGGGTATTATCACATAAGTTACCTTTCCACATAGACATGGGTACTTTGCTAAGTCCCCACACATGCCGGCAATCGACTCTGTTATCTGCGCTATCTTCTGTAGATAACTCTCATTGCTTTAGTCTAATCCCAGTAAAGGACCCGGTAGTGTACGATATGTATTTCCCCTGCCTTAAAAAAACTGCTACTCACTACTTATCCGTGGTAGAAGGCCACTGTTTTCGGGGGTATCGGTGAAATCACCTCTACTGTACGAAGTGGTACGTGCAGCCCTGCTTCCCGGGGTTAGTACCAAATCGGCGCACTAGGATGTCAGAAGAATTTAACTTTTAACTAATTACACATCCCAGACATTCTAGATAAATTCTCTCATAGGGACCCAGGTAGGTTTAGTGGGTAGTTCGTCCGGCCTCCTCCTTTAACCGAGGAGATCCCGTTTACCGTTTGGTGCAAGACTAAAATAGCAGACTCGAGCCCCTGCTTTGCTACGGGAGCATTCACTACTTGAGCAATGTTTTTAACCTAAACTATATATTTTACGCTTAACACGTGAAATCTTACACATCGAGACTACCGATGTGTTAAATTCGCCAATCCATCTTGCACTAAGTTAGGTATACCGTCCGCACCCCTAATAAGGGAACGCCTGGTGCCAGCTTTAACACTTTGTTTAAGTTTCAATTAAAACAATTAATAAGACGCCATTTTTTTATAAAAATCATCTTCAGTTTGCACATACGATGTTTTTATTTGTCAAGGTTATTCGTTCTTGACCAAGGTTAACAAGTCATAATTAAATGTAATTTAAACTAATTAAACTCATGTTCTGTTAGATTTACTGCCCAGTCCTTTTCATTCATATTTTCCTAGCAGTCCTACATTATTTGGGGCTTTCTTGAATTCATTCTCATAATACATAGAGAGATAATCTTAAAAAAGATGTATTTTGTGTTTGCTTATAAGGAAACTTGCAGACTAGCCGGTGTAAATCTACACATTGGTCTTCCCATGGCCACATGCAAGCCCACTAAATATCCAAGTCGGCTCATGAAAGTATTTGATATTTTATTGTCTGCAACGAAAAAGCTTAGGATTTTCGATGTTCTTCTTTGCTACTCGCTGTTTAGCAACTGAGTAACTAATACTCATGTTAGACGGCTTTAAGGCTTAGAGCTGAGAGGAAGTCGGTATTCAATGACATTGAATGATGCAAGATCTCTTATAAACATAACCTTGATTGAATATTATTAACACTTGATTCAATTTTAGCCTTTGAGTATATGTGCATCATCTCTTATCACTTGTGCGTTTTAACAGTAATGTTGATATTAGACGGATCAAGCAAATTGAATAAATTTGTTTAAAAGGCACAAAACTGACATGACGCAATGGCATTAAATGACATGAATGACTCATGTTTGTATTTATATGGTTCACTTTGGTTGATTCCTCCAAATTTGCTGGCAATGAACGAAAATTATTTTAAAGAAAAATCTTGCTCGTTGACAGCAATCAATCTTCTGTTTAACAAATAAAAGAAATACAGAAATAATGAAAATTTGCATAAAATAACGTTGGACAATTTCTAACAATGGGACTTTTTCAAGATACTTTATATTAATTAAAGTCTTTGTCATTCAGACAATACCTTCACGCCGATATAGGTTTATATTTTTCGCTTATAAATGGATCTTTGAAAGTTTCAGCCGTGACTGAAAAATTGAGAGGAAGAAGACTAAGGTGGTATGGCATGTAATGAAGAGACTTCTTTATAAAATACAAAATTAATATTCATATTCTTATTGGCTTATACTTTTAACGATTAAGACGAGTACGATGATATAACTCAAATTTTAACTTTTTTTGTTGCTACGTACGTACTATAATATCATTTTTTAAATTTCTGCCACTAAACACAGAGTTTCTATCCAAATAAGTAACTGATGTTCGAAAATGTGTATTGTCCAATTCCGTTCGTTTTTTATCGAGTAGAATCGATCGTATCGTCCTGACGAAAAATCAAAAACTTTAATATAATTTGTTTTTCTTTTTCAGGTACAAAATTCGGATAGCCGCACAATGCTGCAAATATTGATTATGGTAAATATCTTAAAATCATTTATTTACTACAATTACAAATGTAATAAATTATCGCACGCAAGAGCGAAGAAAGTCGTGGCAGGATTGAATAAGAAAGCATGCCCTGACAATAGAACTAATAATTTGTAAGCAGACGAAGAATATTATGCCAAAAATTTATATAAATGGCACCGAAATACCCCAAATAGATGGTTGCAATTTTTCCTTGAAGAGGGCGCGCGCTGAACGTTCCCTGAAAAGTGCACTCGAGCCTTTTGGTAACTAACTAAATTACCACTCGTCTGCAGCCGTATATTTCGTATATTTTTCAAAATTCAACTGAATGAAAAAAAATATTACTATTTTTATTCCTACTTTTCATAGACCTAATAGTTTTTGAGAAGAATGTCTGATAGAGACAGTCGGACGGACAGATATGCCGTAAAAGTGTAAGAGTTGCGTTTTTACGAAAACTGCTGTGCAGACTTAAAAGTAGTTTTTCAATAATATGTCTTTAAATTTTCCGGTTGTCTTTCCCTCTTTAAAAATATTATTAGCACTTGATTCAATTTCAACCTTTGAGGTTAGAGTGAATCATCTCTTGTTGATTATACATATATATTAAATATATGAGATATTACACAAATCGACTAAATTGATTTTTTTTTTAGTTTAAGGCTAAATTGAATTTTGTTTAAACTGATACGACGCAATGATATTCAATGACATGAATAATTCAGGTTAGTATTTATATCGATCACTTTGTTTGATTCGTCCAAATTAAAAGACAGGATGATACGTCTAATATCGGCTTTATTACTTCCTCGTTCATTTTATAACGCAGTTTCGTTGAAGGCTGCGTACACACAGAGCCAATACTAATTAATGTATATAGTTGGTCCTCGTTAGCCCTATGTGTACGCGGCCTAAGAAACATCAATCCATTGTGTTGTTTCAGTGCCAAAACGACATTGTGATTTCACAAACCTTTAGAAATAATGTTCCGCATAGATAACCTATTGTTAGTGTGACAATAGAGTGTGAAAAAGTTCCGCATTGCGTTACGTTCACCAAAAGATTCAGTTTAAAAAACAATATTTACAATACCAATAAATGAAGCTTAAGTGTCTGTGTGTAATTTTATAATGAATGCCAAAATGTGAATGATAACTGCTATTTATAGGATTCCTAATAATTTGTATCCGTTTTCATATTTTTTGTCTATCAGGTCTGTTTAGTTTCTCTCGAATAGGCCCCGAAACGCCTCCACGGATTTCATAGAAATTTTAAGGAATTAAAACAGCGATTTTATCTCAAATTTTCGTGTATGTTTCATTTCGATATCTTGCAGAGTTTAGAAACAATTAATACAAACATTTGTAACTATTACAAGATAGTACTCTTCTTCAATGCTATTACTGTCATCTAGGGAGTATTGCCGCACTAAAGCCAATTCGAGTAGAACATTCTCAGAGACTGACAATTTACTTTTATTAGCGCTGTTTGGTAAATTCAACTTTGTCAAAATTCGGCAACTTTTGTTTCTTTTTTTAAGGCTTTTACCCTATAGGTCATCAGTCCATCGCATTACACCGTTGGACGTTGGCACTGTTTGGAGTTTACTCCTTAACAATTGATTTTTATTATTATAAGGCCCCCGATATAAAAATCTTAGGAGACAGAAATTAACACAAGCCTCAACTCAAAAGCGTTACATTTTTCTAGGCAACCTTACCTTGCGCACCTTTCACTTCGTACTTAAGGAGTATACTCCAGTTGTGCGCCGGAGTTGACATACATTTTTTTATTCTAAAAGGTAATATTGTTACAACTTAGGCTCCGACAAAGACAAATTCCACGTACAGATCTGTAAAAGCACATTTTATTACCTATCGGCATTTGAACTAATTGTAATCCTTTTTGATCGTCTTCTTTTGTTCACTCATTTATTGGCATACGTTTCTAGTTATTGTGGAGAACAGCCTATTGTTCTATTGTACTCGTTTACGGCCGCTCAGGAGCATCATTAGCCACGTGTTGCGGATTATAAGTACAAGCTAATTCTAGGAAGTTATGTCGACGTTGCCGGGCGGGCACATTTGCATTTATGAAGTATAAAACAATGGCCTGATTGAGAGAGGGGGTCAGATGAGCTACATCTACGATCTAGCGTGACGTGTGTACGTTCGGGAATCTAATATTGACGGACTTTGCGCGTTTTATTGAATTACGACCTTCTCCATTACGTTGGGATTTGTTGCAATCGGTTATAATTGTACCTGTGTTATACCTGTTTGTATAGTTCTAATAAACTCTATAATAATTCTAACGGCATTTTAATTCGAGTCCCGCAAACTCGTAGCAATATTATTGAAGTCCAGCCCGATGTAAGTTGCAGGCATAGCTACATAGTTTATTATAACTACTTGATAGTCCAAATGACGCAGTTCTTGTGGCAACTCCAAAAGGCACATTTTATTAAACGGTTGAGATTGTCAATAAAAAGACACAGTTCTTGTTTGAAAACAACCAATATCATACAATTATTGTTAATTCTTAACCAATACTGTGTCTAGTTTGTAAAAGATTAAGAACTTACTTTTTAATTGGTGGTGATGAACAATAAAGTGTTTTATTCATTCACTGTATTTTTTTAATTAAACCTACTCAGCAAATCGTTCCCCTTTAAGTTCCCGCTAAAAACTACTCATCTCTTCGTCATAAATACAGAATTTACCAACAACTAAATATACAAAAAATAGAATAGTGGCGTGCCGTGGTGTGATCCCACTCGAAGTGTACAAAGCCAGAGCTTCGTCAAGAGCTCGGCAACAACGAGACCACTTCCAGTGTTCTTTACCATAAATCTTATACTATACTGCACAAAGGATCGTTGTGTGGTAGGTCTTGCTTTCAGTCAGAAAGTTTTAACATGAATTCTGATGAAATATTTTAAAATATGTTGTAGAATTGAAGGTCTCTGGTTAGGTGGGCTAATCCTTTGTCGGCCTACTTCATTACTCCAATTAGATTCCTGGCATGGTAAATTTCGTAAACGAACTTTTCTTGCCTTCTTATGGTCTGGATGTTTCAAATCGGTGGCTCGACGGATCAGCCGCTGCATATAATTATATATATAAACATTGATTATACTAAATACTTTTATTTCAGCCTAAAACTTATTACTAAACTGTTTTAGCAACTTCATTTGCGCGGACTAAAACTTATATTCGTGTTTCCTGAACCTAGCAAGATATCGAAATGAAACATACACGAAAGTGTAAAATTGCCTTTTAATCCGTAAGTTTTGTTATTGAAATCTGTAATCCGTTTCGTCGGAGCCCATTCAAAACCAACATTTAGAGAGACTGACACATAAAAATTTTAAAATGGTCACATGTGATTATAAATCGTATACATAAATAGTATTCACTTACATTTTAGCATTTATTTTGAAGTAGTATCGAATACAGAAAATTGAATATTTTGGCATATATTTACCTAACTCATCGTAGTGGTCTATTATCGCTGCTCTTCATCAGGACAGGACGTCAGACAGCAGACACGGTTCCAGCTCTGAGAGCTCAATTCTACTTACATATGTATACCTTACGAACCGAAGCAAATGAGGTGTGTAAGAATAAACCTGAATGGCCCTCTGTTGTTCGTGCCTACCCCGCAAGGGAACTAGCGTGAAGTTATGTATGTATGTATGTATATATGTATATATGTATATGTGTACCTTGTTTTTTCTTACAAGGTAAATTTTTGCGTAAAATTATAAATATAAAACAATTCCTACTGTAGTATCTAACTTTAGATGTGGCTTAAACATCAATAAAAGTGCTTTTAAAAAAAAATCAATGCAAAAATCCTATTTGTAAAGTATGATAATTATCTTCTAAGAATATAGTCTTTAGATGGTAAATATTTACTACTGTAATATCTAACTTTATATGTGGCTTAGGTTGTTTAAGACATTTAAACATGATTAAATACTGCATTTTTAAAAATTCATTCATTGCAAAAACCTAAAAAAGTATTTGTATTGTAAAATGATCTTCTAAGGATAAACCGTGTATACGTTGTTCTATAATACACGTAATATGCACATTAAGGGCCGCTTGCATAACGATCGCCTTTAAATAAAATCAGTTAATTATATTAAACTGCCTAAATACGTTTTACACCAAACGTATTGACAGTTCTTTAAACATATTAAGCGGCAAAATTTACGTTGTACAAGACGCTAATTGTATTTAAGGGTGTTAAATACGTTTTGTGTTTCTTAAATAAATTTAAGCAACATTATGTAAGCGGCCCTTAGTTATATCTAAGTAGTAAAGTAGGCTTAAAACGGTTTAAAGGTAGAAAAACATAAGTACATCTCACAAGCTGTTTGTATATTTTATTTTCCTAAAAATTACATTAAGAACTTAAAGAAAAAGGTTCTACATTAAATTGATCCATACAACATAACCTATTTTGCTGCATACATTATTTTTCCGATATTCATCACGATTTTTATAAATTTATCATATTTGGTGTTAAAATACATCAATTGACAATACAATCGCTGAAATAACTTCATAAACAAAACAAATTCTGGTGTGCATGTTGAAAACACATTTAAAATTTTATTTTTAAGTTCTTATTACATGTAGGTTTTATTACATGCTTATTGAATAATTTTCTTATCAACACAAGTTAAAAGCATGTTCTAGAACAATGTTTATTCCATCTAAAATAAAAATATTTTCAAAACCACGAGCGCTATAGCGCCGCACGACATCTTAATTTTACCAATTCTATATTTGAGTTTTATTTAATGTCTAGAATATAGACTCACACGTAACATACTCTTAGTAATAGTAGACAAAAAACTAGGACATTAGCTGGACAGTTCTCGAATTTGTGCGTCATTGGCGTAGTGTAAGGGCTTCAAATTAAAGAGCAATGTGCCCAAAGAACTATCTAGTAAATAGCCGGAATATTTTGTTTTTGTTCACAGGAAATCAAATTGCCAAACGGCTGATCTGGCAGTTATCATCATCACCATTGGACATCTGCAACACCATACCTGTTACCTATCTCGTTAGGACTTTAACAACCTATTTGCGCCATTTTTGAAGTAATATACCGATATTACAGTGTTCTCGTACCGCAAAATGCACATGTATATCATGACGGAGCGACCTCCACGTGCGGTTGGCGACAGCCATGTGTCGAGGTGTGGATGGACTTGCAGTCGCCAGCGGGTAGTGCGGTGGTAGAAAGGCGACGCTGCTACCCGCTCTTACTGTTCTCCAGGACATTTCTTATTATACAGACGGTAGAACACATGTAAACCGGAGTTCTGTATCTTATTACCCATGCTTTTATTGGTAGAAAATTAACAATGAAGTCTATGGACTTGTAACCAGTACCTAAAGTACCAAATAGGACGGTAAGGGAGTAAATTACGTTAAAAGAGAAATAAACATCGTGATTCTAAATATAAAATTATTATTAAATAGTGACAGGATTAAACATAGATACATAGATATATAACAACACTATTGCTCACCAAGCAAATTAACAGACAAAACTTCAGTTCTAATATTAGGCAAAACAATAGATAAAAAATATTAAAATAAATTGTATGGATGTGGTCAGCCATACCGCCCTATTTGAAATGGACTCTAGTAAGGCAAATTAATTAATTAATAAGATATGATATAGCAGACTTCTTTTCTAAAATGCGAGAACTGATCCGTTCAGTTAATGCTCAAGTTTTTTGCCTAATTTTATACGTATATAATGATTATACATAATCATATATTCATATACCCAATACAATGGCTGATATATAATTAATTAATCACTTAGCCTAGTCATAAGACTCAATGTGAACATTAATTTATCTTTATTAACTATTCTTAATTTTAATGAGATATAGATCCGGTTTCTGAACCAAACATTTCAAATGAACAAAAATCAAACCATTAATTATATATAATATACTATAATAAATTTGTAAATGGTTCGAGTTTGTACATCGGTTGTAAATCGGAGGGGATAATTCGGATAAGATAATTACGAAAATGTAATTTTTAGATTTTTTGTCTGTCTATCTGTCTGTTAGAGCATCACGTGAAAATTACTGAACGGATTTCACAAAGCAGGCCTATGTCCCGGGTCGTAACTTAGGATACTTTTTATCCCAATAAATGACGTCGTTTCCGTGGGATAGACGAAAATAGCGAAAAAAATGGCGCTGCGATCGCATCTTTTTTCGAAACTACTGACGTATATGAATAAGACTCAACATAGTGCTAGCTTATAACCCGAGTTAACACATAGGATACTTTTTATCCCGATAAATAATGTCGTTTTCATGGAATAAACAGATTAGCAAAATAGCTGCAATCGTATTTTTTCAAACAAATACCTAACCTACATCTCATTCATTGTATTATTTCAAATCAGGTTGGCTGCGACTCGCCTCTATGTTTCGTTGCGCACTGTGTAGACTATATGGACTTAGTTTATTTGTTATTATTGTGAACTTAGTAAACAAGTAAAAGTAAAGTTTTAGGTAAAACACCTAATTAAATTTGTATATACGTAACATAGAGCCACTACCTAGGGTTTTTCACGCGACGTAGCCACGGGGAATTCTCTAGTAATGCTTCATGTTATTAATATGTATGTGCTTACATATATATAAAATGACATGAAGCTTTCTTAAATTTGTTTTGTTCGTAACTTAAAACTCCCAGTTCAAAAACTAGATGAGTGTTTGATTAGTAAGTGATAAGGGATAAGTTAATAATACATTTTTAAATTAACTTTATATTTTTATATGTATTTGTTTTATTATATAACAACATATATTTTTAACAATCAAATTATAAAATCAAGAAATGGTTTTGTTAAGATCACATTGGGTGGTCTTAATAAAACCATTAGGTAGCAACTGCTAGCAAGTAGTACATACATTGGCACGTACTACTTACTAGCAGTTGCTACCTAAATAAATGAACTAAAGATCCGAGTAAGCCTTCTAAGTCGTAGTAAGATCTTGCACGTTTTTTTATACATGTTTGATTTTTCTGTCTAGGGAATAAATACTAGGTAAAAGCCGGACTTCATAACCTCTTACCCAGCCTTAGCGAAATTGTAGATCTTTCACTGATACCAACCAAGTGTTACCGTCAGTCAAAGACAACAACAGAAAAACAGAGTTCTGGTGGTAACCCTAAAACATTATAATTAACAGTTAAGTCAACTTAGATGCTTTTTATCATCTTACAAAACGCCGAAGCAACCAACTTTGTATGAGCATTGCAAATTATCACGTAATATCTTCAACGTGTATTAATTATTATGTGAGCCTTCAGTAAAATGAGTTCTATCACGATATTTTAAAAGTGATAATAAAACGATATTTTAACGCCCCCTGTATTACATGAACATTGTTTTAGAAAATTATTTTGTAAAGGGTCACTTACTCCATTGCTACACGTAACCGTGGGTAACCATCCAAAATTCCAAAAATTTAGTTGGCTAAAAAATTACCTGATGGCTTTTTACCTAACCTATCTAAATGACTCGCCAACCGGCAGCCGACGGCTGACCGCTAAACCGTCAACTTTTTGATTTAATTCGACAATCATTATCTAGTTGGTGAAGTGTATGATAATTTAGCAGTTGCTATTTCGTAAACAATAGCTAATTAACTGGCTATTAAACTAGCTATCCATCTCTTACCACAAGAATCATATTGTACTAAATGATTTATATTGCAGTTTTCGTTCTAGGTAAATTTGCTACAGAAACCTAAAAAGTGTATCGCAGCCATCAGTAGTGAACTAAGACCAGCCATAAAGATTAGTACAGGCTATTCAACTCTAAAGCAATTTATACGACACGCATTTTCAAGGAGATATACTCAATCCTGCGATCTGACAGTTTTGATGAATCGCTGTTGTGCCTGAGAGGAAAGGATAAAACTTGGAGATCAGTAAGCTTTGTGGGTTCGTTGAACAAATGACTCCGGACCACTGAACACCTTTGAACATGATTTGATTTTGAATGTACGAGAAAGGTTTGAATCCTTGAAATGTAATTGTTTGTGGGAACGGGTTAAGTTTTAAGTGCCAAAGTCATTTTATCGCATTGACTGCATTTTTACTGTTAAATGTGGATTTTACGTGTTGAACGTCCTTAATTTAATATTTAAATGAATAAACGAAATCCCTTTTATATACTAGACGGATCAAACAAATTGAATCAACTTGGCTGAAAACTGAAAAGTATAAACTAAAAGGACACAACGTTATTCAATGACAATGAATGATTCAAGTTTGTTTATATGGGTGACTTTGGTTGATTCATCCAAATTGAAAGACAGAAATTAACCGTCTAATATCGGCTGTATAAAGCGATTCCTTCGACCGTTGTCACCTTCATTACACCTTGTTGATAAACTGTTTTAATGCCAGTTCTCTCGAAAAAAGGTAGGAATTAACAAAAACAAAACCGACTCCAAACTAAAAAGCATAAAATAAATATTTAACCGACTTCTTTTTACAACATTTTGAAATTGGTGCCAAGTGAAACATAAAAAATAATTTAAACATTTATTGTTGTTTTCTTATGTATCACTTGGCATCGACTTTAATATGTTATAGAAAGAAGTCGGTTTGGTTTTTGTTAAAAAAATATGTTTTAGTGCCGCAAATACTTGAATAGCTTTAGAAATAATATATTAAGCGCCTGTGAAAATTGTACTACAGGAACACGTGTACAAGGTTGCTATCTCACTCTTCGGTGTAGATGCTCGTCAAAAAGGGTTGCTCTCGATTTCCCTGCGATCCACTCATCAGAACTTGACTTGGTGACAATGGGACCACCTCGAGAGCATATTCTTTCAAACAAAAAAAAAATAGAAAATCGGGCCACAATTGACAGAGAAATCGCGTAACAAACAATTTTCGAGAGTTTCTCGCTATTTCCCTGGGATCTACACATCAGATCTTAACTTGTTGACCATGGGCCCACCTCGGGATTATACATTTATGAATAAAAAAATACAAAATAAAACCGGTCGACATTTAAATGAGATATCGTGTAACAAAGAAGTCGGTTAACAATTGTTGAGAGTTTCTCACGAATTCCTTAGGAACAATTCATCAGATCCTAAATTGGTGACTATGGGACCACCTCGGTAAACTCTTTCGAATAAAAAAAAACAATTTGATAATCGGTTCACAATTGACGGAGATCTCGCGTAACATGCATACAAAAAAATTAAGTGCCTGTAGAAATTGTAATTGTAATACAGGCACACGTATACAAACTGCTTTTTTTTTTAGAAAAATTTAGCTATCGTATGCCTATATCGATTTGCCAAATAAAATTAGTCTGGAAATCAACATGAAGTTTATTTTATACTTTTACGAAAAGAAAGTGTTAGTCGACATATATGACCTGATATTAAACAAAATGCGACTAAGTGGAATTTTGAAATACACATAATCCTTCAAAGAGAGGTAACGTATAAATTACTATAAATGTTTAAAATATCAATGATAAATAACACAAATCCAATATCAATGATCGATTATACCAAAATTATCCCTATATTAATACGATACCCGCTATTGAAGGAATCGAGAAATCTTAATTATCAAATAAAATACATGCAATCATTATTAATCTAAACAAGATTTCTGTCTTGCAAATACTGGATGTAACTCAAAAAGCGTGCAAAAAGCTTAGCGTATCTAACTAATAAGATCATATTATAATTTGGTATTGGCATATTATAATTTTATTATAAGAGCATATTATTATAATTTGGTGTCTTTAAGTAGCACAGCCGCTTCGTATGATGGCAGCTCTTCATCAGATTTTCCGCTATGACATCGAGGGCACCCTTCCGTTACCACTTCCTGAAAGTTTACAATATAATATCAAAATCTATCATAAAGCTGCGGAGGGATCCGGTTTTGGATTATGGATTTAAAATAGGGGGGGACAAAACGGGAGTTAATCGGTCCAGCTAATTCCTAAAACACAATTTTTAGAATTTTTGTTTGTTTTTTGAGCATTGCGTTAAAACTACTGAATGGATTTAAATGAAACTCGACACATAGGTAGCTTATATATTAGATTGGGGAAAAAGTTTCTTCGCATTTTATATAAAAATTCAAAAGGTTTTTTTATAAAGTTTATTTACATTTGTCTAAAGTATGTAGGTGCCATTTTGTTGGATAACTTTTTGTCATCTTGTAGGTAGGGACGTGATCCCATTGCTATAAAAATTTTGGGGCTTCTGATGAAAAAACTACGACAAGTGGTTTTGGCAGTCCTCTCGTGATGTTAACCTGACACTGCCTAAGGAATTCTGCAGAGACCGAAACAGATAAAAATCTGAAGATGCAAGGTCAGGACTATACAGTGGATGCATTAACACCTCCCAGCCAAACTCTCGTAATTTTTGCTGAGTGGCTAAAGATGTGTGAGATCTAGCGTTATCATGGTGAAAAACCACACCCCTTCTGTTGATTAATTCCGGCCGCTTTCTCTCAACTTTTTGCTTTAATTTCATCAGTTGTTTGCAGTACAGTTCAGAATCGATAGTCCTGCCTGGCGGTAACAGCTCATAATGAATAATGCCCTTCCAATCCCACCATAGACACAGCATCACCTTGTTGCGAGTTAACACGGGTTTCGCCACAATCTGTGAAGACTGACCGGCCTTTGACCACGATCTTTTTCGCAAGTTCTTATCGTACGTGATCCACTTTTCATCACCAGTTACCAGCTTCTTCAAAAATGGTTCGGTTTCATTACGTCGTAATAAAGAATCACAGGTTCATTAGGTTTCTTTCAGTGAGCTCATGAGGCACCCAAATATCGAGCTTTTTTGTGTACCTAGCTTTTTTCAAATGCGCCAAAACCGTTTTGTGGTCAATTCCCAGTTCTCCAGCTATATCGTAACTACTAATATGCCGATATTGCTCCACTTATTCAAAAATGACATCAATTTTGTCCGTAACAGGGCGACCAAAGCGAGGTGCATCTTTGATATCAAAATTTCCGGATTGAAAACGCTTAAACCTAATTTGCGCTACTCTCACAGATACTGCATTAGGTCCATAAACATCACAAATTTTTTTTCGCGGCTGGTGTTGGATTTTTACCTTTTTTGTAGTAAAATTTTAAAATGTATCGAATTTCTTCATTAGATTCACTCATTTTAACAATAACAAAAACAAATGAAAATCACACATTTTCCTAATTTGAATTTGGAATTGTCTTTAAAATTAAAACTTTTTAATGATACCAAAACTAGCCAGATACAAGTGGTATAGCTAAAGAGATGTTATTACAAGTTCATACATACTATATGCGAAAAGACTTTTTCCCCAACCTATTATGTCGTAGGGAAACGACGAAACCCGGGATCAAGTGAAACATAGAGCTGTGCGCGTCCTGACTTGTTTCACCATTTCACTAAAACAGTTCCGGAATTTGATCAAATCACTAACTCTCTTCAGGAAAATCACCTAAATAGTTGCCATTGTAACATCTTGCGTGAATGATCATCTCCTTTAGAAAGTTGATAAAATCCCGGTTTTCGTCATTTCCCTGTGACATATATAAGTATTATATTATTCGCACTGAAATTTAGAAAAATATATTTTGCTGGCGCACTGTGCAAGTAGCTGTAGAAGAACACACTGAAGTTTATACTGCACACGCGCTATAAATAAAAGCTATAGTTATTATAGTAGAATATTATAATAGTAAATCAATATTTACCTGTAACATATCACAGTTTTTATTATGAAATGCTCCCTCAACCACAGTCTCGTAAGCGGGCGGAGCTCCTGGCAGCTCCATTTGCATCTGAAACAAATAATATATTAATTGAATTACCGTTACCGAATTAAAAAAGAGTAAAATTGATTGCCGCACTTATTTTAGGATGTGATTATTTTAATGAACAATTATAATTAAAAATTTAACATAAAAATTGAAATTTTCGTTAATTTGCACCACACATGTGTTTAAATTACATGTTGCGAAGCGGTGGTAAATAAGATTAGGCTGTCATAGAGCAAATAATACCCATTAATTAAAATGAACAAGTTGGCGGTAGGATAAATAAAAACTTAAACATTAGTCATTGACACTCGACATCTTTGTCTCCCGTCATCATGGCTACTGAAAAATGGCTGAATCGCCGGAATAAGAATCAAATCAAATACCACGCATAAAACAGTTAAAACGAAGTTTTATTATAATTTTTACCAATTATATATATATATATATATATATATATATATATATATATATATATATATATATATATATATATATATATATATATATATATATATATATATATATATATTTTATAAAAATTATTACAGAATAAATTCACGGTGTTTAATGGTCCAGTATCCGATTCTTAAGTGCGGCAGTATTTCTTTTTATGCTAACAGGCTATTGGGCTACCTGGTGGAAATCAGCCAGTCTCTCTTGGACCTGCTCCCACTACCAGGGCTTGGCAAAAGTTGCATGGCCATATTTTTTAAACAAGTTTTAATATAAATTGTTAGTTTTCGTAACATGTAGCTGTAAACCAACGTTTGAGACTTTCTTTCACTTTATCTGCTCTCTGTATGCTTTGTGTCCTGATGAGCTCCATTCCGATTTTACGAAATTTGCAAAATTGAAAAGGAGATAATTATTAAAACTTTCAATTTATGTGAATTTAAAAATATCTTGTAAATAATCAGATGTTAATTGATTGTCAGTTCCTGTATCTTACTATTCATTCACTTGCTTTACCATCATTACTTGTATGAAGATTATGTCAAATTACAACCGATAGGTAAATGAATTGTCAGTAAGATGGAGAATGTTCCGAGGAACAAGTATTTAGAATGGTGCCTTCGTCCTCTTTCTGCCACCGCACCACCGCTGGTCATCGGCTGGGCGTTCATCCCCACTTCTAATCACACTCTAGTACGCAGCGGTTCTGTAGAACCTTTCACTTGCGCACCATAGGGATTGTAATGAGCTCCCAGCTAAGGTTCTTCCAATGCGCTACAATATGTATTTTTTTAAAGGGGTGTCATAAAATTTCTTCGAAACTGATAGCGCGTTTATGACAAATCGGTATCGGTGGATCGTCTGCCTGTCTGCTGTACTCCAGCTATATTTAAAAAAAAGACATGGGAATCGGTCATGGACATTTTAATTGATATTTTCTATAAAACAAGAAGGTTGATGGCGCCAACACTGATCCGATATGATTACGAGTTAGGTTTTTTCGAGGCGATTACCATTCCAAGTATTCTTCTTCAATGATATCTAACACTAATCAATTAGGATTAATTAGATAGGTTTCTTCTTTGTTTTAATATAAAAAATGTTAAATACTATTCTGTAATCATTTTTAAAACATTAATGAATTACATCCATATCTCAAGTCATCTCTGAGCAAGTATTAATAAATTTTACAAATCCAGACAGAAATCTCACCACTTTCCCGTTTATATCACCCATAAATTTAGGTTTATCTCAGACTTGGAGTTATATCAGACTCGGCAATGTTTACTGTTTATTTGATTGCAAACGTTGCGGTCATCTTATTGAATTACTATCAATTGTTAGAATTTCATTACGCAACTATCGATCATCATCATCCGAGCCATAAATCCCGGTTCCGTCTAAAATATCAGCTTCTATTAATGTATGTATTCTAATACTTTGAAGTATCAGTCAAAATAAATGCCAAATTTATGTGAAAATCATTATTTAAAATTTATGTCTGCCTTAAAGTTAACAGTTTTTAATTAAAACAGGAATTTTGACTTTCGTGTATGTTCTATTTCAATATCTTTCAGGGTTCAAAAGTTATGAATATATAATACATATTTGTAACTATTAGATCTAGTGGGAATATACAATATTATTGCCATTTAGTGCATATCATAATCAGTATGCCATGTTTGTCCAAATCGCGAACATTACTAGTACAATATATTTACCTACATATGTATCTAAATATACTTGTCGTGAATAGTCGTATTAGATTAGTGGCTAAGACACCCGCGTTTTATGCCAATGACATGATTTCAGATTCTGCTTAGTTAGAAAGTATCCCATGGGTTTTTATTGATACAGTAGGGATGTGGACACCTGTTACAATAAATAATAAAATTATTTACATAAAAACTATTGGAGCCTAAAAAAATAAAATTTAGAATAACATCCTTGCTTTGAAAAACCATAATACTTAGACCCCTAGTGTCCTTCCTTCATCAAGACGAATAAAATCGAACCGCAACTTTCATATAACTACGTAGATACGATAATGTACGAAATGACACATTCCCTCGAAATCCTTCAAACTAACTAAACGCGTTTGTTCGTGCGGTTTGTTTGTACAAGGTGTTACAATGAGTTGACAAATGTTGCTTCTGGATTTAATGGACAGCTCGTCAGAAGATGGTTCTGATTTTGAATTTGACGCGCGTGATGCATTAGCATTGACTAAAAGGCGACGAATTTGAATAGAACGGCATATAAAGCTTAAAAAGGATCGAGGTGAATTTAATATTAACTAGGATAGGTTAGATAACAAATGTACAACGTATTTTCGAAACCCAACGGCAATATTTATAGCGATTCATGATTTGATTGAAGAAGATTTTAAAAAATCCGATCAGCCCGAAAGAGTCAATGAAATTTTAGATAGAGGAAAGAAAGACGATTTCTTTAAGACTGCAATCATACAATCTATATAATACAAAAATAAATGTAACATACAATAGAAAATGTACTTAAATGTAAAAAAAAACCAAGCAAAAAAGTTCTAAAACGAAAACGAACAACGAAAAGTGTTTGAGAGTAGTAAGCCCTCTAGGCCGGCGCGCAACCACCTGTATTTATCTACATATAACATCCTATGTCATATTTATATCTACATGATGTTATCTGCAGATTTATTTGTATAAGCAGATAATATTGTCACCATCTTACGATATCGGTCGGTGCCTACAGATATTTTATATAATGATATATATTATCTACGCTGTGTGTGATAGTTCATTGAATTACATAGAGAGCGATATTGAAAGATATGCGCTCAGATACAGATATCTTACTGTATCGTATCTGTAAGTGTGTTAGATGTTTATAGGTTATTTATATTTAAGAAACAATAAGAGCATACTCATTTTTAATTTTTAACTCATAAGATACAGATAGATAGACAACTAAGTACATAGTCAGTAAAAACCTTAATACACAGATCTGTTACTTTATGATCCTCACAGGTCCATTAAATTAAACCAGACTAATTGCCAGTTGCAAACTCAACAACACTAACCTTTAATAATAAAGGCAATAAAAGTTCCTAATGACTACAATATCGTGGCCTATGCGATAGCATGATAAATTAGGTAAAAATAACATCAGACCTAACTCACCTTGACACGGTAACCGCGAAAATTAATTACTCTACGAAAACATTACCTTAGTTTGCTGATTAACATAGTATAGAGAGCTCAAGACTGAATTGTATAATTCTTTCAACTACGAGAAGGTTTATGTGTGCGAGAAAGTGAGTTGGCTATGTCGATATTATTTGTCTTTTCATCTCCACCCATACGAGATGTTATATCAATGCAAGTATTCAGATATAATTTTTTCTAAAGGAACGCGTTGGTATATTAAAAATAGTTTATTATGAAATAAGAACAGTTCAATATATTTTTATGTTCTTTCGTTCTTGTTCTTCTTGCTATGTTTTGCTTCAATAATGTGTGCTATGATTCTCTATGAACTCTCAGAATTATATTTCAGAAGTCCCATATATTGTACGTAGTACAAGTCCAACTTAGATATGTAAACTAACAGTGGAACACGTTGCTCGCAGCATACCCTTTCGAGATTACGTAATTCATTATTGTAACTAGAACAATAAGGTGGCTTATACTATACAAATACGCAACGCTACTACGTAGGTACGGGGTACTAATAACACTAAACACCTTCCCAAGAAATTGAGGGAGAGAGAAGTTGAATTTCGGTTGCAGCGACCGCTATGTATCTAATTTCAGAGTCGGTCGTGGGCTCGCATGTGACTTATATAGATTATTTTTAAATGGTTCATGAGAATGCGTAAGCTGAATTTTTTTAATATGTCTGATATCAAGTTCTTTTATTCACATGTCTTCAAAAATATGATTGTTTACATCCATTCCTAACAGTAACATGTGATTTCCACATAGCCAATACTACCCACTACAATACTATTGCAATCTCAGAGTGGCAGATTATCCATTGATAATCTAGTCATTACTGATAAGCTCTCTAATCGTCTGAGAATTCCAAGAATAATTTTTTTTCTTTTGTTTCAGATATATGAACACATGTGAAGGCTTCTTGCTACACCTCAAATAAATTTCCATTATTGTAATGGTGAGTCCTACTATGGTTAATAGGTTCATAAAATTAAATCCGTGTTTTTAAAAGTTTTTGGGTCATAGTCATATATAGCTCATTAGAGCCACTCAACAAGCACCGCCGTCCACGGGTGTACGCCGCTTTGTCATCTAGAGGACCTCGTGTGGTCAACGAGTAGTGAACTTTGCATGCTCCACGAATTGCCGAGGAGACTGTTAGCGATTGGCACTACTAGGTCTATATATGAATCACTCCGAGCAGAAGGTTGTTACGTCACTGAGTGGTTCACTCGCCACCGCTGTCTGCATGTATACAAGATTATGGACGAGGTGATCGGGTGCCGAGTCGAGTGATTCTAATAAGTATGACGCTAACTGTTAGGGCAATAGCCCTGCAGTAGTCTGTGAGATAGAGGCCGGCTTCCTCGCAGTCGGTTTGAGTGTTCGAAGCAAATTCACACCGAAAGGCGAGGGTATAACCGAAAAGGTTTTCTTCACATGCGGCCGTCAATTATATGCTCGCGATTATACCGGGATGCGTGCTAAAGCAGTCAAGGTCGCTGTTAGACTGGAGCGACGCCCGCATCTCATAAGATTTTATCGAAACCAATCTATGACCCATACAAAAATTACCGAACACTAACACTATAATGTTCAAGAAAAAAAGCTTGTATTATACAAAGATAGACGAACCATTTCATTTCGGCACCCTAACGGTTTCGTGGACGTAGCACGCTGTAATAAAACAATAACCCTTGTCGATCCATTAGCCGTTTATTTTAGTTGAAAGCCATCTGAAATGATCGATGATGATAGTACTAATGGCTCACGTCATACAATGTTCGATGGGAATCCGATACTTGAGTTATTTGTGAATTATGCTTCGTTAATGTTGATTTAAAATCATTATTCTAACTCTGTGATTTGATTGGCTTGTGGTATATTTTCAGCATTAACTTTAATTATAATACTTTACATAATATTCATTACTATACTTTATATAATATTCATTATATTAATAACCTGTTTTTGGGAAGTAAACACATCGCCTATTTATCCCTATTACCAGTACTACGTTCGAGCTTATAACAAATTTTATATAAAATGTTTCATTGACAAAATCATGAAGATACAAATAAATATCTAAACAACGTGCCTTTCACATTTATATATAAGTATCGATTTATTAATATTTAATGTGACGGTGCTTGTAGTAATGGGCTAATGCTTAATCTAGTTCTACAGTGTTTTTAACCGACTTCCAAAAGGAGGAGGTTCTCAACTTTATTGTTTATTTTTTATTTTTTTATGTATGTACACCGATTACTCTGAGATTTATGATCCGATTTACGTGATTCTTTTTTAGTTCGATGCGGAATAGGTGCCATTTTGTCTCCTAAAAATTTAACATAGTTTGGGGCCCTGTAGTTTTCATTTTATGAACATTTTTCATGACTTTTTTCCATTCCGTTTCCGTATGTTCACCGATTACGCTGAGATTTATGATCCCATTTATGTGATTCTTCTTTAGTTTGATGCGGAATAGTTGCCATTTGGTCCCCTAAAAATTCAACATAGTTTAGCCCAGTAGTTTTCATTTTATGAACATTTTTTTATGAAAAAAATTTCCATTCCGTTCCGTCCTTAGGACCTATATATTTTAAGGCGCGCGGTAACTTTCGTAAGCCTACCCATACATAGCTAGACACTAAAAAATAACGAATAAAGACTTCAAAAACTAAAAAGTATAAAATGACTTATTTCTAAAGCTATTCTTAATTATAATTTCTTATTTTTAATATATATTATCTAAAACACCTTAAAGTCGGTGCGAAGTAAAACATAAAAATTGCTAAGCACCAACTTTAAGGTGTTTTAGATAATATATTAAAAATAAGAAATTATAATTAAGAATAGCTTTAGAAATAAATCATTTTATACTTTTTAGTTTTTGAAGTCGTTTTTTTTAAATATTTGTTAGGTTTATATTAATAATATGTTAAAACTCCAATGATACAGTAATAACTACGATAGAGTTGCAGTATTTGCTTGAAAACTATTATATTATAATTGATAGCTATAGAGACGTACCACAAACATACTGAAAATAATTAATGTTATTTCACTTTTTTTACATTTTAAAACTTGTTACGTTTGTTAAAGAGACACAGTGAGAGACCCATATATTTTAGAATCACAAACTAACTGCGTTCTGTTTAGGTTATGTAACGATAACAACTTTCCTAAGAAAGATCTATAGTAAACTTAAGTGAAAACCTTTCGAAATTACTAGAATATGAGTTGTTCAACAAAGAGATGTATTGGTATCGACAAATTCTGATTATAACTCGTTAGGCACGGTTGTTTGTTAGACGGACCTTGCCGTTGACTCGAATCGGATCGCCGATAATCGAGTTAGGGCACGAGTATCGAGACTTACAGTATCAATATCGCTGCATACATGTAAGCAGCTATTACATATACATTGCTTAACGGTATTAGTACCACAGGAAAATTACACGGTTCTTACGGAAAATCCACTGTGTTAGAAAGGTGCACTGAATTGGTGTTCACTGCACCTTTCTAAGCATGGTTGCTTACTATATTAGATATTCTACAACAGATATGGATATAACAATAGACTACTCTTTATTTTTAGAGCTTTGTATAGATCTAGATGGTTAACACCCCAAAGCTCCAATTCTGCTATTACAATATCGTGTGAGTGATCGACTATTGGTATAGTAATGGCTGTTTTTTCCTATACAAAAACAATCATTATGACGACAGTAGTCCATCATTCTAACGAAATTGAAATAGTAGAGTTGAGGCCCTGGTCTACAGTCGTAATGTTAATGTTGTGCAGCAGGATAACCTTTAATTGTAATACGTCATTAGTGGCTAGGATCTAGTGCTTCCTTCGAGGCCGGCAGCACCTTTGATGTTGCACATGTTCATAGGCAACAATATCGCTTCCTATCAGATGAGCCTTCTGCCAGCCTACTGTGCTGGGGTATTAAAAAAAATCGCACAAAAGGCAACCTGAAGAGCACATAAAACTTACTACCAATCGAAAAGTAAGTAGTTCAGTTTATAAATAGCATTTAAGATGCTATACCATTTTATTCATGACTACGATGTGTCAGCGAAACTTCATTCGCATTACCATATCGACCTAATCACAACGAATTGTCGAAGCACCACGAAAATTGAAATATGCTAGCTCTATATTGAGTTTCATTTAAATCCGTTCACTAGTTTACAGACAAATAAATAATAATTCTGAAAGATTCGTTTTCGGGATCTGCTGATTCGATTTCTTTCACAAATTTATTTCTTATTTTTAAATTTATTGTACAGACTCGAACCGTCTTTCACTGAATGAAAACACACTATTGCTCACCAAAAATAATAAGAAATAATATTTATATATATATATATATATATATATATATATATGTGTGTGTGTGTGTGTGTGTGTGTGTGTGTGTGTGTGTGTGTGCGTGCGTGCGTGCGTGCGTGCGCGTGCGTGAGTGCGCGTGCGTGAGTGCGCGTGCGTGCGTGAGCGCGCGCGTGTGTGTGTGTGTTTGTGTGTGCGTGTGTGTGTGTGTGTTTGCGTTTGCGTGTGTGTGTATGTGTGCGCGCGCGCGTGTGTGTGTGTGTGTGACGGTGAAGACAATAAATAAATAATAGACTTTCTACACTATACAAAAATCATAATATATACAGAATAAATCTTTATATTGTTACGAGTTACAGGACTCGAATTAAAATGCCGTTACAATTACTATAGAATTTATTAGAACTATACAAACACGTATAACACAGGTACAAATATAACTGAACACAATCAGTCCAAACGTAATGCGCGATTCAATAACACACGCAAAGTCCGTCACTATATAGATTATCGAATGTACACACGTCTTGTCTCTCTAGTGGTTATCACTTGACTGCCAATGTCTCCATTGGGCCATTGCTTTATACTGCACCGATACAATATGGCTGCCCGCCCGCGTAGTTCGAATTTCTTAGAATCAGTTCGACACATTTGTAAAATGACTGTCATAAAAGATTACAATACACAATTGACTGTTTTTCTAATTACAAATTTTAAACACAAAGTAAACAAAAGAAGACAGTCATAAATAGTTTCAATGTTATCAGCTCAAACGCCGGCAGGTAATAAATATGCTTTGTCCACAGGTATGCAGGTGGCCCAAATTGTAACAATATTATAGATTTATTCATGAACAAATACGAATACAATCGACACAAACCATATAAGTATAATAAACGATATAAATCCAAACTCTATAATTATAACCTACTTACTAGTTATATGTATATTCAGAAAACTACACTGGTGTAGTTGTAGGTAACCGAATTCTATGTATAGCTATTGTAATCTCTAAAAAGTTAAATAAAGAATAACTATCATATCACTTTAATCTTATCATGAATTTAGTACGGATTAAAACGTTAGGCGGATATTTTGAGCATTTATTATCGTAAAGGCCTAAATTCCTTTTTAAAAATCCGCTTGTTTTTAAGGTGCTTACCGGTATATTCATATTCAGATGATGGATCGTTAAGCATAGTTTTAATTGAAACTCTCATTTCACTTCATGAATATATACTGTATCAAAATTGTGAACGTTACTTTCAATAATTAAAATAAACAAAAAATCTTCATAATAGATTTTAATTGGATGAATCTTTTGAGCGCATCATTGTCTGCAACCATCTTTTAACACGCTTTTATTAGCTTGACCTGCATTTAGGTATGTCTGTCGGCATGTGACGGAATCTTCTTTCCACGTCATTTTTACCCATTTCCAGACGTCCGATTAACTTACAAAGCGCATGTGTTAATGACTAATGACAATATAATAATTTCATAACTTCGTCCTCTACCAGAATCATTAGTATACAATAGGGTAGCGTAGACTGAGAGTACCACATTTTAGATATACTATCACACATGCGATATACTTCTTATACTGTTATTGTAAATAGCATGTGGTGTGTTTTACTGTACCTAGTCCAGCCATAAGGTCTGTTTCAAATGAAAATGCATTTTTTTTTTAATGAAGTAATGTAATATTATTAAAATGTATACCTACATATTTATTAAAGTCTCAGCAAAAAATTAAAAAATATTTTATTCGAAATGGCCACCTTTGGCTTTTATACAGGCCTTTCATCTGTTTGGCCACGAATCTATGGATTTACGCACTGTTTCCAAGAGAAATTTCGCCACTGCTTGCTCCAAAGACTTTTTAAGAGACACTATATCGCCGTGTCGTTTAGAGCAGGCCATGTCCTCTAAAACTGACCATAATTTGAAGTCTAAAGAGTTGAGGTCTGGGCTAGATGAGGGCCAGTCTTCAGCTCTTATAAAGCCCGGAACGTTGGTTTCAAGCCAGGCTTGGGTAGTTCGTGCCTTGTGACCAGGTGCAGAGTCCTGCTGGAAAGTCCACGGTATATTTTTAAAAAGTGTATTGCTGAGAGCTTTCACAACATGATCCAAGACTGTATCTTGATACACTTTGGCTGAAGTTTTCACTCTTTTTTCACAAAAATGCTATATTGTTACAAAATAAAAATATATTAATATTAAGATTTCTTAATTTTTTCAATAAATTAATAAAGTGCCAATCATTGAGGGGTTGGGTGCCAACATTAGTACATAGTTTACTCTAGTATCTATATCTCTAATTTAGCAATTACTGTGTGTATTTATATGGATGAAGTTTGGCAGGAAGGTTTATTCTGTATGATGCTATACAATAGTGTAGTGTCGTTGTCATATTCACACGAAATTCGCGCATGAATGTAGAGTTCGCCTAAAAGGCACCCATGCAATCTTAACATGCGGCGAATTACACTCGGTAATCGCTAATTCACTCCACCGTAAAACCACACTCAATTACGTAGTATTTCGAGCTGAAATCAATTATCGCTAACGTGGTTTTTCAGAATCATTCCGCGTCAAGTCTTATCCGATGTGAAACGATCTTTATTCCCCAAGAGATTGTTCTCAGGGAAAGTTGATTAGGGGCGGTTAATTGATGTATCCTTGATACTTTGTAATTCAACGTCGCCTCGTGAGAGGTCAATGGGTACAAAGGACGGATACGCTTTCACATATTCTCGGGTCCAGATTGAAAAAAAAAGGGGGTGATTTTAGTATTTCTTTGTATTATGTTAATTTTATTTTATTTTAGTGGGTTTAGTTATTTTGAATGAACTACTCGTGTAGTATAAGTTTTGTTACATGTGTTATTAATTGTTAAAATTCATTGACGTAAATCGATTATGGTAATCGACGACTTATTTTATTTGCAACCTTATTTTTAACATTTCTTGTCTTCCAGATAGAATTTAGGGCTGATGTTTTCTATTTTGTTATAGAAAAATATAACGCTTTTTAAACCTTATCTAATCTCTTTGGTCCAAAAGTCCTCGTCTTCTTTACATAGAATTATTGTTGCTATGATATCGAATAGTTAAAAGAGTCGCTCAGCGGAAGAGTGGCCTAATCCACAAAACTACAGCAACAGGCTTTGGTACATATTTTTTCTTACATCTTTGAATCTATAGAGCGCTATATTTAGTTTCGGTGCATCTATCTATCTAACTACAATATTATAAAATCCCAAACATGCCATGTCTGTACAGTACAGCTATTAAAAAAAGCAACTGGAATAGACTGTATAAACGATGAAGAACGTGATGCAATTTTTTAGATTTCTTGTCTGTTTGTTTGGGATTCACATAAAAACTACTGGGCAGTTTTCGATGCGGTTTTCGTTAATCGATAGTGAGTTTATATCCCGAGAATCCTCCGGGAATTTTCGTGGGAGAGGTTTAAAGTTTAAACCTCTCCTACGAAAACTTTAAAGTGAAACTTAAACTTTTTAAACTTTAAAGTGGCCAGATCGATTTTATTTATTCCGATGCGAAATTTTTAATAATCGATAAAATTTTCAGTAAAACAATTGTCGTTGTGTATGCCTTTAGTAACATTACTTATCCCGAGGTTTTACAGGAATTTCCGGGATTCATTTATTTTCACACTGAAAAATCCAATACCCTGTTGAAAATAACCTTTGATTTTATATTTAGTAAAATAACTGTAATCTTGATTGATACCTTTTTAATATATGCTACAATTAATAGATGACACAAATTTGGCCACTGTTGTTTAAAAGATCTACACATTAATGACCGGTTCCTATACCTTACTATTCATTTACTTGCCCTGCCATCGGTTGAATTTTCACAACACAAGCCGCGTCCCATACTAAGGGACGTAACTTGTGCTGATACTTTGGCGGCTTCTCATCTTCCAGACACAACAGTGATGGCTGGGGCTGCTGCCGCACACCAGGAGGCCCTGAAACGCCTCAAACATATGTCGCTTTCGAGATTGAGACCCTGGAGCTGTGGAGGCTTGGAACTCATCACCGCTATCAAGACCTTACAACGCGTCTAATTGAGGTGCCGCCTAACCAAAAGCCTGGCTTGCATCTAGGGCAATGCATTAACGTTGCCATCCAACGTAGAAATGCGGCCAGCATTTTGCCAGTACGCTCCCGACCGACAGCTAATTGGAATCAATCTTTTACTTATAGATTTATATTAATTTGTAAGTGTACTTATGTTTAGTTACATTTAGTTAGTTAATGTCCATTACACAAATTATTATAATGAGAAAAAAACTTACACGTCAAAGTTGCATATGTACTTTAAAAATCATCTACATTTCATATAGAATTACCCTAAATAGTGGTTTTAACTAAATCCGTTGCTTTAAACCTACTAGTTTGGAAAGTGTTGGCAATTTTAGCAAGCGCAACTCAAATAAATAGTTTGAACAGGGTTCTCGGCAATTCAAACTTTTAATACTCATTACTGCACTAGGGATGGGTCCATCACGAGAACTTATATTAATTTGTCTGAACACGTTGAAAATAGTTAACTGGTTAACTGCTCAGTGTGGAGAATCATAATTTTAAATAAAGTAATTCAAAACTTTCAGTTTTTTTAGAATAATATATCGCCTGTAAACTATTATACAATGTTTTCTGATTGAATATTCACCTAAAAAGGCGCTATACTAATTTAGAATAATTACGACTCGCAGTTTTGTTTTCGTCTGTCATAATGTCTTCGATCAAAAATATATGTATTACTGATTGAAGGTCATAGTAGTGCAGGGTTTGCAAGAAAACTTTTGGCGAAAAAGATTTTATCAAAAAATGGAGAGTCTATTTCAATAATTGAACGAATCAACAACAAATTTTTTGAATAAAGGTTCAGTCAATGCTTACAATATGTAAATTAATGAAAATTCTTTATTGTTCACCATAAACTTAATTAATATATAATAGATACATATGCATTGGAAGAATTAGCAGCCTTATCGCTCATAGCGATTATTTATAGAGAACTCCGTATTCAAGGACACTTTAAACGAAAAATTAAGCAATTTACATGCATGTAATAATAATTACTAGTAGTACTACATGTAATAGTAATTAAATTATACACCACAGTATAATTTAATTAAACATTGCCCTCAAAATTATCTTAAATATTAAAATATCTTTAAATACACAAAATACATATTCTAGATATGTATAATTCTGTCTCAAATATAATATAATAAAATTCTAAACATGTCGTGTCTGTACATTGAAGCTGTTAAAAAAAACGATATGTGTGTTGGGACACATAGTAGAAGTGAAACTTCAACGGACAAGTAGAAAAACGAATCGCAACAAAATTTTGAACTTGAAGTTTTACGGGCAGATTTTCAAATTGGACAAGTACATTAACAATCTGCCCGTAAAATTTCAAGTTAAAACTTTGTTGCAATTCGTTTTTCCATTTGTCCGTTGAAGTTTCACTTCTACTATGTGTCCCGGCACACATTTCGAGTATTCGCAGGTTTACTCCAAAGTATGATTTGGTTAGGTTAGGTACATTTTAATTAATGCATTTTTTATTTAAACATATTAACTGAAATAGGCTATATAAACGATGGAGAACACGTTGCAAATATTTTTTAGATTTTTTGTCTGTTTGTTGTGGATTCACATAAAAACTAGTGATTTTATGTGATGGATAAAATCACTAGGCCGATTTGGATTCGGTTTTCGCTGATCGGCAGCAAATTATTAGACTTAAAATCTGCGCTACTTTTTAACTCGGGAATCCCGCGGGAATATTCCCAATTTTTTAGTTGTTCGGGTGCATAAAAATTTACTCATTCCGACACAGTTTTCACTAAAACTTAACATTCATTCTTTTTTAAACGCTGCGGTACTTTGTATCCCGGGAATCCCGCGGGAATTTCAAGTCGAACGTGGACAAAGTCGCGGGCATATCCTAGTATATCATATAATTTTGATAGCAACATTCTATACATCTTACTGCTAAAGAACTTAATTTGAGCTAAATTAAATTTTCAAAAATGTTACAATTAAGGATATGTAGTCACGTCATTTGGATTTAAAAAAAAATGTTCTTTGGTTGCGCATGTTTGTTTCGGCTTCAAAACGTTTACGCTTTTTAAGTAACTTTCTATCGTATTGAGTTCCATTTTCGTTATATAACTAGGTAATGAGTTTAATGAATTATCCTGACGATGAATTTCTCTAATAGACTGAGACCTCACAAAATACTGGTGCACCAAACTAGCGGTAGTTTTGAGGGGACACACGTCCCGCGCTTGTGTGCATTTAGCCAAATTGGGAGCTTGGCGAAATTGCATTTAATAGGAAAACAAACGAAAGACAAATCCTGAATTTAGCCTAGCAGCTTTGCGAAGCGGCGTTCGTGAAAATGGGAGTATAAAGTGCGGTCAAGAGGAATCGGATGATTCTAATTTAGAAGAATTTAACTGTTTGTTTTTATAAGAGTGTCATGTATTTTTGCTAACGGTGTTCAATAAAGGTGAAATTAATGTATTATATTACTTTTTAATATAATTATCCTTAGTATAGTGAAGGTACTTAAGTACATAATTTCGAAGATTAAAATTGCGTTTTATTTTAATTTTGAGTACTTAATCATTCATGTACTGTAGCTACTTATACTTTATCATTTTCGATTTGCTTTTCACTTATACTTCTTCAAAGTCGGACCTCTTGAATAAATTAATAAATCGCGAAAGCTAAGATTTGATAAAGCAGATTTTCAAACGCTATGTGTTAGTATTTAAACTGAAATTTCATTACAAAATACCTAGTCAAAATGAACACGAAATTGCAAGCCACTAAACAGTTTTGTTATTTTCGCACCCTTCGTTAATGCTGATAAAGTAATTACATGTGTAATTAGGCTCTTGTCGTAAAAATATCAATTATTTTTCATGTTCTCCTAATGTATATGAACGTACGTTATCATTAGCAGCCATATTACATGGAACTAATGTTTTTGCTACAATTGATAGTAATGTTATAAATGCGGCTAAACGACTGAACGGATCTTAATAAAAGGGGAATGCCCATTCCTCGTACAAAAAAAATGCCTGAAATGACTAACAGTGAAATATACGACAAATTATACTACAAACCATAGCAAACCCACTACAATTTCAATAGTTATCAAAAAAACTAAGTAGAAACAAACCAGTTGCAAACATTTTTTTTTTTCTAAAATATAGGTTAAGGGTTAAATAACGTACTTCATCATTTTGCACTGCTATGAGGTTACGTCTCATCCTTACAATATTGAGGTAGCAACTAAGCCAAAGAACGTTTCTATCCATTTTTAAATGTACACGAGGCGCAAGTCCAAACCGACAGCAGTGTCGTATATAAAGCAGGTTCAGGTCCGTCGTCAAAAAGCTGAATCGTCGTTTAGGCGGGTCCAGTCTAAGTCCGTGTTCAAAAATGGATATCGTGTGCAGAAGTAAAATCAAAATCCTTAAAAATGGCTAAAGTCATAGTTAAATAACATAAAAAGCAATCTGTGTTCTGTACTTCAAGTCGCAAACGCAAAACTTTTATATATATAATATTATCTATGCGCAAAACCATGAATCAAGTAAACAATCGAATAATGAATTGCAGTAATGCTAATATCAAACTGTCAGTATGGCAAAGGCCATGTGATTTATACAGCCTACGTTTTCTATTTTGAAAATGATTTATTTATTATTGACATGATTATGTTATGTTAATTATATTTACGGTACATATAGGTCGAATTATATTAATGATAACTGTGCACTGTTTGACGATTCCTGTTTGGCTAAATGTCACTCATGTCAAATAAACACCGACCTCCATTAAAAAATAAGAACGAATTAGACGGATATTAAGTTAAATATTTTAATTATCGTTATATTTTTACCCCAGTTAAATAAACTTGAGAATTACTTCAATATATTTATTTTATTTTAAATACAATTATAGGCTACTAGTAATTTCTGTCCATTTCAAGCGTTTTTTGGGCATTCCCCTTTGGCAGAACAATCTACCTACATGTACAAAGATATATTACCCCTTTTTTACAAAAAAAATATACAGCAAAATGTTACACAATTGGAAAAGATATATAACAAAATGACATATTTAAATAAATGAAACTACAGAAATAGGAAAAGTGCATAGGAATAAATAATGGTGTGAAATTGAACTACTATTGTAGTCCCTATAATTAAAGTAATATAGAGAAACATAGAACTCATTAAAATTATACAAAAATCTTCAAAGAATACTGCAAAGACAATGATAAAATAAAAAATAAGGGATACTATAGCATTTTTGGCAAACCAGTATCAGTCAATCATTGGATTGACACCCTATTATTTCATTCAAAATATTATGAAATCTTAATATTATTTTCGTTATGTAGCCAATCAACGATTATAATAATATTATTCTAGGGCTACAAAATAGAAAATATTAAGATCTTTCATAATTAGTATTTTTTGAAGTTTCCGCGACTAGTACACATAAAAAACAAAGTTTTAACGGTTTTTAACGGAGGTTTCGGCCATTTTTCAGTTGCTGTAATGACGGAAGACAAAAATGTCAAGTGTCAATGACTAAAACGTTATTGTTATAGTTATTTGACTAATTTAGAAAAGTATATACGCAATTCTAGATGGATATCTTAACGTCATGAAAGAAGTATAAAACTACGGGCATAACGGGCATTATGATTTCATGCCCGCAATGGATATCGGGGAAGATTTCCCCAGTTGCCGATAATAAGCGATCATCACACTCCCGCGGGCAGCCGCTGGATCACTGATAAAAATCACATTAACCTTAATTGGTGCCACTTTGATTAGAAGTGGAATTCGCTTGCAGCGGCTGGATGGTCTGATATTGAGTTTTATCAATTTACACTTAAATGATACGCATGAGGACTTAATGCTTTAGCAGCGGTTTTGGAGAATCGCTTAGTGAAATTGACACGTGTCTAGATAATGCTGATAGGTATAAGACATTGTTAAAATTCCACTTTGATATTTGTCATGTTCCTAATACGAATCTGAGACGGCGGCTGCTTTAGACGGCCTGGTATTGCTTTTGATGCCATGATCTTTCTTAATCCATTATATAAACGGGCATGACTTATGACACAGTTTATTATGATGTCCCAAGCTGTCATGATTCAGTGTTTAGTCAAATTGGTAATTTGTTTCCTAAGCAGTTTTAAGAAATAAATTAGCAGACAAACACTATATTTGTGTTCTTATGGGTAATATAGTGATATACAAAGAAAAGCTAAGGCCGATGCCAAACATCCAGACAAGAATTATAAAAACTTTAACAAAAATTAAAAAAATTACAAGAAACAAAACCGGCTTCAAAAATAACTTAAAAGCAACAATTAATATTTTCTACAATATCTTGAAGTAGGTGCATTTTGAAAATTTGTTGTTATTTTTTAATTTTTACTTGGCACCGACTTCAAGGATGTTGTAGAAAATATATTTTTTTCTTTTTAGATACTTTTGAAGTCAGTTTTCTTCTTTGTTACTTTTTTATTTTCTACTTTTTAGTTACACAAATACTTGAATAGCTTTAGAAAAAAATAACTAAACGCGTTTTTTGTTCGAAGATTGCTCTCAATTATTTCCCTGGGATCCACTCATTAGTTTCTGATCTGATGACAATAGGACCACCTCAGTTCTGTACGCTTTCAAATAAAAAAGTAAATGAAAATCGGTCTACAATTGACGGAGAAATCGCATAAAAAAATACATACAAAAACAACAAACTGTCGAGTTGAGCACCTCCCCTTTTTGAAGTCGATTAAAAAGTATTAGTGTTTCCTGAAACATCATGTATCTATGATACGAAACAGCTATGTACCTTTAATGGCCTAACATAACGACAATTACTTCATAAGCGCGTTATGGAACTGAATTTCAGCCATAAAAAAATTCACAACAACAACAATTTTTGGTGTAAATCTCGATAACAGAATTTTAATAGGTAATTAAAATCAGTAACGACTTTTCCTAAATATTCAGAGGGTGTTATAATCACAGCGAAAATGCTAAGCAAAATTCTTTCCTTAAAATAGAAGAACCTACCTGTTTTTATTAAATTCCTTGCATTAAGGCAACGTTTTTTTTTAATTAGCAACAAGAGATATTGGTATATTTACTTACTCGATGACGGTAAAAGAAAACATGAAACCTGCACATCGAGATAATGTGTCACCCAGGGGCCGTGTTAAGCATGTTGGGCGTCGGGAAGCGAAAATCAGTTTGCGTCCCCCTAAGTATAAATAAAAAGATAGCGATCATTTTTTATATTTAAATTTTAAGACGCCCTAGCCATTTTGGCAAAAACGGAACCCTTATGCCTTCGTCATGTCCATCTGGTTTTATATGATGGAATCATTTTGTCACAAAATACTGGGTTTATACGGGTGAAATTTGACAGGAAACTATAGTCTATATGACGCTACACTTTGATGTAGTACGTTTAACTGAAAGTTGTTTTTTTTTAATTCTAAAGTCGTGTGGGTTTTATTGCACGAGTTCATGAGACAGGCAGACTGCACACCTGATGGAAAGTAGTTACAAAAAAACTTATGGACAAAGGTTAAGGTTAAAAGCCTAGCGAAGGTGCTGCCAATATGCTGCCGCTCTCTAAAGAAGGACTAGAACCCGGCCACTGATGCCGGAACACAACTCAAGGTTGTTTATGGCGGCATACTCTAGACCAGGGGTAGTAGCCATCTAGATGGGCAAATACCCTACCACCTGGCTGTGGGATGTTTTGTCGCCTCTTACGAAAGGCCCCCCGACCGCAGGAAATTATATTTTTTCTCCGTTCCTGTCCCGTTATATCCGATAACGGGGTGTCGTTATTTAGATTTTGAAAAACAATTACGATGTTTCTTAATGACTTTCTTATTGAAGTCAATCAACTTGCGTCTTCTAGGTCCTTGCGCCTGGGTGTTACGCACCCCTTGCGCTTCCGGGTCAAAACGGCCCTGGTGTCACACACCTAGCCGTCTGGACAGCGTGGCGGGTATACTCTACGTTCACCTATAAATGGAAAGCTTCTAATCCAGTAGTAGGACGGTTATGGACTGTTCTTAAGAGTTTTCCCACGATTTCGCTCGCATATATTGTGAAGCCGTATAGTGTGAAAAATATTCAATCTCTTTTGGGTTAAAAGTATTCTATGATCATTGAAAGTACATATTTACGTAGTATAAAACAAAGTCTCTAATTTCTCCTAAACCACTCAACTGATTTTTAAGTAAGCGGTTTTCACCATCACTTAAATAAATTTTCACTGAAGGTATATATGTATATAAACCTTCAGAGATAGGATTGCACCGGTAGCGAGGCGATTGGAAAAATCTAACACGCTAACGCATGTTATGGGTCCGACTATATAATTATAATAAACTACCGGACATAATCACACTTTCCGGCAGTTTAAATGCATTTACTTGTCGGCTAAAGAAGTGGCTAATCGAGCACACCTTCTATAGCTTGAAGGAATTTATGGATTATAAAGATTGACAACAAATAATGTGAATCTTAATAACTAAAAATTCAGCAATAATACATGTATAACCCTGACGTGTAACATATTTACGAATAAATGAGTTTATAATATTATAAAATACTAAACGATGATCTAGGCTCAGTATACTACTTATAGTCTTGAGGGACTATTGGTAGAATACAATACAAATAAGTTAAGTTTTCTTTCTTCGTTCAGTGTACTGGTTATAATAAAATGTCAAATACTTGTAAGGAAAAAAATATACTAAACATGCCGTGTCCTGTACATTAAAGCTATTTAAAAAAAAGCGACTGAAATACACCATTAAAATCGATGCAGTTTTTTAGATTTCTTGTCTGTTTATCGGTTTTTCTTTTTGTACGGGTTTCACGTAAAAAATACTGGACTGATTCGATGTGGTTTTCGCTGATCGACAGAAAATTTTTAAACTTAAGATCTGCGCTATTCTCATCGCGGGAATTTTTCTGGGAATGATTTAAAAGGGGCAGATTGAAAAAATATCGAATTCCAATAAGGTTTTTTCACTAATCGATAGCAAGTTTTGTGTAATAAAACGTATGATTTCTTTATACCGGGAATCCCTCGGGGATTTTCCCGGGAGCGGTTTGAAATTGTTCAAGGGCATAAGAATTAGCTTATTCCGACACAGTTTTCATTTAAATGATAGCTTACATTATTTTTTAAATGCTGTGATACTTTGTGTCCCGGGAACCCCGCGGAAATTTCAAATCAATCGTGGACGAAGTCGCGGGCATATCCTAATATAGGTATAAAAAATCTAATTAAGTTGTTATATAAGTAAAATAGGGCTACTTCTTTGGATTTGACCCGGAGTGTACGTACCCGCGGCGAATACTTTTATTATATAGATTACACATGCTTACTAAACTCGGACGGACATGACGATTTAAGGCCAGTTCGTATACCTTACTATTCATTCATTTTCCCTATCAGCGGATGAATTTTGATATGTACTATACTTGTATGGAGCTTACATGAAATTTTAACCGATAGTAATGCAAATTAACGGTTCCTAAGAAATACGAACCGGCCGTTAATAATGGTTCCATTTTTTGCTTATTAGACAACAGCACCCTTAAAGACAAAAATAATATTTATACCTATATAATCACTTAATTTTATAATTGGTTGGCTTATTATTTCACGTTCGTCACGTGTACTTGTAACCAAAATAAATGACGTCATGTTCCGTGCCAGTGGTCAGGGGCTGGCAGTAGGTGGACACACGACCATCGACCGTGCAAGATGCATACTCCTCCTACATATACATATGTAAGGAAATAATGCACTAAATATTTTGCTTGTGCAAGGGCAAGTAAAGGTTGAACAATAATCATTTATTCAGAAAAATTCAAGGTGCATAACAATTTGGACTGAATACAAAATATTAATCTACAGAATATTTTTTAAAATTTAATGTACGCGACTCGACTTCAGCTTCTTTAATCTGTATCTTGGATGCTTGGAACCTTCCCGAATATAACAAAAGGACATGAGTAAGTATTAAAGTAAAAGACTGTGGTCTACAATAATACCAGCCCGAACGTTCAAGCAAATAAATATCGCAGTAAGATAGGTTAAATAGCCAGTGTACAGTACAAATATAAACAAGGAAGAAAAGGCAAAAATGAAACACAAACAAAAAAAGGTAAAACCACCTAAAAGCAGAAAACCCTGACAATATGACACAGTCATGAGGGCAGAATAAGATTTAAAAAAATCCATATCAAATTGAGAAGAAATTTATCATTGTACGTATATTTAATGAGAAGGGATGAAAGTCGTCAATGCCTATATCATTCATAACTACACCGCTTGTTGTTCATGGTTAAGTTTACCCTAATTTCTTTGAGCTACCACACTCTGTAATGCAACTGTTCTTCAGAATGTTTATTAAAGTGCCTAATATCATCCTCATAGTATCCTCATAGTGGAGCCTGCTCCACGTAATAGAATACGTAAAAAAACGATATGCATAAAGATCAATAGAAAACTGGAGCCATATACTTAACTCCCCACAGCAGCCTTTGCTAATTTGTAGATCTTTGACTGACGCCAAACAACGGAAACTTTAAGACAACAGGACTAATCTTATTTCACTAAACAGTTGAGATATTCTGCAGAAACATACAATTTTTGCATTAAAAACATTATCTTATATTCGTTGGTGATTTTAAACAGTTTTTTTTTTTAATAAAAGTGATCACAAAGAGCCACTCTTCAAGTTCCTAGACTCTGTCTCATGAAAGAAGTCCCGCAGACGGGACGCTACGACCGTGTAACGGAATGTTAGAAAAGTAAAATAATTTTATTAAGACTCCAATTTAATAGTATTAACAAATACAATGATAAAAGACTTCATGAAAACAACTTAACAGCGTGGCTGGGCTCATCTGTTATAGTTACCTAGTTTCATTTTTTGCCGCGGGACTTGTTTCGTAAGACACTACCAAAAATTCCCACATATTTATATTATTTACGGCATTGAATAAAGACGTGAATATGATATAAGACTATGGACAATTATCTGATTGGTACTCTAGTAAGCTTTTTAAATTGGTAAAAGCAAGTTTATTTCCTTTATTACTCTCCGACCAAAGGTTACGTCGCGTGTAGCACGATATCACACTGTAAATAACGAATGCGACGCATAAATAAACCGAGCGATTAAAATTACCGTCTATTTACACAATTCTATTATATTTTTGTAATTTGAATAATATGATAAATAGCTAATATATGTATGTATGTACAGATAAAGTCCAATCAGGTCTTTAGTATTGTGTACATGATACGTTTTACAATAAATGATAAAACAATTTACATGAATAAAAATGTGCTCTTAAAATATAATTTTAAAAGTAACTTTCATCAGGATTTGAATAAGAATTTATGAGCTATTTAATCCGTTAGAATTATGACGTCATAATTTACTACTCTCATACAAAAATAAGGAAGTATGTAACGTTTTCCAAAACAATAAAAAGTGTCTTAGTTTATTTAGTTTAATTACCCTATTTAAACCACTATGTCACTTCAAATTAAATTATATTCTTCTATTATGAATTATAATTTATTATAAAACGTCTATCATCGAAGTATGTATGAATATTTTTTCTGTGGTTAACTACTATAAGTAGATAAAAATAAATACTATCTTGTTGTTTATATACTTTTCCTCTATGTGTATACGTGTATATTCTAATAGTAGAACCAAAAATTTACTTCAATCATGTTTAAGCATGCCACAAGAATAGGTACATATAAGGGACTCGTCCTTCATTATTCCTTCTTTATTTTGTTCAAGTAGCACTTGCCACTTCCCTCGACTACCTGACAGCTCTATAACGATATCAAACATAAATCAACATTCGTTTAACAAACCGGAAATTTAAAAAAAGTTGCAAATCATCCATAGACAATCAAACTAACCGCAAATGTATTCTATGTCTAGCGCCGTGCAAACGGCCTTATGTCTACGACCGCATAGCAGGGTTGCCATTTAGTAGTTATTTCCGTGACCTTTGCATATTTTTTACGAATTTAGCCCATAGATTTTTTTGGAAGTTTTGACATTGAAAATAACCATTTGGTGACTAAAATTTAAATATACTGCGTCATGTAGCTTTTGCAGTTACTTAGTTTAATAAGTTAATATTATTAAAAATGTTCACGATTTGGGCTTGCCACAAGTTTGACGCGCTGAAACTGCGGTTCTGTATCCCACGAGTACTTAGAGATTAAAAAACTTACGATTTCAAACCTCTAAAAAATCTTAACTAAATTCATAAAGAATGCTTCCAACCTGATAATATGAAAAGGAAACAAACAAACATACTTTCTCGTTTATATATCAGTATAGATTATTATTTAGTATGCAATGATCATGTCATAATACGGTTTTGTAAAATCGCTGAATATGTTTTAATATCGTAAGTAACCGCACTGACAGATATTTTTTGTAAGTGAGAGAAGTTTTAATTTTACAGTTTTGTAATCTTTAAATTATTAAGCTTCAAAAATCTTTAATACATTGTTTGTTATATTTATGTGTAAGTACAACAAGAATCTGCTAAACCAGTAAATCAGTAAATGGTTCGAATTTATACAATGCATTTAAAAATGGGAAAACCCCTGAAGCCTAAGTCGGACCAGCAGATTCCAAAAATGTAGTTTTAAACTCTTTTCTGTCTGTCTGTTAGGGCATCACATGAAAACTACTGAACGGATTTAAATGAATCTCGGCATAGACTTATAATCCCGGGTTTTAATTTAGTATATGTTATCTTGATAAATAACGTCGTTTCCGTAGTATAGACGAAAAAGCAAAAAAGATGGCGTTGCGGTCGTATCTTTTTTAGAAACTACTGAATAGATATCAATTAAACTTAGCACAGAGCTAAATTATATTCTGGGTCAAAGGATTAGGTCGAAAGTCTGCATTGGCAAAGGATATTTTTTTATTTTCGTTTTCATTAATTACTAAGTTAATTTTATTTTACTTTAATGTGGTTTTTTTTTTATTTTTTTATTGCATGAGTTCAGCAGACAGGCAGACGGCCCACTAGACGGAAAGCGGTTACCATCGCCTATGGACATTTGCAACAACAAAGGTGCTACAAATGCGCTGCTGCTCTCTTAAAGGAGACTGGAACCTGGTCACTAATGCCGGAACACAACACAAGGTTGTTATGGCGGCATACTCTAGACCAGGGGTGGTCGCCATCCAGTCGAGCAAATACTCTACCACCTGGCTGTGGGTTGTTTAGTCGCCTCTTACGACAGGCCGCCGGGCCGCAGGAAATTGTATTCTTTCTCCGTTCCTGCACGGATAAACGGTTACTTATCCGTTGCAATTTATTAACAATTACGTAAACGTTATGGAAACGCAAATCATGCTTCGCGAGCAGAGGCTAGTAAGTAAAAAAAACACCTCTCGAAGTAATACGAGTACAGCATTTCTATTCTCTAATACTGGCAACTTTTCCCGTAGGAAGCGGAACCGGAACAACAATCCCGCGACGGAAGCCCGCTCGGGGCTAAACGCGTTAGCCCATCGTGTCACTGTGGCTAAATGTAGACGAGCTTAGTGGAAATGTTTTAAACATTTTCCTTCAAAGATAAACTTTGTTAACGACCCAAGGATGTGGCAATAGATTTATTAGACAAGCATTAGTTGGTTGTTATTTATTTTAATTAAAAGTTCACGAAATATTTATTGATTTACTTATGTATATTATATTATCGTTTGTTAACTATGCATACATACATAGCTTCACGCCAGTTCCCTTGCGGGGTAGGCACGAACAACAGAGCGCCATTCAGGTTTGTTCTTACATACCTCACTAACTTGTTAACTAATTAGTTATAAATTAAAATTAATAAATGTATTCGGGTTGCTTCTAGTATCACAACATAAGTAAGGTCTACAACAAAAATCAGCATTGTGTCAGATATAATTCCGCCACAACCACAAGCTGTGCAACAAACCATGTTTGCTGAAATTTGGCGTACAAATTCACAAAACTTGATATTCTTTTAACCTTAATTTACATCAAAAAATATGTAAGCAATGTTAAGTACGTCGCTATTTCGTCAAATTATTTCTTTTATACGAAAGTTATAAAATAGATTAGTTCGTGTAATTGTAATAGACAAAGGATAGTAAAGTTACCTGTGCTAGTCTTGAATCTCCGCTGACTGTGTACACACCGTGGCACTCCGCCACCTCCTCGGGCTTGTCTGATGAGGGTGATCTTCTCCAACACGCTGCACAGACCGCTACAAGCACCCCGCATAATGTCGCACTATAAAATAATACCTTAAATTGTTATATATTATCAAATTGTAAAACCGTTAGATTAAGATATATCTCGAGAAATTATAAACTGTCGAAATATTGTGAGCCGTAACATGCTTCTTACGTTATATACTTTTCGGTAGATTATAATTTACTGTGTTTTATTCCTTAACTATATGGACACTGAACAATCAGCGCGCGAGGTACGTTCCATCGCATACCATTTTACAATTTGGCGATTTCACGTGGATAGATAGATTATAATCTACCAAAAAATACTGCGTTCCATTGTGTGTCACGGTTCATAACATTTTGAATGTTTAGAATCTCGCGGGATAGATTATAATCTAACGGTATTTACAAATTAACGGTGACATGTACAATAAATTTTTTTAAGTATATTCAAAAGTTTTATTACAGACAATAAATTCAGCTAATATTTTCAAATTATAAACTATTACAATGAAATACTTTTAACTTATGTTGCATTCTACCTATAATCCCTTAAGACTAAGTAGAATACCTACTGAGCGTAGTTCATCGAAGTATATAAATAAAATATGCTAAGGAGGAACAGCTAAGTTCATGTACTCTATTACCTACATAGAGTTACTTTCACTATAAATACTTAGGTATTTTATTTTGACTGCCATTTTCGTCTGTCCGATTCATTTTAATAACCAGCTATGTAAAGTTAAACGGGCGGATATATGGTATTACGGTTCAATTTTTCAATTATGAAGTAGTTATTTAAATTTCCCGATTGCAATATAGTGGAAATAAACGAGTATAATGAAAAGTTTTAAGCGTATCCGGCGGCAAATTAATACTGACGTCGCATCGGCACAGATTACAGAGTTCGATAAATCCGCTCGTCGCGATACCTCTCGATGGCTTAATTAACGCCAATATCTATACTATATATCTCGTATATATCCGCTTATTTGGCGTATCGACCGGATACTAGGTGTTAAGTTCCGAGATAAACCTTAATGAGCGTTCTGCGAGTTTATCTTTGGCAAACGTCAACCGACGAAGTTAATGTTCGATTTTTAAATAAAGTTGGTTTTATGGCTTTTTAGAGCGCTGATTGCTGAAGTGTATACGCTCGTAACAGCACTATAAACTCGTAATAGGGATAGGATAACTCAATAATAAAGTATTGTCGGTTCGAAGAAAAGTTTCGCTACATTGCGAAGTGCCACCAAATTAACCACTTATTAAGCGATACTTGAACTATGGGCAAAAAATTTCGGGGATCATGCTTCCCCCACATAGATTACGAAGTAATTCGAGTGAGTAGTTTTAAGTGGACATAGAGGTCCACTCCTTTGCACTATATATTCTAGTCCTTCTCTTTCTTCATCCAGTCTCTACCAGTCAGTTTGCACAGGTTTTTTTATTGCAGGAGTTCAGCAGACAGGCAGACGGCCCATTTTATGGAAAGCGGTTACCATCGCCTATGGACATTTGTAACATCAAAGGCTACAAATGCGCTGTTGCTCTCTTAAGGGATACTGGAACCTGGTCACTATTTCCGGAACACAACACAATGTTGTTGTGGCGGCATACTCTAGACCAGGGGTGGTCGCCTTCCAGTCGAGTAAATGCCCTACCACCTGGCTGTGGCTTGTTTTGTCGCCTCTTACGACAGGCCTCCCGGCCGCAGGAAATTCATTGTATTCTTTCTCCGTTCCTGCACGGTTTTCCTTTCATTTAGTTGTATATATTTCATAGTGAAACTACTAATGAATAAATACATATTTTTCAATATACTTATTAACGGTAATCAAATAGTAATAAGAAAGCATTGAATCGGCAAAACAAATCTGAAACAAGATCGTTCAATATCGGCAAAAATTTGCGCGTAATTTGTTATAGTTGATTGCCCTTTTAATCTCATATTCTCCTTGCGAAATTCGAGCATAACTAAAAATGCACTTGATCGCTGAAAGTTAAACAACTACTTGAATTGCAGCCATTTCGTTATGACAATCAGTTTATCTTATTTCAACACGAACTATGAACTAATAAACCAACGTACAGAAATCGTACCTGTCAAAAGTTTGTTGTGTAACACTGCACAGATTACACATTGCCCAAGTTAGTTTCCATTTTGATTCAGAGTTCCGCACTAATTCGACACGTGAAAGCCAATTTGTAGGGCGTTTCAACCCTCAAATTGACCTTTAATTTCATCACTAGTTATGGTAGGGCTGTGAATACATATACTTGTAATATATACTGTGAACGTGACATATAATGAACGAATTAATGAAATAGTAATAAATAAAACAATCTGCCAAGTGCATGCTAATTCACACGTAATGAAGGGCTGCAAAGAGGTCAAGGTTTGCTATGGTAATCTTATGCACTAATTCAAAATTTGATTATTGGATTGATTCATTTTATGATTATTATGCTAATCATAGAATTTACAATAACCAGGCCTTTTTTGTCACTTCTTTTTTGGGGGCACGCTAATTCTCGAAAATTTTAAGTCCATAATTTTGTTGTTGTTTCATTATTTTTTTTCAGTTATTATGGCAATTTTTTGATATTTTAGAAATTTCCTTTAAGGGCACTGCGGGCCCCCGCGTGCCCCCACAAAAAAGCCCTGATAATAAGTATTATGGTTAACTATCTCACATCTCAGTCTCTTTTTAAAGTTCATTTCCGGGCCGGGAAGCATGCAACACTTGGACAGTTTTCTGGCCTGATGTGCATATTATTACAATAAGTACGCATCGTAATAACCGAATTGTTAAACCTGCCAAGCCGCCTTGGACAAACGTGGCGAATATACTATCCGTTCCCCTTGTAAGTGGAAAACCCGAATTCGACAGCGGTACGTTTTGGCATTGTTATGATTATATAATTTCATGAAAGGAGGAAACGCTTTTGTATTGAAGCAGCATATGTGTGCATGCCTTTATATCTCGGGTCGACCCTAGTAACACTTTAAATTAACACCAAACAAGCAAAGCTCTAAGGCGAAAAGAAAGAAAATTAAGTAAGTGCACATTTAGTTGCAATCTGCAGATAATGGTGCAGTTAGTTACCAGACGTCTGGGCCCTAACAGGCATTAGCAGTAACCGGGGGCTAAATAGTTGAACAGGGACCAGTGGTAACTAACCCGGCTCTAATTGGACACACACGATATAATGCCTCGGATATTGGGTTTAGCGCATAGAGTAATTTTAGGCTGCTTAATTTAGCTTTAGCGCTAGCTTAAAATAGAAGTATCGAAAATGGAGTGACGTTGTTAATGACTTGAATATCGTTGTTATTTTAGTCTCAGATTGCTTACACGACGTAATATTAAAATGCAAAATGCAAATTGCAAAAGCGGCGCTGTTATAAAATCCTCATCACCGTCACAGACATCATAGGTATAATAACATGATATGATACATATAAAATGTATTTAATTTTAGATAATTGTTATTTTTATCATTAACAATTTTTAAGTATTTATTATTTAAGAAAAAAAAATAGTCTGCATATTCTACCGTCTATACATCATGTGTTCTGAGGAACTGTTAAATTTGGTGCCAACGCCACATTTTCACCGTCGCGCTCAGCGGGATGTTTCACCCTCATTTCCTTGAGTTACCAAGCTTAACTATGCAACGGTTCTCTAGAAAGTTTATCCCGCGTACAAGAACGATTTGAAGGGAACTTCCCGCCACCGTTTTCCCTTTGTACTACGACATCGAATAATCTGTTCCACTTGAGTTTACTATTGTAACGCTCACAAGCAAGTGGAACGGCAAAAAATCTCGATCGTGAGCGTAGTCGTTGTGAGTCTCACGTGGAACGTAGCCTAAGTAATCCATGACGGGATAAGAAAAGTTTATTTCCTTTACAAAGTATAATATTTTTTGTGACATTCCCAACTCTGACGTGTCTAAATCTAGATCAATAAAATTGAAGTAAGTACTAATACTATTTTTATTATTGCGAAGCTGGCAAACAGGAAGATGACAGCTCATGGAAAGTGGGAACCCACTTGTTGTTGTGTTACAACCGTTACGTTGTACGTAACGGTTGTAACACCAATGGTGAAGCTAACGCGTTGCCAGCCTTTAGGACGGGATAGAGGGATCAGATAGGAGGAGTGGAATAGAGTGGCTATGGGATTGAAATAGGGGTACAAGATAGGGAAGATTGGATAAGGGTAATGGGAGGAAGTGGGCCATTGAAACTGTCGTTCATCGCACGAAACACAATTAGCTCAAGGCTAACCGTTTACTAGTGTACGATGTCTATGATTTTAAAATAAATACCAAAATTATAGTGAAAACTATTATTTAGAACATTCCTAATCATAAATTAATGTTTTTAGAAATATTTCTGTATTTTTTTTTTCTGTCGAATACGCTAGAGTGAACAAAAGAAATTGCTGTTTGAAAAAAAAATCTAGACTAAAATTGTAGTTTTATCTCAAATTTTTGTGCGTTTCTTGTTGATACCTTGCAGCTTTTTTTTTATTCTATTTTTTTTAAAGGGGTTTTATCACTCAGTGACAATGCCACCCCACCTTGCAGGTTGATTTTCGCTGGTGTACACTAATGGGTATAAAATGGCAATTAACGCGGTATTTTAATATGATAGAAGCATACTGGTATCAGTATCTTAATTACAGCTCTTAGAGCTGGGTCGACCGGTGTGATACCACGCTGTTACAAAAAATCGGCGTCAAATGGTTAGCTTTGAGGTAATCGTGTTTCCTACTATGAGTGAAAGCACCATTAGCCCATTTTCCCCTTGTCCCTATCCCATCCCATCCTAACGCGTTGACTGCCTTGGTGTTATAAAAGTCCATAGGCGAAAGTAACCACTTTCCATTAGGTGGCCCGTCTGCCTGTTTGAGTCAGGCATTAAAAATATTATTTTAGTGCGTTAGTTTTTACATATTGTCGGCGTCAGCGCAGGACCTTGTTACTACATTTTTTTTTCTTTAAATTATTAACAAGTATATGTAACAATTGTAAAGTACGTGTGTAACTACATGTAACAATTATGACCTTTTTTTTATTTAGTTACAATGTCCTGCGCTGACGCCGACCATATGTATCAGCGTTCAACGCTGCTTTCTATTTTTCAGACAATCCAATTTTTTGTATAAAAGTATCCTGTAGTTCTTTATCCCCGTTATTAAAATTATATAATACGAAATATTACAAAAAATATTTAATGCCCAAGACCGTGAAGAAGAAACAACCAGTCTCTTTCATATTCGATTTTAAAATACGCTATATGTGATCATTTATTTATTCTTAAGATCTTAAGCCTTTACGTAGGAAGGCTCGTTTATTTTTACCTTATCCCATATTAAACCCGGGCTAATAATAACGTATGCTACAAATAAAACTTACTTAATTAGAATAATGAATACGTAATTATGCTGCTTAATCCAAACAACTCTAAACTTCATCGTGGAGGATATAATTTTATAAAGGTCGCTATGCGCAGCTGCTGGGTAACATTATTTTAATGCCGAATTATCCTTAGCCTTTCTTTTAATCCCGCTCTATAAATCCTAAAGAATAATAGCCATCAAAAATTCTTTGATCTATAATTTTTTTATAGAGAATGTTAGAAATTATGTCAGAGTTATTTGGTTTCAATAAAATCAAACATAACATTTGGAGGTAGGCTTAATAGACTTGCTCTATCTAAGATCAGCATAGTCATCATATCACATAGGATGCTAGTTAAACGCGAGACTACACAATAGTATTTTTTTTTATTATTGACAAAAGTAGAAAGAACCAAAGAATTTTTATTGGTAAAAGTATAAAATCCGGTGCACTTACTAAAAGCAAATTGGCGATGTTCTAGCAAAACACTTTGATCCAGCTCATACATATAAAAAAGATAATGAAAGTAGATAATATGTATAGACATATATATATAAGATCTTATATATAGTCTTTGCAAGTGAGAGGAATAGCCTCTGCCTATCGCTACGGGAAACAGGTTATCATACTATAATGTAGTACTGCAATTACATACAATTGTAGAACTAGCATTTTTGTGAGTTAAAGGGGCTATATATTTAAAAGCTGTCTTGGACACCGGATTAAGACGATCAAATGAGGTAACTGACATTCTGATCTCATTTCCCAAGAACGTGAACCACGCTCATAGTTATATTTGTAGTCTTGAGAAATTATTAGTAGAATACATTAATAAATTACAATAAAATTAAACCAAAAAATACACAAGAATAAATACTCGCAATATTTTTTTTATTAAAGCAATAATTATGAACCTCTTATATCGCTTAAAGCAATCCCTTCCTGTTAATGCCATATAAAGGACAGTATTAGTCAATCTAGCTATATAGAGGGTGGTCTTAATTAATTAATGTAATTTTTATAAAGATTGTATGTTTGCGATCGATTGATTTAAAGTAAACAGTGTTGTTTTATTAGACCCGAAACCATTTCCAGAGGTAAAGTTAAAGCCGCAGTACACCTATCTCGTAAAGCGATTGGATTGCTTTAGCGATTTCATGCTAAAGTTTGACGGCAAAAGTCATATGCCAATCTATAAACCTAAAAATTCAATTACCCATTCTATATTGGCCGCAGTCTTCAAACCTCTGCAGAAATAAATATTTCTATCACCATAAAAGCGTTACGAGTATATCGCACATCCGAGACTGGATTTACTGTTTTAAAACTAATTTTATAGTTTTAAATTACGGTTCGATCGTATGTCAATATATCTATAAAAATTGTATATAATTTTCACTAGCAGCTTCTTTTGAATATTATTTGCTCATAAAGCGAAATATCAAAGGTAATAGCGTCCTATGTATTACGCACGAAGTGTTTTGTCAAGAGTTTGAAATATCTCCCGCCTTTCAAAGGACAGAAAATATAAAGTATTATTGAATTATGTAAGTACTCTGCAATTTTGTCATTACCGATAAAATTCGGATCTTACTGTCTAGTCTGTAATATTATGATATTCCAAACGTGCCGTGTCTGTACACTGAAGCTAATAAAAAAACTGGAATAGGCTATATAAACGATGAAGAACACAATGCAATTATTTTTAGATTTCTTGTCTGTTTGTTCGGGATTCATGTAAAGCCTACTGGGCTCGTTCGATGTGGTTTTTTCTGATTGACAGCTAATTCTTAGACTTAAAATCTACGCTAATTTTTATCCCGGAAATCTTCCCGGGCGCGGTTTGAAGTTGTTCGGGTGCATAAAAATTCGCTTATTCCGACACAGTTTCCACTAAAATGATGGCTTACATTCTTTTTTAAATGCTACGATACTTTGTGTCGTCTGTGTGAATTTTCCCGAGTATGGTACAAATTAGTTTAGTTTGCATAAATATTAGCTGATTTTGATACGATTTCACTGGAACGATAGCTTAAGTCCTCTTTCAAGTGATGCGGTATTTTTTGTTAAGGAAATCCCGTGGTAATTTTCCCGGGACTGTTTTAAGTGGGTATTATACATAACAATTGGCTGATTCGGATCCGATTGATACAAAAATAATATAATCCGGGACTTTTTATATTGCCCAGGATTTCCTAACTTCGAAACCACGTAATATAAGGACTTGCTTGTTATGACAATTTCTATGTTTATTAGACATCTTCAGTAATTATAAATATGTATGCCTTTGGTACACCATTACCTATCCCAGGTTTTTACGGGAATCTTCAGACTTCATGTATTTTCATACTAAAAAATCCGTCGCCCTACTAAAAGTAGCCTTTGAATTTAAATACGGGCAAAATAATTGTAATCGACGTTATTCGTCAAATGTGGACGAAGTCGCGGGCAAATCCTATTGTAGTATATAAATCTAATCACATAATATATTTCAATGGTATATTTATAACAACATGAGATATAAAAGATAGTAGCACTGTTCTACGATGTAGTTTTGGGTGACATACATAATTGGACATTGTTTTCGACGTCGACTTAGCTTTGCAAATTTTTGAATCATAAAGTCATTGATACCAACCTGACGAATATATTGATTGTATAATGCATAGACTCAGTCTGCACTGTGTCGGGCTGGCTATGATTGTAATAGTGTCTCGCGTTGGAGACGGCGGCCACGGCCGCCAGCCGCTGCGAGCTGCCCATGGCCCAGCCGAGGGGACTTCGCTGGGCACCAACGGCGCCCACGCCCGCCACCACCCACCAGCAACGCCAATGAGCCACAACCACACCCTGCGGCGCCGCTTGTGCGACTGCCGCCACCGAACACTTTATATCACCAAATGTTATAAAAAAGTTATTTCTAATTTTAACACTTGTGTCCTTTTTATATCTGTCAGCGCTGATCAGCTTAGAAATGATTTTGAAACATGTTACATCTGAAACAACATACACTTGTATGAAATAACTAATTAGTTAAGTAATAGAAAAAGAAACATGCCTTGAGTATAAATATAATATTTACTATTAGTCACCGTGTACGCAACGGTTCTGAAGAACGTTTCTTTTGCCCACTCTAGAGATTTGGAATGAATGATATGGGATTTTTTTTTAATTGAAATATTTCTATAAAATTCCTTCGAGGTTAGCAGCACGATGGTAACACCTCTGGTGTTGCGAAGGTCGACAGGCGGCGGTAACTACTACCATCAGATGGGCCTACCAGATCTAGTAACGTACATACATGATGCAAGTAATGTCAAAATTCAGCCGATGGTAAGGCAAGTGAGTGAAACGTAAGATATAAGAACCGACCATAAATGATTCGCGTTAATTGCAATTACGTGGATTCTTATTCTGGTTGTTCAAGATATGAAATGTGTACCCATCATTCTGTATTGTATAGGATTAGCGACGTAATGACATTATGTCAACGTCTATTTTACAATGACTGATATTATGCAAATACTGAGCTCATAAGTATGACCAAATTGAACTGGCGGTGATATTTCGACGCCAGTCGTTGCATTAATATAATCCTTTTAACCACTTTTAATGTCGAATCTCTCCAACTTTTAAGCACTTTGAGCTTAATCTCTAAATGACGCTCAAACTACTGAAGTTTAATTGTATTCGTTAAACATTTTCACGACGCGTACTGAACGTATTTCAGTGTCAAAAGGCGCGTGATCGCACTAAAGAGCACTTTCGAATACTTGAACGTTCGAAGGAAAAACAATAACTCTAATTAAATGGACTCTAACGAATTCCCTTTTGGAGGACTTTGAATTTGTAATGAGGTGAAGACATCGACCAAGAAATTGTCCTTAGCAATTAGCATGAAACTATAGAATCGATCTAAATTTGAAATCAATGAATAGATGAAAGAGTTTATTTACATACATACATACATTTATATGTATTATACTAGCTTTTAATCCTAGTATATTTTGAGAGCACGCATTCACACAGGTTACATTACCTAAAAAAATTATTTAGGCCCTATTGGCCCCCTAGAACATTCCGATCCATCCATCATTTTCCGGGATAAAAGTGTCCTATGTCCATTCTCGACATTAGCATTATATAAACCGAATTTGAGCAAAATGATTTTTCTGTGAAAACATAGCAAACAGAGTTTCGCAAACTTTCGTATTTATTATAATTACTAATCATTGTATAGATTGTTTGACAATTTATATTAATACATACGTAAATGTGTGAGTGATTTGTTTATTCATTCTTCACAGTCCTGTGCATGAAACGAATGACGTGAAATTATTTGGTTTAAGTACACATACATGCATACTTTCAATGGAAAACTTTTTATCTGAATAAATGCTGTATTTTCCGCAGGTATCAGAGCCACTTGGAAACTATTTCTATTATATTTCATAATAATACTTCTGAATTTAGGTTTATTTAATTTCATATATCGTATTGTAGTTTGGTACAAAGGACAGTCATATACTAGTATACATTTTGTATACTTATACCTACCTGTTAAATATAGATTATTAATATCTTAAATTTTAAAATATTCCCAAAATATAACTTTCTAAGAAAATATCTAGTATCATTGCAAATAAACGTCACACACTCGTTGCAGAGAATATTCTGTGTTTGAATAAGAAGTGTGTACCGTAAACATTTATTTCACGAAGTAAAGCCCCTGATTTAAGTCCGAATATGGAGATGATATTGTACGCATGCAATAAATAATGTACATACTGGATATGCCCTTACCGGGGCCTTTTTATATTGCTGGGATATAGCAGACAGACTATCAATGGAAAATTGTTATCCTCAACTATAGACATTTGGAACACAAGGTGGTTATACCAACGGGCTCCCAACCTCGAAGACTTTTTATGACACCTTTAAAAAAAACCACACCGTAATGCAGTGGCGTCCTTGACTGGGACCTCATTCTGTATCCCTAAAGTACGCAAGACATGTTCTTAAAAATCTTTGCGTACCGGGACATAGCGACTCAGTGAAATGGGTAAAGTAGGTGAGCTATTTATTTTAAAATAAATAACAGTTTTCCAAAGAAGAATAATAATTACAAACATCCATGTTTGCAGACAGCACTTCTCGGCAATGCAATAGCCACCTATTGCATCCTTATCGTTTAAAGCAGGGATTCCCAAAGTGGTCGATATTGTCCCCCTGGGGTCCAAAATCGGTTCCCAGAGGTCGACAAAAACGAAAACTGATTATGGAGGTCGACGAGGTCTAAAAATCGACCCCTATTAATTAACACAAGTTCTTATTTGAAACTAAAGATGCTGTATAGGTTGTGTTACGTGTACCAACTTGTTATAAGAATGACTGTATTTTAGTATGAAGAATCATTGTTGTACTTTTAAAAAAATCAACACGTCAGTAAACGTGAAAGTTCGTACAAGATAAAAAACTCGGCAATCCCAATAAGCGTGATATTTACTGAATTTTATGATTATTTATTTTGATGAGAAAATAATGTCAAGCTTACTCACTTGACAACTGCAAAGTTTTTAAATTGCTAAGTATTTTGTGTCAATACAAATAAAGCTAAAGATAGAATTTTTAAAGTAATTTTGGAGGTCTGAGGTATAAGTTCATTTTGAAAAAGGAGTGTTTTACCCATAATAGTTTGGAAATCCGTGGTTTAAAGCGATGTCGTCCATATTTCAGATTAAAATGTAATAATTTCATTTCATTTAATAAAATGAAATTAAATAGTCTTTGGCAGGAACTAGAAGAGGAATGCCTTATTTATTCATTCATGCAAACCCGTGTAGTGTTTGTTGTGTATTTTGGTATGTTGTGGAAAACATGCCAAAATACACAACAAATTACACGTTACAGAAATTTGTAATTTTAAACCTAAAATTTTATGTGGTTAACATTCATCTGGTTCTTGAGCTAAGTTTTAAAATTTCACATCTAAATACTGGTTATTTTAAATTTGCTTACAATAGTCTTCACTTTTAAGTTATATACTTGCCATATTACTTAAAATATTTGAGTCGCATGATAAAAGTACTATATAAAAAAATCTAAAATTAAACAACCGCTTTTAGTAAGACCACCCGTTGTACTGTCATCAACTAAGCGTTTACATAGCCATATATTTATATCTGTAAGATAAATGCACTAAAGTATATTCTAAAATTGAGAATCAAAAATCACTTGAATTCCACTTAAAATCACTCAACTTTACCAAACTCTCACCGAGATAACCAAATAATAAAGTCTAGAAAGACAATAGTTTTTTTTTATAACATCTATCTAAAGATAATATTTGATACTACCCGATGCCCGCGACTTAGTCCGCATGGTGCGGTTTTTTAACTATCCCACGGGAACTCTTTAATTTTTCGAGATCAAAAGTATCCTATATGTTGATATAAGCTACCACCATACAAAATTTTATTTAAATCGGTCCAGTCGTTTCGGAGATTAGCCGGTACAAAGAAACAGACAAACAGAGAAACAAAAAATTTGAAAAACAAATGTTGTATTCCACTTTTTACACCCCCCTGACTCGCTTTTTAGCATTTTTTTTCATTGTACAGAAATTCAACCTCTGTAATTTTATTGTATGTATAGATTTACCTTTTGGTTAGTATTATTAATATAAAATATAACACTTTTACATTAACAGTATTTTTAAAGTCTATGAAAGCACGTCACTTTACGTACGCGGTTGAACTTTTGGCCAAGTTATTAAGGCATACGACTAGCTCGCGAGCGGCACCCTTGAATACCGGCGGCGGAATGGCTAGGGCGGCCGCCCGCCCATACTTAACCAAATGTTTGCCATATATTACAACATTGGCCAAACATGGTCTCAAGTTTGAATATGTGGAGTGAGAGTTGAGGATTGAAGCAAATGTTGGATAGTATAAATACTTGTCCAATAGTATGTTATCACCAATGTTGGACACTGGCAAATGGCGTTATGTCTGTTATTCGATTAAGTTACCCGAGTTAGTCTATTTTTAGACTCGAGGAAGCGAATTTAGTTTTCGGATATTGAAATAGCTTTTTATATTTTTGCAAGACGTCTGGTTTAGTTGGTTTTAGTTATAACCATACTTGTGAACGAATAGTAGGAAACATGTTTTACTTTCTTTCTTTAAAATTCTTTTTATGTAGAATAAAGAATGAAGACGTTTTTGTTTATTAACTGTTGTTACTAAAATAAATGGTCTAAAGTATGTCGCCATAACAACCTTGAGTTGTGTTCCGGTATAAGTGACCAGGTTCCAGTCCCGCTTAAGAGAGCAGCAGCGCATTTGTAGTAACTTTGGGTGTTGCAAATGTCCATAGGCGATGGTAACCGCCTTTCATCAAGTGGGCCGTCTGCCTGTCTGCTGAACTTCTGCAATAAAAAAAAGATTATTTGCAGCTTATACAAATATACATATTTTTCCATTATTGTATATTTTAATTCGCTAATAGTTAGTAGTAGTACTTTTTTGAGATGTTTTGTCTGTTATAATCTTCTCAATATAAATTAATGTCTATATTAGACGGATCAATTAAAGTGAATCAATTTGATTGAAAGACATGGGACACGGCGCTATTCAAGGATATTGCATGGTTCGAGTTTATATAGATCGCATTGGTTGATTCATTCAAATTGAAAGATTGAAATGAACCGTCTTCAACACGCTTAAGGCTGAGTCTCCTTACATCTAAGTGAAGAATAAAAATAAGCTGGAAGACCAGTCTCGATGTTATTTTTGAGTTGATAGGACACGTACTGTAATCTTCTAAGGTCGTGAAATTTATCGTCGTCTTCTACCCATCAAACCTTTGATTTAGAGAATGAAGAAAAATAATTCAGGGTGATAGAAAGCTTTAAAAATATTTTCAAAGAAAATAAGTTTGAGCAAAATTAAAGAGATTTTTGAGATATAGGGTATTTTCAAATAGCTTATACTTTAGTTTCGGGCCCAAATGATAGAAACAGTATACGTTCCTCGCCACTACCGAACCCTTCATTATTCGTAGACAAACACGCACTTGACCGGTTTATTTTCATGTAAGACTTATATGAGCACTTATTAGTTATTATTTTTAATGCTGATGAGAAGCGGCTGCCATCGACTGTGGATATTTGGAATACAAAGTGTGCTACCAACGTGCTGCCGGACCCGAAAACAGAACTAGTCACACTGATGCCGGTACACAACTCAAGGTTATTATGACGGCATATTCTTCACCAGGAGTGGTAGCAATCCAGACATGCAAATGCCCTATCACCTGGTTGTGGGTTGTTTGTGGATTAATAGATACATACATATTGCCACGCTTGTTTCCCTTTGGGGTACAGTGATTCACTTGACTTTTCTTCAAAATATCTTCAATTTTGATAATGAATATGCCGCGGTCACCGGTACCGACACTACCAGTCACATTGCTGTCATATACTTACATCTTTATTGTCTTTGAAGACCACGGGCCATAAAAATGGCTCGGACTTTTGTAGCGCTCGCGTGGGGCCATAGGAAGGCCAACACGTAGAGGCCCCTTGACAAATTTAATGTAAATGTGGCGTGACTCTGACCGGCGATTATCCCTGTCGACACCATATAATAATGCACCCAAGGACAAGCCCCGGCCAGTGTAGCACTATTGTGGGAAATGAGGACAAAAAGTACATGTTTATTATTAGTAAATATACTTTTGGTTACTCAGTATTTCTTACTACTGAACCTATTTGTAATTATATTAACAGTTACACTTAACAGTTCTTAATAAATTTTATAAAAATATCAGATTTATATCCAAAAAGAGGTAACTATATTCTTATGGGCCAACATTATTCCAAACGTGGCCGACGCGTTTAGTATTTTCAAGAGCCAACATTCGAGGCTTCCCGTCACTCCCTCGGCCGTTGCCGCCCAGTCACACCGTCGCTGGGTATGTACAATATCGTCACGCTAACTTAAGTTTGGTTTATATGAGTTGCGAATTGTTTCATATGCTTTGCTTTTGTCCTGTCACGTTATCCTTCATTAGCACGCTTTTTCTTTTTAGATATGGCTCTGCAGTCTGCACGATTTGTGTATCTAGCTAATATAGAGTATAAACGATCAAATTAATAATGTTTAAACTTTAGAATAATCTTCAAGCCTCAGTCAAATTGTAGGTCTTTGAGTGTTATATTTGATAGGTAAATTGTACGCAAATGAAGAAATCCTCGTGACAGTTCAAAAAGGCACATTTCACTAAACGATCAATTAATAGACTCATCTTATCTCAAGATATCGATTGTTTTTTTATATGATTGCTGTTAACAATCAATATCCTACAACTATTGTTTACTTTTAACCAATATTACAAAATTTTTGAAAACAAATTTCCACAAGAAAAATCACGATTTAAGTTCTTATAAAATACTCCCCATAAATACTCAGACACGGTGAACAGATAAAATGAGTCATACAAATTCATTCCTCATATTGGCTTAGTCGTTTTGCCGTAAAAATGGCTCATATTTATAATATTAGTAGATATAATTATATAGAAATGTAAAGCTGCGATTTCCTGTCTATATAAAAGCTGCACTTCGTTATTTTACGCGTAGTTCAGAGCAACTGTTGTTGGTCAGTGTGTTTCATTTTAATTGAAACGCGAAACCTTTGCCCTTTAATTAAAACAATTATTATGTAGCTTATTTTCATATTGTAGAATTGAACAGCATTTCTGTTTTTTTTTTGTAAGTTCTACAAACTGTATAATCCCATCCCTTGTCCCTCTTATTTAATCCCCTCTATCCCGTCCTAAAGGCTGGCAGATGTTGGCTTCACATCGCGGACAATTATCACAATCACAATCAAAGTATGATTCCTTTACGATAGTGTCAAAAATTCGTATTCTACTAAATCCACAATATGTTCCCAAAATCGTCGCGGCAGAATAGTAGTAGAAAAAATTGGTATCACCACTAGCAGAAATGCCGTTAGCTGAAATAAATATTGAAAAGCTACCAAAAATTTAAAGATTTTTTCGCGAATTTTCGCTTCTAAAAATTTCTATAACTCTACATCTATAATCCTATTGATATTAGCAGAATACCAAAATCAGGCAAACCTACAATCGAGATGATAGTGTCCGGCAATTTTGACGAGTTAGTAATAACAGAATTGAGCCCCAGTGTTGCAAACAAGCAAATAGGCGACGGTAGCCACTTTACAGTACGTGGGCGGTCTACCTGTTTGCTAGCTTCGCAATAAAAAAATTAAGATCTGACTAACGATATCCCAGACTATGTTTATATTGGAAATAACTTTACGGACACCCCTAATCTTTATTATTTTCGCAAATACACTACATAATTTTGTAGATAGAGACCATACTGTCCCGTTAAACTTTATTCTTATAGATTATAGAGCCAGTAGTTTCCGAGTAAAATGACTGACATACTCAGACAGATGGACAAGTGGATTTAAGGACATAATGAGTTCCCCCCTTTGCTAAAATGGTTAAGGAACCCTATTAATTCTTTGTTTAAAATGATATACTGTGGAAACGTAATAGTATACTTGACCCTACCTATCATGTTTTGCAATGGATTTAAATAGCGAAGCCAACTAGAATTTCCTAGAAACCTTACGACGACGTTGTAATATATAATCTAGTTTTAACTATCAAATGTTACTCACTGCTTTTATGTAAGTTCGGCCTAGGGAGCTCTTCAAAGAGGTCGAAAACAGATTTCCGTAAGTTTGGACGATTTGCATCGCGTCACCTCTCTTATTGTTGTAAAATCACGTACTATCAAATAGACCATATGTCTGTTTGCTTGCCTGCATACATAAATAATAAAAAGTTGGATGAATTACAACAACAATGATTAATGTAGCGCCCTTTATCCTAGGCATGGTCCCTTAAGATTAGATGAGAAGTAGTCATAGATGAAGTTGTATTACAATAAAAAATACTGTATTAGATTTGTATATCGAAATTACATATGTTTGAAACCGGCCATTCCGCCAGTGACAAGTATGATAGATTTACCAATATCATTGAAGGCGGGAGGGAGACTGAGCTTATCAGTGGCTGATATCGTTACTCTAACTATACCAATCCATCTTAATTTTCTGCTACGAGCATGATATACAAATTTCCGATCTTAAAGAACGTCGTAACATAGATACATAGATATAGATAGATAGATACATATTATAAGAGTATGTTTATAAATTTTAACGCAATAAATTATTTTTCCTGTAGCAGCAACATTACTGTGCAAACGTCACTCAGATTTCATATGGCGTAAAGATGTAAATTTAAAATTAAGTGGTTTAAAATTAAGACTACAAGTTTAATAATGTACCTAATACACTAGGTCATGACCTAAGGTGCCAAGACGTGGATACTGACGATGGGGTTGGTTCAAAAATTTCAAGTTGCTTAACGTTACTAAACTAATTAATGTATTAGCCTACGGCCAGCATTAATAATCGATTAGCTGAAGAAGAAAACTCAGCGTCTAAAGCGGATGATTTAGTAGATTGGTGTGATGAACATGAGATGTGTCAAAATAAAGTAGAACTTTATACTATACTTTACAACGAGCAGCAAATCTAGTAAGGCATTTGTCAATTTTACTAAGCGATTTTCCAAATGCACTCGCTTTAGACCTTCAGGCGATTTAATTTCATGGGTAACCCACCCACATGACTAGCAAGGTTACCTCGATGGATTTCATACTGATCCGTTTTTCAAAGAACCAAGCCTTTGATAAGCTAGTAATAATACAGTAAGTAAGTAATGGGTTATTACTATTTATACGTGTTAACAATGTCTACTGCCGTTTGACTAATAGAATCAAACATCTATGTATAGCCTATAGGGTTCCTTAGTGCACTAGTTCCAATCACATTTGAAATCACCAGGGTATTATAAACGCAAAGTGCATAGAGTCATGTCGTTTCGAGAAATACTACTTTCGGTTGAACGCAGTTTCATTGTTGTGATTCCATTCGTTCTCGTTCACTCTAAGAATACGAGATGAAATAAAATCGGCGATGGGGTGCTACATTTTCGTAAAATAAAACAGGCCAAAGCTTCTATTTCCAACGGATGTCGCGAGCTGTCAAATTGATTGTTTTCTGTTGAACTTTCGTTGTAGCGGGAATGATTATGTGCTGTGAAGTTTTATTTTCTAAAAATGTATACATTTTTAGAAAATAAAACTATGTCTAAGAACTCTGTTGATTGGCGTCAGTCGAAGACCTACACTTTGGCTGGGATATATTTAAGATTTAATACATCAGACAAGGCTGTATGGATTATTATTATTTTTTTGCCTATCATTATGGCGAATAAACTAAAGAAAAGACGAAAACGAAAGAAGTCCCGCAAACGCGGCGCTACGGTTGCGCAACGGAATTTTAGAATGATAATAGTACATTATGGTACTAGTGTGTAACATTGGTGATTACCGCCGAGGCGCCATTGAGACTCGAGCCATAGGCGAGGGTCTTAAAAGAGCCGAGGACGGTAATCATCAATACACACGTGTATCATACGACGTTTTTCAACACACTTGTGAATAAAATAACAACAAAAACTCATTTTATTTAGTAGATAAAAAAAAGTTATATATGAGTGAAAGTTTTATTTATTAAACACGTACGAGTTAAAATTATCTATTTAAATAAGAAGTTGCATGAAATGAGCAAGCAATAGGAACATTAATTTATATGTTCTATAGAACACGATCTTTTTTTTTGAATAAAAACTTTTTTAAGAACAAAGCAACTCAACCAATAAAATTAAAAAAAAAAATCTATAACTCACTAGTGAGTTATAATGTTTTTTACTCACAGTTTGATAATGGGTGTCATTCTGTGCCTAATTGCGGTGACCATAGAGCCATTTTATGAGCAAGTGTGTTGAAAAATAAATTAAGAAAGATTCCTATTTAATAGTATTAGTAAATATAATAATAATATAACATTTACATTAAAACACTTGATAAACCAACATAATAACAACCCATAAGTTCCACTGCTAGGCCTCCAACGTTTATCTCGATATTTTCCTTCACCGTTGTAAGCACGACGTAATTGTAAAACTGCATATTTGGTCGAAAAACTGCTTAAGTGTGCATACGTTCCACCCATAGTTCGAACCCACGCGCTTTGAGCTTGAACAGCGTGCGCTAGCCATTACGCTACCACGACTTTTATTATTATTTATAACTAGGATTCGCCGAAGACTTCTTCCACATTGCATAAATATAATTTATACATGTCCTAACTAATAACTTGAAGCCACTTCCGGGAGAAATCCCGCGGTATTCCCGGAATATAAAGTATCACAGATTTTAAATGCTATCCATCAGAGAAAAACTTACGTAGTTTTTACGTGAATCCCGAACAAACAGACAAACACAAAACATCTAAAAAACGAAATACACAATTTTTAATATTATATATTATACTTGACAAAAACAACATAATAACGTGCCAAAATATGGAACTGATCTGTATAAATCAGTTCCATATTTTGCCACGGAACTTTTTTCGTGCAACGCACTCTAGGATATAAATTCAATTATTATTAAAATACTTGGTATTGCAAGTAGTTTCGCCAGATAAGGCTTTGCCCATAAAACGTATTCGCTAGTATTTTAAAAGTGCCATTTCATTATCGCGCCTCTAGATTTTGGGTGTAATGTGAGATTTATGTGGTCACATCAACACGCGCCCTTTTGTGTTCAACATAATGTTGTTACATAAAACATTATGAGGGTGTCAAACCGACCGCTTCATAGAACGGCGTAGATAGATAGATGAGCTAGGAATTTCATGATGGATAATCAACATTATAAATGTGGGGAAAACCTTGATGTGTTATATTTAGATAAACGATTGTTCTCTTAAATTAGATCTATAACTTGGGTTTTGTGCCAAGTTCTTTGATGTTTTACGTGTGGGTTTAATTTCAAACATTAATATTTCGATTACGTGAATATTTAAAAATTATAACTACACCCATTAAAAGTATACTCTAATTACTGTAATTTATCTACATATAAGCGATTCATCATCATCCGAGCGTTGAATCCCGGTTGCATTCGGAGCGTTCACTCCGACGCCCAAGGTCCGCTTTCCTACTTTTTCTACTCCACTTCGCGCGATCTTCTGCATCCCCCGTTTTGAGACCATTGGTACGCATGTTATCCTTCACAACGTCAAGCCAACATTTCTAGGGCCTTCCCCTTCGACCGGGACCTGGCGGTGGCGGCATGGCTAGACTACATATAAGCGATTATTATCATATAATGTTATTTATCTATGGCGGTTATCAAGGGCCTTGACCCGTAAATATTCTAAATAATGATAATAATATTCTGTTCTCTTTCTTTTTTATCTCTTTCATTTCTTTCTTTTTTACTTTATTCACTCTTTTCAAAGGGTACTTACGTCTAATACATATTGTATTTTCTTACTATGGTCTTTTACAAACTATTATGTCTATTTTTACATGTGTATTACTATTACATTACTAACCATCCTAACATTAAATCCCGGTACGTCCTTATCCGGGATCCCCTTTCGTACTTTTTCCTTACTTCACACTGCTTTTGTATCCCTTATTGTGAGGATACTTCACACATTGTAATATTATATAGTCATTTTGATTTCCCATTTTTAATCAGATTATGTGTGTGTGTGTGTGTGTGTGCGTGTGCGTGTGTGTGTGTGCAATAAGCGTTAGCGTTCCTACTTTTTCGTGACTACTAGAAATAACTAAAACTGTCTACGTTTTAACGGATGTTGCGCGATTTTTGTGTCATTTTTTATTTTGATCTGACCTTTCAGTCGCTTTTCATTAGCCGTGATCATAGAATGACGCATATGTCAAACGTCAGTGAGTAATGATCACAGCTGGACACTGACAAGTGGCCGAAATGTTAGATTAATATGAAAAATCGTATTAGAAACGTACTTTGTTATCGTTAAAACATCATTTTAGTTTATGAATTAGATATCATAAAACTGATCCCGCGAAATGTATGTATATTCGCAACCGTAAAGCAAAAGATGTAAAGTTGAAGAAGAAAGCGTCCAATAAGGTTGCCAAATCGTGCAAAAAAGTTTTATGGAATGTTTGTTTCAACTACATATCGCGAATTGGGAACAAATTTGCCTCATGTCCAACTGGTAGTACGGCATTCTGGTCCCTGGCGAAAACGCTTGACTCGAACTTCTGCCGCCCCTAACTTCCTCCACTGCTGAGACCTGATGGGTCACTTGCTTACACTGCAGAAGAAAAAGCCAATTTGCAACTCTTTTCGCAGAATCTTCTCGTTTAGAGACTAACGGTGCAACGCCTCGACGTCTACCTCATGGTGGTACCTTCATGCCTACAACAGTTTACTTTAAGTTATTACAGTAATAAATTAAACTCAAATTGAATTTGAAGTAATATTTGTTTATTTAGTGTGATACTAAATAATCACTAGTAGAGTAGCAACACTGAAATTCGGTCATCGACTTCGTATGTACGTCACGCGAACGAATTCACGTTAATTCTGTGTTTAAACATGCAGTGTAAATATACTGTGACAGGTACATGACAGGCGCCATTCTAATTTCAGTATTTATTATAAAATAGCTCTTTGCTACTTATTTCGCGCAGAATACTCAGCGTAACGTACCACACATTTGTTTGCAAACTAGCAGACGGCCAGAATGAAAAGCGGTTACCGTCGTCTATAGACGTTTGCAACACCCGGGACGAAGACAACGCATTACCCACCTTAAGGATGGGATACAGTGGGTCTAGTAGGAGGCCCGAGATAGCCGCAGAGCCCAGATCTCCGTCCAGCAAATGGTGGGGCCAGTCCGTAAAGGGCCGGCCGTCGTCCATCCGGGCAGGGGGTGAATGCGCGAGCGAACCCACAGCCCGGACAAAAGACGTTCGAGGCTCTGGCAGGAGTGTTAGTGGATATCCCTAACTGGGGAGTGGCAATAGCACTTCACACGTGAGGTGCTAGTGCCACTCGGACCTGGCGAACCCCACACACGGACCCGCGACCTTTCGCCCTCGCGCGGCTTATGGTCCTCAAACGGATTACCCCTGTATAAAAGCAGAGATGGGATAAAAGGGGTGGGATAGGTGATAGGATAAGGGTAGGGTTCCCAAGCGTACTATAATATATAGTATCATACTATATTTTAGCCAATTGTAGCAATATTTACTATATTACAGAAAAATAATATAGTACAAAATGTACTATATTTTCATTGCTAATTCAATGATATAATGAAATATAAAATAACTAATGAAAAATAAATCTGTACAAATTTTTCCAAAAGTACTATATGTTTACGATTAAAAAACATAAATACTATATTTTGTTAAAAAAAAGGTGGTAAACCTAGATAGGGGAATAGAATAGGAAGAGAGGGAAGTGGGCGATCGGGACACGAAATACAATTAGCTCAAGGCTACCGTTTCACGCCAATATTCTGTGAGAGCGTGATATCACACCGAGCGAGCTGGCCCTGAGAGCAAGCTGTAATCAAGGAAAATATTTTAACATGATTCTACCATGCCCGATAAAATTTAAGAGGGAATTTTATTCCTGGTGTGATCCGTAAAATTTTCATTTCAGGCAAACTTGGGACGAAATTCTAAAAATGGTAATTTATAAATAGATAATTTTATCTATCTATAATATGCATCATTTATGTAGATAGCACAGTTTTCGTTTAAATGTTTGCATTTATTTTGAAATCATAGACAGATACTTCATTTAATGGTAGTATGTATGGATACTGCTTTATTTTTCACTAGAACTTGAATGTAGATACATCAAACCCGTTGCTTGTTAAGTAGTCAGTTAAATTGTTAAAATGATGTGTTAATTTCTAGTCCTCGTTTAAACAGAAATTCAATTTACCTAATAAGAAGTTGTCGATTAAGTATTTAGATGTCCAATCCATGCTAAGGACTTATTCGCAAGTAGAATTAATTTGCAATAATTTTGAATAATAAAACAAGAAATTTTATCAAGGACATTATTAAACTAAACTAGTATTGATTATGTAAATATTAGAGAATCTTGAAATCTATTGTCTAGACTACCTATGATCTAAAGTCTAGAATATATTAAGACGTCAATAAAATCCTTATACAAACAGGAAGATTATATAAAAATAGTATGTCTAATTTTTATTATAATAGCTTCTCAGCGTCCGTAAAGGTTGTATAACAATTGTAGTAGTTGCTCATATCAACTTGTAATCCCAGCCTTATCGTGCAAGCCGTCACGAATATAAAGATATGAGCATAAAGGAGCAATATCGTGAGGCGTTTAATCGATTTCATTGAATATTTTAGTATTTGACGATAGTGCCTGTTGGGCCACGTACAGCCGGCTACGGCCGTTGATTGGCTGATTTCAGCGATGTATATGTATTTTACGTATTATCTTTCCGTAAAATATAGTCCTTATTTAACAAATGTGAAAGTAAGTTTTTCTGGTCTCTCTTCGTGGCGTTCAATATGAATCATTGGCACGAAATTTTTTATAGAATAATGTGCATTTCATACGCGTAAACATGTATTGACAAAACGTAATAGGTCGGCAATGGGTCGTTTATCAGATGATTTCATTAAATGATATTTAACTTATTGAAACATTTAAATAAATATTAAATAAGCGAAGTGCATGTTGGGGCACGCATATTGAAGGGTTCCGTAGTAACGTCGAACGTCCACTATGTCAGTTTCTTACGAAATCCTAAAAAGTTTTTACTCCAAAATACCCGAAACTTACTATTACATACAAAAAGGAAAGTACATAATTATGAAACAATTTCATAAGAGTTCCGTTTCAGCCACTATGGAACCGAAAAATTAAGTCAACTTCTAAAATACCAATAAAGGCATTTGCCTATTTTATCTAACGTGGAACCATATTGATTGTCATTCCACAGATATTCAAATTGGTTAGAAGCCGACATGGTTTTAAACATACATGTCCGGCGACATACCTGTTTCACGTCGATTCAAATTATGAAATTATCGAGTGAGACAGGTGGCGAGGTTCCCCTGGGAGTGGGTAAGCTGCATCTCTGACGTCAAGCGACGTTATTAAATAATCATACCGCGAGTATTGCTACGTTTCTGCGACGTGCCTTCCTTTTTGATTCTGTTATTCTATTACCAAAAGAGATACCACTTTGGCTTAAGTATTATCAAATGTTATAAACTTCTTAAGCCTTAATGTTTTAAATGTGTACTTTAAAATGTTTTTAACACAATTTGAATAAGGTCCGTTGAGTAGTTTTTGAGACATGGAATCCGTGGGTAGCCAATCACAGTCCTCTGCTAGATCCGCTGCGAAGGAGACGCGTCAGTTGCTGCGCGCGCCGCTCTCGATTCCCCTGCCCGGAGAGGCCTACTCTCACTGATGAACCTACGCCATTTAAATTTGTCGCGTTGGCACAATTTTAAGTCCATGCCCTCGACACGTGCGGCGATAAAAAGAACACTGAGTTTTAGTGGGTATTCCAGCGACCATCAAACCTACGAGTCCTCTACCGCCGCTGCCAATCCACATACGTCGGAGTATCGGTAAAGAGATTTCTCGTTTAAAAAAATCCTCTGCTAGATTTTGACCTACCCAATTTCTCCACACATTACCGTTCCTCCACTTTCCTCATCCAGCCAGTGACCTTACACAGGTCGTTAGTACACCGGGCTGAAAGTGCCCTACAACTATTTGTTTATCGAAAATTAAAATAAATGTATTTATTTCAAAATGGAATCTTACAGATGACTCATTAGGAGTCATGAGTCTACAACCGCTTCCAAAGTAATTTTAGTTATTATTAAAGAAGAAGAAACGGAGCAACAAACTCCTCTGCAACATTCGGAGCAGTCGTCTAAAAATTATTTCATCGTATAATAAGGCTTCTCGCACAAACTAAGCTCTTGAACGTATTCGACGAAATTATTGTAAACTTTATGGAGCCTACATGTGGGAGTCTCTATTTTTATAATATACATCACCTAAGCTGGGAGATCTATCTATTGACGTGTGGTTTTCACTTCGGAACTAGTAATTACAATTAATAATAAAAAAACTATATCAAATCTCTGTATGTGATTCTGTAGCCAAATAATAACTGATGAACCTTTCATCGCCCGTGAACTGAGACTTGTACTTGGGCAATTTTTTACTGCTACAAAGTTTAAAAGTTCACATTGTAGTGATGCACTTACCACGTTTAGTTGTAGATAGTTTTATATTATATTTGCTTAAAATATACCACGATCCTGGTTACCACACGCTCGGTTTTCCAACTCAATTATCTGCTTATAAATTTCTTAGATTTCATTTCATTTCTATTAGAAACTTTCGTAATAAATAAAACTTGTATTTTAATCTAATTTTCATTCATAAACAAAAGTAGATCAAGTTCAAGGTCAATCTTTTGGCATTTGGCTTTTGGCGTTTGAAAAGTGCTACCTTATGAAAAATATAGCAACAACATTCTTTTGATCTACGCTATGTTTACCATTCATGTATAATCATAATTTATAATCATAAAATAAATTATATATAAATATCTATTTCAATTTTCTTATTTATTTAATTAAATTTCATTTATCAATTACATAATGATCTACTTTTGTTATTGTTATTCAATGCTTATATGCCTATGTTAGCCAGGACGTAAGGATACGACTAACCAATGAGAGATGTGTATAAAACTCGCTCTCATTGGTGGGAATTCAAAAATATAAAAGAGACACGGGTTTTTGAATTCAGTTAAGACGAGACCATTTTGTACGACTGAAAGATACGTACTAAAGTGAATATAAAAAGTCAGTTTACGAAGTTATATTAATTCAAGAGCCTTACATCACAACTATTGTCAGTGCAGTGTAGACAAGGTGTCTGGCGTTAATCGGTCGATGACCCACTGTGAAGTTAAATAGTGAATAAATAAGAATATGGTCAGTGTATTGCAGTAAATTAATTCCATTTATAGGAGTATTAATATACTTGAAAAGCATGTGATAAAAAGAAAGCTAGTCTTTATAGATAAAGGCAAACTGAAAAAGAGATGGATGAATTGTGTGAAAGATGAAGTAAAGATTTATGGTTTGACTAAAGTACGTATACTAAAATAGAGGGAGTGTGGATGGAAAGAACTTACTCTACCGACCTGATGTTATTGGGAAAAAAGAAAGAAAAGATACAAATATAGAAGAAGTGAGTGGCTCAATGGCTATGAATGAAACTCGCGTCTCGCTGCAATGAATTGGATTGATTTTAGATCAATAGCATATATCGCATATGCAGTTTTTTGGATCACAAGGTACATAGGTACTGTTATAATAACCACATGCAACAAGTGAAAAAAATATCGTAAAGAAATTTGCACATCAATTCGCCTCAGACAAATATATGGGGCTTACTGTTCGTTCTCTTAAAATTATAATTTAACATCACAACAGTTTTCCTTAACTAACAGGTAGCGTAATGTGTGCACAAATTCAGTTCTCTTTTACTGCTTTTAAGCACTTGTATGAGGAAGGAAAAAAAGTAATTTTAAATTCAGTTTAATTAACTTGTGTATTTATTTGTTACTATCCTAAAACAAGCTCTCTATAACAATATGCATGTCAAAAATAAGAGAAGAACTTTTTATGAACAATTAAGTACGTATAAAACTTTTGTTCTACCATTCATACCGCATAAGAATTCTCTAAGCCTTATTGAATGAATATTCTTTGTTGAACACGGTCTTGCCAGTTCTATATCTGCCCTTTCATGCGCTCATATAGAAATACCTTCGGCTGCGACCCAAATACAATCCATAAATATTGCACCGGTACACGTCACTCTACCTAAGCGAAAACTTGTACTGCACCTATGAATTCTTTATGCACCCCTAGTGACTTCCTTGTAAAAGTTGTCAAAATTCTAAACTACAATTTGATTATTGTATGAATTAATATTAGTTTAAAGCATATTCATTATTATTATGCTTAAGAGGACAAAATAATAGAAATTTAAGCGTAATCAGTCGTATAAATAAATAGCCTTTCTTCTTTTTATTTCTTTTATCGCTAAAGCTAGCATGCTAGCAAAAACGCAGGAGAAGAGCTTCAGTCCTTAAAGATCAAGCTAACTTGTTTGGACGCTAATACTTACAGTTGGCTATTTTCTTTAGCCGTTGGAAGGACCAGGATATAAGTGATAAATTTAATAATAAAATATTTTATGATATTTAAGAACTGAGCCCTTCTTTACAAAAAACTAAAGTTAGACAATAAATTTTATACATACAGTATAAATGTCACACTTAAACCGAATGTTATCATTTTTATTAAAGTACATAAAGGTATATTATTGAGTTATAGTTTATTACGATTCTTGCCCTTAATAAAACAAAAAAATCTAAAAATAGTCGTTTTTTGCGAAAAATCGTTTAAAATGTTGACCTATTACGAGTTGTTCTTTATTTGTTAATAAATTATAAATCAAAGTCAGTTAAATTATTGCAAGTTGTTGAATGGTCTTTAACTTTAGCTGCTGAGTAGAATTTATTATATTCAATAAAATAAATGAAGTTTATTTTGTTGATAGTGACTAAAAAGTAATTTGAAAAAAAGAGTCGTACTTATAACACTTTATGATTAAAAAAGTAAAAAAATTCTTTAGACAATTAAAACTAAATTGCAATAAGTTAAAATACACCAGCGAACCAAGGATTATTATTTTTTTTGTTCAAAAGCGAAATAAGTTGCGAATAAATTCACTTCACAAATAAAACAATATGAGAAATAAATCTCATCTGTTTAATTATTAAACCGATTTATTTTTATTTCTCTCTTTGAAACAATACATTTGCTTCACTCGTCGCAGTGTTTAGAAAAGAAAGGGCAGTTGGAGCAAATTTATTCTTTATGATAAGTTCTTACGTTCTATAATGTCATTTCAAGGATTATTGCATTGGAGGGAGATTATATAGATAAATAAAATATTTTTGTCTAAATTTTTTAATATTGATTAGAAGAACTTTGATTCACCCTCGTATTAAGCGTGTGATTTGTTTGATACAATGTATGTTTAGACTGTAATACAAGCAAAGTCCGCATGAATGCGCCCACCGCAAGGCACGTGCTTATAAAGCTTCTAAAACTCGTTATAAAGTTAGAACTATGTTTACAATAGATTTTTAAAAGGAGCGAAATTCTGTGTACTTACAAAGTTACACACATTTATTATGTATGCCTTTTTTTTAGGTACGTAACCAGTTCTTTCTTACGTCTTTACTTACGTAAGTACTTTTTTTAAATATCTGTTATGCTACGGCTTCATCTAGGATAATGTTATAGTTATTGACCTGTATATCTTAATCTAGTATAAAACAAAGCCGCTTTCCGCGTCTGTCTGTCTATATATCTGCTAACTCCTTCTAAACCACGTAATGGATTTTTAAGAGATTTCCACCATCAGTTAGATACATTTTCAAGGAAGGTTTATATATATATATATACTACCTTTTACCCGCCGCTTCGCTCGCGATATGTAAACAACTTAATTAAGGTTTATGTAAGTAAAATATAGCTACCCCCTAAGGTTTGAGGAAACTCTTGTACTAAATAAGATGCGTAGTTAACTGTGGCTAAATGCCACAGTCAATAACTACAACATTATCCCAGGCGAAGCCTGAGTATTATATATGCTGAAACTCTGTAACTTAAATAGCTGACGATTGCAATGAAACCTTTTGTTTTATTAATTATTTTTACTGATATTTTTTTGAAGTGATAACTTCTTGTGGGAGGGTAAGCTGCTTCGTTACGTCACGCGTTACGGCGCCAGTCCGTCTGTCTGTTCAGTGATCACGGAAAAACTACTGGACCGATTTGGCTGAAACTCAGTATATAAATATTTTCGATGCCGAGGATGAACATAAGATACTTTTTATTCCGAAAAATGGGATAGTTTCCGGGATAAAAATACATTTGTTCCTCTGTTTGTTATGCTTTTACGGAAAAACTACTAGACCGATTTAGCTGAAATTTGGTATATATGTAATTTGAATACCGAGGGTGGACAAGGAATACTTTTTATCCCGGATAATGGGATAGATTTATGTAAAGGTTATCCTAAAAAGTGGGATACGTATTTTGTGATTTCCCATTTTGGTAATATTAGTCAGCTTAGTCCTTTTAATCATCCAGTTTTCTTACTCCTCTCAGTCCTCTTATTCCTCGAAGTCCTCTCAGTCCTCTTACCCTCTTATTCCTCTTAGTCCACTTACTCCTCTCAGTCCTCTTACTCTTCTCAGTCCTCTTACAACTCTCAGTCCTCTTACTCCTCTTAGTCATCTTACTCCTCCTAGTCACCTTACTCCTCCTAGACTTCTTACTCCTCTCAGTCCTCTTACTCCTCTCTGTTCTCTTACTCCTCTTACTCCTCCTAGTCCTCTTACTACTCTCAGTCCTCTTACTCCTCTCAGTCCTCTTACTCTTCTTAGTCCTTTTTGTCCTTTTGTCATTTTTTCATTTATGTAGTTACCTAGGACGGTTTGAAATAGAGAATGAAAGTTTGGGTGAGACCAATAATTTTTCAAGTTTATAGATATAAAAATTCTTCGTCTATATAAAATGCGATAGTAACTCGGTATGTTTTTCTGTTAAGCTTTCACGGAAAACTACTAGGAATACTGGATCGGTTTTGCTGTAATTTTGTCTAATTGTAGTTTTAATACCGAAAATGGACATAATTACTTTTCATGCCGGGAGATGGAATATTTTGCGATATAAAATGAAATTAATCTTCCGGGTACAAATAGCAATAACATAAAAGTTTAGTACAATGTAATCTGTATTAACACCTTTAAACCACTCTTTAAACAAGAAGCGCGCACCAGAGGTGTGCCTTAAAACGATCATTTTTAAACAATCGTCTCATAATTTGATGTGTATCTAGATCGAGTGTAAATATTGGTAATAGCAAGAAACTATGTACATAGTATTGTATATCCCTTTGACACTTAGCATGTTTGTAATATGATTCTGCGGAAATGGCAGTTTGACCCCGTTGATCTTTACCGCTTGCCTTATCTTCTGTATAATATCAAGCCATGTATCTGGAATACCACAAGGTCTTCTCCCTAAGGCAATCAAATCACGATCCAGATATACCACCCACATACTCTCCATAAAAGTTTATATACATACATATATAATAAAATAATGGAAAAATATGAGATTAGAAATTAATACAATATTGAAGTGCTGTGCAATATTTTCCACTCGTGAGCCAATCCATTAAGCCAAGGGTGTAAGCAGCGATTACGTGTCCATGGAAGGTATAATCAGAGTTATTGAAAAAGCATTAAATCATTTATGGCGGCAGATGAACGAGAAAATGAAACTGCCTTATAACCAGAACTCAATTTGATCCTAAAACTTGACTTCTATAAAGGTTCAGTTATCTACAGGTTACAGCCCCTATCGTCTTGCTCTGGTGTCTATCTTTCTATCACCTCAAATTATAATAACTAATTCTAAAATGTATATTACACAGACGATACAATAGGGTATCACAAAATACTAAAATTATTTACATATAAAAGAAGAGCTTATCATATTGGGTGGGCCTCTACATGTTGGCTGGGCCTCTACGTGTTGGCCTTCCCATGCCCCACACAAGCCCTCCAGAATGTATCATAATAAAAAAATGTTTTTAAATACAAGCTTTTGAGATCCTGGATATCATATAGCCGCAGAGTGCTAGCCAAGACATGTAAAACGAGCCCAAACACGACGGGTCTATCTTGTTTAGTACAGGAGTTCCTATGGCCACCTTCCGACTCCATTATCAGATCAGCTCCATGGTACCATATTATTGCATTGTCACGCGATATACATATGCGTGCAAAATTTCAGCTCAATGGGAAACCTGGAAATTGGTCAAATTTAACTTGCAAGATTCCATCCGAACTTACATACATACATAGGTACATCCACTGCAAGTTAAATAAAAGCTTGTAAAAATAATGTATGTTATTCTTTAAACAATAATTCATACGCTATTTCATTCCATTTACTAGTACTTACTTATGACGTCATAAGTTTGTACGGTCACACAAAATCTATGACTATGGCCGTGACGTTTTGTAAGATGATAAAAGTATCTCGGTTAGTTTGATTAACCGCTACACTTTTAAAGGTAAAACTATTTATTTAATTCATTAACAGTGATAGATATCATGTTTTAACACAATTTTAACATGTTTTGACAAGAACAATACTTCGGCAAATGCCTAGCATGACAATCAGCGCTTAAGAGCACATTTAAAGAAATGTTACTTACTAAGTCAGGCTTGTAATTTTTCAGCTGCTATGCTAGTAATTATTCCAGTCTTAGGTTTGTGAACTTAAAAGTAACAAGACAACAAATGCATCTAGTATGCTAAACACTGAATAACCAAGCGGAAATTGCCGCATAGTATCTTTATTGAATTTCCCAAGTTTCACGACCTAAGCAAGGTTAGTCTACCTAATTATGCAGCTGTATGTGGAAGTTAATTAACCACTTTGCGATGAAGAAACCTTATAAAGTGTATGTAGCAGTAATTTTGAGCATGTGCGGTTATTATGAATATTTTATTGGCGGCAAAGTTGGACGTGCTCGGGAAATTATTGGTGTTGGAGCTGCAGACATGTTCTATGCGAGACTTGTTTTCATGTTTATTAAATAGGTAATAGTCATAAACAGTTTCAAATAAATATGTAATTTCATATTATTGCCACCGCTTCTCTGTACAACAGAGATAACGTGTTGTATGTCTAGTAATTATTCTCAGAAATTACTAAGTGTAAAAAGAGACAGGGAATTGGTATTGCATACGTTTTAAACCATAGTGCCCTAAATTAATGTCATCTATTAAAAATAAACCGAAACTAAAAGCGCTCTATGGATTCAGAGATGTAGGTACTACTGTTACAGTTGTTTAGTGGCATACTTGTTCTTTTCACGTTTCTTTTTTTAAGTTAATAATTAATTTTGTTATGTACCCTCTTATTTCTAAACGATACAATCGGACATTTCCTTAATTGAATAATAATGTTATATTTTTATTTATTCTGTGATTAGCGCTTGTTTTGTATAAAGTCAGTAGTTCTCTATAATTTAACATAATTTTATGTAAGGATATTTATCTCTAATATGTGGTGATTCTGTACAGATTATAATTCAAAATCTCTCAATTGTATATAGACGGTATTCAATACATTTTTTTTTTTATGTTGGCAGACGCGATAGACTTATATATACTGTGTTCGGTTTATTTTATTACATGTAAAACTTTAAGTTAAGTATAATATTTTATATAATATCTTATATAAAATATTATCTAAAATTTCCAATCAATAATGTATTAAATTGTTTTCATTCATAACCCTTTAATTAAAATAGTTTATCAATGACTTCAATCCGCTATCGGTTGTGCTAAGTTTCTTATACTGTAAAATTGTTGGAGGGATGGCGAGGTACTCTAAAAATGCTTGTCGAGTACAAAAAGTCAGTGTATCAAATAGGTTAAAACCGTAAGGTTCTCTGACTATAGAGTATTGTTACGAGTTGCAGGACTTGAATTAAAATGCCCTTGGAATTATTATAGAGTTTATTATAACTATACAAACACGTATAACACAGGTACAAATATAACCGAACGCAACAAGTCCAAACGTAATGCAGAAGATCGTAATTCCATAACACGCGCAAAGTCCATCACTAAAATAGATTACCGAATGTACACAAGTCTTGCTTCGCTCGTGGTTATCGCTCGACTGCCTCGTCCCTCAATCGAGGCATTGCTTTATACTGCACAGATGCAATATGTCTGCCCGGCCGCGTGGACCGAATTTCCTAAAGTCAGTTTGTACTTTAATTCCGACACACCTGGCTAATGACTGCCATAAAAGATTACAATACACAATGGGCTGTCTTCTAATCACAAATTTTAAACACAAAGTAAACAAAAGAAGTCCAAATGCCGAATTTGTCTTTGTCGGCGTCTAGGTCGTAACAGTATTGTGAGCAGTTGCTGTTGCCATAAATCCTTCTGACTTGTTGCAAGTATTACACTACGCAAAGAAAAAGTATCTACTTAACCCTGTTACTGTAAATTATATATATACATAAATAACACATAGTACAATAACAATAACACATAGTATTTTTCTAAGCTTACCTAAGATGTTATTTTTCTGTAATTTGTGGAGGGTTATCAATAGTATAATATATTTATCTTTACCTATCGTTGTAATTCAGTTTTTAAAACTAGCTGTTAGCACGCCGAATAAAGTAATCTTAACGAAATAATTGATGCCATTGAAAAGTAACTGAAAATTTCTACGTCATTCGACCTTTGCAATAAGACCTTTATATAGTAACCTTTTATTCACACTTGGCATTATACACACTATACCACGCTCTCCGCGTTTTATTGCAAAATCAAATTTGGATTTTTCCCACTTTCCTTGTACGTAAAGTATTATGACAAGTAATCCTTCACCCACCCACTTCACATTCGTATCCCACGAGGAAAATAAAACAGACAGTTTTCGTTATTACGCATGATATTTCAGAAAAAGTTTATTTTTGAATAAGTTATAAATAAGTGGTTTAATTTTACGGCACGGAATGTGTTCAGCGAACCTTGTTTACTGATTATGCGGCGTTCAAATTCTTAAAATATGCTTTTTAATTTTAAGACACATTTTTTCTGTCTTTCTTTCTTTGTGCTGTAGTATAATAATATTATTACAACTTAGGTTCCGACAAAAACAAATTCCACCTGCATATCTGTAAAAACACATTTTATTACCTGTCGGCATTTGAACTAATTGTAATTCTTTTATGATCGCCTTCTTTTGTTTACTTATTTATTGGCATACGTTTCTAGAGAACAGCCTATTATTTTCTCGTACTCGTTTATGGCTGCTTGCGGCTGAACCATTAGCCAGGTATTGCGGATTACGTCGATGGGCACATTTGTATCTGTGAAGTATAAAACGACGGCCTGATGGAGAGAGAGGGCAGTTCAGCGACAACTAGGATCACGGCGTGACGTGTGTACAATCGGGAATCTAATAGTGACGGACTTTGCGCGTTTTATTGAGTCATGACCTTTTGCATTATGTTTGGATTTGATGTGTTCGGTTATATTTGTACCTGTATTATATGTGTTTGTATAGTTCTAATAAAGTCTATAATAATTCCAACGGAATTTTAATTCGAATTCCGCTAAACTCGTAACAATATGAATGAACGACATAATGAAAATATTTCATTCCGTATTTTCTATCACCTTTAACCTCCTAACGTGTTTAGGCATCTGCACGGACAGTAGTTGTGTTATGTCCGCAAAGCGACATCGAAAAAATCTCTACTATGATATTTTATTCGGGCTCTTTAAGCGTATCAGAACGACTTAACATTTATCCATTTTTATTATTACAAGCTTTTATTTATATTTAACTTGCAATGGATGTACCTATGTAAGTATGTACCTAGTCTTGCCATAAATATTGTAACAAAGATTTTTTTTTTCTATTGCAAATAACATTTATAAGCTTTACAGTGTGTTAGTTTAATACATAAATATAAAACAATTTAAAATATGAAAATTTTATTCGAAGTGGTCTCCATTGGCTGCAATACAGTCCTTTAACCGTTAAGGCCAGTTATCAATAGAAGCACGCACTCTTCCCATAGGAAATTTCTTCACTGCCAATCGTATGGATTGTTTTAGGGACTCCAAATTAACATGGCGTTTAGAAGCAAGCCGTACTCTCTAAAACTGACCATAAATCATAATTCAACGGATTAAGATCGGGACTAGACGACGGACAGTCTTCAGCTCTGATGAAGTCCGAAACTGCGTGGACCGAGCTTTATGACCCGGCGCCGAGTCTTGCTGGAAGGACCATTCTTGGTTATTGAATATGGTGGTGCTAAGAGGCTTAATTACCTTCTCAAGAATGGTATCTTGATACACTTGTGCCGATGTTTTGATACCTTTTTCACAAAAATATGGCTCAGTCACTCTTTCATAGCTAACACCCCACCAAACCATCACTGAAGTGGTACGGCTTCAGTAATTGTTTCGATTTTATCACCCTATTCTTTTTTAAATTATGAGTTAAGAAATAACCAGTGCCTCTCTTATAGGCTGCAAGTCCTAAGTCATCTTTTAAAATACGCGACATGGTTCTAGGTGATAACCTCATCTCCCGAGATAAAATCTTTTGCTTTCGAACAGGATTTCTTCGATATCTTTCCCTTACTGCTTTGACCACCTTTTTCGTACGAACACTACGTGAACGGCCAGATCTTTTTCTGTCACAAACACAGGAGGTCTCATTGAACCTATTAATAGCCCGGTACACAAACATTTGACTAATACCAAGCATATGGAGAGTTTTAAAAATTGCATATGGCTCCATACCTACTTTGTGTAATGCAATCACAGTGATTCAGTTCTCTTTATCGCCCCACTCCATTTTAATATCACAAAATGTTGTACAATGTATTGGCGCCAAAATGAGAAAACACAATGAACAATCATATAAAAATGACAGATTCCAACAAATGTAATATTTTGTTTCTTTTTAATTGTAACAGTATTTATGGCCAGACTAAGTATGTAAGTTCGAGTGGAATCTTGCAAGTTAAATTAGACCAACTTCCGGGTTTCCGATTAAGCTGAAATTTTGCACACATACGTATATCGCGCGACAATGCAATAATATGGTACCATGTAGCTGATCTGATGATGGAGTCGGAATGTGTCCATAGGAACTCCAGTACTAAACAAGATAGACCCGTCGTGGTTGGTCTCGTTTTACTTGTCTTGGCTAGCACTCTGCTGCTAAATGATATCCAGGATCTCAAAAGCTTGTATTTGAAAACCTTTTTAAAAAGCTTATATTTCCTTAGAAAAACACAAATTGTCATTCTACATAGAATTTTACAGCAATATATTGTTAATTCACCTTAATTGATGATTTTCATCATATATCTATATCTATTTATAATGATGATGACTTATTATATCCGTGCAGGAATGAAGAAAGAATACAATCTCCTGTATAGGGGCGGCCTGTCGTAAGAGACGACAAAACAACCCACAGCCAGGTGATAGGGTATTTGCCAGTCTGGATGGCTACCACTCCTGGTCTAGAGGCCGCCATAACAACTTTGAGTTGTGTTCCGGCATTAGTGGGCAGGTTCCAGTCTCCCTTTAGAAGGCAGGAGCATATTGGTGTTACAAATGTTCATATGCGATGGTAATAACCGCTTTCCATCAAGTGCGCCGTCTGCCTGTTTGCTAAACTCGTGCAATAAAAAGAAATTAAGTTACAATTTCAGTAATTTTTATTGTCTAACATGTGCTATCGTAACTTCGTTTGCATTGCAATGACGAGGTATTTGTTAGTAAATTACAGCGGCGACACCAAACAACGTGACAGCAGTGCCTTCTTATTCCCTATCTATATTCGTTTATCCCACAAAAACGACGTCATTTATTGCGATGTAAAGGATCCTAAGGATTGACCCAGAATATAAGCTAACTCTATGTCGAGTTTTATCTAAATCGGTTCAGCAACAGTTTTTACATGATGCTTTAACATACAGACCGAAAAAAATTATAAAAAATGTGTGTTCGGAATCTTCTGGTCCGAATTAGAACCCTGATTTTTTTTCGCAGTCAAAATTGTTACATATTACATGTATGTATGTATATCACAATTTTGGCGAAAAAACAATGTCACCAAAAATGTAGTTACAAGGTCCTGTACTGACGCCAATTATATCATAAATTATAACTTAATCAAAAAAATATACTTAACTAAATAAATACATATTAAAATAAACTAATGTCGAGGAAATAGCGAATTAATTCAGTGTATGATATGAAAAGTAAATCCTAAAGGCGTGGTACAACTAATCTAGTCTCCATAATTTGAGAAATGGCTTATAAACGCTAAAGAACAATGGCCCTGTGTGCTGGGGGAGTGAAATGACCTAAAAGCAAGCGTCTCGAGCGAGTTGCCTTTTAACTTGGCTCACTTTAGAAATAGACACCTAGCCGTCTCGCGAAACGAATACCGATGCCGGGAAAAGGTTTGTTATGTTACACTTTTGTGTATCTAAGTAAAATAACTTCTTGAAATAGTGATGAAAAATAAGAGTTTAAGTTTCTTTACATTTGTGGGAAACCTAACTTCAGAAAAATATCACGATATCAATCAACACTTTTATTTTAGTTTCAACTTCTTAAACAATTTCAATGATCAACTTTACACTTCATTTTAACCTTTACAGGTACAAAAATTATGTTCGAATAACCCGTTGCCAACAAACACTGACCGTTTTTATATTTTTGTGCTAAAACCAACACCATCCACCGACTTCTATAAACAGTCGATATCTCAAGTGGCGCCATCTTTAAACAACGAATGTTCGCGGGAACAAGATTTATAACAATACAACTACTACTTATTTTCACAACCGTCAAAGTTATTCGTAAACACTTACTTACCTAGTTTCATATAATCTAATGAATTATGGCATTATTATACGAGTAATTACTACAACTATACTTTCATGACATCTCCTATAAATACGTCTTAGCTGCCATATATTTTAGGTTGCCAACACATGTTTTTATATTTCGTGAATGGAAAAAATAATAAACCTGGTTTCCAATTAAAATCTTGAAATGTTATTATATTTTTTTTAAATACTACATCATTTATCACATAGTCAGAGGCTGGCAACGCGGCCGCTTCAGCTGCAGACGTCAAACGGCGCAAATGTGGAGACTTAGGAAAAGGTTACATATTTGTGTCAAAAGTTTATTTAAAGGCATTTGTAAAAAACTATTTGACACTACCCGTGATCAGAAGGCGGATCCATATTTCGTTCAACAAATAAGTATTACCATACAGCATGATAATGCCGCCAGCCTTCTGGGTATGCTCCCCACTGGCAATGAATATTCTACTAAATAATCTACTTTAGATTGAATTATTTTTATTTTATGCTTATGTTAACTTGTTGTAAGTTAGTTTAGAAAACGGAAATTTTAAGCTGTGGTTCAGACAACGGATAAAGTGTCAGTAGTGCATACATAGTGAAGGGCTCCATATTTGTAACGGACAACAACTGTTGAAAAATGGTTGTGACAAATATGTTAACAGTTCCGTTTTTGCCAAATTATTTACATAACCCTGAAAATAGCAAGTTGCATAATAATAATAATAACAATATCTATACGATAAAATTAAACCTCTTAACCAGATATACTAATATATAAAACTGAAGAGTTTGTTTGTTTGCTTGGTTGAACGCGCTAATCTCAGGAACTACTGGTCTGATTTGAAAACTTATTTCATTGTTAGATAGCCCATTTATTGAGGAAGGCTATAGGCTATATATCATCACGCTAAGACCAATAGGAGCGGAGCATCAACGAAGAATGTTTCAAAATCGGGGGGTTTTTTAACTGTTCCACGCGGATGAAGTCGCGGGCAGAAGCTAGTATAATATAAAGGTAAAAATATATAAAACAAGGTTTATCTTAAGAACTCGGCAGACAGAAACAAACGGAAGGAAGATTCCACTTAGTAGCAAAAAAATATAAAAATTGTTGAAAGTTAAAAAAAAGTCGAGGTTGCACCTTATTTGTTCCCGAAATGTTCAATTTATTTTTATGATTTGGTCTCGCAAAACATAATTCCCAAGTTGTGTGATGTATTTATAAAATAAAACTAGACTTGCGCCTAAATAAAGATTAATTAGCCCAAAGAGGCAATGACTTCACAGATCTTATCAAAGTCATACAGTTTCTATCATTACCAACTAAGTATAGGAAGAACCCAAGTTTTGATCTATGTAGCGATTGGCACTCCTTTTGTAGTGTGAAGATAGATAACACTTTATCGCACACCAAAATAAACAATTACAAAAATCAATATTTACAACACTTTCTTGGCTTATACCGCTTAAAGCGATCTCTTCCAGGCAATCTAAATTAGAGGAACTTCTTAGCTAATCTGGCGATGTAGGTTGTACAGAAAGAATCAGAATATTACGCATGTGTTTTGATAGGATAGTAGACTCGCCTTCTATTTACAATTTTCTTTCTATATTTTCAGGTGCACCGATAAATATCAGCAATGAGTCGGTGGGGAGAGGCCCTAGGGCGAGGCGCGTCGGCGCAGTTCGCCCGCGTGGGTCGCATGCGACGAGCCCTGGTGATACTTGCAGCCGTTGCTTGCACAGCCGCAGCCCTGCTCTACTGGCGACAGCAGACAGACGAGGGCATGCATAGACCACTGCATAGTTTATATGCGTGAGTAAATTTTCAATATTTCACACCCTGTGCTTAGAAATCGCTTGGATAAAAGTGAACGAAGCGAACTCTGCAAGTTTTGCATCCGATCGACTTTGTCTGAAAGTATTTTAATTAAATTTATTCTTGAACTAGCGTTTTCCCCGCGTGAAAACCCCTAGGTAGTAGTTCTATGTCACTTACGTTAAATCTCAATTATATACATGTATAAACATTCAATGAACATATCTAATCGATGTAAATCGCTTTAAAATCATAGCTACATTATAATATACACATACCTAATATATAGTAACTCAACTGCCCAACAAAACATAAACCCAATCTGACTTGAAGTAACACAATGAATGACATGTTGGTTATGCCAACGTAGGTATTTGTTAGTGAATTGAAAAAACGCAATTGCAATGCCATCTATTTTAATAATCCATCTATTCTTAAGAAATGACGTCATTTATCGGAATAAAAAGTATCCTAAGTTACGCCTCGGGATATAAGCTAGGTCTGGGTCGAGTTTCATTTAAATCTATACAGTAGTTTTCATGTGATGCTCTAACAAACAGACAGACAAAAATTCTAAAAATTGTGTTTTCGGAATCTGCTGATTCGAATTAGCCCCCTTATTTTATTTTACATTCTTAAATGTATTGTATAAACTTGAACTATTTACAGATTTATAGATAGTAAATATGTATAGATATGTATAGATTATGAAAATAATTGTTAGAAAAAACCTAATTATTACTATTTGGTAACTAAATTTTGATTATAATTTCAGTGGCGTCGAACCCCAATGGTCATGGATCTGTCAGCAAGATAGATGCGAGCGGTTCCTGGCATCAGAAACGAACGTATTACAGTCGTTACCAACCTGTAACATGCTGTGCTCATCAACACAACTATGGCCCCAACCCACTGGGCGAGTCAGCCTCGCCACAGCCGCTGTACCGGTCCGCGCAAATGGCTTTAGTCTTCATGTCATTGCATCACCGTCATCACTAGTCACTGAGCATTTACACGAAGCTTTCGCTTTATTCAAAGAAGACTTGACGAAGTTAGAACGTTCCGCTGGTAGTGACAGTCGGCGAGGAGATATTGGGTATACAAGAAATGTCCTTGTTCATATATTTGTCAACGGCACCGGTGATCCGCGTCTTCGTCTTGATACAGATGAGAGTTACAAATTATCTCTTAAGCCCGCAGGGCACAACCTAGTCGTAGATATCACGGCGCATTCATTCCCAGGCGCCCGACATGGTTTTGAAACCCTTTCGCAAATAATATGGCTGGACCCTTATGCTGGATCACTTTTAATTCTAGAAGCGGCTACTATAAACGACGCTCCTAAATTCTCATACCGCGGTCTGTTGCTCGATACAGCACGAAATTATTTCCCTGTAAATGAAATCATTCGAACTATTGATGCGATGGCATCTTGCAAACTAAATACTTTTCATTGGCACGTTAGTGATTCACAATCTTTTCCGTTGAAGCTAGATAGTGCTCCGCAATTAGCCCAATATGGTGCGTACGGTCCTGGAGCTATCTATACTGTTGAGGATGTAAAAGCAATAGTTCGTCGCGCTAAGCTACGTGGTATTCGTGTTTTGATAGAAGTGGATGCACCTGCACACGTAGGTCGAGCATGGACGTGGGGTCCTAGTGCGGGACTCGGTCATTTAGCCCATTGTGTTGAACTAGAGCCATGGAGTACTTGGTGCGGGGAACCGCCTTGTGGGCAACTTAACCCAAAAAATCCACACGTCTACGAGTTACTCGAACGAATTTACGCTGAGATCATCCAACTGACAGGAGTTGACGATATTTTCCACCTTGGTGGCGACGAAGTTTCTGAACGTTGCTGGTCACAACATTTCAATGACACTGATCCTATGGACTTGTGGTTAGAATTTACAAAGAAAGCAATGCACTCGCTCGAACGCGCCAATGGTGGACGTGCTCCTGAGATGACGTTGTTATGGTCATCTCGATTGACGCGAACACCTTATTTAGAAAAGTTAGATAAGAAGCGATATGGTATCCATATTTGGGGTGCATCCCAATGGCAGGAATCACGGGCTGTTCTCGATGCTGGATACCGGTCTATAATATCACACGTCGATGCATGGTACCTCGACTGTGGGTTCGGATCGTGGCGGGACAGTTCCGACGGTCATTGCGGGCCATACCGTTCGTGGCAGCAGGTTTATGAGCACCGGCCGTGGATAGAGGAGGGGCCCTCACTTACAGCTGGGATGCCAGGCGTCGAGCCCGCTTCCCCCTGGCGAATAGAAGGGGGCGCTACATGTCAGTGGACAGAACAGTTAGGCCCGGGTGGCTTAGATGCGCGTGTGTGGCCAAGAACAGCGGCAGTAGCAGAGCGACTGTGGTCTGACAGCAATGAGAGAGCGGAAGCTGACGTTTATTTGAGACTGGATACCCACCGCACACGTATGGTAGCTAGAGGAGTGCGAGCAGCTCCCCTTTGGCCGCGGTGGTGCTCTCATAACCCTCACCAATGCCTCTAGCCGCTGCTAACGCAAGTTCCAGAAGTAACTGACTCAAAAATTCGCCAGCACCCTATAATAATAAAAACCAAACTATCTCGCTCTATTTTTAAGACGTGAGATTGAGATTATTGCTCTTCCTGGCAGTGTTAAAGCAAAGGTACGACTTCAAAAATACTTTATATTATGTACATAATATTTATCTTTTAGAAATTCAGGAGTGTAAGACTAGATAGTTAATTTGTCATTTGTACAGTGTTTTCTTATAACCAGCTAGGTTGCGAACTTAAATATTGTATTAGAATAGAAAAATGTATTATTCACTATGCACTTAGTAGTTACCTTAAACTGTTTGACAAAATCAATATTATAATTAAAAAAAATGTATTCGACGTTGCAATTATGAAACAGAAGTGGCAAAGAAGAAATTAAATATCCTGACAAAAGTAATGATTTTTGTTACTTTGATAATGCTGAATGGCCACATGAAATATACATCTGTTTTTGTATATACAACATTTATACAACGGAGAGGTTCGTCTATGTTTGCTATGTATACTGCAAGATTAGTAAAGTTAATGACTGAATATGTTATATGCCACACGACTGTTTTAATTCACTCGACTAGTTAAGAGTATATTATTCTATGCAATAAATCGTCGTGATATGTTTAAGCACAGCTTGAGTGACATTTTAGTAGTTGATTATATGAGACGGTGTAAAGGTGAGTTATTAATCGATTTTGTATATACTGCCACTTGAGTGTCTAACATAATCTACGTGACTAATCCTGAAGACAGGTTATTAAAGATGACCGTAAACGTTTGCTCCCTATTGTTTAATATGATGAAATTACTTACAAGTGTTACATAGTTATGATGATCTTTATTATGGAAGGAGAATACTAGAATGAAATCGCCCAGTAACAAAGGTAATCTGAATATACATCCTTCATGTCTAGAAGGCTCGCTACACGTCATTCTTATATAGTTTTCTAATATAACAACTACAACTTACAAGTAACATTTAAATATGTAAAATATATTTTGAACCAAATCAATACATTTTTAATCTTATTTAAACCTACGTTTTAAGGGTTTATACGCGGCATTTTATTTGATTTTTTTATTTCGACGTCTCATTACATCTTAATAAGTTTCTTTTCAATTTCATATTAAAGAGGGTAGAGTCTCAGAATGATATCAATAAATTCTTTCTGATATTAGTTTATAGAGTTTGGCTAATAAAAGTAGAGAAAAGTGCGGCATATTTATATATCATGATGGCAGCTTCAAATTACTAGAGTATTTATACAATACGTAAACAATCTTATTTCTGTTTCACTGTCCTTCTTCAGCTGCTTTTTCTCGAATTTAAAAATTTAAAAAATCATGCTAGACAATAACTTCTGCACCTCACTTTTAATGGTTTTATTTATTTTTTAAGCTCGTAAATACGAAAATAGAAATTACACCAAACTAAATAAAAAGGTTTTGGTAAAATGACATTGAGATTACACTGCCATGTAAAAAGGCCGTGAATAATTGTAAGGAAACATACACAATGGTCTAAAGTAAAATTATCGTAAATCGAATACTAATGACATGTAGCGAAAAAAGTGTATTTGACTAATGATCAAGGCAACGCATTAAATTCAACTTTAATGATTTGTCTTTATACATTCCTAATATTCTTGTTCCATGATATTATAGAAAATATAATATTGAGTATAGGTATATATAAAAGCTATGAGATTTATAATGCGTAAGCATATATGCAAATTGACATAATGTTTTTGAGATTTAATCTATTTATCTATAGATGGTTTTGTGTGTTAAGTATGTGTTTTATTTTGTATTAGTACAACTATGTGTTTTCGTATCTATTATAAACTGACATCAATATTAAAGATTTCACTGAATATGAAATATGTTAAACTTTAATTCCGTGTACAAGAATGTTCTGGAGTGAACTTCCCGATGAAGGTTTCTCTTCTCTCTGCGCTAAGTCCAAAACATGGGGTTGTTAAAGAAGGACGTAATAAGATTTCTTCGTAGCCAGCAACACCTTTAATAGCAAATGTTCATAGGCGACTGTAGTCTTTCAGATAGACCGCCTGTCTATTTGCCTACTACTGGCAAAAAATACATCTTTATATAATTTATAAAGTAATTTCCTTATAGGCCGACAAGTTTGTATATCATAGTCTTATGGTCCACGGGCGACGGTGAATACATGCCAGCTCAGTTGTACAATTTCAAAAATTCAAAACTGCATCCCATGAACTTAACGATATATTATTTTATAACAGTTTATTAAGCTTATTAGAATTAGAAACAATACAATTTTTTTTTTCAAACACAATGCATAAACAAATGCCTAGCAAAACAGTGAATGCACAAACTTTCAGTTAAAAAATAATGAGGTGAAAAAAAACACGTTAGACTGGATGGCTACCACCCCTGGTCTAAAGTCGCCATAACAACCTTGAGTTGTGTTCCGGCATTAGTGACCAGGTTCCAGTCTCCCTTAAGAGAGCAGCTACGCATTTGTAGCACCTTTGGTGTTGCAAATGTCCATAGGCGATGGTAACCGCTTTCCATCAAACGGGCCGTCTGTCTGTCTGCTGAACTAGTGCAATAAAAAAAAACGTTGGTTTAGACTAGGTCCGAGCTTATCTACCTTTTTTTTTAATCAGGGGAAATCAGTTTGAGGACTATCCACCGTGGGGGAAACGCGGTGGGGTGTGTTGGATTCGCTACGTTGGGACGGCTAACATCGCAAGCAAGAAGCACACTAAACCCCTCGGTGTTCCTTCCTGAGACTCATGCCAGGGCTACGGGAAAGCGGAAACTCATCTACCCTGCTCGTTTACACGAGGCTTAAGGGCGGCAAGTCTTACTAAGAGTCCCTGCTGCCGTAACACTTTTCACCGTCGCTATTCGATCATCATTGCATGTGGTCATGAGTGTCACGTACGAACTTGCCGACTTATATTTTTGTATGCTCATTTTCATTAAAGTGGCAAGTATATTTCTTAGGCTCCAGGGTTAAATGATGTTGATTACGAAAAAAATAAGGCGCAAGGTATTTTTCAAAATTTACATGAGGAATATCGTCAAATTTCATCGTTGACAGATCCTGGGAATTTCGTCAATGTCCAATACAAGCATTCATTATTACTGTTATCGCTGATATGTTATCAGTCTCCATGCTTACACTTAATAAAAGCATTACTACGAAATGAGGTCGCGTCATAACACTTAAATGACTTTATGAAAACGATCAAAACCAAAGCACTCCCTGATCTTATATAAAAAAATATTAAAAGTGATATTTTAAGATGTAAATTGGTATGAGCAATATATGAGCGACTCTCAAATTTCTTAACCATGATTTAAAAAATATTTTTTGTTACTTGCCTTTCCGATGAAATGGTACCACGCCATAGTAAGAAAAACAGAAGTAACGACTTCATGGAGTAAAACCTTCAAGACATATATTCTATTGTAAAGCGGTGCCTTTAAACTCATAACGTAATTAGTCCTTTGAAAAGAAATGCAGCAATTGAGTTAAAAATACTGTGATATTAATGGGACATGCAATTTTCCATACACTACAATTTCCAGTGTCTTTGTTTTTATCGTTTGTGAATTTTTACGTGTTTTTATATTATTTATTGATAAGAAGTTATGAAGTCACGTAAACCAAATATCGATCTCTAGATTAATGGCAAATATTTTGTAAAAATGTTTGACACCAACAAAATTACTATGGTCAAAAATTCTGAGAAACGCTCATATTTGTTTTCAAGCTGACTGTCGATAACTAAAACGCGTGTTATAAACCACTATCATGGAAAACGAATACTAGAAATGGGAAATTATAGTAAAGAATAATAATCCTCAAAAGGTCGTAAATACATGCCTAGAGGACGTCATATATCGGACGTTTAATAAAAAAGATGAGTCAATATTTAAGACTGTCGAGATTTTAAACAGCTCGATACCAATGCGCCTGGCAAGTTAGAAAATACATTAATAGTATTGTTTGTTTTCGCGATTATAGCCCAGTCAAGCACTCGCTGCCCGTAGCGCAATAAAGTGTGAGAATAGGACAGCACCTACGTGTGTCTCTCTCTCTCTCTCTCGAACCCCCCTCACCTCTCTCTCGAACCCCCCTCACCTCTCTCTCTCTTACATTTACATGCCCAATGGGAGGCGTAGTGACGCACCAATGTAATGTCGATATCAATATATGGAAAGGTATGGCTATCGATAAGTGACGCACGTCTCTCCCTAGTGCACCTGTGCTCCATCGCACCGCGGGCAGCTAGTGTTTAGCGGGTATTAAGAGTTTAAGTTATTTGGACGTTTCATTAATAATGTAATATAATCAGATTTTCATTGTTTACTCTAGTTTCTGGAATACTATCCCAAATCTTCAAAATCGTCCTAAACCTTTGACAAGCATATTACACAACCGAATGAATGTATGAGATTATTATTTAGTGTTGTTTATTGACTGTAATTATGTCGTACTTATAAAATAATTATAGATAAGTATACATTATTTATACTAAACATGTTGTTATATTTCTTAGTTTTGTAGTGATTATTGTATATTATATATAAGGAAAATGCTTTTTTGAGTCTATAAGATTAATACAAAAAAATGTAGAAAATTTGTTTTCAATGTTGTAATCGTTTAAAACAATCTCAAGTATGCATTGCATACGTAATGCATTGTTAAAATTGATTTATTCAAAATACGCAATCTGTATTTCAATTCAATTTTTGTTATTGTGTTTTAATTTAATTTTTTATTGACATTGATTTTACATGACTGTTCCTTGGACGCCATTTATAGACTGATATTTGTGATCAAAATGGCGATCAACCAATATTTTTAACGACTGTAACTTATTGTGTATTGAAACATTCATCATTTCCGTTCTGTTATTTATGTATTTGACAATAAATTGAATAGAATTTGAAACCTGAAATATTCGTATTGTTTGTTATAGTATGTGTCGTTTATGTAAAGCCAATATTAGACGGATCATTTCTGCTTTCCAATTTGGATGAATCAAAGTGATCCATATTATTATAAACATAAACTTGAACCATTCAATACCATTGAATACCGTTATGCATTTCAACCAAATTGATTCAATTTCATTGATGAATAAATTTTTGAACCCGAAGTACACTAGTGCGGAAAACACGCCGAGCGCACTTGTGACTATGATAATTTCTCACACATTGCGCTGCGTAGCTACGATGAGTTGTTATGAGATACTTCGGGATTCAAAATTTTATTTTTAAGTTGATAGAACTTTTTAATTATATCGAAAAAAAATAGTTTGTTATAAAACTTATATATAATCTTTTCATTTTTTTAGAAAAAGAAATTGTTTCAAATACCCAATTGTGCTCAGTTTCTACACAAAATCAGAATTAAAAGACTGTACAATCACAATGATTCATTTTTAGTAATTAATAGCTGTGATTTATTGTTGTGCAACTAATGATCGTACAATAATTTTATTCATTTAATATTATTTCAAAGACCGTATAATTTTATTTTTTGTTTGATTGCTATGCTTTGGCTTTATGTCCATATTTTATGCCCCTGCCACACCCGAGATAATGTTAGTTTTGGTGACTGTCACGCAGATGTAGCGAAGAGTGTAATGCGTTATTTGCGATTCGAAATTGTTAATGATGTTCAACATTAACAGATAACTCATGTATATGCACTGTAGCAGCGAGAGGTAGGTTAAATGATACTTCAGATGGCAGAGAGTAGTATTCACTGATATGAACTGAAGTTAACTTATTTATTTTGGAAACGGTAACCTTAAGTACAAATATTAACAAGTCGTACAGCTAGTAAAATACATAGCACAATACCTGAGCGGGACGGATAATGTGCGAGCGAGATAGAGCAACTATTAATATGGGCGCTCCTGTGTTTCGCTCGCCACTTCTGCGTTGTCCGCTGCGACAGACACGCGACGACTGGATGTATGCAGCTCCCATAACTATAAGCTCATCGTTAACGCGATATTTTCATTAATGCACCAGCTGCACCTGGGTTAGTTATTGTAAGTGATTGTATCCACAGTCACTTTTAGCGTTCAAAAATATTTCCGTTAATGTTTAGTTATATCCTATATAAATTATCTGACAATGTTTAACGTCATAAACAATGTCGCATCGCAAATAATATAGGTGTAGCAGGGGCATAACAGATTTAAATCAGAAGCTTAATATTGTATTGCAATTTAAATGTCAGCGTTTTTTAAATTATTTTTAAGTAAACAGCCAGTTATTTTGTATGTATATACCGATAATAATATTTTGTGAGATTATTTATTTTGTAGATTTTAGAACCTGATTATAATTATAGTAGAATGTTTTAGTTTTGATTATTATTTTCTAATGCCTTCAGAGGTTTGATGTTATTTATAATAATATTGATTATTCCCTTAGTACATTTTTTTGTGTTTTACAATACATTTGTGGTCTGGAAAGCGGAATTATTTTACTTAAAGATCTATCTAAATGGAGTTCGCTGTCTCGCTCACGTACTGTCACATTTCTGAAGATATCAAGTTCATAGAATTTACATACGACAAATGACTATTATAAAAAACTTAATCAAAACATTACAAATCTTACAATAAAATTTTGATTCAAATTTTAATTCCGACAAGATTTCGTACATAAAAATTGTTTTTTCATAAGAGTTATTTTTTATATATTGAAATGTATACAAAGTCATAACGATTTGTTTGTGAAACGTTTGTAATATTTTGGTAAGTGTTGGGTAACACGGATTGGGCGTATGTAAATTCTGTGAATTTATATTTTCAAAAATGTGGTAATACGCGAGATAGCGAACTCCATGTAGGTAGGCGCTTAAGCGATTCATTAGATTCTGCTGCATCCCTTAATAGTAATAACTTTGTAATCAATTCATTTTCTTCAAATTTTTAATAGATTGAGGATAGTAAAAATGATTTATTAAGTATAATCATGTAATCCGTAGGTTACTTTTTTTTATAACCCAGGAGGTATTCCAGGGCGAATCACCTGCCAAGAGTGTCGCCGCCGTTCACGACACCGTAAAGTAACCCCGAATGGACCTCACCGCCAGGACCTACACAGTCCTGTTGTGGCGATGAAGTGCATGGTACCACACAGAGGCACCGTACAGTGTCATATTACCGAAGGATGCTGGAATAATATACTAAAAAAAAAAATACTATATAATTAAAATATTTTGTTGCAGGCCTCATTAACCATAAGATTGCATCTAGCACTGTTATTTTTGTAAAAGAATTATGATTAGAATCAAGGCAATTGATAATTTTAAGCACTTTTAAAATTGCTATCATTGTCACTATAACCGCCAATAAGCAGACATAATTTATTAAAACCTAGAGGTCCCAGCAGACGTTGTCCTGCCTTGAAAAAATCTAGGGTCTGAGTCTGAGTAAATCTAGGACCCCATGCCAGCGCCACCTACCGGCTCCAATAGTGAATCTAAACCATCCGGGGACCCACTCAAATACACAAAAAATCATCAAAATCGGTGCAGAGATTAGGAGGATTCTAGAACCCGATCCCAGCGCCACCTACCGGTTCCAATTGTCAATCTAAATAATCTGGAAACCCATTCAGACACAAAAAAATTATCAAAATCGTTAGTCGTTCTCGAGTTATACGCGTACATACATTTCTATGGTTCATTTTTATTTATATAGATAGGTCATAATAAGCAACATGTCAATATAAGCGGGGTCTTTATATCCAACTTTTTATAAAGAATTTTATATGAAAACAAAACTAAGCTGTGTAATAACTTTATATCAAGCGGATGGTCAACATAGGCGGAGTCATAATAAAAGGATTCTACTGTAAAACAATTGTTGTCATTACTATGGAAAATATGTCAAATTTTAATCAACCTAAAGACTAGGCAAACGAATGGATAGGTAAATATAGAAACTATGCATTAGTGTGTATTAAAAATGTATATTCGGTAGTAGATTTTACTTTTTAACCTATCGCTTCTTTCATGATCGCTGATACAGAAAGAAAGCGAATACTACATATATTTAATGTACTTTCGTAACCTATAAAATTTGTACTAAGGGACTCCCTAATAGAATTTAGACACAATTATAAAAAAAAACGTTCAACTCGCAAGATTTACAATTTGATATAAAATAATTTATTTACAGTTAGTTGCATTATTTTATAAATAATAATTAGTTAATTGACATTTTTGGTTCGTTTGAAACGTTCTTGCTATTATAATTAGAGTGTTGAAATTAAATGCCGAAATCATATATTAGTTATTCCAACTCGAGCAAGTTATTAGAACCATGCTAATAAAAGTTTTAGAAGAGGAAATTTAAACTGCACATGTTACTATTAGTACTCTTGTTAGAATACTTCGTAACTTAGTTTTTTTGCGAGTTAGGATGTTTTCAAAACCACAGCATCTATTTGCAATTAAATATCATATGGGGTCTCCTGTTATATAATGCGATCAATAGGCAACAAAGCAGGCACAATTTTGTACATTTTGTATGTAATATTTGGTGCTATAGTGATTTTTGTGGTGTATGAAATATAAATATTAATAAAATCCATGAGTATGTTTTTTTCTTTATCCTTATACATTTCGGACCAATTTCTGCGGTGTGACAAAGAGAAGAGAAGAAAGAAAAGACATTATGCAGACACTAAATAGGAGAAGCCGAATTGTATTTTTAATACGGTATAGGTTCGCGTTTGACCATTATCTCGCCCGATCTTGAGCGGAGATAGGTCTAAGAGGGAGTGTAGAAGAGTATGCCTGTCTAGCAGACACACTGATGAGGTGTTAACTTATTGTGGACTGTATAAAATAGATAGATGCTGGTGTATTCGAAGTTATGGTATATAGAATGTTCGAGTATTATTGTCCATTGCACTAGCCGTCGTGCGGGCGAATGTTCGGCGATCCCACAGCAGCCGCGGCCTGCGGCCCAGCCGTGGTCGTGGGGTGGCCCCTCGTCCTCCGCGCATCTCCCCCCGTGCGTGCTCCAACAGGGAGCATGTGTATATAGAACCTAACAGGACTTGAAGACACCATTCCTTTGCGATACGCATAGTGGAAGTGGACGCGAAACACTGTTCGCGGTCGCAAGCCAGGGCGTCTGATTGTCCAATAATGGAAGGGAGACGGCGGGATAACATTGAAAAGCTCCAATGCACAATTGCGCACTAAAATTTATCCGATAGAAAACCGATAAACTGGCAACCCTGTGTCGATGTTCGAGAATTTGATTTTATTCAAATAACTAGATGTTGTCCGTCAACTTTCTGGCTCTCGGCTCAGTCGACTCTAGTGCCTCAAGTTGGTATAAAAGAAACCAACTTTTATGGTTCCTCTTGCGACGTATTGAAACGCATGTTTGACGCGTGGACGAATTTCTCAATTATAAATAGATACCTTGAGATTATGTATATTAATAATTAATTTTACTTTTGACTTTGATCAGTATGAGTAAATTTCATGTATTATAGTTTAATATTTGTATGCACCTATGTGAGCAAAACATGTGTACACTACAGCACATAACTACCAACTGTACAAGCATGTTTTAAACAAATAAATTTCATTTACTCTAGATACATTTACATAGACAAACAAGTATAATGCAGGCTTCTGCAACTAATATATGAAGAGCAAATTAGTGTAAACTAGTAGACAGTAAATATGGCGTATACAGATACCCGCAACGCCCTCTAGTGCGCATTAATAAGATGTCGTAGTTATATAGTAGATTGCTTCGATATTTTTCTCACATAACCAAAATATAGACAACGCATATCGTCTTTGGAGAATCGCTTAGTGAAATTGACACGTGCTAGATATACTGGCTATGTAAGACAGCATAAATTTCTACTTTATTTTCATTTTTGACACTTGTCATGTTCATCATATGAATCCGGGAAAAGGACTTTTTAGGCCCTCAGATATAACTATGAGTATAAAAGAATAAATTAGAAATTTTATTATCATTATTCGTTGGGATTATACAAAAATATGTGAAATAATTATTTTTTTCTAAAAATATTGCTGAGACGTCTACTTCTTGGTGTTCCCTGCAACCAAACAAAATTAATATTAGGGGTTTAGAGCATTACCTGTTATAAATCTACATTAATTTTTTTATATAGTTGAAACACATAATTTGCATTTGATTCTGCGTTAAATTTCTGTACGGGTCTTTCTGCGTTATATAAATGTACATATACAAATTTGGTCTGGATGTCTGGGATCGGCCCCAGAGTAGTCCGTTGTATATTACCCATAACACAAGCGTAACTTACTTAATTTGGGGATATACAATATGTGTGTTTGTCTGCCGATTATTATTATTATTATAATTTAATGAAATTCTGGGAAGTGGTTACAACCAATCTAAATGTCTAAGTTATATTTGTATTGGATCAAAAAATATAGAAAATATCGCAAAGCGCACTTATTTCAATGCAATACAATGGTTAATTAACGGTGTTTGTAACACTCCAAAAATGTTTAAAAATTTCGATTACTAATGTTGAGTAGGGCACGATTATAAAATGAATTTGTAAGAGTAACATGACTTTTGTACTGAACCAGTATGATGTACCACTTAAAATGAGACAAAGAGTTTTGTACGGTTAATACCGCGGCAGTCCATTTGCAGCGTTGCCTCATTTGTGCCGTTCCTCACAATTTGTACCTCTACGTCTGTTCGTTAAGAATCGGATATGATCGGCCTCGGTCACCTCGTTTTACTAGCAGGCGTACATGAGGTGGCATGTTATCCCTCTTTGTCATGTGAATATCCTTAGAAGCGTTATTGTACTGTTGTGGCATAAGCCTTGTTCCGCCCTTACTCTTACGTTTGAGGAATGAGTAGTAGCGCTACAAAAACTTCGAAGTATGAAACTTTAAAATTTTGAGCTTCGTCAGTACAAATGTATTTTGTACGGTACAAATATACTGGCTCATACGTGTCCTACTCAACACTAATTACTAATAACAGTAGTAGCATAGAATGGCATCAGTCAAGCCTTGTTACATGTCTTATTTTATCGTTGCAGTCACAGAGTAATATATCTTAGAATCGCAACGATTGAGCAATACGCGGTTTCTTTTACACAGGAAAAACACTCACATCGGCAGTTTCCACCTTAGAGGAGCGGAACAGCGAGCGCAGCCGCGACGGAGTGCTAGTTTTGCGCGACGCGTGCGGATCGCCCTCCACGCGGAGCGACTCGCGCAACTCGGAATCCTGAAACACAAAACCAACACAAATGACCTACCTTTAGAAAAAATATGAAATGTTTAAAATCCTATTCAATAATAAGTTAATTGATAACAGGCAATAAACGCCCCACTGCTGGGCTCGGGCCTCCCACTTTAAAGGAACGGACAGTATACCCGCCATGCTTGTCCAAGGCGGCTTGGCAAGTTTTGACACATCGGTTATCTCGATGTTCAGGTTTCATCGCGATGTTTTGCTTTAACGTTGTTAACTTGTCGTAGTTGTAACAATATGCTCATTAGATCAGAAAACTACCTATGCGGTATATACGTTCCGGTTAGGATTCGAAACCGCGCCCTTTGACTTTGGGACGCGTGCACTAGCCATTACGCGCTACCAGAATACAACAAAAATCCTACTTAATCAAATGGAAATTAGATTTATTAAATAAGATAAAGATTCTCTCTCTCCCTCTCAATTTTTTTATTTTTTTTATTGCAGGAGTTCAGCAGACAGGCAGACGGCCCACTTGATGGAAAGCGGTTACCATCGCTTATGGACATTTGCAACACCTAAGGTGCTACAAATGCGCTGCTGCTCTCTTAAGAAAGACTGGAACCTGGTCACTAATGCCGGAACACAACAAAATGATATGTTGTTTAAACTCCGGAACCAAATTACATTTTTTTTTTATTGCACGAATTCAGCAGGCAAGCAGACATCCCACCTGATGGAAAGCGATTACCATCGCCTATAGTCATTTATAACACCAAAGGTGCTATCAACGCACTGCCGCTCTCTAATGCCAGACTGGAACCTGGCCACTGTTGCCGGAACACAACTCAAGGTTGTTATAGCGGCATACTCTAGATCAGGGGTGGTCGCCATCCAGTCGAGCAAATGCCCTACCACCTGGCTGTGGGTCATTTTGTCGCCTCTTACGACAGGCCGCCCGAAATACCACTATTCTCACCAATCCAAACGTTGTCTGGAAGAAATAGCTAATAATAGCGATAAGACCGCATATTATATTATAAAAATTTATTTCTGTTAACTGTATATTTTAAAACAATAATGTATACTAGTGGTCGCCTAGTGGTCGAAATTCGACTATAATTAATTTAAATTATAAGTTTGAACATTATTAAGGTTCTACTGTCAAAGAGTATAACTTCTATAATCACAGATTTCGCCAAGGCTACACTGTTAATTTGACTTTAACAATAAACAAAAGAATATATATGCGTGTGTGTATCAAATACATGGTAATGTGTGTACTGTTTTTTTTATTGTTTCAATGTATTTTTTATGCATAGTTAAAAAATATTAACATTCTGCACTCCTCTATATAAACTATAAGTGTGCGAAATTTCATACTCCTCCGTCTGAGCCATTGTCGTAAAAAGGGGTACAAAGGTTTTGCTTCACGTATTAATATAATAATTCGTCCATTTATTCAACGGTGTACATTCATCACCTGTAAACCTGGCCGATATTTTTATTTCAAAAAATCACTAGTAAAACGCATACCGTAGCTGAAAGTCTGCCGGCTTGTTTGCTAGGTGTCGGCGGTCCGGGTTTCTTGTACGCGGTGATGCCGACTTCCTTCCTCTGCTGCTTCCCCTGGATGGTGCCCAGGCACTGGGAATTTACATTATGCACTTTTAAGAGTAAATTGTTTCTAAACAAAAACATCACATTTTACAGAAGAGCAAATATTTTTGAAGTGAAACTTCTATATACGGGGGGTCTTAGGATTTTTCTGTCACGAAAAAGCGTTAAGGCCGCGTGGACTAGCGGCATAAATTTGGACCAGACGTGGTGAGAGGCGGCATAATTTTAGAGTAGACTATGGATGCGTTTTTTGGTTCCGGGTCGAATTCAGTTTTATTGTTTGATAAAATATGTTTAAATAAAAAATACATTCACTAAAATTTACCTAACCTAACCAAATCATAACTTGCAGTAAACCTGCGAAAAATCGAAACTTGTGCTGGGACCCCTAGTAGAAATGAAACTTCAACGGACAAGTGGAAAAACGAATGGCAACGGATAAGTGGCAAAACGAATCGGAACAAAATTTTTACTTGAAGTTTTACGGGGAGGTTTTCAAATTGGACAAGTACATTAACAATCTGCCCGTAAAACTTCAAGTTAAAATTTTGTTGTGATTCGTTTTTCCACTTGTCCGTTGAAGTTTTTTTTCTCTATTTATTTTTATCGTCTAGCTATATTTATCCAAATAATTACTCTCATCCTTGAAACTTACACGAGTATTTCTTTTAATTTTGAAATAACGTATTTATTGTTGGTTTTTTTTTTAAATTATTTATTTGCTTTAATAATTAAATATTATATAAGTAGAATTCATTTTATTAATTATTATTATTATTTATAATTTAGAGGCAAGTGAGGTGTGCAAGAATAAGCCTAAATGGCACTCTGTTGTTCGTGCCTACCCCGCAAGGGAACTGGCGTGAAGTTATGTATGTATGTATGTATTTATAATTTAATTAACAAAATTGGGTCGTTTTGGTCTTACGCCAAAAGGAAGGTTTGAACTGAAAATCAGCGTTGTGTCGGATATAATTCCGGCACAGCAATATGCTGAGTGCAAACCTTGTTTGCTGAAAATGCGACGTACAAATTCTCAAAATATACTCTGTGTATAGTAATGTATAAGGAAACTAATTACGTCGCTATTTCTTCAAATAAAGTTTTTCTTTCTTTTCTTTCTAAATTTGACTTGACTACTAGATAGTTTGTTTTACATCTATAGTCAGGATCGTTACAACTGAAGATCCATATAATAAAACTACGTTTTAACGGTTTTAAGCGCGGTAATTTATTTGATTTTGGTTATTCTCTTCAAGCCATAACATGTTGCGAAGCGGTGGTAAATTAGATTAGCCATAATAACCATAAAGAAAATTTAAGCTAAATAATTAAAATGAACAAGTTAGCGGTAGGCTAAATAAAACTTTAACAATACCTGTCGACACTTGACATCTTTGTCTTCCGTGATCACGGCCACTGAAAAGTGGCAGAAACGTCGGAATAACCAAAATCAAATAAATTAGCGCGCTTAAAACCGTTAAAACGTAGTTTTATTATGTATACAAGTCGCGAAAACTTAACGAAAATATTATGGAAATCCATAGTCTCTGCGTAGCTCCATGGGAACAGGCTGATAATATGCACGTACGTAAATGGTGTAATTGAATGCAAAACCTTGTCGTATACCTTAATATCCTCTTCATCCAAGGCCGGTGCGAACTGCGTCTCTGCCGGGTAGGAGCTCTTCAAATGCGGCGGGCAGAGCGAGTTCCTCCACTTGAGCTCCGACAGGCGCTGGCCTGGGGGCAGCGTGTCTCGGCCCTCCCTCCGGGGGGTGGCCGACAGCTCCTTCAACCAACGGTTGTCAAACACTTCACCCTCCTCGTCCGACATGTGGAGACCTCGGTCTTCTGTTAATAAGGTTTCTATGTCTTACTATTAATTTACCATTGGTAGAAAATTGACATTACTTCTATAAAGTTTAAGTCAAATTTTAACCCGTAGTAAAGCAAATGAATATTTTTGGCTATATTCATCTACCTTACGAAAACGACGTCATTTATCGGGATAAAAAGTATCCTAAGTGTTGACCTGTATTTAAATAAATCTTATACTAGTATATAAAGCTGAGTTTGTTTGCTTGAACGCGCTAATCTCAGGAACTACCTGATTTGAAAAATTCTTTCAGTGACAGATAGCCCATTTATCGAGGAAGGCTTAGGACATAGGCTATATATCATCACGCTAAGACCAATAGGAGTGGAGCACCAATGAACTATGTTTCAAAATCGGGGTTCTTTTTAATTACTTTTTTTTTACTATTCCACGCGGACGAAGTCGCGGGCAGAAGCTAGTAATTAATAAATTTTATCTGCAGAGAAACACACATATTGTATATCCCCAAATTAAGCAAGTTAAGTTTGTGTTATGGGTAATATCCAACGGAATACTCTGGGGCCGATCCCAGACACCCCGACCATAGTAAATAAGGGAAAAAATTCGTTTCCGAAATTTACCATACCTCCCGATCGAACCTAGGGCCTCGGCGTTGCAGTGAGGTAAGCCGTCAAAGACTTAGCCCGTTCAAGCACAGAGGTCATCGACTGTATTCACTATGTGTCAAGTTCCATTTAAATCCATCGAGTAGTTTTTGTGAAGTATCCATATATTCGATACGATTTTTTTTATTTTACTTATTGAAAGTAACACAAAACAGCTATAATATAAGTTACATATATAAAATAAAAAGTTACAATACGATCAGGTAATAACATTGAAATCAACGACGTTGTCCACAATTTCTATTTTCCAAACTCACCTTGTTGCTTAGCAACAGACATTGTTATTTATTTATTTCACACAGCAGAATACAATCATAAATACATCCGAATTTTTTAACATAATTTTAGAATCTAAGTAAGGACATTTAAAATAATATACCATACCGTAGTTTAAATTCTATAACATACGTTTGTTGATAACAATAAATTAATATATGCCAGAAATTTGTTGCTCTGATAAATTGCTTAAACTCTCTTGTGTGTGCGTGTTAGGTTATTTATTGAGACTATCAAAAAATATACTAAAATGAAAATCACATTTATTCAGTCTATTCATATAATTAGTTCTAATTTGCAGTTTTCGTGTGACGCTCGTACCTAATTGATAGACAAAAAAGTCTAAGTTGAATTTTCGTAATCTGAACCCCCTGAGTTTTTCTCATTTTTTAAATTCATTATACAAACACAATACCCCCAACGAATTTATTTTATTACATAATATAATATAAAATACTGACCTTTTTTAGTTTTATTTTCGTTGTTGGTCGGCAGTGATCGGAGCGACATCGAATCAGAGGGTCGCGACGGCTCCACCGCCGGCGGCACTAACCCCGACTGACATTCAAACAAACCCTTCTAATAACGTCACCTCTAAAATTATACAATCCCCTATAAAGGCTATTTCCAGTTATCGGTGTCCGCCGCTAAGAGTGGGGGAATTTTTAATGAAGGGAATAATTAACCGAGACTTGCATGACTTCAATGAAGTATTTATAAATCTCATTGTTAATATATATTGTTCACCTTATATTAAGTTTAAACCAATCTTACTGTCCCTTCTTTTATATTACCACTAGCATCTGCCAGCGAAACTTCGTTCGCGTTTCCATAACGACGACGTATTTGTTAGTGAATTATAACGGCAGCGCCACTTTTTTTCCTATATTCATCTATCTATAGAGTTGCATTTGAATTCGTTCAGTAGTTTTCACGTGATGCTCAACAAAACAATTATAAAATTTCATTTTAAGCAATTGCTAGTACGATTTAGTCCCCATGATATTTTTCTCATTTTTAATTTTATTTTACGAACTAGAAATTTCTACAAAAAAAGATTAGAAAATTGATATTACTTGTGTGGAGTAAATTTTAAATTTAATTAATGAAATAAAGTTAAACCCTGACTGGGCAGTGTCCATTCGTTTACGCAGTTTTCTGACCTATATAATTTGCATATTGTTCAAATTACCACGTGCTAACTGTGAAGAAAAACATTGTCATGAAACCTGCATATCCACATACAATGGAAACCAAGGGCGGCTAGTGATGGTAGGGCACTACCTACGGTGTCAAAATGTAGGTGCGGCAAAAATGCCTCCAAAATTGTCTGCAAAAACGCTTGAACTGAAGTTTATTTACCAATATATATATAATTTAAGTTTTGGGGCTGCACTTTTCGAATTTGCCAACGGCGGCAAGAAAGTTGGGGTCGGCCCTGGTGGTGCCTCGATTAACTGGACTGATTTTTGTCGTAAAGCATTCAATGGTGAGCCCCGAGCCCACTAGTGGTATTATTTACGGGCTTTTATTAAAGCCAATACTATTAAGTATTGGAAAAAAATTTGCCACTATTTAATTTAAAACAACAATAATTTTAACACATTTACAGATAGATCGATAACTTTTTACTGTATACCAATATAAATAAACTTACAGACTAAGAGCCGATTTTTCAATCATCAGATTAAAGTATCGAATCGTATTGTATCGAATAAATTATTGCCGACTAAATTCAAAGGTGAAACAATTCACGTAACTGTCATGTTTAATTTTCCCATGTTGTGTTTATTCTCTAGAATAACTACTAATTACTAATAATAAGGTATCTTATCACTAAAAAGCAACCTCTTCCAGACGAGCCCAGAAATGAATTGAAATTATAATGGCGATGGTGGCATACATAATATATAATACGACGAAACAACGCGACATTTTAGATATTTTTATAATACGACGAAACAACGCGACATTTTAGTTATTTTAAGTGGAAAAATGGATGAATCATCGAAATAGAAATCAAATACAGTGTAACTCCATGTAACGTCACTCGATTTAACGACAAACTCCCTTAAGGGTCGTTATAACTTGGCTTTGGTTGGTTTAGCTTGTCTTCCATACTTGCGCTGGATCGGACTGGGCGTAACTACGTTCTAAGTCTCAGCCTTTCCTACATAAAAAGCGCGGAGCACATGGGAGGAGGGTGGTTTTAGTGGGTAGTGGTTGTTGCCCGTGCAACTTCTCTGAGTCTCCACACAAACTGGCTTGATTACTTGCACTTAAGGAGCCAAACAGCCACATGCGGCTCTGGAGCCGCACTTTGCCGACCACTGTCATAGTCCATAATACACTCGAGTGTCCGCATACTTCCTTTATCACCGAGATGCCTCAATATCGCAAGATATGAATAAAATAAGTAAAATATACAACAAAATTACTGGTGCAGCAAAAGACGTCAGACAAAAATAATAGACTTCTCTCCATTTAACGACATCTCTCTATAACGCCATACAATGCACAGTCCCTTCAGTGTCGTTATATAGAGTTTACATTGTAAATTAAATGCTGCGCTTAAAATCGTTAAAACGTAGTTTTAATTATGTGTACTTGTCGCGAAAACTTAAGAAAATACTAAGAACATTTAACTCACAGAATGGACATGTTGCAACGACATCAGTGATCCAGACTTCTGTTGCCGTTTCAACCATTCAGCTTCGTCTTTCGTCATCAAAAACTTCTCGCCGACTGTCCACAATTCCGTTGTTAATTTTTTGATGTGCTCTTCGTAACTCCTACTAGTCCTCGCCAAAGTTTCTCTCGCTTTCATTAACTCTTGCTCCAATATAACTATCTCGTCGCGTTGCTTTTCTTTTATTACAGACATTTGCTCGTTGAAGAGTTGCTTCTGCAATCATTAAAATAGAGTCACTCTATTTCTTGTGTGAAGTTCTGTAGCCGTTTTGGCAAAGACAGAATTTATATAAAATCGTCATACACCCATCTTAGTATGTCAGTCATTTTTTTTCGGAAACTTTTGAGTCTATATAAGAGAAATGTAATAGTAATGTGTGTAATCTATATTATGATGATGATGCTGTAGTAAAATCGAATAAAAAAATTGGGGTAGTCGCTTTAAGTGTAGCTGGGTTGGATTTTTTTTAAATGTACATATACGTGCGCTAGTGTGGGACATTGTAAAGATGTTTAACTACTTTTGTATTTAAACCAGTAGTTAGCGAGAGCGATGTAGGAGTAAAAAGTGTCTCTCCTCTCAGTGAAAAATTTAAAAAAAACCAAGCTATAGTTCCCCGCTTTACACATTGAACGTAGCCAATATGATGCTATTTATCAACATATCAAAAATATTATGGTTTTATCCCTTTACTCGAAAGGGACAATAACTCATACTTCGAAAAAGAACTGCAAGTGGGCCATAGTTTCAATAAAAATTGGTTTTATATGAGAAACCTAAAGTAGTTTTTGAAATATGGGCTATTTTCAAATTAATGCTTCTTATAAAGCTTCACAGCCAAGTGCAATTCAATCAAAACTTCCCAATGTGCGTTTGGCCAAATTTTTTAGCTTAACATGAAAGTTATGCAAAGCACAAAGAAAACATGCACAGATAAAAAAACAAAATAAAATTACCATCTAATCTGCCGTAAAACTATTTTTAAATGTAGCGATCAATTAAAAATAGTTTTAACTGTTGAACTGTACTAAAAAGAATTGAAAACATTTGAAATTTGCACTATTAAGGCAGAATATATGCTATATGTTTTAATGAACACTACTTAAAAGTAAAGAAATGAAACAAAAAGCATCCATTAAAACATAGTTTATTGGTTTAAATGACTTTACAGGGGCTCAAGGTTCAATGATCCATTTTTAGGTAAAACCACCACACAATCTGATATAGCAAAATCAATAGCAGTATGGGTAGTATACTGACCATTTTTGCCTTCATTCTGTTGAGCTTGTCTTCATATTCTGCTTTCACTTCCATAACTGTCACTGATTGGGCGTCCCTCGCCCCCTCCCCGCGCTGCGCACGCGCAACCTCCTCAAGAAGCTTCTGGAAGGACTTCTCCAACTCTTCCAACTGCACTTCCAAGCCTGCATTTTGGAAACTTCCACTAATCGACACACTATCACTAAATGCTTGCTTTATTTTCTCCGGAGATATACTCCTACTTACACACCTCTCGACCCATCTCTCCAAATTCATTGCACACTCTGATAAATCTTGCATTACTGCAGCATAAGCTCTCTCCAATTTACACATACAATTATCTGTGACTTGTCCGTCCAAATTTAATATTTCCCTTCGTACAGTACGTTGAATTGACACAACTCTACTCAATTTCTGTGTGTACAAATCTTTCACTGAATTAAAAGTTGAAAAGCAAACAGAAAGCTCTGTTAAGAATTTTTTCAAATTTATTATTTCAGACTCATGTATCTTATTCACTTCATATAACCTATCTCTTTCTTTTTGTAGTATGATTTGTTTGTCTGAACAACGTTTTAAATGTCTGTCTGTAGTGTCTAAGAAATTTTCCAAATCCTCCATAGTAATTGTGCCTGCATTTAAACTTCTACGTAATTCATTATCACAAGAATTTGTATTGCCATAATTAGTCAATTCCTTTAATACTGTGTTAGACTTTATCTCTGCTATCCTCTTGAGTATGATCGCCTGATACTTTGCGGACACTTTTATAATTTGACTAGCTCTGTTTTCCATTGCAGTCATTTTATTGACTTGTTTCTTTAACTCTGCAATCTCTTCATTTTTCTGATATACAATTTTCTTTAATTGGTTTGATAACTGCTGACAATTTTCATTGCTAACCTCCAATTCTCTTGTGACATCCAATAATTTAGATTCAGATTCTGCCATTATGGTCTTTAAATATGTAATATCACTCTGTAATGTAGTTATGGTCCTATTTTTATTATGAATGATCTTTTCTAAGTCTGTGATGGTTTTTATACTTTCTGATAATGATTGTGTGATGTCTGATGATGAATCTTTATCTACCTTAATGTGATACTCTTTTTCCTCTTGGCTAGAATATTTCTGACTGTGGGCTCTCTCTTGACACAGCACTGGAAATTTGAAAACAGAATGATACAGTAAATTCAAATACTTCTTCAATTCTAGTCATTTTCTGAATAATAATAACACTATTTGCTGCTAAGGAGAGCTTGAGGAACAATTAGTTTAAAATATATATAGATAGATTCAAATTTGCTTTCAGTTTGAGAGTAAAATATTGAAATGTTTGTTTACTATATAAATGTGAAAGTAATGTTTTCTATGGCAATGGATGTGAACAGATTCTCTTCAAATTTGATATTTTTCAGGGTCTAAGTAGTTTTTATTGTAATTGAAATTATTGATATTATATATTCTTACATATGTTCCTATTTTATTCGTGAAAGTTAGTAATTTTTTAACTGAAATTTGATATATTGATATTTTCCAATGTCTTATGTTCTATAGCCAAGAAAAAGTTATTTTAGCATGAAAAATCTAGAGGTTACACAATCAAACCTCATTATATAAAAGTTCTCATTAGGGCAAGTTCTTTAAATCAGAATAAGTTCTTTGAATCAGAATACTTACAAGTCTCTGTTTCTTGAACAACTTTCATCAATTCCTCATTTTCTTTCTTCAAAGCATTAAGTACATCTCTATCACAATTTACTTCTTCCAACTTTTGTTGCAGCTCATAAACCAAAACTATTTTCATTTCCAATTCTTGTTGGAGTTTCTCTCTTGCAGTTTTTTCATCCAACAACTCCTTACTTATTGCACTGATCTCCGCGTCTTTTTCTTTACTTATTTTCGATATGAATCTATCTTTAGCAATTAAATCTTGTTTGCTTATTGACAACTTCTCTTTTATATTATCAATTTCTTTCATAAGTGTATTTAGCTGTTTTTGACATTCATTTAGTTCTTGTTCAGCTTTTTTCTTGTCCTCTAAAGTTAAAGTTAGTTTGTTAGACAGCATTAATTGCTCAAGTAACGTTTCATTGCGCATTTTTATATTTTGTTCTATTTCATGTTTTAGTTGCTGTTCTAAGTTAGTTGTAACTGCAAAAAAAATTAAATAAAATTTTATATATGTAATAAAAGTTGGTATAGTAGAAATTTTATTCAAATTTTCTATGATTTCATTAAGTGTCTTAAAATTGCATAACACATCGTCAATTTCCACTACAACTCAACTAATAACTACTATTTATACGATACCTAATCATAAATAAACGGTTTTAGAATTTTGTTTCGCTTCTTGACTTCTTCTTGGTTTCTTATTGTCTCTGTTGGCTCTCTGATATCTGTCTCTATTAGGCTCCAAAATAGCCCAATGGATTTCAATGAAAATTTTAGGGATCAAAATAGAAGTTTATCTTGAACTTACGTCTATGTTGCATTTCGATATCTAGCACGATTCAGAAGATACGAACATAAATATTTGTATCTATTACTAACATCTTGCGCATATATCGCTAACACTGCGAACATACTGAATTATTCCAAGTCCCGCGTAAACGAAATCGCGGCAACAGTCAAAATGCATACTATCTCTCGACAACTCATCAATTTCTTCTTTATTCTTCTTATTTGTGTTCACCATTTTCGGATCCGTAGTTCAGGAGCGACAAACCGCTTTGAAACGCCAACGTTTCCACGGCTCTCCCTCGCTCGGGGCACTGAACAGTCAACGCCCTAAACAAGTTGAAGAGCCTCACGAGAGAAGTAGAGGAAATTGAAGTATCGATAGACATATTGAACGCCTTGAACAGTCTTTCCAGTTCCGATGATCAGGAAGACACTGCGGTCACGAGTGCCCCCCTACCTCACGAGGCTGTTGAGGGCATACCTCTAGGACAGAAACATCCTTTGGGAGGGCGACCATGGCCAGATCGCTGGCAAGCGACGCATCGTGTGCGGTGTTCCACAAGGACCGGTACTGGGTCCGATCCTGTGGAACATTGGTTACGACTGGCTCCTCCGACAGCCAGTCCTGCCCGGGATGGGTGTTATCCGCTTCGCAGATGAAATCCTCATCACGGCCCGGGGACGTACCTTCGACGAGACCGGCGAACTGGCTAACGACGCGACGGCGTTGGTCATCGAGAATCGAGTGATTGGGCCGCGGCGCGACGTCGCGGGTGAAACTCTAGTGTGTACCTCTTGTTTAAAGAGCAGGCGTTAATATAGGTATATACATTGTATTCAATTTTTACGTTAGTGCTATTTGCCCCTGGAAGATTCACTTCATGTTATATATCGCAAACTATCCCATCTCCCGGGACGAAGAGTATCTACATCAATTTTCGCTATTTAAACTAGATATGTACAAAATTAGTCCAGTAGTTTTTCCAAGACAAACTGGCAGACAGACCCCTCTAGTTTTATTTTTGCGATAAAAAGTAGTAACCTCTGTCAGTCTATCATATGTTAACTACAAAATGACGAAAATGACTAAAATGATAAAATGATCAAAATGGCCAAAATTACCAAAATGTCTAGAATGGCCAAAATAACCAGAATGACAAATCCCAAAAAAAATCAAAACCTATTCTACTTTTTGGGATAACCTTTACATAATCTATCCCTTTTTGGGGATAGATGATAGTATCCCATGTCCATGCTAGATATTGAACTTACATATAAAACAAGTTTCAGCCAAGTTGGTCCAATAGTTCTTCCCTGAGTGTTACAGGCAAACAGGAAATATTTTTAAACTATCCCATTTTTCGGGATAAAAAGTATCCTATTATACATACATACATACATACATACATATATATATATATATATATATATATATATATATATATATATATATATATATATATATATATATATATATATATATATATATACTGAGTTTCATCCAAATCGGTTCAGTAGCTTTTCCATGAAAATGTAACAGACAGTTACTTTCTGCATTTATTATATTAATAGGGATATCCCATCCTCTCTAACCGACCCTAAAGGCTGGCAAGGTGTTACAAATGTGAAAGGAGATGGTATCCACATTCCACTACTGGCCTATCTGCCTGTTTGCCAGCTTCATTTTAAAACAAACGTACATACAATATGAAAAAAATAAAAATGTAAAGGACTTACTTCTAAATTTTTCTACCACCTCATTCAGTGTAGTTTCTAGTTGTACTAATTCTCCATTCTTATTTTTAATTTCCAAATCATACTTTTCATTCAATACTTTTAGTTGTTTTCTTAATTCATTTTTTTCACTCTCCAGGTTATCTTTAGCTGCTTTTTCAATATCAATATCCTTCAAAAGCATTTCTTTTTCTTCTATAATAATATGATTATCTTTTATTAAAGTATCTTTAATTATTTCGAGATTACTTTTTTCTTCTAATAATTTATTTTTAACATGTTCCAGTGTTAGTAATTTATTGTTCATAATCTGTTTTTCTTTGCCCATGAGTTCCTTATTGCTAATAAGGATTTCATTTTCTCTTGTCAAATCCTTTATATTTTGCTCTTTCAAAACAATCTGTTCCGATAAATTATCTTTTTCAAGTATGAGGTTATATTTTTCAGTTAAAATGTCTTCAATAAATACTTTAACTTCTTTTAACTCGTTTTTCTCAGTTTGCATAGCATCTTTTGCTGATTTTTTAATACCATATTCTCTTTTAAGGAGATCTATTTCTTTTTCCATTACAGCTACTTTTTCTATTAAAATATTTTTTTCGTCGATCAACTTTTTATATTCTTTGGCAGAATCCTTGACTAATTGATCCATCTTTTGTTGTATAACATTTAGGTTTTGCTCTAGTACATGGTTATCAACTATTAAGTTACCTTTTTCGTTTTCAAGTAATTCCCTTAAAGATTTCTCTTCCACTAATTGTTGGGTTAGACACTCATTATCATGTAAAAGTCCTTTTTTAGCTACCATTTCATTATCCAATTGAGATTTTAAAGCATTCTCTTCCACGATAATATTTGTCACGTTTCTCCCTTCCAAAAGCACCGGAGTCAAAATTGCCTCTTCATTTAGCAGTACTTTACTTTTATTGGCAAGTTTCTGATTTGTTTCTAAAAATATATTCTTCTCGGTAACCAATGCCTTATTTAAAACAACTTGATCATTTAACTTTGTTGTTAATTCTGCTGCATCTTGAATAAGATTTTTAATATTACTGTCTTTAAGAGTAAGTGCCTCGGTTAGTAATGAAATTTCGTCTGTATTCTTCGTTATCATAGCCTCCAGTTGTTTAATGTGACATTCGAGTTCTTTATTGACTTCTCTTATATTAGCCATATGTTCATTCAACATGCTAACTTCTTGTTCTTTGTCAATTAAATTTTTACGTAATGTACAAAGTAATTGTTCATTATCTGTTTGTAATGTTACAAGTATTTGTTTATTACAATCAGCTTCTGTGTTGAGTTTTACTTCTAACTCTTTATTATAAGACTCTAAATCATCTAACTTACTTTGTAGTAGTGTTATTTCAGTTCTATTTTGAGAGAGTTGCTTGTTTACTTTTTTTATTTCTGAAATACAGGTACAAAGAAAACATGTACTTTTTTAATTTCCAATACCTATGCATAATGAAATGTATAATGAACAATTTGATAATACAATGAAAATATTGCAAAACTGAACATAGGTACACTAACTTACCTTCAGATTTCTCATTAACGATTTTCCTCAATTCAACAATTTCTGTGTTATCATTCTTTATTTTTTCTTCATAAGACATACATTTGTGTCGATATTCATTTTCAAGAGTATTTTTAGCAATTTTCTCTTGCTCCAAAATTTGTTTTAATTCTTCTTTCTCTCCTTCCAATTCCATTACAACTTCTTGGTCTTTTTCAGTTCGTTTTGCAAGCTTTTCTATATGTTTTTTAATTGCTTCAATTTGCTTTTCTTTATTACTAAGAGCTTTTTTAGAATTGTCGCATAATCTTTTTATAACCTTTTCTGTTTCATTTAATTTAAGTATCATTTTTGACGATTCCACATCAAAATTCTTTTCAAGTTGCATACATTTTTGATTTTGATCTTGAACATTTTGTTCCAGCACTTTTAAAGCTAAAATACAATTATACTAGTACAGTAAGGGTTAATTAAAGAAATGTTACTAATTTTAATTAATTTGTTAAAAAACTATATGAAATAACGAAGATATTTAAAGTTTGGACCTATTTTAATGAAACCTATAAATGACTAAACCATTGTATTTTAGAAAATACTATTTTTTTACTGGGAACCAAATGCTGCAATTTTGAAAAATAAACACACCATTGCTAGTTAGATTAAATTCCGATAATAAATGACACAAATCAATCCTATGTGAAATAAATTGGGAGATTTGATGATATATTCAATTACAATTAGAGCTAATAAAACAAATTTGTTTTACTACCAATACCAATAGCAATTTTAGACGTTAGGTATATTAGTGTGAATAATAAAAGATACCTAGTTTATTTTGTTCACTTATTTCATTCAATCTGTCGCATTCTGCCTGTAATTGCGTGATATGATCTGATTTCTGAGCAATTTCCTTCTCCATATTATGTTTTTCATTATTTAAATTCTTTATTTTATCTTCATGACTGTATTTTTCTTGAATTCCTTCAAGTATTCTGGTGTTAAGCTCTTCAATTAGTGTTGACTTTTCATTCAATTGTTCATTAAAGCTGTTAATTATTTCTTCATGCTGAGCTTTTAAGCTTTGTATAACATTAGTAAACTCTACTGAATCATTTATATATTTATCTAAATCAGCTTTAAATTTGTCTCTTTCTTTAATAAGTATATCATTCCCATTGACTTCTTCTTGTAAATCCATTTCCTTTGATTTTAATACTCTATCTTTTTCTATTATTACATTTCTAAGCTTTTCTATCTCGTCTTGTAAAGATATTTTGTTTTGTGTCAAAAACGACATATCGTTTTGCAAAATGATCTTGAAGTTAATTTCTTCTTGCAATTGCTTCTGTAAAGTGTCTATTCTTGCATTTTTCTCATCTAAATCTTGCTGAGACTTGTTCTTTTCTTCTTCATAAGCTATCTTTAGATTATTTATATCCTTGCACATTTTATCAAATTTGCTATTACAAGCTGCCATGTCGTGAACCAAGTTTGCTTTGGCGGTTTCCAAAGATTTGCAGTTTTCAGTCAAATCATGAACAGTTATTTTGAAGCTTTCAAGGTCATGTTTAAGTTCATCTATTATGACATCCTTTTCATTCAAATGTGTCATTAACTGTTCTATTTCAGCATATTTGTCATATAGTTCTTTTTGAATCAATTCTTTATCTGCCGCCAGTTGTTTTATATCATTACCGTATTTTTCAATCAACTCTTGTTTAGACTCTTTCTCTTTTTTTAAATCTAAGTGTAAAGATTCGATCATTTCACTTTTTTCACATAAATTATTTTGTAATTCAACTAATTCATTGTTTCTATTCAGAACTTTTTCCTTTAATTTCATTATTTTATTTTCGTGACTATCTTTCATGCTGGTTTTAGCTTGTTTTTCATTTTCAAGGTCTGATTGCAAATCTGTAATAAGATTATCCCGTTTATTTATTTCATTGGTAAGACTCTCCAACAGAGATATTTTCTCCTCATGCAGTACTTGTATCTCATTGATCTTAGTTTCTATTATTTTTCGGGCATTTTCTGTGTTATCTTTCAGCCTTTGTTCCAATTCATTGACCTCATTATTTAATTTAATAACTTCGCAATTGAAGTGCTCTTCCAGAGTATTTTTATTGTTTATTTCTTCATTCAGGTGAAGTTTTAGAGTTTTAAGTTCGTCAAAATTTTCATCAATTACACATTTAAGTTTATTATTTTCTTCAAATTCTTCGTTAATTCGATGTTTTAGATCATTAATTTCACACTCTTTCTCTTTCAACATTTCTTCATATGATTGCTTTTCAGAAACAGCTATAGTTTTTAGATCATTAATCTGGCCCTAAAACAATAATTTCATAACAATGTTTCTTATGATGGCATCTTATATATAATAAGTTTAACTTGATTAGTCACTACATGCAAATTTTATTACAAAATTTAATGAATACCTGCAGAGTTTCAATTTGTTGTTTTAGTACGACAATCTTTGCTCTCTCTTCACCTAGTTGAACTTCGACAACATTAGCACATATTTCACTGCAACCAGCTGAAATTGTTAAAAATGTATATACATATTTCAAAATGTAGAAAATAGGAATTTTATATGTATTACATTTTTGTGTTTCGTTCTGATATCCAACAGGATTCGTAATATGTAAATATATGGCGAGGTGGCGGGCACAGCCAGTTGACTGTGTATGTACAAATATACATACTTTCATTCTTTAGTACATCATATACATACATATCAGTGGTGTGGAATGGAAAATCGGCTAGGGTAAGCCGTTTGTGTTTGGCTGAGTTTGTGCTGTTCCAAACTAAATTGGAATCAGAGAATAACAAACATGGAAAACAAAATATTTTATTCATTTTGCATCTACCTGTCATCCAAGTATACTTAATGTACAAAGATATATGAAAATGGTTCAAAAGGCCATCATGCCTCTTGTAATTAAGAATCATGTTTGGTAGAGCACAGCCTAAGATAATGACGTTTTTTGTTTTCAAAACTAAGTTTGGAAATTGATGTTTCTCCTTTAAGCATGTAGTCAGTGGAGTAGCATTCCAAATGAATTAAAGCCGTTTTGGCAAATAATACTCATTGCAATGAACAAAGAACTGAGTAAAATCTGTGAACAACAACACAATAAACAAATATAAACAAAAAACTAAAATCTCACAAGCACGTACGCCTTAATGACGAATCATAGACTAATACCGAGTTATTGTTGTAAATAAAACATACACTTCTAAATAAAAATGTCTAACTGTACTGTAATGTATTTACTTATTACAATTTGTATTTTTAATTTTGCAATCTTACTGCATGTTTTGAATCTAAAAGGCGACGCACGTACAGCTTATCTATTACTATTGCTGTTTCATCCATTATGTATGGAAAGCCACCGAGTAAGAGATAGAAAAACGAAACAACAGAATGAAACAGCGAAAAGCCAGGCGCCAATGAATGCATGGCACTTCGACCTTTTGGTTTTAGTCATACTCGCTAGCGCTAGTTCTTAAAGTGTAAGCTACGAGGAATTGAGTCGTATGAACTCCACTCCACTGGTACATATATATGGCTGATAAAGTACCTGAAGCACTTACATATATTATGGTGCAAACTTTGAATGCTTGTCTCAGGATCATCACACTCTAGCTGGCTCAAGTCCAATCCATTCAACCTGTTGTGTTGCCGAAGTTCTGCCACAACTTCTTTCAGGGTTTGAGTGTCACGTCGCTCAATCTCCAGTTCTTGAGTAAGCTGCAGTATACGGTCGGTCTCTTGTTGACTCAATGTTAACCATTTGTCGCGGTCCTTTTTCAGGTCTTCCACCTAAATCACCCATGTATATAAATAAATGGAAATAAATTGTAAATTATTGTATTTAAGTAATTATATTATTTGTAATTGTAAACTTAGTAAACACACAGGCACATACACAAATACACAGATATGAAGCATAAACTAATAAATGCATACATTCCACTTCTTAGTGAATTTTGAGCTTTTAAGCATAGCAAATAATAGAGAGAGAGAGAGAGAGGAAGAGGCCAGGTTTTTCATAGGGCTGGGTTTTTTTCTGTTTAGTCTGTGGTCTCCCTCTGTTTCATTTTATATTACTCTATTACAAATATTAAGTACATAAGTAAACAATATTTTTGTATTCTGTTTTAGAAAAAATAAAGACTATTATATGTAGACAGATTAACAGACACAACAATTTTATGCAGTTTTTGCAAAAATCACTACCGAGCCCTAAACCAAACATTTTCTTATATAAAACCTCTTACCTTACTCTTATACATATCTCTCTCATACAAAACATCATCCAATTGTCCCTGAGTTTGTTCCAATCGGTCCTCAATTTCTTTCAACTGCTTCATAAGTTTAGAAGACTTATCAGCTTCACACTCAGAGCCATTACCTTCGTCTTTTTGTCCACAAAGCGATATTTTGGCTTTTAAATCCATAATTTCTAGTTTATATTGTTCTTTGATTTTCACTACAAATTGAATTTAAAAAATCTATATATTTTTAGTCAGCCTCACATAAATTCTGCTTGAAGTGTTATGATTACGACATATCACAGCAAACAGAAAAATAATAGAAAAAATCTTTTTAATATGAGATTAATGATGATGAGCATATAAAGCCTGCTACATAATGAATGACGTAATGACCATTTTTCCACTTTTCCTGTGTAGATTGTGACCATAATTGATGAAGCACACTATAAGTTGTTTTCGAGAGTCATCAGGAATCATCTCGTCGGAAGACTTATGAGTTCCAACCACTGGAGCAGGCTGAGTTGAGGCCAAACAACTACAGCACCAGAGACCACATCTAAACTGTTCAGCAGATTACACAAAAGAACGAAGAGTATAATTAGCTGCTGTCTATGGCATTTGTGGACTACAAGTAAATGTGGCTAATACATATAAAAAGCACACACACACAGATAAAACTCTGTAAATTTTGTAAAAACACAATCAAATAACTTGCTGGTCACACCAGCCTTTACAGTTTTAAGAGTAAAACAGTTGAATGGTATTATTTTTGAAGTCACTCAGGTTATAGTTTATTCCACTGACAACTTTTATGTAAGGATTAAAAAACTGGCCCTCAGTAGCAGAGTTAAAACTTCAATGAGTCATAATTTGAAAGTCCCTAAATAGCTCCTTTTCAAGTGAGTGTAAAATGAAAAGGAATTAGTTAGAACTTTCATGGCATGAATAGTATATATGTATTGACATACATAGTTATATTCATATACAAAACAATCAGAAAAAAGTATAATAACAGCCCATAAATGTCCCACTGCTGGGCTCAGGGCTCCCACTATAGGGGAACGGACAGTATACCCGACACGCTTGTCCAAGGCTGCTTGGCAGGTTTGACACATGGGTTATCTCGATGTGCAGGTTGCATCACAATGTTTTCCTTCACTGTTATTAGCACATGGAAATCACAACAATATGCACAATAGGTCAGGAAACTGCCTAAGTGGTGCATGCGTTCCAGGCAGGATCGAAACCGCACCCTTTGAGTCCAGGATGTGTGCACTAGGCATTACGCTACCAGCACAAAAAAAAGTGCAGTTCACAAATTAAAATAGCATTCCTTGATAAGCCTGTTAAAAGATAACAGTGATTTGGCATTATAAGATATTGACTAAAAGATTGTTTATAGAATCAAGAATGAACTGGTAGTGATAACTATGAGTACATAGTGTGTTATGAATTACCTTTTTTGACAATTGACATTCCCTAGTATTCTTCTTCCATTCCATTAGTATATAAAAATACTAAAACTTAATATTTCTTAACTTTTCATGACTACTACATTGTAAAACTTACTTAACTTATCCATTTTCAAATTCTTTCTTGCCAACTCCTCCTGTAAATAGTTTCTGTCAAATCTCTCTGCATCCAAAGCAGCTTGTAATCGTCTAACTTCACTATGCAGAGAACGAAGAGCTGGTGGAGTGTCTAATATTCCTAATTGGCTTGATAACATTGACGCTTGGTCCTGCCCACACGCCTCTGAGAATTTTAATATTATGGTGAGTTTATAAAATGTTTTTTATTTCAAAGTTAGAGACAGCACATTTATTTTTGGGTAGAAAGTATTCTAAATTTATCCTTGTAATATATTGTGATAAATTTCAAATTTATTTATTCAATTCCAAGGCCATGAAGAAGAAATAAACAAGTATTCAAACAAATCAGCTGTGCAATTTTAAAACCAAGCAAATGTGTTTCAATAAATTTTACAGTACAAAAAAATAACATGAACTTCAAGGATATTATGCCATTTTAATATTCTTTTTTAAGTTTATTAACAGCAATATCATTTTTTTATACAGCCTTTACATGTTTTGACCAGCACAATGCATCAGCAAGTGTCTAGTAAAACAATAAATGCAGAAATTATTCATTTAAGAAACAATGTCACTTGCTAGGTTTCAAAATTATAAAAATGTGAAACTTACCCAATATAGCAGCCTGAACATTCTTACATGTAACTGTTGGACATTCCATTAAACATTTACTATACTTGAGTATAGTTTTCTGATCCTCAGTGCTCAGTCTATTACACATAGCACTCTTTATATCAATTTCTTTAGAATTCACACATACAAAGAACAGCAACAGAGATGCGGCCAAGTAAACGTCTTCCTCATTCAACACTTTCAGGGTTCCATTATCAAATTTGAATTGTGGATACTTTTCCAAAATAAACTCCTTTACTGTATGTGCTCTTAGTGCTGAAGAATGAGACTCATCAAAATTTAGATTTTCTTTTAAATGAGAAATTATATTGACCAAGGTATCTACATCAATTTTATCTTTTTTATCCTCTTCATTAAAGTAGCAATTTATCTGTAATACAAAATTTATTATCTAATGCTCTTCTAAACTTCCTATGATTAGGTGTAGAAAACTGTACTTTATAATATAAAAGAATCTGTCATTTGTCTGGCCATCTATCAATAAGTAGAAGTTAGAAACAAAATATGTTGTGTATTCCAAGTTAATAAGGGATACGAATTGAATTTACTTCTGGTACTTTACCCCTAATACCAGAGTTTTTTCAAAATGGATGGAAAAGCAGACTTCATCAGGATATATGAAAAAATATAACGCCTACAAGATTCTTGAGTTTAAATTTCCAGCTAAATATTAGGACACTTGTACTGACTGGCTTAGAACTATTAAAAAAAGGTATTAATAATAATAAATAACAATCTAAACGGTAAGGAAGCCTTTGTACCATCATCATTATTATTTATGCCAGGAATCTAAATGTTATTCAATTGGTTTACTAAACTCTAAGATAAAAAACTTTCAAGTTATGTCAATTTTCTACCAAAGGTAAGGTAAGAGTATGGATAATAAGATATAGAACTCTGTATAAATCCTGATTCTACAATTACAAATAGAGGTACTATTTAAAAAAAGTTTCTGTTACAAATGTTAATTTTAACTGAACAATAATAATAACGATAACTACGACAGCTGCGCAGCAGCAGCTGTTATGTGCTACATAATACATATTCAAACAAAACATCGATGTTTTCAAAAATCGTGTATCGTTCATAAAAATCGATGTTTTAACATCGATGTTGAAACCAAAACATCGACGATACATCGTTGTTCAAGATCGATGTTTTATACATAGACATAACGCGCCATCTTACGCTCTATCTGTGATCTACACAGATTTTCTTTATATTTTTTTTTTTCACAAAGTTTCTTATTGCCAATAATAATTTATAATATAAAAGTTGATTGTTATACTTATTTCTTCCATTTCTATTAAAAATGACAATCTTACTTAGATGTAAATTTATTTTAAATGGTGATAGGGATATGTTAGTGTATGCCTACGCTGTTGAATAGTACCTAAGTACGGTACTAAATGTTGGATAAAGCAAAAGACATATAAATAGAATAAAGATAACATAAGGTGTGCTAAGGTGGTTTTGGGCGATACATCGATGTTAAAAAAAAACGAGGTTTTATTTGCGTCGCAGGAACAAGTGTCAAAAGTTTATGTGAATGGTGATAAAAAAACATCGATACATCGTTCATAAACATCGATATTTTCAACATCGATGAATAGATAAAACTTATGACGACAACTAAATTAAAAAAGGAGTTTTTGGTGGGAACTAAAAAGGGACGTGCTGTACAGTTTTATTTTCTACAAATTAGTAAAATTACTCTAAAATGAACAATAGTTGTGGGATATTGTTTTATTTTTTATGTATTTTTATTGTAGGAGTTCAGCAAACGGCCCACTTGCTGGAAAGCGGTATATAGTAGTTAGTTAGTAGCGGTATAGATAGTTTTTGAGTAGTAATTGAGAAATATGAACGTATAGTCGAATGTGGCCTCTAGAGTTTTTACAAAAACTCCGTTGAACGGCGTTAGTTGTAGCCTACAAAACAACTCCGCTACTATACGAAGGGCTGTATGGACTAAAGATTCCTTTGCCTGCCTTTGTGGCGAATTCTACTACTTCTACCAAACTACTACTCGAATGGAGACCACGTCTCGGTAAACGTAGTGTCGGATGCCCACCAGCCTGATGGACCGACGACCTGTGCAAGGTCGCCGGTAGGTGCTGGATGAGGAAGTCGGAGGACAGGGATGAGTGGCACCGACTTGGGGAGTTCTACGTCCACCAGTGGACTGCGAATAGCTGACGACGACTACTACTAGTAGTAGTCTACTACAACTTAAAATACATACATACATAGCTTCACACCAGTTCCCTTGCGGGGTAGGCACGATCAACAGAGCGCCTTTCAGGCTTATTCTTACACACCTCACTTGCTTCTTTGACATTCATAGCTCTTGTCATACACACTCGTCTGTTCTTAAGGCTCCTGACATCACCTTACGCTAGTACAGGATCAATTTGATCATGGAAGGTGTGTCGTGGCCTTCCACGACTTCTGCATCCATCCACTTTTGCATTATATATCTGTTCAGTCATTCTTTCCACGTGCCCGAACCACCGGAGCATTCCTTAAACTTAAAATAGAAATATATATATAAATTAAGGATGGCGATTCTTTCCGGAAAAAATCGATTTTTATATCGATTTGAATCTTAACCTTATCGATTTTCAAAAAAACTCGAGATCTAAAAAAACAATTTTTCTTTCAAGTCTGCGTCTAAAATGTAAATATAAATCCATTTTATGAAAAACAAGAAAGATATCATAACAAGTAACGACACCGACGTGGTACTTGGTATTAACTTGTCGTAATGAGCTCCATATAGGCATCTAAGGCCAGCTTTCGTTTGAGTTCATCTTATGATTAATATAATATCGATTTCCTAGGTTGAAATATCGATTCACTTGATAGTATTAGTGCTACATATCGACAAAAATATTGATTATTCGATTAATAGATCACCATCCCTAATATCAATTTTATCAATAATAATCTATATATACGTAGTATCCATAGTAGTTTGGGAGAGTTTCTTCCGCCGCTTCTTCTCCTCCAGCTATAACACGTTGCGAAGCGGTAGTAACGATAGACTAGGATCGGCTCCGCCGGCGGAGTCGATAATTGGTCCCCAAAAAACAATCATTTCAGCCTGTTGGCTTAGCTCTTTCAGCCTTTAACGGCTAATTCCCAATATAGAGTCAATCCCCCGCAGCGGTCGAGCCGAGGTCGAACCTCACAGGAGGTGCCTCCTCGAGCGTGCTGCTCCCGGGCCGAACGCCTCCGCTCCCACGGAGTCGTGAAGCCCCCAAAGTCCGGTATCGCTGAAACAGCCATCTGCGGCTATTCAGCTGGGTCCAGTTCCAAAAAAAAAAAAAAAAAGTTTGTGACCTATTATATATACGTAGTATCTATAGTAGTTTGTGTATTATATCTCTAATAATTTAAGTATGAAATAATGAATAAAATACAAAACAAGTATGAATACCTAGTAGGTATTTCATTTCAATCGGTTGTGTAAATATTTAATCTTGTAAAACTATGTCTCCGACACGGGCAGCTGGTTTAATTGTTTTTAGAAATGTAAATCAAGCTGTCCAATTTCTTATGCTACAAACATCATATGGAGAACATCACTGGACACCTCCAAAAGGTATATCTATCTTTGAGGCTTTAATGTAATGTGCTTAGATCATATAATACACATGTTATAACTCAATGGTAATGTGTTAACAAAACTGCCATTTAATATTCTGCAGAATGTTCTATTTTTTGTAAAATAGGCATCCTGTGATCCTCATTTTTAACAGTAGGCATTGTAAAGTTGGGGTACAGTTATATGTCACTTTTATTTATTATTTGAGATATTAAGTTAATTTTGCGTGGTTATAAAAAATAACCATGAACACTCCCGCCTTAGCCTTCTAATCTATATTATTTAAAAAAATTCGGATCTATTCATAATAAATAAAAATGCCATAAAACTATACCCCACCCTATTGTAAAATGTAATACCATTAAGGGCCAATTTTCAATGATTATATAAAACTTATCTAGCAACAAAACCATATATATAACCTGACTGAATGTAAAAGTGAAACAATGCAACTATTTTATTCACTAATTTTGTCTTGTAATTTATCCTATGAGTAACTTATGGTTGATGATTGGAAAATCAGTCCTAAGTAGTGTATTCTTGTGTTCTCTCTGTAAAAATGTAATTGTTACAATAGATGTATATTAATTCTTACTTTTCAGGACATGTTGATCCAGGAGAATCTGATTGGATAACAGCTTTAAGAGAAACTAAAGAAGAATCTGGTTTAACAGAAAATGAGTTACAAGTATGTTGATATAAAAAAGTTTTAAGTAAATCTATAAAATTCTAAGCATTACACAAAAAGATGGTTGGAATTGTGTTGGTATATTTACATCACTTATATTATTGATTATAGTAGCTCAGTGGCAGTTAAGGCTTTTTTCTATTTAAATCATGTCAGGCATCATAACATTGGGATTGTTAGTGAGTAAAACCCACCAATTCTCTTGAACAAGTGAAACAAGTTGACATCCACTCCCCTAAAATGGATTGGTGTCAACTCAGCTTTACATTTGATGAGCTGAGATCATTTTTTATTCTATTTACATATTATTAGTATTTTTCTAACATTGATTCTATGCTGTCAAATTTATTTTCTTTAGGTTTACAAGGATATCTGTAAAACATTGAACTATGAAGTAAAAGGGAAACCAAAGGCTGTTGTTTATTGGTTAGCAAAATTAAAGAATCCTGAGCACCCAGTTAAATTGTCCAGTGAGCATCAAGACTTGAAATGGCTACCACTCCATCAAGCACAAGAGATAGCTGGATATGAAGATATGAAGGCACTTCTTGCTGATTTCCATGAAAAAGCTCAGAAATTGTAATATAAATTAGTGATGAATTGTATTGTTACAATAATCTAATAATTATTGTAACAATTACTATTATTAATTTATATTTATAGTACTAAACAAAAACAAAAATAAATCTATAAATTGGTTTAATAAGTGCCAATTAATTGTATTTAATTATTGGAACGAAGTTCCTTATCGCGCGTTGCGAAAGGAGGCTAGACGGAAAAAATTAAGACCAAAAGTTGTAACGACACTTTTTGCTATAGTTGTAAGCCGTGCGGCGTGCGCGTGTCTCTGTCTGTCTCTCTCTCTTATTGAAAGCAAGCCAGTTATTTTCGTTTCGTCTTTCTATTTCACATTGAACAGTGTGGTGTCGCGACGATTATTTTTGTTGAGTGTATACAGGTTTTTTGTACATAATAAAAATAATAATGAATTCTGACAGTGTTTCTGCACAAGTTCCGGATATTGCTGATGGAGTTAGGCAATTAGAGATTTTATACAGACAATAATAAATGCTTATGTATTTTTAGCAAGTACGCATTATAACCTCTCTTTACTATTATGTTAACCAAGTCATACGTGTTATAATCTCTCCATTATTGTGTGTTTAGCAAGTGTACGCGTCATAACTTTAATAAATTTAAAAAGCAAATTATATTTTAATATTACAATATCAATGCGTATGTATTTAGCAAGCCTTGCGTGTTCAAACCTATACACTGTTGTGTTTACGAATTCTAGAGAGTATATATATATATATATACATACACACTATTGTGTTTACAAAGGCCCGCGCATCTAGGACGTGCGTGCGAAAGAATAAACAGACAGGGGTTATTTTTTGGGGGGAACTGAAAGGAAATGTTGTGCTGTGCAGTTTTATTTTCTAAAAATGTGTAAAATTACTCTAAAATGAACAATAGTTGTAGGATATTGATAGTTTTTGAGTAGTAATTATGTGTTTTGTAAGAAACGTGAACTGTATAGTCAAATGTGGCCTTTTGAGTTGTCACAAGAACTCCGATGAATGGCACTAGCTGATTACCTACAGTTCAACTGTGCTACACATAGGCTTAAGAAAATGAAGAAACTATATTGTAAACTAAGATCTGGCTTAAAGGCCTAGCTGCCAAGCCATAAACCTAAATAAATAAATAATAGACAAAGTGCATATAATAGGTTGCGCAAAAAGTCTTCGCATATAGTATGTATAAACTTGTAATAAAATCTTTTTGGCTATACCATTTGTATCTGGCTGGTTTTGGTATCATTAAAGTTTTAATTTTAAAGACGACAATTCCAAATTCAAATTAGGAAAATATGTAATTTTCATTTGTTTTTCTTATTGTTAAAATGAGTGAATCTAATGAAGAAATTCGATACATTTTAAAATTTTACTACAAAAAAGGTAAAAATGCAACACAAGCCGCGAAAAAAATTTATGATGTTTATGGACCTAATGCAGTATCTGTGAGAGTAGCGCAAATTTGGTTTAAGCGTTTTCAATCGGGAAATTTTGATATCAAAGATGCACGTCGCTCTGGTCACCCTGTTACGGACAAAATTGATGCCATTTTTGAAAAAGTGGAGCAAGATCGGCATATTAGTAATTACGATGTAGCTGGAGAACTGGTAATTGACTACAAACCGGTTTTGGCGCATTTGAAAAAAGTTGGGTACACAAAAAAGCTCGATATTTGGGTGCCTCATGAGCTCACTGAAAGAAACCTAATGAACCGTGTACTCATTTGTGATTCTTTATTACGACGTAATGAAACCGAACCATTTTTGAAGAAGCTGATAACTGGTGATGAAAAGTAGATCACGTACGACAAGAACGTGCGAAAAAGATCGTGGTCAAAGGCCGGTCAGGCATCACAGTCTGTGGCGAAACCCGGTTTAACTCGCAACAAGATGATGCTGTGTGTATGATGATTATGGTGGGATTGGAAGGGCATTATTCATTATGAGCTGTTACCGCCAGGCAGGACTATCGATTCTGAACTGTACTGCGAACAACTGATGAGATTAAAGCAAAAAGTTGAGAGAAAGCGACCGGAATTAATCAACAGAACGGGTGTGGTTTTTCACCATGATAACGCTAGACCTCACAAATCTTTAGCCACCCAGCAAAAATTACGAGAGTTTGGCTGGGAGGTGTTAATGCATCCGCCGTATAGTCCTGAACTTGCACCTTCAGATTTTCACCTGTTTCGGTCCCTGCAGAACTCCTTAGGCAGTGTCAGGTTAACATCACGAGAGGACTGCCAAAACCACTTGTCGCAGTTTTTTGATCAGAAGCCCCAAAATTTTTATAGCAATGGGATCACGTCACTACCTACAAGATGGCAAAAAGTTATCGAACAAAATAGCAGCTACATACTTTCGTCAAATGTAAATAAACTTCAAAAAGAAATTTTGGATTTTTATATAAAATGCGAAGAAACTTTTTCCCCAACCTAATATATATACATACATATATATATATATATATATATATGTATATGTGTATATATATATATATATATGTGTGTGTGTGTGTGTATGTATGTATATGTGCGTGTGCGTGCGTGCGCGTGCGCGCGTGTGTGTGTGTATGTATGTGTATACGTACAATTTTTTTGCTTTGTTATTTCAATAGCGAATCAACTAAAGCATCGACTGCTGACGTACAACCTATAACATCAAGGAAAAAGACAAATGCACAAAGATGTAGAGAATATCGTGAGAGAAAGAAATTAAGAAATGCAATGGTACAAAACATAACTGCAGAGAGATCAGATGAATGTAGTGAGACTGATGAATTACAAGCTAAAAAACCTAAAACTAATGCAGAAAGAAGAAAAAAACATTATGAAGCGCAGAAATTAAAGAAACAAAGTAAAAAAATACCTAAAACTGTTAAACAAAAAAATAAGAATATTACGATAGGAAAAAAAAAATTCAGGCTTTAAACACTTTAAATCATCATTCAGATGCGTAAGTATGATTTTTTTTTTTATCTTTCTAAGGTATATTTTTTGGAGTAAAATATGATGTCTTTTTAATCAATATTTTTTACATACATACATACACACATAGCTTCACGCCAGTTCCCTTGCGGGGTAGGCACGAACAACAGAGCGCCATTTAGGCTTATTCTTACACACCTCACTTGCTTCTTTCACATTCATAACTCTTGTCATGCACGCCCGTCTGTTATTAAGGCTCCTGACATCACCTTCTGCTAGTACACGATCAATTTGATCATGGAAGGTGTGTCGTGCCGTGGCAATATTTTTTGATTGGTTAATTTTAGATCACGTGATAATTGCATTCACGTTTAAAGCAGGTTATACAATTCAAATTCGGTATATCACATTCTTCTTGATTGTCCAACCATGTCTCTGATAATAACAAAATGTACGTTTTTTCTGTAACAGAGTCGATTAAAATCAACTGAATGTTTACGAAGGTTTATTTATCGTTATATTTGATGATGATGAAACTAAATTTCGATTTCATCATAATCGAGTACAAGCTTCATCAACAATATCTCTAGTACAAGAGTTTCAGAGATTGTCATTAAATAAGCTTGAAACTAAGGCAAAATCTGTCATTGATTTCATTAATAGAGATAAAGGCATTTCATTGTGTACGTTCAACGTCCAAAGTCTTCGTAAACATTCAATTCATTTAATCGACTCTATTACAGAAAAAACGAACATTTTGTTATTATCAGAGACATTGTTGGATAATCAAGAAGAATGTGATATACCGAATTTTAATTGTATAACCTACTTTAAACGTGATTTTGTTCGTTCAGGTGGAGTTGCGATATATCACAACACAAATGATACGACCAATCTTGTAACACCAAACATGTCGGTCATTATGAACAATATTCAGAACTTGCACGGAAGACGTACAAGTGTTGCAGATTTATGTGGAGCAGAGTGTGTAATGGAAAATGGTTACCTTAATCATGGCAGTCATATATGTCTCACCAAATAACAAATTAATAGATATTCAGGAGTTCATTCATCGAGCACTGCTAGAGTATTCTAAAGATGTATCTCGAACGCTTAGCAGATATAACAAAAATTTAGATAAACTTCCACTCATTTTGGTCGGTGATTTTAACATCAACTTCAGTAATGAAAAATCAAAACCATTGCTACAGTTTCTAGAGGAAGAATTTGATTTAAGAATAAACAATAATCCAGCAGAATCAAAAACAAAATATAATACTACTATCGATGCAGTTTTTTCAAGACATTTAAATAAAATAGAATCCCAAACATATGTTTCCTACTTCAGTTACCACAAGCCAATTATTACTAAAATTGAGCCTACTGATTAAGTTTATATTACATTATATTTGTTAATAATAAAAAAATATTATTATAACTTTAAAAAAAGAATTTATTACAATTCCTTCACTAATTAATCGAAAGGAACTTCGTTCCATCCGGGTGTCCCTTGACACCTCTCAAGTTTTTATATCTTTAAATATGTATAAAGAACCACTTCACAAAGGGAATTATCATACTTTTTATGTCGAAAAAAGCCTATTTTATTTCAATCAGAATGATGAATGTTAAAATCTCAAACAAATATTAATCTATTAAATATGCAACCCTCAATGAGAGTTATATGTTTGTGCCGTTTGCTGTCGAGACGCTTGGACCACAAACTACTATGGATATGGCTTGGACCGTGGGGTCCTGAGGCCATGAGCCTCTACCAAAATTTATCGAAACGACTCATTGACTCTTCAGCTAGTGCTTACCTCGGCCAACGGATCAGTATGGCGATCCAGCGAGGAAACTTAGCCAGCCTTCTGGGCACCTTACCCATAGAAGACGGTGTTCTAGGCTCAGTATTCTACTTATAGTCTTGAGGGACTATGAGTAGAATACAATACAAATAAGTTAAGTTTTCTTGCATTGTATTCGATTATATGTAATACAATATAATTTAATAAAAAATCTATTATATTCAGATAATAAATTAAATAAGATATTGTTTTTTTATGTGTACGACGGGTCCACATGAGAATTTAGACTATCATTAGTATAATTAATATGATAAAATTACATTGTTCACACAGAAGTATCATTAAAAAGTACATCAGAAAATGCTCTATGCTTAGATCATATAAGACATGTTATAACTCAATGGCTCTATGTATATACTCAGTTCCTTTGGCTGTTATATAGCGTATATTTAACAACAGCGATCATTCAAATATAGCCTTTTTATGACAACTTTACGCGCAGCCAACCATTAAAAAATAAAGCTAAATTCGGAAACACCTAAAATTGCAATAATTATTGAAATTTTTTGTTAAAAAGCAGAACAATTTATAAAATATTTATATCCTATTTTATTACATCATATTAATATTGTTACCCGGCTTAAAGACCTAATAACGAAGCCATAAACTCAAGAGTTAATTTCTGTTAAGGGGTGCTGAAATTGCCACAGAATTTCACCGGACCAACTATCTACTAGATAATTAACTGTCGGGGTATCATCATCGGGCAGGGTGGGAAACTATGCCAAAAATAGGTAGTTGGACCCAAAGAGTACATTGTATATTTAAGTTGGACCCATCTTTTGACATGGGTCGTTGTGAGTACTGCGTAAGCAAAAATCTTAATGTCATTAATGACGTTTTCGTGTGGTGGTCGCTAACATTCTGAACATTTTGAGCACCAAAAGGCACGCGCCCATAATGGCTACGTTCCAATAGAGACTCACAACTTTTTTATCTATGATTGTCGTTCTATTATTCTATTTATGTCAAAGTCATGCAGTCATACATATATAGATGCCACGGTTCTATATAAAACTTTCTATTCATTTACTTTGGCTACCTTCCATTAGGGACTCACAACTACCACGTTTACGACCGGAATTTTTCCCGTTCCACTTGCTTGCTGGCGTTACAATTGTAAACCCAAGTGGATCGGTTATTCTATCCACCTCTTGACATGGGTCGTTGTGGGCGTTGTGTGATCGAAAATGATGACATCATTAGTGACGTTTTCGCCACGATCACAACGACCGCGGTCGGATTGTAGAACGGTTACGGAGCATTTCGGGCGTTGTGAGCTACTGGTGGAACGTGCTGTATAAGTACTCTAAAAAAAAGAGCCTGAGATAGATAAACAATTATATCTATACGTTGTTGCTGAGGAGTTTTATTGCTGCGTTTTGTCCTTTAAACAGCGATACCACGTTGCGAGGTGGTATACATAGAACATGAAGTAGATTTAAATTTTAACTTATATGTATGAGTATGACCTTCAAAAAGTGTTTTCCAGTGGAACATATTTTGAATAAAATCGTTTGAATATATAATTTTTGAGTTTACACATTTAAAAAAAAGCGACAAACGACAGAATGTCTATATGTGGCCAATGAAGGCAAAGAATGTAAAGGATACCCAATTGTTAACCCACTTTGATAGTTATTCGACCCACCTCTTGACATGGGTCGCTATGGGCGCTGTGTGATTGAAAATGATGATATGATTAACAACTGTGTTATTTGTGTCCCACACAGAGTTGAAGTTTAGAAAGCTGTACTAATTTATGAGAGAAAATAATAGATTAGGCTGAGCCAGATGCAATACTGTATTTGCTAACACCAATGACAGAAGGAATAAAAAAGCTATAGAAAAGTCAACAGAACATATAAATACTTTTCTAAAAATCGCCAATGCTTTGATAAGTTAAAATCGTAGGTTTTAACTTAACAGTAAGGTTTTCGCCACGACCACCACGACCACGGTCACCTTGTGAAACGGCTGCCGGATTATTTTGGGCGTTGTGAGCTACTACTTAGAACGCGCTTTGTATATATGAAGATTGTGTTGTTTCATACGTAGTATCCATAATAGTTTGTGGTAGGGATGTTCGTACAAATAAAATATCGATATTTTTTTCGATATAATATATCGTAGTGTTCTATCGATACTATGCGATATATTATAAGTAAAAATATATCGATATATCGTAAAAAACGTATTTTTCGTAATCAATGTCACAATCGAATTATTTTGGAATATTAATATTGAAAATCGATTATAAAATCAGTAGCTTACTTATTTTCGTATTCGAATGATTTTATTAGTACCTATATCTCATAATTGGCCACCGCTGAAAAACTACTAAAAAATAAAATTGAGAGTTTGTTCGAGAGACTCGGGAGTCGCTCTTTAGATGTTGGGACGATTATACATTGTAGACTAGGTGTGTAGTGGAGTTTGATTTGAAGTAATTTAGAGTATTTTGTTAACAATGAAACTTTCGTTACTGCGAAGGCTAATTATTCAATAATTCAGGGTTTAACGTTTTATTTTTACTCAAAATGCCAACCATAAATCAGTATAAAAATGTAAAAGTATGTTCTTTAATTTCTAACGATATTTGGTGTACCGGATAAAATATATCGATTATACATATCGATACTAGATTACTCAATAATATCAGGTGGAAGCGAAATATCGTGTGCACATATCGATATTTTATGTAATATTAATTTATATCGTGCACTGTTCACTCCTAGTTAGTGGTATCTATAGTAGTTTGTGTTGTGTTTCGTTTGGTGCTGTGAAATAAATTATATTTACTAATGAAGTAAATAGTTTCTCAGAATAAACATATTTAAAATGGAAACTACATTAAAACATGCCACTAAAGACAGTGATAATTCGTCGGATGAGGGCAGTTCAGTGAAGAATAAACAGAGAATTCGTGTCAAGAAACGTAAACGGTATTGATTTGGGTATTCAAAGTTTTGATCGCAGAATTTTACTTATCGTATTGATTTTAAAACACATAATTTTGGATTTGTAACTTCCTTTGATAAAATTCGTTCCTTTATTAGACTACTGTTTTATACGCAGCTTATCTAGTGTAAATTTCAGATTCATATTCTGCGTAAAGTAACCAGTTTTCTCAAGTAAAGAGTATCCTATGTTCATCATAGACATTGAAAGTATATAACAAATTTTCTAATAAATATTTATAAGGTTGCCTAAGAAGAGCTGCTTAAAGAAACAAACATCAGTGGTAACCTTGAAAACTTCAAGGCAAAGAAAATGTTGCCTCCATAATGCTGGGTGTGCTAAACTGGTTCAGATAGTCACACACGATGACAATGGCTTGTGCTTTACAAAGTGCAGTTGAGATCACATATAGAGTAATAAAAATTATACCTGTGGACTAGAGCGCTTACCTACTAGTTTAATCTATCGGACTCAATTTGATATCACACTGTTAACCTAATTGAAAATCTTCATAACGCATACATTACTTTTAGGTTTGATATTTGCAAATTGTCAGCTTATTCTAACCATAAAATAATAGGTCCAATTGGACATTTCTCATTACAACATTTTTAGGGATTGAAACCTTCAAATCATTAAACAAGTGTACTGATTATCACAAGAAATTTATTGAAAATTGTATAATTTTGTGATCATTTAATTTATTTAAATTAATCACTTTTTGCTACTTAAATCGATTTGGAGTATAAAAGTTTTGTCTCACGTCACCTTTCATGTATTGTGTGCATTTATCACCCATCACAATTAATCTATTGAAATTTTTGTTATTTTACCTGTATAATATAAATTTATTCAAGATATATTTTTGTTTTCAATACATATATGTACAATTATGTAGTATTGTTTTAATATAAATACATAAATAATCTAAAGTTTTGGAATAAATATGTATATAGTCTATTTTCTGAATCAAATTTAGTTAATGAAATGCAACAACCCTTTGGTAGCAACACTAATACTCTGTATACTTTATAAACTTACTTATAAATTTTATGACTATTTTATTTAGACAAATTTACTTTAAGTTTATTCCATGGTTTAGGTTAAAAATCTTTTTTTTTTCATAAAATATATACCCTATTCATTCAAACAAATGATATATTAAAATAATTATCTTTGTACTTTTGTATTTTGATTCAGGGTACTCAGTGATAGCAGTAGTACTGGTGAAGATATATTGCCCGACAATATGTTGATGTTGGAGAACAAGGTACATGCATCAGCTGTGAAGAATAACTTGGATGATATTAGTGTTAGGAAGATTTTAAAGGTAATGTATATTTATTTTTAAAAATTGCTATGCATGTAACAGAAGAATAAGAATAATACTTGTAAATTTGAATTTTTAATTATGAAATATATTGACTCCTATATATGTCTTTCAAATATTTTCTCCAGAGGAACTTATTAATGAATGAATGAATCTTTTGAAATGGATTTTAATTATGTTGTATTAATCTTAATAAGCTTTTGTATTATTTAAGATGTTTCCTCTAACAAATTTGGGCCCTTATAAGTCAATGAATGAATCTATGATCTATTATTATTAATTGGAAGTACTCCAAGCATGGTCCAACTTGCCCTCATTTCACTTTATATTAGGTGTGATGACGGATAATTTGAACAGTACAGCTACTTATAGTTAGAGAGAAGAGCATGTCAAAACCACATGTTTAATTATTGATTTACTGTATTCTGGTTTCAAGAACATAAAATGTAGGTGAACCAAACTTATTTTTCTCAACATTCTATTATATTGAATGAATGAATAAAAACTCTTTATTGTTCACCATAAACTTAAATCTAGACAATTGATATGGATACATTTGCATTAGAACAGTGGGCGGCCTTATCACTTATAGCGATCTCTTCCAGGCAACCCAATGTCTAAGGAGATTTTAATGGAAATTTCAAATGATTTTTGATGGTGTATTAAACTAAAATAAAAGTAATAAAATCACGTTAAAATACTATTAAAAATAAAATATAAATATACTACTATATATACATATATAATTAGATAAACATGATATTACAAATTAGATACGTATACATAGTCTTGCCATAAATATTGTAACAAAGAAAATTTTTTTCTATTGCAAATAACATTTATAAGTTTTACAGTGTGTTAGTTTAATACATAAATATAAAACAATTTAAAATATTAAAAGCTTATTCGAAGTGGTATCCATTGGCTGCAATACAGTCCTTTAAACGTTGAGGCCAGTTATCAATCAATTAAAAAGCACACACTCTTTCCATGGGAAAATTTTTATGATTGTTTTAGGGACTCCAAATTATCATGGCGTTTAGAGCAAGCCATACTCTCTAAAAGTGACCATAAATCATATATCCAGCGGATTAAGATCGGAACTACGGCCAGTCTTCAGTTCTGATGAAGTCCGAAACGTTCGTTTCCAACCAAGACTGCGTGGACCGAGCTTTATGATCCGGCGCCGAGTCTTGCTGGAAGGACCTTTCTTGGTTATTGAATATGGTGTTGTTAAGGGGCTTAACTACCTTCTCAAGAATGATATCTTGATACACTTGTGCCGATGTTTTGATACCTTTTTCACAAAAATCAGCTCAGTCACTCCTTCATAGCTAACACCCCACCAAACCATCACTGAAGACGGATAATGCCCACGTTGCACTCTGTCGACTAATTGAGAAGCTTCCTTAGAGCTTTGAGCATAAATACGGTCATTTTGTTTGTTAAAATGTTGCTCAATTGTAAACATTTTCTCATCTGTAAACAAAATTTTTTTGTGACCTTCCTTTGCGGCGTACCGCTTCAGTAGTTGTTTCGATTTTACCACCCTATTCTTTTCTAAATTATGAGTTAAGAAATGACCAGTGCGTCTTTTATAGGCTGCAAGTCTTAAGTCATCTTTTAAAATACGCGACACGGTTCTAGATGATATCTTCATCTCCCGAGATAAAATCTTTTGCTTTCGGACAGGATTTCTTCGAATTCTTTCCCTTTCTTGCTTTGACCGCCTTTTTCGTACGAACACTACGTGGTCGGCCAGATATTTTTCTGTCACAAACAGAGAACGTCTCATTGGTACAATTTAACAACATTATTAATAGCCCGGTACACAAACATTTGACTAATACCAAGCATATGGAGAATTTTAAAAATTGCATTTGGCTCCATACTTACTTTGTGTTATGCAATCACAGCGATTCGGTTCTCTTTATAGCCCAACTCTATTTTAATATCACAAAATGTTGTACAATGTATTGGCGCCAAAATGAGAAAACACAATGAACAGTCATATAAAAATGACAGATTCCAAATTCAAATGTAATATTTTGTTTCTTTTTAATTGTAACAGTATTTATGGCCAGACTTAGCATATACATTCGAACAAAAGATACATTCATGTAATGCAACAATTTTATTTAATAGACCAATAATGGTCAGTGACCATACTTTTATATGTAGTCATTGATTTAGCTTGTCTGATTGGTAAGGGGAGGGAGTTCCACAGTCGAACAGCCTGTACGGAAAAAGAATTATATTATTATAGATTCACATTTAACCATGATCTCACCTGATATTGAGTAGAGATGATCATGATCAAACATATAAAGGATCCATATTTTGAACTCAGTGGGGCTTTTATGATTTTAGAAGAAAATATCTCACCAGGAGTGTCTGATTATTTGTTCCCATTCCACTATCTTGGATATTAATTAATTTTACTAAAATTTTGTATATATAATTTGCGGGTTGTACAAATTAATATATTTAAAATGGTGTTAAAAGCATGAACCCATGTCGGTCACCTTGCCAATAGTAGACATCATTTTTAATAGTATTAAATTTTCTTTGCTATACTTAATGATGTATTTGCCTTTTTAATTCTAGAAAGTGGTTACAAATGACCGTGTTCTTGCATTGGTTAAGCTTCGAGAAGAAAAGGAGGGTACCACCAATAACAAGGATGATCCAACAGTCAGACCAAAGCTTACTAGAGCTAAAGTTAGGTATGTAGGTCTAACTACTAGGAATAAGTAATAATATATACAGTTTATCTCATGCAGCAAATCCAGTGTATATAATTTTATAGTACCATGTTGAGCTAGAGATTTTTTAAGGAAATGAGAAAAGTTCCTCTCGTACTTCTCTAAGGCATTTTGTTGGTATTTGACACATCAGTTATCTCCAAATACAGGTTCCATCACTTTGTTTTCCCTCACAATCAGCTCATGATAATTGTAAAAGATTAAAAGGAAACCTGATATGGAGATGCGATTGTCCTAGCCATTACAATACCATGGTTTGTAGAAATACAAGGTAAATTGAAAAGAAATGGTAACCTGCAAACCATGCATAGTTGTCCATGATGATGATGTACTGTCTGACTACCTGCTTTTTTTAAATCTAAGCTCTGGTGAATACCGTTTTCTTAAATGCATACTTAAGTGAACTTTAAATTCATTTCCTAGTTTATACAATATACACACTGCTTTGTGATATATTGTCGCTGTTTTTCGGAAGACAAAAAAAAAAACCCCCAACCTACCTAAAATTAGTTCAATATAATTGTTATAGACATGACATTATAAAAAAAATTAGTATCTGCTTATCTCTTATTTTTAAGGGAGCTTATGAAAGCGTCACCGAAATCTGCATGGAATTTGGAGAATCTGGAATTGACACCAATAAAGCACATTCCAGTCAAAACCAGGCCCGAAGTAAAGGCTCTTATAGCACAGGAACTGCCTGAAGATGAAGATGATGAGGAGTATAAACCCACTCCTGACGATGTTCCAGTGAGTACTCTCTCCAAATCACATTTTAGATAAAGAAATGCAAAAATGTTCAGCTTAATTATTTTCAAAATCTGCAAATACATATAAAGAGTACAGCTGGGTTTCTAAGAGAAATATGCCCTCGTGGCGTTTCCTGTTTTATCTACGGGGGTGGTTTTGTACCAAATAAGAATAAAGGGTATCGAAAATATTTTTGTTATTATTTCCAGACAAGTAAAAGAATTGACCAAAATTTTGAAACTTATCTATCTCCAAATCTTATCTAAATATGCCTTTTACACTCCTTTTTACTCAAGATTTATTTTCAATTCTTTTTGAAGTCATGGAATAGTATGAAAAAAATAAAATCTACTTTTTTCCATAACCTTGTGTTCAAACAGATACTCTTATAAATCTTAACTCAAAACACATACCTCGTCAAAAGCGTAAAATAAATACTTTTAACTTTTGTATAAAAAAATAACACACTAAAAAATTACATAATAGGTATTTATATGATTAAGAATAATTTTTTGGTGTTAATATACTCTCTATCATATGGAGTACGCCCTACATAGGAGGTTGAAGATAAAAAAAATTGTGATTATAACTGTTAAGATCATGCTTAGTAGGGATCATACTACATGACCTGTTCAGGTAGAAAAGTCTTCAAAATATCACGCTTGTTCAAAGCGTCGACGGGGCTTAGGTTTTCGTCACGTAGTCAATATCCTCTAGGGTAATCTCGTGCCTTTTTGAGCTGAATAAAAATATTTAAATGGCTAATGAGTCAAATTAATATTTTTTAAAGTTAGTTTACAAAAAAATTATTTAAAATCATATTTATGGATGGATTACTACAGCGAAACTAGCGGTCGCTGGACATAATCTGTCACTAGGTGGTCGCTGACTGGAGAGGGGGGTAAAAAATTGCAAAAATAATGGGTGATGTAGCATGGGTATGTTCCCTTAACTGAAAATAATGACATCTCTGGTATAGGCTAAATTGTTGTGGTTGTGCCAATAGTAGACACACTACCGAGTGCTGCTTGCAGATTGCAGCTATCACAAAATACTATCTTTATCGTGCTCAATATTTGTGTGAAATGACATCTGACGAAATATTAAGGCAAAGTTTGAAGATATAAATTGACAGAATTTAGAGATTATGAATTCAAATTTTGCTTTAAACAAAATGAATACTTTGTGAGACATTCGTAATATTATGGTTGAGATATGTGGTATTTATTCTCTCTTCTTTACAATACTGGTCCTAGCAACTTGCATGGTTGCCATGTGGTATGCGGGAGCTGCTCGTAGTTTATGTAGATTTTAATATATATTGAAACTATATTGTTCCAATATGATATATTTATTCTGCGTGCATTTTACAAAAATTAAATCTTATATATTATATTTAAGCTAAGTGTGCAGATTCCTAACTAACGTGTGCGGGCTCCTTTCAATGACAATGAATAAGTAAATGCTGTCAATTTATACCGTTCAAAAAGGTGGTGAATGAGCGAGCGAGGCAGCGAATTTCATTTAGGTAGACCTTTCGTGTAATGTTTCTAGAGTGATGATGACCATGTGCTGGAATCTTGTAGTGATGTAGACTCCCAGCCTCGGACGCCGGCGACACCGAAAAGCCAACGTGGTACCAGCCCCAAAGTGGTCACGGACGGACCCTTCAAAGTGCCACAGGTACGAACGAAAAGTCATATTTAATTTTAATTCATCTTCGTTTTTAGCTATTTTTACAGTTTTAAAGTTGTCCAATAATAAAAAATTCACAGGTATGTGTAATATACTATACTAATACACATACACATACTAATTTTATCTAAATTGGTCCAGTGATTTTACCATGAAAATTTAAAAGGTAAACAGTAATTTATTAATTCCATTAGTGAAGATAACTTATTAGACTAATAAATATTTTTGTAATATACATATCATATCACAGCAATAGATGTTATCTACTATATATAAAACGAATGTTACACAAGTATGTTCTTTATGGATTCTCACACCATATATCTGGTTGAATTGGAATTTTGTAATGTTGTTGGCACTTACATGAAGGTGACTGTCATAGTACCAATAATGTTCAATAGATGTCATTCTAGTGTACCGGACAAAACAAAATATGAGAAAATTGAGAAAAGTCATTGCAATGTGACCAAGCATGTATTGCAATACTTTTTTAGTAAACAGAGTTTTCACTATTTAAATGTTTAAGGCGATAACAGCATCGGCAAAAAGGAAGCTGGAATTAGAAGAAGACGCAACTATAGCTCTAAGAACGAGATCAAAGTTGTCCCTTTCATCCACTTCAATAGAGCATATTGAGAGCACTTTTGTGCCACCTGACGATATACCCAATCCTGTAGTGGATGAGGTTTGGAGTCAGTTTTTGGAGGGATGCCTAAATCCAGCGTCAACTTCGAAGAATGAGGATGATGATGAGACTGATCCGGAATATAATGTTGCAGCCGATCCTGATGCAAGTGAGTAGCTTTATTTCTGATCGAATTAAGTAATTTCAGTCCTGGTGTAAGTGACCATTTTTATTTCTAATGAATGAAAAAAAGTCTGACCACAAATCGAAACTTTTTTAATTTACAGATGAAGAAGACGAAGAAGCCCTAGGAAATAGTATAATAAAGATATCAAAGAAAGAGTTAAATGACTTAGTCACTGAGTTGTTTCATATAATGCCAGATGCCACGGTCAGTGAAGACCTAGCAGAGAATTTAGCTAATACTGTGCTCACTGATAATACTCAAAGTGATGTAAGTTCAGAATTATTTCTAGTATGAGCATAGAAAAAGAATACGAGACTATAACATGACAATCGTCCATTAAAAATATGACTGATAAATATATGATATTATTATTTATTTCTCTACTAATAAGTTCATACGAAGTTATGGGGTTGAGGCCTTTTATTAAGTATAATTGTGTGTACTTGTTTTAGAAGAACCCTCTCCCAATTTACTAATAACATTGACAGATATTGAATAGTACTTAAAGAGTAATTTTTTTGTGTGTTTAAGTGTGATAACTCAGTGTGTGTATAATGTTACATTTAGCAAAATCTAAAAATTCCTACATTTAAAAAAATAATAATTTTATTGCCTGAACTAGGCAAACAGGCAGACGGCCCACCTGATGGAAAGTGGTTACCGTCGCCTATAGACATTTGCAACACTAGGGGTGTCATCAAGGCGTTGCCAACCTCTAAGAAATTTTATAATGCCCTTCTTAAAAAACCCCTTATCATAAGGCAAGAGGAAAACCGTGGCGGGAAGTTCCCTCCAGTTCATCGTTGTACGCGGAATAAATGTTTTCATTTCTAGAGAGTGCTTCAAATTATTTTCGCTTTTAATTTAATTTTTTTTCATTGAAACGTCAGAATGAAAATGAAATTGAACATATTTATAATACCTTTAAAATATACTTGCATCAAAAAGCCGTGAGCGCCTAAAAAAGATAACAATAATGTTGTATTACATGCAGATGTCGCACTGGGAAGGTAAACAGGAACCACTATCTGATGATGAAGAAAGAATGAATATGTCAAATAGAATAATGTTTGAGAAATCCCCATATACAAGGCTCTCTATTGGCAAAACTGAACCAGATGATTTAGAAGAACAATCTGAAATCATACCATCAATTAATGAACAACCTCAGTTATTAATTGAAATTAAACGGGAAGAAGACAAAAGCAAGACTGAGACGGATGCAGTTAAGAAAAAGAGAGGAGACAAGAATGAAAGTAGTGATGTTGCGGGTACACATAAAGTTATGAATAAGTATGTAGTATTTTTCTTCTTCTCTATCCTAAAAGGATAAACTAGATGGGGCTGGTCTACAAATTTAATGTATAGCCCCTGGCCTCTGACATGTTAGTTCTTACAACAAGCTTTTATGGAGTTGGATTTAGTGAACACAACCGCAAGCCAAGAGTCCTGAAGCGAAGATCACACCTTAGCAAGCATAGTGTAACAACTGTATGCATGCTATGACTTCATCATTGGTCCAATACTTATTGCGCGTTCACAGTAACTTGACGTGCGAATTAATTCCCACTGCTGGGCGTAGGTCTCTCCAAGTATGCGCCACATATTCTGGTTTCACGCCTTCCTCATCTAGTTCTTGCGGCATCCTTACGCAGGTTGTCGGGTCCTTTTCACATTACTTTAAGTACTTTTCAAAAAGGATGCGATCCCAACGCCATCTTTTTCGATATTATCGCGTAAAGGGATAAAAAGTATACTAAGTTACGCCTCGATATATCAGCTTGTACTGCATTGAATTTCATTTAAATCCGTTCCGTAGTTTTAACGTGATGCTCTAATAGACAGACAAAAATTCTAAAAATTATATTTTCGGAATCTGTTGGTCCGAATTCGCCAGGTGGTAGGGCATTTGCCCGACTGGATGGCTACCACACCTGGTCTAGAGTATGCCGTTATAACAACCTTGATTTGTGTTCCGGCATTAGTGACCAGGTTCCAGTGACCCTTAAGAGAGCAGTAGCGCATCTGTAGCACCTTTGGTGTTGCAAATGTCCATAGGCGATGTTAACCGCTTTCCATCAAGTGGGCCTTCTGTCTGTCTGCTGAACTCCTGCAATAGAATTAGCCCCCCCGATGGTTTCTTCACATTTTTAAATGCATTGTACAAACCCGAAACATTTACAGATTTATTGTAGTATAGATTATACCCATGAGAGAAGTACCCAAGATAGCTAGCTCCATAGTCCTCTGAGGGACTTTTTTTGTGGACCAATCCCAATGTCAGTGTCTATTGTATAAAGAAATACTGGTTGGCTAGAAAATGACAGGACTACGGCTGTACGTTAATAAAAAGTAAACCATAAAGAAAGGACACTCCTTTTTTCATATCATACTTGTAATTGTTATCTGTCATGGTACATTAATTTTATTTTAACAATCATTTTTAGAAAGTTGAAAATAACAATTGTAGAACGTGAAGAAACAACGCCTATATTAAACGGCGCAGACCAAGCCCCACTTTCTTTGAGGGTTTTAACAACTCCGCAACAAACTAGCCACAATTTGGAAATACAGCTTCAACCTGGTCAAGCAGTGAGTATTATGTTCAGTTTTCTTACTATTTTCATTGATTTGTGCTTTTTATGAAATTCGGTATATAAATATTTTTAAGACCAAAGCTTACGTGGGTCAAGCCATTAAAATCAATTAACTATGTAGAAATAACAAAAATAATTATGTACGTATTTTTATATTACCAGATGACTCCGGACCAAATATTAATATTGCAACAACAACTCAGGCAGCACATTCAGCTGGCAACATCGAATTTTCTGCAGTTGTATGTCCATCCACAGTACTGGTCATATGCGCCTGCGTACAAAAAATATTTGGTAAGGAATATTAATCAATTGTATCAGTACCATAAATATTATAAACATAACATCTAAATATTAGAAAAAATTAACTGAAGTACTTTTTATCATTTTGCAAAATGTTGCACTTGCTTACGACTTCATAAGTAGGTACAAACTACAGAAGGTTTGGACATAAACTTTGTAAAAAAAAAAATATTTTTACATATAAAAAGCAGGTGTCAAAGTAACGTTTTAACATCTAACTTTTAATATATTATGATATAAATAATTTTAATAATAAATAATGAAAAACTACACCCATAGAAGATGGTGATCTAGGCTCAGTATTCTACTTATAGTCTTGAGAGACTATGAGTAGAATACAATACAATTCAGCAGACAAGCCCACCTGATGGAAAGCGGTTATCATCATCTATGGACATTTGTAATACCAAAGGTGCAACCAATGCGCTGCTGCTCTCTTAAGGGAGACTGGAAACTGGCCACTAATACCAGAACACAATTCAAGGTTGATATGGCAGTCTACCCGAGACCAGGGTTGGTAGCCATCCAGACGGACAGGAGGCCTACCACCTGGCTGTGAGTTGTTTTATCACGTTTTACGACAGGCCGCCGCAACGCAGAAAATTCTATACTTTCTCTGTTCCTGCATGGATAAATACGCTCTTTAACTCCTTTCACCTTTACCTATTAATGATGTACGATATTCTGTACGTTTATATATACATATATACAATAACGTTTTTATATATGTACTAGCAGCCCGGCGCGGTTTCACCCGCGCTCTGTCCCGCTCCCGTGGTATATACCGTCATGTTATATAGTCAGTTAGTCATGTTATACAGACGAGCTTGCATGACAAGAGTTATGAATGTCAAAGAGGCAAGTGAGGTGTGTAAGAATAAGCCTAAATGGCACTCTGTTGTTCGTGCCTACCCCGCAAGGGAACTGGCGTGAAGTTATGTATGTATGTATGTATGTATGTTATATAGTCTATGACACTCTCTGTTAACGTAACTTTCCAACAGTAAAACAATTTTTAAAATCGGTTCAGTAGATCCAGAGATTACCCCCTGCAACGTCACAAACTCACAACCATTACCTCTTTGTAATATTAAGTATAGATAAAGTATATATACCTAGTCTTGACATAAATATTGTCACAAAGAAATTTTTTTCTATTGCAAATAACATTTATAAGTTTTACAGTGTGTTAGTTTAATACATAAATATAAAACAATTTAAAATATTCAAAGCTTATTTGAAGTGGTCTCCATTGGCTCCAATACAGTCCTTTAAACGTTGAGGCCAACTGGCCTCAACGTTTAAAGTTGATAACTATCAATCAATCAAAAAGCACACACTTTTTCATGGGAAAATTCTTCACTGCCAATCGTATGGATTGTTTTAGGGACTCCAAATTATCATGGCGTTTAGAGCAAGCCATACTCTCTAAAAGTGACCATAAATCATAATCCAGCGGATTAAGATCGGGACTAGACGACGGCCAGTCGTCGGCTCTGATGAAGTCCGAAACGTTCGTCTCCAACCAAGACTGCGTGGACCGAACTTTATGATCCGGCGCCGAGTATTGCTGGATGGACCATTCTTGGTTATTGAACATGGCGTTGTTAAGGGGCTTAACTACCTTCTCAAGAATGATATCTTGATACACTTGTGCCGATGTATTGATACCTTTTTCACAAAAATATGGCTCAGTCACTCCTTCATAGCTAACACCCCACCAAATCATCACTGAAGACGGATAATGCCCACGTTGCACTCTGTCGACTAATTGAGAAGCTTCCTTAGAGCATAAATACGGTCATTTTGTTTGTTAAAATGTTGCTCAGTTGTAAAAAATTTCTCATCTCTACACAAAATTTTTCTGTGACCTCCCTTTGCGTACCGCTTCAGTAGTTGTTTCGATTTCACCACCCTATTCTTTTTTAAATTACGATTTAAGAAATGACTAGTGCGTCTTTTATAGACTGCAAGTCCTAAGTCATCTTTTAAAATACGCGACACGGTTCTAGATGATATATTCATCTCCCGAGATAAAATCTTTTGCTTTCGGACAGCATTTCTCCGAATTCTTTCCCTTACTGCTTTGACCACCTTTTTCGTACGAACACTACGTGGACGGCCAGATCTTTTTCTGCCACAAACAGAGGAGGTCTCATTGAACCTATTAATAGCCCGGTACACAAACATTTGACTAATACCAAGCATATGGAGAGTTTTAAAAATTGCATATGGCTCCATACCTACTTTGTGTAATGCAATCACAGTGATTCAGTTCTCTTTATCGCCCCACTCCATTTTAATATCGCAAAATGTTGTACAATGTATTGGCGCCAAAATGAGAAAACACAATGAACAATCATATGACACACAATGAACAATATAAAAATGACAGATTCCAACAAATGTAATATTTTGTTTCTTTTTAATTGTAACAGTATTTATGGCCAGACTAAGTATATGTTACGCCGACCTATTTGGTCCTCGCCTTTTTGTTTCCTATTTTTCTTTTGCCGCATCTGTCACTATGTAATGTGACATACTCTACGTCCGACCGCTGACCGCGACGCTGCTTCCGCACAAACCTCGCCGCATTTTGTATATTGTGCCGCAATTTACACCCGCTTACATCAGCCCGCGTGCTGGAAGGTGCACGCTGTACCGTTCCAGCTGGTCCACTAGTCGAAGCAACCGCAAAACTAAAGGAAGGATCACGAGAAAGAATCGCCTGCCTCTCCGAAGCCCGCATCGTTTGTAGCGCGTCTGGTGCGGCGACCTATCCTGTAAGTCCTTTCCTTCTCTTTTATCCCGCTCCCGCCCGCGCCATCACAATATACACATCTATATTTATAAAAATCAATTGCTGTTCGTTAGTCTTGCTAAAAGTCGAAAACGGCTGGACTGATTTGGCTAATTTTGGTTTTAAATTATTTGTGGAAGTCCAGGGAAGGTTTAAAAGGTGAATAAATATGAACAAAAGGCTTGGAATATAGTAAAAACAACAATTTCGCTTTCCCTTAGATACTATTCCTACATGTCAAATATTTAGTGTTCGTCCCGTCATTTAGAAATCAATTAAATTTAAAAGTGAAGTTTTTTTCATTTTTTTGGTTTTGAATGTTAATGTTTGAAGTTCGTTCCGGTTAAGTTTTGACCACATTTTTTACTAAAGGTGAAACATTCTGCAGTTATCATTCAGCTTTTTTATTTATTGATTCTGAGGCGGTGCAAAGGTTGCCGGGTCAGCTCGTATATACATACATATATATATATATATATATATATATATATATATATATGTATATATATGTATATATATATATGTATATATATGTATATATATATGTATATATATATGTGTATATATATATGTTTATACATATATATATATATATATATATATATATATATATATATATACATACATATATATATATATATAAAGTATCTCAATTGATTTGACTGTCCGGGTTCACTGTTAAAAAGCTGTTCAATTAAGTATTAACATGCCACAATATATTTTTTCAGGACACATTCACAGACTTATTAAAGCATAATCCAAAAACAGTGGTGAATGTTTGCAATTTGAAACCAGCAATGGAATTGATGACAACATGGCAAGATACTGTATCAGAAGACACCCCTGAAAACACTAAATTAGTGCAGTGAGTAATTTATGACTTTAACCTCACCATTAACATAGACAATTAAGTGTTTTCTTTAATTTACATGCGACTACTATTTGTACATTTGGCCAATGTCAAACATTTGTGTTTCTTTTTCATGACGTCTGTTGTTTTTTTTTTTTTACTTATATTATTATTAATTTTTTTACTTATATATTCGATAAATTAGATATAATACTATACTTCAAATTTTATATGAAGCCCATCTCTCCTAACAAACTGAAAAATGTTTCTGACTTGTAATATTTATTTGTATTGATTTCAGATTTATTCAAAAAGAAATAGAAAAAAAGTAAGTGGTTTTTTAATGGCTTGTAATCAAACTCTGGATATCTGTGTTTCAGTGGGCTAAATGGACAAAAGATTATTAATATTTTTGTTTTCTATACTATACTAGCTGCTACCCGCCCGCTGCGCGTGCCGTAAAATCCGTTCTTAGCTGACCTCTACTTGGCAAAGGAAGGTCCATGCCAAATTTCAAGTCTATAGGTATTATAGTATCTGAGATATCGTCATGAGTCACTATATACGTGGATTTCAATTATATATAGATTATAGATAGACAAATCTATACCAATATTATAGAGAGGTAAAGTTTGTGACTGTTTGCTTGTAGGAAGTAATTTAAAATTCTTTCACCATTGTAAAGCTATATTATTCCCGAGTGACATAGGCTATATACTTGATTGTGATTAATATATAAAAAAAATAATTAATGACCCCGGTGAAGTGGGCAGGCGAACGCCTGTCAAATATGTAACACCAATAACATTTCACGCAAGAATTGCGCATATCCTTTTATCCGAATTGATTTTTTCCGAAGGTTCCAAAGCTCGATTTAACCTTGATTTGCATGCATGCGTGCGTGTGTACTTTTTAATGACTTCCAGCGAAATGGGCACGGGTCAGCTAGTATGAAATAAACGAATTTTAGCTACAGGTACAGTCGTGGTATGAAAATGTTTGCCAGTTTTCAAATTGATTCATTTAACGTTCTGCTAGCACATGTTACCTTTGCAAACTAAATCACAGAACAAACTGTTCCACAGAAAATTATGTTTAACTATTTGACAATAAAATTACTTAGATCAAAGTGGTTTGATTTTCTATCTTGTCTAAGAAAAATGTTTAGAGATGTAAAACTTTTTTATTCATTGTAATATTATGTTTATATTGTCTTTGTTTCTTATTATTAATCACATCGGCTGTCATTTTCAACATTGCAATATTCTTTTTTCACGTTTCTATATTTTATAAACGTAATATTTATTAAAATGTTGACAGCATTGTTTCTTGTACTCGTGCAAGCAAAAGTCGACTTTAAGGTGACGAACATTTTCATTCCGTGACTGTACATTTTTTTCCTTAGAACGTCACTTTCGCACATTACAATGAGGATTTTCCATTACATATACACAAAACAACCCACAGCCAGGTGGTAGGGTATATGCCCGTCTGGATGGCTACCACCCATGGTTTAGAGTATGCCGCCATAACAACGTTAAGTTGTGTTCCGGTATTAGTGGCCAGGTTCCAGCCTCCAACTAAAAGAGCAGCAGCACAATTGTAGCCCCCTTGTTGTTGCAAATGTTCATAGGCGATGGTAACCGCTTTCCAGCAGGTGGCCGTCTGCCAGTCTGCTGAATTCATGCAATTCAAAAAAACTCGTGCAATATAAAAAAACTTGATTTTGTAAGCGCCTACCGATAAAATCAGGCATTCGTCTGTTTTCAGTCGACGTAATGCAGCACAAAACCATTTGTATGCTGGTGATTTCCCGGAGATGTTCAAAGAGGTGGTGGTGAATAGTCCCGTGTTCTTATATCCTCACCTTCTTCCTCCGATACCATATCGGGCAGATAACCCTATGAGACGGAACACATATCTGCAGTCTGAGGATTCGTAAGTTAATATTTTGTATTATATTATTATGGATTTTATAAACTTGTATATATGTGAGATTAGGTTGAATTATGAGGAAACGTTGTGAATTGAACGATGAGATCATGAGTTGAAAGGGGATTGTTAAGGTGATTTGGGCATGTAGAGAGAAAGGATAAAAGTAGAATCATAAAATGTATGACAGCATTGTGAATGATAGAATTGGTGCCGGTAGACGGCGACGTACACACCATGGTACCATAATTAAGTATTAGAAGTGTTTAAAAGAGAGGTCAGGTAAAAATCATCTATACAGAGATATATATATATATATATATATATATATATATATATATATATATATATATATATATATATATATATATATATATATATATATATATATATATATATATATATATATATATATATAAATATATATATATATATATAAAAAAATCAATTGCTGTTCGTTAGTCTCGCTAAAACTTGAGAATGGCTGGACTGATTTGGCTAATTTTGGGTTTGAATTATTTGTGGAAGTCCAGGGAAGGTTTAAAAGGTGAGTAAATATGAAAGAAAATGCTTTGAATATAGTAAAAACAACAATTTCGCTTTCCTTTAGAAACTATTTCTACCTGTCAAACATTTGACGTCCGTCCCGTCGTTTAGAAATCAATTAAATTTAAAAGTCGTTCAGAAATCAAATTAAATGTAAGTGAATTTTTATTTTCATTTTTTTGGTTTTGAATGTTAAACATTTGATGTTCGTGCCGTCGTTCAGAAATCAACGTTTTTAATTTATTGATTCTGAAGCGGTACGAAGTTTACCGGGTCAGTTTGCAATAAAAAATATACATGTAAAATAAATCGTTGAACAGATTATATGTTTTTAATTTTGGATTGTAAATGTACGGAATTAACTTTGTTTTCTAAAATAAATAAATTATTATCACTAGGTTAATAGCACTCGGCTTGGACCAGTTCTGCGATTATGTCGAGGCCAATCCGGAGATTTTCAAGACGCGTTTCGGACACAGGAGACACCGTATGATGCTGTCCCAAACTGTGGTTTTAGTAGCGAAACACATGCTCCCGTGGATGAGTGTGCGGTGCCTCCATTCGCATATTTCGCACGTCAGGAAAACCGCCCCCAAGTCTAACCCTCTATATGTGAGCATTTTTATTACTAAAACCCGGTTAATTAGTTAGTAGTTAAGTTGTTAGTCCATTTACAAAGCGAGTTAAATCCTTGTCATCTTAATATATTAATACGTGAAGCAAAAACTTTTTACGAAAATTGCGCGGACGGACTAGTATGAAATTTCGCACATTTATACGTTATATCGAGGGCTTCATAACAAATGGGAATACAGACAAAAGTGTAGTTTTACACAAAGGACAAAATAGTGAATACAACAAAACTAGTTGGTTGTATGATGGTGTAATTTGGAATACCCTTCCTTTAGGTACAACTTGCATACTGGTAAGACTTTTTAAATTGTAACATGTGTAGTTTAAGTAAAAATACAAATGTCATTTTTGCGTATGCGCCTATATATTAGTTTCCCTTAAGAGAGCAGCAGCGCATTTGTAGCAACTTTGGTGTTGCAAATGTCCATAGGCGATGGTAACCGCTTTCCATCAAGTGGGCCGTCTGCCTGTCTGCTGATCTGCAATAAAAAAGAAATATTATGAAGCCCTCGATATAGAGAAGAAGCGACGAATGTTAATTTTTGTTTTTTAATTATGCCTAATACACTAAATCAATAAAATAAAACATTACACACACTACCATATTTGACACAGATACGCATATATACTCGTTTGTTTATTGTTCAAATCAAATTAACATTGTAGCCTTGTGATTATAGAAGTATAGTCTTTGACATTAAATACTATGGTCGAATTTCGAGCACGGGCGACCACTAGTCTTAATAATTATGCTAATAAAGGGCGAAGCATGTTTACAGCTTTGTATAAAACCGACGTAGTAGAGCCATGCTGAAAACATTATATTGATTACAACTCTTTGGGCCAGCTCGCTCATACCACACTTTCACTTAACATCGGGGTGAAATGATTTTGCCTTGAGCTACAGGTGGCAAATAAAAGTAGAAAATAATAGGGGCGCCATTTTCGCAAATTTGTCTTAAACTGTTGCAATTCCTTCAATACTTACTTGTGATTTTTGGTACGACATCAAACATCATGAAAGTATCAAGTGGCTTTAGTTACGACGTACGCATTTTATCAACATTACCTATGATGTTTACCTTAATAATAATGACTATAGTTTTGTAAGCAAGAACTTTAACACCATGTGATAGTTAACAGAACAATATATTTGATTAAAAGAAGCTAAACTAATCATTACAAATCTCTCATGTCGGCTGTTTTTTGGTAAATATCGTCGAATTGCAACGAAAAGATTTTTAGGCTTCAAATAAAACTAGACATCCTTGGTAGGCTTTAAAAATCACTGCTCACGTGAAACTTGGTACTGTTACATGCGTATTTAGTTATTTTTAGCGGATTTTAGACTTGGATCAACGTTAAAATTAAAATGACATGGATAAATTCGCTTTGTTTATGATTCACTGACCTTGGCTATAGATAAAATAGAATATTGCCAGAAGACAAAAAATAGTTCTCTTTCTAGACGCTATGGTCAAGTTTAAATGTGTTTTGTACGCTGAATGAGGATTCCAATGATACATTTCCCCTTCACCATATCCCATTCACCTATATCACCCACTCTATTCCATTCCTCTTGTCTGATCCCTCCATCTCATACCAATTCTCCTATTCTATTCCCTCTATTCCATGCTAAAGGTTGGTAACGTGTTGGCTTCGTCCCTGGTGTTGCCATGGCCATGCCATCTATTGGCTTTCCGCTAGGTGGGTCGTCTGCGTGATTGCCAGCTTCGCAATAAAAAATACAACTACTAATTCCTGTAGACTAATTTTAGTAGCACGGTGCACCTGTACGAATCGTGTAAGTGGAACAGAGCTAAGAATGCATAATAAGCGACACTGCCATTTCCGCTTGCGAATAAAAATCATAAATTATTTACGTGTCGGAAACCGGTCTACACTTTTCTGTGCACACGAAAACTGCCGATCAGAATTATAAGTTGTGTAAAACTATCCGCATGTCAAACAAATTAAGTATAAATTGATTATTGTTAGAATTCGGATTGTAATTAAGTGACATTTTCTGAATTGTAAATGTTGTTTGTTCAAAGAAATTCATAAAGAATCGCGAAATCGTTCCGGTTAAACACAACCTGTTGCCGTTCAACCCTGCGCTTACTCTTTACGAACAGCCGGAAGCCGAGATGCCTCGTGTATGGCTCAAGCATCTCTCCAAGTATACCAAAAGGTTCAATGTGAGTATTCTCAAAAAAGACAGAAAATAAATTCGATAAGCAGAAAATTTGTACTGTACACTACATATGTATACATATTACCCGTGCACAGTAGGATTGCCTATGTTTACCTTTCTCACTTCCTACAACAGCTATCCGCGCTCATCTAGTTCGTAAAATTAATCGGGGAACGGATAGTCAATACGACTGAGATACGTTTTATCATCTTATTAATCCCCGCAGCCTCATAGATTTTACACGATTGTACAAACATATCGACTTTGTACAAACAAAAGGAGTCAAATAGCGTATTCATCGTTGTTTAAACAGTTATTAAGGCCAAATTTAATATTATTTTTGTCCATAATCTGCCAGCTGCCATCAAAATTGCCACGCTAAAAACCAAGAAAATTATCGTCTCTTTTACTCTAATACAAATTCTATGTAGTTAGAGGGAGAAAGCATGTGTGAAATTTCGGCAACAAATATGTGGTAGTTCCGTCCTAAAGGTTAAAAAAATTATATCATGACATTTTAAAAATAAGGTAATATATTATTTTAACTCCTGTTCTTTTTTACGTAAGTAATTTTATAATTTACTGTAACATGTATCCACATCCCTATTAGATGAGCGCGGGTCACGGTCGTAGCTGGAGGGGTGATCAATCAGTGAACCTGCTGCTCGCGACTTATGCAGATATTTATTACATCACAGAATCACAGTCTGTGACGGTGGTGTACAAATTAGATAAAATAATTATATAAATAACACATATACCTTAAGTAAACGAAATATAGATAATAACCTTAGGTCTAAACATTAGAAATAAACAAATAACAATGAAGCAAATCTTTTCCAGAAATACTTAAAGAAAAATAACAGGGTTGTCAAAGAACCTGAAGGCATACCAGTAGCAACGAATCACACAAATTCATTACGCAAAGAGCCATTACCTGATTTCACAAAAGAAATTAAACGTAGTAAAAATTCCTTAGAATCCATTGACGATGATGACAATTTACCGCCTAGAGTAGATATACATATTGTGAGACATGAAATTAATAATACCGCACCGATTATATATAAACCAATAGAACTAAACACGTCAGTTGCAGTTACACCTTTAAACTTAATGGAAACAAGTCAAACTAACTTAGTCACGTGTGTTACTGCACCTATAACAACACCAGCTGAAATAAATATGCAAAAAGAAGCACCTACGGTAGAATCTTTTAGGAATATCACAAATGTTTTAAACTCTGATCATTGTACCTGCTGTTTGGTGTTAAGAAGGATATGTAAAAGACAAACTAGTATTTTGGAATATTTCAAACGAGATAAACGGAAGAAATGCTTTTGTAGTGATATTGAACATCCAAAAATGACTAATAGATTGAAATTGTTGATTGGAAATTATAAACATAATCAGGATCTTACTGATTTGGATGAACAATTGACTGTTTTACATAAGTTAAAAAAGAAACATGACAGCATAGTTCCTGAAGTTAGTGATTTAGAAGAATTAGGTATGTATTCTGTAGTAATTTCTTAGGTTTTAAAAGGTTCTTAGAAATTATTAAACACCTGGACAATTTGACTTTTATGTTTAATTTGGAGTGGTTGTTGCAATATTCGTGTTTTCAATTTCAAGTAATATTAACGTTAATTTAGCTTCTTCATGTTGGCATCCCACATACAACTCAGAAAAATTACATTAACTAAGCTATAGAAACCATATTAAAATAGTTACAAAATACACATTGGTACTTTTTGATTTGTGGCGTTAAACGTGTGTTGGAAAGGGATCTATATACAATCGTACATTTGTTATTATTAAGATTGTATTACCTTACCAGAGATCTTGGGGAGTACATATTTAGTAACATAATCAGATCCAAATTGTGAATTGGAATTATCAATTTCATTGTGATCTGTCTGAGGGATGGCTTAAAACATTTCTTATTTCAGTCATACACAATAACGGTCTTATTCATATTGAGTTAGAGTAAGTTTATAGGCTTCTTTAAGAAACTTAAAGAAGCCCACAAAATTATTCTAACTTAACATAAATAAGACTGTAAATGTTTACTATATCACTATATGGGCAAAAGAGCTGTCATAGTACGAGCAAAATATAAATGCATTCTTGAAGTTCGTACATGTCATTGCGTAAAAAACAGGTAAAAAAGTTCACAGACAGAGTGGAGAAGGGAGAGTTTTGCGCTCTCGCTCCTACATTATCTGGACTTGTATACCATCTCTTTCGCACAAAAGGTACTGTAATGTATAATAAACGTTAACATTTGACTGGACAAACTAACGGAACTAACTTCACTCGAAGCGCAATTAATTTTTAACCGTGCAGGGACAGTGAACGAATACAATTTCCTGCGGCCGGGCGGCCTGTCTCGTAAGAGGTGGCAAAACAACCCACAGCCAGGTGGTAGGAAATTTGCCCGTCTGGATGGCTACCACCTCTGGTCTAAAGTATGTCGCCATAATAACCTTGAGTGGTGTTCCGGCATTAGTCACCAGGTTCCAGTCTTCTTTAAGAGAGCAGCAGCGCATTTGTAGCACCTTTGGTGTTGCAAATTTCCATAGTCGATGGTAACCGCTTTCCATCAAGTGGGCCGTCTGCTTGTCTGCTGAACTCCTACAATAAAAAAAAATAGTTATGCGCCTACTTTACTTAACTTTTATTTGGCATGGTTATTGTTTTATTGATTATTCTGAGGTGCTAATAAATAAAAAACTAGTGTTTTTTTAATTTTCAGCTTTCGTCCTATCATTCCAAGCTCGTGTGATAAACCGTACGACGACAAATAAAAATGTATACATAAAAATGCGTGTGAACAGGCTGTTTTCAAGTTATACCGCCCAAAAAGATGTTGTGCAATTAGCAGCGGAATTTGGTGACATATGCGGCACAGACTTGGTAGATGTTTACATGGATTTCATAGGATTTTTAACTGCTGAACAGGCGGACTCTATGGGGATGTTCAAATATCATTTTACCACTTACTGCGTGGGAAAATTAATTGCCAGAGTTAAGGTGAGTTTTAAATAAATTTGTCTGTTGTACAGATGCTATAAAAAAAACATGCTTATAAGATACTAGACATCCCGGCAGAAGTTGTCCTGCCCTGACGAAATAAAAATCTAGGGACCGATCCCGGTGCTACCTACCGGTTCCAATTGTGAATCTAAGCCATCTGGAGACCCACTCAAACACACAAAAACGTCATTAAAAGCGGTTCAGGAGATTAGGAGTATCCTAGAAACCGATCCCATCGCCACCTACCAGTTCCAATTGTAAATCGAAATAATCCGAGGACCCACTTAAACACACACAAAAATTTCATCAAAGTCGGTAAAGTCGTTCTCAAGTTTTGTGCGTAAGTACATACATTTCTATAGTTTATTTTTATATATATATGGATTATTATTTAGGAAGAAGTTAAATGTGAAGATCACCTTAAGAATATCCTGGCCAAGATACGTCAAGTGTACTCTGACACCAAATCGACAGCTTGCGAGATTTGCACCAGGTTATTAGAGACCGTGAAAGTATATCCACGATTAGCGGAATATGTATTTAAGTTATTTCCACACCGGAAAGAGAAAAGGTACCCTTTGTTGAGTTTTACATACATACATACATACATAACTTCACGCCAGTTCCCTTGCGGGGTATGCACGAACAACAGAGCGCCATTCAGGCTTATTCTTACACACTTCACTTGCTTATTTCACATTCATAGCTCTTGTCATGCACGCTCATTGTTATTGAGTTTTGTATTGTAAATTGTAATATATAATTTTTATACTGAACTTATATTTTGATATTTTAATTTGTGTAATGTTAGTGTTCAACAAATGAACGTGTTTCAGCAGAAAAAAGCCTAATAATGGTGAAAACGCCACAGATGTGCAAGCACAGCCACCTGTCGAAGAAAACTTTGATAAAAATGTAGCCGACACCAAAGAGATGGAAGAGTCGTCTAATATTACTCCACTTATTGTCGATTACAAAACAGAGAATTCATCCAGGTAAAAAGAAAAAATGAAGGTTCAAAAAAATCTGTTCATTCATCGCAGTTCATCTTTCATCCATAGAGTGCAAATTGTTGTTTTTGGTTCACTTATGCCAGGTTCCTATATCTAAAGCTTGGAAGCGCTTTAAAAGTAACCACTTTATCGGTTATAACAGATTTCAGTCAACTATGTCATTTAGAGTGTAAACATTAAAAAGTATGTTATGAAACCGGCAACCGGTTTATTTCGCGAGAATTAATTTATTCTTTATTAATTCTATCTCTTTCAACGTGTTTGTGTGCGACTGAAAACTTGCTGTGGAAAAATTGTGGAATTTGTGAGTTGCAGTTTAGAAAGCTGTACTAACTTGGAAAATAAACTAATAGATTAGGCTGTGCCAGATTGCAATACATGTATTCGCTATCACAATGACAGAAGAATTAAAAAATAATTAGAGAAAAGTCAATGGAATATTTAAATACTTTTCTGAAAATCGCCATTGCTTTGATAATGTGAAAACGTAGGTTTTAACATAAATAATTGTAAACCGGTTTATTTAACAAAACCTATTTAACGAACTTTTCTTACCAAAAACCGTTTGATTGAGATTAAAGTTAGAATAAAACTGAAAAGAAAAGTTCAAATGTATATACTTTAATAGAGTTTTTTTTACCGGTTTTCAAGCCGTCTATAAAATTCCTATGTATATCATTAATTTGTCCTACTCCATATAAGTAATGTAATTTGTCTGTCGATGGTTAAGTAAATGAATGAATACAGTAGGCTTTTTTTCAGGAGTCCTGAACCCGTAGTTCAAACAGCACCAGAAGGTGAAAGTTTAGAAAAAACTCAAACTGAAGCAAAACCTACAGAAGAGTCTCTAGTATCGCGTACATTAGACTACGAAGCTGATGATTCATTTAGGTAAATTGATTAAAAAATAATAGATTTAGGTGTAAACAAAGAATGAAATTCACCTAATGAAAAACTAGATGGCGCTATAGGTTTCTTCTGCCGTTTCATAATATTTATTATTTAAAACACACTTTTTTTTTTAAATACTCTTAAATGTAAATGAAACTTATTAAAACTTTCAATTTACGTTCTACAAATACAGCAATACATTAAAATTAACAGGCCAGGACACAACAGTGTTTAAGCCATTTTTGGATTGTTATTTTAGAAATATAACTATTCCAATATCAACATTTTTTTAAAATCGAAATTGAAGTTTTATTTTGAAAATTATTAAATTTTATGAGTAGAATAAAATTATAAACTAAACTATCTGATTATTTAATATACATTTTTTTAATATAAAAACGTTTTATTATAAAAATATAACACATTATTTTATTACATATATATTATTAAAATAGATATGACTTATTTGTATTTTTTTCTTTGCAGTGACGAAGAATGCCCTAATAATGTGAAATTGATTGTAAGTACAGGGACACAAGAAAAACATCTTACAATCAATCCTCTCACTATTTCAAATAATGACAAAGTGAGTAAATAAACTTTTAAAACCTTTAATTACTTTGGCCCAGTTCTTATATATTACCGACTGTTCATTTTTCTTACTAATGGTTAAAATTTGACACAAGTAATGTCGAAATTCAACCGATGGTGGTAGGGCAAGTGAATAAATAGTAAGATATAAGAACTGGCCATTAGCAAAATACATATATTACAAAAAGAAGAAACAATTAGAATTCTTTACACAAATCTGTAAAGCTTACTTTAAAAAGGCCATTTAACAAAATTGAAATCATTTATAAAAAATGTAACATTTAAGTATGTGCTTGTTCCGCACCCACTTTCTATGATTATACCCTTTCCAAATATTTATTTTACTTTTGAAAGCTCAAGAATGGATCAATTGTTCTAATGCATTAGCGACTGGATTTGTTGTAAAAATCAACTTCATTTATATATGTTTTAATAAAAACGTATCTATATATTTTTGCTACAAATACTATATCGCGTAATAAATATATCCACATTTCAATTAACATATTTTACGTATGTTAAATAAGCCATTTTAAAAGCACTTATAATAATTGCGGTATTATTTTTCTTTAAAGTTATATTCTATAAAGTTATATTATAAGTTTTATATTCAAAGCAATCACCCTCGATTTATTTACTATAGTGTCGATGGTTTAATAGTTTGTGCGTTACATCTCCCTCAGAACATCACTATTACGTCACCTACAACAATAAAGTACGTCAATTTTGGTAATTTGTTTCATGTGGGGTTTACTGTCAAGAAATATTTAACTTGATGGACGTGCAACCCTCAAAACTAAGATAATCGCTTAGAAACAGTATAATAATATTAGTTTTTTTGTATTTTCTTTTTTAGAACGAAAATGCAGGTAATACCGATTCTGAAGAAATAGATCAAAAGCCTGAAACACAGGACTACGACACTGAATACTCTATGGTTATAGTCTGTGAAGAAGAAGATGTAAAACATGAGCCCGCCGAGTGGAAAAGAGACGAAGATAAACTTATACTTGAAGTTTTGAATCAGTTCCTAGCACCAAAAGAAAGAAAAGATAAGACGATTCTAGAAGTTATTTCGGAAAATAATATATTTGAACTTCTATCAGAAACACTACTACATAAATCGAAAGAAGATGTCAAGGACCGAGTATTATATTTGTTAAATATTTTAATAAATGAAGGTTTAGATTGTAAATAAATTATTTTTCAGATTTATGTTGATGTTTTTATCTGAACATTTGTATATTAACTACAATAGTTCTATCTAATAAGTTATTTGAAAAATAACACCGTGAATTGTTTTAACATGACAAGAGTTATGAATGTCAAAGAGGCAAGTGAGGTGTGTAAGAATAAGCCTAAATGGCACTCTGTTGTTCGTGCCTACCCCACAAGGGAACTGGCGTGAAGTTATGTATGTATGTAATTGTTTTAATACTAGCTTTAGAAAACTAAATACTTAAAAGTAAACCAAATTATAAATAATACAAAAGTATGCAACATCGTGAATGAATTAAATAAAAAACCCGGCCATTAATTTATGTTCAGAAATGGATTAAAATATAAACTGATAGTTTCCGAACGATCCTAGTTATGTCAAATTAAGGGCGTGTTTCAGGATCTAATACTGAGAAATACTAGTAACGATAACGTAAAAAGGGTTTATCGTATTGAAAAGGGAGAGTTAAATGCTGTAAATACTATTTTTATTTTCTAAATAGTTTCGTCACTGAAACGAAACTACTTTTGGATTCCAAATTGAGAATTTTTCCTGAACATTTTAAATTGAAAGGTTTCAAATTCTATAAAGGCTTAATTTATTGAAAAATGGCTCGTAACAGTAATGAGAATGAAAATGAAAATATCGATCCCGCATCTGTAAAAGCAAATGTTAAAAGCACTTTAAAACAGGTAAGATAAGATATAGCTACAATATCTAAATTTGTTTCTCGTCATAAACTGAATAACTTTCATTAGGAAAAAAAATTAATTAATGTGAAAGTCTATTTCTCAACACTACCAATTGTAGACATGAGTTTCTTTCTACTTATAAGCACAAGCCAGTTGCAAGCTTTGTGGTCGAGATTTCCGCGGCTTCTTCTAATAGTAAGAAATGATGAGGGTTCCAATTTTGTCTGCATAATTTTAACTTTTTCCTTGCCTAATGCTGTGTCATTACTCAATAATTATGATCATTATCATCAGATTGTGTATATTCTTATAATTGCTAAGTGTTGACTATCAACAAGATCACAAGATTGCCTGATCGGTAACCTAATCCCGAACTATAGGCAACTGACAAAGAGTTCAACAAATTACAAAGCAAGAGTGATGTTTCTTATTTGCAACATTAGTAGTGCCTATATTAATTAAAATCTAAGTTATTCATAAAAATTGGCCCCTTAACTCTTTAAAACTAAAACAGTGATATGAAACACACTTTTGATTATTGTAGGAAGTGATCAAGGAGCTGCTCAATGGTTCATTCCATGACAATAAAACCAAACTTGGCAATGATGCATTGTCCTTAGTAGTAGAAGTGGCAAAGTGCCTTGTGACCGAGACCTGCCTGCGAGCATCCAGCCAGGCTCTATTGGAGAGCTGTGAGAAAGTTGATATTGAGCATATAGAGAAGTGCCTCCCACAGTTGGTAAGTTAAAAATTGGATGAATGCTTTCAACTTTATTTTAATGTATTAAAGAACAATCTACAAGTCTTACACTAATTTGTAGTTACATAACATTTTTTTCAAAAAATAAGTGTAGCCTGAATAATAGATTGCTATTACTTACTTAAAATTAAATGAATATGAAGGATGACCTATAAATTTGTTACCATTGGAAACATTAATATAAAAAACCTCATGTTTTAAATATTTATATTATATTTATTTAGAAGATAATCAAAAAATAGGAACTTACTTTTTAAGGCGAATATCCTCTTAAATAATCACTGTCTTGGATCAGGCATCATTCTTTTGACAAAAGAATGTGAATTAGTTTGTCCCTTCTGTATAGTAGCCATAGGAATAACACAATTACTCTAAAATTAGTATACACTTGAAAGAAATAACCATAGCACTTTTTATTCGTCTAGTTATAGTCTTCAAAGCTTAGTGAAAGAAATGCATGAAAACCAAATAAACAATGTATCAAAAAATATAGTAACAATAAAATAAGTAGTAATAAATACAACAAAAAATATATTTAGTAAGGAGCTCACTTTTTGGAACACTTGTTAATCTTATTATGAGAAAATTTAATTAACTCTTATTTTTTCAGATGCTCGATTTCCCATAGATGACCAATAGAAAATTTGATGTTGTGTTCAAACCTCTTATTTGATGGAAATTTTCCATCAAGCATTTTAAATGCTAGTTTTAATACAGACAATAACATCTTGTATCAAAATGTATTTAGAAACATTACTTTTACAGTGTAATTAACTAATATAGAATGTAATTTCGCCTGTATTTAAAGTTTATGTTACAAAATTGTATGATTTGTTCAATTCCAAGTATAAAAAAATGCTTAATGTGATATGATGATGAAAGCAATAAATTATTTTGGCCAAATTCATATATTTTTTATTTCTACCAGCATCATCACCATGTAAATGTTGAGGCCATCCAATTATATGATAATATAGATTTATTAAGAAGACTCAAAAGGACAAAACCATTTGAGTTAGTGTTATAAAACTTTTATAACAGTGTATAGTGTTATGTTTTAAACATTAACAAAGAACATATGAACAAAGCGTCTTTCACTTGAGAGATAATAATAAAATGTTATTGTACACATTCTTTGCATATGTTAAATCTAGTTATTTTAGGTCAGATTTAAATTACTTCTTAATTTCCTAGATTAGATTGTAATTATAATGTTGTATCTCTATTATACATCATTTCTGGAAAAAATAACTTTTTACCAAATGTCAAATAGATATTTAAAAAGATGTAAATTTTGGAAATTGTACAAATAAAACAAATAAGGTATTTCTTTACAAAATGTATTATACAAATCATTTCAGACCGTTTCTATATGTAACACCCAAGTGCGCATTTTACCGAACATTCACAGCACTCCTACCATACCTTTCATATAAAAGATCAGTACATAACCTAGTCTAAAACGCTCGCGAATATAGCATTCTTTTTAGCAATAACTGCCATCAATACTACCACTAAAATTACTTTATAAATTATGTTCACCATCAATTTCCGACTACTCTTGTTCATGGATCAACACTTCAAGTCGAAACCGGTCTCAATAAAACGCTTTTTTCAATAGATTCAGCGCTTCGCTTATGTTACTGTTCCAACTGGGATAATATTAATATTAGTGACCGTTCCACACAGATGTAGAGATGGATTTAATGCGACATCGTTGTTACGTGTTAACGACGTTAAACATTTACAGATAATGTATGCAGACACTAATGTAACTAATTATTAACAGCGCTATTTTTAACGCTTTAAACAAGACGCATTTAGTCAGTCAGTTGGTATAATATTATCCCAGATGGAGCAGGGATATTTACCAAATACAGTAGGCAAATTAGAATTGTTTTGCCAATATTTTCGTACAATACTTTTACACCAAATAATCTAAGATGATACGGCCAAATTAAAAGTAATTATTGCACAAGGAACCAAAGCGCCTGGCAATATTGTGTTATATTTATATCTGATTAAACAACAGTGATCGAAATAGACATTAGTATCTGTCTAGGTAGACAGGAGCGTCTTACAACCGCATTGAGCACCGGGTTGCGAAAGACAGGTTGCTCCCCTATAACAACAAATAGCAGTTAGTTTTTAATTAGGTTCCCTAGCTATTTAGCAACAACGGGATACTTAGGGCATGTTTAGATGACCCACGCGGACCACGCACAGGACACGAACACGTGTTGTGCTCGCCCGCCTTACACCCAGGCTCACTACGCGCTGTCAGCGCTCGCATCGCGCCCGATACAACTATACGATCTAGCCGAAGTGCGACGCAAGGCGTAGCGGGGCGGGTGCAGCGCGTGTGCGGGGGAGCACAGGGTTGGCGCGAAGTGCGTGGCGGGCGCGTGACGTGTGCGATTGGACTTCAATAAATGCAATTTGAGGTTTATTCATGTGTCATAAAACTCAAATTATATGCAACAAATTTCAAAGCTATTTAAGCAGGTGCTGACGAGTGTTGCCTAAAGGCAGCCTTATGCAGCGGCCTATGGCGGCTACACGGTGGATGCAATCAGGCCACAGCTGACGGAATGGGTAAACCGCAGCAGCGGCACACTGACCTTCAGGACGACGCAGATACTTACCGGACACGGATGCTTCGATAAGTATCTGTATCGCATTGTGGGCTGCTTGCCTTCCCCGGACTGCCGCCAGTGCGGCGCGCCCGACACGGCGTTACACACGTTAGTCGAGTGCGCCGCATGGGCGCCGCATCGTTTCGAACTTGAGACGCACATAGGTCCGGTCCATTTGCTCTGCGACTTGGTCAAGGCCATGCTGCAGAGCAGCGACAATTGGGGGGCTGCGGTTACTTTTTGTGAGACAGTAATGTCACTCAAGGAGGCCGCAGAACGCGATAGGGAGAGAAGTTCTGCAGCGCGTGTTAATGCGTGTTCTCGAGGTCGCCGGCCTTCAGCTGGCACCCGGAGAGGTAGGTACGCGCATTACTTCCCTCCCTGAGTTAGGTTCCATTTACCGCGGGGGGGCCTTTAGCTTGCTATGAGAGCAAAGGACCTTCTAACCCCGCACAACGAAGTGGGGTGTGTTCTCCCAGGACACACTCCAGGCACTTTATTGCGCTGGATCGACTGGGCGTAACTATGTTCTAAATCTCAGCCTTTCCAACACAAACAAAAGCGCAGGGTCGACAGGGAGGAGGGGGTTTTGAGTGGGTATTGGGGTTGCTCGCTCGTGTAGCAACGCTCGGAGTCTTCCACACTACTCTGTGACGTCGATCGCGGACGGAGCACTGCCAAGAGCATACTATTGCTGCAGTGTTATCGCCCCCGACCGACGCGTGTCGTTCCCCTAGCAACGGCCCAGTTTGTGCATAAATCGGTTAAGCATTTTCCCTCGCCTCAAAAAAAAAAGGCAGCCTTATGCATTCGTCCTAACAACCGCACGCGTGTCATACAACGTTTTTCAACACATTTACAAGAAAATAGTACAATAGACAATAGGTTATGAAACAAACGTAAATATCATTCGGAAAGTCGCAACAATCTTTGACGTTTCTAATATGAAAATGGCGCGCATTTGCAAAAAGCGCCACGTGCACGCGCACGTGTAAATTAAAACTATACCTTTTGTCTCATTTTCTCTATAGTATTAAAGTGAGACAAATGAATTCATCAAAAGCGCTTCCAAGAAGGTTCGATTGTTCATCTTATTTATTTTCGTAATGGGAAACTCCTTAGTGGAATCCTTATTTTTTTTTCACTCAAGTATCTATTTTACCGCATGGCGTGCGGAAAATAGCTTATCTACTTTATAGCGTATATATTATTTATAGTATCTAATTAGCGCACGTTCCATTGTTAGTGCGTAATTTTTAACTTTCGACCAATGTATACAGACTTCGTAAATACATTTTTTTAGGCAAATGTGTTGAAAATGTAATAATTTATTTAAAATTAAAGAGAATATACATACGACATAGTGATTAAAAGCACCGCAAATGAATTTAATATTTTTAGGATTAAAAACGATTAATCTATTTTGATGATTTTAAGTCTAGTCAAGCTTATCAATTTTAGGCTTTGCGATTATTTTCACTGTTACTGATTATACTGTTCTGTATATTGGACTTTAACCAACGAAATGCTTATGACTATCGTACCTTTTGCATACTTATATATTCTAATATTTTCATCAAACACTTTTATAGTGGTGTTATACGATTAAATACATAAGTAATAATTAATACATTTAGATGCAAAAAAGGGCTGTATTAGAAGCGCCACATTAAATACAAATAGCTGAACTTGACAAAATAAGAGTAGGTATAATAATTCGAACAAACATGGCTCTCTCTACTCTATTTCTTACAGATACTGAACGTATAAAAGTTGTACGGTGTAAATTATAACAATATTGAAAATCATTGAGAAACGTGTCATTTCGATGTTTATGAACAATAAAGTTTTTTTTAGTTTAATTTTGATTCTACTGCAACGCTCCTATACAGTGGCATGGCGTAAAAATAAACTAAAATTGTCTAATATTTAATAATTGTGTAACATGTACAGATAATTTACAGCCAAGTTATATGAAACCACAAATAGGTTTCAGATACAAAAATATTTTTATAGGCGGACGACAACACCATACCCAGGATTTTTTATATTGTGTATTTCTATAATATAATCCTTTCAGATTTCTATAGTTAAGTCTAACTAGTCTAACAAACATCAAACAAGCAATAATATAGGCAAAACATTTTTGAAAAATAGGTCTTACTATTTATAAAGGTACCATTTATAATAAAATACATACAATACATTCACAAACATTAATGCTTTTAAAAATAATAGGGATGCGGACACATCTTACTATAAAATCTAATACTTTTACGTATAAAAGAACATACGGTGAAATGACATCCTATCGTCTCACCATTATTCGAGCGTTAAATTCCGGTTGTGTTCGGAGTGTTCGCTTCGACGCCCAGGGTCCGCTTTCCAACTTTTTCTTCTCCACTTCGCGCGGTCTTCGGCATCTCTTGTAATGAGATCATTAGTACGCATGTCGTCCTTCACAACGGCAAGCCAGCATTTCTTGGACCTACTCCTTCTACCGGGACCTGGCGGAGGCGGCATGGCTAGACATTTGTGCCCCATGTAACTAACGAGTTTCCGTGAAACGTGGCCGTACTAGCGTAAACGACTTTCTTGCAGTTTGTCTGCTATGTCGCGGATATGAAGACTGCCGCGGACGCGGGAGTTTCAGAATGCGGACACGCAGCTCCTGCTTGTGTCGCTCGAGTACAGGCCACGCTTCACATTTCATACAAAAGAACAGGGGCCCAATTCTGCTATTACTATATCGTCAAAACTATCATCCCAATCATAGGTTTGCCGTTGAAGCCAATAGCGTGCCCGTGGCACGCCTCTCTATCTTCCTAAATATTCATAAGCGAAAATTCGCGCGAAATAAATGTTTAAATTTTTTTAGCTTTTCAAGATTCATATTCGTCTAACGCCATTTCTGCTAATGGTAATATCAACTGTTTCTACTATTATCCATTCATTGACACTATCACAATGGAAACGTACTTTGAATTTTTCACAACGCCAAGACACTGAAATAGCACAATTGGACCCCAGGTGTAAAAATGGGTTTGTAGACCTGTCCTTTTAACTTAACCGGCATGAATGACATCCTATCGTCTAATTTGCAAAATATCATGATAGTACTTTTCAAACAATAATCAATGCGCTATTTGACTCATTTTACTTCTACCTATTTTGACGTCATAAATAAGTACGGTCGTACAAAACATATGAAGCAGCGACGTTTTGTAAGATTATCAAAAGTTTCTCAGTTGATTTGACTGTCCGCTCCATTATGTAAGTATGGTTTAATTTTCAATCACTATTTTATGTATATTTTATTGTTTTAAATGTTTTCACTTAAATATATTTGTACATGTTTGGGGGTATACAGTACGTTCCTTTGAAAGGAAGAGGCTTTCCAGCTATGGCAGTTATACAGGCTGCTTTTTTATATTTACTGTCGCAACTATATCCAATTTAGATAACTAGATTCCAAAGTTCGAACACACATGGTATTTTCCACTTAAGGCCGTCACACATGGTGAAGATATTACGATATATTATTATCTTAAACCATATGGATGTGTAATCCATACATTTCAATGCAGCGAAACAAATGAGAAAGATATGTTTTATGCACTCTCACCTAGCGATTTTTAAGAATTTTTGTTAGACTAGACCTTAGTCTTAAAGAGATATAATAATTTAAAGTATAATTTTCAACCAAAAAAACAATTTAGATACTAATGTCGCTTACGATAAACCGGCCCTAATGACTCGATATTCTGTCTTCATATAAAATATTATAGTATCTTCATTGCATGTAACAGCTCTTAGTGGTTGCTTCTGTATACCTATGATACCTAAAACTTCTTTAATTAAGTAATAACTGCAGGTAACAAGTGATTAGTTAATTTAACAAATATAGTTCATCTGTAGTGTAATCGCATATTCATAAAAGTTTTTGAATACTCATCAGCTGCAGTTATCATTTTATAAAGTGTAAATGGATCTTCACTCCAATCTTAATGGTGGGGCTTCATCTGGGATAATGTTACAGATATAGGCCATTAACACAGATGTGGCGATGGTATGTAATGCGAAATTGTTTTTAATTGTTAATGACGTTACATATAGACAGATAACGTATGTATAAACTGTGGCTATTCGAGAACGGCGTTATTTTTAACGCTTTAAATAAGACGCATTCGGCCAGTCAATATCTTTGACATACTCGCAAGTGCGGCCGCACCATAATAGTAAAACGTTACCACTGATATTTGACAAAGATTATATGAAAATTAATAGATTGCCTCAATTCTTAGTATTTTATAAAGTTATAATGCTGACATTAAAGTTAACTAACAATATGTAGTAACATAGAATAATACTAGGAATAACAATATCTGATAACCTCCTAATATATACACAACTATATGATGCTACAAGTCATACCTATCCCACATTTTGACTTCTTATTATTTGAAATCTATTTTTAAAGAGAGTTTGATAAAATTAGTACAGCTGTTAATTTTAGAAAATACTACTCTTTATTTTGGCCTAAGAATAAGCATTGCTATCAGGTGCCACTGACAGCCCCCTGTGCAGAGCTCGCCTGGAGGCGAAGAAACAGCCGCCCATGTCCTGCTTGAATGCAAAGTGGCCCAATTCAGGCTGTATTTGGACGCCCCAGGTAGCCTCCGGGAAGTCTTCGGCAACGTTAACAAGCTAGCGGACTTCCAGAAGAAGCTGGCTGGATGGAGTAATCCCTCATCCAGCCTCGCACGCGAAATCGTCGCTATGCTATCGTTTTGCGGAAACCACCCACTTGCAGAATAAAGAGGAATTGCTATTTACCGTGGTAAAGCATCCACACTTGCAAAATTCCCATCAGAGAATTGAGATTTGACACCAATTCTTTCTCTATAACTTCCCTCCCCTTTATTTATAGAAAGACTTTTACTAATAGTAATTATGAATATATAAATCGTTTTTAAAGATAAAATTTTATTTTTTAAAGATGATTTGTGTAAAACAATTACAATACAATTTCCTGTGGCCGGGCGGCCTGTCGTAAGAGGCGACTTAACAACCCACAGCCAGGTGGTAGGGTATTTGCCCGACTGGATGGCTACCACCCCTGGTCTAGAGTATGCCCTCATAACAACCTTGAGTTGTGTTCCGGCATTAGTGACCAGGTTCCAGTCTCCCTTAAGAGAGAAGCAGCGCATTTGTAGCACCTTTGATGTTGCAAATGTCCATAGGCGATGGTAACCGCTCTCTATCAAGTGGGCCGTCTGCCTGTCTGCTGATCTCCTGCAATAAAAAAAAAAACATGTCTCAAATAATTAAACGACAAAAAACCTAATCTGTGATGACATCTAGTTATGTACTGTATAGAAGGTTTCCAGACATTTCACTAGGCGATTGTCATTCTTAATATATTTTGCCACGATAATAGAGAAAACTTATTACCCAACAATGGGCGTACCAGAGGAGTAAGCGAGGGTAGGTTTATTATATACCTATTATTATATATACCTGAATTGTATACCTACAGTAGTTATTAAAATTTTGGTAAAGTTACGTTACGACTTACTTTACAATATATTATGCGATAACTTTATAAAACAACCGCGCCCGGTCAGGTTGCATTCATGCAATGTCTTATATTTATTTGATTGACTATCTGTAAAGCAGGATCTCCTGCGGGTGTTTCCCGTGTACACTACATGCACCTAATGCTTCGTATTGTGTCTAGGGCAAAACAAGCGCGAGGGACACAGCGTCACGGTTAAAAAATTTCTCATTTGCCCCAAACAACTGGGTACACCCATGTAACTCAAAATAACATTTGCACTGAATATTTCAAAACATATACATAGTCTGCATGTTGGCGCAATTGGATCTTGACCGCACCATAGTTATAATGTACATGTAACAACAATATTATAGTGTATATTGCAAAATATCGTGGTAGATCCGTTGTAGAAAAGCTGGTATTTCATATCTTTGACTTGGGTTTAAATCCAGGTAGAATATCTATCACTTACCTGTTTCATTATCAATATCCTTAAATCTCAGTTGCGTTCCGAGCTTCCGCTTCATGCATTCTTCGGCAATCCTTGTCTTGACATAATTAGCATACCTAATTAACCACTCAACATCAAGACTGAAGTGGTCTGGTCAGCATTTCTTCTGCCTATCCCTTGAAGCAACTTGCTTAAACATTTGTTCTAGACAAATTCCAAAAAAAAAGAAAGGTATGTCACGTGATTTTTGTTTATTAATATTAACTTCAGAGTGGCTAAGATCCAATCAATCCTTCACCAACAAACCGAAGTTTTTGTTAACCAGGGGATTTAAAATGGTCATTTTGCATAATCATATTAAAACTATCTGGAGAGAACTTCTCACTGAAGATTAGTTTCTGGGCTACATTATTTAACCCGTAGTAAGTATTGAGGATAAAATGTATCCCGTGTTTATCAAATATTTATTAAAAGAATATGTATACGACACTCGAGTTATTCCCAAAGGGGTTAAGAAGCACCAAACACCTTTACACAGTTTGTATATTGGTGTAGACTATATGCCTAGCTGGTTATTTCTAAACATGTAAGATGTACAATATGATTATACGAAAGTGGCCGCTTTATGTATGCAATACAAATAACTGTCACCCTTACTAAAATCACACCCCATTCAAATAACACCATAGGTCCTAATACATTAATAACACAGAGTAAACCTAGAACATGTCCATATCGTCGTGGCACATCACTTCCAAGAAGTCGTCATCCTCGTAGTCTGGCAATGTGCGCTGGTCTGGGCGTTCCGTTCGGTCTGGAAGCGGGGAGCGTGGTCTGGGCGGTGAGGGCGCCGCCTCCGTCGGAGAGGGCCCGTCCGTGTCGCTCGAGCACTCGCGCGCGTCTGTCGCCGGCGATGGCGGCGGGTTGGAACCGTGCTCCGATTGGACCGTCGCCTCGCCACGTGACAGCAATGAGGGTAGTTCCGAATCTAAAATTTAAAAGTATTTCATATATATTTTTTTTATACTTATGTCTACCCATGCCCACTTCTCTGGGCGTCATCAAAAAATTAAAAATTATTATTGATCACAATCAAATATAGCTTATGTCACTCAAAAATAATGAGCATTTTATTGTTGAAAGAATTTTCAAAATTGATTCAGTAGATCAAGAGACTACTTTCTACATATGAACAATTTCACAAGAGGTAAAGCTCTTTATAATATTGGTACAGACTAGCATAATGTTTATTAAATCATTTTATTAGCTTTCCATTCTATTACATTAATAATATGGGTCATTATAATTATGTATTAATGTAATGGAATCTTCCAACCTAACCTTATGATGCTTGATTAATCTGAAAAGCACACATAAAATTATTAAGCTTAGTATTTTAATAATGATAACAATACAATAACTTGATGACCATTTTATTTTTATAATTATTAAAATAAAAATCATAATGAAGAAGCTGAAAGAACCAAATATCATGCAATTCATTGCAGAATATGTGTAATTTCGAAGACATTACATGTATTCTATGAAATAAGACAGAAACTGTTTATCTCAGAAAATGTAACAAGCAAGATTTTGTTCCATCATATGGATAACTCATCCCCCTTTTCCAAATTAAAGGTGGGCAACATATTTAAATCATCCCCAGTGTTGTAAACATCCATAGGCGACAATAAACACTTTCTATCAGGTGGGTAGATTGCCTCCTTGCCTACTTCCGGCAATAAAAAAAATAATTGTTATGTGCTTATAATGACCTGTTAGACTCTGTTTGAGCTGCTCCATGACCTTCTGTCTACTTTTTGCACGCGCTTTCTTTATTCTGCGCGCAGATTCTTTTCGCTCTTCATGAAATATTTGGTTGACCATTTCTTGGGACACATCATCATCACGTTTTAGTAAAAAGAAGTACACACCTCCCGGTGTCCTTCGACGGGTACCATTCTAAACAAATAATAAATGTCATGTTTTTGTTTAGATGTTTATATATTATCTATATTCCCTCTTCAAAATGTTGAATAGGTAAGAATTTTGGGGAAATTTTATATATCTTAGATCATAGGTTTATTCATTTATATCTCGAAAAATGTAAGAATTCCCATGTGATATTGAATTGATGTTAATATGAAGAAAGAAAGGACACCATTTTTATTAAGGCAAAAATAAAAGTTCATAGAAAGTTTTTAGTATTTTTACAGCTTTGCTTTTGTATATTGTATATTTAAAAAAAAAATGTTTCTATCCATTTCATGGACTGTAAAGTAAATCTTACCATGACCAGCATACCTCCATCAGCTTCTACTCTTTGTGTCTCTTTGTATATTTCCATAGCCTTATTTACACCAAGAACTTTAATTATTTGAACTGAAAAATATATCAATTGATACATTATTACTTCAGTCAGTCATGATGAAAAAAGAAAAAGTATATATAAAATGGTTATATGATATTATGATAGGAAAATGACCATTTTGTCTGAATCAATTTCCATGTATATTTCATACACAGATTGTTTAGAGACTACAGCTAAAAATAGAATTCTTTTTATCCCAAAACACATGATAGTTGTCACAATACAGAATCAATGCATTTTTCTGTGGGTAAAACCACAGATTGTTTCCAGAGAACTTTTTGTGTGTATTATTAACAATACATTCTTAGGACAAATGCAACAATTTTTAACATAACCTTTGTCTGCTTGATAAAAATCTTTACATTGTATAAAACAAAATCTCTTTCTGTGTCTGTCTGTATATCTCGACTAACTCCTTCTAAACCACACAACAGATTTTAATGCAATTTTTACCACCAGTTAGATAATTTTTCACTAAAGATTTATTTATATAAAAAAAACCTAGCTAAGTTTTTATGTAAATAAACTAGAGCTAGCTGTTTGATCCACAACATCACCACTGAGCGAACTCTAGTATACTATAAAATACTGACCTATTAGATCCTTTTTCTCTTCATGCAACTTTTCAGCTATATCTAATGCAATATCCTCCAAGTTGTCTTCTGATGTTATTGATAGATCGGGCAAGAACTTTGGCTCTTGCTTTTCCATTTGTTGTTGGTGACTATTGACCCTCTTCCCAAGCCTTAACTTAACATTACCCCTATCAACATGCCTCCTTTTATTTGATGTGCGCTCACTATCCAACTCACTTGAATTTGTAAACACTTTTTTAGGTATAAAGTTATCATTAAGCCTATACTTAATCGTGTAGTCATAAGATTCCACTCCATATCTACTTTTCTTTGTGACTCCACAGCCAACCATATCCTCTGTTAAAAGATCTTCCTGTAATAGATTTTTTTTTGTTATATTAATAAAATGAAGAATACTAGTTCGTAAAAGTCCTAGTATTAGGTCTGCCTATCTCTATTTTAGAGGATCAGACTTTACACCTACTACCTTTGTCCAGAGCAAATTGCATAATTGGTTTACAAAGCAGGTTTCCTCACAAGTTTTTCATTCACAAACAGTATGTGGTAATATATCCACACATATTTATGTGTAATTAAAAATTGTATCAACAAGCAAGTTTGTTGGAAGAATATAATAAATAAAAAAATTGATAAAGAAAGGTCTGACAAAATAAGTAGTTGGAGGGCAAAGCATTATAACAATATGTAAAAGATCTATTTAAGGATTGGCTCATGCTTTAAACTCACTCTTCCAAATTATATGCAGTGGCTGTAGCACTCTCACAGCCTTTCTTTTTAAATAAATCATAATTAAATTACAATTGAAAAAGTCATAAAAACCATTTTAATTCTAATCAGTTTTCAAAGCTGTAATTTAATACAGTCATATAGAAATAAATTTGATTTATTTTTCCAATTTTTACTTATTATCTATTAACCAATAAATATTAAACAACAATGAACACATTTACTATAATTGTCACAATTGTATGTCCAAAATCCATTCAGTATCCTGTGGGAGAATTCTTGAATTTCAGGAGAAAGTATCCTATTATGATATTTATTTTTTAAAGTACTTATATACAAATTTCTCTGACAAGTGGTATATCACTGAAGCCTTAAGATGTAAGAAACTAACTCACATATCACTAAGTTTATTTAGAATATAACAAATTTGTTTGAGGTGTTCTCATTGAAAATGCAAAGAAAACACTTATTAAAGCTTACCTGAAGTGGTTTGCACCAAATGTTATATTTATCCTTTTTATCGGATGCCTGTGGTTGTGGTCTACGTGGTCTTACTTTAGTTCTCTTTGGACGTCTCCGAGGTTCCTCATCTGATTCAGACCCTGACGACTCTTGTGATGCTTCATCACTCAGTTCATCTTGAATTTGCATGTGCACTAGTGAAGGTGGGTTAAAGGCTTCAGGCCTTGCCAAAGGAATGTATGCTCCACCTTCTACATCAGAATCTTCCAACTGGAAAATTCAGGCACAATTATAGATTATTTCTAGAATTAACTAAAACTTATCACTATAACTTTCTTTGTGTGACAGATATGTATCAGTGTATGATTTTTTTCTAAACGAAGTGAATATCACTAAATATATATTGTGGTATTATATTTATTATTGTACTAGGAATTCTTAGAGATCTTTCCTTGAGGTTTTCTTAAAACTCTTAAAACATATCTGGAAATATCGTTAAATTAAGTTTGCTTACTACCATTTCTGAGGCCTAGAAAATTACATAGTATTATTTCTGTTCTTCTAATTTATTTACCAAAACGTGAAAAATTTAATCGAGAGAAATAAAATTTGTAAACAAAATTTATAGCGTCACTATATACATCAGCGGCAGCTAAAATTATGTACGCCCTAGGCGATACGTCATTGTAATATTTTTTACTAGGCAAGGTAGCATTCTTGGCGCTAGTTAGGAGATAATAAATTAAATAGAAGCCTATAGCTATATACTATTATCATTCTACAAAAAAATAAGTATAACACCAGAAGAACACTGAATAATTTGGACAAAAAGCCATTGCAATAAATGTTAGCCCTAACCTCCCCATCTTCGCGTTCATTCAAGACCTCGACGTCCAGCTCGCCTTCTGTGGTAGACATCATTATCAGTAGATAATGTAAAACTTAGAATGTAAAAGAACATGAAAGTATTAAAATGAAATACAATAAATTCCGTTTTATTCACTTTCTGTAAAAAAATGTCATTTTCGGTAATAGACAAAACTGAATTTGACTTTTTTGACAGTTGTAGTTGTCAAAGTGTCAAGGAACTTCGACCATTTGTAGCATATGCTAAAATTAAATTTTAAGTCAACAGTAAAAATATCTTATTAAACTTTTCCAAACCGAATTAATAATCACTTCTCTTTATTTCTGTACCATACAATTCATCATATGTTTCGTTTTAATATAATACATTAATTAGTAATTTTTAATTTAATTCAATTTACTATATTTATACGGATATTCGCAGATATTCCCATAATCTCCATAGAAAAGAGCAATGTTCTTTGTTCCATAGACTTATATATTTATTTCATACCTATACTTTACATAGAAATAGACAACACTGTTTAAAAAGCGTTGATTAATCAAAATTTAATTGTTATCAATTTGAAGAATATATGATTAAGAACATGGCAATTAATTTACTTATCTGAAAACTGAAAATCAACTCATTGACCTCGTTATTCAAGATGTAGTGTGACAATTATATTTCTTTATCAATCATCCTTACATTTATAACCAAAAAGAATAATATTCTATGTTTGGTTTTACAGGGCAGCGTTTGAAGCCATTAGCAGAGTAACTGTACGACCGCTAAACAGAGTTTCTTTCATAGACTTCAGAACAGCCAGATTACCATATGACAGGCCTGAGCCCGATGACTTTGACCCACGAGACTATAGGGAACCTAAAAGTCCTATCAAGTACATAATATTTAAAATATTATAGACTTAAAAGTATAATGTACAATTACATACTGTAATATTTATGTACTTTCCATTCATCCAACATTATTCGTGATTAAATTAAATATTCGTCCGTGGAAAAAGCTTATTCTTTTGAACAAAATCACTGTAAACAATATATAACTCACTCCAGTCTGTGCTACAGATAATGGTCCTTCGAGCCGGACAGCACTGTTTTGCGATGTTTAAATTTAAATCTATACCAATATTTTGTACATATTATAAATTTTGCAGATTGTGGATGGCATATTTTAATTTGTTGAGGACTGTTTTTGGTGCTGGTGTTTTAGGTCTGCCCTTAGCCATCAGTCAAGCTGGTATCGTCCTAGGTCCAATGATGACCGTAGGAACCGGTTTTCTCATCACACATACGCACTTAATGTTGGTAAGAATTTATTTTAATTGCAGCTAAACTCGCAATCCAATAATAATTTATTAACCTAATACAGCGACGATGGAATTTAGTATCTCACTCTTTTATTGACACCTCTATCTTCCGTTAGATGTGGTGAATAAACAACATTTAAGAAAATGAATACTCAATCTGAATTTGCTGTTTAAAATAATCGTCGATAAACTTATTAGCTGTGTAGTTAGCCGTAGAAGACTGCGTTAAATCTAATACTCAACCGACTTCTAAAAGGAACATTTTTTTACATTTATGTTACGCAATTTCTCCGTTAATTATGGAATGATTTTCAATTTCGTTAAAGTAAAGACTCGTAAAGAGTATATACTTAAACTGGCCATAAATACTGTTACAATTAAAAAGAAACAAAATATTACATTTGAATTTGTAATCTGTCATTTTTATATGATTGTTCATTGTGTTTTCTCACTGTGGCGCAAATACATTGTACAAAATTTTGCGATATTAAAATGGAGTGGGGCGATAAAGAGAACCGAATCGCAATGATTGCATTACACAAAGTAGGTATGGAGCCAAATGCAATTTTTAAAACTCTCTATACGCTGGGATTAGTCAAATGTTTGTGTACCGGGCTATTAATAGGTACAATGAGACCTCCTCTGATTATGACAGAAAAAGATCTGGCCGTCCACGTAGTGTTCGTACGAAAAAGGTGGTCAAAGCAGCAAGGGAAAGAATTCGAAGAAATCCGGCTTGAAAGCAAAAGATTGTATCTCGAGAGATGAAGATATCACCTAGAATCATGTCGCGTATTTTAAAAGATAACTTAGGACTTGCTGCCTATAAGAGATGCACTGGTCATTTCTTAACTTACAATTTAAAAAAGAATAGGGTGGTAAAATCGAAACAACTACTGAAGCGATACGCAAAGGGAGGTCACAGAAAATTTTTGTGTAGAGATGAGAATTTTTTTACAACTGAGCAACATTTTAACAAACAAAATGACCGTATTTATGCTCAAAGCTCTAAGAAAGCTTCTCAATTACTCGACAGAGTGCAACGTGGGCATTATCCGTCTTCAGTGATGGTTTGTTGGAGTGTTAGCTATGAAGGAGTGACTGAGCCATATTTTGTGAAAAAGGTATCAAAACATCGGCACAAGTGTATCAAGATACCATTCTTGAGAAGGTAGTTAAGCCCCTTAACAACACCATGTTCAATAACCAAGAATGGTCCTTCCAGCAAGACTCGGCGACGGATCATGAAGCTCGGTCTACGCAGTCTTGGTTGGAAACGAACGTTTCCGGCTTCATCAGAGCTGACGACTGGCCGTCGTCTAGTCCCGATCTTAATCCGCTGGATTATGATTTATGGTCAGTTTTAGAAAGTACGGCTTGCTCTAAACGCCATGATAATTTAGAGTCCCTAAAACAATCCATACGATTGGCAGTGAAGAATTTTTCCATGGAAAGAGCGCGTGCTTCTATTGATAACTGGCCTCAACGTTTAAACAACTGTTTTGCAGCCAATGGAGACCACTTCGAAAAGCTTTTTATATTTTAAATTGTTTTATATTTATGTATTAAACTAACACACTGTAAAAGTTGTAAAACTTATAAATGTTATTTGCAACAGTAAAAAAAATTCTTTGTTACAATATTTATGGCAAGACTAGGTATAACTCCGGAGGTAGTTTCATTGTCGCCAAGCCCGGATCTTCTGAGTCCTAGGGATTTTTTTTTAACCAGGGGAAATCCGTTTGAAAACTAAGCCGCGACAAGGTCAGAACCTTGGGGGAATAATTCGCGACCTAGTGTGGGATTCGCCAGATCGGGGGTGGCATTAGTATGCCCAGTCAAAACTGGTGTCATGCTATTGCCACTCCCCAGTTAGGGATACCCACTAAAACCCCTGGGTGTTCCGTCCTTCGCCTTATGCCAGGGCTACGGGTATATAACTTAGCTTCTCCGCAGCCCTGGATCCTAGGGAAATCTAGAGCAACCCTTGTTGAAGTGTGCCGAGCGCCTACGCTGTAAAACACAAAACTTGTATACGCGTGCCAGTAGTTCAATTTCTACAGGCGCTTAAAATATAATTTCTAAAACTATTCAAGCAACTAATCTTTTTTTTTTCCTTAATAAAAGCGACTTCAAAAAAAAAGCAAATAATAAATATTTTCTACATCTTGAAGTCGGTGCCAAGTAAACTATAATAAAAACAACAACAAAATTGTAAAATGACTTCAAGATTTAGTTAAGATCGGGGGAGCGATATTAATAAAAGATTAATTTACTTATAAAGTTTACTATTAAATTTTAATTATCGGAAACTCGATTTATAACTAAAGATAATATATGCTTATTAATAATAAGTCTTTGCAGGCCTGATGTACACTGCTAACTGCATTGGCCATCGACATTCCGCGGTGACATCATTCCATTCCCGGCCACCTGTGTGGGCTCTAGACAAAAACATCCGTTTCACCGGGAACGGGCAGTGTCAGCATTCAGTTTCGCACAATGACAACGCGGCCCGGGGCAGGATGCATAACTATGTAGAAAATATTTATTTTTAGCTTTTTAGTTTGAAGTCGACTTTGTTTTTGTTAAAAAAATCTAAGAAAGTGTCTATTGCAACACCACTTATTATTAAAAAGACAGCCATAAAATTTGGCAAAAATAATACGGTTTGTTGGTAATGCGCCTGGCGGCCATGATGGTGACGTCAGTTCCGTTAGCAACGTTGTCCGACGCATACGCCTATCAAGTTGTGAACTTTAGTACCTACCACGATCGTTTTTATTGTTGTTTTTTTGTTATTATCGTTTTGTTAAAATACAGTACAGAGGCAAAGTTAAGGCGCGAAAAGGAAACGGCTACTGCTAGTGGCAGTGAAATCACAACGCCGATTAAAAAAAAGAGGGGTAAAAAAGAGTTTTTTGACGACTTTGCATTAACAGCGTTAAGAAATATTATTAGTACAATGTACACAGTTCGCAAAGAAATACCCACTATGCGTAAAATTATGGCTGCTGCAAAAAGGGACTTAAATTATACAGGAAGTGTGAACACATTACGTGGAATAATAAAGGTAAAACTAGGGTACCGATTTAAAAAATGTTACCAAAACTGATTGCATTTAATTGAAAGGCCCAATATTCAAGCTTGGAGGGCTAAATATTTACGTCGCATGCGACAAAATGACTTGGCGCTGACAAAAAACAAGTGATTTATATCGACGAGACATGGATACACGCCTATTACACAGTCAAAAAGTGTTGGCAATCCGAAACGGATGTTAGAGTGAAGAAAAATGATAGCTCTGGTCGCCGCTGGATTATAGTTCATGGTGGGAGTGAGTTAGGATTTGTCAATAACGCTCTTTTAATGTTTAAAGCGGATACAAAAACAGGCGATTATCATGACCAGACAAATACTCAAAATTTCACGAAATGGTTACAAAAAGTTTATACCCAATATGCCACCGAACAGTATTGTTGTAATGGACAACGCCTCTTACCATAGTAAAGAGGAAGAAAGAACTCCCACCATGAGCTCAAAAAAACAAGTGATGGTTGAGTGGCTCCAAACAGATAACATTGAGTCACCGGAATATTTCACAAAACCGGAATTATATTTAATAATAAAACATCACCAAACGCCGAAGAAATACATTATAGATAAATTATTGGCTGATCATGGTTACGAAGTTGTTAGACTGCCACCGTACAACTGTGACCTCAACCCCATAGAATATATTTGGAACCTCATAAAACAAAGAGTTTCAGACAAGAATGTTGAACTATTGGAGAGTAAGATCGAATCTTTAACTTTAGAGGCTTTGCAATCAATCACCCCTGAAGATTGGAAAAGGAGGTAGATCATGTGAAGAGACTGGAAGAAGGATACTGGCGAAAAGATAGATACCAATTCTGAGTCTGATGTAGATTATATGAGTGGAGTTGAAGAGTTAAGTTGAGATTTTCAAAAATGTGATGAATGATGATGGTGATGATGATGATGATGATTAAAAGTTAAACATTATTCAAACATTTTGTTTTAATTAAAAAAATACATCAAATTTCCTTTATAAACTTTTATTAATAAATGACAATATTTCGTTTTGTTAACTGTACTTTTTCTTTGCTGATGACGTCACAAGGGCGTTAATTTGACAAGGTTCCAGCGCATTACCAATTTGCGTGGCTTATACTATGGCATTCAATAATCTTTATTAGTTTAAACATTTTTTTCTATTTTCAGTTGAATTGTTTGAATGAAATCAGTCGTCAACTTAAAATTCCTTACATTTCCTATAGATACGGTTTTCGTTTGGCCGTACTCCATGGTCCACCGTGTCTTAATTGTATTGGAAATCATGGACCGTAAGTATATTTAATTTGATAATCAACTCAATGAAGACACTTTTTATTATAGCACAAAACGTCACAACCTCCTTGATTTTATATGAGAATACTGGCTTATGACGTCACAATTTTAACGAGTCAAATAACTTATTATTTATGGTTAAAATTATAATTAAAATGATTTCTATAATTAACTGGTCAAAGTAAGATGATAATAAGTTATTTTTGCGCCTGCTCTTTTACATGAATCCTATTCCTATCTTAGAATTTATTGTAATATGTGTCAAATATCCAATAAAGTCTAAGCAAGAAACCCAAATACGAAGTAAAAATGTTGAAGGTAAGTACAATAAGCATCACTGATGGAATTTGACTCTTACTCAACACAAAGCATTTGTGTCAAACAACTCTGCCGCGGGTTTTGAAAATTTCGTCTTATTGCTATTTAACATCTCATATTCAAAAGAATTTTTCGTCTATTTTCATTGAAAAAAAAGGTCTATCTTTTACATACGTACAAAATGGTAACTACCCTCGTACAGCACATACGTAAGAAAACAACTTAAACAACCTAGTACAGACGAAACAAAAACACGGATAAAGCCAAAATTCGCTGTAGCAGAGCTACCCTCAATTTAACCTTCAGTTGCTGGATTTAATTAAATTATTTAATGTTACAGAAATGATGCTGAATTTTGAATGTTGAACGTGGGATAGTGGAAAGAGGTATAGAAGTACTAGAGATAACAAAACTAAACACGTGACCTAGATTAGGTGGTAATCCAGAAAAACCTGGTTCATATTCCCGATGGGAATATTAATGTATTTTATTTTGTCAGCATCATTTATACATAAAGCCTTCTCCCGTTGACAAAAGGTTGTGCTGCAAAACGATTTCATCCAAATTTTCTATCAAAATGCACTTTAGACGAGGCGATACATTAGAGCTTACATTAGAGACAGATGACAACTTCAAATCAAACCTAAAGCTGAAGAAGTTGTAATGTTTGTAACATGAAGTTTTATTGTATATTTATAACTAGTATGCCATTAATGTCTTTTTACAGATGTATAATAGCCACGTTCATGTTTCTCAGTCAAGTTGGAATATGTACAGTATTCGTGGTGTTTACCTCTGACAGTTTGCGTGATGTATGCACATACTTAAGAGCTTAATCCATTAATCTTAACAGTTTTATTCGTATTCAGTAAGGTTCTTAAATAAGCCTACAAACTTACTCTAACTCAATATGAATAAGACCGTATATGTTTAATATTAAAATATTATTTTATCTTTTATCCAGGAGCTACAAGCTCCTCTAAGCATTCTCTAATCTAAAGTAGGTGAATGTAGACCAAAAGTTTGAAAATATTAGGAAATAAAAAAATATTTATTGCGATTGCACAAAATAGATAAAATAATTTAAAAACATAGTGCCACAAATATAAAAAAATGTTTCACGTTTTTTAACCGATTTCCAAAAGGAGGAGGTTATCAATTCGTCTGTGTCTATTTTTTGTATGTTCGTTACTCGATTTCTCCGTCAATTGTGAATCGATTTTCAATTCAATTCATAATTCAATTTTTAATCGAAAGATTATACTCCCGAATTGGTGCCATTGTCGTCATCATGTCAGGATGTGATGAGTGGATTCCAAAGAATTGACGAAAATTTATAACAGACTTCTTCGTAACACGAGATCTCCGTCAATTCTAAACCAATTTTCAGTTTTTTTTATTCGTAAGTCTATACTCTCGAGGTAGTGCCAAGGTCACTACATCAGAATCTGGTGTGTGGATTCTAGGGAAATCGAAAATAACCTTGTTGTTTGTTTATTGTTGTTTGTTGCTTGTTAAAGAGCGCCGTGTGCTTAAATTTTTGGAAAGAAGCTTGTATACGCATGTAGGTATTACATTTTCTACAGGCGTTTAATTTATGTGTATGCATGTAATGCGATTTCTTCGTCTATTGTGAACCGATTTTAATAATTTTTTTCGTAAGAGTATACACCCAAGGTGTTCCCATGATTACCAAGTTAGGATCTGATGAGTGAATCGCAGGGAAATCGAGAAGAACCCTTGTTCACGAGCGTCAACACCGAAGAGTGAGATAGTAACCTTGTATATGCCTGCCAATAGTACGATTTCTACAGGCGCTTAATATATTATTTCTAAAAGTATTAAATGCTTGCGCAACTAAAAAGCAATTATATTTTTTTTAACAAAAGCAAAACCGATTTGTGACTAAAAAGCAAATTTAACCGCCTTCTTTTTAAAACGTCTTGAAGTCGGTGCGAAGTAAAACATGAAAATTACTATATTTTGCACATTTGTTGTTGTTTTTTATGTTTTACTTGGCACCGACTTTAAGATGTGGTAGAAAGAAGGCGGTTACACATTTATTATTTGCTTTATAGTTTGAAGTCGGCTTTGTTTTTGTTTAAAAAATCTATGTTTGATATTTATTTATGATAAAAATAAAATCACACGATATAAATAAGGTAAGTAAGTAGGCAGGTATAAAACGGGTTTGTAATCGGATAATCGATTGGTTCTAGATATTCTAGAATAGGCCTACCTATTTCTTTGCTCTCAAGCAAAACTCAAAGTTAGCTTGAGAGTTTAGCTGTTCAAGCCCTTAAAATTTAGATTAATTTTTGAATGGAAAAATGAAATAAAAATTGTAATGTTTATATTAATTTTAATAGATAATGGACTGGCCAAATAGCAAGCCTGCGTTGTTATCGCTTTTGTTGCCGTACTTGCTGTTGGAATTTTCCATGAAAACACTGAAAGTCGTCAGCTACGTGTCTATGTTTGGTAATAACATATTTTTTGGTTTTTTAACCCTGACACTGGGTACCTACGTTATTTAATCAATCGTAAAGTATTCTGTTTTATTATATCACATTGAAAATTATAGGAAACTTTTTAAACCTGATTGGGCTTGGCTTAATTCTGTATCTTGTTTTCAATGATCCACTCGGTGACATGGTGGTTGCAAAAGTGGATCCTTTGCCTTTATTATTTGGATTCGGTACATTTTTATTCAATCTGAGCGCAGTTGGCGTGGTAAGATTTTAATCTATTTTCTTACATAAATAATACCTACCTTAATAAAACTACGTTTTAACGGTTTTAAGCGCGGTAATTTTATTTTATTTTGTATTTTTTTTTTTTTGGGTTTTCCGACGTTTCGACCACTTTTCAGTGGCCGTCATCACGGAAGACAAAGATGTCAAGTGTGAACGAGTATTGTTAAAGTTTTATTTTGCCTACCGCCAACTTGTTAATTTTAATTATTTAATTTTAATTTTGTTTATGGTTATTATTTACACTATGAGAGCCTAATCTAATTTACTACCGCTTCGCAACATGTTATGGCTTGAAGAGAAGAAGCGGCGCAAGAAACTCTTCAGCAAACATGCCTAGCTCTAATAATTTTATATAATATTAAAATGGGTGGAAGGAAAAATAAAAGTAATTGGGTAAAGGACGACTGTTGGTAAAGGTGTGAGGGAATGATTTTTTTTATGGGGCATATATTAAATAATATATTTGACATCTTGTGCATTACTTTTTATTCCAAATCCGATGTTTTTTTAAATCGTTTGTATTTTTTATCGATTAGTCCAATTGGCAAACAAAATCTAAACAAAAATTGTTTAAAATTCGACTTTGTTTCAATCTGGAGTCTGGGATATAGTGAGGGAATGATTTTTAGGGTACATATATATGTAGTATCCTTTAAGATATCATATGGTTCAGAAATTATCATAACATTATTAGCCTCAGTAATGTTCTTCAAAAGGATAAAAATAACTATCATCATATGTCGGTTAGATTTTTGTAAAACGAAAAGGATAAGAATTTCAAGATTTCATGAGAATTATCCACATAATTAATATAAATTCATGAAAATCATTTTAAAGCATGGAACAAACAAACAATCTTTCACATTTACATATTGGTCTGAATATTACAGATCAAGACATAGACTTTCACAATAGTATTTTTAGTACTACAAATTATTATCAATAAGGTAGGTATTATTTTCTTAACTTTTCGCGACTAGTATACATAATAAAACGATAAACCGTTAAAACGTAGTTTTATTAAATATATGCCCACATCGGGAAGATAGATAGATGAATTCGTTGGAAAGTTCTATATAAATAATATTTAAAACACAAATCAGGTCCTTTCAATAGACAAGGCTTTGACGCAGCCGAAAATAATGACAAAACGATTCGGTATCATTACAATTGGAATCATGGTGCCAACACTAGTAGCAACTGTATTTGGATCTTTGGGATATTGGTCTTTCGGTGTTATGGAAGAAAATATATTACGGTCGTTACCATTCGATGACCTGTGAGTTTAAAATTTACTATCTTTTACTTATTTAATTTTAGTTTTCAGTTTTACTTTAGACCCAAAGTACTACTCGTAGGAACGATCCCGATTGTCTTTTGTTTATTAAGGCTTGAGCTACCGCACGATTCTCTAGAACCTTCCAGAACTTACCGCTGAGGTTATCCCCTTGCGCTACGTCATGGGGTCATTTAAAAAGCAGTTTTAAAATTCCTTCGAGGCCAGCATCGCGTTAGCAATGCCGTGGTGTTAGAGACGTTCTTAAGCAATCACTTTTCATCGGCTAGATTGTCTGCTTGCTTTTAGCACTAAAAAGGGAAGTATATAAGTATGACAAATTTAATATGTGTCACAGTTTGTTATTTTTGCCTATGGACCACTATAATAACAAGGAAATCAATGCATTGCACGTTTTGTCGAGACATAAGATTTAAGTATATATTTTTACACTCTTTTTGAAATCATAGCGCACTGGAAAACCCACAGGAGAGAGCACACAAACGGCAAAAGGAAGTGTGTACCACGTACGGTAGTGAAGTGTCTGTAAAGTCCAAATGGTGAGCGAGTGTTACGGTGGTGAAAAGTACCCTGATTATATATTTTTGATCACAATTCAGGATATCTATGGCGGCGATTGGACTATATCTAATCGCAGTGGCTTTTGCGTTCCCCATCCAATGTTATCCTGGCATCCAGATGGTGGTCGAAGTTATCAAGAATAGAAACATTCTCGAAGCACCTTCGGACAACACGCTTTGGCTTGTCGAAACTCTTGCAAGACCATTATTCGTGGTCATTTCTTGTAAGTGTGAACGTTCCATTGAGCTGGCTTTAAACCACCATTTCCAGTGGTAATTGAAGAGTGAAATGTTTTTCAAGGCAGGCAAAATATTTTCTTTCAAAACTGTATTATAACAAGCCACATGGATAATTGAAAATGGAAGGAATGTATATTTTACGTTTCATGTAATAAAGAAAAGTGGCGACACAAGAATATCTATAAAGAATTTATCTAAAACCAAATTCGAATGAAAACAATTGGGAAAATAAAAAAAGATCCTTGAACTACATACATAACTTCACGCCAGTTCCCTTGCGGGGTAGGCACGAACAACGGAGCGCCATCCTTGAACTAACTGAAATAATATAATAATAACAGCCCATAAACGTCCCTCTGCTGGGCACAGGCCTCCCACCATATGGGAACGGACACTATACCCGCCTTGCTTGTCCAAGGCGGCTTGGCAGGTTTAACATACCGGTTATCACGATGTGTAGATATCATCACGATGTTTTCCTGCACGGCTGTTAACACGTGGTATTATAATTGTAATAATATGCACGTTAGGTCGAGAAACTGCCTAAGAGGTGCATGCATACCGGCTAGGATTCGAACCCGCGCCCTTTGAATCTGAGACGGGTGCGCTAGCCATTACGCTACCACGACTTCTTAAAATAATAATCTTTAGCAATTATTCTAAGATTCATATCTACTTCTATTCCTTGACACTGGTTTAACTCGACTGGCAACGAGTGTTATAGAATATTTATTTTTTATCAACGAAAAATATTGTAAGCTTTAGGCCATTACCTTTAATACCGAATCTATTTTATTTTATACGAAGGCGCCAATAAGTTTTGGGGGAAGGGATGGGAGTGTCAAAATTGAAATGTTATCTTGAACATCTCGAATTGCTGCCCTGCCAAATAAATTCCACAGATTCCATGATAATCAGACAAAGGAACTTAAATATTGACACTCATAGTACATACATAGTACTCATAGTACTTTCTTAAGTATTGCGACTAGTATAGTCGCGGAATGAAAATGTTCGTCATCTTAAAATCTACTTTTGCTTGCACATGTACAAGAAACAATACTGCCAACATTTTAGTAAATGTTACGTTTATAAAATACAGAAACGTGAAAAAAGAAAATCGTAATGTTGACAATGACGGCCTCTGTGGTTGAGCGAGCTAAGCCTTTGCCGGCCTACCTCACTTCAACGCAGAGGCTCCGGGTTCGATTCCTGGTATAGTCAATTTCGGAAACGTATTTTCTCCGTTATTTACTATGGTCTGGGTGTCTGGGATCGGCCCCAGAGTAGTCCGTTGTATATTACCCATAACACAAGCGTAACTTGCTTAATTTGGGGATATACAATGTGTGTGTTTGTCTGCCGATTATTATTATTATTATTATAATGACAGATGTTGAGATTAACAATAAGAAACAAACATAAATTATAAATTAAACCAAAAAAAGGTTTTATATGTCTAAACATTCTTCTTAGACAAGATAGAAAATCAAACAACTTTGATTTAAGATATTAAACTTTATTGTCAAATAGTTAAACATAATTTTCTGTGGAACAGCCTGTTCTGTGACTTAGTTTGAAAAGGTAATATGTGTTCGCGGAACGTCAAATTAATCAAATTGAAAACTGGCGAACTTTTTGATACCCCGACTGTGCATATAATCAAACTACGTTTTAACAATTTTCTCTTTTTATTCCTCCCATCCATTTTAATACTATATAAAATTACTAGTTGGCCCGGCAAACGTTGTTCTGCCATAAAAAAAAATATCACCATAGGAGGGTCAAAATACTTTACGACCTATTCTCATACCTACCAAATATACAAAAAAATCATTAAAATCGGTTAAGCCGTTTCGGAGGAGTGCGAGAACAAACACCGTGACACGAGATTTTTATATATTAGAAGAGAAGATTAGAAGCTAGGCATGTTGCTGAGGAGTTTCTTGCGCCACTTCTTCTCTTCAACCCACAACATATTGCAAAGTAATGGTAAATTAGGTTAGGCTTCCATAGAGTAAATAATAAACATAAACAAAAATTAAAAATAAATCATTAAAATGAATAAGGTGGCGATAGGCTAAATAAAAACTTTAACATTAATTATTCTACGTCTACTGAAAAGTGGCCGTAACGTCAGATTAAAAATCAAAGAAAATACCGCGCTTAAAACCGTTAACACGTGGTTTTGTTATGAGTAGGTGGATAGACTCCTATTGCTGCAATTATTGGATTAATATATTGCTAGCTGCATTTTATGGTGTTTTAACAACGTATGTTTCAATTTTCAGTTTTCATCTCTTACCTTATCCCGTTCCAAGGGCCCTTCGTCGCTTTCGTAGGAAATTTGTGCACGACACTCTTGGCTCTGGTCTTCCCCGCTTTAATGGAGATTTGTTTGCTGTACCCGAATCATTACGGAAAATATAATGTTAGTACATTATTATTATTATTTATTTATTTACAATATAATAATAATAATATAATAATCGGCAGACAAACACACATATTGTATATCCCCAAATTAAGCAAGTTACGCTTGTATTATGGTTAATATACAACGGACTACTCTGGGGCCGATCCCAGACACCCAGACCAAAGTAAATAACGGAGAAAATACGTTTCCGAAATTTACTATACCAGGAATCGAACCCGGAGCCTATGCGTTACTATGAGGTAGGCCGGCAAAGGCTTAGCCCACTCAACTACAGAGGCCGTCAATATCTATATTACAAATAGAATAATTCTCACGCTTTCATTAACCAGCAAATAGCTAAGGTCAAGTAAAGTCAGGAGCATCTAGGACAAGATTTGAACTGTGTCCTCAAAGCTCTTTTTTGAGAAGAAAATCTGTCAGCTAGTCTCGTGACCTGCCTTTAAGTAGAACACCATCGAGACTCGTACAAAATGTTAAATAATCATCTTTGGTCTCTAAAGAACATATAGGTAAGAAATAATTACGATTGTTTCACAGGGTTAATCGTGAAAAAGTAACAGACAGTCAGAGTTTCTTGAGTACCTAACATAATTACCTAAGGTTTTCTCGCAGTTTTTTACTTCAACGTCTGAACCAATATAAATTAGAGTGGTAGGTATCGTTAAAATCATGTTACCTGGGTTATCACAAACCTTATCTCTTTAGTACCAAATCGGCACACTATGATGTCAGAAGAGTTTAACTACGTTATACATCCCAGGTATTCTAGGTATATGCTTTCATAGGGACCCAGGTAGGTTTAGTGGGTAGTTTGTTCGGCCCCTCCTTTAATGGAGGAGATCCCGTTTGCAATTTAGTGCAAGAGTCCCACACGCGCACGAAGCGCGCTGCACTAGGCGGCGCTTTTGGTCTTCTCCTGTATCCAAGTCCCGTGTGTGTGTCACAAGAAAAGATATTTCCCTTGAGTTAACAAAAAAATCCCTTATCATATTACACAGTATTTACAATCCGTATAGAATATGAGCGTGGTCTAGCAATAAATTATTATTATATTATTTTCTTATTACACCACCGTAACTCCATTTCCCGTTATTCTGGCAATGGGCAGATGTCCATCGGCTATTCCTATGTGCGCATTTCCTCACGATGTCACACGGCCGTCCACTTGGTAGTCAGGCTCCATTAGCCACACCGGTTATTGCAGTTGAAAAGTTGAATTTTTGGCTGCGGTAACAACTGAAACGCAGCAAAATAAACTAGCTGTTAAGATTGGTTGCTCAGTATTTTGCTTGCCGCAAACTGGCTGTTGCGGTAAGTATGTGTATACTGGTGTATTTTGTAATATTTTTGTAAAGTAATATTTTTATTTGTTACAGGTATATTTAATAAAGGACTTGGCTATAATAACCCTGGGTCTCACCTCCTGGATATTCGGCGTAGTCTTGTGTGGTAACCTTATTTATATTCGGATTATGGCGTCGCTATCGCCTCATGACGAGGAATTTTTGTAAATATGTTTTTATTAATATTTTAAATAAACTTTTTTAAATCTTGTACTATTTTTGATTATTTTGTATTGTAGCATCCGTGCAGGAACGGAGGAAAAATATTATTTCTTGCAGCCAGATGGTCTGTAAAAGACAACAAAATAATACAAAGGGGGGTAGGGCATTTTCCCGTCCGGATGGCTACCATCTTTGATCTAGAGTATGCCGCCACAAGAATATTGAGTTGTGTTCTGGCCAGTTCCAGTGCCCCCAATTCGAAGTTGGGAGCGCATTGGCACCACTTTTGGTGTTGCAAATGTCCATAGGCGATGATAACTTTCCATCAGGTGGGTCGTCAAACTGTCTGCTGTGTACTCCAGCAATTAAAAAATATCTTTAAATAATTGTGAATAAATTGAAAACTAATTCGTTTTGCGAAAGAAATGGAACACTTTTCCCCCACTTTAAAAAAAATTGAAAAAATTCATGAGTAGAAAGTTTTGTAAAACACATATTCTGAAGAAAATTGCTTATAGATAGATAGTTTTCAAAAACTCAAAATAATAAATATTTTAGTTTTATTTTATTTTTAAAAATCGGCTTATTCGGCAATTACAACAAAAATATTGTTTCATGCCTTTCTCTCCGAGTATTGTCAAAAAATTCGCCATGAGTTAATTTGTAATTTTACTATTGAAAAAATAATAAAAAAGGTTTTACGAAGACCTCTTTTAGGCTGATCTTTGAATAGTGCGTACATTAACTTGGTGACATTGTGACATTGATGGGAAAGTCTGCAAAACAGGTCAATTACATAGGAGAGAATTAAGCTTATCCAACAAGATTTTATTTTATAGACTTATATTTTTGAATGGATTTTATTAACAATTAACTCAAATTCTGCATAAATGTGGCAATATGTTGTTCTATTACAGTTAATTCTTAGAACCCAAGCAACAGACTTCGTTCAGTCGAATTTGTTGTAAGTACTTATCTACCTTGAATGACATGATCATATTAATAAGGAATTAATAATGTATACCTTTAAAAGAAAAGTTGATACATAATTATCATCGTTTTTGTATGTAATGAAGTTGTTTTCTAATCATTATTCTTTGTCTTAAATTAGTGCGAAAATCCCATTATGGACTTGGGAGTGTTTAGAGGAGAAATGCGTACCTATGAAACCGAAACAAGTTGAGAAATTGCAATCATGGGAAACATGCAACATGTTGTGTGCCTCGATGAATATCTGGCCACAGCCCACAGGGCCCGTAAGCCTCTCTACCACAGCAGTACCAGTTCGTGCTGATCTTTTCCAGTTACAAATTATAGCCGGACCATCTCGCGTCGTACGCGAGCACTTAAGAGATGCTTTTGATTTACTCAAGGAAGATTTAAAGAAAATGGAAAATAATGTTCGGGGCTTCGAGGAGTGGCGTAGTGTTATCGTACGAGTATTAGTCAATGGAAGTTCCGACCCACGTATGAAACTCGATACTGATGAATATTACCGTTTATCTTTAAGACCAAAAGGAATCACGGGCAGTTTATATGTTGATATCGCAGCGCACTCCTTTTGCGGTGCTCGACACGCATTCGAAACACTCTTACAACTGGTTTGGCTGGATCCTTATGCGGGTTCTCTTCTAATGCTCGAAGCGGCAAGTATAAATGATAGCCCAAGGTTCCACTATCGGGGTTTGCTTGTAGATACTGCCAGAAACTTTTTGCCAATCGATGAATTGATGCAAACCATAGATGCGATGGCAATGTCTAAGTTAAACACTTTTCATTGGCATGTAAGCGATGCACAATCTTTTTCGTTGCAATTAAACAGCTTGCCACAGTTGTCTGAATATGGAAGTTATAGTGCTGATGAAGTTTATGTAACTGATGAAGTTAGGGCGTTAGTGAGACGTGCGAGGTTACGAGGTATAAGGGTTTTGATTGAAATAGATTTGCCAGCCCATATAGGGCGTGCCTGGGTTTGGGGGCAGAACGCTGGTGTAGGCAACCTTTCAATATGCGAAGATGAAATACCCTGGAGTGCGTATTGTGGAGAACCACCATGTGGTCAACTGAACCCTCGAAATAAACACATTTTTGAACAAATACCGAGAATTTATGAGGAGATAATTCATTTAACAGGCGTAGAAGACGTTTTCCACGTAGGTGGTAGTGATATTTTTGAGCCCTGTTGGGAAAAACACTTCGGAGATATCGATGCAATGGATCTGTGGATAGAATACATGAAAACCACACTACAGCATCTGACTATGGCCGCTGGAAACTTGCCAAACTTAACAATACTGTGGTCTTCACATTTGAACGAACGTATAAAAACAGATCTTAAAGAATATGCAGCAGGATTGTGTTTGCAAGTTCGTAATACGGCATGGGCTCAGAAATATGTCGCTGGAGTGCGTACGGTGATATCACATGAAGATGCTTGGAACATAAACACGGGTATGGGTGCTTGGTATGAAGAGACTGGAGGAGCTCAGCACAACTCATGGCAAAGGATGTATGAGCACAGACCTTGGATTAAAAGTGGCTCTAGCATAGTCATTGGTGCGGAAGCTACGGTTTGGTCGCATAATTTAGGTGAAGGGTGTTTAAATTCGCACACTTGGCCCCGTGCTGCAGCATTTGCTGAACGCCTATGGACAGACAGGGCTGAAGGCGCCACAAGACCAGTATATGCGCGCCTTGACTACCATCGGGCGAGAATTCTTAGTCGTGGAATACCAGCTGCGCCTTTGTGGTCCATGTGGTGCACACAAAATACGTACACGTGTTAGGTAAATAGTAATTATTTTAAGAGATTTCGTTACCTTTCGCTTTAGAGTAAAGGGTTTTAGTAATTCGTGCATATACGTCACATAAATAATATACTTGACACTCCAATATTATTCTGCCAAATAATTCACAAAACACTTCAAGGCATGGATTATACTTGATTTATAATTTCGATTCGATCCTATGCTTTGGGCCGTGGGCGTCCAAATTTAAGTCGGGTACGTACTACTTGTGGTTATTTATAGCTAGGTTCCAGTACACTACTATCTACCAATAAAATAGATGCTACAATATATATATATATTTTTTTAACAAAAATTGTGTTCCTTTGTCTTGACAATCTCAACTGTTAAACTGTTGAGTGATGATATATATACCTTTTGAAATTCCACAAGATATTCTTCGAGTGATGTTTAACACTCAATCTATAATGTGATAATGTATGAGGATACAACCTTTAATAATAATGTTACGACCTAGGTGCCGACAGAAGACAAATTCACACCTGCATACCTTGTACAGGCATTTTATTACCTTTTCGGCATTTGGACTTCTTTTGTTTACTTTATGTTTAAAATTTGTGATTAGAAAAACAGCCCATTGTGTGTTGTAAGTAATCTTTTATGGCAGTCATTAGCCAGGTGTATTTTTCGGAAATTCGGTCACGCGGCCGAGCAGACATATTGCATCCGTGCAATATAAAGCTAGGCCTCGATTGATGGACGTGGTAGTCGAGCTATAACCACAAGCGGAGCAAGACTTGTGTATATTCGGTAAACTATTTAGCGATGAAGGGGGTGACCCGTATAGGGTGGAACTGGAGGGGCGTGATGGAATGCTCCTCCGTCTCAAAGGTAGATCTTCCAACGAGGCTAATGTTGTTCCTCGCAGGCCTAGGCCCATCTGTTATAGTCGAAAATTTGTATATATTCTTTGTTTTGTTTCGGGAAACGTTTGTGACATCAATTATTGCACAGCGCCATCTATTGGCTTGTAAGTGTTCCACGACAGTGACGGACTTTGCGCGTGGTATTGAATTTTGTGCTTTACGTTTGGACTGGTTGTGCGCAGTTATATTTGTACCTGTGTTATACGTGTTTGTATAGTTCTAATAAAGTCTATAATAATCCAACGGCATTTTAATTCGAGTCCCTGCAACTCGTAATAATAACAAAAAAAAAATTAATGGGTAAATATAATTCATGTTATTTATTACCATACCATAAATTAGTCCCTAAACTAGGTCGACCTGTATCTTGGGGACTTATTTCCTAATTGACAGTTCAACAGGTCTTTTGGGACTAGTCGAGCGGCAACACATTTCATATTTAAAATGATACGAATCGACTCGTGAGACAAAGGTCAGCGGCTATTTCTCGCAAACTTGAAAGAGGATTTTCAGTCATTATTTCCTTCACTTTTGCGATGTAACTTCAGTTGAAGACGTTGATGGCCTACCAGGGCGAGGCAAATCTTCTAGCATATCTCGATCGCCTTTGAACGCTTTGTACCACTTATAAGCACATGTTTTTGATAAAGTTGATTCACTGTAAGCCTTCTGTAACATTTTCAGTGTCTTCGAACACGATATTTTATTGGCGATGCAAAATTTTAGACAAACTCTTTGTTCGGTGTTTTTGTCCATTATGAAATTCGCAATACACACTAGATATGATCTAATAAAAACAGCACTGTATTTAAGCTAAATGACCGATGCAAGTCAAACTCCGCGGCAAAATGAAAAACAGTTGTGCTGATCTAACAAAAAAAATATGAATTTGGAACCATAAAAAAATCATCCATTGCCGATACTTTTTTTGACAGAATGCACAGCTTAAAAAATATAAATAGTAAATAGAGCCTAAATCACCGTCAGCTGGAAACGTTGCGAAAACGCTGGCAGCGTTAACATGTTGAATGGCAACGCTTATGCGTTGCACAAAATACAAGCCAGCCTTTTGGTCGCTGGAGATTTATATAAACCGTGTAGTTAATGTCTCGATAAAGGTTTTTTTAGCTGTAGGTGATATTAATGGTATATTTTAATATTTAGTTTTCATTTTATTTTCATATAGTTAAATCTACACTATTTAAAAGGATTATCTGTTCTAATCGCCAGCCTTCTATACTATCTTCTGTCTAACGTTTATATTTAGCTTAACATGTAATGAAGAATATTTGCTGCAGTAAAGACTCGTAGTCGTAGTATATCATTAATGCGACAATAACAATATTTTATGTTTATTACAACTCCGTTAATTCCTTGACAAGTAATTTTAGTACAACTTCTATGGCTACGTTCCATTAGAGACTCACAACGACCACGTTCACGGCCGCGATTTTTCCGTTCCACTTGTTTGCCGACGTTACAATCGTAAACCCAAGTGGAACGGTTGTTCGATCAACCTCTAGACATGGGTCGTTGTGTGTGTTGTGTGATCTAAAATGATGACATCATTGGTGACGTTTTCGCCACGATCACAACGACCGCGGTCGGCTTGTAGAACGGTTACGGAGCATTTCGGGCGTTGTGAGCTACTAGTGGAACGTGCTGTATAAGTACTCTAAAAAAAAGAGCCTGAGATAGATAAATAATTATATCTAGACGTTGTCGCTGGGGAGTTTTCTTGCTGCGTTTTGTCCTTTAAACAGCGATAGCACGTTGCGAAGTGGTATACATAGAACATGAAGTAGATTTAAATTTTAACTTATATGTATGAGTATGACCTTCAAAAAGTGTTTTCCAGTGGAATATATTTTGAATAAAAACGTCTGAATATAGAATTTTTGAGTTTACACATTTAAAAAAAGAGACAAACGACAGAATGTCTAAATGTGGCCAATGAAGGCAAAGAATGTAAATCGTTAACTCGCTTTGATAGTAGAGTGAACGCATGTTAGGACTGCACGCGGCCGCGTTATATTTTATGCTAACATAAATAACGTAAACATAGTACATTAATAACAATTAGCTAGCCAATAAAACGATAAATTAATTTAAATCAAACGACGAAAAAAGAATTAGTAGGTTTCTATCATTAAATACGCCACCACACCAGTCGTGCGCAGACTTATCTTGCGAGCAGTCTAGTAGGAGAACACAATAGCAGGCAAAGGAATCTTAGTCCATACAGCCTATTCTGATGTCATAAGTCTTTGTATAGAATATTCTAGTAGCGCAGTTGTATTGTAGGCTACAACCGACGCCATTCAACGAAGCTCTTGTGAAAACTCGAAAGGCCACATTTGACTATACAGTTCACATTTCTCACAAACTATCAATATCCTACAACTATTGTTCATTTTAGAGTAATTTTACACATTGGTAGAAAATAAAACTGAACAGCACAACGTCCCCTAGTTCCCGCCAAAAACTCCTGACCCACGTTGGCCTGAATGTGGCCTGAATATATAGTTAGTGTCACGTGGTTCCGATCAAACTCGTGCCCGGAAATGGAAACTTTTTTACTGGCTCTGTACGGAGCCAGAAAAAACGTTCAACTCCAACAATAAAGGGTAAGTGCACAAACTACTAGGATACTCATAGACTATAGACTGAGACGATATTGGTAAGTGATTTACAGGGCGTATAGATTCAACAATTTATTTTCTTCACAGGGTTTAATGACAGATGAGAGGTTAGACTAGTTTAAAGTTATAAAATGTGGAGGATAGTAGATAAGGTAAAGCTATTATATTAATGTACTCTGTGAGGTGAAGTCATCTGTTTTTGTAGTCTATAAGTTTGTAGCCCTACAATGTCTCTTCATAATCCCTCATTTACGCTATGCTTATTGCCGGGGCAGCAAGCAAGAAAATGGCGAGAGAAGTAGTAAGAGCGAGTATCATTAATGTTCAAATAAAATACGTTTACTCTTGCTGGCCATTTGCCTAATCATTTATTTTGTATGCTACCGTGGAAGTGGGCATAATTTTGTAACGAAAGAACTTAAAGAAAGAGCCATATGAGGCCCATTCGCTATCTTGCAGTCGGCGGAGCTTGCAGGATTCAAACTGCAAGAGACCTTCCTGCAGATCTTGCAGTGCCGGACGCTAAGCAGGGCTATTTTTTTAAAAGGCGGGGGAAATGCATATCGCACAATACCGGGTCCTTTGCTAGGGTAGGGATTAGACCATAGTCGATTATGGAGGCAATCCCCTGGGGCCTGCCAAACACTAATTGACCGGCTTGTGTGGAGACTCGAAACCAACCTACCGACCAACTCAATACTCCACTAAAACCACCCTCCTCCCATGTGCTCCGCGCTTATGGCAGGAAGAGCGTGAGACTTAGAACGTAGTTACGCCCACGCTGTACGCAAAGCAGGGCTGCAACAACATTCACAATCATGTATTACGCAGTGGACGGCTAGGTGTATTGCTTTGCAGGATAGTGAATGGGTTTCTTTTTTATTTTAATCAAAGATTCTAATGTCTTTGAGTTCATTTTATCCGTGCAGGAACGCAGAAAGAATTCAATTTCCTGCGGCCGGCCGGCCTGTCGTAGGAGGCGACAAAATAACCCACAGCCAGGTGGTAGGGTATTTGCCTGTCTGGATAGCTACCACCCCTGGTCTAGATTATGCCGTCATAACAACCTTGAGTTGTGTTCCGGTATTAGTGGCCAGGCTCCAGTCTGCCTCAAAAGAACAGGAGCGCATTTGAAGCACTTTTGGTGTTGCAAATGTCCATAGGCGATAGTAACCGCTTTCCATCAGATAGGCCGTCTGCCTGTCTGCTGAACTCATGCAATAAAAGAAATTTCAATTGTCTATGGCCAATATGGCCGCTCAGTAAGCGTCAAGATTATGGCGTTTTGTGAAATTGTGAAAGACGTTCTTAAAAATATAGTTTTAATAAATTTCTTTTAAATGTTAGTGAGTTTTCGAAATTTTAAATTAATATGAGTAGATATTACGATTACGGTAACGCAATATCATGGTAAGTAAATTTTAAATTGTGACGACCATATTGCTTAAATTTTGTATACGTTTTCTTCTAAAGAATATTTGTTTTGATAATACCATGAAATAATTGTAGAGAAGGACCATGAAACTGTTTAGAATAGTGTAAATTCTTAGTATAATTAAAATGTTTTATAGATTTGTCCGGCTTTCTAAAATAACCGCAAGTTCAGTTCTGGGGGTCTAACGTGGTTTATACTATTAGGAGTACTACCTGGATGATTAATTTTCGAGGTCTGCACGCCAATAGACTTCTTTGAATTCTTTTCATATTTTTCAAGTACAAGTTTTATGTATAATATGTAAATTAATTAAACAGATTTGTTTTTTGATTGAGTAGCTCTAATTATTGATTTTCTCCATAGTAATGGAAGAATCAGCTTATTATTATTACATTTCAATGTGTGACTTTATGAATTATCCAAAAATATCAATAGATTGTGCACTAGTATTACTGAATACTGTTGTCACATCTATGTATTGAATTTACAGAATAAATTTAGCTTTAGTTATTTATGATAGACAAAATAGTTGGCTTTATATTATGAGATAATATATAGTAAAACACCTTTGCATGTGGTACCAGCTGAAATAGGTAAACTTAACCTTAAAATAATTACTGGGGTAACTTTAGTGTAACATCCCTCTGAATTTCAGTGTTTTTTGGTGGAGTAGGGGGGGAAGGAGGTTAAGAAAGTCAAACTGAAGGGGAAATGTGTGAAAACTCATAATTTCAGCAAAAATTGAAAATGAATTTGAGACTAAATTAAACAATCCTCAACACTTAGTTATTATGATCTCTAACAGATAAATATTTAGAGAAAGTAAAAAAATAATCTCTTCTGTGATAATGTTTCCATAGGCAATAAAATGGCATAAGTGTTAAGGAGGAACTAAATGCAAAATGGTAAAAAGTCTTGGTGTTTTGGTTGTATTTTTGTGATTCTAAACATTCTATTTCATCAAAACTATTTGTCTTCCCTGTGTGAAAATGTGTTTCTCGCCATGTTGAAGTTATGGTGAAATTTTATAATTCTCAATTCAGAGGCCAAAACTAAAATTGTCTCAAATTCCTTATATAATATGTAGATATTACATAGGTACCAATTTATCTTAGTTACCTATTCACTGTAAACAAGTTTTTCCTAATACCAAACGAGTACACCATACCTGGCCTCTTCATTATTATCTTACTGCAATCTACTGCAGTAGTTGTCGTTATTAAAGTAAAACTAATAAAGACAAATTGAATAATATGAGTTTAATTGTAGCTTAGATGTTTTATTTGGAATAAAATATTTAAGGAAGTGACACCATCATTTTGTTTTATTCTTTTAAAGATGTCAAAGGATATTCCTTTTATCTAAAGAGGTTCCATAGCTTCACCTATAAAGAGTTTTGATATACAAACTCTAATAGTTGTCAGCTTGTAAGCAGTGGTGACAAATCCATCTTGTAACAAAAATCATTTTAGTTAAGGGTTAATTAAATTTAGGACTGATTTTTCAATCTTCTGATAAGAGTTATCAGTGGCATAAATTATAACAATTCAATTGTTTTATTCATGCAACAGTCATTTTTAATATTCCCAAGTTGCACTTTATTCTGTGGATAACTTGTATCTGTTAAAACTGAACTGTTTAATATCATAATTTAGCAACAGATGATTATACAATAAGTCATTATTAGTGTTAAATCAATTTTAGCAGTCGACAGTCAAATTGTGCAGTTTTTACAGCTAATTTATTTTTTATAGACATCTGGTTTTAAGAGCATATATATATTTTCATGAAAGTAGAAAAATTAAATTACCCTTAAATATTGTATTTTAAACCTAAGGTTGGCGACTGACAGTTAAAATATTATGTCACATATTCATTGAGAAACAATTTTTTTTTCAGTTTCACATCACATGCAATAAAGGTTTACAATTACTCCCCATTACCAGCGGTGTTAACGGCGACAAATATAAATATTTCAAAAAAATTCAAATTTGTTTGAGATATGCTTAGATTTTGTTTATGAGACAAAGTTTATAAACATATTTCTCAGTGAATACTTGACTTTTTACTATAGGTATTTTAAAACCAAGATTTTTGGTATGACATAAGTATGTCAGAGCTGATTTATGTGGTTCGACAAACAACTATTGTGTTGAAATAATTATCTAAACAATTGTGAAAGTGAAAATAAGCTGATTTAAACATATATTTCACATGTATACTTCAGATAAAGCGAAAAGAGAGAGCAAAAATAGTATAGGCTCTGCAGACAGATTGAATGTAGCAATTCACAATTGGTCCTTTTACTTATTTTCCTTACATTTATATTTTAAGGTTCTAATGCCTAAAGATTTAAAGGAACCCTTGTAGGCACATTTTAGTGTCTGTCTGTCACAACTAATAATACTTTTTTTGTCAGTATTTAATTTTTTTTATTAAACAATTTTTTTAGTATATGCATTGTATTAGAGATGTTTGTAGAGAAACCCTCCATGTGTTAGTTGCTATCCACACAGCTATTTGTTTTCTGGAAAATTTCATTGACAGGACATTTCCTTATTTCTCTGTTGGACCAACAATTCGCCTCGGGGTTTCTAAAGTCTGCTAATCCTCTTTCTCTCTTTAGCATGGTTCCTTCACAGCTGCAGTGGAATAATTTGACTAGTAGTTACTAAAGGATCACCAAAAAACACTACATTTAAGGATTTACGGTTTGTCTAGACTTAAAATTAAAGCTGTAAGACTTGTTTTAACCATTGACGACTAAAATGGATAATTATTCAATTGCAGATGTCATACTATATTTAATGTCCCAATCCCTTCTAGTAAGCGGCGAAAGAGAAATAAGGAGCCGCGCGGTGCGGGCGCGTTACGTCGAAGAAATTTTCCAGAAAGCCTTTTTTAAATCTGTACCATTGACTCATGCTAGTTTGTCCATTTTTGGACTCGTGAATTTCAGTTGACATGAGGTTGCTTGTCAACAATGGTTAAAACACGGTCTTCAGCGCGGGTAGGCAAGGCTGTTACGGGTACGGCGTCAGAAAACGGGACATCCTCCGAACTGCGAACACGACTCCACCGCAATGAGAATGGTCACTATGCCCAAAACGCCGCGTATCTTTCTTCATCTAGGCAAGTTTTTGTCAATGTTGCGTTCGCCTCGCACCGCCGCCGGCCGCCAGCATGTACCTGACTTCCGACGGATTCTTGCAGTCCGCTCTGGGGTCGAATGTCATTAGTTTAGGTGCAAGACTGGCAGAGCTGCGCGTTATTTCGACGCATGTGTCGTGGCTTGAGGTGTTGGGTATTTATGTTAAGGAGTTTTGTATGTTCGATATTTACTGCCTCCAATATAAGGTGCATGTGTTGTTATAAACATGATGGTTCTGCTCATGCAGACCGTTTATAGTTTATTTAGTTGCTGGAATCTTTATGAATAGGAATCACTTTTAAACAGTCGTCTAACATGCCATTTATCTGGAATCGATTGCATAGGTTTTTAAAAGCCTGGGTGAAAGTTTTTACCACTTTATTAAATTTAAGGAAGGTGTAGTAGATCCCGTTTGATCAGGATTGGCTGTGTTTAACATAACTAAAAAAAGCTGGAAGATACCTGTATCTCGAAAAGGCGTTATTATTTATATCAGTATTAACTATACTGTGTAAGTATATAGTATAAAAACAGTAAATTTCTAATAAAGACCATTTTGACTGATTGATAATAATGTTTGGGCAAAATTTCACAAAGACAACTGTACACTTGACCATGAAGTATAGTGTATGTAAATTACATGCATGTCAGATAAATGGATTCAAATGTATGTTTTTTTATGTTAGATCGAAGTGTATTGATATTTGAGAAATAAAAGACCTATACATTTATTTAACACATAAATTGTTCAACAGGAATGGTCAGCAGATGCAATCGAGTGGCGTTGGGCCAGGCGGCGGCTCCCAGGGCAAGGATCCTTTGGCCGCCGCAATACCTGGCTCACGAAACATGTACCAGCATCCAGCAGTCACGGGCTATAATCCTCAAGATACACGTGCACAAGCCATGCCCGTCTCGGTAATATTTAATAGTCAATAATACATCGCAAAAAAAACATTTTGAACTTAAATGTCTCTGTAATGAAGTGAATAGTTATATTTACGTGCTTGCATCTCGAACACGTCGAAATACCATTCACAAAATTGTAAGTAATAGTCGCCGATGGTCGGGCCTTCAGTTCATCGTACTTTGAATCTAATTCGGTGCGTCAAAGGGATTCAAATTCTCACACTCTAGATTTCACTTGGAATCTTGGAGTCCAACATTTTTTCACAACGGAAATGGTCCAATGCGCAGGATTTGTTTGGGTATATAAGTGTTTGCATAAATACAAGTATGTACATACTCATCCTCACCATCCTGGGTCTAATGGAGCGCGAACGCTACGGCTGGAGTAGGGTTTGGATGGAAAAGGAGGGATATATAAAAGGGATAATCTCTTCATGTCCAAGTTATCATTATATTGAATGATAGACTGTTTAGTGGCAAAATAGGACAGTAGTGCACTTGCAGGCGCGGCAGAACCAGATGTACGCGAGCAGCATGTACCACGGGTACGGCGGGGCGTCGGGCGGTGCCACGCTGGCACCAATGCCCTCGCCCTCGCCTACGGCGCCGCTGCCGCCCTTCCCCGTACACCCGGACGTCAAATTTAAAAAGTAAGCGTGCAACAAAGTAGTTATAATGCAATAATATATTACTGGTTTTCACAAAATTATTACTCTCACCCAAAGCTAGCTTGGAAAAAATGGCTAATATTGATAATGCTCGGGCTCCATCTGCAATAATATTATAGTTATTGACACTATGGCCAAATGCGCCTTGTTCATAGAATTAAAACTAACACCTTTAATCAATAGCCTAGATTAGTTTATGTATAGACATTATGTTATGTATCAATGTTTGACATCACAAATAATGCATTAAACCCATTACTACATCTGCGTGAAACAGTCTATAAGTATAACATTACTCAGATGAAGTAGTATCATAAGACTATTGTATTATTAACACTTAAAACGGGCCAAATTTAGTATTATTTTTGTCCATAATCTGCCAGCTACCATCGAAATTGCCGCGCCAAAACCAAGCGAATTATGTCGTCTCTTTTACTCTAATATAAATTCTGTTTTTTTTTATATAGTAAATAGGTTTGCGTTTGACCACGATCACGTCCAGTGCTGGGTGATGATGCGGTCGAAGATGGAGCATGCTTACCTAGATAGTACCTATTCACACGAGACTTGAAGATAGTTAGAGGTAGATGTAGTTAGAGGGAGAAAGCTACAGTTCAACGTTCGTTTCAATTATCTATATTTGATCACAAATTTGTGGTGCTTCCCAATTATCCGTGTGTGACAAACAGTTCGGCAACAAATTTGTGATGGTTCTGTCTTAAAAGGTTAATTACATATCTTTTAACACAAATAAAGCATATTCATTCATTCATAGGTCATTTTAATATGCAGATTGTCTCGTAATGTTTCTCGTAGCAGTAAGGATTAAAATTTACTCAATAAATTGCAAAACTTGCCAGGCAGTTTTTATAGTGTTCTGCAGGCCCTTATTTCAAACAGTTAAAATGTGGATGCCTTCTTAATTAAAGTACCAGAACAAAACATAAAGTAATAATTATTTTAAAAGTGGAGCTGCATTTGCGTTAGTGTTAAAGACTTACACCATGTTACGCGGATATGGCGATGGGTTAATAATGCCTTATTTAAAATGCATCATTCGTAATGACGTTAAATATTGACAAATAATGTTTGTATATACATACACTAAGGTGACTATGTGTTAACAACATTATTTTTTAACACTTAACATACGACTCATTCGGCCACAGCCTAATAGTCTTATTCATGTTAAGTTACAGTAAGTTTGTAAGCTTCTTTAAGAACTTAAAAGAAGCCTACAAACGTACTCTTAACTCAATACAAATAAGGCCGTAAATCTTTAACACTAACACAGATGAAGCCCCAGCATAAGCGAAACCTCCCATTATATGAATTGGACTTGTACTTGGCCGCTGGCTTATAAGTAGTTGTTTAATTGTGTCAGGTTGCCGTTCTACGATGTGTTAGCGGAGTTAATGAAGCCCTCTACGATGATGCCAATGCAAGCGGGCAGAATGCAAGAGGGCACTTACATATTCCACTTGACACCGCAACAGGCCACAGAGATAGCTTCAGGGAAGGACATTGTTGGTGCAAGCAACAAATTAGATTTTGTCATACAGGCAAGTATCTTATATAAATACATGATTTATATTTATGAACAGATAATCGACACATTGTATATCCCCATGCTTAGGGTTGCCATCTCTAAAATTTGGCAACCAGGACAGAGCGCGTGAAGACTCCGGATTTTGAAGCTCAAACAGGAATTTTTAAACTTAGTATAATAAAAAACAGTTTAAAATGTCAAATCAACTTTTTATTTATTTTCAAAGACATTGTTCACGCCAGAGCGTGACAATCTAACAAGTTACACCCACGCGTCCGTGCCTCTACAGCGCCAGCCACGATCGAACGTTCAAACTGTAGTGTACCCCCATCGCTTACGCATTAAAACTAACTCAATTCCTAGCAAATTCATTGTTTAGTGAAATTAATATAGTGGAACATGAGCCCTAAACCTCAATTCAAGGAATATAAACCCGATTCACATTCAGCTCAAGACTTACCACCAGTAAAATTCAAGATAAGAAACATATCAGCTCAAGCCCGGCGGCCTGTCGTAAGAGGCGACTAAACAACCCACAGCCAGGTGGTAGAGTATTTGCTCGACTGGATGGCGACCACCCCTGGTCTAGAGTATGCCGCCATAACAACCTTGTGTTGTGTTCCGGCATTAGTAACCAGGTTCCAGTCTCCTTTAAGAGAGCAGCAGCGCATTTGTAGCACCTTTGTTGTTGCAAATGTCCATAGGCGATGGTAACCGCTTTTCATCTAGTGGGCCGTCTGCCTGTCTGCTGAACTCCTGCAATAATAAAAAAAAAATAATAATAAAAAAAAAATAAGTCCAATTACCTACAGCCCCCACTTATTACTATCCCCTTCGAAGTCTCTCTCGTCTTTTATCGTCATTTTAAATGTAACAAAACAGAATCTTCTAAGTTTGTTACAAATAGTTCTAATTTTGATCAAATCCAGAGTACAGATGAAACCCGAACGCTCCCCAGACACCCTCTAAACTAGGACAAATCTGTGGAAACCAGGACGGATGGCAATCTACCCTTACTAAACATGGTTTCTATGTGGTAGAGCTAAGGTGGAATCATTATCGTGACTACAACTCTCTGGGCCGACTCAATTAATATGATACTATACTTACAGAATCAGTGCGAAACTGTTAGCCTTGAGATAAACATGTTTGTTTTTCCTCTATCCCATCCTAGAGGCTTACAACCCGTTAGCATTCACCCTGGTCTTACCATCGTCTATAGGCGATGGTTATTACGTTAAAGGCAAGGCGCTGTCTGTTTTTTTTATTTTTATTTCTGTTTTATACAACAACTCTGGAAACATTCCCAGACACCTAGACCATAGTAAATCTTACAAAGCTATATTTAAAAAGAACAAGCAATCAGTTTCTTCCTTTGCAGATATTCTGGTTTCCGATTTTATCCATAAGATAAATACATGACATAATTTACTTCATATCTAGTTAAGTGAGTTTGAATTTATTTACCAGTCCTAATGCCATATATTCAATTTTTGTTCCTTTCACAGGCGCAGCTGCGATTTTGCCTTCTGGAGACGTCATGTGAACAAGAAGATCATTTCCCACCTAGTGTTATTGTTAAAGTTAATAATAAAATGTGTCCATTACCAGTAAGTACAATTATTTTGTATAAAATTAATTAATATTAATTATTTAAACTTTAACAAGTAAAACAATTGATAATATAATGATATCCGTCCATATAGACACAGTTTATATTTTTATAAGCTTTTATTTAACTTGCAATGGATGTACCTATGTATGTAAGTTCGGGTGGAATCTTGCAAGTTAAATTTGACCAACTTCCTGGGTTCCGATTGAGCTGAAATTTTGCACACATATGTATATCGCGTGACAATGCAATACCATGGAGCCGATCTGATGATGGAGTCGGAAGGTGGCCATAAGAACTCTCGTACTGAACAAGATAGACCCGTCGTGTTTGGGCTCGTTTTACTTGTCTTGGGTAGCACTCTGCTGCTACATGATATCCAGGATCTCAAAAGCTTGTATTTAAAAACCTTATTATATTATAAACTGTGTCTAAGCTGACAGATATAGCAATTATATCTTCCCTGTTTCCACTAAAGTTTCTAGGAGGCCCTTATAATATAATTTAGTATTCGTTTTGTAAAAAAATAAAGTTCATATATATTTATTTACTAGTAGGCTATGCCCGCAATTTCGTCCACGCTTGACATTTCCATGGGATTCCCGGAACACAAGGGACCGTTGTATTTAAAGAAGAATGTAAACTATCGTTTTAGTGGAAACTAATCTTTATGCACCCGAACAATTTCAAACCGCTCATGGGAAATTTCCCGGAATAAAAAATATCACACATTTTATTACATAAAATTTGCTATTGATCAGTGAAAATTCACATTGGAATTAGATTTTTTTAATCGGGCTATTTTAAATAATTCCCATAAAAATTCCCGCGGGAATCCCAAGTTAAAAAGTAGCGCAGATTTTAAGTCTAAGAATTTGCTGTTGATCAGCGAAACCCGCATCGAAATCGGCCCAGTAGTTTTTACGTGAATCCCGAACAAACCGATAAAAAATCTAAAAAAAATTGCATTGTGTTTTCCGTCGTTTATATAGTCTATTCCAGTTGTTTTTTTAAATAGCTTCAATGTACAGTCAAGGCATGTTTAGAATTTTGTAATATTATAGATAATAGAATAATTTAATAAGACGTGGTTGCAATGAAAGAAGTGTAACATCATACCATCATTGGCGGCCTCTGTAATTGATTGTTTCAAACCTTTGCTGACTTAACTCACTGGAATTTTTATTGTATACCATACGTTGAAATTGGCCTCAAGAGTTGCCCATTGTATATTACCCATAATACAAGTATAATTTGTTTAACTCTAGGATAGACTATATGTGTGTTTCTTTCCCATTTATTGATATATTCTAAGATAGGATAACATTTCAGAATCCAATACCAACAAACAAACCGACCCCTGAACCAAAGCGGCCCCCACGGCCAGTGAATATCTCGTCACTGGTGAAGCTCTCCCCGACAGTCGCGAACACGATCCACGTGACATGGGCGGCGGACTTCACCAGGGCGTACGTGCTAAGCGTGTTCATGGTCAAGAAACTGACCAGTGCGGAGCTACTGCAGAGGTTGAAGAACAAGGGCACTAAGAACCCGGATTATACTAGATCATTGAGTGAGTTAATCTATTGTTTATTACTTACCACATGCGACTTCGTATGCGTTTGTTCTGAAAAATGGCAATATGGACGAACAGTCAACGACATCTGCCAGCCTTCGGGTCTAGCACCTGGCGACGACGTGTATGTACATGCCGGTCACTATGATTGAATCTACTTGACACTTATTATGACGATTTAAAAATATCGTAAATAATTTTTCGCTCATTTAATAATGCGTTATACAAACTCTAGGAACAGATTTATTTTGCTCACATCTACACCTTGTTTTACCTAATATTGTAACTAATTCATTGTATCTGTTATTTTGGTGAGAAGTAAAGTGTTATCTATCTATGTAATTTCTGTATATCTTAAGCATGAACGAATTTCTTATCCAGTAAAATAGAATTTATTAAAGGACTATGTCAGCCTGACAGCTATAAGTAGTTGTGTCTGTATGATGTCCTCCCTGGGCAAGATGTGCATTACCATTAAAGATGGTTAACTCGTTTGATTTGAGAATGAGAGAAGACTGCTTTGTGAGGTACTTGTGAGGAGGACCTCAAATAAAGCAAAGAGACTACTTCAAATTAGACACACCCGATTTCGCAACCACTTCAATATTAATATAACTCAGTGAATCAAAAACTGCACAAAGTGTCCCATCTCATTTGGTCAACCTCATTCATATGTCGTATTAATTTGTATGAGTACTCTATGAAAAAACATTTTCATTCACACTGTGTATAAACACAATCTCCTCTTTCTTGCTATTTTATCATACCAAAATAAATAAAAGACTGGCACCTATAGTGCTGTGCTGTCTATGACATTGAAGTTAATGGCATAAAGATGAATCACAAAAATAAAATGAGGTTAAATAAGCCTCGTGAGCAAGGGACACACCATTATTGACTATTTGGATTGTGCCAATTATCATTTAGAGTTAAGCAATTCAGGCAGAATAAAATAAATGCTATATAAATTAGCATAAATAAATTCTTTAATCTAGTAAAAGAGAAACTATCGGAGGACTACGACAGCGAGATAGCGACGACGTCGCTGCGCGTCTCCCTGATGTGCCCGCTGGGCAAGATGCGCATGTCGTGCCCGTGCCGGCCGGCCAACTGCCCGCACCTGCAGTGCTTCGACGCGTCGCTCTTCCTGCAGATGAACGAGCGCAAGCCCACGTGGTTGTGCCCCGTCTGCGATCGTCCGGCGCCATACGACTCGCTCGTCGTAGACGGGTAAATATCTATCACGATTAAATAGGTACAATTTGGCTTATTTTCTACTGATGACCAGACATAGTAGAAAATAATGCCAGAAAAAATACTTTATTCTACCAAAAGTAATAAATGATAAACATCCATATATTAAAGCAATTTACTTGAAACTAATCGTTGTTAACCCAAAAAAATGTACAACTTACATTTCTAATCACATTTTGGTTTAAAGCGCCACCCAAATATTTAGTCTCGTTAGTCTATAAAAATAAATTACTCTAGATAAATTATAATTGTTTACTCAAACATAGTAAATTAAGCCCTAATGTTTGGCCATATATTATTGTAAACTATTTAATAAAGTCTTGAGTTTTTTATGATTCTAAATGATTATATAGTTCCAAAAGAGTGCGCAAAGGCAGTTTGTATGCTTACAGACTAGAAATCTTATTCATATTGAGTTAGAGTAAGTTTTTGTAGGTTTTTTTAAGAACCTTAACCCTTAATACAATTATCGATATACTAAAAAGCCGCAAGACAAACACTATCACTATCTCGTAATATACCAAGAAAATATACCCATTTCATACAAATCATACAACTCCTATATAAACAAATTGAGAAAACAACACAATTAACGATCACGTGCACAAACGTGATCTGCACTCTCATCGCGGACACATATGTGCTAATAGTGAGCTAAAGGGTTAAGAAGGAAAACGACTTGTATTGTATTGTAATATAACGGATATTTGTCCAGGTATTTCCAAGAGGTGTTGACCTCGGCGCGGCTGTCGTCCGACTGCAACGAGATCCAACTGCACGCGGACGGCAACTGGTCGGCGCACTCGCCGCCGCCGCGGCAGCCGCAGCAGCAGGCGCCGCCCGCGGACCCCGTCAACCTCATATCCGACGACTTAGGTGAGTGAGTGAGCGAGAGACCCGCCCGCGTACAGGGGCGGATAGACCCACGCCAGCCGGGGACGCGGCGTTGGCACTGCCGTATTCCTATGGCGGCAGGAGGACCACCAGGCAGTTTTAGTAGGTATTTATGTTCTGCGAATTAGTAGCTGTTATATGCAGTAGATTATTTAGTAACTAGCTGATTCATACACACTTCGCTGCCGCTACTCGAGATAGGCCAACACATAATTGGAATATCCCCATTGTAAAACACTCCTTTCACAAGTTGTTTGACCCTAGGATTTATTTATTATTTAGTCACTGCACGCCTATAAATTGACGCATCAACCCGTTTTACTCTGAATTGATATTTCACATTTTAAAAATATTATTAATCAACAATTAAATATAGCCTATGTCAGTCAGGAAAATCTTGCTTTCTACTGGTGAAAAAATTTTCAAAATCGATTCAGTAGTTCAAGAGTTCCTACAAACCAACTTATAAACTTCAGCTCTTTATAAATTTTACAATATTAGTAGGTATAGATGAATAAAAGTTCTGTCATAGGGGCATTTCATGGACTTACACTCGGTTTTTTTTTTAAACTGATATTTCTTTTGAAAAGTCTTCAACTCGATTCTTTTTTCATTAGTCTACAAATTGTAATTTAAAATTGTGAATGAATCATATAAAGTACTTTATAAGCTTTCAGAAATAACTAACAGAATTGAAATTGAGCCAATAACATCGGAGTTTTAACAAAAAATGTAAAGTAAGATCACCTACACACTACTTAAAAATTTACAAAATTAATAACATAAAAAATGTTAAAGATAGATCCAGCTTTTTAAAAGTTTATTCTAGATGTTTTTTCTCAATATTCAGAGTAAGCCGTGCGGTCACTTGCCCATAGGCGCAATTATTGTAAAACTAATGTAAAGCTTCTAAATCAAATGTTCATGAAGAGAGTTAAAATATTATATTAAAATAGAGCTTATTATAAGAAAGACTTTTAGTTTATAAACTTACAGTTCTTGTAATACTTTGGTGACAGTCTTATACAATAACTAAGTCTCATTAAGGCCTCATTCCCACAGAAGTAATCCAAGTAGACGGCTCTGGCAGTGGTAATTGTGCAAAGAAGGTGGCAGTTGGCGAGGCGAGGACTGCGAAGCCCGCCCCGGAGACGCTCGTCGACCTCACCTCGGACTCCGAGGACGAGCTGCCCCTCAAGAGGAAAGTCCCACAGCCCAAGCCAACGCCACCCGCTTCCGACACTAGCGTTAAGAGTGATGACAACTATTCATCATCGAGTGGTGAGTGATGCTTGAAGGCAGTGTTGAGAAATAAAGGAGACTGAGACTTTTGAGCCAAAGAAATGTAATGAGTTGAGATGTGCCTTAAAAGACATTATATTTTTTTATTACAAAATTTAAAACATCAGCCCGAAATTCTATCTGCCAGACGAGAAATCTTTAAAATAAGGCCTCAAATAAATTTAATTATTGATTATTATAGTCGATTTATGTGAATTGAATTTCAACAATAATAATATGAAAACACACCACCTGATTAAGGGTGGTGTGCGCATACACATTTAACCTGTGGTTAAAATAAAATATGCACACGAGCCTAATTCTTTCAAAATAATGAAACCCACTACATTCATAAAAATGTCAGCATAATAAAACTAAATCTTAAAATCATTCATTGTTTTACAGTCTGGGCCCCATAATGTATGAAAGCGTATATGTCTCGTTTTTAAAAAATTTAGGTTGGGTATGGGGCCTTGGATGATTTAAACTCACTCTTGAATTCATTCTTTCATAGGCCAACAATGTCTGCCGGGCTCGCTAGTATATTAAAATATTTATAATATTATGTCTGTACATTGAAGCTATTTAAAAAAAACAACAACTGGAAAACACTATATACATATACTATACTATAAACGATGGAGAACACGATGCACTTTTTTTAGATTTCTTGTCTGTTTATCTGTTGTTCTTTTTTTTAAACTACTGGGCCGATTTCGATACGGATTTCGCCGATCGACAGCAAATTCTTAGACTCAAAATCTTCGCTACGTTCTATAGCGCAAATCCCTCGAGAAATTTTCTGGGAATTATTTAAAAGGGCCAAATTGAAATAATATTTAAATTCCAATGCGGTGTTTCCATCTGTCAATAGCTAATGTGATATTTTTTTACCCCAGGAATCCCGCGGTAATTTTTCCGGGAGCGGGAAAGTTGTACGGATGCATAATAATTTGCATATTCCAACACAGTTTCCACCTAAACGGTAGCTTACATTCCTTTTCTAAATGTTGCCGATGTTTTGTGTCCCGGGAATTTCAAGTCAATATCATATCCTATACTATTTCCATTTCTTTATTTTCTCGATGACAGCTGCTGTGGAAAGTTGAACCAGCGTCTGTTTTACATTATGTATACATTATTTAATAAAAATATGACGCTTACGCAAGTACAAAGTCATAGCAGAGTCGGAGAAACTGATAGGGATGGAGGTATTGATAAACGTAACACGGTAACAAACCCGATATTTTTTAACAAAGTGTAAGAAACTATTGTCGGAAAATTTTGTACAAATTTATTAACTAATATTACATTTCATTACAAGATGTAATTATATTATGTTGATTCTTTATTTATTTATTTTAATCAAAATCTGATGAATCGTCACTGTCACTCGATGAGCTCTCCCCAACATTTATTATAAGTTCCTGTACTTGTATATTATCGAATGCCACATGAATTTCCCAATCCGACGCTATAATGTTTTGGGTTCTTCTCACAATTTTTTCCCAGTGTTCGGCGGTTACTTCCGCACATGCATTTTTTACTAAACCACCAAACCACATTCACGTAAAGAAACAACAAGTTTTTTAAGTGTTGGAATTTCTTTGCGTAAGTAATAGTCATATATATGACGGCGAATAGCGTCAGCGTCGAAGTTGGCAACCGATGTTACACGACATGGTTGGCGTTTTTTCTACGGCGTACGAAGCTTATTTTCCTGCATGCCGCTTGTACCGTAAGCTTCGGTAGTAATTTTTGAAACAGTAGGTCCACTAATTCCTAATGCGGCCACAACATGCTCTCGCACTTGCGACAGTGGTAATAGCGGGCCACCATTTTGATACTCTGCTTCAAAGTAATTACGAACCTTAATCACCAGTTCTCTCGCCTGCCTTTTCAGAACAGATCCTTTAGGCATTTTGATATTTGACAGCTGGGCAGCAATCAACACGGAAGAACACAAAATACACAACATAACTTAGCGAACAGAAATGTAGTGACTATATAGCACGACCGTCTTGTTGCGAGTGACAGATTAAAACAAACACAAAATGGCGGTGGGCCATAGAGTGTTCCCAGCTTGAAAAATATATTTGAATGTTTTTGTTGTATTTGTCTTTGTTCAAAACATAATAAATATATGTGATCGATATCATTACTTATTTGGTCACAACACTACAACTATCAAATTAGAACTGTCATCGAGAAAATAAAGAAATGGAAATAGTATAGTTTTGAATAAATTGATAGAGTGCCAACAATGGTACAGTTTACTCTACTAACTACTATTGATCTTATTCATATTAAGTTAGCGTAAGTTTGAAGGCTTCTTTATTATTCTTAAAGAAGTCTACGAACTTAATATGAATAAAATAAGACGCTAAATAATTACAATATTAATATATTCTATGTAAAAGCGATTGTTGTATGTGTAGCGGTGGAGGCGGTGACGTCGAGCGGATACCGGTCCCCGGGCGCAGCGTGCGGCGGCGGCGCCGTCATCTCGCTGGACAGCCCCTCGCCGCCCGCCCCCACCTCGCCGCCGCACCCGCCCTACGCGGACGCGCTGCCCGACAGGCCGCACCTCTCCATCACACCGGTCGACAGATGTGAGTCTCCTCCTGTCAAATCAATGGGGATGCAGACACACATGTAGAAGAATAGGCGTTAAAATAACTTCCTATCACCTACATTTTAACATATCATGATAGAATTTATTTTGATTACAGTTGTGATAATATATTTTCAGGCACAAGTAACAACACAGAGCGTGATGAGAACGAGAGTGCGTCCTCCCATTGGGCGCCGTACGCGGACGCGGATAGAGACGACAACAACTATAGAAAGTGAGTACAATTATTACAGTATTGGCCACTTCTTGCCCACGGTTTCGTCTACGTCTAGGGTTTTCACAAACATTCGCAATGTGGACACGACAACGTCTGACCTCACGCGTCATAAGGCGGATTTACATTGATCCAGGGGACCAATTTTTCTATTTCAATATCCTGGCGTTGCAAAGATATACGGTCCTATTACAATAGTGTCAAAAATTCTTATTCTACTAAATGCACAATATCTTCTCGATATCGTCGCGGCAAAATAGAAAAACATTGGTTAATACCAATGTTTTTCTTTCCATCAGTAGAAATGGCATCAGCCGAAACGAAAATTGAAAAGCTACCAACATTTTAAAACAATTATCTCACGGGTTTTCGCTTGTAAATATTTATAAAGATAGTGTGGAATAAACATTACTGAAATAAGACAAACCGATGATCAATAATCAAATCAGACAATGGTGTGTATCGATTTTGACGAGATAGTAATAACATAATTGGGTCCCAGCTATTAACTTGGCGAACGAACTGACTTCAAAATATTCAATCCGGAATATTGAAATCAATCGGACTTCAAATCAATTTACATGATCCCAGTATGAAGTCAGTGTTGGCCTCCTTTGAATTTGATATCAGTAGCTGTATCAATGTAAATCAGCTTCATGCATAGCGGAAACAAGTAATACCGCTCACAATTATAACTTACGGTAACTAGTTTTACAAATCTGCTAGCAGCAAGAGAGAAAAGTACATGTCGCATCCTTAAAATTATAGACCCAAATCAAAATTTTGGGTCATTGGATTTAAATATCTATTACATAAAAAATAAGGTACAAAATTGAATAACTTAATATTTTGAATTAGGTCTCTATAATTAGAAGGGTGCGATGTGTTTGTTTGCGGTTCCACTGACAAAATAGTTGACTGAACATATTTACTGATAAATTCAATATTTGATATTTTTTTGAGTTTACTCCTTAAGTGTCGATTTTTGTATAACAACTCCATTATCGAAATTTTAAGTGGAGGGAAATTAATAAAAGGCTTAGTTTTTTTTATTATACAATTTCGTACTTAAATGTAGTAATACGGAAATAATACCCATGAGTGTAAAATAAGGTGTTTTGAAATTAGGTCTTGTAACCGACCTTATTCTTATAGAATTTTGAACGTTAATGCAATGAAATAAGATCTTAAATAATACCCATCAGTGTAAGATACGGTGATTTGAAATTTGAAGGTCTTGTAGCCACCTTTATTCGGCCGCATTCGGGCGCAGTCGCCGCATACGTGCACATGTTTTGTTATAATTTAATAGTCAAATGGTTTTCAGGTATGTGAGCAAGCCGCTTGTCCATGTAAGAAGTGTGGATTTTTCAAATTTACTCCTTAAGAAAATTTATAATTATTTAAATCGACCAAATGTGTGTCGCTCAACGCAAAATATCTGTCAAACAATATTATAATAATATTATAAAATATGCGAAAGTAAGACTTGTCTGTCTGTTTAGCTTTTATGAAAAAACGACTGGACCCAATTGGGTTGAAATTTTGATATCGAAGACAAACATAGGATACTTTTTAATTGGGAAAATAGGATAGTTTATGGGATGACAGTTTTACCTGTCTGTGATAATCTGTCACAGAGAAACTATTGTCCTATTTTTTCTGAAAGTTGGGATGTATATTGTTTTAGTACAGAGCATGAACATAAAACACTTTATCCTGGAAAATAGGGTAAATTTCGGACCCTTTGGGTCTTTTAAATCTTTTGTCCCTTTTTGACTTTTTAGCTTTTTGGCTTTGGAGTCTCTTCGGCCTTTTAAGGCTTTTTTTATAGCATTTAGGCTTTTTGACTTATTGAGCTTTTTTACACTTAGATTTTTCAGTTTACAGTATTACCGATTTTACTAATATACTGACCCTTCCTTTCCATACTATGCCTATTATTAATATCATAAATCTGAAAGTAACACCGTCTATCTGTTACGGTTTCCCGGAAAAATTACCGGCCCGATTTGGCTGAAGTTGGGCATATATGTAGTTCCATTACCAAGATTAAACATACAATACTTTTCATCCCGGAAAGTGGGATAATTTCTGGGATGAAATTAAGTAAATCCTAGGAGGAAAACAGCCTAGGGAAAAATTGATTGCAATGTAGCTTGTGTGAATACTTGCTCTCTAAATAAACAAGAGCTCCTCACTAGGTTTTGACCTGCGAGGTAAATTATGATTTTTAATCAAAATAATTATAATCTTATACAGTGAAGTGAATAAAAGTATATAAAACATCAAAACCAATTCAAGTGATGATGAAAGAAAATCCGAAGAACACGTGGATGCAGTTAACTAGGTAGGTTATAATTCATGTTTATATATCGCACGTTGTGAAACAGACTATCGCTATACGAAATATGCGATTTTAATAGAAGCGGTAGTCTATAGTCGCTTTAACTTTATAATCCAATAAAGCATTAAAATAATATAAACTTTTTAAAATATTCTACTTTCTAGCTCAAAATAATGTCACTTTTATGCGTAATTTGATTATGTGTCATTAAAATTAATTTATGTGCGTTTTGCAACGAAATATATGCAGATATTGTAATATTACAATAGATAAAGTGTCATTATCGTTATAGAATCTGAGAATAAGACGGATATTAATTTTAAAAAATGGCTATTCATAATTTTAAAAAACAAAATTATTTATTGAAATGTAACTTAAACATAGCCAACTTAACTTAAAATTATATTGTCTCATAATGAACACAATCACCCTGAGGGGAACAAAAAATTACCTACAATTTTATTTCTATTTGAAAATACTTTATCTCAGTATGCGAAAGTAACTCCGTTTGCCTGTTACGCTTTCAGAGAAAAACTACTCGATCGATTTGGCTGAAAGTCGGTATATATGTAGTTTCGATATTGAGGATGGATGCAATATATCTTTTATCCCGGTAAATGGGATAGTTGCCGAACAGCGCCTGTTACTCCAACTACTAATGACTAACGATTTTACAACTTAATAATTAGTGACTTTACTTCTTAGAACTTATTGGAAATTTATTTTAAATTTTAGTATTTAGGAACTTCTGGGCCTTCTGGACCTTTTAGACTTAATTTTTTGGACTTAGTCGTCTTGAGACTAAGAATTTTTAATAGAAATAAGAAAAAATACTTATTTAGAACTACATACAATGTAAAAATACTAAATAAGTAGTTAATAATAAAAAACTGTTTTTTAATACTTTTTAAGGCTAAGACTTTTATTTTACTGACTTTATTAACTTTTCTGACATTACTGACTTCAGCGACTATTCATTTTATTAATTTAGGGATCCATAACTCCATACTTTCATATTGTAAAGGCAAAAGTAACTTTGTCTGTCTATAATGCTTTTACGGAAAAAATACTGGATTTTTTTTCCTAAAATTTGGCATGTATGTAGTTTCAATACCGAGAATGCATATTGGATACTTTGTACCCCTGAAAATAAGATAGTTTGCGATATTATAATAAAGTAAATCTTCCGGGGCGAATAGCGCAAATATTACTTTTGTGATAGCTTGCTGGCGTAAATAAATATCAGCAGTCTTAATGTCCAAAAGGCCCAAAAAGTCAAAAACGTGTCCAAAAAAGGCAAAAGTCACTAATTAGTCATTAGTATTTAGCAGTTGGAATAATGTGAGACGCTGTTCAGAAACTATCTGATTTTCCGGGTGAAGTGTTCTACGTCCATTCTCAGTATTGTAACTACATATATACCAAATTTCATCAAAAACCGTCCAATAGTTTTCCGTGAAAGTGTAAGAGACGGACAGATTATTTTCGTATTTATAATAGTAATAGGGATTCATCCCCAGAATTGGTGTAATAATTCGGATGAAAAATGTTCTTGACATGATTCCACAAATAACTAACATCAATTCGTGCCGACTATGTCATTAACGTGAAGTTATTACTTTTGCTGTAACAGGTTGCATTCACTCCCGCTAAACAAAGTGACATTTTTAGTCTTCTGATCTATTTAGTAATATCACTATGAGAATTATTGCATTAAGTTTACTGCATATAGTGTTAACAGATGATATTGATAAATAGTTTTCGTATAATGGCCGTCTGTTTCTCAACATGCGATATGATATTTATATTACATTTAATTAATGTAGTTTATAGTTAATTGTATAAACTATACGTATAATTAAATATGAAATAAATTTAATTTATTACGTACTGTTTTTATCGACATATAAACATTGTCCAATTTGTCTGTTTACAGTTCTGTAACCAGCCAGCCAATAAAACCAGCTCGAAAGAAAACAAAAACTTCAGCTGAGCGACAGCGAGAGTACAGACTCCGAAAAAAAAGACTAAAAAGAGCACAAAATATTTATAAAGATAAGCCAGCTAAAAAGCCTAGAGCTGAGTATCAGCGTGAATATAGATTAAGAAAAAAACTTAACAAAAACAACTCAAAATTAAACACTGGTGCTGCTGAAGTGATTTTGAGGAAAGAAGCAGGACCTTCCGGGTAAATCGCACTCGTAACTAAGGCACTGTAATTGGCGCCATCAATTCCTGAAACAGGACCTGCAATTATAGTACAAAGCAATTATTAA